>OY728147.1:1372813656-1377813656 GCA_963277665.1 Viscum album | reverse complement strand
ATTATTTAAATCATTATATAGGAGGTTCGGACACGTATGAAGCAAATCAGACCTAAGTTAAGGGAAAATCTCGCAATCACATTTTTATCCGAGATTATTTATACTTCAGAATTTGCTAGGGTATATTTGTCATCCAAATTCATGTTTCATCAATATGTATTATTAGATCTATCCTCCTACAATTTTTTAAATCCAATTTTACCCTCTGGTGAGTTTTTAGTAAAAGAAATGAATGTAATCATTTGTCGTTTTTAGTACGAGGTATTTTTATGGCTTTTCCGACCGAACTACGAGAAGAATATTTTTATTTATCTTATATGACATGAATGGATTTTTCGAAAATTATTTCCATGAAGCCTCCTTTACATGTATTCAAGTATATTTTTAATTAACTTATTTTAGATTAAAATTTTATTTCATGTTAAGAAAGGAAAAATGTTTTTGAAGTAGAAAGGATATTTTCCTCAAGAATGGAGTTGAAGTGTTTTATCAAAATTATTTTCCATATAAGATAATTCAGTGTTCTATTTCTATCCCTATTTTTTACATTGATTTTATTATGTTATGATGGAATTAATTTCTGGATGTCCTTTTATCTTATATGGATTATGTTATGATGGCATGGTGTTTAAGAATCCCATTTTTATTACATTGGTAATGCTATGATTTAAGATTTTGTGGAACACATAAGAATGGTTTCATTATGAGATGGGTTGGCCCTTTATTTCCCTCCAATGCATTGGGTATTGATTTATATCTCATAAGATAGACATGGCTGGAATGGCCGGTTAATCCGGTTCAGTGATAGAGGACTGAAATGAGGAGTGAACTCGGTTCAGAAATGGACATTGTCCGCTATGATAGTCCTGGAAATGAGTCTTGACTACTAAGAAATGATTCTCTATGATTATGTGTGTATGCCTCAAAGTTTCATGTTTTATGTTTGGATTATGGGTTTTACATTTCAGTAATATGATTTATCCCATGTTATGAAATTATGATCTCTTTTGCTGGATATGATTTCCAAAATGATATGTTCTTATGAATATGATGTGATTGATATATCTTTTGTTTACCCTTACTGAGAATTTGAGGTCACCCTTTTGTATGTTTTATTTTCCCCAGGTCAGGATGAAGTGTATTAAGTAAGATATGCAAAAAGGGACTCTATATATGATAAAATAAAAGGGAGACAATGTAGATGATTTAAGAACCAGTTGTTTATGTTTCCCAGTTTCTAAAGACACTATACCTATATGGTCCTCTCATGGTTTTGTTATATGTTGTAATAAGTGAACCTAAATTTTAAAGCTATAAAAATGTATGTAAAGTATGGGTCGTTATAGTTGGTATCAGAGGGAAGGTATAACCAACCTTTGGAAACTAGGATGTGAAAGCCTTAGTAAGAACCCTAAGGATAAGTCGAAGCATAGAAAGCAATCTTAGTGTTTTAGAAATGGAAATGAAAAACCTATGATAAGACCTTACCTGTAAAATATATTCTTGATTATGTGGTTTTCCTATTATGATTTGTGTTTCTCACACTATGATTATTGGTTTTAGTCAATGGCTGGAACCTGAAGGAACCGTGTTAATACTGAATGCGATGGGCAATGCAATGATTGTCGCACTGAGCAACCAAACATTATGATAGTTGGAATACAAAATCTTATAGCCATGATCAAAAACCGTTCTCAAGCTATAAATCATGTAGGACTTCCAAACAAGCAAAGGAAGGAGAAATATTCTGTTGATTCCTACATGAGTCAGCATCCACCCTCATTCAGCTGGTCTACTAATCCATTTTTTGCAGAAAAATGGATTAGTAATACTGAAAAGATATTTTCAATTCTCCAATGTTCTGAACATGATACAGTCATCTTAAAAGTATATCGTTTGGATGGTGAAGCTGATCAATGGTGGAATCTTATCAAGAATACGAGGCAAAGGGATGAAATTGAATCCATGGAATGGGACGAGTTCAAGAACTTATTTTTCAATAAGTACTTCCCTCGTATTCTTTGAATAAAGATGGAGATGGAGTTTCTTGAACTGAAGCAAAAGGTTGATGAATCTGTTGGTACCTATGAATAAAATTTTACAATACATGCATGATACGCTTCTGGGATTATTATCCAACCTGAGTGTAAGATCGATCGATTTTTAGGGGCATAAAACTAAATCTTCGAAGGGCGTTATCCATAAGGGACTTCAATAGCTATGAGGAAATCGTTCGATATTCTCTTAAGGTTGAGATGGATATTGGAGTAACCCATCATTCATGTGGGTTTGATAAGAATAGGAAAATGGAATTCAAAGGGAAATATAAAGAGCACATTGAAAAGAAGAGGAGTTTTCCCTTATGCTCAAAGTGTGGAATGAAACATGGAGGTAGATGTCTTAAAGGGACAAGTAAATGCTTCAAATGTGGAAAACAAGGTCATCGGGCATTTGAATGCCACAGTGATTGGAAGAGGAAGTCTAATGATGCGAACAAAGAAAAGGCTACACAGATTGCACCTCCTACACTTCAATGTTACAAGTGAAAGGAAATGGGGCATTATGCCAATCAATTCCCTAATACAAGGGTTGTTGATGATGATCGACATAAACATACTCTTATGGCTAAAGACAAAGGATAGTCACATTCAATTTCTATTGGTGATGTGGAGTATGATAACATAGTGGTGAAAGGTTCACATACCATCCACTCTAAAGTAGGAAATGTATAATTTGATTCTGGATCCACCCACTCTTTTATTTATAAAGAATTTTGTAAGGGTATCGCCATATTACCTCAACAGTTAGATATTGATTTAGCTGTGAAAACCCCTAATAGAACAACAGTCGGATCAATAGTTTGCAACTCTTCTCCTATTGAAGTTTGTGGGAAAGTGCTTCCTGCAAATCTGGTGATCCTTCCTATAGTAGAATTTAATGTGATTATTGGCATGTATTGTCTTTCTTTATATGGAGCATATATTAATTTCCAAAGAAGGGAAGTCACATTTCATATTCCTGATAAATCTATGATCGTATATTGATGCATGGATGAACATAACCTTCCAGTAGAAATTTCTTCCATCTTATGGGTCTTGATTCCACTAAAGGAAGGTTATTTATCTCAAATGGTTGGAGAGAAACTCACGATTTAGAATATGCCCATTGTACGGGAGTTTGATGATGTCTTTCCAGAGGAATTGCCTGATCTTCCACCAAATCGTGAATTTGAATTTTCAATAAAACTCACATCGGGTGCTTTACCTATTTCAAAGACACCTTATAGAATGGTTATAATTGAGTTGTGGGAATTGAAGAAGAAACTCGAAGAGAATCTTGATATGGGATTCATACGCCCTAGTGCATCACCTTGGGGATCACATGTTCTTTTTGATAAGAAGAAAGATGGATCAATGAGACTCTGCATTGATTATTGAGAACTTAAAAAGATCACTATCAAGAACAAATATCCTCTCCCAAGCATTGATGATTTATTTGACCAACTATGTGGAGCTCAATACTTTTCCAAGATTGATCTTCGTTCAGAGTATCATCAATTAAGGATCAAAAGGGAGGATATACCAAAGATGACTTTCCGTACAAGGTATGGACATTATGAATTTATAGTGATGCCATTTGGTTTTACTAATTCCCCTGATATCTTCATGGATCTAATGAATAGTGTCTTTACAGACTATCTTGATCAGTTTTTTGTAGTCTTTATAGACGATATTCTTGTCTATTGAAAGAGCAATTAAGAACAATAAGATCACTAGATAATTGTATTGAAGACCCTGATAAAGGATAATCATTATTCCAAATTTACCAAGTGTGAATTTTGGCTTCCTAATGTTTCATTTTTGGGTCACATAATTTCAGAAGAGGAGATAACTATGGATCCAGCAAAAATAGAGGTTATCGAAAGATGGTCGAGACCAACATGTAACACCCCGAGATTCCACAATACGCTTCTCATTTAACAATGCAATAGCTTGCATTGTACGCAACTTCAAGTTCTAAACCACTGCGACTAATCGTAGTAGCCGTTATGAATAGTAATAACCACATTTTAAAATTATAGAAATTTTATATTTCAAAATGGACTTCATTTTTGGATTCAGAATATCGAAATTAGCCTATGTTGAATTTTTGGTATTTTTCTGAGAACTTCTAATTTTTTATGAATAGTGAAAAATACTTAAAAACAACTTTTTTAATCAAAATAATTTATAGTGATAAATTATACTATTTAGTTGTTTTAAAGTATAATTAGAATATATTTCTTCCATTTTATCCAATGGTGGTCATTAGAATTAATTTAACATTGAAATTGGACTTAAACAATTGCCAATCTTTTGATATAAATTGTTTCTTAAAAACACGCTATTTGTTGTGACAGCGGGAATTAATTTTAAAATAAATTAATGCAACTTATATTTTTGGAATTTTTTAAAATATACATCATTTTTGAAATCGTAATATCAATTATAGCTTAGGGAGAAATTTTTTCATTGTTCTGAAAAACTTCAATTTTTGATGAATAGTGAAACCACTAAGTGGTAGTTAAATAACTGATTTTTCATTTAAATGAAATATTACCACCTCTATGATTTGATTTTCAAAAATCTGACATACATGGTTGTCATTAAGAAGTAAAATGTGGTTCAATGAGATTAAAATAATTTTTGGTGAATAGTAACTTTTAAGTTCTTAATCGCGATTAGAGGTAATTAGTGTAGTTTAAGGTAAAAATAATGTTTTAATAATATGAGATGAGCTTGACACATGTCCTACCCTCATTGGATGTGCCATGGCCGACCAATACAATCCATGGGTCAACTTGGGGACCCCATGGAGCCACTGTAGTTGGAAAATGACATAAATACCTTTTATTTAATGTTAAAGTAAAATGACACAAACATGAAATGTTTTACTAAAACAATTTTTACATGGGGTTATACAAGTCATATTTTTGACTATAAATAGTCATTGGAAATATAAAAAGATTTCCAACATCATAGTATTTTTTTATAATTTTTAGACATTAAATAAATTAAATTATTTATGACATCATTATGATTCAGCGATGACCTCATTATTTAACGATTTTAAAAAATGAAAAGATAATGTACAATCCAAGGATTAAACTTGTCCAAAGACTATTTTATGGGTATATTTCGAACCCTTATCACCTTATCCACGAATTATATAATTGTGGGACCTTTAGAATTCTAAAATCATTGTATAATATTGTAAAATTTCCTTACTATCCAAGAGTGCCCCTCCTCTCCTCTTATAAAAGGCCCCCACCTCTACCACCTCATTCACACTTTCAAGCCATTTGGCTCGGCCAAACTCTGCCCAAATACTCTCCCAACTTCCCCCTCTTACTCCTAGAAGCCTCACTTTGGGCAGAACTCTTCCCAAGGAAGCCTTTGGCTCAACTCAAAAAGAGTTACCCGATTTTGAGGTAATGTATTCTCTAATGTTGTTTTGTTTTATTTTTCTTCTCCAAACCCCTAAACTCTTTTTATCCATTTCTTTTGTAACAACAACAGTATCCCTAATATACTAGGATGTTGTTATAAGAAGTATTCAACCTACACTTACACACACCTACATCTAATGGTTAAAGAACATACAGTTTCTGTGGATGGTGAATTTCTGCCTCACGAAACGATGATTGTTCAACACTCATATAACACCTTCAAAGGTGGCCATTAAGATGTCACTATATTTATATATGATATTTATTATGTTTATGTTTTACTTATTCTTCTTTATTTCTCATTTATGGCATACTTTATGATTTCCATTATGGGTAAACGTGACAATTTCATTTTAGGAAATGCGGACTACCGCCCCCTCAAAGTGATTTGAATCGTTAATGCCAAATGTGGGATGTATAAAGGTTGGAGTAAATGGTATTATACACTATATTATACTGGAATTATATTATAAATTTTTATCATTATGATTTCATTCCATTAAATACGAAATAGAAATGAAAGTAGCGTTCATGCGTACGTACGGCTTACCGTCTCCATGAACTGTGCATTTCAGTTCTTACCTCTAAATGTTACGTAATATTATAAATGAATGTATATACTGGATATATATGATATACATGACATCTAAATCATGAATATAATTCTGGTGATAATGGATATTCTACCACATAAACAACTTGTAATTATAAGAAGTTTATTATTGACTCAAGTACCAAAGATCGACAAAACGACTATTATTAAATTAAATAATTACATAATGTTCATATCATTGTAATAAGTGATATAAAAAGGATAATGAAATATAAAATGGTTCTTAATAAGGTATATATTAACTCTATTTTATTATTCAGGAGGTTAAAGAACGGTTGAGTCAAGTCAGACATGAGGTAAGGGAACTTCTTAACCCAATTTCTATTCTTTGGGTTAATCTCCTACTTTCAAATTATGTCATGATATTATTAAGTCCTATATTGTATTTTTACATTATTTATGTGTACTTATAGTGAATACACATTGTAGATGTACTGTATTTAAAAAATTATCTTTTTAATGACTTCGTCTAAATCCCCTTTCATTGAGGCATATTTGGTTTTATACACAACTTTCTTTTATACGGTGTATAAACCCCTTTGACTTTTACGTTTATTCAACAGGAATATTTTTTTTATATGAAGCGTTTTTCTAAACGACAAAAGGGAATGTTTTTCTTTCCGTACTTATGCGGTGACAAAGACTTCTCCGCCGCCGTGACCATTATTTGAGTTTCAGCTTCCTCTACAAGCCATCAATTTTTTAAGG
Source organism: Viscum album (assembly GCA_963277665.1). Taxonomy (NCBI): domain Eukaryota; kingdom Viridiplantae; phylum Streptophyta; class Magnoliopsida; order Santalales; family Viscaceae; genus Viscum; species Viscum album. Next base: position 1,377,806,847 of record OY728147.1, on the reverse strand, counting down.
AAAAATAAATACAAAGTTTTAACATTATATTATTTTGGTATTGAAAATGGTGTTGAAAGAGTTTTTATTATATCAATGTGTTGTATTGATATCTTGTGATTGAAATGTGGAAATGTTATGTTTACTTTATGCATGTTTTATATGATAAAATTATGTTATGGATTATGATATGTTTAAACCTATTCATATGAGGAATGTATTGGACTTAATAAGTGACGGGTGGAGCCCGCTATAGCTCCTCGATGCATCAGTAGTTCTCATGAGACAACTTGATGTGGAATTGGCCGAGGCCCTTTCCCAATTTGATTTATGGTTTTGGCGGAGGCCTTAATCATTTTAGACGTCTTGGACGAGGCCTTGACAAAATGTTTCAGAATGTCTGGCATTATACATTCCGTCATTATGAAAGTGGTTATTGATATTGCATGTGATTATTCGACCAGTAGAATATCCATGTGAAGAAGTGAATGGAATTATCTCATTTTACTTTTTCCATATTATGTTGATGTTCAAGTTTAAAAGGTTTTTGTTGTAGTTATACATTACCTTAAATTTTTATGTTTATTTATGAAAGATTCCCCAATATTGTTATCCTTACTGAGCATCTGAGCTCACCCCTTTCAATGTTTTAATATTTTCCAGGATGTGAAGAAGTATTTTATGAATGTCCTACAGGGATAGTCAGAAGAGGATATGATTGTGGACTATGAAGACTTTGTTATTAGTTTTTCACTTTATGATGTAATGTAACATTTATGAATGTATCTACTGTTTCCAAGGCTACTAAAATAATCGGTCTTTCGAGACATGATCTTTTGTGATCATGCCAATGTTACGAAGTAATGCACTGACTCTGGGAAGCTGGGGTTGGGGCGTTACAGTTGGTATCAGAGGCAGTTTAGTACTAACCTTGGAAGCTAGATTTAGATAAACTCTGATTAGAGCACATAGCCCAAAGTTAGACTTTGAGGATTAGTATAGAAGAACTTCCTAGAATTTTGGTATTGTAGAGATGTTGTGAGTTTTCCGAGCAATACATCCCTGTCTGGATACGAGCAGGTAGAGGCGGATCTGGCACAGATGTACCTAGGGGTAAAACCCGAAAACACCAATTTGAGATAGACTCAAACGGTAACTGGTGCACGACAACGGGCCTTGCTGCACTCTTGGTTACGACACTCCCGGGGGATATGCTTAGGATAATTATCATTATTTTTACAAACCACTATTAAGGGTTATGAGTATATACTTCCTCAAAGAAAACATTTCTTTTTATGATTATGGATTATATCCATAAATAGTTCAATTTATGTAATGTGTTTTACAAATATGGAATTATGTAATTTATTTCATAAACTAATCTAGTTTATGCCATTGTTTAGAAATGGCGCCTAGTGGAAGGAATGGAAACAGTATCAATGCATGCACTCCGTGTCGGGATTTCCCTCCTGCTCAAGATAATTATTGTGGATCTAGAGATACAACTGGTGCTGATCAATTATTACCATACTGGGACAACTCACTCAGGTTATGAATAACAACCTTACCCGTATGGATCACCCTGATCCACAACGTGGAGGATCAATGTTAGACCGCTTAATGAGGCAACAACCACCAACATTTAATGGGGTTACAAATCCATTAGTAGATGAGCAATGGATATACAACTTAGAGAAGATATTCCACGCCTTGGGGAGTAGCGAAAGGGAGAAGGTTATCATGGCAGTTTACCGCCTCACTGGAGATGCTGATCAATGGTGGTCATTGATTCAAAACACAAAGGAAGATGATGACGTATCGAATATGGAATGGAGGGAGTTCAAAGAGATTTTCCTAGAAAAATACTATCCTCGTGACCATCAAGAAGATATGGAAAGACAATTTTTGAGTCTGAGACAAAAGGAGGATGAGAATGTATCAAAGTATGAGGCCAACTTTACAAGGTTAGCGAGGTATGCTGCAGATTATATACGTAACCCAAGAGGTAAGATTGATCGTTTCTTTTTTGGGTTAAAACCATTTCTCCGTCGAGCTTTAGTATCACAATCGTTCTCAACATACGAAGATATTGTCTCATGTGCTATCAAGACAGAAAAGGAATTCTCTAAGTCTTATGACAACAATGTAAAGCAAGAGAAGAAGAGAATGGTGGAACAAGAGACAGATAAAGGGAAAAAGGGATAGAAGGATTTTCCATTATGTGATAATTTTGGGAAGAATCACCCTGGTACTTGCCTAAAAGGAATGAGAGTTTGTTATAAATGTTGGGAAAAAGGTCACCTGGCGCGTGATTGCAAGGGAAAGAAAGAGGCTATCAATGTTGAATGCAACAATTACAGAGAAATGGGGCATTATGCAAATGAATGTCCTAAGCGTCAGGGAAACTTACCTTAGAAAAGGCCAAGGGATCAAGGACAATCTTATGCTGTTACTACAGTTGAAGCAGAATAACTAATGTATTGGTGCTTTTGGACTCATGGATTATATTCTGGTTATTAGAATAATGTGATATATATATATAAGGATTGTACTGCAGTACTTGTTGTTTTCAGTAAGGTTTTAATATGATGAAGGTAATTATATTTTTAGTATGTGACAATTTGAGAAACATTACGTTGTTTGGGGAATCTGATAAATTGATTTTGGAATTAAGAGACCTTTTAGAGAAAGTCTGGACAGAGGTATTTTGGATAACTATAAAGGTTGGAGTGGATTAAGTTGATCTTTAGATAGTATTGTTTAAGGTTAAAAAATTTATGAAGATTATTTTTGAATATTATAATACTATAGTTTTAGGAAAAGGACAACCTGCAAGGTGGGGCATAACCCGTCGTGTCGGACAAAGCTGCAGGAATCGAACCCACAATCATAGTGTGATAGGCCTTTATTTCCTACCACTAGCCTACAGGAAGTCCCTGGTTATTACAAAATAATTTTACTAATCTAAATGGTATGTGTTAACATTTGGAACCTTATACAATTAGGATAAGTATAATATTTTTGAGTTCTATTTTCTTTTTGAGTGAAAGATGAGTTGAAAGTTGAAACTCTAATTATCAAGCATATATATATATATACCTATCTCTTATTAAATGAAAAAATTAATTCATAAACTTTATTAAAGGGATATTAAAACAAAGAAATGTTTTATCCTAATACCTTATGTCTTGTTGAACTGATGATATTTTAAATCAACATAGATTGAAGGCTTTGAGGCCCTCAATTTGATAGTTGATTGTGATTGATGACCTCAATCACTCCCTAAAAATATTTACGTTTCCCCCCCAATTATATGTCTCTAATTTCCACCAATGTTCTCCTAATCGAGATCATAATTGGGTGGTGACTTTTTCATTTCCCTTTCCCTCTTATAAAGGCTAAATTTTATTAATCTTATTTCCGATGTAGGTTTTCCACAAAGGTATTTTCTATTTTCAACCTTTTATTTTCCAAGAAAAATTTCAAATTGCGAGGATGCAATTTATTGAAGGTGGGGAGAATTTAACACCCCGAGCATCCACAATACGCTTCTCATTCAATAATGCAATAGCTTGCAGTGTATGCAACTTCGAGTTCTAAAACACCATGACTAATCATAGTAGCTGTTATGGATAGTAATAACCACCTTTTAAAATTATAGAAATTTTATATTTCAAAATGGACTTCATTTTTGGATTCAGAATATCAAAATTAGCCTTTTTTGAATTTTTGGTATTTTTCTGAGAACTTCTAATTTTTTATGAATAGTGAAAAATACTTAAAAACAACTTTTTTAATCAAAATAATTTATAGTGATAAATTATACTATTTAGTTGTTTTAATGTATAATTAGAATATATTTTTACCATTTTATCCAATGGTGGTCATTAGAATTAATTTAACATTGAAATTGAACATAAACAATTGCCAATCTTTTGATATAAATTGTTTCTTAAAAACATGCTATTTGTTGTGACAACGGGAATTAATTATAAAATAAATTAATGCAACTTATATTATTGGAATTTTGTAAAATGGACATCATTTTTGAAATCGGAATATCAATTATAGCTTAGGGAGATATTTTGGCATTGTTCTGAAAAACTTCAATTTTTGATGAATAGTGAAACCACTAAGTGGTAGTTAAATAACTGATTTTTCATTTAAATGAAATATCACCACCTCTGTGATTTTATTTTCAAAAATCCGACATACATGGTTGTCATTAAGAAGTAAAATGTGGTTCAATGAGATTAAAATAATTTTTAGTGAATTGTAACTTTTAAGTTCTTAATCGCGATTAGAGGTAATTAGTGTAGTTTAAGGTAAAAATAATGTTTTAATCATATGATATGAGCTTGACACTTGTCCTACCCTCATTAGATGTTTCATGGTAGATCAAGAAAATCCAAGGGTCAACATGGGGACCCCATGGAGCCACATTAGTTGGAAAATGACATAAATACCTTTTATTTAATGTTAAAGTAAAAAATGACACAAACATGAAATGTTTTACTAAAACAATTTTTACATGGAGTTATACAGGTCATATTTTTGACTATAAATAGTCATTGGAAAGATAAACCGATTTCCTACATCATAGTATTTTTTTTATAATTTTTAGACATTAAATAAATTAAATTATTTATGACATCATTATGATGCAGCGATGACCTCATTATTTAACGATTTTAATAAAATGAAAAGATAATGTACAATCCAAGGCTTAAACTTGTCCAAAGACTATTTGATGGGTAGATTTCGAACCCTTATCACCTTATCCACGAATTATATAAGTGTGGGACCTTTAGAATCCGAAATGCATTGTATAATAATATAAAATTTTCTTACTTTCTAAGAGTTCCCCTCCTCTCCTCTTATAAAAGGCCCCCACCTCTACCACCTCATTCACACTTTCAAGCCATTTGGCTCGGCCAAACTCTGCCCAAATACTCTCCCAAATTCCCCCTATTACACCTAGAAGCCTCTCTTTGGGCAGAACTCTTCCCAAGGAAGTCTTTGGATCAAATCAAAAAGAGTTACCCGATTTTGGGGTAATGTCTTCTCTAATGTTGTTTTGTTTTATTTTTCTTCTCCAAACCCCTAAACTCTTTTTATTCATTTATTTTGTAACAACACCAGTATCCTCAATATACTAGGATGTTGTTATAAGAAGGATTCGAGCTACACTTACACACACCTACATCTAATGGTTAAAGAACATACGGTTTCTGTGGATGGAGAATTTCTGCCTCACGAAACGATGATTGTTCAACACTCGTATAACACCTTAAAAGGTGGCCATTATGATGTCAATATATTTATATATTATATATAATAAGTTTATGTTTTACTTATTCTTCTGTATTTCTCATTTATGGCATAATTTATGATTTCCATTATGGGTAAACGCGATAATTTCATTTTAGGAAATGCGGACTAGCGCCCCTTCAAAGTGATTTGAATCGTTAATGCCATATGTGGGATGTATAAAGGATGGAGTAAATGGTATTATGCACTATCTTATACTGGAATTATATTATACATTTATATCATTATGATTTCATTCCATTAAATACGAAATAGAAACGAAAGTAGCGTTCATTCGTACGTACGGCTTACCGTCTCCATTAACGGTGCATTTCATTTCTTACCTCTAAATGTTACGTAATATTATAAATGAATGTATATACTGGATATATATGATATATATGGCATCTAAGTCATGAATATAATTCTAGAGATAATGGATATTCTACCACATAAACAACTTGTAATTATAAGAAGTTTATTGTTGACTCAAGTACCAAAGATCGACAAAACGACCGTTATTAACTTAAATAATTACATAATCTTCATATCATTGTAATAATTGATATAAAAAGGATAATGAAATTGAAAATGGTTCTTAATAAGGTATATGTTATCTCTAGTTTATTATTCAGGAGTTTAAAGAACGGTTGAGTCAAGTCAGACACGAGGTAAGGGAACTTCTTAACCCAATTTCTATTCTTTGGGTTAATCTCCTACTTTCAAATTATGTCATGATATTATTATGTCCCATCTTGTATTTTTACATTATTTATGTGTACTTATAGTGAATACACATTATAGATGTACTTTATTTAAAAAATGATCTTTTTAAGGACTTCGTCTCAATCCCCTTTCATTGAGGCATATTTGGTTTTATACACAACTTATTTTATACGGTGTATAAACCCCTTTGACTTTTACGTTTATTCAAAAGGAATCTTTTTTTATACGAAGCATTTTGCTAAATGACAAAAGGGAATGTTTTTCTTTCCATACTTATGCGGTGACAATGACTTCTCCACCACCGTGACCATTATTTGAGTTTCGGCTTCCTCTACAAGCCATCATTTTTATTTAATGAAAAATAAATACAAAGTTTTAACTTTCATTTATTTTGGTATTGAAAATGGTTTTGAAAGCATTTTTATTATATCAATGTGTTGTATTGATATCTTGTGATTGAAATGTGGAAATTTTATGTTTCCTTTATGCATGTTTTATGTGATACGATTATGTTATGGTTTATGATATGTTTAAACCTATTCATATGAGGAATGTATTGGACTTAATAAGTGACGGGTGGAGCCCGCTATAGCTCCTCGATGAATCGGTAGGTCTAATGAGACAACTAGACGTGGAATTGGCCTAGGCCCTTTCCCAATTTGATTTATGGTTTTGGCGGAGGCCTTAATCATTTTAGAAGTCTTGGCCGAGGCCTTGACAAAATGTTTCAGAATGTCTAGAATTATACATTCCCTCATTATGAAAGTGGTTATTGATATTGCATTTGATTATTCGACCAGTAAAATATCCATGTGAAGAAGTGAATGGCATTATCTCATTTTACTTTTTCCATATTATGTTTATGTTCAAGTTTAAAAGGCTTTTGTTTTAGTTATACATTGCCTTAAATTTTTATGTTTATTTTTGAAAGCTTCCGCAATATTGTTATCCTTACTGAGAATTTGAGCTCACCCCTTTCAATGTTTTAATATTTTCCAGGATGTGAAGAAGTATTTTATGAATGACCTGCAGGGATAGTCAGAAGAGGATATGAGTGTGGACTCTGAAGACTTTGTTATTAGTTTTTCACTTTATGATGTAATGTAACATTTATGAATGTATCTAGTGTTTCCAAGGCTACTAAACTAATAGGTCTTTCGAGACTTGATCTTTTGTGATCATGCCAATGTTACGAAGTAATGCACCGACTCTGGGAAGCTGGGGTTGGGGCGTTACAAACAACAGTAACTGAGATCCGAAGTTTTCTTGGCATGGATGGATATTATCGAAGTTTTCTGAACGATTTTTCATGATTATCTAATCCACTCACCAGGTTTACTCGAAAAGGAGTTATGTTCGTTTGGATGGAGGAGTGTGAAGAGAATTTCAGGAAGTTAAAAAGAAGGTTATCCAGTGCACCTATTCTTACACTGCCTTGTAGTGGAGAAAAGTTTTTGATCTACATTGATGCATCCAAGAAGGGATTGGGGTGTGTTTTCATGAAAAATGATATGGTGATAGCTTATGTCTCACGACAGTTGAAAATCCATGAGCAAAATTACCCAACTCATGATTTGGAGTTAGCTGTGGTAATCATTCCATTAAAAATATGGAGGTATTATCTTTATGGTGAAAGGCCTGATATTTATACTGATCATAAAAGTTTAAAGTATATTTTCACACAAAAGGATCTGAATATGCGACAATGAACATGGTTAGAGCTGATTATGGATCATGACTGGTCAATTCATTATCACACTAGGAAATCAAACAAGGTGGAAGATGCATTAAATCGACAAGACCATGCTTGCTTATCCATGATTAGGATCACAAGAGATCCAATATTTATGGATTTGAAAATGATAAAACATGGAATTATAATGGAAGGGTAAAAATATTATCTTTATCAAATGAATTTTCAACCATCTATACATGATAAGATTAAAGAGGTACAAAAATAAGATGTATATTTACAAAAGAAGGTGAGAAATGTTCCTGAATTCAACCTTTATTTTGATGGGATAATAAGGTTCAGGAATTGGGTTTGTGTTCCTCCCATACCAGAATTAATGAAGGATCTGCTGGATGAGGTTCATAGTTCTTCATTCTCTATTCATCGGGGATGCACGAAGATGTATAGGGACCTGAAAGAGTACTTCTAGTGGGATGGCATGAAAAGAGATTTTTCTGAATATGTCTCTCGATGCTTGGTTTGTCAGTAAGTTAAAGCTAAGAGACAGAAGTCTAATGGGATGTTACAACCATTACCCATACCTGAATTGAAATGGGAAAAAATCACTATAGACTTTGTCATCAGACTTCCTAAAACATCCAAAGGCAATATTTCTATCTGGGTCATAGTTGATCGTCTTACAAAGTCGGCACACTTCATTGCTATTAGAGAGGATTTCTCTCTTGATCAGCTTGCCAAGATATATGTGAAGGAAGTGGTAAGATTTCATGGAGTACCACATTCCATTATACCTGATCGGGATCTAAGGTTTACCTCAAAGTTTTGGCGAAGTCATCAACATACTCTGGATACAGAGTTGAGTTTCAGCACTGGTTATCATCCTCAGATAGAAGGTCTGTCTGAGAGGACAATTCAAACTCTAGAAGATATGTTAATATCTTGCTATATGGATTTCAAATATGGTTGGGATCAACACTTATCATTGGTGGAATTTTCATATAATAATAACTTTCACTCCATTATTCAGATGGCTCCATATGTAGCTCTATATAGAAATAAATGCAGGACTCCAACTTGCTGGGACGAAGTTAGGGAATGAATGCTATTAGGACCTGATCTTGTTGATGAGATGGAAGAAAAGGTCAGATCAATTCAAAAACACATAAGAGGAGCTCAGATTCGACAAAAAAGTTATGCTGACAACCTAAGAAAAGACCTAGAGTTTGAAGTGGGTGATAAAGTGTTCTTAAGAATATCTCCTTGGAAGTGAGTAATGAGATTTGGAAAGAAGGGAAAGTTAAGACCTAGGTATATCGGTCCTTTCGAAATACTGGATCGTGTTGGGAAGGCAGCTTACCGCTTGGCTCTTCCACCTAATCTCTCTCAAGTTCACAATGTGTTCCATGTATCTCTCCTAAGAAAGTACACACTCGATCCATCACATGTACTCAGCTCAGAAGTTGTACCGCCGGAGCAAGATCTTTCTTATGAAGAACAACCTATAGAGATTCTAGATCATAGATAAAAAGTACTCTGTAACTAGACCACTCACTTGGTGAATGTTTTATGTATGAACCACCGATTTTATGATGCAACATGGGATCTTGATGATAGGATGAGGGAGAGGTATCTTCATCTTTTTGTTACAAAGTGACAAATTTCGAGGGCGAAATTCATTTTAAGGGGGGTAGAATTAAACACCTGAGATTTTTATGAGAAATATTTATTTATCATCAAAAAAATATTTCACTACACACAACACTAGCTTGGCTTGCTATACATTCAATCACGACCTTCCTCGATAGGTAGCATTGTACGCAATACCAAGTTTCACTAAACAACAATATGCTATTAAAATATTATAGAAACTAACCGTTATGAATAGTAATACCCACTTTTTGAAATTTTATAAATTTTATCATTAAAATGGACTTCATTTTTGAATTCATAATATTGAAATTATCCTTGGGTGAATTTTTGGTATTTTTCTGAAAACATTCAATTTTTGATGAATAGTAAAAACACTGGGTTACTATTTAAAAACAGACTTTTTATTTAAATAATTATTTATTTTATTTAAATTTATTTTAGATAAAAAATGATACATAATACCAATATATGTTCAAAGTAATTCAATGGAGTCTATTTATAATAATTTTAGATATTTTATAATTTTATTGAACTTTTCACCATCTGTTACCCATCTTCTAGGAGTGTTTGAAAATTTACATAAAACATAATTTTATCTCATCTTTGAGTGGAATTTCAGAAATCCGAGAGACAAGGTTAATATCAAGGAGTAATATTTGGTTCAATAAGTTAAAAATAATTTTTGGTGAATAGTAACTGTTTACTTTTCTTTACCACGGTTAAAAGTAAATATGGTAATTAAGGGTAAAAATGGTATTATTATTACCCTAATGGAAGTCCTAATTCTATTGGATAAGTTTAATTCTACCAAAAACAACCTTAGGAATAAAATATGACCATTTAGGTCCACATGGATTATATTAGGACATTTCATATCATTTTATTTAAAGAAAAGTTAAAATAGTTAAAATCAATGTTTAATAACTCAAACATTTTTAATATAGGGTTATAAACAATATAAATTAGACTATAAATATTCATTATAAAGATAAAAAAATTTATACATAATGGTATTTTATTTATAATTTTTAGACTTTAAATAATTTAATTTATTTATGTCCCAATGATGATGCAGTAATTACCTTATTAAGGAAATATTAACTTAATTGACATTATAAATACCAAAATAAATGCAATTTTATACTTTAGTGAATTAAACTAATGTTATAGGTTAATATTACATATTATTATTGATTTAATTAACGTTTTTTGAACTAATCGTGCTGTTATAATTTTCACAAAAATCAATTACCAAATATTTTCAAAATTGACATAAAATAGGTTTTAAAACAAATATTATATTATTAATTGTTATTTTATTCCTATAAATCCATGGTTCAGAAAAATGACTTATATAAGGTTATATATATTAATAACGTACCACATGGGGTATGTTTGGCTGGTTATAGTATGTTTATTAACCATGTAGTGTAAGAAAACAAGAAAACACGGTAAAAGGTAAATTATTTAACTTATAGTTAAATCTAAATGATAAGATTAAAATAATAACCTAAAATTGTTTAAATATACTAGATTAGATGATTTCGACCCATACCCACCATAGATTCAAAATAAATAAGTTTTGAGCTATTAAAAACAAAATATGACTTTATTATAAAATAATATTTTAATTTTTCCCTAAAGTGTCCCTCTCCTCCCTTATAAAAGTGCACATCCTCCCTCTCCTCCCCACACCACATGGAGCGATCAAGATCAGCCAAACCCTGAAAAGTTCTCTTCTCCACTTCCCTAGAAACATCCTAAAGGTCCTGGTATTCTTCAAAGACCATCTTTAGTGACCTAAGAAGAGGTTAAGAAGAGGCACCTCAAAGAAGAGGTAATGTTCGTTACCGATTATTTCAACTTTATTTATTCTTCTACTTCTTCTTATTTAGTTGTTTCATTATGAAGTAATAACATCAGTATCAGTAATATTATGATATGTTTTTATAAATATGAAAAAACTATATTTCACCTTCTATCCATCCTACAGAAAATTAAATAACCGCGAGTACGTACATACGGAATACCGTCTCCACGTTGTGGTGAAATATGTCTTCCACCACAACATTACATGGATGTGTATAATGGTGTAAAGAATAACTATATATGATTATTGTAATGTGATATTGATTTTGAAATAGTATACATACACTTCAATACAATTCCACGATATTGGGAACGATATCATCGCTCGTGCGTACGTATGGCCTACCATCTCCACGATGTGATGCGACTCGTTCTACATGATCTTCATTGCATAATGATTATATAAATGGATTGAATGAATAAATATGATATATTTTACACTAATATCATTTTTTAAATGTGGTATCTATAATCTAAATAGAAGAATAAGAATTTATTTGACAAAACATGCATAAGAAAAAAAAGAAATAAACACCCGAATAACAAGTAGCAATGAAATATTACTAATAAGAAGCTAAGAATATGACCATATATGATATCATAAAAATGATTAAGATTATGGAATAAGTCAATGAAATTATTTAAATCATTATACAGGAGTTTCATACATGTACGAAGCAAATCAGACCAAATGTAAGGGAAAATCTCACAATCTCATTTTTTTTCGAGATTGTTTATACATCAAAATTTAATGGGGAATATTTATCGTCCATATCAATGTTTCTTCAATATGTAATATTATTTCTATCATACTAGAATTGTTTAAATCCAATTTTACTCTTTATTGAGTTTTTAGTAAAAGATATGAAAGGAATCTTTTGTTGTTTTTAGTACGAGGTACTTTTTTGAATTTTCCGGCCAATGTACGAGAAGAATGGTTTTTCTTAACTTATACAACATGAATGGATTTTTAGAACATTATTTCCATGAATCATCCTTTACATGTTTTCATGTTTATTTTTAATTAACTTCTATTTGTTTAAAATTTTATGACATTTTAAGAAAGGATAAATGTTTTTGAAGTAGAATGGATATTTTCTTCAAGAATGGAGTTCAAGTGTTTTACCAAAGTTATTTTCCATCTAAGATAATATAGGTTTCTGTTTCTATCCATATTTTTACATTTATTTGGTTATGTTATGATGGAATTAATTTTATGATGTCCTTTTATCTTATATGTATTATGTTTTGATGGCATGATGTTTAAGAACCTATTTTTATTACATGGGTTATGCTATGATTTAAGATTTTGTGGAAAACAGAAGAATGGATTCATTATGAGAGGGGTGGGACCTATATCTCCCTCCTATGCATTGGGTAAATATTTATATCTCTTGAGATAGACATGGCTGGAACTATAGGTTAATTCGGTTTAGTGATACAAGACTGAAATGAGGAGTGAACTCGGTTTAGAAATGGACATTTCCTGCTAAGATAGTCTGGGAAATGAGTCTTGACTAATAAGAAATGATTCTCTGTGATAATGTTTTTATGACACAAAGTATCAGGTTTTATGTTATGATTATTGGAATTACATTTCACCACTATGATTTATCCCATGTTATGAAATTATGATCTCTTTTACAGGTTATGATTTCGAAAATGGTATGTTCTTATGAATATGTTTTGATTGATATTTATTTTGTTTACCCTTACTAAGAATTTGAGCTCACCCTATTGTTTGTTTTATTTTCCCCAGTTCAAGAAGAAGGGTATTAAGTAAGATATGCCAAAATGAACTTTAGATGTGATAAAATAAAAGGGAGACAATGTAGATGATTTACGAATCAATTGTTTATGTTTCCCAGTTTCTAAAGACACTATACTTATATAGTCAGTTCATGGTTTTGTTATATGTTTAAATAAGTGTACATAAATTTTTAATCAATAAAAATGTATGTAAAGTATGGGTCGTTATAATACTTCCTCATAGAAATTTTTATATGATTATGGATTATATCCATAACTAGTTCAATTTTCGTTTAGTGTTTTACAAGTTTAAAATTATGTGTTTTGATTTATAAACTGATCTAGTTTATGAAATTGTTTATAAATGGCGCCTAGTGGAAGGAATGGAAACTATATCAATGCACACACTCCATGTAGGGATTACCCTCCAGGTCAAGATAATTATAGTGGAGATGGTGATGCAACTTATGCTGATCAACTGATCACCATAATGGGACCACTCACTTAGGTTATGAATAATAACCTTACCCGTATCGAGCACCCTGATCCGCAGCATGGAGGATCAATGTTAGATCATTTCATGAGCAGAAACAACTAAAATTAAATGGGAGTACAAATCCATTAGTATCTGAGAAATGGAAAAGTTCCCTAGAGAAAATATTTATGGCTTTGGGGAGTAGTGAAAGAGAAAACATTGTCATGGTAGTTTATCACCTCATTGGAGATGCTGATCAATGGTGGTCATTCATAAAAAACAAAAAGGAAGATGATGTAGTATAAAATAAGGAATGGAGGGAGTTCAACGATCTTTTCATATAAAAATACTTTCCTCGTGTCCATCGAGAAGATATGGAAAGGAAATTTCTTAGTCTAATACAAAAGAAATATAATAATGTTGCAAAGTATGAGGATATGTTTACAAGGATAGCAAGGTACGATGCCGATTATATACATAAAACATGAAGTATTATTGATCATTTCATTGATGGGTTAAAACCATTTCTCCGTCGAGCATTATTTTCACAAACCTTCTCGTTGTACGAAGATATTGTCTCATGTGTTATCAAGACAGAAAAAGAATTCTCTATGTCTTACGACTTTAAAGCAAAGCAAGAGAAGAAGAGATCTACTGATCAATTTGGGAATAGAAATAAGGGGAATAAGGGAATACTTGAATATCCATCCTATATTAAATGTGGGATGAAACACCATGTAACACGCTTGACGGGAATGGGAGTCTGTTACATGTGTGGTGAAAAAGGCCACAAAGCTCGTGATTTCAAGGGGTAGAAGGAAGCTACCGATGTTCAATGAAATAACTGCAGGGAGATGGAACATTATTCAAATTAATTTACTAAGTTTCAGGGGAACTTACCTTAGAAAAGGTCAAGGGATCAAGGACGATCTTATGTTATCACTACTGTTGAGGTAGATGCTCCGAAAGAGGTTGTGGCAGGTAATCTAATGGTTTCTTCAAGTTTAGAAAATGCATTATTTGATTCTGGATCATCAAATTGTTTCATATCTTCCCATTTTGATAAGAAAATTAGATATTTCTAATTTTATTTAACAAGGGAGTTTTCAGTTAAAACTCCTAAGAGAATTATCATTGCTACAATGTTCTGTAAATCAGTTCCCATTAGAACACATAAATTTTCTTTATCTATGGATCTCATCATCATACCCATGATTAAATTTGATATAATCCTTGGTATGTATTGACTTTCATACCATGATTCAAATATTTTTTGTAAGAAGAAGGAGGTTACTATTTTTTATGATGATGATAAGGAACACCTTATCTTTTGAGCGGAATCATCACCAAATAATTCTTATCTAAATCCTCCTCCAGTAGCTCAACTTAATTCAATTATTAGGGAGGAAGAGAGTGAAACGACTATGGCTAAGAAAGTGAATGTTCAATTAGAGGATGTACATATTGTGAAAGAATATGTAGATGTGTTTCCGGAAGATTGACCTGAACATCCTCCAGAAGGAAAAGTTGAGTTTTCCATTGATTTAATTCCTAGTTCAAGGCCTATATCAATGACCCCTTATAGAATGGAAACTATGGAATTAGTTGAACTAAAGAAACAACTAGAGGAATTGAGTAATAAGGGATTTATTCACCCTAGTGTTTCTCTATGGGGAGCCCCTGTCATTTTTGTTAAGAAGAATGATGGATCTATGAGGATATGTATCAACTACAGGGAAATCATTGCTATAACAATAAAGAAAAATAATCCCCTACCTCGCATTGTTGATTTATTTTACCAACTACATGAATATAAATACTTTTCAATGATTTACCTTCTATATGGATACCATATGTTGTTTGTAAAGAAGGAATACATTCTGAAGAAAGCATTTCACACCAGGTACGGGCATTACGAGTTTACAGTAATGAAATTTGAGATGACTAATGCACCCTCTGTATTCATGGATCTAATTAACAGTGTTTTCAAGGAATAACTTGATGATTTTGTATTATAATTTATTGATGATATCTTGGTATACTCTAAAAGCTATGAAGATCATTAAAATCACTTGTGCATTATCATGAAGACTCTTAGAAGACATGAATTATATGTGAAGATTAGCATGTGTGAATTCTAGCTTCATGAGATTTCATTTCATGGCCATATTGTCTCCAAAGATGGAATCTATGTTGATCCTTCTAAGACCAAGGCAATCCAAGAATGGCCAGCACCGACAAGTATAACTGTGGTACACAGTTTTATTGGTTTAGTATGTAATTATCGATGTTTTGTCCAGAATTTTTCCCGATTGGCTAACCCATTAATGATGCTCCCATGTAAAGGGGATAAATTTGTTTGGACAAAAGAGTGTGAAGAATGTTTTGAAGAACTAAAGAGAAGATTAGTCAATGCTCCAATATTGACTCTACCATCGGCGAAATGACGGGTTTGTTATTTATAGTGATGCATTAAAGAAGGGACTTGGTTGTATCCTTATTGAAAATTAAAGAGTTATTGACTATGCATCACGACAACTGAAAATTCATGAGAAAAACTATCCTACTCATGATCTTGAGTTAGCTACTGTAATCTTTTCTTTGAAGATACGAAGACATTATCTCTATGGTGAAAAATGTGAGATTTATATTGATCCCAAGAGTTTAATGTATTTTTTATCACAGAAAGAATTCAACATGAGGCAAAAAAGATGGCTTGAATTGCACAAGGATTATGATTGCACGATACATAACCACCTAAGGAAGGAAAATAAGGTGTTGGATGCTTTGAGTAGAAAGGATCATGAAGTTTTGAAAAAGATTAGAGTTGAAAAGGATCCTATATACATGGATCTAGTAAAGATGCATATGAGAATCACCATGGAATGTGATACATTAATGCTATTTCAAATGGCTTCCAAACTATCTTTACTAGAAAGGATTAATAGTTCTCATACTAATGATGAAGAATTTTAAATGACGATTAAAGATATGAATGATGGAATATTGAGTGACTTTGTGTAAGAAGATGTAATTTTGATGTTTGGGAAGTGAAATTGTGTTCCAAATATACCAGATATAAAAAGAGAATTGTTGGATAATTCTCATTGTTCCAATTTCTCTATACACCCTGGGAGCACTAAAATGTATAGAGATTTTATAGAACATTCTCGGTGGGATAACATGAAGAGGGAGATTTCTGATTTTGTGATAAGATGTATGGTTTGTCAACAAGTGAAAGCTAGTAGGCAACACCCTGGAGGAGTCATGAATCCTCTTCCCATACCTAAGTGAAAATTGGATAATATTATGATAGACTTCGTCATGGGGCTACCAAAGACACCTAGAATGAATGATGCAATATGGGTTATTGTTGATAATCTTACCAATTCAGCACATTTTCTTTCTTTAAGAGAAGATCTACCACTGGAATGTCTAGCAAGACTATATATTAATGAAGTTTTGAGGCATCATGGAGTACCCATGTCAATTGTTTCAGATCATGATCCCCGTTTTAATTCAAGATTCTGGAAGAGTCTTCAGAAGGACTTAGATACTGAACTACATTTGACCACTATCTACCACCCCCAAACAGAAGGACAATCATAACGGACTTTTCAAACCTTATAAGACATGGTGAGATCATGCTCACTTGACATTCAGGGTATATGGGATCAATATTTACCTATGGTATAAATTTCCTATAACAATAGATTCCATTTAAGTATTCGGATGGCACCATATGAAGCGTTATACAGAAAGAGATGTCACACACCAACCTGTTGGGATGACGTTGGGGAAAGAAAACTCGTAGGCCCAGAACTGGTGGAGGAAATGATGGAAAAGGTGAAGGTAATCCAAAACCACATCAAAGAAGCTCAAAGTAGGCAGAAGAGCTCTGTCGATAACCAAAGGAATGATTTGGAATTTTAGGTAGGAGATCATGTTTTCTTGATGGTATCTCCATGGAAGGGAGTTATACATTTCAGTAAGAAAGGTAAATTGAGTCCTAGGTATATCAGTCCTTTCGAAATTATATAATGAATTAGATATATAACTTACCGTTTGTAAATGCCACCAAATCTCTCCAAAGTTCACAATGTGTTCCATGTATCACTGTTGAGAAAATACCTTCCTGACCCAAAAAATGTACTCACTTATGAGGAATTTGAACTGGAACCCGATCTGCCTTATTGCAATGAGCCCATCAGGATTCTTGATACTAGAGAACAAGTGCTGAGAAATCGGACTACTCGTCTGGTTAAAGTTCTGTGGAGAAACCAGAAGATGGAAGAGGCAACGTGGGAACCCGAGAAACTTATGATGAAGAACCACCCAAGTCTTTTCATGCGGTAGTATTCTAGAATTTTCAAGGATCAAATTATTTGAAGGAGGGGAGAATGTAACACCCCAAGCTTCCATGGTACGCTTCTCTTTGAATAATACAGTAGTGTGTGTTGTACGCAACTTCGAGTTCTAACACACACCACAACCAATCAAATAGCTGTTATGAATAGTAATACCCACATTTTGATATTTTATAAATTTTATCTTTCAAAATGGACTTCATTTTTGGATTCATAATATCTAAATTTTCTTAGGGAAAATTTTTGGTATTTTTCTGAAAACATTAAATTTTTGATGAATAGTTAAAAAAACACTGAGTTATAGTTTAAAACTGAATTCTTATTTAAATAAGTATTAATTTTATTTAAAATTAATTAATCTCAAAATTGATACATGATACCTATATAATTATATGTAATTCATTGGAGTTAGTTTAGAATAATTTTAGATATATAATTTTTTTTTGAACTTTTCACCGTCATTTACCCACCTCCTAGGAGAATTTATAAATTCACATAAAACATTATTTTACCAATTCGATTAGAATAATTTCGAAAATCCCAGAGACACGGCTAATATAAAGGAGTAATATGTTGTTCAATGAGATGAAAATAATATTTGGTGATTTGTAACTTTTTTATTTTATTTACCACGGTTAAATGAAAATAGGGCAATTAAGGGTATACATGATATTAATATTTCCCTAACACATGTCCTAATTCTATTGGAAAAGTTTATCTCGACCAAAAACAACCTTAGGAACAAAATATTATCATTTAGGTCCACATGTCTTATATTAGGACATTTATTATTATTTAATTCAAAGAAGAGTTAAAAGAGATAAAATCAATGTTTAATAACTAAAACATTTTTAATATAGGGTTATACATATGATAAATTCGATTATAAATATTAATTAAAAATAAAAAAATATTTCCTACATAATTGAATTTTATTTATAATTTTTAGACATTAAATAATTTATTTTATTTATGACACAATGGTGATGCAATAATTACCTAATTAATGAAATATTAAATTAATTGATATTATAAATATCAAAATAAATGTAATTTGAGACTTTTTAAGACTTCCACTAATTTTATAGGTTAAAATAACATATTATGGTTGGTTAGATTAATTTTTTTAGATGTAATAATTCTGTTATGAATATATCAAAAACAAAATACCCAATACTGTTAAAATTGACATAAAACAGTTTTTAAAAAAAATATTATATTATTAATTGATATTATATTCCTAAAAATATAAGGTTTGGACAAAGGACTTATTTAATGATAGGTGAGTCATTAATGGACTACTTTGGGGTCTCTTGGAGGTATATAGTAAGTTTATTAACTATAGAATATAAATATACAAAGAGAATGGTAAATGTCAAACTATTTAACTAAGAGTTAAATATAAATGATAAGGTCAGATTAGTGACCCAAACCTGTCTAAAAACTATTGGATGAAATGATTTGGACCTATCCACATCTTAAACTTTAAATAATCCACTTTGGAGGCATTATAAACCGAATATGAATTTATTATAAAATAATATTTCTAACTTTCCATAGGTGCCCCTCAACCCTCTTATAAAAGGGAACTCCCCCTTCTCTCTAATTTATACCTTTAATGCATTTTGGCTCGGCCAAAACCTGCCCAAATATCCTATCAACTTCCCTCACTTCATCCTATAGGCTTTAGTTTGATCTGAAAGCCAACCTATGGAGCCATTTTGATCAAATCAAAAGGAAGAACCCGAAGAAGAGGTAATGTTTTCACCACCCTCTTTTAAGTTGATTTCTTCTTCAATTTCTTTTGTAATTTTTATTTACATTATAAAATTATAACTCCAGTATAATCTTTATACGGTGATGTTATTATAAATATGGTACAAAAATATTAATTATTCTATCCATTCTTTTTTAGGAAATGTCACCATATGTGCGTATGTACGGCCTACCATCTCCCAGTCGTGGTATAATTTTTATTCAATACATTATTATTTTAATGGGTATAATAATGAGGAGTAATTCATGGAAATAATAAATATAACATTATAATGATTCTTTATATATGATATATTATCCAATTATATATTATTTTAATATTAAAAGAATGATATTATCGCTCGTGAGTACATACGGACTACCGTCTCCATGAACGTGATGAGATTCATTATCCATCATATCCATTCAAGTCTAATTCTCATTTGATGATTAAAAATAATTTTTAAGGACTTGATATAATTATGGATAGGAATAATATACAACCTATTCATAAAAAACACGGCTTATGTAACAAAACATATAAAAGAAAATGAGTAAGTTAACACCCTAAACAACGATAATACTAAGATATAATTAACAAAGCAAAGTTAAAAGATCATATATGATATAATATTAATGTATATGATTATTTAATAATTTAATAACAATTATTTCTCCATTATATAGGAGTTTAACCTACCCCCAACCAAGGAAAAGTACACGGTAAGGGTTTATTTCATAATCGCTTTATTATCTGATGTTGTTTATACGTAATTATCTACTGGGACATTTTTATCATCCACGTCCATGTTTCATAAAAATGTATTTCAAGTCATTCTTACTATTTTATAGAATACTGTTTAAAGTCATTTATACCTTTTTTTTTACTTTTTATAAGAAGTTTATAAATGAATCATTCTGTCATTTTCCAAATAAGATCCTTTTTAACCTTTTCAGAAAAATTAAGGTAATAATGTCATTTTTTAACTTATACGACGGGTGCAGCTATTTTTTACCATTATAATGTCTTAGAAGATTCCCTTACAAGATTATAAAAATATTTTCCAAGTAAATGTTTTATTTTATAATTATGTGACTTTTAAATGATTTCAAAAAAAGAGATATTTCTCTGAAATAGTTTTGATTTCGTCTTTTTCAACATCCTTTGATGGATTTTGAGATTATTTGAAGTTGATATACTATGATACAAAACTTCCATATTGTATTGAAGGTTTTATAATATCTTTGACTGTGGCTGTGTTATTTTTATACCATTCATGGATTATGGAGAAATTAATGACATATCGTATGCTAGTTTTAATATGAATGCTTATGTTATGTTTAAACCTGTTTATATGAGGAATGCATTGGACTTAATAAGTGACAGGTGGAGCCCTCTATAACTCATTGATTCATCGGTAGGTCTCATGAGACAAACTAGTGACTTGGCACAAGACCTTGACAAAATCATATTTTTATTCTTGGATCAAGGCCCTTACTATGTGGTTATGATAGTCTGGAATTATGCATTCCATCATTATGAAAGTGGTTATTGATATTTCTTGTGATTATTCGACAAGTAGAATATACATGTAAATAATTAAATGGCATTATTTAATTTTATCTTTTCAATTTTACACTGAAATTCATGTTTAAAAGGCTTTTGTTTTAGTTTTTACTTTCCCTAAATGTTTATGATTATTTATGAATGTTTCCACTATATTTTTATCATTACTGGGCATTTGAGCTCACCCCTTTCTATGTTTTATTTTCCCCAGGATGTGAAGAATTATTTTATGAATGACATTCTCAGATAGTATAAGGGGATATGAGTGTGGAGATAATATGTTGTTGTAGTTTTCAATTGATGATGTAACGTAAACTTTATGAATGTATCTAGTGTTTCCAAGCCTACTAAACTAATTGGTCTTTCGAGATTTGATCTTTTGTTATGATTATAAGGTTATGTAATAATGCACCGACTCTGGATAACTTAGGCCGGGGTATTTCAATGACTCCATGGACTTGTGATCTTGAATATAGTTCTCATAATCAAATTTATTGAATTTTTTTTATACCAATAGAAATTTCAAAATAATTATTATAATATAAATATATTAATTAATGAAATCAATTTACTATATAAATTCACAAGACCCGTTATGTTTATAGATTTATTAAACTAGAGTATAAAATTAACTATAAAAATCAATTCATTCTCAACTAATTGATATTATTTTCGAATATAAAAAAATATGTATTTAATGTTGTGTCTTCAATATAAATATTAATTAATAAATAAATTATATCCTTTTATAAAAATCATATATATTAGTATTATTTATAACTTAGGAAAATATAAATATAAGAAGTGGAGATCTCAAACACCCAAGAAGGTAAAAAATACAATTCAGTCTATCATGGAATATAAATGGAATAATTATTATGGTATGATTATAAAGTAAAATATACTTCCATAATATAATGAATCTAAAAAAATATTTTACCCTTGAATAACAATGGAAATAAATAGATCACATAGATATCAATAACTAGTTTATATGATATGATATTGAAAATTTTATACAAATAATTCCATAATATATGTCAAACATCATGATCATAGATATTAGGATATTACAATCCTAGAAATATATTTTTCTAGGTAATATTACACCATAATACCCTAATAGGTTTTTCTTTTGAGAACTACTAATTCATTGAGGGTATATATAATGTTATTTTATCCCTATAATATGTTTCTTTGATTATATTAATCATATGAGAACGCAGATAGATAATCCATAACAAAATTTTCCAAAATTCTTCTAAATTGGTACAACAACATGCAAATAATAATAATTTTCTCATGTCAATAAAATGGATTTTCACGACCCATCCCAGTGGGGCCTGTGCCCTAACTCCCCATGCCCGCCTGCAATAGGCATGGGGTTGGTGACTAGCACCGAGTAGGCTTATCACTAACATAGGTGGCATTTACTATAAACCTGTACACACACACACACATCTCCAAGCCCACAAAGCTGAAAAGTAAAAACTAATGAAAATGGAAATGCATGTATACACTAAAATCCCATCCAACAGAGTATGATAGGAATGTAAAGTACAGTAATGTAAAACCTTGGGCCAAAAGTACAAGCCCACCCAAAGAAAGTCTGCAAAAAAGTCCAACCTATAATAAATGGTACTGGGACAAGAATTCGTAGCTGTAGGAACACACCTCGGCCTGCCTGATCTCACTGAGCACTATCCAGTCTTGGTCCCCCTTGAATCCTGTCAATGGCTTGCTCGTCTGCACAATACATGACACATTCGGGCAATTCCCGTGTAGGGGGGAGTATGAATACCCTGTAAGACACCCCAAAAAACCACAAATGAATACAACAAAGGAAATACCATAAAGGAATGCTACAATCATCTCTACAAGGTATATGTTTACAGAACATATAACAAGAATATCCAGATATACTCATACATGGCCGACTATCACGAAACCACCATTATGATCCAGCTCTATGATTCCACTCAGCACGTAACAGGGAGACCACACTCCTAGGTCTGAAGAGAGAGATATGAAGTACTAATTCTGGGAGAACTCACTCCACAAGTACTTAATATTACGATACTTAGATAAGGATCAAAACCTCTAGCTATGGGGTGATTCCAACCACCCAGTCTGAACTAATCCGCAAAGTAGAGGATTGGCGCCTGGGTAAGGTAGGTCACGTCGATACCAAGTTCTCTATTTAGGGAATCAGGAAGGAATAGAGGATCCGACTCTGAGCCTCATAGAGGGGATTCCAAAAACACTATTCAGGAAGTCCTGCTGAAGGGATCATACTCTTGTATATAGGAAATGATACTAGAAACCATTAGGGGAAATACCTAGGGTATGAAACCTAAGAAATATAGTCCAAGTCACTGAAGAAAAAAGACCCAATACACATATAAACAGGTTACACGACATGTAGTAGGATCACACGATGTGATCCTTGACTCTGGGTATTGCCTGTTTAAACAGCCTGTGTCTCTAGGCTTGTCATATAAAAAGTAACTTCACTGTGTGTAGAATAATTACACGCTGTGTTCCTTGACTCCGAGTACTGCCCGTGTGAAACAGCCCATGTCTGAAATCTAAGTCATGCAGAGAAGTATATACATGGCGTGTATGTCGATGCACACTCTGTGCCCTATCAACTGGAAAACACCCATGTACCCTAGCGGTATGCCCATACACAGTGTTTGTCAGCGTTTCCTTGCCCGTGTACTAGTACACAGGGTATCCCATGCATCTGGGCGGGTCTGACTGGGGAAGTGTATACACGCCATGTCCTTGGCCATGTACCCTATCTGTGTCTGTGGACTCCCGGAGTACACGTCAGGTGGTCCACCGACGAACACACGCTGTGTAGCCCATACTACACTCTGTGTAGTCGGGATTTCTCCAGAACCACCATCTTCCTCCTCGCGCCTCGACCGATCTTCTGGATCTCGAATTTTCTGTCCATTTTACCTGAAACACAATATCTCGGGTCCCCTCGTCATCATGATGCTGAATCTGTGGTTTTCGAGACTTCGATAGACACCAAAATCCGATTCCGGTCACCCGTACAAGAAATCGTTCGAAGAAAGATATCTTCAAATCGTCTTCTACCCGTCCATCGCCACCGCAGTCCCACTTCCGTGGGGTTGTCTTGATGTCAGGTCTTCAAATTGGGATCGTTGCATCACACAATGGGTGTGAAATGATCCATGGTATATATCTCCTTGAAGAATGCGTAGAACACCCATGAAGAATGAAAGAAATCGTGGAATAAAGGCACGAAAAATAGAGAGGGATGAATCTCGATCGATGTTCATATAGATCTTGGTTCTTCAATATTAAAATGTTAAACAAAACCAAAATAACATTCAAGAATTAAATCCCCAAAATCCCCGCAAAATCCCATCCTGAAAATATGATCGATGTGTGGGATAAACTGTTTGTGGATTAGTTCATGTTCATCATAGGAATCAAGAACAGGGAAAGGAAAATAAAAATCAAAACAACCTACCTGGATTTGCGGCGTTCGTTGGTGAAGATCTGGTCACCGTGTCATTTTTGCTGGCGAAACATGTCAAGAGAGATGTATCCTCATTGGGGTTTCCTACAGAGCCTCCAAGGGTTTACGGGTTATGAGGTCTGCCTCCCTAGACCCCTATGAAAATATCTATTTAAAAAGATGAAACATATTTTCTGCAACAATATTTATTAAAATATTTTTATTAAATATTTTATTACAGTTACGTCCAAAAACTAAATTTCACCACTGACCTGTGCTAACTGATGTTAGGCCTCACCTAAGGTAAAATCACTAATCTGAACGCAACGGTGACCTCAGATTTTAGATCCGAGCACCCATTCAGGAGTTATTACACTTTTCAAAAAAAAAACCCATGCGTGGGTGTAATTTAATTCTTTAGTTAAATTCAAACATTTGTTCCGGGCTCACTCAGCCTCAAAACTGCACACCGTCTCTGGGCCTGGTCTAAAAATAATTCCCATATAATATTAAAATAATACATGGAAAAATCCATGACATTACATCCTCCCCACCTTAGGGGTTTTTGTTCTGAAAAAGCCAAAACAATGGCTACTCAAAAAGATATGGGTATTGACCACGGATCTGAGCCTCCCGCTCCCACGTGCTCTTCTAGAAATTCCCACGTTGCCACTGGACACACATCATGGGAATAGCTTGCCCATGATGGATCTTCTCTTTTCGATCCTCAATCTCCACTGGGTACTCATCAATGTTCACTCCATCATAGATGTCCAGCTCTCCCATGTCGATAACGTGAGATGGATCATGCACGTAGTTTTGTAGCTGCGACACATGGAAGATATTGTGAACCCAGTCCATCTGAGGATGTTGAGCCAAGCGGTACACCACCTTGACAACTCTACTCAGAATCAGAAAAGGGTCAATGATCCTTAAATATAGCTTACCGCCTCGACCAAATCTCTTCAATCCCCGTCAAGGTGAGACCCGAAGGAACACATGGCCTCCCTCCTAGAACTAAATGGGCCTACATCTCTTATCAGCGTAAGACTTATGTTGACTCTTTGCGGTCTTTATCCGCTCTTGGATGACCTACACCTTCTTTGTAGTAGCTCAGACCATCTCTGGTCCCATGAGTGTTGACTCTCCTGGGTCAGTCCAAAAATGTGGTGACATGCAAGGTCGCCTGTACAATGATTCGAATGGTGCCATTCCAATAATGTAATGATAACTGTTGTTATAAGAAAATTCCACTATTCGTATGTGATCCTCCCAACTATGACCAAAGTCAATTATGCAATATCATAGCATATCCTCCAAAACATGGCTGGTCCTCTCTCTCTGTCCATCAGTCTGAGAATGAAATGATGTGCTCAAGTATATCTGAGTCCCAAAAACTTACAGTAATCCCTTCCACAAATGGGATGTGAAACGAGCATCACAATCTGATATGATCATTGATGGAACTCCATGATGTCAAACTATCTCCTGCACGTAGAGGCATCCCAAGCTCTCAACTGAAATCTGCTCTTGTATGGCTAGGAAGAGGGCCGACTTGGTGAGTTGGTCAATGATCACCCAGATGGCATCGTGTCCACTAGACGTAAGTGGTAAAACTGTCATGTAGTCCATGGATATACCATCCCACATCCACTCTGGAACCTCAAGGGGATGAGTCAAACCTGCTGGAACCTGGTGCTCGACATTTACTTGCTGACAAGTAAGGCACTAAGAAACAATCTCTTCCATACTCTTCCTTAGTCCTGGCCACCAAAAATGACATCGGAGGTCCTGGTACATCTTTTCCACACCTGTATACACTACCAAAATAGATGTATGGAACTCCATTATAACCTCCTCTCGGAACTTCACTGGTACTATTGTATTCCCTCTGAAAAGAACAACATGCTCTCTACCCTTTGAATATCCATCAGCATCATCACCTGCGGATATCTGAGCAAATAGAGTCTCACAGGTAGAATTCGCAAGCTGTGCTTCCCTGACTCACTGTATGAGTTTAGCGGTAACAACAATTGTTTGAAGGTAAGCTCCCACATCTCTATCCATGAAGGATAATTGTAAAAAGGACTACTGCCTTGTCACCTCATCCAGTAACTGTGAACTGGATTTTCTACTGAGTGCATCTGCCACAACATTCCCCGTTCCAGGAGTATAAACAATCTCAAATCCATAATCCTGGATGAACTCAAGCCACATCCTCTTTCTCAATCTAATATCCTTTTACAAAAAGATATATCTACGACTCTTGTGATTAGAGTAGATGATAAACTGCTCGCCCATCAGGTAGTGTCACCACAACACCAATACGAAGACTACAACTGCCAACTCAAGATCACGTGTCACGTAGTTATGCTCGTGTGGCCTCAACTGACATGAGACATAGGCAATCACCACTTGTCTCTGCATCACGACAAAAGAAAGCATGGTAACTGATGTGTCATAGAACACTATTTACTCGACACCCTCTTCTAGTATTCTCATGATAGGGGAACTTGTCAGACTCTGTCTCACCTGCTGAAAATCCTGCTGGCATCTGTCGGTCCACACAAAAGGCTGCCCCTTTCGTGTCAAAGCTTTCATGGGTGTTAAAATCCTAGAGAAATCAGGAATGAATCTCTGATAGTATCCTACCAAACCAAGGGAACTTCGTACCTCTATCACACTTTAGGGTGGCTCCAATGCTAAAACTGCCTCTACCTTGGCTACGTCCAATGCTACACCATCTTCTGAGATAACATGTCCATGAATGTGGACCTCCTCTATCCAGAATTGACACTTTGATAGTTTCTCGTACAACTGGTTCTCCCATAGGGTGGTTAGAACCATCCTTAGGTGCCTCACATGTTCCTTCTCGGACGCAGAGTACAAAAGGATATCATCGATGAAGACCACCATGAACCGATCTTGATAGGGTTGAAAGATCCTTTTCATGAGTCCCATAAACACTGTCAGGGTGTTTATCATGCCGAAGGGCATCACCAAATACTCATAGTGACTGTAGAAACATCTAAAATCCATCTTCGGTATATCTTCATCTCGTACTCGCTACTGGTGATAGCCTGATCGTAGATCGACATTAAAGAACCATCGTGCCCCTCTTAACTAGTTAAAGAGGACACCGATCTTTGGAAGTGGATATCAGTTCATCATGGTCACCTGATTCAAGCGCCGGTAATTCAAACATAGCCTCACGCTCCCGTCAGACTTCTTGGAAAACAACACTAGGACCGCCTAGGGTGAAACACTGGGTATCATGAAGCCCTTCCCCTGAAAGTCTTCCAGCTGCACTCTCAGCTCATACAGCTCTGCATCAGCCATCCGATATGCGGATGCTAATATCTGTGTCATCCTAGGTTGCAACTCAAAGAAGAAATCTATCTCTCGATGGGGAGGTAGTCCGGGGACATCCTCTGGAAAGACATCCTCGTACTCAGCCACTACTGCTGGAAAATGGAAGCTCATCACATCTGTTTCACAAAGGGATAGGCTAACCAAATGGTGTGAAATCAGTTGTACGTTCCTACGCACGAGTCTATCTTGTGCTTCCTGGGTCTCTTTTTCACCGAAAAAGGAGAACCTTGTTCCATCACAGCAGACACACTGAACCCTTCGACTAAAATAGTCAATCTGGGCATGAACTGTGGATATCAAATCCATACTATGAATGACATCGTAAGGCCTCGACACTACCACAAAGTGGTTCCAACCAAAACTATCACCTCCAAGGGTCAGGTCACACTTCTGCAAAGGCATGTGATCTATTAATCTTCTCTCGTCGGTGTTTCTAAGCGTAAGGGTCAAGTCAACGGCTCAACTGGAATCTCAAGGTCTCAATCAAGATAAGAAGCCAAAAATGAATGACTAGAACCTGTGTCTATCAGTACGGCAGCCAATGTAGAAAAGACACAGATTGTACCTCTAATCATTCCAGGAGTACCTAAGTCATAAGCCTCCACTACCTGCAGTTGTCCCTGCCTCTGTCCACCAGCTCCCTGAGCCTGGGGTGGACCTCCTGGGGGTGGTGGTAAAGGGACAAAAAACTGACCACCTCCAGCTACTCTTCCAACTCCTCTTCCATGTCTGCCGCCCTGCAGATCTGTCAGATCCAAATGTTTCCTCTGCCTAGATGGTCCATCCACGGTTCCCATGTCAGCAGTACGGTGGGTCAGAAAATCTTGAGCGAGATGTCCCCTTCCATCACATGAGTAGAATCACCTCTCTCAAGGATAGCCATATGAGCCCTGTGAACACTGTATAGTAGATCCTCTATCATTGGATCTCCTCTGAAAACGTCTCCCATGCATGGGTCCCTAACATTGGCTCCCTGCTTTCAAGGCCTCTACACAAGCTCGCTCACTACTGAAAACTGCTGACTATCTCTGCTCTTCCAAGAAGCTCTCGACCACCAATGCCCGCTCGAGCACCCCAACATAAGTTGGAATGCTCATAGTGATGATGCTAGCGTGGATATCTCTACGCAAGCCCCGCTCAAAAGTCCAATCTATGATGTACTGATCCCTGACCATATCCATTGAGTATATGGAGAGGTCGGTAAACCTAGATGAATAGTCAACCACTATCATGGTCCCCTACTGAATTTGAAGAAGCTCCTGTATACATACTGCTCTCAGGGTAACCAGTGAAAACTCCTTTATGAAGAGACACTCAATATATGAACATGCAAGAGTCGCCTCATCGTGAGTTTGGATTACCAAACTCCACCATCACCCTGCTAAGCCCTACATAATACTTGATGTTAGGATCACCATCTGGTCTGCTGGTGTCCTGACCGAATGGATGACTCTGGCCTCTGCCTCAAGCCAGTCCTCTACTGACTGAGGGTCAGGCTCGCCTCAAAACCTAAGGGGTATCTGTCTCTGAAACTCATGGAGTACGCTCAGCTTGTGCTCCTCTTCTACTGGTATAGCAGGTACTAAACACTAATCCACAGGTGGTGGAATAACTGGCACACCACCCGAAGGTAAAAATGGGGGATCTAGTCCTAGTATCGAAGCATCATCATTGAGGGGGTCATCCACGTGATTGAGCTGCTGGATCCTAGTGGGTGATCATCTTGGTGCTATCCTGTAAAGGAAAAATATGTATCATAGTGAGTGAGTATATCTAGAGAGCTGACTCAAGAAGGACATGGAAATCAAAACCCATTCTTATATGATGCATGTACAATTATTTTCCCCTCTAGCTAGTGTTCTCATGTTCCGAGTCGAAAAGCATGTTATCAGAGTCCTGGTGTATGGATACGTTGGTCGCCCGTACCAACATTGGGGTCCCTGGATAGAAATCCGAAATCGAAACACTTAACATTGTTTCCCCAAACTGACTCATGGACTCTTAGTATTATGGTAGAATAGACCACCTCTAATACCACTCTGTCATGACCAGTCCTAGTGGGGCCCGTGCCGTGACTCCCCAAGCCCGCCTCCAATTGTCCGGGGGCTGGTGACTAGCACCAAGGAGGCATGTCACTAACATGGGAGGAATTGCCTATAAACTTGTACACACACACACACACACATATCTCCAAGCCCACAAAGCTGAAAAGTAAAAACAACTGAAAATGGAAATTCATGGATACACTAAAATCCCAACCAATAGAGTACGATAGGAATTTAATGTATAGTAATGTAAAACCCTGGTCCGAATGTAAAAGTCCACCAAAATAATGTCTGAAACAAAGTCCAACCTGTAATGAAAGGTACTGGGATAGCAATCTGTAACTGTAAGAACACACGTCAGCCTGCTTGATCTCACTATGCACCATCCGGTCCTGGTCCACCTAGAATCCTGTCATAGGCTTGCTTGTATGCACAAGACATGACAGGTGCCTGAAAAGCCCCTGCAGGGGTGAGTATAATAATACCCACTAGGACACCACATAAACCATAAAGGAATACAAAAAAGGAATTATCACAAAGTAATGATACAGTCAGCTCTACACAATATATGTTTACAGAACATATAATAAGAATATCCAGATATACTCATACACAATTGACTATCGCGAAACCACCACTAAGATCCAGCTCAATGATTACACTAAGCACGTAATAGGGAGAACACACTCCTTGGTCAGAAGAGAGAGATATGAAGTATTTGTTCCGGGATAACTCACTCCACAAGTACATAAGAATAAAATTCTAAGATGAGGATCAAAACCTCTAGCTATGGGGTGATTCCAACAACTTAGTCTGAACTAATCTGCTAAGAAGAGGATTGGTGCCCTAGTACGGTAGGTCAAGACGATACCAAGAAC
Organism: Viscum album; assembly: GCA_963277665.1. Lineage (NCBI taxonomy): Eukaryota > Viridiplantae > Streptophyta > Magnoliopsida > Santalales > Viscaceae > Viscum > Viscum album. The sequence goes on along the minus strand of OY728147.1, from coordinate 1,377,775,916 downwards.
TCTGCTTAGGGCATCACGAATGAATCGACGATTCAGCTCTGAGTCTCACAGAGGGGATTTCAAATACTATATTCAGGAAGTCATGTTGAAAGGATAATAATCATGTATGTATGATATGATACTAAAATCATTCAAGGGAATGACCTAGGGTACATAACCTATGAAACCTAGTCCAAGTCACGGAAGAAAAAATGCCCAAGCCACATATAAACAGGTTACATGGCCTGTAGTATGATCACATGTCGTGTTCCTTGACTCAGGGCACTACCCGTGAAAACGGACCGTGTCTCTAGGATTGTCATATAGAAAGTAACTACACGTCGTGTAGAAGAATTACATGTCGTGTTCCTTGACTCCGGGTACTGCCAGTGTGAAATGGCCCTTGTCTGAAATCAAAGTTGTGCAGAGAAATATATACACTTCATGTAAGTCAACACACATACCATGCCCTGTCAATTGGAACCCATCCGTGTACCCTATCAGTATGCCCATACACGGTGTCTTTCCGTGATGTCTTTCTCGTTTACTAGTACACAGGGTATCCTATGCAACTGTCCGGGTCTAGCCAGGGAAGGGTATACACGCCGTGTCCTTGGTCATGTACCCTACCTTTGTCCTTGTACACTTGGAGTACATGCTAGGTGGTCCGCTGATGAACACACGTCGTGTAGCCCATACTACTCATTGTGTAGTTGGGATTTCTCTAGAATCACCGTCTTCCTCCTCGCACCTCAGCCGATCTTCTAGATGTCGATTTTGCTGTCTGTTTTCCCCGAAAATCAATATCTAGGGTTGACTCACTGTCATGATGCCAAATTTGTGGGTTTTGAGCCTTCGATCAGCTCTAAAATCTGATTCCTGTCACCTGTACCGAATTATTTCGAAGAATGATATCCCCAATCCACTTCAATCCATCCATCGCCATCGCAGTCGCACCTCAGTGTGTTTGTCCCGATTCCAAATCATCATATTGGGATCGTTGCGTCGCACAATGAGTGAAAAATGATCCATCATTCATATCTTTTTGAAGAACGCGTAGAGCACCCACGAAGAACGTGAGAAATTGGGGAAGAAATTCAAAACAAATCTAGAGGTACGAACCTCGATCGATGTTCGTGTCGATCTTGGTTCATCACCGTTAGAAGGTTGAACGAAACCAAATTAATCTCCAAGAATAAAATCACCAAAATCCCTGCAAAAGCCCATCCCACAAATACGATCGGTCCACAAGATAATCTATTCATGGATTAGTCCATGTTTATCGTAGGAATCACGAACGGGGAAAGGAAAATCAATATCAAAATGCAATACCTAGATTCGCGACGTTTATTGGCAATGATCTGGTCATCATGTCATCATCGCCGACGAAACTCATCAAGAACGTCATCTCCTCATTGGGGTTTCCTCCAGAGCCTCCAAATCCTCCAAGGGTTTAAGGGTGATGAGGTCTGTAACCCTAGACCCCTGTGAAAATCTCTATTTAAAAATATAAAAGATATTCTCTGCAATTGGATTTAATAAAACAGTTTTTTTAAATATTTTATTACAGTTACATCCAAAAACTAGATTTCACCAGTAACCTGCACCGACCGATGTTAGGCCTTTCCTAAGGTAAAATCGCTGCTCTGAATGCAACGGTGCCCTTGGATTTCCAATCTGGGATCCCGTTCATGATTTATTGCACTTTTTTAGGAAAACCCAACGCACGTGTGTAATTTAATTATTTAATTAAATTCAAACATTTGTTTCGGGCTCACCTAGCCTTGAAACTGCACACCATATCAAAGCCTGGTCTCAAAATAATTCCCATATAATATTAAAATAATACATGGAAAAATCCAGGACATTACATAGATAATATGTTCATAACCAATTCAAATAATAAAAAGAAGAGTTAAAAAATACATTTCAATTTATAAATTGTAATTCATATTAGATTTATAATATAATGAAATCAAATAATTTTCCCTATATTAATAAAAGGGATAAGTTAATCATAAAAAATTCCATTGATTTATGTGGATGGTTAAAAAACAAATAATACCGTACATGATTATAATGCACCCAAAATATATGAAATTTGTCAATGAAAATAATTGTTTCTCAATGAATGTTACTTGAGTTATAAATAAAATTTAATACAGGATAAACCACATTATAAATAGCCAATAGAATCAGGTAACATTTTTTCTAGGAAATCCAATTATATATAGGATGTATGATAAAACATTCATGAAAATATAATACATAACATAATGTAGTTTAATAGATTTTAATTCTATGAAAAATCATCAATGGAGATTGAGTATCATTTTAATAAATAACCCATGAAAGGGAGGTATTTACGTTCATACTCAAAAATAATGATTAAAATATAATTCATGATACGATTTAGCATATAAAGAAGCATATACACCAATTAAATGGAATTAGGTGTGTAATACAACACATGTCTCAAATAGAGGAAAGTGATATGACATACATTTCGATATATTCCTCAATTATCAGCCATACTCTAATATTTTAAATAATGAATATAATTTTTATGATTAATTATCCAAAAAAATATAACATAAACATATATACCATTTTAAATAATTTGAAAATCATATATTTCAAACATTTTGACCGATTGTAATTTATTTTCATTATCAGGTGCTATAAAATTTGGTTTCTTATATCATATTTACTTCATAAATATGTGATTGATTCCCAATAAGTGATTTGATTTTTATAATTCATAGTCTATTCATGATCTAATAAAAATAATAATTTAGTTTCCTAGTTCCATTTTTAATAATGTGAATATCATGAATACGACTTGTAAAGCTGCAAATCACAATGAACTAGTTCTTGATGTGTTTAATGATGGAAATGGAAAATATAAACAAATTATTTAAATAAGAATAAAAATAATTTCTATTAGTTAACTAACCTTAAAAATAACATTATTATAATATATAATCATTATATGAAATCCTATTATATTTTATGCCATAATCAAAATATCATTGTTCAAAGAGGTTGTAAAACTAAACAATATTAATGTATTATAATTTTTATCATTTAGTGAATGTATTTAGATTATTAAAATATGATATATTAAAATTTTAAAACAATTTATAATTATAATATATCCTCATTAATTCCAATATTATAACCATACATGATGAGTTGTGATGACAAATGATTATTTTTGTTGGTGGAGGTGATGGTTTGTATGTGTGCATAATTAATGATATAATTTAACAAAGAATGGTTAAAAAGAATATATATGTGAAAATTATTATTTTAGAATTATATTCCCAAACTAGAATTTAAATTTTTTCATCAAATACATTATTGATACAATATTTTAGATTTGGTGATGAAAAATGAACAAAGTTTCAATGTATAGGTGGTAGTCTACATGTAAACACAATCAATTTTATAATTTCCTTGATATTATATATAGTAATTAATAATTGTTTTTCAATATCTATAGTATCATTTATAGATAATAATAATATTATATTTATATTTATTAGTTTATATAACTTCATGGTATTATAATCTATAAAGGAAACAATAAGAAAAATTAGATACTCAAGTATGGGATAAATTTTTTCAAATGAAATGACCTTTAAAATTAATATCTGAAACTAAATAAATATTTCATTAGAATTATTAATATTGGATAGGGTTCATCTAGGTGTAATGGAAATTTTTTCTAGGGAAAATGTAAATTGTTTTTTATTCTTGAATTTGAATAATTTTTACCTTTTTTTAAGTGATGTGAATGGAACATATGGAAGACCCCATAAAATTTTAAATAATGTGATGCTACTATTCTAGTGTAAATTCATGGAAAATGTAAAAATAGTTTAGGAAATTGTGTTCGATTTCAAAATCACATAAAATGCTGTTATTGGAGACAACATGAGTGTTTTATGGGGTTTTCATTCAATTCTTTTACTTTTACATTAATTTACCTTCACCAAGTTACATAATTTTTTCAACCAGCATAATTAATATTAATGAAAAAAATGACCACTATTACATAATATTATACATATAATTTTTATATTTTAAAATCAATTTATCATTTTAAATTGTTATTGTTTTGAAAACATCATTTTATGATAAGCGCACCTAACTCATAAAAATGATTGTATAAAAAATTGTTTTTAGGAGTAAAATTTATGTGTGCCCCATAGTTATTAAAAGTTTAAACAAAATTTTCATGTCTGGTATTATTTAAATAATCTAAATTCAATTATTCATTAATTTAAATTCAAATTTTAATTTCACCATAAAAATACTTCATTAAAAGTGAAATCATTAATTTATCCTTTAAATTTAGTTCAAAACTTATTGGGCATATGAATATTAATCACAAATGATATAATAAAGCACATAATTTTATTCTGTAAATACAAATTTTTTTACTTAAATGTTTTTCATATCTTCTAGGGAACACATAAATAATGATACAATCAAAAAAAATTACAATTTTATTAGAAAAAAATCCTAACTAAAAAAAATAATTTTTTAATCCTATGATAACACTTTTATCCAAAATCTAATTTTTTTTCCCACTTATCAAAAAATAATACAATAATTTATAAATTCAAAACATTTAATTATATCATAAATTATAATGAATATATGTTTTTGTTGGAAAATGATATTTTGAAATGTTTAATAAAATTAATATCATTTCATATCATATATAAATTTTATATGTGTTTACAAATTATAATTATTATGAATAATTAATCTTCTCTAATAAAATTATTTTCTGTATAAAATCATATTTCATAGAGTGTATTTTTTTTAAAATAATTCTATTAGAACAATAAATGATAATATCATTTATCTATTTTAATGTAACTCAATTTTTTATATATTAAAAGTGTATTTTATATTATTTAATCATATACATCACATATCGATTACTCATGTTAATTTACAATAATTCAATAGATTGGTTTTAATATTTATAATTAAATAATTTGATGTTATCAAAATATATAACAATTTCATTTATGTTGTGGGTTGTGTTTGGATAAATATATCAAACATATTGATTTAGAAATAGGTAATCATATATTATAATCATGTGTATTATAATTCGATACTTCAATATGTGATTGTTTCTCTGTCCGAATACACTTGAATATCACGGAACATATATGTGAATATGATCATCATCTTCCTCTTGTTATGATCTACCTACACCACTTGGGTCTTCCTATATAATGAACCCATAATAAAGTTTATTTTATGAAGATTTCATTTTATAAAAAATTGTTACCATGATAATAGCCACCATAACATCTCAAGTCTTTCACTATATTAACCAAAATATCCTACGGTTGATAATTCCAATCAAGTTTTCTCAAATAACAGAAGACATTAGAAAAAATATTCATATCCTATATCAGAATATCTAAAAAATAAACATATAACATATAAATAAATTCTATATTCCCATTACCAAACTCAGGTTTGGTCAAATATATAACAAAATCCAACGTACCATTCAACACCAAGAAGGCACTCTCAGAAGAATCATACTACCTGAACATGATCCCATCATTATTCAAGTAAATCATAACCAATGTTATTTAAGAGTAATTTGGAATATAATTCCTATAATATTCTGTAAATAACATGAAGATATAGATCAAAATAATATTCATGTTATTTGACTTATAATCCAAATACTGGACCTTCTTAGGGTCTAATGATATTCCAAATTCGGCTAAATTATTCCTCAAGAAGTGAAAATCAATGATCCAGATCTAACACTTTTGAATAATTGAATAAATTTAAATATTATTTTTTTCACATATAATGATATCCATATTTAATGAATTTTTCTCCCATGAATACAAGTAAAAAAATGTTATTGATAAAGAACACCGTAACAAATCCTTATATAAAGATAATATTATATACATCTAGTATCTAAACCTAGATAAAAAATTAATTAAACTAATTTTTTTTCACAATATACTCAAAAAATCCATACATGGTTCTAAACGAAGCATAATGAATATTTAATTTCATACCATATAGCTGATGACAACAATATTTTAAATAATATTGTATAACATATTTCTTCCTTTAATAAAGTCGAATATATTTTTAATATAAACATGTATAATGGGTGTTAGTCATCCCCATGTTCATCCTACAATAGTCCATGCATTAGAATAATGAAACATTCAATATATAGGTGTACAATATAGAAGAACACTAATTGGGTGTCCTTTCCTGAGTAATATCTTTTTCCATAAGATCTGATAATTGATTCATTATCTCATTAATCTCTATAAGAACAATTTTATATGGTGGGATGGATAGGGTCTATGTAAATTGAATAATATCATTCCTTAAATAAACCACTATCTTAGGTGGAATCATCATTATGAACACTATAAAAACATATGGTAAGCAATCAAAATTGTTGGAATGATCATATACATTTTATATAACACATATATAATGAAACTAGAAAATTGGGAAAAAGGCATCACAATGTGCCAATGGTCATGTCATGATAGTTTATTTAAAATTATAACTAACAACCAAAGCTAAATGAATCGCCATCAAGAACAAATTAAAAACAAAAACATGTAATAGCATCCAATGTCTACCTAATACCAATTCAATTGATCCAAACATATGATTACATATATACTATAACATTGAGATGATGAAAACCCAAATATGATGATATAAAATAATTACATATACTCACCTATATCATCAATTAATAAAATCAAATATTTTTACTAAGGGTGAATTGATAGGAATCATTCCATATATTTACTCGATGGTCAAACCCATATCACTAGGATATTTAGATGATATAAACAAATATCATTCACCCATATCAAATAAATATGAAGTGATAGTAGGTTATAGATTATAATTTATAGAATAGTAGATTGTATGAAATAATTTGCAACATGATTTGTCTTAATGTCTTGATGATGAAATGTCATCAATCAAATATATTGGCCTCTTGAAACATAGATTACCTAAGGATGAGCACTCTTCTATATCTATAGACCCTGTAAACCAAGAAAACATCTACACTTTGAATGAAAAAAATATCATTGAATACTATAATGTGGTACCACACCAGATGCCACAATTTATCATTAATAAAAAGACACCAAGGAAACCAAATAGAAATTAAAAATACTAAAATAAATACAACATGTATATCATTTGGAAAAATTAAAAACAGTACATTTTAGATCTATATTATACTAGTAATGAATAACCAAACCCACCACATTCCTTGGATAAGAAAAAATACCTCCCATATTTTTAAGTTTAAAACATACTCGAATAGGGCTACCGATTTCTACTCAAATAACATAAATAATGTGGATCTTTTATATTATTATTTATCAACACATTATCAGAGTATAATAAATTTGTTCTAGTATGGTCTGTGTTCTACCTGGTTCCCCTCTATGATATATGTACGATTAATTTTTATAGAAAATGATGTAATATTGTTTATTAAAATATAAAATTGAATTGTGTTTATCAATCAATAATTATAAGGGTGATACATAGAAGTATCATAAATCAATAATTCAGGATAAAAATAATGAAAATTAGTAAAATAAGAAGCGATTTCCATCACCAATGTGGAACCAAAATCCAAATCCATATTCATTCTTGCCATGTTAACTCACAATATCTAATAAATTAAATGTGAAATAAAACATTATAGAGAATATGATGATGATATACCCATAGGTTGATCTTATATAATAGAATAATCCCATAATTAATTCTTTATCCATCAATAAATATATATTCTAGATGGATTTACCACCAATCAAGGAGTATCTATTAATGGTTATAAATATGAGGTATATAATTTCTCCATATATGATAGCTTTGGGACCAACTAATCTAGTTTATAGAGGTGTATATTATAACTATATCTCCCACTTTGGATATAATAATAAAATTTCACTTCTTAGTCCTAGATATTCCACAATAAAATTACATATAGTAGACATGCATGTACCAACCGATCAATTGCATGTATGAGAGAAATTGGTGTTTTATCTCATAAACTAATGGTGTATTCCTATCCACATTATCTTAATGCTCAAAAGGTGGTTGTTGGGGTGCAATTTACCTATTTTCCACAATGAAATAATGAAAAATAAATATATGATATTACTAAATATGAAAAATAGGGTACATATTAACAGGAAAATAATAACAAAGTGCCATACACACATGATAGTAACATAGGTGATTCATATTACCCTGTGAGAAATTTTTATCCATACTGATAGAATCTCTCTCAGAGACTAAATAAGATAAATAATGATTCAGTAATAATTTATTATTTAAAATATTATTACCATATTTTACTTAAATAGAGTTCCACGAACATGTTTCATTGAAAATACCATGATAAGTTATTATTGGGAATTTCTTTAGCTAAACTATAATTTATATCCATAACCACATTTCTCAATTATAATCACTCACATGTGTGTCATGGGAATCATACATACTAAAAATGATTCATGAAAAAAATTTCGCTTTCTACAAATGGAAAAGAGTAAAAAATTTAATGAGTAAATACAAAGCACAAAAAATTATGATGTGTGTAATAATGAAAAAACCCACATAGAGTAACAATAACAACGACATTACCCTTTAAAACATGAATATCTCTTATACATGGGTTATCAACTACCTAGAACATGATCTATTCCATGCGTCAAAAGAACATTATCTCATGTTTTTAATACTATAAGTATAAATTCATTTGGAAAAAACAAGGATCTAATAACACTTTTTGTTTTCCTCATTTTATTCAACTCCACTCTAATAACACCAAGAGACATATAACTAAATCATAGATCTCATTACACTATTGGTCTCCAACTTTAATCAATAGTCTAAGTGAAAATGGTCGATATTGTACCCTCATCATAAGAAATAAGAATAATTTATTAATTAATTGTAATAATAACAATCAACACCTAATAAATTAGTATTAGTAAAACTCATAATAACTATGTTCAACACATAATATAAATAACACACTTCATATAAAAATAAAAACCACTAATATCTTTCTATAAATATTGGTAAAAATATAGTCGCACAAATACAACACAATATATAAGACCAAATTTTTATACAATATTTCCAAATATATAAAAAATTATCATGAATATAACTAAATTAAATTACACAAAACTACTACCAAGATTCGAATCATCCATCAAGACTATGTACTTCTAGAAAATATACTCTTGTAATCAGGATGTTTACCTAGGTACCCCCAACACCCATATAGGTTATGAATATTACATAGTCCCCCACTACTAATTATGTTCAAGAGAATATATATTTTCTTAATCTTATTTACATTGTGATATACTCCAATGGAATGTAAAATAATCAGAAAAAATGAGAATATATAGGTTAAAAAATGATTCAAACATTGTTACCTAGTTGAGAACATATGTTCTTTGAAAAATCATTATGTGTCACAAAGAATTTGACACTATAATTTGCTATGTAACCCATCCAATATCTAAGTATATTTTTATTCAATAAATTTATTAGATGATGGATGAAACCTCATAAGTATATCTTGATAGTATATCCAAATATTTTGAAATAGTATCCTTAAGGTGATTTAACAATCTAAATTCCATCTACCCATATCAAAACCTAATTATATTCAAGAGCATAGCATCACTATTTTAATATATACCTATAAGAATGGTAATCCAAAAATATGATCATGATACAGAATAACATTCTTATACATAGGGGATCTGATGTGGGTTAAACAACTTTAGTCCTTAGGCATAACACAAGAGAAATAGATTCACATTCTATAAGCTCAAATACAAAAACAAAGATAGTATCCACTTTAATGGATTTGAAAAAACATAGTGTTATGTCCCACATTGATGGGAAAATGTCTAAACCAGTGCATAACATCCCACCCTCTCTCCACATTGTTTAAATATGATTTTTGAGCCCTTTTCCCACTATAATTCTATCCTAAATACCAACCAAAACATAATACATATCACTTACATCATTACATAAAATAAATAAAAGGCATCACTAAATCCAAAAATAATGTATATGGTATATTTCTCACAAATATATGAATCTTAGGTCATGTTATCATATATAATTTAAAACATATCATAAATTTTAATATTTTCCACAAGTGTCTCTCACAACATCATTTAAATATTTTATAATTATCAAAGAAAAATATCCTAATTTGGTATATTACAGAATTTAGAAACCACATATAGAGTGCTTCATTTATGGATCAATAAAATTCAATAGGTTTTAAGCCATAAATATGTCATACCCATAATGAACTATTAAATTAAAAGTCTATAACAAGTATAACTCAAACATTTTTATTAAATAGTGACAGTCAAGTAGTCATCCCTATCTAGAACAAGCAGTCTAAAGAAAAATGGAAATGATAAATCTCTTAATTGATATTAAAACCATACTCCCATGATAATAACCACATTACCTATATAATAATTCTATAATATAACTGAATTCAATTATCTCATATCACAAAAAAACTCCTGAAAATGAAAATGGAATTTTATAATTTATTGATACAAGCATTATTTTAGTTTTATGGCCATTGGAACCAAATATAAAAATTAATAATTGTTTTAGAGTTTTTAGTGTCACTAAATAACCACACCCATATCAACTCGTATCCATGGTATCAATGTTAATTTGATTAAATATCAACTTTACATGGGTGGCATAAAATTTCATCATGGAGCATACAAAATGGGTGTAAACCATATGTATTATTTAGTGGCCACCGACATTGATCTATTGAATGTAATCTCACAAAGAAACAAGATAAATTAGAAATAATATATACCTACCCAAAAATTTGAAAAAATCATTTGAATTATGAATAAATAATGGATCATAATAAAATTTTTCATGAATATAAAAATAGATTAAACTAAATTCGTAGTCTTACAATAGGTTTCCTTATATGAAAATATAACCAAAAAAATAAGAGATAGAGGAAAAAAATTAGTTTATGGGTGAAAAAAAAATTGATATGTATTTCATGGGATAAAGTGATAAAATAATATTGGTGATGAAATATCCCATATTATCCAAGGTAAATCCCCTTTGAGTTTTGGTTGAAACACTTTAAGAGCATTTTAATTTATTCTAAAATCTTTTTTTGGAAATGTTTCATTTGGGGATAATATAATTTTCTTGGGAAAGTGACCAAATGTTTGGGTTTGTAAATTTATTTGAATAATTATTGTCTAGATATTTGTCTGTAAAAGGATTATGATGGTTCTTAATGGGTTGGGAAAGCATTGGATGTGGTTTAGGTTTTTAGTTTAAAAGATGTGATCTATTCTCATGACATTTCCACATCATGAATGGGTTACACGATTTAAACATGATGTCAAGTAAATTTCATGACTTATTTCAGAGCATGCATCTTTTACATATTCTGAATCTTTTTTATATCTTGAAATGGTAAATTGGGGTTATATTAACATAAGGTAACCTATTTTTAAGCAGATATCATATATCAAGAAATTCATGTCATAAAAGGAATTAGATTGGTGAATATATCATGATCGGTGGTTTTAACTTATGATACATGTAAGATTTTACTCTCATTATTTATGTAGACTAATCTCTCGAACCCTAAGTTTATTTAGATTAATTTAATGTGATTCCTTAATTACCAAATGTATCAGTATAATATTTGATCTTATGGTTTTTATTATGATCTTTTTCACCATCATTAATTGTTGGAATTACCTTGACTATGATGATTTTGTTTTTGAATTAAGTTGGGTGTGCTAAATCATATCCATTTTTGGTCTTATTTAATACTTCATAGTATGTATGGATTGACAGATCATTCCAACACACTATGCACATGAACTAATTGATTTGATAAGACCTATTAAATAATAATCATTTAGACAAACCTTCTTATTGAATCTATTGGGTCTGTAGTTGTAGATATTTTTACATGTGATGACCCGATAGGTGTGCATTCCTTTGACCTTATTAAGAGACAGTCAGTTTGACAATATGTCCTTGATATGTTATATATATTAATTTATTATTGGATTATTGTTATGAATTGTAATTATGTGTTATGTATTTGATTTCTTAAGATAGAATAACATTAGCTAAATTTTGTAAAATAATATGTTAATGAACTTAAGGTTAATTTATAAATGAAATTTGTTTTATATAATTTTTAAGGGTAAATAGAAGTCAGGATTTATGATTCATAACTTGTTATAAAAATGATTATTTGATTAATTTATCATTCTTCTATATAGTGATATATATTGTTTTATTTTATTCAAACATGTAAATTTCTTGTTTAGATTTTGGTCATGGGTGTCATTATTGGGATAGATTCTTGAGTGTGGGATACATATTAGAATATTGAGTCATCTCGATATGACTCATGAATATTGTTTATGCTTAAAGTATTTGGGTATGATTTCCTACTGCCAAAGGGACATTCACACATGTAATTGATTTTTTAGAGTGGAATTTATGATTTTATCAGACTTCTTTGACAAGATAAGTTGTCTCTACATTCTTCAGTTATAGAACATGGATAACATGTTGGAAAAGTAAATTTTTTATGTGATGTTTTTTAATGACATTATCATAGGGATAATATTTCAGAAGTTCTGTTATCCATCATGATGTAGGAGGATCAACCTTTAGTCTATGATACATGGATGGGAGACTTAGCTGGTTTGGGTAGCCTCTAGTGACAAGCCATAATTGGAGCGTCATCATGTTTATTTGATGCACGAAATTAAATTAGTAAATTAATAACATATTATTTGACCTAATCCATGCATGAAATTTATTAGACACGGTTTTTTAGATATGGTAATGTCGACCTACTAAGCTATACTCATTGCCTAGTCAACTACTATCATGCTATATGGAATGTTTTTATGGATGCAGAATTCTTTGCGGACAAGGAATCATATTATTGATTTATGGTTTTCTAGATGTGTTAGTGAATAGAGTTTTGGATGACATGGGTTTCGTGATAAGGGACCATGATGTATTTATTTGAAGCTACCTTGTCTTTAATATATATGACTTGTACATATAATTTATTTACATACAAATTTTCAGTACATAATTCTATTATTGTTTTTATTTATTCAGATTGTCCCTTCTCATATATGGTTGTTTGGTTATCTATTCAAATTATTTATATTATTTTATCAACATTAGTGTTACTTTTCTACTCTCATTGAAAATATTTACCCAAACTAATAATACCAAAACTATATTCCATCTACCCTTGACTCTATTTGCAATCCATTGGAATATGTGGATGCATGTTTGAGGTCATGTGGACAAATTACCTTGTCACTTGATGGATAATATGGTTTAGAATGCTATATAGTGGTATCAAAGTCAAATATATATATATATAAATATATTTGTGTGTGTGTTTGTACGTGTGTTTCATTGCTATTAGGTAAAGGTTAAAAAATACTAAGATGTTTCTTAACATGGTAATGAGCTTATGAATGGAATTAGATGACCCATTTATAGGAGAAAATCTATATTCCCAATGATGGAATTATTGTTCGTGATATTGTCATATTAAATTTTGATTTTTTTCAATGTGGGTGATTTACATGTTGATTGATGTTAGAGTTACTAATATTTCTAATCATGGAAACATATTTAATGAGATTATTTTCCATATATCCTAATAAAAATATATGTTTATTAGTGGAAATGGACAATGTCACGAACCAGCCTGAGTCGACCCTGAACCGGTCACCCAGGCCAGCCCGCGACAAGTCCCGAGAGGCGTTCCCGATCCTCCCGGGATGGTGACAAGCACCAAGGGAATCAATAGAGTACACAAGGGAACGATTTCTCCCATATATAGACAATCAAACAAACAGCGGAAATAAACGTACAGCCCAAAATGAATTTATATAAAAATTGAACAAAATATTTTTTTTACAAGAAACTAAAGGTAGAACAAAAACAAAAACTCAAATAAACAATCCCAATGACCAACTAACTCCATGTGACACTTCTGGTCACTCTCCAACACAATTATCAAAAGTCGCCCAAGGTGATCGAACTAAAGATGAAACCTGCACAAGGGCTAAAAAAAGAAGAAGACTATAGGCGTGAGTATGAAAACTCAGTAGGCTAGCCCGATATTCTATTCCCAATGCACATTCCTTTAAAATAAATGAAACATCAATTTATAGTTTTAAATTCAAGATATGTAAGTATGGGTTTCAAATGAGGTTCCATGCTATAATAATTATCAGACAAAAACATGCATGTTTAACAAACAAAAATTCAAGTAACTATTTTTTTCAAAGAGGTGCAACTTCAAAATGAACATAGTTTTCAAGAGGGATGCTATAAAGAATTTTAACATTCAAATAAATAACACATACTACTGAATTTACCAACCAAACACACCGTATGCCGACAGTGAGTACAACATAGCCAATGAGCACTAGTCATGGGAATACCCCTAGGCACTAGTTAGTTGTGAGCCCCAGGTACCTCGTATTTCGGTGAAAGTAACCATAATAAATATCCATTCTCGTGCACGAGCCACTAGTAGGGAACATACTCATAACCTAGTGGTCCCCAATCATCATCATCATCATAGTTTAGTTAGTGTTTTCATCGTCAAACTTGCTACGTGAAACTGGGGCCAACCCCCACAGAATCACTAGCATACTAGTACACGTCCGACCACCTAGATACCCGGGATTCCCTTTAGTGCTCAATCAAGTTACACATATTATCAAATACAAACTTCATATCCATATTCCATTCCAAACCCATAAAAACACAAACATCCCATAATCTTTCTTCACATTTCTTACACTAATCAACAAACCAGTATATATTTTGGTAAAACAATTTCATGAAGTGTATTGAGGCTTTGCACATAAAACTCTTTCAAAAACACTCTTTAAATTATAAAAACACATCATAACCAAACCAAATCATATTTGGAAGCCCAATAAACATTTAATAAAATCATTTAATGGACCATAAAACAATCCCAATTTCACAACTTGTTATATACAAGTAAAACACTCCTTCATTTCTAGGAAATGCCAAACGGGCCTTTAAACATTTACTCAAAACTAACCTTTGATGAAGGTATGCATTTTAATTTTATTAAGGATCTGTATAAACATCATTTACAGTAGAAAACCTCATTCATAAATCTCTTATAATACTCAGGTTACAAATTCAAAACACAACCATTTTCATAAAGATGTGAAACAGTCCATTTTTGGGCAACTCGGGCCAAAATATGTTGTAAATCAAAACCCACTCGATTGTAAAAACAAATACAAATAGGAAATCCATATAAGTACCCAAAAATACCATTTATCATTATTCCCATTCTTTTATAAATCCAAACAAATAAATTTTAAATCACACATCACAAATAAAAGCCAACCGGGCAATTTACCGAACACATGACATGCCCTTTTTAAACAAAACAATTTATTTTAAGTACATGAAAAGGAATAAAACACCAATTGAAAGCCATATTTTCATTAAAAATACTGTAACATGTTAAAAATCCCATAGTCCAGATTATAAACCTCACAAAACATTTGCAAAAATAAAGGAACATTTAAACAAACACTTCTTGAGAACATTCATGACAAAACAACACTACCGTTCACAAACCAATGATTAAACAACCACTTTGAACACCAATAAAATTATCCAAATGATGAAAAACAATAATAAACATATATATATGGTGTTAAATATAATAAAATGATGAAACTTAAATAATAAAGTCATGTGCAAGGGGTATCCTACCTCAAATCTTTGGCGTAATTGAAACGCACACCCGAAATCACCCGACGCGGGTTTATAAACCATAAAACTTTAAAGATCAGACCTAAACAAACATAAACCCCATAAAAAACATGGTATAACAGAACCCTAGGTCGATAAAGACTAGGGTACAATATAAATCAAAGAAATAATGAAAGGAGGGGGAAGAGGAAGGAGAAAGGAGAAGGAATCTCACCTTTCACCCTAGAAAACTCTTCGTCTTCCATTAGATCTGCAACACTATAGAGAAGGGAATGTCTTGAAAATTCATGGAGAGACTCCTACGATCAGTAAGAACCAGGGAAAGAAAATTGGTGGCCAAAAGAGTACGAATTGATTAATTTATGAATGATACAATTTACCTTGTCAAATCTGGACGTTTTGAGGTATCCTGAGTATTTTCGCCCACTTACGCGACCCATATGAGCTCCAAAGAGGCAAAAACGATATTGGGGGTGAGGATAAGAATATTGGATTCTGGTGGGAGGTGGAATCACAGAAAAATATTATAAAATGAAAAAGATATAAATGAAACAAATTATTTTTTTTAAAACAGGAAATGGGCCCATGGGCTGGCCCAATACCTAAATAAGTAACCCAAATTCACCCGGCTTACGAATTTCTAATGGGTCCAAAAGGATAAATAAATTTTAATATATCAGTTTATGAAATGTGGGAAGTTTATTGGGTGAAAAAGGATGAAAAACAAAAGAGTTATAAAAGAAACAAATTCAGTTTTTAAAACTGGGAATGGGCTCACGGTTGGCCCAAATCAGGAAGTAACCACCCTTTCTTCAAAAACTACTAAACAAACAATGGGGATCCCAAATTAGGGTGGTTAGACATATATGAAACTTCAAAACTGAAGATATATCTCGTCAAATACCCATGAAAAGGATAAGTATTTCTAATGGGCCGGATCAATACAATGACAGAAAAGAAAAAAAAAAGTCGTGTGTGACAATTCTCCCCACCATTAAAGCTTTCCGCCCCCGGAAATCCATAACACTTTCCAGCTGAAAAAAAAACAACCCCTAAGGATTCCAGAATGTACTCCCCACCATTAAGAATCAACTATAACTAGAAATGTTCTTAGGATGAAAATCTAGGAGACCCATGGTGGGTCTCCCCACCATTAGAAACCAACTAGCAATGAATAAACAAGAATTGAACATGAGCTAGAGTTGGGACTCACTCACACAAGCCCAAAAAAACCCTCCTACAACAAACTACTATACTATGTTAATAGAGTTACAACATGAACATATAAACCACCCACTCCCGAATGGAGGGGACAATAACTTGGTCGACACATTCAGCACAATTCTGGACCCCCGTCACTTGGGGATGGGAGGGAAGGGGACCCAATAATTTGGCCACTTAAACAACAAAAGAAACAATGAAACTACCCAAAACTCTCCCCCTATGAATAGGTAACACCAAGACTGCATCTGATTTTTACAGGCGGTCCACACAGGGACATTGATTGGAAACCCACATCCATGAAGGAATAACCATAGACACTGTGTGAGGGGTTAAGTCCACCACTCTTATTGTGACAAAGGGAAATTCATAAAAATGAAGAACCAAAACATTGACAAAGTAACTAACATACCAAAACAGAGGAGTAAGGATCATAATCTATCACTCCACACCTCTGTTGATTTCCTGACTGCGTGAAAAGCTTCACTACGCGGCCTATGGCTGGAGCCCTGATTCTTGAAGCATTTACTGCACCATAGTCAGGTGATAAGGATCACACCACTCAAAAAACCCACACTTGATCACAAAAAAAACCTTCATCTAAATAGGAACTCATAGATACATATGAAAATTCTATCTCACTCCAAACGAGGGGTAGAATGGACAAGGAATATGACAAAACACATCAACATCACCGAACACAACTGCTCTGTCCAAAAGAATTATCATGACCTAGATGCACTTTTAATAGATCCCAAACAGCTCTCTATTACAACAAACAAGTTGAGGCATCATCAAAAGAGGTGGATTTAATATTTGAAAGGAATCCTTAGGTTGATCAGAAGGAATGATTTCCAACACAGAACTATCCATGGCCACATCACAACATCAAACACATTTTTAGAAACCCAATGAAAATTACACCAAAACCGAGCCACCAACAAGATCTCATCACTAGATAGAACAAGAGTATGAATTATAGATCACATAGAAGATAACCAAATAAACAACTCTTCTAAGACATAGAAAAATCAAGCCACATAACCATTGGTTTTAAAAAAAAATCCATAATTTTCAGCTCAAAGTAATTTTGAAAAAAACCAACTAACTTGGTGGGTTTCCGCATTCACCAATGGTGTTTCATCAAGTCTCATCCACATGCACATTTCCATGCCACCCCTGACACCCAACCACCATACCATATAGGCCATACTTCCAAATATAAATAAAACCATGCATGTGATCACCCATGAAAACACCAAAGGCTAAAATTAAACATCATAATTCAAAAAAAAACAATTTACCTTCAAAAGGAACACCAACCACCAAGTCAAAAAAACATTTTCATGTTTCACAAAAAAAACCACAATTAATTAAGAACCATTTTCTTGAAAACCTACCCCTTTTTATTTTTAAAAACTTCTTAAATAACCAAGACACTCCAAACAACCCATTCACATTATTTTTTTTAAAAAAATCAGCAATGTATATTTTCATAATCTGAGGTCCATTGAGACCAATAACGTTTCTAGTAAAACACCAACCAATCAAAACTAATTTCCAAAACTAATTTATCCTATTCAAAAACTTTATAACATCCAAAAATACCCCATGTAAAAAAAGATCCAGAATCTCTTTAAAATGATTCACAATTTCAAAACTTTTTATTTCAACAAACCACAAGTTTAGATTATGGATAATCCAATCCAATTAAATCAATTCTGCTTCCCTCCATTTTTTCCACAAAAACACAACCTTCCAAAACCATTCTTATATTTATTTATTGAAAACCCCATTTTTTCACATTTCAAAATATAATCCTTACATTAAAACCCATTTCCACAATTCTCACACAAGGATTTTAAAAACAAAAAATCAGAATTCATGAAAGGTTCAAGAGACCCAAAAAAAGGGAACTAGTGTCGGTGGGTGACTTGACCATATGGTTGGTGGCCATATGCCAAACACAACACCAACACAGAGAGACTTATTAGGACCATTCCCCAGCTCCACATGGTTTTCCAGGACCTGTGAGCTTACGAAGGCCATTGGTCAGACTCCCCTTGTCATATCCCAACACAAAAAAAATCAACCAGAACAAAGGACATTAATAAAACTGGACTCCCTTGGAAACCTAAGGATTAGAACAAGAAAGAGTTCACGACGCTCTTCATGCACTTACCCCTCAAGTCCCAACAATCCTACTACATATAACTTGACATCCCCAAAATAACAATGGCACTCTAAAAAGAAAGGTCTGCTAAGAGCCAACCTCCTTTGATGCCATTTTGTCACGAACCAGCCTGAGTCGACCCTGAACCGGTCACCCAGGCCAGCCCGCGACAAGTCCCGAGAGGCGTTCCCGATCCTCCCGGGATGGTTACAAGCACCAAGGGCTTTAATAGAGTACACAAGGGAACGATTTCGCCCATATATAGACAATCAAACAAACAACGAAAATAAATGGATAGCCCAAAATGAATTTATATTAAAATTGAACAAAATATTTTTTTTACAAGAAACTAAAGGTAGAACAAAAACAAAAACTCAAATAAACAATCCCAATGACCAACTAACTCCATGTGACACTTCTGGTCACTCTCCAACACAATGATCAAAAGTCGCCCAAGGTGATCAAACTAAAGATGAAACCTGCACAAGGGCTAAAAAAAGAAGAAGACTATAGGCGTGAGTATCAAAACTCAGTAGGCTAGCCCGATATTCTATTCCCAATGCACATTCCCTTAAAATAAATGAAACATCAATTTATAGTTTGAAATTCAAGATATGTAAGTATGGGTTTCAAATGAGGTTCCATGCTATAATAATTATCAGACAAAAACATGCATGTTTAATAAACAAAAATGAAAGTAACTATTTTTTTCAAAGAGGTGCAACTTCAAAATGAACATAGTTTTCAAGAGGGCTGCTATAAAGAATTTTAACATTCAAATAAATAACACATACTACTAAATTTACCAACCAAACACACTGTATTCCAACGGTGAGTACAAAATAGCCAATGAGCAGTAGTCATGGGAATACCCCTAGGCACTAGTTAGTTGTGAGCCCCAGGTACCTCGTATCTCGGTGAAAGTAACCATAATAAATATCCATTCTCGTGCACGAGCCACTAGTAGGGAACATACCCATAACCTAGTGGTCCCCAATCATCATCATCATCATAGTTTAGTTAGAGTTGTCATCGTCAAACTTGCTACGTGAAACTGGGGCCAACCCCCACAGAATCACTAGCATACTAGTACACGTCCGACCACCTAGATACCCGGGATTCCCTTTAGTGCTCAATCAAATTACACATATTATAAAATACAAACTTCATATCCATATTCCATTACAAACCCATAAAAACACAAACATCCCATAATCTTTCTTCACATTTCTTACACTAATCAACAAACCAGTAAATATTTTGGTAAAACAATTTCATGAAGTGTATTGAGGCTTTGCACATAAAACTCTTTCAAAAACACTCTTTAAATTATAAAAACACATCATAACCAAACCAAATCATATTTGGAATCCCAATAAACATTTAATAAAATCATTTAATGGACCATAAAACAATCCCAATTTCACAACTTGTTATATACAAGTAAAACACTCCTTCATTTCTAGGAAATGCCAAACGGGCCTTTAAAAATTTTCTCAAAACTAACCTTTGATAAAGGTATGCATTTTAATTTTATTAAGGATCTGTATAAATATCATTTACAGCAGCAAACCTCCTTCATAAATCTCTTATAATACTCAGGTTACAAATTCAAAACACAACCATTTTCATAAAGCTGTGAAACAGTCCATTTTTGGGCAACTCGGGCCAAAATATGTTGCAAATAAAAACCCACTCGATTGTAAAAACAAATACAAATAGGAAATCCATATAAGTACCCAAAAATACCATTTATCATTATTATAATTCCTTTATAAATCCAAACAAATAACTTTTAAATCACACATCACACATAAAAGCCAACCGGGCAATTTACCGAACACATGACATTCCCTTTTTAAACAAAACAATTTATTTTAAGTACATGAAAAGGAATAAAACACCAATTTAAAGCCATATTTTCATTTAAGATACTGTAACATGTTAGAAATACCATAGACCAGATTATAAACCTCACAAAACATTTGCAAAAGATAAAGGAACATTTAAACAAACACTTGTTGAGAACTTTCATGACAAAACAACACTACCGTTCACAAACCAATGACTAAACAACCACTTTGAACACCAATAAAATTATCCAAAGGATGAAAAAAAAATAAACATATATATCTGGTGTTAAATATAATAAAATGATGAAACTTAAATAATAAAGTCATGTGCAAGGGGTATCCTACCTCAAATCTTTGGCGTAATTGAAACGCACACCCGAAATCACCCGACGCGGGTTTATAAACCATAAAACTATAAAGATCAGACTTAAACAAAAAGAAACCCCATCAAAAAACATGGTATAAAAAAACCCTAGGTTGA
Source organism: Viscum album (assembly GCA_963277665.1). Taxonomy (NCBI): domain Eukaryota; kingdom Viridiplantae; phylum Streptophyta; class Magnoliopsida; order Santalales; family Viscaceae; genus Viscum; species Viscum album. Next base: position 1,377,754,270 of record OY728147.1, on the reverse strand, counting down.
TAAAGACTAGGGTACAATATAAATCAATGAAATAATGAAAGGAGGGGGAAGAGGAAGGAGAAAGGAGAAGGAATCTCACCTTTCACCCTAGAAAACTCATCGTCTTCCATTAGATCTGCAACCATATAGAGAAGGGAATGTCTTGAAAATTCATGGAGAGACTCCTAAGATCAGGAAGAACCAGGTAATGAAAATTGGTGGCTAAAAGAGTAAGAATTTATTAATTTATGAATGATACAATTTACCTTGTCAAATCTGGACGATTTGAGGTATCCTGAGAATTGTCGCCCTCTTACGCGACCCATATGAGCTCCAAATAGGAAAAAACGATATTGGGGGTGAGGATAGAGATATTGGCTTCTGGTGGGAAGTGGAATCACTGAAAACTATAAAAAAATGAAAAATATATAAATGAAACAAATTATTTTTTTTAAAACAGGAAATGGGCCCATGGGCTGGCCCAATACCTAAATAAGTAACCCAAATTCACCCGGCTTATGAATTTCTAATGGGTCCAAAAGGATATATAAATTTTAATATATCAGTATATGACATGTGGGAAGTTGATTGGGTTAAAAAGGATGAAAAACAAAAGAGTTATAAAAGAAACAAATTCAGTTTTTAAAACTGGGAATGGGCTCACGGTTGGCCCAAATCATGAAGTAACCACCCTTTCTTCAAAAACTACTAAACAAACAATGGGGATCCCAAATTAGGGTGTTTATACATATATGAAACTTCAAAACTCAAGATATATCTCATCAAATACCAATTAAAATGATCAGTATTTCTAATGGGCCGGATCAATACAATGAAAGAAAATAAAAAAACCGTGTGTGAAAGACAATTTATAAAAGGGGATTATTTATCTCATGTGAAATAGTTCTCCAATGTAAATAAAATTATTAAATGTTATCCTTGTAATATTTGATAAATAAAATTAATATAATTTTATGTAATAGAATTAAATTGATAAGAATTTGTAGAGGAACTCTGATCATTTTTTTCTATTTTTTCCACTATTAAGGCTGACCTTTTTGTTATACAGTGTTCAATGGAAATTGTTTCTCTTTTAGAAAGAAATTAAACATCATTATCCTCAAGTTGAGCATCATGAAAAAAGAAATATACACTATTATATTGTAGCCAAACCAGATCTTATGATGGCACATGGGAATTAAATTAATGTTCACCATCATGATACCACCATAAGTGTAATTAAATACATGTGACTATATAATTTTATTCACCTCGCCCCCATTAACAGTGCTAACATGAGTTTTCCATCTACAGTACTTGGTTATGTTCAATTGAGAGGGCGGTCCCCAGGTAGATATGTTCTGGGTCAATTCAGCCCATAAAATCATTACGAATCATGAGAGATGTGAAAATATAATGGTTATTCTTTCTTATAACATGTTTTATATACCATCCTAGAATTGGTGGGACACTGTAGAATAATCCAGGTATCAAGAAAAATTATCCTATAATATATTCCTGGAATTTTTTTTGAACTAATTCTTTCCAAGACATTAATGAATAAGAACGATCACAACTTCATAAATATTACTCGTTATGTAATTTCATTGATGGAATACACTAGATTCTTCTATGACATTTAATTCTTCTATCCATCCATATCATCTAATGAAATCTATAGGGAAACACATTTTTAGAATTGGATTCACTAAGAGATCTAGTCTTATTGGACCATCTTTCTTAATTGGGAGCCTTTAATAAGTGATTATTCAATCTGTTATCATATAATGAAATATGATAGAGTCCCAAAGTAGGGTGAGAAGAATTTTAATAGGGAAATATATGAATACATCATTTAGTGGAAAGATTCATTGTTATGTTTGTTATTTCTAGGTATGTATTAGGAAGGGCAGTCATGGGAGTGGACCTATACGTTTGGATAGTGATTTGGTGTAGTGGATTGAATGTGAATAGTTGGGTTACACGTTCTTGTAGTTTACTCACACTATAGTGGATTTCCATGTTTATAGAAGGCTTGGTTATCTTACTATGTTCTTTAAGAACAATATAATGTAGAGTAGTGATATGGGAGTTAGTTAGACACCTGGCTCACAAAAAGACATATCTACACCTCAACAAACTAGGATCTGGAGTTCCATTGGCCATTCAAGAAAATGTAGGGGTGATTTACAAAAATTGAAGATAATATTTACAATTAATAGGGAGAAACATAGGGTATTAATACCCAGGACCATGGATTACAGGTTGGTTAGATTCATGCAATGTATTCTACTATGACTAGTTTGGTTATAACATCTTCTACCAAAATATAAATAATTCTTGTATCATCAACCATGGATTTTGTATTATTTATACTAAATCTTCTCATTCCTGTATAAAGGATTTTTTTATAATGGGTTTTTATTGATTATGGAATGTGTGGATGGTGTCTTTACTATCTATACATTCTTGTGAGTTATATCAAAGAATATCTAGTATTATAATTCAATTTATCATGAAAATTGTAGCTAAAATTTACATTGGTATTTTCTTTTGTTAGAAATGATAATTTTAAATTTTAATCTTCATATAGAATTTTTATTTACAAACATCTCAAAATTCTTGTTATAGTAGGACAACGACCATTCCATTTATAGAAGGAAGAATTTATTTCCCCGAAGGTAGGTAGGATATTCAAGATTGTTGTGAATAACCAATTGAAGGAATATAGGATTTATCATGGATTAGGTATCCAATATTTCTCATGATAATGGTGGAATTGAGTAGGATTATTTTCCACCATGGGTAGACTATTTTCATGTTATTTTTTCTAGTTATTTCTATAGTTTACCACTTGTGTGAGATATTTAGTACATGATTTAATTGGTGATGGCAGAGGTACTATTTTCTATTACCCCATATATGATGGTACCAGTTGAGCTTGTTGGGTTGAAATTCCTGTTAGAAAATCTAAAATCCAATGGTTTTATACTACATATTACATAACTAATGTGTTCTCTAGTTCTTTTCCCCATGAAGGAGGATGCGACTTTTATCATATTTGTGGACTATCGATAATTGATATAGATGACTATTGTAAAATGATACCCCCCTATAATTCATTGATATATATTAATGGATAAGAAGTTCCATGATATTTTCTAAAATCAATATGATATTAGGATACCATTTATCTGAGTTAGCATATCAGACATACCTCAGACTTCATTGAGTAGTAGTTATGGATTGTATGATTTTTTAGTTATAATGTTTGATCTAACAAACACACTAATTATTTTCATGTATTTGATGAATTATATCATTAATCAACACTACTATCGGTTTGTGATTTTTTTCATTAGAGGTAGATTAGTGTTATACCATTTTATAGACAATCATTCACTACTTAATGACATCATCTAGAGTACACTAAGTGGGTATTATCTTTATTTCAAACTATTCAAATTCTATTTATTGATGGATATATTACCCTTCCTGGGATGTGTTATCTCAGAGTACGGAGTTTCATTTTATGAAAATAATGTTATAGTTACGGTATCTTGCGAATAATCGAATAATTTCATTGAGATTAATTGTTTAGGTTTTGAAGCTTATTATATGTGCTTCATCCAAGATGTCTCCCTTTCAGATGAACTAAAATCTATGATACCAATAAAGATGTTATTTATTGGGTTCGAAGAGTGTGATAGTGTTTTAAAATGGAATAACATATGTATGACCTCATCAATGTTACTCACCTTATAATTACTATTAAGGAATATTCCATGTATTTTTCTGTATCTAGAGGAGGACTCATCACAGTTCTGTTTACAATGGAAATTAGTTTCTTTAGGATACTGAATGTAGAGTTATTATGATAGTAATTACTTAACTCATGATCTAGTGTTAGTTGTGGTGGTACCCACCTTGGGATTTTGGAGACACTATCTTTTGGGTGAGTGGTTTTTGAGAAAATAAACCATAATATCCTCATGTATATATTTTCATTGTGGAAACATAACCTTTAGATTTATAGGTGGATCATATATGTATATACCTTCAAATATGAGATATCTTATACAATAGGAATGTAAAACATCATTACTAATGTCTTGAGTGAGAAGAATAATATTTAAGTAGTGCATAAGTATTTTGATGAGTGGTAAATTACGGGACTCCATTTAGGCATGTATCTTATTTTTCAACAGTCCTAGTGATGAGTATCTATTACATCAACATCTTTTATAGTAATACTTATTAACAGGATAAAGAATGCTTAGTTTTCTGATCTAGAGGGATAATCTCCAAGGACCGATTAAATAGTGGAGAGACACCACTATGATGGTCTTTTTTTATTATAAATTTTCATATTATGTTTTGTTACATATGGGTTCATGTGATCATGCACAAGGATCTAAATAGAGAGTATCATGCTTCAATATATGAGATATACCTTGGTATAAAATTGATTTGTCATGATCTTCATAGATATTGTTTTGGATAAAAATGAATAAAGAAGTAGAGAGCATAGTGAAGAGTTGTTTTTTTCTATTAGAAGGTGAAGGGTGTGTGTCAGAGGAATGATGGGATATTCCATCTTCACCCTTTCAGAAGTGGAAACGTGATGATGTGACTATGGATTTTCTGATATGAATACAGATGAACAAACACAATAATGATGCTTTATCAGAAATTTTGGATTGACTACTGAAGGAAACCCATGCATTTTTATTAGAGAGACGATCAGTGTTGATGATCACGGTAGTCATTATCTATGTAAGATTTGTGGACTACATGATGTTATGGAGAGTATTGTTTTTTATAATGATAATCAATTTAGATATTAGTTTTGTAAGGGCCTTCAAAATGACTTGGAATCACATATTCTCATGAGTACATACTATCACCCATAGTGAGATGTACAATCTGAATTGACAATTCCGATTTTGGAGGATATTTTACAAGCCGTTGTTTTGGATATTACTGGTTCATTGGAGGATTATTTTTTACTTTTGGAGTTTACATATGATAACATATTATAATAGTATATACAATTTTATTCATTTAATTATTTTTATTACTGAACATAAACTTTCCCATATTTTCTAGTTGTTGGTATGGGATTTTGTACATTTTTTTATACTTTCATGTTATAAACATCTATGAAATATTATCTTATTAGAAGGTAGATGATGACAGCATGGAATATGAATAAATATTACACTGATCAATATTGATGACTTATAGTGTTTTAGTATGGTCATCTGGTATCCAGTAGGTGTAACCTAGGTTAGAACAATATTGTATCAAGAAAAATTGGAAATTGGCACCCTAGTTTTTCTGATTCTTTTAGATAGTGCGGAAGGATACAATAGTGTAAAATTTTATTATCCCTTCCATAAATCTATAGTTTCATGATGGACATGTTTCATGTACACAACTTCAAATATATCATCAAAACCCTTCTAATGTGGTAGAAATTTTTATATTCAAACTCGGTGTAGATGTATCCATTTAAGAGAATCCAATATAGATTGTGGTTCATCTATAGAAGTATCATTGGTGAATGAATATACTATTTGTACATGTTCAATGGTAGTATGGTAATGTTTAAGATGATACTTGGGAGATCTAATATGATATGTTATAATAATGGATAGATATGTTTATAGAGACCCCATAGGTATTCATAGAGAATATTAAAGATGATTTTTATATAGTGGAGTGGTTGTAAGATCCCATATTTTTCTAGGTCTGTCCCTCATGTTTTTTTGTTGAAACTATTTTAGTTAAATTTAATTTTCTTATTTAACCCTATATTGGGATGATTATTTTGGGTATAGAGAGTGTTTTCCTGGTAAAATGACCCAATATATTGTTTTTATGTTTTTAAAGGGTAACTAGTAAAATTTTACCAACAGCTTACAAGGGTTTTCCATGGGTTTCGAAATATTTTGAGGTGGTTTGGGTTTTTATACATAATTTTGTCTATGATTTGTCTGTAAGACATTTTTAAATCCTAAATGGATTTCAAAACATTATCATGATTTCATTGAGTAATGATGTAATGTTATGGTTTTATCATTCTATATAAGTGATGCATCAAAATATATAACAAAATGTACCATGATATCCCATAAGGTAGGATTTTAATTTTCCTGGAGATACTAGAGATACATATAAATTATTAGTTCTGAATTAGGGGAAGGTGGAACAAAAATTACTAAATATGTTATTATAACCAAAAATTATATTATTTATAGGGGTGGAAAATGTAATGCAATTTTTTATTGGGTTACCTTGATCACCATTGATATAAGATTCTATTGGGGCTATTTTGGATGATCTAAAAAATTCATGACACATCATTCTTATTCAATATATTAATATAGTGTCTAACCATAAGAATTTCATGTATTTGGATAAATAGTAAATAATTATTAATATGGTCATTTGAAATATTGACCATTTATTCCTATATTCTATAAGGGTCTTTAAAAAGATTCCACACTTTTTTAAGGATGAGTTCAATAAATCATCCATAGATCAATGTAAATATATAGCATATTATTCATATTTTGGAAAATATTCTTCATGTATATATCATTGGATTTGATAAATCATATGAGGATCATTTTCCCGTATATTAGGTTTTGTGTATTTATAGTTAAATTTTTTTAGTATGAATGGTACCATTTATACTTAATCATACATGCATTATCAACCACTATTATTTTGTGTAGAAATACATGAATGGTCACATATTAGTGAAAAAAGATATGAGAAACATACATAATGATAATAGTATTTGGAATCATATAGTGACAATTAAATATCAATATATTATATATACAAATTAATGATGACGACCTTTATAGTGTTTTGTTATTGATGTCATATTTTTAGAAATACATTGTTTTTCAAAAGACCAAAAAAATAAAAATCTATAGAATGTAGTATTATGATATGGGTACTTATTGATATTTTGGAATTGGTTAATGATGAGTTGTATCAGTTGAAATTAATTACATGATATAATGTAGCTCAAATTTTCATTCTTGTACCTCCATTGTAAATATATCTAAAAATAGTTTCATGTTAACGATTGGGAGTTTTTATAGTATATACCAGAGATAAAAATCAATAAGATAATATTTTGTGTTTCATAGACATGAAAATAATTACTCTAGATAATATTTAGTGGTAATATGTCAATATCGAGGTTGAAATATACAAAATATAATTTCATATACTAAAACTATTTACTAAGAACCTTGATAAATTAGAGTAACTTTCAAAGGATAGTTTCTTTTATTGACATTTTCAACATCAATGATTTTATATATTTAATGATTTAAGAGATTATTTTGAGTATACATATAGGGGTGATCCTAAAATGATAAAATTTAGTATCCAAATAATTTTTAATAAAAGGAAAGATATTTATGATGTCGTTTTAGTGAATGTTTTTCTATTTACAAAATATGAATAATATATCATATGATTTTTAATATGTAAATATTTACATGAAAAAGTGAGTTAATTTTGATATAAAAATTTTATATTTAATAATATATTTATGAGATTAATGGATGTAATTTTTTATAAGATTATGAATTTATTCCTTTTATTTTTTTGTGTGAAATCCAATATACATGTAATTTTTTTATGTTGTATGTTGTGCATTGTGTGACATAGAGTTATTAGATAATTATTGATTAAATTGAGGAAGTAGTTTTTATGATTAGATTGATGATTTATATAGTTGTTTTTATAAATAAGGAATTAATTAAGGAGAATTATTTTTAAGGGTTTTTCATTTTGATATGAATGAATAATATTATTAATTTGGATAATTATTTTAAATAAGAGGATTCATTTGATTAATAGTGGTCTACCAAGGGAATTATCATGAAATAATATAGTATTTGAGAATAATTTATAGGTTATAGATCATTATATAACCTATTATCAGTGAATAGAAAATTTAATGGAATGTTATATAGATGGCATTTATATTTAGAGATGACCATGTGTTATAGTATAGATAAAATGTTATTTAATTTACATGAATAAATATCAATAATTTTTAGAGATATGAATAACACGATAATTTATGGACATAATTGTATATCATGTATTGATTAATTAATTGCAGTAGATATGATAATAAATAATTTGGATATATTATTCTACAAATGAATTTTTTTCTTATAATTCCCTACAAATTGTTCTCACTCTATTATTTTCAATGGTGACAATTAAATTTTGGATGGATGAATATGTGAAAGGCGATCAAAGGTCTGGAATCGTTCAGTTAATTATAAATTCTATAATATATAGATCTACAATTTTTTTTTAAAATTCTATATTGTTTCTTTTGATATGAAATTTCATTAGAAGATTTAATTTTTATATTTTTGTGTTGGGAAATTTAATATTGTTTTTATAACATTTGAAAAAGGGAATCCAAAATTAAAATGAATTACATTTCAATTTTAGTAAAATACCCCCCAAATATTATTCTTTTATATAATTAGGCTATAGAGTTGAATAGGGACATGTAATGTTTTGCAGGGTTCATTACACTCGTTCTTGACCATCCACAATTACACAATTAGTTTAATAAGTATATCTAATAACATCATAGACCATTAAAAATTATATTATTAATGGATATTGTTTTTTGGATTCTAAACATTGATTATAGGAATAATTTTGGGATTTGTAATAGTTCATCATCGCTTGGTGGTCATCAATTTGATTGATCTTGAAAATTCTAAGGAATGTGCGTTATGTTATGTGGCACTAATACATTCCTATCACTGGATATTTTTTATTTGAATTATTAGTGAGTTATAATATATTTATAATTTATAAATGAATTTTACTGAATATATATTTATAGTTTTGAAATTATTTTTTTATAAATGTATTTATTTCATAGATAATTATTGTTTTTCATCTACTAAAAATTGGTGTTTCGATAAATTGTATTTTCCTGAAATTTATTAATGAAATTATTAATTTTATTTTTATATATGAGGTATATTTTAGAATTTATTTTTAATTAGAGGTTTTGAAAATAATTTTAATCCATTAATTGAATATATATTTTTTCTATGATTTTGTATTTCATCTTTTAATTGTTAGTTTTCAACATTTTACAAAAAACATTTCTTATATTTTCATTTTTTTGTATCATTAATATTGAAAATTACATGATTTATGATATTTTCATTGAGAAAATGGTATATGAAATTTGTTTTATGAACATTTTATAGTAACATAAATCATCAATCAAGGGTCCAGATATGGTTTGTGTGGTTAAATGGTTGCTTTCTTTATAAAATTAAAATAATATGGGTGAAATTTTATCTCTAATACACCTAGATGTTTCTTTCCCGAACTAGAAGAAAAATAGTGGGACCACATGACCATAAGAGATCATCCGCATATTTAATTTGATATCAACTCACATTGAGTCCAAAAAATTAGTTTGGAAATTAATTTCTTCAAATATATAGCATATAGGTCATGCACAAATCTATAATAAAATTTTGCATAACATGACCATGTAAGAGACACACACAAATCCTATAAAAAAATAAATAATTTTCTAAGGGTTAATCCCATTTTCCTTATTAAAAATTTGTTTTTAAACAAGATGAAATATATAAAACATAATTTAAAAAATATATATATATAACTATAACATCCCTCCTAAACTCATTTTATTGATAATAGACAGAGGGATACTTACCTTATGTGGCATTCCGAACACCCCAAAGGAAAACAATAAATGAAAAGGCCTTAACTTACCCTCAGGGGAATATTTAATTTAATATGTATAAAAACATATCAATAATGGCATACCAATTAATAAATTAATATAATGTTTTATAAAAAACCCTACAGCTCAATAAATTTAAAGAATAAAAACCATATTATATTAACTGTTAAAATCATATTTTTTATAAAATATATTTTTTAAATAATTTATATTATTTAGTAGCATGATTTGCTTGAAATTGTGAGTTTAAAATAACTATAATATTCCATTATTATAAAATTACTGTTATATCCTAGCCATTATGTTCGTTATATTAATTATAACTAACTTATGAAAATACATTTTTAATTCATTGGCTATCAATTATTTATGAAAAAATTAATCAAATATAAGTTTTCATATTTTTGTGAATTACTTTTAGTAATGAAATTTATGTGATATATTTGTTTATTAGAGTCAATTACTTATTTTTTTATTCTTTAATAGAATATTTTATTCGTATGGTATGAATGAAACCCTATTTTATATATAAAAACTTATTTTTTAAAGATAAATTTTACACAACTGAATGGAGGACGAGTTTTAAATTAACATTTTGACACACTCATGTGTTTGATATGTCTAAATAAACATGTAATTTTTTATTGGGATATAAAAACATAATTTAGATGAATTTTAGATATTTGCTAACAAAATTCATGTTTTGAAAGTAAAAATATGGTAAATTTTAATTCAAAATAACTTTTTTTAATTGAAATAATTTATAAGGTTAAATTATATAATTTAATTGTTTCAAAGACTATATTGAATTTATATTTACCATTTAATATAATTTAGTTCGTTTTAATTAATTTAAATTAAATTCAGATGTAAAAACATTTCCATCTTTTGCAATATTTAAACTTTTATAACACGTTTACTCGTATCAACAATGGGATTAATTTAAAATTAATTACTAAAATTTCTGTATTTTGGATTTTAAAAAGGGATTAAATATATGGAATCCATATCTCCAAATTATGTAAATATTATACTTTTATTATTGGCATTATGATTAGTAACCTGGGTAATTATTTTTATTAAAATTGTTAAAGGTAAATCAAGTAATTAAATGTAACAATAGTTTTAAAAAATAACCTTAGAACATGTAAAAATATTTTTAGATGGGTAAATTAAACCCTTATCATATATATATATATTTAATAACTTAATAGCTACTTATATATGAATATGACATGAATATAATAAAAACTAATGAATGTGACCAAATGTCACAATCTCATTTTATATAAGCATATTAAGTTTAATATATGGATAACAATGAGATAATATATACTATATATATTCTATGGAAATATAATATAATTACCTACATCGTAAATATTTATTTGTAATTTTTAAGGATTTAATAGTTTCCATTAATGATGACACAATAGTAATGTATGAATTATTTTATTAATAGAAATATAAAAAATGGTTTTAAAAATAATAAAATAAATATAATATAAACTAGTTATTGTTATAGACGAATTTTATAGGTGACTCTGACATCTTAAGAGTGTATTAAATATTTTTTTTAAAATTTATATTATGTATGGATTTTATTTAAAGTCTAATAAATTAATAGTTCAAAAATTGACAGTATTGATATTTTATGAAATCAATATTTTATGAAATTATTTCGAAATCATAAAAATATTAAAAAAATAAAATGTGATAATTATAAGATATATAAGGTTATAAAACTCCATTTACTATCAATTAACACCATATAAGTAAATATTTATAACCATTAAGTATTTAGAATGTTATTACAATAATGAAAATTAAATAGAATAACTATGTATCAATTAATCATTTATGGTTTGAAGTAACAAAATAACTTGCAAAATTTTTTGGATGATGATATTACAACCAAATATCATATTATTTTCTAAATTAAGACATTTTTGAGGTTTTTGGGTAGGTTTTTATTTTATTATAAATTATTATTGATGGTGTTTCCAAATGTAACCCTCACCTCAATTAAAAAAGGAAACCTTGTACCTCACCACATCACTTCATTTTGTGGCTTAAATATCGGCCATACCATAAAATTTCTTCTTATCAACATTCCTATTTTCATTATAGTGTTTTTGGGTATCTACAAAGACCAAATCTAGTGCTCTAAGAAGAGATTTAGAGGAATCATGTCGAGGAAGACGTAATCACATATACAGATTCTTTCAAAATTATTTATTCTTATACATAATCGTCATTTGTTATTTCATTATAAATTAATAACACAAGTTTCACTAATTTACTAATATGTTATTTTAAATATTAATAAAATATATTTCACCTTGTACATATCCTATGAAAATTGAAATCGCTATCTATGTGTATATGCGGCTTATCGCCTCTACATTGTGGTGTAATCTGTTTATCAACACCACCTTACATGGATAAGATTAATGATGGAAATAATAACTATATATTATTATTATTTTATTATGTTACATATTATGAAATATTAAAAACCATCCTATTCAAAACCATTCAATAATTTGGGGAATGATATAATCACTCGTGTGTATGTACGACTTACAATCTCCACGAGGCGATGAGATTCATTCTAAATGATATTCATCAAATCATAATTATATACCTGAATTTAATTAATATATATTTGATATATATTATAATAATTTCATTATTTAAATTATTTAATTATAACCTATGATGTCCTACATGATCTTATATAACAAATATTGCATAAAAACAAAAACCATTTAATATTCAAAAAAAGGGACAATGAAATGTTAATAAAAAACGGGTTATAATATAATCCTATATGATATTATAAAAAATGTAATTATTTTCTAATAAGACAATAAAATTATTTAAAACCATTATATTGGAAGTTTGGACACATATAAATCATATCTAACCTACGGTATGGGATAATTTTTCAATCTAGATTTTATCCGAGATTGTTTATACGAAAGTATTTACAAGGGATATATTTTTTATCCATGTTCATCTTTTCTAAAAATGTATTCATAAAATTCATAATAATTTTCTATGAATTTTCATATTCATTTTTAAATTTTTTTACATTTAATACATGGTATAGAAGGAATCTTTCTTTTGTTTTCCATTTGTGGTACTTTTTGAATTTTTCGAAAAAAGTACTAGGAGAATGTTTTTTAACTTATATGACATTAATGGTTTTTTACAGTTTCATGAAACCTTATTTACTTGAAGCTTCTCCTAAAAGATTAATAAAATACAATCAAATAAAATTATTTCTTATAAAATTGTGTTCCATTTTGATAAAGGAAAATATTTATGAAGAAGAAAGTATATTTTACACAACAGTCAATTTCAATTGTAGTCTAAAAGACATTTTCCAACTAAGATTAAACTATTTAAAAGTGGTTATATTTTTATCCCTGTTACTAACATGAATTTTTTGTGTTTATTATGTAATTTTATTTAGTAAATCCAATTGATTTATATCAATAATAATTGAATGATGTTTAAGAATTCCATTTTATTTCATGGGTTATTCTTTGGTGAATGTTTTCATTATAAGATTCATGGGACTTATATTTCCCACTAATTAATTTGGTAATTATTTATATATCCTGAGATATACATCACTGGAACAGAAATTAAGTCTGTTTCTATAAAACAGGGCTGGAATGAGGAGTGATCTCATTTGAGTAATGGACTTTGTCCACTATGATGGTTTTGGAAATGATCATTGACTAATATGAAATGAATTTATATGTTTATGTGTGTATGGTAAGAAATTTCTTGTCTTATGTTATCACTATTGAGATTTCATTTAATATTTTTGATTTATCCCATGACTTGATATTTCTGATCATTTATATACATGATAATATTTTCAACTATTACGTTCATTTTTTTATTTATCATGTTTACCCTTGCTGATAATTTGAGATCACCCTTTAATATGTTTCTTTTCGCCGGGTTATGAAGAAGTTTATTAAAAAATATATTTCAAAAATATTTCTAGATTTGATGAAATAATTTGGGGACAATGTAGATGTATTATGAATTAGTTGTCTATTTTTCTCAGTTTTTAACGTCACTGATCCTATACGGTCTTAACCTGTTTTTTGTTTTGTTATGTAATAAATATTTTCAATTTTAATTATTATTTATCTGCAATGTATGAGCCTTTATAGATGGTATTAGATAAAATGTATCTTTCAAGTTCGGAAACTGGGATAATAGAATCATTGTTTGAACCCTAAAGATATGTATAGGTTAGAATCTTATCCTAATGTTTTAGATATGTTCATGAATAACCTAGGATAAAAACTAATATGTCCTAAATTGAAATTTTATTCTTGAATTATGTGGTTTTCCCATTATGATTAGTGTTTCTCACACTCTGCTTTTTGGTTTTATTCAATGTATTGAACCTGATGGAACAACATTAATTCGGAATGTGACAAGAAATTTAATGATTTCCCCACTGAGAAACCAATTGTTATTGGGGATAGAATGAACAATCATATAGCCATGACCACAAAATTTTCTCAAGAGATGAATCATTGAAAATTTCCAAATGACAAATGGTGGGTGAAATATTATGTTGAATCATTTATGAGGAAGCATCCACCTTTATTCAGTGGGTCTTCTCATCCATTATTGGTAGAACAATGTACTAGAACCACTAAAAAGATATTTTTAGTTCTAATAAGTTCGTGAACATGATAAATTAATATTAGTTGAATATTATTTGGAATTTGAAGCTGATCAATGGTGGAATATTATCATGAATAAGAGAAAAATAGATGAAATTGAGTCCATGGAATGGGATGAGTTCAAGAACCTAATTTTTAATAAGTACTATCACCGTATTATTCAAACAAATATGGATTACGAGTTCTGTGAGCTTAATAAAGAGGATAATGAATCTGTTGGTACCAATGAATCAAATTTTTTAAGACTTTCAAGGTATGCTCCTAGAAATATTACCCAACATGAGAGTAAAATTGATCGATTCATTACTGTCTTAAAACAATGTCTTCAAAAGAAGTTATCCATAAGGGTCTTCAATAGCTATGCAGAAATTTTTCAACGTTCTCTAAAAGTTGAGATATGGATTGGAGTAACCCATCAGTCATCTTGGATTGATATGAATTGAAAAATATAATTCAATAGAAAATATGAAGGCCACACTGAAAAGAAGATGAGTTTTCCCTTATGCTCAATGTATTGAAAAAAACATGTAGGAAATTGTATTAAATGGACTGGTAAATGTTTTATGTGTGGAAAAGAATGTCATTGGGCAGTTGAATACTTATGTGATGGGAACAATATTTATAATGAATCAGAAAAAGAAAATCCTAAACAAAATTCACCTCCTACACTTCAATGATATAAGTGTAAGGAAATGGGGCATTATGCCAATCAATGCCCTAAGCCAAGGGTTATTTATGAAGATCGAATTCATGAAACGTTTAAGGACATAAACAATGGAAAGTCACATGAAATCACTATCTACACCATGGAGTATAATGATGATGTATTGAAAGGTAAAAATACTATCAACTCTAAAGTATAAAATGCTTTATTTGATCCTGGATCCACCAACTCTTATTTTTGAATAATTTTCTGTGGGATCTACGTATTACCTCAACAATAATATGTTGAGTTACCTATAACAACTATAATAAAACAACAATCACATATATATATTATAATTCTTCACTGGTTGATGTTTGTGGGAAATTTCTCCATAGAAATGATGTGATAATTTTTATAGTAGAATTTGATGTGATTCATGTCCTCGTTCGGATTTCTCAATATGGAGATCATATAAATTTCCAAAGAAAGTCACATTTCAAATTCTAGATCATTCTATGATCAAATAATGATGCACTGATGAATATAACCATCTGGTGAAATTTATTCTATTTTATGAGTCTCGATTCCTATAAATGAAGAATATTTATCACAAACTATTGTGGAGAAACTCAAAAATTAGAAGACACCCATTGTACACGAATATAGTGATGTCCTTCTGGATGAATTTTTTGATCTTACACCCAAATGTGAATTTTAGTTTTCAATAAAACTCATATTAGGTGATACGAATATTTCATGTACACCTTACTCCCCAACTGAGTTGCAGGAATTGAAGCAGCAACTCTAAGTGAATGATGATAAAGGATTCATATACACTAGTACATCTCCTTGGGGAGCACTTTTTCTTTTTTTGGGGAGAAATATTGATCAATGAGACTCTGCATAGATTATCTATAACATAACAAGATCACTATCAAAAACAAATATCATTTTCACTATATTGATGGATTATTTGATTAACAATGTGGAGCTCAATAATTTTCTAGGATTGATCTCCATTCTGAATGGCATAAATTATGTGTAATAAAGGACAATATATCAAATATAACAATCCATTCAAGGTATGGTCACTTAATTTATATTTATTCCTTTTGGTATTAATTATTCCTGCTATTTTGATGGATCGAATGGATATATTCTTTAGATACTGTTTGGATCAATTTGTTGTAGTATTTATAGACAATATTATTGTCTATTAAAAGATCACGTCAGAACATGAATATCAAATGATAATCCTATTGAAGACCCTTTGAAAAAGAGAATACTGATGTCAAATTTACCACGTGTTAATTTTTTCTTCAAAATTTATATTTTTTGGCCACATAATTTCAAGGGAGGGGATAGATATGGATCTTGAAGAAATAGAGGTTATTGAAAAATGTTCGAGACCAAAAGTGGTAACTAAGATCCAAAATATTATTGGATTGTATGGATCTTATCGATGTTTTATAAAGTATTTTTCATGATTATATAATCCCCTCACCGTGTAGACACAGAATGGAGTGAATTTCATTTAGACAAAAGAATGTGAAGAGAATTTCAAGAGCTAAAAAGAAGGCAAGCCATTTCACCTATACTCGCACTACCTTGTAGAGGCAAAAGGATTATGATCTATAGGGATGCATCCAAGAAGGTTATGGGATGTGTTATCATTTAAAATATTATGGTGATATCCTATTACTCAAGGCAGTTGAAAATCCATGAGTAAAATTACCCAACTCGTGATTTGGAGTTAGTTTTGGTAATCTTTGCATTAAAGATATCAAAGCATTATCTATATAGTGAAAGATGTGATATTTATACTGATAATAAATGTTTAAAGTATATTTACACACCAAATGAGAGGAATATTCACCAAATTATATGGTTGGTGTTGATTAATGATTACAAATTCTCAATACATTACCCCTTGAGAAAGAGAAAAAGTTGAATTTGCTTCGAGTCAAAAAGGCCATGCTAGATTATCCATGATGATGATCAAGAATGATATATTATTTATGGATTTGAAAAGAATGGATGTGGAAATTTTAATAGAAGGGGAGAAATATTATATTTCATAAATGAATGATCAACCATCTATACATGTGAAATTTAAGGAGGCATAGAATGAAAGTTATGAGATACCAATGAAGGCGGGAAATGATCCTGAATTCAGCATGGATTGTGTTATAATAATATGGTCCACGATCAGAAGTTGTATCCCTCCTATTCTACAATTTAAAAAAGATCTATTGGATTAGGCTCATTGTTCATCATTTTATATTCATGATGGAATCACAATGATGTATATAGACCTAAAAGAGTACTTCTGTTGGGATGACATGATAATAATTTTTTCCCAATATGTCACTTGGTGATTGGTTTGTCAGCTTGTTTAATTCATGGACACATAAGCCTAAGGGGATAATACAACCATTACCCATACTATAAAAGAATTGGTAAAACATCACTATGGAATTTATTTTCATAATTACCACAAAATCAAAATGCAATAATGCTATATTGGTTATAGGAGATCACCTTACAAAGTCAGCATACTTCATTACTATTAGAGTTGATTTTTCACATGATTAGATTTCTAGGATATATGTAAAAGACTTGGTAAGAATGCATGGAGTACCAATTTCCATTATATCTGATTGAGATCTAAGGTTTACCTCGATGTTCTAGATATTTCTTCAGCATACTATGGATACTGAGTTATGTTTCAACACTTCTTATCATCTTCAGATACACAGTCAGTCTGAGAGGACAATTCAAACTCTGGAAGGCATGTTGAAAGCTTTCTGTTTTTATTTCAAAGGTGTTAGGGATCAACAAATACCATTGGTGTTTTTTCATACAATAATAAATTTCAATCCAATATTATAAATGCTTCTTATGAACCCTTATATGTAATGAAGTGCATAACTCTAGCTTCCTATGATGAAGTTGGGGAACAAAACCTATTAGGATCCAATCTTGTTGATTAAATAGTAGAGAAGGTCAGATCTATTCAAAAACACATAACAAAATCACATATTTCACAAAAACATTTTGCTGACAGCCGAAGAAAAGACATAGAGTATGAAATGGGTGATAATGTGTTCTTACGAATATCTCACTAGAAGAGAGTTAAGAGATTTGGAAAAAAGGGCAAGTTGGTCCCTAGATATAGTAGTCCTTTTGAAATATTGGATTGTGTTATGTAAGTATCTTACCGATTGGTCCTTCTGTCGAATCTCTATAATGTTCATGATTTTTTCCTTGTATCTCTCTTGATAATGTATATACCCAATCCTCCACATGTTCTATGCTCAGGAGTTGTACTATGGATGCAAGATATGTCTCGTGAGGAATAATTTATTGAGATTCTGGATCATGGTAAAAATGTTTTCTGAAACAAGACCACTAACATGGTAAATGTTTTGTAGACAAACCAATAATATTAAGAATTCACATCATAACATGATGATTTGATGAGGGAGAGTTATCATCCTCAGTTTGTTTCTATGTGACAAATTTTGAGGGAAGAATTCTGTTAAAAAGGGTAGAATGCAACACCTTGACATTTTTTATGAAATATTTTGTTTAAATTTTTTTTATTTTAATGTATATTTATTTTCATGCAATCATGAGTATAATGAAACCTAGAGACACCCTTATTATAAATTTACCATGACATCCTAGTTGGTAGTTTAATGGGTATAATTATAACAAACTAATAAAAATTCATTATCAATTCATCGACTATCAATTATTTATGGAAAAAAATACTATATTAGATATTATTATGTTTTATTGAATTACATATAGTAATTAAATAAATTTGATATATATATTTTAAATACTTTATAAAATATTTTTGGTATTCATCCAATATATGTTTTAGTCGTTAGGTATGAATAAAACTCTATTTGTTATATAAAAACCTATTTTTTTAAAGTTTAATTTTACACATTTGAATGGTGTACCCATTTTAAATTAATATATTGACACATCAAAAAGTTTTATATGAAAAAATAAACATTTTATTTTAAAGAGGGATATAAAAACATACTTTTTCTGAATTAATGATATTTTTCTAATAACATTTATGTTTTTATAGTAAAAATAAGATAAGGTTTAATTGAATATATCTATTTTATAATTGAATTAATTTATATTGTAAAATTATATTATTAAATGTTTTCAAATTTTAAATTGAATATATTTTTACCATTTAATATAATTTAGGTCATTGGAGTTAATTTTATCTTAAATATAGTTGTAAAAAACATTCCAATCTTTTTCAATATTTAATCTTATAAAACCCATTTTCTCATTTGAACAACAAGATTAATTTTAAAATGACTACCACAGCTTATGATATTTTAATATTTAAAAAAAGATTCCATATTTGGAATGAAAAGGTCCAAAAAAAATTTATATGATACTTTTATTTTAAGAAATTATGAATATTAACTTTGGTAATTATTTTTAATACCATGTTTAAAGGTAAATTGGGAAATTAACGGTAAACATAATATTAAAAATTATAATAACATGTGTAAAAGTAATATTGGATGACTATATTCGTCCCTTATCATATATAGTTTGAAATGGAATAACTTAATGGACACATACCTATAAATATGACATTAATATAATAAAAATTAAAGAATGTGACAACATGTCACAATCTCATTCTATATATGTATATTAATTTTAATATATGGATAACTAGGAGATAATAAAAACTATAGATAGTATATGGAAATATTAAAGGACTAACTATATCATAAATATTTACTTATAATTTATAGCGATGAAATAATTACCATTAATGATGACACAATAGTGATGTAGAAATTATTTTTTTAATAGAAATATAAAAAAGATGGTTTAAAAATATAAAAATAAATAACATATGATATAATTATTGTGATCAATGAAATTTATTGGTGAATATTTAATGTTATTAATATATTAAATATTTTGGTTTGAATTTATCTTCTATATGGATCTTATTTGAAGTCTAATATATGAATAGTGTCAAAATTGACACTATTGATATTTTATAAAAATATCATTTTATTAAATTATTTAAAAATAAAAATAAAATATAAAAATTAAAAATTGAAAATTATAATATACAAAACATAATAAAATATCCATTTATGGTCAATTAACACTATATAAGTAAAAATTTGTACCCATTACGTATTTAGAATTCTATTACAACAATTAAAATTAAATAGAATAACTAAGTATCAATTAAAATGATATTGTTTAAATTAAAAACATAACTTGTCCTAAATTTTTTTTTCATGATATTACAACCCTATGTCATTTTACATTTTAAATTTGAATATTTTGGAGGTTTTTGAGTTGGCTTTTCTATCATTATAAATTATTATTTAGTGAGTTTCCAAAATGTTCCCTCAACTCAATTATAAAAGGTCACTTTCTCCCTCAACTCTTCATGTCATTTTGAGCCTTTCTGATTGTCTATGCCCTAAACATTTTACTTTTAAACATCGATATTTTCTTTATATATGTGATTGTTTTCTTCAATGGCCAACTCTAGTGCTCTAAAAAGAGATTTAGAGGAAGCACGTCGAGGAAGACGTAATCACTTCTACTGATTCATTCAAATTTTGTTCTTCTTCTACTTCATCTTCATTAGTTGTTTCATTGTAAATTAATAACATCAGTATCAATCATATACTTATATATTATTATAAATATGAAAAAACTAAATTTTACATTTTATCCATCTTATGAAAAATGAAATCACCGTGCATTCATAAGAACGACTTACCGTCTCCCCACTGTGGTGTAATCTTTTTTCACCACAAGTTTAATTGGGAGTTTATAATGATGGAAATAATAACTATATACGAATATTCTAACATTTTACTAATTCTAATATATTATACTCCATCCAGTTCAGATCCATTGAACAATTTTGGGGATTATATAATCGCTCGTTCGTACGTACTGCCTACCGTCTCCATAATGCGATGAGATTCATTATACATGATCTTCATGTAATAATTTTTATATAAATGAATTAAATGAATAAATAAGATATATATTATACTAATATCATTATATAAATGAATTAACTTTTACCTAATAAGTGTATCATGATCTTATCCATCAAATCTTGCAATAGATCACAAAGCAGTTAATATATGAATAACGAGTGACAATGGATTGTTAACAACAAACAAAAGATAATATAATCATATATGAGTTCACATAAATGATTATGAATCTGTCAGAAACCATTAATAGTATCTAAAATCATTATAATGTAGGTTCGTATACATAAAAATCATATCGAATCTATGGTAAGGGATAATTTTGTAATCCCATTTTTATCTGAGATTGTTTATACGTAAGTATTTACTTGGGATATATTTTCCATCAATGTCCATGTTTTCTAAAAATGCTTTAATAAACTGTTTACTATTATTTCATGTATTTTTAAATTCATTTTCACTCAATTTTTACTTTTACAATATGGTATGGAAGGAATCATTCTTTTATTTACCATACGAGGTTATTTTTGACTTTTTTTGAACAAAAGTATGAAGAGAATGTTTTTTAAATTATATGGCATGAATGGATCTTTATGGTTTTATGAAACCTCATGTCCTTGATTATTCACCTAAAATATTACATGTTTATTTTTTCATGAAATTATTTCTTCTAAAACTATGTGTCATTTTAATAAAGGAAAACTATTTTTATGAAGAAAGGATTTTTTTCCTCACGAATTAATTTCAATGGTTTTCTCCAATTTATTTTCCATACAAGATGACACTCTTTAAAAAGGGTTTTATTTATATCACTTTTATTACAAGGATTTTATTGTGCTTATGATAGAATGTTATTTACGAAATCTATTTGTTTTATATAAAGTTTTATGGAATTATGTATAAGAAACCCATTTTATTTCATAGGTTATGCTATGGTGAATGTTATCATGTTTTTTATGAACTTGTCATAATTGTTTCATTATGATGTTGGTTATAAATATATGTCCATATAATGCATTGGGTAATGATTTATGTCTCATTAAATTTAAATGACATGTAAAACTGGTTCAATACCACAGAGATTGAATGAGGAGTGAACTCGGTTCAGTAATATACTTTTTCTTCTCTAGTGGTCTTGGAAATTACCCTTGACTAAAATGAAATGATTTTATATGCATATGTGTGTATTACATGAAGATTCATGTCTTATTTTTTCACTATTCATTTTACATTGTACTTTTATGATTTATCCCATGACATGATATTCTTATCTTGTATATAAAGGATAAGATTTTCAACTGTTATGTTCTTATTATTATTTCCCGTGTTTACCATTACTAAGCATTCAATAAAACTCTTTCATAAGTTTCTTTTACATAGGTAATTAACAAGGGTATTAAGTATGATACGTCAAAAAGGAGTCTATTTTTTTAGGAAACAATAAATAGACTATATAGATTTTTTATGAACCAGTAGTATATGTTCCTCAGTTTCAAAAGACACTACACCTATACAATACTAGCGTGGTTTTTGTTATTTTATTTATTAAATAAATTTCAATGTTGATGTGTTATCTATAGGTAATATACATGTCATTATATTAACAATATAAAAAGTCAAAATATCATGTGCTTAAGACACAAAAGTAGTTTGAATCTTAAACAAAAGTAATAGACACTGAGCCAAGATGAAAAAACTCCCCAGATCTAGCTCTAGAAACCAAATTGAAAATGTCATATAATACCACTAGAGAAATAATAGTATTCCCTCTTCCCTATATCTTAGTAGAAGGCATATGAAAATTAACCAAATATCTCATTCAGGGGGTGAGTATATCACCTTATAAGTCATATCTAGAGATTCACAACTAAAACCACAAGGAAAAAAACATATCAGATAATTTAATATAAAAATGTACATATGTTGATATATAGTCTATATATGTTATAAAAAATTTCAATGAAAAAAATTAATCAATAAATTTAAAAAAAATTGTTGGTACATTGCAGAAGAAATATAATTCCATTCTAACAAACACACACCAAGTGAATGCTACCGTTGACCTCCTAATACTCACATGTGGAGAGCCGTCCCGTCACCAATCCATTGTTTATTAGAAATATTTCTTGGGGTTACTTCCACACCCTTATTATATCAAATTTTATTGGGTAATTTCATGAACTTATTATATACTATTTTCAAATGAATACATTTTTTCCAATTGGTATAGGATACCAAGATAAAAAATTTATTTAAAATATAATTCACATTATGAATATTTTAAAATAAATATCATTTACATTATTCAAAACCAACCATATCAAAATCATATAGGAATTTTTATTTTCTATATAAAATTTCTGAAGTTATTTTTAGGTATTATATAAGAAAAACATGTGAAAACAAAATCAAAAATGGTCCAGAACATTAGATTGGGAGTTAAGTCACGTACTACATGTTAATATGAAATGATGGATATATGATGAATAAAAAAAATACCCCCTCTTATTTATAGTTCACTATTAAAACCAATCAATATATAATTGAAAAACATTCCATTCCTATAGATCCGACAGACAATATGGTTTTTTATTTCTATCAAGAAATATTGAAGAGATCAGAAAACAATCTATAATTTGATCATATCGATCAATATCCCATAATAATGCCAAAAGATCATTTTTAAATCAAATTCACATCATTAAAAAATGATGTATGTCCTCAAGGGGGATCCCTAAAAGCCATATGCGAGGAAAATTAAAGTATACATGGATATACAAGCATCAATTTAATTGAAATTAGATAGGCTTGTACTATTAATATGATGATTTTACCATTCATGTTATGAATAGTTGAGAGTTAAATTACCTCGATTATGATATGTCATTTGTTTCATTTTTCCAAAAAACAATCTCAACCTATTGAACCATTTCACATTGCAATCTACCTCAACCTTTAACCAAGAAATTATACTTCATACTATGATACATAAAACAAAATATTCCCAAAATCATATTCCTATCAATAATGATAGATTAATCATGTGAATAATTAATTTTAATAGAATCTATATTAAATTAATTTTACCCCTCTATAGTAATCCGACAATGTATCAAAAGAACTCAAAGCATAATAAAAAATTCCTAAAACAACAAAATTACTCAAACAAGCGGGATAAATTATATTAACTATTATAAATACCATCTTTTAATACTTTATATCCATGTTTTAATGGAATTGGTTAGGCCATTTCTCCAACATAAACTAATCATATTCCCATGATTCCTCTTGGACTTGACCATTCTACCAAAAAACTCACACCAATGTAATATTTCACCCTCCATGGTTCTTTTCCTATATTTCCCAAATCCAAATCATGTCATGGAAAAAATTCAAATCAATGTTAAAAGAATCCTAGTAACACCTGAACAAAGGATGAAGATTCCCATGCTAATTCTTCAGCTGAGAAACATGAAATAGATTATAAGTATCAATGTATTATTCTTGATAGATTAATTCATATATAATGGTTCTAATCCGGTCAATCACCATAGTAAGTCTCATATATATTTATTATATAATACCTTTATTACCCAATAAACTATGAATTACCCTTCTTGAACCTAAAAAATATTACATGGTCTCTCACATAGAATAATAATTAGCGATGATGATTTTCAGTAAATGATTTTTATTAAATTTAATCTATATCAATCATCTTCCAAAATATCTAAATCATCACTATGGAAACAAGTACATGGATTTTCTTAATAAATGATTTGACTCTTAAGTCCACCCAAAATAGTAGATTATTACAAATATTGAAATTAAAATCCATGCGTTTATCCATTTGAATTATATCAACATAGATTTTATTATAAGAGAATTTCACCAAAATAATATAATCATTCCAAGAGCTTCTAATGATGAAGAAAAAATTCATTGAAAGATATTCTAGTTTATAAATAGTTCATTCAAATAACCCATATATATATATGGATTATATAATGTTCTCATGGTGATTTGAATCCAAAGAAACCATTTTAATGATCTCCTGAATCGATAAGTGAATTGGTAATATTTTTTAGTTATAATAAAAACTAGAACTATATGTAACATATGTACTTGTTTAATATAAAACTTTTCTAAATCATTTATTGTATTAGAGTCTTTGATATTGAGAAACTGTGTTGACTTTTTGAGTTCAAAAACAATCTCCAAAATATAATAATACAACCATAATATTATTCCTAGCCCCATGAAAATGACCATTGAAATATGTTCCCACTTCTATACTTATGTTGGCGTATAATTCAATTTAATAACGAGCCATTTTAGATCAATTTTTATACTTTTAAAACATAATAATTTATTAAAATAATCTAAAATATTCTATGAAGTATCATTACAATGATAATAAGAAATCATTCCCATATACATTTTTTGAATACCCTGTCTTGTTTCCCATTTCTTATGGAGATAATTAAATTTTTTTGTTAATATCAATAATAATAAACAAAATATTGATTCTGAAAATGTTTTAATTATTTTTAATCAAATGTACATCAAAAAAAATTTCCCTATAATTTATTATTTCCATAATGGTGGTAGATTAAAGATATGATTCTTGAGACTATTTTACCAAATATATAATGATAAGTTCATGATTCACTATAAATAAAATTTCATGGTCATATTCTTTGTTGATTTCCAAATTCTTATCAGAATTCATTCATATAAACTGCCACTAGTCTAGATCTTCTATGACCACTTTTCTATACCACTTTTGACTCAACACAAATATAACATAATTTCCATTATTGGGTGAGTTTATGATATTTAAAATAATAATTTATAGTCACTAAAATATTCTTATATTCCATATGTTCAGATCTTGTTGATAAATTTTTTATTCGTCCACTTACTGTCATTGAAAAATATATTTTATTAAAGAGTAATTTCCTCCATGTTATTCACGCATAAAAAACCAATGTTAATTAAATATCATTTTTAGGATAGTTCTTCACATGTTCTCATAACTTCTACAAACCATTGGATACATTCATATCTATATACATAAAGACATATCCAATACATGATCCAAATGCATCACAATATACCTCATACACCTTATTTACATATGGAAGTATTAATAGGTGTCTTTAGGTGAGATAAGTTTTAATCTCAAGAAATATTTTTTGATATTCCCCATTATATATGAATCTAACACCTTTTATTTTCAAATATGTTATGGGAGAAGAAATTATAGGGATACCGTGAATTAATAAATTATAATATCTGGTCAGGATAATAAAATTATTTATTTCAAAAATATACTTTGGTTAATTCATTGAAACTGCAACATGAATATTTTCTAGTTAATATAATTTTATTTCTTTATAAAATATATTATTTATGAAATATAGTATTTTGATCTAAAATTCCCACTAAGAATACATAAAAAAGGACCTAAAAATAAATCAATATAGTTTTCTTGTTGTCTTTAGTTTCATACACACTTCGTGATTAAACCATAACCTCAAACACAAATATATTAAAAAGGATTTTGGTACCCTTATTTGATACGGTTCAATAATTACATGAAAAATATAGGTAAATTTAATAATCTAAATGGTATTATGACATATTCACAATTTCCAATGAAATAATGAAATATTTTATTACGAGTATCGTCTCTTATGACCCTAAGTTGATGATATTCAGAGAATAGATTAATCCAAGAAGTAAAATTGGCTCACACTAATTGATCAAATAGTTCACATACATGATAAAGGGTATACCAAATTTTAATCATATACTAATTTAATTTATAATAATAAACACTTTATGGGAAGGTAATATATTACACACATAAAAAAATAAACACATGTTGCTGAATATGATGTGCTAGGTCTGTTGAGGCCATTACATTAAAAATATTTTAAAGGAACCATTAAATATAATAACTCATTAGGATCCATTGTTTTAGTTTTTATGGATATATTACACATCCATGAGTGTTAATATATAGAAAATTCTCTTTCTCATTTATTTGGGAAGATATATAAATTATATAAAATGACATCTGGGCATCAGTCAACTAATTCCAGTGGAGTAACATTTCTTTTTAATTCAAAAGATTCCATGTTTTTTGCTGGTAAATAAAATAAGTTGGTTTTGTTAACCATAACAAATGGAACTTATCTACTATATTATTTATCCCAATACCACTTGAATAAAATAATGTCTCAATTTATGTATGAGATATTAATTTGTAGGGAACATTACGACATATGAACTTTAGGTCCCAATACAAATTGCATAAAAATATTAATTTTTATTATTATTATAAAGATCTATTTAAATTGAATTTCCTTGATAGAAATGTGAAATTATGTTCATTTGAGTCATATTTACACCCACCATCCATGTGGTGTCTTTGTCATAATGACACATGGAATCATTTCTATGTATAGTCCCAGTTGTTTAACCATTATGAATCAAGGAAAGAATTAATTGATCTAGTATTAGATGATCATGTAATAGGATCTATGTATCAGTTGTATGGTTCCCTACACTATGGAGATTCCTAGTTTCTCTCTCAATATTTCATTATCCACTCGAAAAATCATTTGACAATTTTCCATAGAATATCACATTCTCCCATTTTGAGGATTCGAATGGACAATTATGTGTTCTTATAAGTTCCAAGTTCACCAATTTCTATAGTAGAGAACTATTCTAATGGCACTATTTAGTTCTATTATATGAGACCTCAGGCCGAGTTAAACATTTACCACTAGGTGAAATCAAAATTCAATGAAAATACTTATTAATGTTACCTTTTGTGCCATAGTGATAAAAATTCCATTGTGGTGGAATGATTTCATTCATCATGTGATTAAACAAACCAAATAAAAAATACCTCATTTCCTATCACTCTTTGAATTAATGTTATCATATTTAGTAGTTTGGTCTATTTTATATTTCCTACATAAGAATAAGGCCCCCATTATAATTGTTTTTAGCACTATATTTCATACATGTTCCCATATAAACTAATATACTATATTTGGTGGGAATTATTTTAAGATCTATGTTTTCAATTATTTTCCTATTAAAATTCTCTATATAATTTATATTATATATGAAATTAATCAAGTATTTAATCACACTTCCTAATCCTGAATAAAAAATATGCACCTTTAAAGAATAGTGAGCATCCACTCCTAAAGAAAAACGAACTACATTTATAAATATTGATTTGTACTCTATCACGGATTGGTTTTCAAAATCTTATATGAAAAAGTACGTTGATCTTTCTATCATGAATATGTAGGGATATAATTTTTTTTATGAAAAATTCATCAAAATCCTCCCAAACATGTTCTCATTCACCTATATCGTGGAATTATATATCCCACAATTTTTTAATAGATCAGAAAATGTTTATATTAGAAGTCTAACCTTTAGATATTACAGCGTACCATGAAAATAAAATATCATATTTATTCAGTTGACTAAAAATTATTATTTTTCATGTTTTGAATCATCCATAATATAAGGTGGATTCAATTTTTTGAATTGATCTGAATGATCCTCTATTCTTGGTTCATCATTTTTATTTTCACTTTTATGGTATTTAAAAAATTAAAAATTATCTATACATGTTATTGGTTCATATACATCTCTAGTGTAAATTTTTTTTTCATCCTCTTCATTCATAATTTTATAGCATCAACTAAGTTCCATTTTCAATAAACATAATTAAAAACTATATAATTATCACATTATTTAAACATAATGCTTGAAAATTAAAAATATCTTGAAGAAACCATCATTACAATTTTTTATTTAAAAAATAAACCATTTTAACCATTGTAATAATTATTCAAGAATTATAAACCAACATATGAACAACGCATTCATAGAGGTATGTATTTGTACCAATGCATGATATCATGCACTCAACAACTAAACATATGACAATGAGATTATGACATAACTAGAATTGTCCTAAAACACTATTGTACAATACAAAAACATGAAAAATAGAATTTCATCATAAAATGGTAAATTGTGTCTTGTATCAAAACATTTAATGTTTTTAAATTCATACTTATTTTCATTCAATCTAACCAAATGTTTGAACAAGAGTAATTAAAATATCAAAACCTCACCCAATGTAAATGAAAAGGGAAGATATATAGTGATTAAAACATTATATAAAATACACAAGACACCTAAGACTTGAATTAATTTCCATGGGATTGAGGTACATTGTGGGATAATATTATATAAAATCCAAAATAGGCTATCATGAAGGCCATAAAAACAAAAACCACAATATTTTCCATGATAAATAATCCAAATAACTCAATAATATTCCATAATAAAGACTATATATGATAAAAGATATAAAAATAAATAAGAGTGAATTATTATGAAAATCATTATAAAAGGGTCTATGATAACATTGGAACTAAAAAATATGCATACTTTACCCAACCTCATAACTAACATCCAAATAATTTTCATCAAGGAAAACAAGAAGTTATGTAAAAACATACTCTCTCCATGTATCTAAATAAAAGAAATATTCAAATGAAAAATAGAACCCAAGAATTTGGGGACTATATAAATTAGTAGGTAACCACTTGTGACTTCCCAGTGGTAAGAAATATGACAATAAAAACCAATAAAATTTTATATAAAATAGTTGATAAACAGAAAAATATTGGATTTAATCTAATAACATGTTCTAAAAAATCATGAAAAAATTATTTAAAAAAAGTAATATTTTTGGAAAGATCATTCTGATTTTGTACCCACTCACACACAATTGTGGAAAAAATTTACCTCAAATACCTACATGGGGTAAGAAATCATTCATCTATGTCATCGCTTGGTGTACCGTTATGATAAGTGTATATTTAAGACATTGTTATATCCAATTTGGAATGGGGTTATTTTATTACCTTATTATATCCTATTTTCACTTAAACACAAACAAAAATAATTAATTAAATCTACCCATTAGATCATGTCATTAGAACAATACTCTAATTTACCTTTATTTAAAATAAACTTATCTTTCATGTTTTGAAAAAAAATACTTTTAAATTAATCTGAAAAGAAGGATTTCCAATAATAAATTTTTATGCTGATTTTAAAGAATGTCATATGATTTTTTGATATCACTCAATCCAATATGGTAAAAAATAGTTGAGTGGGATGGAATCAAAAAATACAAAGTTTTATTGGTGAAATTGAAATGTGATGGTTGAACGGATATATTCTCTTCATTTATTTCAAATATTAATAACCAAAAAGATATCATAAAAAAATTCCAATAGATTTAGCTATAAATGTAACACCCTGACCCAAGTTACATAGAGTCGGTGCATTATTACATAATATTGGCATGATCACAAGAGATGAAATCTCAAAATACCGATTATTTTAGTATCCTTGAATGTACTAGATACATACATATGTTTTCCATTACATTATGAAATGGAAAAAAAATATTATGTCCCAATTTAACGCACTCTTATCCCATAGCCTATTATTGCATGTTAATCATAACATAATTTTTCACATCCTGGGTAAAATAAAACATAAGAAAGGGGTGAGCTCAGATGCTTAGTAAGGATAACAATATAGAGGAAACTATCATAAATAAGTATAAACGTTTAATGCAATTTATTTGAAAAAAATGCAATCTTTTTAAACATAATATTTAGCATAATATGGAAATGATAAATCAAATAATTCCATTTACTTATTTAAATGGATATTAAACTAGTCGAATAATCACATGTAATATCAATAGCTAATTTCATAATGATGGAATGCATAATGTTGGACATCATAACCACATAATCAAGGCCTGGTTATAATACAACAAATATAATTTTGTAAAGTCCTTATGACAAAACACTAGTTTGACTCATGAGACATATCGATGCATCGAAGGGGTATAGAGAGCCCCACCCATCACTTACAAAGTTCAATGCATTCCTCTTACGAAAATATCAAAACATAATATAAAAAATCATATTAAAACAAGGATACGAAATGTAAATACATTAACCATGAAAAATTAATGGTATATGATTATCACATATACAGTCAAACATATAAAATAATCATTAATACAATGGAGAAGATTGTATCATAATAAATCAACTTCAAACAATCATAAAATCCAATGAAAGATATTGATATAGATTTATTCAATCCAAAAACTGTTTGAGTGAAATATATGTTTCAACATTGTATTCATTTGGAAGTCACATATTAATAAAAGAATACATTTTTTAAATAAATATTAATTTATGATTATAAGGAAATCATAAAAGGTGTTATAATGATGGAAAATGACCTCACTTGTCGTATAAGTTAAAAAACATTCTTTCTTTAATTTTGTCGACAAGGTCCTAAATTACGTTGTTTGAAAAAATATAGAAATATTACATTCACAAAAAAAATTATAAAAGCACAAATAAGGCTATAAATGACTTTAACCCATATTATAGAAAACAGTAACAATGTTTTTTAAATACATGGTTATGAAACACGGATGTGGATGATAAAGAAGTTCCAGTAGATACTTACGTATAAACAACCTCAAATAAATAAAGATATTGTAAAATTAACCATACCTTGTATTTTTCCTTAGTTGAGACTATGTTAAACTTCTTTATAATGGTGAATTATTTTATATTAAATTATAAAAGAACCAAATACATAAATATGATATCATATATGATATTGTAATATTGTTTTGTTAATGATATTTCTATAGTATCATTATTTTTGGTGGTAATTGATTCATTTTCCTTTATATGTTTTGTCACATAAGAGAAGTCTGTTATGGATAGAATATTTATAATTCATATCTATCATGATATAATTTTCTTAAACATTATTTGTAATCATCAAATGAAATTTATTATTGAATAGTAATGATAGGGAATAAAATCTCATCGCGTCGTGGAGATGGTAAGCCGTACGTACGCACGAGCGACAATATCATTCTATTAGTGGTGAATTATAATGTAACTGGTTGTTATATTATATATACAGAATCATTAACATTTTATAGTTATTATTTATATCATTTATACTCATTATTATACCTATCCAAATAATTAATTGTGTAATAATAAACTACACCACAACGTGAAGACGGTAAGCCGAACGTAATAACATATGGTGACATTTTCATTGATAGGATGAATAGAATAATGAATATTGTTGTACCATATTTATAATAACATATAATAATTTATAATGAACTGGATTTATTATTTTATTATGTAAACTACAAATAAAGAGTAAGTGTAATAAGAAAATAACTTTGAAAGAGGTGATGAAATAATTACCTCTACTTTGGGTGCTTCCTATTGATTTGTTCAAAAGAGATCCATAGCCTGGCTTTCTGATCAATGAAAGGCCACTAGGTTTGAGATATGGTAGTTGAGAGTATATTTGAGAAGGTTTTGGTAGAGCTAAAAGGCTTTGTAGGTGTGAAATTTTGAAAAGGTAAAGTACCCTTTTATAAGAGATGTGAGGGTCACTTTCTGAAAATCGTGAATGATTATTTTATTAAAAAATAATTTTCTATTTATAATGGTCCCAAAATAATTTATTTCAAGTATATGGTGGGTATGGGTCAAAAAAATATCAACCAATAGGTTATAGAAATGTTTATGTCACCATATTAACTTTATCATTTAGATTTAACTCTTAGTTAAATATGTTAACTTTTACCATGTCTTCTTGTATTATTATAATAAATTGTTAGTAAAATTACTATTAAAATCCAAGATAACCCAATGTGGTTCAATATTGAATTATATAACCTTATCTATGTCCTTTGAAATATGCTTATATTTTTAGTAATATTATATCATTTATTAAAATAGTATTTGTTTTTAAAAACTAATTTATTTCATTTTGGACACTATTTAGTATTTGGTTTTTGTGAATGACATAACAAAATTATCACTTAGAAATTAAATTATATAATCAACCAAATCTTGTCATATTAACCTAGAAAATAATCTTAATGCATCAAAAGTCTAAATTTATATTTGTTTTAATATTTATAATATCATTTATTTTAATCATTCATTAATATTGCAATTCATGCATCATCATTAGGGGAAAAATAAATTTATGTATAAAACTTTTAAAAATTATAAATAAAATACCATGATATCAGAAATATTTTTTTATTTCTAATTAATATTTATAATATAATTTATCGTATGTATAACTCTATATAAAAAAAGTTTTAGTTTTTAAATTTTGAATTTTACACATTTAAATCTTCTTTAAATAAAATAATAAAAAATGTCCTAATCTAATCGAAGAGGATAAAAGGGGATAATATTTTTTAAATAGCGTTTATTTAGGACTGAATGAACTTATTAAATATAATTACGACATGTTTTAGGGTAATTATAATATCATTTTAACTTTTAATTGCCAAATTTATTTTTTACCATGGTTAATAAAATCCAAAAGTAATTATTCACCGACTATTATATCTATCATATCGAACCACATTTTACAAAAATATATCAACCATGTATCTTGGATTTTTTATATTCTATTCATAGAAGCGGTAAAATTATTTTTTATGCAAATTTGCCAACGTGCCTAAAAGGTGGGTAAAAGATGATAAAAAGTTCAATACTTTTTTTACATATAATATTATTATAAAATAACTACAATTAATTACATTTAACTAATATATGTATTTTTGTATATTTTCACTTTAAATAAATTGAAATAAAATAAATAATTATTTAAATAAAAAATAGGTTTAAGACAACAATGGAGTGTTTTTCAGTATTCATCAATAATTGAAATTTTTCAGAAAAATAAAAAAAATTACCCTAAATTCATTTTGATATTCTGAATCCAAAAATGAAGTCCATTTTAAAAAATAAAATTTAAAATATTTAAAAATTTTATATTACTATTCATAATAGCAAGTTTTATTGGTCTTGATGTGCTAGAACTTGAATTTGCGAACAACGCAAGCTATTACATTATTCCAAGAGAAATATACCGTTGAAGTTTGGGGAGTTACATTCCTCCCCCCTTCAAATAATTCCTTCCTAAAAATATCTAGAACACTTCTAAATAAATAGATTTGGGTGGATATTCATCCTAAATTCTTCATATTCCCACATTGCCTCTTCCATCTTATGGTATTTCCATAGAACTTTTACCAGACTAGTTGTCTGGTTTCTCAACAATTGTTCTTTGGTTTCAAGAATATTGATAGGTTCTTCCTAGTAAGATAGATCATGTTTAAGTTTTACTTCTTCATAGGTGAGTACACGCATTGGTTTAGGCATATATATTCTCACCAATGATAGGTGGAACACGTCATGATCTTTGTAGATACTTGGCAGAATTTTTAAATAGTAAGCTACAACACCAGTTAATTCTAGAATTTTGAAATGTACAATATACTTAAGACATAATTTACCCTGTATCTGAATCATACAACACCCTTACAAAGATATAACTTCAATAAAACATGATCTACTACTTGGAATTCCAAATAATTCAATTGGTTATTGGTATAATTTGTTTTCCTACTTTGATCTTTTTTTTATGTGTGTTGGGATAATATTCACCATTTCTATTGTTTTTCAACAAATTCAGGTCCTATTAGTTTTATTTCACCAACATCATCCCAACAAGTTGGTGTGCAACATCTCTTTCTATATAACACATAATGTGGTTCCATATTAATAATTTAATGGATTCTATTATTATTTAAAAATTATAAAGGAGGTAAATATTGATCCCACATACATTGAAAGTCATCTGAGTAAGATTTCAACATATCTTCTATGGTTTGAATAGTCTGTTCTGCTTTTCAATCTGTTTGAGGGTGGTAGGAACTTCTCAATTGATGTGCAGTAGCTGGGGCCTTCTAAATACTTTTAAAAAATATTGATGTAAAATGGGGGTCATGATTATAAATAATTGATAGGGGTATATCATGATTTCTTAAAACTTCATTAATATATATACTTGTTAAACATTCAAGGGGAAAATCTTCTATTATATTAGAAAAATTTTCTGACTTGATAAGACTATCAACACTAACCTATATTTCATCATTACTTCTAAGAGTATTTGGTTTCCCCATGAAACATTCCTTAGTAATATCATACCATTTCCAGTTAGGTATGGGAATATGTTTCATGACTAATCTAGGGTGTTATCTTCCAGCAATCACTTGTTAATAATCCAATCATCTTGATACAAAATCAGCAATCACCCTCTTCATGTTGTCCCACAAAAAAATGTTTCTTCAAATATCTATAAATCTTAGTGATACCATGGTGTATAGAAAAATTGGATCTTTGAGCATCATCTAACAATTACCTTTAAATATCAAGAATGTTCGAAACACAAATCTCTTCCAAAATTTCAAAATTTCATCTTCATATACAATGTTGATCAGTCTCCCATCATTCAAAACTTTAATTTTCTTTTGAAAATCCACATCATAATTCAAAGAACTTTTTATCCTTTATATTAATGATTTATTGGAAATCATTTGAAGAATTACTGATGTTTTTCCTTCCATGACTATTCATATAACCATATTTATTAGATCAATGAATATAGGATCCCTTTCAACTCACAACTTGTTCAGAACTCCTTGATCATTTTTTAAAAAAACATAAACCACCATATTTCCCTGCCCTAGGTTGTAGGGTATAGTGAAATCATAATCCTTGAGTAGTTCAAGAAATCAACTTTTTCTCATGTTGAGTTTTCTTTCGATAATATACTTCAAAATATTGCGATAGGTATAAATCTCACAATTTTTACCATAGAGATTATTTCTCCATATCATTAGAGAAAATATTATAGTTTCTAACTTAATATAATATGTGGGAGTGTTTATTTTAGGAATATATAGCTATCATGATTCATATGAAATAACTCTATCATCCTGCATAAGGACATGCCAAAGTCATTTTTTGAAGAATCACTATAAATAACAAACCCATCATTCATCGTTGGTAGAGTTGAGATATTAGTATTGCCTAATCTTATTTTAATTTCATCAAAATATTTTTTACACTATTTTGAAAAAAAAAGTAACCCCTTTATGTGTGATCTTGGTTAATGGGTTATCCAATCAAGAAAAATTATGGACAAAACACTGATAATAACTTACTAAACCAATAAAACTACGTACCATAGTTATACTATTTGGCGTTGTCGATTCATTTATTTATCCTTTCATAGAAGGACCACTAGATATTCCATCCTTAAATTCAATATGGCCAATAAAAAAATCTCCTGAAGCATGAATTCACACTTCCTAAACTTCCCATATAATTCATTTTTTCAAGGATTTTTCAGGAGAGTGCGCAAGGTATTTTCATGATCTTCGTAGCTTTTGGAGTATACCTTAATATCATCAATAAATACCACTAACAAGTCATCAAAATATTACTTGAAAAAATTATTCCTTATATCTAGAAATACATAGGGTAAATTAGTTTGTCCAAAAGGCATTATTATAAGTCGGTAATGCTAATACCTGGTACGAAATAATGTCTTTAGAATGCATTCCTTCTTCACACACAATTTATGATATATAGATCGAAGGTCAATATTTGAAAAATATTGATCTCCATTATGTTGGTCAAATAAATCATCAATACGAGATAAGGGATACATGTTATTTATTTTTATAACATTGATCTCTCTATAGTAAATGCACAACCTCATAGATCCATCTTTTTTCATTAAAAAAGAACATGGGATACCCATAGAGAAACACTACAACGAATAAATAATTCATTACTCAATTACACATACTGTTTCATTAGTTCCACTGATTACACAGTGGCCATTTTCAATAGGGTCTTCGATATGGGAATTGAAATATGAATTAAATTAGTGGAAAACTCAATGTGAGTCCATGAATAAACTAGAAATATATATTCATCAGGAAGAAAAAAAGGTGCAATGTAGTGTTCACATGGAATAATAACATAAATGTGTATTTAAGTAAAAATGTTCCACAGTATCATAAAAATATTTTGTAATTGGTCACATTAAAAATTTATTTTTATAAATTTGAATGGAACACATTGAAAACACATAATGTCAAAAAATTATTAAAAATAATAGGTTATGGGAAACACATGATATTAATAAAAAAATATTGTGTTTAAATAAGAAAATATTATTTTGAATGGATGGATAAAACATTTTATTATTTGGAAATATCTACATTGAATGCCACTTTGTAAAAAGTGTGATTGAATTAGATTTTAAAAGAATAGTTTGGAAATATGGTGGTCAAATAATAAAAAATTTAATGTGATTTCCAATTTTAATGGATAAAAATAGAGGGATGGAAAATATGGATATTTAGGGACTAATACATTAGAAATAATGGGAGTTAACCTTTATAACTTAAAAACATATATTGGAGAAGTTATTTCATCAAATGGGATAATATAGATAAATATATGTAAAATACCAAACTAAAAAGAGAAAATACCATTGAGAAATTCAATTAATAGGGAAAAAGGGATAGGAAAATGATAATCATGTATATAATTTATAACTCACAAGGATATATTTTAGTTGATTAGTCTTTTATGAATAGATTAACAATTAAATCTTATCCCCTTAAATGATATGATATCAAATGAAATAATAAATTTTAGGAATAATGATTAATATCATGATAAAATATATAAAATGGGATATAGATATATCATTCCAATGAAAAAATGGTTTATAATGGGAAATATGTCTCAATGGTTAGAAATTTATGATAAGATACCATTGCAACATTTGAATATTTAAAATAAAAATCCATTAATGGATAAAAAGTAAAATAGCGAATTGAATATGTAATTAATAATAAAATGATGATATATCAGTTAAAATGGAATATATATATATAATACATAAAATATCAAATGTTGTTTTAATCATATTATTGATCCAATGAATTGAAATTTTAAATAAAGAACCCCTAAACAAAAAACAAGTAATGACATAAGAATCACTTGATAATAATTAAATAATGAATAATTGAAACAAAAAAATTGGAAAAAAATATGAAGGATTACATAGAAAAAATAAATATTTAATTAATTGTGTTTTAACATATATTTTTATAACACAATAGATGTTTGTTTAAATCACACTTACACTAAATCCATCATGTACAAAATTTCATTACAACCATCTCTATCAAAAAAATTATCTTAGTCACATATTTTAGATCAATTATTATATCTATATCCCTTAACAATCTCCATTTATAATTATTACTTAAATTTATATTTGTAAATTATTATGTCTTTCTGAAATCTAGTGTGAGTATCCATGATCATATTGAACAACATTCATAATAGTGTTGTTGTTCATAATTATTATTATATGTTTACACATTATCATATCATATAAAGTACTATAATTGATTATTCACAACTATTTATAATATACTAATTTCATTATATTGGAGTATTATTCGTGATAATTAATAATAAAATCGATGATGAGCATATATTAGAGATTTTTCCAGAGTAGACATCGATATCTTAACTGATGATTTTAATATTAATGTAACTATTTGAGAACTAATATCAGGTTATTATTTATCAATTAATATATTATATTACTAGATATTAATTCCCCATATTTTACCATGTAATTAATTTATTTCATTATTCAATTGGGTTTTAAAATCCTCAAAAACAATAATAAACCATAATTAATAGATGAACATAAGGTAATTTAGAATTAAAATAATTATAATGGAAGAATAATAACCGTATTTAGTGTTTAATAGTTGGATATTTCATTATTTTAATGAAATCAAAAGATTAATATATCTGATAAAATGTAATTACATAGTGTGAAAGAAAACAATATTTTCTCTTAGAACGGTCTTTTGGACAGTTATGTTTACCCCAATTATTTATTTCTCATATAGTAATTTGGATTTCCAATTTAATGTAATAGGTCCTTTATACTATCTTAAATATAAAACTTATCTATTAAATTAATTACAATACCATTCATATATGATGGTGATTAAATTAAAATAACAAGGAAAATCAATCATTCGATTGATATTGTAGTCCACACATATTCATGGATGATGATTTTGTATTACAAAAAATAGAAGAAATATAAAATATGTTTTCTTAATTTTAGAATACATAATATGTTATAAATATCATAATTATTTATTATTTTAATCATTATGGGAATATTTGTAAGGTGGTTATGGAAAATCAAACATGATGCTTCATGGATGGGGTTTTCAACACATATGCACGAATGTCATTTTTGATTACCTGAAGGGAAATAAGAAATAGTGGTTTATTCTTATTCCCTTCTCATAAAGTCATTAAGAATAATGAAAATACAAATATAAATGTATAATTAGGTGAAAAATAAATTTCTAAATTTTATATATTGATTAAAATAATTTTTCATAATTTAATAAAGATGGTGATGAATTTTATTTTCCCTTAGTCGAATCCTTGTAAAGGGAGGGAATATGATAATTTCCTACAGTTTTATTATTAAGATATTGAAGTAGGATTCTATGGGATGGAATAATAGTACTATTTCCTGATTTAAACTACATTATGTGAGGTATTTAGGTTGTATTAAGGGGGCCATTTTATATTGTGTGGGAGTGGATTTTTTAAATGTTACAAATTAATATATTGAGTGTGCTTGTTTTTTTATTATCATGCCTCAAAAAATATGAAATAAGTGTGTGGAGGATTATATTTGTTTTTTTATTTATGAAATAGTAAATTTTATATTTTTTCCCAAAATTATATATCTCATTAAGCCACGATTTATAAGTTCTTTTATTTTAGGTGATATCATCGTTACTTGTTTTTACCTATGTAAATAAATTTTGATTCCCAAAAATTACATTATTATAATATTTAGTCCTAATGGTTAAAATTATTAAATCCATTTTATCATTTAAAATTTCTATTCTTATGAAAACAAACTATAACAAAAGCACATGTAAAGTGTTAAACACAATTTATAGATAAAAATCATTTTCATTTAAAAAATTTTATGTAGGATAAAATTGTAATGTATTATATTTTTAGGGAAATATAAATTTCATTATAAAAAAATAAATGTTATGTGGATTCTCATGGAATTCAAAATGTACTTTTTCTAAAATATTAATTAATTATGTAAAAAAATGGTTTTATTAAAAAAATATAAAATAAGAAATTTAATTGATGTAAAAGTACTTATAAATTAAATATTTTATTTATATATTTATATATTTATATATTAAATTAATATTTTTCTTTTTATGAGTTTTTACATACTTTAAGGTTATTATTATATCATTATAATGTCACAATAATGGTAAAAATGATATTTTCACTCTTTACCCACATGTCATGAATTTTAAAAATTAAAAATTTTATCTAATAGTAATATATTTTTTCTAAATCAAAAAAATAATTTAATATTTTAAAGGTAAAATTTAAAAAATTATGATGTTATCTTTTTAATAATAACATAAATATAAAATATAAATATTTTTCTTATAAAAATTAATTATTTTTAAAGTATTAAATATTATTATAATTATTTCCAATCAATTACATATCAAAATGTTTTTAATATATTATTAATATAAATAATAGTTTTTTCTATGATGTAATTAATATCTAAAAAATTAAAAATATTTTATTTTGAAATAATACTTTTTAAAGAATAAATATTTTTGTGTATCCATTTAGATATGCTAGTTTAATTTCCCAATTCCATGGCATTGATAATGACCTTTACTTTTATTTAAATATATATAACAAAATTTGGATTCATTTATTTTTACATGAACATTTTATTATTATATTTTAATGGTAATTTGTTGTTCTATGACCCATTTTGGTATGATGATTTGTGCATCTCAAGATATCAAAGTAGTTAGGTTTTGAATGATATAAAAATATATTTATATTCATATACGGTTTCTAAACATATCACATATAATTTCATACAATTCATTGTTGTATTCTATTATGGATAGAGAAAACACACCCCAAAGACTAAACTAAAAGAACCCAACTTTAGATAAGACCCTCAATAGAGTAATCAATGAGTAATATAAACTTATAAACCAATGTTTCATATCAAAAGTTTCAATATTCTAATTATAATTTTTATTAAGATATATCTCCTTTATACGTAAAAACTCTCTCCATAGATTCCCACCAAACACATCTATCACTCCATTGGATATCAATAATAAAAACCTAGAAAAATCAGTTTAAATTTAAAATATATACTGAATAAAAATGTAAGATATATACACAAGCTTGACCCCTGAATAAAAAATTATATATGAATCACATCAACATATATTAATTTCTTTTTAAATCCCATTCCAAAATATTTTTTTATAATCATATAATTTTCCCATAAAACTCATTTCAAAATCCCTTTTCATTACAATACTATTTTATACATAATTCCATTCTATATGAAAAATTGAATAAAAATAAAACTTATGACAATTTATAAATGAAAAAAAGGACACTAAAACTCACTTGACCATGGAACCACCAATAAACCATATAGAAATGTCTGCATTACTTTTTTAATATTACTTTTATGTGATCCTATAACTTCCTGCCTTGAGTTCCACTAAAAATAGTGTCTTGATCTAGTTAGCCACATGACTTCAATTACACCTCCTCATATTCAAATGGTTTCCAACTTGTTGTGGGTGTTTAAGAAGTTATTCAATAAAAATATATCCCCACATCAATGTGCACTAAATAAATATAAATAATCAATCATCATACATATCATAGTATTCTGAAATAATAAAAATCTTAGATATGCTACAACAAAATGAGACACTATAGTTTTCGAAACAGTCACGTTGTACATAAAACATCGATCTCCCACTAGGTCCAGAATATACATAAAATGATCAAATATTAATAATTAAATTAAAACCAAAAACATTACTGAAAATATCCTAATAAAATACTTTGATACCTTCTGATCCCTTCATCCCAAACATGATTAAGTCTATATGGGCCTCAGCTCAAACATATGTCTACCATAACATGATAGATATTTTCATGTACCCAAATGAAATAAAGTCCCAATAAGGATGTCAGTATAATTTACTTGTCTATCACTGATGATTTTTAATGTAATACCAATTTGCTAAACAATGTTTTTTGATAACAACGGGTGCACTAAATAAAAATATAGTAAAATAATCATATTTCACCATTGAACATTTATAATTATCATCTTTATCATTTGGGATATACCTTGTCACCTAAAAAACTAATCTAACTATAGTCATTGTGATTTTCTATTGTATATAACATAGGATCCACAATCATTTATGCATAAGGATGAATTCATTTATATATTACATTAATCATGTGTACATCTAGGCATCAGTC
The DNA here is from genome assembly GCA_963277665.1 of Viscum album. Taxonomy (NCBI): domain Eukaryota; kingdom Viridiplantae; phylum Streptophyta; class Magnoliopsida; order Santalales; family Viscaceae; genus Viscum; species Viscum album. The sequence continues at coordinate 1,377,711,590 of OY728147.1, read as the reverse complement.
TAGGTACCTAATCAAGGATTCATAATACCATGTTATAAAATCTAAATCATATATAATACATTTGGTTCTTCATTAATTTTTTTTAAAAAAATAACATTAATGGTGAATTCTATGCTAATGATCCTTAATCCCAGATATGGATCACAAAAGCCATACTTATAGAGTCAGGATATTCAATTCGTCCTCTAAAAACTATGTTGCCCTAGGTCACTAGAGCATCAGTCTTGCCCTCCCAAAACAGTGTATATGGAATTCCATTTACAAAATATAACACTATATATAATAAAATTTGTTCAAAAATCATAATTCAACCACATATACCATGGATGGGGAATACCATGTCCAAAATCTTAATCCCATCCATAATCATCCAATTCCATTTTGAATGATCAACTTGATTCACTATTTTAACATATTAACATAAATGTTTAACTACCATTCAATAATCAATATTTATTAACCATTTTCAGTTCATCAATACTTGTGGTCCAAAATAATCGTCAAAATAAAAAAATCATAAAAAATCTCTAGAACCAATCACATTTCATAAATAATTATATCCATTAAATAATATTAATCATTTCAAATCTAACCATAAAAACACCTTTATCCTCTCGAGAAACAAAACATGGTTCACGAACATCATTTCTATTTAGACCATCATATGATCCATCAAATAATTTTGAATGAAAGTGGAACCAAGCACTCATTTTAAATCAATAATTTAAATCCATTTATAACCCATTTTCAATGAGATATGGACTTCAAACCCTCATATTAAAAAATGAGTAATTTTAAAAATTAGGTTTCACAATTTTTCAACCAAACCTAGTTAAAACCCACATAACATTTTAAATCCCAATTCAATGTCCTCATTTTATTTATAATATTAATAGTATATTAAACATTTCAATTCGAATTTCCAATATTTTAAAAACAATTTAATTAAACTCTATCAAGAATACCTTTACCATTCATTCAAATAAACCAATGATCATAACCTATATTAGACCCTAACCCAGATATATTATACTTTACAGTTTCATTTTTTTATTTTTAGAAAAACCCACACCCCATGGGTAGAAATCAGTTCAGTATTAAAGTCACTAATATATAGAATTGGATCTTCCATAGGTATAACGTATTAATGGAATCCCCATCAGTGAAAAATTTAAGCCAAGGAAGAAAACACACAATACGTGATCTTTAATTGAAGAAAATAAATATATATTAAAACTAATACTAATGATTTGGTTAAAATGCTTAGACCACATACTTGATTTAATAATATTTCCAAAGACATTCCATTGAATTGAAGACTTGACAAGGAAAGTCAAAAAATATTACAAACTCGTCAGTATCTGAACAAGGTCATATCAATAACACAAGAACTAAACTAATACCATGAAATAATAACTAACTAATTATCATAATTTTAATCAATTAATTAATCAAAAACAAACTTACAATATAATAGGTTAAATCCATGGTTCTAAACACTTACAAAGAATCAGTGCAATAAACATGGGTAATCAATAATAACCTCTAGATACCATTTCAATGAAATTTTTTAAGGGTATATACCATTAAAATATTTAATTAAAATTAAACCTGTTGAAAACCGAAAGATAATTATCTATGGTCACATACCATAAGAAAAAATCATATAATAACATATAGAATTTGTCTCAGGATATCCCATAAGAAAGACTACCAAATTCCCAATTATCCATTTTCAATTCAACTATGATTTGGTAGAATCAAAATTAAAACCCGAAATCCACATTTAAAAAATTAAAATGAATAAATGAAATGTTGAAATGGAATAGGAATTAATAGAATTATCAAAATAAATGTTGGTAAAATGCTATGATCATCCCATAAATTTATGGGTGGATGGAGTAAGAGGGTTGGGCAACCCAATAATCATGCACACCTAATGGTTGAATAAGAAAGCCGAGTAACCTAACAAGATGATGGTGTATTTCAATAAAACCCCATATTGAATTTCATCAGGAAAGACACATATTTTTCAACCCCATGAAAAAACTTTATGTTTTCAGCTGTTAATGAAAAACCTCCAACATGGTTTGTCCAATGGTGGGCCAAACCATTCCCAACATGTGTAACCCCACTATAATAATGTGAAAAGTTTCTCTAAAATATATCATATTCATGTACCATTTCATTTACCCTCCTCAAACTCACACAATATCTCTTTTTGGCTCAAATAGTTCACCCCAATATATTCTCAAATAGTTTAACTCAACTGTTCTCAGAACAGAATTTACAAAATACTAGCAGAATGTTAGTTCAACACTTTTACTCATTTGTACTGCGAAATCTAACTTCTAAATATCGATTCATAATGTGACTCATCTTGTAAAAAAATCTATATCTTTCTGAATTTATTGATGTATATGAATATATCATCATAAACCCTCCACAAAATAATAATTATCTTCCTTAAGAATCCTCATTTTTCATCCATCTGCACCACGAATCCTATTTTAGTCACAAAATTTTAATTAACCTCATAATTAATATTCAATTTATTGAAAACAATAGAATGTGAAAGCCTTTAACTCAATGCCATGAATCCTCAAAAAACACAAGATAGAACATATTTCCAAAGATGAAACACCATAATGGATCTTACATGAGGCCATACAGAGGAAAAATTGATTTTAACATCAACAGATCATTTAGGGATATATGGTTTTATCTATTACTAGAATCACCTTATGAAAGAAAATCAACACAGATCACTTCCTACAATGGAATGTTAAAAAAACCATGAAATCATGTTCCAACCTTGGGATCATCATGGTTCCCTAATTACCATACCATAACATCCCAAATAATTTTATTCATCATCAACACTCATCCTAATCCTAAAAACCCATTTGTAATTGATGCCCACTTTCCACCAACAATGGAAATATTTATTCAATATCTTTTCCTCGAATAAAAAATTCAAGACCAAAACAGGCACCCCATTTTGAAAATAAATATATAGATGTGTTTTTAATATTTTCAAAACCACCACATATATTGATCTAGGATATACTTTCAACAATATACACATTCAAAAAAAATCCAAGACCCAACAAATGTCATATTTTTCCCTTACCTAATTAAAATTTATTCCCTCTTATATGAATTCCATTATCGTTTGAACATGCCCAATACAGTCCAAACATTAATAAAATTGAAATTCCAAAGTAATATTACCCATTATACCGACATAATAATTTTCCCTATTATACCAATATGCACCTTTAATAAATGTAAGACATACTACATTTCCAAACTACATAATGTCTGAGTCCAAATCAATGCTAAATCATCATCCACATCTAATTTTCCTTTTAACTTACATATAGAATCTATGAATTATCATAATTGGTTTTACACTAAAATTAAAATTCCACCATGACTGGTCATCAAATAGTTCCACACACCTATAATCATTCCAACATTATGGTCAAACTGTTGCGATGGACAAATCACTCTCTACCATAGGAGAGTCACCATTATTTAATAACTCATGAAAATCCATTAACCATAGACCATGATTCATTCCATACCAACCCATGAATGTAATTCGGTCATCTATCTCCCACTAAAGTAAAACAATCACCAGTTATTCTTCCTGAACTATTGAGAATAGAACCTGTGATACTCACAAATATCCAAATCACCACGAGGACTAACCCACAGATTGTTGATAGGTAACTTCCCACCAAACTACTCCACCTAGACCACCCCATAAGTACCACCTCCTCATTGGACTTCTTTGAAACCAATAATATAATTGATTTTCTATGAGAAAAGATAATACATTCCCCGATACCCAAGATGATTTTATGATATTTTTCATGATCTTTAATAACTATGAGTACTCCAACATGTTCTCAAATAATAACATTTGAACTCATCCATTACCATTGTCACCTTGTAATAAAGGGACATGTGTACCCCATTAAATTTCTTAGGTCCACCCTTTTATTAATCATATCATAAGCCCACATGTATTATAAACATAATCATGGTGTCTCTTTAACCAAATAATCCCACTGCTTGATCCCAATGACAATGAAAAAGTGAACCTCTCTATATTATTTGACCAACATCCCAGCATTTCATACCCATTAAATTACCTTATGTAACCCTAAAGTAGATCCTATTTACAACCTCAACAAGTTATCTCTCAATAAAACTCTTCTCACACTCACAATCCACTATCAATTTTTATCCCATATATTCATCTGATCCATCATAGTTCACACTCGGTTCTTCCATAACTAAATTGAACCCACTAAGAAAAAAATTTCACAAACAATAATACCATGAACATTGCTCAAATTAGCTAATATGTTCATGTATTATCTCACCGTATTCCAAAAGATACATCTAGATCAAACCATCCAAGACTCTTAAATGGTCTTTCAGAAAAAAAAACCCACATGTTCCACTAAATCATCCCAACACTAACAAAATTTCATCTTAACGAAAATATTCATATCCATGAATCTCTATATAAGAACATATGAGTTATATCTCAACTATACATTCCATATCAAAATAAAACATTCATGCATGGAACAAACTACAATTGTAACCTCTTGAGCTCCAAATCTATCTCAGAAACACCAGTCACACCCTATGCACATCCATTACTTTGGATCACCATATGAATGTAACTTTCCCTATAAAAACAAAACATAATGATTAAACACTATAAATGATATTCCCTTTATAAAATATATTAGTGGTCCAATAATTATAGACATCACAATAGGTTTCACCCATCGTGCACCATTTTGAAAAGTCCCAAAATTCCCTCTCATTCCTTGTGCACCCAATTCAACTACAAAATAGCCATACCCTCTCATGGGTCATCCATGAAAGCTGATTATTATTAAATTCCTGAAATGTTTCTATATCAAAAAGTTAATCTTACTCTAACACCTAGACCTTATAGTAATGTCTCGCAACAACTCATTATATGTGACCACCAAAGACCCATTCAACTCATAGAATAACACAAATAAAATACCATAAAAAAATGTGGTTTTATCATCATCAGATGAAAAAACAATTCAATAAACCCTCAAATAATTTCTTAAAAAATAGAAATGATGTATACATAAAAACTACCCAAAATAATGTCACACATGCTTTTCGAGCATATAGACATTAGATCACTCTATGTTGGACCCAAAAATGCTTCTAATATGAAACAAAAACATCCCATAAGGTGTCTAACTAGACAATACATATACCACACTGAATAACAAGGGACACTGCACAAACACTGAATGATGACCACACAAATTTTCTCATCATCAAGTATCTCACTATATATCCACATAAACTGAAAACATAAATTAATATATAAAACCATACATAAGAAGAGAAATAAATTATGAATCCTAGAAGCCTAACATGATTAATTTGATTTCCCTTATCTCTACATAGAGTGAGTTAAAACTAAATCACAATCCTATTTCTAAATATAGAAGTCACAAATATTATCATATATCAACAAATCCAACCAATCACTACCTGAAAACTGTGTTTCCACAGCACAAACCTTTATCAGTGATTTTTTAGTTACATTGATAGGGGGATTTATCCGTACTTTTTCCTATCACTAAAAAAAGTCTACATTTCAAAAAAAATCAAAAAAATAATAACACAAGTAGTGTCAGGGTAGTAAATTTAGCGTACCACAAACTCGAAATTTATTATCCCAATAATTTATAATTAATCCTCATTTTCTAAATATGTCATTAATTTTTTTAAAAAACATATTAATTTATATTGAAATAGATGAATATTGTATTTATAAATAAATTTCAAATTTGAATTTGCTTAAATTAATTATTATTAGTCCTTTGACAACAAATTATTTAATAATGACTATATTATAAAAAATATTTACATACTTTTTGACATGGGTGTTATATATTAATAAATATTATTTAAATTTTTGAATTTCTAATTGTGTAAATAAAAGAGTTATGTTAGATTAATTAGTAGAAAAAATGGGGTTGTGTTAATGTTATGAATTTAAAAAAATAAAATGATAGAGGTTAGAGTTAGACTTTTGTAAAAAAAAAATGGTTTAAGGTATGTGAATCACATATTTTATGGGTATCCAACTCATTTTCATCATTATTTGTAATTCAATAATTTATAATAGAGTTATACCCAATGATAGTGGTCTTGTGGGGTGTATGTGAGGTCTCAAATTCATGTATCTATGGATTCATGTCTATGTGGGTTGTATGCTCAGTTTTTCTTTTTTAATTTTAGATCTATATTCTATCACCTCACACCAAAGATATGAGAGAATCTCATTAACCGATTAGAAGGCAATGTCGATGAAGGAATTTCCTTCTCATGTTGGTCACACATTTACAGATTAAATGAAAAGGTTTCCATCATGATTGGATTTAAATTTTCTATCATCTATTTAACATTAAATAATATGTTTGACGGTAATTTATAGTTAATTAAACTCATATATCTTATATCATTTCTCAAATTTCATTTGACTAAAATACATGGTTATAAATTTACTAACGTGGAGTGAACTTTTTTAAAATATATTAGAAATCATATTTTTTAAATATTAATTTGTTTATAGATTTAAAATAATAATTTTTGGTGTTATTTGGAAATTTTTAAAACATATATCATTTTTTTTGAGGATTTTTATTTAAATTTTCATTTGATAAATTTTTTCAATGTTATATCTATAAAACATGATAATTTAAATTGTGGGTGTTAATTTTACATTAATTGTATGATTTAATGTGTTGATATGATTTAATTGTCAATTTCATGTTTTAAATGCTGGAATTTGATTTGTGTTGGAGGTTGTTGATTCGTGTAGACTATGATGATCCTTTTGTGTGAAAATATGTGTGTGTGTGTGTGTTGTATATATGTATTTATTTATATATAAAAACGCATGATAAGAATATTTTATAAATTCATTCAAAAATAATCTTATAAATATATATTAATATATGAATTTATATATTAATATATCAATATATCAATATATCAATATATATACGAATATATATATTTATACATTAATATAACTAAATATGTATATATTAAGTTAACTATATATATATATATCACAAAATATAAATAAATATATGTTAATATATATATATATATATATATTACTATAAGAGTAAATAAAACAATATATATATATAAATAAAAAGATACATATTAATAAATTAAGAGAAATACATTATGGTGGTGTGGAAAAGGCTTAGATGTACATGAAACAGGTCCCAAGTATGAATCTTTGGGGATACAGGTCGAGCGCGCGGGTGGGGAATAATGCCAAGCGCAGTTAAATGGACTTGGGGATGCTGCTAATGGATGCTGCGGTGGCTGGGGAATGCATGATATGGTGGAGGGTACCGCGTTGTTTAAGGTGGGGAGGCTTTGGGTGATTTTGAAGCCCCTACAAAATAAATTTTATTCTTTTTTGTGTTTTGTTTACTTTTATCAGTGTTTTTGTGTGTGCATAAAATTGGGCCCTTTATCAGAACTTTTCTTAGAACTGATTAAAGGGACCCCCTATCTTCGCCTCAATTAACAGTGCTTTTTAACATTTTAAGGACCATTTCTAGCACTGATAAATGCCATATTTTTAGTTTTGAATATTCCCATATCATGAAGAAAAAATCATATAAAAAAGTAACATTATAAATGAAGAAAAACTATCCTTTCCCATAGTAATATATATATGTCCAAATAAAATAATATTTCATGATTACACATCCTAATATCCATCACTAGACCCGACACATTAATATATATCTAATATTATAATCTCCAAAAAATCATGTGAATTTATCACAGCTGTTACAACTTTGTAATGCCCTACCTGGGTTCCACTAAAAATGGGGCCTTGATCTAGTTCACAAGATTACGTTAAATGTGTATCCCCATGTGATATATTCCTTCAACTAGTATAGGGGGTCTAACATGTTATAGTGTGGTGACTATACACCCATGTTATATTTTGAATTATTAATTACAATAACTAATAATCACACAGATCAGAGCATGCAGAATGATGAAATCAACTTCTCATTACATTTAAAAATAACGAAAAATAATGGCACAAATAGCCATGTCATACATAAAAAATTGATAACACATTTGGATGATCACATGTAGTAAATGAATAGTTTATAATAAATATATATATACCTAAAACACCCCAATTCCAATTAAATAATTAAGTCTCATGATATGATATCAGCAATCTTCCCCTATGTTAAATAACTCAACATTGGACATGGCCCAAAACTATTCCTGCAATAAAATGTGATAATTACACTGGTACTCCTGTATAATGGAAGACTATGAGGGGTGTATGGATAACTCAATAATCCACCATAATTGGTGTCTAAAAAATTCCCATTCAATAAAATAGTGATTAGAGATAAATGTCGGTGAACTAAAAAAATAATACATTAAAATAAACTTGTTTTACCATTAAAAATTTATCATTATCATTTTTTATTATTTGGGATCTACTATGCCACAAAATCAACTAATAAGAATTTGGTATTATATTTAATATCATACATAAAAATAATTTTTTAAAATCATGAATTCAGAAGAGAATATTAATTTATTAGTTCCCTTAATCTACTATACCGTAGAGAATAAATACAGGTACTTAAATGGGGATTAGGAATTCCATGTATGACTATTCCTATCATATATAATACTATCGGTTCCTTGAGAACCATCTATAATGATATAAAATTTATGTGTAAGGCCATGTCCAACATTCTAAATAACTCATATGGAATTCTATTTCCATACCATTAGAGTTAAATACATCAGTCTATCCTTTCAAAAAGTATGGTGCACCAGTATTATGGGAACATTATATTGGACCACCCAAAACCATGGATGATTAATTCTATGTCCCATATCGCAATCCATATATATTACTAGCTTCACCTCAATAATTACAGTATATCATATACCATATATTTTGAGATCCCTTTAAAATATCAAAATCAATTCCCTTATTAGAAAATTCCATTATTCCATGTTGAACGTGAGTAATATTTTTACATATGAATTTCAATGGTGAACAACCATATATTTATCAATTTTTATTATTAATTATCATTTTATAAATATGAAGGTCCAAACATGCCTTGAAAACAATAAAAATTATTTAAAATCCCCAACCATTTTCACGTGCAATAAAATACTAAAACCAAACAACATTACCTAAAATTTTAAATCCAACCTAAAAACATGGTTCTTCCTCTCAAGAGACAAAAAATTTTATAAGAAATTTATTTCCATATATTCCATCAGATAATCCATCATATAATTTTCAATAAAAAGGTAACCACATTCTCATTTAATATACAAAATTTAATCCATTTAAAACACCAGTTTATATACAACTTGGAGTTCAACACCTCACATAAAAATATGAAACATTTTAAAACCTAAAATTCTTCAATTTTCACATAAAACTATTTCAAGTCCAAATACATACATTTAAAACAATTTCAATGGCCTCATTGTCATTTAAAAAGAGTATATTAAATAAAATATTTCAATTAAACCTTCTAACATGATAATTTTTTACTAGGTCCACGATATAGAACATAACCGTTCATTTAGACCAAACAATTAGCCTACCCTAGTTAATCATGGAACCCAAATAATTTACACTCTATAATATCAATTTACCATTTTCGGAAATAGAAAAAACCACATGTATGTTCATAGGTTTGATATTAAAATCATTTATGGATCTTAAAAGTTATGTGGGTTGTCCAAGGTATCAATACAAATACCAAAATTATAATACCCAAATATTTTATAGTATTTATTTTCTATATAATTTTAATCACTTCAATTTGTTACATTATGAAGAACACCGAGCATAAAAGAACTACAAAATATTATTATATCAATATTCAAATTATTAATTAGCACTTATATTGAAAGGAACAAATATTATTAACAAAAATATTAATTATATTAATTTAAAAGACATTTTAAATTATTTAATTTATTGTTTTTTAATATTCTCATAATTTTTAGTTTTCATTTTGTTCTTTATATATATTTTTTATCCATAAAATGTATTTTTACTTCCATAAAAAAGTAAATATAAATATTTTTGGTCAATTTTAAAAACAATATGATAAAATAAACATAATTTTCTTATTCATTATATAATTATTTCTTTTTTATGAATTGTAAATAATTTCTTGAAAATTTAAAATTTATAGTGAAGAGTGAAAAAATACATATTTTTATAAAACCTTCATTTTCATTATAATTAAATTTATATTTTTTATTTCAAACATGTATAAAAATAAATTAAGTAATATTTAGTTTAATAAAATTTAATTATTTTAAATAAAATAATAATTATAGCTTATTTTCTTATAATTACATTTTTTGGATTCTAAACACATTTATCAAAAAATAATGGTTTCTATTTTTTTTACATGTTTCAGTTTTAAATTTCATTTTGAAAATTATATCATATAAAAAATTAAAAATGGATTCCATAATTTTAATAAAGGGTTAAAAATTATCTTACATTTCTATATTCATTATTAAACATAATAAATTATATGGTTAAATAATGATTTACTACAACATAGGTAAAATAATATAGCATGTTAATGTTAAAAGGTAAACCTATAAATACATAAAAATTGAAGAATTAGATAAATGTTTGATGTCTTTCTAATCCTTATGTAGAATTTAAAACATTAATTTTGATCTAAATTACTTGAAATTAATTCTTCCCAAATATTATAATCTTTAAATATAAAATAATCCTTATTATATAACTTAAAACCACCCCTCCTCAAGTATAAATACAACCCTAACCAACCAATTTATCATCATAATATTTAACTAATTTATAAAATATACCATAAAATCTCTTCAAATATTTTCCCACATGAAATTACTAATATTTTTATCCATATACCAATTCCATGTTCCTTAAGGGGTCCATCATGGTTATGATGTTAAAGAGGTAACATTCTCTAAAATCGTATCTTAATTTCATTTCATTTGATAAATTCTATCCACCGAATTCATGAAGAAAATAACAATAAATTTTGAATCATGAATATACTATATATTTAAGTTTCACAATGAATATCTTTTATCCATGACATTTATTACATCACCATATTAAATGAAATGAAACCATTGTCCAAATTATGGCTGTTAACCGCCTTTGTGGATAATGATATTTGGTTTTATATTACCTCATTTAAGAATAGTCTTAAACGTTTTATTGTCATTAAATAATAATTTAATAGGTATATTATAAAAAATTTATTGTTATTGAACTAATATATATTCATAATATAAAATAAAAGAAACCAGAGTATGCTAGTCGGAAGAACGACCAAATAAAACAAAACATTGAACATTAAAATTTTTACAAATTAATCATCTGCATGTAAGAAATAAAAATGATATATGGGAACAATAAAAAATATTTATGTTAATTAATACCATTTCATATAACTTATTGAGTTTTATTTCTATTTTTTCAGTGAAATCCATATTTATACACAATTGTACTGACCATGAAACCACAAAAAAATGAACCCAAAATAATAAAAATAATGAAATATTATTAATGAATGGGTATAAAGATGTTATAAAAGTAACATATAAGGAAATATAAATTAGAATATGAATTTAGAATGAGTTAGTAACAATATTTAACCCTTTTATAAATAAATATAATATTTGAAAATCTAATGGTAACAAAGAGTTTCTGTTTTCTCGTCTAACTTTTACATTGGAGAGATATATTTTTTATTCACCATTTATTTGTTGTGTCTGGGGTATATACTACAATATAATATATAATATCCTAAATCTAAATATATTCATGGTATTATATTTTTGAATCTTATAATTACTACATTTTTGGGGCATAATATTCAACTGATTACTAGTATTAATAGAATTCTTAAACCAATTTCAATTATTTGGGTTAAACATTTATTTCATTGATTATTTATTGCTAATATTTTTTGTGAAATAATTTTTAATATATATTGTTTTATTTGAACTCTCATTACATGGATTTATATTTAATACACATATTCAATTCATATGATTAATTTTTTACATCAATGATAATATATTTATAAGTGGACTCCTTTTAAAAATAATCTTTGATCAATTTCCCTTAAAACATTATGTTTCTTCCATGCCCATGAATACAAAAATTGATTCAATTTTTTTAAAAAATACTGTTATTATTTTCTAATTTCATTATATCATATATTATATTTTTTTAAAAATAATTTTAAAGGAATAAAATTTTTCATTTTCTAAATAGCTTTATTTGTGAATTTTCTAACAAAAATATAGAATCAACGTTTTTTAAACTATTATGGAATTGAGGTAATTCCATACAATCATTATTTCTTAATGAATTGATTTTAAATTATTATAATAAAATTTTCTTAGAAATAAATCTTTTTCTTTTATAATTTCACGTAACATGAAATAAAATTCTTTCAAAACGGAAACGATAATTTCCTAAAGAAATATTTAAACTGATCTTTTAAAAATATTTTCAAACTAAAATAAAATTATTTAATATTTATAATAATTTATTTATGAAATTATTTATGAGTACTATCTTTATTAATTTAATGTTTGCATTATATTTATTATGTCATGATTTTTATGAAACCCATTTATATTCTATGGCTGATGTTATGATGAAATGTATATGAAAACTATTTTTTAATGGTTTATGATATAATGAATGTTATATATTCGTGTGAAACACATTTTAATGGTTTTTATTCTATTAATGGTGTAGCCTATAACTCTATAAAAATAATTTGGTAAATATTTATATCCCAACATAAAGATAAGACTAGAATAATTAGTTAACCTAATTCAGTAAAGCAAGATTATATTAGGAAGTGATACCTATTCAGAAAGGGAATATATCTCCCATGATAGTCTTGGGAGTGATCCTTTACTACTATGATGGTTTGGGGAGTCAACCTATTCCTCTAAGTCTTTTACATCAATGGTCCTTAAACAATAGGAAAATTAATTTTTTTATTCTATTTATTCCCTAATTATATATCTTATTCCAATTATATACTCTTATGATTTAGATCATATAAATTTTTTTGATTTAGTTAATGAGTCGCGATTATGATCTTCAAATGTAATTGTCATGTTATTATGCTTTAACTATTATGTTATAATTGTTATCTCTTTATTTAAACTTATTGAGCATAAAAGATAACCCTTTTTTTCTCTTTCTTTTACACAATATAAAAATAAAGGTATAATGTATGAAATGTCAACAATGTTCAAGTAATGAAAGAATAATCAAGAGAATATATTGATGTTTTATCAATTTGCTATTTTTTGGTTCCATGTTTCCAAAGTCACTAAACACATATTGTGAGGGAATAGTTTTATTTAATAAATATCCATCTATTTAGATGTAATATTTATTAATGAAAATTTTTGGATGTTATTATTGGTAATAGGGAAAAAAATAGTTAAAATTTGGAAAATATTTTCAGAAAACCTTAATAAAAACACAAAGTGTAAGTCTAGGATACAATTCAAGAGTTTTGGTAATGATTTTGAATTACCATAATTTAACTTAAGTTGTCACGGATTAATAATTTTATGTAATTTTACTTAATTATGTAGTTTTCAAAGAACAATTTCCAATGCTCACACTATTTATTTTTTTATAAAATGGCTGGAACTAGATGGATACCTTTGAATGGAGAATCTATTGGATAATGTAATGGTCATCCTCCAATAAAACAAATGAAATATGAGTCATAATGTAGAACCATTTTATTATAGTTAGTAATCAATGTCATAATATGAAACATTATTTCAACATTGGTGAGTTTAATTACCCATCCAATACGAGAATGTTGATGTTTTATGGTGGCAGTAATGGAAAAAAGGTAAATTATTCTCATTTGAAAAATGTGGGAAGAGGCAAACATGTGAATATTTTAGTGTAACAGGAATATGATGTGGGTGTGGGAATGTAGAGAACAATGATTGTTACTAAAAATAAAATATCAATGTTTTAGGTGTGGAAATAGAAAACAATAATGGTATTAAAAAGGCATCATCGATAGTAAAAGAATTCCATTGTGAATGTTATGGGAACTATGAAAATAGATAACATATGGGGAAACCAAATAAAGAGAATCATAATGGTTTTATGAGTAATGGTAACTTTTTTATAATGAATATAATATGAATGAAAGTAGATATTAATGAATTGTTGATGAATAAAAAAAGAATCTTGTTTATTCATTTATGATTGATATAGAATTATTGAGCTTTTATTTCTTTTAATTGAAGAATAATGTTATAGAATTTAGTTTATGGTAATACAGAATAATGGAGCATCTATTTATTGTACAACTATAGTATTTATTCCAATATGTATCTGAAATTGTATTTTTCAACGTATTGGTAACCATGAAAATTGATTGGGTTGGTAAGGTAATATTTATAGAGAGAACGCAATTATGGGAAATATAACCCTTAATATGTATATGATTTTTGGACAATAATGATATAATTTGATTTTTATTGTGTAGAAATAAATGGTATATAATTGATGAACTTGGAAATTATTAGTAATATGATGAAAAAGTTTTTTATGGATTGGGCTTAATTTTTTTCATTTTATACTATGTGGAAGTAGTTATTTTTTGATTTCATGAATGTTTTCACTATGATTATAGTGTATTTAATTTTTCAACAATATTTCAAGAGAATATAATATAATGATATTAACAGGTTTGATGCTTGACAATTAAAAGATGAATCAGGTTGTTTGAGGGACTAATGATAAGTTTGTTTTCAAAATTTAGTGTCCTGCATTTAAATATATTGTATTTTAACATTTTGGAAAGTTAATAATGGAAACCATTTATAATATTTTTTACATTCATGTTTGGATTATGTTTTATAGATTAATTTAGTAATTAACCATATTAATATTTTTCCATAATAGATCATATGTGATAAAAATTTATTTATGATAACAATAAAATCAAATAATGACGTTTCATAAAATTGTAGATCTTATAATCCACTAGTTATTCTGGTATTAAAATTAAAAACATAATTTCATGTATTAATAAATGAATGAAAAATTTATAATGGCACCGCCAACTTGTGATATTGTACTTATGGGATAACTTAATGTATATATATCATCTAAAATTATTTTGAAATAAATTCTAATCCAATTTTTATCAAATTGAATGATTTTAATGATCTATTTCAGATATATTTATACTATGGTATTGTGGTCATTATCCATATAATTACTATTTCCTCTATCATAATACATTATAAAATTCATGTTAGATTAATCTTCCATATTTATGTTTTCACCTCGAACCAATATTCTCATAATCATATTCCAAGAATTTGGTGTCCATATCCTTTTAATAACCATTTTTTTAGATGACATTACACTGGCCCGTTTTAGGATGTTTTTTTCCCCAAAATATATTTTCAAATTTCCACCGTTTATTTTTGAATTTCAAATTTAAATTGTGAGGAAACAATTATTTTGAAATTCTTTCTTTTATTGTGATTGTAGCTTATGGTACATTGACTGAATATATCCTCTATTTATGATATATTATATGAACCCCTAAAATATAAGTACATGTACGATCCTCGACATGTACTAAACAAAGAGGATGTACTGTTGTGGAAAGATAATTCTTATGAAGAGAAACCAGTATATATACTAGATCATATAGATAATTCTCTTTGAAATAAGACCACATACATGGTAAATGCCTTTTAGAGAAACTAAAAATTAGAGGAAGCTATGTGGGGACATAATGATGTAAGGAGGAGGAGTTATCCTCATATATTTATATCTGAGTGATTAATATATGTGGAAAAATACATTTTAAGGGGGTTATAATGTAACAACCAATGATTTTATATTTTTTCTATTATAAAAAAATTAATTTCGTTAATTTTTTATTTTGGAAAAAAATCTAGATTTAATGAAATTTCAAATAAATGAATGTGAATGTGACCATTATAACCAAAATATTATATTATAGGGAATGAATATTATTAACCACAATATGAAATATATAATTTTAAAACTCATTTTAATGTATTATTTAATACGTCTTGAACATGCACAAATTTTTTGTTAATTAATTTTCTTCTTAAAATAAATGATTTCTCTATAATGTGATTTTTATTTCCTTCTGTTATAAAATAAACAAAATTAATTTTTGGAAACATTAAAAAAAATCTATTTTTAAAAATCAAAATGTTTTTTGGTTTCATCATGCCCAAAAAAATTTGGATTATTTTTAGAGTAGTTAAAAAATGTTTAATTTTGTAGTCGATAGTAAATAATTTCATATTTTTATAAAACGTTCATTTATTTATATTAAAAATATATTTTAGTACTTTAAACCTAAATTAAATAATCGTAAGTAATTTTTATTTAAATATAATTAAATTTATTATAGTTAAAAAATATTTAAAAAATATTTTTTTATAAGTACATTTTTTTTAAAAACCACATTTTTCCAATAAAATATTTTTCATAATGTTTTGAATATTTAATTTTAAATGTAATTTGCAAACTTTTATATTCATAGAATTTAAAATTGGATTGAAAATTTGTAATAATATAGTCCTTATTAGGTTATAAGTTCATTATCACTTTTAGGTAGAAAATATTTACTATAATAAAAAATGATTTTACCTAGTCTGGGTAAAATATTGTTGAAGGATAATGTTTAAAGGTAAAATAATAATATACATAAAAATTTAAACATAATATATGGGTGGATGATGTTTTTATTGACCTTTACCACCATATACATCAATAATTTTCTTCTAAATTCGACGGAGTTATTTCCCACCAAATGTGGTTGTATTTAAATATTAAATAATCATTATTTATTCACTTAAACCCACATCTCCTGCAATATAAATACCATCCATCACCACCCCTATTTCTCACCAAAATCCAAGAATTTTTTTAATTAAGTTAAATTTACCTTCTTAAAAACTCTAATAACTTCTAAGTTCTTCTGGTCTCACATAATGAATAATTCCATGTTTTATAAGTGGCACTTCATAGTTGTGATATTTGAGAATTAATTTTCTCAAAATCACCTCTCTTAATTTGGTTCCATTGTATAACTTCACATAACATTCTTCATCCCTTAAAATAAAAATAAATATATTACCATGTATATACAAAAATTTGATACTTATAATATAATATCTTATATCCATCACTTTTATTACCTTTAATAATTTAATTAAATGAAACCACTGTCCAATTTATGGAGGTTAACTATCTCAATGGATAATAATTTTTGGTTTTCAAATATTGAATTAAAGGTTTGTCATAAAATTTTAGTTCTATGTTAAATAATGTTTTAATAGGTATATTATAACCTATTTAATGTTATAAAACTGATATATAAGCCTAATGTTAAAAAAAATTCATGACTATCGGAAGAACCTCCAAATTAAAATAAAAATTTTTATTACCAATTTACCAAATGAACCATCCTCATTTAAGAATAAAAAAATATATATGGAACCATTTAATCTTATGGATGTTTATAAATAAAATTAATTTTAACATTAGTATTTTTTTATTTTATAGGAAAATTCATAATTATACTCAACTAGAGTGACCATGGAACCACGAAACAAACACATAAGAAATTATGAAAATAATGAAATATTATTAATGAATGGGTGGTAAAATTTTATAAAAGTATCATATATGACATTAAAATTTTTTATATGGTTTTTTAATTTATAAATAAAATTTATCAATTCTCTATAAAAGAGGCTAATGTACATAATATTGAAGGGAAGATTTAGGTCGGTGTTTCTCATCTCACTTTTACATCATTGAGATATATTCATTATTCACAACCTATTTTTATTGTGAGTGGTTTATATATTTCTATTTGATATATAATATATTTAATATAATAAAATTCATGTTATTAAATGATTTATTTTTATAATTTGTATATTTAGGGGGGACATTATTTGATTGGTTACAGTATGGTTTCAGAATTGTAAACACAATTTCAATTCATTAAGTTAAACTTGTATTTCCATGAGTATGGAATACTAAAATTATTTTTTCAAATAAATTTTGGATATATTATATTGTACACCCACTTTTTTTAGTTTATTTCTATTCAAGAAAATTATTATATTCATTTTATTAAACCTCGCAAAAATAATATCATATTATAAAGCATTTTATTTTTAAAATAGTTTATCTATATTTCCCATTAAAACCAAATTTTCATCGATGTTTATGTGTCCAAATTTTTATTCAAATATGTAAATATAAATTAAAAATTTTATGTCATTTTTAATCATTTTATACTTCATATAAAACTATTTTAAGGGATTTTTTTTTAATTTCGAAACAATGTTCATTTTGAATTTTCAAAAAAAGGATATTAATTTTTTTAACATATTCATAATGAGTGTATTTTCATTTTTTCATGAAAACCATAATTCCATAAATAACCCTTTTAAATAATATGAGGATTATTAAGGAAAATATTTCCTATTAAAATTTCAAATCATTTAAAAAAAATTGAAAACAGAAAGAATATTTTCCTCAATTATTATTTTAAGTGATATCTCCAAATTATTTTTCATAAAAGCTATAATTATTTGAGTTTACATTTATTTACTAGGAATATTATTATAAAATAATATCCTTATTATTTTTATGGCTGTTTTAATTATATGATGGTATGATAATTATGAAACCTATTTTTATTTCATGTTTTATACAATGACAAAATGTTTTTGAAACTCATTTATTTCCATGAGTTCTAATGTGATGAATTATTTATATCCATGTGGAACATTTATTTATGGTTTTATTTATGTGATGGGTGGGAACTATTTATCCCTCCAATTTATTGGGTGATAATTTATATCTCTTGGGATAGAGCAGACATGAATGAGGAGTTAACCCAGTTTAATAAGACATGATTAGAACCAGATGTGGAATGACTTCACCCAGGTACTTTGTCTATAATTATAGACACGGTTGTAAACCCTAACTACCAAGATAGTTTGGGTAAAAACCCATTCCACTATTATATTCCAATAAAATATCATTGAATACTATGGAAAATGTTTTTTTCTTATCTACATTCCATAATTCCATATGTTATGTCGTTGTTGTTCTCTTATGATTCATATCTATTTAATTTACATGATTTATCTATAACCCATTGTTTTGATCTTATATTTAATTTTCCAGGTTCCTATGACCATATGATTGTGTTTATATAGATATATCCCTTATTTACCATTTCTTATAATCAATAATCACCCATTCCTTTGGTTTTTCTCTATGATAGGTTGAATGTTATTATGTTTGATATGTGAAAAAGGGTTGTAGATATAATTCAATAAATGGGAGAAGATGTTGATGTTTTAGGAAGAAGTTTTTTTATTTCAATATTTTGAATGACACAAAACCCATATTGTTCTATCAATGATATATGTAATGAATATTAATCTATTTAAATTAAATATCTATGTATGAAAAATAGGGTTCATTATAAATACCATATTACTTAATCCATGGAAGAAAACACACAACACATTCACATTAAAAAACTAAATATAAAGACATGAAATATAATTACAAATAAATTACTTAATGGTCTTAGACTATGCAAAAATTAATGATTCATTACATAAATATTGTCATGCATGATTAACATTCCAAGGAAAATTCATGTCTCCTCAAAACACATTGACATCCAAACAGTCATGTATCCTAATCTTAATAGGCATCCTCATGAAATGATAAAATAATTATTTAATAATAGAAATTAAAATAAATTAATTCATCAAAAAATTAGTTTTAATAATGTAAAATAACACTCATGTAACTCAATAATTACTTAAACTCCAAAAAACTGGTAGAGGTGGTCTAGATTTACTCAAAAAACCATTTCTAGGAAAATTACTATGAGTTGAATCCATTATTTTAATTAATTAAATGAAAAACATAGTGAACATGCTATAAAATTTATAATGGTATCATCGATTAATTAAAAATCAAGATTCAATGTGAATAATTCATCCCATTATCACCTATACCAATGTTAACCAAAATCCCCATCATTCTTGGCCTATTCCACTGTGATCTACTGGTACATCAAATAAATCCCTAAACTGAAAAATCTAAAATTAGACAAAACTAATGAATGGGATAATGGTTTGGATGATTATGAAAAATATCATATTAATCACTGAATATATACAATGAAACAAACCAAAATCAAATGATAGAAAAAGGAGGAAGGAAGTTGGGAGCCACAATGTTCATGAACACCTAAAATGAGATGAATATGGTGGTTTAGCCCAAAAACCAAAGAGGGTATTTTTCTAAAATCCCCCATTTAGTGAAATATGTGAAGCCTTCTAGTTTGGAAACTCCATTTTCCAAACCATCATCCAATAATGTATTAGAAACTATCCATGAACAAAAAGTGCACTATTTGGCCAACTATGGAACAAAACCACATGACCCCCTTTAATTGGTGAATATGCCAAATTTCCCGTATCACATTAAAAAATAAAAATGTTTTTAATTTTCCTCAAAAAAAAAGAGTCTCATACATTATAGAGATCCACCAGATTCTAATTTTGGATTTGACCTCATTTATCTGTCTGATATTTGAAAATGTATTCTTCTAAAAAATCGGGCATCACTCTATAAGAGCTTCAATCTATTGCCTTATTTTCTTAATTTATCTTCCCGTAAATTGTGAGATCATCATGGGAAATCATTATTATTATTCCTTTAGTGTTTGTATATTGTTATATTTTATCCCATTCACTTATAAATCACAATTTCAAAATGGATGAGTTCTTTTATACCTCTATATAGGTATATAGTTTGTACCTTTTCCCAAATGTTTTTTCATTTTATAAATTTTCAACATTGTTCCTCAAACCATATATTCATGATTATGATACTAAAATGTAATTAATGTCATAAATAAAATGTTTTTATCCTAAATATGATTTGTACATATCACCCACACATTATAAAAGGTTTTGAACATTATCCTCAATGACATTTGAGGTGGGTTCAAATGAAAACCTATGATATGAAATACCCCTTTGAGTTTTTGAGCATACAACTATTTTTTGTAAGACATAAATAAATTATATGAGGTAATAAATGGATAAATTAATGTTATTGTAATGAATGTTATAATTATACATGACAGAGGACCCAAAATCACCATAAAATTCATATTATGTTGGGATGAAATCCCATAATGTGGTGTTGGATACAAAAATAGTTCATAGAGGAAGCTGTTGTGGTGTATAGGATGGCTTGCAGTTTGCGGAAGAGATCAGCCACTACATTTGAAGAAAGGCAGACTGCAGACTATGGTGGGTTTGAAGGAGTGGTTTGGTTCACGGTGAGAGAAGCATAACATGGAAAAGGATGTACCAAATCAAAGATTTGATAAATATTAAATTAGAAGATATTTCAATTATCATTTCCTATATATGGAGTGTTAATCAGATGATTAATTTCATATTGATTATCATTGGAGAATGTCCCTTTGATCTTGGAATTCGGTGATGTATGAATGTGTATTGTAGGAAGGGATTCCACAAAGGCTAAAGAAGTTCATGAAATATTTCCCGAAAGTGTTTTCATGGGACGTTGTAGTCGAAAAGTAAGAACAGTCTACATAAGAGAAACCGGGTACATGGTGGGGGTGCTCCAATATAGTTAAGTGAAGGTAGTCCTTGAATAGAGAATATATCATGGATAGAGGGTGATTCACAGAATTAGAGATGGTACACAGACGCGGTACATGGATGTAGTAATTGGAGGTGTCCCAAGTTAGTACATGGAGGTGGCAGATGATAGTGCATGGGTAAGATGGTCATGGAAGTGGTAGGCTATGTAGAAGAAGTGGTTCACCAAAGTGGGATCAGTACACGAAAGAGGCAGTCCACATAAAAGACCCACTAAATAGTACACGGGTAGAGTATGTAGTTCGTGGAGCTTTCAAGAAATATTTAGAATGCATAAAATCAGTTTGAAAAAGTATTTTCTTGTATCTTAACATACATGAGATGGTGGAATTCATCTACAAGTGAAAAAGTGAACTTCAACAGAGTGTCTACATAAACATGGGGATGCAAGAATTCATACAAATGAAGGGACATACTTTTCCATAAACTGTATTTGAACTAAAATCCTATAAATCATGAGTCGTTTCATATTAAATAGCAGTGAGCGGTGGATATGGAATATAGTTACCCATTCCACATCCTATGATCTAGCTAAATATTCATAGGGAGTGGAAATTGGGAATGCAGTGAGAGGACCCTAAACCTTATAAAGCCTGTTAGCCTAGGCATATAAGATCTAGACCAAACCATGTAATCATTTTTGGTAGTGAGACTTAGTTTATTGAGTACATAAATGCATAGATGTTGTTTGCTCTTTAGAAATAACCCAGTGAGGGTGAAACAGTTAAAAATAGACTTTTCTCATGAACAATTTAAATTATGCTCATACTTTGTAGTGGGAATGAGAGGGAAGAAATATTTTTAATGATGAAACAAGATCCAAAGTGGAAGAAATTTTAATCTGTCATACCCTAATTCACCCCCACCCCCTCTTAGGATATTTGACATAGTGGGCCTAACAATTAGCATCACAGGTAATGGTTGAATGTCTGTGGTTATCTCTTAAGAAGAAAAAATGGAGATTTTCAATCATAAATGAATTACAATATTCGATGGAAATAATTTTAAACTATAGAAGAATTTTTTGTATAACGACATCCTATCATTATGAATGGATGTCTTCACAGCATCTATGCATGGAATATCAGCTGGCATCAATTATGGTGCTTTATAAATCATTGGAAGAAATGAATTAGATGTTGATTCAAAAGGTATCATTTATTTAGAGGGATCACTATTAATTAAAATTTATATAATTGTGATGTGATGTATAACATCACATGCTATGTGGGAAAAATTGTACAACAATTATGAGGGTGAAGAAAATGTCTGAGAAAAAAATTTGTACGTTCTATAGAACAAGTACCTGGATCCCAGAATGAACCCCATTGTTATTTCTGATGCATTCTTCAACAAGGTAAATATAATTTTGGAAGAAATTCAGGGTCATAGAGTAGTCATATAAGATATAAATATTTTGATATGTATCTTGGGGAAATTTCCATCGTGGTTCAATGTGAATGTTTCAGTCTTGGAAGACAAAGACCCAAAAGACTTGTCTCTGGATAGCCTACACATTACACTTGTATAATATGAAATGTGAAATGAATTATAATGATGTAGTGGAAAAGTATAAGTCTAATGAAGTGGAATTCAAGGCCTTGAAAAATCTCTCTATTGAAGATAATCAAGTAGAAGACAATTTTCATGATGTATTGTCATTACCAGAAAAGCCAGGATCCGGTGGAAGCCGGTCCTAAAAGATTGAATAACAAAAATGAGAAGAGTCAAGCAAACAAGGGAATATTACATAAACGAGTGTGCACAACCCCACACCTATCTGCCTCCACCAGTGAGGCACAAAAGTCTGGAACCGTAAACGACCACATCTCTCCTGTGTCATTGAGCGTCTGCTTCGCCAACGCATCCGAAACCTGATTCGCCTCCCGGTAGACATGTGAAATCACCACCCGCATCCGGCCAATATCCTTAAGGCAATCAACCCAATGTGGAAGTATGCGCCAAGGGACCTGGCACGTCTTTGCACTCAGGGCATGAACAGCGGTCTGGGAATCAGATTCAATCCATAAATGCTCCCAGTTAAAATGGATGGCATACCTGATGGCAAAGACAATTGCCCAAAGCTCCGCTTCAAAAGCAATGCCAACACCGACAGCGTGATGGTAGCATCCTTTAACAAATCCTTGGAAAGTGCAGAACACTCCTCTATACCCCGAAGTACCTGGAGCACCCAACGCAGCTCCATCAACATTCACCTTGATGCAGGATCCGATGGGTGGTATCCATCTAATATATTTCAGCATCCGGGGCAAACGCGGTCGCCCCGCAATCCCAAGTGTGCGCAAGATTTGAAGGTCCGCAACTGTGTTAGACATTGATCCAGCCTGCACACAAGAGGTAGCATAAACATCCCTGTGAATCGCCATAATTCCTTGCTGAAGAGTGGGGCAAACACCAGAGAAAGTCGCTCCATTCCGAGCTTCCCAAAGGAAAGCAACAGTTGCAGAATTTGAGCCAAAAATATGTTAAAAATATGCTCACTAAATCTGCTCTGTGCGGCAGCAGAAAGCGTTTGGGTAACCGAACCATATGGACTCCAATCCACCCCAAAGATATAGTAAACATAGTCCCAAAGCTGCTTTGCATATGAACAATCCATAAAGATGTGCTGAGAGGAGTCCTCATCAGACTTACAAACAGAACACATGGAATCCATCTGAACTCTGGTCCTTTTGAAAGCATCAGATGTGGGAAGACGGTTTTTCCAGATCCTCCAAATCAGAAAAAATCTGGAGGGTCTTGTGAAGCACACCCAGAATTTCAGCAGCCAAGACGGGGCAGAGGAATGACCTCCACAGATAGTCCTGTAGTAGTCCCTGCTGTTGAACTGTCCTGTCCTGCAAATTGTCCTGATCAGGGTATCCTACTCCATAAAGACATAATTAGTGATTTCATGCTCCACCTGCACAGGAACAGTAAGAGAGGCAGATTGTATTTGTGAGAGAAAACTGGAAATTGACAAATTCGCTGCTTCATATGGCACATTTAAATCACAAAGAGGTTGTGAGAGCCACTTTGTATTCCCGCAACTCAGAGTGGATTCCCTGCAAACCAACCATCGGGTATCATGCATAATTCTGACATAGGCCTGTTTGATAGAGGCCCAAACCGATGAAGCAAGGTGCCATTTTTAACCATTCATCAGCCTCCTTGTGAATCTATTTGAAAGGAAATCATCCTCAGCTTTAGTAGAGAGAAAGCTCCAAGTGAACTGCCCAATCAGTCCATCATTGAAAGTTCGAAGATCTTTGAGCCCAAGACCCCCCAGCTTCACAGGCTTGATACACTCCTTCCATGCCACTGTAATTAGCTTCCTCTCATGTGGTGACCCCGTCCATATAAAGTTCCGTATCATGCACTGAAGCTCCTTGAGAAGACCCCTTGGCCATCGGTAAATGGAGAAAGAGTAAGCAAATTTCGATGTTATCACTGAATTCACGAGGCAAACCCTCCCAGCCAGGGACATCGCCTTCCCTTTCCAGCTAGCCATCTTCTGAACAATTCCAGCAGAGATCCCTTCCAGGTACTGTCTTTTCACCTTCCCCCAAAACAGAGGAACTCCAAGGTATTGAAAGGGTAAGGAGCCCCTTTTCACCCCAAGGAGTCTTATAATTCTGTTACGTTTCCGAACTGGAATCCCATCTCCAAAAACAATAGAGGACTTGTTCCAGCTAATGGCTTGTCCAGACACCTCCTCATAATGACTGAAGAGAGCCTTAATGGAGGATATAGTGGTCCTTGATGCCTGGCCCAGAAGCAAGATATCATCAGCATACAATAAATGGGACGGGACATGCTCATTCACACCAGCTCTAATTCTTTTATACATTCCAATTTGAGCAAGATCATTAATACACCTACTAAGGTAGTCTTATGCCATGGCAAAGAGTAACCCAGAGAGTGGATCACCCTGCCGCACCCCTCTGGTGCAAGAAAAGAAACCCCTAGGGGCCCCATTGACAAGAACTAATAACCTGGAGGACTCCAAGATGATACGGATCAGATTCACAAAGCCAGAGGCGAAGCCATGTCTTCCAAGGACCTCCAGAAGAAAATCCCACTTGAGAGTGTCAAAATCCTTTGATATATCAATTTTGATGGCAAATGTCCCATCCTTTGTCTTCTTCTTCATAATATTGAAACTTTCCGAGGCCATAAACAGGCACTTTTGAATGCTCCTCCCAGGATCAAAACCGAATTGATTAATGGTAACAAGGACATTAACCAACCCACCCATCCTGTTGACCAAGACCTTGCTTATATGCTTGGGTATCGTGTTCCCAAGAGCAACCGGTCTGAAGTCCTTGATGTCCATAGCATTTTCCTTCTTGGGAATAAGAGCAATGAAACAAGAATTCATCCCATGAGGCATGTATGAATGAGAGAAGAAGTCCATGATGCCGTGCACAATATCATTTTTCAAAATGTCCCAATAGAACATAAAGAAATTATTCGTGAACCCATCAGGACCTGGGGCACTCTCCAGGTTGAGGGATAAAAGTGCAGCTTTAATCTCTTCTTTACATGGAGGAGCAAGAAGGAGCTGATTCGCTTGCTCATCAACACATGGACTGATGTTATCAACCATGAAGTGCACTCTGGACTGCCCATTATCAGAATATAACCCTTGGAAATAGGCAGCAATAGCCTGGGAAATCTCAGCTTCTTCACTGTAAATCTGTCCATCAATACTAATCACCCAGCGCCCAGCACGCGCCTTCTTTTCCTTATGTAATCTGTTAAAAAGCTTGGAGTTTCTATCCCCATCTGCTAACCATTTCACATTTAGTTGATTCCTAGCAAGCCTTTCCTTTATTATCAGAAGATCATCCAGCCTCTTATGTGCTGCTAGTTCCCCGCTGGATATTGTAGAAACTCGATCATGACAGCCCTGAGTCCTGGCTAGCTCCTCCTCAGCCTTCCTGATGTCTTCATCAATTCGTGAGAAAGATTTTTTGCTCCATTCTCTTAACAGACCCTTAAGATGTTCATGTTTCAGGGCGATTCGCTGCAGAGGACTCCCAATAACATCCACATTCCATGCCTCCAATACAACCTCCCTGCAGCCTGGAGTCACAAGCCACCCATTGTTGAACTTGAAAGGAATGGGGACTGACTGCAAGCGCTGATTATTAATATCAATCACCAGTGGGTTATGGTCAGAGTGATGCCTAGGAAGCGTGAATCCAGAAACTCCATGCACCACCTCATTGTCACCAATGCAGACAAAGCACCTATCCAGCTTGCTAGTTTGCCTCCCCTCCCACGTGTATCTGCACCATGTAAAATCAGCACCAACAATATTGATTTGTTCCAGATTGCAAAAATCAATGCATTCTGAAAAATTAGCAGCCGCAACCCTGTTAAAATATAATCCAGTTTTTTCTTCAGGCTTTAGCACGGTGTTGAAATCACCAACAATCACCCAGTTGAGCTCCATCCTCCTGGAAGTATCTTTTAAATCTTCCCATAACTCCCTCCTCTTAATGTAATTGTTGGAGGCATAAACAAAAGAGACTGAAGCCTCCTGCCCAGCAACGATGTAATTGACCAATACACTTTGAGCCCCCTTAGCATAGGAGACGATCTTGACATCATCATAACTTAAGACCCATAAATGATCCATATGCATATCATGCTGATTGTTAGAGACAAAGCTGTATCCAAGAGTGTCCCATTTGAGACCTTTCAAATGTTCAAAAAGAGTTTTTGGCTCAGCAATACCAACAAACCTCGGTTTATAGGTCATGAGATAATGTCGAAGGGCCCTGACCGTGTGGGAGTTCCCCATCCCTTGACAATTCCAATACAGGACCTTCATTTTTTACCATCCATGCCCCTTGTCAGGGGCCCTCCTTTTCTATCCACCTGTGCCTACTTTTGCTTTTTCCTCCCCTGCCCATTCTGTCCTTGCTGACCTGTCGCAGGATTGCAGTGAGGGTTCGTGATCACCTGACATGCCCCCATGTCCCTGTCTTGGACAGCAGCAGCGATCTGCTCCAAAATTGGACCAGCTGAGGAGCCAACCATGTTCCCCTTCACTGGCACATCTTTGCTGCCAGAACTCCCTTGCTCAAGCAGCGAATCCCTACTACATTTGCTGGCTGAAATAGCCCTCATCTCCAGACGACTACCTGCTTGCCCACCTGAGGCACAACCTGCCTCTGTTATACCTTCCACCGGATCATCCTTTTTTCCAGATTTTCCCTGCCTAAGACTTGCATCAATGCTTCTCCTGCTGGATGAAGCCGCATTCAATTGCAGGCATCCTGCGTCCTCATTATTCTTTGCACCGCTATTTTCACCCATACCACCACTGCTTGTATCAACACCATCCCCTGCCGCAGGCAAAGCAGAATTGTCAAGTTCCTCCATCTCATCTGCCCATAATTTTCCACTAAGGGGCATGAAAGAATTCCCATGCTGCATCAGTGGAGCACAACCATCCGAGAGCCTTCTCCTAGCCGCCTTGGAGGGAGAAATAATTGTGAAACTGCCTCCTGGATCAGAGGCAGGAAGACAGGCCAACACACTGTCCGCTTTCACAGGTTCAGCTGAACCCTTATCCCCTGGTGCATCTTCCCCAGCAAACGCAATCTTAGTTGAAGTGCCCGGCACAACCACCTGCCCACTGGATAGGGGAAGTGCCAATTGCCTCTCCTCAGGACTGCTCTCCACTCCACCTGCAGCTGGGATCTGGACATCCGCACATGTCAAATTCCCCAGGGCAGCATCTGAGAGACCTCCCGCAAGAGCTTCCTTCTGCCCCTGCCAAGTTCCTATACCATCATCCTTGCTTCCAAAGGTCTCCAGAGGGATATCCTCCCCTTTCCTTCTTCTGCACAGACTCCCATCATGGCCTTTCATCTTACAAACAGTGCAGATCATGTCCCGCTTACATTCAGCCGCCATATGCCCAAAGAAAAAGCCTCTCATGCAGAATTTGGGTTTCCGTTCATATAATATATCAAGCTTCATGCTGTCATCCCTTGTCGTAAGTATTACCTCCTCAACCAAGGTGCTCGACATATCAACTTCCACCAGAATTCTCGCGTAGTTCCCAAGTCTTGGATTATCTATCTGACGATCCATGCGAATTGGATTCCCTACAGAGGAGGCAATGTCCCAGAGAATCCTCGGATGCCAGTATAACCAATTTAGTTTATAGATTCTAATCCATAACTGCGTGTGGGTGTTACGGATATTCATTGGATCAAAGCCTCGATGCCACTCCTGCACATTCAGAAAACCAGGATTCAGCTGAACCGTCCCCTTGCTCCAAGCCTTCCTCTTACCTTCGTCTGTGGGGAATACCACATGATAATAACCCCTTCCCATTGCAATCATCCTCCAGTCATCAAAGCCCCAGATTTCCGCAATTCTTCTATGAAGATCCTGAAATTTCCATAGCCGCTCACCCTTCGAGATGATAACCCTCACGATAATAGAATGTCGACAGAGGTTGATTCGTTCTTCCACTGCTTCTTGGTTGGTTGCAACATGTGCAATCTTCCCCTTTCTAATCACTCTCCCAGGTGTAGGCGCTTCAAAATCTGAGAAGGATGGTCCCGCCGTCTTGCGCACCACATCCGCAAAATTCCTTTTGCTCCCCACAGGCTCCTTCGACGAAATCACGTCGACATTCCCAACCTTGCTTGCGATTGAAAACATTTCCTTGTGACTAATTGGCTCCACACACAGCCTCTCATCGCCATCGCTGTTTGCGTGCACCCCCCCGATTGCGGATCGAATCATCATCTTCCTCGTCAGGTTTAGGGTTTTCACCCTGTTCCACTTGCGCCATCTCCATGTATTGTCATTAATTTGTTCAAATTTTGAAAGAGGAAAAGGAATGTTCAATGGTAAACTTCTATTTTCATCATTTCGATGTGGAATGGTTCAACATTTTGAAGAAAAGTGTCATTAGAAGATCTATTAGGGTGATTAATACAATGATTATATTCCTTATAAGAAATATACTACCAATATGAAAGGGAGAAGATGTAGTAATTAAAGATTCTTAAAATAGAAAAATATTATTTTAAAATAAGATAAATGTTCAGATGAATCTGAGGTGTAAGAGTTGGAAGACTATCGGGATCATGGAATAGATGATTTTTTGTATTCATCATAAATTCCATAACAAAAAAATAATTCCACAATGAAGAAGAAAAGTTGATGGAAGAATCTACCATCGAGCTGAATTAGATGATACACATGAAGAAATAGAAGTTTTAGAGCCAAAACACAAAAATCCAAAACAATCGTTCTGTATGCCAAACTATATATGTAGTATCATGAAGAATAGAAGTTTGGATTGATGATGAAATAAAAAAACATATTTCTTTAATTCTATAAAATTAAAAATTGGTTGCTGTGTAAAAGCTCAAAATTGAGGAAGAGAAAAGGTAAATTCATAGTTTTACTGAAACTGTAAAAGGTCAAATCAAACATATCAATGGAGTTCAAGAGGATGTTTTGTTCTTAAAAGAATAGTGAAGGTTTAATAAAAATTGTTAAATATTAGTAAAACATTAGAAAATAAGGTCATACAGGTAAGATATATTATAAATGACGATCATAATGGACATGGAGAAAAGAAGAAATGGTCAAATCTGGATGATAAGGCTACTGTGGGGTTTGGTAAAAATGCAGTAATCGTCAAAGTCAAACTATAAGAACCAACTCAGAGATTTAAGATTGATTTGGGTATAAAGACGAATTATTTTATTTAGATAACACATGGGGTAATCAGTAGTGAACAATTGTCACACAAGAATATACATCACATAAGATACTATTGTTGTAGAAAGACGGGTCAATCACAAAATGTGTGTTCCATAGAAAAGAGGAATCGAAGAGAAAGACGCAACATTAGTAGTCACATAATGGTTAACATTCCAGATCATTATTTAATGTTCACTGTATCATATGTGGAGGAATCAGACATATGACTTGATATTTCTCGTCAAAAATACAGAATCATGTGTCGAAATTGGAAAAATTTGGTAATATGAAACAACCAAAAGAATTATTAGATGATCTGAGATTGAAAAATTCATTTGCTGCTCTGTAGGATGAAGTTGGTCCTTCATATATAGTGGAAGTGTAAAATTATGATTCCATGTTGAAAATTAATTCCCCAACATGGGTTAAAAAGAAAAGAGCATAATAAGCATTGGTTGTAAAAATTGTGTTCAAAGAATCATATTGAATTGGGATATGAATTATTGAGAGTAGGTAGACTTCCCATATGATAAGAAAGTAGGATTTAGTAACCTCAATCAGGTATGATAACTAAGTTATTGTAATATTTTGTAATGATGAGGGCCTGAAGATTATTTGTTCAAAAAATTCCATGCTTAGAAGAAATGGCATAATACGAGAAGATGTCTTAGTTATTGAAGTTCTTAGTAACAAATTTTTTAGTTTAAATCAATTGTGTGAATTAGGGCATTCCATTATATTATCCATGAAATTATGTTTCATCCAAGAAAAATATGGTACTTCTATCGACTTGGGTTTTGGCTCTGTCAGACTTTTGAATATTTTTATGAATAATTCCAGAGCTATGTGCGAAGACGGCGTGCGATTCCGAGGCCCGGTGTGCCCGGAATTAATTTTATAATAGTATTAAGTATTTTAATACTATAAACGTATAGGAGATGTGGTATCTCATAAAAGGTAGCTCATAACAAGAATTTTACGGCACAGTTGCATCCGAAGTATGATGTTTACCCTAGGCGGGGTATAAACATAGTAGGCACGGGACAACTGTGAGAAAAGCCACCATGGGTGTTTTTTGTAAATAAATTTAAAAGTTTATTTATGATCATCGGCTTGAATAACTTCTGAATGGAGTCTCAGATCATAAATCTAAGTCTGCCGTTCCAATCAGTACAGCACGTTTACCCTAGGGGCGCCCTAAACATTGTCCGCGCTCGACGCGGGGTCAGAGGAAAATCGGACCGGGGTGTTAAGCTAATATTTGTTTTAATTAAATTAAAAAAATATTACTCACCCCCTCCCCCACTTTTTTGACATTCAAAAAATAGGATCATCTCCTCCCCTTTCTACTCAAGCGACTAACGGCCAGAATCGATGAAATAACGTACCGTCAGACTCAGATTCTGAGGGCAGATGCTCCAGGATCGTGCAGCGGAAGATTTGGAGTGCGGATATATTCCAGAACGTCGGAGTTTCACCCGTGAGGTGAGAGGTTTGAGTTTTAAAATCCCAAACTTCATTTAAGTGTGTTTTTTTAATTTTCATATGGGTTGTATAGTTCGGTTCTTGAGGTTTTCGAAACATGTTTCAGATCTGATTTTGGAGCAATGGGGTGCTCCCGGGGGTTCCCAGAATTTTTCCGATAGAAAACCCAGATTCTGGCGGCGGCCATGGAGGAATATGGAGAGGGAGGAAGTGGTGCATCAGTGGTATAGAAAAATCCGGCAGGCGGCGTGGCGGCACGGCAGTCCGGTCAGTTTTCCAGCTAGCCAGTGGTGGTCCGGCCAGAATATTTCGGGAGCTCTTTAAAACCCCATAAAATGCATATCTGGATTCCAAATTGCGAGTCGTTTGTGGTGATGCATTCCTTGCATCGAGAAAGACCTTTTGGCCATACATTGGGAAATTTATGAGTTGGTTTCGTGGCCAGGGGCTACGAAACATTGAAATAATAATAATATTTTCTTATTATTCAGCTTTGCCCCACCATATCTCATGCACGAAGTGTCCAAATGACCTACCTTCAATGGCTTCGAAACCCTGATGGTACATCTGAATATTCGAGATAGGTTTCAAGTGTTCGGACAAAGAACAGGATGTGGTCCCCATGAGGCCGGGTTACGACATTTCAGGAGAAATGTGAAATATTCACCAGGTGTCCGTTTTGGACGACATAGTAGTCAATACAGTGTGTTTTTTTGAGGGGATCGCAATGGTGCAATCCTCTTGAGGAATTTCAGAATCGTAGTGTGGGCCCCACACGAGATGGTTTTGTTTAATAGTACCATTTTCATTGGGTGTTCATTTGGGACGATCGAGTTGTTGATCCCGTGTGTTTTTTCCAACGGGATCGCAGTGGTATGATCTGCTTGATGAGTTTCAGGATCGCAGTGTCGGTCCCACACGGACTAGTTATGGTGAATAGTTATTTTTTTAGCAGTTTTCCATTTTGGGTGAGTAAATAGCCTATCATACAATTTTTTCCGCGTGGATCATGATGGTGGCCTCGGTATTGGCCTTGGAGGTGTGCGGTGTAGCGTTGTGGTGGGTCACTCGGGTTAGCGATGTTTGGACCAGAAGTGGTTGAGGGTACTCACATGGTACATTCCAAGATGGTATCACATATAATCACAAACTCAGTATAGATTTTTGATCCTCTCGAAAGAATTTTTAATCTGTTAGCGTTGTGGCATCCCTCCGGTGGGCCCGGAGTGGGATCCTCTAGCATCATTTCCCTAGATCGGGTTCTTGGTATCGCTGTGACCGCTTATCCTTGGGCGAAAATCCCTTATATAGCAGGTTAACTATGTAATGATTGTGTAATCCTCAATAATATGATCCCCTACGCAGTGGGATGTGCTCAGTAGGGTTGTGGTATCATCGGGTATTCGATCCCCTACTAAACAAGAGGATTATAGTAGGGTTGTGGTAATGTTGGTTATATGATCCCCTACTCAGCGTGTGGTGTCGGTAGGGTTGTAGCATTTTCAGTTCGATCCACTATAGCATGAGATACACCAGATGGGGTTTTAGTAACGTCGTGACACGGATGTCGATCCCCTGTCTGAGTGACATGTTTTGGTCGATCACCAGATCAGGTTATGGTGTCCCCCAACAGATCCTGGGAGTGGTCTCCTATCTATTAGCTCTAAGAATGCCAGATCGGGTTGTGGTATCCCCCTGCGGATCCTGGGAGTGATCCCCTATCTGTGTTATCTTCGAATACCATTGTGGGTTCTGGTATCCCCTAGTGGACCCTAGGAGCGATCCCCTATCCGAGGAGTTTAGTGTTTTTTTGTTTCAGGGAGGATTTCTCAGTGACGGTATCCGATGAGCATGATCTCTCAGGTGAGCATCTGAGATGTTTGTGTGGGACCCGATGGAGTGTATCACTCGAATGAGTGTCATCTGGGATGAATGTTCTCATGGAGTGTGCTCTCATGTTTTTGAATTGTTGCTGGTGATGAGGTCGGTACCTCATGTGGCTTAAGGCCTGAGCTGAGTATATCTGGTTGTTCAAGTTGTTTGTACAGGCATACTCTGGGATTGATCTGACTAGTTGTGAGTATCCAAGGATTCTCACAGGATGGAGTTTCTCTCTATTCTATGTTCCCTATGGCTGGGATGAGTAGATTGTTTCGTTTAATTTACTCTCTTTTGTTTTGGGTTTTTGGGGTTCCTACTGAGTATTGTTATGCTCACACCTAAACGGGATTTTCTCACACATGTTTGTGTCTTGTGCAGACCACATGCCTTTTGATGAAGACCCAGGAGGACACGAAGTTGGCAGAGCTGAGTGAGCGGGTCTGACTGTGGAGACTTACTAGAGATATGTCGAGGAGCTTACCGGTGGGTCCTTTTGACAGCGATCCTATCATCCTGAGCAGGTTGGATGCCATTGTAGTTTTTTTGGTGGGCCCCGTTTGGTCCTTTTTGTACTGCTGTTTCACTCTTGTTTAGTATAGTAGTATGCATGCATTTTAATTTCAGTTTTATATATCTCTGCACTATTTCATGGAGGTGTATGTGGGTTTTTGTGTACAGGTACTTTAGGATAATGCCTCTCATGTGTGTAATAGCTACTCTGTGGTAGTACCCAGCCCCTTGCCTATTGGAGGCGGGCATGGGGAGTCACGACTCGAGCCTCGTTGGGTCGGGTCGTGATATAGGGGTATCAAAGGTGGTTCCACCTTAGGGATCTCAGTGCGTATCTTGTTAGTTGCGAGTTTGGTTTGGGTTGCATCGCTGTAGTGTTATGATGTTTCGAGTTCGGATTTCTGGCATGGGAATCTAGTGTTGGTGTGGTCGCTGACGTATCCATTCACTAAGGCTCTAATAACCTGCCTTTCTACTCAGTACGTATGAACACTAGTCATAGGGACATAATGGTTGATGCATCATATATGATGGGGTTTTTGGGTTTCCCTTGTTATTCTTGAGTCAGCTCTCTAGATATACTCTTTAACTATGGTGTGTCTTGATTTTATTTTAGGATTCCCCCTGGACGACAACCAGAGAGGGTTCCACATTGGGATTGTAGTTATGATTTTCCCCATCTAGTGGTTGTGGACCGGGCCACAGGTTCTGAGGCTGGACCTCCAGGTGTTCCACCAGTAGAGCCACCACCTGTGGAGCAGCTGGTTGTGCCGGAAGTGCAAGATGAGGTTGCACACAAGCTGAGTGCACTGCATGAGTTCCAGAGGCAGTGAACTCTGAGGTTCTAAGGTGATCCAGATCCGTAGGCAGCTGATTACTGGCTCGAAGCAGTCGCACGTGTTTTCGACATGGCGAGGACAACCCCCAGATCAGATAGTGGTCCCAGCGGCGAGCCTTCTTCATGGTTTGGTCAAGAGATAGTGGAGTTTGCTGATGCATGCCCATGATGAGGAGACGCTCATGCGTTCAGAGTTTGAGCGGCTCTTTAAGGAAGAGTTCTATCCAGTGATGCTGAGGTCAGTGCGGATCTAGGAGCTTCTGTAACTTTGGTAGGAGGGCATGACCATGTCAGAGTACTCCACGAGGTTTACAGACTTGTTGCACTAATCCCTATATACGGTTCGAGAACTTTTCTTTAGGGCTCAGACCTTCGAGTAGGGCCTACGTAGTGACATTCGTGCAATTGTGGTTTCTTTGTTTCTAACCACCTATACTGGAGTGCTAGAACGAGCATTGGTGGTGGAGAGCTTTCTAGCTGAGTAGATCTCACCTTTTAGTGCTTGGCACGCGAGATCTAAGACATCATTAGTCGGAATGACATCTGGTATCTGGCAGCAGGCGTAAGGGTTTGGACATGGCCGAAGTTTCAGGAGGCGACCCTAGAATGGTGGATCTGAGGCTCAGTGTTCACGGGGCTCTAATGCTAGTTTTGTTCACCCACATGAGAGGAAGTGTAACACTTGAAACAGAGGATGAAATCTTGCTAGAGATTTTCCAAAACATCATGCTACTAAGAAGGATCCAGTCTACAGACCGCCTCGGAAGAGGCAGTGTCTGGAGCAAGGAGGTCCACAGGGCGGCAGGCATGGCGATGGAGCTGGTGCAGCAGCGGGAGGTGGTAGGCGGTATCAATTTCCACCACCCTAACCCCCTGGTGTTCCACACCAATCCCAACGAGCTAGGGGAAAAAGGCGAGGTCAGCTTCATGCCCAAGAGGCTGTTGACCTAGAGGCTTCACCGATGGATAGAGGTACGCCTTGTGCCCTTTCAACATTCTATAGTAGCTTGTTAGACAATGTTTAATGATACTCGATCCTTTCTGTTGCTGGCTCTGGTTTTGTTCAGGGCATTGGTAAGACCCTGGGTGGGTTTTGTTCGGCATACTTCAAATGCGTGAGGAAGAGGGATCCTTCCCCCACTGAGATTTCTTTTTGTGATGCGATCAAAACAGTGTGGGTGAGTCAGTTCCGTCCAAAGAAGATAGTGTTGAGGTGTGGGGGATCAGTCCCTATGAATTATGTGTTTGGGAAGGGGTATTTATTGGCGAACTCGCTGGTGTGGGATACCCAGTTTAGAGTAATGTTGCTTTCCTTGTGCTTAGGGCATTTCGGGGACAAAAACATTCTATGGTGGGGAAGATGTAGCGACTCGTGTTTTGGCTCTATCAGACTTTAGAATATTTCTCTGAAAAATTCCAGAGCTAGCTCTGAAGATGACGTGTGATTCCATGGCTCGGTGTGCCCAAAATGAATTTTATAAAAATATTAATTATTTTAATACTATGCACATAGAGGGGGTGTTTCATCTCCTAAATGGTAGCTCAGAACGGGAATCTGAGGGTACAGTTGCGTCCAGCGTGTTTTGTTTACCCTAGGCGGGGTAAAAACTTTGTGGGCGTGGGCCTGTTGTGAGAAAATCCACTAGGGGAATTTTCATAAAAAATAGAAAAGTTTATTTATGAGCATCAGATCGAATAACTTCGGAAAGGATTCCCGGATCAAAAATCTGAGTTCTCCATTGTGTTCAGAACAACATGTCAACCCTAGGAGCGCACTAAACATTGTTTGCGCTGGGCGCGGGGTCTGAGGCTAGTCAGACTAGGGTGATAAGGTGATATTTGTTTTAATCAAATTAAAAAAATATTACTGACACCCTAAGCCTCTTTTTTCTATGCAGGAAGAAGAATAATATTTTCCTCTTTCTCATCAAGCGACGAACGGCCGGAATTGATGAAATAAAGCACCATCAGACTTAGATTCTGATGGCAGACGCTCCAGGATCATGCATCAGAAGCTTTGGAGTGCGGATCTAAACCAGAACATCGGTGTTTCACCCGTAAGGTAGGTGGTGTCAATTTTGAAATCCCAGACCTTTATTATGTTTATATTTTCTTCAAATAATCATAATGGTTGTATAGTTTGGGTCTAGAGGTTTCCGAAACATGTTTCAAATCTGATTTTGGAGCACAACGGTGCTCCTGGGGGTTCCTAAATGTTTTCCAGCAGAAAACCAGGATTCCAGCAGTGGCCATGGAGGAATCCATTGAGGGCAGCGGCGGTGCAACGGAATCCGGTAGGCGTTGCGGTGGCATGATAGTCTGGAAAGTTTGGCTTGGTGGTCTGGTCAGTTTTCCGACGAGCCAGCGGTGGTCCGGCCAGAATATTCCGGGAGCTCTTTAAACCCACGTAAAATACATATCGGGAGTCCAAATCGTGAACTTTTTGCGGAGATGCGTTCCTTGCATCCAGAAGGACCTTTTGAGTTAACTTTAGGAATTTTATGTCTCTGGATCGTGGCCGGAGGCTACACAATGTTGAAATAATAAAAATATTTTATTATTATACAGCTTCGACCCACCAAAAATCCTACACGAAGTGTCCAAAGGACATGCTGTTAGTGGCGTTGACACCCTGATAGTACAATTGACTCTTTCAAGATAGTTTCCAGGTTTTTGGACTGAGAACAGGGTTTAGGCCACATGAGGTCGGGTTCCGTTGTTTACGGGGAAATGTGACTTTTTTACCGAGTGTCCATTTTGCACGATCGAGTAGTCAATACCATGTGTTTTCCAAAGGGATCACAACTGTGTGATCTGCTTGAGGGGTTTTGGGATCGTAGTGTGGGCCCCACAAGAGCTAGATTCATCGAATAGTACATTTTTCACTGGTTGTTTGTTTGGGACGATCGATTAGTCGATCCCTTGTGTTTTTCAGAGGGGATCGCACTGGTATGATCCGCTTGATGAGTTTTATGATCGTAGTGTGGGACCCACACTGCCTAGCTATGGTGGAAAGTTACTTTTTCACTGGTTGTATGTTTCAGGCGATTAAAAATCCTATCCGGTGAGTTTTTCAGCGAGGATCGTGATGGTGGCCTCGGTATCGGCCTTGGAGGTGCACGGTGTGGCGTTGTGTCAGGTCACTCGGTCTAAAGATGTTTGAACCAGTAGTGGTTGAGGGTACACCATTGGTTCATTCCTATGATGGTTCACATGCCATAACAACCTTATTATTGGTTTCAGATCCTCTCGATGGGATGTTGAATCTATTAGAGTTATGGCATCCCTCTGGTGGGCTCAGAGTGGGATCCTCTAGCATAATTTCCCTAGATTGGGTTCTTGGTATCGTTGTGACCACTTATCAATGTGATGTGATCCCCTATCTAGCAGGTTAACTTTGTAGGGTTTGTGGCATCATCAATAATATGATCCCTTATGCAGTGGGAATTGATTAGTAGGGTTATGAAATCATCGAGTATACGATTCCCTACTCAGCATAAGGATTATAATAGGGTTGCATTATCGTTGGTTATATGATTCCCAACTCAGCGCGTGTTGTCGGTAGGGTTGTGACATCATCAGTTCGATCCCCTACAATGTGAGATATACTAGATAGGTTTTTGGTAACATCATGACCATCGTGACAAGGGTGACGATCCTCTATCCAAATGACAGGTTTCTGTCAAGTGCCAGATCAAGTTGTGGTATCCCCCAACGGATCCTGGGAGTGATCCCCTATCTATGATCTCTACGAATGCCGGATCGGGTTGTGGTATCGCCCAATGGACCCTAGTAGTGATCTCATATCTAGGAGGTCTTTGTATACCGGTGTGAGTTCTGGTATACCCTAGTGGTCCCTAGGAGCGATCCCCTATTCGCGGAGTTTGGTGTTTTTGTTGTTTCAGAGAGTGTTCCTCAGTGACATTATCTGACGAGTGTGATCTCTCAGGTGAGAGTCTGAGATGTTTCTGTGCGACCCGATGGAGTGTATCTCTGGGACAATTGTCATATGGGATGGAAATAATCATGGAGTTTCTCTCTTGGTTGTGAACCATAACTGGTGATGAGGTTGGTACCTCATGTGGCTTGGGTTGTGAGGTGAGTATATCAGGATTTTCGAGGTGTATGTATGTGCATACTCCTGGATTGAGCAGAGTAGTTTTGTTTAGCTGAGGCTGGTCACAAGATAATGTTTCTCTCTCTTCTGGTTTCCCTTTGGCTAGGATGAGCAGACTGTTGCCATTTATTTTCTCTCTTTTGCTTTTGGTTTCTGGGGTGCCTACTGATTTTTTTATACACACCCAAGCATGGGTTATGCCCGCACGTGTTTGTGTCTTGTGGAGACCACAGGACTTTCGGCAGAGTCCCAGGAGGACCCGGAGCAGGCATAGTTGAGTGAGGGGGTCTGACCGTGGAGTCATATAGGAACTATGCTGAGGAGCATAGTAGTGGGTCCTTTTGACAGCGATCCTCTCCTCCTGAGCAGGTTGGAAGCTTTTGTAGTTTGCTTTTGGTGGGACATGATTTTCCCTTTTTGTACTGTTGTTGCACTCTTGTTTGAGATAGTGGTATGCATGAATTTTCTTTTAAGTTTTATATATCTTTGCACGGTTTCATGGAGGTGTATTTGGGTGCGAGGGTACAGGTACCTTAGGCTAATGCCTCCCATGTGTGTGATATCCTACTCAGTGCTAGTTGCCAACACATTGCCTATTTGAGGTGGGCTTGGGGAGTCACGGATCGAGCCCCATTGGGTCGGGTTGTGAAATAACTATTTCATTTTAGGGAATGAGTACAAAAGGGAATCTATACCTCGTGAGTGGAGAAGAATATATTTTTATTTTCTAAAGGATGAATAAAATAAGTTGTGGCATAAGTGTCTTAGCCATATATTCCAAACATCCTTGGAAGATCTGGTTATATATGATACAGTTTGAAACCACCCTATATTATCATGTGATCATACCCATACATGTGATGCAAGCCTACAAGGAAATATAATTCAAAAAAATATATGCCAAGGTATAAAACTGTCAACATGATTTCTTGATTTAGTGAATATTTATGTGTGTGTTTTAATTTCTCCAAGGGATATTGATTAGAGGAGATATTATGTTCTTTTAATTGATTATTACAGAAGAATGGAAAAGGTTTCAATTATCACCCAAAAATAAGAATTTTTCAGTTTCATTATAATATATTGATAGGAATTGAAAATATTCTTGGTCAGAAAATCCAAATAGATCAAAAAATAATAATTTAGAGTTAACAAATAGCTAGGTGGAGGATTATCTCTAGAAATGTGGGATAAGGCATCAAGTTTTTGGGGGTATGAAATCAATTGAAAAAAGAAGTATATGAGAGGTGAAATCAGATTATCAACAAAAATAAAAAAAATCTCACTGAGAAACACCTTTTAGAGATATTTTGGAAAGAAGCTGTAATGGAAGTAGTCTACACATTAAATAGAGATTTATTTTTTCTGAATGAAGAGAGGACTCTATAGGAGTTATGGTGTAGACAGAAGCCATCATTAATGAACAATATAGTCTTTAGAAGTAAATGTTTCTTTCTTAATAAGGAGAAACACATGAAGTATGAATCCAATGTGGAAGAGGGGGTATTTTTTAGATATTCCAAGAAAATAAAAGAATATAAATTCTTCTATAAGATGATAAGAAATATAGTTGATAGTCATGATGTGACTATAGTATAAAATAAACATAATATTTAGAAAATAAATGATCAGACATCCAATGATATTTAAGAACTAATGACTAGGATAAAATATACTACAGCTCTAGATGTTGATTTAGAAGAAGACTTTGATGATATGAATAAATCAATGTATACTCAAAGACTAGTGAGAAGTTCTATAATGGATAAGAAGAACATAATTGGTGATCAAACTGCACCAGTGCGGATAAGGAGAATTAAGACTCTACAAAAAGAATCATACTTATCATAGGTGTAACTTAAATGATATGATGAAGTAGATGGAGATAAGAGCTGGGTTAAAGCTATGAATGAAGAGCTTGACCAAAGTAAACAAAAATAAAAAATGGGAGATGGTTACGAGACTAGTAGACAAGAATTTCATACGGATGAAATGGGTATTTCTCAACAAAATGAATGAAGATGTTGTTTTGATTATAAATAATGAATGAATTATTTTCAAATGAAACTATTAGATAAGGGGTATTGATGTTGATGATACATTTTCAAATATTGAATGGATGGAGACAATCATATTATTCTTGGACATATTAGATACATTAATGTTCATGTTTATCCAAATAGATGTCAAGTCAGAATTTATGAATGAATTTCTGGAAGGAGAAGTCTATATCCAGAAACCATAAGGTTTTCTCATTCATGAAGATGAGAACAATGTTTTTCTATTGAATAAGGCACTATATGGGTTGAAGGAAGCATTAAGAACATGGTATTCAAGACATGATTAGTATTTTAAAAGCTTGGATTTTAGTGTGGTAGAGATGATTAAAATACCGATTTAAATAACAGTTGTAATCATAGGATGATTTTTCTGGGTAATTTCAATGGTATAATATATGGAAGATCATATGAATGACAATAATAACTATTTCATAAATTCACTAAATGTGAGTTCAAAATTTCAAAGACTTCTGACCTACCATTTTTTATTTGTTTATAGGTGACCCATGGAAGGAATGGAACATTTATTTCTCAATATAAATATTTCAAGGAGGTTCTTAGATGATTTGGAATGAAAAATTACCATGAGATGAAGACTCAAATTTCTATACAGATGAAATTATCAAATTATGATGTTGGAAGGGATGTTAATATCCCATAATAAAGGATAATTATATATACATTATGGTATCTGACAATAAATAGACCTGATATTATTTTTTCTACATGTCATGTAGTGTGATGTAAATGATATCCACAAAAATATACATGCATATAGTGAAAATACTATTTTGGTATATCAAAGGCACATTATATTTTGGTTTTTTGTAAAATGACCAATCTCATCAGAAGTTATTGGGATATACAGATGCAGATTGGGCAATTTCAGAAGATAACATGAAGGAAACATCAAAAGGTTATTTATATCTTGGTGGATTTTGTATTTCTCAGTTGAGAAAAAAACTAGACTTTATGTCATTAAGCACTATAGAAGATGAGTATATTCTGTCTACTCAATCATGCTCAAATTATTTATGTATGAAGAAGTAGCTTGAGGATATGTGATTTTTAGTGAAATCTTAGATCAAAATTTATTTTGATAATTAATGTGGTATAAATCACATAAAATATACATTACATCACTCATAGACAAATAACATTGAAATCAAATATCATTTTATCATGTACAAGGTGGATCAAGGGATTGTGAAGTTGGATTATGTACTAATAGAACTACAAGTCTCAGATATTCTTATGAAGACCTTACCAAAAGATGAGTTTTAATTGAATCGACTAGATATGGGAGTACAGTCAACTTCCTCCACTTGAAAAAGTGTGGCATGTGGGACCCCCTCTCCTTATGATGTTGTTTTGTTTCCTCATGTACTGATATGTGTTCTTTTCTTAGTTGGATAGAACCTTGATGTCGTCTTCAGGTTCGTTGAAAATTGGGGAGAAGGTTTGAATAGTTCAGGGGGAGAAAATCCAAGGGAGAAGATGTTAGGTGGAGTAGCAAGATAGGTGGAGATGAAGTTGATTTGAATCTATTTTGAAGAGTTTTATCATATGGGGGTTTTAAATCTGATCATTCTAGACATGATTAAAAAAATATTACATATTAAGATAGCTAAGGTGCATGATGAAATTAGTTGATTTTTTTAGGTTTTGGTGTCTAGAATGAATTGATTAACTAATGAACATTTAATTATTCTATTTTTATCATATCATCTATAGATCGTGTTGTCTTAGAGTATGTGTGGAGTAAATCTTTGATTGATTTAATAATTTCATAAAGAAAATTATAATTGAATAAGGGTGTAGCCTTAACAAGGTATCAAAATTTGTATAATTGTTATGAGAATATTTTTGCACAAACCCCAAGGGAGAGATTGTTGGGAAAAAATCCCTCAATCTATCCTCTTGTAATGTTTTGGGTGTAATGTTGATTCTTTAAAAACCAGATCTCTACAAATGTGTATGGTTGTTGTTTTTGGAGGACACATTTTTATGTTGGTTCAATTTCCCAATGTTTTCTAAGTTTTTGGCCCTCAATATTGAAAATTTTTTGTTAGAAAAGGAATTTCTCCTGAATATGAGTGAATTTTATGTATAACAGTGAATAAAATTGAAATAAGAATGGAAGCACATACCCCAGGACATGGACTGCATACCATGTTCGGAAACGGTTCACGACCACATACGGGAAATATGAACGATATGGAAAATTGTTCCACAGAACTAAAAATGGTTCATAGTGGAAGGTGGTGTGGAATGTGGGATGGTTGGTAGTTTTTGGAAGAAATTTCCACCTCATAGGAGGAAAAAATGTACGTAGACTATGGTGGGGTTTCAGGAGTGTTGCGGTTCACGGTGAGAGAAGAGGTATGTGTTGATGGAAGTACCAAATCAATGATCTGGTAAAACATGAATTAGTGGATTTCGTGAAAATATTTTCCTTTTTAAGGATTACTAATATGATGATTAAAGTTAGAGTGAGTATCATTAAAGACAATCTCTTTGCTTTGGGAATTCGGTGATGTACAAAAGTGGTTTGCGGGAAGCAATTCTGCAAATGCCGAAGAAGTCGAAGAATAGTTCATGAAAGTGTTTTTGCGGGATGTTGTAGTCTACAAAAGAAGAATAATCCATGGATGAAGAACATGGTACATGGATTAGGATCTCTTTTATGAAGAAGAGAAGGCAGTTCGTGAACAAATAATAGTTAATGGATAGAGGGCGATTAACCAAAGAAGAGAAAGTAAATAGACGCAGTACACAAATGTTGTACGTGAAGTTGCACTGAGTTGGTATGCTGAGGTGGTACATGACATTAAAATAGAAGGTAATTTTTGGAAGTGATAGGCCATGGAGAATAAGAGGTTCAGAAAAGAGGAAGTCGTACATGAAAGAGGAAGTCCACGTAGGAATCTCGCTACATAGTATGCAAGAGGAGCATGTGATTTGTGGAGCACTGAAGGATGCTTGAGAAAGCATCAAATCTGTTTGTGAAAGTATTTTTTGTTATCTAATAAAATAAAATATTGTGTAATTCATCTTTGAGTGAAAAAGGAACATCAATAAA
The DNA here is from genome assembly GCA_963277665.1 of Viscum album. NCBI lineage: Eukaryota > Viridiplantae > Streptophyta > Magnoliopsida > Santalales > Viscaceae > Viscum > Viscum album. Next base: position 1,377,666,921 of record OY728147.1, on the reverse strand, counting down.
GCATCTACCTAGTGTTGAGGATGCTAAATTTCAAGCAAATAATGGGTCATACATGTCCATAAACTCTATTTAATCTAAATATTTATAAATTATGATTGGATTAATTTCCAAGAGATTTGGTTGAATTAAGAGGAAGAAAATGAAGCTTTCCACTTTTAGAGATCCAGATAAAGAGGCATAGGTAGTGACCATTGGGAATGCAGTTAGAATAACCTAAATCATGTAAATATAGTGATCCTTCGCATAAAATATCTTGCACAAACCTTTTAATCATAATTTTTAGTGAGCCTTAGAAAATTTATTACATCTTCACACCACTATTGTATGTTTCTGGATATATCCTAGTAATGATGAACCATGAAAAAATATTTCTGTGCCATGCATGATTTTAATTATGCTTATACTTTTCAATGATAATGAGAGAGAAGACAATTTTTTTTAATGATTAAATGAGATTTGAGGGGAATAAAGTTTAATCTATCTTACCATGATTCACCTCATCCCCCCTCTAAGTGTATTCTACATAGTGGACATAACATATTTCATGTTTATTTTTATTACTATTGTAGGTAATTTATAGTGACTAAAAATAAAGAATGTATCTTAATTATGATATAGAACTGAAATTTTATAACAACATAAAACCGGTGATGGTGATTTAGGTACTGATCCAATGAATTATATATACGAAAAATTTTGTTAGATTTTAGGATGCCTCAGCCATAGGACCTTTGCTCATGTCCCATGTTTACCTGACACTAATCAATGTAATTTAGATTGAGTAGGTCATCTTGGTCTAATGCCTTGCAACATGGCCCATGAATGTCTGATACATTTTACATATTCATCACATTTTTACCAAGTGATCCATTTTTTTCATGGTATCAATATGTGAGTAAATATAACCATTGGATTCCTAATGAATTATTATAGATTTATTTTGTGGAAATGGATACACACTTAAAAAATTCACTTCTTTTTACTGTAATGAATTTCTCACAATTCAGTAATGGATAAATACATTTCTTTAAGAGTTTTCACATTTTTTCTACATGTGAATATTGTGAAGAATTTAATTTCTTGAAAAACAAGTGATGAAGGAAATTAAAATATTTATATTCATGAGGAATTTTTCAATCCATGAAAAAAATAATTTATTAAGGAATGAATAAATCATTTTAAATTCCAAAAATATATTATTGTAGGAATTATATAATATAAAGAGATAAAGAGTTGGGTGTGGAAATTTATTGAATATGTTGTAAAATATTATTTTACATATGATATACAGAATATATTGCTTGTAATTTTAATTATCTTAGGTGTATTATTATTTGTTAAGTATTATTTGGTGTCATTACTCATAAAATATGGCTTGCCGACTATGAATTTCAAGGCAATCTTCACCTCAGCCACATGTGGTACCATGAGGTCAGCCAAATATGAGGGAAATAGAACAATGAAACTAGGGAGTGTTAAAAGATAATTCATATATAAAAGTCCCACAGATGGAAGTGCGCCACAAACAGTGACAGGACTTAGCGTCGTAACCACCGTGCGAGGTAGCATGGCTATATGGGGTTCATGAATATTGGAATATTTTGAAACTTATTGATTGATATAACACGACCCAAACAAGTTAATGTTCAATGTGGAACACTAATGGGAAAAATAATGTTACCCTAACTTGGAAATATGAAAATAATAATGGCCATTTGATCAATCAGATCTGATCCATACAATCAAGATATAAAGGGTTTCTTCCTCCTCCTTCACTAAAGACTTCTATGTGTAGTGGGTTATCTTCCATTATTTATTCATGATATTTAGGTATGGCTCCTATAACTCTATTTTGATATGTATTATGATATGAAATTATCAAGTTGATTCTATTATATATGTTTCATATGATATCAATGCATGTATATGCATGAAATGTATGAACCAATAGTGTGATGGTGTCTTGATAAACAAAAAATGTTGTTCTATTTTTATCTCAATATTTTTTCATAAATATGATAAAATTTTTAGTCATGAATATTGTATTTAATTAATGAAAAAATATTGAAAAGGCCACAGGAATGAATTTCATACCATGTGTATTCAAAATTAATTACAGTTATGATAAACAAAGAACCTAAAACTATTGGCTGTTTAAATGTGGTGAGTCATGGGTGATTAAGATGACGTGATACAATTATTATCTATGTAAATAATGGAGATAAAAAGTATTAGGGAATTTAAAGTGGTAAGAAATAGTTTTAAGTGGCTGAGTTTTTCTCATTTGAGGAAATAATGTACAGAGACTCTTAGGTGTTTTATATTTTATGTATTCATTAAAAAAATTAATCCTTGAGTGTTTTCACACCATGTGTTGAAATGATGAATCATAAGTCATCAAGGCAATGAAATATTTTTACACATCACTATAATGCATTAATTAAATTTGACACATGAATGTTCACTTCTCCATGTGAACAATATAAAAGGTACACTTCCTCCATCAATAAAGGAAATTGATATATGAGATACATGCACCGATTTGTGAGTTTAATGAAGAAGGATATTCTGACACCATTAGAGAATTTCAAAAGGTGAAATAATAACTAGAAATAATGGATTATTAAATATATATAATCGATGAAACATAATACCCTTAATTAAGGGAGAATTATATTTTAGAAATATAATACCAAATATTAATTAAGAATTATTATTTTAAGATTAATGTTAATTAAATTTTTTTATTTAATGTATAAATTAAATTGAATATTTAAATTTTAGAATTAAAATCATGTAATTCATTGTTTTTACTATATAGAATATTTTCTGTATAATTATGTTCATGAATGTCATGTATAATTATCCAAATTTTTATATCTTTTGATATCTCGATAAATTATTATATTGATGATAGTAAGAACAAAAAGATAAGTTTATTTTATGAAGAAAAACTAGAGATCCTGAGAATTTAATGATTGAGGAGAATCCAGATCGTACCATAATAGGAAAGTGTCTTGATACGTGTACTTCATAATTTTTTAAGGAAGAGAATGAAAAAGTGAGGACCCATAAGATCATAGTAAAAGAACAATGATAGATGTAAGTGGATCAAAGACCTCGATAAAGATGCAGCATTCAAGTAATTTTCTAGAGTAGTTGAAGTCTTATTGTTATATCCAGGAGCAGAAAGAATCTCTTGGTTGGAGTCAGATCAAAGATTATTTTAGATAGAGTTAAAATGAAATGGAGTCTCTTTGTTGGAGTCAAAGCTGAAGTATTTCAGTTGGAGATAAAAAATTGTATTCAATTGTGGAGAAATTAAATACAATCAATATTTGGTTATCTAACGAACATGGAAATGAGTTGGTCTTTCATTTTTGAATCATGTAAATATCAAGTTCTTCCCTATATTATTTTTTACTACATATTAATTAAGATTAAAATATCACTAAAGTGTATAATATGAACTTTAATAAGTTCATGATTTTGATTTAAATGTAATTTGATTGGTAATGTTTAAAAACACTTTTAACAATAATTTACCCCCCCCCCTCAGTGTCACCTAATAAATCCTAGAGATCTACACGACATATGACAGAGCTATTAGTTATTTTTACTATTTTCAATAAAATAATGATATTCATCATTTATGAACTCCTCATAATCACAAAACTGCTTATTGATTTGATTATATCTATCATTTATATCACATATTTACTTATTAAAACTACACACATTTATTATTTTTATAAATAGGTTTGATAAGATTTAGACACTATTGGGGGTGGCCTATAGATTATACTTCTCAACTAATTTGATACATAATTACTGAATCATTAGATATTAATATGTCATGAACTAAGTCCTTCCATGTTGGTTCCTTTTCATGATTACAGGATACAATTTACATGTTCTTTAAGTGATATATATATAATTAATCCAACATTTCTGTAGTAAAATATAATTTATATAATTGACCATTAATAGTGTCAGTATCAAACCAAATCATGTTTTCTTATATATATTGATTATGGAATGTTCAATAACTAATTATAATGTGGCTGAGTTATATTACTAATGTTACATAAAATAATCCAGTAGTTTATTTTTAATATGTGAATGTCATTTCATTTTTCAAAAGTGAAATTACCATTATAAATTTGGAATAATGATTCATCTGGTCATATTATCTTATATCACAAATTACATTCTTTTACTCAATGCAATGATGTAGATATAGTTACATGAAATAAATTTTTTAATTTAAAATGTATGTACTTATATAAATTGGAAATGGAAATTCATTGGACTGGTTTATGAAAAAAATGAATTAATTGAAAAATATTAAATTTTAATATAGTCTCCATTAAAAGGGGATTACAATTGTAACATAATGGGTGAGTTCCTCTATAATAAGAAATTGAAAATCCCTATACAAGGACCTCTAGTTAAAATAGTGTGCTAGACCCAAACCCAACATTTTTAGTGGGATGTGGGAGATGTATCCTTTAATTAAATATGGTCTTATATATGTCCCAATAATTAATTTAAGAGATAGTGGAGAGGTGTGACATAGTAATAGGAAGGTATATTCCTTCCCTATATATATATATGTGGGATTTTTTTATAAAATTAAATATGATATGTGTGATTGGAAATTATACATTTATTCCACAAAAAATTCTTTTATTTGTGTTCTATGAGGGTGTTGAGTACCTTGTAGTCGATATTTTTCCCCCTTATATGATATTTTTATCTCATGTAGTGGCACCCCATGGAACATTCTATTATTTATGATATAAGAAATGTTTCTCAGTCTTGAAAGGTAATTGTGATTCTTATGAAAACAATTAAGGGAGATCTTTTAGGTACCTATTTTATGGTAGAATTGACATGATATTTCTTGTAGTAGAATCCAACAACATTATAAGGGAATTGTGGCTCAATTATAATGAATTATGAATTGAGACTATCTTATCTATCATCGATGAACTGGAGATGAATCCTGAAATATAGGTCAAAATCATGATGTATTTTCTTCATGGAAATATCAATCATTGGTGAGATATCTTGACTCATGAATATGAGATTCCCAAAATTATATAGTAGGATTTCAAATTTATCATTAATTGACACTTTTACCCTTATACATTGAAGGTTGATTTATCTATTTAGTTTATGCACTTAGAGTAGGGAATTATATATGTTTAGGATTAACCAAATTGCTCCACATATCATTATATGTTTTCATCTATGTATATCATTGATGAGGTATTCTGAGAAATATAATTTTAGGATAGGATCATGGATCATATTATATCATATAAGAATGCTTTCAATTTCACGTTTTTATCTGAAATATTATACTAGAATTTTATTAATTATTTATGATATAGTAATAATGAGGTATAAATAAATGTGGAAAATCTTCTCAACCAAATGATACAATGTATTATTTTACGAATCATCTCATAGAGACATCTTTTGAGGGAAGATTCACTCAAAGTACATGTGTTATGAGTTTTTTTGTCTATCTCTAGTGTGAAAGAGAAGGGCATGTGAATCCTATGCGTGATAGATCCCCATTTTAGTTACATGCCTATATCATGTTGGAAAATTTTTATTAATTTTGTGGAATAAATCCTCAATCATCGTGTTATAGTGGATCTGGTCTGGATATGGTGACTGGAGAATGATCAATAGCTCTGTGTTAGCTGGGGAGCTGGATTACTATCTATTAATTAGGCTAAGAGAGAATTCATAGCCATGGAATCAATACACCAAATGTAAACCAAAATTATATATTGGATTTCTAAAATTAGTGAGGCTTATTATAGTTCATTATACCAGGCCATATTTATGTTGTGTAACATTTACTTTTGGAGAAGAGTCCTTACACTTCATTATTTTGATGTATGATTTTAGTAGCATATACATTGGTAAATGTTTTATATGATACAATGACATACAGTAATATTATTTTCATGTATATTATGGAAATATATAGACATGATATTTAATATTCTTATGGTATGAGACACATTATACTCTATTAGATTATAGTAACAACTTTTTCATCATTGTAGGTAGTGACACTCTGACGTATGAATATGTAATGTCCTGGTTCCGGAATCCACCTAGTGGCACCCCGTACCTAGTTGGTCACATGGCCTCAACTGCATTTTCCCTAATGCCAGAGGCTGCCGATTAGCAGCGAGGGCCTTGGGTGTGATAATGGGGAAAATATGCCCTCATTGGCAGAGTAACACAGTGGAAGGGAAACAAATACACAATAGCGGAAGCAGTAAATATACCAACAACCGTAATAGTGGAAGATAGGAATAAAAAACAACTGAAGCACATATATATGTATGATGCATGGTACATTTGTCTTGGAAAGCAGCCAAACAAATCGAAAAGTTGGAATAAAAACATTACTAAACCAATGTACAAAAAAATAGATAAACATCTCACCATCATCCAAAGTCTATGCCTGGTCCCATGCTCTCCAGCTCCACAACAGATCATGTACTTGTAGTAGAATTTCACATGCCCATATCTATACCTAAAATATTATAATCTGTTTGGCCCCAATAGAATGGACAAAACAGGATGTGAGACTAAATCCTTGTAGGCAGCCACCTGAAGATATGTGCCTAACATTCAGTGAATATATTGTAGAAAAATGAACAGAAAGCACTAAACAGGAATGTACTCATCAGTTAACAGTCCACAATTTCGACATCAAGAAACAGCTAAACAAACATCTAAACACAAACAAGTAACCCTCTGGGAAGTACTCACAGCCCATCCCCTCTAGTCATACCTAACAAGTACAAACTACCCTCCGGGCAGAACACTCAGTCTAACCCCTTTGGTTCTGTCACAACAATATATATAAATAGACTCTCTGAGGAAGAACTCACAGTCAATTCCCCTTATAGTCATAAGTAAAACAAGTCTCTCTCAAGGAGCTCACACAGTCAATTAATCTTATACTCTATTTTATTCAAGAACTCTATGATGAATCTAACGTGATCAATTCCCCTTATATCCCCAAGGTCAAGGACTCTCTGAGGAAGATCACGCAGTCAATTCCCCTTATATCCCAAAGCCATTCAAGTAAATCAAGGACTCTCTGAGGAAGCTGATGCAGTAAATTACCCTTATTGTCTAAAGCAGTCAAGGACTCTATCAAGAAGCTCACTCAGTCAATTCCCTTTATAGTCTACTAAACAAGGTTCTCACGACACTATGTAGGTCAATGATCATAGAAATGCAATATTTCCAAAGTAAACCTACAGATCTACTTGGAAAACAAGTCTACAGCATAACAAGCACGTCAGAATACAAACTCTATGCCCTACAACAACATGCATAGAAAACAGGAAAAGAAGCCAAAAGGCTAAGCACGACCAAACATTCGTAAACAGATCATGTGTGGGTAAAACATTCAAATCATACTAATCAACTCTCTTCACACCCAATTATTCTATACACAATCATACAAGCATGGAAAGAAATCAGCAGGGTTAAAATGGTAAACACGTAATACCTTGTTCAAGGTTATTTGTCAAAATTGCACATAATACTGAAAGTCCTTAAATGGAAATGCAGAAACCACCTACCTCAGTTTCGGGAGATCGATTTACTCCGGTGTCGGCCCATGGATCGACCTAGTACATGGTAGATCTAAAAAAATGTCAAAATCGTTCAACCCATAGTATCTCACGATAGAGGAGAAAACAGAAGATGGTGATCTAGTAGAATCGATAACATATTAATGTGATTCCAACACAACTGACAGTGTTCGATTCGGAGGAAGGATGCTTTCTTGGGGTTTCTTCAAAGATATGTGGTCGTACAAAGCTCTTGGATGAACAAGACCTATAAGAAGAGTGTTCTGGCGATTAAACCCGACCCTAGTGAATATAATGAAAAAAATTGAATGTACATGTTGTGAACATTCTATGTATATGGTGTGTACTCACTGTTTTCGTACTCCTCTTTAGGTGGCCTCTAGGCAACACAACATGGCCGTGTGCATGGCGACTACATAGCCAGCACCCGACTACCTGTGGTAACTGAGTACACAGCGTGTACTCATAAAGTACATGGCGTGTACTTCAAAAAATTTCATAATTTTCATCTTTTTCTCCAAAACGACCAGAAAATGAAGAACATAGCTGAAAAGAAGGTCCGGGTTTTTACAAACACCCCCCCCCTTAAATAAATTCGTCCCTGAATTTCCCTAGTGTCTCATAGGGGAAGATACCACCAACAATTCCGGTCAGTGACCTCATACATCAACCTCCCACTCCCATGTCTCGTCATGTACTCACCCGTTCTGCCATAGAACCCATACCAGAGGGACATACCAACCACAGAGAACCATTTTACTGCGATCAAAAATCCAAATCGGATTCTCCTCGAATGACTCATTCACTTCGAGCTCAACCACCTCATGTTGAAAGGCATGAGACGGGTCTGAAAAGTAATGTCGGAGCTGAGAAACGTGAAAAACTTCGTGCGTAGATTGGTACATTTGAGGTAATTGAAACTGATAGGAAACCGTCCCAACACTCTCCAGCACATCAAATGGACCGACGTACCTCTACAAAAGCATACCCTATCTCTTAACCCTTTTGTGTCCTAACCTTAGTGTAACACACAGGAAAACTTGATCCTCGACCTTGAACTCCAGAGGTCGTCTCCGATGATCTGCACAAGACGTCTGTCGAGACTATGCAGTATCAATCATCTTCCGAATCAACTTTACCTCTTCTGTTACGTCTTGAACAAGATGAGGTTCCATATGAAGAGTTTCTTGAAAAATATTATTTTAGGAAAACTCCACAAGAGGTATATTATTCTCCCAAAAACCTCCAAAATCTAGAACACATGCTCAGAGCATGTCCTCAAGAAACAGAATCGTATGCTCGGACTGGCCATTTCTCTGGGGGTGGTAAACTGTTCTCAAAAGTACCTATGTACCCAATGCCTTCTAAAGTGTCTGCTACCCCGAGAAGTAAAACAAGCATCCCTATCTGAAACAATAGAGTGTGGAACTCCATGCAGACGTACAATCTCACTGATGTACAATTGTCCCATCTCATCAACACTGAAGATCTCTTTAATCAGCAAGAAGTTAGAAACCATCGTAAGCCTGTCAATGACAACCCAAACTGCATCATTCTATAGAGGAAACCTTGGAAACCCTATTATGAAATCCATCATGAAATCATTACACTTCCACATTAGAATGGGTGTATAATGTAAAAGTCATTCTAGCCACTGATGCTCTGACTTCAACTACTGATAGGTAGAACACCTTATGATGAAACTAGAAACATATGTATTCATACCTGGCCACCAATACTAACGATGTAGATCACGATACATCTTGGTGACACCGAGATGAATTTCCCATACTAAGGAATGAAAATCATGCATCAAAACCACGTGTATATCTACTGTCACCCATACATGCCCCTGGAACTGAAAGATCTCATCCCCGCTTATTGTCCATCCAGGAATAGGGCCCTCTCTTGAGACATTGTTTCGTAGGACTAGTAAATCTGAATCTGATAGCTACCTCATTAGCCCTTGATCAAGAAGAGTAGAGGTAACAGCTATAGAAGAAAGAAACGGATGCGCTTGACTGTCATGCACCTCTAAATGCATCTCGGAGAACAAATCCATATGCTGCCACTTACTACTAGCCTGCTAAACTTCCTGTATTTGATTCCCCCTGTTCAACGCATCAGCCACTGCATTGCCTTTAATGGGAGTATAGGCAAGCTCAATGTCAAAGGACTGACAGTACTCAATCCACCTTCACTGTCTCAAATTCAAGTCATGCTGAGTGAAAATGTACTTGAGACATTTGTGGTTGGTGAAAACCACAAAATGATCTCCTATAAGATAATGTCTCCAAACGTGCAAGGCATGAACAACTGTCACCAACTCAAGATCACGCATCAGGTAATTCATCACATGTGGCCTCAATTGCCGAGACCTGTAGGCAACAACCCCATATCCCTGCATAAGAACAACATCCAGCCTGATACCTCATGCATCATAGTAAACAGTATAGCTCTTTCCCAACTCTAGAAAGACTAGTATCTGTGCTGAAGTAAACCTCCATTTAAGCTCATGAAAGGTTTACTTACAAGAATCTAACTATAATAACATCACACCAATCTTAGTAAAACCCGTCAACGGTACCTATGAGCATGAAATGTCCTGTATGAAACGTTTGTAGTATCCTGGAAGCCCTGGAAAACTCTGGACCTCAAAGACGTTAATCAGCTGCACCCAGAAAACTACTACTCTCACATTCTCTGGGTCTAATGATACTCTTGTCTCTGAAATAACATAACCATAGAAGTGAATCTTATCTATCCAGAAGTGGCATTTTTATAGATTAGAATATAATTGATTCTCTCTTAGTTTACTCAAAACGATCTCAAGATGTGTAGCATGGTCGTGTCGAGTGTGAGAGTACATCATGATATCATCCATGAAAACCACCACAAAGGAATCCATGTATGGATGGAACACTCGGTTCAATAGTGTGATGAAATCTTCAGGCGCGTTCATGAGACCGAATGGCATAACCATATAATAATATAGACCATACCTACATCAGAAGGCTATAAGAGGTATATATGATGGTCTAACACACAACGGATGGAAGCTGGACCCAAGTCAATCATCAAGAACACCTGAGATCCTCGAAGCTGTTCAAAGAGATCATCAATCATAGGAAAGGGATATTTGTTCTTGACCATCAATTGGTTCAGCATCTGATAATCCACACAAAGCCTCAGGGCACCGTCCACCTTTTTCACAAACAGGATAGGAGAAACCCAAGGAAAAGTACAATGTTGGATGAAACCCTTTGCCTGCAACTCCTCCAATAGCTTCTTAGGCTCCTAAAACTCAGGTGTATCCATCATATAATGAGCAATGGACACTTGTGCTGCTCATGGAACAAGCTTAATAGAAAAGTCTACCTCACGTTCCGAATGCAAACCTGAAATGTCCTCTAGAAAGACATCTCTGAAATGATCCACCACTGGATGAAAGTCTAACTGTGAAGTCCCTTGGTCATCCAGATATAGACTAGAAAAGTGGGATGTAACCCCCCAAATCAATGATTCTTGGGTGCCTCTCTACTCCCTTGGACATCCCATTCACCCTTATGAAGAAACGATCTACCCTCTAGTGATGTGAAACTCACCCTACGACGATAACAGTCTACGACTGCCTGGAATGGAAGTATCTAGTCCATCTCGATAATAACATCATAGCATGACATATATAGGACATTGAAGTCCCATAAGAATTTGAACCAGATAACTTGTAGAGGGAACTCCATGCACTGACGTATACTAGTCGTTCTAGTCCCCAATGGAGTGTCTATCATCAAGATATCAGCAGAAGAAAAGATGCAGAGGCCAAGGCTATCCACAATAATAATATATATAAATTTATGGGAAGACCCTATATCTGAAGGATCAGAAGCTAAAACTGAGGCTACTAAGATCTTCCCTCGAAATGTAGAGGGTCTGGGATCCAGTTCTTTCTCAGACTGGTCTAATGCAAAATTCTGACCTATGTCGCGGTCCTCTTACATATCCTGACCACTTTAAGCTGTTCCCCCTGCTGCCACTGAAAGGCTGGAAACTGGCCTCCATAGCCACGACCTTGACCTCGACCTGAATGGCTGGAAGAACACCAGTTCCTTGACTAGATAGAAACTGGTGGCGCTACTCCTGAAAGTGGAGTCACAGAAGAACCCCTATCACCAGTTGCTGGTGAGAAGATCTAATAAAAGTGTTGAAGGTGACCAATCTTTCCAAAAGATCTTCACTCCAATCGGTCTCTCGGGCAATGTGGCCTCGTATTGCTACTCTTCCCACACTATTACCACACCACCTTGCTACTAGAAGATGCGTCCCGCCTACTCTGATCTCCCCGTGAAGTCTCCCTACGACGCTTCTTGCTATTAGTAAGAGAAATATTAACTTTAGATTCCAAACTGCCCTGGATCATAGCTCCATAATCCCTCATATTATGCTCTATGATTAGTGCCTGGTTGAAAATAGAGGATATAAAAGTCAACATGAAGATGTTCACCTGAGATTGGATGTCGTGCCTCTGACCATCCTCAAACATCCGTGCAAGAAAACAACTCATCACCTGCTAGAAGAGGTGTGAAACGCAGCAGCTCGGTAAAGTGTGAGGAATACATCATAAAATTAAGAGTAACTTGCTCTAGACTCATGAACTCTCAGGTTTGATCGGCCCTAAAGGTATCCAGATAAAATTAATTTTAGAAGATGCACCTAAACTCATCCCAAGACATATTATACTGGCTTCCCACATGTAAGATCACATCCCACCTCCTCTTGGAGGAGTCTGCAAAGAATGTAGGTAGTGAGCATCAACCTCTTCTTTGGAGGTATCTCCAGATGCTCGACAATCATCAGTGTGGATTCTAGCCATGACTCTACAGCCTGGGTTCCTCTGTCCCCAGAGATATAGGGGGATGCTGCTGCTGAAAGACCCACGTCAATTCAACCATCGATGGGGTAGGAGGTGGTGCTCTCTGAAAGGTCTGCATCATTTTAAAAATTCTCTCCCTAAACTATGCATCATCACCTATATCAGGTACAATGGAGAGTTCCAAGGCTGGCACAACAGGAGATTCCACTAGGTGTCCTTAATCAACCATGTTTGTTGTCTTATCCCCACCTGGCCATAGGCATACAACCGTAGGTTGTCTCGGTGGCGTGATTCTGCAAGGTCAAGAACACACCTTAAAACAAGATTGTCACAAACTGAAAACTAGATGAGTAAGAAGAGAACATGAGAAAAAAAAAGCACTCATGTTATACGAAACATGACTACACGGTGTGTACAATTCCTACACGACATGTTTTGTTAAGTCATTTACATGGGTGTATACTCCTACCAAAAACTGGTTATGTAACACCCCAAACACACGGCGTGTTGTCTTAATACATGGTGTGTACATGAATCCTCTTTCTTTTCTTGAGTCCTTCTACATGGTTAATCCACATGGTTCTCCTAAGACAAGACTACACGGCATGTTCACGGTAGACACAACATGTACTAGACAAGCTTCACTTGGCCTGTGTCGTTAGTGACACGGCCTGAAGCACGGCTCACACTACACAGCGTGTTCAAGGCGGACACAACATGTATGTGAAATGATAACACTGACCTGTGTTGATAGTGACACGACTGACTACCTGGGTTAAACTACACGGTGTGTTCGATCCTGACATGATGTGTATGTATTAAGGATTATCTGTCCATGTTGTTAGTTACACAGACAGACACATGGTCAACACTACATGACCTGTTAAACCTGTACACGACATGTTCCCACCAGAATTTCCCCATCCTGTGTCTATTCCCACACAGCCTATGACAGAGTTAGAGACAACACGACCTATACATAAAGCACATGGAGTGTACTTAAGAAAAAAAGTTTCTTCCCGAACAGAATAACACATGGTGAGTATTGAAAACTACACGGTGTGTATACTGGGTATTCCCAGACAATAAGCCTCAGAAACTACTCCGGAGCCTAGAAAACACTAAAACCAACATCAAAGTGCCATATTCCAATCTGTGAGGGCCCATACTCCCCGAAAATCATATTTTTTCATCTTACACATGTTATAACAAGTAATACAAAGACAACGATCCACCAAATTCTAGTCCATGAGGGTCCATAACACCTCATGGACCAATGTTTGGAATTCATTCAATCAAAACATTACACAAACAATACCCTATCAAATAGCAGGTATTTTTATCAAGGCATCTATCACAACATCATTTATATTGTACACAACATCTATCACAACAACATACAATCGCTAATGCATCCTAGATGACATAGCAATAATACATGACATGTGATTTCTTGAAAGTGACTATATGATGCATGAGTTGGAAAAACCTCATATAATCAGGTAGAGATAGATATAGAACCTCAATAAAATTAATGATAAAAGCACAAAACATGTGAATCACCCAACAGTGAAAATAAAATCAACAATAATGTTGAAAAAATAGAAAAATTGCATTAAACGAGGTAGATTGGCTATTCCCTGTACATGAGTTAGCTACTCCAAGTAAAAAATTATTACCAAGTACCTATTCCATAATATCCCTAGATAAATGCTCCCAATAGTAAGTCAAGAGATAAGATTTCGTCTGATACCACTTCGTAACATCCTGGTTCGGGAAGCCAGGCAGGGGAACCCCGTACCTGGTTGGTCACATGGCCTCAAGAGCATTTCCCCAAATGCCAGAGGCTTCCCACTTGCAGTGAGGGAATTGGATGTGATAGTGGTGAAACTATACCTTCATCCACAGAGATACATAGAAGAAGGAAAACAAATACATAATAGAGAAAGTAGTAAAAATACCAACAACAGTAATATCAGAAGACTGGAAGAACCTAAAACTGAAGCATATATATATATATATATATTTGATGCATGGTACATATATCTAGGATTGTATCCAAACAAATCACAATGATGGAATAAAAAAAGTACCAAACCAATGTAGAAAAAACATATAAACAGCTCCTCAGCATCGCAATCCTAAGCCTACTCCCATTCTCTCAAGCTCCACAACAAATCAAGTACCTAAAGTAGAAGGTCGCTTTCCCTTATCTTTACCTGAAATAATATAATCTGTTTGGGCACAAAATCCTGGACCAAAATGGGTGTGAGTCTATATCCTAATAGAAAACCACCCGAAGATATGTTCCTAACATTTAGTGAATATATGGTAGGTAAAATTACAAAAACAAGTAAACAAGAATGTACTCAGCAGTAAAAAATCTATATTTTCAATATCAAGACACAGCGAACCAAGATTCTATACACAAATAGGCAACCCTCTGGGGAGTACTCACGACCCATCCCCTCTGGTACTACCTAAAAAGTCCAAGAAACCCTCGGTGCAGTACACTCCGTCTAACCCCTATGCTTCTGTCACAAGAATATATATGAATAGACTCTGTGAGGAAGAACTCAAAATCATTTGCTCTTACAGTCATAAGTAAAACAAGACTCTATAAGGATGCACACACAGTCAATTCCCTTTATAGTTTATGGTAGTCAAGGACTACCTGAGGAAGCTCACACGGTCAATTACCCTTATATCCCCAAGGTCAAGGACTCTCTGAGGAAGCTCACTCGGTCAATTCCCCGTATAGCCCAATGTCGTTCATGTAATTCAAAGACTCTCCAAGGATGATCACATGGTCAAATCCACTTATAGTATAAATCAGTCAAGGACTCACTTAGTAAGCTCACTCAGTCAATTCCCCTTATATCCCCAACTGGTCCTAGGCTCTCTGAGGAAGCTCACTCAGTCAATTCCCCATATAGTCTACAACATCAGGTTCTCACGGCCTTGTGTAAGTCAACAAGCATAGAAATGAAATATGGCCAAAGTAAACCTACCGAACTACTTGGATAACCAGTCTACAACATTACAAGCATTTCATAATACACACTCTCCACCCTACAGTTACAGGCATGGAAAAAAGGCAAGGCAGCCAAAAGGCTAAGCAGGAAAAAACGGTCGTAAACTGATCATCCGTCGGTAAAACAACCAAATCATAGTAATAAACCCTATTCATAACCAATTAATCTCTACAGGATCATACAATAATGGAAGGAAATCAACAGGGGAAAACGGTAAACATGAAATGCCTAGTTAAAGGGTATTAGTAAAAATTGCACATAATACTCAAAGACATTCAACAGAACGGAACAAACCACCTACCTCGGTGTTGAGAGATCTATATACTCCGGTGTTTCCACTTGGATAGACCTTGAACACCGTACATCTATAAAACCATCTAAAATGTTAAACCCAATATATCTCACAATAGAAGATAAAACAAAATATTTTCCTTTAAGGGAAGCGAGAACTCACCGATGTGATTCCAACAAAACTGATGGTGTTTGATTCGGAGGACAGAAGCTCCCTCTGGGGTTCGTCGATGATCTGCGGCCGTACGGAGCTCTTGGTTGAACGAGACCTAGAAGGAGAGCATTCTGGTGATTCGATGAGACCATAGTGCGTTTAATGATTAAAAACAATGTACACAACATGTACTTTTGAAGTACATGGTGTGTACTCGCCATTTCTGTACTCCGATTTTAGAGGCCTCCAGGTCACCCCACTTGGTCGTGTGCATTTCTACTACACGGAAAACACCCTGCTACATGCGGTAACTGAGTACACATCATGTACTCATAAAGTACACAGCATGTACTTAAAAAATTTCCATAATTTTCCTATTTTTTGTAAAAAATTACTAGAAAAGGAAGAACATACCTGAAAAGTAGGTCCGAGATCATACAAAATGTTTCATTTTTTAGGGAATTTTTTTATCCTCAAGATCACAGTCATCAATTTCATTTTTATAATGGACTAGATGGTTTACTATCAAGATTATTTGGATTCTTATTTATGAAGTGTATAATGTACATCACCAAAGGGAAACATCATTGTTCTAAAATGGGAATGGGTCTTCTAGGTAATTGATGATTCATAAAAGAATCGCGTGTTGAGTAATGTGAATTCTAATATTTATACCCTTCATTTTGATTATCAATGAATATTTAATGATGAATTTCACTATGTGGTAGATAATTTCGGCTTTTTTTCTTGAAGAATTTTTATAACTACCTCCTCAGAAAAAGGTTGAGATCTCTATTTTACATGTTAAAGAAGCTTCACTAGTGTCCATTCATCATTAAAAGATGGAAAACACTATGTTTTGATTGGTCAATAAAATTATAGAGAGAATATAATATAATGGTTTTATATAACCCGTCACTCCACCTTGGTGGTCACCCATTCTTTTTACAAAGAAGGATTTTAGAGACCTCACTCTCTTTGTAGAATACCAAAAAATATAATAGATTCATATAAAGAACTGGAAATCATTACCTCTTATTGAATACATATTGTATCCACTCTGGGAAATGATGATTTATCAAAGATACATTTTAGGTTATATAATCACTTGTTCTGTGAGAGGCCATTATATATACATGATACTATGTTCCCTAGATGGTATGGTCATAATGAGTATCAATTTTTGATATAAAGTTTGATAAATTCTCCTTATTATTTATTTCATTGATGAATCAGGTTGTCCACACATATCTGGTATCATTTTTTGTGGTCTTTAGGGATGATAAATTTTTGTAATCATGCACTAAACATAACCATGTGAAACATATTGATCTTATCTTGAACATTAACTACTGGAATGTGGGTTTTTTCCAACACTTACATACCAACTATTTTAT
This sequence comes from Viscum album, assembly GCA_963277665.1. Taxonomy (NCBI): domain Eukaryota; kingdom Viridiplantae; phylum Streptophyta; class Magnoliopsida; order Santalales; family Viscaceae; genus Viscum; species Viscum album. The sequence continues at coordinate 1,377,649,528 of OY728147.1, read as the reverse complement.
AAAACCATTGGTGTAGAATATTTTTACCAATGTTTTCATAAAAATATTGGTAAATCAAGTCCTAAGAAACATTCACAAAAGGATTAAATAGAATCGTTGGAAAAAGGATGGATTAAGGGACCTTTTAACAACGGTCCTTTAGAACCATTGGTATAAGTGTGGGCGGAAAATTTTTACTAACGGTTTTTAAAAACTGTTGATAAATGTTTCCCCCAAATTAACAGCAGTCCTTCCTCTCCCCCATTAATGATACAGAACTGTAAACCAGAGCAGTTCCCCTAAATTCTTCCTCTCTCTCGGCGATCTAGGAGCTCTTTCGGCTTCCTCTTTATCCATCCCATCCAAGCTGCTGAATCTCTTTCTTAATCTCTATCTAACCCATCGTAAATTACGTATTTTTTTAATTGGTACCTTAGGTTTATTTAAATTTATCTAATATTTCAGTTTTTAGTTTTTATTTTGATGTGTATATGTTATGGTTTCTATTTTGATTTAACCTATATGTGATTAGCATGTATCGTCATTAAGATGTGCAATGATGTGGGTTAATTAGAGGTAAGTGATGATATATGATATTTTATGGGTTATTGTGAGGAATTTATTTCTCTTTAATTGATTGGTTCATAATACAAAAGTTGGTGCTGCATATATTATGTAATTGGAATTGGTAATGTAAAATGTTGGACTCAGATTTCCGATTTGGTTATTTGGATTTCATTCTATATCAAAAGTGTGTTTATCTCTATTTGACTATGGGTGTATTTTCTAATTTACTAATGTATTTATTAAACTTACCATGAAATAGACATTTCCTACAATACAAAAGCACCAAAAAAATCATAGATTGAAACTAAAAACCACAAGACACACATGTGAGACACCCCTTGACATCAACGGATAGTTAAGAGCCATTAACATAGGAACTGAAGTCGATTGGAAGTCAAGACTTGAGAAATTCCCATTACTAGTAGAAAATATACCAATAGATTTATTCTTCGTATAGTATAATGAAATGGTTTACACCCTCATTACCAAGAAGACCATATAGTTTATGGACTGGTGCCCAACCTGGTTCAAGAGTAGCATAAACTACTAAACATTGATTGAGGTCCCTCTAAGGTCCTTTCCATAGTGAAGAGGGTTATGTGAATATTATTCAAATCAACTAATGTTTCATAGGTGCATATTAAATGGCTAGGTGAACTGGTATGGTGTTTCCAACAACGTGCTATGTAAAGAACATAATGAAAATGAAGAGATTATTAAATGCAACTATTTCCCCCTTGCTTGCAGGAACATGATTTGACCTGTGGGGCAATGTGGTTCTTATATATTGGGCAGTGACATGTATAGTCAGAGAATACAATTATGTTTTTGTTTAGTTTTTATTTTATTTTCTTTATCACATTCGCCACTTAGGTATTTTACTTCTTTCTACGAATGGATGGTGGTGAGGCTATATTGACTAGTTGACGTAGATCACTTGTATAATGTAATACCATGAGGAGTGAGTGTGAGGAAAGATTTAGAGATAGAGGAGCCTTAGGGTCTTCCATGAGATGGAATTATTTTTCTAAAACATTGTGTGGGAACATTTCTGGAGTATTTTGGAGTCATGAAATAACCCCAAGTTTCTCCTTAAGATATCATAAATAACCCCATGTGTCTCCAAGTTTCTTCATACATCGTATCATTCTCGCATGGTTTGGCCACTCACCCAATCCTACCAAACCTATCCTTTTCTATCCTCTCAGTCACATAGGCTAGACTCATCTCTCGAGAATTATCCCATGTCTCGATCCACATCTCATCATCCGACTAGACAAAGAGGATTATTCAGCTTATGATTCTCCTAGTCCCAAAAGCACACCATGTTGAACACATCTACATTATATTCTCAATAATACGATCAAGAATATCTTCAAAATCATGTATTATAACCCAGACTAACTAACCAGGTTCCATCCTAAGCTAAATCACACCAAGCCTCTTGGCATTATAATGCAAATTTGTCAAACAATACCCAATACCCACACTAGCATCTCATCCTTCATCTCCATAGTTGAACTCTTGAATAATTAAATGGAGTAAAACCTTTCATAATACATTTTATATACTCAAAGGGACCATCCCACTCTAAGAACCTACCAAGATTCCAATCCATCCACATATGTATTTCCTCATCAAACTCTAGATGTACAATTTCCACACCTATCACTACAATGCCCAATCCTGTTAGGAATATTTTACATTATCGAAATCCACATTGTTAGTGACATCAATCACATTAAATAGCATAAGGGTCAACTAACCCCTACATTCCTTGAATTATTCATGTGTATAAGCCCCGAGAAAACAGGCTATGAACTAAATCCATAAATAATAATTCCAAATGCATTCATCATTTTGAAATAAATATCTCATGTGTAAACATAAAAACCAAGAATAATAAGTCCTCAACCCTTGTATCGAACACAAACAAACTTTGTTGAAACTCAGGACAAATTGATTATATACCATTAATAGGAAGAGTAATTCTTAATTAATAAGAATGTACAATTTGATAGTATCATTTTAAAACATTGATTAGTGTCCTAGTTTCTTGGAGGACTATGAGTTAACCCATGGGGCGCTGGGGTACTTATATGTTGGGCGGTGCCATGTATAGTCACATGAGACAAGTATTTTTTAGTTTAGTTTTATTTTATTTTATTTATCGCATTGGTAACTTATATCTTTGAATGCTTTCTATTGATATATGGTAGTTATATTCTGCGAAGGGTGGAAAAAAGAGTTCAGATCGATTCAGTCCACCAGCTTTGATACGAGGTAGGATTCTATGGTTACTACTTCTCTCACACCTCATTTATTTGTGGATTTAGTGTTTTTTACTCCATATTATGTTTTTTGTAGGGCGATGGATCATTTCGTGTTGGTTCAAGTGGATTTGATTTTCTGATGCCAATCTATGTATGTCTTTAATTCCATTGGTTGTTTTCTCACTGTTTATGTAGCGTCCTTCATGTGTTTTAAGGTTATTAATATCCTTTTTGTAGTGCGTTGATCCCTGGTCATTTGTATCGAGTTGCCAAGTCAAAGGCGACTCGCCTGCATGTGCATAGGTAAGTAAGTATATGTATGTGGGTTCCCTAGTATTGGGTATAGTCACCCATGGTAGTGATTATGCTCGTATGTGGCTAGATGTTCCCATATATATATATATATATATTCCAACACAGGTGAGTGGAGACTAATATATTCATATAAGAATATGTGCAAGGATACCCTTGCACATGCTCATGGCTATGCTGGTGTGTGCATAGGGGCTATGTGTCCTTGCATGTGTGCGAAGGTGTGTATACCGAGTAGAGGAGCAACAACTTTTAGTTAGAAAGATCCCAGAGGTGAAGTGGATGGCTTAGTTCCACCTTGAGGTAGAGTCCCTCTCATAGCCTCTTTAATTTAAGAATGATTTAAATTGAATTTAGATTCGTTCTTAATTCTTCTTAATTATATTGAATGGCATATCATGAATAAGTGTTCATTAATATAATTGTTCCATTTGATAAATAAAGTCATGTTTTTATAATAAAACCCCTCCAACAGAGGTGTGCTATCTGCGAAAACTCACAGTGATAGTTTAGGGTGTCATAATTAGACTCTCAATCAGTAGTTTCAACAACCTAGAACCACTTTTAAAAGCAATGAATATAAAATATATACATTTATCCTACCATAATCCTGAATCAAGAGTCTATTTTTATACCATAAGATCAGTTTCTATAATGTGAAGGATAGATACATAGAATTTATTTGGAATCCTAGCCGGAAGATGCTACCCCACGAATGTCACTGGACTGGGCCAACACAATGCGTTCATGCTGCAGTCACGCCACGATCAGGCCACTGCAACACCGCAGTCATGCCACTGTCACGCCGTTGTAATGCCGTGATTTGGACCTACTCTCGGATGACTACCCGTGGCAGTTTTCAGTCCTGTCGGAATTCGATGTATGATACCTTGATAGTGTTTTATATACAATACCCACCCTCGTCTCGGGACCCCAGACATCCCCCCCACCCTCCTACCTGGACCCCAGACAGCCCCTTGAAATCCCCCCTTCCTCCCTGGACCCTAGATCCCAATATAATCTATCTTCAAGATTCACCCTAAATCCCAATGGATAAAAGGTTTATAGAGTTTTAGAAAAAAGATGAGAGAATAGTGAAAACCCATATAGAAAAGAGGAAGCAAGGAAAGGATTAGAATCACCCGGATCTTCAATCCGCACTTGACGACACTCAAAATGCCCATGTGACATGTACGGGTCAAATCCGCCTCAAACTGAGGCACGATGTGCCCGGTACCACTCAATGTGTCTCACTTTTATTTGAAATGGACAACATTTTAAAATAAAAAAACAACGGACATATGGGAAAACAATCAAACAGATTCGGATTGTGTTGATATTTTAGAAAAAACGAACCATGGGTCATTTTTGACGTGTACGAGTCCTCCCCTCCATAATCTGAGGCATGGTGTTGCTGACATCACTCAAAGTGTATCTCTTTTGTTTCAAAAGTACATCATTTTCAGTGAATACAACAACTGACATACGAAATACATTCCAAAGGCATTCAGATACTGTTGAAAGATTATAATAACAATCCAAGGGTCATATGTGATGTGTACGTGTCAACCCCACCACAATCTGATTCACTTTGTGGCCGGTATCACTCTAAGTGTATCACTTTTATATGAAATGGACATAATTTTAAGTGAAAACAACAACTGGCATACGAAAAATCGACCAAATGCATTCGGATTGTGTTTATACTTAAAAACAATGATCCATGGGGTCCTTTTTGTTGTGTGTGAGTCAACCCCGCCTCAATCAAAGGCACGGTGTGGCTAGTACCACTCAAATTGTCTCACTTTTATTCGAAATGGACAACATTTTAGGGGAATACAACATCTAGAAATTGGAAAACTGACCAAATGCATTATGACTGTGTTGATACTTCAACACAATGATCCATGGGTAATTTTTGACGTGTATGGGTCAACCTCACCTCAATACGAGGCATGGTGTGGCTGGTACTACTCAAAGTGTCTATGTTTTCTTTGAAATGGAGAACATTTTTATTGAAAAGAACAAATGGAATACGAAAAACCAACCAAACACATTTGGATTTTATTGATACATTAGGAAAAGAATCCAAGGGTCATTTGTGATATGTAAGAGTAAACCCCGCCTCAATCCGAGGCATGGTGTGGCTGGTACCACTCAAAGTGTATTTCTTTTGTTTGAAATGGATACGCTATTAAGTAAAAACAACTAGCATTTAGAAACCCAACCAAACACATTCGTATTCTGATGATACTTTAGAAAAATGATCCATGCGACATTTTTGTCATTTAACAGTCAACCCTACCTCAATCTGAGGTGTGGTGTGGCCATCACCACTTAAAGTGTCACTCTTTTGTTTCAAATGGATACTTTTTTTTTGTAAAAACAACTCACATACGGAAAAATGACCAAACACATTCGGATTGTGTTGATACTTTAGGAAAACTATCCACGAGTCATTTTTGACGTGTATGAGTTAACCCCGCATCAATCTGACGCATGGTGTGGCCGACAACACTCATAGTGTCTCTCTTTTGTTTCCAAAAGACATCATTTTAAGTGATTGCAACAACTGACATACGGAAAAACAACCAAAGGCATTCAGATTCTATTGAAACGTTTGGAAAACAATAAATGGGAAATATGTGATGTGTATGAGTCAACCCCTCCTCATTCCGAGGTCCATTGTGGCTGGAACCACTCAAACTGTCTCACATTTATTTGAAATGGACAGGATTGTAAGTGAATACAACAATTGGCATACGAAAAACCAACCAAATGCATTCGGATTGTGTTGATACTTTAGTAAAATGATATATGGGTCATTTGGGACGTGTATAAGTCAATTCCGCCTCAATCAGAGGCGTGGTGTGGCCGACACCACTAAAAATGCCTCTTTTTTATTTAAAATGGACATCATTTTAAGTGAAAACAACAACTGATATACGAAAAAATGACCAAACACATTAATATTTTATAGAAACCTTAGGAAACCGATCCATGGGTCATTTTTGATGTGTAAGAGTCAACCCCGCCTCAATCTGTGGTGCGGTGTGGCCGGAACCACTCAAAGTGTCTCACTTTTCATTGAAATGGGCAACATTTTAAATAAAAACAACAACTGGCATACATAAAACCAAACAAATGAATTTAGATCCTATTGATACATTAGGAAAAAAAACCCATGGGTTATTTTTGATGATTACGAGTCAACCCCACCTCCATCTGAAGCACGGTATGGTTGGTACCACTCAAATTGTCTTTCTTTTGTTTAAATGGATACAATTTTCAGTAAAAACAACTGGCATATTTAAAACTGGAAAAACACAATAGGATTTTATTGATATTTTAGGAAAATGTTCTGTGGGTCATTTGGGATGTGTATGAGTCAACCTCGCCTCAATACAAGGCTCGGTGTGGCTGAAACCAGTCATTGTGTCTCTCTTTTGTTTCAAAAGGACATCATTTTAAGTGAATACAACAACTGAAAAATGGAAAACTGAAAAAAGGAAATCAGATTTAGTAAAAACATTAGGAAAACGATCCTTGGGTCATATGTGACGTGTAAGAGTCAACCTTGCCTTATTCTGAGGGCTGGTGTGGCCATAACCACTCAAAATCTCTCACTTATATTTAAAATGGACAGTATTTTAAATGAAAACAACAACTGGCATATGGAAAATAGACCAAATGCATTAGGATTGTATTTATGCTTTAGTAAAATGATCAATGGGTAATTTTTATGTGCTCGAGTCAACCTCACCTCAATAAAAGATGCGGTGTTTTCGACACCACTCAAAATGACTCTTTTGTTTAAAATGGAAATCATTTTAAGTGAAAACAACAAATGACATACGGAAAAGTGACTAATCAAATTTAGATTCTATTGAAAAATTAGAAAAACGATCCAGGGGGCATTTTTTATGTGTTCAAGTCAACCCTGCCGTAATCCGAGGTGTGATGTGGCCGACACCACTCAATGTTTTTCACTTTTATTTGAAATGAACGACATTTTAAGTGAAAAAAATGATTGACCTATAAAAAACCAACCAAACCCATTCAGATTCAATTGATTCATTATGAAAAGGATCCATGGATTACTTGTTACATGTACATGTCAACCCTACCTCAATCCGAGGCATAGTGTGGCCGCTACCACTCAATGTGTTGTTCATTAGTTTAAAATGGATATACATTTAAGTAAAAACAAATGGCATATAGAAAACTGGCAAAACACATTTAGATTATGTAGATACTTTAGGAAAATGATCTATGGGTCGTTTTTGACATGTACGTGTCAACCACGCCTCAATCTGAGGCGCTGTGTGGCTGGAACCACTCAAAGTGTCTCTCTTTTGTTTCAAAAGGACACCATTTTAAGTGAATAAAATAACTGACATACAGAAAACCGACAAAAGGAATTTGGATACTATTAAAACTTTAGGAAAATGATCCATGGTCATATGTGACATGTACGAGTCAACTCCACCTCAGTCCAAGGGTCGGTGTGGCCACCAACCCTCAAAATCTCTCACTTTTATTTGAAATGGACAATATTTTTAGTGAAAACAGCAACTGGCATTCAAAAAACTTACCAAACGCATTCGAATTGTGTTGATACTTTAGGAAAACGATCCATGGGTCATTTGTGACACGTACGATTCAACTTCGCCTCAATCTGTGCCATAGTGTTCCCAACACCACTCAAAATGTTTCTCTTTTATTTAAAATGGACTTCATTTGGAGTTAAAACAACAACTAACATACAAAAAACCGACCAAACGCATTAAGATTCTATTGAGACAATAGTAAAACGATCCCTGGGTCATTTTTGATGTGTAAGATTCATCCCTGAATCCTTCTGAGGCGTGGTGTGGCCGGAACAACTCAAAGTGTCTCACTTTTCTTAGAAATGTACAACATGTTAAGTGAAAACAACAACCGACATGGGGAAAACCAACCAAATGCATTAAGATTCTGTTAATACATTAGGAAAAGGATCCATGGGTCATTTGTGAAATGTACAAGTCAACCCCACCTCAATCTGAGGCATGGTGTGGCTGACAACACTCAAGGTGACTTTCTTTTGTTTAAAATTGATACACTTTTATGTAAAAACAACATGCATATGTAAAACTGACCAAACACATTCAGATGGTGTTGATACTATAGGTAAATGATCCATGGTTTTTTTGTGACGTGTACGAGTCAACCCTGCCTCAATCCAATGTGTGGTGTGTTCAGAAAAACATAAAGTGTCTCTCTTTTGTTTCAAAAAGACATCATTTTATGTGAATACAACAAAGGAAATTTACACTCATCAACGATAGTCACAAACTCTTTTTCATGAGTTTTGTAGTTTCACTCATGGGATCATATGTGATGAAACTATTAAGATAATATATTTTCACCATATATTATAAAAAATACATGTTCAATGCAAAATGCATCACAAATCACTACATACACAAATCTTGGATCAGAAAAAAATTGGGATTTGAGCCAATTTCTAACTCTTATTCAACTCTCATATGTATTTATCAGACTATTCTTCCTATTATAATTTAATGGGGAGGTGGGGGGCTATGGTGGTTAGGGCGGTTGTGCAGGGGTGTGGTGAATTACTAATGGAAGAGTGGTTTTCATATGAATATTGAAATGGGTGTAAATAATGTCTGAGTTATTGAAACAGTTATTCAACTCTACTGGATGATTGTTGTCATATGAATATTGATATAGGTAATTGTAGTAAATGACATGGTTGGAAGAGTTTGATGGTTTCATGAGTTTTTTTTGTGCTATTGCTAGAGTTTTTATGTTGTTTTATGTCTTTCTGTATGTGTTTTTGTGCTATTTTTAATGAATTTGTATACTAGAGGGGCTACTAGAGGGGTTGTTGTGTAATAGTTCTAGAAATTCACAATACAAATGGTTTTAAACTATTGGTATACTTTGAGAAAAATGTAAAACCTATCCCAAGGGTTTTAGAATCGTTGGTATAATGTTCAGTGTTCAATATATACCAACAGCTTGAGTGATACTATTGGTAAAAATGCTATACAAACATATACCAACAATTAGCCTACAACTATTGGTAAATCAATACATCCACTGGCCTATATCAATGGTTTAGATCAAACCATTTGTATAGGGATTTCCTCATGGCTTACTGCACAACAGTTTGGAAAACCATTTTTATAGGCTATACCAACAGTTTTCAAGACTGTACCAACGGTTTAAAACCATTGGTATAACCTTCATTTCCAGTAGTGATTATATGGGAAAATCATCTATATTCTCTGTATTGTAAATTACACATTTTTATCAACAATATTCTCTTACTAGGGAACATCAACTCATGGAAATAGTATCTGTTGATGCAGAGAAGGTGAGTTCCTTGGATTCTAGGGAGAATTAGAAAAAATCATTTGAAATATGATTTTTCAAAATCCAAGATGGTGATTACATACATGTTAATAAGGATTTCTGATTTCATTCAAAACCAGTCATAGTATTCACTACAATTGGTGTGGTGTTTAAATGGTATGAATCATATGATGTAGATTTCAAAAATTTGAAAAGATGGAAGACCTTAGCACTGATTTTAATTCTTCTTGATTCGGGAGGATGTTATATAGTATATTTTGATGCATTAGGAGCTAGAGTATGAGCTGTTATGATGAAATAATATCGATTTTTGGAATATGAGTCTCAATAGTTGAGGCTAGAATAGAGTTAATTCTTAATAAACACTATTGATCTAGTATATGTAGTTTATTCCATGAATTTTAGAATGAATTTTTGTTCTTATAGGGATATTTTTGGTTTTAACAAACCACAACTCATGAAATATATCATCATATATTGTGACATGAACATCAAACAGTGAAGCCGTTTAGAATACCTATAATATATTTATGATGAACTTGCCTATATGTTAGGGATGGAAATTTTTTCCCTGATTATTATAACATAAAAACTAGGTCACAATTATTGTAAGATAGATGTAGTGAGTGGAAACATATGGCTATATTGACTATGATTCATTTCGAGGTCCAGTAGAATCATGGAAATATTTTCTTTATAGCATTCATAGTGTCCCCATCACTTATTGATAGAGTTATAATGAGGAAAAACCCAAAACATGTGGGATTAGTCCTAAAGGGGTGTGTTTTTGGATAGAATACTCTGCCATGCTGGATCATTGGTGAGGATGAGGTCTTTTTCATCCATGAATGCATATTGGATTCCACATAAATCATTATGGATTTAATATGAGAGTCCCAAGACACTACATGAGTGTCACACCATGGGAATGAAATGATGTTTCATGATATTCATTTCAAATATTGGTGGCCTATAATTTGAGTGTAGAAAACATTATTTGTTACTATGTTTTCCACATGTCAATAGGTAATGGGGAAACACCATTGTCCAGTATAATATTGAAAATTATTTACTATTATTTACTGGAAATGGGTTGATGTCACTATGTAATTAATTATTTTTTTACAATGATCCTCTTGAGGAAATGATTTTATAATGGTGATCATTGAATTCTCCGTGAAGGACTCTCACATTTGCTAATCAATGATACATTTTCAGAGTATTCCCATTGAATGATCCGTGTCTGGGATATTATCTACCATCATAGATTTATGTGGATAATTTTATCATATAAGGTCATCAGTTTTACTATTCAATTTTGTCTTTGGATATAGAGGTCATTAGGAACACAACTTGATTTGAGTGAATTATAACAACCACAGACCGATAAGCTGTCCGAGTCGAAAATAATGTAATTAGAGGATATGCATCAATTTTGTGTCCAAAATTTTCGGGGTTTGTGGGAGAAAAATATAACCAAGAGAAATTATCATTAAATTAAAATATTCTAAATCTATATTGATGTCTCTTTTTGAGACTATATATGGTATAACACATTGATAACATCTATGCTTGTTGTAGTCCGGATAGGTATCACTACCGTGACCTCATAACATTTTGGAGAAATTAGATGAGGTTTAGAAAATCCTAAATTGAATAGATATAGATTAGTGTCTGTATAAATTTTATTATGATTTCCTTCAATTCCCAAAATAGTTTGGTGTGGGGTATGATATTCAACTATAATGGGGATTCAATGGTTTAGGTGGTTGGGTAGGTTGGTTCCATTTTTTGTTTGACCTTTTGAGGTTTAGAGAGTATTTGATCCATGGATTATTATATAACACTTTTCAAGGAAATATAGATATGGATCATATCTTTTATGTTTCTTAGTTACATATTTACTACATAAAACCATCTCCCGTTTTCAATCATGGTGAGGGGAAACATGATGTAGACTGCTCTATTGAAGACCAATCTATATTTATTGTGGAAAAATTAATGAAGGATCTCTATGGTTGGTCATTTAATTTAATAATGGTCTTATGAAAAGATTGAAATGTAAAATATAATACCTAAAAGGACAAGTCATAAGAATGTTCCTAGTGGAATGATATTTTCATAGAAGTTGTTCTACTACTCTCAGAAGGGAAACTCAGGGATGAGTAAAATTTAGTGGGGTAGGCTGTGACAACCTAGTACATTTTATAAGGTAAAAAACATTTAAAATTCATAATAATTTCATTTTTTTGACCTAATATGAATGAATATTGATATTTAATATGTTTTGAGGGGTTTTTGGGATTGAATAGTGTATGAAGCCTGATGATTGGGAAGAAGCATGTGGGTTTCACAATTATTATAAACCTTCCATGTTGTGAACCAACTTGGGTTGACCTTGAACTGGTAACCTGAGCTGATCCGTGCAATGCACCCGGAGGTGTTCCCGATCCTCCTGGGCAGGAGGCACGCATCAAGGGAGTCATAATAGGCAACAATGGAATAATTTTACCCAATATAAAATCAAAAAATAGTGTTTTAATGTATAAAAGATCCAACCAAACGTAATATAATATCCATTACTTACATTATTTAAATTAATTATTAAGGAAACAACATACTAAAAAACAACCAAAACACCTTCGTGTGACCTTGAGGGTCACTCTCCAATCCACATCCAACTATTGACCGTGGTGATTGAACCGAATCCCGAACCTACAATAGAAAATAATTAAAAATAAAAAGGTATATGAATGACTATTAAAACTCAGTAGGTAGGAAAAAATAATTGTATTCCTAATAAACATTATTTCAATAAATAAACATTGAATTAAAGGTTTGAAATAAAATATATAAAGATAATTATTTCAAGCATTTACTTAAATGAAAATAGATAAAAATCACAATCCATTATGATCATGCCTGAAAATAGTGTTCTATTAGAAAAGTGGCTAATATAACCAAATAAGAGGTGTTCATTTTTCAAGAATGTGAAAAAGTTGAAAATACTAGTTATTTCAAGACATCTTACTTTATACCCTTTTAACAGACCACAAATTCTCAAACTTTTCAATAAAATACCAAAACCAAGAACAAGGATCATGATTCCACACGACGAGGGAAATGTCACCAACTATATAAGAAATAGATAAACACATGAAAAGATAGGAACATAGAGGATAACTAATGCATTCTTATACATGGGAACTTATACCTAGTAGCATGCCACAAATGATGAAATAATGATTCCCAAATGTCTGGCCACCCTATCTCATGAAATACCGAGGGTTTAATACCATTGTAATAGACCCTAATATCCACCTATTATAGGACACTAGTTTGTTCATGAACTACCACTGTATAAATATTTTATATAATTCCTATTTTCTATGCTAAGTTACTATTTTAGTCTTGTAAAGGGGTGTTACATATCAAATCAATAAATAATTCACATACATAGCTCATCATGCTTATCAATCAAACCTATTCCACCATGTCCACCCCATGGATGATCACTTTCCTTAAAAAATTAATTACACAAGGGAGGACCCATACTAAGGATGATATCACCTCATAATTGACCAACAAGGAATGCAAATGACCCATAAGAGGGTTTTCCAAAATGAACCATTTAGTAAAAATGATAAAAGGGACTCATGTTAATTCCACACTTGAATCCTTTTCAAAACAACTATACAAAAATTATCATCTATACCAAAAAAATGTAATTACATTTGGAAACCCCAATCACCATTTTGATGAACACCAAATAAGTTATAAAACCAAATCATTTATTTAATAATAACAAGATAAATAGAAAATCCATCTAGAAAATTTAACAATCACTTTTCATGGAAACCCCACAAAATCTATATCACACATATAATGTGATTTAAAAAATATTTTACATCAAATTAAACAATAATAATAAGCACGAAACATCACTATTTAGTAACTAATAGAGGTGTTAAAATAAATAAATCAGTGAGAAAATATCATTAATGTAGAGGTGTAAAGGGGTTATAACACACAAAAAATTACGCTCCAAAAATTCCTAGCCACTAAGATGACACAAAGGTTTCAGGAGGCAAGAACTAACTCAAGGATCTCTGGGAAGGAAAATCCCTCAAAACCAGTAAACCATGACCAATAAAATTGGCCAACATGCCCACTAGGGTTATGGTAGAAGAATAAAATGGGAGAAAATAAATGAATAAGGCTAATAGAGTAATAAACATTTTATATGGGTAAAGAATCACCAAGAAATCTCCTTTAATCCAACTTGGATTGGCTTTAAGGATCCAAAACCTCTTTGGGAGGTTTTGAAGTAGGAGGACTCTAAATGGGGGTCCAAGGGGAGAAACCCCAATTAAAATGAATGAAAACCCCAAAATACACTTTCTCAAGCAAGTCACATGGTTACCTTGAACGATTTAACAAACCATGCACAAAATGTGAAATCATTAACTGTTTAGTACTAAATGGGATTCACACATAGGATTCATGGTTTCTAAAACCACGCACAAATTATGTGACCCCATTCACATATTTTTTGTTGTAAAACTAACTATGCGCATTAACTGTGCGACATGAAAAAGGTCCCCAAATTCATCATTTTAACTCCAAAAATCATCTAACTCAAGAGGATAAACCACCCATCAAGCATACCCCATAAAATGGTTCCATAATGAGTGCTACAATTTTATTTTCCAATACATATCCTTCTTATACCATTCATTATAACGAATAATATTTCTAAACATAAGCACAAAAACCATCAAAACATATAATTTAAATATGTGGCACCTAAAACATGGATATAAACTAATATAGTAATGATAATGCATTAAAAATGATGAAAACCAAAATCAAGGTGTGATAATTTCCCCAACCATTAATTCTTTCCACCAAAAAAAGCCAAAACATTTAATAGTTGATTAATCAGTAACTAAGGACTCTCAATAAAACAAGAACTTTTCCCTTGATCTAAAAACATACCAATATAATCAATTAGATCTTATTCATATTTCCCAAAAGAGGCCAACAAACTAGAACCACTTCTTAAGAATCATAATGTTGTAATAGCCACAACCATCATAACCATACTTTGATCCAACCATTGGGAACACTCCAAAAATCCCTATGTTTAACCAAAACAATAATGAAACTAAATAATTAATCAATGTAAAAAAACCACTCAACCCGAATAACATAAAAATACCCTAAAAGGATCACCAATAGGGGAGGCTAGAACAGAATCCCCACCATTTGAAGTAATCCAGTACTAACTACTCACATAAGAATTTTCAATGAGACCCATAGTGGGTGTCACAACCATTAAGAACTAATGAGATTAAGAAAACCTGAAAAATTTCATGCAAGAACCCGAAAACCCCAACATAAAGAAAGGGGAGGGGAGGGCCAAATTTTTAAAACACTAAAACAACAACAAACAAATACCCATGAATTATCTCCTCTAGATAGCTTTAATCTAATGATACATTCTATTTTCAAGTGAAATCCAAGAAAACACACTGATATAAAACTTCCATCCCCAATGGCACAATCATAGACATTGTGTGAGGGATAAGCCCATAATTCACATTGAAATAAAAGTAAATTTGAAGAGATGTGGAGACAAAATTATATACTTAGAAACTTAAGAACTCCAATATTAGAAACACAATCGTTGAAAAACTCCCCAAAACCTGCATGATTCAAGACTATGCGCCACCTTCACTCTGAGGTATTTGGATAGATCCATGTGGTTTTATGTATCCACTGCCTCACATTCAAGATAAATTATTCCCAAATAAAAACTCTATTTATGGTTCCACATGCAGCCAAAAGACAATCCATGAAAAATATATGATAAAAACATAAATGTAAACTCACTTCCTCAGACAGTACACCTTTACCCAAATAGGGTCCTGGAAGATTCTGACACCATTCTTTATCACTCTGATAAAGAAGCATAATGAACAAGGAAACCAATAAAAAACAAAAAACACCATCAATAACAACTTCAATGAAGAATAAAAATAGAACAACTTGATGGTATATTAAATCGATCCCAAACATCTCTTTAATATAGCAAACAGGTTGGGGTATTCGTTGAAGAGTTTAAGTTAACTTTTAAAACTCAAAAACAAAATCCATAGTTTGATCAACTAGAAAGAATTCTATTGGGGAACTGCTAGTAGGAAAACTTATGGCGAACATAAAACCAAGACCTCTATCAAAACCATGTCACAATCCAAAACTCACCTAATATAAACAGTGACACATAGGGAAACCAGATTAAAGATTCCCAAAACATTCATGGAGCCCCACTAAACACTACTTCAATAACAAAATACCATAAAAATTTCAACCTAAAAACACAATATAAAAATCTCCTCAAATTCCTAAGGATGCACACCAAACAAACTACACATATAATGTATTTAAACCCCCTTACAATTGTCTTAAAAAAACAACAACAATTTCCAACAAGATAGATCTTTTGAAAAACAAAATGAACTTTGTGGATTTTCATACTCAACAAATGGTATTATATAGAGTCTCACTCACATGATCATTACTAGGACACCCCAAACACCCATCATCCCTGCCAAATGGGGAACTTATCCTCCCATATCATCATCCATATACTTTCCACACATATTCTACACATGTGACTTCTCAAGGAAGTACCAAAATTAGAAACAAAAGATTTATGCTATCCAAAACAAAACATTCGCCCATGTTTTTCACAATGAAATCCCACATCACATATCATGATTTATAATAAACCCCAAAAACATATTAACTTAAAAGTAATGAACAATTTTAAAATTCCACAATACAAACAATTATGTCGTACTCAAATACAAAATACTCTGAATTTTCATTAGAATATATTTTTCATCCCACTAAAAAAATAAACAACTCACCAAATTATTTCTCATCAAGAATAAAGTTATGAAATGAAAATATATTTTAGTTGAAAACAATCCCAAACAAACAACCACATTTAGAAAAGCATTTTTTATAAACACAAATTTATCACATTTGTAAGACACATGGGAGTTGTACATGGTTAGGAAGCATTGTTAACCAAACTGTGTTCCAAGCATTCACCACTTACTGGAAAAATGTGACACCTATAGAGCTTGGCTGCATGATTTCGAAAACAGTGAACCACCCATGTGATATTGTTCTCCATTTAAAAAGTGGATTTTTTCATGATTTATACACAATTTAAGTAACAGTGAAAAGGTTGTTCACCCTCAACCAGAAGTAAACCAAAGCATTCACAATTACCTAGAGGAACCCGCACAGTTCTCCCAAATTGTGCGCTAATCCTTCACAATAGTAAAACAACTATAAATTCAAAATTTATATCTGGGTCACACCAAAATCAAAATAAAAACTGATAATATAAGAATGAATCAGGATAAAACCAATCCATATCATTCAAAACATTTATACTAATTCGAGAAACCTCATTTAATCAAAAAATATTTGAATATAAACTCATTTCTTCTTAACTAGAGGGTATTACAAAACATATTTCAAAAAATCCTATTTTTAGATACAAACCATTTCAATAAACTCCATATTCAGGTTATAAAAATCCAATATTGCAAATTATTTTCATGTCACCCTTAAAATCATTTAAAAACAACAACTTTTCTAATACTTACATAACATATGTTTTGAATCCCATTTTTTACACATTCCAAAACAAATTCATCGCCATTATTATTTCATCATTTCACAGTCCCTAAAAGGTCTTTTCAAAAAAAAAATGAATTAATTATGATCTAGATGATTCTTAATTGGTAAACTATTGTCGATAGGTGACTCAAACATATGGTTGGCGGCCAAATTCTAGACACTCCACCATTACAGAATAAAACCAAGGAAATTGTCTCTAGATCCACATGTCTTTCTAGGAACTGTGAGCCCATAGAGGCCACCACCCACCTCCTTTATTATTTTCTAATATCACACAACCCATAATAAACAAAATACACTAACACACCTAGAAATCCCATGGTAACGAAAGTTTCAGTACAATTGATGATTCATGACGATATTCCCATTCTTACACCCCGAGACAAACAATCCTAATCCATCAACCATGACATCCCCAAGTAACAATGGAAACTCAAAATTACAAGGTCCTCAAAACATCCTTCTCTAACAATATTTTCTCACAAACCAACCTGGTAAGACTCCATACCGTTCAACCATGTGGATCCTTGGAAAGCATTGAGAGGCACTCCTGGTCCTCCTGGGTGGGCGAAAAGCACAGAGAGAATCATAAGAGATAATAATTGGGATCCATTTTCCCGGATCTGAATGAAAACAAAATCAATATTGTAAATAAATGATCTATTCAAACTCAATATAATTTTCTTAATCTACATTCATTTAATTTATGATTTCGGAAAGAAAAAACTAAACCACACCATAAACACCTCTACAAGACCCTAAAGGTCACTCTCAAATCCACAACCAACTATCGACCAAGGAAATTGAACCGAAGCTGGAACTTAAAGTGGAAACTGAAAAGAATAAAATACTATAGGCAAGATTATTAAAACACTGTAGGTAAGACAAAATATTTATATTCCCAATGAACATCCTTTAATTAAATAAACATTAATTAACATGATTGAAATACAATATACAGAGATAAATTTTTAGATAAATTTCATTAATGTAAAAAATTAAAAATCAAGATTAATTACCCTCATGCTTTAAAACAATGTTCATGGGGAGAAGAGGGCCAAGATAACCAAAAAGGAGGTGTTTATTTTTTTTTTCCCAAAAGTGAATAAAGGGGAAAATAATAGATATTTTAAAACATATTACATGAGTCCTTTTTATCAAACCACATAATCTCAATTTGTCAATTAAAAATGGAAACCAAACACAAGTATCATGATTCCACACAATGAGGGAAATGTCACATACTATACTAGTAATGGAAGAACATGGGAAAACCTAGGAACTCATAGATGATACAAAACGTACTAAAACATGTGACCCCATCCCAGATAGAATGATAGACATAATAAATTCAAATCCCCCAGCCACCCTTACTCGGGAAGGATCTAGGGTCCCAATCCAATAGTCATAGACCAAAACATCTTATTAATATGGGACACTGGACTGTGCGTGAACTACCAATGTAGAAATCATTCTTAGAATTCCACTTTCTATGCTCAGTTTCCATGCTATGTTTGTAAATTTTTGTGCCACATCTAATCACTATATAAAACACATACATAGGTCATCGTGCTTATCACACAAACTAGCTCCACCCCAACCATCCCATCGGAGATCCCTTACATTAAAACAATCATCACACATTGGAGGTCCGGCAGTGAAGATGCTCACATGTCATAGTGAAATAATAAGGAAAGTTAATCACCCCTAGCTATGTTTCCAAAATGGAACCATTTAATAAATATTCCTAATGTGCCTCATGTAATTTCCATATGTCAATTATTTTTTAATCAACTCTACACAGATCAAATTTTATACCAAAAAAACATAGAAATAACTTTTGAAAACACCAATCACCACTTAAAGAAACACCACATGGTTTATAAAACCAAAAAATCCCTTAAGAATAACAAAATACATAGCAAATACAACTATGAAATTTAACGAG
The DNA here is from genome assembly GCA_963277665.1 of Viscum album. Taxonomy (NCBI): domain Eukaryota; kingdom Viridiplantae; phylum Streptophyta; class Magnoliopsida; order Santalales; family Viscaceae; genus Viscum; species Viscum album. The sequence goes on along the minus strand of OY728147.1, from coordinate 1,377,630,340 downwards.
AACTTGGTGTCAAAAATCCACCAAATCCATATAAAAAAAATAAAGCGATTAAGAAAAACTTTTTCCTTCTCAAGAATGAAAAATTATAAAAAACAAACATCACAATGTAATAATTAAGATAGGTTCAAAAATCAATAAATCAATAAAAACATGGCATACATGGACAAATAAAAAGGGATCCTACCAAAAAATATTAGTCTTCAATAATGCATAGCCTGGAAGACTCCACAAGGGTTCTAAAAGGCAAGAACAACCTTAAGTAACACTATGAAGGAAATACCAAAATAACCAATCCACATTATCCAATAAAATCGAACCACATGACCACTAAGGTTATGGAAGAAAAATGAAATGGGATAAATAAAAGGATAATGACAAGGTAGCCCAATCCTTTAGATCCAGGTGATGAATCACCAAGAAATCACCTTGAATCCCACTTGGAGGGGACTAGAGGAGAAAAAATCACCCATCCAAGGTGTGCATGTTGGAGGAGTTCTAATGGTTGTTAAATGGGATGAAAAACCTATTAAAAATAAGTATAAAACCGTGAACCACCCATTATCAATCAGGTTGCATGGTTAGCTCACAGAGTTTAACAAGCCATGTGAAAACCATGCAATCTACCACTATCTAGTGCCGGATGGGGTACACACATTAGCATCATGGTTAGATAAACTATGCACAAACTGTGTGACCCCCTTCACACATACTATATGGATAAACTAATCTTGCACTGTAACCATGTGATCTAAAAAAGTCCCTTAAAATCCCCATTTTCCCCAAAAACATGTCTAAAATAAGGGTAAAACCAACCAGCAAAAATACCAGATAAAATGGTTCCACTATGAGAGTTAAAAACGTATTTTCCAATCCACCAACTCCTCAAAAGATTAACTCTAACTAAGAATAGGTCAAAATAAAATCACTCAAAACCTTGAAAACATTAATTTAAATCTAGAAAACATGGAACTCGAATGAAAAAAGAGAGTAGAATGATAAGTCGTTATAAAGGATAAAAAAAAATCTGGGTGTGACAATGTAGCACAGTCTGGATGATTTTAGTAAACCACACAATATTAAATATTTCATAGTAGATGGCGACGATTTCATTTCTAACAATGCAGAATAGGACTCCTGACTATGAAAATGATGCAATTCTTGTTAGAGTGGTGTTTTTCACTGGTTAATAATGGTCAGTTTAATTTTTAACCAATCTTATGAAAGGGTAGGGGGAATATTTAGATAGTTATTATCACAGGGTTGGAATATAGTTGGGCCATTCATGTGTGAAAACCTTAAGACCCATTTTTAATATTTTATTTACGATATTTCTCTCGGTCTACTTCAAAAATTATCACCTTTTCTCTTTGACTAAACACACAATAACTCAATAGTTGGAAATATAATCTCGTCCAAATGTTTTGATTTTTTCTCCCATATCCATGAATTTTTTTGATCTAGATATATCTATTACATTGGAATCCTCATGGTAAGTTTAACACCTGAGAATTTTATGTTATATCATCAAATGAATCTTTTTCTACACACAACACTTGCTTGTCTTGCTTTACATGAAATCACAACCTTCCTCGATAGCTTGCATTGTACGCAATACTGAGTTTCACTAAACAATGATATGCTAATAAAATATTATTTAAACTAGCCGTTATGAATAGTAATAACCACTTTTTAAAATTTTATAAATTTTATTTTTCAAAATGGACTTCATTTTTGGATTCAGAATATCTAAATTATCCTAGGTTGAAATTTTGGTATTTTTCGGAAAACTTTCATTTTTTGATGAATAGTGAAACCACTAAGTGGTAGTTAAAAAAACTGAATTTTTCATAAAACCTAATTTCACCGCTTCTGTGAGTGGAATTTCAAAAATCCGAGTGACACAGTTGATGTCAGTAAGTAAAATGTTTTTCAATGAGATGAAAATAATTTTTGGTGAATAGTAACTTTTTACTTTTATTTACCACGGTTAAAAGTAAATAGGGTAATTAAGGGTAAAAATGATATTATTATTACCCTAACAAATGTCCTAATTCTATTGGAAAAGTGTAATTCGACCATAAACAACCTTAGGAACAAAATATGACCATTTAGGCCCACTTGGATTAGATTAGGACATTTATTATTAATTTATTTAAAGAAGGGTTAAAATAGTTAAAATCAAAGTTTAATAAGTAAATAATTTTTAATATGGGGTTATATATAAGATAAATTCGACTAAGAATATTCATTAGAAATCTAAAAAGATTTCCTACATAATGGTATTTTATTTTTAATTTTTAGAGATTAAATAATTTAATTTCCTTATGACAGAAAGATGACGTAGTAATTATCTTATTAATGAAATATTGACATAATTGATGTTATAAACACCAAAATAAATGTAATTTGGGACTTTTTATGAATTCCACTAATTTTTTATATTAATATGACATGTTAGTATTGATTTAATTAACTTTTTTCTAACTAATAATTCTGTTATGATTTTAAAAAAAAATTAATTACTAAATAGTGTCAAAATTGACATAAAATAGTTTTTAAAACAAATATTATATTAGTAATTGTTATTTTATTCCTAAAAATCTAAGGTTCGTCCAAATGACTTAGATAAGGTTATATATATTAATAACAAACAACTTTGGGTTCGTTTGGCTGCTTATAGTAAGTTTATTAACCTTATAGTATAAGAACACCAGAAGACACGGTAAAAGTAAAATTATTTAACATAATGTTAAATCTAAATGATAAGGTTAAAATAGGAACCTAAACTTGTCTAAATTCTATTGTATTAGATGATTTAGACCCATGCCCACCTTATCTTCTAAATAAATCAATTTGGAGCTATTCAAAACCGAACTTGACTTTATAATAAAATAATATTTTTAGTTTTTCCAAAGGAGCCCCTCTCCTCCCTTATAAAAGGGAACCTCCTCCCCCTCTTCCTCACACCACATTGAGCCTTCAAGCTCGGCCAAACCCTGAAAATTTATTCTCTCCACTTCCATAGAAACATCCTATAAGTTTTTGTCTTCTTCAAAGACCCATTTTAGTGCCCTAAAAGGAGGTCTCAAAGAAGCACTTCAAAGAAGAGGTAATGTCCGTTACCGATTCTTTCATCTTTATTTCTTATTCCACTTCTTCTTCTTTAGTTGTTTCATTATGAAGTAATAACATCAGTATCACTAATATACTGATATGTTATTATAGGTATGAAACAACCCTATTTCACCATCTGTCCATCCTACGGAAAAAGAAATCACCGCGCGTGCGTACGTACGGAATACCGTCTCCACGCCGTGGTGTAATCTATTTTCAACCACCACCTTACATGGATGGGTATAATGGTTTAATTATTTACTATATATGACTATTATAAATTGATACTGATTCTGAAATAGTATACATACACTCCAATACAATTCTACGATCATAGAAATGATATCATCACTCGTGCGTACATACGGAATACCGTCTCCACGATGTGATGCGACTCGTTCTACATGATCTTCATTTTATAATGATTATATAAATGAATTGAATGAATGAATATGATATATATTACACTAATACCATTCTGTAAATGAGTTATCTATAACCTAAAGAGAATAATAAGAATTTTTTCGACAAAACACGCATAAGAACAAAAAGTTATAAACACCCGAATAACAAGTAGCAATGAAATATTACTACTAAGACGCTAAGAATATGACCATATATGATATCATAAAAATAAGTATGATTCTATAATAAGTCAATAACATTATTTAAATCATTATACAGGAGGTTCGGACACGTACAAAGCATATCAGACCTAAGGTAAGGGAAATATCACAATCTCATTTTTATTCGAGATTGTTTATACTTTGGTATTTACTGGGGTGTATTTTATCATCAACATCCATGTTTCTTCAATATGTAATATTATTTCCATCCACCTACAATTATTTAAATCCAATTTTACCCTTTGGAGAGCTTTTAGTAAAGGATATGAAAGGAATCTTTTGTCATTTTTCATAAGAGGTACTTTTTGACTTTTCGGACAAATGTACGAAGAATGTTTTTTTAACATATACGACATGAATGGATTTTTATAACATTATTTCCAAGAAGCTTCCTTTACAAGTTTTCAGGTTTATTTTTAATAAACTTCTTTTAGTTTATAATTGTACGACATGTTAAGAAAGGAAAAGTGTTTTTGAAAAAGAAAGGATATTTTCCTCAAGAATGGAGTTCAAGTGTTTTATCAAAATTATTTTCCATCTAAGATAATATAAGGTTATATTTCTATCCCTATTATTACATGGATTTGATTATGTTGTGATGGAAATATTTTTATGAATTCGTTTATCTTTTGTGAATTGTTTTATGATGTCATGTTGTTTAAGAATCCCATTTTTACTACATGGGTTATGCAATGATGTATGATTTATGATTTTGTGGAACACATAAGAATGGTATCATTATGAGATAGGTGGGACCTATATCTCCCTCCAATGCATTGGGTAAATATTTTATATCTCGTGAGATAGACATGGCTAGAACGGTAGGTTATATCGGTTCAGTGAAAGAGGACTGAAACGAGGAGTGAACTAGGTTCAGAAATGGACTTTGTCCACTAAGATAGTCTTGACAATGAGTCTTGACTAATAAGAGATGATTTTCTATGATTATGTGTGTATGACACAAAGTTTCATGTTTGATGTTTTGATTATTGGGATTACATTTCACTACTATGATTTATCCCATGTAATGAAATTATGATCTCTTTTGCAGGTTATGATTTCTAAATGTTATGTGCTTATGTATATGATCTGATTGACATTTCATTTTATTACCCTTACTAATCATTTGAGCTCACACTTTTGTATGTGTTATTTTCCTAGGTCAGGAAGAAGGTTATTAAGTAGAATATGCCAAAAAGGGACTCTAGATATGGTGAAATAAATGGGAGGCAAAGTAGATGCTTTATGAACCATTTATTTATGTTTCAGAGATTCTAAAGACACTATACCTATACGGTCCTTTCTTGGTTTTGTTATATGTTGTAATAAGTGTGCTTCAATTCTGAAGTAATAACAATGTATGTAAAGTATGGGTCGTTATAGTTGGTATCATAGGAAAGGTATAGTCAACCTTTGGAAACTAGGATGTGAAATCCTTAGTAAGAACCCTAAGGATAAGTCTAAGCATAGAACACAATCTTAGTGTTTTAGAAATGTCCATGAATAACCTAGGATAAGACCTTAAGTGTGAAATTTTATTCTTGATTATGTGGTTTTCCTATTATAATTAGTGTTTCTCACACTATTCTTCTTGGTTTTAGTCAATGGCTGGAACCCGGAGGAACCGTGTTAATGTGGAATGCGATGGGCAATGCAATGATTGTCCCTCTGAGCAACCAAAGGTTATGGGAGTTGGAATGCAAAATCTTGTAGCCATGCTCACACAACTTTCTAAAGCTATGAATCATGCAGGACTTCAAACGAGCAAAAGAAGGAGCAACATTCTGTTGAATCCTTCTTGAGACAACGTCAACCTTCATTCAGCGGGTCTACTGATCCATTAGTTGCTGAACAATGGATTAGTACTACTAAAAAGATATTTTCAGTTCTTCAATGTTTTGAGCATGATAAAGTCATCTTAGTAGTGTATCGTTTGGAAGGTGATGCTGATCAATGGTGGAATCTAATTAAGAATACGAGGAAAAGGGATGAAATTGAGTCCATGGAATGGGACGAGTCCAAGAACTTATTTTTCAATAAGTACTTCCCTTGTATTCTCCGAACAATGATGGAGAAAGAGTTTCTTGAACTGAAGCAAAAGGTTGATGAATCTGTTGGTACCTCTGAAGCATATTTTACAAGACTTGCAAGGTACACTTCTGTAACACCCCAGGTAAATAAAGAATATAAAATTTTCTTATTTATCCATATTTGTGAATAAAATATTAATATGACTTTAAAGGGGACGCTATGCTCGATGGCGTACCCAACACGCAACAACGAGTTTATTGGGAATCTTACGTTGCACTCTAATAATAAAATAATATTATTTTAAATGGTAGTTAACATGTAGCCGTTTTATTGTTGGGAATGGATATAAATAACTAAAATATGATTATATATGTTTTTAAATGTTTTTACTTTTATCCAATATAAGATAATGGCATAAAATACGGAAAGAATTCAATTTTAGGCGTATATGCCCTAGTTTTTACTAAAGGTTCACTTATCGCCTTTTGATGGAGAACCGTCATTAAATATAGATTTGTTCACTCTTATACATCCTTTTGGACCAAATAAAACTCTTCTTAAGAATTGGGACATCAAAATTTACTTTGTGTAAATTGTTTGGTATCTTTCTGATAAAGTTCATTTTAATGAATAGTGTAAAATGTTGTATTTTAATTCAAAACCTATTTTTAATCTAATTTATTTATATGATTATATTATCTTTTAAATTGGTTTTAAAGTGAAATTAGAATATATTTTTAACATTAAATCCAATAGTGGTCGTTGGAATTTATTTCACTTTGAAATCAGACATAAACTAGTGTCAATCTTTTGATACTTATTGTTTCATAAAAACACGCTATTTGCTCTAACAGCGGGAATTAATTATTAAATTAATTAATGTGACTTATATGTTTTGAATTTTGTAAAATAGAATTAATTTTTTAATTTGGAATATCAAATATAGCTTAGGGTGAATTTTTTGTATTTTTCTGAAAAACATCAATTTTTGATGAATAGTGAAACCACTAAGTGGTACTTATAAAAACTGATTTTTCCGTTTAAATGAAATTTTTCCATCTTTGTGTTTTTAATTTCAAAAATCCAACATACATGGTTGTCATTAAGAAGTAAAATGTGGTTCAATGGGATAAAAATAATTTTTTGGTGAATAGTAACTTATTAAGTTTTTAATCGCGATTAGAGGTAATTAGTGTAGTTTATGGTAAGAATAATGTTTTAATAAAATTAAATGACCTAGAAACATGTCCTACCCTCATTGTATGTGTAATGGCCGACCAATAAAATCCATGGGTCAACTTGGGGACCCCATGGAGCCACTTTGGTTGGAAAATGACATAAATATCTTTTTATTTAATGTTAAAGTAAAAATGACACAAACATGAGATGTTTTACTAAAACAATTTTTACATGGGGTTATACAAGTCATATGTTTTACTATAAATAGTCATTGTAAAGATAAAAAGATTTTCTACATCATATTATTTTTTTTATAATTTTTATACATTAAATAAATTAAATTATTTATGACATCATGCTGATGCGGCGATGACCTCATTATTTAACGATTTAAATAAAATGGAAAGATAATGTAATATCTAGGACCTAAACATGTCAAAAACCTGTTGGATGAGTGGATTTCGAACCCTTATCACCTTATATTTGAAATAAATCAATGTGGGACCTTTAAAATCCGAAACTCTTTTGAAAATAAAGTAACATTTTGTAACTTTACAAGAGTGCCCCTCCTCTCCTCTTATAAAAGGCCCCCACCTCTACCTCCATACCCATATTCCCAAAGCCTTTGGCTCGTCCAACCTCTGCCCATTTCATCTCTCCACATCCCTATATAACTCCTTGAAGCCCCACTTTGGGCATAATCCTTTACAAGGAAGCCTTTGAGCTCAAATCAATGGAAGTTACCCGATTTAAAGGTAATGAATTCACTTGTGTCATTTTGTTTTATTTTTCTTATCCAACCCCCTAAACTCTATTTATTCATTTATTTCATAACAAATACAGTATCGTAAATATACTAGTATGTTGTTATAAGAAGTATTCGAGCTACACTTACACACACCTACATCTAATGGTTAAATAACATACTGTTTCCGTGGATGGAGAATTTCTGCCTCCCGAAACGATGATTGTTCAACATTCTTCTATCACCTTCAAAGGTGGCCATTATGATGACACTATAATTATATATGATATCTAATATGTTTATGTTTTACTTAAGCTTCTGTATTTTTCATTTATGGCATACCTTTATGGTTTCCATTATGGGTAAACGTGATATCTTCATTTAAGGAAGTGTGGACTACCGCCCACTCAAAGTGATTTGATTCGTTAATACCATATGTGGTACGTATAAAGGATATATTTAATTATATTATATATGACAACATAATGTAATTAATATACTATTATGTATCATTATGTTTTAATTCCATTAAATAAGAAATAGAAATGGAAGTAGCGTTCATGCGTACGTACGACTTACCGTCTCCATGAACGGTGCATTTCATTTCTTAACTCTAAATGTTATGTAATATTATAAATGCATGAATATACTGTATATATATGATATATATGATATCTACATCATGAATACAACTCTGGATATAATGAACCATTTACCACACGAACAACATCTAATTGTAAGTAGTCCACTTTCGACTTAATAACCAAATGTCGACAAAACAAACATTATTAACTTAAATGATTACATAATGTTTATGACATGGTAATAAGTGATATAAAAGAAATAATGAACTTGAAAAAGGTTCTTAAGGAAGTATAAATTAACTCAAGTTTATTATTCAGGAGATTAAAGAACGATCGAGTCAAGTCGGACCCGAGGTAAGGGATCCTACTCCACTCTTTCTTTTTAAGTACACTCTTTTATGTCATTCCTTTTAAAGATCATCTTTCTTATTATTGAGAGGTTATTTTATATTACTCTTACTGTAATTTTTATGTTCATGTGATGAGAGACCCTATTCTCTCTCATCAATCCATTTTGGATGTTTTGAGTGGCGTCGTTAGACTTCCGAGTTTTCGTAAGGGATTTTTCATCTCACTTTTATTCCCGTGAGATTTATGCTACATTTGCCACAATTTCCTTTGAGTGGTGTATGTACTACCCATTATTCTACTATTTGGGTAATATAATTCTGTTTATGAGTATTTACATCAATTATGTATTGTCTTTCTTTAATGGGGTGTATGTTTCGAAAGATACCCAAGTCGGTAAGGGAACCTTTCACCCTCCTCTTTTTGAAAAACTTATTTTGTTGGGTCTTTTAATTTACATATTTTAATGTTAGGATATGTTCTTATAAATCCTTATTGATGTAAATTTTATGTCCAAGTGATGAGATACCCTTTTTATCTTTCATCAACTCATTTTATGAATTTTTGAAGTGACGCTGTTAGGCTGTCAAATTTTACCAAGGGAACTTTTTAACCCAATTTCGACTTCTTTGGGTTCAACATGTAGTTATTGAATATGTCATATTTTGAATATGTATGAATGACCTTTTATTGTTTTACACTTAATATCCACTTATATTGGGTGTATTTATATTTTTCACACATAATTTTGAGATTGAATTATCCTTAATTTAAGGATACCTTCTTTATAAGGGAATTCATCACATTTGACATTTCTATTGAGACTTCATTGTTGTTATGAACCAATTCACTATTATATGGTGTATATACTGTTCTTTGGAATATTATATCATGAATCCATTTATTCTCATGATATTATAAAGTTCTCACTAAATGTTATTCCTCAATTATTGTATTCAAGTGTATCTAATTTTGGTAGAAACCCTTTAACCAAAATATTGCGTTAAATGTTTTAATTATTTGTTCTTATTAATATCCATGTTTTCAAAATGGTTTTAAGGATTTATTTATATGTTTATTAATGGATTATAATTATAAAATCTTCAATGTGGTATGGGACACTTTTATTAAAAAATCTCTTTATTAAACATTTTAAATGGTTTTGGAAATGGTTTATTTTTGAATGGATTCATTATTTTAATATACTAAAATGTTTTATTGTGATTGAAATGTGGAAATGTTATGTTTCCTTTATGCTTGTTTTATGTGATACGTTTATGTTATGCTTCATGGGAATTGTTATGAAAACGGGTGGTTTCGTGATAAACTAAGAGAGGGTGAGCCCGATATATCTCTCCAATGCATTGGGTAACGCGAAGGAGTGAAACGTTAAGGTTTATCCGAAGAGATTTAGGGAATATACTGTGGTGGGTATTCCAAACGTAACCAAGAGGGTTACTCCCTACGTAAGAATTTTATGAATGCCTCAAGTTACCTTTTATGTCTTATGAATTCTATGATTTATTCATGATTTGATGAGGTATGTTAAAGTGCCTATGTTTTATGGGTAAAGTAAGATTTCATTCTTATGTATATATGAACTCATGTTTCCTTTCCATATTTGTATAATCCTTACTGAGCTTTTTATGCTCATCCCAAGTTTCTGAAATGTTTTTCATAGGTCAAGGGAAAGGTACATTATGTGATGATAGTGTCAAGGATGTGTCAAGAAAGAATCCATGTTTTATTTTAAATATGTTTCCGTTGATGGGAAGAATGAATAGTGTCTTTTATGTAACCACTTTGTTTAAATGTGGAATGTAATGCAAGTTTCATGATCTAATTCTATAAAACTCTAAACCTGAAAAGATACTCAATGTGTAATCTTCTAATAACTCAAGATTAAGTAAGGTTTAAGTCTGGGGCCTTATAGTTGGTATTAGAGGTCGGTTTAGATAACTTTAGAGGTTAGGGTATTCTTTATTCATAAGTGGCATTACCATAATGGTTAGGTTTTCAGAAAGAGTACTAGTTTTAGATAAAATGAATGAGTTAGTATATCTTAGTGTTTATCTTCCTCATTAGTACATGAAGGTTTTTTTTTGATATACTCACACTGACCTTTTTGGTTTTAGTAAATGGCTGGATCTAGCAGGCACCAAAGTAACAGTGGATGTGGAGGAAACTGTGACAGTTTTTTGAGCAAGCAACTGAATGATATGGGAGCTGCAATGATAACTCTTGTGATTATCCTCAACCAACTATCTGGAGTCATGATTGACCACCTAAACCTTGGTGATTTCTCTAAGGCATCATATATGCGAGAAACAAATCCCTACAGAAGTACAGGTAATAATCATAAAGGTAAGTGTGTTCAAAAAACAATGTGTCACAGATGTGGAAAAGAAACACCTAGGAAAATGATTCAAAGGGATAGAAATATGATATAGATGTGGAAAAGAAGGTCATAAAGCAAGAACCTGACATGGAAAAAGGAAGCATCCAGTTGACTTGAGGAAAGGGAATGAAGTTCTTTCTGAGGGATCAATTGAATGTTTTAAATGTGGTGTTCATGGTCATTATGCAAACACATGTCCTATGAAGAAGTTTCGTGAATGGGATCACCGGGAGCATACAAATGTTTGTTTACCAATACCTAATGCCATTCCAATTGAGGATGAAGAAACTGACAATGACCAATCAAAGGTATGTATTATTTCATGACTATTTTTTCCCTATTTTGGAATCTTAGGATATGATTCATGATTTTGTTTGTAGGGAAGAGGTATTTCGGAATAAGTTGGAAAGGAATGTTTAGTGGATCATGAAGAATGTTGAATGAGTAATATGTCAACATATAAGGGCTTCAAGGGTTATGGTGAAATTCTTAAGAGTATTAAGTCTCTTTTGATGATGGGGTTACATTAGAAGACTTTTTATATTATGTGTAACCCTGATGTTTAATATAGGCAAATTTTATTCATGGAATAGTTATCTTTTCTTTTGTGGACATAGTTATAATGAACCATTTGGGTTTATATGATCCTTACTTTTGAGGTAATTATGGGTTACTATATGTTATGATTGAAGTGAAAGGCATGAGATAAAATTGAGGTTAAACTATGTTATGGTTATTTTTGATGATTTTATCCCTTTTTGGGGAATGATTTGAGAATTATATAGTTTTGGAAAAAGGAAAACACGCAGACCGTGTGACTACCCGTCGCGTCAGACAAAGCTGCGGGAATCGTACCCACAACCAAAGTGTGACTGGTATTTATCACCTACCACTGGACTACGAGATGTCCCTGGTTAGTTTGACTGATTATTTTTAGTTATATGATTTTATGAATTAGGATAATGTTGATTTTGGGTTATTTATGAAAATGATTAACCTATCATGGAGGATATGTGATTAGGTTAATTGATTTTCAATACGAGACTTTAGGAGCAACTGATGTTGTTTGGTGATAAATGTTACGATTTAACTTGGAAGACTATGTGACTAAATACTTAAAATATTTGTGTTTCAATCTTAATTTGGTTTAGTTTGAAGAATTTTTATGTAAAAATAGTTTATCGAATGGTCCTCATTGAACTTTGGGTTTTGTTGGACAAATTTTGGAGATTAAAAATAGATTTTCTTTTTATAAAGGGTTATTTTTTTCTGGATTATCTGATCTTGTACTAACCTTTTTGGTTTTGGTTTTGGATATATTCTAATGACATGGGAAGTATATAGTTCTCTATTGTTTATTAGGTGATTCCCTAGAAATTTATTATAGTACTCTTAATGTGAACAAGTCTTCCTAAATACTCGTCTTTTGGAGAAAATATGAGTTTGTGTAAGGAATCTAATAAAAGTTGAAAGTCAACATGATAAGTGATTATGTTTCCTTATGAATAAATTCCTCAATAAAAAGTAACTTAAAACAAAAAGTTTGTCTATTAACTTTTCCTACCGGTGAATCGAATACTATTTAACCCTTCACAAGTTTGTGATTTTCTTGTGGTTAACATTCTTTTAAACTTGTTTTCTATCACTCTCCATCAGAACATGACCCTATGTTTTCTTATCCATGTCCATATTTTTCTACATGGAATCCTAGTATGGGTTAACTCGGGTGACCTTTGTACTTATCTTCCTTTATTTTAAAGTGATTGTTTTACCGACTCTTGTTCCGATGTGGGATGTTCAAAGATGTTTCCAAGCTCAATTTTAAAAATTGTGAGGACGCAATTCCCAAAAGGTGGGAAGGATGTAACACCCCAGATAAATAAAGAATATGAAATTTTCATATTTATCCATATTTGTGAATAAAATATTAATATGACATTAAAGGGGACGCTATGCTTGATGGCGTACCCAACACGCAACAACGAATTTCTTGGGAATCTTACATTGCACTCTAATAATAAAATAATATTATTTTATATGGTAGTTAACATGTAGCCGTTGTATTGGCGGGAATGGATATAAATAACTAAAATATGATTATATATGTTTTTAAATGTTTTTACATTTATCCAATAAAAGATAAAGGCATAAAATACGGAAAGAATTCAATTTTAGGCGTATATGCCCTAGTTTTCACTAAAGGTTCACTTATCGCCTTTTGATGGAGAACCGTCATTAAATACAGTTTTGTTCACTCTTATACATATTTTGGACCAAATATAACTCTTCTTAAGAATTGGGACATCAAAATTTACTTTGTGTAAATTTTTTGGTATCTTTCTGATAAAGTTCATTTTTAATGAATAGTGTAAAATGTTGGATTTTAATTCAAAACCTTTTTTAATATAATTTATTTATATGATTAGATTATTTGTTGAATTGTTTTTAAAGTGAAATTATAATATATTTTTACTATTAAATCCTATAGTGGTCGTTTGAATTAATTTCACTTTGAAATCAGACTTAAACTACTGTCAATCTTTTGATACTTATTGTTTCATAAAAACACGCTATTTGCTCTGACAGCACGAATTAATTATTAAATTAATTAATGTGACTTATATGTTATGAATTTTGTAAAATAGGCTTCATTTTTGAATTCGGAATATCAAATATATCTTAGGGTGAATTTTTGGGAATTTTCTGAAAAACATCAATTTTTGATGAATAGTGAAACCACTAAGTGGTACTTATAAAAATTGATTTTTCCGTTTAAATGAAATTTTTCCATCTTTGTGTTTTGAATTTCAAAAATCCGACATACATGGTTGTCATTAATAAGTAAAATGTGGTTCAATGGGATAAAAATAATTTTTTGGTGAATAGTAACTTATTAAGTTTTTAATCGCGATTAGAGGTAATTACTGTAGTTTATGGTAAGAATAATGTTTTAATAAAATTAAATGACCTAGAAACATGTCCTACCCTCATTGGATGTGACATGTCCGACCAGAAAAATCCATGGGTCAACTTGGGGACCCCATGGAGCCACTTTCGTTGGAAAATGACATAAATATCTTTTTATTTAATGTTAAAGTAAAAATGACACAAACATGAGATGTTTTACTAAAAAAAATTTTAAATGGGAATATACAAGTTTTATTTTTGACTATAAATATTCATTGGAAAGATAAAACGATTTCATACATCATAGTATTTATTTTGAAATTCTTGGACATTAAATAAATTAAATTATTTATGACATCATGATGATGCAGCGATGACCTCATTATTTAACGATTTAAATAAAATGGAACGATAATGTAATATCTAAGACCTAAACATGTCCAAAATCTATTGGATGAGTGGATTTCGAACCCTTATCACCTTATACTAGAAATACATCAATGTGGGACCTTAAAAATCCGAAACTCTTTTGAAAATAAAGTAACATTTTGTAACATTACAAGAGTTCCCCTCCTCTCCTCTTATAAAAGGCCCCCCAACTCTACCTCCATACCCACACTCCCAAAGCCTTTGGATCGGCCAAACTCTACCCATTTCATCTCTCCACATCCCTCTATAATTCCTTGAAGCCTCACATTGGGCATAATACTTTCCAAGGAAGCCTTTGAGCTCAAATCAAAGGAAGTTACCCGATTTAAAGGTAATGTCTTCACTTGTGTCCTTTTGTTTTATTTTTCTTCTCCAACCCCCTAAACTCTTTTTATTCATTTATTTTGTAACAAATAAAGTATCTTCAATATACTAGTATGTTGTTATAAGAAGTATTCGAGCTACACTTACACACACCTACATCTAATGGTTAAAGAACATACTGTTTCCGTGGATGGCGAATTTCTGCCTCCCGAAACGATGATTGTTCAACATTCTTCTAACACCATCAAAGGTGGCCATTAAGATGACACTATATTTATATATGATATCAAATATGTTTATGTTTTACTTATGCTTATGTATTTTTCATTTATGGCATACCTTTATGGTTTCCATTATGTGTAAACGCGATATCTTCATTTAAGGAAGTGCGGACTACCGCCCCCTCAAAGTGATTTGATTCGTTAATACCATATGTGGTACATATAAAGGATATATTTAATGATATTATATATTATACCATTCTTGAATTAAAATAATATTATTTATCATTATGTTTTAATTCCATTAAATATGAAATAGAAATGGAAGTAGCGTTCATGCGTATGTACGGCTTACCTTCTCCATGAACGGTGCATTTCATTTCATAACTCTAAATGTTATGTAATATTATAAATGCATGAATATACTGTATATATTTGATATATATGATATCTACATCATGAATACAACTATGGATATAATGAACCTTTGACCACACGAACAACATGTAATTTTAAGAAGTCCACTTTCGACTTAAGAACCAAATATCGACAAAACAAACATTATTAACTTAAATGATTACATAATGTTTATTACATGGTAATAAGTGATATAAAAGGAATAATGAACTTGAAATAGGTTCTTAAGGAAGTAGAAATTAACTCAAGTTTATTATTCAGGAGATTAAAGAATGATCGAGTCAAGTCGGACCCGAGGTAAGGGATCCTACTCCACTCTTTCTTTTTAAGTACACTCTTTTATGTCATTCCTTTTAAAGATCATCTTTCTTGTTATTGAGATGTTCTTTTATATTAATCTTACTGTAATTTTTATGTTCATGTGATGAGAGACCCTATTCTCTCTCATCAATCCATTTTGGATGTTTTGAGGGGCGCCGTTAGACTGCCGAGTTTTCGTAAGGGATTTTTCATCTCACTTTTATTCCCGTGAGATTTATGCTACATTTGCCACAATTTCCTTTGAGTGGTGTATGTACTACCCATTATTATACTATTTGGGTAATATACTTCTGTTTATGAGTATTTACCTAAATTATGTATTGCCTTTCTTTCAGGGGGTGTATGTTTCGAAAGATACCCTAGTCGGTAAGGGAACCTTTCACCCTCCTCTTTTTGAAAGACTTATTTTGTTGGGTCTTTTCATTTACATATTTTAATTTTGGGATATGTTCTTATAAATCCATATTGATGTACATTTTATGTCAAAGTTATGAGATACCCATTTTATCTTTCATCAAATCATTTTCTGAATTTTTGAAGTGACGCCGTTAGGCTGTCAAATTTTACCAAGGGAACTTTTTAACCCAATTTTGATTTCTTTGGGTTCAACATGTAGTTATTGAATATGTCATCTTTTGAATATGTGTGAATGACCTTTTATTGTTTTAAACTTAATATCCATTTATATTGGGTGTATTTATATTTGTCACGCATAATTTTGAGATTGAATTATCCTTAATTTAAGGATACCTTCTTTATAAGGGAATTCATCACATTTGACATTTCTATTGAGACTTCATTGTTGTTATGCACTAATTCACTCTTATCTGGTGTATATACTGTCCTTTGGAATATTATATCATGAATCCATTTAATCTCATGATATTATAATGTTCTGAATAAATGTTATTCATCAATTATTATATTCAAGTGTCTCTAATTTTGGTAGAACCCAATTAACCAAAATATCGCTTTAAATGTTTTAATTATTTGTTCTTATTAATATCCATGTTTTCAAAATGGTTTTAAGGATTTATATATATGGATATTAATGGTTAAAAATATTAAAAGCTTCAAGGTGGTATGGGACACTTTGATTCAAAAATCTCTTTATTAAATGTTTTAAATGGTTTTGCAAATGGTTTCTTTTTGAATGGATTCATTATTTCAATATACTAAAATGTTATATTGTGATTGAAATGTGGAAATTTTATGTTTCCTTTATGCATGTTTTATGTGATACGTTTATTTTATGGTTCTTGGGAATTGTTATGAAAATGGGTGGTTCCGTGATGAACTAAGGGCGGGTGAGCCCGATATAGCTCTCCAATGCATTGGGTAACGCGAAGGAGTGAAACTTTAAGGTTTCTCCGAAGAGATTTAGGGAATATACTATGGTGGGTATTCCAAACGTAACCAAGAGGGTTACTACCTACGTAAGAATGTTATGAATGCCTCAAGTTACCTTTTATGTCTTATGAATTCTATGATTTATTCATTATTTGATGAGGTATGTTAAAGTGCCTATGTTTTATGGGTAAAGTATGATTTCATTCTTATGTATATATGAACTCATATTTCCTTTCCATGTTTTTATAACCCTTACTGAGCTTTTTATGCTCATCCCAAGTTTCTGAAAAAAAAATTCACAGGTCAAGGGAAAGGTACATGATGTGATGATAGTGTCAAGGATGTGTCAAGAAAGAATACATGTTTTATTTTAAATATGTTTCCGTTGATGGGAAGAATGAATACTGACTTTTATGTAACCACTTTTTTTAAATGTGGAATGTAATACAAGTTTCATGATCTAATTCTCTAAAACTCTAAACCTGAAAAGATCCTCAATGTGTAATCTTGTAATAACTCAAGATTATGTAAGGTTTAAGGCTGGGGCCTTATATCTTCTGGTATGATTATCCAACCTGGGAGTAAGATCGATCGATTCTTTAGTGTCTTAAAACCAAGTCTTCGAAGGGCCTTATCCATAAGGGGCTTCAATAGCTATGAGGAAATCGTTCGATGTGATCTCAAAGTTGAGATGGATATTGGAGTAACCCATCAGTCATATGGGTTTGATAAGAAGAGGAAAATGGAATTCAAAGGAAAATCTAAAGAGTACACTGAAAAGAAGATGAGATTTCCCTTATGATCAATGTGTGGAAAGAAACCTGGAGGGAGTTTTCTTAAAGGGACATGTAAATGTTTCAAATGTGGGAAGGAAGGTCATCGGGAATTTGAATGCCGCGATGATGGGAAGAAGATGTCTAATGATGCAAACAAAGGAAGGGATACACAGAATGAACCCACTACACTTCAATGTTTCAAGTGCAAGGAGATGGGAAATTATGCCAATAAATACCCTAATCCAAGGGTTAATGATGATGGTAAACGTCAACAAACTCTTAAGGCTAAAGACAAAGGAAAGTCACATGCAATTTCTATCAGCGATGTGGAGTATGATAACGATGTGGTGAAAGGTACACTTACCATCCACTCTAAAGTAGAAAATGTTTTATTTGATTCTGGATCCACACACTCCTTTATTTCTAATGAATTTTCTAAGGGTATCACCGTATTACCTCAACAATTAGATGTTGAGTTAGCTGTGATGACACCTAATGGCACAACAGTCGCATCAAAAGTTTATAATTCTTCTCTGATTGAAGTTTGTGGGAAAGTGCTTCCTGCAAATCTTGTGATCCTTCCTATAGTGGAATTTGATGTTATTCTTGGCATGGATTGGCTTTCTCTACACGGATCTCATATCAATTTCCAAATAAGGGAAGTCATATTTCATATTCCAGATCAATCTATGATTGTCTATCGATGCAAGGATGAACATAACCTTCTAGTGGAAATTTATTCCATTTTATGGGGATTGATTCCACATAATGAAGGTTATTTATCTCAAATGGTTGGTGAGAAACTCACGATTATGAATATTCCCATTGTACGGGAGTTTGATGATGCCTTTCCAGAGTAATTACTGAGTCTTCCACCGAATCGTGAAGTTGAGTTTTCAATAGAACTCGTACCGGGTGCTTTGCCTATTTCAAAGACACCTTACAGAATGGCCCCAATTGAGTTGCAGGAATTGAAGAATCAACTCCAAGAGAATCTTGATAAGGGGTTCATACGCCCTAGTGCGTCACCTTGGGGAGCACCTGTTCTGTTTGTTATGAATAAAGATGGATCAATGAGACTCTGCATTGATTATCGAGAACTTAACAAGATCACTATCATGAACAAATATCCTCTCCCACGCATTGATGACCCATTTGACCATCTACACGGAGCTCAATACTTTTCCAAGATTGATCTTCATTCAGGGTATCATCAATTAAGGGTCAAAAGGGAGGATATACCAAAGATGGATTTCCGTACAAGGTATGAACTCTATGAATTTATAGTGATGCCAGTTGGTCTTACTAATGCCCCTACTATCATTATGGATCCAATGAATAGAGTCTTTAGAGACTATCTTGATCAGTTTGTGGTAGTATTTATAGGTGATATTCTTGTCCATTCAATGAGAAAGGAAGAACATGAAGATCACTTGAGAATTATATTGAAGACCCTGAGAAAGGAGAAACTTTATGCCAAATTTACCAAGTGTGAATTTTGGCTTCAAAAAGTTGCATTTTTGGGTCACATAATCTCAAAAGAGGGGATATCTGTTGATCCAGAAAAAACAGAGGTTATCGAAAGATGGTCGAGACCAACAACAGTAACTGAGATCCGATGTTTTCCTGGTTTGGCTGGATATTATCGATGTTTTGTGAATTATTTTCACAGTTATCTAATCCACTCACCAATTTGACTCGGAAAAGAGTTAAGTTTTTCTAGACGGAGTAATGTGAATAGAATTTCAAGGAGTTGAAAAGAAGTTTATCCAGTGCACCTGTGCTCACACGGCCTTGTAGTAGAGAAAGGTTTGTGATCTACAGTGATGCATCCATGAAGGGATTGGGGTGTATTCTTATGCAAAATGACATGGTGATAGCTTATGCCTCACGACAGTTGAAAATACATGAGAAAAATTACCCAACTCATGATTTGGAGTTAGCTGCGGTAATCTTTGCATTAAAGATTTGGTGGCATTACCTTTATGGTGAAAGGTGTGATATTTATATTGATCATAAAAGTTTAAAGTACATTTTCACACAAAAGGAGCTAAATATGCGCCAAAGAAGATGGTTGGAGATGAATAAGGATTACGACTGCTCAATCCATTACCCCCCTGGGAAAGTAAATAAGGTTGCAGATGCATTAAGTCGACAAGACCATGCTAGTTTATCCATGATGAGGATCACAAAAGATCCAATATTTATGGATTTACAAAGGATGGATCCATGAATTATAATGAAAGGGGAAAAATTGTATCTTTCTCAAATGAATGTTCAACCATTTATACATGTGAAGATTAAAGATGCACATAAAGAAGAAGTCGAGTTACAAAAGAAGGTGAGAAATGTTCCTGAATTCAACCTTGATTGTGATGGGATAATAAAGTTCATGAATCGGGTTTGCGTTCCTGCAATCCCCGAATTAAAGAAGGAGCTGCTGGATGAGGCTCATAGTTCTTCATTCTCTATTCATCCTGGAAGAACGAAGATGTATAGGGACCTGAAAGGGTACTTCTGGTGGGATGGCATGAAAAGAGATGTTGCTGAATATGTCTCTCGATGCTTGGTTTGTCAACAAGTTAAAGCTGAGAGACAGAAGTCTAAGGGGATGTTACAAACATTACCCATACCCGAATGGAAATGGGAAAACATCACTATGGACTTTGTCACAGGACTTCTTAAAACATCCAAAGGCAATAATGCTATCTGGGTCATAGTTGATAGTCTTACAAAGTGTGCACACTTCATTGCTATTAGAGAGGATTTCTCTCTGGATCAGCTTGCTAGGATATATGTAATGGAAGTGGTAAAATTGCATGGAGTACCACTTTCTATTATAGCTGATCAGGATCTGAGATTTACCACGAAGTTCAGGCGAAGTCTTCATCATACTCTCGATACAGAGCTGAGTTTCAGCACTGCTTATCATCCTCAGACAGACGGTCAGTCTGAGAGAACAATTCAAACTCTAGAAGATATTTTGAGAGCTTGCTCTATAGATTTCAAAGGTGGTTGGGATCAACACCTACCTTTGGTGGAATTTTCTTATAATAATAGCTTTCACTACAGTATTCAGATGGCTTCTTATGAAGCTCTCTATGAAAACAAATGCAGGACTCCAACTTGCTAGGATAAAGTTGGGGAAAGAAAGCTATTAGGACCCGATCTCGTTGATGAAATGGCAGAAAAGGTCATATCTATTAAACAACACATAAGAGTAGCTCAGAGTCGACAGAAAATTTATGCCGACAACTGAAAAAAAGACCTAGAGTTTGGAGTGGGTGATAAAGTGTTCTTACGAATATCTCCCTGGAAGAGGGTTATGAGATTTGGAAAGAAGGGGAAGTTGAGCCCTAGATATATCGGTCCTTTCGAAATACTGGATCGTGTTGGGAAGGTAGCTTACCGATTGGCGCTTCCACTGAATCACTCTCAAGTTCACGATGTGTTCCATGTATCTCTCCTGAGAAAGTACATACCTGATCCTTCACATGTACTCAGCTCAGAAGTTGTACCACTAGAGCAAGATCTTTCTTATGAAGAACAACCAATAGAGATTCTGGATCGTAGCAAAAAAGTCCTACGAAACAAGTCCACTCAATTGGTGAATGTTTTATGGAGGAAACACCAATTAGAAGAAGCTACATGGGAGCTTGAGGATATGATGAGGGAGAGGTATCCTCATCTGTTTGTTACAAGGTGACGAATTTCGAGGGTGAAATTCATTTTAAGGGGGTAGAATGTAACAACCGAGACTTTTATGTTATATCATCAAAGGAATATTTTTCTACACACAACACTTTCTTGGCTTGCTTTACACGAAATCGCAACCTTCCTCGACAGCTTGCGTCGTACGCAATGCCGAGTTTCACTAAACAATGATATGCTAACAAACTATTATTAAAACTAGCCGTTATGAATAGTAATAACCACTTTTTAAAATTTTATAAATTTTATTTTTCAAAATGGACTTCATTTTTGGATTCGGAATATTGGAATTATCCTATGGTGAATTTTTTGTATTTTTCTGAAAACCTTCAATTTTTGATGAATAGTGAAACCACTAAGTGGTGGTTAAAAAAACTGAATTTTTCATAAAACTTAATTTTACCACTTTTGTGAGTGGAATTTCAAAAATCCGAGAGACACGGTTGATGTCAGTATGTAAAATGTGGTTCGATGAGATGAAAGTAATTTTTGGTGAATAGTAACTTTTTAATTTTATTTACCACGGTTAAAAGTAAATAGGGTAATTAAGGGTAAAAATGATATTCTTATTACCCTAACACATGTACTAATTATAGTGGACAAGTGTAATTCGACCAAAAACAAACTTAGGAACAAAATATGACCATTTTGGCCCACTTGGATTAAATTAGGACATTTATTATTAATTTATTTAAAGAAGGGTTAAAATAGTTAAAATCAAAGTTTAATAAGTAAATCATTTTTAATATGGGGTTATACATAAGATAAATTCGACTATAAATATTCATTAGAAATATAAAAAGCTTTAATACATAATGGTATTTTATTTTTAATTTTTAGACATTATATAATTTACTTTATTTATGACACAAAGATGACGCAGAAATTATCTTATTAATGAAATATTGACATAATTGATGTTATAAACACCAAAATAAATGTAATTTGAGACATTTTAATAATTCCACTAATTTTTTAGATTAATATGACATGTTAGTATTGATATAATTAACTTTATTTGAACTAATCATTCTGTTATGATTTTCACAAAATTTAATTACTAAATAGTGTCAAAATTGACATAAAATAGTTTTTAAAAAAAATATTATATTAGTAATTTTTATTTTATTCCTAAAAATCTAAGGTTCAGCCAAATGACTTATATAATGATATATATATTAATAATAAACAACTTGGGGTTCGTTTGGATTCTTATAGTATGTTTATTAACCTTATATTATAAAAACACAAGAAGACACGGTAAAAGTAAAATTATTTAACTTAATGTTAAATCTAAATGATAAGGTTAAAATAGGAACCTAAACCAATATAAATTATATTGGATGAGAGGATTTCGACCCATCCCCACCTTAGATTCTAAATAAATCAATTTGGTGCTATTTAAAACCGAACTTGACTTTATAATAAAATAATATTTTTAGTTTTTCCAAAGGAGCCCCTCTCCTCCCTTATAATAGGGAACCTCCTCCCCCTCTTCCTCACACCACTTTTAGCCTTCAACCTCGGCCAACCCCTGATAATTTCTTCTCTAAACTTCCCTAGAAACATCCTAGAGGTTCTGGACTTCTTCAAAGACCAATTTTAGTGCCCTAAAAGGAGGTCTCAAAGAAGCACTTCAAAGAAGAGGTAATGTCCGTTACTGATTCTTTCATCTTTATTTCTTCTTACACTTCTTCTTATTTAGTAATTTCACAATGAAGTAATAACATCAATATCACTCATATACTGATATGTTATTATAAGTATGAAACAACCCTATTTCACCATCTATCCATCCTACGGAAAATGAAATCACCGCGCGTGCGTACGTACGGAATACCGTCTCAACGCCGTGGTTTGATCTATTTTCCACCACCACCTTACTTGGATGGGTATAATGGTGTAAATAATGACTATATATGACTATTATAAAGTGATACTGATTCTGAAATAGTATACATACACTCCAATACAATTCCACGATCATAGGAACGATATCATCACTCGTGCGTACGTACGGAATACCATCTCCACGATGTGATGCGACTCGTTCTACATGATCTTCATTTTATAATGATTATATAAATGAATTGAATGAATGAATATGATATATATTACACTAATACCATTCTGTAAATGAGGTATCTATAACCTAAAGAGAATAATAAGAATTTTTTCGACAAAACACGCATAAGAACAAAAAGTTATAAACACCCGAATAACAAGTAGCAATGAAATATTACTACTAAGACGCTAAGAATATGACCATATATGATATCATAAAAATAAGTATGATTCTATAATAAGTCAATAACATTATTTAAATAATTATACAAGAGGTTTGGACACGTACAAAGCATATCAGACCTATGGTAAGGGAAATATCACAATGTCATTTTTATTCGAGATTGTTTATACTTTGGTATTTACTGGGCTGTATTTTATCATCCACATCCATGTTTCCTCAATATGTAATATTATTTACATCCACCTAGAATTGTTTAAATCCAATTTTACCCTTCGGTGAGTTTTTAGTAATTGATATGAAAGGAATATTTTGTCGTTTTTCATACGAGGTAATTTTTGACTTTTCCGACAAAAGTACAAAGAATGTTTTTTTAACTTATAAGGCATGAATGGATTTTTAATACATTATTTCCAAGAAGCTTTATTTACAAGTTTTCAGGTTTATTTTTAATCAACTTCTTTTAGTTTATAATTGTACGACATGTTAAGAAAGGAAAAGTGTTTTTGAAGCAGAAATGATATTTTCCTCAAGAATGGAGTTCATGTGTTTTATCAAAATTATTTTCCATCTAAGATAATATAGGGTTCTGTTTCTATCCCTATTATTACATGGATTTGATTATGTTGTGATGGAAATATTTTTATGAATTCCTTTATCTTATATGAATTTTTTTATGATGTCATTTTGTTTATGAATCCCATTTTTACTACATGGGTTATGCAATGATGTATGATTTATGATTTTGTGGCACACATAAGAATGGTATAATTAGGAGATGGGTGGGACCTATATCTCCCTCCAATGCATTGGGTAAATATTTTATATCTCATGAGATAGACATGGCTGGAATGGTAGCTTATACCGGTTCAGTGAAACAGGACTGAAACGAGGAGTGAACTCGGTTTAAAAATGGACTTTGTCCACTAAGATAGTCTTGGCAATGAGTCTTGACTAATAAGAAATGATTCTCTATGATTAAGTGTGTATGCCACAAAGTTTCATGTTTTATGTTATGATTATTGGGATTACATTTCACTGCTATGATTTATCCCATGTTATGAAATTATGATCTCTTTTGCAGGTTAAGATTTCCAAAAGTTATGTGCTAATGTATATGATGTGATTGATGTTTCTTTTGTTTACCCTTACTGAGAATTTGAGCTCACCCTTTTGTATGTTTTATTTCCCGAGGTCAGGAAGAAGGTTATTAAGTAGAATATTCCAAAAAGGGACTCTATATATGATGAAATAAATGGGAGGAAAATTAGATGCTTTATGA
Organism: Viscum album; assembly: GCA_963277665.1. Taxonomy (NCBI): domain Eukaryota; kingdom Viridiplantae; phylum Streptophyta; class Magnoliopsida; order Santalales; family Viscaceae; genus Viscum; species Viscum album. The sequence continues at coordinate 1,377,605,332 of OY728147.1, read as the reverse complement.
ACTAGTTGCTTATGTTTCCCAGTTTCAAAAGACACTATACTTATACGGTCCTTTCTTGGTTTTGTTGTATGTTGTAATAAGTGTGCTTCAATTCTGAAGTAATAACAATTTATGTAAAGTATGGGTCGTTATAGTAAGAGTTTAAATCCATTACCTTCCTTTTCAGGATTCCCATTCCTTCAATTGTGTGATTTTAATGAAAGATTGTTATCCCAATTTTTAGATAATATGTTTATTTCATTATTTATATTGATCTTTTCCAAATAAGATATAAATACAAGATGATATCTACTCAAAATCCATAATTTTTTTTAACATTTCAAAAATGTTTTACCTGTTGTTAAATTATTAGTATTGTGAAATATACCAAACCGTCTGGAAGATGCACCTAAAAAGTAATCAATGGAATAAATAAAATTTGATGATACATAATATGAGGCCCATATAGATCCTGGATATGGATTGAGGTCGTCAACTTCTACCTAAACCACCTTTTATGTGGGTTCATCAATCTTCTTAATTTAGGAACTACTCCTCTGTGTGTGAGCATACAACCCATTTGTGGATGCCTTAAATAAATTAAATAAGTTAATGAATAGATTAATTAGGTTATTATAATTAAATGGATGACTATAAATTGGAATGGATACTATCATCACAATGACTATGATATTACATGGTGATTATGATTATTATGGTATAAAACAGATGTTGATTAATGGTATGGCACTGATCATTATATTTTGTATGGAACTGATCAATATTACAGTATGGTGTTGGTGAGGGGAATAAAAATAGGGAACCTATAACCTCAGTATACATATATATCAACAGATATTAGTACCCAATGTCAATTGGTCCTAGGTTCCTAGAATATGTTGGTATGATACGACTCTAAGTTCTTTTGACTTGAGGAGTTCATCATGGTCTATAGCCCTAGGACCTTGTCCATGTAGTTTTTAATATTTATACATATGAATTGTATGACAGAGATGGTAGTTGTCTATAATGTTATCATTTATGTAAATATATTCATTATTTATAGAATTATCATAGTAAAAAACCTCTTTATGGAATGATTTATATCATTATTTTATATCATAACATTACCTATTAAACATGCACATGGTTAGAGTTTTTATAGACATGATTGTTTTGAAATAGACATTATCAGTGGTAGCCATTTGGGTATGTTGTTCCCCATTTTGGGTTCCCTTGTTGGTAACAAGACATATTTCATGAATTCATGTAGGGAAATGGGTATATTCCCTTTCATGGATGATTGAATTCAGAGTAGCATGGGATCGTGGAGCATGAGAGGAATCCATGGATCACAATTCTATTTAGGGTAGAAGTTTTTGTCTTTTGATTCTTTTTATTTACATGTATGTATGTATGGATGCTATTATGTATGCCTAACTATATATAGAACCATGTAATACTAATCATTTTATAGATGATACCATATTTTGATTGATTATTACTTCTTTATAGATTAATTTATTCCACTACTATAAATTTCATTATTATGATTCCATAATTTATTCATTATTATGATTGTGTTCTTCTCTTATTATAGGTGAATTGTCTCCACACCAAAACTCCATATATTCTCGCTACTAGTTTGTAGCCTTTGATTTATGGGGAGGTATGTGTTATTCCATGTTATTAACTGATTTCAATTACTTTTGATTGATATGGGTTCTAAATGATATAGTTTGAACACATGGTTGGACATACCATGATAAAATTGTTGCACACCCCACTATATTTTGGTTATTTTCATTAAACCACGATTAGGTTGCCAACCACATCTCAAAACCTCCTAAAACATGCAATGTATATCTTTTTGGCCCACATGGTTTACGCCAAACCATGTTGAAACTGTGTACATCAACCATGATCAGTTCAAAATGATACAATGAACTCTTAAAAATCTAAAACATCAATGATCCGAGTGCCACTCAACGGGTTCCCCAAACCCGGTTGGTCACATGACCTCAAGAGCATTTACCCAAACGCCAGAGGCTGACTACTACCGGTGAGGGTCTAGGTCAGATTGTGGGGAAACTATTATTTCATTTATCAATGTGTAATGCAGTGGAACAGAATATGAGCATACAAATGCAGAAGCAGTAGACAATACCAAAGCTGAAATGGACAACAATACAGAAATAAAGCAATGACTAACAGTCATATAAATAATGAAATATGAACCTATGTCTAAGAAATCAGCCAAAACAGGATACACTATAATATATCACAATATAGAACAAGGGAAAAATTCAGAAAAGAAAAATAAACAGCACAACAGGAACTCAGCATCATCACAAGCATAAGCTCAGTCCTATGATCTCTTACTCCTCTAAAACAATCAGGTACCTGTACAGGGAATAGATCCTTGCTCTCAGGCCTCAGGCCTTGCCCTTAGGCGAAATAGATCATTGCCCTCAGACTGAATAGTAACCTTGCCCCCAGGTTGAAGAGAACCGGGCTGAGCCCAACACATAACCAAGAAATTATATACATTTTATCTCCAGGAAAAACAAAATATGCTATAATCACGACATACCCTCGGGTATCCTGCCCAAACATCTAAACAAGGGAATGCACCCACCGGGTGGCCTTGGATCCCAACAATGATCCCAGACAATAGTTTATAAATATTCATTAAATCACCTACGAAATTCTATTCATTTAATTAGTCAATTCCTCATCCATAAGACACCCCAAACATGGGCACGTAGCAAAATGGTATACAAAAACAACATGAAAGTTGGAATTAAACATCAGACCACCTACCTTGATCTCCTCTGATCAATAAACATGAACATCACCTTCTGAAATGTCTTAGAATGACATAGATATGGGATAAAAATTTATCCATTCGAACGGAAATAACATCCCCTCAAAAAATAATTGGTATGAACAACTCAAGGAGAAGGAACAAGTTTCCCACACTGTTCGAAAAAGATCAATGGTGGAAGAAACGGATTCCCGACATGTGATCGGGAGCTCCTCCAAGATTTGACCTCTCCTCCCGAGCTCAAAATGAGCTTACATCCTCCTCTGTCGAATGAAGAGGCTACTGACCATTTTAAGAAAAAAAAAACAATGTACATGGCCCATACTTTTCGTTCGTTTATTGTTCCACTGGCGGATACTTTTCACCGATACACTATTCATTTGTCGACATGATTACACAGTGTGAATTTCTGAATACACGGAGTGTACTGTTTCTCCTCTTCTGGCTACTCCCACCACCTTATTGTTCACTTCCCGACTGATTACAAGACTTGTAAATACCAACCACATGGTGTGTGGTCAGTTTTTACACCCTTCATCGACGATAGGACTACACGCCCTATGTACTCATCCCAAACGAGTAAAGTACATGGTGTATGAAAAAGTACACCGCCTGTACCCCCAAAATTTGGGATTTTCCCCCATTTTATTTATTTTCCCAAAAAAACATATGGAAAATAAGAAACAATTACCTAAAGAATAAGAACCGAGTTCTAACAAACTTCCCCCCTTAAAGAAATTTGTCCCTGAATTGCCCTTCCATGGGCGGTGAAGATAAAGATGTGAACAACTCTGGCCACTGAGTATGTACGTCGGTCTCCTGCTCCTAGGATTTGTCCTGCACTTGGCCATGCTGCCATAACACCCATACGAGAGGAACTGAATGATCATGGACAACCTTCATGATCCTATCAACAATACAATTCAGATTCTCCTCAAAGTAATCATAAACATGAAGTTCAACTTCCTCAGGCTGAAAAACATGAGATGGGTCTGAGTGATAATAGCGTAGCTGAGATACGTTGATGTTGTCTTGCATGGACCAATACCTCTATAGTAACTGCAGATGATAGGCAACCAGCCCAACTCTTTTCAGAATCTCAAACGGCCCCACATACATCGGTGAACCTTTACCTTGTCTTTTTATCTGCATGTGTCCCAACCTCGGTGAAACACGCATGAAAACTTGATCCCCGACCACACACTCCAACGGTCATCAGTGGTGATCAATATAATATTAATAATGAGATTGTGCAGTAGCCATCTGCTTCTGAATCAACTGGACATTCTCTGATGTCTCCTTCACAAGACTGGGTCCCAATAAAGCTGTCTCACCTGCCTCCAACTAGCAAAATGGTGATCAGTATGGCCTACCATATAAATCCTAGTACGGTTACATCTCAATATTTTCCTGAAAATATATTATTGTAGGAAAACTCAACCAGTTCTATGTGCTCCTCCCATGATCCCCCAATGTCCAGGACACATGCACATAGCATACCATCTAGAACCTATATTGTACGCTCTGACTAGCCATCGTTCTGGTGGTGGTAAGCTGTGAAAAGAAGCACCTGTTTGCCCAGTTCCCTCAAAAAACATTGCTAGAAACACGATGTAAAATGGGTGTAACTATCCTAAATGATAGAATAAGAAACCCCATAATGACGTACCACCTATCAGATAAACAACATCATGATCTCATCAACACTGAAGGTATCCTTTATTTGAAAACAGATAACTACCTTTGTAAGTCTGTCCACAACAAACCACACGCCATCACTGCCTCGAGGTGACCTCAGCAACCCGGTCACGAAGTCCATCGCGTCATCATCCCATTTCCATTCTGAAATGGGTAACTGCTGTAACAGTATGGATGGCCTCTGATGCTCCACTTCACCTGCTGACAGGTGGAATGTCTCGTAACAAAACCAGCTACCTCTCATTTCATACCCGGCCACCAATAATGACGTCTCAAGTCACGGTACATTTTGGTAACGATGGGATGAACTGCCCAAGATAAAGCATGAAACATCTGCATAAACTCCTTGTGTATATCTTCTAAAACCCACACTCATCCATGGACACACAGTATCTCGTCATCATCTATCGTCCAACTAGGATGAGGGTCCACACTTGCCACCGACTCTCGTAGAGCGAGGCCTTCAAAATCCGATTGTTGTGTCATACTCACTCTATCAAGGAGGGTAGAATTCATAGCTAAAGATAAAATATTGTCTCTCCCTTGACTATCATCCACCTCCAAATGCATCTCAGAGATTATATCCATAAGTTTCTACTCACCACTGGCCTCCTGAACCGCCGGTATCTTAGTCCTCTTACTCAGTTCATTAGCAAACTGAGTTACCCTTACTAGGTGTATATGCATGCTCAAAGTCGAAGGATTGAAGGTATTCGACCCATCTTAGCTATCTCTAGTTCATGTCACACTGGGTAAAGATGTATTTGATACTTTTGTTGTTTGTAAACACCACAAAATTTTCTCCAAAGAGATAATGTCTCCAACAACATATTGTATGAACAACTGCAACAACATTGGATATTGCGTCAGATAATTCCTCTCATGTTTTCTCAACTGCCGAGACCAGTACGAAAATACTTGATCGCCCTGAATCTACACTACTCCCAACCCAATACCTAATGCATCACTGTAAACTGTATAGCTCTTCCATTGCTCTGGAAGTACCAGGACAAGTGCTGATGTCAACCTTCCCTTCAATTCTTGAAAGGTTGTCTCACATGCTTATGACCATACTAACTTCAACCCCTTATTATTCAAACATGTCAGAGGTGATTCTATGTGGGAGAAGTCATGTATAAAGCGCCTATATTAACCATCCAGCCTGAAGAAACTCTGTATCTCAAACATGTTCTTAGGATACTCCCAAGAAACTACTACTCTCACTTGTTCTGGGTCTACCACACCTCTTTCCTCTAAGAAGATATGACCCAGTAAGTGTATATGGTCCATCCAAAAGTGGCACTTTGAGAGCATATAATAAAGCTGATGCTCTCTCGGTGATCTCAATATGATCTCAAAATGGGTAGAATGGTCGGGTCGAGTGTGATAGTACACCAAGATATCTCCCACAAATACTACCACAAAAGAATCCAGATATGAATGGAACACATGGTTTATCAGAGCCATTAAAACTGCTGGTGCATTCGTGAGTCCGGACGGCATATCCATGTACTAGTATAGACCATATCTACTACGAAAAGCGGTAAGAGGTAAGTTCGATGGTCTAACGCGCAACTGATGATATCAAGATCTCAATTTAATCTTCAAGAACACTCATGATCCTTGAAGTTTTTACAAAATATCACCAATCTTCAGCAAGGTATATTGGTTCATGACTGTCAACTGGTTTAGCTTCCGATAATCCACATAGAGTCTGAGTGTACCATCCTCATTCTTCGCAAACAGGACAGGAGAATCCCAAGGAGAAGTATTGGGTCATATGAATCCCTTGGCAAGCAACTCCTCTAACTACCTCTTGATCTCATACAACTCTGGTGTGGCCATCCTATAAGGAGGAATGGACACTAGTTCTGCTCCTGGAACAAGCTCAATAGATAAATCCACCTCTCGCATTGGAGGAAGACCTGAAAAGTCATTCAGGAATACATCCCTGAAGAAATAAACCACAGGTGGGAAATCATTTCGACATGTTACCTGGTCATCCAGATAAAAAATTGCAATTTGAGATGTCACTCCACCTCTCTGATGATACTCGAGTCTAGTTCAGATCACCTAGACATCACATTCACCCTTTTATAGAAACTCCCCACCCTCTGGTGATGTGAAAATCAACCTATGACAATAAAAATATACACAAACTTGAAAGGGTACCGACCAGGACATCATGAGAATGACATTGTAGCTCTTCATCTCTAAGACGAAGTGGTCTGACAGAAGGTGACACCCAAACACCTCTTGGAGGTACTCCTTGAACTGATGCACACCTGCCGTTCTAGTCCCCAATAGAGTGTCTAGTGTCATAAAATCCGAAGAAAAAGAAACACAGATCCCAAGGTTCTCCACAACGGGAACAAATATAAATCTATGTGTAGCACCCATATAGAAAAGTACAGAAGACAATACAGAAGCAACTAGAATAGTACCTATGATAGTAGAAGGTCTGGGATCCTTCTCATGCTGGGTCTATTGCACTGCAAATGCATGCCCAGTGTCGCGGCCCTGCGAGAGAGCCTAGCTACCATGAACTGACCGGCCCTACTAGCTCTGAGATCGTGGTGTCTGGCTATTATAGCCACGACCACCACCTCGTCTTGAACATCAAAATGTATCCCAATTCCCTGACTAGTAAGAAGCTACTGGCCCTATTCAAGCACACAGAGTTTGCACATGACCCCTCTCAATAGCCACTGGTGGAATTGACTTGCAAAAGCACTATAGATGACCCATCTTGCCGCAAGCTCGACACTCGAATGGGTCATGTGGACACTGAATTATATTGTTACCCTCTTTACTGCAGTTGTAGGACATCCATGGGCCACCTAATGAATTCCTCTGGATAGTACAACCACCGTGATAGAAATCCATTTGCCTCTTCCTCTTACCAGTAGAAATAGTACTAGAAACTGGTGCCTAACCACCCTGGCCTGCACCATAAGCTTCCCGCAGGTTCTCCTTAGTAATCAATGCCTGTTTTACAATAGAATTCACTATAGGAATCCTAAAAACATTCACCAGTGATCATATGTCATATCAAAGACCATCCTCAAAGCATTCATCCCTCAACACCACATTTCCCACAAGAACAGGTGCGAAGCGCTGTAGCTCAGTGAAGTGAGCAGAACATCCATCACTGACATGGCACCATGCTGCAGATTAAGGAACTCTCGAGATCTATCTATCCTTAGCATCTCTGGAAAGAAAAAGTCATAAAATACTACCTGAAAATCATCCCAAGCCATGTCCTAGTGATGCTCAGTTTGGGTAGTAACATCACACCATCTCTTAGAGGAATCACGCAACATGTAAGTAGCAAGCTTGACCCTCGGCCCTGGATGCTTCTCCAGATGCTCAAAGATAGTCTGGATAGAACCTAGCCAAGACATCGAATCACGTGGTCCACCATCCCAAGAAAATGATGGCGAATGCTGCTACTAGATTATACATGTTAGCTCTTCCATAGATGTGGCAGTCGGCGGTGCTCCCTGGAAGGCCTGTATAAACTGCATAAAGTCTTCATGGAACAACGTTTCCACACTCCACCGGGCAGGGCCACATTCCACCATGCTAGGCCGACCCCCCTACCTGTTCAGACCCACAGAACTAGGTCGGGCTGACCCGCCAGCCCACTAGGCATGACGGGCCGGGCCCATTTCACTTAAACCTGAATAAAATAAGACCACACGTCAGATCGATGCCCCATCTGTGGAACAGGGATCCTCGTGACTTGAAAAACCTATTTCGATACTCTATGTGAGTTTTGGATGACTTTGGAAGACAGATAGGTTTGGAATGAGCGTAGTTCCAACCAGGCCCCTGGAATGGAAAAGCCAATATCTCTCAGACCGAGCATCTGATTGACGCACCGTCTGTTGAGTTGGGTAACTTTTGACGAGACAAAACTTCGGGATACATCAAATATAGACTTTGTGATAGTTGATGTATCGAACCCTTGTCTCGAGGAATGGACCCTCCCAGAATCGAGCGTGCTGTGTGAAAGAACCCTAGAGTTGTCTGTGACTGCGGCGACTACCGTACTAGAATCCTCCGTGGGTTCGACGATGAAGACAACTGACTAGAATCCTCCATGGGTTCGACAAAAATGACTATTGTACTTGTATCCTAAGTGGGTCCGATAGTTTTAATTATGTACTATTATCCTTAGTGGGTCCGACAGAGTAGCTGGTCTAGTATCCTACATTGGTCTCACAGCTTAGCCGGTCTAGTATCCTAGATGGGTCCAACAGATTAAATGAATAAGTGACTACATCTAATCATCTCTATCTCTACATGAATGATGTATAACTAAGTGAGCTGAGTCTTTATGTTCAATAATTTTCATCGATGTGATTGACTTGCTTTCCGAGGTAGACTGGGTAGTGCTTGGGCTCGAGAGTTGGAGCCAAACTATGATTGATAACTTAGGTATATGTATGGGAATATACCTAAGTGGAGTTGGTTGATAATTATTTATTGTATGTTTATTTTTTGGTTCATCCTTCATGGATTCTGGGAGTCCTTCGGGGGTCTTGGGGTCCCTACTGAGTATCATATACTCACCACTTCATGGGCTATGCCTGCACTATGTTGGGTTGGATGCAGATGAATGACATCACAGATCGAGGTGGTGGCTTGTGGAGCTGGACGGTACCCGGAGGTAGACCACTTGGTAAGACGTACATGGAGCAGACTGCCGGACCTAAGGTGCTGAGGAGCCCATATGTACCCACCTTTCAGGTGGGTTCCTAGAGGAAGAATCAATGGCTGCTGTTTTACTTTACTATAGTTGTACAAACTTTTCAGTTGTACTGTACATACTATTGGGCTTGTATTTCCAGCCCCTTTCCTTTCAGCACTTACTTTTGTATTCAGTCTTACATAGTACATTCTTCTACTGCATACTCTGATGTGTTTGATTAATTTTATAAAGGCAATGCATTAGATTTTTATCGAGATTTACACCTTTGGTGCTAGTCGCAAGCCCCTGGGCTATGGAAGGTGGGCTTGGGGTAGTCCCGGCATGGGCCCCGAGGCCGGGTCATGACATAAATAATATAAATTGACAAATGTAGTAAAATAGGGATACTGAGCTTTCATTGATTTAGTATTCAATTTGGAAAGATAAAAAATGAAATTAAGTAAGTGAAATGAAATACTAATTGATACTCTTCCAATACAACTAATGGTGCATGATAACACAATTTTATAGAGGAGATTTTTCCATTCCTAACAGGGGATGAAGGATCTATCATGGAATGTCGTGCATGGGAAATGTGGAGGAAATGAGGAAAATAAAATAAAATGCAAAGCATGGGGAAATCATTTTTCCACCACATTAAGTGTCAACATTAATTTTTCACACTCATTATAAACCCATTCACCAACTGTGTAGTACTACATTCAAAGGACATATTCACTTTTCATGGATAGAAAAGGGTTTGGAAAACCATGACTATCTTTTGTGGTTCTCCAATAAATTCTTCTACAGAGCCCACACCTGACTGTGCACATCCTCTCACATGAATTTTTCTTAGAATTTTCAAAACCCTATTTTCTATTGGTCCAATGGACTTGGTTATACGATAGGGGAAATAAAATTAAATATAAATTTTCACCCTGACTGCCTCTCTTTGAATGTGAGTCTTTAGTTCTCACCACTCATGAGACACATCTAATCATCCAAGACACCTTTCAGACCCTAATACACATCCAATAACAATAATTATAATTATTCAAAATCATGGGTATAAATTTGGGGGATTATTTAACAATTATTTCCACTCACTAATTGTAATGATAAAATTATATTGAGTATACATATATTTTAAAAAATAGTTTCTTTATACTCTCCCCACTACAAAAAAAATTGTATCTATGAGATTACTTAGAGAACAACAACACATTACCCTACCTACATTCCAATGCGAGTTTCTTTTTCATTTTTTTCATTTTTAAACTAAATATGTTCCTTTAGTCAGAAATTCATTCAAATGGATGTTAATCACTAATATATGGGCCAAATATTGAAGGTTCTACCTAAACATCTTGATAGGTCTTAAAAAAATTCCAACTAGAGACATGATTAAGTCATTTTTTCATAAATTACATAGACAATGGAATTCTCGATGGTATGTTGCTGATTATAATAATATATTAAAATTCATACTCTACACTTGATCATAATTTTCTATTAAACACATTTTGAGGGTCATAGAGACAATCTTAGAAAAGAATTATATTTTAATATGAAGAATCTACCCTCACCCTTTGATTTATATTGGAGTGGTCAAATTCAAAATGATTAATCTCAAACAGGTTTCATGGGATTCTATTTTAAAATTGAATGTTGTCTTTTAAGGTGAACCCATATCATCCAAATGACATCACAACTATGAATTATTAACATATACAAACAATTACCCAAGAGAAACAAATTCATTCCTCTATCATATGACTATTACAAAAATAAACATCATAAACAACCAAAACATCACTAGAACCTATTTTAAATCTATAATAAATGAAATTGAAAAATTCTTATGAAAACATTCACTAAATCTCATACCTGACTTATAGTGTGGTATCCAGATTGATCCATCAGATTTTAAAATTTTTATTTTTTTACAGTAGCACTAACACTACCTTTATACTACACCCATGGATTACCATAAGCATCATCGAGATTAATAACCACATATCAATTTAATGTATATCCATAAATTAACCCACACATGAATTTTGGAAAATATTATAGCATTAAAAATAAATATCTATTTATCATTAAATGAGTGAAGAAACATCCATTATATATATACAATAATGGTCCCACGATCTTTACCTCTATAAGGTCACCCCCAACAAATGTAATACTGCTCCCCAGTGTAGGAGAATCAGTGGAATTGATTAAATAAAAATCAATAGATTACCTCAGTGCATGCAATTTTCGTCCTAAAAATATTACAATCTTGTCTGTTAGACACCACATAGATCGATGATGATTAAAATCTCCCATTTTCAATATTAATATTTTTAGAAAGGTCCTTTTTTTTCAAATAATCAAACTCACTGGGTATCATCACCTTCCAAAGACCAGTTGTGCACACCACCCAATTTGGATTATCTTCAAAATACTTCACTAGTTAAACTCCCAATGATCCATTATACAAAACAATAACAAATATTTACACAATTATATCGGTCTATGTATTATTCACTCTACATGTACTCAGGGAGATATCAGGATAAGGGGAATGATCTTGTCTTAACTAGGAGTACAATGAAATTTTATTGATAGTTGTGTATAGATTTTTTTGAGCCACAATTGAATTAACTAGGCCACACTTACCTTGATAAACTCCATACACAACATCTCTCCACCATTTAAGTCCATTTTAATACTAATTTACCTTTGTTTTGGTTACATAAATTGAATTACAAAAATCTTCATGTCATTTTTTCAAAACATTTACCCTTGAATATTTCAATCCTCATCCCATACTAGGATGCTAATTGATGTTAAATTAAAAATAGTTTTCATACAAAATAGGTGCGATATATACATACAATGCATAGTGGGTGTACATCACATATCACCAAATTCATAAACCTGACTCATGAATCTAAGAGTCATTAGTCAATAAGTTCAAACATACCATGATACTGGCATGTTAGTATTTGAATATTCATAGTGTTCTCTAAGAACTCCTCTACAATGTCGATAATCTCAAATGTACCATGAATTTTCAAAACATCGACTTCTAATTAAATCATTTTATAAAATAAGGTATTAATTTTTCTAGCACTAGTTAACTAATCCATGAATCTGAATTTCCCCAACCAACACAACCACTTCTAATAAACTACCACATAGGGTTATTTTCTAAAGTAAAGGAATCATTATTCATTAATACAAAAACTCAATCATCTACCATTAATCGATATATATATATATATATGGGCATAAAATGATTCGTATCATAAAAAGAAAAACATAGATAATGACCATCCTCAACCATGGTTTTTATTTATTATAGAAACATTACTAACCTACAAGGATCTGAGTCAATAAGAACTTGTTCCTAGGCCTCCTTTCCATCCCTTAGGTCTCCCTAATAAGAATCCTATCCCCTTTAATTGAATTTATTACACTATTTATAACAAACATGTAAACCCTATTTTGAAATAGAATAGAATAACTTTTTTAAAGAAACCTCAACCTCTAATTATAATAATATATGATAATATGTGTTCTAGAATTCCCTGATAACATCAGGTTATAATGTCTCGATCATCACCCACCATCCAAATGGGAGAGTGATTGTTCAATGTTCATAACACTAACAAAAATTATGAATAGATAGATCATTATAGTATTGAGATATAGTAATGCACCTTAAGTTATAAATTTACATAAATCCAATCATCTACTTAGGGTGTCCGTTCATCATCTTGAGTCATACTTAGTGAAACTGGCACCTTAAGTACACCTCTTTTCTAAAATATAGAAGGTAGAATTTATCAAAACAATAATGCTGAAATGTGTTACCATAACTATGCTAAATCCTTGTACAATCATGGAATCGACCATAAATCACTACCCTTATTTAAAATATCAATATAAATTAGCACCCAACCCCTTAGTCTAGTATATCCTAGGAATAGTTCACTAGATTTCCATGAAAATTGTCATGTTCCCATTAATGGAAACTATCAGGGAAACATTTAAAACTAACCCCTACATGGAGTTAATTACAAAAAGAACCTATAAATATTTTATTCTAAGGAACATACATGATTATAACTCATTTAAAACTGTAAAATAATTCATATACTAGTGATATCCTCTTATAGATTCTAAAGAAATTGTACCTTTAACATAATTTAAATGATTCTATGCATTATTTAAAATAAATGCCAAAATTTTATGATAATAATTATATGTTTCTCACTAAGAGGGGAATAATGTTCCAAGTTTGGAATATCATTCCCCATATTAATAAGTCCCCCCATAACATAGGTAGGTTCAGGGAGGAAAAAACCTATTATACCTATCTTTCCCACCTAATTACCATTGGTTGTATTTACATTTCCTATGAAAGTTCAATCGAACTAGCCATCTCCAGCTACTTATCCAATAAGGGGGATGAGATAGTGGTACAAACACCTTAAAAGTGTAGGAAATGAACTATTCAATCCCAAAGGATTTTATAGAGAGAATTATTTTGAACCATACTACTTCTACACCCCTTTATCCAAAGTGCACTAGGAATATGATCATAACCCTATCTAACTAGCCTCTTATTCGAGATTCCATACAATGATGTAGCAATTCACAACCATAAAAAATGGGATCCACCGAGATATTCAGTCACTTATCCACCAATATTTCATATGTAGATTCATCCATTATAGAAACATTCACCGTTGTTACAATTTATTCCCTAGATCTACATCATCATCATTGTCATCTATAATTAAATTCATCCCACTACCATCCCTATTGGGTGATAAAATAACCCTATGATAGAACCAATAAACTATGGTATGGATAGGGTATATCATTTATTTCACAATGAAGGGTAATTATTAATTAGGTTATATGTAATTAGCATCCCTTAATAAAATAATTACAATATTCTCCATGAAAAATAACGATAATTAAAACACTAAATGGGGAAATATGTGATAGAAAATATAATAATGAAATTATTGTTACTCATCCTTTCCAACCATATATAACATTAGTAGATTAAAAAATAAACATTGACCGGAACTATAATGAGTATAAATAAATGAACCTATTAGAATGAATGAAAAGTGATGTATAAGCCTTAATAAATTTCCTATAATCTATAATATGATGTACAAGGTACAAAATGTTCAAGAATCCTTCCATCATATTAAAATAAATAATTACAAAATATCTTTCACAATAATGGTTTTATTTACAAGATCAAGGAAAAATTTAGTTTTTTTATTTTTTATCCTTCATGTTTTCTTAAATGTATCCATATAGATATCATAATATCTCAAATTATAGAAATATTTTAGGTACCATAGATTTAGATATGTTAAAAAAAAATGAAAACATAGGTTATCTGATTTATTAATTATCCACTCAATTATATTTATTAACAAATTCAAACACTAAATAGTCTCAATAACTCAATGCATGAGGGTCTAAGTTTAAAGGAAACAGATACTTGTTCTAGGGAAAACCTCCTCAATTCATTTGTAATTGAGGTCTTTAATTTCTAATTTATTATAACCCACATTGATTTTGTGAAATTTTAATTTGAATAAATTTATTTTCTTATATATATTGTGTTTTAATAAACATTGAATTTATCTTTTCTTACATGCTACTCCATTTTTATCTTTCTTTACGTGGATGACTGATCTAAAACAAATTGTGACATAGAATTAAAAAATTATTATTTCATATTATATTTATCATTGATCCATTAGAATGGTAGGTATGAACATGGATAAATAAATAATGAATATATATATTTTTTAAACTATATATTAAATTTGATAGGTGGTCACAAGATAATGATAAATTTAAATAAAAACCATTTAAAAATAAATGTAATAAATTTTTAGGAAACAATTTCTCTCCACAATTTTTTATGTAAATAAATTAAATAAATCCATTTTGGTGAATGATTATACTGAATATTATATATTATTTATTCTATAAAATGTTTTCCCAAATATTTTGTTTGTTTTATTAGTATTATATTTTAATTAATATAATTTTATTCTTTAAAATTTAATTTTTCATAAACAAACTATTTTCTCATATTATGTACACTTATTCTTGACATTAATTTTTTAAAAATTTAGAATTTATTTTTGAAAAAATTAATTTCATTTTCATAATTAAATTAAAAAATTATCTTAGAGATATTTTCTAAAAAATTAGATTATAATTTTTTCAGTGAATTTTGAAAAAATATTTATTTTTATTTATATTATAATTTCTCTTAAATATTTTAAAAACGTACCAATTATTTTTATATAGTTATAAAACGTAAAAATAGTTCAATTATATATATATATATATATATATATATATATTAATCCTGTTTATTTCTTTATAATAAATTATATTTTTAATTTTGATATAAAAATATTTAATATTTTGAATCTTTTGACTTTAAAAAACATCTTTTTCATATTGTCTAAATTGTTAACATTAAATTAAAATATCAACACTTCTATTATAGATAAATTGAAAATATAATCCATATTAAAAGTAAAAATATTTTATATAATGTAATTATGAAAACTAAATTTTCTACAAAAAAAATGTTAAAGTAGTAGAATATTAATTACCATTATTGAGGTTATAATGGGTTTACCAGGGTGTTAAACTAAAATGATAATGTGTAAAATAACCTAGAAAATTTTTCCAAATCTCCTTTAGTGTGATATATTTCGACCATATATATTTTTTTATTTATAATGATTATTTTTTGGGACTTGTTAATTTAGAAAAAAGTGGTTAATGAGTTTTTACACAAATTACATGTTTACTCATCTCCTCACAATCAAAATTCCACCCCTATCCTCTCATCTCCACACATAAAAACACATTGTTTTAGGGAATAAATACACAATCCTCTTTGATATATAACTATATAAATCATATATGGCATGGTGAGATAATTAATTTAATTTAAGAAGAATCTCGGTTAAGAATAAAGTCGATTTCTGAAGAAGAGTTAATGGATTTAACTACGAATTTGGGTTTTTCATATTCTTATAACTAAAAAATAGGTTCCCAAATGTTCTAAAATGAAATTATTTGTATATATAATCTACCAATATGTTTTTATATTATTTTAAAAAGCTTAATCCATCTCATCCATCAACAAATGGGGTGCAATATTGTCATTCATGTGTATGGTAGACTACCTCCTCGTAAACTGATGTTATATTCATTCCATAACAAACTCCCATAATAAAATATAATGATAATATATGTCATATATTATATTAATATTCCATTATTAATATAACACCAAACCTATATTCTTACCTCCAAACAATCACTACTGTAAAACAAGGTTATTCCCACGGTTTTGGAAACAATCATGGGTATTAGTCACCCCTATACTGAAGGGTTTTCAAAACATGTGGCTATAGGGTATAGTTCAAATCAATACCCATAGTTCACCAAAAAGACAGGGTATAGAGTTTTTTTGAAGACCTAAACCCATGTTTTTTCTAAAACTAAGGATATAGATCATCCCTATACTCATAGTTTGGAAAACCAATGGGTATATGGTTTTTTTGAGGACATATACCTAGGGTTCTAAAAAAACATGGGGTATAAGTCAAAGATATACACATGGTTTCCCAATGATATGAGTGTAGTTCATCCTTATATCCACGGTTTTTGTAAACCAGACACATATATTTCTAGCAAAATCTCATGAATACATATTGAAAAAAATTCAACCTATGAGCACGGTTTAAAAATAAAATATGTAAATATATATTTTTATTTTGATAATCATATGTGGTGTAGTGATTAGGTGCTATGATATTATAATAGTGGTCTAGGTTTTGAATCTAGTGGTGGAAATTATTATAAATTCTAAATCCATAGTTTCAAAACCATAGATACGTGGTTATTTAAAATGGTGAACTCTTTCCCATACATCTATTTCCATGGTTCATAACCGTGGTAATATAATTTTCAAACCATTGGTGTAGCTCAATGATATATTGATAAATCTTAATCAAAAAGTTCCCTAAATCATTGGTATTTCTTACACTCATAGTTTTACATGATTACCAATGGTTCCAAACAATTGGTATTTTCTAATTTTCTAGTAGTGTATTGGGAAAAAATTAACATCACTCTAGTATATAGTAGACTACTGCATCATGAACTGATGTGTTGTTTTTTTAATTTATTTTTTGTTGGATTGTAATAAGTATATATTTAAGGAATTTAGATGATATTTTTAACATTATTTTACTTACATGATAAATATATATCCTATTCATTTTTATATTACATTCCATGTTTGATAAGATAACATTGTTCGTGGGTATAATGGACTATCCCATCATGAAGACATTTGACTTTTTTCACTAAATATATGCATGGAAGGTAATATGAGTAAATTTTATGAATAAGTGATATTTATATTCTTCCTATATGAATAGATAATGGTAATATATTATTTGATATATTTTTATTTCATTCGTTGTGAATATGGGAAAATCATTATGATATATGAACTGTATACCACATCCATGAATAGTCTATATCTATTCTCTCTCTAACTTTTATGGATTAATATTAATAAATATATAATGAATATACTTGATACATATATTATGGTTAAAATTTTTGATAATAATTAACCATGATAAATTTAATAAGACTTAAAATAATGAACCAAAACAAACAAGAAGATTCATATATTACCCAAAACAAGATTTTAATAATGAATTGTCAAAATAATTGTTACATAAGGTCATAAGTAAATAATATATGGTATGATATAAATATTTATGTTCAATTAAATGATTTATAATTAACTCATATTTATTATATAGTATGTCAAAATATGCATGAAGGTTGTCGAGACTTATGGTAAGGGATTTCCATATAACATTTCACTTCTGTGAGAAAAAATTAATATTCACCAAAAATTTCAATAATTTATTATAAATAAATCCCAAGAATTTCATTTATCATTAATTTCATGAATTTTATGGGTATTTTTATTTCCATTTTATCATCCCTTTTTTGGAGATTATAATTCAATGTAACCATAGTGGTAAAAGATTTATGATACAATCTCATCATTTATTAGGATTGTTTATATTTATTCTTATACTTTTGAAATATTATGATACATATGTCATGAAAATAATTAATTTTATTATCATATGAAAATTTAATGAAAATAAAATTTTTACCTCATTTTTATCTCTCCACGTATTAATGAATAAAAATATTTTTTTTACTAAAAACAATCATTTTTATTCTCCCTATTCCAAAACTATTTTTTCATCCATATTCATGTTACTAAAAATGGTTTCAATATTGTTTTTGTATTGTTATGGGTTTTATAAAATTCATTTTTATCCTTTTTTTACTTTTTAAAAACAGTATTTTAAAATATAATCTTCTTATGTATTTCCAAATAAGCCCAGTTTATCTTTTGCAAAAATGTGAAGGGAATCATGGATTTAAATTATGAAAATTCTTAAACATCCAAAAAAATCATGTTTTAATTTATAATTTATAATTTCCAGTGGATATATAAAAAAACCAATTTTGAAAATGTGTTAATGTAACAGCCCAAGATTTTATAAAATAATATTCTTTTTAATTTTATTAATGTCTTGTGTTGTACGCTACACCAAAAGGATCTTGCACAACACGCATCCTTGTCTTGCCTTGCATTACACGCAATCGCGACCTTTCTCGATAGCGTGTGTAATACGCAATACCGAGTTTCACTAAACAACGATGTGCTATTAAAATATTATTAAAACTAGCCGTTATGAATAGTAATAACCACTTTTTAAAATTCTGTAAATCTTATTTTTCAATATGAACTTCATTCTTGGATTCGGAGTATCGAATTTAGCCTAAGGTGAAATTTTGGTACTTTTCGGATAACTTTCATATTTTGATGAATAGTGAAAAATTACTAAATTATAATTAAAAACAACTTTTTTTAATCGAAATAATTAATAGTGATAAATTATTAATTTGAGTGGTTTTAAAGTATATTTAGAATATATTTTTACAATTTAATACAATGTTGGTCATTGGTTGTAATTTCACATTCAAACCAGACATAATCAAGTGTCAATCTTTTGATAGATATTGTTTCTTAAAAACACGCTATTTGTTTTAACAGCGGGATTTAATTATAAAATTAATTAATGCAACTTCTATGTTATGAATTTGGTAAAATAGACTTCATTTTTGAATTCGTAATATGAAATATAGCTTAGGATGAAATTTTGGCATTGTTCTGAAAAACATCAATTTTTGATGAATAGTGAAACTACTAAGTGGTAGTTAAAAAAACTGAATTTTTCATAAAACATAATTTTACCGCTTCTGTGAATGGAATTTCAAAAATCCGAGAGACACGGTTAATATCAAGGACTAAAATGTGGTTCAATGAGATGAAAATAATTTTTTGGTGAATAGTAACTTTTTACTTTTTTTACCGCGGTTAATAGTAAATAGGGTAACTAAGGGTAAATATGATATTACTATTACCCTAACACATGTCCTAATTCTATTGGACAAGTGTAATTCGACCAAAAACAATCTTAGGAATAAAATATGACCATTTAGGCCCACTTGGATTAGATTAGGACATTTATTATTAATTTATTTAAAGAAAGGTTAAAATAGTTAAAATCAAAGTTTAATAAGTAAATCATTTTTAATATGGGGTTATACATAAGATAAATTCGACTATAAATATTCATTAGAAAGATAAAAAGATTTCCTACATAATGGTATTTTATTTGTAAATTTTATACATCAAATAATTTAATTAATTTATGACACAAAGATGATGCAGTAATTATCTTATTTATGAAATATTGACATAATTGATGTTATAAACACCAAAATAAATGTAATTTGAGAATTTTTTTGAATTCCAATAATTTTATAAGTTACTATGATATATTAATGTTGATTTAATCAACTTGGTTCAAACATTTAATTCTGTTATGACTTTCACAAAAATCATATATCAAATAGTGTCAAAATTGACACAAAATAGTTTTTAAATCAAATATTATATTATTAATTGTTATTTTATTCCTAAAAATCTAAGGTTCGGCCAAATGACTTAGATAAGGATATATATATTAATAATAAACAATTTGGGGTTCGTTTGTCATGTTATAGTAAGTGTATTAACCATATAGTGAAAGAAAACAAAAAAGACACGATAAAAGTCAAATTATTTAACTTAGAGTTAAATCTAATTGATAAGGTTTAAAATAAGCTCCAAACATGTCTAAATTTGATTGGTTGATGAGATTACAACCCTATCTCATCTAAGATTCGAATATGAGTCATTTTTGGAGGTTTTTAAGTGGGGTTAGATTTATTATAAATTAATATTTTTAAGAATTCCTAAGGTGCCCCTCTCCTCCCCTATAAAAGGACACCTCCTCCCCCTCCTCCTCACACCAATTTGAGCACTCAAGCTCGGCCAACCCCTGACAAAATCCCTTCTCCACTTCCCTAGCAACATCCTAGAGGTTCTGGTCTTCCTCAAAGACCAATTCTAGTGCCCTAAGAGGAGGTCTCAAAGAGGCACTTCAAAGAAGAGGTAATTACCGTTACCAATTCTTTCATCTTTATTTCTTCTTCCACTTCTTCTTCTTAGGTTGTTTCATTATGAAGTAATAACATCAGTATCACTCATATACTGATATGTTATTATAAGTATGAAACAACCCTATTTCACCATCTATCCATCCTACGGAAAAAGAAATCACTGCGCGTGCGTACGTACGGAATACCGTCTCCACGCCGTGGTGTAATCTATTTTCCACCACCACCTTACATGGATGGGTATAATGGTATAAAGAATAACTATACATAGTTATTACAACATAATATTGATTCTGATATATTGTATAATCCACTCCAATTCAATTCAATATTTATAGAAATGATATCATCGCTCGTGCGTACGTACGGACTACCGTCTCCATGAACGGTGTTTTTCATTTTATTTATCTATCTATTATATATATATATACTGAATATATATGATATATAAATCATATTTTATATTCTGTAAGTATGTAAATCATGATATAAGTAATAATGATGTCAAGAAAAAACATGTCAAAACACCTACGATAAATGAAACGATTTTAGCCAAAACGCTTCTTTAACATGGAATTTACAAAAGAACGGGTAATATAATGTCATAAGTGAACCATATATGATATCATAACAATGAATATGATTCTTTAATAAGTCAATGACATTATTTAAATCATTATACAGGAGGTTCGGACACATACGAAGCAAATTGGACCTAAGGTAAGGGAAATATCACAATCTCATTTTTATCCGAGATTGTTTATTCGTAAGTATTTACTGGGGTGTATTTTATCATCCACATACATGTTCTTTCAATATGTAATATTGTTTCCATCCACTTAAAATAGTTTAAATCCAATTTTACTCTTTGGTGAGTTTTTAGCAAAGAATATGAAAGGAATCTTTTGTCGCTTTTTCATGCGAGGTACTTTTTGACTTTTCCGACAAAAGTACGAAGAATGTTTTTTTTAACTTAAACGGCATGAACGGATTTTTACGGTTTTATAAAGCCTTATTTTCATGAAGCTTCCTCCAAAATATTTCATGACTATTTTTAATAAAATCTCTTTCTTTTAAAATTGCATGATGTTTTGTGAAAAGAAATTGATTTTTGAAGAAGAAAGGATATTTTCCTCAAGAATTCATTTCAAGTGTTTTATCAAAATTATTTTCCATCTAAGATAATAAAGGGTTCTGTTTCTATCCATATTTTTACATTGATTTGACTATGTTGTGATGGAATTATGTTTATGAATTCCTTTATCTTATATGAATGGTTTTATGATGGCATGTTGTTTTAAGAATCCCATTTTTATTACATGGGTTATGAAATGATGTATGATTTATGATTTTGTGGCACACATAAGAATGGTATGATTATGAGATGGGTGGGACCTATATCTCCCTCCAATGCATTGGGTAAAGATTTTATATCTCATGAGATAGACATGGCTGGAATGGTAGGTTATACCGGTTCAGTGAAACATGACTGAAACGAGGATTACTCGATTCAGAAAGGGACTTTGTCCACTAAGATAGTCTTGGCAATGAGTCTTGACTAACAAGAAATGATTCTCTATGATTATGTGTGTATGCCACAATGAGTAATGTTTTAAGTTATGATTTCATTTTCACTTCTATGATTTATCCCATGTTATGATATTATGAGCTCTTTTGCAGGTTAAGATTTCCAAAAGCTATGTTCTTATGTATATGATGTGATTGATATTTATTTTGTTTACCCTTACTGAGCATTTGAGCTCACCATTTTTTGTTTTCTTTTCCCCAGGATATAAAGAAAGGTTTTTAGGTAAAAAAAAAAGGAAGATCTTTATGGGAGATATTGAAGATCTTTCACCACTATTAGAAGATTACGTTCCGAGTTTCCAAAGACACTAAACTATTACGATCCTTGTGTGTGTGTTTTTGTTATGTACTAAGTATTCCGCAAAAGTAATGTAATGTCCACGTACGTCAAGCTTTGGGTCTCTACAGTTGGTATCAGAGGGAAGGTTTAGTCAACCTTTGGAAACTAGGATGCGAGAACTTTAGTGAGATTCCTAGAGATATTTCTAAGGTATGTCTAGGGATGTCCCTAAGGATAAGTATACGTATAGGATATATTCCTAGAACTATGGTAATGATATTAGATTAAACCTAAGAAGTTAGGTATTGAGGATACTTTCCCTTTACTATGTTGTTTTCTCTAGAATGATTTTTGATTCTCACAAAATTATTTTTGTGTTTTAGTTAATGGAGGGAACCAAAAGGAATTCAGTTAACATTGAATCCAATGGACAAATTGGTGACTATGAGCAACAAAATTGTGTAATGCCTAGAGCGAAAGATGTTGTGATTATGCCGAATCAATCATCGCGATATATGATTAACAAGGTAAAATTTAGTGGTATGCCTAATTCTTCAAAGAAGAGGAAGATAGACTATTATACATGTTCGCATGTTGAGGAGCATAAAGAAAGGAAGATTGAGATTTCTAAAGAAGGGAAGAAGAACCTTGAGGAATACCTCAAATGGAGGGACCGATGTTATCTGTGTGGAGAAAAGGGTCATAGAGCGACAGACTGTTATGGAGTTCAATGTCTTATTTGTGGAGAACATGGGCATTACCCAACTCAATGCCCTGACCTAAAAAGTTACTTCTAAATCAAGGAAGGACTTATTCCAGGATAATCATTGATGTGGATGGACTGAAGTGTTTTGGTATTCAAGAATAATGTTGTTGAGGTACTTTTATGGTGTATTGAAATATTTAAGTATTGGTCTATTGTGGTTTTCAATAATTTTAAGGTACCAATAACTATGAAAAGTGATTCAAATATTTTGGAAAGTAGATGATAAGTGAATATTGAAAGGATAAGAAGATAATGAGATGTTTGATTGTATTCATGATCTCATGATTGATATAAGGACTAAGTGATATCATGGTTTGAGTATATAGAATTTTGAGGATTTTGGTATGTGGAAAGTGTTAACTTTTAACTGCACTCATGTTTTCACTAAGGTATTCAAGAGAATACACGATTAAGGACTTTGAATGTTTGGAATGTGACCAAAAAGACATATCTTATGATATGTGGGGATCAACGACAGTATTAAATCTCTGGTAATCGATGTCACTATATTATGAGAGTGGACTGCAGTATTATGTATAAGCCTAAAGATTAGACTGGATTATGTTGGACATAAGTTAGTATTGTTTAAGGATAGAAGATTTTCGATATTATTGACGGGATGTTATAGTAACGTAGTTTTAGAAAAAAGGACAACCTGCAGGACGGGCGACAGCCCATCGCTTCGGACAAGGCTGTAGGAATCGAACCCACAACCGAAGTGCGACTGGCCTTTATCGCCTACCACTGGCCTACAGGAAGTCCCTGTTTAGTAGAAACTAGTTTTATTATATTAAGCAGTATGATATATGAATTATAAGTCCATTTTAGGAACCATATATGATTAATCTCACTATAGATCGATTTATGCATATAATTTTTGCTAAACTTTTGTTTGAGACAGATGGAATGACCCGTCATTCTATCACATGATCTGCTAACACTTCACAAATTCAACTTCATTTATTTAAGAGATGAAGTGGAAATTGTTCAAGGCACGAACAACAGTGAGATTGTACCAAAATAAAGTAAGTATTTATTCTAATTCAAATTTTCAACTTTAGGGGAAAATGATCTTGAAAACCAAAAATGTTGTCATAGTGATCTTATACCTGATGAATCAGATGGTACCTTATATCATCACAAATCTATGGATTTGTGATTACTGGCTTTTCCATAGCCATGTTCTCTACCACTCTCCATCAGAACATGATGGTTAGATTTCTCTTCCATATCCATATTTTCACCTATGTGGAAACCCAATGATTAGTTTATTTGGGTAACCGTTACGTTTCATACTTTTGTTTTTAAAGATTGGTTTTGATATTCCTTTTTACGATGTGGGTTTCTATTAAAGAAACTTTCGAATAGTAAACCATTTATAACCCCGACGAATTTCGAGGGCGAAATTCATCTTAAGGGGGGTAGAATGTAACAGCCCAAGATTTTATAAAATAATATTCTTTTTAATTTTATTAATGTCTTGTGTTGTACGCTACACCAAAAGGATCTTGCACAACACGCATCCTTGTCTTGCCTTGCATTACACGCAATCGTGACCTTTCTCGATAGCGTGTGTAATACGCAATACCGAGTTTCACTAAACAACGATGTGCTATTAAAATATTATTAAAACTAGCCGTTATGAATAGTAATAACCACTTTTTAAAATTCTGTAAATCTTATTTTTCAATATGAACTTCATTCTTGGATTCGGAGTATCGAATTTAGCCTAAGGTGAAATTTTGGTACTTTTCGGATAACTTTCATATTTTGATGAATAGTGAAAAATTACTAAATTATAATTAAAAACAACTTTTTTAATCGAAATAATTAATAGTGATAAATTATTAATTTGAGTGGTTTTAAAGTATATTTAGAATATATTTTTACAATTTAATACAATGTTGGTCATTGGTTGTAATTTCACATTCAAACCAGACATAATCAAGTGTCAATCTTTTGATAGATATTGTTTCTTAAAAACACGCTATTTGTTTTAACAGTGGGATTTAATTATAAAATTAATTAATGCAAATTCTATGTTATGAATTTGGTAAAATAGACTTCATTTTTGAATTTGGAATATGAAATATAGCTTAGGATGAAATTTTGGCATTGTTCTGAAAAACATCAATTTTTGATGAATAGTGAAACTACTAAGTGGTAGTTAAAAAAACTGAATTTTTCATAAAACATAATTTTACCGCTTCTGTGAATGGAATTTCAAAAATCCGAGAGACACGGTTAATATCAAGGACTAAAATGTGGTTCAATGAGATGAAAATAATTTTTTGGTGAATAGTAACTTTTTACTTTTTTTACCGCGGTTAATAGTAAATAGGGTAACTAAGGGTAAATATGATATTACTATTACCCTAACACATGTCCTAATTCTATTGGACAAGTGTAATTCCACCAAAAACAATCTTAGGAATAAAATATGACCATTTAGGCCCACTTGGATTAGATTAGGACATTTATTATTAATTTATTTAAAGAAAGGTTAAAATAGTTAAAATCAAAGTTTAATAAGTAAATCATTTTTAATATGGGGTTATACATAAGATAAATTCAACTATAAATATTCATTAGAAAGATAAAAAGATTTCCTACATAATGGTATTTTATTTGTAAATTTTAGACATCAAATAATTTAATTAATTTATGACACAAAGATGATGCAGTAATTATCTTATTTATGAAATATTGACATAATTGATGTTATAAACACCAAAATAAATGTAATTTGAGACTTTTTATGAATTCCACTAATTTTATAAGTTACTATGATATATTAATGTTGATTTAATCAACTTGGTTCAAACATTTAATTCTGTTATGACTTTCACAAAAATCATATATCAAATAGTGTCAAAATTGACAAAAAATAGTTTTTAAATCAAATATTATATTATTAATTGTTATTTTATTCCTAAAAATCTAAGGTTCGGCCAAATGACTTAGATAAGGATATATATATAAATAATAAACAATTTGGGGTTCGTTTGTCATGTTATAGTAAGTGTATTAACCATATAGTGAAAGAAAACAAAAAGACACGATAAAAGTCAAATTATTTAACTTAGAGTTAAATCTAATTGATAAGGTTTAAAATAAGATCCAAACATGTCTAAATTTGATTGGTTGATGAGATTAGAACCCTATCTCATCTAAGATTCGAATATGAGTCATTTTTGGAGGTTTTTAAGTGGGTTTAGATTTATTATAAATTAATATTTTTAAGAATTCCTAAGGTGCCCCTCTCCTCCCCTATAAAAGGACACCTCCTCCCCCTCCTCCCCACACCAATTTGAGCACTCAAGCTCGGCCATCCCCTGAAAAAATCCCTTCTCCACTTCCCTAGCAACATCCTAGAGGTTCTGGTCTTCCTCAAAGACCAATTCTAGTGCCCTAAGAGGAGGTCTCAAAGAGGCACTTCAAAGAAGAGGTAATTACCGTTACCAATTCTTTCATCTTTATTTCTTCTTCAACTTCTTCTTCATAGGTTGTTTCATTATGAAGTAATAACATCAGTATCACTCATATACTGATATGTTATTATAAGTATGAAACAACCCTATTTCACCATCTATCCATCCTACGGAAAAAGAAATCACTGCGCGTGCGTACGTACGGAATACCGTCTCCACGCCGTGGTGTAATCTATTTTCCACCACCACCTTACATGGATGGGTATAATGGTATAAAGAATAACTATACATAGTTATTACAACATAATATTGATTCTGATATATTTTATAATCCACTCCAATTCAATTCAATATTTATAGAAATGATATCATCGCTCGTGCGTACGTACGGACTACCGTCTCCACGACGCGATGAGATTCATTCTCCATGTTAACCATTTAAGAATGATTATAATGTATATATAAGAAATAATAATGAAATATATGACATTATAAAGCTACTGGATTTATGTATATATATACATATGTATGTCATCTACTTACTTCCATTTCAAGACAATAAGGAAAGAAAAACAGCGTTCATGCGTACGTACGGACTACCGTCTCTATGAACGGTGTTTTTCATTTTATTTATCTATCTATTATATATATATATACTGAATATATATGATATATAAATCATATTTTATATTCTGTAAGTATGTAAATCATGATATAAGTAATAATGATGTCAAGAAAA
Organism: Viscum album; assembly: GCA_963277665.1. Classification (NCBI taxonomy): domain Eukaryota; kingdom Viridiplantae; phylum Streptophyta; class Magnoliopsida; order Santalales; family Viscaceae; genus Viscum; species Viscum album. Next base: position 1,377,577,656 of record OY728147.1, on the reverse strand, counting down.
AACAAGTCAAAACACCTACGATAAATGAAACGATTTTAGCCAAAACGCTTCTTTAACATGGAATTTACAAAAGAACGGGTAATATAATGTCATAAGTGAACCATATATGATATCATAACAATGAATATGATTCTTTAATAAGTCAATGACATTATTTAAATCATTATACAGGAGGTTCGGACACATACGAAGCAAATTGGACCTAAGGTAAGGGAAATATCACAATCTCATTTTTATCCGAGATTGTTTATTCGTAAGTATTTACTGGGGTGTATTTTATCATCCACATACATGTTCCTTCAATATGTAATATTGTTTCCATCCACTTAAAATAGTTTAAATCCAATTTTACTCTTTGGTGAGTTTTTAGTAAAGAATATGAAAGGAATCTTTTGTCGCTTTTTCATGCGAGGTACTTTTTGACTTTTCCGACAAAAGTACGAAGAATGTTTTTTTTAACTTAAACGGCATGAACGGATTTTTACGGTTTTATAAAGCCTTATTTTCATGAAGCTTCCTCCAAAAGATTTCATGACTATTTTTAATAAAATCTCTTTCTTTTAAAATTGCATGATGTTTTGTGAAAAGAAATTGATTTTTGAAGAAGAAAGGATATTTTCCTCAAGAATTCATTTCGAGTGTTTTATCAAAATTATTTTCCATCTAAGATAATAAAGGGTTCTGTTTCTATCCATATTTTTACATTGATTTGACTATGTTGTGATGGAATTATGTTTATGAATTCCTTTATCTTATATGAATGGTTTTATGATGGCATGTTGTTTTAAGAATCCCATTTTTATTACATGGGTTATGAAATGATGTATGATTTATGATTTTGTGGCACACATAAGAATGGTATGATTATGAGATGGGTGGGACCTATATCTCCCTCCAATGCATTGGGTAAAGATTTTATATCTCATGAGATAGACATGGCTGGAATGGTAGGTTATACCGGTTCAGTGAAACAGGACTGAAACGAGGATTACTCGATTCAGAAAGGGACTTTGTCCACTAAGATAGTCTTGGCAATGAGTCTTGACTAACAAGAAATGATTCTCTATGATTATGTGTGTATGCCACAATGAGTAATGTTTTAAGTTATGATTTCATTTTCACTTCTATGATTTATCCCATGTTATGATATTATGAGCTCTTTTGCAGGTTAAGATTTCCAAAAGCTATGTTCTTATGTATATGATGTGATTGATATTTCTTTTGTTTACCCTTACTGAGCATTTGAGCTCACCCTTTTATGTTTTCTTTTCCCCAGGATATAAAGAAAGGTTTTTAGGTAAAAAAAAGGAAGATCTTTATGGGAGATATTGAAGATCTTTCACCACTATTAGAAGATTACGTTCCGAGTTTCCAAAGACACTAAACTATTACGATCCTTGTGTGTGTGTTTTTGTTATGTACTAAGTATTCCGCAAAAGTAATGTAATGTCCACGTACGTCAAGCTTTGGGTCTCTACAGTTATGCTTTAAAAAAGTGTTTTCAATGTCTAAAATATATTTTCATTTGAAAAAAGCTTAGGTGATTTTTTTCAAAATCATTTTACATATATAACAAAAGTTTTTTCATTTTAATTAATATTTAATGATGATATAATCCAATGATAATATATTAATCCATTATATGGATGGTTTATGAATATTTTGATAATATTTTTATTAATTTTCTAACTTCCACAAGTTATGTATATTTAAATGATTATGAAACTAGACTTTATTACATTTGTTATGATATAATGAATGATTTATGATATTTTGGAACATTATTTTGTGGAAAATGTTATTTTTGGGACATATTTCCCCCTCCAATGCATTAAGTAAATATTAATAACTCATGAGTAAATATCATAGACATTTAATTGATTATATATTCCGAATGTTATGGGGGATCTAGTTTTAATGTTCCTGGTGTTGTGAATGAACATGATAAACTTTTTATAGTGTTATGTTATAACCTAATAAAATTTTCATAGTGTTATGAGTGGACCAAGATTTCAAGTCCATATGTTTATTTGAGAGCCTTATTTTATTTCCCAAATGTAATGTGATTACATGTATATAATTATGCATGTTTATAATTATAGAATCATGTGTGGTGCCAAAAATCATTGTCTTATTCTAAATTTATGTTATCATGGATCATGTTAACTTATTAAATTATAATTCTGGTATTATAAATTTATTATTCATATTTCATGACAAAAGATATTTCATCTTAGATATGTATTGTATGGTTTTCATATGTCATTCTCATATTATCATACCCTTATTACCATGTTATGTTTACTTATATCCAATGTTAAACCTTACATATCATATGATCTCACCATTTATTATGTTTCATTTCCATGGATATAAAGATATGTTTTACAAAGGGTAAAATTATAATGGCTAAAAAAGTAGAAGACCATTCCCAAAATAAGGAGATCGGGTAATTATTCTCTAATATATCTAAATTATTATCATGCATGGGCTTGAATATTTTAAATGTAATAAAAAATTATCTATCAAGATTATATCTATCTATATAATAATTTTTGGTCAATAAAGTTGTTATTAGAGACTATATCTAGTTATCCTTTGTAATGTACGATTAGAAAACATTACTGATAACTCTACATATATTTATATTGATATGTCTAGTGAAATATCAATGGTAAATTTTACGTATAATTTAACATATCTGGAAATGTAATGGAGTCTTGGTAATTGATAGAGTGAGCAGTTTCAATGAAATTACTTACTTGTATCGATACTACAAGTGTATGTGGCACTATCATAAAGGACACAATGATTAATTACTCTAAAAAAGGAACATTCAGTTGGACATAATGATCACCAAGTGAAAAGCAATATTCCATACTGAACACTTGATCTGACATTCCAAGATGATATTATTAGTAGTTCAAAATCATTTTAGTAACCATAAAAATAAATAAAATAATTACTATGAATGTAAGGTGTCAATACAATTGTTTCATATATTATAATTATGTACAGATGATTTAGATATCTATTATATTATTTTTATGATTATATGGATTTCAACTATTATTTGTTTTAATAACACTATGATTTATGGTTTTATTTAATGGAAAGAGATTATAGGCACTATGTTAATATTGAGTTTGATTAAAAATTAAATGATTGTAATCCTAAAGAACCAAAATTTCATGTGATATGGATTGAAAAATATTATTTCTTTGGTAACACAAATTTCTAAATATTGTATCATGTTGAAATTGTAAATTATTAAAGGAGGAAACAACATTCTATAGAGTCAATCATGAGGTTATTCACATATTCATTAAATGGTTTCTAAAATATATTAGTTTTTTGTAATATATCGGTACCACTGAAAAGATATTTTCTTTACACCAATGATCAAATCATAAAAAAATAATTTTTATTGTTTTTCATTTAGATGTCGAAGATTATAAATATTGGAATATTATTAATAACATGAGGGAATAAGAATAAATTTAATTTATTGAATGTGAAGTGTTTAAGTGTATGTTTTTCAATAATTACTTCACATATATTCTACATAAAAGGATAGTTATGTTATTACATAATCATTAACTGAAGTATGATAAATATATTTGTACATACGAAACAAATTATACAATAATTTTTTGTTTCAATTATTGTTTATTCATGTTCCATGAATAAAAAATAGATCAATTAATTGTGGCCTAAAACCAATTCATTAAAAATAAATGACTATAAGCTACACTATACAAAAAGAGTAAGTATTTAGATGTGATATAATTGTAGAAATGGAAATTAGAGATTCCAACAATTACTATGGATTTGAGATAAAATGGAAGCTCCATCCTAATGAGAACTCAAAGAAATGGCATGATGAAATGATATTTAAATTACATATATTCCATTATTTTTTTAAGAAGAACCTTAGTGAAATAAATAAATGGAAAACGTGGTGTTTCATGTGTGGGAAGAATAGACATAGATCATAATAATTTTGAAGTTATAGAAAGTTTATACTTAATTAAACTAATGGATAGGGAGCTGAACAGAACGATCAACACACACTCCAATTTTTCAAAAAAATTTATTATATAAATTATGAAAATCATTGCCCTAATCTAATGGTTAATGGGGATGATTATATGAAGATACATCTAAAGACAATTGAATATAAGGAAATGTTATGAAATCACCACAACTAATATAACTCATGATAATTTATACACTACACGGTTGATAATTTCATGTTGTAATTTAAATAAAAGAGCACTATGAAACTAATTCTGTGAATACTAAATGGAAATTTTGTGTTATAATATCACTCAAAATATATTCTAGATTAAGGAAATCAAATTTATTATTATAAATTAAAATATGATCAAATATCCTAGATAATATGAATCATTATTTTTTTGTAATTTTTTGCCTAAGATAAAACCTTATTTAAAGAAAAAATGGTGAAGTGTACATTCTGATTAATATATGTGTTTATTGTTACTTTTCAATATAATTAGGGTATTTGAATTTTAGTGTGAGAAATTATTGGTTATCAAAAAAATTATTAACTTGATAATTGAAGAATGGAATATAAAATCAATCTAATCTATGAGAATGATTTTCTCATAGATATGTTTGGATGAGAATTATGTTTATCTTGTAGTGTAAATAATTAATTTTATTTTTAGATGTTATTGGTTACCTTTAACTATCCATCTTGGTTTATGAACATATTTATAGGATTAATAAATGAGCTATGGATCTAATGATGATTTTAGTGCATCCATATTGAAAATTTCGTCATGAAAATTTATTTTATATACTAAGACATGACATGCATGTTGATCAAAGAAAAAAAAGCCGAAATTGAATTTATGATATAATAGAATCTTGAGCCTTAGATATAATGTTCCAATTGAAATTCATGATTTTATCGAGATAACTGCTTATTATTTAGTGCTTCCATAAATTTTCTATCATGATCATGGTATGTTATATCTATGTATCTTGAGAAATCTCATTCCATTCCCCTCACATGTACTGAAAATAGGCGTAATAAAAATTAATATTGGAAATTATTATGAGGAATAACAAGTGGGGTTGATTTATCAAACCTATATTATTCAATTAAATATGTCCAATCACTTGGTAAACGTTTTGGGTTGAAATAACTAGCTTAATAATTCTACATGGGATCATGAGGATTTAATGAGGATGAAGTATCCTAATTTTAATATCACAGTGAATAATATCGATAGATAAATTCATTTTAAGGGATGTAAAATGAATCCACCTGATATTTTATGAAGTATTTTATGAATCAATTATCTTTCCTTGATATATTTCACTATATTCGATGACATTATTAGTTTTGTTACATACCATAATGCGTTTAACATTCATTACCCACAAAATTGAACATAAACAAAATGTGACACACTATTAAAATAAAATAATTTAATAAGATAGTTATCACCTATCAGATGGAGTTCCAATCATGTACATGATTAACCTAATTATAAATATATATTTTTTACAGAAATATATAAAATGATTTATTTTGTTTGAAATTGATTATAAATGAAAATAAAACAATATTTAAATAATGGAAATCATTCTTAAATTTTTTTTCCTAAAAAATTGTTTTATCTCATTAATTTACATATATAACATTTTTAAATCATTTTTATTAAAGATATATATTTTTTAGTCAATAAATATTTTATTGTTCTTCTTATATGTATTCCTGGAATTAGATTATAATAAATCAATTAGGTAGCTACTGAATATGGCTACTCATTTCAATGGGGGTGTGATTTCCACCACCAATAATACATTCCAACAAATCCCTTTGACCTACTATTTCCCTACATATAAATTGGTAGTTAAAATCTCTTTTTATTTGAATTCATGCATGAATGGTACAATTGTGGAAACACTCTAATATATATTTTTGTCTCTCTATCACTTCAAATTTATCCTCTTTTGACACTCAATTTCTCTTTGTTTTATTCTTCTTTTTCTTAACACATTATCATAATGAGTTATAAATGATTTATAAAGGTATATTTTTATTATAAACCTTATTCTCATCACTTTGTTTGATTCATCTAAATAATTATTCTTTTCATAATAACCATTATCTTCCCCTCTTGGTTTAGAAGTTATAATTATTTATTTAATAATATATATTTACAAATGGATTGGATGCCTTATAAGGCTTATTTAACTACCTACATAATGGTCTGGATACTTCATATTTAGGTGTCTATAATTTATTAATTTCTCAACGATAATTTGGGAGGATTAATTAATAAATTAGTACACACAATAACATTTTGTAAGAGTAATGTGGCATATTTAATTATTTATTTCAAATCAAATAATAAACTATTTTTTAATTGAATATGGTGGGATATAAATAAAAATATATAATATTGAATGAAATTATTAACCATAACTTGATGTTGTTTGTATGGTTTTATTTGATTTAAATAGGTTTTAAATTATCATTTTATTATAATTTTGAATAATAATAATGTTTTTATATCCCAGTTATCATCTTGTAAAATCCCACAAAACTCAAAATCACCATTCTAGATGTTACCAAAGGTAATTAAATGCCGTGGAAATTGGATGTTGAAAACCATATCCAATATATGTATCTAATGTGAGCTATTATAAAATAATTCAAACACTCTTCAAAATTATTCAATGGTGATGATCTTCCATATAAGTAAACTCCATGAGGGTTTGAAATGTGAATACCTCAAAAAAAGATGTCCATATATGCTATAGAAGAGTTTGAATGAATTTTATGATCATAAAAATGAGGTTTTCCATCTAGAAACCCATGATGAATGAAATGATTTAAATTTAAAAGACAATAAAAGGGTCAGTGTTTAAAATTATTCTATGTAAATAATTTTATAAAAACTGGTGTATGATGGTATTGGGATTATAGATGCTGATATTCATGAAAATACATATATTACATTTCAAGAATCATAAATCACTATATAGTAGCAATATCACATTTGAGGGTATATAAAAAATTATTATCTCATATCAACAATACTTATTGAAGAGTTGAACTGTTAGATTTTGGGTAAATATTATCAGTACAATATTACAGGTTATGAAGTAGTATATCCTGATGTAAATTATATATTTCATGAAAATAGTCATGGAGTAATTCGAGGATGTGACTCTCATGGTGGAAATAGTTTTTTGGAAGGTACAATTGAGGATGTGGTCATAATCATGGACATGTTCAAATATAATATGATAATAAAAAAATATCAACTGAACCACTTCATGGAATCTGGAAGATTCTTGTAAATGTTGAGGATTTAATGGACATTGGTCTCAATTGTTCCCAAACCCATAGCATATTTGTAAGATATATAAAGAATCTATTGATGAAATTAATAATTGGCCAAATTTTGTTGAGGATTCTAATAAAGTGAAATAAAATGCGGTGAAATATACTGAGAATCACAATCTATTAAATTATCATTTTTCTTACATCAAATTGGATGCATTATTTGAGAATTTTATGAGATGATAGCTGAAAATAATTCATAAATATTTAAAAAGTTATGATTTATGATACTTTGTATTGTTCTGTATGATTTATATTTTTGGATGATGTATTATTTGATATTAAAAAAGTTATTCATGTAATATAATTGTATTTACATTGAATTATTACAATGGATTTTGAAAAAAAATATATATTTTCATAACAAATAGTGTTACAATGCACACAATTATCAAAAAAATAAAAAAAAATTTGATAAAAAATTGACAAGACCAATTTGGAATACAATATCAGGTCTGAATGATCTGATAGAATAAACTAGTAAATCAAGTATTTCATTACATAATGGAACCCCATTATATATAATAGATGTGTTTTTTTCCTAAAAACCCAAGTGAAACTGACTATATTTCAATGATATATACAAAAAATGGTTTGATACTCAAACAATATATGAGATAAATGAAATGTACTTGTGCATTACCATGAATATATCTATAAGAGTTAGGGATTATAAAAAACAAAAAAATTATCATCTAGAGATCCTTATTCAAATATAAGTGAAATTGAAACACATATGGTAGTAAATAATGCAGAAAAAATTGTTAATTTTTGCCGTATATGATTTGGTTATCCATGTTCCAGAATGATATAGAAAATAATTGAAAATTATAATAAACATTCAATAAAGTGCATGAAGATCTCTCAAGTATGAAAAATTAAATGTGAGCACTATTTTCTTGGAAAGATAATTCATAGAAAATCTCTAGGTACAATTAATTCAAAAATTCTATACATTATTAATCAAATTCAAGGAGTAATTTGTAAAAAAATTCATCAATCATCTGGGAAACCTTAATAATTTATGGTATGAATTGATTCATCTACCATATGATCAAAAATTTGTTTACTACAGAAATGTAACGTTTTGTTTTCATGTTTTATTACTCAAATAAATATACATTGACCACAAATCCCTAATTATGTTATCAATAACGTAAGGATGGATAATGCTCAAGAGTTTAATTCTCAAGATTTCAATGATTACTAAATGGAAATGGGAATCACTATGGAGAATCTAGTTTTCAATGTGCATACTAAAAATGGTTTACATTAATCTTTGATAAAACACGTCCAACTAATTTCTAGACCATTAATAATGAGAACAAATATGTAGAGCTCTATATAGGGTCATGAAATATTTCATTCCTCATCATTAATTAACATCAACCCAAGTGAATATCATAATAACTCTCCAGATAAGTTGGCATTTTTTCCAGAGCCTAACAACTCCCTCTTAATAATATTAGGTTGTGTAGTATTAGTACCAATTTCTCCCCCAAAAAATAAAATGATTGGACATATAAGGAGTTTGGGAATATATATAGGATATAAAACCTCATCCTTCATAACATATCATAATCCACAAACCATTTCTGTATTTACAACATGTTTTTATAATTTTCACCAAAATAAAGAATTATTCTTAAAATTAGGAGGGTAAAAGAAAAAAAGAGATTAGATTTCCTGGAATATACAAATGTTATCTTTTTTCGATCCTTGCACCCATAAGTGTGAGATAGATGTCAAAATATGATGCATTTTTAAGAATTAGAGAATAAATTTCCTAATGCATTTACTGATTCAAATGGTGTGACTAAATCGCATATACGACATATAAATGAACCAAAAAAATTGATGTCTCTAAGACACGATAACATAATGATGTTAAAGAAATATAAAAAACAGTCTTCATGAGTGGAATACTAATAGGATATATGGATAGAAATACATTTCAATGAAAAGGGATGGGTATAACTTGAAATTCTAAACTGAATAGTACTGTTTAAAAACGAATCATGTAATTTAAGTGTTCTTAAAGAAACACATGACTAGAATCACTAAGTGAATTAACAGAATATAAAAACCCAAAAGGTGAGGAAAATAATGAAATATATCTTAATTATACCACGACATGTGATATATGAAATCAATATAATCTTGAAAATATAGATGAAATAGTTTCATATTCTATGTCATATGATATATAAAATAAAGACTCATAGCCTTGGTCGGTTATGAATGATAACGAATGAACAGATCAGAAGAAATGGAATTCTAAAATTAATGTTAAATTATATCCACATTATATGTGATTTTTTGACATAACATGATATCATTAGAATTAGTGAATCTTGTTGTATATAAATGGGTTATTATGATTACACATAATGAGAAAATGAGATTGTATGATAAAAATATCATCTTATCAAACAGGTTATTTCTAAAAGACATGGAATTGATTATGATGATATATATTCTCCTATTATAGATGTTTTTAATTTTCGATATCTAAACATCCTTATAGTAGAATAAAAAGATAATATGTGTCTTATGGATATTGTTAAAAAATATTTATATTGGTCACATGATATTATTGTATAAATGAGAATCATTAAAGGATTAAAAATAACATAAGTATTGAAATCAAAACCCAAAGACATATATTAAATTAAATTGTAGGAATCTATATATGGGTTAATGTAATCTGGTGTTATTTAATATAATTGTTGGAGTGAATATTTTTTAAATAAAAGGTTTATAAATAATCCCATATTACAATGTTTTTTGTCATGAAATAAATAAATAAATATACAATCATATATTTTTATGTTGATCATTTAAATATCATTGAAACTCCAAAATATATCAATGAAGAAATGAGAAAAATAAATGATGTATTTGAAATGAATGACCTATGAGAATCTATGTATTTTAATGGATTATAATTTGAGCATAATCTAAGGGGTGTATCCTTTTATTAGTTAAATTAAACTAAAATGGTTTTAGAAAACATTAATATGAATATAAAGAATACTTTATATACTCCGATGGATATCCATTCTTTAAATACCAAGAATGATTAATTTTGACCTTCTGGATAAAATGAGGAATTGGGTTTTCTAGAAGTACTATACATCGGTTATATTATAACAGTAATGCATCTTTCTAATTGTACTCATCTTGGAATGTACTTTTCTACTAATTTATTAGAAATATTTTTTTCATCCCATACATGAAGGAAATATATTGGAATTAAACATATGTTTTTTTAGATTTTTGGTACTATTGATTTGGTTTTATTCAATTCTAAAAAAAATTAAAATGAAGATGACCAGTTTCATAGATATAGGTTATTTATCTAATCTACATAACACATGATCACAAACTGTTTATGTGTTCATAGTCGTGGTTGTAATGTATTATGGAGAAAATAGAATAATACATTCATTAAATCATATTCAAATCATGTATAAGTAATAAAATTACATGAAGCAAGTTGGGAATGTGTTTGGTTGCATTCTATGACAAATAAAATTTAAGTAGAAAGTGGATTGCCTATGGATTGTAGGAAACAAATATTATATTAAGATAATATAGTTTCCATAACACAATTAAATGATTTATTTATCATGAATGATTATAAAAAACACATACCAATTTTATTTTCTCCTTTAAATAATAGAAAATTTAAAATAGAGATATCGACAAGAAATATTTTTGATCCATCAAAAATTATTTATATATATTTACAAATGAACTCCCAACTATTATCATTATAATAATTCTAAATTATATAGGGATGTTTAGATTTTAAAATCAGTAATATAATTTAATTTCCATGGTGAGTCTACATAACTATACTATAACATCCCAAGTAAGTAATGAATAATAGATATAGTTATCTATGTCTATTTATGAATTAGATACTGTTTTAGAGGCTTAAAGTGAGAATAAATACAATATTAAGCATGTAATACACTACTATTTTTAAAAGATTGTTTTTCTGCCTTTTGATGGAAAACCATTTTTAAATCAAACTTTTGAAAATTTTATAAGCTCTATTTGTTTAAATAAACTTATTCTTTATTATTGGGACATTGAAATTTACTTTGGGTAAATTTTTGGTATTTTTCCGATAAAGTTCATTTTTTAATGAATATTGAAAAATGTTGTATTTTAATTCAAAACCTCCTTTTAATCTAATTTATTTATATGATTAGATTATCTTTTGAATTGTTTCAAATGTTCAAGTAGAATATATTTTTACCATTTAATCCAATAGTGGTTGTGGGAATTAATTTTACTTTGAAATTGGACTTAAACTAGTGTCAATCTTTTGATACTTATTGTTTCATAAAAACACGCTATTTGCTCTAATAGCGGTAATTATTTATTAAATTAAATAATATAACTTATATGTTTTGAATTTTGTAAAATAGGCATCATTTTTTAATTCGGAATATCAAATATATATTAGGGTAATGTTTTGTTATTTTTCTGAAAAACTTCAATTTTTGATGAATAGTGAAACCGCTAATGGTACTTAAAAAACTTTTTTTTCATTTAAATGAAATTTTACCATCTCTATGTTTTGAATTTCAAAAATCTGACATAAATGGTTTTCATTACGAAGTAAAGTGTGGTTCAATGGGATTAATATAATTATTTTGGTGAATAGTTGTAGAGAACCGGAGCCTGACGTACATGTACAATACATTACTTTTTCGGAATAATTAGTACATTACAAAAAAACACACACAAGGACCGTAATAGTTTAGTGTATTTGGAAACTCAGAATATAATCTTCTAATCGTGGTGAAAGATCTTCAACATCTCCCATAAAGATCTTCCGTTTTTTATATCTAAAACCTTTCTTTATATCCTGGGGAAAAGAAAACATAAAAGGGTGAGCTCAAATGCTCAGTAAGGGTAAACAAAAGAAATATCAATCACATCATATTCATAAGAACATAACATTTTGGAAATCATAACCTGCAAAAGAGATCATAATTTAATAACATGGGATAAATCATGGCAGTGAAATGTAATTACAATAATCATAACTTAAAACATGAAACTTTGTGGCATTCACACATAATCATAGAGAATCATTTCTTGTTAGTCACGACTCATTGCCAAGACTATCTTAGTGGACAAAGTCCCTTTCTGAATCGAGTAACCCTCGTTTCAGTCCAGTTTCACTGAACTGGTATAACCTACCATTCCAGCCATGTCTATCTCATGAGATATAAAGTCTTTACCCAATGCATTGGAGGGAGATATAGGTCCCACCCATCTCATAATGAATCCTTTCTTATGTGTGCCACATAATCATAAATCATACATCATCGCATAACACATGTAACAAAAATGGGATTCTTGAAACATCATGTCATCATAAAACAAATAATATAAGGTAAATGACTTCATAAAAATAATTCCATCAAAACATAATCAAATCAATGTAATGATAGGGATAAAAACAGAACCCTATATTATCTTAGATGGAAAATAATTTTGATAAAACACTTGAAATGAATTCTTGAGGAAAATATCCTTTCTTCTTCAAAAACACTTTTCCTTTCTTAATATGTCATCCAATTATAAACTAAAAGAAGTTGATTAAAAATAATCTTGAAAACTTTTAAAGGAAGATTCTTGGAAATAATGTTTTAAAAATCCATTCATGCCGTATAAGTTAAAAAAACATTCTTCGTACTTTTGTCGGAAAAGTCAGAAAGTACCTCGTACGAAAAACGACAAAAGATTCCTTTCATATATTTTACAAAAAAAACTTATCGAAGGGTAAAATTGGATATAAACTATTTTAGAAGTAAGGAAATAATATTACATATTGAGGGAACATGGATGTGGATGATAAAATACAACCCAGTAATTACCAAAGTAAAAATAATCTTGGATAAAAGTGAGATTGTGATATTTCCCTTACCTTAGGTCCGACTTGCTTTGTAAGTGTCCGAACCTCCTGTATAATTATTTAAATCATGTTATTAAATTATTCCATAATCATATTCATTGTTATTATATCATATATGGTCCACTTATGACTTTATATTACCCGTTCTTTTGTAAATTAATGTTAAAGTAGCGTTTTGGGTAAAATTGTCTCATTTGTCGTTCGTGTTTTTAACTTGTAATTATTAATATGATTACATGGATCATGATTACTTATATCCAGAATGTAAAACACGATTTATATATAATATATATTCAGAATATATATATATATATATAATATATCGATAAATGGAATGAAATACACCGTTCATGGAGACGGTAGTCCGTACGTACGCATGAACGCTGTTTTCGTTTCCTTATTAAAGTGAATGGAATTAAGTATATGAAAAACATATAAATTTACATAAATCCAGTATCATTATTATGTCATATATTTCATTAGTAATAATTATATATACTTTATAATCATTCATGAATGCTTAATCATTGAGAATGAATCTCATCGCGTCGTGCAGACGGTAGTCCGTACGTACGCACGAGCGATGATATCGTTCCCATGGTCGTGGAATTGTGTTGAAGTGTATTTAGACTATTTCAGTATCAATATCACTTTATAATAATCATATATAGTTATTCATTACACCATTATACCCATCCTATAAGGTGGTGGTGGAAAATAGATTACACCACGGCATGGAGACGGTATTCCGTACGTACGCACGCGCGGTGATTTCATATTTCCGTAGGATGGATAGAAGGTGAATTAGGGTTGTTTCATATTTATAATAACATATCAGTATTTAAGTAATACTTATGTTATTACTTTTTCATGAAACAACTAAAGAAGAAGAAGTTTAAGAAGAACGAAATTGAAAAGATCGGTAATGGATATTACCTCTTCTTTGAACCGCCTCTTTGAATCCTCCACTTAGGGAACTAAGATTGGTCTTTGAAGATGTCCAGGACCTCTAGGATTATTATTGGGAAGTGGAGAAGGGATTTTGGCAGGGGTTGGCCGAGCTTGAGTGCTCAAATTGGTGTGAGGAGGAGGGGGAGGAGCTGTCCTTTTATAAGGGAGGAGAGGGGCACCTTAGGAATATCTCAAAATATTATTTTATATTAAAGTCAAAATCGGGTTATAAAGGTTCCAAAGGGTCTTATTTCGAAGCTAAAGTGGGTATGGGTCGAAATCCTATCATCCAATAAGATTTTTACAAGTTTAGGTTATTATTTTAACCTTATCAATTAGATTTAACTCTAAGTTAAATAATTTAACATTTACCGTGACTTTTTTTTTTCTTACACTATATGGTTAATACACTTACTATAACATGCCAAACGAACCCCATGTTGTTTATTATTAATATATATATCCTTAGCTAAGTCATTTGGCCGAACCTTAGATTTTTAAGAATAAAAAAACAATTAATAATATAATATTTGATTTAAAAACTATTTTGTGTCAATTTTGACACTATTTGATATTTGGTTTTTGTGAAAGTCATAACAGAATTATATGTTCGAACCAAGTTGATTAAATCAACACTAATATATCATAGTAACCTAGAAAATTAGTGGAATTCATAAAAATCTCAAATTACATTTATTTTGGTGTTTATAACATCAATTATGTCAATATTTCATTAATAAGATAATTACTGCATCATCATTGTGTCATAAATAAATTAAATTATTTAATGTCTAAAAATTAAAAATAAAATACCATTATGTAGGAAATCTTTTTATATTTCTAATGAATATTTATAGTCGAATTTATCTTATTTATAGCCCCATATTAAAAATGTTTTAGTAAATAAACTTTGATTTTAACTCTTTTAACCCTTCCTTAAATAAATTAATAATAAATGTCTTAATCTAATCCATGTGGGCCTAAATTGTCATATTTTATTCCAAAGTTTGTTTTTGGTCGAATTACACTTGTCCAATAGAATTAGGATATGTGTTAGGGTAATAATAATATCATTTCTACCCTTAATTACCCTATTTACTTTTAAATGTGGTAAATAAAACTAAAAAGTTACTATTCACCAAAAATTATTTTCATCTCATTGAACCAAATTTTAGTCCTTGATATTAACCGTGTCTCTCGGATTTTCGAAATTCCACTCACAGAAGCGGTAAAATTAAGTTTTATGAACAATTCAGTTTTTTTAACTACCACTTAGTGGTTTCACTATTCATCGAAAATTGAAAGTTTTCAGAAAAATACCAAAAATTAGGCCTAAGATATATTTGATATTATGAACTCAAAAATGATTTCTATTTTACCAAATTCAAAACATATCAGTTGCATTAACTAATTTAAAAATTAATTCTCGTCGTCAATACAAATAGCGTGTTTTTAAGAGATAATAACTATCAAAAGATTGACACTAGTTTATAACTGGTTTAAATGTGAAATTACATCCAATGACCAACATTGTATTAAATTGTAAAAATATATTCTAAATATACTTTAAAACCACTCAAATTAATAATTTATCACTATTAATTATTTCTATTAAAAAAGTTGTTTTTAATTAAAATTTAGTAATTTTCACTATTTATCAGAATATGAAAGTTATCCGAAAAGTACCAAAATTTCACCCTAAGCTAATTTCGATATTCTGAATCCAAAAATGAAGTCCATTTTGAAAAATAAAATTTACAAAATTTCAAAAAGTGGTTATTACTATTCATAACAGCTAGTTTTAATAATATTTTAATAGCATATCGTTGTTTAGTAAAACTTGGTATTGCGTACTACACACGCTATCAAGGAAGGTCGTGATTGCGTGTAATGAAAGGCAAGTCAAGGATGCGTATTGTGCAAGATCCTTTTGGTGTAGCGTACAACACAAGACATTAATGAAATTAAAAAGAATATTTTTCATAAAATCTCGGGGTGTTACATTCTACCCCCCTTAAAATGAATTTCGCCCTCGAAATTCGCCGGGGTTATAAATGGTTCACTATTAAAAAGTTTCTTTAATAGAAACCCACATCGTAAAAAGGAATACCAAAACAAATCTTTAAAAACGAAAGTATGAAACATAACGGTTACCCAAATAAACTAATCACTGGGTTTCCACATAGGTGAAAATATGGATATGGAAGAAAAATCTAACCATCATGTTCTGATGGAGAGTGGTAGAGAACATGGCTATGGAAAAGCCAACAATCACAAATCCATAAATTTGTGATGATCTAAGTTACCATCTGATTAATCACATATAAGAGCACTAGGACAACATTTTTGGTTTTCAAGATCATTTCCCAAAAGTTGATGAAATTGGAATTAGAAGAAATACTTTCGTGATTTCGGTATAGTCTCACCGTTGGTCGTTATTTGGAAAATTTCCACTTCATCTCTTAAAGAAATGAAGTTGAATTTTTCATTCGTGATGTGTTAGCAGATCATGTAATAGAATGATGGGTCATTCCATCTGTCTCAAACAAAAGGTTTGAAAAGTTATAAGTTCATCTTATGGTTAGATTAATCGTATATGGTTCCAAAAAATGAACTTATACTTCATATATCATACCGCTTAATAAAATAAAACTAGTTTCTACTAAACAGGGACTTCCTGTAGGCTAGTGGTAGGCGATAAAGGCCGGTCGCATTTCGGTTGTGGGTTCGATTCCCACAACCTTGTCCGACGCGATGGGCTGTCGCCCGTCCTGCAGGTTGTCCTTTTTCTAAAACTATATTACTATAACATCCCATCAATAATATCGAAAAAAACTTCTATCCTTAAACAATACTAACTTATGTCCAACATAATCCATTCTAATCTTTAGGCTTATCTAAAATACTTCAGTCCAAGCTCATAGTATAAAGAAAATGATTACTTGAAATGTCACAGAATAATCACGTGAATGCCATCATTTATCACCCATATATCATAAGATATATCTTGTTGGTCAAATTATATACATGTGAATACCTTAATCATGTATTCTCTTGAATACCCATTGAAACTTAGTGAAAACATGAATGCAGTTAAACGTTAACACTTTCCACATACCAAAATCCTCAAAATTATTTATAATCAAACCATGATATCACTTAGTCCTTATATCAATCATGAGCTCATGAATACAATCAAACATCTTATTATCTTCTTATCCCTTCATTACTCTCATATCATCTGTTTACCAAAAATGTCTCAATCACTTTTCATGGTTACTGGTACCATAAAATTATTGAAATCCAAAACATAAATATTCCAATATTCCACGATACTATATATAACATTATGTTGGAATCCTATTACATAAACACTTAATCATTCCACCACATCATTGTCATATTCAACATCGCCAGAAGTGATCGCATGTGACTTCCCTTTATCCTTTGCCTTAAGCGGTTGCTCATGTCGATCATCACTAGCCCTTGGATTAGGGAATTTATTGGCATAATGTCCCATCTCCTTGCACTTGAAACATTGAAGTGTTGGTGGTGCGTTCTCTGTAGTCTTTTCTTTATTCACATCATTAGAAACCCTCTTCCCACTACTTCGACACTCAGCTGCTCAATGACCTTCTTTTCCACACTTAAAACATTTTCTAGTCCCTTTAAGACAATCTCCACCATGCTTCTTTCCACACTTTGAGCATATGGAAACATTCATCTTCTTTTCACCATTATTCTGAGATTTCTCCTTGAACTCCATCTTTCGTTTCTTGTCAAAACCCTGAGATGGATATGTAACACCAACTTCCATTTCTACCTTGATAGCACAACACACAATTTCTTCATAGCTACTGAAGTCTCTTATAGCCAATGCCCTTCGAAGACTTGGTTTTAGGCCACTGAAAAATCGATCAACTTTACTTTCAGGTTGGATGATAATGCCAGATGCATACCTTGCAAGTCTTGTAAAATTCGCTTCGTATATACCAACAGATTCATCATCCTTCTGCTTCAGCTCAAGAAACTCCTTTTCCATCTTTGTTCGAAGAATACGAGGGAAGTACTTACTGAAAAACAAGTTCTTGAACTCGTCCCATTCCATGGACTCAATTTCATCTCTTGGCCTCGTATTCTTGATAAGATTCCACCATTGATCAGCTTCACCTTCAAAATGATATACTGCTAAGATGACTTTATCATGTTCAGAACATTGAGGAACTGAAAATATCTTTTCATTGGTACTGATCCATTGTTCAGCAACAAGTGGATCAGAAGTCCCACTGAAAGAAGGTGGACGTTGCCTCATGAAGGACTCAATAGAATATTGTTCTCTTCTCTGCTCATTTGGAAGTCCAGAATGATTCATAGCTTGTGTAAGTATAGCAATAAGATTTTTCACTCCATCTCCCATAACATTTGTTTGTTCAGGAGGGAAATTATTGCATTGTCCATTGCATTTATCAACACGGTTCCTTCGGGTTCCAGCCATCGTCTAAAACCCAAAAAGAATAGTGTGAAAAGCAAAAATCATGCTAGGGAAAACAACATAATAAAGGGGGAGTATCCTCAATATCTAACTTATTAAGTTAAATTCTAAGATCGTTACTGTAGTTATAGGACTGTATCCTATACGTATAATTATCCTTAGGGACATCCCGAGACGAACCTTATAAATATCTCTAGGGATCTCACTAAAGTTCTCGCATCCTAGTTTCCAAAGGTTGACTAAACCTTTCCTCTGATACCAACTGTAGAGACCCGGAGCCTGACGTACATGTACAATACATTACTTTTGCGGAATACTTAGTACATTACAAAAACACACACACAAGGACCGTAATAGTTTAGTGTCTTTGGAAACTCGGAATATAATCTTCTAATCGTGGTGAAAGATCTTCAACATCTCCCATAAAGATCTTCCTTTTTTTATACCTAAAACCTTTCTTTATATCCTGGGGAAAAGAAAACATAAAAGGGTGAGCTCAAATGCTCAGTAAGGGTAAACAAAAGAAATATCAATCACATCATATTCATAAGAACATAACATTTTGGAAATCATAACCCGCAAAAGAGATCATAATTTCATAACATGGGATAAATCATGGCAGTGAAATGTAATCACAATAATCATAACTTAAAACATGAAACTTTGTGGCATTCACACATAATCATAGAGAATAATTTCTTGTTAGTCAAGACTCATTGCCAAGACTATCTTAGTGGACAAAGTCCCTTTCTGAATCGAGTAACCCTCGTTTCAGTCCTGTTTCACTGAACCGGTATAACCTACCATTCCATCCATGTCTATCTCATGAGATATAAAATCTTTACCCAATGCATTGGAGGGAGATATAGGTCCCACCCATCTCATAATGAATCCTTTCTAATCTGTTCCACATAATCATAAATCATACATCATCGCATAACACATGTAACAAAAATGGGATTCTTGAAACATCATGACATCATAAAACAAATCATATAAGGTAAATGACTTCATAAAAATAATTCCATCAAAACATAATCAAATCAATGTAATAATAGGGATAAAAACATAACACTATATTATCTTAGATGGAAAATAATTTTGATAAAACACTTGAAATGAATTCTGGAGGAAAATATCCTTTCTTCTTCAAAAACACTTTTCCTTTCTTAATATGTCATACAATTATAAACTAAAAGAAGTTGATTAAAAATAATCTTGAAAACTTTTAAAGGAATATTCTTGGAAATAATGTTTTAAAAATCCATTCATGCCGTATAAGTTAAAAAAAACAATCTTCGTACTTTTGTCGGAATAGTCAAAAATTACCTCGTACGAAAAACGACAAAAGATTCCTTTCATATATTTTACAAAAAAACTTACCGAAGGGTAAAATTGGATATAAACTATTGTATAAGGAAGTAAATAATATTACATATTGAGGGAACATGGATGTGGATGATAAAATACACCCCAGTAATTACCAAAGTAAAAACAATCTCGGATAAAAGTGATATTGTGATATTTCCCTTACCTTAGGTCCGACTTGCTTTGTAAGTGTCCGAACCTCCTGTATAATGATTTAAATAATGTTATTGACTTATTCCAGAATCATATTCATTGTTATTATATCATATATGGTCCACTTATTACTTTATATTACCAGTTCTTTTGTAAATTCATGTTAAAGTAGCGTTTTGGGTAAAATCGTCTCATTTGTCGTTCGTGTTTTTAACTTGTAATTATTAATATGATTACTTGGATCATGATTACTTATATCCAGAATGTAAAACATGATTTATATATAAAATATATTCAGAATATATATATATATATATAATATATCGATAAATGGAATGAAATACATCGTTCATGGGCACGGTAGTCCGTACGTACGCATGAACGCTGTTTTCGTTTCCTTATTGAAGTGAATGGAATTAAGTAGATGACATACATATAAATTTACATAAATCCAATATCATTATTATGTCATATATTTCATTAGTACTTATTATATATACTTTATAATCATTCATGAATGGTTAATCATTGAGAATGAATCTCATCGCGTCATGGAGATGGTAGTCCGTACGTACGCACGAGCGATGATATCGTTCCCATGGTCGTGGAATTGTGTTGAAGTGTATGTAGACTATTTCAGTATCAATATCACTTTATAATAATCATATATAGTTATTCATTACACCATTATACCCATCCTATAAGGTGGTGGTGGAAAATAGATTACACCACGGCGTGGAGACGGTATTCCGTACGTACGCACACGCGGTGATTTCATATTTCCGTAGGATGGATAGAAGGTGAATTAGGGTTGTTTCATATTTATAATAACATATCAGTATGTAAGTAATAATTATGTTATTACTTTGTCATGAAACAACTAAAGAAGAAGAAGTTGAAGAAGAAATAAATTGAAAAGATCGGTAATGGATATTACCTCTTCTTTGAAACGCCTCTTTGAATCCTCCACTTAGGGAACTAATATTGGTCTTTGAAGAAGACCAGGACCTCTAGGATTATTATAGGGAAGTGGAGAAGGGATTTTGGCAGGGGTTGGCCGAGCTTGAGTGCTCAAATTGGTGTGAGGAGGAGGGGGAGGAGGTGTCCTTTTATAAGGGAGGAGAGGGGCACCTTAGGAATATCTCAAAATATTATTTTATATTAAAGTTAAAATCGGTTTATAAAGGTTCCAAAGGGTCTTATTTCGAAGCTAAAGTGGGGATGGGTCGAAACCCTATCAACCAATAAGATTTAGACAAGTTTAGGTTATTATTTTAACCTTATCAATTAGATTTAACTCTAAGATAAATAATTTTACATTTACCGTGACTTTTTGTTTTCTTACACTATATGGTTAATACACTTACTATAACATGCCAAACGAACCCCAAATTGTTTATTATTAATATATATATCCTTATCTAAGTCATTTGGACGAACCTTAGATTTTTAGGAATAAAATAACAATTAATAATATAATATTTGTTTTAAAAACTATTTTGTGTCAATTTTGACACTATTTGATATATGATTTTTGTGAAAGTCATAACAGAATTATATGTTCGAACCAAGTTGATTAAATCAACACTAATATATCATTGTAACCTATAAAATTAGTTTAATTCGTAATATGTCTCAAATTACGTTTATTTTGGTGTTTATAACATCAATTATGTCAATATTTCATTAATAAGATAATTACTGCATCATCATTGTGTCATAAATAAATTAAATTATTTAATGTCTAAAAATTACAAATAAAATACCATTATGTAGAAAATCTGTTTATCTTTCTAATGAATGTTTATAGTCTAATTTATATTATGTATAGCCCCATATTAAAAATGTTTTAGTAAATAAACATTGATTTTAACTCTTTTAACCCTTGTTTAAATAAATTAATAATAAATGTCTTAATCTAATCCAAGTGGGCGTAAATGGACATATTTTATTCCAAAGTTTGTTTTTGGTCGAATTACATTTGTCCAATAGAATTAGGACATGTGTTAGGGTAATAATAATATCATTTCTTCCCATAATTACCCTATTTACTTTTAACCGTGGTAAATAAAACTAAAAAGTTACTATTCACCAAAAATTATTTTCATCTCATTGAACCACATTTTAGTCCTTTATATTAACCGTGTCTCTCGGATTTTCGAAATTCCACTCACAGAAGCGGTAAAATTAAGTTTTATGAACAATTCAGTTTTTTTAACTACCACTTAGTGGTTTCACTATTCATCGAAAATTGAAAGTTTTCAGAAAAATACCAAAAATTAGGCCTAAGATATATTTGATATTATGAACTCAAAAATGATGTATATTTTACCAAATTAAAAACATATCAGTTGCATTAACTAATTTAAAAATTAATTCTCGTCGTCAAAACAAATAGCGTGTTTTTAAGAGATAATAACTATCAAAAGATTGACACTAGTTTATAACTGGTTTAAATGTGAAATTACATCCAATGACCAACATTGTATTAAATTGTAAAAATATATTCTAAATATACTTTAAAACCACTCAAATTAGTAATTTATCACTATTAATTATTTCTATTAAAAAAGTTGTTTTTAATTAAAATTTAGTAATTTTCACTATTCATCAGAATATGAAAGTTATCCGAAAAGTACCAAAATTTCCCCCTAAGCTAATTTCGATATTCCGAATCCAAAAATGAAGTCCATTTTGAAAAATAGAATTTACAAAATTTTAAAAAGTGGTTATTACTATTCATAACGGCTAGTTTTAATAATATTTTAATAGCATATCGTTGTTTAGTAAAACTCGGTATTGCGTACTACACACGCTATCAAGGATGGTCGTGATTGCGTGTAATGAAAGGAAAGTCAAGGATGCGTGTTGTGCAAGCTCCTTTTGGTGTGGCATACAGCACAAGACATTAATGAAATTAAAAAGAATATTTTTCATAAAATCTCAGGGTGTTACAATAGTAACTTTTAAGTTTTTAATCGCCATTAGAGGTAATTAGTGTAATTTAAGGTATGAATAATGTGTTAATGATATTAAATGACCATGAAACATGTCCTCCCCTTATTGGATGTGTTATGGCCGACCAAGACAATCAATGGGTCAACTTGGGGACCCCATGGAGCCACTTTGGAAGGAAAATGACATTAATATCTTTTTATTTAATGTTAAAATTAAAAATGTCACAAACATGAGTTGTATTACTAAAACAATTTTTAAATGGGGTTATAAAAGTCATATGTTTGACTATAAATATTAATTAGAAATATAAAAATATTTCCTACATGATGATATTTTTTTTATAATTTGTAGACATTATATAAATTAAATTATTTATGACATCATGATGATGTAGTGATTACCTCATTATTTAACGATTTAAATAAAATGAAAATATAATGTAAAATCTAAGACCTACACATGTCAAAAACCTACTGGATGAGTATATTTATAACTCCAATCACCTTATCCTAGAAATATATAATTTTTGGACCTTTTAAATCTGAAAATCATTTTATAATAAAGTATCCTTTTATTACTTTTCCAAGAGTGCCCCTCCTCTCCTCTTATAAAAGGCCCCCACCTCTACCACCTTACCCACACATCCAAAGCCTTTGGCTCGGCCAAACCCAGCCCATTTTGTCTCTCCACATCCCTCTCTAACTATTAGAAGCCTCACATTGGGCAGAAGTCTTCCCAAGGAAGCCTTTGATCTCAAATCAATAAGAGTTACCCGATTTAAAGGTAGTGTCTTTTCTTGTGTTCTTATGTTTTATTTTGCTTCTCCAACCCCCTAAACTGTTTTTATTCATTTCTTTTGTAACAACACCATTATCTTCCATATACTAGGATGTTTTTACAATATGGAATAGAGATAAAATTACACACACCTACATATAATGGTTAAAGACCATACTGTTTCCGTGGATGGTGAATTTCTGCCTCACGAAATGATGATTGTTCAATATTCTTTTAACACCTTCAAAGGTGGCCATTAAGATGACACTATATTTATATATGATATATAATATGTTTATGTGTTACTTAAGCTTCTATATTTTTCATTTCTGTCATAACTTTATGGTTTCCATTATTGGTAAACGCGATATCGTCATTTTAGGAAGTGTGGACTACCGCCCCCTCAAAGTGATTTGATTCTTTAATGGCATATGTGGGACATATAAAGGATTTAATTAATAATATTACATATGATATTATACTGGAATTATATTATACCTTTATATAATTATGAATCCATTCCATAAAATACTAAATAGAAATGAAAGTAGCATTCATGCGTACGTACGGCTTACCCACTCCATGAACGGTGCATTTCATTTCTTACCTATAAACATTATGTAATATTATAAATGCATGTATATACTGGATATATATGATATATATGATATATAAATCATGATTATAACTCTGTATATATTGGATATTTTCCTACGTGAAAAACTTGTAAATATAAGAAGTTCACTTTTGACTCAAGTACCAAATATCGGCAAAATGACCGTTATTAACTTAAATGATTACATAATGTTCATAACATGGTAATAAGTGATATAAAAGGAATAATGAACTTGAAAAAGGTTATTAAGCACGTAGAAATTAACTCAAGTTATTATTCAGGGCATTAAAGAATGATCAAGTCAAGTCGGACCCGAGGTATGGGACTTCGTCTCAATCTCCTTTCATTGAGGCATATTTTGTTTTATACACAACTTTCTTTTATACAGTGTAAAAACCCTTAGACTTTTACCTTTATACAAAAGGAATCTTTTTTATAAGAAGTGTTTTACAAAATGAAAAAAGGGAATTTTTTTGTCGTACGTATGCGGGGACAATGACTTCTCTACCACCATGACCATTATTTGAGTTTCTGCTTCCTCTACAAGCCATAAATTTTTTTAAAAGAAAAATAAATACCATGTTTTAATTTTCTTTTATTTTGGTATTCAAAATGGTTTTCATAATGTTTTTATATCAATGTGTTGTATTTATATCTTGTGATTACAAAGTGGAAATGTTATGTTTCCTTTATTCATGTTTTATGTGATACGATTATGTTATGGTTCTTGGGTATTATTATGAAGACGGGTGGTTCCGTGATAAACTAAGGGCGGGTGAGCATGATATAGCCATCCATTGCATTGGGTAATGCGAAGGAGATAAATGTTAAGGTTTCTCCGAAGATATTTAGAGAATATACTGTGATGGGTATTTCAAACATAACCAAGAGGGTTACTCCCTACGTAAGAATGTTATGAATGCCTCAAGTTACCTTTATGTCTTATGATTTCTATGATTTATTCATGATTTGATGAGGTATGTTAAAGTGCTTTTGTTTTATGGGTAAATTATGATTTCATTCTTATGTATATATGTACTCTTGTTTCCTTTACTTATTTTTATATCCCTTACTGAGCTTTTTATGCTCATCCCATGTTT
This sequence comes from Viscum album, assembly GCA_963277665.1. Taxonomy (NCBI): domain Eukaryota; kingdom Viridiplantae; phylum Streptophyta; class Magnoliopsida; order Santalales; family Viscaceae; genus Viscum; species Viscum album. The sequence continues at coordinate 1,377,551,910 of OY728147.1, read as the reverse complement.
TGGAAATGTTTTTCAAAAGTCAAGGGAATGGTACATGATATGATGATAGTGTCAAGGAAGTGTCAAGAAAGAATCCATGCTTTATTTTAAATATGTTTCCGTTGATGGGAAAAAATGAATACTATCTTTTATGTAACCACTTTGTTTAAATGTGGAATGTAATGCATGTTTTATGATCTAATTCTCTAAATCTCTAAACCTGAAAAGATCCTCAATGTGTAATATTGTAATAACTCGAGATTAAGAAATGTTTAGGTCTGGGGCCTAATAGTTGGTATCAGAGGTCAGTTTAGATAACATTAGGAGTTATAATTTTATTAAATGATTATCCAAAAATAATTTTTTATGGTCAAATTGAAATGATATAGAATTTGAAGATTACCATTTTGCTTCATCTAAGACATGTTTGTTCAGAATGGTTTTCCACAGAGGAAACAAGGAAGCAGTTCTAGGAAGGTGTACAGAAGAAAATAATCATCCAAATCAGCATCCTCAGATGGTCGGAATTGGAACTGAACAGTTTATTGAAGTATTGGCGCAGTTGACTCAAACGATAAATGGTGGCAGCATCCATGCACGAGATCAGCCAGATCAACCACAGAGGAACATGTCCGTGGTGGAACATTTCGTGAGGCAACATCCCCCATCATTCAGAGGATCATCTAACCCTGTGCTAGCTGAAAGGTGGATTAAATAACTGGATAATATTTTTGATGTCATGGGGTGTTCAGACAATCAAAAGGTTAGTTTTGCTATTTAACATTTGGAGGGTGAAGCAGTTCAGTGGTGGTCGATGGTTAAAAATATCAGGGACACTGATGAGATTGATGCTCTCGACTGGGATTAATTCAAAGGTATGTTTCTTAAGAAGTATTTTACTAAGGTTGTCCGACTTAGGATGGAAAAACAATTCTTGGAATTGAGGAAAGAGGAGGACTCAGTGGCTGCCTATGAAGAAAGGTTCACTCGATTGGCACAGTATGCTCCAAATTTTATCCGAGACCTTGATAGTAAAATCAATCGTTTTTTCTCAGGATTAAAGCCAAAATATCGAAGGGATTTAGCTTCTCCTAAGTTAAAAAGTTATGAAAAGATTTTTTGACATGCTGAGAAGGTAAAAATGGAGTTTTCTGATGATCTAGTGTTCTATAACAACCAACAGAAGAAGAGACCGAGGTGGCAGGAGAAAGGGAAGAAATCTTCAAAAAGGTCTGACGGTAAGAAAACGAAGTTTCCACTTTGTGATAAATGTGGTAAAAGGAATTCTGGGGAATGTCTTCTGAATTCTTGAAAGTGCTACCGGTGTGGTAATATGGGACATAAGGATCGTGATTGCACTGAAAAGGATCAGGGTGAAGGTAAGACCAAATTTTATTTACAGTTAGTGAAATGTTTTATGTGCAATGAGATGGGTCACTATGCAAATGAGTGTCCAACAAAGAGCTCAAGTGATGGGAAGCAGTTATACTACAAGCATAAAGGGGTGGTGAAATCTATTGAAACTACTTCAGCAGATGTCGGGCCATCAAATTAAGTTGTATCAGCTCTAGGGAGCTCAGTATTTTTAAAGCATTGACCTGAGATCGGGGTACCCTCAGTTGAAGGTAAAGGAAGAAGATATTCTGAAGACTACGTTTCGAAGAAGATATGGCTATTATGAATTTGTAGTAATACCTTTTGGGCTAACCAATGCACCTTCTATATTCATGGACTTAATGAATAAAATTCTCCATGAGTTCTTGGATAAGTTTGTGGTGGTTTTCATTGATGATATTTTAGTGTTTTATAAAAGTAAAGAGGAGCATGAAAGTCATTTAAGGGGTATTTTGCAAACCTTAAAAGAAAATAAATTATATGGGAAATTCAGAAAGTGTGAGTTTTGGTTGCAACAAATTTCTTTCCTTGGTCACATTGTTTCTAAAGATGGGATAGTTGTTGATCTTGCAAAAACAAAGGTTGTTGAAGAATGGCCAAGACCCACAAATGTTACTGAGATTCGTAGCTTCCTTGGTTTGGCAATCTATTACCGAAGGTTTATTAAAAAATTTTTACGGTTATCTAGTCCAATGACTAAGTTAACTCGGAAGGGTGTTAATTTTATCTGGACAAAAGAATGTGATGATTGTTTTCAGGAATTGAAAAGAAGATTGGTGAATGCTCCAGTTTTTCCACTACCTTCTAGGAATGGTGAGTTTGTTATCTACAGTGATGATTCATTGAAAGGACATGGTTGTGTCCTAATGCATAATGATTAGGTAATTGCTTATTCTTCACGATAGTTGAAAACTCATGAGGTAAAATACGCTACACATGATTTGGAATTAGCTCCTGTAGTTTATTCTTTAAAAATTTGGATGCATCATTTGTATGGAGTAAAGTGTGAAATATATACCGATCACAAAAGTTTAATGTATATATTCACTCAGAAAGAATTGAACATGAGACAGAAGAGATGGCTAGAATTAATCAAGGATTATGATTGTACAATTCATTACCATCTGGGAAAAGCAAATAAAGTGGATGATTCTTTGAGTCAAAAAGTAATGCTTCATTAAAAATGTTGCATTTGGAAGGTGATCCTTTGGTTAAGGATTTGATTAACTTTGGCATAGATGTTTTTGGTGTATGATGTTCTTCTGTTTTGTTTTAGGTATCAGTGAAATTTTCTTCTATCAGACAGAATCAAGCAAGCACATAAGCAACACATTGAGTTGCAGAAAAAAGGTAGAGCTCGTTAAGAAGGGTAAGTTGCCTGAGTTCAACACTGATAATGATTGTGTTTTGAGATTTGGGAAAAGATTGTGTGTGCCTTGTGATTCACAGTTAAAGAGAGAGTTGTTATGTGAAGCTCATAGTTCTCCATTTTCCATTCATCCTGGCAGTACTAAGATGTACAGAGATCTGCGGGTGTATTACTAGTGGGATGGAATGAAAAAAGATATTGCTGATTTTACAGTGATGTGTTTGACTTATCAATAGGTTAAAGTAGAGCGGAAGTTACCGAAAGGGATGCTTCAGCCTTTACCAGTGCCAGAGTGGAAATGGGAAAATATATCCATGGACTTCATTGTGGGATTGCTGAAGACACCTTGAGGTAATAATGAAATCTAGGTTATTGTTGATCGCTTGACTAAATCTTCTCATTTAATTTCTATACGAGATACTTTTTCCCTAGATCAACTTTCCCATTTGTATCTTAAAGAGATAGTTAGGTTACATGGATTTCCTCTCAAAAATTGTATCTGATCGTGATCCCAGGTTTACTTATAACTTTTGGAAAGGCCATCAGAAGTCATGGGGTATTGAATTAAATTTTAGTACATCTTTTCATCCTCAATCAGATGGGCAGTCAGAACGAAAAAATTCAGACTTTGGATGATAAGTGACGTGCTTGTTCGATGGATTATCAGGGAATTTGGGACCAACATCCTTCTTTGGTTGAATTTTCATATAATAATAGTTTTCATTCCAGTATACATATGGCACCATTTGAGGCATTATATGGGAAGCGGTGTCAAACTCCAGCTTTCTAGGATGAAGTGGGTGAAAGGAAGCTGATCGGACCAGAATTGGTAGAAGAGTTGGCAGAAAAAGATCAGCAGATACAGAAACACATGAGAATAGCTCAGAGTAGGAAGAAGAGTTATGCAGACAATAGGAGGAAGGATCTCACTTTTGAGGTAGGTGATCATGTTTTTCTCAAAGTCTCACCATGGAAAAATGTGATGTGATTTCGTAAGAAAGGAAAGTTGAGTCCAAGGTTCATTGGGCCATATGAAATTCTGGAGATAGTTGGATCAGATGTTTACCGAGTGGCTTTACCTCCGAGTTTATCTCTGGTACATAATGTTTTTCATGTTTCGATGTTGTGAAAGTATATGCCAGATCCATCTCATGATTTGAGTCCAGAGGTAGTTCAGCTGGAAGAGAACCTATATTATGACGAACAACCAGTCCAGATTCTTTACCACGGAGAGCAAGTGTTACAGAATAAGTTGTTTCATTAGGTAATGTTTTTTTGGAAGAAACACATGAATGAAGAGGCAACATGGGAATCTGAAAATGCAATGAGGGCTAAATACCCCCACTTATTCGATAAGTAAATAAATTGCGGGAAAACAATTTTCTAAAGGGGGAAAGGATGTAACATCCCAAGTAAGTAATGAATAATAGATATAGTTATCTATGTCTATTAATGAATTTGATATTGTTTTAGAGGTTTAAAATGAGAATAAATCCAATCTTATGCATGGAATACACTAATATTTTTAAAAGATTGTTTTACTACCTTTTGATGGAAAACCATTTTTAAAACACACTTTTGACAATTTTATAAGCTATATTTGTCGAAATAATCTTATTCTTTATGATTGGGACATTGAAATTTACTTTGGGTAAATATTTGGTATTTTTCCGATAAAGTTCATTTTTTTAATGAATAGTGAAAAATGTTGTATTTTAATTCAAAACCTCTTTTTAATATAATTTATTTATATGAATAGATTATCGTTTTAATTGGTTTTAATGTTCAAGTAGAATATATATTTTCCATTTAATCCAATAGTGGTCATTGGAATTAATTTCACTTTGAAATTGGACTTAAACTAGTGTCAATCTTTTGATACTTATTGTTTCATAAAAACACGCTATTTTCTCTGACAGCGGGAAGTAATTATTAAATTAAAAAATGTAACTTATATGTTTTGAATTTTGTAAAATATACATCATTTTTGAATTAGGAATATCAAATATAGCTTAGGGTGATGTTTTGGTATTTTTCTAAAAACCGTCAATTTATGATGAATAGTGAAACCACTAAGTGGTACTTAAAAAACTGATTTTTCATTTAAATGAAATTTTACCACCTCTGTGTTTTGAATTTCAAAAATCTGACATACATGGTTGTCATTAAGAAGTAAAATGTGGTTCAATGGGATTAAAATATTTTTTGGTGAATAGTAACTTTTAAGTTTTTAATCGCGATTAGAGGTAATTAGTGTAATTTAAGGTAAGAATAATGTTTTAATGATATGAAATGAACTTGAAACATGTCCTACCCTTATTGGATGTGTCAGGGCCAACCAATACAATCCATGGGTTATCATGGGGACCCCATGGAGCCACTTTGGAAGGAAAATGACATTAATATCTTTTTATTTAATGTTAAAATTAAAAATGTCACAAACATGAGTTGTTTTACTAAAACATTTTTTAAATGGGGTTATACAAGTCATAAGTTTGACTATAAATATTCATTATAAAGATAAAATGATTTCGTACATCATGATATTTATTTTATAATTTTTAGACATTAACTAAATTAAATTATTTATGACATCATGATGATGCAGCGATTACCTCAATATTTAACGATTTAAATAAAATGAAAATATTATGTAAAATATAAGACCTACAGATGTCAAAAACCTATTGGATCAGTATATTTAGAACTCCTATCACCTTATCCTAGAAATATTTAATTTTTGGACCTTTTAAATCCGAAAATCATTTTATAATAATGTATCCTTTTATAACTTTCCAAGAGTGCCCCTCCTCACCTCTTATAAAAGGCCCCCACCTCTACTACCTTACCCACACAAACAAAGACTTTGGCTCAGCCATCCCCTTCCCATTTTGTCTCTCCAAATCCCTCTCTAAATCATAGAAGCCTCACTTTGGGCAGAAGGCTTCCCAAGGAAGCCTTTGAGCTCCAATCGAAAAGAGTTACCTTATTTAAAGGTAGTGTCTTCTCTTGTGTTCTTATGTTTTATTTTGCTTCTCCAACCCCCTAAACTCTTTTTATTCACATCTTTTGTAAAAACACCAGTATCTTCCATATACTAGGATGTTTTTATATGAATTATTCTAGCTACACTTACACACACATATATCTAATGGTTAAATAACATACTGTTTCCATGGATGGTGAATTTCTGCCTCACGAAACGATGATTGTTCAATATTCTTTTAACACCTTCAATGGTGGCCATTAAGATGACACTATATTTATATATGATATATAATATATTTATGTTTTACTTATTCTTCTGTATTTTTCATTTATGGCATACCTTTATAGTTTCCATTATGGGTAAACGCGATATCTTCATTTTAGGAAGTGCGGACTACCGCCCCCTCAAAGTGATTTGATTCGTTAATGCCATATGTGGGATGTATAAAGGATGTAATTAATGATATTATATATGATATTATACTATAATTATAATATACCTTTATATCATTATGATTTTATTCCATAAAATACTAAATAGAAATGAAAGTGGCGTTCATGCGTACGTACGGCTTACCGTCTCCATGAACGGTGCATATCATTTCTTACCTCTAAACATTATGTAATATTATAAATTCATGTATATACTGGATATATATGATATATATGATATCTAAATCATTATTATAACTCTGTATATAATGGATATTTTCCTACGTGAAGAACTTGTAAATATAATAAGTTCACTTTTGACTCAAGTACCAAATATCGACAAAACGACCGTTATTAACTTAAATGATTACATAATGTTCATAACAGGGTAATAAGTGATATAAAAGGATTAATGAACTTGAAAAAGGTTCTTAAGAAATTATAAATTAACTCAAGTTTTTTATTCATGATATTAAAGAACGATCAAGTCAAGTCAGACCCGTGGTATGGGACTTCATCAAAATCTCCTTTCATTGAGGCATATTTTGTTTTATACACAATCGTCTTTTATACGGTGTATAAACCATTTGACATTTACGTTTATCCAAAAGGAATATTTTTTATACGAAGATTTTTACTAATCGGGAAAAGGGAAAGTTTTTGTCATACGTAAGCGGTGACAACGACTTCTCCGCCGCCGTGACCATTATTTGAGTTTCGGCTTCCTCTACAAGCCATACCTTTTTTAAAGAAAAATAAATACCATTTTTTACTTTTCTTTTATTTTGGTATAGAAAATGGTTTTCATAATGTTTTTATAACAATGTGTTGTATTGATAACTTGTGATTAAAAAGTGGAAATGTTATGTTGCCTTTATGCATTTTTTCTGTGATACGATTATGTTATGGTTCTTGGGCATTATTATGATGACAGGTGGTTCCGTGATAAAATAAGGGTGGGTGACCCCGATATAGCTCTCTAATTCATTTTATAAGGTGAAGGAGTTAAACGTTAATGTTTCTCTGAAGAGATTTAGGGAATATACTGTGATTGGTATTCCAAACATAACCAAGAGGGTCACTCCCTACGTAAGAATGTTATGAATGCCTCAGGTTACCTTAATGTCTTTTGATTTCTATGATTTATTCATGATTTGATTAGGTATGTTAAAGAGAATATGTTTTATGGGCAATGTATGATTTCATTCTTATGTATATATGTAATCATGTTTCCATTCAATATTTCTATATCTCTTACTGAGCTTTTTATGCTCATCCCAAGTTTTTGAAATGTTTTCACAGGTCAAGGGAATGGTACATGATATGATGATAATGCCAAGGATGTGTCATGAAAGAATCCATGTTTTCTTTTAAATATGTTTCCGTTGATGGGAAAAATGAATACTATCTTTTATGTAACAACTTTGTTTAAATGTGGAATGTTATGCATGTTTTGTGATCAAATTCTCTAAAACTCTAAACCTGAAAAGATCCTCGATGTGTAATATTGTAATAACTCGAGATTATGTAATGTTTAAGGCTGGCGCCTTCTATATACAATGGTCTATATTCTGGTTTTTATCCCACAATAATTTTTTGGAAAATAATTTTATAGAGGTAAAATAAAAACACATATGACATTGGCAGGGGTGTGTATCCCAAGTGGGAGTGTTAGGTAGCCATTGAGTGAGGATTCTAATTTCAACATAGGTGGCCTTCTTACACACATCAATCCCTTCCACCTAAAATTAAAAAACCTATAAATAAAGAGTGTAAACCCCTTTTCATTTGAGTAGATTAGTGAGATATACAACTGTGAAAACATTATAATAAAATTTCCCTCTCTATATTGATCCCTTACCTTATTCTCTATTTTATAATCAACTTCTCTCAGTTTTATTCATAGTTTTTATAATAATTAAAAAAAAATTTCATAAAAATAATAGTTTTCAAAAAATAGTTTTTTCTTATTTGGACACTTTTTTTTAAATATATTTTTTCATACTTTAGTAAAATATATTAAAGAAAAATAAAATTCATTTTTTAAAATATTACGGTAGTTTTATCTTATGGAAATGAATTTTTTTTTCCACATATACTAATAAATTTATTTTATTTAAGAATTTTGATTACATAAAACATATCTAGAAACATTCAAATGGATTTAATTTTTATTCAAAATTTAAATTAGTTAATTTATATGTACATTTATCTAATTTATTTCATTTAAATCAATTATATATTAGATTTTGATATGAAATAATTTTATAAATTCTCAACTTTTCCCTTTAGAAAGATTTTTTTATGTCACCAGAATTAATTATAAATTTAAATCTCCCACATTGTAAATGGAATTTAGAAAAATGCATTAAATTTGGAAAAATAGAATAATCTATATTTTCTACTAGGTTTGAGATAACTTTTTATCAAAATGATTAGTAAAATTGGACAAATATAACTACCATGGTTTGGGATAAAATGGTTTTACTAGGGGTTAAACTAAATGATAATGGGTAAAATTTCCTAGAATTTACTCCAATACCCACGTTATAGATATAATTATACCATATATCTCCATGGATAAATAATGGTCCATTAATATTTGTTTTCCAAAATGAAATGTGTATAGACATTTGTTATTCAAAAAGTGTAAGTGTGACACTCACCTCACTTAGAAAAGGACACCCCCTCTTATCTCCATGTAACATAACCAAAAACCATTGGTATAGAAAATACCTACCCAAATATATAACATAAATATCTACCTATATTCCTATGGACTTGGTTTCTTTAGAAATCTAATTTATGAATGCTTTAGTTAAACCTAATGGGTATTCAATAAAAAGAGGTGATGTTTTTAATGATGCATTTTTTATTCACATATACATATAATCACTTAATAAAATATAAAAATTTTATTAAAAAATCTCTAATATATAATTTGATGCAATTATTTATTTAATAAACCTAATTTCACATCCTTTATCTATAAATTTGATATGAAATAATTATTCCTATTTATGGTGGAGAACCACCTCACAAACCAATTATATTCACCTTTCATCACCAAAAATCATGAATGGATTAAATGATATATTTAATTTTTCTATATTATATTAATAATATTATCATACCAATGGAATAATAATTCAACTTATACCATCTTACATCCCATCCATTTGGAATGAAATAAATTTTCTCTTGTGTACGGATGAATACAGACTCGTGAACCAATGTGATGTGTTTTTCAATTCTTTTCTGTGATTATTTTAATATTAAGATAATAAATGAATAAATATTATTTTCATATCATAAATATACCTATGGTGTAAATGTATCACATGTACTTCCTTAATGTCTATTCCATTGGGGATAGGATAGCGTCGTACAGGTGTACAACAGACAACCAACTCATGAACACATGTGATTTGTTTTTTACAAGTGTGTTGTATGGAAGGTTATAAGTGTAAATATAATGAATATATGTGATATATATTAAATAATAATAATTTTATAAATATAACATATTATTTTACATTATTTAATTTCAACCATCAGGATAATAGAAACACAATTCTTGCATACATTGGCCCCACCATTTCTATGAATAGATATTTTCATTTTCAATAAAAAACATGTTTGGATTACACTAAATAAATATATATTATATTTAAATAATTTCTATGATTAATTTTATTATTTAACCCTGATCTATGTTAGAATACTTAAAAAATATAGTCAAATCATACACAAAAAACCAAGAAGTTATAAACAGAAATGTGAATGAAAAAATGTTAATAAATGTGTATTAAAATATTATAAGAAAATAAATGTGTATGATATATATAATTATAATACTAAAATACTTTTCTTAAAAGTTATTACTATGATACAATACATTCTATTGTGTACAAAGCTATAGAATAATTTTGGATAATGGATTTATTTATAAATGTTTACATATGTGAGACAATTTCCATATTCGGGACCAATTTTTTAATGAGGTGTATATAATTCCCACATATTTAATTTATGATAACATACATGAAAATTGTTTTTATTTGAATATCATTAATATTATCTCACTTTAATATAGATTATTATTATATACTACCAAATTGGTAATATTTTTATAATAAAATCTCATTGTTTATCATGTTTTTTATTTTTATACTTTCAATGATGTAATATTATATTCCATATCTAATGAATCTAATGAATTTTTAATAATATATTTAAGCCATGGAAATTTATATTTTCATTTAATATTCCCCACTTTAGGCACTCATGATTCCAGAATAATTATTTCACTGAAAACAAACATTAAATATCTATTTGGTAAAAAACTATTTTCTAATCCATATCTATGTTTCAATAAATATTTTCAAAATTTTTGTAATTTTCCTATATAATTTTATAGATTTATTTTTTATTTTTTCAAACTAGTTTAAAAAATAGTTTAAAAGTAATTTTCATGTTTTTGTCAAAAACTGAGCTTTTAGATTTTACAGAAAATATTGAAGGAATCTTTTTTTTATAAGAAATTTTTTTTATGTCATGCTCATTAAATGTTTTAACGATTCCTTATATATTTAAAATTATATTTTCAATGAAAATAATTTTTAATATTTTTTATGATTTAAAAATGTTTTTTCAATGTGTAGACTATATTTTCCTCAAGAAATTCTGCAACTAAATTTTCATTACCATTTTACATCTAAGATGAAATCCTATTATGCTACGTTAGACTAAATGGGGATATGATCCAATCATTCCATATTTAATATTTATATATATGATCTATTATTAAGAAGAAAATATGTTTATGAAACCAATTACATTAAACAATTTATACAGTAATGAATGGTTTATGAAAATAGAACCCCATTCAGAAGTTATGATACGATGAATACAATATGATCTTGTGGAACAAAAATGTGTAGATTTTGTTATAGGTGGGACCTATATCTCTCTCTAATAAATTATCTAATTTTTCAAATCTCATGAGTAAATATGTTTTTCAAGAACATTATTTCAGGTTAATAAAGTTCTGTGAAAAACCCATTTCATTTTAATAATGTTATGCATGAAAATGATGGCATTTTTACATCATTATCCATGAATTGGATTACATGTTTATACTATTTTAAATGGATATGGATTTTGTTTCCAAAAGTTTATATGTAGACCTCGTTTCATGTCACAATATTTATGTGAGGGATTTATTTCATATCCTTAACATGATGAGTGAACTTATTTCCATTACTATATGTTTTCAAAGTTATAAAAATATTTGTACAAAAATAATCAATGTCTTTTAGAAATATTATATTCTCATGGATATTTTTCTCTAATTACAATATTTTTCATGTCTTATGAATATCAAATTATTATTCTATGATAGAAGATTTTGTTTTTTGATATGTAGGTTATGGTTTTCATGTGTCATTATCATGTTATCTTACCATTATCCTCAGGCTATTTGTATGTATTTCCCATGTTAAAAATTAATGAGCATCTGATATCGTCCATTATTATGTTTCATATACAATTTTATAAAGAAAATATATTCATAGTGTATGTTTTTAAATATTACAAAGGGGACGAAAAATACACTAGATGATGATAATCTTACACTAAATAAAATATTTTTACCTAGTCACCAAAAGAACTAAAATAATATGGTCCATGGGTGTGTCTTTTTGAAATGTAATGAATATAGGAATTTTTATATGTGATATATATGTCTAATGTTTGGGTCGCTACATTTTTAACCCTTATTTTCTGATATATTCAATTCATCAAAAAATTATTTTTATGGACTAATAATATCATTTTCATACAGGATATATATTATTTTGGATATATTGTGTCTTAAATTCCTCTTTAACTAACCCTGTGGGTAAAAACGATACCCATGAATCTTCATGACCCTTATAAAATTATTATTACATCATATGTGTAGGTAAATTTTTCAAAATAGACATTGTATGATCTAGGGGCATCGATACTCATAATCGAGTTGATCCCCATATGGGAAAAAAATTTCTCACAATAATTCCCTATGATGAGTCATTATATTATTTGATTATTTATTAGTGACATCTCTCCCTTTCCCCCTCTTTCTCACTCTCTTAGAAGGGTCTCATCACATTGGAATTCTGGTGTAGACAATAGGGATCTGGTGTAATCATGTCACATTGGATAGTGGTGGTTACAGATTGATAACAAAAAAAATGAAATTGGTAATAAGAATAAAGAAAACAAAGAGGATAATTACCTCTTGAGTTATTTTCCATTAGAACCTCCTTAAGTGTATTGATTTTTGTATTTATTTGCGACCAAAGGATCATGGATGTAGGAAGGTATTGGGAATAATATTGTGTACAAATTTTGTATATCATAGTTCTTGTAAGGTTTTAGGAGAGGAGGTGGTGATGTGTAGTATATATAGTTAAGGAGACATGTAATTTTTTGTTATTTTAGTCATTTTTTAATTATATTTTCTAAATAATTTGAATAGTTTTATAACTAATTATAAATATATTAAAATAGTGAATTTTAGTTATAGATTATGGTTATTACGTTAGCAATGACTCAAGGAATAGTTTATGTAACATATAATGTATTTACACCATAAATTACCTTATATTTATATTCCTCAAAACTTCATGAGTTTCTTAAATGTACCAAAAAATAACCATAACATTTTATCAACATGTAGAATTTAAAAATGAACTCCAATTTCATGAAAAAATTTCTATATATGAAAATTTTAATTTTAAAATAAAATAATAATTTATTTTAGAAAACTAATTTTGATTCTATAACTAATTTTATAACACATTTATAAATTAATTACGGTATTATAATATTATCTTATAATAATAACATAAAAATTATTAATCTAAGAATCTATTTCATGAAAATAAATATATTTTAAATACTTATATTGATTATAATATTTAATTTACATATATTTGACATAGAAAAATACAATCCCTCTATTTATTATTTTTAAATGATTTAGTTACTTATATCTAGATATAAATATATTATATTTTCATTTATTAGATACCTAAATTTTATTTATACTTTATTATGTGATGTTATTATTCTATTGGTCATATTACTATTCTTAATGGTCTCATTACTATTTAAATGTTCATTTTACTATTCCATTGGTATAGGTTATTAAACTCCCTGAAATACCCCTTATTTCATTAATACTGCATTTATAATGTCTTTTTGTATTATTTAAGTAATTTTATATGATTCGTACTATATAAAATAATTATAAGAAGGTACATTTCATTGATATAATTTTAGGTCATTACACAGAGATCCTTCGAAGTCAAAAAATGGGAATCCTATTATATCAATCTTACCTATCATATTTTACATCATACCTTAATAGAATGTGTGGGAAATATATCTTAATTTATTAATTGCAGATAAAAAAGGAGAATTTATAGTATCATATTGAACATAGTGTGTTGTGCCAAAGGATAAATTATATATATTATAGTTCATATCAATTACACTAGGCATACGATCGATATTATTTAGTATATATCCTTAAAAAATTCATTCATAACCATTTCTAATATTTTTACCAAAAATAATTAGTTTGGAAATCCCTTGAGCTTCCATCATGCCATAATTATTCATGATTATTTTAGTATATTTCTCATGTGTAAAATAAATAAAATACAGTATTGGGGAAACAATTCATTCGATGAAAAAAATAATTTTCCCATTAATGGAAATGCCAAAATATTATTTCATTTGTCTTGAAAAAACCTTTTCTCATCTATCCTCAATGGTAATAAAATTTATGTCCTCAACAAAATCGATCAAAAAAATAATGTGGTGCATGTCTTTAAAAAAATAATTTTTATATACCTTCCCTTTCTAGAAAAAAAATTCTATGATATTCACCAAGCATAAAATACCAGTATCATATATCCTACATTGATATAAAGAGTCCTTTTTTCATTTTCTATACATTAATACAATTTCAATCAATCTTATATATATCAAACTAGTAGAGGTATTGTAGTTTATCAAAATCTCAATTCAAAAAATTTGATTTATTGTCTAGTTGAAATATCATTGTGATTCTATGGGATGAAATAATAACTAAAATTATTTGAAATCACGTTTAGTCACAAGAAAAAAGATTTCATGAATGTTACCCCTGTATTTTTGAGTACTGCTTGGGTATAAGTCAAGATTTTTTTCTTTCTACAACACAATTAGCCTCAAAATAATCACTGAAAACGCATTTGGATCCAATAATAATCTATTCGATGATATTCTGAATGTGTTACCATTTTTTAATTATTTTCAATATGGTTCTTTATTCATTCATTGAATGAATCCATTCATTATATTCAAAATTTCTTCAATTTTCTTAGGTTCAAATTTTTATAGAGTTCTAGTATTACTGGTTTTTAGGATCATCCATCTTACCAAGAATATTTATTTCTATTTACAAATGATGTTATTATCTTCAATATATTTCCTTGTGATTTTATTTTTCGTTTAGACAAAAATTATAAAATTTCATCACTAGAAAATAGAAAATCTACATCCAATATGAGAATTCATTTGTTTATTAAATTTTCTTCTATATTTTTTTAACAGATAATATCATCCCCAAAATTTATAATTATCTTCTTCATTATTTCATATTTATTTTCAAAAATAGTGATCACATAACTCTCAATAATTTTTGTACACTACTTGCTGCAAGACCAATAATATTTTGTATTTGGTCTGTGCCTATGAATTATTCTACATTTATAAATTTATACCAAAATTTTTCCTATTATATCCAATTTAATGATAATGTATTAACTCAAAACCACCATTTAATTTTTAACATTTATAATAATTTTCATCTACCTCTCAAAGGAATTAATTTTTGACAATGAACCTAAAAGGCATTTTTCTAAATTATTTTATATTTTTTATAAACTGTAATATGTAATACATCAATATGTAAAGTTTTTCTAGTATATATATTTCTATGTCTACCTATGTTTGGATCTTCCTTTTATAAATGAATTTTTTTGAGTTGTATATAGTGAAATGTGTTTATATAAAATTCCATGGTGGTTAATAAACATTTTAAACTAGATATTGGGATAAAAATCCCAATAGAATTTATATAACACATTAAATATCTGCAAATATACCTCTCAAGAATCATTTTAAAACTCATTAATCTCTTGAAAGACTATTATTTATATAAAATTAATTTTATTCAAGACAATAATTTGGAATCATCTATTAATATGAAGAAATATAATTCTCAAATTATTTACATCATAATAGTAAGATTTCATACATGAAATTGAATTATTTGAAGAGGCTTCAAAGATTTAATATCAACACTATTATGGGTCTAGTTGACTATTTTCCATTTTTTCTTATTTTAAAAATTGTATCGGTTTCTTTATTTAATGTTGAAAAATTCCTTATAAATGCATATTAAATTAGATTCCTTATATACATTTTTGTGATGAGATCGTTCCATATATACCAAAACACATATTATAGTACTTTTCCTATTAATTTACATCAAATAACTTCTTAATTTGATAAAACATTACTTGTTTTATTATTCCTCTTGTAATCACTAACCCATCCGTTATTTTATTTACCATGTATTATATTTAATGAATAATTCAAATTTTATAAGATCAAAAAATTGTGATATATAAAACATATTTTTTCTTTAGTAAATAAATAATAACACACTATTTGGGCTGATTTTATTTTACCAATGTTGTATTTCTAATACCCTTGATCTTATGTGAAAATTCACTTTGAAATTTAATATTTTTTTCATCATAAGTCTCAAAATAAATTATGAATTATCAAAAAATCAATCATTTGAGATGAACAACCACTATCTACAATCCATTTATTTGTATACGTACAAGGCTAAACTATAATATAAATGAGGTTTTTTTAATCCCAATTTGGTTTCAAATTTGGTTGTCACAAAAATTCTGATTTATATTCATCTGAGTTAAGATAAAAAACACATATAAATAATTATTTCTCTTTTTGATCATATATTCCATAAAAATCATTCACAAAAACAAATTTTCTTTTTATTTGTTCATTATATTCAAATTTTTTATTATTTTATTGATTTATAACATGTTATTTCTATATCCCCAATGATTTTTTCTATCTTCATTATCAAGGATGAAACATATTATAACAATAATTATAAACCATAGAGTAAAACACTACCTATTAGCATTATTATCCCTTAAACGTGTTGTTTAAGAATAAAATATATTATAAAATGTGCAGCTTTCTTTATATATTTTGAACCCATTAATTACTAGATCTATGAAATTGATTTTATGGAGTATATCATATAATATTTGAAATAAAAAATGGACCGTTATTGAGTTGATTTGTTTTCATATTTTAGTAAATTAGTATCTAGATTTTTATAATTTTGTTGTAATGGAATTCAATCTATAATGTAATTCATTTGTAGATGTACGGTCCTTTTTAATACAATTTCTGAGAACATTTTCATTTTAATATATAGAATCATTAAAAGTGTATCCATTAACTTTTGGTTTCCTATAACATTATCCTTTATCTCTGAAATAATTATTCATACAATATTAAAAATTGTCATCCTACTTCTTTCTTTTTTCAATATCCCCATAGGGATTATCAATTTTGTATCACTTAAGATGATGGTGGAGGACACATTTCCAATGAATATTTGAAATTTAATGTACCCACATGTCATGTTGTTTGACATGGTTATATTTTGAATCCAATAGTTTTGTATGATTTAACTATCCCTATTTTAAATGAGTTTTTTCTTCAAATAGAATTTTGATTTCTTCTAAACATATATTATAAGGCCCCATCCTTAAACCTTACTTAATCTTGAGTTATTACAAGATTACAGATTGAGGATCTTTTCGGGTTTAGAGATTTAGAGAATTAGATCATAAAACATGCATTACATTCCACATTTAAACAAAGTAGTTACATAAAAGGTAGTATTCATTTTTTCCCATCAATGGAAACATATTTAAAATAAAACATTGATTCCTTCTTAACACTTCCTTGACACTATCATCATATCATGTACCTTTCCCTTGACCTGGGAAAAACATTTCAAAAACTTGGGATGAGCATAAAAAGCTCAGTAAGGGATATAAAAATATGGAAAGGAAAATGGGTACATATACACATAATAATGAAATCATACTTTACCCATAAAACATAAGAACTTTAACATACCTCATCAAATCATGAATAAATCATAGAAATCATAAAACATAAAGGTATCTTGAGGCATTCATAACTTTCTTACGTAGGGAGTAACCCTCTTGGTTACGTTTGGAATACCCACCACAGTATATTCCATAAATCTCTTCGGAGAAACCTTAACGTTTCACTCCATCACGTTACACAATGCATTGGAGAGCTATATCGGGCTCACCCGCCCTTAGTTTATCATGGAACCACCCGTCTTCATAATAATTCCCAAGAACCACAACATAATCGTATCACATAAAACATGCATAAAAGAAACATAACATTTCAACTTTTCAATCACAAGATGTCAATACAACACATTGATATAAAATCATTATGAAACCCATTTTCAATACCAAAATAAAAGAAAAGTAAAACATGGTATTTATTTTTCTTTTAAATAAATGGTATGGCTTGTAGAGGAAGCCGAAACTGAAATAATGGTCACGGCGGCGGAGAAGTCGTTGTCTCCACATTCGTACGACAAAAACATCCCCTTTTGTCATTTTGTAAAATGCTTTGTATAAAAAAATATTCCTTTTGAATAAACGTAAAATTCAAAGGAGTTTATACACCGTATAAAAGAAGGTTGTGTATAAAACAAAATATGCCTCAATGAAAGGAGATTGAGACGAAGTCCAATACCTCGGGTTCGACTTGACTTGGTCATTCTTTAATCTCCTGAATAATAAACTTGAGTTAATTTCTAATTGTTTAAGAACCATTTTTCAATTTCATTATTCCTTTTATATCACTTATTGCCATGTCATGAACACTATGTAATTATATAAGTTAATAACGGTCGTTTTAACAATCATTGGTACTTGAGTCAAAAATAAACCCTTTATAATTACACATTTTTCATGTATCCATTATATCCAGAATGGTATTCATGATGTAGATATCATATATTTCATATATATCCAGTAAATTCATGCATTTATAATATTACATAATCATTTAGAGGTAAGAAATGAAATGCACCGTTCACGGAGACGGTAAGCCGTACGTACGAATAAACGCTACTTTCATTTCTATTTCATATTTTTATAGAATGGAATCATAATGATATAAAGGAATATTATAATCCAATTTAATATCATATATAATATCATAACACCATCCTTTATACGTCCCACATAAGGTATTTAACGAATCAAATCACTTTGAGGGGGCGGTAGTCCACACTTCCTTAAATGAAGATATCGCATTTACCCATAATGGAAACCATAAACGTATGCCCAGAATAAAAAATAAAGAATCTTAAGGAAAACATAAACATATTATATATCATATATAAATATAGTGTAATCTTAATGGCCTCCTTTGAAGGTGTTAAAAGAATGTTGAACAATCATCGTTTCGGGCGGCCGAAATTCACCATCCACAGAAACAGTATGTTCTTTAACCATTAGATGTAGGTGTGTGTAAGTGTAGCTCGAATCCTTCATATAAAAACATACTAGTATCTTTAAGATACTGGATTTGTTACAAAATAAATGAATAAAAAGAGTTTAGGGGGTTGGAGAAGTAAAATAAAACAAAAGGACTCAAGTGAAGACATTACCTTAAAATCGGGTAACTCCCTTTGGTTTGAGCTCAAAGGATTCCTTGGGAAGACTTCTGGCCAACGTGAGTCTTCAAGGAGTAAGATAGGGATGTGGAGAGACAAAATGGGCAGGGGTTGGCCGAGCCAAAGGCTTTGGAAGTGTGGGTAAGGAGGTAGAGTTGGGGGCCTTTTATAAGAGGAGGGGAGAGGCACTCTTGGAAAGTAAAGAAATGTTACTTTATTTTAAAATGAGTTTCGGATTCAAAAGGTCCCACATTGAAATAATTCTAGGGTAAGGTGATAAGGGTTCGAAATCCACCCATCCAATAGGTTTTGGACATGTGTAGGTCGTAGATTTTACATTATCATTTCATTTTATTTAAATCCTTTATTAATGAGGTAATCACTGCATCATCATGAAGTCATAAATAATTTATCATATTTAATGTCTAAAAATTATAAAAAAATATCATGATGTAGGAAATATTTTTAGATTTCCAATTACTATTTATAATCAAATATTTAACTTGCATAACCCCATGTAAAAATTGTTTTAGTAAAACATCTCATGTTTGTGTCATTTTTACTTTTACATTAAATAAAAAGTTATTTTTGTCATTTCCCAACCAATGTGGCTCCATGGGGTCCCCATGTTTACACATGGATTTTCTTGGTCGGCCATGACACATGCAATTAGGGTAGGACATGTGTCAAGCTCATCTCATATTATTAAAACATTATTTTTACCTTAAACTACACTAATTACCTCTAATCACGATTAAAAACATAAAAGTTACTATTCACCAAAAAAATTATTTTAATCTCATTGAAAAACATTTTACTTCTTAATGACAACCATGTATGTTGGATTTTTGAAAATCAAATCCCAGAAGTGGAAAAGTTTCATTTAAACGAAAAATCAGTTTCTTTAACTACCACTTAGTGGTTTCACTATTAATCAAAAATTGATGTTTTTCAGAAAAATACCAAAACATAAACCTAAGTTATATTTGAAATTATGAATTCAAAAATTATGTCTATTTTACAAAATTAAAATCATATAAGTTACATTAAATAATTTAATAATTAATTCCCACTGTCATGACAAATTGCGTGTTTTTATGAAACAATATGTATCAAAAGATTGACACAAGTTTAAGTCCAATTTCAATGTGAAATTGATTCCAATGACCACCATTGGACTAAATTATAAAAATATATTCTAATTTCACTTTAAAACCAATTCAAAAGATAATCTAATCATATATATAAATTAGAATAAAAAGCAGTTTTGATGTAAAAAGCAGTATTTTTAACTATTCATAAAAATGAACATTATCCGAAAAATACCAAAAATTCACACAAAGTAAATTTTGATGTCCCAATAATAATGAATAAGTTTATTTTGACAAACATAGCTTATAAAATTGTCAAAAGATAGATTTAATAATGGGTTGCCATCAAAAGGCAGTAAAACAATCTTTTAAAAATATTATTGTATTCCATGCTTAAGATTGGATTTGTTTTCATTTTAAGCCTCTAAAAAACTATCTAATTCATTAACAGACATAGATAAAAATATCTATTATTCATTACTTACTTGGGATGTTACATTCTTCCCCCCTTTAGAAAATTGTGTCCCCACAATTTATTTACTTATCAAATAAATTGGGGTACTTATCACTCATTGCATTTTCAGATTCCCATGTTGCCTCTTCCATCATGTGGTTTTTACACAAATCCTTTACCTGATTAATCACCTTATTCCGTAAAACATGCTCCATGTGGTCAAGAATCTGGACCAGTTGTTCCTCATAATATAGGTTCTCTTCCAGCTGAACTACCTCTAGACTCAAAACATGAGATGGATCTGGCATGTACTTTCTCAGCATCGAAACATGAAAATCATTGTGTATCTGAGATAAGATCGGAGGTAAATCCACGCGGTAATAAAATGATCCAACTCTCTCCAGAATTTCATATAGTCCAATGAACCTTGGACTCATCTTTCCTTTCTTATCAAATCACATCACACTTTTCCATGGTGATACTTTGAGAAGAACATGATCACCTACCTCAAAAGATAGATCCTTCCTCCTGTTGTCTGCATAACTCTTCTTCCTACTCTGAGCTATTATCATGTGTTTCTGAATCAACTGATCTTTTTCTGCCATCTCTTCTACCAATTCCGGTCCCATCGACTTCCTTTCACCTACTTCATCCCAGAAAGCTGGAGTTCGACACCGCTTCCCATATAACGCCTCAAATGGTGCCATCTGTATACTGGAATGAAAACTGTTATTATATGAAAATTCAACCAAAGAATGATGTTGGTCCCAACTTCCCTGATAATCCATAGAGCAGGAACGTAGCATATCCTCCAATGTCTGAATTGTTCGTTTTGACTGCCGATCTGATTGAGGATTAAAAGCTGTACTAAAATTTAATTCAGTACCCAACGTCTTCTGAAGGCCTTTCCAAAAGTTAGAAGTGAACCTGGGATCAGGGTCAGATACACTGGACAGAGGAACTCCATGTAACCTGACTATCTCTTTAAGATACAAACGGGAAAGTTGATCTAGGGAAAAAGTATCTCGTATAGCAAGGAAATGAGCAGATTTTGTCAAGCGATCAATAATAACCCAGATTGCATTATTACCTCGAGAGGTCTTCGGCAATCCCACAACGAAGTACATGGATATATTCTCCAATTTCCACTCTGGCACTGGTAAAGGCTGAAGCATCCCTTTCGGTAACTTTCGCTCTGATTTAACCTGTTGACAAGTCAAACACTTCACAGTGAAATCCGCAAAATCTCATTTCATTCCATCCCACCAGTAATACTCCTGCAGATCTCTGTACATCTTAGTACTGCCAGGATGAACTGAAAACGGAGAACTATGAGCTTCACATAACAACTCTCTCTTCAACTGTGAAGCATAGGGCACACACAATCTCTTTCCAAATCACAAAACGCAATCATTATCAATGTTGAATTCTTGCAACTTACCTTTCTGAACCAGCTCTACCTTTTTCTGCAACTCACTATCTTGCTTCTGTGCTTGCTTGATTCTATCTAATAGAGAATATTTCACTGATACCTGAAACAAAACAGAAGAACATCTTGCACCAACAACTTCTATTCCAAATTTCACCAATCCTTAACCAAGGATCACATTCCAAATGCAACATTGTTAATGAAGAATTACTTTTTCGACTCAAAGCATCGACCACTTTATTTGCTTTTCCCGGATGGTAATGAGTTGTACAATCATAATCCTTGATTAATACCAACCATCTCCTCTGTCTCATGTTTAACTCTTTCTGAGTGAATATATATACTTTAAACTTTTGTGATCAGTATATATTTCACACTTTACTCCATACAAATGATGCCTCCAAATTTTTAAAGCGAAAACAACATCAGCTAATTCCAAATCATGTGTAGGGTAATTTACCTCATGAGTTTTCAACTATCGTGAAGCATAGGCAATTACCTTATCATTCTGAATTAGGACGCAACCATGTCCATTCAATGAAGCATCACTGTAGATAACAAACTCCTTATTCCTGGAAGGTAGTGCCAAAACTGGAGCATTCACCAATCTTCTTTTCAACTCCTGAAAACAATCATCACATTCTTTTGTCACGATAAACTTAACACCCTTCCGAGTTACCTTAGTCATTGGACAAGATAACCGTGAAAAAATTCAAACAAACCTTCTGTAATTGCCTGCCAAACCAAGGAAACTACGAATCTCTGTTACATTTGTAGGTCTTGGCCATTCTTCACCAACCTTTGTTTTTGCAGGATCAACGGTTATCCCATCTTTAGAAACAATGTGACCAAGGAAATAAATTTGTTGCAACAAAAAATCACCCTTGCTGAATTTCCCATTCAATTTCTTTTATTTTATGGTTTGCAAAATAACCCTTAAATGTCTTTCATGCTCCTCTTTACTTTTAGAAAACACAAAAATATCATCAATGAAAACCCCCACAAACTTATCCATGAAGTCATGGAAAATTATATTCATTAAGTCCATGAATATAGTAGGTGCATTGGTTAGCCCAAAAGGCATTAATACAAATTCATAATGGACATATCTTGTACAAAACTCAGTCTTCAGAACATCTGCCTCCTTTACCTTCAGCTGATGGTACCCCGATCTCAGGTCAATCTTTGAAAAGAACTGAGCTCCCTAGAGCTGATCAAACAAATCATCGATATGAGGCAAATGATATTTGTTCTTAACAGTGATGTTATTCAAGGCTCTATAATCAATGAAATGTCTCATAGAAACATCTTTCTTTTTAACAAATAAAACAGGAGCACCCCATGGTGACGTGTTAGGTCTAATGAAACCTTTCTCTAATAAATCTTGCAATTGCCCCTTCAACTCTAAAAGTTAAATTTGATCCATTCGATATGGGTGTTTCGAAATTGAATTAGCCTCAGGAACTAAGTCAACAGTAAATTCATCTTCCCGATCTGGTATTATTCTAGGCAAGTCATCAAGAAAAAATCAGGATACTCATTTACCACTGGCACATCATTAATCTGAATAGTTCCCTTTTTTTCAACAATATGTGCAAGGTAACATTCATTTCCATATTTTACAAGTTTTCCGGCCTCTTGATATGTTATCAACGGTAAGGGTTCATTCCTGTATACAAACTTAAAGTCTTTCTGAAAAGAAACTTATTTAGCTCTATAGTCAATCTTAGCATAGTAAATAGAGATCCAATCCATACCCAAGATAACATCAAACTCTACTAGAGGTAAAACAATAATGTTTGCAAGTAGGTTCTTTCCACAGATAAGGATAGGAAGATTCTTATAAATTCTTTTTGCCTCAACATTTCCCCCAGGTGTTTTTACAACAAGTTCGTGAGTCATTTCTTGAGATGGTATTCCCAATTTACTAGAAAAGGTTTCAGAGATGAAAGAATGTGTGGACCCCGAATGAAACAACACACTGGCATAATCTGTAAAAACAAACAAGGTACCTGATACAACTTCATTTGTTGGCCCGATATCTGATGAAGTAGTTTCAAAAGATTTCACCACCCCTTTCTGCTTGTAGTCTAACTGCTTCCCATCACCCAAGCTCTTTGTCGGACACTCATTTGCATAGTGACCCATATCATTTCACTTAAAACATTTCACTAACTGTAAATCAAATTTGGACTTACCATCACCTTGATCTTTTTCAGTGCAATCACGAGCCTTATGTCCCATCTTACCACATTGGTAGCACTTTCCAAAATTCAGAAGACATTCCCCATCATGCCTTTTCCCACATTTATCACATACTGGAAACTTAGTTTTCTTACCATTAGACTTTTTTGAATAATTCTTCCCTTTCTCCTGCCACCTCGATCTCTTCTTCTACTGGTTGTTATAGAACACTTGATCATCGAAAAACTCCATTTCCACCTTCTCATCACATTGAACAGGCTTTTCATAACATTTAAACTCACGAGAACCTAATGTCCTTTGATATTTTGGCTTTAATCCTGAGTAAAAACGATTGATTTTACTATCACGGTCTCAGATAAAATTTGGAGCATACCTTGCCAATCGAGTGAACCTCTCTTCATAGGCAGCCACTGAGTCTTCCTCTTGCCTCAATTCCAATAATTTCTTTTCCATCCTAAGTCGAACAGCCTTAGGAAAATACTTCTCAAGAAACATACCTTTAAATTCATCCATGTCGAGAGCATCAATCTCATCAGCGTCCAATGAGTTGCCTGGAATAATACCAGATCGGGAAGTTGAATTTACTGTTGACTTAGTTCCTAATGCTAAGCCAATTTCGAAACCCCCTTATCAAATGGCTCAAATTTAACTTTTAGATTTAAAGGAGGAATTGCATGATTTATTAGAGAAAGGTTTCATTCGACCTAGCACATCACAATGGGGTGATCCTGTTTTATTTGTTAAAAAGAAAGAGTGTTCTATGAGACTTTTCATTGATTATAGAGCCTTGAATAACATCACTTTTAGGAAAAAATATAATTTGCCTCATATCGATGATTTGTTTGATCAGCTCCAGGGAGCTCAGTGTTTTTCAAAGATTGACCTGAGATCAGGGTACCATCAACTAAAGGTAAAGGAGACAGATGTTCTGAAGACTGTGTTTCGTACATGATATGACCATTATGAATTTTTAGTAATTCCTTTTGGGCTAACCAATTCAACTGTTGTATTCATGGACTTAATGAATAGAATTTTCTATGAGTTCTTGGATAAGTTTGTGGTGGTTTTCATTGATGATATTTTTGTGTTTTCTAAAAGTAAATAGAAGCATGAAAGTCATTTAAGGGTTATTTTTCCAACCTTAAAAGAAAAAAATATGGGAGATTCAGCAAGTTTGAGTTTTGGTTGCAACAAATTTCTTTCCATGGTCACATTGTTTTTAAAGATGGGATAACCGTTGATCATGCAAAAACAAAGGTTGTTGAAGAATGGCCAAGAACCAAAAATGTAACAGAGATTCGTAGTTTCCTTGGTTTGGCAGGATATTACCGAAGGATTGTTAGAAATTTTTCATGGTTATCTAGTCCAATGACTAAGATAACTCGGAAGGGTGTTATGTTTATCTGGACAAAATAATGTGATTATTGTTTTCAAGAGTTGAAAAGAAGATTGGTGAATGCTCCAGTTTTGGCACTACCTTCCCAGAATGGGGAGTTTGTTTTCTATAGTGATGCTTCATTGAAAGGACTTGGTTGTGTCCTAATGCAGAATGATCAGGTAATTGCTTATGCTTCACGACAGTTGAAAACTCATGAGTTAAATTACCCTACACATGATTTGGAATTAGCTGCTGTTATTTTCGCTTTAAAAATTTGGAGGCATCATTTATATGGAGTAAAGTGTGAAATATATACTGATCACAAAAGTTGAAAGTATATATTCACTCAGAAAGAGTTAAAAATGAGACATAGGAGATGGCTGGAATTAATCAAGGATTATGATTGTACAATTCATTACCATCCAGGAAATGAAAATAAAGTGGTCGATGCTTTGAGTCGAAAAAGTAATTCTATATTTACAATGTAGCGTTTGGAACATGATCCTTTGGTTAAGGATTTGATGAACATTGGCATAGAAGTTGTTGGTGCAGGATGTTATTCTATTTTGTTTCAGGTATCAGTGAAATCTTCTCTATCTTACAGAATCATGCAAGCACAGAAGCAAGACAGTGAGTTGCAGAAAAAGGTAGAGCTAGTTCAGAATGGTAAGTTGCATGAATTCAACATTGATAATGATTGCGTTTTCAGATTTGGGAAGAGATTTTGTATGCCTTGTGATTCACTGTTGAAGAGAGGGTTATTATGTGAAGCTCTTAGTTCTCCGTTTTCAGTTCATCCTGGAAGTACTAAGATGTATAGAGATCTACGAGAGTATTACTGGTGGGATGGAATGAAAAGAGATATTGATTATATTACTGTGAAGTGTTTGACTTGTCAACTGGTTAAAGCAGAGCGGAAGTTACCGAAAGGGATGCTTCAGCCTTTACCAGTGCCAGAGTGGAAATTAGAGAATATATCCATGTACTTCGTTGTGGGATTGCCAAAGACCCCTCGAGGTAATAATTCAATCTGGGTTATTGTTGATCGCTTGACAAAATCTTCTCATTTCTTTGCTATACGAGATACTTTTTCCCTAGTTCAACTTTCCTGTTTGTATCTTAAAGAGATAGTCAGGTTACAAGGAGTTCCTTTCTCCATTGTATCTGACCGTGATCCCAGGTTCACTTATAACTTTGGGAAATGCAATCAAAAGTCGTTGGGTACTGAATTAAATTTTAGTACATCTTTTCATCCTTAATCATATGGGCAGTTAGAACGAACAATTCAGACATTGGAGGATATGATACATTCTTGCTCTATGGATTATCAGGGAAGTTGGGACGAACATATTTCTTTGGTTGAATTTTCATATAATAACAGTTTTCATTCCAGTATACAGATGGAACCATTTGAGGTGATATTTGGGAAGCAGTGTCGAACTCCAGCTTTCTGGGATGAAGTGGGTGAAAGGAAGTTGATGGGACCAGAATTGGTAGAAAAGATGGTAGAAAAAGTTCAGTTGATTCAGAAACACATGAGAACTGCTCAGAGTAGGAAGAAGAGTTATGCAGACAACAGGAGAAAGGATCTTTCTTTTGAGGTAGGTGATCATGTTTTTCTCAAAGTATCACCATGTAAAAGTGTGATGCGATTTGGTATGAAAGGAAAGCTGAGTCCCAGGTTCATTGGACCATATGAAATTCTAGAGAGAGTTGGATCAGTTTCTTACCGAGTGGCTTTACCTCTGAGCTTATCTCAGGTACACAATGTTTTTCATGTTTCGATGCTGAGAAAGTACATGCCAGATCCATCTCATGTTTTGAGTCCAGAGGTAGTTCAGCTGGAAGAGAACCTATCTTATGAGGAACAACCGGTCCAGATTCTTGACCACAGAGAGCAAGTGTTACGGAATAAGGTGATTAATCAGGTAAAGGTTTTGTGGGAAAACCACATGATGGAAGAGGAAACATGGTAATATGAAAATTTAATGAAGGATGAGTACCCCCATTTATTTGATAAGTAAATAAATTGCGGGGACACAATTTTCTAAAGGGGGGAAGGATGTAACATCCCATGTAAGTAATAAATAATAGATATTTTTATCTATGTCTATTAATGAATTAGATATTGTTTGAGAGGATTAAAATGAAAATAAATCCAATCTTAAGCATGGTAAATAGAGATCCATTCCATACCCAAGATAACATCAAACTCTACTAGAGGTAAAACAATAAGGTTTTCAAGTAGGTTCTTTCCACAGATAAGGATAGAAATATTCTTATAAATTATTTTTGCCTCGACATTTCCCCCAGGTGTTTTTACCACAAGTTCAGGATTAATTTCTTGTGATGGTATTCCCATTTTATTAGAAAAGGTTTCAGAGATTAAAGAATGTGTGGACCCCGAATCATACAACACACTGGCATAATCTGAAAAAACAAACAAGGTACCTGATACAACTTCATTTGTTGGCCCGAAATATGCTCAAGTAGTTGCAAAGGATTTCACCACCCCTTTCTGCTTGTAGTCTAACTGCTTCCCATGAACCAAGCTCTTTGTCGGACACTCAGTTTCATAGTGACCCATCTCATTTCACGTAAAACATTTCACTAGCTGTAAATCAAATTTGGACTTACCATCACATTGATCTTTTTTAGTGCAATCACGAGCCTTATGTCCCATCTTACCGCATAGGTAGCACTTTCCAGAATTCAGAAGACATTCCCCAGCATTCCTTTTCCCACATTTATTACAAACTAGAAACTTAGTTTTCATACCATCAGACTCTTTTGAATAATTCTTCCCTTTCTCATGCCACCTCGGTCTCTTCTTCTGCTAGTTGGTATAGAACACTTGATCATCGAAAAACTCCATTTCCACCTTCTAAGAACATCGAACAAGCTTTACATAAATTTTAAACTCACAAGAAGCTAATGACCTTCGATATTTTGGCTTTAATCCTGATTAAAAACGATTGATTTTACTATCAAGGTCTCAGATAAAATTTGGAGCATACATTGCCAATCGAGTGAACCTCTCTTCATAGGCTGCCACTGAGTCTTCCTCTTTCATCAATTCCAAGAATTTCTTTTCCATCCAAAGTTGAACAGCCTTAGGAAAATACTTTCAAGAAACATACCTCTAAATTCATCCTAGTCGAGAGCATCAATCTCATCAGTGTCCCTGATATTTTTAACAATTGACCACCACTGATCTGCTTCACCCTCCAAAAGGTAAATAGCAAGACTAACCTTTTGATTGTCTGAACACCCCATGACATCAAAAATCTTTTCCATTGCTTTAATCCACCCATCAGCTAGCACAGGGTCAGATGATCCTCTGAATGATGGGATATGTTGCCTCATGAAATGTTCCACCACTGACATGTTCCTCTACGGTTGATCTGGCTGATCTCTTTCATGGATACCACCACCATTTATCTCTTGAGTCAACTGCACCATTACTGCAACAAACTGTTCAGTTCCAATTCCGAAAATCTCAGGATGCTGATTCAAAAGGTTGTTTCCTTCTGTATGCCTTCCTAGCACTGCTTCCCTGTTTTCTATGCAGAAAACCATTCTGAACAAACTTGTCTTAGATGAAGCAACATGGTAATATTCAAATGCTATATCATTTCAATTTGACCATAAAAAAATATTTGTGGATAATAATTTAATAGAATTATAACTCCTAAAGTTATCTAAACCGACCTTTGATACCAACTATAAGTCCCCAGCCTTAAACCTTACTAAATCTTGAGTTATTACAAGATTACACATTGAGGATCTTTTCGGGTTTATAGTTTTAGGGAATTAGTTCATTAAACTTTCATTACATTCCACATTTAAACAAAGTGGTTTCATAAAAGGTAGTATTCATTTTTTCCCATCAATGGAAACATTTTTAAAATAAAACATGGATTCTTTATTGACACTTCCTTGACACTATCATCATATCATGTACCTTTCCCTTGACCTGTGAAAACCCATTCAAAAACTCGGGATGAGCATAAAAAGCTCAGTAAGGGATATAAAAATATGGAAAGGAAACATGGGTACATATACACATAAGAATGAAATCTTACTTTACCCATAAAACATAAGAACATTAACATACCTCATCAAATCATGAATAAATCATAGAAATCATAAGACATAAAGGTAACATGAGGCATTCATAACTTTCTTACGTAGGTAGTAACCCTCTTGGTTACGTTTGGAATACCCACTATAGTATATTCCCTAAATCTTTTCGGAGAAACCTTAATGTTTCACTCCTTCACGTTACCCAATACATTGGAGAGCTATATCAGGCTCACCCGCCCTTAGTTTATCACGGAACCACCTGTCTTCATAATAATTCCCAAGAACCACAACATAATCGTACCACATAAAACATGCATAAAGGAAACATAACATTTCCAGTTTTCAATAACAAGATATCAATACAACACATTGATATAAAAAATTATGAAAGCCATTTTCAATACCAAACTAAATGAAAAGTAGAACATGGTATTTATTTTTCTTTTAAATAAAAGGTATGGCTTGTAGAGGAAGCCGAAACTCAAATAATGGTCACGACGAAGGAGAAGTCGTTGTCGCCGCATACGTACGACAAAAACATTTCTTTTTGTCGTTTTGTAAATTCCTTTATATAAAAAAATATTCCTTTTGAATAAACATAAAAGTCAAAGGGGTTTATACATCGTATAAAACAAGGTTGTGTATAAAACAAAATATGCCTCAATGAAAGGAGATTGAGATGAAGTCTCATACCTCGGGTCCGACTTGACTCGGTCATTCTTTTATCTCCTGAATAATAAACATGAGTAAATTTCTACTTGTTTAAGAACCTTTTTCAAGTTCATTATTCCTTTTATATCACTTATTTCTATGTCATGAACACTATGTAATTATTTAAGTTAATAACAGTCGTTTTAACGATCATTGGTACTTGAGTCAAAAATAAACACTTTATAATTACTAGTTTTCCATGTATCCATTATATACAGAATGGTATTCAGGATGTAGATATCATATATGTCATATATATCCAGTACATGCATGAATTTATAATATTACATAATCATTTAGAGGTAAGAAATGAAATGCACCGTCTATGGAGATGGTAAGCCGTACGTACGCATGAACGCTACATTCATTTCTATTTCGTATTTTTATAGAATGGAATAATAATGATATAAAGGTATATTATCATCTAGTGTAATATCATATATAATATCATAACTCCATCCTTTATACGTCCCACATATGGTATTTAACGAATCAAATCATTTTGAGGGGCGGTAGTCCGCACTTCCATAAATGAAGATATCGCGTTTACCAATAATGGAAACCATAAAGGTATGCCCAAAATGAAAAATAAAAAAGATTAAGGAAAACATAAAAATATTATATATCATATATAAATATAGTGTCATCTTAATGGCCACCTTTGAAGGTGTTAAAAGAATGTTGAACAATCATCGTTTCGGGAGGCAGAAATTCGCCAGCCACGAAAACAGTATGTTCTTTAAACATTAGATGTAGGTGTGTGTAAGTGTAGCACAAATACATCATATAAAAACATCCTAGTATATTTAATATATTGTAGTTGTTACAAAAGAAATGAATAAAAAGAGTTTAGGGGGTTGGAGAAGTAAAATAAAACAAAAGGACTCAAGTGAAGACATTACCTTAAAATCGGATAACTCCCTTTGGTTTGATCTAAAATGCTTCCTTGGGAAGACTTCTTCCAAAAGTGAGGCTTCAAAGAGTAATATAGGGATGTGGAGAGACAAAATGGGCAGGGGTTGGCTAAGCCAAAGGCTTTGGAAGTGTGGGTAAAGAGGTAGAGGTGGGGGCCTTTTATAAGAGGAGAGGACGGGCACTCTTGGAAAGTAAAGAAATGCTACATTATTTTAAAATGTGTTTCGGATTTAAAAGGTACCACATTGATATAATTCGAGGTTAAGGTGATAAGGGTTCGAAATACACACATCCAATAGGTTTTGGACATGTGCAGGTCATAGATTTTACATTATCATTTAATTTTATTTAAATCCTTTAATAATGAGGTAATCACTGCATCATCATGATGTCATCAATAATTTAATATATTTAATGCCTAAAAATTATAAAAAAATATCATGATGTAGGAAATATTTTTAGATTTCCAATGACTATTTATAATCAAATATTTGACTTGTATAACCCCATGTAAAAATTGTTTTAGTAAAACATCTCATGTTTGTGTCATTTTTACTTTTACATTAAATGAAAAGTTATTTATGTCATTTCCCAAACAAAGTGGCTCCATGGGGACCCCAAGTTTACCCATGGATTTTATTGGTCGGCCATTAAAAATCCAATGAGGGTATTACATGTGTGAAGCTCATCTCAAATTATTAAAAAATTATTTTTACCTTAAACTACATTAATTAACTCTAATCGCGATTAAAAACTTAAAAGTTACTATTCACCAAAAAAATTATTTTAATCTCATTGAACCACATTTTACTTCATAATGACAACCATGTATGTAAGATTTTTGAAAATCAAATCACAGAAGTGGAAATGTTTCATTTAAACAAAAAATCAGATTCTTTAACTACCACATAGTGGTTTCACTATTCATCAAAAATTCAAGTTTTTCAGAAAAATACCAAAACTTCACCCTAAGCTATATTTGATATTCTGAATTCAAAAATGATGTCTATTTTACAAAATTCATATCATATAAGTTAAATTAATTAATATAATAATTAATTCTCACTGTCATGACAAATAGCATGTTTTTATGAAACAATAAGTATCAAAAGATTGACACCAGTTTAAGTCCAATTTCAAAGTGAAATTGATTACAATGACCACCATTGGATTTAATGGTAAAATTATATTCTGATTTCAATTTAAAACCAACTAAAAAGATAATCTAATCATATAAATAAATTATATTAAAAATCAGTTTTTATGTAAAATACAGAATTTTTCACTATTCATTAAAAAATGAACATTGTCAGAAAAATACCAAAAATTCACAAAAAGTAAATTTTGATGTCCCAATAATAAAGAATAAGTTTATTTTGACAAAAATAGCTTATAAAAATGTCAAAAGATATATTTAAGAATGGTTTTCCATCAAAAGGCAGTAAAACAATCTTTTAAAAATATTAGTGTATTCCATGCTTAAGATTGGATTTATTTTCATTTTAAGCCTCTAAAACACTATCTAATTCGTTAATAGACATAGATAAAAATATCTATTATTGATTACTTACATGGGATGTTACATATATTGATATCTATTATCAAGGAATAATTATTATTAGTTTCTCTATAATTCAGGTCAATACTCACTACACTGTTCATCTTTGGAATGACTTGCATCTTCATCCTATTATGCTGTAATGAAATCCATGAGTGGTATCTCTAAAAAATTCATTGAAACCACTGAAATCATCATAAATAGACACATATTTAATAAACAAAATTTTCCTTTAATAAGAACTAGGTGAAACATTATTCCCTTCTATTAGAGAATTCAAAAGTATAATCATTAGTGGTGGTGTTCTGAGAAGGTTTCTCATATTAATTTTATCATTAAATAAACATATCTAATTTTGTATAATGTTGGAAAATCATTTAATAAATAAAACATTTAAAATTATGTTTTACTATATACCTAGAACTTCTCCTCTTGTAAAATTTATTACCATGAGAAAAATAATTTTATAAAAAAATTTGTGCATTCTCTTTCATATTAATCATTATATTTCATTCTAGTATATAAATCATTGAGTCAATTGGAAGAATTTTTTTCCAACTTTTCTTTTCCTTTCAGAGTATTTCCTCTTCTCAGTTCAAAATTAATGATTTTAATATGGATTTCATCAATGGTGAAGTCATTATATTCATTATCTTCTAGATCCATGAACACAGAATCATATTTATCTAGAAATATTAATGTAAAAAACCATCTACTATTAAGAAAAATTGTTTTCATTCCTCATTAATATTTATTAATTATAATATATATAGTTATATTCTTTGTAATAATATTTCGTAATTTTTTCAAAAGGAAATAAGTATTATTTCTAAAAATAATTGGCCTTACATGATTTTTATAGTTTTATTTATTCACATGATTAGAAAATTTTATTTTTTAATTTTAAATAAATATTCATAATTATTGAATTCATCATTACAAAAATAATCTTTATATAATTTTGGTAACTTTAATGATAGTGTAATTTTTTAATAAATACAAAAAAATACATATTTTATTGAAATGTTTCTTTTATTTTAATGTATTTAAAATTTTGAATTCTACAATGGATTATTTTTAAATATTTATAAGTTTATATTGATTTTAAAATACAAATCAATTTAATTGGAATCATCATTATAATTGAGCTTCTTATAAATAAACATATATAATAACATTTTATATAAACAATTCATATCATTTTTCTAGTTAAAATACAATTTCTATTATTCCAGTTATATGAAATAAATTTTTTTAAATGGATTATACATTTAGAATAATAATATATAATAATATATAATATTATTTAAAATAAAAATTTGTTTCTAATGAATACTTAAAAAATATGTTATAATGTTAAGGTTACAACATGTTTACAAGACGATTTAACATATGTTAAAGTGTTAAAATGGCCTATAATGTTGTTTAAATTCTATTTTATGGCCATATTTTATATCTATATCATATAATTATAGGAAATTATCGATTTAGGAATCATTTTTACAATATAACACAACATTACATTTTAATCATTATAAAAATTCTAATTGTGTCCTATATCCAACTTAAGAATGGACATCATTTATATTATACTATCCAAAATTCATCTGTAACACTATATGATAAAAAATTCATAACATTTTTTTTGATATCATATTTGACGTATATCACCATTAATAAACAAATCATAAATATTATTTCATTAATTTTAATCTATTTGGTGACTTACATCACACACAATCTAATGTTTAATGGAAATGTAAAAGAGATTACCATTGTAACCTAGCCATTAAATTAGTGATTATGAATAATAATAATTTACTTATGAAAATTATAGTTTTAAAAAATGTATAAAACAGATTAAAATTATATTTATTGATTATAAATGGAAATTGTATAAATTCAAAGATGAAAGAAATTTAAAATGTTTTATTTTTTCATGATAATTGATTCTTTATGTTTTAATAACTAAGGTATAATTATCTTCAAATATTTTTTAAAATGAAATTTAAATAATTAATATCATTTTGAATTCATTATATGAAATTTATCATATAGTTATTTTTTGTTCTTTTTTTTTAAATTTTTATACTGCGATGAAGAGTAAAAAATATTAATTTATATAATAAAACTACCATTTCATTTAAATAATTTAAAAGTCCAATTTTATATTTATTTAGTTTCTAATGTATCATTTAATAAAATATATATTTATAAGTAAAAATTTATTATTTTCAATCAATTTAATTATAAATGTTGTTATTAAACCGTTATATATTTACGTGAATTTTATCTTTAGAACATCACTTTCTAATTGTATCTACAGTTATAATTTAAAATGTGGATCTTGAAAATTTATTAATATATTTTTAAAAAATGGTTCCTTATTTTGAATGATTATAATTAATATTATATAATAATTTTTACTAAATATTATACCACAAAGAATAGTGAAGATATTAAAAATAAATTATTACGGTTAAGGTGAAAATGAGTTTACTCGGGGTTTAAATTAATAGATATTATTTAAAATTATGTAAATAAATTTACAACACATAATATATTGAAATATTTGGACCTTATATATTATATAGTTCTATAATGGACAATTTTTAGTCTTATGAAGTGATAAAAACATGGTTGCAACCTCACTCACACACACCCTGGGAAACTTCCCAGAAGGTCACCCATCTTGATCACTACTCCAGGCCAAGCACGCTTAACGGTGGAGTTCTAATCAGATAGGATCCCGAAAAGAAGGGTGCACCTTGTTTTTCAAGAGTCTACCTGATTAGAACTCCATAGTTAAGTGTGTTTGGCCGGGAGTAGTGATCAGGATTTGTGACCTTCTGGAAAGTTTCCAGGGTGTGTATGAGTGAGGACAAAGCACACTGGAAAGGACATGTTTTGGAATGTGGGGAAAATCATTAGTCAGATGACCCATTCATGCATGTGGGTGGACCCTGGGGTGGGCCCCACATGTCTACGGGGAAACTAGTGGTACCTGGTACCCGACAGCCATGTTAAGGTGGGGTGGTTGTGCTATCAATGAGGCCCAGTTGTCAAATTTATTTTAAAACATCCATGTGTGACTACACCCATGCTTATAAGAGGTTACTTCCTCCCCTCACATATTAGCACCTCCTGAAAAAATATTTATTAGAAAATTACAGACATATAAAAATTATTAATCTCCTCTCAATATTATATATCGATTAGTTTAAATATAAACCCACCTTAAGAAGGATTTTCGTGCATGTGAAAATATTTTTTCTAAATAATATTTAACATTATTAAAAGTGAATGTTTTTTACACCACATCAAAATATTATAAAACCAAGATTATATAATGTAAAAAGTATATTTCCCATATTTAGATGTTATTACGTTATGTTCATGAGCTATATATATCTCCTCTTCCATCAAATGGGAATCAGAGCCATTGATTGTGATTACAGAAAACTACTGACTAGTGAACCAATATAATTTATTTTACATAACCACTATTAATGTCTTGATATACCGATGGATTTAAATAATTTATATTATATTAATGATACTATTATACATATAAAATTCTAATATAACATAAACCTTCATACATTATACATAATTTAAACAATGATAATGTCGCTTATGTGTATTGCAGACTACCACCATGTGAAGTGATGTGATTAATTTATAACATAGACTAGACATGGAAGTTAATAACATTAAATGTACTGATAAAATGTGATAAATATGATTTTTATTGATTATATATAACTAATATTACAACTTCGTCTCTACCATTTCACTTATTAAGGAAATGATAACATTTCTCGTGCGTACATACGACCTACTTTCCCCCCGAAGCGATGTGATATATTCTCCATATTATAATATAAATAATTATTTTAAAAATATATCTAATGTGAAAAATTATTTTTATAACAATAATATAATTCTATATATTATTTTAGGATATAATATACTCATGAACAAAAACATTCATGATAAAACATTCATTAGAAAACCAGACAATTTACACCTAAAACGATAGTAAAAATAATTTACTATTAACTAATGGGTTATAAGTTGTTATAAAAGGATCATATAAGATATTATAAATATTAATATGAATGAATTATACATTAATAAAAATTTTAAGACCACTATTAATGTGTGTTCAAATAAAATTAAGTGTGAGGTAATGGGCTTCATCTCAATTTCTCATCATTTAGGAATATTTTACTGTTTTTCGCGTAATTTTATTCATACGGTGAATATACTACCCCTTTTATGTAATTTAAAGAAGAAATCATAATCCATAGTATTTTAATTTTTTATGCTAATTATTTTATACTATTGTAAATTTCAATAAAATTACCATGTCGTGAATAATATCACAACATACATTCTTTTCTTTGGTTTATATTGGTTATTCCTTATAATTGACACTATAAGATTATGTGTCTAAATAAATTTTAATATCTTTTATTGAAAAAATAACTTTTCATGGGAATTTACATATGATAAACAAAACATACTCATTGATTAATCCTCACTTCAACATTATGATCGTTGTAACGGTTTATTCTATAATCTCATTTTCATCAAGATTGTTTATACATGAATTTCCATTGATGGAGAATATTTTATAATTTTATAAAACAAAAAATTCATTTAATTATCCTCTAGTTATTAATTATTTTTTATGCAATAGAATCATAATCCTCTATGTTTCACATAAAACGAATGACAATATTTTAATAAAAAAATACAACAACAATTCTATCTTCAATAAAAAAAATTCATCAAAAAACATTTTTCCTTAAAATGATTTTATATTTTTACATTCCCAAAATGATTTAATAATGATGTTTTCTCAAATTATTGAAAAATAAAAAAAAAATTGAAATAAGTCTTTATGTTAATTTCAAACTAAGGATGGTTTGTATTTTATAGAAAATGTAAAAACATTAATATTTAGCATGTATTACTTGATTGGAATTTCACATAATTATAAACACAATAAGATTTATAGATTATTTTAATGGTTACAAAATTTATTTCCAAATATATGAATTTCAAATTTTTTGTACTATTATTTTTGAAAGGCTGTTTTCAAAATTTAAATATTATTTTCCTCAATATTTTTTAAAGATATTTTAATGGAATTTTCTATCATAAATATCAAAAACACATGATTTTACATATACACTATGGGGGATATGTTTTATTTATAACATACTTATTCTTCTAATATATGGTTTTTGATCATTTAAACAAATGAATTTATTGAAATTCACATTCTAGTTTCATTTATGAAGTTATTGAATTTCCAATGAAATATTAAATATTATGTGATCATTTGAAAATAAATTTTCCCTAACTATTTATAAAATTTATAATTAATTTCTTTATTACATAAACTATATATAATTTTTATGGATGAAAGTTTACTATTGATGTTTCATGATTAACTGTGGATGTTGTTGTTAATATCCATTCCTTACTCAAAAAAGATGATTATTGATAGGGTATATTGATTCATGAGGTTAATGGACTCATTGAAATACTATAAATTCTATGGACATTTAGATATAGTTGAGTCTCATATATATATATATATATATATAAAATCAATGCATCTTTAGTCTTATTAGGAAAATCAGTTTTCTAGCCTCAGTTAAATTGGTTTTTCAGTGTACACCTACTATAATTATTAAAATTGTCTTATTAATGTTCTAGATAGTAAAGATATATTGATTCTTGAGATCATTAAATTAAATAATTATTTATTTCCCTCATTAAAAATTCATTTATTATAATCCATCAGATTTTGAAAATGAAATTATCTATGGATACAATTTATTCCCAATTTATAAATTAATCTTCTTGTGTTTTTATTTTTTTTACATTCTTTATTGATTATGCATTATATAATAATTATAGTTATATTAAAAATTAAATTTTAAATGATTTAATTTACATAACTTGACCTATTTATTATGATTTATCAAATCATGGTAGACCTGAAATTGATTAAATGTCCAATTTTGTTTAGTTATTTACTATTTAATACTGATTGTGACTTATATAATCTTGATAATTATGATATTGATTAAATAGAACATGTCTTCAGATATTTTTCGCTTTTTTATTGCTTATAAGTTATTGATTATGCCTTATTTATTCCTAATAACTTCTGATTTACTTAAATATTACTAAGAATCTAGTCTCACCATTAATTTTTTCCCTTTCCCAGAATTATGGGAAGTGTACTAAAAATGATAATAATTAATATGATAGAAAGAAAAATTATATTCTTTAAAACAAAATTATGTTTCAATATTTTTATTTTTATGTAATATAGTAATAATCTATTTAGCTAGTTTACAAAGTCTAATAAACTATTTTTTTGTTAATGATATTATTCCTTTATCTTATTCCAATGTAATTAAGTATACCCCAACTCTGGTTTATTATAGTTGAGTTCATTATATTTGGCGTCAAAAAAATGTTTAGTAGAAAGCTTTGTAAATAGACTTAGTAAAATATGGATTAAGAAGAATAAACCTACGTTATACTTTGAGGATAATTATAGAAGAAATTTATAATTAGTTTTTATGGTAGATATTATTTTATATTTCATAGAAATATTTCCAAATTTTTATACGGCTGGTGGTTTTGTTTCTTCCACTTCTATACCTCAGGATAAAAAATCCAAAAACTAATTTTAGTATTGATTATAGAAATTCCTTGTACAGGAAAATAGTATTTAATATACACCTATTTTAATAATATAATGGTATATTCTAGGTATATTTCTCATTTTCATTACCAACCATTATTAAAGAATTTTAATTGATGTTTAAAATTAATTAAATAGGTTAGTTCTAATGTTCCATATATATTTTAATGAAGGGTTCATGATTTAGATATCCTATATTTCATTTTATGGGTTTCCCAGTATGATTATTGTTGATCATTATATAATTTTTGGTTTAATTAATTAGATGGAACATGAAGGATTCATGCAAATATTTAATATTGAGGGATATTTTGTAGTTGTGAACAACAAAATTCAATAATTACATGAGTTATATATATCATTATTATTATTAATAGGTTATCCGGAAATATGACGGAAACCATATACAATAAACATCTATTAGACACTATAAAGGATATAAGGATGGATTTTACAGAGAGTTAATATGTTTTAGACCATAGAGGAATAATGTATCAATTTTCTATATATTTGAATTGAGGAAAGAAACACCTAGAAATGTGTCTTAATGGAATGAGAATATTATTTCTATGTAGAAATGTAACGAATAAAGAAATAAATTGTTTATGATAAATGATTATTATGATGGAAGAAAATCAATTTCATCCTAGGGACCCATTTATAATTCATTATCTTAACTGTGGGGAAACTAGGGATTATCCAAGTCAATTCCCTCTTTAAAAGGATAAATTCAGAACTAGGGATGGACCAATAATAAAATAAAAGGATATTAGTATTTATTAGGATTCCAAAATTATATACTATAATTATTTTCACTAATGATATTTTGGTAATAAGAATCACAAAATATATAAGGAATATGATAATTTCAAAAGCATACATGTCTTCATTAACATAAAAATATGGATACAATCTTGGGTTTATGAGTAAGATTCATCGTAAGTTCTATTCCGTAAACATATCTTTTATGGTTCTATTTAACAAAATTATTAAAATATTAATTATATTTTTCGAAATATTTATGGAATTACCACACATTAGTTTAGTATATAATTTCGTGAAAATATAATTTCATGATTAAATACGTTATATTTTGACAAAATTGGTTTAAATGTATTTTTAAAAAATACGGTTTATCTTATATTATTTTTAAGTAATTATTGATTATTAAAAATTAGAAACATTATTGGAATAATATTAATATAGTATTAGGAAATAAATGACCTATATGTTGGGTGATAACCCATCACATCTGGTAGGATTGTGTGGCTTGAACCCACAATAAAATGTTTGAACGAGTGTTGTACTTACCACTAGCCTATATGATGTTCTGGTTAATATATTAGTCATTTTATTTATAATATTTTATGGATATATATAAATGTATAACCAGTCATGAAACTGTCATGGTTTAAATATTAAAGTACTATATCAGATAACATGACCTAACCATATTGATTTTGTAATGTAGATATATACGTACCAAAATATTTTTCACACTTTTATGGATCATTTGATCTTTTAAAAGTAAATTTTAGTGAATCAATATAAAAAATTCATTATTGGATATTAAATTCATGGATCAATTCATGTATTTCAAACTAATCGAGGAAAAACTAAAGGATAAAATTATTCTAATAAAATGGAAATATATCAAGTAAGAATAATTATGTATATCAGAAGACATAAAAATATTTCCTAATCCTTAGAAAATAAATATTAAAAAAATTATTCAATTACCATAATATATTAGGAATCAATTTTTATTCTATTCATCCCAGATTAATGGTTGGTAGTTTCTTAAAATTTAATTGATCATTAAAATTATTGTGAAAAATAATATATATCACTCTATAATTTTTATTTGTTTTCTTCCATGTCTATATCATAACATTTCACAAATTTTTACCTATATAGAAACCTAGTAATGTGTTATTACATATGATGGTTATAATTTTTTTTCATGTTTATTTTTTATTATCTTTTTTATGATGTGTTTTTAAACATATTAATTTTCAAATATCATTCCATTGATTTTTGAGAGGAAGGTAAAAATGGAAGGAAAAAATTTATTTTTTGTGGGGAAAATGTAACAACAAAAAATTATAAAATAAAAATTTGTTAGTCAAGATAATATGAGGCATGAAAACCTACATTTAAAAAACATCGAAATATTTATCTTTAAATTTAATTTATTTGATAGCCTATGAAAATACAATTCCATTTTTAATGAAAAAATAAAACATAATATTTTTATAAACTAGATGATAATTGGTGGTTGTGAATTGTAATGAATAAATATTTAAAATTTTATGGTTTATTAATTTATGAAAAAATTAAATGGATATATAGTTACTATAAACAAAATAATAATCTATTGAAATAAAATTAATGTTTCCCCAAATAAATAAATTTATTAAATAAAATAGTTTCATAATGTTTTGAAAAGATATATAAAAAATATTTTTCCCAATATTATAATATTTATTTTAAACATATATCTTATTTTTTTATATCATCAGATTAAAATTAGTTTATATCTTATTTTGGGGATTTTTTAATGTTTCATTCTTCATTGAAATGATAAATTAATGTTTTTATTGATCAACTCATTTTATTTCAAAGAAAATAAGCCCTGGTTTTATTTAAATATTATTATGAATGAAAAAAGTATTTCAATTATAAATTTATTAATTTAAATTAATCTATAGAATCGGTTTTAAATTTAACTATTTTTTTAAAACCTTCAATACTAATGATAATTTTCGATGTGGAAACGTAGTTTCTCATCAATTCTGCAGGTAAAATATGAAATTCGATTCTGAATCTTCTGTATATTAAATTTATAAATATAGATTACATGTTTGGAATAATTATTATTTATATTATCTAATAAGTTCAACATATATTCTTACAATAATCAATAATTAAAACATCAAAAATTAATTTTTTCATTTGAGGTAAAAATGAGTTTACCATGGGTTCAAAGAATATTATTTGGGTTAAAATTTACCTAAATAATGTTTAAAAGATATTATATAGCCATATGTCAACCCTATAGCCTCTAAGATTGTAGACATATCAATGTTTTAGACCCTGGTCAGGATAATTACATGGGTGTAACATATTATTTTCAAAAATTTCATGTGTTTTATCTCCCACACTTTTAAATGGACACTGCCTCAAATTACTTCTTCACACCTCATAACCCATTTTTTTAGAAAAAACATAAAAATTCACATAAATACTCCCCTAGAAATAGCATATATCCCTCTGTTTGTTCATTAATCAATATTAGGATAAAATGTAGTGTAAACCTAAACAAATTTTCTGAATAAGAGGTAACATTTTTAAATAATTATTTATTTCTTCAAACTAATTCATATATTATAAAACATATTTATATAATATACTAATTAAATTAAATTTATATATATATAATTATGATATGTTTGTCACCAATGTACGTATCCTCTTTTATCAAATGGGAAACAAAACAGTCGATCATTTGTATGTTGGACTAGTTCCTCGTGTACCGATGCAATTCATTTTCTACAAACATCTTTTAAAGATATAATTAATAATAGATATAATACATGAATATGAAATTTATGATATTATTATAATTATTTAATTATAATATCTTATATACCTTCTTACATTCAATTATATATAAACTGTTATAGCATCACTCATGTGTATAGTAGACTACCGCCTCGTGAAGTGATATGATTAATTTTTAACATACACATTAAATTCATGG
The DNA here is from genome assembly GCA_963277665.1 of Viscum album. NCBI lineage: Eukaryota > Viridiplantae > Streptophyta > Magnoliopsida > Santalales > Viscaceae > Viscum > Viscum album. The sequence continues at coordinate 1,377,508,535 of OY728147.1, read as the reverse complement.
TAATAATGATAAAATTAACAAATATATATAATATTAATGACATGATGTTGATTCAGGAAAATAAATATATCACCTCATTCCTTACCCTATAACAAGTTAATGAATTTATAATGTCACTCATGCATACAGACAACCAACCGTCTCCACAAAGCGATGCAATCCATAATCAATGTTCAAATTAAAATAATTATTCAAAAAATTTATTTAATGAAAAAATTAAATTTTTTAAATTAATCTCATTCTTTTTGAGAAGGAAAAATATTATATGATCATGACCTAAAAAATTAAATATAAAAAACATATAAAAAACAACATATTTATCATCAGAAACAATTTTAATAATGAATCATTATTAAGGAAGGGTTGATAAAATTATATAAAAATATTATATATGATATTATAAATATTTAAAAATATATGTTAAAATTTAATTTCATTTTAAACATCTTTAAATGAAGATAAAATAGGATCAACAAAAAGGAATTGTGAGGTATATGACTTCATCTCAATTTCATTTCACTATGGTATGTTTTCTGTTATTAACTATATTTCATCTATAAAGTGTATATACTAAACAATATACATGGAATATCATTAATACATCATAAAAAATTTAGGTTATACTTTAAATTATTTCAACTCAAGAGATTCGACAAGAAAATTACCAACTGGTAAAGAATTTCATAACTCAATTTTTTTCGGTAGGTTATATGACCTCATCATTATCCCTGATATTCTATGTTACTTATCTAAATAATTATCACTATGATATGACTTAGTTACACTATTTGTATGTGAATTTAAATTTTATACACATAATTCTTTCCTAGATTAATTCTAAAGTCATTGTTTTGATTATTTTATGTTTTAAATTAAAAATCCAATTTCAATCGTGATTCTTTATACATTAAATTCAATTGAATGAAATTGTTTTAAATATTTATAATAAGTGAAATTAATTCTCTTTGCCTATATTTATTCACAATGATTTTAGGTAATAATTTCATATTCCTCTCTTTGGTACTTAAAAGGATTAGGAGAATGTAATTTATAAAATAAGGCTACATTTCCCACTTTTGTAAAAAAAACATTTTTCTCCCAAATCAATGTTTTTTAAACATTAATTTTAAAATTTTTCAAACATTATTAAATTTATTTATAAAAGGCATTTCCCCAATTTTTTATTTTTTAAAAACATTTTCTACATTGACCTTACGCATGACAGGTCAGAGACAATGTCTATGACTATTTAGAATGTGATCATTATAAGGAATCATATCTAGAAGGGCTGATATTTTAGTAATCTTGGTAAACCAACAAAATAAATTATTATTATAAATTACTACACTAATTACAACATATATTTTTTGTCTATATAAATGAATAAATTTAAGGGTAACTTTATTACATCTAGTGAATCCATTAATAAATATCATAGTAAGCTTCCTAGATTCCAGGGGGATAGATAAAAAATCGGAGTGAGATCAAATGATCAATAGAAGAAAAATATAGTGGAATAAATAAAATAAAAATTATAATAGTCAATGTGAAATGGTAAATAAATTAAAACACTTATAATGTAATAAGAAAATTGAATATAAGTTCATATAAAATATGGTAAGGAAATAAAAGAGACACATTCAATCCAAATAACAAGATATGAAAAAATAAATATAGAATTGTATGATACTGAAACACATTCTATATAGATAATTGAAAATGAAATATATCCATATATATATATTGATATAAAATTTCATTTATTAATAATAACTAATACTAATATGATGGAAATGCTTGATTATTTCATGCCATTTTCCCTAGGTACATTGTACATTTATCATGAAGACATTTCACAAGACAGTTTACCAAATATCAAGTAAAAACACATTAACACAGTTATCCAAATGACATGACGCATGATAGTATCAATGCATCGAGGGGATATCAATAACTGGGACCCACCCATTTTGTTCCAGTCCAGAACAATCCTCATATATCGAATAATCAATTTTCAATGTTACTTATCAAATGTCCATATTAAATATAAGATACATATTTTCCAACATTTCCCAAAATAAAAAAATAACACTCAAATTAAACACTGAATCAAACATGGTATATGGTTTATACAATGATCATATCCATTAAAAATTATATATATACTCAGGATAAATTCAATATAAAATTATCATAGGAAATTCTATATTTTAATACGATAAAAAAGTGTTCAAGGAAGTGAATTTAAATACTATCCTTGGCCAGTTCAATAAAAATCCATTGAGTACATGCATACAAATGGTTTCGAAACAACATATCTCATATGGAGAAAAAATATATTCTTTTTGTTTTGGTTGAATAAAAATGATTGAAGATAAACATATAAAAATATTTGGACATAAAAATATAAATTCCTTTTGAAGGGAAAAAAGGGATAGAAAATTTCTATGTTCATAAAAATTCCATGTTTCTAAAAATAGGGTAAAAATGCCTTTACTAAACCATTTAAAAAAAATTTGAAAAAGTTTTAATAAATCATGGTTTTTAGAAGAAAATAGGTTATCTAACTTATTATAGAAAAGAAGTAGGGTTTTCTTAATTTTATTTATTTGAAATTTTTTGAGTAAAAATTTTTATAAAAAAGTAATTATAATTGAGAACGGCCATGAAATTACAAATTATAGGTAAATGAAAGTGTTTACTGAACAATGGTAAGACAATTTTCAATAATAGAGATACAAATGAAATATTATTAAAGTAATTGTTGAGGAAACTAATGCATAATAATTCCAAAGTGTCCTAGATAACACTGAAACTTTTTAAATCATAATCCTCATGATAAAATAATATAATATTATATTATTAAAAAACAATAGATAATTGAATTCATAATATAATTTATAAAAATTGGAGGTAGAAACACCCCAAAAGTTATGTAAGTTGAAAACCTGAAATTTATCTAATGGATGTTAAATGTGAGATGAGATTCCCATACCTTGAGTTTCCTTTCTGTCGAATGCCCTTTATCTTCATTTATAATAAACTATTGATAATTTTATACGTTATTGATAAAATTTTCTATTTTTGAAATTAAATTTATTTCACTTATTATTATGTTATATACAACAACCGAATCAATTATGTTTATATAGGGTGTTTTGAAAAAATTCAGTTAATGTGTGAAAAACAACATTGGTAGGGCAAATATGGTCAATGAAGTAATTATATAAAATATCAAGAACACTAATCATATCATAATTATTATATTTATAAATAAATTATAATTTTAAAAACAATCCTTATATATTATTATAAAAAATGAATCTATATTAAAATCAAAGAGACGGTAGGTCCTACGTATGCATAATAAACCATTCCATTTTTCAATGATCGTAATTGAAAGAATGTAACACCATATAATATTATAATGATAATTATAATCAAAATAAAATGTCATTTTACAATATATTATTATATTAAAATTAATTTTATGTATAAAGAATCACATAACGTCAAGGAGGAGGTTTTCCACACATCCATAATTGATGTTATCGCTTTTTAAGTGTGTGAAAGGATAATAAATAAAATAATGTATATAGTGTATACTATATTTACAATAAGGTGATTATTTCATGAATATGGTATATAGTTTTTTATATAACAAATTTTTAATTAAAACCTTTCTTTATATGTTCCATGTATAGTGTGAATGAATCACATTGCTTGGAGCGGGTAGAAATTCACATATCCCCAAATGATGTTATCGTATTCACGTAAAATAGAAAGTATTAAATTTATGTAAAATTAATGGATTAAAAAAGTATAAATAAATAATTAAAATAATATATATCATAAATTAATATATTTTCACCCATAATGGCCACCATTGAGGGGGTAAAAGAAAAATAAACAATCATCATTTCATGAGGCATTTGTTCGCCAAACACAGAAATAGTATGTTCATTACCCATTATATGGAATTGGTTATCTTTTTTGTTCAAAATATTAACCTAAAAATACAAATATATTGAGGTTATTTTTATGTTAAATGATAGAATAATAATACAAGAGGGGTTGGAGATTGGATATCAACCTAAAAATCGTGAGAGAATGTGCTGCCTCTTAATCAGGTATGTACATTTGGTTGATACAAAAAGGCTTCCTTGGAAGGATTTTGGACTTAATTGAATATTCAAGGTAATAGGGAAGTATTTTGGAAGCTATACGGTATGATCAATGCATATCATAAGTGTTTTGAGATTGTGAGGAATGGAGAGAGGTGGTAAACTTTTATATAGGACGAAAAGAACTCACTAGGTATTTCGAAAACAAGTTATGTGTACCCACATTTTTCCTAATAAATGTAATCCAACAATAAGTAAACAAAAACATTCAATGACAATTGATGAATTATAGCGATCTAATTAGTGTTATACAAGTTTCATGGACATTTGGCCCCCTATGTTAGTGGTTTTTTCAATTATTAAGCTCAATCGAGCCTTTAAAATTGTGATTAGTTTTATTAACATTCCGTAATAATTTTGGTAAAAACAATTAGTATTATTATACATTATAAATCATGCTCATTCAAAATATTTAATCCATTTTATCAAATTAAAATTCCATTAGTTTCAGATATTAATTTCAATCTAAACCAACATGTGGGACGAGAGTGATAGATTTTAACGTAAAACAAATCCAAGATTTTTCTATGTTTTTATAAATAGTTTCAAATTGAAAATTATCAAAATGAAATAAAACTTATTAATTGATAAAAATATTAACTAATTATACTTTAAAACTAATTAAAATTATAACTTATCCTTATAAATAATGTATATGAAACATCATTTTTGAAATATAATAATGTATTTTAAATAATTGATTAAAAAAATAAAATGTTTCATAAAAATATGTAATATTCACCCTGACCAAATTATGTTTTTTTGAAAAATGATGAATAAATTTACATATAATGTGAACTAGAGTGTCAAATTTCAAATTTAAAATTTTTTTCCCATTAAAAGGTGATAACATTGCCTTAATAAAAAATATATGTTTTTACGTGTAATAAAATGTTTGTTCTTATCTAATGTCTATCAAACATAATAGATAAAAATATAAAATATTCAATTGAATATATGATATATAATAATATATCACATTAATATAAATCACTAGTTTTACTTTATTTAATCTATTATCATGAAGAAGTATTTTACCATAAAAATATTTTTTTAATAAAAATATTCACCATATATTATATTTCGTCTTACATAAACTTATAATTATTTTGTAACTAATTAATTATATATTTTTATAAACCATAATTTTCATAAGTTAGTCATTACTATTCATAATCACAAATTTAATGGCTAGATTAAATTTCCATATATTTTAAGAATATATTATTTATTGATAAATCTTTGCCCTTCATGTAACATTAACCATAGAAGAAAATTCAGGTTTTGAGAATCTCACACTATCTATGTATTCTGTGAATTGAAAACTATAACTTATATTGAATTTATTTAATATATTAGATATATTTTAAATTATTTGTATATTATATTCCTTTATGCACATGGTGTTGTGTTTCACACATGTTATCGAATAAAATGTTCATACGTTAGATCTTTGTGGTGTCACATCTTCCCCACCATGCTTAAATTACATCCTCAAAATCTAACCATGATCATAGTGATATCATTTTTGATACTTAATATGTTTGAAATTACACATCTTGAAAATGGATTATATTTTATACCATATAAAAGGCATAATGGAAAGTACGATGGTCACATGAACTACCATGTAACAAGGTCTCTATGTTGGATAACATTATTAGAATGTGAAAATATGTAATTATAGTAAACATGTAATCATTTATCGGTAGTGATTGAGGTAATGAATCACAAATAATTGAATGATTATTATAGTGTTTATGGCCTCAAATCCATAAATATGTGACAAATTAGTAGAACATCTGTTCAACAAAATTTTTTGTATTTGGGAAAAATTTTATTTCTATGTGATTTTAATAATGGTGGGTCATTATTTTACTACCTTTTATAATAATGATAAATTATTAATCTATAGGATTCAATTTCATATGAGAAATTTTAACTTTTTGTTCTGGCTTCGATCAAATTCTAGTTCATTCTCTAACTACTAGGAATTAATTACCAATAATTAATATATTTTCCTAATGAACTCAATGAATCTTTTAATGGGTTTCAATGCCTATAAAATAGTGACTAGTATCACTATTTTACTTTAACTATCTTCCAGTAGAGATATGTTTAATATACTAATCTGTAATCCAAAAAAGTGATATTAATGGTTCATGATTAACAATTATTTTTTAAATTTTTCGTCTAATAACAATGAAAAAGTAACCAGAACATTGTGCAAGTAAGTAGTTTATGTGAAATCCTTATGGTCCTTCGGTCATGGGTTCAAGACCCATAATATTTCTATATTTTATTAGGTTTCACATGGCTTATTAGTTTTCCTTTTATGAATAAAAATCAATATAATTTAAAAAGTAAATATGTTGGCCACCCTTAAATTAAGGTTAATCATTAAATAACCTTTTAACTGATGTTTTCAATACAAAATCAAAACATAAATAATTCATCCATTTATTTCTACATAGGACCTTCCTCGGTCTAGAGTTTTTCTATAATATCATTTTTTAGATTTCTAATTTGTTCCACCTAATCATTAGTCTAAAACTGCATAGGTTTAACCTAGTTTATTATTTTTCCTTATTTATTCAAGTACATTCAAATGTATTTTAATGAAAATCTGAGTTATCCTAAGAATAGATCATGGGAGTGTTTAATCAGATGTATAGTAAGGATCATTGTCATGTACCAGGTGACATCAAGTTAGGATCAAGACACTGTATTAGTGTTATTACTTCTATATACATGTGTTCCAGAACAACATCCAAATTTACTATCCAGAGAGGGATGTATTTCTAGGAAGACCAACTTAATCTCCACTTTATCAAAATTCTATGATTTATGTCTGAACATATTCACAAAATCTAACTTATCATTTTGTCATCTAAGATATTTTCTCTAAAAAATAGTTCCCAAGGATTCTATAAAACATCCATTAATGACAATTGTAGTGATTCTCCCCCAGATAAGCCAGATCTAGTGTCTTCTACTTATTAAATTGGCATGATAAAAATGATCCAAATCATGGAGGAATGAGAGTTTAGTTGTCATGGTAAACCAAATACATAAATGATTCTTTTAATAAATATGAGACCATGAATTACAACATAATTTTTTCTTTCTAAATAAAAAATAACATTGAGGGAAACGTTATTCAATCATATGAATCCATTTATAACATTCATCGTATTCTTATAAGATTCCTAGGTATAAAAAACAATAAGGTGAGCTCAATTGTATTTTATGGTAATAATAAAGAGTAATAAATGAATAATCAATGAGGTTAGTCAATATGGAAAGGTAAATATCTTAACACACCATCGTTGTAATCAATAAACTAATTGGTAGTGCATAAATAATATGGAATGGAAAAAACTACAAACACATACCATCAAAATAACTAGATAGAGAAAAAACATACACAAAAAGTCAAGAAACTGAAACACATTTCATCTAAATAACATATAATGAGATTTATCCATAGATATATTCATGAAAAATTTAATTAATTAATAAAAATGGAAACAAATATAAAGAAAATACTTGATTATTGGATTCCATGTTTATTACAGAAGTTGTACATTTTCCTTCAACACATTTCATAAGGAAACATAAAAAATATCTGGTGAAAACCATCTATGTCAGGTATCCAAATGAGTTATTGCATGAGACTGCTGATGAATCCAGGTGATATCTATAACAGAGCCCCACCCATGTCATACAACTCTAAAAAATACTCATATATCGAATAACAAATTTGGCAATGTTCATTATCAAATATTGATATAAAATATAAGATACATATTTATCAGTATTTTCCAAAATAAATAAATATATTCCAATGTAAACAACATATAAAAAATGGAATAAAATTCAAGAAATGATAAAATCAATAACAATTGATGTGGATACTTAAGGGAACTTCAATATCAAATTATCATAGGAAATTGAATATTTCATTAGGACTAAAAGGGGTCAAGGAGGTGAATTTTAATATTATGCATTCCAAATAAAAAAATCCATATAGTGGATGGATAAGTATTGTATCAATATATTATATCTGAATTGGAGGAAAAACATAGAGTTTTTGATTTTTATGAAATAATACATAACTTCAAAAATATTATTTAGGAAAATAAAATTTTGGTTTGAAAAAATATTTCAGAATAATATTATTTTTGAAATACGTTTTAAAAAAATTTCATTAAAAATAAATATTTTATTCTCTCTTGGGAAGTATCTAATAAATTTAGGTAGATAAATCCATACATGTCGTCTGATGTAAAAAGAAACAATCATTTTGCAAAGTAAACAAGGTTAGAAAAATTCCTTGTTTAGAAATACATAATAAGATTCATTTGAAAACATTTTTGAAAGAAAAAATGTTTTAAGATTCCTTTTACAAATAATTTTAATAACATATTTGAAAACATGTTAATAAATTATTACATTTAGAATAAAATAGGTTCCAAACTGAAGAGGTAAATTAGGTTTTTTTCATCAAAACATTTTTAGAACAGTTTGAGTAACAAATAGTGGGAAATGGTACTAATACATTAAAAAGATCATGAATTACTAGATGAGAATAAAATTAAATGATTTATTGTAAAATTTTCATATTACATCATCAAATGGATATACTATTTAATGGTCAATAATTTTGTTTAAGTGGAAAATAATCTTTAATCCTTCCAAAGTATCCCAAAAAACATTGAAGCATTTTAAATCATAAAACTCATGAAGTAATAATATTAGATTAAAGTATTAAATACCACTAAGATAAATTAACTCATGATATGATATATAAAAATGGGTAGTAGACACACCATAGAAAATATGTATGTTGTGAAGACAACATTTATCTCACTAATGTAAAAAAGAAATATGAGAAATTATTTATTTGAGATTCCATTCCGGGTAAAATGCTTTAAAATCGCGAATAATTAAATTATGTTAATTTTCTAATTTCTTGAGAACCTATCCCATTTTTATCATTTAATTTATTTATATTACTACTATGTTTATAAAACAACTTAATCAATTATTTTTACATTTGTTGTTTTGAAAAATTTCAGTTTATGTTTCAAAAATAACTTTGGTAGGTCAAATATTGTCAAATGTGTCATTATATAACATCTAAAGAATAATAATCAGGACATAATTATAATATTTATACATTAATTATACTTTTATAATAAATTGTTTAATATGGTTATGAAAAATTAATCAACATAGTGATCATTGTGATGGTAGGTCGTACGTACGCATGAGTATTGTTCCCATTTTTCCATGATCATTATGAAAATAAGGTAAGTAGCACCATATCATTCCATAATGATAATTACATCAAATGTAAATTACTATTTAATCACATAAAACTATTTTTATTTATTTTTAGTAAAAATAAATCACATCATATCATGTTTTTAGTAGTATACACACCCAAAAAAAACGATATATATTTTTATGTTTATGAAAGGGTAACAAAGAAAATGATATATATATATATATACTATATTTCATGAAAGGAATTTATTTCATTAATAAAATATATAATTTTTTTCACATATTTTTAATTAAAACAATTATTTATATGTTACATGAATATTTTGAATGAATCACATCGTTTTGAGGTGTCAGTAGTCCCCACTTCCTTAAACAATGTTATTGTATGAAACAAAAAATTGAATGAATTAAATGAATGTGTAATAAAATGATTATAAAAGTATTATTAAATAATAAATATAATAAATATCATATATATAAATTGGTTTTCCATTATAATGGCCACCATGAAAGGTGGTAATGGAAAAATAAACAATCATCATTTTGTGAGATAGTAGTTCACCGTACACAGAAATGGCATGTTTGTTACACATTATATGGTGTTGTTCATAAGTGTAGGTTGAACCATTATAATAAAAAAATTATCAATATATATTTGATAACAGTTTTGATATTTGATAATATAATAATAAATGATCAGGGTGTGTATAATGGAAATAAATCAAAAAATCGTGAGAGAAAATGTTAGCTCTAAATCGAGTAACTACTTTTGGTTTGTAGAAAAAAGCGTCTTCGGAAGGATTTATACCCAATTAATAGAATCATGGTCGAGGGGGGGGGGGGGTATTTGGATATCTAAATGGGTAGATCATGGCCTAACCTATGTTTATTGATAGGTGTGGGGAGTTTGGAGAGTTGTTGGACTTTTATAAATGGGGAATAAGACTCACATGGTATTTTGAAAACACGATCTGTGTACCAACATTTTTTCCAATCAAAAGCCATAAAAACCAACCAAAATCCATTATAGAAGCATAAAGGTAGATTTATTTCAATGAAATGTGTTTTGGTAATGATTAAACGTCATTTGGGCCACTATGTTAAAGTTTTAGTGATTTATGAAGCTTAGGTTTTCCTTTATAATTGTAATTAATTTTAACCTATTTCCCTATTATTTTGTGAAAAAAATGGCCTTTAATAAATTATAAATAATTTATATTAAATATTTGTAATAAATTATTACATATTCCAGTAACATAATTGGTAGAAATTAATTTAAATTTAATCTCGTTGTAGGGATGATAATGTTGGGTTTTAAAGAAATAATGTCTGAAGGTTTTCTATGTTTTTTAAATCAATTTGAAATTGAATTTAATTAAAATGAAACAAATTGTACTAATTCATAAAAATATTAGCAAAATAAATTTAAAAAAAAATTAAAAGTGTAATTTTATTTTATAAATAAATTAGAAGAAAATGATGTTTTGACATAAAATTTAGTATTTTTAACTATTCATTAAATAATGAAATATTTCAGAAAAATATCAAAAATATTCCATTTCCTAATTATTATGATTCTACATCAAAAATAATATTTATTTTTAAATATTAAATCTATTAATTATTCTAAATTCATATTTTAAAATTATTATCTATTTAACGGATGTGAAATCTCATCCATAAACATAAAGAATTTATAATCAAATAGAGTCTGTTCTTGTCTTTTGTCTATGAAAACTAATAGATTAATATAAAAATAATTTTATTGAAAATAATATATATATAAATATATATAAATATATTAAATTAATATCACTCACTAATTGTAATTAATTTATTCTATTATCGTAAAACAAATTTTTAGCATAAATATTATTTTCTATAATAATATTCACTTTATATTCAATTTATTCTTATATTAATAGATAATTATTCTGATAAAAATTAATCATTCAATATTTTTAAAATCCATAATTTCCCTATGTATGAAATTATTATTCATAACAACTAATTAATCTGATATTTTATATATCATTATATTTTAATAATATATTATTATTTCATAAAACCCAATCTTGTTTGTAACATAACCCATAAAAGAAACTCATTATTTTGTTTGTCGAATGATAATTAATAATTTATTTTATTAGGATTTTTTAATTATTATCCATTATTTTTTTACAATGATATTATCTCTGGATTCCTTTTATTCCCATTTTCTTCATTGGATGGCATGCGATTTAAGTTATTTACCTTTATATATTTATTATACCTTTTTGTTATGATTGTCATGTTATTTATTAAATTGAATTTGTATTTTGTTATTAACCACTCCCGTTATATTATTCCCTCTATAATAATCATATCATAGTAATTTATTAAACATATATTTATCAATTATTTCGTTAAAATATTGATTTTCCCTTATGTAATCTTAATTTTCATGTTATTGAATATATTCATGTGGATTCAAGTTTTTACCATTCCATATTATTTATTAATTAATTATTATGCGTCACTTATTCCTTATAGATTCCCCATTATTTAACTCTTACTATGTATCAAAGATAACCATTATGTATTCATTTTTAATGAATCTAGGATCTATACTAAGAATGATATTAATGGATATCCTATAAGGAAAAATGATATTCACAAAAAAATTAATTTGTGTATTCAAATATAATATGAGTATCATGAATGTATCTAATTTACTAAGACAAATAAACTATTTGGACCTTTATGATGTGATTATTTGTATATTATGAAAATGTTTCAAAGTAGTAACGAAGTTTTCATTACTGGAGTTAGGTTATTTATATCAAAATAATTTTTGTTTGGCCATACCCTATAAAAATAAATTTCAAACATCCCACCCCTTGCCTTACTGATTCATCATTAATCGGAAAATCATACACGATAGGCTTTCTTTATTAAATAAAATAAGTTGTCTAAAGAAGAGGTATAGTTCTTAACGATGATTTTTTCATTTTATTTCTATTTCTGCCTCCTTAAAATATTCTTCAAACATTATGAAAAAATAAAACTAGTATCTAATAAATAATAATTTTTTATTACAATATATAAACCTATTACTATATCTTTCTACTATTATATAGTAAATAAAATAATAATTCAGGTGTCGAGTGGAATAGTTCCTCATGAACCAAGGAAATTTGTTTTTCATGATTTCCTCTCACATCTGGTTATAATGATTGATTTAATATATAAATATAAGATAATAAAAGAATATTTAATATTATTAAAATGTAATATGTCATTTATTTTTTCCCTTCTTAACCATTGAAAAATGATGACATCATTCTTGTGTATGTTTGAATTACCACCTTCATTAATTGATTATACTTTTTTCATGACCACTACACCCGGATGAAATATATATTTTTATTTATGATTTAATATTATATATATGATAAAATCATTGATTTTAGAAAGATAAAATTATACATACCTTCTTTCCCTCAATCACCTTCAAAAATATATATGTTACCTAGACGTATGTGTGACCATAAATTTTAATGAATTGAACATAATTCATTTTCTATAACTATGTTTTATAGGAAAGTTGATATTTATAATTAAAATATACATAATGATAATAATTTCTTTATTATTATTATGAAGATTATGTAATAATATCTTTTTTTCCATAGTTATCTTTTGAATGTAATTTTTGGTTATATGATTAAAATATTTTCAAAACATATAAAATTAACTTATTTGATTACTTATTATTTATAGAATTGTGATAAAAAATAAAATGAATAATAAACATTAAATGATTTTTTAATCATGAAATAAATTATAAAATGTTTATTATTTTTGATGATAATGAATATACATGATGATTTGTAAATTTGGTAAGGGACACTGTACCTTAAAATAAATATTTTATATTTTTTTGATGATTTATTCTCTAATTAATTTTATTCAATGGTAATATTATTAAAATTATTTTTTGAATGTATTTTAAAGCAAGTAAATGAATAATGATGTATTTTTTTATAAATAACATTATTTCACAGGGTTTTGAAAGGAATGTTTTTATTTAATTCAAACACAATAATCTCACATTCATCACAAAATTACAGTGAAATGTTATATTTATACATATAAGATGTTAACAGATTCTACCACCATAAAAACCATTATTTTATAATTTGTTCCCATTAGAATATTCCCTATATTATACAAATAAAAACATTTCTTCCCATTTTTATGATTATTTTCATAATCATTCTAAAAATGAATGGATATTTATAAATCTAGAAATAATTTTTTTATGTGTAAAATGAATATTTATTTAGTATGATGAATGAAATTATAGATTTCAACTGTTATTATTATATAAATATTAGTGGGAACTATTTATGATTAAAATTAAGACTAATAAATCCCATGGTGTTGGGTAATCATGAAAAATATCATTAATATGAGTGAGATAGATATATATATTTTATATAAATTGGGTAAATGGATAGAGTTATCCTATTTGGTTTCTCCAAATAGATTATTGAAATTTACCATGAATTTCATTAAATTTATAAGAGTTTTTTTAAAATTTATATGAGGATAATTTCTCGTGTTTAATATATTGTTTTTCTATTCATTCATAGAAATATTATGATTTCATAATTTAATCTAATCAAATTATCATTAATACCCTATTTATGATAATTTTAAAAACACCCTCTATTGCACGCCTATCAATAGGTGTGGGAAAATATTATTATTTTTCCTATTACAGCATAAAGAATGATGAAGATCATATCCCTTGAGTAGATTCTCAATTTCTTGAAATACTTATTATAAATCATCAAAACCATATTGATTTTTTTTGTTTTTATTATTTATGAATGTAATTATGAATGTTTTTTGGTTTTTTATTAGTAACATTAAATTTGGGAATAATAATTTATACTTCCATGAAAAGATAAATATATTGGGTTATGGAAATAATGAAAATCATTTGGTTTTTGGTTTTGGGTAAAATCATTATTCTGCATTATTTTTTTATTTTAATTTTAGAATCCAAACATAAAATTTCATGTTTTAAAAACAATTCGTTATATATATATATTGGACATCAGTGAATACCTAAGGAATAACAATTATACATCATCATTTAATCATGTTTTAGGACACATATTGGTATAGGATATCTCATATTCTTGGACCCGACTCTATAGATATCATTTGATCCATTAATTAGAACACCATAATCAGGTAATGAACAAACCAATAGATAGAGGGAAATGAGAATAAATGATAGAATTGAAATATAACAAGTTTTATTTCATTGTGGGAAGACCACATATCAGGGAAATTCACGTCACCCATGGATGCTACAAAAATATACCACAAAACTAAAATAAATACTACTAAAAATTCAATAGCTCCATCACCTTCCTTAAGCTAGGCCTTTGAGTCAGCATCTCATTTTCTTGAGTAATAGATCACATTAGTGGATGGGAGAAGAATATAATAAATAAATTAAAATAAATAAACGAAGATAAAATAAAATGAATGAGGTTAGGGGATATAAAAAATAATTGAAAATAATTGATAGAGGTTAAAAAAATTCATTAAATAAATAAGTATAATAATATAAAGAATGATATAATAATAATATTATTATTAATAAAGATAAAAAGAAGAAAAAAAGAACATGTAATAAGGATGAATTAGGTGGAATAAAATTGTAAAACATGCATGAAACTATATTTAGTTATCTAATAGTCGAATAAAAATTCATTTAAATCCTTAAATAGAAAATAAAATAAAAATAATTAATTAAAAGAATATAGGGGGTGGAACTAGTGGTCCTCTGGCAGATTACCTACCTTGGTATTGATTTATGATTCTCTCTTGTTAGGAGGCCTCATATCTATATGGGGAACTGGGATATAATTATTTAAATCCTCTGATACCCACTATAAATAGTGGAGATACTAACGAGATAATTAGTTTTTAGATGTTTCGGTATAGATGAGATCCATTTATGGAAGTGAATCCTTTCGGTACATATGGGATAAATGAAATGAGTAGGGGATGTGTGGCACTCAATTGTTGTACATTCATGGGTTTTTGTGAGAAATCATGCAGTTAATCCTTCTTATGGCCTTCAAAATGGAAGATTGAGATTAAATTTTTTCATAGGGGTCATTCAAAAAGTCGAGGGGATCATATGAAACCATTGAATTTGATAGTGGTACCATTATCATGTTCAATAATCAAATGGTGGGGATAATGTCATCATCCGATGTGCATGGGAATCCAACCATGATGGAGATAGAGCATTAGATATAGAATGGTTTGGTGTGGTTTAAGTAGATCGCATTGTGATGTATTATGTAATAGGTGAAATAGAGGTAGCATGTGGTGATGTAAGGAAGATATATGAGGTGGAGTGTGGGTTTTTAGTGGAGCATGGAGCTCGGTGGAACACTGATCCCATATTGAAATAATTTTCTAGATCACGAGACTTTATAAAGTAGGGCGATGGATCATCGGCTCAGCAAAGTCAGTCGAGTGTCAGAGGTTGCCTGCTACTATCGTGGACAGCTCCACCTCTATGAGATTCTCCTTTCATCTTCTGGTAGGAATGAACAACACAAACATTTTCACACTCAAGATGATGTCAACCTATATATACCATGAATTTCTTCATCATAGTCTATATTCATAGGAGTAATGCCCACTATGATAGCCTTCTACTAGGCTAGCCATCCATACGGCACACATGGCTGGGTGACCCACTATGGGTTTCCTAGAAGGCGTTCAAGCTCATTGTTTATAGGCTATCTAGTGTGGTTTACATTTTAGAAAATATGCATAAAATAATCAGAAAATATTAGAATAAAAATTAAGAAAAGGAAACAAATTTTACAAATATTTATAGGTAAAATTTCAACATTCATTTATTATTTTAAACCATTTTCATTCAATAATTCAAATTTCCCATTATTTAATAAAATGTTAAAAATATATGGTTTAACCATTAAAAAATGTTAAAAAATTTAATTTGATTTTATTTAAAAATATTCATCAAATTTTTTTCATTCAAATACCCTCAAACATAAACCATTCATGACCTCAAGAAAAAAAATCTTCACATGGAATTTAAGAGGGCACCAATAGTATCAATATTAAAATTTCAATTTAATGAACAATATTCATTGCCAATTAAATTTCCAAATTTCCATTAAAAATATGAATTTAACATCTCAATTTATAAATAAATAATATATTCAAAAATTGAACTTTTTCCAATTTGAAATTGATGAAACTTTAGTTTTAATTAAATCATTCTCATTATTTATTATTATTAAAAATACCAAATCTTGATTTACCCAAATTTTGAATATTTTTACTCACCACACTTGATAAAATTTATGTAGATTTTTTCTCATTCCATGAGAACATTCTCATTATAAATACTATTTTTAAAGAACTATTTTATTCACTTTGTATATAAATAATAACATAAAAACATGAAGGATTGATAAAGGGGTTAAAATATCTATAAGTATTATAGTTTTTAGGGATTATTGTTTTGAAATTTAAGTCTCATGGGGGAGCTTTTAGCATTTAAATCATAAATAATTATATTTAAAGGAAAATTTCAACAAAATTCCTCTCTTCAAATTGCTACAACTCCGAGATTCCCCAAAACTCATAGTATAGATCATTATCATATTAATAATAATAAATTATTTATGCACCCTCTTGAATTTATTATCTACTTTTATAAAATTATTCATATTTTCCAAACTTTATGTTTATAATAAAAATCAAATACACCACCGAAACACTTGTGATAAAAATAATCATTCTATTTTCGATGATTTTTTGTTTCCCTAAATCAAAAACCAATTTTTCTAATTTTTGAATGTATATTTTTATCAATATCATTTTTTCGATATGGGAAAACAATTAAATATTAGTAATGAATATAAAAAATTACATTTTTACAATAATTACCACCCCCACAATTCTTTATTACAATGTACTTCATCAAATTTACCGTGATTCCCTTCACCCCCTCCCCATAACTATAAAATATCAGGCAATTACTAAGATGGGAGATAATAATGGGTTGAAATGTGTCTGATTCCAAAAATGGTATTTCATTGTTTCTATGCCATAAATAAGGGTTGTTGGAATAGTTTTATTTTAAGGTTATTTTGTTTTTTAAAATTTGTCTCAATCATTTTAAATGGGATTATTTTTAGTCATAGCTTTGAAATGTTTAAATGTAGTTTATTTTCAGCAACATGTCCAACAATCAATCGTGAAGTATTAATAATAATAAAATGGGAATACATAGTGTATAAAAACTCTCGGTGACAAAAAATATGATTTTAGAGAATCATTCAAGCCATGAATAATAATAATAAATCAGTTAACATGAATTTTAGAAATTATAATCAGGGAATATTTTGGGTATATTTTATTTACATGAATCAACTAACTCCCTCTAATCATGATACCTTATTATAATATTCTTTATTCACTTTAATCTTCCAATTTTTATAGCTTACTCATTTAGTCTAATTAAAAATATAATATAAAACCTGAAATCATAGTATTAATATAAATCTCATGTCATTTAGAAAAGATATGTAAAGCATAATATCAAGCATGGGCATACAATTTTTCTTTAAATCCCAGAACATGTTTTTAAAAAACAATAGAGAGTATAAAATAAATACAAAAAATGTGAACTCCCTTTCCCATGAATCACTATTCATTCTTTCTCACTGATTATGGATTCCTTCTTCTATTTTTGAAAATAAAAAATAGAATAACACAATTTTGTACTAGGATAATGTCATTAAGTCTCTAAAAAATATGTAGGAGTTGGCTGCATGATAGAATTATTCAAGAAACATATAAATATAAATACCTATATAGAAATTGTATAGGGATAAGAATGAGCTTGATCCCCCAAGTGTACAATGATTTTCAACATCCGCTAGAGTAATTTGACATCTATTACCCATAGTCAGTTTTTGGATAATGCATCCTGTATTTTAACCACCGCATGTGGCATTTAAAAGTTAGTGATTCATCCTTCTTGGTGAGGAATTTCCCATTAATGGAGTATATTAGATCCTCCCCTTCACAATTCTATATAGCTTTCCTCATATGGGTGGGATGAATATTGGATCATCCTCATTCTTATCTGCTACATGTGCTTCCTTTTTATTGTCTTCTAGTTATGGGTTCAGATGGGCTTTGTGAAATGAATAATCATAGGGATAATATAAATGTATATTAACTTGATTTAAGTTTAAATATTATATTTTAATAAATTATTTATCCTTTTTAGTATGGGAAGCCAATTTCTATTTACTCAGGATTATTTACTTAGATCTCGTGAATTGGTTCTTTAAAGGTTGTTTCATTGAAATTAAGTTGCTCCATATATTGCTCAACAGGTGTATGTATAATTTCGTTACCATAATATAAGGAAAATAAATGATTGTATGAAAAAAAATTTCATAGTAGTGGTAATTTATACACAACTCATATATAAAAAATAAAAAAAAAATATTTTAAAAATTCAACTTGCTTATTTGATTCATCAATATACTATTATTCAATAGTGACATGCATATTGAGTAAATTCTCAGTGTATGGAGGAAGTTAGTTAGAATCCTCCATCACTATATTAAATTCCACTACATGAGTAGTGTCTTCCATCAATGTTATATGTTTTTATCCTTTTTAATGTTTGATGATATCTGGTTTTCCCCTCTATTTTTTTCCAAAATTCATCCAGATTTTTTTGATCTACCATATGTTACTCTCCTAGAATGTCATCCTCAATGACCTCCTTAGGTATTCCCAATAGATCATCTTTTTCTTTAGGATCATATTTCTATGATGGTGCTATGACATATATATTCATAGAATTAATTTATCATTTTAGATCTTGAACCATCTCTCCAAACACTTGAATATCATATTTGAGTTTTTTCACATTCTCCTGAAATTTCTGAAGGAAACATTAAAGGTATTGGGATAAAACAAGGAGCAGAAATCTTATTTCATGGCCTTGTTTTGTAAAGATTCCATAAAGTACTCCCAAAAATTAGTTAGGCCTCTGGAAAATCCTTCAACAACATATTTCTTAAGGGTATCTATAAGATTCTAGATGATATCCTTGAATTCATCCTCTTTGAAAAATTTAATCTAGGCTCCATTAGTCTGACTAGACCATATGGTAACACATTCTTCTATAGAAATTGGCGATTTGGACACTGTCTCGTGAACCTATGAGTAATTAGTCTATGAATAATAATATTCATTTGAAAACATTGTGTAAAAATAATTTTTAATTATTGTTTTTGATTTTCTTATATTGAATAAATATATATTTTTTAAAAATATAAAATAAGAGTGAACTAATTGATTGGATCACTGAAAGTTGATATGTTTTAAAAAACATCTATTATATAGTATGTTAGAAGAGAATTATATTTCCTATTGTAGAATGGAGACTGAATAGGGACATCTCACATTAAGAGCTTTTTAGTTTTTTTACCTTCTAATTCTAAATCACAAAAAACTAACTATTTGTTATGTATTTATAAAATCAATGTGGATAATTTTTTTTAACATTAATTACATGAAATTTGGTAATTCTAATATATTATATCATTAAAATATAAACATAATGTGTTATGAAAATATAAATTGGATTTAAGATTAGTTTTGGGATTAATAATTATTATCCTTAATTTTTTTGATTTTAGTTTGAAAATCAAAACATGAAATTACATATTTGAACTACTATTAATTATTTTGAAGACACTTGAAATAATTTGTTCCTAAGAAATATAAATTCATCCATCTCCTTAAATCATGTTTACGCCAAACCTTTTCCTAGGATGTGTCTTATTATTGGGCCTAGTTCTATTGGTGTTGTTTCTTCCAATGATTAAATATGTTTCATTGTGTGAAGACATAACCAATAGAGAAATGGGTGATATATTAAATAAAATAAAATAAATAGATTGAGTTTTATTTTATTGGGCCAATTCATTACATCGAGGTCATTATCCTCACCCACTATTTCTAAATAAATCTATTAATAACATAAAATAAATGTTAATAAATATTTATGAACACATTGGTCTCCCATTAGGATAAGACTCAAGGTCAGCCTATTTATTTCTAAGAGTATGATGTAATATTGTTGGATGGGATATTACTATGATAACAAAAATAAAATAGATATAAGAAGATAAAATAAAAAAAATGGTTGAGGGGAATAAAATAAAAAGAAGAAAATAATATAATGTAATTTAGAGAAAGAGATAAATAATATTATAATGGAAATATATAAAATAAAATTAATAATGTAAAAATAATAATAATAATAATAATGAATAAATTAAGAAGAATAAAAAAATAATAAGAAAATGGAATAAGTATGAAAATGGATATATGGGGGATTTTTTTTAAAAAAAATGCACAAATATTTAACTAAAATTTATATTGAAATTAAAAGGAATCTTAAAAAAATTAAATAAATAATAGAAAAATAAATATTAATAGTAATATAGGGGTGTATAATTTCTTCCCCTAAATTGGATTTCATACCATGATGTCTAGATACATTTCTCCCTTGTAATGGAGGCCTCACCTTCTTATATTGGCTGAGGGAGGGATCCTTAGCCTTCTTGGTATTCATATCCATGTTTGAATTTGGGATTAAAATATATAAATACCATAAAAACTCTCTAAATGGTGGAGGTACCCACAAGATCCATTGGTTTAGAATTTTGTATCATCTAGTATCTCCACATAGGTTAACGACTCATTCAGATGCATATTGGATGCATAACTGGAGGTAGGGATACATGGTACATAGTGGCGGTGAATGCATGGGTGTTGGTGAGAAGTAGTGTAGTTCCTCCTTCAATTAGAATACATCATAGCTAGTGGATATTTTGATTTTTAATGGGGGGTTTCTAATATGATGATTGGATCAAAGGAATCCTGGGGTGATTCTATTAGCATCCAGCCTGTGTCCGACCTATAAGAGGGGGTAACAATAGCATTTTTTAGTGAGCACAAGCATCTAACAATGGCTGAGATCAATTATTCGAAATTTTGAGGGTTGGTAGAGTTCAAGTCATGTTAGTGGTGATGTAGTGGGTGATAGGTGAGTTAGAGGTAGTGAGCGGCGATGTGATCTAGAGTGCAAGAGTTGTGGAGAAGCCTCGAAGTGTGTTGACCCCACATCGAAATAGATCTATAGATCACATGACTTAATAAGGTATCTCATGGGATCACTATATCATAAAATTATATTAGGTGTTAAAGGATTCCCACTACAACCCTTGACTGACTCGTAATAGTGATATCATCAACCAATGCCTATGAGGGCTTGACCACCACATGTTATCACTCCATCCTGCTACAGGCAACCTATGTTGTTCATGGATTTGGTCATGATGAGCCCCCTAAATGTGAGTTATGCTTTGTATGTAAGCCTTATACTAGGATATGCCTCCCAAGATGATGAATGGGTGGGTGATCCCATATGGGATGAATATGAGAAATGTTGGATCCATCATTGATGGCTGGCCGAAGTGGCTTTTTTTTAAAAAACACAGACAAAAAGTGTTCTGAATTTTATAAAGAAAAATTATTAACACACAAATAATTTAACAAATATTCTTAACTAAAATTTAAAAATTAATCTGTTATTTTTATTCCATTTTAACTATATTATTAATATTACCCATTATTTAATAAAACATTAATAATATTGGGTATTAGAATTTAAATGTTTCAAAAATTTATTAAATTTTGAATAAATATGCACATCATATTTTTTTCTATAACCATACATTCATCTTTATATAATCTTTTGTTGAAAGTTAAAAATTCAGTATCATAAATTTGAGTATCTTATTAGGTTTATATTTTTAATGAATTTGGAATCAAATGACACAAAAAAATCTGTATATTAAAAAATTATATGATCAGATCAGTGTCAATTTTTTCCATAAGAAAATATTGAAGATCAATCATGTTTTTTATTGAAGACATTTTATAACATTCAGCCTGACATATTCCTTTCCGTTAACCATCATTTAACCATATATAACAAAATTTAAATGTTTTAATTGAGTTCAAAATACTTATTAAAGGAAATATAAATTTGAATTATGTTATCATAGTGAAAAACATAAATATCGATGAAAAACATTTCTATCAAGTAATTATATCTTTCACTTAAAGGGGTCATATTTCTTTTAAAAAAATAACATATCTTAACATTAAAAAAATTCCAAGAAAACACATTATAAAGGATAGATAACTATTGTAGGTCCCATAGGGCATCATATTCATTTAAACCATATAGAACCCTTATAGAACCCATTAAAATTGGAATAGCTATGTGGAAGTATTTCAATATAATTATCTGGAGAACATAATAATTACCCAATTCATTTGAGTTATATTTATTAACACCAATCATATATGTTATATCATGATAAATAGTCATATATAATTTGGATTAATATAGAATATAAAAAAATTTATGAGGAACAGATTATGAATAATTTTTTTTATTATATTTAATTTTCATCATAATACCGTTGAAAATAAATTTAAAAATGATATAACAAATCATTAAAATATCAAAAGACTATTTTATTTCAAAAAAATCAATACCAAAATATCCAAAAATAAAAGAGTGTTATCCGTTGAATAAAATATAAATTATTTTAATGTAGTAAAAACATTAAGAAATGGTCTTTATAAGTAAAAAAGTCAATGTAACGGTATACATTAAAATTAAACATCAATATTGTCTTCTGGAAATAAATTCAAATATTCAATTAAATAATTCATTTTTATAACCATTAAAATAAAGTAAAAATTTTGACATCATATTTATTTTATAAATCTACTATAACCATATAAAATTATCCATAATATATATTTATATAATTCTACATTGCGGTGATAGAGTTTAAAAATGAAACACTTAAATTATTAATTATTATAAAAAAGTCTCTTTCCTTGAATATGAATCATCATGAATGTCATTTATCAATAGTAATAAAAAAATATTTTAATTATTTACTCGATCAAAACCCTTTTTAATGTTTTTATTCTTCTTATTTCATTTATAACCATGTTATATTAAATTACTCTATTAGCTTAGTTTGAGTCAACTGTTTTGAGAATATTCAACTCATATGTCGAGAATGGCATCGGTAGGTTGATTATGGTAGAATTGGTCATTATACATCAACTATATAATAAAAAAACATTGAAATAATTATTATTTTTAATAATAAAATATACATTTTTAACTAATCATGAATGATTATTATGAGAAATGAACTACATTGTGATCATGGACATAGTAAGTCATAGATAAGCTTGAGTAATGCATCAATTTTTTCAATGATCATTATTGAAAGAAGGTATGTAATATTTTATCAATACATAATTATCATAATATACTAAATAAAATATTATTTTTTAAATATAATCATATATATTATCAATGTGATGTGATAATGAAAAAATAATTGCATCACCTCATGGAGGCGATAATCCACACGTACACATGAACAAAATTTTCATTAATTAGTTACTGGAATGTTATGAAATAAAAAAATAGATTATATTTTAATAATTTTAAATATTTTTTGAATATAATATAAACATATAAAATCTATCATTACTATGATCTGCATGAGGAAACATTTAAAAATGAAATACAACAGTTTCTGAGGTGGTATTCCACCTTACACATGAATATTGGTCGTGTCTCCCATATGATAGAATATGGGATGGATTTTAGTTATTATATTAATTAAATAACATATAATTATATTATAGACAATGGTGATACTAATTAATAAATGTTTATTGAGAATTAAAAGAGGTGGAAGAAGAAATAAAACCAAAATATCGGGTTAATAAGAATGGTTCCTCTTATCCATACCACCTCTTTAAGATAATACATAATGAACTCCTAGAATAAATTTTTAATCAATACATATACTCTAAGATGAAAAAAGGAAATTATTTAATGGATTTATTAAAATAATTTACAAAAAGGATATTCTAACACGTGAAGGGGAGAGGAGAGGGGGTCGGCCTTTATTATGTGGGGGACATGACGCACTTGAAATTCTTGAAATGAAAAATATATACCAACATTTTAAACATAATAAAATAATAAAAAGTGGACCATTATTGAGAATAACATGAGATAATCTAGATATATTTCCATCAAACTAATTTCATATAAGTATTTATGTTATATTAACCCTTATCTTTTTATTTTAAACCCTAAGTAAGGCTTTTCTTAACACAACTGCGATAAAATATTTTTAAATGTTTCAATATTCAATATGACAAAAAATTTAGATAAAATTATTATATAAATAAATTTATACTAATTCCAAATATAGAATACATTTTATATAATTCAATTCACATAAGTGATATAATTTAATTTAAAATTATACCCGTAGAAGTGATGAAAATGTGGTTTTTTCAAGAGAAAATATTTTTTAAGCATAAGATGATTTTATATTAACTATATGACTAGTGATAATTAATAAATGTATTTTTATCATTATTTGAATATATATAATCTATTAATTTAAAATAAATAATTCTTAAATACGAATTCTTAAATAAAACATACGTATAAGCATTATACAATTAAATTTCATTTAGACAAATCTGTGTACAAACCCAAAAATAAACATTTAATCATATATGATATCATTAAGATTAAAATGATATAAATTAGGATATATATAAAAAACTTATTCTTATGTTTCTTTATGAAAGTTTCTATGAATACTGGGACTCTTAATTTACATAATTTATGGAAAATGATTTACATTTTTCAAAATAGATAAATGTTTCACTATTTTATCAAAAATCAATATTATATGAAATGTCCTCAAAATCGAACAAAATATAATTTTTTTTATTATCACTTAAATTATTAAATTAATTTATTAAAATTGAATTTATATACATTTTAGATTATACTTTTAATGAAAAACTAATACGAAACGATTTTAATTAACACAATTTAATTTTTGATTTAGAAATAACATATTATTTTAATGATCAATATAACTATCTAATAATGAATATTAATAACCATAAAAATTATGTATTCAATAATTAGTTAGTTTTTTACATCCCCCCACCTTTCAAAAATGTTTATTAAATTTATTTCTTATTAACCAAGTGGGGATATCATTTCAACAATTTCTTAGATTCACATATATATTCTTCAACCATATGGGGTTTTTTAAAACCTTACCATGATGTATTTCATCATTCATAAAAATAGTCACTCTATGGTCAATAATATGAATTTATTATTCTACATAATCAATATTTCTTCCTACTTATCTAATTTAGGTCTCAAAACAAAAGATGAATTTGTTGCATTTTTTCATAACACTGCAAAATGAAATACATTATATATATTGGGATAAACTCAATGAAATTGAATCATTACAGGAAATAGATTCAAAATTATCCATAAATTTATATGTTCTAATAAATTATATAACTAACATTATATTCTTACCAAAAAATTTAACACTTTTTAAAGAGGATCCATTGACAGATACATGATCACCTACCTCAAAAAAAGACATTTTGTCTATTTATCAACATTATCATTTTATATACACCGATCCATCATAATATGTTGATGAATCATATATTCCTTCTCAACCACTTCCTCAACCATATTTGGTCGCATAAATATAATTTATCCTACTTCAAGACAAAATTTCGTAGTCTGATTCTATATTTCCTATAATGCCTCAAATTCTTCCAAATGTATAGTAAAACGAAAACTGTTGTTATATGAAAACTAAATTGAATAATGATAATGATCCCAACTTCCTTTGTAATCAGTTGTATAATAACTAATATTATACTATTTTAATTAAATAATATTCTCATATTATTCATTATTTTGACTAAAAAAATTATGAATTTTAAGTCACTACCCAATAAATTTGGAATCCCTTTCCAAAATATTAAATCTAAACCAGGTATCACGATATAATAAAATATTAGGAGGAACTATGGGAAAATTGACTCTAAAATTTATATAGATTCAATAAATCTCATGATGTCCATGGAAATCCCACCACAAAATCCATGAATATATTTTCCCAATTACACTATGGCATGGGAAAAGGATGGAGCATCAGCTTCGGTACCCATCACACTAATTTTACTTGTTGACCATTAATATTGTTATTATAATGTTAGATATAAGTATTCTCATTAAATCCCACCAATATGAATGTTGATGTACTTTTAAATCATTTTTTTACCTTGATGAATTGAAAATGGAGAACAATGAGATTTATCAATAATTCAGTCTTCAACCAGGAATCACAAGGCACACAAAATATCTTTCCAAATCATAAAAAAAATTATTTATTAAAATGGAATTAACAGAACATACCCCACATAAGAAAATTTAATATTTTATATAGAACATGATTTTATTATGATCATTATTAATTCCATATAATAGATATATTTCTACTAAATCCTAAAACAAAAAAGAGTAGGTTCCTATAACCAAATGTTCTTAGAAAAAAATACTAAAATAATTAATTAATGGTCATGTTCTAAATGTAACACAGTTAATGATTAATTATTTTATTAACTCAAGGAATTAGATAGATTGTTTTTATTTATAATATGATAATGAATATTAAATTCATAATTCTTTATTTTCTTTATCCATATATGTTTCCTCATTATTATCTCTTTCTTAGTGAATAAATTCACCACTATTTTTTAATAATTTTATATTTCACACATAACATGTAATAAATGGTGAATACCAAATTTTAATGAAATCCCCATCGATGATAATTCCAAATCATGTGTATGATAATGTAACTCATGATGTTTCTATATCCATGAAGTATACGAATGTACATGATCATTTAGCATGAGAAAAAATAAATTTTCCTTAAAAGATGATTCACTATAGATGAAAACTTCACCTTTTCAGGTGGGACAATCCAAAGATGTAGAATTGTCCAATATTAACATTATTTAGAAAAAATGTCAATATTCTTTTATCTTGATTAGTTTCAGTCCTATTAATTTTATCCAAGTCAATATACTAGATGGCCTAAGAAGTTATTAACAAAATTCCTATAGTAACCCTCTAATGAAAGAATGCTATGAGTATCTGGGATGTATATAGGACTAGAAAATTCATCAAACACATTAGTTTTTCTAGTTATAAGGCTAATTCAATATTTTGAATAATTATGTCCACAAAATGATATTTCTCACCAATATTATCACTTAATAAATTTCTTATATAGTTTCTTTTCATTTATGGTTTTCTAAAAAACCATTTTTATATTTTAATTTCCATATATTTGTTAGAATATAAATAAATATCAATTATTAACATAACAAAAACATATCCATAAACTCTTGGAATACATTATTCATAATATCCATAAATATAGTTGTTGAATTGGAAAACCTAAAGGGAATAAAAAAACTTGTAATTCCAATATCAAATTCAAACATATGTTTTCATAATGTTATCCAAATTATATTTAATTTTTTGGTACCCCATCCTTAGATCAATGTGGAAAATTATATCAATCCATTGTGTAGATCATAAAATAATTAACATAAGAAAGGGAAATTTTTTCTTATAAATGATGAAACTTATGTCTTGGTAATATATTTGAAGTCTCATTTCACAATATTTATATTTAATAATTAAAAATAGGGAACCCCAAGGCAATGTTTTAGTGAAATATAATACATTTATCTAGAAACTCCTTCATCTTATTTTTCAATTATAAATTTTTTATTTCTGTCAATAAGGAAGGGGTTTTTAAAAATTTATTACCATATCTAACAATGTAAAAAGTAAAATAAACATCATGATCAAGATTAATTCATATTAATTATCATAAAAACATCCATATATTTATTCAATTCTGGGAAATTGCTAATTTTAATAGGTTATTTTATTTTAGAAATACAAGAATAAATATCATTTTATACCATCTCTAATAAAATTTACACCTAATGGATATGTTATTTAAGGTATAATATCATCGAATAACATATTCTATCTAACAAATATTTCATAGAATGTTAAAAATAAATGACAATACAAACCCAAAATAATAGTAAACCCAACTATAAAATGTTTATCCAGATTTGAAAGAATGATCATTCAACTAATAATAACATGAAAATTGATATATTTAAGGGTCTCTATAATATTTTCACAGAATATTTCCACCAAAATATTTATCCAAATTTTATATAGTGATATTATAAGTATTTTTGAATATTTATAAAAAATAAAGGAATGTGATTATCTCAAGTAAAACAGTGTATTGAAATAATTCAAATAAACAAGTGACATACCAATCTCAAAATTCATTTGGTGGTCCTTCATTATCTATAGTAATAGATAATGAATTTTAAACACATTTATGTTTTCAATCATGATAAATTCTATATTGTGTATCAAAATTTGGAAACATGTTAGCATTATTCGAAAGCTCACCATAATTGAAGAAAGTTGGCAATGTTTTATCCAAAATCTTCCTACTCATTCTCCATGATGTTACAATCCATATTTACAATTTTTCCTCATCTATATCACATCCAATATATTAAATCTAATTTTTTAGGATTCGGTTTTACCAAAATATTCAATATATGGGAAATTGGTTTTCATAACTCCATATTACGTTGATGGATACTTTCCAATTTCATACGATCCATACCATTTATTACTCTCATCATCTTAAAGATAATATTTCTTGAAAAAAATCCATCTCTACTTACATCACACAATATAAAACATCCTCTTAAAATTTAGATAAATATATAGTTATAACTCGTTGTAAAATTAGTTTCTATCTTATTTAAAATAAATTAATTATTCAATTAATGTCTTGAATATAATTTTGTGTCTATAGAAACTACCTTTAAACATTTTATACATATGAATATACAAAATATGCATAATTATTATTATATTATAGGAATTATTCTCCCTCTTTTTTCAATGAAACTTTTGAAAATATTTCTTACGGAAAATATTCTTAAATGTCTACTATAACATGGAATCAATATTTTCTGTTTATCTTATAATCCTAAACATATTACACCATATACCAGTTTCACCTTAAATTTTTTAACAAAAATAGTTTCCTTTTGTCATTCTAATCATTCCATGACCTCAAAACATTATTCTAGTTCATTGATCCATCATTCGACTGCCACTAATCAGTAAATCCACTGAATACTAGAGTATATTGTCTGATAAAGTGCTCTATTACATAATGTTTCTCTATGAAATATATGGATTATATATATAATGGATACTAATAAAATTTGTAACATATTTCAACAAATCCATCATTGAAACTAACTTCTCATTTCCAATTGCAACCATCTCGGGATACTAATTTGGAATGATATGTTTCCTCATTGGTCCTTCCTATAATATCATACCTACTTCCTCTTTAGAGAACCATTCTAAAAAAGAATAGTTTAGATCAATAAACATTCAAATACTTAAATATTATATAAAATTTTCATAACCATAACATAAAATCATTAATGGGCATTACATTAACTTAACACACAAAATCTAGTGTTTTCTAAACTGTTACTATAATACAAACTATAGTGATTAGGCTATAAACATTACATGATCATGTGTTTTCAGTTAATAATTTAATCTTCTCCATTTTCGGATATTTTAAATTTTTTATTTTTACATAATTAGGTTAAAATTCATACATAAAAAACCTATATTTTAATGTCTAAAATTTTGACCATTATCCAATTTTTCCATGGTGCAAATCTTTTAAAATTTAATGTAGTCTATTTTCATGATAAATATTTACGAAATTCAAGATGAAATCTTCTCTTCCATTACTCTTCCTTAAGACCAATTAAATACATGTTTAAAAAGATGGGTAAGAAAATAATTTCAGTAAGGGACATAAAAAGGGGAAATATTTAAGTTCATTAAAAAACATTAAAACCCATGAGAAACATTTTTTTTAAACACAACGTTCTACCCTATGAAACATATGTCTTAAAAAATGATCACATATCATAAATTTTGAATATAAATAATATAAATGATATCTCTTTACCAGGAATAGAAAATATATATAGGATCCTCTAGTAAACATCTTCATATAGACCGTACAGAACCCTTTCAAATTATAAAAACCATATGGCCGCCATCCAATATAATTTTCAAGTGAAAATCATCATTACCCAATTTGTTAGAGCTCTATCATAGTAAACCCATCTTATACGATATATTAGACCCACCTGTGAAATATAATGGGGAACAACCCTTTTTATAAATATGTTAAAAGGACTATATTATTAAAAAAAATTAATCATGTAATTTTTCTTCATAAAACACTTTAATGATATTTTAAAACTGTATGTAGAACAACATTTGGTAACAGAGTTCCCATTTGTTTTAAAACACTATTTTCAATACTAAAAAACCTATTAAAATAGAATCATTTATGTACATTAAAAAAATGAATGTTTTTATAGGGATATGAACATAAAATAATGGTTATGAGAGAAAGAAAAGCAATTATACCCATATATATTAAAATAGGATACTCCTTATATATTTTATGATTGAAGTCAATAATTGTATAAAAAGATTTATTTTTGGAATTATTGATGTAACATCAAAAGAGGAAAAATATATTCCTTATAATTAATTTATTTTCTTATTTAAATATCCATAAAATTTTTATAAAAATGTGAACATGGGAGAAATATTCATTAAATATTAATCATTAAAATGATATTTTAAAAAATAATAACCATTACCATAACTTTGAATCATCACAAACATTATTTATTGTCTCAAATAATAAACTTATGTTAATTAATTAATAATTATATTAAATTTTTATACTTTATTATTTCTTTTATTTCACTTATTTCAATTTTTGTACAATTATTTATTAATTAATTTCATGTCAGATAATTTGATGTTATTCCCCGCATATATCCAAAATGAAATTAGTTGGATGACTATGGATAAATTGTTCATTATTTAATAATATCTAGAACATTCATAAATTTTTAATTTTCATTTTTATACGAAAAACAAATTTTAAAACTAATAAATAACTATGTTTTTAAATGTTAACTATGTTGTGATCCTCGAGATGGTATATAGTATGTATGACTGAGTAACGTATCAATTATCAATGATAATTATAAAAAACAAGTAAAGTTAATTTTAATTTTTCCAATGTTATATAGTATCATAAATACTATATAATTTCATTAAATCTACTATTTTAAATCATCAATGTAATGTGGTGATTAATAAATAATCACATCGCTTCGTGGAGATGGTTGTACACACATAAAAAGAACGATGTTATCATTTTTTAGTAAATTTAAGATTAAGAAATTAAAAGTTATATAATCTATTAATAATAATATATAAGTCATGAATATCATATTTATACATTAGATTAGTTTTTATATCCTTATAATGGAGGAGATTACGGAAAACTAATTTCATCAGATTATGAAGTGGTAATCCACAATACACATACCTAATTATAGTTTTTCCCATTTTAAAGAAGAGTTTGCATATTTATATAACATCATTAATATAATAACATATAACTATCTAGAGTATACTATTTTAATTAAGTCATATTTATATTGAAAATTTTATAGTTGTGGATTGATAAACAAAAACAAAAAACCTTTGATTAATAAGAATGATACATATTCTTCAAACCAACACAATATAATTATACACATAATAGTACTATATTGGATTTATGATAAGAATAATATAATGTTTGTAGGAAATTATTTATGTTATATTGTAATATATTAAAAAAAATAATGTTCTAGATGTATGAGTAAGAGAAGAGATGAGGTGGACTTTTTTATGTAGGGACGATTACACACATAGTGTTTTTGAAATGATAAACATATAACCAAATTTTAGTAATTTAAAATTGATAAAAAGTGGAATATAATCATTAATTAGGATTTTTATGGTCAAAATAATACAATTTAACTTAATTTATACATGGTTTTTACTTTTAACCATTTACATTTCAGTTAACCCCTTATAAATATGTTTTTACCTTAACAAAAATAATTTTTTTTATAATTTCCACTCTTCATTATGGATACAAATTAATATTAAATTATAATTCAATATATATTATTGTTTCCCAAATACTAAATATATTTTACCAAATTTAATTAACATTAGTTGTATAATTTAATTAAATTTTAAACGTGCATATGTAATGAAAATATAATGCTTTATGGAATGTAATTTTCAAGAATAATTTTATTTTTTATGAAATCTATGGATATAAATAATAATTATATTAATTTTAAAATATAGATTTATAATATTTAAATATTTTAAATCATTAATCCTTAGTGGGCTTCTCAATTAATTTAAATGGAGAGAAATTATGTATATTTAAATAGTTTTCAAAAAACTTTCTGTTTAATCCAAAAAATAATCTTATACAAAAATATATTATAATGATGATTTAAATGAAATATATTTTTATAAATATAACTATATAACACTTATAATGCCTGAAATGAAATTCAAATTTGAAGTGTAATTGAAAACTAATTTATTTCTTAAAAATAAATTATAATCTTATATAGAACATTATTTTTCAGTATTCACTATGAAATCAAAAATTTCCTGATAAATAAAAAATAATGACATGATCATAATTTTGATATTATTATTTAAAATATAAAATATTATTTTCAAATTTAAATTCTATAATTTATAAAATAATGATTCAAGAAACCCTATAAAAAAATTATATAATTAAAAATATTTATTATTTGAATTAAAAATTACATAAAAATTTTATAACCCAGATAACTATATAATTAATGAAAAATAATAAATTTTATACAAATTTATTCAATAATTAATTGGTATATTTCATATTCTTATGTTTAATATGTATAAAATTTTAAAACAATTTTTGATTTCCTCATGATTGTAATGATACCTATATATGGTTGGTTTCACCATTGAGGTTTCATATCAAATGTTCTCAAAAATTATTTAATTAGAATGTTTCTTTCTTTCGTATGAATTTTTTTGAGAAAATTTTTTTATAGATGAATTTTTTTAGTATTCATGGACTAATTGGTTTCTTTCATTTTTATATGTATCCTTTGTCGATATTTTTAGGCCCATAAATTTTTTTAAATCATTTTTCATGTGTTATTAAATAAGGGATATGAAAAATATGACAAAAATATAAAAAATGTGGAGACATTTATTGAAAAAAATTGTTATATATTATAAATAATTTTCAATGAAATTGGAGTGTTTGGATGATTCCACCAAATGATTTAATAATTTTTATAAATAGATAACGATCTATTTCTCTAAAATATATAAACCATAAATTATGTAAAAATGTAATATATTTAATTCTTCACATAAAACCGATGATTATATAATATTTATGAACATGCCCTTATATTTGGAATCAGGTTAATGTAATATATATTTTTAGAAGGTACAATTGTGATTGTAAATACAATTTTTTGATTTCCATTTTATGTTATGATGATATAGTATTTTAATATTATCATATGGATTAGTCCAAACAATGTCTATATAGAATGTTTTTCCATGAGGAAATATGGAATCTACTGTAAGACGGTACTATCAAGATAATATCATTAAAAACCATCAATATAGAATTATTTAAATTGGATATAATCCGTCTTTTTCAATGATTTATCTGTTGGAATGGTTTTTAAATTTCAGTGGAATCCATACTAGAGAGAAGTAAAATCTATTATAGAGGCACCTATCTATAATGTAATATTTTCTAATACACCACTCTATCACATTTATTAGATATTATAACTGAATGGTAATTATGGTAAGGAGTAATTCTTGGAAAGGGTTTTTCAATTCATTGGTTGTCCATATCATTAAATGATTACTCATTTTTTTATTCACATTGAAGGTCTAGGTGATGAGTGGTGGTAAATTATTAATAATACAAAACAATGATAATATATTTCTACTATGTAATGGGATACATTTATAAATATTATTTAATTAAAATATTTTTTAATGTTTTTTGACAAATTATGTGAAATAATTTCTAAAATTGTGGCAAAAAGAGAATGATTCAATTGTCGCATATGAAGTAATCTTTACCCAAATGAAAAATGTATGCCTCTAATTGTATTTGATACCTTTATAGTAAAATTGATCTATTTTATTCAGGATTAATGAAAATATACCAACAACGTGTGGCCACAACAAAATTAAAACTTTAGGTGAATCTTGTTGGAAGATTCAAGATATTGGAAATGAATCTCATAGATGTGAAAGTACTTTATGAAAACTCTAAGAGGTGGTCTAGGTGGATGAAAAATAGAATGAATAGATTCATGAAATTTAAAAATAAATTTTTCAGTATTTGATAGATGTGGTATAAAGAACAATATGAATGTATTTTGAAACTATTTAAGATCTTATGATGTGGTAAGTTATTTAATATAGATTTGGATTAAAAAGAAATATATTTTAGTAGTGGTAAGAAAAATTATCATAAATAGGTACTAAAGTGTTTGGAATTTAATAAAATGATATATTAGGGATATTTTTTTAAAAATGATCACAAATTATGGGAAGTAGAAATACTATTAAGAGGATAGTAAGTTGAAATCATTTACATCTAAGTTTTTAGATTTTTGAAAATTTAATAAAGTGGTAACATGTAAATTACTTATTTATTAAAATTATTCAAATGACTTATTGGATTTAGTCTTATACATTCATTCACATCCTAGAATGTTTTTGGTAAAATGATAATTTAAACTCAGGAAATGATATCACAACTTATAGTAAAAAATGTTGTGGTATGACTCTGGTAATATTAATTTATAATGAAAATATTTTTATCATCAATATAAGAGTTTTTTCAACCAACCAGGTTGTTTGAATCGTAGATTTTTTTTATTTCATTATAGGCATAGATTGTATTTTATCTTATCATGTGATTGTGGATTAAATAGAAATCAATTTATATTCTAAAATGAGTGTCAATATATATCTAATAATAATTTAATAATTACAATAACAAATTATGAAGTATAGA
Source organism: Viscum album (assembly GCA_963277665.1). Lineage (NCBI taxonomy): Eukaryota > Viridiplantae > Streptophyta > Magnoliopsida > Santalales > Viscaceae > Viscum > Viscum album. Next base: position 1,377,472,792 of record OY728147.1, on the reverse strand, counting down.
AACGATTAACAAATGTAAATGAATATTAATTTTTTCATTTTTAAAATATAAGGGAACTATTTGGATTAATGGGGCTCTAATATTAAAATAATATCATTATTTATTCATGATGATTTAAATGGTTTTATATGTAATTGAATGTTTGAGTTTATTTTTTTCTTAGTGTGTGATACTAATAAAATATCAAAACGCCCATATTGAATAGATCAATAGAACTTTTTTATTTTGAAAATATGTTACATTATTACTTGATAAAGGATTCATTCATCCTAGAACATCACTAATATCATGCTTATTTTTTATATTTTAAAAGGATATATGGTTCTATAAGGTTGTTCCTTGATTATAGATCATTGAATAATAACATTTTAAAGATTAAATATCCAATACCTCTTATAACCAAATTGTTTGATCTTCTATGCAGAGATCAATAATTATAATAGATTATCCCAGGTCTCTGAACCATTAGTTGATAGTAATGTTGGATAACATAGCTAAGTTATAATTTTATACAAGGCATGGGAATTCTGAATTAGTGATCATTCCCGTTGACTTGATGAAGCTCCATTTATATTCATATATCTTATTTCTTGATTATTAACGAAATATTTATATAATACTTTTTGTATATTGATGATATTTTAATTATTCAAAATATAATTTGGATCATAAAAATCCTAAAATGATTGTATCTCAATACCTTAATCTAAATAAATTTGATGGAAATTTTAATAATTGGGATTTTTGGTTACGAATGATTAATTTTCATTAGTATATCATAAATAAAGAATATATAATATTAATCCTAATAAAACTAATGTGCTTGAAAAATCGAACCACCAAAAAATAATACTAAAAAACATAGAGTTCATGGATTATATGGTAATTACTGGAACATTTTTGAACAAAATGAACTATTATATGTCCCAATAACAATGTTAAGCTGTAAAGGAAATATGTTGAACTTGATAATGGAATTATATAACTCTTACAAGAAATTAAAAGAGAATATTAAAAAATGATCCAATTTATTCCCTTCCATCTAGAAATAGTGGATTTGTTATCTAGATTTATTATTCATTGTGATCAATGGGTTGTGTATTAATGCATAATGATAATGTGATTTCTTATTCATCGCAAAATTTAAAATATATGATCTTAATTATACTAAAAATTATTTCTAAAATGTTTCTATATTGTTGGATTTATAAATTTAAATACATGATTTATTTAGATTATTGTGTGAAATATATAATAAACATAAAATCATGAAGTCTAAATTAACATGTAAATATATGAACATTATGAAGAGTATATGGATGAAATTGATAAATAATTTTGTCTCCTAAATTAATTACAATAAACATATTGAGAATTGAGTATGTGATTATTAGAGTTAAAAATATCATGATACATTAACCATTATAAATCTAAAATATAATCCTTTGGATAATTATTTGATTGAAGTTCCCATATAATTTTTTCATGAAGGAAATCACTCTATATTTTATCAATAATTGGTATAATATTTTTTGTCCTACTAGTTTAATCATGTTAATAAGAACAATACTGTTCCATAGGAAATGGGATAATCTTTTATGAAGGATATGTTTCTAATGATAAATGTTTAAAAAGATGATTTTTTATACTAAAATAGGTTACGTGTTTCATGTAAACCCATGTTGAAAAAAAAATTAAGTCTAGTATAACATTATTTTCATTTCATCTTCAAAAAGGTATATATTACATCTATAATATCTCTATGGGGAAGGAGTAAATATAGATATTATTTATCTTATTATGAAATGTTTAAAATTTTAAATAATTAAATCCTAAAAAAAATTATTAAAGGGGATGCCTCAAACTTTTTCATTTCTATAATGTTAATGGGATAATATATCAATGAATTTATTTGGTTGATTTTTAGATGATTAGAAAATTTGTATCTTTTTATATCCACATGAGATAATATTTACTTGGTAAAAAAATTAACAATTAATTAAATAGATAATTTACCTACATTGAGAACAATTATCTATTTTATCTGACCATGATCCCACGATTACCTATAATTTTTGGAAACGTATTTAGAATCCTTCCTATAATGAATTAAATTTAAATATATAATTTCACCTCATTATAATGCATATTTTGATAGAATCATTCCAAAATAGAAGGATATCCTTTATGATTATTCTAAAAATTATCACAGACAGTAGGATTAATATTTTATATTTTTGGTTTCTTATTGTAACAATTTTTTTTGTAAATAGATAGAACCTTTTCAGGAATTATATAGAACGAATCCTTGTATTTCATATTATTATGATAGAGTAGTATAAAGGATATTGAATGGACAAATATTTTTAGAATTAGTGGATGAGTTGGTAAAAATGATGACGCAGTATATGGGGATATCATAGAGTAGGTGGAAAAGTTTTGAAGATAAACAAAGAAATGATTATTTTTTTGAGTTAGTAGAACATTTTTTTCTTAATGTTTATCCATTGTAAATTATTATGTGTTTTGGTAAAGAAGAAAATTTATTTCATTGATTTATTGGATGAAAACAATTCTAGAGAATATTGGATTTATTTCATACTGAGTGATTTTACCTCCAAATTTATCTTATGTATATGACTTATTTTGTATTTGTTCAATTATGGAAATATATTCATGATCCGTCTCATATTTTGAGTGTTGATGTAGATGAGTTTTAATAAAACCATATATAGGTGGAACTAACATTATAAATTCTAGACTATAGACATCATGTCTTATGTATTAAATTCATTAACATTATAATGGTTTTATGGAAATCATATATTATTGGAAATATAATATGAGAATTTGAAAATTATTTGAAGGTAATATAACCACACTTTTTTATGTAATGAATATAATTGTATGTAATTAAGTTCAAAATTTGTGGAATAATGTAACCAAGTTAATTTTTATGATAAATAATTTTAATCCCTTATTAATAATAATTAATTAGATTTCATAGAGCTATATTAATTATAAAAATATTAATAAATTTTATAGTAAAAGGAAATATTTATATCTATATAGTTTCTTCAAGAATTATATTGTTTTATATAAAATATTTAATTCCTTTTTATATTAATATAATTTTAAAAAAAGAACATAATTTTTTCATCCATAATGTGAAAAATATCTTTTGTTTAATTTTATATAATTATGTTAAAACTTTTATTTTTCTTGAAATACTAAAAAATAATGATTTCAAAAAAAATTATCTATTCATTTAATGTGTTAAAGCATCAAATTTTTTGTTAGTATAATATTTTCATTAGATCCATTTGATAATCATAAATTAATTAATTTAATCATAATAATTATTTTCATATAATTTCTATTAATTTGGTTTGTACATCAAAAGTAATTTTTTTTGAAAAAAATCATCAATGTTTTACATTTTTAATATTAAATAAAATTTTTTCAATTATATAAATTCAATTTAAAATAAAATATTTATTTATTTATTTATAATTAATAACATTTAGGTAATAATTTCAACATAATTATTTTATGTATTGATTAGTAAAGAGATTCTAAATTAGTTACAATGGTTTTGGTAAAAAATTAATTGTAAAGGGTTAAAATTTAGTTATATGGATTTAAATAAACCATAATGTTGTCTAAATTTATTTGTTTAAATATATTTCGACCATATATAATATCATAATTTAGAACATTCCATTTTTTCACTTCATCTATAGTATGATAGTAATATATTTTAATCATTCTAATAACCTTATTTGAGTCCTCACACATATAAAAAGTCAACCACTTTCATATCCATGCCAAAAAATGAGAATTTTGGTTCATGAAAATACCAATCCAAATAAAATAATAAATTCCAAAAAAAAATCATAGATTCCTTGTTTATCGTATAAAACCCACTGTGGATGTATTTTATTATAAACCTAAATATGATTTTACAAAAATAGATTTAGTTCATAACCTATATTTCTAATTTTATTATTTCTCTACTAGCTTCAAATACTTGTAAAAATGATGAAATAATATCTCAAATATATTAAATATAATATGTTTTTTATGGAAATATCATATATGGTGTGAGTCTCTTTTATCAAATAAAATGGATAAGAACCCAACAATTATTTTATGCAGTGAACTACATCATTGTGATAAAACGCAAATCATCTTCCATCACCTCTTATCAAGATGGTTATAATGATATATTTAAGTTATATATTGGTTATTAATAAAATATTAATCATTATAAATAGAATATATATCAATATTTCCATGCCATTCCATCCACTAAAAAATGACAACATCATTCTTACGTACATGCTAATTACAACCTCTATAAAGTGATGTAATTAATTTTTTGTGATTGCAATATGATATTGATATATATATATATATATATATGAATGTTTGTATGTTTATATAAATGTGAATTGTGGAGAACCAAATAATGAGTTACATGGACATTACATTACTATTTCGGAATAATTAATACAAAACAAAAATAGACACCCAAGGTCTGTAATAGTTTAGTGCCTTAGGAAACTCAGAATATAATCTTCTAGTCATGGTGAAAGATTGCCAACATCTCCCATAAAGATCTTTCCTTTATTGATTTCTTACCTAAAACCATTCTTTATATCCTAGGGAAATGAAAACATAAAAAGGGTGAGCTAAAATTCTCAGTAAGGGTAAAAATGGAGAACCTCAAACAACCCATAAACATTTGAACGTAAAAACATCAATAGAAAATCTAAACATCAAAATCTTGAGTAATGACATAAAATATTGTAGTACATACCACATAGATCAGAAAGGAACATTAATCATGATAAAATATCATGGGAATAAAACATGTAATTGTGGAAAACCATTAATCACGTGATATGATTTCCATAGTAGCCAAGGCATTGCATCCAAGACCATCATAGTGGACAAAGCCCATTACTGAACTAGGTTTACCTGCCGTTCCAGCCCAGTATTACTGAACCGGATTTACTTGTCATTCCAGCCATGTCTATCATATGAGATATGAATATTTACCCAATGCATTGGAGGTAGATATAGGTCTCACACATCTCATAATGAAACCATTCTTATGTGTGCCTCAAAATCATAAATCATACATCATAGCATAACCCATGTATTGTAACTGGGATTCATAAAAATAATTCCATCATAACATAATCCATATAATATAAAAAGACATAATAAAAATAATTCCATGAAAACATAATTGAAAAAATGTAATAATATGGATATAAATATAACCCTATATTATCTTAGATGGAAAATAATTTTGATAAAATAGTTGAACTCCATTCCTAAGGAAAATATCCTTTCTACCTCAAATTCATTTTTCCTTTATCAACATGTTATAAAATATTAAACAAAAATATGTTAATTGAAAATAAACATTAAAACTTGTAAAAGAATATTCATGGAAATAATGTACTATGAAATCATAAAAATCCATTCATGACGTATAAGTTAAAAAACATTCTTCTCATACTTTGGACGGAGAAGTCAACAAGTATCTTGTACTAAAAACGACAAAAAATTCCTTTCATATCTTTTAAAAAACATTCAACAATAGGTAAAATTTTATTTAAACAATTGTAGTAGGATATAAATTATATTAAATATTTAGGAAACATATATGTTGATTATAAATATTCCCTAGTAAATACCGAAGTATAAACAATCTCAGAAAAAAATTGAGATTGCGAGATTGTCCCTTACCTTATGTCAAATTTCTTTCATATGTTTAAAAAACTATTGTATAGTGGTCTTAAACCTATTATTAAATTAAAAAATTACCATAATAATATTTATTACATCATATATGATTCACTTTCGACTTTATGTTACACTTTTATTTGTCAATTTCATGTTAAAGTAGCATTTTGGGTAAAATTGTGTAATTTATCGAACAAGTTTTGACTTGTAAATATTTATATGATTACTTAGATCATTATTACATACATCCAGAATGTAAAACAAGATATATATATAATATATATTCAGAATATATATATATATATATAATATATCGATAAATGGATTGAAATACACCGTTCATACAGATGGTAGGTGGTACGTACGGATGAATGCTGTTTTTGTTTCCTTATTAAATTGAATGGATTTAAATGAAATATACATAAATAAAGTTTAATTATTATGTCTTATATTTAATGATTACTTATTATATATACTTTATAATCATTCTTGAATGGTTAACATGGATAATGAATCTCATCGCATCGTGGAGACAGTAATCTGTACGCACACATGAGCGATGATATCATTCCCATAATTAATGAATGGAATTGGAGTGGATTATATAATATCACAAAATTCATATCATTTTATAATAATAATATATAGTTATTATTTCCACCATTATACTCATCCATTTAAGGTGGTGGTGGAAAAACTGATTACACCACGACATGGAGACGGTAAGCTGTACGTACGCACACGCGGTGATTTCATATTTCATACGATGGATAGAAGGTTAAATTGGGTTGTTTCATATTTATAATAACATATAAGTATATTAGTAATACTGATATTATTACTTCATAATAAAACAACTCATATATAGGATGTATAATAATAAATGAGTTTGAAAGAATCGGTAAAGGATATTACCTCTTCTTCGACGCGCCTCTTCTAAACCATATCTTAGTAAACTAAAGATAGTATTTTGAGAAGACCAGGACCTATTTTATGTTTCTAGGGAAGTATAGAAGAAAAATGGTCAGGTTTTGGACGATATTGAAGGATTAAGATGTTGTGAAGAGGAGATGGAGGAGGTGCCCTTATATAAGAGAGGTGAGGGGAACTTCTTGAATCCTCAAAAATATTAATTTTTAATAAACTCAAACCCCACATAAAAACAACCAATGTGACTCAAATTAGTATATGGGATAATATAGGGTTGTAATCTCATCAAATAATAAAATTATACATGTTTTATGTGTATTTTAAACCTTATCATTTTGATTTATTTTTATTTAATCTATTTAATTTTAGTTGTGGTAATAATATTCGAAATTTTAAATTATAATAAATAATTAATTATATGATTTTAATTTTACTTAATTGTATACTTTATAACATTTTAGACCATATAATTTTCATTTTGTAATTTTTAAATATTTTTTTGATTTTTAAATAATTTAATTATATGTTATTTTTATAAAATACCAATACTGTAAATTTTGACACAATTCATTTATTTGAATTTACATAAAATACAAACAGATAATATATTCAAACAAAAATATTTAATAGGTTCCTAACATGTCATATTAATCAATAAATTTTTTGGACTATATTAATTAGATCGTATATAATTTATTTTAATGTTTTTAAAACCTTTTATTTGATATTTTTCTTAATAAAATAATGACTACAACATTATTGTATTATTATTTAATATACTTATTTGTGGAAAAAAATTAAAAATAATATTCTATGATGAATATAAATCTAAAATAGTTCATATTAATAATTTTAGTCTAATTTATATTCTAAAACACTAAACTTTTAAAATGCTATGTTTATTAAATTATGAAGGTGAAAACATTGACATCAGTTAAAATAAAATAATAAAAATGTCATAATCACTTTTATAAGGATCCAAATGGTCAAAAATTCGTCTTTTTTATGATTAGAGTTTATATGTAAACTACCAATAAGTTTAAGTGATGTTTTTGGGTCTTCTATGGGTATTTTTAGTTAAATATAAACTATATTATTGAATTTTCACTAAATAAATGCTTTTTCATCATTAATTAATACACTATTTAGGTAATTATATATTCCTTAAAAATTACAAATAAATATACATGATAAAGAAAAAAATTTTAGACTTTAAATTATTATTTATAACCTAATTTATATTCTGTATAACCTTTTATTAAAAAATAAATTTTTTATTAATGCTTGAGTGAGACATATTTCACATTCAATTAAATAAAATAAAACAAAAGGACTTAATCACATAAAAGTGGGTTTTAATAGATTCTATTTCGACCCAAGTATGATTTATGGGTAAATATAATATTTTAATAATATTAAGTCAAGTGTTAGGGTAATTTTATAATATTATATTTACCTTTAATTACCCGATTTACCTTTAACAATTGTAAATAAAATTTACCGTAGTTAATATTCATAATGCCTAAAAATAAAAAGTAGCCTATTAACATAATTTTGACCTACTAATTCCAAATATGGAATCAATTTCTTTAAATTCAATACACATAAGTGGCAGTACTTAATTTAAAATTAATCCCGTTGATGAGAAAATGAGTTTTAAAAGTCAAAACACTTCAAAAGATTGAAATGTTTTTACCTATGAATTCAGTGTAGAATTAATGATAATAACTTAACTTATATTGAATGGTAAAAATATATTCTATTTATACATTAAAATCATTAATTATTATAATTTAACTATATAAATTTTCCTGTTGAAAAAAGTTTTTTTAATTAAAATTTAGCGTATTTTTAATATTCATCAATATATAAAAGATAACAGAAGAATATTGAAAAAAATTATCGAAAGTAAATTTTTATGTAAATATTGCAATGAATATGTTTATTTTGTAAAATTGGACTCACAACCCTATGAAAAACTAGATTTAATGTGGGTTCGCCATCAAAAGGCTGAAAAACAACATTTTTGAAAAAAATACTCATTTTACCCGAAAAAGTATTTCCTTCTTATCGCATGTTCTAGATAATCTGTAAAATGAATGATAATGTTATAAAGTTAAAAATATGGTTAATAATTTTTATAATGGATAGTTCATAATAATATTATAAAAATATATTGTAGTTTAGTGAAACGTGGTATTGCATACAACACATGCTATTGAGGAAGGTCTCTCTTGCATGCAACACATGCCCAGAATAGTGTTTGGGTATACTACAAGATAATACGGTGTTGCGTATAGCTCAGTCTAATATAGTTGTAGCATACAACACCGAACATCAGTGAAATTAAAAATAATATTTCTCATAAAATCTCGTGGTGTCACATTCTATGCCCCTTAAAATGAATTTCTCCCTCGAAATTCACTGGGTTTATAAATGGTTTACTACTTGATAATTTCATTCATCGCAACCCACATCATAAAAATGATTACGAAAACTTCATTTAAAAAAGGAAATTTAGAGTCATAACATTCACCTAATGAAACTATGCACTGGGATTCCACATATGAAAACATAGGTGAAAACATGGATATGGAAGAGAAATATAACTATCAACTTCTGATAAAGAGTGGTAGAGGACATGGCTATGAAAAAGCCAACAATCACAAAACCATAATTTTTTGATTATCTAAGGTACCTTCTGATTTTTGGGTATGAGGCTACTAGGAAAATGTTTTCAGTTTTCAAGAACATTCCATAAATGTCGATGAATTTTTCTATATGGATAAATACTTATTTTATTTCAATGTAATATCATCGTTGGTCATTCTATGAACAATTTCCACTTTATCCCTTATTTAGAGATATGAAGTTGAAATTTTCATTCTTGAAATGTTAGAAAATCATGCGATAGAACGATAGGTTATTCCATCTAGCTCAAACAAAATGTAGCAAAAGTTATTAAATATACATAATTCTATCTATGGTGAGATTAACCGTATATGATTAAAAAAATGGACTTATACTTCAACTATTATACCACTTAATAAATTAAAACAAATTTCAACTAACCAAGGACTTATTCTAGGACAGTGGTAGGATATAATGGCCAGTCACACATCGGTTGTGGGTTGGATTCTTGCATCCTTGTCCAAGGCAAGGGGTTTTATCCCTTCCTGCAAGTTTTCCTTTTTCTAAAACTACACCATTATAACATTCCAGAAAAAATCATGAAAAAATGTTCTATCCTTAAAAAATAGTATATGATGTCCAACATAATCCATTACAACCTTTAGGCTTATCCAATATACTTATGTCCAAAATCACAGTATAAAGAAAATGAATACTAGAAAGGTCATATAACAAGAATGTGAATACCATCATTTATCCCCCGTATATCATAACATATATCTTTTTGGTCACATTCGAAACATGTGAATACCTTAATCCGGTTTTACTGAAACATTTATTACCATCGAACCTTAGTGAAAACGTGAATGATGTCAAAAGTTTTCTCTTTCCACATTCTAGAATCCTAAAATTACTATATACTCAAACAATGATGTCACTGTGTCCTTATATCATTCATTAGCTCATTAATACTATAAAACATCTTATTATCTCCTTATCCCTTAATTATGTTCATATCATCTACTTTCCAAAAATGTCTGAATAACCTTTCATGGTTACCGGTACCATTCAACATATACTTTCAAATACATTAGAAAAAACAATAGTGTAACATTCCTTAGATGTTTCTTTATTCCATAGCACCATTAAATTACCTAGACAACATAACTCATGATAATCATACAATCATTCCATTATCTTATTAAACCATTTACCGAGCTTTATTCATTTTATTCCTCGAAACTTCTTTCATATCATATATCATTTGTAGTCTCTTCATCATCATCAACAGAGATACTACTTATATGACCATGGTTATTCTCTTCATAAGATTTTCCCTTAGGGAATTTGTTTGCTTAATGCCCATAAATTCCACATCTAAAACATTTAACCATATTCTATGTCATAGCAATACCAATATCCCTGTACATGGTGTTAACTGAACCTTTTCCTTTGCAATTACTAGCTTTGTGTCCTTATTTTCCACACCGAAATAATCTTCTAGTTCCTTTGAATCATTCTCTCGGATGCCTCTTCCCACATGATTTATATGAGGGAAATTGAACTTTCATTCCTCTATGATCATCATGAAACTCTATCTTTCCTCTTTTTAGATGAGTCTGGAAACATACCAATGTTGAGATTATGGATCATATTATGAGATTTCTAGAAAGGCATAATAACGATGTTTGGACTTCCATATCCCGTTTCATTTGGTTGATCATGATGAATATCATTCCATTGTCTATTATATTCTCCATTAACATGAATCTTCCTATTTCCAGCCATTTTCTAAAACCCAAAACGAATATTATGAGAGACAAATATCATACTAGGAAAACAACATAATCAAGGGGGAGTACGTTCAATCTCTATAATATTATGTTTAATCCTAGGTTATTCATGATTTTTATCATAATTATAGGATTTTATCCTATAGTAATACAAAACCTTAGGGACATCCCTAGACATAACATAGAAATATCTCTAGGGACGTCACAAAAGATTTTGCATCCTAGTTTCCAAAGGTTAACTAAACCTTTCATCTAATAACAACTGTAGAGACCTAAAGCGTGATGTACATGGAAATTACATTACTTTTTTTTGGAATACATAATACATAACAAAAAAAGACACCCAAGGACCGTAATAGATTAGTGTCTTTGGAAACTTGGAACATAATCATCGAACTATGGTGAAATATCTTCAACATCTCCCATATAGATATTCCACTTTTTTTTCTTACATAAAACCTTTCTTTATATGCTGGGGAAAATAAAACATAAAAATGTTGAGCAAAAATGCTTAGTAAGGGAAAACATGGATAACATAAAATAATCCTTAAACATTTTACTGTAAAAACATCAACATAATATCTAAACATCAAAATATTGAGTAATTAAATAAAACTACGAAGTACATACGACATAGATCAGAAAGGAAAATTAATCATGATAAAACATCATGGGAATAAAAAATGTAATTTTGGAAAACCATTAATAAAATGATATGATTTCCATATTATCCAAGGCATTTCTATAAAGACCATCATAGTGGATAAAGACTATTACTGAACTGGGTTTACTTTCGTTTCCAGCCCTGTATTACAGAACCAGATCTACTTGTCGTTCTAGCCATGTCTATATCATGAGATATAAATCTTTACCCAATGCATTGAAGAGAGTTATAGGACCCACCCATCTCATAATGAAACCATTCTTATGTGTTCCATAATATCATAAATCATACATCATAACATAATCCATGTAATATAAATGGGATTCTTAAACATCCTTCCATCATAACATAATTTATATATGATAAAAAGAAATTAATAAAAATAATTCCATCATAATATAATAAAATCAATTTAATAAAAGGTATTGAAATATAACCCTACATTATCTTATATGGTAAATAATTTTGATAAAACACTTGAACTCCATTCTAGAGGAAAATATCATTTCTACATAAAAAACATTTTTTCTTTTCTCAACATGTTATAAAATATTAAACTCATAGAAGTAAATTCAAAATAAACTTGAAAACGAGTAAAGGAGTCTTCATTGAAATAATGTTCTATGAAATCATAAAAATCTATTCTGGTCATATATGTTAAAAAACATTCTTCTTGTACTTTTTTCAGAAAAGTAAAAAAGTATCTCGTAAAGAAAACAACAAAGTTTCCTCTCATTTCTTTTACTCAAAATTCAGTAATAGGTAAAATTGGATTTAAAAAATTGTAGGAGGATATAAATAATATTACATATTTTGTAAAATATATGTGGATGATAATTATTCCCTAGTAAATACCGAAGTATAATCAATCTCGAATAAAAATTGAGATTGTGAGATTGTCCCTTACCTTATGTACAATTTCTTCTGTATGTGTCCCATACTCCTCTAGCATGGGATTAAAAATATTATTAACTTATAACATAAACATAATAATATTTATTATATCATATATGATTTACTTACAAATTTATATTACCCTTTTATTTGTCTATTTCATGTTAAAGTAGCGTTTTGGGTAAAATTGTTTCATTTATCGTATGTGTTTTGACTTTTAATTATTCATATGATTATGTAGATCATGATTAATAACTTCTACAATGTAAAACATGATTTATATATAATATATATTCAATATATATATATATATATAATATATCGATAAAAGGAATGAAATACACCGTTCATGGAGACGATAGGTTGTACGTACGCATGAACACTACTTTCATTTCCTTATTAAATTGAATGGAAGTAAATGACATGTACATAAATCCAGTAGAATTAATATGTCATATAATTTATAATTACTTTTTATATATACTTTATAATCATTCCTGGATGGTTAACATTGAGAATAAATCTCATCGCATCATGGAGACGATAATTCGTACATATGCACGTGCAATGATATCATTCCCATAATTATTCAATGGAATTGGAGTGGATTATATAATATATAATAATTAGAATCATTTTATAATAATCATATATAGTTATTATTTATACCATTATATTCATAGAAGTAATGTGGTGGTGGGAAAATAGATTACAACACGTCATGGAAACGGTAAGTCGTACTTACACACGTGCAATGATTTTATTTTTCGTAGCATGGATAAATGGTTAAATAGGGGTTTTTCATATTTACAATAACATATTGATATATTAGTGATACTTATAATATTACTTTCTAATGAAACACCTCATATAGAGGATGTAGTATAAGAAATATGTATGAATTAATCGGCAAATGATATTACCCCTTCTTCGAGGCGCCTCTTCTTAACCACCTCTTACGGCACTAAAGATGGTCTTTTGAGATAACTAGTACCTATATTATGTTTCTAGAAAAGTGGAGAAGGGAAATTGGCAGGGTTTTTCTGAGCAAGAAGCATTAAAATGTTGTGAAGAGAAGAGGGAGGAGGTGCCCTTATATAGGAGAGGAGAGGGTCACTTTTGGAATCCTCAAAATTATTAATTTATAATAAACTCAAACCCCACATAGAAACATCCAATGTGACTCAAATTTGGATTTGGGATAATATAGGGTTGTAATAGATTCAACCAATAAAATTTATACATGTTTTATGTTTATTTTAAACCTTATCATTTTGATTTATCCTTATTTAATCTATTTAATTTTATTTGTGGTAATAATAATCTAAATTTTAAATTGTAATAAATACATACTTATATGTTGTAAATTTTCCATAATTGGAAACTTTATAAACTTTTTGACAATATAATATTAAATTTTAAATTTTTGAATATTTTTGTGATTTTTATATAATTTTATAATATGTTTTTTTAAATACCAATAGTGTAAATTTTGACAAAATTTATTTATTTGAATTTAAATAAAATACACAAAGAGAATATATTCAAACAAAAATATATAATAGTTTTATAACATGTCATATTAATTTATTAAATTTATAAATAATACTAATTACTTCATATATTATTTATTTTAATATTTTTAAAACCATTTATTTGATATTTCTCTTAATAATATAATTACTACAACATTTTTGTATAAATATTTAATATACTTATATGTTGAAAAAAAATTATAAATAATATACAATGATGAATATAAGTCTAGTATATTTCATAAGAATACTTTTAGTCGAATTTATCTTCCAAAACACCCAACTTTTTACATGTTATGATTATTAAATTTTGATGTCGACAACTTTGACATCATTTAAAATAAAATGATATACGTTTCATTATAGCTTTTATAAGGCTCCAAATGGTCAATGATTAAACAATTGGATGATTATATTTTATATGTACACTAAAAATAGGTTTTGGTCAGGTTTTAGCCTTTTATGGGTATTATTAGTTTAATAAAAACTATATTATAGATTTTTCACTAAATAAATAATTTCTTCATCATTAATGTATTAGCTATTAAGGTAATGATATATTTCTTAAAAATTACAAATAAATCACCATGATATATAAAAACATGTTAGATTTCAAATGAGTATTTATTACCGAATTTATATTCTCTGTAACCTTATATTAAAAATAATTTAATTATTAAAATTTTAGTGAGACATATTTCACTTTCATTTAAATAAAATAAATTAAAGGTTTAAATCTCATTCAAGAGGGTTACAATAGATTCCATTTCAACCCAAGTATGATTTAGGGAAAAATATAATCAACCAAATTTATTTATACAAGTGTTAGGGTAATTTTATAATATTATATTTACCCTTAATTACTTGATTTACCTTTAACTATGCTAAATAAAATTTACCATAGTTATTATTCATAATGCATAAAAATAATAAGTATCCTATTTACATAATTTGGGCCTACTTATTCCAAATATGGAACCAACTTTTCAAATTCAATACACATAAGTGGCAGTATTTAATTTGAAATTAATCCAACTGTTGAGAAAATGGGTTTTAAAAGTTAAAACATTGCAAAAGAATGAAATGTTTTTACCTATGAATTCAGTGTATAATTAATGCTAATGACATACATTATATTTAATGGTAAAAATATATTATATGTATAAATTAAAACCATTCAATATTTTAATTTACCCATATAAATTATCTTGATGAAAAATGTTGTTTTTAATTAAAATTTAGCATACTTTTACTATTCATCA
This sequence comes from Viscum album, assembly GCA_963277665.1. Taxonomy (NCBI): domain Eukaryota; kingdom Viridiplantae; phylum Streptophyta; class Magnoliopsida; order Santalales; family Viscaceae; genus Viscum; species Viscum album. The sequence goes on along the minus strand of OY728147.1, from coordinate 1,377,457,323 downwards.
AAATATGAAAGTTAACAAAAAAATATTAAAAAAAATTATCCAGAGTATATTTTTATATACTGTTTGAAATAAATAAGTTTATTTTTTCAAATGAAACTCATAAACGTTTCAAAAACTAGATTTAAACTTGTTGCGCCATCAAAAGGTGACAAAACTGCATTTTTTTAAAAATACTAATTTTACCTGAAAAATTATTTTGTTCATATACCATGTTCTAGATAATGTGTAAGATCAATGATAATGTTATAAGATTCAAAATTTGGTTAATAATTTTCAGAATGGCTAGATCATAATAATATTATAATAATATATCATTGTTTACTGAAACATGGTATTGCGTACGACATACGCTATTGTGGAAGGTCGCTCTTGCGTGCAACAAAAGCCAAGAATACTGTTTGTGTGTACTATATGCTAATACGGTGATGCACATAGCACATGCTAATATAGGTGTAGCATAAAACATAAGACATAAAAAATATTAAAAATAAGATTTCTCATAAAATCTCAGGGTGTTACATTCTACCCACCTAAAAATGAATTTTGCCCTAAAAATTCATCAGGGTTATAAATGGTTTACTACATGATAATTTATTTCATAGAAACCCAAATCGTAAAAAAGAATAATAAAACATCATTTATAAAAGGAATTTTAGAATCAAAATGGTCACCCAATGTAACGCATCACTGGGTTTCCACATAGAACAGCATCGGTGAAAACAAGGATATGGAAGAGAAATCTTACCATCAACATGTGATGAAGATTGCTAGAGGACATGACTATGATAAATCCAACAATCACAAAGCCATAAATTTGTGATTATCTAACGTAACTTTTGATTTATTGGGTATGAGGGTACTAGGACAACATTTTTGGTTTTTAATATCATTTACCTAATGTTGATGAATGTTTGTATAAGGATAAATACATATTTGATTTCAGTGTAATATCATCGTTGGTTATTCCATGTAAAATTTACACTTAATCCCTTATTTAAAGATATGAAGTTGTATTTTTCATTCTTGAAATGCTAGCAGATCATGCGATATAATGATATGTAATTCCATCTATCTCAACCAAAAAAGTTATCAAAAGTTATTAAATATACATAAGTCCATATATTGTGAGATTAACCGTATATTTTTCCAAAAATGGACATATACTTAAACTATCATATCGCTTAATAAAACAAAACTAATTTCTACTAAACAGGGGCTTCCTGTAGGCTAGTGGTAGGTGATAAAGGCATGTCACACTTAGATTGTGGGATTGAGTCCCACTTCCTTGTCCGACGCGACGGGTTGTCTCCCTTCTTGCATGTTATCCTTTTTCTAAAATTACACCAATATAACCATCTAGAAATAATAACAAAAAAAGTTCTAGACATAAACAATAATATATGATGTCCAACATAGACCGTTACAACCTTTAGGTGTATCCAAAAAACTTTTGTCCAAACCCACAGTACAAAGAAAACGATTACTCGAAATGTCATATTACAAGCATATGAATACCATCATTTATCCCCCATATATCATAACATATATCTTGTTGGTCACATTAGAAATATGTGAATACCTTAATCATGTATTATTGAAACATGATTTACCATAGAGCCTTAGAGAAAACATGAATGCTACTAAATTTTTTCTCTTTTAACATACTAAAATCCCAAAATGTATATATACTCAAACCATGATTTCAATTTTTCCATATATCAGTCATGAGATCAATAATAGTATCAAACATCTCATTATCACATTATCCCTTCATTATGTGCATATCATCTACTTTCCCAAAATATCTATATTACCGTTCATGGTTACCGATACCATTCAACATACACATTCAAATACTTTAGAAAAAACAATAGTGTAACAATCCTTAGATGTTTCTTTATAGAATAGTACCATTAAATTACCTAGAAAACATAGCTCATTATTAACATAAAATCATTCCACTATCTTCTTAAACCATTGACTGAGCTTCATCATTTTATTCCTCTACACTTCTTTCATCTCATATATCATTTTTAGTCTCTTCTTCATCATCAGCATAAATATTACTCATATAACCATGCTGATTCTTTTCATGAGATTTTACCTTAGGGAATTGGTTTAAAAAATGCCCATACATTACACATTTAACAAATTTAACCATTGTTTATGTCTTGAAAATACCATTATCCTTGTCTATGGTGTTAACTGAACCTTTTCCGTTGCAATTGCTGACTTTGTGTCCATCTTTTCCACACCCAAATAATCTTCCAGTTCCTCTGAATCATTCTCTAGGATTCCTCTTCCCACATGATTTACATGAGGGAAATTGAACTTTCTTTCCTCTATGATCATCATGAAACTCTATAATTCTCTTATTAGATGAGTCTAAAATCATACCAATGTTGAGATTATTGATCATATTATGAGATTACTGATATTGAATAATAACGATCATTGGACTTCCAAATCCCGTTTCATTTGGTAGATCCTGAAGAATATCATTCCATTGTCCATCATATTCTCCATTAACTTGAACCTTTCTGTTTCCAGTAATTTTCTAAAACCAAAAATGAATAGTGTGAGAGGAAAAAATCATACTAGGAAAATAACATAATCAAGGGGGAGTATATTCATTCACTAGAATCTAGGGTTTAATCATAGGTTATTCATGATCGTTATAATAATTTTAGGATTGTAACCCATAGTTATACTAAACCTTAGGGACATCCCTAAACATACCTTATAAATATCTCTAGGTATCTCTGTAAATATTTCGCATCCTAGTTTCTAAAGGTTAACTAAACCTTTCCTCTGATACAAATTTTAGAGACCAAAAGCATGACGTAAATGGACATTACATTACTTTTGTGGAATACTTAATACAGAAAAAAATAGACACACAAGGACTATAATAATTTAGTGTATTTGGAAACTGAAAACATAATCTTCTAGTCATGGTGAAAGATATTCAACATCTTCCATAAAGATCTTCCCCTTCTAGTTCTCATACCTAAAACCATTATTTATATCCTAGGGAAAGAAAACATAAAAAGGGTGAGCTCAAATCCTCAGTAAGGGTAAACATATTGAACATAAAACAATCCATAAATAATTGAACGTAAAAACATGAATATAAAATCTAAACATCAAAATCCTGAGTAATGACATAAAACATGGTATTACATGCTGCGTAGAAAAGAAAGGAACATTAATGATAATAAAATATCATCGGAATAAAAAATTTAATTTTAGAAAACCATTAATCACATGATATTTTTTTCTATAGTATCTAAGGCATTGCACCCAAGACCACCATAGTGGACAATGTCCATTACTAAACCGAGTTTACTTGATATTCCAACCCTGTATTACTGAACCAGATTTACTTTCCATTCCAGACATGCCTATCTCATGAGATATAAATATTTACCCAATTCATTGGAGGGAGATATAGGTACCACCCATCTAATAATGAAACCATTCTTATGTGTGCCAAAAAATCATAAATCATACATCATTGCTTAACTCATGTAATATAAATGGGATTCATAAACATCATTCCATCATAACATAATCTATATAAGATAAAAGGACTCATTAAAAATAATTCAATCATAATATAATCAAATTAATTTAATAATAGGGATAGAAACATAACCCTATATTATTTTATATAGAAAATAATTTTGATAAAACACTTGAACTCCATTCTTGAGGAAAATATTCATTCTACTTCAAAAACTTTTTTTCTTTTCTCAACATGTAATAAAATATTAAACTAAAATAAGTTAATTGAAAATAAACTTGTAAACTTTTAAAGGAAGCCTCCTAGAGATAATGTTATATGAAATCATAAAAATTTATTCATGCTGTATAAGTTAAAAAACATTCTTCTCGTACTTTGGATGAAAAAGTCAAAACATATATCGTACTTAAAATGACAAAAGATTATTTTCATATATTTTACTAAATATTCACCAATAGGTAAAATTAGATTTTAACAATTATAGGAGGATAGAAATAATATTACATATCGAGGAAATATATATGTGGATGATAAATATACACTAATAAATATTGAAGTATAAACAATCTCAGATAAAAAGAGAGATTGCGAGAATATCCCTTACTTGGTGTCCAATTTCATTCGTATGTGTCCCAGACTCTTGTATAGTGGGTTTAACCATATTATTAACTTATAATAGATATATAATAATATTTATTATTTCATATATGATTCACTTACCACTTTATATTACCCTTTCATTTGTTAATTCCATGTTAAAGCAGCATTTTGGAAAAAATCGTTTCATTTATCATACGTGTTTTGACTTGTAATTATTCATATGATTACTTAGATCATGATTACATACTTCCAAAATGGAAAACATGATTTATATATAATATATATTTAGAATATATATATATATATATATATATATATATTATCTACAAATAGAATGAAATACACCGTTCATTGAGACGGTAGGTCGTACGTATGCATGAACGCTATTTTCATTTCCTTATTAAATTTAATGGAAGTAAAAGACATATAAATAAATAAAATGGATTTATTATGTCATATATTTTATGATTACTTATTATATATACTTGATAATCATTTTTGATTGGTTAACTTAGAGAATGAATCTCATCGCATCGTGGAGACGGTAATCCGTACGTACGCACGAGCGGTGATATCATCCCCATAATTATTGAATGGAATTGTAGTGGATTATATAATATATAATAATTTTTAAAATTTTATAAAAATCATATATAGGTATTATTTCCACCATTATACCCATCCAAGTAATGTGGTGGTGGAAAAATAGATTACACCATGTCGTGGAGACGGTAAGTCGTACTTACGCACGCACATTGATTTCATTTTTCATAGCATGGATAGAAGGTGAAATAGGTTTGTTTAATATTTATAATAACATATAAGTATATTATTGAAACTGATGTTATTAATTTATAATGAAAAAAATCATATAGATGATGTAGAATAAGAAATAAATTTGAATGAATCAGTAAAGGATGTTACCTCTTCTTCGAGGCGCCTTTACTAAACCTCCTCTTAGGGCACTAAAGTTGTTATTTTGAGAAAACAAAGACCCCTATAATGTTTATAGTGAAGTTTATAAGGTAAATAGGCATGGTTTATCGAGATTTAAGGCTCAAAATGTTGTGAAGAGAAGAGGTAGGAGGTGCCGTTATATAGGAGAGGAGAGGGTCACTTTTGGAATCCTCAAAATTATTAATTTATAATAAACTCAATACCCACATAAAAAATTCCAATGTGACTAAAATTAGTATATGAGATAATATAGGGTTTTAATCTCATCATCCAATATAATTTAGACATGTTTATTGTTTATTTTAATCCTTATCATTTTGATTTATTCTTATTTAATCTATTTAATGGTAATTGTGGTAATAATATTCTATATTATAAATTGTAATAAATACATACGTATATGTTGTTAATTTTCCATAATTGGATACATTATATCCATTTAGAAAATAGGATTATAAATTTGTAAATTTAAAATATATTATTGATTTTTTAATAATTTAATAATATGTAATTTTTATAAAATTCCAATAGTGTAAATTTTGACCCTATTTATTTATTTGAATATTAATAAAATAAAAAAACAGAATATATTCAAACCAAAATATTTAATAGGTTCATAACATTTCATATTTTTCTATGAAATTCTTGGAGAATATTAATTGCTTCATATATTATTTATTTTAATATTTTAATAACCATTTAATTGATATATATCGTAATAAAATAATTACTACATCATTATTGTATAATATTTAATATACTTATCTGTTGCACAAAAATTAAAATTAAAATACTATGATGAATATAAATCTAATAGATTTAATAGGAATACTTTTAGTCAAATTTATCTTCTAAAACATCAAACTGTCAAAATGTTATGTTTATTAAATTATGAAGGTGACAACTTTGACATCATTTAAAATAAAATAATATAACTGTCATAATTGATTTTATAAGGACCCAAATGGTCAACAATTAGACATTTGGATGATTTTACTTTATATTTACACTACCAATAATTTTTGGTCTTGTTTTTGATCCTTTTATGGGTATTATTAGTTTTATAATAAATATATTATTGATTTTTCACTAAATAAATAATTTCTGCTTCATTAATGTATAATCTATTATGGTAATTATATATTTCTTAAAAACTAAAAATAAATTAAGATGATAAATAAAACTTGTTATATTTAAAATGAGTATTTATAACCAAATTTATATTCTATAAAACCATATATTAAAAATAATTTAATTATTAAACTTTGAGTGAGATGTATTTCACTTTTATTTAAATTAAATAAATTAAAGGTCTTAATCACAAAATAGTGGGTTCCATTAGATTCCATTTCGACCCAAGTATGAATTAGGGAATTATATAATCATCAAATTATATTAAGACAAGTTTTAGGGTAATTTTATAATATTATATTTACCCTTAATTACTATATTTACGTTTAACTATGGTAAATTAAATTTATCGTAGTTACTATCCATAATGCCTAAAAATAAAAAAGTATCATATTGACATAATTTGGTCCTACTAATTAAAAATATGGAATCCATTTTTTCAAATTAAATTCACATATGTTTTATTATTTAATTTAAAATTAATCCCAATGTTGAGAAAACGTGTTTTAAAAGTTAAAACATTAGAAAAGATTAAAACATTTTACCCATGAATTTAGTGTGGATTCAATACTAATGACATACATTATATTAAATGGTAAAAAGATATTATATTTAATATTTAAAACCATTAAATATTATAATTTAACAATATAAACTATCTTGATGAAAAATGTTGTTCTTAATTAAAATTTAGTGTATTTTTACTATTCATCATAATATGAAAGTTAAAAGAAAAATATTAAAAAAATTATCCAATGTAATTTTTTTTAAACTTATTGCAATGAATAAGTTTATTTTGTCTTATTTAACTAATAAATTTCTCAAAAACTAGATTTAACGTGGGTGCGCAATCAAAAGGCGGTAAAACTGCATTTTTTTTTAAAATACTCATTTTACCCAAAAAATTATTCTGTTTGTATACCATGTTCTAGATAATTTGTAAGATGAATGATAATGTAATAAAGTTCACAATTTTGTTAATACATTTCATAACATATAGTTCATACTAATATTATAATAATATATCATTTTTTTTATGAAACTCGGTATTGCGTACTACACAAGCTATTGAGGAAGGTCTCTCTTGCGTGAAACACAAGAAATGAATAGTGTTTGCGTATACTACAAGCTAATGAGGTGTTGCGTATTGTGAAGGTTAATATTGGTGTAGCGTACAACACAATACATCAACGAAATTAAAAATAATAATTCTCATAAAATGTCGGGGTGTTAAAGGAAGTATGGTATTTATAATATAATCACCATTTTCAAAAGATATAATGATACTTATCTTATTTACCTCATTTTATTTGTTATATGAAATCATAAATGATGTGTTGGTTGTTCTATCTTTTCAATTATTTTAATATTAATCATTTTTCAAAACTATATTTCATAGAAAATCATAAAATTTGTATTAATGTAAAATATTATAATTACCTACTTACTATTTTTTCAAAGGTTGTAGTCGAAGTATCATTTTATTATTTTATAGAAATGACATATTTTTGTCTAAGAAGAGGGGGACTCAATACATAGTCTAAAGGCCTATGGCCAGGAGGCATGGATACAAGGCTTGAAAGCCCATTTTTGGCCCATAGGGCCCTTGAGTGAATAATACTACTATAGTGCCAGGGTTGCCAGAGTACCTACTACAGTACCTCTACATCAACAATTCCCAGTACAGTGCCTTTGTCGCTAAAATTTCACCACTTCTATAGTTCCACCGCTGCTAGACTATAGCTATAGCGCCCTACTATAATACTACTACAATTAAACGGAAACTATTCTTTGCTCATATTTGATCCTGGGTATTTTAGATGCCAGGAAAGATCCTTTTCCCCTTGGGTACATGCTCATTGGCTATTACATACTTACTATTATTATATATATGATGAAATAATTTCTTATTGGACAATATTCATCTTACCAATGTGATATTGGACATATGGTTAGAAAATTATCAAAACATAAGATAAAAACATTATTGATTAATTAATTCTATAAAATAAGGTAATAAATAATTAAAAATTAATAATAAAAATAAAACAAGCATATTAATAAATTAATTAATTAATATAAGTTTCTTATTCATGAAAAATAACATATTATGTAATGATTCAGACATGAGGTATTAGACACATTACCTTAAAACTATCAATTTAAATGTTTTGTTGATTTATATTATAAATGTTTTTCTTCTATGTCAATTTTAATAAAAATATATTTTCAATATATTTATATGGAAATTAATTAATTATAATAGAAATTTTATGTCTATTTTCACTAATATTCATAGTATTACAAAAGGAATATTTTTATATATTTTTTTATGGAATGTTTTCAATTTCTTTATAAAAGAAAAATGGAATATTATATTATCACATATAAATTGTAGATGAATGTTCCAACAAAAGAAACTATTATTTTCTGTTTAGATTCCATTACATGCACCCATGTTTTCTTCAATGAAAAATCCTCCTTCAATATTTTTATGTGCTTCCAAAAAATATTTGAAATTGAATTGATATTTTGATATGTAGATATAAATTTCTTATTAGTGTAATGAATATTACTATGATTATGATAATGGAAATGAAATATTTTAATTGTGTTGATTTTTTTATGTTTCTTAGTAATGTTTTTTTATTATGGGTTAGCATGATATAGCTCATTATGGTGTGAACAAATGATATAGTCTATGGTGATGGGTGATCCCAACATATCTTTATAATGAATTGGGTAAATGGAAGATGGTATATGATTATGATTGTCCAAGGGGATTTTTAGAATTTATCAAATCAGTTTTTCATAAGTAACATTGATTGTAAGAGTGATATAAAGATGATTTCTCATGTTCCCTAACTAATTTATTTATGAAAACAGTGTGATTTTAGGAAAATAATATTATTTCACTAGGTAAACTCATGAGGAAAATATTATGGGGAATTTTATTCTATATCATAATGGTGAAACCTATACCTTTGTTAAAAAAATTCCATTATATCTTCATGAATGAAAAGAAACCTATATGATTTTTATTCTCTTAATTAAAAATTCAAGTTAAATATTTCATGAAATCATTGGATAGTAATATTTATATATTTCGTTACAAAATAGTAATCTTATGTAAAATTATTTATAAAAAATGAATATTCTTTATAAATATTCATAGAAAATAGTTTTTCTTTATTTATTTTTATATGTCCTCTATTATGATTTTTGTGATCATCACATATTTGAGATAGTTTTTCATATTTCTTTAATGATTATTTGGGACAAGGATGAATTCAAGATGAAAATTTATAAGATTTTATTTGAAAATAAATCTTAATAAATTTTAAATATTGGAGATTTAGGGGCAAATGGTTATTGAGTGGAAGTTTTTACCATATTGTGTAATATTTACTTATGTAAGGGTGACTCCCTTATTATTTAAACCAATAAAAATATAACAATCCAAATAAATACAAGATATTAAATTATTAACCTAAAACTCATGATTTTAAAATTTTTATTTTTGGGTTATTATTAATATAATAATTTTTTCACAAAAGTAAAGACATGAGGATTTTCATTCAATCCACTAACAGTGCTCAAAAATAGTTTTATGTTGGAAATAAATTTATCAAAACATTCATCCTCTATTTTTTTAAAAAAAAATTCAACTAAATTTTCATTTTTCTTAATTTTTTTTATTATTTTCCAAAATAATTTAATGTTTCTTAAATATATAATGAAAAGTTCAATATCCCCTAAACATAGTATATTTCATTTCTCTAATTAAAAATAGTTATATATTTTTTACCTTCCCATAAATTTCAATATTTATTCTTTATTTATATAACAGAATGAGTTTTTATCTAGATAATGTAATTTGAATTCAATGACATAAATAATATAAAGACGTAAATGAATTATTAGTGGTTTCAATTTCACATTCGTAGAGTGATATGATTTTTTGATAATAAATTTTACATATTCTATATTCATATTATTTTATTGATCAAAATAAATCACTTGATATATATGATATTTAAACAAGGAAGTGATAATAATGTTTGTGTTACATGAAGGGTGATACACATAATGAGATTGTTGTGAATCTGTGTGCATTATAACATTAAATATCTTCTTGTATTATGTTATTTTGAAACAACAGCAACGATACTCACTAATGTAGAATATATAATGTCACAAATTTATTTTTAATATTTTTCTTCTTTTTTATGGGCGACTTATTCCCCTATGACACATATTTATTTTACAACTATTATAATATCCATAAAATTATAGAATAGAACTAAAAAATGTATAAACTTGTTATTTTACAATATAAGTGTATAGAATCCTCTCATCAACCAAGCATAGATAAATCTTAATAAATGGTTATCATAGATGAGTAATTTTCTTCCAGAAAAACTTTTAATAATCATATTACTTCTACATGTAGATAAATCTCTAGCCAATATTCACAATTTTTCCTTCCTCATTTGACAATTCTGTATACAAATCCCATTTCTATGTATAATCATTATGTATTGTTTTTTATATTCATGGAATAATACCTAATTACTATTTCAATATCCAATTATAGAAAACAATCATTATTTTTATTGAGTTAAATTATCTCCTTCAAATTAACAGTCATTGAGTAAATGGTTCCATCAAAACATCTTAACTATTCAACATAAAATTCGACATGATTCCCTCTTGTGATATTAGAATTATCTTGTATATCATATTATTTCAAATATTCAAATGAAATTTTTTATTATATATATTTCTATATAAGAATGGATTCAGGGAGTTTGGGGTATGAAATACCCTCAACATTATATTATAATTTATTGGGTCCATACTCCTAGACGTCACTTGTATTAAGATCTAATGTTTGATCAATGTGTTTAATCCATGAATAAAATTTCACATTAAATGTATGAGTTATTTCAAATTGTATTTATTAATTATATATTTTCATTTATCTAAAAATTCCACATAAAAGTATCCTATAAAATATATATGTTATGAATCATTTAAATTAGAATAAAATATTTTAAATTTTGTGTATTTTCACATTTTTCATGTTTCGTGAAAAATGTTATAACTGAACATAATGATCTACAATCAATTGTCATGGTGCCGATGCCTTATGACCAATTATGTAGTATCACCTCAAAAGATTATGATGAGGACATATTATCAACTAGTAATTATTTACAATCATTCATTTTCAATCTTTCCATTGTTAGGCCATAACCGTATAGTCACACAGTGGTTTAAAGAGAATATTTACATATTGGTTCAAAGACAAATTATTATAGTAATTTATGTTTGTATAGTTTATGATCCAGGATAAAAACATTCTTGATATGAATTTTATAATTCTTAAATGCCAGTTTATCATTCATAATCACATAAAAATACCATCCGATGAGTCTTAAATGTTTTCAAATATCAACACTCTATGGATATATTTTCATATATTCTTCTTACTTATTTTCTATTTGATCTAAACATAAACATTAAAAGATAAATATGTCATATTTGAATGGAGTAACTACTCAAAATTCATTTAAAAATTATTTTATTAATTTATTCTTTAACTTGATAACTTTTAATGACCCTATGAATATTAAAACACCAATTATAAAACTAATTCAAATATTAAAAGACAATACAATAACGTACTTTCTGGATAATTGTCCAAAAATACATTACATGAGATTGACCTATAATACCTCTGAGCCTCACTCATATATTAAAAAAAATACTTCCATGGGAATCATATGAAATATATAAAATATTAATGAAAATTTAAAAGGTCTCAATGATCTGAAACTTAAATGAAAAAACATGTACAATGTATTCCTTCTTAGTTGAAGACACTCTATCATACTGTATAGAAAAAATATTTATCTAATTTTTATAACATTATTCATATATATTATAGTTTATATACATAATTTATAATCATTTATTAAAATATGTACGACTGAATTATTCATATTTCTTTTATTAGGTGTGAGTAATTATAATTATTTGGCACACACATGTAATATAAATTTCAATCGTCATTCCATAATAAAGTGTTTATAATTCTATTTTTTATGGTAAGAGTTATGTAATATCTAATGATTTTAAAAAATTACTATATTTGATAGTATATTAAATACTTAAAACTAATCATAAATGTAAGAGAAAATATTATTATTTAAATATGAACATTAAAAACAACTCACTAAATTAGTGGGTATTGATAGGATTAAAATAGGATCAAAATATATATAAATTTTTTAATAATTTATAACTTTTTTAATTTTTATTAGTAAATAAAAAATATTTCTTTTTAGAATTGTTAGTTTGTTCTTCAAAAGTATATTTACCTCAAAAATGGTTTAATTTCATTTATGAGAAAAATTATTTTTAAATACATTCATGAAATTTTAGAAATTTTATTTGATAAATATAATTTCATTTTTGAAATAATCAAATCAAAATTATTATATAGTGAAATTTTTTATTTTCTTAAAATGATTCCTTTTACAGTGAAAGGTGAAAAATAATGATTTTATTACTAATGGTATTTTATTTTCGATTATTTCAAGTATGAAATTATATTTTGAATTAGGTGTCAAATTTTATTGGCTCGTGTGTATTTAAAATAAACAAATTACAGTTTTTATTGATAAATTTATATTTAATTTAGTATTAAATAATTTTATACGTAAATATAATTTCTAAAAAATAGTTTGTCATCATGATTATTAGTATAATTTAAATTAAATTTTAAAAAAAACAATTTTTTATTTTTGGTAAATGGATTAAATATTTGTAATTTGTGGATCTATATTTTGTAAATAGTTATTTTAATTATTGTTCAATATAGATAATAAATCTAGTAATTTTTTATACCATGATTACTAGAATAACACGTTTTTTATGTTAAAAATGAAATGATAAGGATTATAAAATGGCCCTAATAGTTGAAAAAAAATTATGATTATATTTCTTTTGTATTCATCAAGAGATTTAATATATGGTTTTTCCGATTTTTATGTTATTATAACCTTTATAACATTTAATTTAATGATATTTTGAAATTGTCACTCTATTTTTTTAATAACTGTAATATTTTAAACATATTCATGACTTGAGGATATGTTTAGTAATAAATTTTATTTTGAAAGGTAATTATTTATCTTTACCATTGTAATTTTAAAACAATTAGTGAAAATATAAATACTTTAAACTCTTAAACAACACTTACACAATAATTATTGATATAATAGAATAATAAAATAAATAATAACAAAACTATTAAAAATATTATTATATAGAGGAATTTCTATATTCTAAAAATATTCTAGATAAAACTGAAATGTTATATATTTTTGTATCCATTTTATTATAAATTATGTTTTTTTATTTATTCAACAACTATCAAAGTTAATGAATAGTTCTAAAATTTACATTTTATATATTTTATAAAAAAAATATTTTATTAAGGATATAAAATATCTAATAATAATTACATCATCCAAGTGATTATGATATTTTTATAAATATCATACATTTTCCATTTTTGGATTTTATCGGCTTATTTTAAAAAACAAGACCCACAATGTGTAAGAACACGTTTTGTCACTATAAGAGTGAAATGGGTTATGATGGGGACAATACTAATTAAAAATTGTCGAGCTATGATATAAACATGTTAATTATTATTATATGAGTTTATTTAGACTCATAATAATCTTATAATAAATTATTATCCATTTAGAATTATTTTAAAACATATTAAATTTATATTAAATTAATATTTAAGAAATTACAAAGGTACACCTCACCTCTCTTATAAATAACACAACTTTCTAATTTAATTATAATTAGAAATAAAATAGGTTTTTAAATTATGAAAAACATCCTACATCCAAATGCACTTTTTATATTCTTTATTTACGTAATCATACCAATCATAGAGGTAATTTGAGAGTTATGAAAAGAAAATTTCCTATTGAAGATGTATAGTGTATAACCACATTATTTATATTGAGTTATTATTCTCCATACAAAATATTATTAAACAAGGATAAAATAATAAAAACGTTATCCAACATGTACTGAGTTGTTTATATGTTAGTGTAAAAACATATATCCATATTATATTTCATCAAATGGGAAATGAAATCATCATTCGAGTATAAAAAACTATCTTCATGGAAACCGATGAAATTAATTTTCTATCACCATCTATCATTTATGAAATATTATAATGGAATTAATATCTATATATGATATTAATGATATTATTAAAATTATTAAAATATATTATATCATATACCTACTTACCTTTCCATTCCTTAGAAATTGGTAACATCATTCATGCATACGTGTGGACTACCACATCCACCACACAATGCATTTCATTTTTCATCACCAAATCACATAGATAATACATATATATATATATATATATATATATAATAAATTAATATTAAAAATATTATATTATGATTAGTTAATTAAGAAAAAATTATAATTACCTTCCTTCTATAATGATGGTTGAAAAATGGAAGGGTTTCTCTTGTGTATGTACAACCTACTATCTAAAAGATTGTAACGTAGTTCATTTCTCTAACACGTATTTAATTACTGGATTTAAAGTAATAATTTATCTATAATTTTTTTATTATATCATTATTATTAATATAGAGACTATTAAATAATGTCCCCTTGACCATAGTCAATATAAAAACTCTATTTTGGACTTATGAATTGAATATCATCAAAAAAACTAACCCTAAAATAAATTATTGTTATAATTGTTATAAAAAAGGTAACAAGTGAGATAAAAGTTATAACAAACATAAAAAATATTCTCAATAAATTAAATAACTAACATATGTTTATTATACATGATGATAAAGAATGTATGTGTTGAGTCAGAATCATGTTGAGGGAAATTTTTAAAAACATTTACTATTAATATTTCATTTAAACTGCTCTTTTCCTTCCATGTATATATTATAAAATTATTTTATGGATGTACTTTTATGGAAATAAGTGAATTGTAAAGGTAATTTTATGTTAATTTTAAATATATTTCAATTGCTCTCAAAATTATTCTTTTTATGAAAGGACTTTATGTTCTACACAAATGAAAACCAAATGTTATATTTTAATGTATACAATAATAATGACTTTTCCCACCACCATAATGGTTATTTGAAATTTGGATTCCATTACATTGTTCAAATTTTTAGTAAAATAAAATACCTCTTTCAATATGTTTTTAATAATTTAAAAAAAATGTTTCAAAATGGAATGAATATTTCACTGTTTTGAATGTGTTCTTATAGGTAAAATAAATATTTTGAAAATAATAATCTTTTATGAGTATATGTAATTATTCTTGGGTATTATTTATAATTATTGGTGGTTCACTTATCATATAACTATGTGTGATCCCATTATATATCTTCAATGCATTGGGTAAAGGTACATATATGACCAGTGAGGTTTCCCCTATGTTATTATGTCAACATATTATGATGATTATTCGACGTATAACTCTGATGGTTATTTCAATAGAATCTATTCTGGATACTATAATTATAGTCATGATGCTCATTCATAAAGTAACTATGAGGGTTTCACATTATATATTGGTTATATAAATATGATTTCCCAAGATTACAACTTATTTTATCTATTCCATATAGGGGTTCTAAAAGATTCCTTTTAGAAAAAATACTATTATTTCAAACTAAAACATTTTTATTTCATATGATAAAAGAATATTGTGATTTTTTCGGGTTTTAATTATTTTCATAAGACTAATGTATTTTTTGATTTTATGTCCAATACTGATATTTTATACTCATACTATGATTTAAAATATTTTTCAGTTGATGAGGATGGACAAGGATGAGGTCAATATAAAAATAGTGAATATGTGTCATGAAAAGTAAAAATGTATCTATTTAACTATTTAGTTTAATGAAAAAATATTAATATTGGATATTAGTGAACACATTATAATACATGAGTTTTTTATGTAAGAGTTAAGAACAAACCCTCTAAAAAACTAAACCTAAAGGTAATTGGGAATGAAAGAATGTGATATATAGTAAAATTGACTAGAATATTTAATATTTAATTTTTATACCATTGAGTTGGGATCAAAGAAGTATCATGATAAATATAGTGTTTGGGATAATGTTAATTTTAATATCTTGAAATATTTTATTTAATAGTGAACATTAAATGATATATAATTTTAATATTACCATATTTCTCTATCTAAACTGTATATGTTTAGAATTATTTTTTAGTGGAAAAGGGGAATATGTGGTATGAAGGAATGAAGAAGAAAATATACTCCTAAATAAGAGACCTATAATTTTTGGAATTGGAACTGTGATTTTTTTATTATTATAGATCAATTTATGCATATAAAGACAAATAATTTACAAATATTTGTAGTAATTAATGATTTAAGAATATTCATTAAAAAACATAACAAAATCATTTCAATGTAGTATAGGATTAGTGGCTTTAAAAACTGGGAAAAATATACAACAAGATCAAAATACATCTACATTTTCTCCCGCTTATTCCTTCATATCTGTACCCCTTTTACCTATCATTCTAGTAAATTTTTTGAAAAACTTGGGTAATAACATAAGAAAGGATGACATTCAGTTCTCAGTAAGGTTGGAGATATTAATCATATCATAATCATAATACATAAGTACATAACATTGGGAAATCAAATCATGTATATGAATGATCATGGTATCTTTCTTTCGGGTAAATAAAAAAAGTTCATAAATAATATTTGAACATATTCCAAAAATTAATAACATAAGACATGGAATTTTTGGCACACACATAAAAATATAAACTCATTTCATATTAGTTAAGACTCATTTACAAGACCATATTATTGAAAAAATTCCATTAAGGGACCAGGTATACATTACATTCCAGCCATGTATTACAAATCTGGGATTATTTCATGTTCTCTATCTATCTTTGTCATGAGATATAATTCTTTACCTAACACATTAGAGGGAGATATAGGTCCCACCAATCCCATAATTAAATCATTCTAAAATATGGCACATAAACATAAATCGTTCATCATTTCCTATTCATAGGAATAAAATGTGTATCTTAAACATCATATCATCATAACATAATCTATATAAAAAAATTAAATTTCATAAATTCCATTATAAACATAATAAAATATACTACTAAAAATGATAGTATACATGATAAATAATCCTTTTAAATAATTCCATCTTACATTGAAAATAATTTTGATACAATGCATGAATTTAATTCACGAGGAAAATATCATTTCCTTTTCAATTATATTTTCTTGTATCGAAATTCAACACAATATTAAAATAAAATATTTCTTTTAATATAACATTGAAATATTTTATTATAATTTTCATCTAAATACAATGTTATGAAAGCCTAAAACCCCTCTATTCCATATATGTTAAAAGAAAACATTTTTCAAGTACTCTTTCCGAATAAGTCAAAAATTACCTCTTATAAAAAAATATGACAAAATATTACTTTAATAGTGTAGATTTAAAAAAATACAAAATGGGTAAATTATAATTTTAAAAAATTGTTGAAAATTAGAAATAATATAAATTATTTTGGAAACATGGATGTCAATTATAAATATACCCTTGTAAATATTGATGTATAAACAATATTATATAATAATGAGTTTGCAAAATTATCCATTAACATATGTTTAATATCCATTTTATGTCTCCCAACCACCTGAATAATTATTTAAATAATTTTGTGGACTTATTAAATAATCATAGTCATTTTTTGATATTATAAATGATCATATTATCATCTTCTTGTTATTATCATTTCATTATTACCCATTATTCATCTATAAATTGAATTATTTTCATATGCATGTTTTTCAAATATGTTCTGATTATTCTTCATGGCTATAGATAAATCATTTATATAATTATATTAATATAAAAAATAACATTTTTATTTATTATATAGATTTATATTATCAATATTTGAATGATATATTATATAATGAATCGTATTGCATCATCGAGATGTTATGTAATACGTACGCACGAGCGATAATATAATTCTTTTTGTTATGAAATGGGATAGAATTTGATGGTAAAAATATTATTATAGAATAATTATCTTATTATAGTAATAATACGTAGTTTTTATTTCTATCATATACCCATTCAAGTAAAATTGTGGTGAAAAAAATTACCCCACGGCTTGGAGAAGATAATCCATACGCACGAACACGTAGTGATTTGGTTTTCCGTAGGATAATTAAGATGTGTAATATGGTTTTTAAAAAACCATAATAGAAACTCAGTATATATTTGATACTTGATTTATCACATAATAATGGAAATGTAATTTGAAGGGGAAGTATAAGAATAAATTATCTTGAGAGTGTTGGTAAAGGAGATTACAACTTTTTCGGTGAGCTCCCTCTAGATCTCCTCTTAATGGAAATAATTTGGTTTTCTGAAAATACAATAAACACTAGAATGTGACTATAGAAGTTGATAATGTAAATTGGATGGGTATGAATTAACTTTAAGTCTTAATGAGTTTGGAATAAATGTGGTAGGGCTTTCCCATTTGTAGTTGTGGTTGGGGGCACCATAATAATTTCTAAAAAATATTATTTTATAATAAATTAAAACCACATAAAAACCATCAAAATGTATTATTTTATAAGGAGAGATGACAGAAGGTTGTAACATCATCAAAATATAAATTCTATACATGTTTTTTGACATTTTAGTTCATATCATTTAAATTATCACTTAGTTATTCTATTTAGTTTTTAACATAGTTGAAAAATATTTCAATATTAAAATGGAGAAATATTAAATTATTTTTTGTAAATTAGTATATAAATTAAAAATTTATAACATTTCCAAAAATATAATAATTATTATATATTATTAAAAAAATTATAATTTTTAAATAATTTAATATTACATTATTATGATATAAAATAAATAGTATCAAATTTTATACAATAAAATATGTTTAATAATAAAAACATAAAGATAATAAGTTCACTTAGACAAAATTGTTTTATTATATTCACAATACATAAAGGTAATATATAATTTTTTTCATATTTTAATTATCCAAAATTATATTTATTTTATTATTTTTAATAACATTTGTTAATTATATCCATTAAAAAATAAATACAACATCATTTTTGTGTTATTATTTAAAATAAATATTCATTGAATAAAAATTTAAAAAAATACATTGACAAATATAAATCCTCTATATTTCATTAGAATACTTATAATAGAATATCTCCTTTAAAATTTTTAACATTATTAATGTTTTCTTTAATAAAACATTAATGTGACCACGTTAGAATAACTTTATGAAAAATATTATAAGTATCATAATCATTTAAATATGTCTCAATTATGTAAATAAATAGTCCCTTTTATTATTATTGTTGATATATACTTGACCAATAAGTTTTTTCCATGTTTTAATTTCTTTTAAAGGTTTTTATAATTTAACAAAAATTATTTTATTGATTTCTCAACAATTAACTAATTTCTACTTCATTAATTAAGAATCTATTATTGTAATTATTTATTAAAATTAAATTTCCAGAATAAATAAAAACATATTATATTTCCAGTGATCCTTTATGGTCCAAATTTTATTATATAAACTTTTATTAAAAATGATAAAGTTATTAAAAATTCAGTAAGACATATTTCACTTTTGATTAATTAAATTAAAATAAATATCCAAATCTCATCCAAGTTGCATTTAAAGGATTGAAATTTGAAAATGGATGATTTAGGATTAAACACAATCATCTAATGATATTATGAAATGTTTTATTCTAATTTTATTATATATTTTTTACCCTTGATTAATTGATTTACCCTTTTATCGTATTAATAAAAATTAAAGATGTTAATATTCATAATCCCGAAAAATAAAAATGATTATATTTAAATATTTTGGACCTAATTATTTAAAATATAAAACCCATTTATTATAATTCATGACATTGATGTTTTAGTTGTTAATTTTAAATTTATCTCAATGTCGATATGAGAAAATGAGTTTTTATGAGTGAACATATTATAAGAGATTGAAATCATTTTATTTCTAAATTCATTGTAAAATTATTTCCAACAACCAATATTATATTAATTTATATAAATAATGTTTATTTATAGTATAAAACCATTAAATAATATTATTTAACAATATAAATTAATTCGATGACCAAAATATGTTTTCAATTAAAATTGTGCATATTTTTACTAATAATTAATGAAATAAATATATCAAAAAAATATAAAAAATTCATGAAATGTAAATATCCATATACTATATAATAATTAAATGTTTATTTTACAATATAAAAATTATTAATGTGTCAAAATTTTAATTTAAAATGGGTTCTCAATAAAAAGTTAGTAAAATTACCCTTTTGAAAAAATATAAGTTTACGTACATAAAATACAGTTTATTATTATCATAAGACTAAAATATCTTCTAGATGTATAAAAAATATTTTATCAAAATAAATAACATATTTATCTCTTTAATTTACTTTACTAATTTTAATTAAATTTATTTATTAATACAAATACAAAAATACTTCATATATTTTAATTTAGTGAATATTTTTAATACTTATTTAGTAGACAAATAATTCATTATGCTTTTTCATTTGTTAGATATATGTATTCATTCTAACATAATGAATAGGGTATAATGGTCATTTTATACCAATGTGATATCACAATTCATTTAAACTCATGATTGCATCCAACACAAGTTATTGAAGAAATGAAATTATTTGAAGAAAATATTTCCTAAAAAACCTGTGTGTTCATTCTACACCCCCATACCAAATTTCACCGTTGGAAATTTTCACTTGAATAAAAAAATGATGATACATCTGCTTCATCATGTCATCAAGTTCACATAAATCTTCTTTAAATTGGTTCTTCTGTCCAAAAATGTTATCCAAGAGAGGGGTCTAGTTTCGTAGAACTTATCCGTTGTAGTCTAGAATCACTATTGGATGTTTATCATAAGAAAGATCATTCTATAGTGGTATGACTTCTGAGCTTATAACATGTGAAGGGTATGATATCTACATTCTCATGATAGATACATGGAACAGATAATGAACTTGAGAGTGTTTCAATAGAAGTTCTAATCTATTATCAAACTTTCCAAC
Source organism: Viscum album (assembly GCA_963277665.1). Classification (NCBI taxonomy): domain Eukaryota; kingdom Viridiplantae; phylum Streptophyta; class Magnoliopsida; order Santalales; family Viscaceae; genus Viscum; species Viscum album. Next base: position 1,377,435,820 of record OY728147.1, on the reverse strand, counting down.
ACGATCCAAAATTTCAAAAGGACTGATATACCAATGGATAATCTTTCCCATCATTATAAATCTCATTATTAACTTCTCGGGAGATATTCAAAGATACAACTTATCATCTACCTCATACTCTTGGTATTTATTTGGTTTTCATCATATGTTTTTCTGACATTGAGAAGGTATTATGTGTTATTGAATATATCTGACATTCTCTACAATTTAATCAATAGGACCTCTTCCTAATATCATTATTTCCCACAAATATATCCCATCATGTAGGAGTTCATGTAGTACCCCCATGTTTTGGGTAAGAATCCCTTTCCTCACATTTTCTTATTGGTCTATCTTTAATTGGGTTTCCATAAAATAGAGAGTTTCTATAAAATATAGAGTTTCTATAATATAGATAGTTTCTATAAGGTTTGGTGTTTCCATAATGTTGGTTGTTTCCAAGAAGTTGGTTGTTTCCATAAAGTTGGTTGTTTCCATAAAGTGGGGTGTTTATATAAAGTGGTTTGTTTCCATAAAGTGGGGGTGTTTCCATAAAGTGGGATGTTTCCATTAAAATGGTAATGATCAAGTATGGGAGAGTTTAAAGGTTTTATAAGGTGTGTTTGGTACAAAAGGAAGGTCGTATGATCAATACACGGTTGGCCCAAACCGTGTGGTCAAATTTTGCGCAGAGGGAAAATCTAGATCCTATTTTCTAGGAGCTGACACGTTTTTGCTCTATATATTTTGTTTTGGCATTAAAACGCCCCTATTTAGAGTTTAATCTCCCTAGAAGGCTGGAGAACCCTCTCCCATGTGTTTGAGCCAACCTAGAGCCTTCCATTTGTGATTTCGAGTCTGATTCTTGAGGTATGTCACCATTATTTCCAGATTTGTCATATTTTCTTAGAACTGCTTAGATCTACTTCTGTAATCACAATTCATTCTCATATCAGAACATATATTTGCTATATATATGTTTTTCATGCCAAATAATTCAATTTCGTGTCATGATCTTTCTTGGATAGAGAAATAAGGTCATTCTTGGAGAATCGAACCACCTTCTTGTGTGTTCTTTTTCTGATTGTTGATCATCGTCAAAACCATTGAGGTAGGTGGCTTTACTCTCATCTCCTCTTTCTATAATTTATTTTCTTATATTCAAATTAGTTTATTTATTGTGAAATTCATATAAAAATATTCATTTGTGATGATTTAAGGTTTTTGTGAAATTGCGTGATCTATGGAGAATAGTTTTCCAAAGAGGGTTTGTTTTCAGGAATATAAAATTATAGTTTTAAATTATGGATTTTCTATAATTTATAAAATTTTGAGGAAATAGGGATTTTCAATGGAAGTTTACTTCAATAAAAATGTAGTTTTATTAAAATGGTTTGGCATTGAAATGGTTTTGAATAAAATGGTTCTTAATAAATAGGTGTTTTTATTGAAAGCTCTATCTAGTATTGATTGATGGGATATGGGATTGGTGTTCATGTTTCATATATGTGGCTTAGATGAAATATGACCTTGTGCTTGATGCCAAAGGGATAATTTAACATGGGAATTTCATACACAAGGCTTGGTTGAAATATGAACTTTTCTCGGTGCCAAAGTTTTAATGGAACAAGGTTAACAATTACCTTGTGACGACTTGTTTTATCGGATGCGAAACTACTCTTGAGTAAGGAACTGTCAAAACATAGCCTGCATGGTTGGTTTCATGGGTTTGAAGAATGGTTGGGTATGCTCATTAAGGTAAAATGTGAAATGTTTGTGAATATTGTTTAGTTATTTTTCTAGAAAAAATATTTTTATGGGAAAATTTTTTTCAATTCCACATGTATGATTTTGGTAATGTATAGTTCTTGAAAATTCTTTATATTTAGTTTTAAACTATTTTTGAGAAATAGTTTTATATAAACTATTTTATATAATTTTTGAAAACTCATATATCATAGTGGAATGAGTAGAGAAGTTATTGGGGAAAACCTAATGAGATTTATACTCACCCATGCTTTGGAACATTGTTGCTTCTCTAGATGCGATCTTTTGAAATAAGGGAAAGGTATTGTCTCACACATGTTTAACAATAACCCGTGAAGTTTGGGCTGTTCAGAGATTTTGGAGCCTAGAGAAAGTTGAACATGATGTCTTGAGATCATTGGAGATTCTTTTGTAGTCTATCTGCTATGTACATTGATACTTTGTTATTCTTCTTTTGATGTTTACTTTGATGTGATTTTAGGATACATGAATTTATTGAGTTCTCTTCAATTTGTTCATGCATCATATAGTGAATTTTTTTATTGTTGGTAGGTTTATAGGTTTATTTCATAAAGGTTAAATCGTCCCCCATTTGTTTTTGAAACCCTTCAACATTTATTTCTAGCATTTGGCATCTTGGGGATGTCCCTTGAGGCATATTAATGACTCATTTAACCCTCAAGCCAAGTATAATTAGAAGGTCATTACAAATTGTATTTTCTTGTTTGGCCCTTGCCTAACAAGTAGTCATCAATGTTACTAGTTTTAGAGATTAAATCCATTTTTGTCAACTCCTTGTGTGGGAATCATAGAAAGGAGTAGGATTTATGGAACTTGAAATGTATAGCATAGAAGGGCGTAGCTAACCCTTTTATGTTGAACATCATTTAACCATGGAGTAGGGTAAATATGTGTTCAAATACACTTCTATGATTTTAAAAATCACATTATCATGGGTTTAGCCAATGAGACGACCATGGAATTCATTGTAGAAGAATGACTTCCCACTAAGATTGCATATTTAATTTTGATTAATGATTTGTGATTTTTTTCATAGGTGTGAATTTTTTAAAAATGAAGAATTTGTTTTCAAATGAATGACTTTAAAAAAGTATGGTTGATATATTTTTAAACGGGTTTTATTTTAAAATGAATGATTGGATTTTAAAAAATGGTTGAATGTGGAAAAAAGGATGTTCAGATAGTTTATCTGATAGAATTTGAAATTCTAAGCCATCTGTTCCAAGAGAGTGAGATTGAAAGAGTTTTTTGTTGGTTTAAAATATAGCAACAGATAGGTGTCATAGGAACTATTCATAAGAGGCTATTGAGAATTTGGTTTCACCTGAGCCACAGGTGAACCAATTGTTCATCCAAAGCATCACTCAGGGTTTTCAAACAATTATGTTGGGACTAAAACAAGATACTTTTTTAACGATATATGTATCTAGTAAAAATCCATGTGGAGGAAGTATGATTGTCTTTAATAAAAGAGCTGAGAACTCTAAAAATAATATAAAGAGGATGTGGGGAACCTATTCACTTTATTTCAAACGTGAAATGATTACTTATATGATAAAACTTCATACTCCTCTCTATGAAAGAAAATGTCATGCCTTCAAATGTAGATCTTGTTCTATAAATTTTGGAGGTAGATAAGTTGAAATGGTAATTCTCGATATTAGAGATGGATGTCTATGACGTAATCATGGGTATGGACTGGTTGACAATTTTTAAGGCTCACATTGACTATTATAGGAGAACATTGACTTTCATGACTGAGGATGGCATCAAGCATCTCTTCAGAGGTGAGAGGATGGTAAAGAAAGGTGAAAAGAGCAAGGTGGAACCACTGGTGGGAATGATATCTTAATAGTATGAAGCATTGAATTTTTAATCAATGGAAGAGATTGAGGAAAATAGTTTTCTAGCAGCTGTGGATCAATTTCCCGATATCTTTCCCAATAACTTATTAGGGTTACCACCTCTAAGAGATGTGGAGTTTATGATTGATCTATTTTGCGGGACCAATCCTATATTCCATATGTATTATAGGATGGAACAATCAGATATACGTGAATTGAAAGTGTAGTTATAAGATATGGAATGAAAGGATATCATTCGACCAATTACGTCCCTATGGGCGCCAATGTTTTTGGTAATAAAGAAGGAAGATGAAACTCTTCGATTGTGTGTTGATTATCATAATCTTAACCATGTTACGATAATGAAAAAATATCCACTTCCACACATGTATGATATGTTTGATCAATTCAGGGGTGATTAGTGGTCCTCCAAGATTGAATTGTGATCAGAATATCAACAATTGAGAGTTCAGAAAATGGGTATTCCAAAGACATCTTTCATATGTAAATATGTCCATTTTGAATATGGATTCAAGACATTCGGTCTAACGAATTCATCAGCGATCATAATGGCATTTATTAATCCGATATTTCTAAAATATCGGTATTCTTTTGTTGTGTTGTCTGTGGTTGACATTTTGGTCTATTCAAAGACAAGGGCTGACCATGAGGTGCACCTGGAAGGAGTGTTACAAATCTTGAGAGATAATAATTTGTATGCCAAATTATCTAATTGTGATTTTTTGGATTAAGGAGGTACGCTTTCTTTCCATGTAATTTCTGAGAAAGTTATTTTTTTATCTTGAAAGGATGTATGCAGTTATCTTTAGGCGACGACCGAATAATGCTTTTGAGATATGATGTTTAATTGGTCTAGGTGGTAACTACTGAAGCTTTATGCATGATTTCTTACAACTAGATTCACCAATGAAATATCTATGAAAAGAAGAATTCATCATTCAAATGGAAAGAGGAATATCAGAATTTATTCCAGGAACTGAAAGTTTGGATTACATGGACACCTATCTTGATCATTCCAGAATCAGGGCAAGGTTATGTGGTGTATTGTGAGGATTAGGGATCAGGGTCGGCCTGTGTTCTCATGATATGAGATAATGTGGTTGTTTATGGATTAATGCAGTTGAGGGTGCATGAGAAGAATTTCCCAAATCATGATTTAGAGTAAGCTGTAGTCGTTTATGCTTTGAAAACATATAGACATTATCTGTTTGGTGAGAAATATACAGTGTTTATGGATCACAAAAGACCAAAACACATTTCTCAACATCGAGTTTTGAATATGTGGAAAAAGAGGTTGATAGAGTATCTCTAAATGATTTTCTTTGACATGATGTACACACCAGGGAAAAGAAATTCAGTGGGGGCGTATTGACTAGAAATTAACATGCTCAGTTGGTAAAAGAAGCTAAAAATGAATGGCAGTTGATGTCGGTCATAGCCGAAATGCATGTGAAATGTGGGGACTGACGTGTTGTTGCAGTTTTCTTTTCAGCTACGCTTGTTTTAAATTTAGTATAAATGATCAATGAGGTGCAAACACTTGATGCAGAATGCCCAGTTGCAAGATAAGAACATAATGGTGAGGAGACTATAGAGGGATGGAAACCTGATGGGGGTTCAGTTTTTTGTAACATATATCAGATGGTTGTACATATGTTTTGTATGGAACAACTCCACCATGCATACCACCATTCGATATGGGTTGTACATCTAGGAAGACAAAATATGTATAAGGTGTTGAAGGAAATGTTTTGGTGGATCGACAAGAAAAGGAAGGTGGCCGAGTTCGTCTCATGCTAGTTAACATGACAGCAGGTCAAAGCAAAGCATCAGAGAACAGTGGGTATCTTACAATCTATTCCCATCCTAGTGTGGAAAAGAAAATATATAACAATGGACTTTGTTTCAAGTCTTCCCTAAATGGTCCAAAAACATGATTCCATTTGGGTGATAGTGGATCATCTAACCAAGGCAGCGCATTTCATCACTATTTGTGAAGCTAAAGTGGTGGAAGATCATTCAAATATATATATATAATAAGTATTAAAAAGTCATGTCATACAGGTGTCAATTGTCTCAAATATAGATATGAGGTTCACATCTCATTTCTGTAAATCCTTATAGCAAGCCCTTGTGTATTAGTTGTCTTTGATCATGAATTATCATCTTCAGATAGATGGGAAATCTGAGCAGACAATATGAATGTTGGAAGACATGTTGTGGGCATGGGTAATGTATTTTGGTGGCTCATGGGTGGATCCCATACCCTTAATTGAGTCCTCATTCAATAACAGCTATCAATCCATGATACATAGGGCTCTGTTTGAAGCATTTTATGGGTGTCCTTGTAGTTCTGCACTATGATGGGTGGAAGCTAGTGAAACATCACTATATTGGAAAATCCTTGTGCAAGAAACAATGAAGAATATCTATTTTATTATAATGAGGATGGATATGGATAAGAGTCATCAGAAATCATCTGCAGATCACCGTAAAAAACTGTTGTTGTTCACTGTGGGTGATCATGTCTTCCTGAGAATCACTGCATGGCATGGACATCATCACATAAGGAATCAAGGAACGTTATACCCTAGATAAATTGTTTCCTTTTGAGATACTGGAACATGTTGGAGAGCTATCATATCGATTTTCATTACCACAACGGTTTATTTCGGTGCATAATGTGTTTTATGTATCCTAGTTGAAAAAGTATCAACTTTATCTTGGCTATGTTATCTAATGGGATCACATTGAGCTTCAACTGGATGCATCATTTGTACATATCCTAGTTCCAATCATGAATATAATAGATAATGTCTTTTAAGGGGAAATAATCATCCCATTACAGGTTTAGTGACTACATAGCCAGATTTAGGAAATGACTTGGGAACATAAGAAGGAAATGAATGAGCAATGGCATGAACTCTTTTTGGCCAATGAGGATTTTTGACATTCCGAGGATGGAAATACTAATGGTGGGGAAAATATTGTACCCCATGTTTTAGGTAATATCCCATTCTTGCGTTTATTTAATTGGTGTGTGTTTAATTGGGAGTCCATAAAATCTAGAGTTTCCATAAAATAGAGAGATTCCATAAAATATAGATTATATATTATATAGTGATTTTCCATAAATTTTGGTGTTTCCAAAATGTTGTTTTTTCCAAAAAGTTGGTAGTTTCCATAAAGTGGGTTGTTTCCATAAAGTGGGTGTGATTCCATAAAGTTAGTTGTTTTCAAAATGTGGGGTGTTTCAATAAAGCTGGATGTTTCCATAAAAAATTTGTTTCCATAAAAAGGGTCATGGTTAAGGTATGGGAGAGTTTGGGAGTTTTATATGGAGTGTTGGGAACAAAAGTTTGGTCGCATGATTTATACACAGTTGTCTCAAACTGTGTGGTCAAACCATGCACAGAGGTCAAATCTAGATCTTATTTTCTAGGATCTTACTCATTTTTCTCTATATATATTTTTTCTTAAAAACACTACTATTTTAATATTACACTCCCTAGATGGATATATAACCCTCCCGCCTGAGTTGGAGCAATCCTAGATCCTTCCTTTGGTGAATTCAAGTCTAATTCTTGAGGTATGTCACTATTCTTTCTGGATTTGTCATGTTTTCTTATATTAGCTTAGATCTACTTCCTTGATCTCCATTTTATCTCAGATCTAATCCTATAATGTTTATATCTACATTTTTTGGTGAAAAATAATTCATTGTTGAGTCATGATCTTTCTAGGATAATAGAACTAAGGCTGTTCTTGGAGAATTGACCTGCCTTCTTGTGTGTTCTTTGTCTGATTGTCAAGTTTCATCAAAACCTATGAGGTAGGTGGCATCACTCTCATGTCCTATTTATATAATTAATTGTATTAGATTCAAATTGGTTTATTTATTTTTAAATTCCTGGAAAATATTATTATTTTTTATTTATGGTTTAAGTGAAATTGTGTGATCATGGTGAATAGTTGTGCAAAGTGGGTTTTGTTTCATGGATTTAGATTGATGATTTTAAATTATTGATTTTCTAGAAATTCTAAATGGTTGATGAAAAGGGGTTTTTAAATTGAAATGGCTTACAATAAAAATGTTTTTTTATTGAAATGGTTTGTAATTGAAATGGTTTGTATTGAAATGGTTTTGATGGAAATGTTTTTCGACAAAAAAGTGTTTTTATTGAAATGCTTCTTTTGGGTTGATTAATGGGCATATGTTGCGTGTGTTCTTATTCCATATATGAGTCTTGGTGGAAATATGACCTAGTTTTCAATGCCAAAGGATTAATGGAACATGGGAATTGTAGACATGAGTTTTAGTTGAAATATGACCTTGTGCTCTATGCCAAAGTGTTAATGACAGTTGAGAAACAATTTCCATGTGACGACTTAGTAGATCAATGAGAAACTACTCATGAGTATGGTATAATAATGCATCATTCATGGTTTGTTGCATGTGTTTGAGGAATGTTTGGGTATGCTGATAAAGGGATATTGTTAAATGGTTCTAATGATTTATTTGTTATTTTTCTGAAAAAATATCTTGCTGAAAAAATTGGTTTCAATTGCACTTGTACGATTTGGGTAATGAATGGTTTTGAAAACATGTTTAAATTTAGTTATAAACAGTTTTTAAGAAATAGTTTTTTAAAAAATATTTTATATATTTATTTCTATATCATATATCCTAGTGGCATTAGTAGGGAATTCATTGCGGAAAACCTTCTGAATATTATACTCTCCGCTTCTTAGTTTCTTTAGTGATTTGGGAGATGCTATTTTCTGAGAAAAGGGAAAAGGTAATGCTTCACACATTTTTATCACTAACTCATTATGTTTGGGTGGTTCTAAGATTTCGTAGCATTGAGCTTATTGAGCATGGATAATTGAGGTGTTTGGAGAGCCTTGTATAATTTATGTAATGTGTACATTGATACTTGGTTATTCTTCTGCTGATGCCTATATTGAAGTGATTTTGTTATACATGAAGTTGTTGATTTCCCTTCCATTTTTTCATGCATCATATAGTGAATTTTTGTTTATATATGGTAGGTTTATTGGTTTATTTATTAAAGGGTAAATCATCCCTTACTTGTATTTGAAACCCATTGTCATTTATTGTTAGTCTTTAACATCTTGGGGATGTCACTTATGGCCTACTAATGACTCGTTGTACTCTCAAGCCAATGAGAATTGGTGGGTCATTATAGTTTAACATTTAATTATATATAGGGATTTATAAAGATCCATATAAATACTAGGGTGAAAGATTTTTTTATAATAATATTATACTAATGTACGGTGTTGATCCCAACCACCATTGAAATCCTGAGAGAAGTCTCTCATCATGTCTTCTAGATTTTGAATTGTCCTCTTAGATTGACCGTCTCCTTGTGGATAATAAAAAGTAATGAGACATAACTCTGTATCGAGATCCTATTAAAGACGTTTCCAATACATCATTTTAAACCTTATTCTTGATCAGGTGTAATGGAAAGTGGTAATCCATGCAAATCTTACCACTTTCATTACATATATCAGGGAAAGATGATCCGGAGAAAAATCATCTATAATAGGAATGAATTTTTCTTACTTCTTAAGGTGATCAACTATATCCCATATATCATTTTAGCATTTAGATTTTTTGGGATGTTTGACAACAATGTATTTAGTGATGTTTTCCTATTTAGATTTTTGTATAAGTAACAGAAGTAATAACCCCTCAATGTTCTATCTCCCAGCTTTAACTCTTTGACAAAACAATCACCGAGAGGCATATTTAGAAACACATATTTTTATGCCATCCCACCAAAAATACCCTTTTGTGTCAACGAACATCTTTTTAATTAATGGATTAAAAGACAATGATGAAGTATGAGTCATATCCAATAGATCCTTAATTAATTTTTGTATTTGAGGTATAAAAACACAGTTCCTCAACCTTATTATTCCATCATTATCATGTTTGAATTTAAGAACATTTATCACCATCTTTTGTAGCTCTACACCATATTTTTATGCCTACATAGGCTTAACATGTATAGGATATTTAACATTTATTTGGAAAATAAAGGATTTCATTCCATCTATTAAAATTTCAAGATCCAACCTTCAAAAATCAATAAATATTAGATCTTATGTTATCCTCATAATAGATAGTCTTGAATGGTCCTTTCAAATCAATGAATCTTCCACCTTGGTTAATTTACCAGGGTGGTAATGTATCTATTAGTCATAATCATTAATAAACTCCAACAATCCCCTTTTTCACATATTCATATAATATTGTCTTAAAATACAATTTTATCATTTATGTTCAGTATAAATATCACACCATTAACTATAGAGATAATGAATCCATATCCTAAATGAATATATTAATACATCTACCTCCAAATCATGGTTTGGGTAATTTTTCTCATTTTTTTCAATTGACGTGTGGCATAAGCTATCACTATATCATTTTGAACGATTACACATCACATTCCCTTATTAGATGCATCACTATATATCAAAAACCATTCTCCACTACAAGGAAGTGTGAGCATAAGTGCACTGGTTGACCGTTTTTTAGCTCTTTGAAATTCACTTCACATTCCTATATTTACACGAAATTAAATCCTTTCCAATTCAACATAGTGAGTGGATTGAATATTCATGAGGAATATTTCACAACACATTGATAATATCAATCCCAACCAAGAAAACATTGGATCATTATTACTATTGTTTGTCATGGCCAATGTTTAATAACTTCTATTTTTTTGGATCAACATATATCCCCTCTCTTGTTATTTTGTGACCCAAAAAAACTACCTAAATCAAAAATCCACACTTGTTAAATTTTTCTAAAAGTGTCTCTTTTCTTCATATCTATAGTACAATTCTCATGTTGTTTTAATGATCTTAAATTCTTTAATAATATATATGAATATCATCTATAAATTCTACCAAAAATTAATTAGGATAGCTTCTAAAGACTTTATTTATTATATCAATGAATATAACATGGGATTTAGTAAGAAAAAAATCACTATAAATTCTTAGTGTCCATACCTTTTATGGGATGTAATATTTAGGACATTTTTCTTATGGACCCTTATTTAACGATATCCTTTGTGAAGATTAATCATGAAAAACTACTGAGATCTGTATAGTTGGTTGAATAAGTCATCAATACATAGAATAATATATTTTTTGAAGATATTTTTCTTATTTAGTTCTCTATACTCAATATCGAGTCTCATTGATCCATCTTTCTTATTAATAAATATAGCAGGTTCACCCCAAGGTGACACACTAGGGTATATGAATCCATTTCAAGATTATCTGGGAGTCTCATCTTAAATTCCGAAACCAACATTGGGTCTATTCTATATGGTGTATTTTAAATAGGCATAAAATCTAGATTGATTTCTATAAAAAACTAAACTTCTTGATTTAGTGGAAGATATTGAATTTCTGCTAGAAGGAGATCAAAAAACTCCCATAATAATTGTGTATTTTTATTGGTGAGTTTCTCCCCAAACATTTGTGACAGATAAACTTCAATTTTAGGAACCAAGAGAAATTATATGGATAAAAATTCCACTATAAGTTCATATTCATCCTTGTATTAACAGATGATCATAGACTGATAAGGAATATAATTGTGACTTCTATTCCATGGTAATTGATATAAGTTCCATATAGGTAATTCTAATCCATTCAATGAATCACCTAAATTCCCTCTAAAATAAGGTTTGTAATATTTTCAAGAACCACTTTCCCACCAACATTAATTAAGGAATTATTATAAAACATTGATACGAATGATGTGCTATTGGGATTTGTCACAACTTACTCAACATTTAATTATTTAGGTAATACAGTGTTTCCCTTACAAAAATCAAAAGATATAAAACATTTGGTGGATCCAAAAAAAATAAAACATTGTCTAATTTATAGTGGACGGTATGTTCCCCTCTCACCACTTCATTATTTTAGTCTAAATTGATGATAGTGATCACATATGAAATGACTTTATCTTTGTCCAAAATATTTATTGGCCATTGATCATCATCAATAACCCTTGGATTAGGGCATTGGTGAGCATAATTCCATGTTTCCTTACACATTTAGAATTAATGTGTATGAGGTGGATTATGTGTAGCCTTTTCCCTATTTTCATTATTAGATTTAATTTTCCCATCACTTTAGCATCCAAATACCAGATGACCATCTCTCCCACACATAAAACATTTGGTGGTCCCAATAAGACAATTTCCAAAGTGTTTCATTCCAAACATTTAGTATATTGTAAAAATCATCTTATTTTTATTTTAGTATTTAGATTTACCTTGAATTCAATATTTATCTTCTTATCAAACTCATAGTAATTATGGGTTAATCCAATGTCCATATCATCCTTGAAAGTAGAACAAACGATTTCCTCATATCTATTGATGTACCATATCAATAATTCCATTCAGAGACATGGTTTTAAGCCACTAATGCATAAATAAATTTTACTCTCAGGTTGGAAAACAATTCTAGAAGCCTGCATTGTGATTATTAAAAAAAATTAATAGTTACTAATGCATTCATTGGACATTTTATTAAGTTCAATAAACTTTTTCTCCATTATTGTTTGAAGAATATGAAGAAATAACTAATTGAAAAATATGTTCCTGAACTCATCCTATTACATGGATTAATTTTCATATTTTTGCCTCTTATTCTTCATAAGATTCCCCAATTCATCAGATTCACCTCTCAAATGATATACTTCCATGGTATCTTTATCATGTCCTAAACATTGGATAAATGAAAATATATTTTCGATGGTACTAATCCAGTGTTCATCCATTGGTGGATCAAAAGACCCACCGAATGAAGGTGGATTCTACCTCATGAAGGACTAAAAAGAAAATCTTTCAATCCATTGATAATATAGAAGTACTTAATTATTAATATCTTGATAATGTTGTGTGATAATATCGACAATATTTTGTATTCCATCTCCCATAACATTCTATTGGTTAGGAAGATATTCATGTCATTACTCATCGCATTCAGCAAAAAAATTGTTCTTCCAGGTTCCATCCATTATCTATAACCAAGACTAATAGTATGAGAAACACCAATCATTATGGGAAAACACATAATAATGTCTAAAATTTTAATTTGGGATACTTTGGTTTTATCATAGGTTATTCATGATTATTTAATCAACACTATGATTGTAACATATACTTTGAAACATCCTTAGGGTTATTATGAAGGTTTATAACCCATATAATAACCCATTATTTATATATATATATAGATATTTCTTCAATATTTATTAATATTAAACACAAAAAATAACAAAATCATACCAAGACAGTATAGGTCTACAGTGTTTACAAACAAATAATCATAAACAATTGGTTTATAAGATATCTATATTGTCTCCCACAGTTATTCCTTAACATCTAGACCCCTTCCTCATGTATCGTACTAATAATAATTTTCAAAACCTAGGATAAAAGAAATATAAGGAAGGGTTAGATCAATTTCTTGGTAAGGGTAAAATATAGAGATATCAATCATATCATAATCAAAAGAAATATGAACATAACATTTGAAAATATTATCCTATATATGAAAGATTAGGATATCTTGTAATATGATAAATAATAAATTTTTATAAAGAATCAATGAACATATTCCCAAAATTATAAGATAAGGAATGTAATTTTGGGCGTACACATAATAATAGAAAATCATTTCATATTAGTCCAGGCTCATTGCTAAGACAATCATTGTAGACAAAGTCCATTAATAAACCAGGTTTACATCCCATTACATCCATGTACTACTTAACTGATACCATTTCATGTTCCCTACCTATCTATATAATTATATATAAATCATTACCCATTTCATTGGAGGGTTATACAGGACTAACCCATCTCATAATAGAGTCATTCTTACATGTTCCACAAAATCATAAATTATTCATCATACATAACCCAATGAATAACATGTGTTTCTTAAACATTATTTCATCATAGCAAAATCAATATAAACAGAATTTATTTCTTAAATTCTATTATAAATAGAACCAAATGTAGGAATAATATGTATAAAATACATGGAAAATAACCCTATAAAACAATTCCTTCTTATATGTCAAATATATTTGGTAGAACAAATGAAATTAATTTGTAAGGAAATTGTACTTTATTATTTAAAAACATATTCTTTTTTTTTAAATGACACACAATTTAAAAAGTACCTAATTTCAACGAAAAAGAAATTGTAATATAATAGAGTTAGATTCAACTAAATAATCTGTAATGAAAACGTAAAAGTCGACATTTCATATAAGTTTAAAAAATAATTATTCTTGTACTTTTTTTATGATTAGTAAAAAATTACCTCGTATAAAAAAATATCAATAGATTTGTTTCACACAGTTTGATTAGAAATCACCTAAGAGTATAGTTGAATTTAAAAATTAAACAATAATATAAATAATATTAAAAATTTAGATAACATGGACGTGGATGATAAATAAACCCTTCTAAATATTTATAAATAATCGCGAATAATAATGATATTGTGAAATTATACCTTAGCATAGGTACGATATCATTTTTATTTATTCAAACCTTCTATATAATGATTTAAATAATTTCCATGTCTTATTATATAATCATATTACTTTTTATGATATCATATATGATCATATTATCATATTTTTGTTAATAACATTTCATTATTACTCATTATTTTGGTATAAACGATGTCATTTTATTATGCATGTTTTGTTAGATAAGTTCTGATTATTTTTCTTTGTTTATAATTATATATTTTCTAGAATGATATTTATTTAATATATATCATGTGTAATCATTCGTTGCATTTATATAATTATGCTTTAATGGAAATTTTGGAGAATGAATCACATCGCATCTTGGAGATGTTAGGATATACGTATGTGTGTGCGATGATATCATTCGTTTAATTAACAAAATTGTATAAAAGTGGCTAGTATATATATTATTATATAATAAAAAAATTATAATAATAGTATATATTTATTATTTTCCTAATTATACTCATCAATGTAATGTGGTGGTGAGAAAAATATTACACTACAATGTGGAGATAGTAAGCCATATATACGCACGCATGGTGATTTCATTTTTATAGGATGGATAGAAGGTGTAATAAGGTTTTTCCATAAAAATAATAACGTCACAATATATAGGTGATACCAAAGAAACTACTAATTAATGTTAATAACAAATGAAGACGATGTAGAAGATGAAATTATCTTGAGATACTTGATAAAGGAGATCACCTCGTCGTTGGTGAGCTCCATTTATGTAGCATATTAAAGGCACTAAAATTCGTCTTTTGAGAAGGCCAGAACATTAAGAATTCAAATATGGTAGTTGGAAAGTGAAATTCTATAGGAATGAAATAACATGAAAGCATAATGAGTTATGAAGAAATAAGGGAGGAGTTTCTATGTTATAGTTGAGGTTGGGGGTACATTTCGAATTTCCAAAAATAATAATTTATAATAAATTCAAACCACATCCAAAACCCCCAAAAAAATCTTATTAAAAATATTAATTAGTATAAGGTTATAATAACATAATCCTATAAATAATATATATTTTTTATATCACTTTATACATTATTTTTTTAATTATCACAAAGTTATTCTATTTAATTTTTAAGTAAATAAACAACTATTTCAATATTAAAAAGGAGAAATATTTAATAATTTGATGTCAATTAGAAATAAATTAATTATTAATAACTTGCTAAACCATTTAATAATTATAATATATTTAATACAAATGATTTACTATTTTAAAATAATTTAATAATACATTATTTTGATAAACAATCAATAATGTCATTTTAGACACTATACAGTTAATTGATTATTAAAAATATGAAGATGATAAAATAAATATCAACCAAATGTTTTATTATATCTATATGAGGTTATTTTCATCTAGAAATTGTGTTGAATATATTAATCATCCCAAATTATATTTCTTTAAATATTTTTAATTAAATTTATTTATTATCATAATTAATAAAATAAATAAACACCAAACGTCTGTATTTATTTAACATACATATTTGGTGGATAAAAATTAAAAATAAAACAAAAATATGAACAAAAATAATTTATATTTTATTAGTTTTCTTATAGTAGAATACTTATTTTTAAAATTCATATACAGAAAATGTAATATTTATTAAAACATGAATGTGACAACTTTAACATCACTTTAAATAAAAAATTATAAGTTTCATAATCTTTTTCAGAAGGATTTATATGGTCAATAACTAGACCCCTGGATTAATATGGTTAAAATACACTCAAAAAATAACTTTTTTAAAAGTTTTTTTTGTCTTTTCATGGTTTTTGTCATCATAATAAAAATTATTTTCCGATTTCTCATCAATTAAATAAATTCTTCTTTTTTAATGTATAAGCTATTAATTTAATTAATTATTACAAGTAAATTAACATGATATATTAAAAAATATTTAAATTTATAATTTATTGTCGATTTTATGTTTTTCAATACCTAATATTTAAAATTATATGGTTATCAAAATTTGGGTAAGCCATGCTTATCTTTTCATTATATAGAAAAAATTAAATGTAATAATCTCATCCAAGTGGATTCCAAAGGAATCCATTTTGACCCAAGAATGATTTCATTCAAAAAAACCACATCCAATGATATTTCAACAATTGATAGTGTAATTTTTTTACTTCAAATTTACCATTAATTAAATGATTTTCCTTTTTACCATATTATAAACAATTAATGAAGTAACTATTTATAATGCTAAAAAAATAGAATAATTTATAAATAATCTAAAAATTATAATTTCAAATATAGAATCCATTTTTAAAAATTGAAAAAATAAAATTTTTAGTAATTAATTTTAAAAATTCCTCATTGTTGGAATTAGAAAATATATTTTTAGGAGTTAAAACATTGCAAAAGATTGTAATTTTTTTACGCCTGAATTAAATATAAAATTAATATAAATGTCCTACATTATATTTACTGAAAAATATATATTACATTTATAATTTAAAACTATTAATTAAAATAATTTAACTATATAAACTATTTATTTAAAACAATTTGTGTTCAAATATAATGATTTATATTTTTACTATTAATCAAATCACGAATGTTATCATAAAAATATCAAAAATTTATTGAATGTAAATGTTTAAATATTTGTTAAAAAATTAGTTTATGATGTCATATAAAAATTATTATTTTGTCAAAATTATAATTTTAGATGGGTTCTCTATTAAAATACGGTAAAATTATCGTTGTAAAAACGGTTTTTATACATAAAATACCGTTTTTTCATATACTATGACTAAAAAAACTGTTGGATGTATATCCAAAAAATATTATCAAATATATTACACATGTATTTCATTAATTTCAATGAATAATTTTAATTTAAATTAATTATTAATCCCAAAATAATTATTTTTTTAGATTTAATTGACTTATACTTTTTTATAATAAATTTTTATCTAATGAATTATCCTTAAATTTTAATTAGTTTGATATATATATTCTCAATAATATAAATCCCAATTTATAATGTTCCTTTTATACTAATGGAATCTTGCAATTAATTCAATCTCATGATTGTGTGCAACCCAAGCTATTGAATAATCAAAATAATTTATAGAAAATATTTCCTAAAAACATCTATTTTTTACAATGCACATATTAAATAGTGGTGGTATTCATGAAAGAGAAAAAAAATTAATGACAATATGACTTGTAGATAGTGGATAATTTTAGGAGAAAATCCTCCATCATTTTGTGGATCTTCTAACCCATTGGTCCCCAATGGGAGGACTAAAGCCATAGAAAAGATATTTGATGTCAACATTTATTTTAAAGAATAAAAATATAACTCTTTATCATTATCATTTTGAAGATTAAGTTTATCTATTATGGTATTTTTTACCAAAACCAATGTGAAGGTGTGATAGATTCTCTACATGTCATGTAATGGAAAAAATTTAATAATTTTTTTTCTAGAAAAATATTTTGATATGAATTTTCAAATTCTGATGGTGAAACTCTATTTGAAATTACTGAAAGAAGTTTAGGATTCAATGGATAAATATGATTAAAAATCACATCAGGGTCCAATTATGCAACATATTTTATTCATGATACTAATAGATAAATTAGTAAATTTTATTAGGAATGTAAAACAATTTTAGGAAAATACTTTTCAAAAAAATAATTTAAAATAAATAAATAAATTGTGCATTTTGTGGAGAATGTTGTGATAGTGATTTCAAACCCTCTATTTCCTCAAGAATAAAAGAGTAAGAAATGGCCAATGAGGTAGGAGATTAATATTAATAATAATTCTATACTTAATCCCTTATCATGTTCCTTGTATGGTCAACTGTAATTTCAATGAATTTTTAAATCGTTTTGGAAATTTTAATTAATATGGTAATATTTAAAATATGGATCATGACTACATTGAAACGGATAATGGTAGGGGTAAAGGAAAATTTAATAAGAAAGCAATAAATTTTGTAAAATTTAGTGATATGGATCGTTATGTGTATAAGTGTCTAAAAAATGTCACGAGTGATGTGAATTAACAAGACTATAAGCTTATGGGTAATGATTAATACTTTTCCACTACTTAAACAATTGATTTTCGATCAAACAATAAAGTAACATCTCAATTGAATATAATCGTTTTGAAATATTTAACTATGGTCCAAGTAACATAAAATAATGGTCAAGGAGGTTGATGCTTTGAAAATATAATTTCATTCTATAAAAAATAATTATTATTTTATTATTTTTCCATTTGGGTTGAAAAATTCCCCAGGTGTATTTATGTATCTTATGAATAGAATATGCGATGAATTTTTCGATATGATTGAATTTATTTATTTATCCTATCCTAAGTTATTGAAAATATTAATGATGACCATGAAATACTGATGTAAATTTATATCATAGTTTCTATTTTTAAAATATGGAATTGTATATTAAATGGAATTGATACTTTTGAAATGAGGTTTAGAAGACATATTTTTTGGAGACATTCATTTAAGGACATTTGAAAATTGGATAAAGAAACCATTTGGATAATATGCTCTTTTTTTAGAAATAATTATCATTTCATTTTATTTGAATTTGTAAATATATGTTGTATAGAAATCTATAGATGATAAAATGTGATTTTAGGATTTCTGAAATTTTGGGGATGTTAATCATATATTTGGTAATGTTATAAGAATTGTATAATTTCATAAAAATGTAAATCCCTTAGTTTGGGTTCCAACCCATCACATCCATCACGGTCATGGGGAACAAAACCACAACCAAAATACAAAAATGGTCATCAAATAAAATTGACCAACATGATGTCCTGGTAATTATGAAATTTTTTCTTAAATAATTTATTTTATAGATAAAGGTTTAGTTTTCTAAGGAATAAATATTTCAATGAATAATTTGGTAATTAGGTGATTATTGTTATTTCAGAATAAGTTCAATATTTTTTGAACGTTATATGTTTCTATTAACAACAAATTGATGTGATATTATTTGAGGATTTATGGATGAATTATATTTTTGCTGTATATATATTTTTTGTATTTTTTAATGGTGATTCAGTTCATTTGTGGAAAATATTAGAATATAGTATTGATTATATGAATAGGGCATATGCATTTTGGTATGAGATAATCAATGTCATTGGTAATATTTGAATATAATAGTGAAATTTTTCTTCTATTAATATGGTATTAAATCTATTTTATTTTTGGGATTCAATTAGAGTCCAAAATCTGTTAAATGCATTTAAGATTATTAATTTATGGATTGATTTAGTTGGAAACTTTTGTAACACATTTTACCTTTAGATTTTAATTTCATATTTATATATATGATGTTTTATTAATTTAATGAATTATCTAATATATTCTATGTTCATTTTGGACTTGGTTAATGTTTAATAAATGAAATAATAACTTTATACCCATTTATGGATGATGGGTTCTATCAAAAGGTAATTCTAGTTCATTAGGAATGAAAAAATAACCATGAATACTCATCGTTTTGTGAAAAAAGATGAAATTTTTAGTGGAAGATTATTAAAAGATGAAATTATATGTGCCATGTAAATATATATCCATATCAAATTATTCTGCATGGTAAAAAAATTTCTAAAAAATATGAAATCAGTCTTTCAAAAATAATGTTTTATATAGAGAAACTAATGTTCATTTAACCCATTAAATATTTACGATATTATTTTTGTTATATTTCTCATGGATATGTTCTCTATTACTCTCTATTGATCCTTTTGAATTATATTTTTCATGGATGTCAATAATTTTACTTCCCATTGTTGTTTTTCAATTTGAAAATATAGTTATATTTTTTACACATGACCTTCATATATTTTCCATATTTAAAATTAATTTATTTTACCACTTTTTCAATCTGAGATACCAATAATTGTATTTGAAAATGATAATTCTATAATTATCAATCCTCATTTCAAATTGTGGGAATACAATTCCTTAATGTAGAAAAATGTAATATCTCAATGTTCAATTGGATAGTTATATTTCATCAACAAGCATCAAATTTTTTAATATATATACTTCACATTTAGATTGATTAAAATTATTATTATATTTTATTTAATGATTTTCCCAAAATATCACTATATTTTTTTTAATAAAGCTAATATTTTTAAGATAGTGATTTCTAAAATATATTTTTTGTTATAAATATTCAATTGAAATGTTAATTACTTATATTCATAAACATATATTTTTTAATATATTATGTGAAGGAATATTTACATTAAATTCTTCAACAATGCTTGTTTGGTAAATATATAAATAATTTAAAAACAAAATAAATGATACTTAACTTATTAAAAGTAGTGAAATATGAATTTATTAATGTGACCAATAGATTATCTAGATACAAATGAAATATTATTGTGATTTTGATTCATTACATTCAGATATCATTATTTGTATTGATGTTACAAATTTTCAAGTGAACGAGTAGTTCTAATATTGTCATTAATGATATTTTAGGGAAATAATATTTCATTAAAAGATATAAAATTTATAAAAAACCTATATTCAGAACAATAAGGAGTATATTGTTAAAAATATAAACAATGGTCAATAATTATTCTATATTATATTTATTGTAAGTATATTTACCCTCAAAGTATTAAAAAATATGTTGTCATGGTGTGAGAGGAAAGGGTTAAATGGGATTTTAAACCTGTAGATATGGGTAAATATGTAAACATAACAAGTAAAAATATTAATAAATTATTCTTCTCAAATTAATCACCATATTATCTTTTAATGTTAATAATTTAAATCATTTTTAACCAAATAAATTTCTATTTATTTGATATTTTATGAAATACAAAGAGTTCCCCGAATTTTATAAAAGGACACCACTTCATCTCATTTCAACATAATTAAAAACACCATTTTTTGGTAAATTTATAGGTAAATGACTTAAATAAATGCCTATAAACGTTTTAGATATTTATGGTTAAATATCAATATTATAGGTCTTATGGTGTCACTAAAAGAAAATTTTTCAAGGAAGAGGTAGAGTTTTTTACCCCATGTTGTAGTTTTGTTTCATCTTCCACCTCAATCATTATTATTCAAATAAAATTAAATAATAACACTAGTAACGTCTATATAATAATATGTTATTATATTAATGGAAAACCTAATATACATCTCCACATATATCAAATGGGAAATGAAACCATCATTCGTTTGTATGATAGACTTCTGCCCCGTGAATAGATGATATTTTTTTCTCATCACTATCTCTCATGTATGGATAATAATAAGAGAATTAATGAGTATATATGATATTAATGACACATTAATAATTCATAAATTCAATTATCTCATTTCCCTAGTTCCATTTACTTTTTCTAAAAAAATCTGACATCATTCATGATTACATGTCGACTACAACATCCATAAAGTGACTTGATTCATCTTTCATAACCACAACACATGGATGATGAATAGAATAATTTTTAAATAATTAAAATGAAAATTATGATATAATTATAATTCTGAAACATTAAAATATTTCTTACTATTATTTTATAATGATTGTTTAAAAATTTAGATGATACAATTGTGTACGTACAACATATCATCTACATGTTTTTAATAGAGTTCATTTTTCAAATCCATATATATTGGTTAAAAATAAAAAATTAATTCTTTTATAAAAATGATTTTATTTTTATTATTATATATATGATTGAATAATGTCCTCATTGACCATGGTCAAACAATTGATGTCATTTCAAACATCTGAACTGGATATCATCAAAACATACGACATCAATATAAATGATTAAGTAATTGTTATAACATTGTAACAAATGAGAAAAAAATAAAAATAAACATTAAAATGGTTCATAATAAAGTAATTAATTATAAAAAATTAATTATTCAAGAATATAATGAATTTACGTGATGGTTCTAACTCATGGTATCTAACTATATTTGAAAAATACCCTTTTAATGATTCTCAAAAAACACTCTTTTTATTCCATGCCAGTCTTTTAAAATACATTTTATAGATTTATTTATATATAAATATTTAAATTATAAATATCATTATTTATTTATTTATTTATTTCCATGGTTTTTAAAAGTAATATTTTTTGGAATGTTTTAACATTAATTACAAAATATCAAAGGAATGTTCTATTATAACATATACAGGGACAAAAACATTTCCTTCAATTATAATAATTATTTACTTTTTGGATTCATTTACATGATTTCATTTTTTTAACTTCAATAAAAACAGACCTTCTATATGTTATGGTTATATTAAATGAGGCTTTTAAAATGGAATGTATGTTTCAATATAAACGATTGATTTTTTGTGGGTAAAATGATTATTTTTTAAAACTAAAAGCAGTAATGTGTTTAGATTTTTTTGGTTATTATCAATAATCTATGATGATTTGTGGTTAAATATGACATCTATTTTTTTAATTTTGTTATATATCTCTTCTTGATTAGGTAAAGGGATTGAGTTAACCAATTATATTTCTCCTATGATATTGTGGGAATATAATTTAATAGAAATCTGACTTATAATCAGGATGGTTATTTCTAGTGAAACTATATTGGATACTACAATTATAACCTTTATGGTTATTTAATGTATTAATAAGGGGGTTACTCTATATTTATGTGTTATATGAAAATGATTCCTTGAGTTTCTAATAATATTTATATATGTTTGTTATTGGCTTAAAAAGATTGCTTAAAAAAGTTTTTGTTTTCATGTAGAATTGATAAATTTTTTAAGATAAAAAAAATTGTGAAAGATTGATGAATGTTATGATTTCCATTTTTTTCCAGAATATCATATGTCTCTCTTTTTGGGTTCATAACTGAGGTATTGTGCTTATTTAATGTTATAAAAAAGTTTTCCATAAGAATAGTAGAGAGAAAGATGTGTTCACGATTAAAATGGTGAATATATGTGATGAAAATAAAAAAAATCCTTTTAAATTATTTTAATGAAAAATGGATACTAAATAAGAGATTTTACATTGAATGATATGATTTTCGTTATTTATGAGTTATGATCTGATTCTAGAGAACTATAAACCTAAAAGATATTCAGGAATGTAAGAAAGAGAATTATAGTAAAATTTACTATAATAAGTAATTTTTATGTACAGTTCCATACAAGAATTTAAATATTTTTTTTCATTTATAATTTTCTAAATTATTTTCATTTGAGTTTTAAATTGTTTTGGTGAAGATAGAATCAGTTCCAAGATTGGATTGAAAATTTTTATAATATAAATAGTTGTATATTAATAATAAGTAAATTATAAATAAAACCATTATTAAATCATAAAAAATTTATAATTATAAAATTTAATGAATAATAATACATGTAGTTTTATTACCATAATCATACGTGATATAAATCTAGTGTACTATTCTTGTAAGTTGTTAAACTGACACGAATAAGAACATGATATAATTGATGAGTTAATATATAGATGAAAGTGATTATTTTGTAATAATATCATTATTATTGAAGAATAATTATATTATTTTTATTTCTTAAATTTTTTAAATTTTTTTATGAAATATAGATAAAAATTAAAATACTTGAGAGATGAACCATGAAATACATCATTCTATATAGATGGTTTTCTACATGTACATATCGAGGATGTTTTCATTTTACTTTGAATGAGATTACTATATGAAATTTTATAAATATTGATTAGTAGAAATAATTATAAAAATATCATATTAATACATTAAATATATGTTTATAAATAGCTATTTATGGCTGGTGTGGAGAATGAAATGTGTTATTTAATGGATTTAATATCTTACACGTATGCAGTTATGACATTTTTCATTTATGAAAAAATAGGGAGGGAAAAATATATCTTTTTATTCTCTAAAAATATTAACAATTAATATAATAATAATTATTATTATGTAATTTTCTTATAATAGAGATATTTTATTTGGATCTCAATGATAGAAATTATAAGATGTTAGTTGTGATTGGATCTAAATTCTAAAACATTATCTTTTTCCTACAAAGACATAATAGAAATAGAGGACTACGGAATATTTAATTCCATATGAGTCTTTTTGTAGTACAAGGGGCCTTTTTATGATGTTTTAAAAATATAGTTTCATGAAAAACACTAAAATTTATAGTGGTCTTGATGGGGTAGGGGTATGACCCTTTTATAACTAGAGAAAATTGAATGTTTGTAAATAAAAATACTTAATATAAACGGAATCCATGTTTCACATGGAATGTGGATTCAAAAGTGGAAAATATTGGAGTTGGTTTGTTTTGAATTATTCACTCCCTTACTAGTCATTAAGAGATATGTATTTAACTTTTTTTTCTTATTATACATACATAAATTATTTTTAACATAATTTAATTTGATTGTGCTAACTACATTTCTCAACACAGTAACTTATTTTAAAAATTAAAATTATTAGACCGTTAATAAATAATTTTTACATTATTATTTGAAATATGGGAACCTTTTTAAAAAAGAATAATTATATGGTAATAATCATTAATTTCAATATTACTGCACATTATGCGTAATAGTTATTTTTAAAAATATTTATTTTTATGAATAAGAATTATTTTTATGATAAAACTATTTTTCTTATTTAATTAAAAAACAATTAGGTATATTATTATCAATATAATATTTCATTTTCATTCATATCAGGATAAGAAAAAATTCAACCCTATTAAATCATAATTATAATAAAAGATGAAATAATATTTATATTAGAAAAAAATATGATCAGTTTGAAAATGTTAATAATGGGTTCTACAAATTTATAACTTTGATTTTATATAAATTAATTTTTTTATTAAAAAATTCCATTTTTCTACAAAAATTAAAAAAATATAAATTCTATTATAAGATCTCGATAAATTCAAAAACAGAATAGTATCAATAAAAACATTATATCTCCTTATCTATTTATAAATATTTTCAAAAATATCAAAAAACCCAAATAAAAACATAGCATGTGAATTAAAAAAAATTATTTCATTTTTAAAAAATAAAATTCTAATTTTTATAAGATTTAAAATTTAAAGTAAAACACACTTTTAAATAAAGACTACTGTTATAAGAAATTATTTTTCTAAAAAATGATATTCTCTATCAAGTTTCAAATAAATTTATTATTAAATATATATAAAGATAATAGTTTTAATTATTAATTATTATGTTAATAATATTTTAAAAAAGATTAATTTATTTTATTAACAAATTTGGAATTACCTAAAAAATAAATCTTTGAAATATATAACTTATAATTTTTAATAACCTTTATTTCATTCAATTTGTTATTTATATTCTAACAACTAAATGTAATTAATACATTTTTTGTTATTTAAAAATAATAATTAAATTAATGAATCTAATAATATTTTTTTCATAACATAACTCATTATATTTTTATGTATTATAGGATTTATTATTATTTAAATTTTCCTATTAAATTTTCAAAACATATTGAATTGTTCTGATATTTTATGTTATGGTATATTTTTTGGGTTGGGTGTGATGAAATCAATTCATCAGAATAGATTTATATACTATAAAGATATAAATAAAAATAGGGGGTGTTAAATTATTATCCCTAACTATTATCACTTTCTAGATAAGTGTGTCTACAATATAAACATGACTTCATATATAAATTTTTCATAGACATAAAACATTAAAAAAAAGAACTATATATTTTCTCTTATAACAGGTCTATCATAATATTTATTTTTGTCTAATATATTGAGTTAAACATTGTAGATGACTATGTATCTTAACTAAAATAACTTAATTAGCTTTGAATGATATCTCAATGTAATCCATGCAATAATTAATGAATGTATGGTGGTTTAAAATATGAAATTTTATTTCCATAAGTTTTTTTTATTAATTTTTATTATATCTAGTAAACAAAATACATTCCCAAATCTTATCAAATGAATTTTAATGAAGGTTATTAAGAAAACAAATAATCATTATCTTAAAAACCAAAAAAGTTATTTTTATACAATATTTATATTATTGAAAACACAATGTTAAATTATTTATAAATCAATACCTAATTATTTATGAAAATTTACACAGAAGTAGAATTCCATTAATATATAGTGAAGAATAAGTGTACTAATAACCACATGATTATAACTACAAACTTCAATAATATTTGTTTTATAGGGTTTTCTTTATTTTTATGGAATAAGTTGTTTATGATATTGATTTTAATCTTGATACATATAATTAGTATAAGAGTTTTCATAGTAATGAAATTCCCCACAACAAAATATTATATTATTAAAGGATATTTTAGAAGAATGTTATTTTTCAACAAAATGTTAACTAAAATATTATTTTTCCCTAAATTTTTATTCTCAATATCATATGTTAAATTAACGAAAAAATATTTACATTACATTGAGACACTTCCCTATATTCCCCTTTACATATTTTTGACATACATGAAATCTAATTTTATTTCTATAAAATCTCCATTAGCATAAATTTATTGAGACTCCAACCATATCTACTTTTCTGTATTATGAAACACATCTATGATAATATAATTAATAATGATATATGATATATGATCTTTTATAACCAGGATATTTCCAACTCTATCTCCAATTTTGTTTGGTTTATTTTTAGGAAAAGCATTGCATTATACATGGATGCCATTGTTATAATTATTCCTCCTTGCACTATGCATCATAAAAACCAAAATATGTTTACTTGAGTGTTGAGAATTTAACATCTAAATATAATTATTATAAATAATATTATGAAAAATCAATCTAGAAATGTACTTATCATTATGAAATTTACATTTTCATTCAATTAATCCTAATTAAATCTCTGTTAAATCATTATTTTAACTTGTTGTGTTCACTCATATTTCATAATTATTACATAATAAATCATTTTCAATGGATTGTAAAGTGAATTTTATCAACCAAATCAGATCCCTTAAGCCTCTTAAAAGTGGTGTCCAATTAGGAATCATTTTTCTGACCTAGGTGATGAGGGATTTAATACAAAACTAGAAATTTCATTTTTCCCCTAAGATACAATTTTGTTGGACCCAGTATGAACCTATTGTATCCATAAATTGATCCAATTTCATAATAATATATATAATATAAATTTTACTATAATATTAGATTTTAATCTTATATATGGAATTATCCTTATTTTTTCAGTAGTGTTTTCTCATCCTAATTCCTATAACTAGTGATATGAATCCCAAAAAAATGAATCATACTCTCATACTAACTATGGTATCCCAAGCCTATACTCATTTAGTTGATTCTAAAATCACATAAATTCCACACATTATTTGATATGATGTGTGATAGTCCAAACTTTACATATTCTTCATATACATCAATTCAATTTGATAAAAATTACATCTCAACAAATCACCATATCCCATAAATTATAGTTTTATTATCTTTTAGTTTCACATAGATAACAACTTATTATATGATATTTATGATCATATTCCTATAACAAAGCCACACTATAATCCCTTCTTGAATATTAACATGTTATAATTATCATGATAATGATAGGAATAGAAATAGAAGAAATAGGCCAACACAAACACTCCTTAAGGGAAAACATATAAAAGCATCCTCAAATGAAATATCATAATCATGTGAGAATACATGTTCATTAAATATCTTATTAAAATAAAAGGGAAAAATAATAGTTTTCCATTCAAACTTGTAAAAGGACATAAAAACTAAAATGACAAAACATATTCCATGGATTAATATTATGAAATCCTATGAATATAAAAAATTCTTGATCAAACATAAAATACATATTTTACATAGAAATGTGTTAATAATAATCATATAAAAATAACATAGTGGACTAAGAGTCACATCATATTTCTATTCATAGATCAGTCATCACAACTAGTTTTTTATAGGGGATCAGATATCACAACAAATTTTTCATTGTGGATTAGGTATTACCACCAGTAATGTGGTGAAAGAAAAATGACATGTGTCACTATATAGAGGATCTATATTTCATGTATGAATAAATTTCATATACATTTAATAAGGTAAAAAAGTTAATTATTATTTCCGAAAATAATAAATTTAATATAGATATTATACTAATTTTATTGTATGAAATTTGGAAAATATTTTTTTTATATAAATGAAAAATTAATTGTATTGGGGGTGAATAGTACACACATTGAGAACTAGAGATTTTACTTTGAATAAATCGTCAAAATTGAGCAATAAACATATATTTATAAGAGGAGAGGATTCTGGTTATGTAATAAGATATGATTAGAACTAAACAATCCTTTATTTCAAGTGGAATTATATTTTTAGTTTTTCATTAATGGGGAAATAGAAGAAGTATTTTCTATGTGGTGATTTTTTTTAAAAACATCCTAGTATAAAATGAACACCGGGTTCACAAGTCATGTTGATTCCAATGTTGACCATAATGTAAGGGATATAATTTTTATCAATACACACATCAAACACATATTTAGAAATAGGTCTTTAACATGTTAAAGCTATTTTAAACATAGTTAATTTTTTACATTAATCTACCTTTATCTTGGAAACTACATTTTTAACCTTTGTAAAAAAAATTTATTACAGAAAATTAAAATACTATATTTATGTAATATCAAAAAATAATATTTATAAATATTAAATCTATTTTAAAAAAATTAAGTTTTTATGAATAAAAATAATTTTTGGATAAAATTATTAATTATTTTGAATTCAAGGAAATTACTTAGTTAGTTATTAACTAAGTTATATTTTTATGTCATTTGAGGTAGTATAGAACTGAAAAATATTATGTGAAAACATAATTATAAAAAAATAAAAATAATTATTAAAATAAATGATTACTTTTATTTCAAAATTTCAGTAATAGGATTATAAAAATAAATACATTAATTTTTAATTGAATCATTTTATTACCTAAAAGTATTCTTACTATATATTATGTTTTTATAAAGAATATATGTTATTCATATATCATGATAGAGTTAAAAATTCTATATTATTAATAAGAACTGTATTTTTCACTATTAACATTAATATTAATATTTTCTCATAAATCATATAATAATACCCCAAGATAATTTTTAAATGATAAATTAAATGGTTATTTTAATTTAATAAAATTAAAATTTATTTTTTATAAATTATCTATTATTTGAAAATATAAAATATAAATATAAACCCATTTATTAATAAATAAACTCATAAACATTAATTTTTTCAGTTATATTCTATATCAAATTCTAATAAAATAAATGTTAATATATTGTTATTAAATATTAACTATTTAATGAATATTATTTTAATTGTGATAAATTTAATTTATTCTTTAAAATGTGCACCACATTAAAAATACTTCTTCAAAAAATTCACCTTTTAACAATTAATAGTTGTAACCATATATCATTTATTATTTGTCTTGTAGACCTTAAATATAATAAATACATTAACTATTATTTTAAAATAGAAATAATAATATATAATTATTTTAAATACATGTTATTATATTAAATAAAATTATTAATATGTTATTTTCCTGAATAATTATTATTGTTTTCATTTTAATATTATGGTTCCACGTCATATTCTGCTAAGGAGTTCATTTCCTTGGAGAAGATGAATCTAAAAAGGAAATATGCCAAGATCCTGAGGCATTATGACAGTCCAGAGTGGGAGTCAGCTACTGCGGAATAATCACTTTATCTTAGATGTGGTGACGGGTATGAATTTTATGATTTGTAGTTGTTTCTCTGTCTTTTTTTGTTTATTGTTGTACTCTTTCTTTTTTTAATAAATGGTCAGTGGCTTAGCCTCTGACTAAGCTTACTTGGTATGTTAGGATCCATTTTATTTTATCCCTTCATGTGTATCAATATATCAAATGAAAAACTATGTAATGGTAACATTAAAAATCATAATGACTTATTAAAATTAATTATTTAGATTTTTAGAAGTTATATTCATAATAATAATATTATCAAATTTATCAGTGAAAAGTGAAAATGCTTTATTTCTAACCAAAATATGTTTTCTTGAATTATATTGTTTTATTTTAAAGATTTATTTAAAAATTTTATAATTATAATTGAAAAAAATGAACTTTATTATTGAATTAATGATATGAGGATTAGCTTATGGTAAATTTTTGATAATTTTCTGAAAGGGTTTATTTATCAATAAATAGTGAAGATATAAGTTTTTTTATTGAAAACTATATTTTCTTTTCATGAAATTAAAATGATCAAACTACTTAGTAATGTTTAATATAATATAATAGTTAAATAATGTTCATAATAATATAATTATGTTTTTAAGGAATATTATACATTAATTTGTAATAAAACCATTTCCTTAAAAATAATTTTTTTTAAAAAGTTGTTTTCAGGTGTTTTTTATTCAATTTTAAAAAATATTATAGAAATCCTATAAATTGAATTTGATAAAATGGATATTTTATTTTTAATTATAAAAAATAATATTTTTTAATGTGTTCAACATATATCTTTTCTTAAGGAATTTGAAAACATTATAAATATATTTCAACAGTTAAGGTCAAAAAATTTGAATCAGAGATAAACTAAAGTGAAAAGGATTGAAAAGAAAATAAACATGTTTAAATTATATTTAATGTCCATATTGTGAAGAATATTAAATATTATTTTAAAATGGTCTATTTTAGATCAATTTATCTTGACTAAGACATTAATATATTTTATTCATTAAAACAATTCCAAGTGTGTCCTTTTTTCCACTTATAAAAATTAATCATTGTATCATATCATCCATATACTACAAGAGCCTTATAGTTCAACCATTACATACCCAAATATCATCCCTTAATCCACCAATTAATTGTACAAGTGGCCATGTATTGATTATAAAACTGTTACAGTAAGGCATTAGTTTCAAACGTGAAAAAGTTGTTTAAAGAAGAAACATAGTTCTTGACAATGTGTTTTAAATTTATTTCTTATTATATCACCTTAAAATATTATAAAAACCCGATTAATTTATAAAAAATATATAAATAAATATTTTTACATGTCTTTATAATAATTTAATGACTTATAAACTTCACCCCTTCCATCAAATGGGAAACAAACACATCATTTATATTTATAGTTGACTTTTATATCATGAACCAATGTATTTTTTTTCCATCACCACCTCTCACAAGTAGTAAAAATGATGAATTTAATGTATATATGTGTACTATATTAATGAATATTTATCATTATATAATGGAAATATATCTTTTATTACCTTAAATTCAATTAAAATTGATAACATCTATTTCCAAGGCTAAAAAATGATAATGTAGTTCATTGGTACATATGGATTAGCACCCCAATGAATGATGTGGCCATTTTTTAAATACCATATCTAATGGATACAATTTATAATGGTAATTAAAAAAATAATAAAATAATTATGATATATTAATTATTCTATGATGATTAAATGATATTATCCTTATTCCTCTCATGATCATTGACAAATAAAAATACTAATCATGTGTATTTATAATTTATTGTCCCCATCATTGTAATGTAATTTATTTTTCCTAATCAGTAATCATAGATTGTTTTATAAGTATATTTTTATCTAAAAATTCAAATTATATAATTATTATTATTACTGATATGATGCAATACTTATTCCTTTGACGATAGTCTGCTAACCAATGTTATTTCTAACTTGTAAGTCAAATATCATCAAATCATATTTCATGAAAATAATTGATTATTTAATTGTATATAACATCGAAATAAATACAAGGAATAACAAAAATTAAAATATTTATTATCATATTGAATTATTAATATGTTATTAATATTTATGAAGGCATCAAATGTTCGTGATGACTCAAACATGAGGAAAGAAACACATAAAAAAACATAATTTTAAATGTTTTAATGATTCATTTTAAATCTCTCATTATTCTATTTTGGTATTATTAATGTAATTTAATAGTATATTTTTATGATTGTTAATAAATTATAATGGATAGTTTATTCTATATTTAACATTATTTCAATGGTTTTTGAAAAGGAATATTTTAACATATTTTATAGGGAATAATTTGAAAAAAAATGTAATGTTCTATTCTAATGTATTTGACCTAAAATGTTATTACCACATTATAAAATAATTTATGTTTTAATTCCTTTTAAATATTTAATGATTTTTTTAATTAAAAATCCCCATTCCATTAAATATTAATATTTTAAAAAACATTTTAAAATTCAAATAAAATAATTGATATATTATGAAGAGGATATCTTTCATGAGAATTATTTATCAAAACTGATGAGCCTGATATATCTCACAATGATGGGTTAACATGACATAGCTCATATTAATGGATGATCCCAATATAGCTTCACAATGAAATGGGTAAAGGGCTTAATTAATCTCTTAGGTTTCAACTTTGAGATTATTTTAATTTAATGGGTTCGATATTCCATTTTTAATTGTGATATAAAAATTATATCCCATTTTACATATATGATTTATCTATGCTTAATATATTTTTTATACAAATATTATGATTTTTGATTGTACGATATGGAGATTGGGTTTAAAGGGATGTTTATTCTACCACATAAAGGTTAAATGTATAAATTTTAAAGAATTTTTCATACTTCCAAAAATAACATTAGGGGTTTCATATTTATTTTAAAATTTATTATGAAATATTTTATGAAAATATTTCATTAGATAAGTTAATTTCATGGGTAATAAAATTTATATTTTGATCCAAAATATTGTTTTAGAAATGTAACATTTATATAAGTATAACTTGAATGATGAGTTTCGTTATTTTTATGAATTTCATACTAATTTTATTTGGTAATACTATATTTAAAATGTTTTTACGTGGTTTTATGGATGATTTGGGACATTGATGATATCATGTTAAAAATTATAATGATATGTCACAAAAAATTATTACAACCGTTATGCAAAGTATAGAAATTTTGTATTGAGTATTAGTGTACACATTATGATGTAGTAATAATTTATGTAAGTGTGAGGTGGTAATTTTATATGACTAACTCAAAAAATATCTATAGAAATAAAGCTAAATTATATCTTGTCTAAAAAATCAATTTTACTGATTTTTACTGTTAGGTCGTTATAGTTTGTTTTAAGAGAAAATTATTAGATAGAATTAGAGGATATAATAGAGTAGGTAAATAACCTTAAAATATTATAATTTATGGTTATCATGATAATTTATTTTATGATTACCATATTTTATAATATAAAAATTGTTATTTTATAATGGTTTTCCATAGTGTAAATAGGGAAGGTGATGTAGGAATCCACAAATAGAGAAATACCCAACCAAATCACCATCCAATAATGGCTAGAATTGTAACTGAGTTGTTTTTTATAATGATGGATCATTTTAAACATGATATAAATTTTGTGGTACCTATTCTATAGAGGAACTAGATCTTTCAAAAATGAAAATATTGGGATTGGGTTATTTAATGAGGAAACTTCCTCCATCATTATGTTGATATTATAACTATGTGATACCAAATTGATTGATTAGAGCTCTAGAAATGATATTCACTGTCATGATTTTTTGGATCATCAAACAATACCTCTTTCTTTTTACTATTTTTATGTTATTTCTCTCAATTTTGGTTTATGGTTATGAATTCTTGAGAATTAGAATACATTGATTTTATAGAATGGGATACATTTAAGAATATTTTCCTTGATAATTATATTCCTAATGTTGTTCCACGTAGGATGAAAAATCTATTATCTTATATAATTTATAATGATAAAAATATGTCAAAATGTATATAGAATACATAAAAAAATTAAAACGTAAAAACCAAATTATATTCTAGATCAGGATAGTAAAATTAATCGATTTTACTTTGGATTTATGTCAAGATACTGAAGATATTTCACCCCTAAAAGATGTAAAAGTTATGTGAAACTTGTATGATGTTCTATGTAGGAATAAACATAGTATTATAATATATATGTATTCTTTCAGAATAATGAAAAAAGAGATAGACTTTTAAGACCAATGGTAATAATACATCAATTATATCTAAATGTATGAAAATATGTCTTTTATTTTATGATATTTGTGGTAAATGAACTACGGGGAACGTATTATGAAATCATTGAATTCCTTCAGATGTGGAAGGTTTTGGATTTTTCATCATGATCTAAAATAAAAATATCCTTTTAGTGGTGTGACCAATTTTGTTAAATAGGAATTAAGGTATCTTACACATAATAATATAGACAATTGATCAGAAGCATATCTAAAGTGGATTATGATTACTAATGTGAAACAAGACTATAAGTATGAGGGTGTGTTGATATACTTTCCAACAAAATCATTAGATGTTAGTCCATCAAAAGATGTGATAATATGTTCAATACATGTTTATTCCCGTTATTCTAATATCATGATTTATTCACGGTCTACACATTTATCTATTTCAACTCAAGAAATTATTACAAAATAAAATGTAAAAACCCAATGGGTAGTATAAAGGAAACAATAATTTACAAAATATCCTCCAGTAATCACCTATAGTGTTTTTATATTGAAACCATGTTTCCTTTCCCTAAGTATAATTTAATGTCATTCTTGGTATGCGTTGGATTTTTTTATCATTAATATAAATATTTCATATACATGGAATTTATTTTGTAAAATGGTTTATTCTTATATAAAATCAATTCATATCTACAATAACATATCAAGAAGTGGAGAAACAATGAAGAGATTGAAATTAATATTACCTCTCTAATGTTGTTGAAAATAATAAAATAATTCATATTAATGATGTATTGATAGTAAAAGAATATATTGATTTTTTATGGGTTTCCTTTTATTTTTAATGGTTAGTAAGTTGAATTTAATATCGAAATAATTTATTATGATAACTCAAATTTATCACCCCCATGTCAAAGCCCTAAATAGAACTTCATTCGAAGGTTGATATCAGGTCTAGTTACCATAAGAAAAAGGTGAAAGAGGATTACATCCTAAATATTTCATTTCTAGCTAGGTATAAAAATTATGTTTTTGTGGTTATCCCCTCTTAGATGATAAATTCCCTAAATTTATTTATGGATCATGTGAATATATATTTCTATTACTATTTTGATGTTTTATCATTTTTTATTGATGATATTTCGGATTTTTTTAAAAGATACGAGTGTCAATAGAAATAAACATTTATTTCTCAAAAACTGTTGAATGATTTTGAATTATATATAAAATTAATATGATTTTATTTTTTGTTAAAAAAATTCATTCCATGGACATATCATAAATATTCCTCGCATAAGTATTGATCATAATAAAACTAAAGTTGTTTATTCATAGAAACTACCAATAAATGGGACTATGATTTAAGGCTTTTATTTGTTGATATGATGTTATCATTATTTATTCAAAATCATTGTATGTTTATCTACATTACTAATTACATTTATGTGAAAAGGAGTTTGAATCATCTAGGAAAATTGATGTGATTAATAAATCCAGGAATTGAAAAAAAATGTCAATTCCCTATTTTTTGGACATCCATATAGAAATTCTGACTTATTTATAAATAATGAATCATTATTGGATGGAATTTATCTTTCTTCAATATAGAATTTTTGGGTAATTTTATATTCCTTATTAAAATTAAAACCACACAATCCAAATTATATTACACATGACCTTGAAAATATGGTTATAGTGTTTCTTTTAAAAATTTGGAGACACCATATTTATACAGTAAAGTGTAGAAAATATGTCGATCATAAATCCTGGTGTTTATATTATGGTAGATATAGATGAACATAATATTGGGGATATTACTATAGTAGATAATGTATTATTTCTAAAATATAATTATCATCTATCTAAATAAAATAGTGTAGTTGATGATTTTTATTTGGAATGATAATGCCACATTAAATATGCTATTGGAGAAATATAAACCATTGGTTAATAATTTGAGGAAAGTTGGATTGGAAAATTATATTGAAGAAAGTACATCTATTTTATTTCATGTTTCAGAATAATCTTTTTTGGTCAGACATTATTATTAAATCTTGAAAGGAAGGTACTGTTTTATAAGATATGATATAATTGGTTAATAAAGGCATGATGTAGGAATTTAATATTGAAAAATTACATGTTTTGAGATTTATAAAAATTGTATGTGTGTCGCATGACCACTAGTTGAATAATTTACTATTGATTGAGGATAATAACTCTACATTTCTGATTCAACCCAGTATTATATAATTTTATAGATATCATTGGAATATTTTTGGTTGGGTGGAATAAAGAATTATATTTTTGATTTTACTATGAAATTTATGATAAGTACAATTATTGGTGCATAAAAATTCACCAAAGGGGATGATACAGCCTTTTCCAATGCCATAATAGAAATGAGAGATTATATCAATGGTTTTTTGGATTTGTAAAGAAATACCAATGTTGTATTATGAAAGGGGTTATAATTCATCAATTAAATAAAAAATTTCATTTTCTCTCCAATTAATAAAATATGAATTTGGATGGACATTTTTTGACTTATTGGGGAACATATATTTAGATTTCAAGGAGTTAATCTCTATATTGTATCCAATTGTTATCCTAGGTTTACCTCTAAATTTTTCATAAGTATTTAGAAGTTCTTGGGTAAAAAAGTAAATTTCAGTAAAACCTTTAATCATAAATATAATGGATAGTAAAAGAAAACTATTTAGAGTTTTGAGGTTATGATTCAAGAGTGGTTTTTAAGAATGTTGTGATAAATAATGGTTTTTCATATTATTCTTATTATACCATTTTTTATTCCACTATACAAAAAAACCTTTTTAGTAAATATATGGAAATCACTGTTGAACTGAATCACATTGGGATAATGTTAATGAAAGAATGTTAGTGGGATTATAATTTGTAGATGTAATTTTTTTGAAGGTATGGATTGTTTATAAACACATTATGTTTTGTCAAATAAGGTAGATATATTTTATTGTTAAAATTATGAAATAAAATTATATTGTGTTAGGTTCTCATGTCTTTCATTAAGTTATGTTAAAGGAAAAGAATTAAGAATTTTGTAAAAATGTAATGTCATGTCTTTGTTTCATTGGAAAGTATGAGATCCTAATGTGGATTGGATAAATTTTCCCTCATGTTCCATTTAATTTTTTTATCTCATGTACATTATTTATTTCATGTTTTATTTTTAATAAAATTATGTGTTGGATGCATCTCATGATTTTATAAATGAAGTAGTAAAGATGAAAAATATTCTTTTGTATAGGGAACATCAAATATATATTTGGGATAGCATATATAAATTTTTATATAGTAAAGTGACTTACATGATGTGATTTTGTGGAATAGATATATGATTTAACAAGTAACACGGGAACAAGGAAATTATAGAATGGAAAAATAAACCTAGTTGTTTGTGTAATGAAAAAAAATGTGAGGATATAATTTTCCAAAAAACATAGAATCTAAAAACAATAGTAATGTGAAGAAATTTTTTTTTCTTATCTTCTTAATATTCATTATTTGTAGTTTACAGAGTTATATTCAAAATAATAATAATTATTACAGTTTAATTTTTAGTCAAAATGAATAATGCATAACTTTCAAACTAAATAAGATTTTCTTGAATTGTATGGCTTTATTTATATTATAGGGAATACAATTATTTAATTTTAATTTCAATCCTTTTGATTTCATAATTTTAAACTTTTCATAGATATAATTATTTCATAATTTTTATTACATTTTTATTTTATAATGACTAGTGAATAATAATGTTATTTATTGATAATTTCATAGTGTTTCAATAATTTACAATAGTATATTTTGTTATAAAATGGGTTTGAAGAAAAAAATTTCCAATTATATTACTATAAATATAAATATTTTAATTTTAATGAATTATATTTGGAATTTCTAAAAAAAGTATATTTTAAAATATATTTATCATAAAAATGATTTTCATCGAATTTTTCATTTTTTAAGATTTAAATAATATTATCACACTATTGTAAATTGATTTTCAAAAAATGTATTCAATATGTTAAATTATAATTATTAAAATCACGTATACATTCAACTTAATTTTTGGACCTAGTGATAAATAAAAATATTAAAAAAATATTTTAATAGAGATAAGGATAAATCATGTTTATCAAAAATTAAACTAAAATGTTATTTATTAAAATGACCTAGAATCTTTTGAATTCATTTTTTATGTCCTTGTATATAAAATATATCATATATGTTTTATAAATGGTTTCTTTGGGTTTCATTTTTCTATAGTGATTTCTTAATATATTTTATTATTTTTATAAATTCCAAGTGGGTGCTCTCCCCCACTTATAAATGAAAACTCGTCTATTCAGAACTTTACACTTAATGAGCCTTTTAGATTAAAAAATACCATCAAAATTCCTTTCCTTGAATTCATCCCTACATCAAAGAGGCCCTATTTTGATCAAAAAAATAATACTAATAATGATTAAAATATAAACTTAAAAAGTGTTTCCGAAGAAGATGTTTAGTTCATAACAATGCATTTTTTGGTTATTATTACTTCTACCTCCATAAAATCATCTAAAAATTATGAAATAATAAGATAAATATATTAAATATATTTGGATATTTTTTATTAATTTAATAACCAATATCCTTCTCAATCATCAATTAAATGGGAGATAAAATATTCATTCTTGTGAATAGTGGATTACCAGCTCACAAACAGATAAAATTTATTTTCCATCACAGCCTCTCATAGATTGTAATAGTGTTGTATTTAATGTATATATATTATATAAATTTAATTTTGATATTTTTTCAAATGATAATATTAAAAAAAATTCAAACCTATCCATCCATTGAAAAATTATAATGTTTTTTGTGTGTACATTTAGATTACCACTTCCATGAAGAAATATGGTACATTATCTAAGACCACATCAGATAGATATTATAAAAAAGTATATTTACAAAAGTAATATTAAATTATTTAGGGAAATATAATATTATATTTTCCTTATTTCACTTTTGATCATTGAAAATTGAAAACATTACTCAAACATACATACAGACTACCATCTCCATGATTGTAACATAAATAATTTCTCAAAAAAATCCATTGTCGTTGGTTTTAGCAGAATAATTATAATAGTTTCATGATATTTATTATATACATTGATTAATAATGTCCTATAATACCAAAATCAATTTACCAATATGAATTTTGACATATAAGTTAAATATCATCAAAATATTTTATGTGAAGGTAATTGATTGAATAATTGTATATAATATAGTAATAAATATAATAAAATGAAAAAAAAATTAAAAAGGTATTTTTAATAAAATAATATAACTATTTTTTAGATGATAAATAACATATGTGATTAGACTGACATGAGGTAAGAGACATTTAACTCAAAGACCACATTTGAAATATTTTAAATATTATTTTTCTAAATAATTTTTTTCAATTTCCATATTATTATAATCATTTTATGCATTAATTTTTATGATTTTATATGAATTATAAATGAAAATTTAAATCACTTTTTAATTTCATTCAAAATTTATTAAAATGAACATGTCTATGTATTTTATACTGATCATTTTGATTATAAGGAATGTAAATTTTATAATTGAACTTATAAAATTTAAATGTTAAATATCAAAAAATTAAACATTATATTATGTTTTGATTCCATTACAATATTTCACATTATTGTCAATGAAAAACTCTCCTTACATTTCATCAGAGTATTTTAAAAGAAACCAATTGTATTTATATTTCAATGTCGTGATATTTTTTCTTATGGTTGAAAATAATAATCTTCATTACTGACACTAAAAATTAAATTATTCATGTGATATGATTATGTTATGGTTATTGGGGTTTATTTATGATGACTATTGATCCTAACATATCTCAAAATTATGGTCTCTACCAATGTAGATCATGATGATAAGTGAGCTCGATATATCTCTCAAATTAAAAGGGTAAGGATACTGGGTAAACCAATCTGGTTTCTCATGTTGTTATTAGAATTTAATGGGTAGGTTATTCTATTTATAAAATATTTATTAAAATGAGGTCTAAAATTACATACAAGTTTAATGTTATCTTTTTATAGGTTTTCTCAAAAATTTATAAACTTCGCAAGGTATGCTAATTACAATAAGTTTGAAGGGAAGTTTATCATAACTCATAAGAGTGAAATATATATATTTTCATTAGTTTTTAATTAATATAATGCTAAAAATATGATTTCTACTCCATAATTAATACTTATTATAAATTTCTTTCTGAAAACTTTTTTGTAGAGAATTTGGTTTCTTTGGTAAAAATGGTTATTTTTATCCCATAATTTATTTAAAAAGTTAAAATTTTATATCATTAATTGTCTAATTGTATTATATTTTACATTTATACATTCTTATTGAGATATATACGATCCTTACCCATTTTAATATTATTTTAAATAGTTTATATGGATGAGGTTGTACAATGATGTATTTGTATCCTCTACGTGATATAATATTTTTTCATTTATGATTGAAAACCTAACTACATAAAACCCAAATCCAAATTGATATCCAGGAATGTAGGGAAATGAATTATTGACTAAACAATAAATTTTATATATTGTTGATGGGTGGGTCCCTATATATAAAACACATTATTATTATTTATAGTAATGTCATATAAAAAATTCATGTTTTGTTAAAACATGAGAGATCTTGGGAATTCATGTTTTTAGTATTAGTGGAGCTTTTAGAATCACTAAGGATAACTTTGGTTGGGATATCATGGGATTATTTTGAATCATTTGTTTGGGATTATACATGCACTAATATTTTATTTACTTCTCTTTGGTTTAATTTCACCTATATTGTGAATATATATAATATATATATTCAATAAATGTTAGTAGATTTTATATATATTTTTACTAGTTCTTTATTATTGATTTTTTATATACATATTTATCATATTTTTTTACAATCATAATAAATCAAGTACCCTTGTTGTATATATTTCTATCAATCAAAATAGGTTATGAAATTTTAAAAAAAACATCATGTGAATTAGTCATTTTTTTATTATAATTTGTAAAGAAAATAAATAAATTATAAAAATGTAAAATTTATTCCCAATCTAACCAATCAAGACATATTGTTTATGAAAGACTCCGAAATTTAGAAGAAATGTCTATGTTATTTTTGTGATTTCATCCATGTGAATATGTGACTATAATTGAGTTACTAAACTATATCAAACATTTAAATAGAGAAATAAATCTCATATCACTAATTTAGGTATGTTGATACATATACATGTTATACAAAAAATGATGAACCACTTTTCATATGCATCACAATAGGAGAAAATAACATCATGATTATTAAAAACCTTTTATATCCTCAATAATATATAAATACATCAACATTTAGGTCAGCTTGCAATATTATAAAATAAGATATCAACGTATGAAGGATCAAACTTATTAATACTAA
Source organism: Viscum album (assembly GCA_963277665.1). NCBI lineage: Eukaryota > Viridiplantae > Streptophyta > Magnoliopsida > Santalales > Viscaceae > Viscum > Viscum album. Next base: position 1,377,393,875 of record OY728147.1, on the reverse strand, counting down.
TTAACCTTGGGTAATAAAAATAAATATGAATCATTTCCCCCAAGAATTACAATATTATAGTATATGACTTTTTATATTGTAAACATAACTGTGTTATTTGAAAAAGTAATCTAATTTTATACTTGATGACTATACTTTTCAAATATATATTAACACCAACTCATGTTAATTTTCAAATTATTTTATATAATTTAAATCACTATGAAACAAATTGAGGCGATAATTTTTTTCCATTTTATGAAATACATTTCTAACATGAATTACTGATAAATAAATGATACCTTTCCCACATGATAAAATGTGGATATTTATAAAATGCACTAATAATATTAAAAACACTTATATATGAATCAATATTTATGAGATGCAATAAAAATTACAAAAAAATACCTTTTTCTTACATATTTTTATATCCTTTTTAAATTATATATATGTCATATTGAATTTTACACATCTCCACTTGACTATCTAAAAATCCACTAAAAACACATTTAGTGAGAAAACATCAACGTAGAAAATATATTTGAAAAATGGAGAGACTCGATATTCTTAATATATATGTTTAGTACTTGAAAATAATATTCAAACATCATCACAATATATAATTTAATTATGTTAATATATATTATTATTTTGAAAATCATTAAAATCTATTAAGATTGATATTATAATCAATGTGGATCTTTTCTTTTTAATTCACATGTTTCATTATATTTATTTTCTAATATACTTAAATGTCACTCTTGATATTAATATATTTCATTAAGAATATATCTTACCCCCCAATAGGATTTAAAGAAAAATTCACTTTTAATTATACCAGTATCTTCAATTATTATTTAGATTTTTAACTTCTTATTCTTCAAATATAATCTAACTATCCCATTAAAAATATTAGTTTTTGAAAATATTTATTTATAAGTGGATAACTCTTTGTTGTAAATAAAATAAATTTTAATTTATTTCTTTGATTTTTCAAGAAATAAACTGTTAATCACCATATTTCATATGTATTTATTTTATATTCATTGAAATATCAAAATTTAAAATTCTGTATTCATTAAATTATATAATTTATGAATAATGGGAAGACATTCCATCATATTTTGATAACATTTTTGGTTAAAACAGATTTATAATGAATAAAATTTATTTTTCCATTTCATTTCAAAACAAGTTATCAAATTAATCAAAACATTAACCAAGTGTATATAAAACATATTTTATGATTCAAGAAATATAATAATTAAAAATATGATTAATTTTACATCATTATTACATAATTAAATGATAAATAAATATCCTATTAGATTTTATAAATCCATAAACTGTAGAATATTCATTTTAATTATACAATTTAATAAAAAAATTATTATTATTATTTAAATGAAGCTACAAATATTATATCAATAATTCTCTTGTAGTTTTTAATTATTTTCTATAATAATATAAATTTTATAATATAAATATGGAATTAAATACACATCAAAACTAAAGATTTTATTTAGTAAAAATTAATATATTATATATATTATTGACTATGTTTTTATCACTATTCATGAGTTTTGTGAAATTATGTCACCAATGTCCAATCAGCCAATAAATGAAACTTCACCCTTTTTTTCTTAACACCGCTAATTAGGTCTCTATAGCCTAGAGTAACAATATTACTCTTTGTTTGTATTATTATTTTAATAGTTTAAAATATTACTAGTTTAAATATTCATAATAGTACCAATTATTATAACTCCCATGTCTTGATCATATATCTAAGGCATATTTATAGGATTGGGTAAAAATTTACATAACTAATTCATATTTTAATTGAAAAAATTTATATATTTTTATCAAAGATTATAGAATGTTGTATTTATTTATATGTATCCTTAAATGACACAAAAATCTAATCCAATTATTAAAATACCAAATCATATTGTGTAAATGAGTGGATAATAAAATTTGTACTGTAAATATAAATATGAAATTTCATTTCAATTATTATATCTTTCATGAAATTGTTCAATTGTTATATCCTCTTAACGATATCAATCATCTTGAATATATCAATGTCCTAATTTTTATTTTTCAACAAAGGTTTTGTTTATATATTTATAAAAGAATTTGTATAAAATGAATCCTTCTTTTGCTTCAAATAAGAATCAATATCTAATAATATCAAGATGATTGGGGAGTTGATGAGTGTTTTAATTCAAAATCTCCCATGAAGTGAAATAAAAAATGTGAAGAAATGTGTTAAAATCAATCAACACATGCTCAATATAGTATTGTTCATTACTCATAAATTTGATCATTTGTCTAGAAACCCATTATATCTTATAATATGGTTAGATGATAACATCCCCATTATAGTCTCAATTTGATATTTTTTTGGATATTCACTTCATGATTTTTTAGTTTCATTCATCTTCACTTTATTGACAACAGGTTCATATATGATTTAAAGTACATTTAAGGTGAGTAGAGTGAATAGAATAATGAATTTATGAGTTTTTAGAAATCATTATGTTATGAATTTCATTGCACATAATTTATTGGATGATCATAAATATATACTCTAGAATAAACACATAATCTATCATAAATATATGTTGATCTATAGATTCTATATTGGTAGAGTCACACGATTTATAATATTTTGTGAATATTGGCACTATGTTTTGTATGTGAGGATGTTCATAGGGCTTGATTTTTTCATGAAACAATAAAAGATATAATGAAATAATGATAGACTTAATGTTATAATGTACACATATATGAAATATTGATCTATAAATATCTTAGTTACTAGACCTCTCACACTTCAATTATGGAAGTATATTTTTTTCAAGTCTTCTAAAAAAATGAGTTGACTTAAATTCCATGACATAACATTTATATCCCTGTTTCAATGGATAAGGTATTTTTATTTTTCTATAATAGTTATCATATGGATATTATTATGACATTTTAATGGACATAATCTTGTATGGATGAATACAGGTGAATGGTGTGACATAACATTATGATAATTGGATTTCTATTATAAGGGGAATTCATTGGAAATTTTCATCGAGAATGAGGATGAAAGTTGAATTTCACTAACTATCGAGACTCATGATGATCTTGAGGCTATAAAATGAATACTGATGTATCACCCTGAACTAGGAGACACATATCATATATTTCATGCCATAGGTCCACTAGGATATAGGTGTGTCATTCCGTATTCCAAAGGCTTCTAACTATTTTAGAGGGTCTGAGTAAGTTATATTGGGGAGACAATACCCACTATTTATGATAATTATAGTAATAATAACGGAGATATGATAGTAGAATAATAATAATTAATTATAAAAAATGACTACAAGAAAGAATAACAAGTCTGTAGAAGTATTATGAAGAAATGGAAATATAATTCCAAATTCATACATATACCATTATTATGTTTCCTTTCCCTAGGTTATAAAAAATTATATTATATATGACATGTCTGTAAAGGGTCATAGTTATTAAGAACATAGACGGACATGATTTATTTCACTTATGACCTCATTCATTATGTTTCCATTTTTTCAAAAGTATTATATCTAAATTTTTCTTTCATTTGTCATTATGTTATTTAATTATTATTAATATCTTAAGATTCAATATATTGGTATGAAAATCATATTTTAATTTAATAATATGATATTCCTTTAAAATAATTATAACTATTATATGAATCTTAACAACAAATAATGACTATGAATGTAAAAAAAAGTCTGTCGATATTTATAATGAATAACATTCTACATGAACTTTTGCAAAAATAGAAAAAATGTTCATCGTGGTAAACATTAAAAATATTCCATTTTAAATTATAATATATAAATTAAAATTATGTTGAAAATTACCTTTGTCAATATCATATGTATAATTATAAACACTCCAAAACACTATAAAAATCATGTATATAGATGGAAATTATTTGAATAACATACTTTAAGATACAGTATCAAAGAAAATTATATGAGATTATTTTTTAACAAATTTCAAAAAATCTATTAAACACAAATATATTATTTTAATTATTTAAATGATTGAAATACTTCTCAAGTTCATTCAATTTTCATTTTTCCAATTATTTTATTTATTACCATGTTTGGTTTATATACTAAATCATTTAAATTTATATCAAATGTCTTGAGATTGGTGTTTGGTTTTTTAAATTACATTTTTACATTGGTCTTGCTCCACTATGTCATTGTTTTATAATTTACAAAATCATAGAAAAATTAAAATTTACAATTTACAATAGATCCATCTATGTAGGAGGAAATGCCAAATGTATTAGAATATTTCATAAGGTAGGTCATCCATGTATACATATGAAAGACATTTTTATATTTCTAATAGATTAATATGAAATAAAATAGAGTATGGTTTATCAGAATTTAAAAAAAATAGCAATATATATTATATTAATTCCTTAAATATATCATAATTTCCATTCATGTGATGTATAAACAAAAAAATCTCATTTCTACATTGTGGTGGTGGAATAAACATACAACAAAACAATGAATATCATTTATAAATTTATTTAAGAGTAAATGGTAAATAATATGATATATTTTATGTAGAATAATTTTTTCATATAAAACATATATATCAATCAAATCCCTCATAATAACTTTCCATAAGAGTCAGTGATGAAAAAAAACATGTATATTTTCGGAGGTTATAGTATGGAAATTTTCACTAATGGTTTTATCATATGCAATATGATAAAAAATCAATGGAAAAGGATTATACCATAAAAATATAGTCATTTAATTAAATTTGATATATTTATGTAATTATTTCATAAACATTATGGTAAGTCTGACGGTGATTTTGAACTATATAATTCTAGAAAACTCTTTTGGATGACACCGTAATCCATATATTGTTTTTATATTAGCGAGACAATAACCTATAGGATATTATATTCGGTGAATTAATCATTATCTTATAACATTAATTATGTCCATTTACCCTTAATCATGTTGATAACTATTTACCAAGGTTACTATTTATTAGAACAAAAAATGAAATCAACCACATTACAAAATTTGAAAGACATCGTCCAAAATTTGAAATTTATTTTTGATGATTCAATCTATATAACATTTATAATTTTTATCAGTAAAAATACTCAAAAAACAAAAAACATTTATTTTCTAAAAATCATCTATTTTAATCACGGCATTGAATTAAAAAAATCAAGTATGTTATAGAATCATATATTATTAGATGAATTAATTTTAAAAAAATGTTTCCAATTTAAATTTAAAAATAAATTCAAAAGATAAAATCACATTGAAATTTATTCATTTTCTGAAAATAATTGACAACAATTAAAAATTTTGTATTTTTCAACAGTCACTAAAAAATTAATATCTTTTAGAAAATAAAAAAAATTCAAATCTTATTTTCAAATAACCAATTTAAAATTTAATTTCATCTTTTCAAATATAATTTCTATAAGCATTATAAATTTATTAGAATATTCATGTATTAAAACTATAAAAAATAATAATTAATGAATTTTTTGAAGCTTAAAATGATTTATTTTTCATTTCAAGTCTAGAAACATGTAATTTACCAACATAGGTGCCACCCAACTGTAGCCGGAGCCGATCTGTCACATGACCTTAGCTGCACCTTCTCGTATGTTATAGCCTACCAACTAGCAGTGAGGGTCTAGTCATTCAGTCATGGGGAGACTATAACCTCATTAACTAGAGTAAAACAACAACATAACCAAATAATATATAGTGTAATAATATGTAATCATAAACAGTAATAATTCCATAGGATAACCAAAACCGAAAATACAATATTCAACTGGAAGGGAAAACAATCTTTGACAATGGAAATGAAAAATTATATCAAATTAAAAAAAAATGAAGACACTAATATCCCCCAATTGGGTCTTGAACAATTTATAGTTCCCTCATACATGCTCTATCCCCAAATTAGAAATATAATCCAAGGACCTTGCCATTAACATTTCATGAAAAAATAATGTCTATTTGGGTAATGATCCGGAATCCTGAGTATGGTTTCAGTATAACTCAAAAGGCCAACAGAAATGGTGTCTAAAATAAATCTACTCTAATTATATTGTAATAAGTTCTCAAAATAAATGATTATAATGAATAAATAAATATTTATCCCATTATTATTTCTTCTTTATTTATTTATATTAACACAGGGGTTCCCTGAGATACACGTACCTCTATAGTAGCATCGGCTCATGCTATAGCCTGAAGTGTTCTCTAGGTAATATCATTTATTAATAACTACTCTATCTAACTCTAGATATCAACTTATTATATGGTGATACGGTATCTCTATACCATATTAGACTCATGATGGAGTTAGAATAATGTTCATTCGAGGCCATATCTCGGAGTTCCATTCATACTATTCTTTAAATTCACAAATAAATTCTAAAGTTACCGATAATAAATTCTGAAGTAATAGGACCATGTTACAATTAATAAATCAGAATAGAATTACCATATTCTTTTTCCTTCACTAATAAGAACAAAAACCAAGTTACCATTTAAAATTTTCATTTGAATGACCATGTTCCCAATCATTTACTCAAAAGTACAATGAAAATGCTACCATTTATACATATCATTTGAATGACCATGTTCCCATTATTTCACACATAATTAATTCATATTTAATTATTCACCTCAATCCCATTACTAATTCAACCGTTAGTTAAATACATCAATATCCTTAATTAACACACCAATTGAACCCCCATGTCTGCTTCCCTTTACAATGTTTCCTCTTGCACATGTCCTTGATTCCATAAAATGTTAACTATTAGCACTATCATTCCCTAAAACACTTTGTCATTATAATCCATCACACATGTCACATGCTCCTCAATATATGCATCTATATCAAGGTCAACTGCATCCAACTAGTTCATATGATATGGATTGGGGTGGTACCATCGTATTTGTAACATAGGGAAGACATCAGGCATATAACTATAATTTTGAGGAAGAGATAATCAGTATGCCATAAGACTGATTCTCTCTACTACCTCTAACATTACAAAAAATATGTGGGTTAAAATTCCCTACTTCTATATAATTCAATGTCCCAACCTAGTCAACACAATAAATAATACATGATCACCCTTTGTAAACTCTAGTGGTTATATTCATCTGTCTGTATACCACATCTGCATACTCTGAGATTTTGCCATACATTTTTGAATCAACTGCACCTGCTCTGATGTATCCTACATTAGAATCATACCCAATGACTTTGAATCACCTAGTTCTATATTTTATATGGATAATATACATGTATTATAATAAATATCATTCTATTGTGTCGTCTGTATAGTATACAAATAACTATTGATAGAGGAAAACTCTTCTAAATCTTAGTGCATCACCCATGACCCACTAAATCCTAGAAAATGTCCCATTAATATATCCTCAATAACCTATATAGTTTACTCGTACTACACATCTATAGGGTGGTTAAAATATGTAATCAATAAAATCTGTGTGCTAAGACCTTTCTTCAGGCCATACCACACACATAAAGTAAAGCACCAATTATGATCTGAAAAATATATTTTGTGGAACCCCATGAATGATGAACTATCTCCCAGACATACATTTCTCTCAACCAATTTATTGTAAATTATTCCATTATAGTAATGAAATATAATACCTTTGTCATTAGATCCATAATGACCCCTATAACATCACTCTTCTTAAGTGTCTTTGGTATACCCACCACAATTTCTATTCTCACATTATCCCACTTCCATTCTGGAATAGGCAATGGTTGTAGTAAACCACCATTTCATGGATTCTCTTCTTTTTCCTACTGATAGGTGAATCATCTTAGCACAAACCCAGGTATCTCATTTTTTAGGCCTGAACACAACAACTATCATCATAGGTCACTATACATTTTTGTCACACTTGGATGTACAGCCCACTTCAATGCATGAAATTTTCACAAGAGATCCTCTCAAATAATTGTAGGTACAACAACTCAATCTTTCACATATATGATCTCTTCCTCATCTATAAACCTATTTGGTGGTTTATCCCCAAATTCTGATCATTCTCTCATGGATACACACTATATATCTGCATAATGTCTTTCCTTAATCTGTCTCATAAGTGTAGACTCCACTGTAACTCTACCTTTAGTCATCTTCTCTAGAATATCCTAAACCAGCACATGCATTTCATCCAGCATGGACATCATCATCCACTCTACACTCGACTGATGAAGAATATGAGTCTGGGTATTCCAACTATGGGCATTAGCCTCACTATTTCTTTCCTCAGGTGTATTATTTAGTTGTAAAAAAATGACTGTATATACTCTACCAATCTCTATTTCCAAATATTCAAATCTCAATGTGAAAAGATATACATCAAGATATAATGATCTATTTAAACTGTATAAAATTCTCCCAAATGGTAGTTTCACCAAACATAATAGGATAAACCCTTAATTCCAACTCATGATCTTGCATAGATTTGTTCTGTTCACGAGGCCTCATCTACCAAGAACCATATGCCATAACTAGATCCCCATGCATCACAACAACATACAGTCAAACCCCAAAAGTGTCACAATAAACTATGGAATTATGAGATGACTCATATAGGGTCATGATCAGTTTTGATTTCATCTTCATTATCATGTACTATAAATCATTCTCACATGCTTTTGTCCACTCAAACGTTATCCCCTTCTTTATCAATAAAAAAAGATGTAGTAACAAAAAAAAAGAATTTTCTTAGATGAATATCTTCTAAAATATAGATAATCCCCAAAGGCTTTAGATATTGTAAAAATTCATGGGATTCTCTCAAGAAACAACTTTTGGAACCCTCTCCAGGTCCCCTGACACACCATCCTTCGAGATGATGTGTCCTATTAAGTGTACCTGATCAATCCAAAATTTACACTTATATAGATTTTCATATGAATAATGATCACGGAGTGTACTAAATATAATGCCAAGATGTTTCACATGATCATCATTATTATTGTATTACACCAATATTTAATCACAAAAACCACCACAAAAATATCTATATATAGATGAAAGATCCTATTCATCAAAACAATAAACATATCATGTGTATTTTTCAACCCAAATGTCATTACAAAAAAACTCATAAAGTCTATACCTTCTCCAGAAAGATGTTCATTGTATATTAAAGGTTCATAGTCTCAACTGATGATACCACAATCTCAAATCAATCATTGAGAAAACAAATTATCGCTTAAAGTGGTAAAATCGATCACTGATATGAGAATAAGATATTGTTTCTTCATAGACATTTTGTTCAACATCCAGTAATCGACCAAAAAACATAAACTCTCTTCATCCTTTTTTTTGTGATCAGTACATGTGATCACCAAGGTGATATACATGGATGGATAAATATATTATCATCCATCTTCTTAGACTAATTCTTGAGCTCTTGAAGCTCATTCGGTTCCATTATGTATGGTAGAATATATATCGGCTCGACCATCGATATGATATCAATTGTGATTTCCAAATGTATTTTGGGTGGTATCGCTAATAATTATTTAATAATAACATCCTAAAATAGTTATACTACTAGTGGAAGGACATATTTCCTAACACCCCCATCATCCAGCAATAGACTAGATTCATCGGATATGAACTCTCACAATTGGGGTGTAATTGGCATGGCTCAACCAACCATGATATACCACTCTCCATGATGAATGAATATGTCACCGTTAAGGGATGTAAATATATCTCTCCTATAGAAAAAGTCGATGTGGGATTGATATGGGATAAGAAAATCCATACCCATATTCAATATAAAGTCTCTCATGTCAAGAATATAGAGATCCCATAAAAATGACATTGTCCTATCTCAACTGAACATCCCTTTCATAGACATATGTCTCTAGACTAAGTTCCCAACGATGTATCGATACTCATTACTTTTCTGAAAAAATCCACCTCCATCATCAGACAATTATCTTTTTTTGAAGATATAAAGGAATGAGAGGCTCCAAAAGCAGTTACGTCACCGGTTAATATAGAAGCTACTCAAAAAACATAGGTTTCACTGTATGTTACTTTCATTCCCCTCTTGCCTATGATATTGTTTTTATCCAGTATGTACTACACTCTGTTGATAACACTGCTCTATCTATTTAACACCACATCCACAACCTTTACCACCTTATGTAGTAAAAATCCATCTTCCAGACTGATATTGTGTAAAAGACCGACTTCCCACATATCTGACCCTACCTAGCTTCTTATTCAACACCAATGTGTCGTCATGAAATATAAAAAATTTCTAGGTGGCCCATCTTGTTGTAGTATTGACACCCTACTGGGGGATTGGGATAGTATCAACAATAGTTTCCTAGACTACCACACAAATGAGTTATCATCCTAGAAAGGACATATTTATACGTCCCTATTTTCTATGTAATATTTTTCTCACATCCATGAATAATGTTTTTATAATTGTGATTCACACTCATAGAAGCCACACATCTTTATCTTCCATTGAAAACTACCTATCCAGTATTGGTAGAATCTCTTAGTTTCGTTTCAACTATGAGATCCTGATCCACAACTTTTGAAAATGTATTTAATTGGGAACGATTTACATGGGACTTAATCTTTCGCTTAAGTACATCGAGAAAATGTTTTTTCCTAGATACCTCATTTCCTGGTAATTCTCGAGTAAAGCATTGTTGATCTATGAGGCATCCAACATAATAAATCAAGTACATACTCCCCTAGGTCAAATAATTGAACAATACATCTTTATCTGCCTCATAATCTATAGATATCAGTTCAATAAGAACATATGTAAGAAGTCATTCCATAATATACAATTAGTTTGTCCAGTTCACGCGTGAATGTCCCACTAGTGCTTCACTGATCCCCATAGAATATAAGTAAAAATAATGACCATCCCCTCATCCAGAGTCCTTAAATGTTCAAGTATTGTCCTAATGGACAAAACCTAGAATTTAGCTCCCTCAGGTCGACCCTCTCTGGTAAAAGTGGGTGGGTGATGCAACTGAAAATCCCTCCTTAACATAGAAACACTTTTCATATCCCCCCATGTGACTCATTACATGAATTTCATGACATGTGAATTGTTCTCTTTGATCTTCTCCCCGACATCTTCAGCTGACACCATTGGTACATTAGGATCCTGGACTCGAAGAATATTATTAGCCACGCTACTCAACAGTCCCCTCAATAAGTGTCTTAGAGGCATTTTATCTACAATTACAAACGCACATCATATTCCTCGTAATATAACCTTATAACATTTAAATAATAGTAATATTAAAAATATGTCATTGTTTTTATTTTCCCCCAAATATCATCACAATGTCATCATAGAGGATATATTACTACACTTAACCATCATACTACTAGGTTTTGGTTAAGAATTATAAATAAGCTATCATAATTGAGATTCTCTCTCGCACACCCAATTATTCCCATTTTTCATCATTTTTTCAATATTTTTAAATTTATTTTAAGCACCATTTTTCATTTTCATCTCACGAATAAGGAAAAAAGTTTAGGTTTGGAAACATGATCATAACCTGTTTTCCCATGCATGCCTAAAATTATGCACGTCATAGAAACACTGAGTGCCTAAAATTATGAATGCAGACTCAACTCTCATACTATTCTATGCCACAAATCAATAAATTAATATTCATAGAAACAATAATCACATCACAGGTTTTTCACCCATGGTAAATTAGTATTCAACTGTAATAGAAAACATAAATAACAATAATCCTACCCAGAGTACTCAGGTTTCTCCCGATACATGGGTTTGAAACACCAATGAACAAGCTCATTACCAACCCTTGAATCTTATTAGTATCCTATCTAAATTTACCAAAAAATATAGACCAAATAAGAGGAATTAAAAGAAGACCCCTGATACCAATTTTTAACATCCCAATTCGGGTACTACAAAACTGTTCCCCATGCCGGTTGGTCACATGACCTCAAGGTCACCTCCCCATATTCAAGAGGTTTCTGAGTTGCAGTGAGAGTCTAGTAGTAATTCATGGGTAGACTATACCCTCCTTTATCAGATAAAAACACCAGCAGAAGTAAAAAATAAATATCGAAATCCCATGTAATCAAAGACAACAACTGTGTCACAAGATAACAAATAGAAAATACAATGTTAAACTAAAATGGAATATATGATATGCCTATGTAAATTTCATTGATTATATAATGAAACTAAAAATAATGACACTAAAAACATGCAATATTATATCCATATTTTTTCATTCCCTCATATAGTATCCACCCTCAATTCAAAAATCTTATCTAGGGCCCTTTCCCTTTAGCTATCCAGCAACTGTAAAGTATATTCAGGTACAGACTTGGAAACTCAAGTAGGGTGTGAGTAAAACAAAGTAGGCCACCACCAAATGTGTTTTAAACAAAACTAGTCTAATGAGAGTGTAAATAGTTCTTTAAGGATATAAAGACTATAAATAAAGAAAAAGTTAACACAATACCATTTATTTTTTATTCATTCGTATTAACTCTTCGGTTCTTGGAGATAAATGTACCTTTATACCATATTTTTTTCATGCCATATCCCAAATAGTTCCCTATGTAATATTATTTCTTAGTACCTTATTCGACTCATTCCAGAGATTCAAGTATTCTAATGTGATATGATATCCCATTAAGTGATTTTACTCGTGATGGAGTTTAATGTATTCTAATGTGAATCCATATCTTGTAGTTTCTTTTGTAAGATTCTTTAACATCACTAATAAATTCCATATTTACTGATAACATATTCATAAGTATGATTCCCATGATACCATTCATACATCTCAATAAAATTACTAGATTACCTATCCATTACAAAAAATTACAATAAAAATGTTACCAACTAAACGTCTCATTTGAATGGCCATGTTCCCATTCCTTTACTCACGTGTACAATGATCATGTTACCATTTATACTTATCAATTTAATGAACATGTTCCTATTTTATCACACATAATTTATTCATAGTTAATTATTCAACAAAATCACATTTCTCAATAAATAATTTGTTAAATGCATAAAAATCCTTAATTAAAATTTTTAAATAATTAATCACTCCAAACCGATTAATTAATTCATAAATGAATTAGTCAATAACACAATTCATATTTCATTATTAATTTTACAGAATAAATTAACTCATTCTAAATCATAACTCTTCAAAATAAATTCCTTAAGTAATATCTTGACCATAATATCAAAAGTACATAATTAAATCACAATAATTACCTCTATTTGGTCATTTCTATATCTCATCATTAACCACATGATTAATTATCATTATTACATTCCCAAATTTATATAATTAATTTCCCCAAATTATTTAACCAATAGTTTTCCCCTTTGTTTCATGATTAATTACATAATTAATCATTTAATTTAAGAATGCTTCAATAAATCAAATGGTCATCCTAATTAAACCAATCTACGAATTCAATTTTTATGGAATTCTTGAAATTTTAAAATATTACAAACACACATCAATCAAAGACTATGGTAATTATATTTTCGACCACCTACCTCAATTCATTGATGAACGTTCATTCAACAGAAATCCACAAAATCCGTGTAGTGAGACCACATATATCTATGTCGGAGATCTAAATCCCTAAATCACGATCAAGGTTATCAAGATCTAAAATACACGATATAAATATCAAAAAATTATTTAGATATATAAAAATAATGAATAAATTCCACCAATATATCTATGAAATATAGAATAATGAATGGGCTAGGAATTCTGGTGAGATCCATCAACAAGGAGAAGAGAATATCATCGATTTGGGAATTAAATCTTGAATAACGGAGGTTTTCCAGCCTTGGAACCACTCTTTATATCTCTTAAATCATCCAAAAATTTCTAATCCAATTAAAAATTTAGTAGGAGGTGTTTTAGGTGATTTTAAAAAAAATGTAATTAAAAATTACATGCACGGTTTTCTGGGTAGGGGCGCACGTTTATGTAAAATGTGCACCAACGGTGTGTTCCTCTTAGTCTAGTGTCTCATAGTTACCTAGGATTTGTAATATTGTTTCCTCTAATCATACAAAAACCATTCACATCCACTTTTTCTCAAATTTAATTTAAAACTCTTCCCAAATTCACTCCATGTCATAACTCCAATCAATGGTACAAAAAACAAACAAAAATTTTATTGTAATTCTCCCAACATAACTCTAGAAAATATCATGATCTTAGATAACACCAATTATATGTTTATTAATTTATATTATATTTTGGTTTTATATAAATTTCATAAAATTAATTAATATATAGTGAGTAATTTAATTTATTATTATAATGAAAAATTTCACCTTTACAAATAATTTTCTAGAATATATCGCATTTAGCCTCAAATGGATTTATCTTTATTCTTAACATACTGATAATAAACATCTAAATGATTATAAATTTTATTTAGGTAAATAATATATATTTATTTTATAATTCATTTAATATTATTAACAATCAATAATTCACATGTTATGTTATAATAATAATGTTTATACAATAATGTTTTAATAGTATTCTGTAATTCAATATACACTTGGGATTTCATGTGGTCTACACAATCAAATATATTATTATTTTCTAAAAAATATAATCTATAGTAATACTATTATATACCTATAATATTATATATAAGAATTATTTTATTTTTGATGGTAGTTCAGGAAATTTATTTCTCTCATCCCACTCAACGAAGTAGTTGACATGTGTTTTTTTACCAAACTAGTGTAGTAAATTTAGATGATACATCATGAAATCAATGAGGAAGAAAAAAATGATAATGTTTTGTCATTATAAACATAAAATGTCTTAATATATGGGTTTCTTTAATGTAAATATTTGATTTATTAGATGAATTATTCTTTCTAGAGAACCATGTTTTTGTCATTATTTCAAACTGTGGAGATAATCATGCAGATTTTATAGTTTTTAAGAAAATTTTTGGTATTCTTCTATATAATTTTGATTCATATATTTACACCCCAGAAAAATAAAAAATTATTTTGTATACCAATAATAATCTCATCAATGTATTGTAATCGTATTATATGAGGAAAGGATCATCTTTATGTGGAAGTAAAAATATGAAACTGGAAAAACATTCAATACCCGAAAGAGTTCAAAAGATATTTAGTCTAATATGACTTATAAGGAGTAAACTGAAGATCAAGGTGATTCCAATAATTTATTTTAATTTCTATAATTCTTTTAAAAATTGGTGAAATAATTATAAATTAAATATAGTGGTAAAAATCCTTTTAGTTTTTCCAATTTTGGAAATATTGAGCATTTCTCAGTATGTTATGCCATGTGAAATAATTAATTGAGGAAGATGGTAAATATCAATGAACATCAAGGGTAATTAAGTTGAAAATGGATTTATTGGATGAACATAATTTAATGTTAATTTAAAATCCAACATATCAAGAAAATCTACTCTCTCTCAAAACATGATTACACAACATGTGATGTGGAAAGTAAAATGTCCTAAGAAAACTATAATGATGAATAAAATCAGGTATTATAAAATCCACATTATCCAAGGTAATATCTATTAAAAAATAATGTAGATGTGAATAAGGGAATGTTGGATCACACGATTACTGATACATGGTGAAAGGGGGTGATTTATTGTTTATGGTATTCTAAATTTCCATATAGCTCTCATTATTATTCAGAACATCAATCTCAATGTAATCATTGACTCCAATAGAAAATTGAAACATAAAAATAAATAATTATATTCACTTCTATTAAGGATGTATATTACCGTAGTGTGTCATGGTTATTATATCATATGAATATATCCCTTATTTTTATCATTAAGAAATAAGGTGTGTATATATCCCTGAACTAGTACAACTACTAGCACCTACTAGATAAAATTTTAAATCAATAGAATAAAATAAATCATTTATAAGAGAGATATTTGGTTGATGTATGATCCTCTAAATAGACTCTATATATGATGATCATTCTCTACATAATTGTATAGAAAAATATTTCTTAAAATATCAATTCTTCTTAGATACTACATCATATGTGTTCTCCTCTCCAAAAAAATCCCAACAATATCCTCTTTCAATTTATCATCTCATTTATTTTCCCTAAATATTATGTTTATACCATTCCAATAATAGATATGGAAATATAGAGTAATTTTTTATATATCTATTAATTCATTGAATATTATTTAACTTTGTGTGTCGGTGATACTTTTAATCATTCTTAAGAATCAGTCATTAGTCATCCAAAATAATAATAAAATACCGTAGCCACAATAACTCAATAAATATTGAATCTTCCATTTCTTCATGAATCATATAGTAACATGATGTATTTTTTTAGGGGGTTCACTATTATTTACCTTATACATTCATATGTCAATTTCTTATAAAACATCACTAGAAATGAACCATGGTGTGGTCCACCACATCTTTTTATACTAAAACATTTCAATCTCAATAGAGTTTTTATTATGTTTTGGTATACATTATTTCACTATTTTACAGGAATGATGAATTAGATACAACCTACCATTCTTCATTTGGGTATTGACTCACATTAAATGTTCAACACCATAGAATGATAGGAATTTTCTTCCTATTTCAATATGACCAGGGTCAAGTCTATGATTTGGTCTCCCATTCTATGGTGTGGTTTATCCCTGTAGTATTATACTATCTTTATCTGTCATATATTTGGACATAAATATCAATAATTAAATTAATCTAATCATAAATCACATATAATTAAAATCATGATGTTTCGACTATGATCACAAAGAATATACATCAACATCTTAAAAATCATTCATCATAATCATTCATATTATATAAACACATGTAATTTCATGTAGACACACCCTTATGATTTCCCATGTTTCAATGATATATGGTGTAGTATGAATCCATAAAAAAATTAATGATTTTGGAGGCAAATAGTACTACATGAATTGGAATTGTTTTCATCAATTCATATAGAAATCCATTTGATGTATTATAAAATATAAAAAAATAATATATTTCATCTGAATTCAAATAAAACCCAAGGTGACATTGAAACTTATCTATTATATATAATGGAATGAAGTTATATGAAAACATTTAAATCAAAATAAATTCCTCCTAAGTTATTTTTAAAATTAAATGATGTTTTACAAAATCTCATTTGAAGACATACATTTAGGCATTTCCCCTGCCCCCTAAACAACTCATATTCATGTGATATATTATGTGTGACATCATTACTTATCCATTATCATAATGTTTTGTAGAATGAACTTCTAGATCATCAATATTATTCTTTGATCATGACTAATAATTCATCAATATTTAAACTTTAATAACTATTAAAAATATGTGGTGTCATCATTTAGGGTTCAACAATATCCCACTATGGATTTATTTTCAATATATTTTTATATATCTCCCCTTTATTAAGAATAATATTAAGGTGTACAAAATATAGGGGAAAATTCAAACCAACTCAAGGTAGTGAAATATTAAATAAACATATTTAAGTCATATTAAATACCTTGACTTAGAAAAAATATATTCATTATATTGATCATTACTATTGTCTATTAAACAACCCATATCAACAAAGTCACATCATCATACATAAAACAATATTTAGTAAATGTTTTTCTAGATTATTTTCAGTAATCATAAAAAAATTAAAACATCTAAAAAAATGAAAATAATGTTTCTCCCATAAATAATACATAAACTCATGAATTTATTTTAGAAATAACAGAATAGGTAACGCAAAAAATTACATACTCTAATGAGGATGTGTTTGGTGTAACCTATTTTCAGCCTTATCTTATCGAACTATCTGTCTATGAGTGGTTTTGTAAATATATCAGCAAAATATTTTTATTAGAAACAATCCAAGCCTCATAATAAACTATTAAACCACCTTAATTAAAAAATAATACATTATCTCAATGTGTTTTGTCCTAGATTGATAAAATTAATTATTCGATAGATTTATGGATGTATGATTATCACAAACTATAATCAAAGATGTGTTTCTTTAACATTTTTTCATCTCAAATATTTCATCATATATATCACATGTGTGACTACATGTGATGCAGTCACATATTCATACTCATTGGAGGTGAGTGTAAAATATTTTTTTCTTGACCCAACCCATCTGGGTCTGACCCGTGATGACCGAATTTCCTCCCTTACTAGGTAGGGGATGGTGACCAGTGCGGAATTTGAATATCCCAAAAATGGGAGGAATGAGCCAAAATAACCTATACACATGCATACATCTCCAAACATACTCCCGGATGAAATATATATCAACATAAGAAATGAATCCATAAATCAAATGTCCCACAAAATTGGATGATTTTAATGTATTGAAAATAGAAAAGGGGATAAAATGGCAACCAAAATTGTAAAGAGTCCAAGCGTCTCCATGTGTGAGGAGTAAGCCAAAAGTGTACTCATGGTAAAATACATGGTATTTCATGCTCCTTATACACTACTCCCACTCCTTTTCCTCTGTGGAGACCGTCCAAAGGGATATCATCTTCCTAAGACACGAATGGTGTGGGAAAAGCTCATGCATGGGTGAATATAATAAAACTCAGTTGACACCCTAAAAAATCTACAAATGATACAGCATGTGTAGTCATATAAATAAAATATATAATAACAAATTTATAATAGAAACAACTAGTTATACTTATCAAATACTATACACTATCAGGTAATCATAATCATCTTTTAGCAACATGATTATACACAAATCAATGCTCATTCCTACATTAATCACTCAACGGGCCATGTTATCATCATAGACAGTCAAAAAAATATGTATCACTATGAACCACCTAAAGAGAACAATATTGTCTAAAAATATTATGACACAAATATTGGGGTTCAAGCCCCGAACCACTGGGGGACACCACAAACCCAATATGGGTCAGCCCAATATGTAGGGGATTGTATGTTAATGATTCCACCAACACTAATGATGTGGCCTGCTTGATGGAGGATAAATTATCTACTCAGGAAGTATTACTGAGTCCATAGACACTAACTAGGGAACAATGGATGATAGAGTATCACACTCCTATCTCAAGGAGGGACACCACAACTCTATCTGAGACTCAACCTCTAGAGGGTATCACAATTCAGTGATGTTGACGTAATGTCGCAATGTACCCTCGAGGGAAAGGACCAAGGGAATGCACTCAACCTATAATGGTCCAAACTAATAAATCGAAGAGACTAAGAACCCTTTATGTAAGTACACAATTTGTAGGATAAGATAACAGACAATGTTTATGGGTTTTATATTGTGTCCCTATATCTGGGGCCCCACCTATATACTCCATCGTGGAGCCAGTAGACAGAGTTTGACCATGTACCCAAGACTATGTACCAATATATATTTTAGAAATGTTACCTAGACTATATTATGTTGTGTGGGGGAGTAACTAACCGGAATAAAATAGGTTTACTCCAATATATATCATCCTACTTCCAAAGTACACATCGAGTCATCCAAACAGGACTACACACCAAGTGGTTGAGACTACTTTCCTTGTGTATTTGGTTTTTAAACAAAACACGTATTTTTCCTCCTTCACACATACTCTAATACTTCTTCCTCTAACACTATGGAGCCTTTCTGGAAAACTCCATGAATGAATTCATCTGGTCTTTTTTATTAACAATCGACCAGTTCTAGCCTCATATCTATTGGATGAACGGATCAAAATGACCTTATTCATTGTGCACCAAATAACACCAAAGAATGTGAAATATGGAATATAAAATAATATAATTCAAGGTCGGAACCACTATTGAACCTCCATAACATCATAACAATCACAAATATATTGAATCAGGTCATTTCATTGAGATATGAGTGCGCAATGATCAATCGATCAGGATTCATCAATCCCACGACCTAATGAACAATTCCCATGGTAAATCATAGAACCATGGGAGAAAATAACCAGAAAAAATGATAGGAATAAACATTGATAGATGTTCATGTCATTATCTATTGGTTTACCTAAGATAAACATTGGACATGTTGATAACCTACATAATTCCACTAAAATTATCTAAAAATCAATCTCATCATGCAAGGAAAATTATCTAAAAATTAATCCATTCCTAAATTTATTTTCATTCATCATAGAAACTAAGAATGGGGAAGAAAAAAAGAAAACACATAATTAACCACTATTTGTTTGAATATATAATGAAGATTATGTATTGTCATTGTATTTGGAAAGATCCATCAACTTTCGAGATGTGTTAATCGCTGATCCACAATTCGACACTGTTCTCTTATGAGAGAATCTGAAATGTCACTACAACAAATCTACAAAGGTTCCATGGTTATTTTGATAACCCTAAAATTCTAACATAATGATCAATTTAATGATCCAGTAAGTCATTATGTCAAAAAATTAATAAAAAAATTTAATCAATTATTTTATTCATTTATGAACATATGATGAATTTTACACAAACAACTCACACTGACTAATGTTAAGTCACCCATATAGTAAAAATAATATTCTAAAATCAATGGTCCACTAATATTTTTTATCTGGGTTATTGTTTAGGGTTTATTCATATTTTTTGAAGATACTACACATAGTTTCAATTTAATATCTTTAATAAATATCAAACATTTATTTGGGGGACATCATTTCACAGAATTGTGCACCGTCCTAGTGGATTCTCTCAAAATCATTCCATATAAAATCAAAAAAAATATAATACATTGAATAATATTAGGAATTATACTCTCATCACCATTAATATTTTTCACCAAAATAGAATGAATACTTAATGACAAGGGGTTATTGGATCATATTTTGATCTCCTTCTTCCAATTCCTCTCTTGAAGCACCACATGATACCACCAATCACGTACATGGGAAATTGAATAACATTGAAGGGTATTATCTTGTCAGTCTTCTACTTCAACTAGGTACAATACCAAGGTATATACATATTCGATGTTTAACTCACCCTAGCCAATAACGTGAGATTGATCATGAACATGCCTCTTCAACTATGACACGTGGAAGATTTCATATACCTAGAACAATTGTGGTAGTATAGCTATGTGAAATTCCACCTTTCCAAATCAACCCATAATATAAAAAGGATGAATGACTCTCATAGATAACTTTCCTCCTCTAAAAAATTTAAAGACCCATAAAATTCAAGGGAAATTTTTTCTTAATTTTCTTTGAGATTTTACAAGAATGCAGTTTCTGACAGAACTTGATTCCGAGGCCCGGTGTGCCTAGAATTTCTATCCGAAGTTTAGCTCAGGTACGTTCAGTGAATGAACGAGCATGAATTCCAATCTTTTGAACCGGTGCTCGGAATCGAATTCTGAGGGCACCGATGGAACCGAAGCACCGGTAATTGCTTAGGAACACCTGTTCTGGAGTTGGTTTGTCATGAGAGTAGATGATAAAAATTGTAGAAGTTTAATTTATTTTTATTCTACAATTTTTATTTTCCTTTTAGTGGTTTAAGGCTTTGGGTGGAAGTTGGGTAACTACCCAACTTCCCAAAGGAGGTTATGAGGGTAGTGGGGCCCACACGAACCCCAGCTCTTCATATTCTTCAACCCCCCTCCACTCACCATTAACTCTTGATAACTTAAATATGAATAACCTATATTATTAATTAAGTGAGTTAAGTGTGGATGTTTGAATTTAAAACTCTTGAAATTCAAAAGTTATGTTATGTTAATAAAATAAGAGGTGAGCTTGTTTTATTTGGGGTTAAAACCTTGTGGTGGAGTTTTTGGGAGAAAAGACTAAGGACTTGAAGATCTTCGTCGACTTCGATGAAGAACTCGAAGAACACATCGATCTCTGACTAAGAACGCCGAGTCCTCGGAGACCGACTAAGCGATGCCGTATACCATGACGGTTCTTCCACGACGTCTTCTTCTGCGACGTCTTCTTCCGCAATATCTCCTTCTGAGACGTCTCTACCCGAGACGAATCCTCGTTCGACGAACCTCCGTTCAAACTCACACGAGGTAGGTGTTTAAATTTATTTATTTATTTTGGTCGTGAATCCTACCTTGTCATTCTTCGTGAAATACGACCTTTTTCTATCGACTAAAGAGAGGGTTCCGGATCGAACAAACACGGCCAACACTCCTCCTTTATTGATGATGTTTTTATTGCGGATTGGATCGAAATGGCTTGGTGCTGTCGCACCTTGCAGGATCATGCGGCAAGGAATGTGTGGCGCTGTCGCATTGTGCCGGAGAACCGTAAAAACATCGTGGCCAGAGCAGGGATGCGGCGGAGAGGTGTGGCGATGTTGCACCGCACCGGACAAATCAAGGCCGCAACCAGTTCTGGGCTACGGGGGAGCAAGGAGACCTGTGGCCGGTTCCGGGCCGCCGGTGTCGGAGCAGGGGGGCCGGCCGTCACCAGTCCTGTGGTGGCAGAAACCGGCCGGCCGAGGCGGGGAGGCCAGACAGGAGGACAGCCGGGGGTTCAAAGCCTTGGCCAGCCAGCAAAACGGCCCCCATTAAAGGGGGGACGCGGTTACAACCAGGGGGGCAGGCGCCCCCACACCAAACGAATCAGCCATTTGGCCGAGCGCAGGGCCAGCGCGTTAGGCGGGCTGTGCCCAGGCCGGGCCGGGCCGCGCCCAAGCGGGACAGACCCAGACCTGGTTCGGTTCAAACCGGTTCGGGTCGACCCTGGGGGGGGGGGGGGGGGGTATCGGGCTTGGTCGAACCGGGCCCGAACCCCTTAATACCAATACTTTTCCGATCGGATGCCCATAACATGTTCCATGGGCCTCCGATCGATGGAACGTCAGTAGCAATGTGATCCTTGGATCGATGTGGTCATTTCGGTATATCTCACTAAAGGTTTTGGATTATTTTGGGTTCGGCCGATTTGGTTCGTACACGAAACCAATCGGGCCCTCGGAGCGGAAACGCTCATAACTTAATCTCTAGACGTCTGATTGGTGTGCCGTCGACTTTGTTGGATTCCTCTAAGTGAGATGGATCTTTTGGATTACTGCGCCCGAGTTTTGAACGCATGTGGAGTACGGTCGGGTTGGTTTTTCCTTAAAAACCAACCGGGCCCCTGGGATGAAAAAGCCAATAACTCTCAGACCGGGCGTCCGATTGACGAGCCATCTGCGACGTTGAGTTCCTGTTGACGATACAGAAATTTTGGATACATAAACTCTGGACTATGTGTCAGTTGATGTATTAGACTCTCGGATCGTGGAGAGGACCCTTCCAAACGAGCTTGCTGTGTGCGGGAACCCTAGTGCTGGCTGCGTTTGCTACTGTGACGACGACGACTGTACATAGATCCTCAGTGGATTCGACGACGATGACTACAACACTCAGCGGTCCTATGTGGATCAGTGCTACCGATCCTGTCTGGGTCCGATCCTATGTGGGTCAGCGATCAGCGGTTCTGTGTGAGCCAGTGCCTACAGATCCTGTGTGGGTCTGATCCTGTGTGGGTCATTACGGGGGTTAGTTACCTATCGATTTTGTGTGGGTCAGACCCTTCCTGGGTCATTGCGGGGGTTAGTTACCTATCGATCTTATGTGTCTCAGACCCTTCATGGGTCATTTAGGGGGTTAGTACCTATCGATCCTTTGTGGGTCCGACGACTTAGATGAATCAGTGGATATATCTGATAATCTCTATCGTCATACGAAGAAGTATACATGTTTGAGCTGAATTCTATTTTACTTTCCCATGTGGATTGTGTTGTGCTATCCTGTGTGGATTTACGTTTTGCTTTCCTGTGTGGACTGGGTTGTACTTGGGTTAGGATGTTGGAGCCGAACAAGAATTGATGACTTTGGTATATGTATGGGCATATACCTAAGAAGTGTCAGATGTTACTTCGTGATTGTATCTTTCCTTTGTGGATTATCCTTTGTGGATTCTGGGAGACCTTTGGGGGTCTCGGGGTCCCTACTGAGTAGCTTATACTCACCCCTGCATGGGCTATGCCCGCACTACGTTGTGTTGGTTGCAGATGACGGACATCGTTGATCGTGGTTGAGGCTTACAGAGTAGGACGGTACTTGCAGGTGGACCACTGGGCGGGACGTACTCGGAGCGGATGGCATGACCCGAGGAGCAGTGGAGGCTATCTGTACCCACCCTTGAGGTGGGATTTCTAGTGGACAGCTCAGCGTTGCGGCTTTAATTTTGAGTTGTTTATTCCCTTTCCAGTTGTACATTACTTTCAGTTTGGGTTTGTATACTGGCCCACTTAATTTTCCGCACTTACTATTGTACTCAGTTTTTACTTAGTGTTTACTTCTTCTGTTTCTTACTCTCTGGTGTTTGTTTACTTTACAAAGGCAATGCCTTCCCTTTTTACCGGGATTTACGCCTTGGTGCTAGTCGCCAGCCCCTGGCCTATGGAAGGCGGGCTTGGGGTAGTCACGACACGGGCCCCGAGGACGGGTCGTGACAAAAAATCCCTTCAATCCACATTGAGGTGAGACCCACTAGATCACATGGTCTCCTTCCTTGAACTCAAATGGGCATCCTCCTCAATCCACATAAGACTTATAGCATCTCTATGAAGTCTTTATTTATCCTTGGATGGTTTTCACCTTCTCTGTATTAGCTCGAACCAACTCTAGGACCATGAGTACTCACATTCTTGGATGAGTACAACAATGTGGTGACATGTAGGGTCACCTATAAAAAGACTCAAAACATTCCATATCGATGGTGGAATGGTATATATTTTTTTATGAAAAATCCATAAATGTTTGGTGGTCCTACCTACTCTAGCCAAAGTCCCTCATGCAAGAACATAACATGTTTACTAAGGCATGGATGGTCCTCTCTATCTGGCCACCAATATTTTGTTGGAACACTGTGATCAAGCATAACTGAATCCCAAATACCTCATGTAATCCATTCCATAACTGGGATGAAAGTTGAGGATGATGTTCAGAAACAATAATTGAGGGACCACCATGTAGTCGAACTATCCCATTAATTTAGATAAATCTCAAGATCTCTACTAAAATATGTTCTCATATAGCTATGAAGTGGGCCTACTTTTTCAGTTAACTTACGATCACCCATTTGGAATCATTTTCTCTGGATATACATGGTAATCCCATTAGTAATTCCCTTAATATCATATCCCACAACCACTCTGGCACCATGAGGGTTTGGGTTAAACCCACAGTAACTTGTTCCCCAACCTTCACATGCTGACATGTAAGGCATCAGGAGGTATACTCTACATATCCTTCTCCATGACTGACCACCAAAACTAAAATCAAAGGTCCTTGTACATATTTTCCACACATGGATGTACCACAAACAGATATATGTGAAACTCACTCAGGACATCCTACTGCAACATCACGGGTACCATCATGTGTCCTCCAAATAAATGATGTGATCCCTACCTTCATAATACCCATTGAGAGCATGTCTGGTCGATACCTGGGTTTGTAAGGTCTCCATGTCATCATATACATTATAAAAAAACACTGACACACTATTAATTTAGTGAGGTAACAACCATCAACTGATGATTTGAATCATTTTCCATGAACACAAAGGACAACTAGAGTGAGGCTAAATACTTTGAGGCCTCAACCAAGAACAAAGGACATGATATCACGTTGAGTGCATCAGTTACAATATTCACATTCCTATGAGTATAGAAAATCATAATTTAATGGTCTTATTGGAACAATAGCCATCACCTCTGATTCACATTATGATCTTTCTTAGAGAAGATATATTTGAGAATCTGGTTGTCATAGTATATGATGAACATCTTAGGAATTAGGTAGTGTATCCACATATTCCATGTGAAAATTAATGTTGTTAATTCAATGTTGTGGGTCACATAGTATAACTCATGTGGACTAAAATAGTTTGAACCAAAGGCAATTAATTTTATATCTACATCATAACACTCTTAAGTCTATTACTTGATGCATCCTAGGACACTACATACTTGACACTCTCATACATTAACCTCAATGTGGTAACATGGGTCAACCTATGCCACATCACATGAAAGACCTAATTGAACTTTTCCATCTACATGAAAGATGTAACTGTCTTGTTCTAGGCTACAAAGGGTACATTAACTTTGGATAAATCACCTACAGAGCCTTGATAGTAAACATCCTTTCCAATGAAACTCTACACCTCAATAAAACTATTGGGTGGCTTCCAAGAAAGAACTATCTCAACCTTCACTGGATCGACTGCAACACTAGCCTCTGAGATAGTGTATCCTAGAATGTGGACCTCTCAAATCTAGAACTAACACTTTGAGATTTTTTTGTAATGATGATTCTCTCATAGTGTGTCTAGAACTATACTCAAGTGTCTTTAATTTCCTTCCTTAGATATAGATTAACATAGGATGTCATAAATGAATTCTTACCTAAAACGGTCTAAGAAAAGATGAAATTACTGGTTCATTAGACCCATGAGTACTGCTTTTGTTCACTTAATAAAAAATTTTATCACCAGATACATAGAGTTACCTTAAATATTATAAAGTATATCATCGTAATATCCTCATCTCATACACACATCTAGTGAAATCATGATATGAGATCAATCATTAAGAACCACCACACCCATCTCAATTTTTCAAAGAGGTCATTGATTTTCGGTAATGGATACATTTTTTCACGGTCAACTAGTTCATGTGATTATAATCCACACATAATCTCAGGATCATTTCCTCCTTCATAAGAAAAAATTGTGGTTTCCCATTTTTGGCCTCATAATTCCCTTCTCCTGCAAGTCTTCTAACTACACCTTAATTTCGTGAAGTTATACGGGAGCCATCTGATATGCTTGTGAAATTTTTTATGAAATCATGGGATGCATGTCTATTTATAAATCTACCCCTCATAAGGAATTTAAACATGGTACTTCCCCGGGAAAGATATCTACATACTCTTCCACCACTATAGTATGCTGTTAGCCTAAATCCAATACTACTCCTAATGTCATGTGGTCTAACTGGTGATAAATATGTTAAACCCTCCTATGACTGACCTAATATAACTTCTCTAAGGATTCCTTTTCACCCACAATGGAAATACCCATTCTGTCTCTAGAAACACAGCTTATCCTCCCTCTAATATAATCAATATGGGCAGGAACTGTAGATATCCAGTCTTAACATAATATGATATAGAAAGGACTCATTGCATCAAAAATGATATTCTAAAAAACTATAACCTCCAATCGTCATATTACACTTTCAGAACAAGTGAAAAATTGGAGAGGTACTTCCTGTTTCAGTCTTCAATGGAAATGATGATGTGAATAGATCAACTAAATTATATATGTCTTGACCCGTTGAAGATTAAAGGAAGGAATGACTATCACCTATGTCTATCAATAATACATAAAATTATAAAAGACAATGATCATAACACAAATCGTCCTAAAATACTTGGTTTCATAGTCCTCTATAGCATGCAGTTGGCCTCTTACAAACCCCCAGCTCTGTATTCCTAGAATGGACCACCTGTTGGTGGTGATTGTAATTGGTCTAACCTTTGACAACCTCTTGTTTCTCTGTCGGGCCCTCTTCCACATCCACTACCATGCCGACCACCATGTTCATACATCTATCTCTTTCTATTATTCCCCTCGACCGTTTCCCAATCAGCTATATGATGGGTCATGAAATTTGATTCATGATATCCCTTACCATCACAAGATAAATACCGCATTTCCATCTGTGGATTCGAGCCACCCAGAGATCCCTACACCGCTGACCCTATGTCCTGGGATCACCTCCTGAAGCATCTGACCCACATGGACGTATATGACTATTATCGGCTACTTGATTCCAAGGTATCAACTACTAGGTTCTAACTGATATAACCCACTATTGGTGTATAGTCTTCTAGAAAACATTTTAGCAACAAGACTCTCTAAAAAACTATTATATAGGTGGAAATTTTAAGAGATAATAATGGATCCCTAATTTCCTGACGCAAGCCCTGCTCAAAGGTACAAGCCCTGAAGAACTTTTTATGTACCATATACAAGGAGATACATGAGAGACCATTAAGGAAAAATGAATACTCTTCAATTGTCAGAATGAACTGTTGTAGATATAGAAGCTGTTATATGTGTACGTATCACAACATGTCCAGATATAACTCCTCTTTGAAGAGACACTCTATGTCTTTCCATGAGATAGTTGTCTTATAGTGTGAATGAGTCCCTAAGATCCACCATCACCCCTTATATTCATAAAGATGTCTCGCTGAAAAAAAATACATTTGATTGGTAGGTGTCCTTAGATGGTGGAAATCATGAGTAATTGGATCTAAACAGTCCTCATTCACCCGGGGATCTTGCTCACCCTAAGTCTTAGGAGGTCACTTCCTCAGAAACACATGTAACACTCTCATCTTGTGTGTTCCTTGTTCTAGTAAATACATAACTAGAATATCTTCAATGGGGGTTGGTACAGTAGGCAAACCACCATATTGTGATATCTTTCGCACAAGCCCCTAAATTGATGCATCTTCACTGATAAGATCATCCTTGTGATCATGTGGTGGAATCCAGGATTACTTTAACATGAAGGAATTATGAAATAAAAAATGATGTACGAACTTTAAATTATTTTATATGGGGAGATGATTTAAGAAGGATAAGGAAAATATACACTATTCATATATAATTCTTGTACCATTGTTTTCCCTACACTGAATATTCTCCGGTAAAGAGTTGAAAATCATGTGAATAGATTCCTCCTGTATAGATATCTCAACTGCTACCCCAATATTGGAATCCATGGCCTAAAAGCCGAACTAGAAATAATAAAATCTATTTCCCCCAACCAATCTCAAATTTTATGATCCTAATGTATAACCGATCTCCTTTGATACCTATATATCACAACCCGATCTGTCGAGGTCCATCCCATGACTACCGCATGGGAAACTCCTATATGTTAGTGGTTAGCGACCAGGGACAAGTAGGAATATCCCACAAATGGGAGGAATTAGACTTTAATACTTATAAAAAATCACACATATCTGACCATAGACAATGTTAAATGTAAAACCACTGAAATAATGCATGAATAAATCTAATATCCCTCTATAGAGTATGATTGTAATGTATCAAAAAGGGAAATGGTTCAAAAATCAAGCCCATTGAAAATTGTAAAGATTCCATCATAGTCAAAGGGTGAAGAAAATGTCAAAAGTATATATCTGATAAGAACCTTGGTCATTAAAGCCCCATCTATTCTCCTCCCACTCTATGTCCTCTTAGGACACCATCAAAAGGGTCTTCGTCTATACATGACACGACACATGAGGGAATAGCCTGTGTAGGGACGAATATAGAAATACTCTATAGGAAGCCCTGAAAACTCACACAAAGAGGAACCATGTATAGTAATATCAATACAAGTTACAGTAATCATTATCTAATAGAGTCACTATGATATACTAAGGAAATACATCACAACTTCAGGGGGTCATAATCAACAATCAGTCATAGTATTCTTCTTAGATTAACGATCATTCTAGGAGAACTCCCTCTATGAGCCATGCTATCATCTGAGACACTCGAAAAGGAGGCTAATCTCATTTTGCCATACCAAAAGAGAATGCACTATTTTAAGAGGAAATTTATACATAGATATGAGGTCATGACCAAAACATCTAGGGGCACAAAATACCTAACCTAGTTTAACCTGCTACATAGGGATCATATCTAAACTATTCCACAAACCCTATCATTGCTGCCTGCTAGATGGTGGATCAATACTCTGCTCAAGGACACCATGTTAATTCCACAAACACCAACTATGGAACTAAAAATTAGAGAGGATTTCGATCAAGTATAAGAGAGGTATTCCAAAAATATCTTTAAGACTCGACCTCTAGAGGAGATCATAATATAATGATTTTGATGAAATTTCACAGTATACCCTCGAGGGATAAGAAACAAAGAATACACTCATAATATAATGGTCTAAAGTAAGAAAAAAATAATCCTTATGAACTCTTGAAAGACGTGCATGGCATGTAGAGGATGAGTACATGTCGTTTAGATGGGATACAAACAATTTTCCAAAATTTGGGGTCTTTTCTGTGTACTCAATCCATGTTCAAGTACACGACATCATACCATGTACCTATTCAAATGAACGAGTACATGGGGTAGCACATGTACATGGCCCAGGTCATGCATTATGGGGGACTACATGCCATATAGGAAACTTGAGTACTCCACCACATTTTCTTGTATATCCCAAGTACATGTCGAGGCATCCAAAGTGCACTATGTAGTGTGTAGTTTGGTACTACATGCTGGCTGAATCAGTTTTTCTCATAATCCCTTCTTCTTCCACCAATTTACATCCACCAGAGATCCAACAAAACATCTGGCTATTCTTTGCTAGAAAACCCTGGAAATATCATCATCCAATCATATCCATCACATATCAATATGTTTTTACCTCTGCTATGATGGAAGATGGTATCAACCCGACATTCTTCTTTACAATATGAGGAGCACTGAAGATCATGGAATTATGTATCCATAGTCAATATATTTTATTCTACAAATATAGTCACGCATTTATCATGTCGTGCTGAACCAAAATATAAAATATCGTATCATTGAATTAATGAAACGAGTTGGAAACAATCAATCGAACAGGATTTTTAAAACCTCGGTCTAAAAGAAAAATATATGTGGTTATTTGCCAAACCAAGGGAGAAACCGATAGTAAAAAATGAGAATAATGATCCTTGATCGATGTTTGTGTCGCTCTCAATTCATTTCTGTAACATAAAAAATTAATACATTTCTAACAAAAATAAATTCCTCCTAAATTACATAGAAATCAAACCCATCCCATAATGAAACAGATCCACAAATAAATTCGTCTGTTGATTGATTTTCATTAATAGCTAAAATTAAGAACATGAAATGAATCCTAAAAAACACATGCCCCACCCTGATTTGGTTCGATTAATAAGGAATAATGATACATCATCATTGATGTTGGAACGATCCTTCAAATCCATGGTGTGCTTATCATTGATACATGATCTCTCATTATTTTCTTGTGGGAGAATCGGCAATTCTTTCAACAATGGTTCTCTAGAGGTTCAAGGGTTATATCGATGACCCTGGATTTATGAAAAATGGATCTACATAAAGATCCAACAAATCACTGTGCAGTAAACATTATAAAATATTTTGATCAATTATTCTCTTTGTTTCTGTGTTGTTACTGGATTTTCCAAAAATGACTCACTCAGAAAAATGTGTTGTCATAACTATTGGAATACATCTATTCTAAACTCAACGGTCCACTCATATTTCTACTCCAATCCCTTTTTAGTGGTTATTCCACATTTTTAGTTTAAGTTTTTGTGAATGGTAATAAATATATTTAATATAGTACAATTATTTATTCTAGGAATACCGAGCCTCGAAATAGCACTTTTTCTCAGGGCCTGGTCTCACAATAAATCTATATTATATCCAAAAAATAATAAATGTAAAAATATGAGAAATTACAATTTTATTCATTAACATCAATGGAACATATCTTTTCTAATTAAATAATATGATACCATATGTGGAGTTCTTATCTTCTTAATCTCCTACCCAATTAGAAATATGAAATCTTCTCATATCATGATCACATTCCACTATATACATAATCATATAATTAAAATTATTTTAGATGTATGTCATGATAATATTTTTATCCAAAATATTTTTTCATTTAAATTATATTGGAATAGGGTGAAAAGGGTGAGAACATATATAATTTCAGTCCTTTATTATATCAGATACATAGGCCTTCCAATAAAACATCTAATCTATTTATCATTAATAGTGTTATCTTTTTCACCATTGCCCAGTTTTTCCTTCTCATAAAACAATTTGGAATCCCCTAATACATTCTTCTTGTCAAGCAATTTCATTGATCCCATACATAGATTTCGTGTACAAAAAAATATAATTTATTACATGAATGAATTTATCCTTATGAAAAAAATTCCCTCTCTATGCATTAACAATTTAATCATTTATTAACTATTATTTCAAAATTCCACAAACAATCTTTATTAATTGGTATAAAATATTATATCATCAATGAAATAATTGACAATATTAACAGGGTGTTGATATTTTGTTCATATATATTACTCTCTATATATTATTTATAAAATTCATTTCCTTTTAGATACTCAAAAATATTGATGTAACTTATTCTATGATGAAGCTTCAAAACAGAGAGAAATTTCATCATATTTAATAAATTTGTACCATTTTAAATCATCATAAATCCTTCAATGTTATCCATTTACTGTTCATCATCTTGATTTCTATTCAAAAAAGATGATTAATCATCTATTTAGAATATTTTAAAAATTATCTGAGAAAAAAAGTAATATAATTGTCCTATAATATTCTAGTACAAATAATTGGGAAATTTTTCATAAATTTGAACCCCTTCAATTTATGAGTACCCTTAAGAAACAATATAGAACTAATTTCTAGCCACCATATATTTTTCATCAATTTTACATCAAAAGTACATTTTCCTCAAATATTATACTTTTCTTTAGGCCTTATAAATATTTACAATATGTTAAATCTATTCATTCATGTATTGGAATAACTATTTGTGTTCAAATTATTAATCAATTATCTAAGGTTAATCCTTTGATAGAATGTATTTTGAGCAATAGATATGATCTTCATTCTTGTCTATACACATTAAATATTTACACCGATATTCATCTCATCAACAACATGATTTATCAACATTGAAATTAATATTTTAGTACACAATTACTCATATTAATCAATAGAAAATAATGAATATACAATTTCAATTAGATTCATTTTTTCATTTTTTAGAATAAGATCAAAACATACAAAGTCATCACAATTTTATATGGTGACATCATTTCTAAATAATTATTAATGATTCATTAAAATAAATTAATAAAAATCATAAATTATATCTCATTTCATACTATAAAGTTTGTAGTGTATTTTTTATTAGTTTGTATTTATGAAATATTCAATGTTTACA
Source organism: Viscum album (assembly GCA_963277665.1). Taxonomy (NCBI): domain Eukaryota; kingdom Viridiplantae; phylum Streptophyta; class Magnoliopsida; order Santalales; family Viscaceae; genus Viscum; species Viscum album. The sequence continues at coordinate 1,377,360,579 of OY728147.1, read as the reverse complement.
TTTTCCTTCAAATATTAATTCACTTCACTCTATCTTATTAATCTAATGGAATATAAAAACACTAAGTTTTTTAATATATATTCCATGTGAACCACATAGAATAGTTATTAATATCTTCATTTTTAGGATGATATATATATTCTGAACTATTTATTATATGGGATATATGTTAATTATTAATTCCTCAAAGTATCATGATTTTCTATAATTGTTTTAAACAAATATGTTAGATTATGTTTTTCCAATCATTAATTCCATTTCTTTTAGGATTATATTGATCACTAAATTCATTTCCAATTATAGGTTTCTTAATATATAAATGGAATTTTGTATGGGCATAGTAACTGCGATTATCTTATCTTTATATCATTAAGTACAAGAAGGGTTACTTCTCTGTATGTCTTCTAAAAAATTACATATATCAAAGGCCTATGATTTTTGTGACATGAAAATGATGGAAGAAATATTTATAAATCCCACATGAAATGTTGAAATAATATTTCTCTATTTTCTGTCTTCCTTGTCAAAATACGACATACATCTGAGTGAATCAACTCAAGGGTATTTGTAATTTTAATTTCAACATTCTTGGGAGTTTGTTTAACCTTTTTCACTTTATTAATGTTTTAATAATTATAGGTATATCCTATATATAAATGATAAATTCATCACAAATTCTTATTTAATCTAAATATTTGAATTCTGGTATCAATGTCAACTAGGCCTTCTATTATGTAGATCATTTTCGGCCTGTTGATTGATGTAACATCCATAAATTATGAACCAAATATGGAAAACAAAATCATATAGCTCTCAAAACTCCCATTATAATAGATCGATATATGATTATTTTTTTCATTACATATAATTTTCATGACGATAACTTTATTTCAAGAATCTAATTATTGGGATACACTCCCATTTTTTTCATTAATCTGTTAAAAAAATACTCTATCTGAGTAGATTCGATTTTGTTCTAATGATAGATGTTTTAATACATTTGATATTCAGTGAGAATTTATTAATAAATGTAAATTATCATTCGTTATATATCATAAAAGTTTTAGGGTTTTTCAAAAAAACATTTCATGTGAGGTAAACACCAACTATTCATAATCTATTCCTTCCATAATTTCCAATATTTGAATGATAACAACATTTTATTTTAACACCGTAGAACATTAATTTTGATTGTTTCTGAAACTATAACATACATTAAACTAATATATGAAAAATTAAAAACATACATATGCGGTGTTTTTTCTTTATAACATCTTTCATACACCAGTTATAAGGTTCTAAAAAAAATCATCTATATTTTACTCAAGCTATTAAATACATTCATGACATCTCTTCCATGGTTGTCATCTCCACCTGGATTATTTTACTATTTCAATTCATAGAAGATTCATATTTTTACCAATAGTTCAATTACATTTTCCAAAAAAACACAATACCTATAGTATATTAAAAATAATATATTAAAAAAACCTGAACCATTTAATGGAATTAAAACAGGATTATTTTACAGCCTATAAATATGTAGACAATAAAAAAAACATTTTTGGAATGTTTCCTTGTTCATGTGTGACTGATAAAGTGCCATATAATGAACTATATTATTCTCTGATTTCTGTATATTTTAACATTTATTCAAGAATTATAGTTATTATATATTTAAAGATACCATTTATTTTTCTAGTAGAAGTAGTATGAGGTTGCAATTAGTATTCCATAGTTATTTAATTTTATTAAATTACATCTTATTTGGAAGGAATAGTTGTTCTTGGTTTACTGTAACCCTGACTTTTTTCAATAGACTTATTCTTATATCATTAAACATTATCATCATGATTCATTGTTTCATTCATCTATATTCTATGTTTTTATATTTTTGTATCCCAAAGTATAATGGTGGATGTCACATCATTATTTATTTTTCATTTATTTTAATATCACATTTGATTATTTTAATTTCATGTAACAAAATATATTTTTCAACCTGTAGTTACCATTTCTCATCAAAGCCTACTTTTAGTTGAGTTTTGTCTTCTCTCAACATTTAAATCTCTTTCTAGAAAATTTTTGTTTCTATTCAAATATATATTATATATTAGTCTTTTCTTGATCTATATTATACAATTTTCTTTATTGTTAAACATCCTTTGATGGGTTCAGTTCTTATTGTTACATGAACACTATTTTATGGACATCTATAAGAACTTTATCACTATCATTACATTCATACCACTCCTACATACAATCCTCGAATAATATACATTTTTTTAAAAGGGATATATGATAAATCTTATTCATTATTTTTGACTGATCATATGAGAGATATGTCTTAGTAAAGTATTTATTCATAAATTTTTCAATATAATTTTCATCATTAAATATCATAGAGACATTAATAATGAAAAAGCAGCCTTTCAAAAATTAAACAATTTGAAATGAATTTTACCTTTATATTTACCTCTTCAACCTCTTGATAATTATATTCATGAGACAAAGTGTTTTTATAAAATCATCCATTTTTTATCATGTATCATGTAAGTGATATTTTTCATCTATTATCAAACCTTTGATGAATTTTTAAAAAATCAATATTTATGGTTCCTGTTCATTTTATGTTCTTGTCCAATTATCATTTCATAGTTAATGAGAGTTTTTTCGAGTTTATTTATGGCGATGTTATCAATATATCTATCCTCTTGGGATGAGATAATGGAAAAATATTTTATAGGTGGGAATGTCAAAAACATTATTACTCAAGTATAGTGGATTAAAGATTATTCAAACCCACAAATAGTGATGACAATAATGTTTACCCTAGTAAATAATAAATCAATAGTTTCAACATTTTTTTATTTATACATTGTCAAAATATTTTCAAATGATCTAAATCTCTTTTAATTTTGACTTTTTGAATCCTTCATAAATTATAAGAAAATTCATCAAATTATAGCTTCATGTAATGTAGTCCATGGCCAATTCAATATATTTTATTTATAGAGAAGATTATAAATATGTCATATATGCCGAAATTTTATATATATTTTTTTCGATCAGATTCTATTTTAAGGATTAATATCACCCAATGAATCCATAATGAAAATAATATATAGAATAAATCCTTCGATAAAAAAAAAATCTGGTTCTTTTATCCATATCCGTGAATGAAAACATTTACCATCAAATGTTGGGATTCATTTAGAAATTTTATATTTATATTGATCTATAATATGAACTTTAGATAAGAAATAGAGTTGGACTAGTTCAGTTAATATTTTTTCGAATGTAATGTTTCTGTTATACACTAAAAGGGGTGAGTCAGTTTATATGGTTATGTAAATTACAATTTAATCCTCTAGTTTTTTCTATACACACCATAGTTGATTCTAATTAATGTATAAATAAAAATGACAAAAAAATTTACGAGGTTCTCTAAATTTATGGATGACAATATACCACTCATTTCAGGTTACAGTCTCAAACGCATAGCTATTTTTTATTATATAAACAGACATCAGAAAGTGTGTAACCTTCAAGCCATATAAGTATTTGAACTAAATAGTAATAATCTCATTTCCATAAATGAAGCACCTCCTTATAATTAATGGTAAATTATGAATGTTTGTACCTCCACTTGAACTCTATAAATGTTTTTTATTTTAATTCTTATGTATAAAAAAAACTCTATTAGGTGTTCTCAATTATTCTTCAATGTCACAGTTTATCAGATCTCCACCCTCAAAAATATTTAACAACATTTGAAAAATTATTTTTTGTTTAATTATGATCATAAAATATTGTGTGAATACTATTTTCATTATATTTAATGTAATCTCGCAAAATGATTATTTCATAAAGAATAGCATTAAAAATAATATATCTTTTTGTCAATATAATAATTTTAATAATTCCTATAAATTTGTCGATGGTCCTCCATGTGGAATTTGAAAATCCATGGCCACAATATCTCCATAAATTTCTATTATGAAACAAATAGGAGAAATAATGGTATAAAATATTAGACATTAGAGTGAAAGGGTGAAGAAGATAATGTGAATACGAATAATAAGAACATATGATACAATAATTTTCATTTTTTATGTATAATACATATATACACTGAGAATTAGAATGACTGCAATAAAATTTTGTTAATGAATAATAATTTAATTTTTTAATTTTCAGGAAGAACTAGAATAAATGTGATCCTAATGTAATGTGGTGAATTAAATACATATTATTATAGTTCCATCATCAAAATTCAACCTCACTAAAATATTGTAGCCATCCATATCAAAACAATTATAGTTTCAATAAAAAGATTTTTTTCGAGCTGTAGTACCAATATCACATGTTTTTATAATTATTCATCATTTCTATAGTGCCCTGATTGTGTGGTCAATGATATCTACTACATTTTCAAAGCATAAGAAATGCATCCTAGTGTGAGCTATGTTCCCCAAAAAATTATCTAATTTTATCCCATGAGAATCCTACATCAATATGAAAATATCACAATATAATATTTTTAATAATCATTTTGTTATAAAATATATTTTTTGCATTATATTTCCATAAGATTCACCTTGTACCTTACCATTTTAGGGTCCTTTCAAAATTATATTGGAAAATTAACCACAGAATGGATCACCATATAATTTTTTATATGTAAATTGCAATCTCACCACTACCTCGAATATCGTACGTACATTTATCATTTCCAATTATACAGATACCATAATTCTGAGAAGTCTATTTATTTTTCAGGGAGAATTAACTCACCTAAAACACATAAACACATGGTATGGTGGAAGCCTTTACCCATTTCACCATGACCAATAATTTCTCTATAACATAGACTCCTCGCTAACATTTTGGTTACCCCTTGGGATATTATACCAACATTTACTATTATATATTCAATAATCATTCTCCTTTATCAAATTCATCTCATTATAAATAAGGACTAACTAGAATACCGATGATTCCACCTTGATCTCAAAACTTAGGAACCATTTTATTTAAATATTATTAATCAAAATAATTCATATTATGGAAAATCATATTTCATATTATTGTAGCCTCAAAATTTCTAATGAGTTGAATTCATAGATTTCTACGTGAAGTAATTTGAAATCTATTTCACACAAATTTATTTCAAAAATAATTATATGAAGTCTTATAATTGTTATAATTTCATATATTTTTTATTCTAATTATTTAAAAACATGTAATATCATACGAACTGGCATCTAAAGTCACACAAAAAACTAATGGATTTTTAGAGAAAAGTTATTTTCATCTCTAGAAAAAATTTATAGAAAAATTATTAAGCAGTATAAAATGGCTTCAAAATGTATATGAGACCTAGTATAAGTCATATTGAATGAAATTTGAATATATTTAAATATGAATTTAAAACATCCTAACCCTGAAACAATGTTATATTAACAGTTTACGGTTACATTATGACTCATGATTTTTCTATAATTGTATCTTTATTTTAGAGATCACTTACACTTCATCAATATTAGTCTCATATACTGAATAAAGGTTCAAAAATCATCACACCTCACCATATGTTGATTAAAATTACTTCCTTGTCACTTAGTGATAAAAATGTACTTCAAATGATGATAGTCTAGATGAGGAGGCACCAAAATAATTATAATTGATGATAAATCTTTTGGTAAATTTGAATGAAAATATAAAACCCATAATGAATAATAATTATTTGATAAAGATAAATAAATATATAAATAAATATAATGATATATTAAATTTCAAATATATTAATGTGATATAAGTGGAGTTCATGTGGAAGTTTAAAGATATCAATTAAATTATTAAACAAAAATTAATGATTCCTAATGTTACCAAAACTAACATATTTATTAATAATGTGTAGCTGATTCAAATTGAGGGAAAATTTTTCTATGATGTGAATTTTGAATAAAAATTTTAACATTAATTTTTAAATTTCTATCAATGAAATTAGTGAAATATATATATTTACTAAAAATATATTTGAAAAAACCAAGAATATTTAATATTCCTATATGATATAATGAAAACCTTTCATAGACACGTAATCATAAAATAAAATTATTTTAGAAATAATAAAAAATTGTAGAAGGTGACTTATATATAATAATATTTACTTATAATGAATTTACCAATAAAAAATATTATTTTGAATAGATTATTTTACCCATAACACCAAATAAAAATTAACTATGTCTAATTTTATAAAAAATAATTTATTTTAATAAAAGAAAAAATTTATAATTTATAAAAATAAAGTATTAAATATTATTATGTAATGTACTAGAGGACTAAATCCCTATATAAATAAAAATACCACTAACATAAATTCTTTATCCACATGGTTTTCTAGGAATATTTTTTCAAATATAAATATTATAAATATTGAAAAAATTGTTATAAAATAGTGTTATTGGGAGAGAATAAAATAGGATAAATGATTTTAGTGATATTTATAAGGCTAAATATATGAATGATATATACTCATTATATAGATGGTTGTTTGATGTATTGATATTAGAAATAATGTTTTTGGAAATATGGTCTTTAGATATATGGTCAAAAGATATAAATTTATCTTATAGGTATATTTAAGGTGTGTAGTTGATATTAAAAATTAGAGAATATAATATCATAAAATGATAAAAAATGAAACTAAATTATAAATGATAATTTGAACGATTTAATATAAATAAAAAATTTATGTGTTACATATTATTATTGAATATTTTTAAGCATTGATAACACAATTTTACTGAGTATAATTGATTGATAAAATTAAATGGTTAGTGGATAGATAATTAATTTTATGTTGTTATAATTTAAATCAAATAATAATAAAATGGGATATTTATATATGGATTATTTTTAATTTATTGCATTTTTTTATAACAATAAATTTAATTGATAAAATATCAATTTTTATTCTAAATAATAATCTCAATTTCAAATAAATTTTTTTAGTACTTTTTTAATTAGTATATTATATTAATTTTTTTAAGAACAAATGAATTTAAAAAGGTTTTTTCTTTAAAAACGTTTTCTTCATGTTTTATTGTTTATTTAGAAGTAAAATTTTCCAAAAAATGTGTTCGTGAGTTCATTCTTTACCAATTTTTACCAAGATACATTATTTTCCCCATTGTAACCATGACACTTCTAAAACTGCAACTCTTTTCTTTGTCTAATGAATATTTTTTAAAATTCCTCTCCCATTTAACTAATAAAAGGACCCCACCTCCACTCCCTTGTACTATTCAAGTAATTCAGTTATATGTTGGATCATATCCCATATATCATATGTTTAAGACTTCATATAGGGTTTAGAGACTCTAGTTACATGAAAAAAATTTAAATCATTTATTCCAGAAGGAAATTATATTTAGTGGGAGAGAATTCATCAAATATGTTAAAAAAAACTTTTATAGTAGACAAGAGTAACAGTATGTGTGTTTTCATCTCCATTTCCACTTAGTGAGATATGCTTTTTATTCATAACATTGTTTCTTTATGTGGTGGGAAAAAATATATAAATATATCACACCATAATTTTCACGTGTTTAATTGTATTTAAAATTCCATATGATGTTATTTATTTTAATATATTTTGATTCAAAACGTAGGAAATAAGTAAGGGATTATTTTACAATCACACAATAAAATCATGATTTTCTATCTTATACATCCATTTCGATGAGTTTTATTTTTTTCACATTCCAAAAAAATTAATATTATTTTTCTTAGATTATTTCTAGGTGTTATATATATTATTTACATTTAACCGTTATTTGGATATAAATTTATTGAAAAGGATGTTTTTAATTTTTGGTGACCTTATTAATTATTTTTTACCAGAATATTTATTCTCTTTTTCTATATTTCATATATATTTTCTGAATAAGTCATTCACTATTTCATTGATTTCATAAGTCCATTTTCTTTTGAAATTGACATTCATTACATGGGTTTTAGGGAGGTATCATTAAACATTTTCTATATGTCTTAATTTATACTAAGTTGACATTATTTAAAACATTGTAAAAAGAAAATTCATTTATAATATTCTTTATGTGAGTTCCCTCTACCACATATTTCATTGTTTTCATTATGAATATAACACTTCTTGTTTTTATTGCTTTCCAAATTAAAATTTTTTATTATATTTTTATTTTTTCCATAGGAAAAATGTTATTAAAATCAGAATAAAATATTTCTCATTTAATTTAAAATAATATGTTAAATTATATTAAAATAGTTATTTAAAGCTATGACATCTCCCATATATTTTTCTTAAGATTTTTTGGTGATGTTTTTAAATGATACCATCGATCTTCATTCTATTTATTAATTTCAATAATAAATATTCAATGTTTTTATAAAACATGTTTCATCGTAATTCTATAAATATGTTGTCGTACAATTATTATTATTTTCAATATTTTGTGTCACATATATGAATGTTTTATATTAATGTGATGGGATGGTCTAATAAAACACATAATTGTATTAGAAAAATCATTATGGAACATCAAATAATGATGATATGCGTGGAAATTACTCTTAGGGTCACAATTCTATGTGTGGTCATTATTACATTGTTCATAACTATATGTGTGAGAATAATAGTGATGTTCATAATGATATGCATGATCATTATTTTTATGATTAAAAAACCTTGAATGAACATTATTTTAATTTTAAAACATTTATATGTGGTCCCCTTAGTTGTAAATTTTCGTGAAAAATAACTATTTCCCTTTCTTATAGTTATGCAAAATATCGATGTTATACCACATGCCTATGATTTTTCCCTTATACAATGTTAATGTTCATAAGTTATGTTAATATTATAGTATGTTATGGTATGATCCATTAAAGTTAAATTTATTTTTTACAGGGCTTGTTTATAATTATTATGATTCCATGATCATTTTATTGAGATATTTCTCTAATGTTCATATTTTATCTCATGATTATGAAAAACCCTTGATTGAAACATTGAAATGTTTTTCAATTTCTAATCATTTTTTACAGACTTTATTTTGTTTTCATTCCCATGATATTTAAATATAGTATTTAGTATCATATTTATCAAGGTATAGACTGTGGGTAGAACATTAATTTGACATGTCAAATAAATGATGTCAAATATGATCTCAATGTATCTAATCAATGACGAATCGTAACCGTTATGTTATAGAATTTTGTTAATTACTATGGTGTAATGTTTAAATTATTTATTTTTTAAAAATATGTTTGTTTTATTCTCATGTCATCTCATTTGGTTTCAAATCATATATTAAATGATATTATGTTATGATCGATTTTTGTATTTATGGTCTATGGTGCTTCTATTTATATTTGATCAAGGATTAGTTATTGTTTGAAATTATAATAAGACAATATAAAAGAATAAAACCAATTATGAATAAAAGGTATGATGAACATAAAATATCACAGGTTCAAATGATGTCATAATTTATGATATCTTATTATTGATTTTTCATATATTATATGATTTCTTACTCTACATATTGTTACAAGATATTGACACTATCATTTTGGTTTTAGTTGACAGCTAGAAAAGGAATGGAATAAGTTAATTATGAATTTTTTTTCAAATATGGTGATTCTCGTAATGATAAACTAAATTGTATTATTTATAGAGTGAAAATATTCATAGAAACATATCTTAAGTTCTAAACAATATCTTACACCATGTTGAACTACTTAACACAATAATGGAGTAACATGTTGTTGAATATTTACACTTTTAGTGGCTTTGAACATTAAAAAATCATTCAGCATTATAATTTATGAAAAATTTATGAATATAATAGATAATATAAATGAAATTAATTAATTATCATATTTCAAAAATTAATTTCTTGCTAATCACTGATGAGGATAAATCTAGATATTCTGTGGTTGTTCACATCAAGGGTGTCTTAACTAGACAGAAGTGGTGGCTATGCCTAGATTATAATAAAAATCGTAGAGATAGTCATCCATTTAGAAGAATAAATAGTGGAGGATATTAATGCTATTAAATCTATATCAATGTAATATGACATAATTATTGGAATCCTGATACTCGTAGATACTAATTGTGACCAGTGTCGATTGATTGATAAGGATGATCTTACTCTAAAAAAGGATTCCATGATAGGTAGATCAATAAATGGGAGTACATTCAAGCATAAGAATATATGGTCTATTATATTGAACACATTATAATGGATGATCCAAAAACACAGGTTACCCATCTCTCCTAGAAATTATTTAGGGTGATTTTTTCAAATAAACTTAATTTATTTTTCATTGATTATGTCATTTATTTTATTTTTTTCTCTAAGTGAACCATAGGATTTCCAACTCTTACTATACCATTGTTTTTATAATTAAAAATATAAATTTATATCATTAAAAAGATTAAATATACACCATTTTATAAAATAAGTTCATGCAATTATTTTTTTAAATATGATGCATCCAATTCACAATAAAAATGGAAATGGATTTACATAAGATGAAGAAAAAAGATAATATATCCATTTCTATCTTTTAATAAAACATCAATGTACATTTAATGTACATTTATTATCACTAACATTGAATTAAAATTTATAAATATCACTAGTGTCTTAAAAAAATTGAAACGCATTAGAAATAAGGAAAATTTGTAGAAAATACAAAATTATTAGATTTTCTCTTAATTATGTATTGAATATTGTAGAAGATAATTATTTTAATTATTTTAGGTTGAAAATTATAAAAATTGAGTTCATTGGAAAATAACATAATAAATCTATATAGGAAATAAAAGTAACCCTACAATATTCCTAATGTTTTGATTAAACCACGAGTTGATTGCCTTAGTGTAACGTGTAAATAAATTTATTATTGGAAAAAATACCATAGATTTTTTTGACATCTTTATATGAATTATTTATAAAATGATAACTATAATAAAACCCAACAATTTATTAATTTTACTGTAACTAGTTTCCAAATTATGAAAACATGTTCACAAATTCACGGGAAAATGGTGAAAATCTATGTTCTAAAACATATAATCCCACTAAAAAATAGAGTCGTTTAGATAAAAACTATTTTAGTGGGGAATAAATAAAAAAACATTCTTCATCACCTATTATACAATGGGAAATAACATTTTTGATCATGGTTCTACATGATTCTTCATATATTATATGTTTTTAATGTGTATAAAATCCCTTCCTAAATGAATTGTTATTATATTATTTGTGAAAAATAAATGTTGTAGGATTTTTTCTTTCAATGTCTGCATAAATTATCTAATTAACATTTTCAGTAATACAATTTTACATTACCCATCCCACTAGGTCCCATATTGGGTATCGATAGGCCAAGTGTTTCACCCCCAACATGAAATTACCTAGGCAAGGGGCTTTTGAATATCCCAAATAAAAACATTGGATGCCAATTGAATAATCATTATATAATTAGTATTTACAAAAAATATGTCCAATAAGTAAAAAACCATATATAATATTGATACTATATAAAATTAAAATAAAACATAAATACATTTGTTGTTAATCTTGATGAAATACATTGAAATACATGAAATAATGTGAGTAAGAATATAGGGACCAAAAACTAGCGATATTAATTAACCACATTTATCTGATGAAGGGTCACCATACACTCAAATAATCTTCCCTATTTTATCCTATAATGAACACTTCCCAACCCATAAATGCTACAATATCATCACTATACAACTCAACTACATCTTTTTTGAATAGACTATGTCATGGAAGACATATTTATATATAAAAAATATGTGTTCATGAATCCCAAGAATGTGTGAGTATTGAAATACATTGTATGATTATATGAAATTTAAAATTTAATTAGATACATAAATCAATCCACAGAAAATTAATAAACATATAGATTCATAATTCATCAATGAGAAGGAAAACATGGTCTTCAAGATCAATATCGTAGTCCTCTATAAATGATAGCACCAATATTAGCTGTAACATATAAGTCCAAAACCCCAGTGGTTTGTAAGAGTAAACTGTGATCTAAAACGTCATGAACATACCTTAAGGATATATAATGGGATATCCGATAGTATGAAAGAATATTGAAAAAAAGACTATATAATATTACATCACCATAATAAACAAAATAACGGTATAAATCATAATGTCACATGTCACCATTCATAGAATATATCCCCAATAAAGATAAGCATAAATTATCATTTAGCACTTGGCACTATGTTCATATTAATCCATAAAAATAAATAAAAAATATCACACTATGTGGAAAACACCCAAAAGGTCACACCTCCTCATCCATCCCAATATGTATGATAAAATCTCAGAATTCATAATTTACAAAAAATAAAGATGACTAATCCTCAGTAATAGTATCTAATATCCAAAAAAAATTCCTCCCATGAAAGTTAACTTTTATGTAAATATATGATCTCTAAATATTCCATAGGAACTTGTATTTACAAACAATACATGAAGATAAAAATTTATTAGTTCCAACCCATGATATCTACAGTCATTTTGGGGGATACACACCTCACTGAAACATGATGGCTGAAAGTGGTGATGCCTTCTATGGAAAATAATATATCTCTAACAAAAATGAAACTAATACCACACCAAATCTACATTTTTATTAAGTATCCCACTTTTTATCGAAGAGACAAGAAAATCCTTGAAGAGTACCACTATATTCCCTGAGATTACATCATGCACCTCTAATGAGGGAATTTAGTTAAATTAATATCTATCCGTGAGGACTCATGACCCACATATCTTGGAGAGTTATAACTTCGTCATAGTGAGTTAATTACCCTCATATATTTCCATTATAAGATATCAAGGTGGAATATCTAAATACTAGGTTCTTATTTACAACACCGCATGGACATAGATATGGATTTCTAATGGGAGGGGCCTTCAATAATTCTCTATAATAACTACTCTTCCTCTCATGGATGCAACTAAAGACATCATTCAAAAAAGGGATGATATATCATGTCAAAAAAAGAATTTTTACTGGAAGAAATCATGACTAGATAGGGAATTAACAAAACATTATTACTCTAAATTTAAAATAAATTCCATTAATAGCATCACTAGGGTGTTTGAGAGGAAAGGGGAACCTTTACAAGTCGTGTACCATGCTATGTCCCATCAAATAACTATATTTAAAAAATGCATCTACTAGAACCTAGTTTAAAAACCAATAATTGAGACTCTCAATACTATATTGTAAATATCACTAAAAACAACTATATAATGACACTATTAATAATAAATTATGGTTCTGTTTAAGAAGTCTAAATTTTCCATGAATATTTTACCACCCTCACACCTTCTTTTTGTCGTCATCATAACCTCAACATATTCATCAATGGTGCATGATATTTATCCATCCCCAAGTAATCTATTCAATTAACTCTAAAAAATAGAATTCCAAAATCTTAATATTTCTTGGAAAAAAAATAGTGGACTATTTATCTATGAAATTCATGTTCCAACGAGATAATTAAAAAACTAAAAAAAAGGATTTTACGAGGAATGTACTAATGGTAAATGAAATTTCCTCCAAAAAGACATTTATGGTGTGTGTACCTCTATCTAAATTATAATGTTTTTCATATGTACATAGTTCATCATATTAATAGTAACATATATAGTGAATAGGAAACAATTCACGTGTTCCACCCCAAGTCATGTCATGAAACTCGACATCCCATGTACCCACACATTCCATGTACCCAAGATGCGACATCTAGTTGTGATCAAGACACACATAATTTCACGCAACCAAGTGAAACACCACATAGCCAAATATATTTATTGGGTTTTTGAGATTACACACCAAATAGTTCGGAATTATATATGCGAAATACTATAAATTACATAAATTCACCATAAATTCCAAGAAATAAATCATGATCTAGTAAAAAAACATGTAATATAATACTAACAAGTATGGGTAGAAATAGTTATCAAATTTAAACAAGGTCTAATTGAAAATTAATATCCCTACCACATTGAAAATTACTTTTGTTAAAAAATAACAAATATTTGATTTATTATCTGTGATCACTACTCGAAAATGAAAATGAAAATTTATGATGAATAATGTATACAACTTAATCTCATCTATCCCATAGTTCATAATCACCAAAAGAGAGATAATTTATTCCCTTAATGTTATTAAGGGTACAAATACCGGTATGGGATTTAATAACCATAATATAATTAAAGTGGATATCCATTAAATTGGTTTTTCCTTGAGAATGGGTACCCATATATAATTTTCATGGTCCCTAAAGAAAAACCCCTCAATACAGAATCAATAGTTATGTAAAAATTCTCATCTACGTTATCATTAAATATATATTAATGTTTTAACTAGACTAAATATTATAATTAGTTATTTTAAAATAGATATTAAAAATTATTATTAGCTCAAGAACATATAAAACTCTATCCCATGTGTAAAAATCACATTCTAAAATCAATTAAACCACCAAAAAATATTTTTAAGGTTCTTTTTAATTGTTAAAATTATCATTTTTCCCATTTTAAGATCTTGGTTATTCATAAAAAAACAAGTTATTTGTTTTACTTGGGAAAGCCAGGGTCAAAACATCTATCTTTTCAATCTTGTTAGTATCCCATTTTTAAAATTTTATGTGATTTGAGGAATAGATATCATCTCTCTATATAGAGACCATATCAAATTCTATATTGGAAAAAATACATTCCCTATAAAAATTCATTATATGAAAATATATGAGTGGAATGATAAAAATAAAATCTCTTATAAAATTACATTTATTAGTTGTCTCTTAATAGCCAAACATAAGGTGTATTATTGTTAAATTTATATAGAAAAGAATAGTTTCCTAGACTAATATGTGATAGTGATGTTGATCTCTCATTAGAAATTATATCTTATGTCTTATATGTTGTGAATAATGATAACATTTTGATTAATAATATATAAATAGAATTTTTATGATACAATTCATTAATGATGGGTAGGATTTCATATTCTTATATTTCATTATGAAGATAAATTTAAATAAATATTGTGTTAATAGAATTTTTCACATGCATCAGAAAACGAAAAAAAGATATGATATGTTTATTATAATGAAATATAAGAATTAAAAAGTTATGAGAATAATATACCAAACATAATTATGAAAATTTTAAAATGAATAAGTCCATAAGAAAATAATGATACCATGAATATAAAATCATTTTCCTCATCTTTTTCCAGGAATATCATCACATTGTTTGTAACTATTTAAATAAGGAAATACCTTATAGATAAAATAGATATATTGATATGGTTATAAATAAGATGAATTGTTTTAGTGATGTTATTAAGCTTATATATATGAATGAAATATTATCATTATATACATGGTCATTGGATATGTGTCCTTTTGAAAATATGGCCATAGGAAATATTTTCTTAAATATATGGTCATTGGGTATTCTTGTATCTAATAGGTATATTGAGGAATTTTAATTATTGGAATGAAATTTTTAATAATATAAATCAAATATGATTAATAATGAAAAAAAAATTTATTTATAATATTTTGATATAAAATATATTTTTCTAGTTTATATATTATTATTATTATGAATATTAAAAAATGAGTTTTTTATTTATAAAAATAAAGAAACATACTAACATATTGATATGATTGATTGGGTATAATATAAATAATTAATTATTTGGGAATGTTATTAAAATCAAATAATCAATGAAGTGGATATTTTTAAACATATTGGTTTTTAATTGGTTTTATATTATTTTATTATTGAAAAATCACATTCAAATTATTATTCTAACATAAATATTCAATGTAGAAAAAAAAATATTAATAATATATTAATATTTAATTTATATAAAACAAGATTTAGAACACATTATGTTTAAAATTTTCTTTTTCAATACAAATTGTTCATTATATATTTTTCATTAATTTAATATATAAGAATACCATATTTATAAATTAATTTATATTAATGTAGCTCTAAAATTTGAGTTTAAAATTAAATATTATATATAGATTTAAATTAATTTTTATGTATAAAAATAAGTTAACTGGGAAAAATATAAATTTATTAAGGTAAATGTAAAATGAGGTAAAAGAGAGTAAAACTAAGTAAGAAATACATAAAATACAATAAATCTATATATATAAATGTGTGTATGAATATGTAATAGATCAAAAAATGTCCCAACTCTAACAATTTAATTTCATTAATAACCATAATTTTTTTAAAAACCCTTATAAAATATGGATTGTTTAACAAAAATCCACACAAAAACTACTTATATAAGGAACCCCACATTAACCCCTCCCAAACCAGGGAATATTAATGTTTATAACATGAATCCCTAGTGATTTTTCTTTTTTAAATCCTTTTAATAAATTTAGAATCAATTTATCCCATTATGAAATACTAGTCCTAACCAAATTTACCCTATGGGTATAATAGATAATTGGAGTACATATAGGGGTCAGATCTATTGGTGCTGAAGAAGTAACTGTGTTCCCCTGATATATTTTTGGGAGGATTGGCTATAAATTTGAAATATTTGGTGTTAATTTTAATTGGGAAATAATAATACTAAATTTAATAAGATAATTTTTTTTATTTATGTATGAAAAACCTAATGATATGTACAAATTTAATTAATCGATATAATTCAGTCCTAGGTTATCGCTAGTTCTATATTAGATGTATTTTTTACACAGAAAATTTCAGATTACTAATTCATGATGTATCCCAAAAATTTGACCATGACCCAAAAATATTAACCAATATAATCCTTACACAATTACAAGTCTAATAAATGATTCACTTAGAGGATCATTTTAATAATAATCCTACATAATTGGTTCATACTAGCACTCAAAATCTGTATTCATTAATTTTTGTGTAGTGGATGAATAAAATAACTCCTCGAATATAAATATTAAAATAATGAACTGGTTGA
Source organism: Viscum album (assembly GCA_963277665.1). Taxonomy (NCBI): domain Eukaryota; kingdom Viridiplantae; phylum Streptophyta; class Magnoliopsida; order Santalales; family Viscaceae; genus Viscum; species Viscum album. The sequence continues at coordinate 1,377,343,464 of OY728147.1, read as the reverse complement.
AATATCAATTAAAATGGAAAAAACTCAATCTAATACCATGAAAATTTCTATGATCAACCCAGAATATGGTTAATCCATTCCATAAATTTGAAACTTTCAAAGGAACATGATACTTTACATAATCAATCAGGATTGAAGAAATGAAGACATTGAAATAAGAGACACTCTACAGTTTTGGGTTGAATTTCCCAATTTGTTGTGTCAATAAATCCCCACCACAATGAAAATATATAATCAAGTAAAAAAAATTAACATAAATTTAGAATAAGAGGATTTTTTATTTAAAAAAGGTGAATTAGAATCACTTACCTGAGAAAGACAAACATTTCAAAGACAATGTGGTATCGTAACATTAAAATGATAATAATACACAACTATTTTTTTTTAATTACCAAAGTCCACCTTATATATATTCTTAGAGTATCATTTTTCAATCCACATCACTGATATTCAACCCATTAACTAGTGTAGTCAAAACGGTGGATGAAGGTTGGGGGATAATTGATCCTTCCTCATTTCAATAACAGTGTGACCATATTTTCTCTCCCCTCATTGACGTGTGAAAAATATATTGATTTGGGTCAAATTGGGCTGATTAGTATAAGAAAAAATAGTATTTAATGACTTACTCTAACTCTTGTATATACTTTTCCCTAAAATAGATCATTACTTTATGAGTTTTTCCCAAAATGGAGAGATAGATTCTCGACCCTCAAAATATGGGCTAGAATTAAATGATTATTTTGGGATACCTATATATTCTTCTAAATGACCGAATTGGAATAGAATAAGAATAATGCAATGTTAAAAAAGATATTTTTACTATATCTAGATCAATTATCAGCATTATTTTTCATTTATTGTGGCCTCTTCTGTCATCGTATTGGACATTTTTTCCGATTCACTTTTCCAAGAATATTAAGGGATGAATGTCCAAATTGGTGGCCTTCCAATGTGAATTTCTCCATGATCAAAAGGAATGAATTGTTCTAAATTGAATTGGAATACTGATAGTTAAATATTACATTCAAATAAATTTCCATTATTTGTTATCAGAGTGTGTCTCATGGTGCACGATGGGGACATTGGGGAGAAACATGCACTACCTGATGGTTGATTAGGGATGACTGGGTTCTTCTGAATCACTCATATTGGGTGCACCATTTTCACCTCGAAACGCCCAACGGTTCCATATCTAGTAATATGTGGACTCACTTTCCCATGGCAGCCGTTCGCTGTGTGGCTTGACTAGCAATGCTTAAGAACTCACATTGGGCGAGAGGATGGGAAGTCGGGCTCATCGCATCACTTTGGGGGGAATAATTTCCTTTTCTATGACTCTCTTATAGATTTATGATGTATTCATATGTTTGCGAATCTGTGGTTTATACCCAAGAAAAGTATCCATAGATTACTCCTGGTTGGCAGTGGTCAGCTAGACGCAGGGGTTCAGAATCATTTATTTCCGAGGTTTACCACCCCCATTTGGATTAATGACCCCGAGGAGTTTGGACTCACTGAGACAAAATCTATTTAATGCCTCGTAACTAGGAACTATGGAGTCTATTGTCATCCAGGGGGGACAGATAACAACATGATCATTTTGATCGAACCCGTGATAAAGGTTTCCTTCATATACTCATGAGTGGAATCAGAATCCACTTAGTTCGGTTTGGTATGGGGCTTACACTCCAGGCTGCCCAGGGTTGGTGCAGTGAGCCGACATGAAGATAGTCGAATCTACCGGTTGTTGGGCTTGAACCTCGGGGAGGATTCCCACATACCTTGCCTAGGAGATAGGGATCAAAGTCCATGTTGTTTGGATTAGAGTGTCGGATAACCGACGTGATGGTGGACCCAGGGGTCTGATGGTGATTGGGATTGAACCTCTTGGAGGATTCCTACATATCCCTATGGTGGGTTATCAAAGTCCACATAGTTCGAGTAGAGTTTCAGAGAAAGGATGTAATAGGGGGGTTGGAACGACTGATTGTTAGGCTTGAAACTCGAGGAGGCTTCCTACGTACCCGGCCTAGGAGACAGGGATCAAAGTCCACATAGTTCAGATGGAGTGGGGCTTACGCTCTGGGGCAGCCCAGGAGAGGATTCCATGGTCATTGCTTACTCTAAGACCACATGAGTCATGCTCGGTGAGAGAAACAAGAGGATGTAGGGACCAAATGATCACGTCGTGAAAGGTTCATCTGTGGCAAGTGGAGTGGGGCTTACGCATGGGGCGGCCCAAAAAATTAGGGCTTACTCCAAGATGGACACCCATAATGTCTTCCTCATGTCCGGTCATGAGGGAATCCCTATCCCCTAATGAGTTGAGGCATTTACCTTTGCGCCGGTGCACAAGAGGGATAACGCCAAGGGCGTTGGAATCAGTATGAACAAAGGGAAATGAGATGTGTGAATCACATGCCTGACATTCGGAATGCGGTGAGGGTGGCGTGACGATGGAGGATAATATTTGACCTTGTTCGAAACACAAAATCCATATCGCATTAGCCTAGAATGGGGGTAGACAAGTGAGGGTCAATTGTTAACCGTGTTCGAAACACATGACCAGAATCGAAGTGTTGCCCAAAGTCTTTCGGGGGTGTTGGTCCAAGACGGTAGGTGAGCCGAGGCGGCATGGGACCAGTCCATTAGGGGGTCCCTTCAGACATGGAAGTTGATGAAGATCCAAATGAAGGACATGCAAAGCATGAGGTGGAGTGATGGAATGTTTGAATGGATTCCAACGCTGTTGAAATTATGCCACTGTAAACATGGCATGAGGCATCTTATACTTGGTTCATAAGGCATCTCTTTCATGGAGAAAGATGGATCCAATTATTGAATGATAGGGAATGATACAATTTATAGTAAGGTAGAGAGGACTGTTTCCATATAGATTAATGTCATATGGGTAGGATGAGGGCAATACAGTTTAGCGTCGTGTGGTTAGGATGACTAGGTAGGAGATACCAAGAAATGGTTGGTGTGGGACTTACTCAAGGGCAGGACATTCTAGATGAACCTAGAAAAGGGAGCTATGTAATGGGGTTATAGGAGATTCATGAGGAGTAGCAAGACTCATGACATGTATAGAATAGATGTTGGGGTGGAACAAGGGTGCAATGTAAAGTACTGTGGACCCGGCCCGGAATGACGGGACCGCAGCCTGGCACAGAACCCAAGCGGGGGTGCGGGGGCGCAACCCCCGGAGTATAGACCAGTGAGTGCATGGGGTTTTCCGCATGGGGCGGGCCACAAAGAAGCTGGCCACAACGGACTAGCTGCGGCGGAGCTGGCCGCATATGAAATGGTTGCGGAGGGGCTGTCCGCGAAGGAGCCGGATGCGTAGGGCTGGCAGCATGTGGTTCGTGGTTTGGTTGTCCACGAAGGGTGTCTGCGGAGGAGCTTCTGTGAGGGAGCAGGCCGCGAAGGACTAGGCCGCGAAGGAGGATGGCTGCGAAGGATGGTCGTCCGCGAAGGGTGTTTGCAAAGGGGCTGGCGCCCATCCTACTTCGTTCCCGAGGAGGTGTTCCCGCCTCCATTTCGCGAACGACGCTGGTCTTCGGAGGGGGTGGCTGTGAAGGAGATGGTCTCATTTGCTTTGCGGTTTACTTTCTCCTCTATGCAGAAGAGTCAATCCGAAAATGATATAGGGTCTGCCGATCGTCGCGGAACATTACTGCTGGGAGTGATTTCTCCAACGTCTCCCCACAGGTTTTCACCCGTCCTTCCTCTCTCTATTTTTGGTGCCCCTATGTGAATATTTATAGAGTCACGGAGGGGATATGACACACAACACTTTTTGCGGAAGCCAATGAAAGAATCCCCATCCATGAATGACTCGGTCAACCAGTGATTTTTTGGAACTGAGATTCGAGGGATTGCTCTGCGGTCGTGCACCACTCCGCCTCTATTCTGCGAACAACAAAGTTCACGGCGGCATACTACTTAAGCCTCCGTTTCACAAGCGACGTGGTTTTCGGCCGCATATGGCCTCCACCTCTGTTTCGCGAACGACGGGGTCCGTGATGGTGAAACGGGCTGGTTTCATCAGCGGTCTTCCTGGCTCGCACCCGCGTAGGCACTTCGCCCCCCATTTCGCGAACGACAACATCTGTGGGAGGGCGGTTCTCCGAACTGGCCACGTACTATTTCTGGGAGCTGGTACGTGGACCAGTTCCGTCTTATTCCATGTCATGGGGTAATTGGATTTCACCCTTGCAGAATATTCAGGACCCTACAATGTGTAACAAAATGTATCATGTAATAGTAATATTTAAGAAAAAATAAAAAACATGATGTGAAATAATGTTTAAATTGTAAAATTCACTAAAAATGGTGTTTATAAGTAATAATTCACATAACTGTCACAATATAATAAAATAATATTATCCAAATATATTGTCTAATAAAATCTAATCACATTATTCTAATGTAACTTATGTCATGAATGATAGAATACATCCAAGAGGATAAGACAATATTATGGAAGTCATGTTTAAGAGTATGTTTTTTCTCATAATAATTACATATCATTGAGAAATGTTTTATATTAGTTGGAAATTTTCTTAATGTGGTGCATATATTTTTTCATGAATATGTCAATAGGTTTTTTAAATTTAATTTATTGGGTTTAGAAATTCATATAATCTTTCCTCATTAATTAATATAGTATCAAAATTAACTTACCCCATAATGGTATTTTTTTAAATATTAAATTCAAAACCATGTTCTTACTTCTTAATTTTCCTTCGGGAGAAATGGAATTTTATTTCTATCTAAAATAAAATATATTTTCTTTAATATTTCTTATTTATTTTTTATAAATATCATTTTAATATTTTATCTCAATTTGATTAACAATTGGATTGAGTTGATATATGTATGTGGAGTTAATCTTATCTCGTTATTTTTATCTAAAAAATATCTAATCCATTTCCATATTATATATATTATATTATGTATAAACTTCTATATGATTTAATAATATTTCAGTCCCATTTTATATTAACTTTTACATTCATTACAATGGTTTTAATGGGATCATTTTAAATATTTTTATGTGGAATTTCCGTTGATTTTACATTCATTAAAAAATTTATAAAATATTAATTTATTAATATTATTCGCATGAATATATTTAAAGGTTTTCCTATTTTATACATATATTCTTTTTAATGTTTTTTTAATTTTACAAATTAATTTCAATTATACTTTTGGTGAATCATTTAAATTTAAATATAAGATATTAAATACATAAATGTATGTTTATTCTAATTTTTCAAATAAATTTTTTATTTATTTTATAAGAATACTTTATCTAACTGAACATCCATTAATGTTTTATCTGATTCATTAGTTATTATATTGAATTATACCATTAATCTTATTTCTATTTCTATATATTGATAATTTCCTGTTGAAATTTTCATGAATCGTTTTTCTTTCCAATATGTTAATTAAGATATGATGTAATTATGATTTATTTCATGTTTTTATGGTAAAAATATGAATGGTTTATCTTTATTCCATATATGGGTATGATATATTAGTCTAATGCATTGGTTAAAACATTATGTCTGAAGGGATGCGTTTTTTTGCATATATATTATTATTATATTTCCAATGATATGTTTGAAAATTATTGTCATGTTATGAACTCTATATGTTGAAATTATTTTCATGTTTTTAATGTTGTGTGTGAACATTTTTTTATATTCTAAAATATATATGAGGTAATTATATTTGTGATCATAAATTTATATTTTGTCCTATTATAGGTTATTTCATTCACAATGATATGCTTTATCATATTTACTCTAATCTAACATTTATCTGGCATTCCCCTTGCTGATAATTTTCTAAAACTATTTAGTATTAAAAAATGTCTCTGAAATATGAATCCATGTTATATATATAATACATTTTGGTTACATGTAATTTTTTCATGAATTATGTCTGATAATATCTATTAAATTTCATTTTTATTGAATATTTCTCTCGTTTTCATGTTTTCTCTCATCCATATAAACTAACCCTTTACAACACATTGATACATTTTTCAATTACTATGTGTTTTATATAACTACTTCTTATATGCTCATTCCCTATGTCATAATGTTGATTATTATTTATTATTTTCCGAAGTATATCACATTATAATTCTATTATTGAGATATGATGATAAATAATGAGAAATAAGACAACTAAAAATCTAATCATCAATGTTAATAAACCATTTTGTTTTGTAATTTGGTAAATTTTTCAGAAATAAAATTATAATAATTTAAAGGATAAAAAATATATTTCTTTTATGATAATGAATTATATTTTCAAATTAAAACATTTGTGTATAGTTTTAATTCAAAAACAAGATACAAGAGTTATTGTTTTGGTCACCTTAATCACTTTATCCAAGGAAGTGATAAATCTCATTATTTCACAATTGGATGGAATGGAAAATCACAAAAAATAATGATATAGGTAAATAGTTGAGTTGGGAGGCCAATCCTATGTGAAAGTCTAATGTGAAGGAATATTCCATTAAGAATTATATTTTATAAATGAATGTAAATATTTAAATTGAATATGGTGACCAATTAGTAATGTTTGATAAACCATATTTCTAACAAAGTGTATTTCTCTTCGAAGGATGATGTTAGTGTTTTGGAGTTTATATATAAATATCTAACTTCTTGTGAAATATTTTTCACACCATTGATAAAAGAGAGATTATGAATTTGGGGGAATTCTTCATGATGATCTGGGATTCCCATTGAAGAAAAATTTTAAAGAGATTGTAAAATTGAAAAAAAAATCATTATCATAAATAATTTTATTAGAGTTTTGATCAAACCTAACACAATACATACAAGAGTCCCTATATCAAAATAAATGATTGATGATAAATTATATATCTAATGGAAATAGAAGTGTGGATGATAGTAAAAATATTGCAGTGTTTTATTTATATTATGAAAGGAGTGAAAGGTTAAAATCCTTGGATACATAAGAATGATTCTTAATCACACAAAACTGAAGATAAGAAGCTCTTACATTATGCAGAAATGTTTGATAGAGGAGTTTATACTTCATGGAAATTAAATATTACTCAATATCATATTTTTTGAAGTTTCAATTTTAATTATTAGAAACTTGAATCCAGTGATGTTCCCTTAGCTTTTAGGTTGATATAAAAATTAATTAGTGCTTCTTAAATTTGTGAAAATAGTAATCCAGTGATATATCACTATATTAATGTGTAAAAAGAATAATTATGGATTTAAGTATCATCATAATGAGACATTAAAAGGTAATAAATACAATTATATTTCCAATTATCTATTTTTATATTTATTGAGGTGGCACCCACATGTCAATATATTATTTAATGTAATAAAATTTTATATTTATCAAAAAATCAGATTTTTTATACTTTTGATGTGTTTTTATTATTTAATTATGATTGCATATGGGGCTATAAAAATCAATTCCTTGATATTATATGGTTACTCAAAGATATTTGTGTTGGGTGATTTGAAGCTATATACTATAAGTTGTTTCACCAAGGTGTATGGGTTGTGCTAGAATTTGTTTTTTTCGTTAATAATATTTTATGAGAAATAATTGTTCCTCCCTGAAAGGCGAGGTCAAACGATTACAAAACCGAAATATTTAAGTTATTTTATATGAATGAAATCACAACTAGATGGCATGCCATATTTGGATCTTTGTGGGGGTTTTCACACTATGATGAGTTATGCATGAATCAATTCATATCGATAGGGAGTCGTCCTATTGTTTTGACATAGTGAAAATTCTCTATGTGGGAAGGAAGTATTCTCCATGATATGCCTATGAAAAATTTTAATTTTATAATTATATAGTTATTATCCTATTATATTTTTCATAGGTGTGTAATTTTCTATTTTCCCTATTATTCAAAAAAATCTATGAGTCACTTGTGTAATCTCTTCACCTAAACCACTATAGATTTTGGCCTCCTCTAATTCAATTTCAAATGGTTATTCAATATTTTTTCTTACTTTTTCTTCTTATCTTGTTAATTATACCATTCCCCTTATATTTCATTTCACTAGACACCCATAATTGCTCTGTGGAAAAAAATTGGGGTTCCTGATGTGTTTTATTGTAACCCCATCTGGGTTTGGGTATGCACACTTTAATCAATTTAGATATGGTTGTATGATTTCGTGTAGTTTTGGAGATGATAAATAATTTTCTATAAATTTTCAGGTCATCTAAATGAATCTATGTCAATGAGGGTACATGTTTTTTCATGGATATTTTTATTGTGTAATATATTTACGGGATGTGGAATAGGGCCTGGGATATAAGGGATTTTTGGGATACTACAATTTCAAGCACAACTATATCATGGGGAAATCATTGTGTTGTAGTCACTCTCCCATAGTAATACCTACAATATGAAGTGATAGGATGCATAATAGGTTCTTATGGGTTGTTTTTGTTAGTTATTATATTTTAGAATCCCTCATGTGTTGTGTTTTAGGAAATGTAATTTTGTATCGCCATGTAAATAGGTCATCTTTAGTGTGAAGGGTTGCATAAAGCATAAATGATTTAATCTTATGTATTGTGGAATAGTCACAAGTCTTGAGGATTAGTGACTTTATTAGATATCCTATATTCCACCATGGCAGTTGAATATTTTACAATAATATTTGGGGTTACTGTATCGCCTGAGTGGTTTTTCATGGTCTTCTGTTTCATAGTATTGCTATAAATAACTAGACACCACTCCACACATCCACTTCTCTAATATAACTCTATCATAAAATATGAAACTAAGATATCTCATTAATTCACTATGAATCCATTCTTTACAGGATTAGACCCAAGGATTTTGGACCTCAATCCTTTTTTTGACACTTCATTAATGAGGTATTTATGTATATAAAAGGGTTTTATTCCATTAATTTCAACTATTTGTATAAAAATTCCATTGTTTTTTTTTTGAAATTGTTAGATCTGATATCAATGTTTATTTCCTTTGAGAAAGAGTTTTTTTAAAAGGGATTTTATTCAAAATGTTTTTGATTATAACATTGTATTTTGAACCATCTAATTGGTAATTATTTGGTATGGGAAATGATTTTTGAAATTCAATTAGTATGTTTTTTATTTTAAAATTAATTTTCTAGCAAGGAATTGATAAAATTTTACTAGGATTCTTTTAATAAAATGTGAAAAAATTTATCAAATGGTTTTTTATATGCCTGGAAAATCTGGATACATGGGTGCATCATGAAATTTAAATGTCACATTATTGTGTTTAATGAAAGTAGAGGTCTTCTAAAATTGATAGAGTTTTATGGGGCTCAATATAACACTATATATTATGTGTTCTAAGCTTATGTTTCTTTTCTGTCTAATATATATTCTCGTATCCTAGCAACTAAATTGAGTTCTTTTTACATTTATGTTTAGTTTTATTTCATGATGGTTTTTTTTTGTTATTTTCATATGTTGTTTATATTATGGGGAACCCATGTATGGTTTTTATTATGATTAATTGTTTTTATTACACATGATTCATGTTTCTTGATTATTATAATATGGATATAAAATTATTAAAATGGAATTATTTTTATAAAAGTGATTTTTTCTTATGATAATTCATTATAAAAAAATGCTTTAAAAACAGGAGAGAACATTATAATGATCTTATACTTTTTATTGATTATTTGATGAAATATTTCAAGGATTTCTACTCAGAACAAAAATTGGCCTTAAATATTGTTTAGATGTAGTTTTTTAGTAAAAAAGTATTGGGGAAGGTGTCATATAATGATCTTGTTTATCCTAAGTATTGATGTATCTACAGAGGGACATTTTTGTGGTGGAGAATATTCCCAAGGTGTTTTATATTGGCCTTTTTTTATTTTCGGGTTTGGATTCTCTTTTTGGGATATTTTTTTTATATATCTTTGTTTAATTTTTCTACAATTATATATATATATATATAATATTCATTATTTTTCCATGTTCTAGTATTTGTTTTTTTATTCTCTCCTTGTGGCATTCCATGTTAGGTGATGTGTTTTGATCAATATAAGATGGTTCAATGAAAAAGTGTATCATAGGGATATATTACATGAAGTGTTATGAAAAAAATTGGTTTGGATCAAGGCCTTTTGTAAAAAGGATTTAAGACTATAAAAATTTTAATCATATGGTACGGTTGGTTTCTGGAAATCTCGCTTCATTGTTTAAACTTGACTAACCATTGGTAATCAATAATTTTTACGAATCATGATACATGGTGTGTATAGTTATATGAATTTAACTAGGAAGTGGTTCCTTTAAAATGATCTATTTTATCTTAAATTTTATTCACAATCATCTAATCTATAATACCAAAAATATTTTGTTTATTTGATGCATTTGTACTGATTTATTATGCGGTCTTATGATTTGATTGTTTATCATAATTATATTTGTTATTTTATTGTGTTTATATAAAAATTCCTCTAAGAAGTGATCTTTAAAATACATGTGTGAAATTTCTGAGAAATGTACCACAAAATAATTCCTTATTGGTCCCTTATTCCGTGAAATTTATAAGCCACACCCTCCAAAAAATAGTACAGGTGGGTATTAGTCATCAAAGATGAGTGGTGCATCATGTCTATGAGTTTACCAAGTAGTATACACCCATAGTACAAGGTGAAAAACGAAACTAGGAATCCAAGGAGAGGATTGAGAATATTCATAGGACCTTCATATTTTATAAAACTCCGTAAGAATCTACAGTTGATTTTGAAAACTATATTATTGAAAGACTTGGAAGAAGATAGTAGGAATTTATAATACAGTCAATGTTTAAAAAGTATATCACCTTTGAATATGTTAGGAAAATATTAAATAATATGTTTTACACTGAGAAATTTTAATTGGATATAAGCCAGGATTTTATAACCATGGAGTAGGGAGATAATATGGTTTTTAGTATTCAATTTATTATCTTGAGTCTTTACATGTATCACTAGATCATTATAAAAATTATTTTATAAATTAATATAGGTCCCACAATGTTCTAAGGGTTTATATTTAATCAATTATGATTCCAATATTCCTTAATATTTTTTAGGAATTCCATAAATAATCAATGTTTGAGGTAAACATAGATGGAAAAAATGTGTTTGTTGATCTTTAGTTTGTGTATTCATTAGTTAGGTTATGTCATTCAGATAGAAAAGGAATCACAGTATTAGATAGTTTTATTTAGTACCTTTGATGTTGTTTATTTATTCACTACATTTTTTACCCCCTTTAGTTATTTTTCAAGTAATATTTCTTAATTATTGTGAAATGTCAATGTTTTAATTCTAAATATTATTTTTGAGCATTAGTTGAATTAATCCAGACCCAAGTAGGTTTCTTATTTAAAATAAAAAACTCACACTAATTATCAAAATTTTGTTATTATTTTTTTTGGTTTCTAATTAAATTTATTAATAATCATTCAACTGGATGTTGGACCAATTTAGACATCAAATGATTCATATGGACCACATAAGAAGTCCCAACAAATGTGTTATAAAAAATGAACCACCCATGAAGATATAACTTCTGAGCTCAATCCCAAACCCAAAATTTGATGAAACAATAATTTCTTTTATCAAATTCCATTAAATCTTGGAAAATATTTGAATTCACAACTCCAAAGTTAAGGGGCCTAACTGAAACTTTTTAGTCTATTTGAAAATATTTTCCCATTATTAAAATATCTCACATTTCTTGAATTTTCTAAAAATAAAATAGTCCACTGTAGATGATATTGTTTTGAGTGAAATCCAAGATAATTTTTCAAAACAATTTATAATAAATTTTTTGAATTTTAGGGTATATTACTAGCCAAAAATTTATTTTTATTTTGACCAAGGAAATAATTGACATAAAAATGGACAGTAGGACATGGTTTTCCAAAACAGAATAAAAATTGGATCCAAAAGTCCTATGGCTAGAAAAGTTTGAGGGTGGACCTTCCAAATCCATATATATAATTTTTTAGATTAATATTTCCTTATATTAGACTATCTAAATTATCAAATTGGTGATCCAACATGAGTGACAGTTTTGTTATTCAAATAGCCCAGTCTCTTTAGTTATAAATACATCCCCCTCTTCTCCATGCATGGGGATAGAATATCAGAACATAAAAAGTATATTTTACATCAATAATTCATTTTCAAGGTCCTGATAATTAATTCTTTTATCATTTTAAATAATTGAGACAACTCCTCCACTTTCCATTTCTTTTTTTATTTCCTCTTGTTTTCAAATATAATCATGTTACTTTGTTTTTATTTATATTTAATATTAATAAACTGTTCATAATATTATAATATAATTATAATCGACATTATCTTTTACAGTATGAATTATCATAAAATAGTGTTGAGTCAATAAGGTTTTCCTTATGAATTTTCCATTCCTTCTTGTTTTGAAAATCACAAACACCTTATACTTAAGAAAATTGATATTTTACTTCCATAAGGAAAAATTTCTTCATTATGGAAATTTACCCTAACCTAGATTTTCTTATACATATCAATATATTTCTGAAGTACAAAATCCAGATTCATACCCAAAACCCCGGAATCACATAATGTTAATAATTGGAGCATTCTGTTTTTAGGACCCGAATTCTGGATTTGAACTGTAATGAAGTTCCACTCTGAATTCTGGATACGAACTCTTATGAAGTTGGACTCTGAACTTTTATTAGTTCGACTATGACCTCTTATGATGTTCGAATCCAAACTCCTATGAAGATCGAATCCGAACATTCATGAGTTCAACTCTGAACTTTTAAGAATTTTGACTCTGAACATTCATGAGTTCGACTCCGAACTCTTATGATGTTTGACTCCAAACTATTACTAGTTCTACTTCGAACTCTGTAAGTTTAGATTCTAAACTCTGGTGAAACCAGACTCTGAATTTCCTTATAAATTTAGAATTCCGACTTCTATAGAATTCAGGTTCCTAATTCCTATAAAAAAGAATTCTAATATCCTTATTATTATAGACTCCAAATTCCATTTTTTTAGACTCCACACATTTATTTAGTTACATTTCGAATTCTATTCTTGCTTATGCTTACACTTTTTTCATTATAAAACGATGTCGTACATTCAGTTACAAATGTTTTGTTATAAAATGATGTCATCCATTCTGTTTCTAACTAACCGTTGGTTGAGTGAAACTTGTTCAGGTCCCTCCAAATTATAAGGAAAATATGACCGTTGGAGGAGGGATCTGACCATTCCAATCGAGCTTATAAATAGGATCTCATTTGAAAAATCACAATAACGAGTTGAACAATCAAGAGGCCAAACGCTGTTAAGGTGATTTCTAGAGAGAGAATATTTTCATTCTTTGTGCGCACTGAACTGCTCATTCAGATTTCTTAGTGCGACTCCGAATGTTGGTGATTACATTCGAGGGCTTCCGGGGATAGGAAGACAGAGGTGTCGACTACCTTGAAGTTTAAGGGCTTCCTTGCTAAGGAAGACAGAGGTTCCAACTACCTTGAAGTTGATGGTTTGTAGGGATATCAAGATAGAGACACCGATCTTCATATCGATGGATTACCCTGGTGTGGGTAAGACAGACTTTCTTGAATGTATAAATCAAGGGACCTTTATCCAAGGTTGTTGGATACCCTTCTCTTCGGGTTAAAAGACATATATCTTGTTACTAGTAGTTTTACTACTTGTTTTCCACTGCATTTCGTATTGTAAGGAAAGTATAACATTCTTGTATTTCCTTACATTTGTACTCTGATTAGTTTAGATTCTATACGCTATAAGGTAGAATATCATATTGTAAAATTTCGTGATGTTCCAATTTCTAGATCCATATTTCAATAACCTGTTTTCGGAATCACTTTCCCGATTCAAGCAAGTGCATAGAAATAGAAGTTTCTAACTTCATACTTTTTCCCAATCTTTCATTGGTGATTAGAGGTGTTGTGAATTTTATTAGTTTTACTTTGTTAATCGTAGATCGTTCCTTGTATAATTTTTTTTAAAGTGCACAATTGAACCCCCCTCTTGTATAATGATCATCTACATCATTAATTCGATCCTAAAATTGGTATCAGAGGAGGTTAACTCAAACCAAAAGGGTTTGGTACAATCTGATGTAATCCCACTATTAGATTCAGAAATAAATTTTCATATTTATACTTTTCAGATTCATATTTTATCGGAATCATAGTTCGGATTCACTTTTTTTCTTAGAGATACAATTTTTCTTGCATAGAATATTTTCTCTCGTTTACAGAATTATACTTCTAATTAGTTCGTGTGCCAAAGTTTTTCTTAGAGATGGAAGGTTTAAATGTTGGTTCTATCGACAACCTTAATCCTACAAGACCACCAATTTTTTATGGTAATGATTATGAGTATTGGAGATATCGAATAAAGACTTTAGTTATCAATACTGGGGTAGATAAATTTGTTATGCTTACCGGACGTTATAAAATTCTTTATAAGGAAGTTATTACTTTCAAAAGTCAAGAGAAGCATGATTATCAATTGAACTATAAGGTATACAATACTCTACTATGTTCAATGACTAGGAACATATATAACCAAAATTTAATATTTGAAATAGCTAACTATATACGGGAGAAACATGAGGTTACTCATTTTGGTACATATAATGTGATTAAAATAAAAAGAGTTTTTCTAAGAGCTGAGTATCAAGGTTTCAATTTTCTTTATGGAGAACCCATTTGCAATGTTCAACAATGATTTATGACCATCGTGAACAGTGTACAATCTATGGGAGAAAAAGGTCTGGATGATGAAGCACTATTTGAAAAGATTATTGATATTATGACCAATGAGTGGGATTCAAAGGGAACAGCTATTGATGAGAATAGGAAGGTCACTCGAATCTCCTTAGATGAACGTTTTGGAACTCTTCTACAACATGAAACAAGAATGAATAGGGATGATGAAAACATCAAAAAGAATAATGGGAATGGATCTGTAGCTTTTAATACAACATCAAATCATATGAAGGATAAGACTCCTGAGAGAGTAACAAGATCCAAGTCCAAGAAGGTTATTATTCAATCAGAATCTAGTGATGGTGAAGTCTCAGAGAATGAGTTAGAAAATCTTGATCGAAGGATGAACAAGATAGATGGCCAGAGAAATTTCCAATCCAAGTATATGAAAAAGGAAACGAAAGATAAGAAAGATTCAGAGGTCACTTGCTATGAGTGCAAGAGAAGTGTACATATTAGACCAAATTGTCATTTTCTCAAAAATAAAGAAATAAAAGAGAGGCATTCTGAAACGAATAGGAAGAAGTATTATAAATCCAAAGCTAAGAATGTTTTGAAAGCTAATGATACCTGCAGTGCCAGTGGTGGTGACTCTTCAGATGAATCTTCTGATTATGAATCATCAGGACAAAAGAATCATGGTCTTATAGCCAAATTACTTATTAACAATCATTGCTTTATGGCTAAGGTATGCTCTGCTGAGGCTTTAACAAACTTATCTCATGATAATGAATATTACTCTGAATATAGTACGTTTAATGAAGATACTTCATCCTCATAAAATGAAGAACCTTCATATGAAGAAGTATCTATATTTTCCATGTTAATTGAAGTAAAAAATTGTGAAATTTCTAAGAAATTAGATAAGGCAAATACTAGGGAATAAGTTCATACAAAAGAGATTTCAGATCCTTCTTCAGATCTAAAAGATAAAGACAATATTATAGAAAAACATCCTAAAGACCTTTAGAAAGAAAATATTGATAAGGAAGAACTTTCTAAAGATCTTAAGAATTCTACTTTAATGATAAAATATTTTGAAGAAAAATCTAACTCTAAGGAAATGATTCCTGAGGATAGGAATTTAGTCATTAGACTAAAATACAAAGTTTTTTCCTAAAGAATCTCCTTGAAAATTTTACCTCTGGGAAAGAATATTTTGACAAGATGTATTCTAAAATTAAACCTAAAGGAACCAGTACTGGAGTAGGTTATACTCACCAAAAACCAGTTTTCAAAAACAACTATTTTGTTCCTTCTAGATCCCCTTTTTGCACTAAGTGTCAAAGTGTTGGGCATTGGAAGAAAAATTGTTCTTTGAATAAAGTTCAATCTCTTGGATTTAATAAATCATATTTTTCTAAACAAATGTGGATACCCAAAATTTTGTTATATGAAAATCTCAGATCCAAGCAAGTTTGGATTCCAAACATCTATCTATTTTCTGGTGTTCAGGAACGTAAAGGAAATACCATCAAAAATACACGGTACATGGATAGTGGATGTTCCCGGCACATGACTTGTAACAAAATCTATTTTGAAAATATTATAATTATGAAAGGAGTAAAAGTAACTTTCAGAGATAATGCTCAGTGAGAAATTTTTGGTATAGGTAATATTGTTCTTCTTGGTAAGACATTGATTTCAAACATTTTGTTTGTAAATGGTATTAAGAAAAACCTCATTAGCATATGTCAGTTATGTGATGAAGGATACCTTGTGAATTTTAGGAATGATATCTTCTTAGTTCTCAATTCCAAGGAAGAAATTATTCTCTCATCCAATAGGCAAGAGAATGTTTACACATTAAACATAGAAGACCTCAGGAGCCAAGACCTACCTTGCCTTAGTGAAATGGAAGATCATTCATGGTTATGGAATAGAAAACTAGGTCACTGTAACCTTAGTAACTTATGTAAACTCTCTATGAAGAAACTAGTTAAGGATCTACTGGAGTGTAGATTTGATTCTTCTAAAGATTTTGATCCTTGTCAATATGGAAAGCAACATAAATATCGTTTTAAATAAATCGGTAAATCCTCAACAACTGATGCATTATAGTTAGTGCACACGGATCTTTTTGGGCCAACAAAAACTGGAAGCATTAGAGGAAAATACTATGTGTTTGTTCTAGTAGATGATTACACTAGATTTACATGGGTCTATCTTCTAGAAAAGAAGTCTGAATCTTTTTCTTATTTCAAAAGTTTTAGAGACCATGTTAAGAATGAGAAAAACCTTCCACTAAAAACTGTTCATAGTGATCATGGAGGAGAATTTCAAAATTCTGATTTTGAAACTTTTTGTAGTAGAAAAAGTATTACTCACAACTGTTCCGCACCTATAAATCCTCAACAAAATGGTGTAGTTGAAAGAAGAAATAGAATTCTTTTTGATATAACTATAACCATGTTGAGTGAATATTCTATAGCTATACATTTTTGGGCTGAAGCTGTAAGTACTGCTTGTTAACTATAAATTAAGTTTGGATTTTACCTTTTCTTAATAAAACTCCTTATGAGTTATGGAATTGTAGAAAACCTAGACTTTCCTACTTCAAGGTTTTTGGCTTCAAGGTATTCATCCTAAATACTAATGATAATCTACACAAATTTGCACCAAAATCTGATGAAGGATTTTTTTTCTCCACAACTTCTAAGGCATATAGAGTTTTCAATAAAAACACTTGTACTATTGAGGAAACAGTGCATTTAAAATTTGATGAAACTGATACTTTTGTTTTTAAACCATCCCATCCTACATCCTCCGATGTGTTTTCAAAAAATAATTATCAACCTTTGATAGAAAATCCTTCTGATAATGAAAATTTTCAAGAGGACACTTCTGAAACATTTACCCCAGAAGACTTTCTACCCTATGTTGATGAACAGGTTTTACAAAACCCAAACCAGGTGTTCCTTAAGAATCATCCCAGTGATAGTATCATTGGTGATTTAAATCAAACTTTACGGACTATAAGTTCCTTGAGAAATAAATTATAACATCTCTCATTCCTTTCCCAACTGAAACAAAAAATTACTGATGAAGCTTTAGGTGACAATGATTGGACTAAATCCATGCAAGATGATATAAATGAATTCAAAAGGAATAATGTCTGGACCTTGGTTGAAATTCCTAAGGAAACATCTGTTATTTGAGTAAAGTGGGTTTTCAGAAATAAGTGTGATGAAAATTGAGTCATAGTCAGAAATAAATCTAGACTAGTGCTAAAGGCTATAATCAACAATAGGGAATAGACTATAAAGAAATATATGATCCAGTAGCTAGACTTGAATCTATTCATATCTTACTTGCCTTTGCAGCATTATTAAATTTTATACATTTTCAAATGGCTGTAAAATATTCTTTTCTTAACGGTTATATTCAAGAGGAAGTTTTCGTTGAACAACCTCCTGGCTTTGAAGATACAATACATCCTGATCATGTTTTCAGACTTACTAATGCTTTGTATGGCCTTAAACAAGCCCCACGAGCCTGGTATGATAGACTTACAGGATTTTTTCTCCAAAATAAATATTTTATGGGAAATGCAGATCCAACCCATTTTATAAAGAAAGATAAGAAAATAGTTTTGACTGTTATAATTTATGTTGTTGACATTATATTTTGTTCAACTCAACAATTTTTAAATGACTCTTTTGCCAGTCTAATGAAATATGAGTTTGAAATGAGTATGATGGGTGAGTTAACATTTTTCCTTGGTTTTCATATTTCTCAAAGACCAGAATGAACCTATATATCTCAACATAAGTATATTAAATATCAACATAAAAAGTATGGATATGACAACACTAATAGTATAAGTACTCCCATAGGTACCTCAAAATATTTAGATCTTGATGAAGCTGGGAAACGAGTAGATCAAACATCATTTAGAGGTATGATAGGAAGTCTACTTTACTTAATAGCTAGTCGACCAGACTTAATGTTTTCAGTTTTCTTATGTGAAAGATATCAATCCAATCCTAAGGAATCTCTCCTAAAGGCAGTGAAAATATTTTTTCACTACTTAAATGGAACCATGGATCTAGGATTATTCTATACTTATGGAAATGATTGTATCATAAAAAGCTTTTCGGATGCTGACTTTGGTGGTTGTATAATGGATAGAAAAAGTACTTCCAGAACTTGTCATTTCGTAGGATATTCAACAGTTTCTTGGTCTTGCATGAAGAAACACTCAATAGCACTCTCCACTACTAAAGCTGAATATGTAGCAGCTGGAAGTAATTGTGCTCAAGTGTTGTGGATTCAAAACAAACTCACATATTATGGATTGAGTTTTACTATGACTCAAATATTTTGTGATAACACAAGTTCCATTTCCCTTAGTAAAAACCCTTCACATCACTCCGGTGTAAAGCACATAGATATTAGGAATCACTTTATTAGGTATCACACACTAAAAGTATATATCATTCTTCAGTTTATCGGAACGCAAGATCAACTTGCTGATATTTTCAGAAAATCTTTACCCTCTGATAGATTTGAATACATTAAACAGAAGTTAGTAATGATAACCATGAGGTAATCCTTGTTCATTAACTTTTTGTTGAACAATTCTCCTTACAGTAATAAAATCCTTCTCATAGGGGGAGTACATTATCATGTTAGCATAATCAACAATTTTCATTGACAATTTTCCTTTCAAACTAATGTAACTAAAATTATTCGTAACATGTTTTTTAAAGAAATTTCAGAATGGATATTCTCGGAATGAAGATTCTCAGAACTGAAATTTTTATACTATAACTTTCATAATAATATTTTCATACTGGATCTTTCGTAATGATATTTTCGTACTGGAATCTTTCGGAAGTGAAATTTTCATATTGAAACTTTTATAATGTGATTTTCATACAGAAATTTTCGTAATGAAGTTTTTCATAATGAAAATTTCGTAATGGATTTTTTGTAATGATATTTTTCGTAATGGATTTTCCATAATGTGAATTTTGGCAATGGATTTTCCATAATGAGATTTTTCGTAATGGATTTTTCATAATGAGATTTTTTGTAATGGATTTTCTGTAATAAGAATTTTTGTAATGATCTTTCATAATAATAATTTTCCTAATGAACTTTCATAATGAGTGTTTTTCATAATGAGTTTTTTTTTGTTTTTAAACTATTTTCTTCAAGAAGAATATTACCAATTACGACCAATATTTCTAGCCAATCCGAAAGTTATGATTTCGCTTCATAAATTTTCGTAGTCATATTTTTCTTGCTGGTATTTTCTTACGTGTTTTAAAATTATTCAGATTCTAGTTTTCCTTAAATCTGAATGTTTTTTTTAAAAACCTCAAAATATCGAAGTCAAGTTTTCCTTGCGGGAATATTCTCAACCATCAGATCAAATCAAAAGGATTTTCAACCGTTAGATGAATTTTGGAAGACCTAAGCTCACCTCGATCGCCAATATAAAGGGGACCCCAACAGTTTTCCCACATCAGTTTTTCAAGCTCTCGCATCTCGAAGCCCTGTATCTCTTCTTAAGGACGGTTCCGAACATTCTGAAGCCTGTTCTGAATCTTCCAGAACTCTCCACTTTAAATTTCTATTGAAGCTACATCTCAAGACATTTCTACCTCTATTCCAATCTCAAATTGGTTAGTTTTCAGGGAATGGTTAGTGCATCCATATTTCTACAAGTTTGATTCTCTTATATCTAAGAATATCAAATTGAATGGCTGGGAAGATTATTGCTTGTATAAGTCCGAAAACAGGATCCAGTTTATATAGATTTACTTGTTGAATTCTACTATTCTGTTTCTTTCCAACAGGAAGATGGTAGAGACTTATTTTCTTTCAAATCCTATGGTAAGACTTACAAATTATCCTACACCATGGCTGCAAGCATGGTGGGTTTATCTTACGAAGGGGAAGTCGAGTTTTTCTCACATAAGATTCCGGATGAGAAAGGATGTTTCAACAAGATAAAGCCATTGAAATGTCTTGGACATAAAGATACCAAGACTGCTAAGATTACTCATCTCACTCCGAATAATTGGATTTTGCAGTTATGGGTACAAGGTTATATCGTACGAAGAAGAGGTGACAAGGATAATCTGAAGAAGAGTGACATTTACATCCTATATTTCCTAGTAAATCTAAAGAAGATAAATTTGATGAGGAATGTGTTGATTACGATAATGAATATAAAAGAAGGGAACATGAGAGCCAAAATCATTATGTACCCTTCTTTACTATCAAAGCTGATAGTTCAGTGCGTAGATTCTTTCAAAGTTTCTTGTAATTCAAAATTTTGGAATTGTAAGCTTATGCTTGTCAGTGATGATACTTTGAAAAGGTCAAAGATGGGTTTTTATACTGAATCCAGAGAATTCTACCCTTTACCAAAGGGATAGGATGATTCCATTCTGGAAAATGTAGAGAAGGCTGAACCAGTAAAGAATGTTACTAAGAAGAGACAGCTTAAGGAAGTTTTGGCTGATGAAAAAACACCAGAATATAAGGAAAACCAATCCAAACCTACCAAGCCAAAGAAGATGAAAGCTTATATAGATGAAGTGGTGGCCATGTGGAGGGAAGACATAGAGAAGTGAAAAGAAGGGGATCCATAGTTTTAATTCGACCCGGTTGTGGCTAAGGCCTTAAGGGAAAAAGCCAAGGATGTGTTAGAAAAATAAGCTAAAGAAAATTTGAAGAAAAATATGTCTAAAGTTGAGCTTGTACAATCACTGTTGAGACATACAGAAATAGCCTCTGAAAAGATACCCATTCTAGAAACCTTTGATGTCCAACCTTCTTTACCGAAGACACCAGGTAAAAACTATGTCACTCCGGAAAAATCCATGGGAAAAGAGGTAGTTGAAGAAGTAGAAAAACAAGTTGGTGAAGATGTATAAGAAGAGGTTGTTGATGAAGAAGAAGAATAAGAAGGAAGTGATGATCTTGATGATTTAATCAAACAAGTAGAAGATTATAAAGAAAAGGTTGATTTATCAAAATTACCCATTCTGGAAAAGGTATTTGAGAAAGAAAGTTGGAAGGATAATGATTATCAAGAGGAAGAGAAGGAAAATGTTTTGTATGATGAGGAATAATCTTATGAAAATAATTTCCTTCATGAAGGGGAAGAAAAGTAGAAACCAGATGAAGACATTATTTTTCAATTATCAGTAAGTGAAGAATAATCTCCAGATGAACAATCTTTTCTGAAAGCTGACAGGGGGAAGAAAGTTCTGATGGATACACCAATAAAAGTTATCATCGGAAAGAAAGAGGTTGGTGGTCCTTCAAGAAGGAAGCTAGTCCAGGTTGAGGAATACCAATCTCCAAGCAAATTATCTAATTTGGGGTCATCATCTCATAGTCATGATTCTGTGGTGGAATCTCTGAAGAAGATGGTGGACACCATTCCGATTTTTCCCACCATTGACTCCAGATGCCAGATGATGCAGCATAGCTTGAATCAGAAATGAGAATCCTTATCTATGGTGATGCATAAGTGAATAAATATTGAGGCTGACCATAAAAGTTTTCTTATCAATAATAATGTGCATATAAAATCATGCAGCAAGATAACTTTGTGTTCTAAGAAAGTTGAAGACATGGCTGATTATGATAATTTTTATAATGAGGTGAAATATTCCTTTGACACCGAGGATAAAAAGATTAATAATCTTCAGGATGATCTGATCATTGAGAAAAGTTATCAGAGTCAACAAGTGAAGGAACTGAATGATAATACTAACTCTCTTGCTCCAAATTTTATTAGCAATATAAATCTCTGGATTGAGATTGAGAAAAGACTGGTAAAGCAAGATGAGCTAGTGAAGATGCAGCAAGAGTCCATGAAGGCTCAGGCAGAAGCTTTGAAAGCCCAAGAAGAAAGGATAAAATCCTTGGAGAGGCAAGCTAAGGAAGACTACAAAGACTTGAAGAAGCTCAAAACCTTGTTGAAGAAGCTGATCCCAAAGGAAAAGGAAGACATATAAATCCACTCTGATATTTTGTTGTATTTTTCTTTCTTTGTAAAAATTTTCTCAACTCTAATGAAAATTTGGTTGGTTTTATCTTGTTATATACTAATGTTACAGGTACAATATTTTCTTTTCCATTCCCTTCAATTAATTTTGAAAATCACAAATGAGGAGAAGGAAGAATAACTAATCCT
Organism: Viscum album; assembly: GCA_963277665.1. Taxonomy (NCBI): domain Eukaryota; kingdom Viridiplantae; phylum Streptophyta; class Magnoliopsida; order Santalales; family Viscaceae; genus Viscum; species Viscum album. Next base: position 1,377,320,446 of record OY728147.1, on the reverse strand, counting down.
AAGGGGGAGAAGGAAAATGAACCACTAAAATGAGGAGAAGGAAAAAGTTGAAATGAAGAAGAAAAATTTCTAAGTGAAGATATCCTTAATGTAAGGGGGAGTTTCTAACTATGATGTTTTTCATTCATTTGATAATGAAAACTCCACTCTGACAATTCAGAATTCAATCCTTAGAGTTTCAATGCCTAAGGGGGATTTAGTTGTATTCACTATCAACATGAACAAAGTAAGATAAGTTTTCATTTCAAAGTCTAATGAAAATTTTCTAAGCCCTTATATTCTTTTTCATAAGAATGATTGTGCTTTCTAAAAAGGGGGGTATTGTTGATTCAATAAGGTTTTCCTTATGAATTTTCCATTCCTTCTTGTTTTGAAAATCACAAACAACTTATACTTAAGAAAATAGATATTTTAATTCCATAAGGAATATTTTCTTCTTTAAGGAAATTTACCCTAACCTTGACTTTCGTATACATATCAATAGTTTTCTTAAGAAAATAAATCGGATTCATACCCAAAACTCCATAATCACATAATGTCAACAATTGGAGCATTCTGTTTTTAGGATCTAAATTCTGGATGTGAACTGTAATGAAGCTCCACTCCGAATTCTGGATACGAACTCTTATGAAGTTTGACTCCGAACTTTTACTAGTTCGACTCCAAACTCATATGATGTTCGACTGCGAACACTTATGAAGATCAACTATGAACTTTCATGAGTTCAACTTCGATTTCTTAAGAATTTCAACTCTGAACATTCATGAGTTTGACTCCGAACTCTTATGAAGTTCGACTCTGAACAATTACTAGTTCAACTTCGAACTCTGTAAGTTCAGATTCTGAACTCTGGTGAAACCAGACTCCGAATTTCCTTAGAAATTCAGACTCTAGACTTCTATAGAATTCAGGTTCAAAATTTCTATAAAACACAATTAGAATATCCTTTTTATTACAGACTCCGAATTCCATTTTTGTTAGACTCTGAACTTTTATTTACTTACATTCCAAATTCTAGTTTTTCTTATGCTTACACTTGGTTCATTATAAAACGATGACATGCATTAAGTTACATATGTTTTGTTATAAAACGATGTCATCCATTATATTTCTAACAAACCATTGGTTGAGTGACACGTGTACAGGTCCCTCTATAATTTTTTGGAATATATGGCCGTTGGAGGAGGGAGGAAACCATTCCAACCGATCCTATAAATAGGAGATCATTTGAAGGAGATCAACAACGAGTTGATCACTCTAGAGACCACACACTGTTAAGGTGATTTCTAGAGAGAGAATATTTTCATGTTATGTGCGTACTGAACCACTCGTTCATATTTCTTCGTGTGACTCCGAATGTTGTTGATTACATTCGAGGGCTTCTGGGGATAGGAAGACAAGTTGCCGACTACCTTGAAGTTCGAGGGATTCCTTGCTGAGGAAGACAGAGGTTCCAACTAACTTGAAGTTGAGGGCTTGTAGTGATAGCAAGACAGAGACACCGATCATCATATCAAGGGCTTACCCTGGTGTGGGTAAGACAGACTTGCATGAAAGTATAAATCAAGGGACCTTTATCCATGGATGTTGGATACCCTTCTCTTTGGGTTAAAAGTATTATATCTTGTTACTAGTAGTTTTACTACTTGTTTTCTGCTGAATTTCGTAGTGTAAGGAATGTATAACATTCTTGTATTTCTTTACACATTTACTCTGATTAGTTTAGATTCTATACGCTTTTAGTTAGAATCTCATATTTTAATCTTTGGTGAAGTTTCAATTTTCGAATCCATATTTCTGGAACCTATTTTCAGAATCGCTTTCCAGATTCAAGCAAGTGCATTATACTAGAAGTTTGTAACTTCATACTTTGTCCCAATCCTTCATTAGTGATTAGAGGTGTTGTGAATTTTCTTAGTTTAACTTTACTAAACTTAGATCTTTCCTTGTCTAATGAAATATCTAAAGTGTACAATTCACCCACCCTCTTATTTTATATTGAGAATATACATCATTATTTCGATCCTACAAATAGTTTATGTCAATTTATAATTACATTCATATTTATCATTCTCATTCAATCTAAATTGAATTTTCAAGTCTTTTTTTCATTTGTGTGTGCGTTTGGGAAACAAATATTTTATTATACTGTTCATTTCATTAACATTATAAATCTTAATCTTATAAATTTAAAACTAGATAAATAAACATCTCAATGATTGAGTAAATCAACCATTTGGGTGATTCATAGTTTGGGGATGTTATGTGATTGATATATTTTTCTCATTGATTATTATTTGGTTAAAATTGTGTAGGATTAACATAAAACACTGTGGATTAATGGATTTTGGTTAATTTATGGATTCCATGGATTATTGGGACCATAAATACACTACAATAAACAAGTATTCATTTATAATAGAACCCTAGTAGTGAATTTTCTAAATGAATCTAATGTACTGTCATCTACTAAAAGAGAAAAACTGTTCATTTCCACTTATAAGGTGAAAACTTTTCTTGATATTTTTAATAATCATTATATTATATTATCAATTTTTGTTAAAACATTATAATTGAGTTCACAGATTATGTTTTTATTGTTTGGTGTTTATGAAAATTTGGTAAAATGGTTTGAATAGGGTTTGAAATATCCCATGTATTGGGTGATAATAGTTGTCTTCAATGTGGTGTGGTATTTTTCAGTACATGATTTTGTATCTTACACATGTTTATTGGCATGGATTTTATGAACATCATTATGCAAATGATCAATTGTTTAGACCTTCATGTCCAGTTTTTATCTCCTTAAGGAGACCCTCCTATCATTCAAGGTGAGTGGTATTATATATATTAGAGGGCGGGGAATTTAATTACATATACTATATTGATCTCATGAATATTATTTGAGATTTTCCTTGATATATTTGTCCATTTTTATGGGATTTCCACTTCAAGAAAAGGTTATTGTGTGTATTGAGGTATTTTCATATGATTTTTATAGTTTACCTCCGGATAGAGAGGAAGAGTTTACCACTAACATGCTACATACTATGATGACCATTTCCTTTTAATCCTATCAAATAATGCATGTTGAGTTACAGATATTGAATGTTCATATCTCTTACCATGAGTTTAATGAATTTATTTATCCTATCATATCACATTGGGATTCAACTATACTCTTTTCTTGAAATGTATGATGGATCATAATATGTTTCATTGATTATCAAATAATTAATTTATTGACCATTAAAATAATTTATCACATTCCATAGAGTGATGATCTCTTTCATTAACATAGAGAGATCATGATATTTTAATGATTGACCATTGGTTAAGGTATGATCATTTGAGTTACTAGGAAGAGGATGTATCAAAAAGAGTGTTTCAAATCTGGAATTGGATTTTCAATTTTTTTATGCCTTTAGATATTAGTAATGACACATTGGTTTTTAGGGTTTTGATGTACTTTATCATTCAATGGGTGTATGATTATTTTTTGGTTATTTTAATAGATGATATTATGATATACTAAATGAAATGTGAAAAACACATATTTCATTTGGGTATCTTCTCAAGATCGTTGAGATAACATATTTTACATTGTATGATTTCTAAATCTGTATTTTGGATTTGGTATGTTAATTTTCATGTTCATCTAATATATGAGAAAGAGGAATCTCAGTTGATCCAGAAGTTGTAAAAAAATAAATTTTATGGGAGAATAGAAGAAATGTGTTAGATATCCAGAGATTTTTGTGATTAGATGGTAGTGTGAGTGTTAATGGATTTAAGAATTATCTAAAATTATCTATAAGCTCTATATTTTTCAATATGGATATAAACCATGGAGAGATTAACATATAGTATGCTGATACAGGTTTTTACATGTTCCGAAAGGAAACTATTTAGATCCATGGAGGGTGGTTTTTTGGGATACTACCATTTTGGGAATAGTTTCACCATTGGGTGAGGGCATAGGCATAGAAACATTGTCCTAATGATCCTTTCTTATTGGAGGGGTAAGCTATGTTATAGTGGAATAAGGGATGTTTGTTTGTCATTTCTTCCAACATTGACACCCTTTCAACATGATGTGGCAGGCTATAGAGTTGGGCCTTCCAGAGTAAATAGTATCTTTATGTTGGTATGGTTTGTTGATAGAAAAAATGTATTAAAAAAATAGGTGGTGGCATGGTCACAAAAACTATTTCATAGTTCCACACACAAACATCCCTTCATCCATCGTAGTGGAAGAATATTGTCTTGTATTGTAAGAGAATGTAGTGTGGATGGACTATTTACAATGTTAAAAAAAATTAATTCCTTCATATGAATATCCAGAATCCCCTGAAAACCACAATGAAAACCACATACCACACTCAATAATTAGGCAGCAATAAATTCCATTTGACGTCACGTGAATACTTTCTTGATTTTATTTATCCTCTACCCCTGGGAGATCAATCATTTGAATTCCATAATCATTATTAATGTGGGAATGTATATAAAAATGATCCAATCCATCAATTTATGATGTCATTGTAAAAATGTATTTGGTTGTTTTTTATAAAATGGTGATATATGATATCAAAGAGAATTATCTTTCTAATATAAGTGATTTTATCGGGATGTTCATTGAAAATGTTTGGATTCTAAAATGGAATTTTTTTATCATGGATGTTGTAATTATTTACTAATAAAATTTTATTTTCAAAACACCATTATGGAATATTTTATTTTAAAATGGATTTTGAAGAATTGAACTGGTATGGTTTCACTGAGAAATTGTTTTATAATATGCGATATAGGTTTCGAAATAGGTTTTGATAAGAATGGAACATTGTGTACATTGGGTGTGTTGAAAAATGGATGTGTTACTTTAGTTAGTGTAATTCCACAATATGTTTTTTAAAATATATAGAATATTATGGGACTCAATATTGGGTTGGATTCGATGAGTTCTTGATTTATGATTATTTTTTCCATGGAATGTATTCCAATAGGATAGTTCCCAAATTTTGTTCTTTTTTAATTTATAATTATTTTTGTAAAATTATTATCTTTCTTGGATTTTTTCTAACATGTTTATATTATAGTGTAACAAGGGATGGTTTTGATTAAGATCGCCCATTTTTCTTATATACATTTCATGCTCCTTGATTATGAAAATAAGGATATAAAATTATGATAATAAATGAATGTTTTATAAAATTGATTTATCTGGTGAAAATTCATTGTGAATGTTTTTTTATTTAAATCTTGTGCTAGAGTTTTAGTGATATTATACATTTATAGATTCATCAGTGAAAAAATTCTAGTATTTTTACTCATGATAGACTTCTTAAATTGGAAAATTTTATATAATATTTTATAGGACCAGTTTAATAGGAATTGAATTGTGTAGTAAGGTGGTTTTACATGAGCTTTAATATATTCGTTATAACACCCAATGATTTTATGAGAAATATTATTTTTAATTACTTTAATATCTTGTGTTGTGCGCTACACCAAGATTAACTTTCTCTATACACAACACTGTATTATCTTGTAGTAGACGCAAACACTACTCTAAGCTTGTGTTGCACGCCAAAGCATCCTTCCTCAGTAGCGTGTGTTATACGCTATACCGAGTTTCACTAAACGATATATTACTATAATATTATTATGAACTATCTGTTATGAATAGTAACACCCACTTATTTGAAATTTTATAAATTTTATCTTTCAAAATGATTATCATTTTAAGATTCGGCATATCGAAACATTCCTATGGTGAATTTTTGGTATTTTCTGAAAACTTTAAATTTTTTATGAATAGTGAAAACACTGGATTACTATTTAAAAACCGAAATTTAATTTAAATATTTATTTATTTTATTTCAATTAATTTTATGTAAAAATTGATACATAATACCTATAAAAGTTCAATGTAATTCATTGGAGTCATTTTATAATAATTTTAGATATATACAAATTTTATTGAACTTTTCACCGTCTTTTACCCACCTCCTAGGAGAATTTGAAAATTTACATAAAACTGAATTTTACCGCTTATGTGAGTGGAATTTATAAAATCCTAGAGATACGGTTAATATCAAGGAGTAAAATGTGGTTCAATAAGATAAAAATATTTTTTGGTGAATACTAGCTTTTTACGTTTATTTACAACGGTTAAAAATAAATAGGTTAATTAAGGGTAAAAATGATATTATTATTACCCTAACGCATGTCTTAATTCTATTGGATAAGTGTAATTAGACCAAAAACAACCTTAGGAAAAAATTATTACACTTTTGGTCCACTTGGATTAGTTTAGAACATTTAATATTATTTTCAATAAAGAAGAGTTAAAATAGTTAAAATCAATGTTTAATAAGGTATTTTTTTAAAATATTGTTATACATAAGATAAATTCCACTATAAATATTAATTAGAAAGATAAAAATATTTCCTACATAATGGTATTTTATTTATAATTTTTATAAATTAAATAATTTAATTTATTTATGACACAATGATGATGTTGTAATTACCTTATTAATAAAATATTAACATAATTGATGTTATAAACACCCAAATAAATGTAATTTGAGACTTTTTGTGAATTAAAATGATTTTATATGTTAATATGACATGTTATTATTGATTATATTAACTTTTATAAAACTAATAGTGATGTTATGATTTTCACAAAAATCAATTACAAATTGTGTCAAAATTGACATAAAATAGTTTTTAAAACAATATTTTCTTATTAATTGTTATTATATTCCTAAAAATTTATTTTCAGACAAATGACTTAGATAAGGTTATATATATAAATAATTTATCATTTTGGGTTCTTTTGTCTTGTTATAGTATGTTTATTAACCATATAGTGTAAGAAAAAAAGAAGACACGGTAAAAGTTAAATTATTTAACATAGAGTTAAATCTAAATGATAAAGTTAAATTAGTAACTTAAACTTGTCTAAAATCAATTAGATGAGATTATTTCGACCCATCCCAACTTTATCTTCGAAATAATTCAGTTTGGAGCCATTATAAACCGAATATGACTTTATTATAAAGTAATATTTTAAGTGTTTCCAAAAGTGCCCCTCTCCTCCCTTATAAAAGGGAACCTCCTCCCTCTTCTCTTTACACAATTTTGAGCCTTCAAGTTCGGAAAACCCCTTCCCATTTCCCTTATAAACATCCCTAGAAACATTATAGAGGTTCTTTTCTTCTTCAAAGGCCATCTTTAGTGCCCTAAGAAGAGGTTTAGAAGAGGCGTGTCAAAGAAGAGGTAATATCCTTTACCGATTATTTCAAATTCATTTCTTCTTCTACATCTTCTTCATTTGTTGTTTCATAATAATGTAAGAACACCAGTATCACTTATATACTGATATGTTATTATAAATATGAAAAAAAACCTATTTCACCTTCTATCCATCCTACCGAAAAGGAAATCACCTCGCGTGCATACGTATGAAATACCGTCTCCACGCCGTGGTGTAATCTGTTTTTCCAAAACCACCTTAATTGGATGGGTATAATGTTGTCAATAATGACTATATATGGTTATTATAACATCATTATTATTCTGAGATATTATATAATCCACTCCAATTCCATTCAATAATTATGGGAATGATATCATCGCTCGTGCGTACGTACGGATTACCGTCTCCACAACGCGATGAGATTCATTCTCCATGTTAAGCATTCAAGAATGATTATAAAGTATATATAATGAATAATAATGAAATATATGACAGAATAAAGATACTATATATATATATATATGTTTCATCTACTTACATCCATTCAAGTCAATAAGGAAAGGAAAACAATGTTCATGCGTACGTATGACCTACCGTCTCCATGAACGGTGTATCTCAATTCATTCATATATCTATTATATATATATATATATACTGAATATATATGATATATAAATCATGATTTACATTCTGTATGTAATTAATTCTTGATATAAGTAATTATAATATAAAAAAAAGTCCAAACACGTACGATAAATAAAACGATTTTACCCAAAACACTTCTTTAACATGGAATTTACAAAAGAATGAGTAATATAAAGTCATAAGTGAGAAATATATGATATCATAACAATGAATATGATTCTTTAATAAGTCAATAACATTATTTATATCATTATACAGGTGTTTCAGATACGTACGAAGCATATCAGAACTAAGCTAAGGGATAATTTTCCAAATCTCATTTTTATCCGGGATTGGTTATACGTAAGTATTTACTGGGGTTATATTTTTCATCCATGTCCATAAAAATGTTTTTCATAAACTGTTTAATATTCTTCCATGTATTTTTAAAGTCGTGTTTACCCCACATTGACTTTTACATTGTATTATGGAAATAATATTTCTTTGTTTTACCATACGATGAACTTTTGGAATTTTCCGGCAAAAGTATGTAGAAAATGTTTTTTTAACTTATATGGCATGAAAGGATTTTTACGGTTTCATAACACCTAATTTTCATGAATATTCCTCTACAATTTTTCATTATATTTTCAATAAAATCCTTTTAATTTAAAATTGTGTGGAATTTTGTGAAAAGAAAATGTTTTTGAAGAAGAAAGGATATTTTCCTCAAGAATTCATTTCAATTGTTTTATCAAAACTAATTTCCATAAAAGATGACATTATTTAGCATGTTTATGTTTCAAGTATAATTTCTCTACGATTTACATGGGGTGATTTTTCTTATGATGAAATTATATCCATTTATATTATATGGATTATGGGATGATGGGATGTTGTTTATGAAACCCATTTTATTCTTTGGGTTATGATGAATTTTTTGTGTTTATTTTGTGGCACAAGTAATAATGATTTCATTATGATATGGGTGGGACCTATATATCCCTACAATGCATTGGGTAATGATTTATATCTCATGAGATAGACATGGCTGGAACGGTATGTTAATATGATTCAGTGATACATGACTAGAATGAAGAGTGAAATCGATTCAGAAAGGGACTTTGTCTACTATGATGGTCTTGGAAGAAATACCTTGGATACTATAGAAATAATGTCATGTGATTAATGGTTTTACACAATTACATGTTATATTCCCATGATATTTTATCATGATTGATGTTCCTTTATGATATATGTGTTATGTACTTCTTAGATTTATTTCATTGCTCAGGATTTTGATGTTTATATTTTATGTTCATGTTTTTGCATTCAAATGTTTATGGATTGTTTTATTTTATCCATGTTTACCTTTACTGAGCGTTTGAGCTAACCCATTATATGTTTTCTTTTCCATAGGATATAAAGAAAGGTCTTAGGTAAGAAAAAAGGGATGATCTTTGTGGGAGATGTTGAAGATCTTTAACCAAGATTAGAAGATTATTTTTCCGAATTACCAAATACACTATACTATTATGTTCCTTGTGTGTTTGTTTTTGTTATGTATTAATGTAATGTAATGTCTATTTATGTCATGTACGGGTCTCTACAGTTGGTATCAGAGGAAAGGTTAAGTTAACCTTTGGAAACTAGGATGCGTAAACTTTAGTGAGATCCCTAGAGATATTTCCAAGGTATGTCTATGGATGTCCCTAAGGTTAAGTATAAGTATAGGTTATAGTCCTAGAATTATAGTAACGATATTATAATTAAACCTAAGATTTTATATATTGAAGTCACTCCCCCTTTATTGGGTTGTTTTCCTAGCATGATTTTGCATCTCACACTATTATTTTTGGGTTTTAGACGATGGATGGAACCCAAAGGAACTATGTTGATCAATGTAATGGACGATGAAATGATTGTCCTCCTGAACAAACCAACGTTATGGGAGATAGAGTGAAATTTTTTATTGCTATACTTACTAAAGCTATGAATAATTCTGGATTTCCAAATGATCATAGAAGGTAGCAATATTCTATTGAGTCCTTCATGAGGCAACGTCCACCATCTATAAATGGATCTTCCGATCCACCTGTTGTTAAACAATGGATCAATTCCATTTAAAAGATATTTTATATACTTTGCTATTAAAAACATGAAAAATTCATTTTAACTACTTACCGTTTAGAAGGTGAATCAGACCAATGGTGGACTCTAATTAAGGATACAAATCCCCAAGATGAAATAGAATCCATGGAATGGAAAGATCTCAAGAACTTGTTTTTCAATAACTACTTCCATCATATTATTTTAACAAAGATGGAGAATGAGTTCCTTGAGATTAAGAAAAGGGGTGATGAATCTGATGGTGTATACGAAGAAAATTTTAAAAGGCATGCAAGGTATGCTTTTGGATTTATCATCCAACCTGAAATTAATGTTGATCGATTCTTCAGTGGCTTAAAACCAGGTCTTCGAAAGGCATTAGTGATAAAAGACATCAATAGCTATGAAGAAATTGTGCATTGTGATATCAAAGTAGAACTAGAAGTTTGTGTTATATATCCATCTCATGGATTTGAAAAGAAACAAAAGATGGAGTTCAAGGAGAAATCTCAGAACAATGGTGAAAAGAAGATGAATGTTTCTTTATGATCAATGTGTGGAAAGAAGCATGGTGGAGATTGTCTAAAATGTACTAGAAAATGTTTTAAGTGTGGAAAATAAGTTCATCGAGCAGTTGAGTGTCGATGTAATGGTAAAAAGGTAGATATTCATTTTAATAGAGAAAATATTACATAGAACACTCCACCAACACTTCAATGCTATAATTGTTAGGAAATGGGGGCATTATGATAACCAATGCCCTAATCCAAGGGTTAATGATGATCAACATCAATATCCTCTTAAGGAAAAGGACAAAGGGAAGTCACATGTGATCACTATTTTTGATGTTTATTTTGAAAATGATGTTGTGGAATGATTAAGTGTTTATGTAATGGGATTTCAAAATAGTATCATGGAATCTCATTTATGGTATTGTGGAATTTTGGAGTATCTATGAATTGGATTTCAATAATTATATGGTACCAGTAACCATGAAAAGCGATTGAAATATTTTTGGAAAGAAGATGATATGAAACTAATGAAGGGATAAATAGAAAATGAAATGTGCACATAACTGATATAAGGACAATGTTATATCATGGTTTGAGTATAAATACATTTTGGGATTTCAGTATGTGGAAAGACTAAACTTTTTACAGCATTAATGTTTTCACTGAGGTTCAAATGGTATTCATTTTTCTAGAGAATACAGGATTAAGGTATTCACATGTCTGGAATGTGGCCAAGAAGATATATTTTGTGATATATGTGGGATAAATGATGGTATTCACATGCTTCGTAGATGAATTTTCTAGTAGTCATTTTCTGTATATTATGAGATTGGACATAAGTATTTCGAATAAGCCTAATGTTTGGAATGCATTAAGTTGGAAATCAAATAGTATTGTTTATGACTAGATATTTTTGATATTATTTTTGGAATGTTGTAATAGTATAGTTTTAGAAAGAGGACAACCCGTAAGATTGGTGAAAAACCGTTGCGTCAGACAAGGATGTGGGAATAGAACACACAACCGAAGTGCGACATTCCTTTATTGCCTACCATTGGCCTATAGGAAGTCCCTGGTTAGTAGAAACTAGTTTTATTTTATTATGCAGTATGATAGATAAAGTATAAGTCCATTGCTGGAATCTTATACGATTAATCTCACCATAAATTGACTTATGTATATTTAATAACTTCTGCTATCAATTTTGTGATAGAAACAGATGGGATGACTTATCATTCTATCACATTATCTACTAACACTTCATGAATGAAAAATTCAACATCAATTATTTAAATAGAGATAAAGTGGAAACTGTTCATGGAATGACCAATGATGATATTACACTGAAATCAAGTAAGAATTTCTCCTTATGTAAAAGTTCATCAACATTAGGGAAATGATCTTGAAAACCAAAAATGATTTCATAGTACCCATATATTTGATTATTCAGATGTTACCTTAGATCAACACAAATTTATGGCTTTATGATTGATGGGTTTTTCATAGCCATGTTTTATACCACTCTTCATCAGAACATGATGGTTAGATTTCTCTTCCATATAAATATATTCACCAATGTTCTCCTATGTGGAAACCCAATGATGATTTAATTTTGGTAACCGTTATGTTTCATACTTCACTTTTTAAAATTAAGTTTTAGTATTCCTTTTTACGATGTGGGTTTCTATGAATGAAACGTTCAAGTAGTAAACCATTTATAACCCCAATGAATTTCTAGGGCGAAATTCATTTTAAGGGGGGTAGAATGTAACACCCCGAGATTTTATGAGAAATATTATTTTTAATTACTTTGATGTCTTGTGTTGTACGTTGCACCAAGATTAACAAGAACTATACGCAACACCATATTATCTTGCAGTATACAAAAACACTATTCTAGGCTTGTGTTGCACGCCAGAGCAACCTTTCTCGCTAGCGTGTGTTATACGCAATACCGAGTTTCACTAAACGAGATATTACTATAATTAACCACTTGGGGTTATTTTTTCTTGTTATAGTAAGTTTATTAACCATATATTGTAAGAAAACAAGAAAACACGGTAAAAGTTAAATTATTTATCTCATAGTTAAATCTAAATGATAAGGTTAAAATAGTAACATAAACAAGTCTAAAATATATTGGTTGAAATGGTTTAGAACCATCCCCACTTTATCTTCGAAATAAGACAGTTTGGAGCCATTATAAACCGAATTTGACTTTATTATAAAGTAATATTTTAAGTGTTTCCTAAAGTTCCCCTCTCCTCCGTTACAAAAGGGCACATCCTCCCTCTTCTCTTTACACAATTTTGACCCTTCATGCTCTGCCAAACCCGGCCCATTTCCCTTATCAACATCCCTAGAAACATAATAGAGGTTCTGGTATTCTTTAATGACATACTTTAGTGCTCTAAGAAGAGTTTTATAAGAGGCGCGTCAAATAAAAGGTAATTTCCTTTACCAATTATTTCAAATTCATTTCTTCTTCGACTTCTTCTTCTTTTGTTGTTTCATAATAAAGTAATAACATCAGTATAAGTAATATACTGATATTTTATGATAAATATGAAAAAACCATATTTCACCTTCTATCTGTCCTATGGATAACGAAATCACCGCACGTGCGTACTTATGGAATACCGTCTCCACGCTGTGGTGTAATCTGTTTTTCCACCACCACCTTACTTGGATGGGTATAATGGTGTAAATAATAAGTTTATATGGTTATTATAACATCATACTGATTCAGAGATATTATATCATCCACTCCAATTCCATTCAATAATTCTGGGAATGATATCATCGCTCGTGCGCACGTACGGATTACCGTCTCCACGATGCGATGAGATTCATTCTCCATGTTAACCATTAAATAATGATTATAATGTATATATAAAGATTAATAATGAAATATATGACATAATAAATCTACTGTATATATATATATAGATTTCATTCACTTTATTCCATTCAAGTCAATAAGGAATGGAAAATAGCGTTCATGCCTACATACGGCCTACCGTCTCCACGAACGGTGTATTTAATTTCATTAATGTATCTATTATATATATATATACTGAATATATATGATATATAAATAATTATTTACGTTCTGGATTTATGTAAATCTTGATATAAGTAATAATAATATCAATAATAACAAGTCTAAACACGTAAGATAAATAAAACGATTTTACCCAAAATGTTGCTTTAACATTGAATTTACAAAAGAACGGGTAATATAAAGTCATATGTGAACCATATATGATATCATAAAAATGAATATGATTTTGTAAAAACTCAATGGTATTATTTAATTTATTATACAGGAGGTTCGGATTCGTACGATGCATACCAGACCTAAGCTATGGGATAATTTTCCATATCTCATTTTTATTCGAGATTTCTTATACGTAAGTATTTCCTAGGATTATATTTTTCATCCTTTTCCATAAAAATGTTTTTCATAAAGTGTTTAATATTATTCCATGTATGTTTAAAGTCATTTTTACACCTCTTTGACCTTTACATTGTGTTATGGAAAAAATAATTCTTTTGTTTACCATACGATGAACTTTTTGACTTTTCCAGCAAAAGTACATGGAGGATGTTTTTTAACATATACGGCATGAAAGGATTTTTACTGTTTCATAACACCTGATTTTCATGAAGCTTACTCAACATGTTTTCATTGTTATTTTCAATAAAATATTTTTCTTTTAAAATTTTGTGTAATTTTGTGAAAATAAAATGATTTTGAAGAAGAATGGATATTTTCTTCAAGAATTTATTTCAAGTGTTTTAACAAAAATAAATTTCATATAAGATGAAATTATTTAGCATGTTTATGTTTCAAGTATAATGTCTCTATTATTTACATGGTGTGATTTTTCTTATGATGAAATGATATCAATTTGTTTTATATGGATTATGTGATGATGGGATGACGTTTATGAAACCCATTTTATTCTTTGGGTTATGATGAATGTTTTATGATTATTTTGTGGCACAAGTAAGAATGATTTCATTATGATATTGGTAGAACATATATCTCCCTCCAATGCATTGGGAAAATATTTATGTCTTATGAGATAGACATGGCAGGAACGGTAAGTTAATCTGATTCATTGATACAGGACTGGAACGAGGAGTGAACTCGATTCAGAAAGGGAATTTTTCCACTAAGATTATCTTGGTAGGAATGCCTTGGATACTATGGAAATCATATCATGTGAATAATGGTTTTCCACAATTACATGTTTTATTCCCATGATATTTTATCATGATTGATGTTTCTTTATGATATATGCCTTACGCACATCGAATATTTATGACTTTTCTCAAGATTTAGATGATTAGATTTTATGTTCAAGTTTTTGAATTCAACTGTTTATGGATTGTTTTTTGTTCTCTATGTTTACCCTAACTATGCATTTTAACTCACCCTTTATATTTTTTATTTTCCCCAGGATATAATGAAAAATTTTAGTAAGAAAAAAATGGGATGATCTTTATGGGAGATGTTGAAGATATTTCACCAAGATTAGAAGATTATTTTTCCGAGTTTCCAAAGACACTAAACTATTACGGTTCTTGTGTGAATGTTTTTGTTAAGTATTAATGTAATGTAATTTCTATTTATATTATGTACGGGTGTCTACAATTGTAAAGGTAAAATTTGGTGGTGATATATGGTCTTATTATGTTTCATCTCGGTCCTGTATCATTTTCATTTTTAGGATTATTCATTTGGTTTATTTTTTATGTCTCATGTTTATGATCATTTATATACATCGATTGATTTTCATTCTTCGGTTTTTCATGAGATTATTTTGGTTGATTTTTTATGGTCACCATGTGGTGGGATAACATAACTGACGTGTTTTGATTGACCTAGGGGGTCCATTACACTAATAAATGTTCTTTTTAACTTTGGGGAATATAATGGGTTTTTTATTCAACTATGCTTTTCATCAGTTAAAGGTGACGACTTGTGTTTGGTTCATAATGAATGTGGTGGAATGTTTTATGTGATTAAATTGTTTAAATATTTTTGGAAATTATTATTCATTCATAATTTATTTCTCATCATGTTATATCTATATATGAGGTAGTGGTGGATCATAACATAATTTAAAAAATATATTTTTTTTCATTATAGATCATCAATGTATTTTAATAAATTCATTATGTTATTTTAGTTTTCTAATTCAATATGTAAAATACTAATAAGATCATTAAAACTGGTTTTAGTGAAATTTGAATGATTTTAAAATTATTTAATTTATAAATTTTTCCACTATGGTTCTCAAATTTTCATACTAAAAAGGTGTTTTTCTAGCATATTTATGAAAATAATGTCATAGACTATAATAATTATGGTTTTATATATTGACCATGGAAGCTCAATTATATGGACCAGTTAGAATTTTATTAATTTATTTATTATTGATTTCACACCCTTATTGTTATCCTCAAAATATTATATCTTTTTTAGACTTGTATTCCTCTTTAAAAGATGTTATTAAAATATTATTTCTTATCATTCTGAATTGGGAAGTAACGTGTTGGGGTGTTTGAGGTCAGGTGATATCTATTATTTCTAAAAATTATATGTGTGATGAATTTTTCATATATTTTCCACCAATAATATAACCAGTTCAATGTACTAGGTACTTTAGTAGGTACTTTTGGATATTTTAATAGCTGAAGAAATTCATCCATCTAGGACATTGGGCCACCGGTTAGGTCCTCAGGTTCTGAATGGTTTTTGGGCCACCCAAGGGATTCGAGATAGTTGTTTCATAAGGCCTTTGGGCCACTATAAGGCCTTTGGGCCTCCCCAAGGCCTTCAGGACATTTGAATATAGATGAAACAGTCAGACAAAAAGGTACATGGCTTCAGATGTGGATTCAGGGTGGGCACATTCACTAGAGAAAAGCTAACTATAATTGGGAAAATGAGAGGATATGGCATTTCCCTCAGTACCAGGCTTGTTAAACATTGCATAAGATAACTAGTCGACCATCCCTATGAAGGTGGAGTGTTGATATCATGTCATATTTTAGGGAGCAGTAGTTCTAAGTTGTCTTTTCTGGGTGATTCCCTCTATGAAATATGGGTCATGTAATTGTATCTAAGCCTTCAGGCCCTATAAGGGTTCCACCTTTTCCGTTGAAAGGTGGATTATCAAAAATAAAAAAAAATAAAGGCCACCGGGCCATTCCGACCCTATCTCCCAATTAGACTAAGATAACTAATCAACATTTTCTAGTGACCTGATTAGACTAATGGGTATAGTAGAAAAAGGATATTTTTTCATATTCAATATAATTTCATTGATGTTTTTTCTTGAGTATTGGATAGGGTTGTCACATTCTATTACCTACAGAGTTGTGTATCACAATAATTTATTTAATGATGAAATTAACCTAGGGATTCCCACTTTGTAATTTATATTCATTCCTATTTTAATAATTATTTAAATGGAACCATTAACTATTTTGGTTTATTTACCTTTTTCTTCATTGATATAATGGTTCCTATTTTTATATTCCATCCATTGTTAAGTTTTTCCTTACATTTAAAAATCCTTTTCAAAATAGGGTATTTGGTAAAAACAAATTGAAATAATGAAAAAGGTATAATTTTATGTCAACAACATGGATGTCCACCATTTTATTTTTTATAGTTGTTTTGTGTTTTAAATGGGATATTTTACCCCTAGTTAATATAAAAACCATGGACATGTACACTTAGAAATATGGATAAAAACATTTTCATTACATCAGTAGAATTATACTGATAAACATGGATGTAATATTTTTCCCTAGAAAGAACTTATAAAAAAAAGAAATAATAAAACACTTACCTAAACAAAGACTATTTAGGATGTCATTTTTAAAGAATTATAAAAACAATTACATAAATTATATCCCTGACTTCAATATAGTATTTTATCCACTGTGAATTTATTTTTATATTCAATGTTATTGAATCATAATCATCCATATGATACAAACATTATTATTAACTTGGGGAAAATAAACGATAAGAGTTGTTAGTTCCAATTCTTAGTAAGGGTAAATATAAAAATTAGAAACATAATGTAATTAGTGAGAAGAAATAAGATCATAAGAGAATGATGTAATAATAATAATTCATGGGTATAACATAATGTAAATAATATCCATTAATTTTTTGATCAATTATTGTGAAAAATAGGAATAATTATATAAAAAATGGAAGGTCATAAGTATCAATAATCATGATCCATATTTTGTTAATATTGATCAAACAAAACATTTATTACCCATGGAAATAATATTGTAATTTTTCTAGTATCATAGAACATCAACATCAATAATCCCATACTAAAACCTAATAAATTAGAATAACCATAAATAATTTTTAAAATGTAATTACTTGGAAAAAATGATTACTACCCAATGAATTAGAGTTCAATAATGGGGATGACCCATTATATAAGCCATATTGGGCTCACCAGGTGCTACATAGGTACAAAAATTATATAAAATTCAATGGAATCACTCGACACGGACTGGGAAATCATATCATATAAGATATATAAGGGTCAACATGTAATGTATTTTTAGCTTTCCTTCATATATGTTTTAATCTTTTTGATAATTTATCATTGGTTGAATAATTCCAATAAATTGGGAGGATACATATAAATGTGATATTGTGGATTTATTGTAATTTTCCTCTTGAACATATAGTTTCTGCTATTTTCTAGATATTTTAACAATATGTAATGGGAGTACACAGCATGTAATAGACATAATATAGAACCCATAAACTGGATACAGATGCTGAGAATTATACACTCATTGTAAATAGAACATGTTGTGTAATGAAAAAAAGTTGTTTTTAATAAAAATTGATGGGTTTTCAGTATAAGTGGGAATCTAGGATTACCCAACATGTAATAATATTACACTTCATGCAAATCTCAAGACGAGTAGTTTGAATTAGGTGGATGAGCTGAAATTTTTATTTTATTCGTACATGATTTCAGTCACTTGACCTAGAGGCTATTCATAAGTGGCTTTGGGTTACTCTATGCTCTCTGGATTTCATTGTATAGTGATTTATATTTTTTGTGATTGGTTTTATTATCTTTTAGAATTTAATTCTTCATTTTTTCGTTGTATTGGTTTGTGGTTGATGTTTATTATTATTATTGATTATCATATTGTTTCTTCAATAAATACATTTCAGTTTCATAGTGTTCCAGGCATTTCTAAGACCATTCTATTATTTGAAAATAATTGTTTTCAATAGAATAAATGTTGCTACTATGTTGGGAAAGTTTTTTCTATACAATGGGATATGATTATGAATTTAATTTCATTCATGGTGATGTTTTTTCAGTGATTTGAATTGATTTGTGCTTTCAAATGACTTGTTGGAATGGAAAATGATTTCCAATATGGATTTCTCATTGAAAATTAATATTCAGGAAATATAAATGGGGTTTCAAACTTTTAATTAGACTATTATAAATTTAAATTTATTTTATAAAAATTTTCCGCCGGATATTTGAAACTTATTTTGACAATTGCACATTGGGAGACATCCATGTATTGAGAAGGATAAATAGGTATAATTAGTGTGTGATGCACCACTATGAGGTAACATATTATGATATTGATAAGAAATTATCGATATATGTTGGATGAAATGTATTACTGTATAGGATTCTGTGTGTCTATTACACACAGTCCCATAGGCTAGAGCCCAAATATGATGTTTTTTTTCACTTCCAATTTACGGTTATTTATCGAATGCCAGTTTTTATCATGGATTGATTCTCGTAGGTTTTTTATGAGAATATATCACATATCATTACAAAATAGGTTATTCATGGACATATGATTACCAATATACACATTTTTGAGTTGATATTCTTTCTAGTTTTATCACATATACTTGTTATATTTCTAGATTCGAAATATGAATCGATTTTATGAAAACCAAGGGATAAAAAATTATAAATGGTTTATTAATGGTTTTTTTATTTTAAATGATTTATAAAACCTATTTTTTTAACAATGGATTGTTTCATTATTAATATTATACCTTCAATAGAAACTTTGGTGTTATCCAACGTGGATTTGGATTACAAACGGTTTTTTTCCTTCGTAATTTTTAGATGTTTTATTACATAATTTTAGTAAAGTTATGAGTATATTTTACCATGATGCATTTTTTTGTTATTGTATATTTTGTTTTATGTTGGTCTATATGTGAATTTTGCTGATGTGGGTACTTGTAATTGATTTAGGATTAGCTTGTTTTGGCTTGGATTGTATTTCTTTTTGGTATCTTTTCAATTTTATATTTTTTATCTTATTGTATGAATTTTTTAATTTTATTAATGATTTATTTATATTATCTTATTTCACTAATATCATGGGATAGTTCAATTCAAGTGGATTGTCTAGTTGACCCTAGTCTAATCATTATAATAAGGTATAAATGAGGTTATTATCCAGATGTCTATTAGTACTATGCGAGTTCGGATCAATGTATTGGTATAGAGGTGTTAGGATCATCATAATTTGTATAATAGGTTTTTAAAAGGGGCATGGAAAACTCACATATGTGACTAAAACTGAACTACCTTGGGTGTTCAAGAAATATTTCTTGTTTTGAGGCTTATATATTTAGGTCATTTCAATGAATTGTATGGGTTTTTTATTTTAATTGTCATGTTCATTTTTATGTATAGTCTTTGACTAGATGATTTTTGGTTGATATAAAATCATAATTTTTAAAATATTTGTTATGAATTCAGGAAATTGGTCCTTTGATTTTTTATAATTTT
Organism: Viscum album; assembly: GCA_963277665.1. Classification (NCBI taxonomy): domain Eukaryota; kingdom Viridiplantae; phylum Streptophyta; class Magnoliopsida; order Santalales; family Viscaceae; genus Viscum; species Viscum album. The sequence continues at coordinate 1,377,300,077 of OY728147.1, read as the reverse complement.
CTTAGAGAAAATGGTTTAGGTATTTTCAAGACAAATTCTTCAAGAAGAGTTCTTGCAATACCATTCTAGGAATTTGTGATATAGGATACATAATAGAATCCTTTAGTTTAACCAACATTTTCAGAACATTTTATATATAATATTTAGACTCTGGGTTATGTTGGTGTTTGGAATCTTGGAGGTGTGGGGAATTTAGGATCAGAATTTTCTATGCAGAATCCACATGTCCTTCATGGAGATTAAGGAACCCAAGAATCATATGAGTGTGTTCATTGGATAGAAATGATATTTAAATTCTTTAAAACTTTTTAAATCATTATTCTGGGTTTTTCTACATATAATCTGAATGGAATGGGAAGGATATGGTGGGAATCTATTGTGAAAGCTATGTTATGTGAGGATATTACATGGGATTCCTTCCTGAAATTCATTAACCCGATTTTTTATCTTGGGATGTTGTGTGTCGTGAAATCCATGACATTTATAGGCTTAGTGAATGGGTTCGTACCATTCTCGAGTATTCTATCCATTTTTCTATGCCATTTCATATTGCAATGGACCTTTTAAATAATGAGTACCTAAATAATGTGATGTTTGAGATAGGATTGAGGCCATATATATTGTCAATGTTTATACTCATGTACCATTAAAACATTGTGGATTTATTTTATAAGGAAGATTTAGATGAGGATGTCATAGTTGGGAAGACAATTTAGGATGGAGTTTCAAATAGATTAATGGTTATCAAGGTTGTAACTTCATGGCCTCGAAATGAAGTGTATGAGTGGTCAGTGATCCTCATGGAAAATTTCATGAGTCATGATAGAAAAGTAGTAGGTTTTAAGATACCAATATAAAAATAATGTTTATTTTAAGTCTACTATTGTAGAGGATCTAAAGGAATGTCATATTTTTTGATGATCTAGCCATTTACTGTTTTTTTTGTGAAAAGAAAAATTTGAGTAGTATGGTAGGATCCACTCTCACCAATTGTTCATAGGTTCATGACTATACATATAAGAGGATTGGGTCTAATTCTCTAGCTAAGGGATATTATTGATGTCGTTAATATAGGATGACTTTATGTGGTGGAGTATGTTGCAAAGGAATATCAAGTAGGACAATATATTTTTAGAGGTATGATGTAAATATCATCATCTGGGTGCTTGAATTATTAGGTATAGGTTCTAATCATTCATTTATAACATCAACATTATTAAACATGTTGTTATTATATTTAGATCTAATTCCATTCTTGTTTGATCTTTCCTTACCATTGAGAAATATGTCAAAATATGGTATTATATGTCCCACATCCTAGGTGATGATAGGTAACATTAAGGTGGAGTATGAATTTTTACTACATGATCTTGACATATTCAACTTGGTTATAGGTATGGATTGTATGATTTATTATATAGACCAGATAGAACATTTTATCCTTCTAGTTTAGTGCTTATTTATTTATTAGTTCAATCATATTTTCCACAATGAGTCAGAATATATATCTGGAAATGAATGGACTATTAGTTATTTTGATGGGGTAATATAATTAAAATTTTCTGAGATGTTTCTTATTGTAGTTGACCATTTTTTGTGTGGCCAGATTCCTACAATTGGTTGTACGTACCTCAAGGTCTTTCTAGATTAATGTTTTCATGTTTACCACTAAAGAGAGAGGTCAAGATTGTAATATACATTCTCCTTGTCATGATGCTCAATTCTATGTGGCCGTTTCATATTAAACCTTTTAATTGGGGGAACATATTGTCTTTCTTGATGACCTAAAAACTAAATGATTTATTCTTTATTTTCAAACCATGTGTTTTTGGACTGTTTGATATTCTAACATATTTTAATTTTATCATTGTTGGATGGTATATTTTGTAAATATTGCATTGTATTGGAATATCACGAGTGGGAACACTATAATATTGGTTTCGGGATTATATAAAGGGATGAGGGGTATCTCTGGTGTTCTACCATGTTTTGGAGTGTCAATCTCTAAAAACCTCATCTGAGGAGGTGTAACACCCCGAAACCAGAGGCCCAGAGTTTGTTAATTATTACGTATCATTGTCATGATCAAAAATATCAAGTCTTGAACGACCGATTAGTTTTGTAGCCTTGGACGTTCTATATATATTCATAAGGTTGACATTACATCATAAAATGGAAAACTACATCAACATTGTTTCCATGGAAAACACATAGATCCCATAGGCTATCCCTGTAGGTCTGTCATTATAGACTTCTTCGCATCATGAGAAAATAAAACATAGAAAGGGGTGTTCTCAGTTGCCGAGTAAGGATATCAATAAAGTGGACCCGTTCATAAATAATCTTATACATTTAATGAATTGTATAAGACTAAAACAAAATCCTTTTAAACATGAATGTCATCATAATATGTCTATAATAAAATCAAATAATTCCATTTACTTATTCACATGAAAATTAAACTAGTCGAATAATCACATGCAATATCATTAGACACTTTCATAATGATGGAATGCATAATGCGAGACTTCCTAACAACATAGTCAAGGCCTTATGCAAAGACTAAAAATAAGATTTTATCAAGACTATGTGCCAAGACACTAGTTTGTCTCATGAAACCTACTGATGCATCGAGGAGCTATAGCAGGCTCCACCCATCACTTACTAAGTCCAATGAATTCCCCATATGAAAAGTTTGAAACATAACATAAACATTCATATTAAAACTATCATACGAAATGTCAATAATTAATCCACAAACATTGAATGGTATAAAAATAGCACATCCAAAGACAAACATAACTCATTCAATAAAATATAGAAGATTTTATTGCAACAGATTAACCCTAATCGAGAATAATGAGGGATATTGACATAGATGAAAATAATCATCAAGGCTATTTGAGAGAAATATCCCCCTTTTGTTGAAAACATTTAAAAGTCACGCTATTTTTCAAGAAGCTGTTTAAAATGGATTTTTGAATCAAATTTTCCCATACCACATTGAAACTTTTAATTGGAATTTTTATTTTAAACCATTAATTTCCATATAAATAAAACCTTAAACCAATTTTTAAAACATGGACATTATGGGAATGATTTAGATGAAAAAAATATAACCATTTAAAATGGTATTTTAGTTAGAGTTACAATAAAAATGAAAGACGCTTGAATAGAAACAATTATTTAATCAAGACATTATAATACAATGAGAGTAAAATATTTCATTATATACTATGTAAAATGATAGTATATACACCATATAAAATTGAATTGGTGAATAAAAACAAAGAAGTCTCAAAGGAATGTTAATTGAGATGAAATACGTTATAAAGAATGTATCCTTAGGTAAAGGATAAATGAATGACTTAGTTATGTTTGAAAAATATAAATACACTCAATATGATTGGATATTTAGTGTAAATCAATCAGAGGACATTCACACATATTCCTGTAAAAACAACACCAATGACTTGGATGTTTAACTCAAAGAATGGAAATTGAATTAATATCATGTTTATATCAATGACATGAGAAATTATTAATGGAGTTATTATGGGTATCAAAACTATATCCACATAAAGGGGAGTGGCAATTAAAAAATAAATAATAAATAGAGATTCCATACATAATCTTGGAGTAAGAAAATCATTGATGTATGCGTAAGGCCCACTGAGAGGAAATTGAAATTTGAAATTCCCTTACCGATTTGTAACATATGAAACATACATCCCATGAAAGAAAAATCATACAATTAAGTTGTAAATACTCATAAATTAAGGTTTATTACACCATTAATACTATCATGGATAGTATATAGGCCACACAAATGAAAATAGTGGCCAATATAGCATGAATCTTACGGGAATAAAAAGTTAAATGAAAAACACTAACTTTGTTGTAATCAATCAAGTTGTATGAAAAAAGTTAATTACAAATAAATTAATCATAGATTTCCATGAATATAAAGATAAGCATGATAACATTTATCAAATGGTAGTACACAATACACCACATGAAATTAATAAGTGGTGAACAGTTGAAATCTCACAAAATTAAATGTGAGATAAAAATCCCCTTACCTTGTAATTTTCCTTGGTCTAGGGTATGTCAATATCATGTATAATGGTGAAATAATTTTTATTAAATTATAAAATAACCATATACATTAATATGATATCATATATGATCTTCTAATATTGATATATTAGTATTATCATCATTTCGGGTGTTAACTGATTCATTCTACTTTATAGGCTTGGTTATTTAATACGTGTTTATTGTGGATAGAATGTATATTATTAATATTCATAATGATATTAAGTCTTTAAACATTATTTATAATCACAAGATGATAATTATTCTTGAATGGATATGATGTGGAATTAATCTCATCGAGTTCGTGGAGAGGGTAATCTGTATGTACGCACGAGCGACAATATCATTATTTTGATATTAAAATAATATACAATTGGATGGTATATCATATATAAAAATAATTATCATGTTATATTTATTACTTACACAAATTATACATCATTATAATACCCATCCAAATAATAATGTATTGAATAACAATTACACCACGACGTGGAGACGGTAAGCCGTACGTACGCACGTATGGTGAAATGTCCTTAAAATGATGGATGGAATAATGAATCTGGTTGTACCACATTTATTATAACATCATATTATATATAAAATACTAGAGTTATTATTTTATAATGGAAAAAAAGAAAGAATAAGTGGAAGAAGCAATGAACTTGGTAGAGGTGATGAAATATTTACCTCTTCATCGAGTTCTTCCTTTTGATTTGATCAAAAGGGCTCCATAAGATGGCTTTATGATTAAAGTAAGGCTTCTAGGGTAATGCTAGGATATTTGGGAGGATATTTGGTTGGGGTTTGGTAGATCATAATGGTTTTGAAGATGTGAATTAGGGAGAAGCAGGAGTCCCCTTTTATAAGAGGGGTGAGGGGCCCCTTAAGAAAATCTAAGAGTATTATTTTATAATAAAATAATTTTCGGTTTCTAATTTCTCCAAAATGAATTATTTAAATTAAAATTTGAGTATTGGTAGAAAAACTCTCAACCAATAGACTTTATACAGGTTTGGGTCACTATATTAACATTATCTTTTAGATTTAACTCTTATTTAAATATTTTGACATTTACCATGTCTCTTTGTATTTTTATATTATATTGTAAATTAACCTACAATAAACATTCAATAGAACCCCAACTAGTTTATTAATGATAAACCTATCATTATATATGTCTTTTGGATGAACCTTATATTTTTAGGAATATTATATCAATTAATAATATAATATTTATTTTAAAAACTCATTTATTTCAATTTTAACACTATTTGGTATTTTGATTTTTCTAAATTCATAAAAGAATTATTACTTTGAAAAAAATTCATCTAACGAAACAAAACATGCCATATTAACCTATAAAATTATTTTAATTTATAAAAAGTTTAAAATTTCATTTATTTGGATATTTATAATATCAATAATTTCAATATTTCATTTATTAGGTTATTACTACATCATCATTCTGTCATAAATAAATTTAACTATTTAATATCAAAAAAATATAAATAAAATTCCATTAAGTAGGAAATATATTTATATTTCTATATAATATTTATAGGAAAATTTTTCTTATTTTTAAACCTATACTAAAAGTGGTTTATTTATTAATCTTTGAATTTAACACTTTTAACTCTTCTTTGGATTAAATAATAATAAATTCCCTAATCTAATTCACATGGACCTAAAGGATCATATTTTATTCCTAAGGTTGTATTTGGTCAAATTACACTTATCCAATAGAATTATAAGATGTGATAGGGTAATAATAATAAGTTTTTACCCTTAATAACCCTATTCACTTTTAACTGTGGTAAATAAAAGTAAAAAAGTTAATATTCACCAAAAATTATTTTAATCTTATTGAACCAAATTTTACATACTGATATTAACCATCTCTCTTGGATTTTTGAAATTAAACTCAAATAAGTGGTAAAATTATGTTTTATATAAATTTGCAAATGCTCCTAGGAGGTGGGTAAAAGACGGTAAAAGTTTAATAAAAAATATTACATCTAATTTTATTATAAAATTTCTCCAATGAATTATATTGAACTTATATAGGTATTATATATCTATTTTTACTTAAAATTAATTTAATTAAAATAAATAAATATTTAAATAAATAGTCTGTTTTATACTATAACGCAGTGTTTTCAGTATTCATCAAAAATTGATTATTTTCAGAAAAATACAATAAAATTTCCTCAAACAAATTTTGATATTATGAATTCAAAAATTACTTCTATTTTACAATATTAAAAACTTAGAATTCTCATTAATTAATTAAAAAGTAATTCCCATTGTCAAAACCGAAAAGCGGGTTTTTAAAAATTAAAAACTATCAAAAGATTGACATGTGTTTATGTCAAATATTAATGAGAGATTACATAAAATCATCTATGTTGTATTAAATGATAAAAATATAATCTAACTATACTTCCAAAACATTCAAATATATAATTTAACATAATAAATTATTTAGATTAAAAAAGTGGTTTTCAACTAAAATTTAGTATTTTTCACTTATCATCAAAATATAAAAGCTATTAGAAAAGTACCAAAAATTTATCCAAACTAATTTTTTTGTCCAATTTCTAAAAAATAATTTAATTTCATTAAATTTAATATATAAAAGTTTCAAATATAGGTTTTAAAATGGATTTTCCATTAAAAGGTGTTAAAATTTCATTTGTTTTGAAAAATACTTTTTTATCTGAAAAAATGAATTTGTTCTCATATTATATCAAAGAAAAAAATAATATAGATTCTGAAATTATATCGATTTTATAAAATTAAAAATTCATTTAATACTATTGATAAATAATTTTGAACGACCAGTTTGATAAGTCGTGGTACACTCGAACTCGGTGTTTTGTGTAGTGTAAGCTATTGAATTAGAGTAAATAACATACTATGAAATAGTGGGGTGTTACATTCTTCCCCCCATTTGGAAATTGCATCCTTGAAATTTTAAAATTGGGCTTGGGAACTTAATTAAATGTCCCTCAATGGAAAAAGAGTCAATATAACTATATCCTTAAAAGAAAGAAGGAGAAGTACAAAGGTCACCCGAGATAACCCACACTAGGATTCCATGTATAAATGCATGGATATAGAAGATAAAATAAGTGTCAAGTTCTAGTGGAGAGTGAAAGAAAACATGATTAGGAGAAATTTAACAACAAGAAAACCACAAACATGTCATGAGTTAAACGTTCATTAGTTTCCTAGTAGAAAAATTAAACGGATAACGTTTTTTAAGTTCCATTTCCTAAAGTTCAGGAATTTATTTAAGTGTTTTTCTACGAACTTAAAGAGATATACTTACTTTTTATGTATAGTTTTTTCCTTTAATAAATTTCTACCAATAATGCATCTTTTTTTCAACAATGAGTATTCATGATGACTTGGTCACAGATGAAGCACTAGAATCAAGATCTAGAGAATCACATAATCCCCAAATGATAAACTATATATATTTACCTTTTCATTAGAGATTAACCAAAACCCAAATGGTTAATACAAGATTACATGATCCCCAAAAAATATAATCCTTTAAAAAGAAAAATACTTATATTAATTTCTAAAATTAGACCAACAATACAAGAACTTCAATAAATACTATTCAATAAACAATTGTCTTCAAAATACATCAATATAATACAAACTAATATTGAAAGCCAAAAAATAGAATAATTTGATTACGCAGACTTCCATATTAAATTTTATTTCCAAATAACATCGACTACTCTTAAAGTCAAATACTTAAAAGTAATTAACCTAATTACATGTTCTCGATGATAGGTTAATCATTTCCATAAATAACCTAAATTGATATAAATCTACAATAAAAACATAGATAAAAATAAACCATTACTCCTCAAATGTAATCCCATAGTATTCTATTTTCCTTAGCAATATAGTATTCCCAACAGAGAAAATGACTTCCAAAATAACATTTATCAGTTAATCCCTAAATAATTTTCCTATATTGAGGTTATCTATTTGATAAGACATAAGATTCCAAATAAACTAATTACTGATCAATAAAATCGTTTAACTAAAAATAATTAGTTACACTAACCAAGGACTTCATGTAGTCCAGTGGTAGGCGATAAATCTCAATCGCACTACGGTTGTGGGTTCGATTCGTGCAGCTTTTTCCAATGCGACGGGTTGTCACTCGGTCTGTGTGTTATCTTTTTTCAAAAAAACTATATTTTATATAGTTCTCAAAATGAGATAAATTCCTCAAAATAACTATAACATTATTTCAGCAAAAATGTTAGCTCATTCCTCGCATTTTCATCCCATAATTTAATAACATATAATTGCCCCAATTTAAAGTATCATATAAACCTAAATGGTTATTTAAAACTATATTAACAATAGAAAACACAATTATTCCTAAAATAGTATTTCCACATAATAAACTACAGGGATACACATAATAGAAAAGCCTTCCAAAGTAATCCCATCAACAAAGAGCACTAATACTTTTAAACATTTGACCATCCATTTATTTCAACAAAGGTTATTCCTTGACCAAGGGGTTATCCTATAGAATTAGGCATTCACTCGGGTAATGCCCATGTCCCCTACATTTTCGGCAAATGACTATTAATGAATTATTGGGATCATTTTTATTTTATTTCAAATTTCTATTCATTGTTCCTCAGCAATTATTTAATTTATGTCCTTATTTCCTACCCATAAATAGATTTTTTATTCCATTAAGACACTTCGCTAGGTGTCTCCTTCCACATTTTCTGCATGATGAAAATTGAGATTTCTTTTCTATATGGTCTCCACTGCTTGTGGTCTTATCATTCACCATCTTTCTCTTCTATTTTTATCCAGGGGTCGATTAATACATGTATTATTGATCATATTTGTGGAAAACTGATTCTGCATGAACATGATAACTTTTACACCTATCAAAATTCCATTCTATTGCTCATTTCCTCCGCCATTCCCACCTTGTACATCATGTTCAATGTTACTATGCATTCCATGGAATCCAGCCATATACTAACACTAGAAAGCATAGTGTGAGTCAAAAAATTATTTAACTAATAACATAACACCTTATTTTCTATCTTAAACAGCTTCGGATTAATGATGGTTATTTATTCTCATCCTATATTAAAATCCTAGATTCGGTTTGTATAGAAAATGTGAATTATCTTAAGTATATCACATGGGAGTGTCATAACAAAGAGTGCATCAATGCTCGTTGTCATGTACCATGATACCCCAGGTCAAGGCCAACACTCCTTGTCCGAGTTTTCACTCCTAGGTACATCTGTGCCAGAGCCGCCTCTACCTGGTCATATCCAAACAAAGATTTATTATTTAGAAAACTCATATAATCTCAACAATACCAAAATTATATGATGTTCTTCTATAATAATCCTCAAAGTTTATCTTAGGGTAATGTTCTCTAATCCGAGTTTATCTATATATAGATTCAATGGTTTGTACTAAACTTCCTCTGATACCAATTGTAATGCCCCGACCCCATAAGCCCAGAGTCAGTGCATTATTACGTATCATTGGCATGATCACAAAAGATGATATCTCTAAAGACTAATTATTTTATTAGCCTAGGAAGATATAGATACATTCATAAGGTTTACATTACATCATAAAAAGGAAAAGTACAACAACATTGTTTCCATAGACAAAATTGAGATCCCATAGACTATCCATGCAGGTCAGTATTAATATACTTCTTTCGCATCCTGGGAAAATAAAACAGAAAAAGGGGTGAGCTCAGATTCTCAGTAAGAATAACAATAAAGTTGAAACTTTCATAAATACGCATAAACATTTAAGGCAATGTATAAGACTAAATCAACAACCTTTTAACCTTGAACAATAGCATAATATAGCAAAGATAAAATCAAATAATTCCATTTACATATTCAAATGGATATTCTACTAGATGAATAATCACATTCAATATCAATATCCATTTTCATAATGGTGGATTCATAATTCCATACATCATAACCACATAGTCAAGGACCTATGCCAAGACTACAAATTATATTTTGTCAAGGACTTGTCCTAAGACACAAATTTTTCTCATGAGACCTATCGATGCATCGTGGATCTATAGCGGGCTCTAATCATCACTTACTATGTCCAATTAATTCCTCATATTAAATTTTTGAAACATAACATAAACAGTCATATTAAAACTAGCATACGAATCGTCAATAATTTATCCAAAAACCATGAATGGTATAAAAATAGCACATCCCCAGACAAAAATAACTCATTAAATACAATATGGAAGATTGTATTGTAATATATTAACCTCATTCAATAATAATGAAGGATATTGACATAGATTAAAATAATCATCAAGACAAATTGAGAGAAATATCCCACTTTTTCATGAAACCATTTTAATGTCAAACTATTTGTCAAGAAGTAGTTTAAAATATATTTTTGAATCAATGTGTCCCATACCACATTGAAACCTTTGAATAGAATTTTAATTTTAAAACATTAATTTCCATATAAATAAAACCTTAAAAACCATTTCAAAACATGGACATTAATGAGAATGATTTAGAAGAATAAAAATTAAAAACATTTCAAATGGTATTTTATTTAGAGTTACTATCCTAACGAGAGATGCATGAATACAAACAATTGAGGTAAGAAAAACATTATAATACCATGATAATATATGGTTTCATTATATATTATGTCAAAGGATAGTATATACACCATATAAAAGTGAATTGGTTCATAATAACAAAGAAGTCTCAAAGGAATGTACATTGAGATGAAATCCTTTATAATGGTATTATCCTTAGGTAAAGGATAAATCAATGACATAGTTATGTGTGAAAAATAAAAATACACTCAATATGATTAGATATTAATGGTAAATCAATCAGAGGAAATTCACACATATTCTTGTAAAAACAACACCAATGACTATGATGTTTAACTCAATGAATGGAAATTTAGTGAAGATCAAGTTTATATCAATGAATTGAAAAATTATCAATGGGGTGACTGTGTGTATCAAAAGTATATCCACACAAAGTGAAGTATATATTACTACATAAATAATAAATAGTGATTCCACACATAATCTTGGAGTAAAATTATCAATGAAGTATGTGTAAGGCCCACTTAGTGGAAATTGAAATTTAATATTCCATTACCTATTTGGTAACACATGAAACATACAACCCATGAAAGAACTATCATATAATAAAGGTTTAAATACTCATAAATTAAATTATATTACACCAAGAATACAATTATGGACAATACATATGCCGCACAAAAGGAAATAGAGGCTAATATAGCATTAATCTCACGGGAATAAAAAGTGAGATGAAAAACCCTTAATTCGTTGAAATCAATCGAGTCGTATGACCAAAAGTTATTAACCAAAAAATTAATCAAATAATATGATGAATATAAATATAATCATTATTATATATATCAAATGGTAGTATAAAATACACCATATGAAACAAATAAGTGGCGAACAATGGAAATCTCATGGAATTAAATGTGAGATAAGAAACCTCTAACCTTGTAATTTTCCTAGGTCAAGGGTACCTTAATCTCCAGTATAATTTTTAATTAATTGTTATTAAATTATAAAATACCCATATACATTAATATGTTATCATATATGATCTTGTAATATTGATATTTTAGTATTATCGTCATTTTGGGTGTTAACTGATACGTTCTCCTTTATATGCGTGGTTACGTAAGCCATGTTTGTTATAAATGGGACATATATTATTAATATTCTGAATTATATTAAGTCTTTAAACATTTTTTTAATCCTAAAATTAAAATTATTCTTGAATGGATATGATGGGGAATGAATCGCATCGCATTCGTAGAGACGGTAATCTGTACGTACGCACGAGCAATAATATCATTCTTTTGATATTAAAGTCATATAAAATTGTATAGTATATCATATATTCATAATAATTATCATGTTATATTTATTATTTACACCAATTATACATCATTATAATACCCATCCAAATAATAATGTATTGAATAACAACTATACCACGACGTAGAAACGGTAAGTCGTACGTATGCATGTATGGTGACATGTCATTCAAAGGATGGATAGAATAATGAATATGGATGTAACATATTTATAATGAAATCAATGTATATATAAGATACTTGAGATATTTTTTTATAATGGAATGAAAAAAATAAATAGGCAGTGGAAGAAGAATGGAACTTGAAAGAGGTGATGAAATATTTACCACTTCTTCGGGTTCTTCCTTTTGATTTGATCAAAAAGGATCCATAGGTTGGCTTTATGACTAAATTAAGGACACTATGATGAAGGTAGTAGAGTTGGGAGGATATCAGGGCTTTTTTGGCCGATAATAATGGCTTTGAAGGTGTGAATTAGAGATAAGGGGAGTGCCATTTTATAAGTGGGGTGAGGGGAACCTTAGGAAAAGCTAGAAATATTATTTTATAATAATATAATTTTCATTTTCTAATGTCTAAAATTGAATTATTTAAATAATAATTTTGATAAGTGTCAAAAAACACTCAACCAATATATTTTAGATTGGTTTGGGTCACTATATTAACATTATCTATTAGATTTAACTCTTAGTTAAATAGTTTGATATTTACCATCTCTCATTGTATTTTTATATTATATGGTTAATAAAAAAACTGTAAACTTCTAAGAGAACCCAATGTGGTTCATTAAGGATAAACCTATCATTATATATGTATTTTGGTCGAACAATAGATTTTTAGAAGTAGAATATAAATTAATAATATAATATTTGTTTTGAAAAATTGTTTATATCAATTTTGATAGTATTTGGTATTTGTTTTTTGATAAATTCATAACAGCATTATTACATAAAAAAAATTGATCTCACAAACCCAAAAATTCCATATTAACCTTAAAAAATTAGTTAAATTCATGAAAAGTGTCAAATTATATTTATTTAGATATTAATAATATTAATTATTTTAATATTTCATTAATTAGGTAATTACTTCATTGTGATTGTGTCATAATTAAATTTAATTATATAATGTCTAAAAATTGTAAATAAAATAAAAATATGTAGGAAATATTTTTATCTTTCTAATGAATATTTATAGTCGAATTTATCTCTTCTGTGACCATATGTTAAAAAGGGTTTAGTTATTAAACATTGAATTTTAAACTTTAACACTTATTTGAATTAAATAATAATAAGTGTTCTAATATAGTCCAAGTGGACCTAAAGGATCATAATTTATTCCTTAGGTTGTTTTTTGTCAAATTAAACTTATCCAATATAATTATGACATGTGTTAGGGTAATAATAATATCATTTCTACCCTTAATTACCCTATTTTCTTTTAACCATGGTAAATAAAAGAAAATATGTTAATATTCATGAAAAATCATTTTAATCTTATCGAACCAAATTTTACTTATTGATATCAAAAGTGTATATTTTATTTTTGAAATTAAACTCAAAGAAGTGGTAAAATAATGTTTTATGTAAATTTTCAAATGCTCATATGATGTGGGTAAAAGACTGTAATAAGATCAATAAAATTTTATACATCTAATATTATTATAAAATGAATCCAATGAATTATATTGAACTTATATAGGAATTATATATATTTTTACTTAATATTAATTGAAATAAAATAAACAATTATTTAAATTAAAAGTCAGTTTTAACCTATAACGTAGTGTCTTTCACTATTCATAAAAAATTGAATGTTTTCAAAAAAATATCAAAAATTTACCTGAATTTAATTTGGATATTTTGAATTCAAAAATTAATTCCATTTTACCAAATTCAAAACAGGGAAGTTTCATTAATTAATTTAAAATTAATTCATGTTGTCAAAACCGAAAAGCGTGTTTTTTAAAAGTAAAAACTATCAAAAGATTGTCATGTGTTTATGTAAAATTTTAATGTGAAATTACTTATAATAACCTATATTTTATTAAATGATAAATATATAATCTAATTATACTTCCAAACCATTCACATACATAATTTAACACTACAAATTATTTCTATTAAAAACTTGTTTTTTAAAATAAAATTTAGTATTTTTCAGTATTCATCAAAATAAAAAACTTGTTAGAAAAGTACCAAAAATTAATCAAAAATAAATTTTTATCTCCCAACTATAAAAAAGAATATAATTTCATTAAATTGAATATATAAAAGTGTCAAATATTGGTTTTTAAAAGGGGTTTTCATTAAAATGTGGTAAAATTGCATTTTTTGAAAAATACATCTTCTATTTAAAAAAATGCATTTGTTCTAATATTAATTATATGAAACCCATAATATGGATTCTAAAATTATATGGAGTATATAAAATTCAAAATTCAGTTAATATTATTCATAACTGCTTTTGAACGACTAGTTTGGTAAGTCGTGGTGTGATCGAACTCAGTGTTGCGTGTAGTGCAAGCTACTGGATTAAAGAAAATAACTTACTATTAAATATTGGGGAGTTACAGGAGGAGCATAATGATTTGAATAATTTTTATAAAGATGTATGGACCTCTAGTATTAATAATGCAGCCAGTCCAAATTCTTTGTGGGTATAACATGGTTTTTTTTAAAACATGCGCCCTATGATACATATCCATGGAACCTTAATTACTTATTGGATATAATTGAAATTCTTGGTTTGCATATTTTTTCTGAACCATGTGCATGTATTGTGTAACCCCTCCCCGTAATCAATAACCCTCACACAGTTGGTGCATAGATTTTCCAACCATGTGCCTGAACCATGCACCTATTTAAAAGTGGTGAATTTCATGTTTCCTCTTATTTTATTATTATTTCCCTCTAATTTCCTCTTTTTTCCTACGTGCCTAGTAACCTCACATGTGGTCTATTCATCTACTCTTCTTATTTTTGGAATATATCCTTCGTCTGGAATTCTATTTCTAGTTCAATCAGTTGCATTTGTTAGCTCTCATAAATCCATTAAAACCTCTTGATTTTTCTTCTCTATTTAAATTCTCTCCCTCTATTCTATTTTAGTGCGACCTAGTTCACTCAATTTTTTGGGAAAAAGTCCATTTATTCCATTTCTCGTGAATCCAAAAAAATAATAATTTATATCAAAGGTGTGGGTTGTCCATAGTATAAGGTTGGTGGTATGAATTCTTTACCAAATATTCCATTAATTTTATATCTTGTGTCATTGTGTTGTGAAAAAAAACATTCTGGATACTTCTATAAATTGACAAATAAATAAATTTGAACCTATTACCATGTCAGGTGTGACCATATTGGGAAATATATCAGCACATTTGGTGAAGACATTGATTTAGGCACTCTGATGGGTGTGCTTCCTCCATCATGACCAAATTCCAACAGCCATTATTTTTTTGAACACACTTGAGGTTTTGTTACACCCCTAATAAAAGAATTACATTAATAAGTTGAATCAAGATAAACTTTTTTTAATGGATTTTCCCTTGATCTTGATGCATCATTCTTTATATTTCATTTATTATTACTTATTTATTATACGTTGGGATTTTATCTTATTCCCTTATGCCTCATGAATTATACATCATATTCCATTTCTTATGTATACTAAAAAATTTCACACACATTATTCCTTATTCCAATGCTCATTTTATGTAATTTCGAATTATATAATATTCCTTCTTATTTTTTCATTATTTTAAATTCCTTGATTATGTGACATGAGTTCATTTCTAAAAATACTTTTTCTTATGATTATGATTAAAGAATATAATGTTTTTCCTTATTCCATAGTTTCTTGGAATGTATGAAATGTTTTGTATAAATTATTTTGAATGTAATATTACATGACTTGTTTATGAGGTGTGTTTTTAAATGCCATGCCTTACCTACAATGGTTCATGATAGAATATGGGTCCTGACATAAGAATGCAATGGATGGACTCATCGGTCATGGCTTGGATCTACATGATGAATTGAGAGTGATATATTGTCTTTCATTGGAGGGGATCTCTGGGAGATTTATTTATATTCATGAGGGACACATCTGTCCTATGGGAACAACTGTAGATTGGATCATTATAAAGATAGCTACACCATGCCTCAGGTGATACTTGGTACCCTACATGAGATACCTGGTATGAACTCTGAGTCCACAATACCATGAGTTATATGAGGGATGTGGATTTGGGTTTCCATGGATATAATTTGTGGTATTAGTTATATAGAGTGCTCATGTAGTGACCCTTGGGATTCCATTATGGATCTCCTTGGATTGGATCAAGTTTCAAATATTGGATTTACATAATTTCATGAAAATATTATTTATTGTGCCATATTATTATCATAGTTATGATTAAATTATGTGAATTATTGAATGATTTCAAGGAGTGAGGCCACTAATAAAACGAATTTTTTGTGTTTGGCCCATATCTATTGCAACAGATATGATTCCATGTATATACCATATCACTTTTATTGTTTTATTTGATTCAAACATCTCGATTAAGATGAATCATGTATAATTGGTCAGGTAACCATCTAGGAACCCAGCCTAAAGTGTTATTTATTTATTTTTTAATTAACTCGTAATCACCTATGTTGGTGAACTATTAATTTTAAACTATAAGAATTTTATTGATCTAGAAATCATTACTAGTGGATAACTAGGATTATGCCTCACACCATACTTGGTCCACCACTACACTGGTGTACCCGAGAAGATCTTCATTTATGCAGGTTTATGTATTGATTTATTATGTTTTATTATGTAATTGGGATCTGGGGAGCATAATGCTAAGCTATTTTTTAAGCTTCTCATGGAGTCAGCCTTTGGTATATTATTAATTTTATTGTATTTTACTATCTGTTATATCTATTTCATTTTCCTTTTATCATCATCTATAAATTCATGAATTCTTATACATATTTCTATTGTCCACTAACATTTATTCGGTCATTATATCTATCTTCCACTACATTTCTATTTATTATTACTTATTCATCTTTATTTGAATCGATTTACACCTAAAATACCTCTATAAGAATTTGAGAATGAGGGTATAATCTCCCAAATATACCACCATTAGAACCTCACTACTAGTCAATAGACTCTAGTGTATGGGGAGGCATGCTTGTGACCTTGTTGCGACTTTTCCGACAAACATTTTAGTGGAAAATTGGGTCAGGATGTTACAAAGTGGTATCTGTACATCATTTTGCTTTCGTCTTACTATTTTTCGTTGTATTCATGATACTAGGAATATGTCTATGCTTGGTTTGTTTTTTTTCCTGGGAATGGTCTATCCATGTAGGTAGAAAATCACATGGTGTAGTGGATGGGATGGTATTTTATGTTTTTCATTATTATAGTTGATTTTTATTTCACCTTGAGTGACTATAGTACTTTTCACTACATACTAATTTGTGAGATTTAAAAAATTTAACCTTAGAATAGTATGGAATATAATTATAATTTCATGAATCATGATAAGAATACTGGAATTCACATTCCATGAATATTTTTGGCCTTGTTGATTAGATTGTTATGCTATTTGAAATTTTTTATGTGTCATGTGTGTTATTTTCCAACTTGTTATATTCCATTCTAAGTGATTTCGATAACATGATTATTTTTTACCATATTAGGTATTTTATCTCATTCTTATATATAAAATGTTTGAGTGTTTAATTAATACTCTTTCATTGAGTGCAATATAATTATATTATGATTTTAGTGTTATGCTTAGTATTCTGTTTGAACTTCCTTCGTTATGTAGTAGTCATCTATGGTTTATTTTCATGCTTCCCAACCTCCTTACCATGATAAGACATATGTGATGGTTGTGTTTTCCATTCCTAGTTATAATTTTTTTTGTGCAATTTGTAATTTATTGCAACACCTGAAAAATAAATTATGACATGTTAGATCTATGAACCATTGGGTCCATGGGCTGAAACATTCTAGTTGATGTAAAATTGGAACAATTTCCAATTTTTAATGTTTATGGGAACATTATGAATTGAAAAATGGGGAAATATATAATTTAACCATTTTAGATGCACATATACACTTAATGGCCATTTAATAAATGTTAAGGCTATTGAATTTACATTTAATCCTAGAAAAAATGGTTAAAGATAGATGTGAGCCTCCCCCAATTTTTACCTTAAATGTGCACTTTATAAATTAAGAAGTGGTAACCAATATAACCAAACCATCTGATATGAGACTTCATCTTAGAGAATGAGAAATATATATAAAATAATTTTCCCCATATATGAATTGATTTCGAAATATTTTTTTGAACATGTCTTACATTGGCATGATGACCCATGAGGCTAAAATTCTGAAATGAACAACATGACAAACATAGGTCACTAAGGGAATATTTCTTATGTTATGAACCATCTGAATGAGTTTTTAAAAATATAAATTATCACATAACTTGGGATGTATAGTTTAACCCATTATGGATTTATGGGACACTTTGTAGGTTGTATTTTCGTTTCATATTCTATTGTTCTTAGTCCTGGGGGTGCACATATGTTATGTGTAGAAGGAAATTCTAATGTGCTTGTACACGCCTAGGTGGATTTTCATTAAAACATAAGCATGATTTCTATTTTACTACTTCCTATTTAAATAATTATTTACCTTTTAATCATCTTGATCTATAATTTAATTTGGCCTAGTAAATGAATAAATAATGTTAAATTGGTGTTTATGAAATTAAATGACCCAATAAAAACATAAATGACTAGATTTTTTATCAATAGAAATTCCATTCATATAATTATGTCACATTATCAATGAAATCACAACACAATGAGATACTATGTACTTTGTGACCATTAAAAAATTTGTCACTTTTGTGATTTGAATTTCAAAAATCATATATACACATTTTTTGATCATTTGGATTATTAGAGTCCATTATGTAAAATATATTTCTTGATGATTAGTAACAGACCCCTATAAATAGTAATGTTTCTGTTATAAATAGTAATATGACCCTTATGAATATTAAATCATCCAAAAGAATAATTGTTGGATCTGAATCTACAGATTATACACAAGAGGGGGGTGAATTGTGTCTTTTGCAATTTTTCAATAACTCTTCTTTTGAACAAGTTCTATCCTATAATCTTTATCAGATTTGATTGTGCAGCAGAAAAACTAAAAACAAGAACACAAAGATGTATAGTGGTTCGGGGAACAGAAAGCCCCTAGTCCACTCCACCAATGCTCTACTACACGAACTTGGTGATTTTCACTATCTGGCCCTTTTTTCCACAGACCGATTCACAACTGAGTACAGGCAGTTGAAACCTTTACAATCGAAGGAAAAACTTTCTGGTTCAAACACGAACCTACAAAGCATAGAATGAGAAGCTGGTTACTCAAGAATAAAAAATAATTTCAGAAAGAAATTTCCGGTTGATCTTCACAATTGCAACAGAATGCAATTGACAACAGAGGGATCAAAGTCTCTAGAAATATTGACCTTCAAGACAACGCAGTTCTGAGTTGATCCAGTTGTAGTAGATATAGAGATATGGTTCACAACCTCAGTAGTTGTAGATCCACAGAAGATATTCGATGTAGAATAGATGAATCTTCTATCAAGTTCCTTCTTCTTGAACAAACAGAGATTTTATACTCTTGTTGAATCAGTAGATCAATCGTGAATAGTTGAAATCTTTGTTTTCCACCTTTTTCCATAATAGATTGATCACACCATTTTTCTTTTGTGTTTCAAAGAGAGCATATATAATAATGCATATCTCCTGCAAATTTGGATCCATAAAAGTCACCTTCTGATTCTCGATAATCAAAATTTTGAATTTTCAATGAAGTCTTAACTTCCCTTAAGACTCGTCATAAAAAGATCCTTTTAATTCGATCTTAAATCCATTAATAAAACGGATTTGAATCAGTCAAAGTCATAATTTAAAAACAACATTAAATCCGGCTTGAAATCCACCCAGAAATCAACATACTGATCATTGTACATAAAAACCGTCTGCCAAAAATTCTGACGCCAAATGTAAGGTTGACGACGTGGCTTCCAAACATAGTCTTTAAACGTAGGGTTGACAACGTAAGGTTGATATCAAATGTAGGGTTGATCATCCATACTTTTTCTTCAACATTCAAACGTACGGTAAAAGATCCATACTTTTACTTGATCCACACTTTTCCATGAACGTATGGTTGTTTACAAAAGTAAGGTTGATGAACCATTCTTCTGAGAAATAAACGTAACCTTTAAAAATTCTGTATTGTTCTCCTTCCATACTTTGCTGATAACCAAAACGTAGGGTTCCTTCCTAACATAAGGTTCTTCTTCCATACTTTGGTGAAAACCAAAACGCAGGGTTCCTTCCTAACGTAAGTTTCTTCATCCATACTTTGCTGAAAACGTATGGTTGTTTAACCATACTTTCTCTTATTTCAAAAAGTATACATGCTTTTTATACTTACACTACGTTTATCCACGTAGGGTATGAACAGTGATTCTAGAACGCGCTAAAACAGATTTTGCGCTATATTCATCTACGTACACAGATTCCGCACTATATTCATCTACGTAAGATGTGAACAGTGTTTGCAGAACGCGCTAAAACAGATTCCGCGCTATGTAATAAATTCTCGTTATTTCAAGAGTAAAATAAATTAATAACCTCCTGAAAAATACTAAGTGAAATCATTAGAAAATAACTAAGGGTATTTGTGAGCATCAAAATTATCATAAAGAGAAAGAGTATTATTTTCAATAATCTCCCCCTTTAAATAACATTAATACGCATTGTTGAAAACAATACATTTCTCAACAATCTCCCACTTTTTGATGATCACAGAACCCATAAAATAATTAAAATTATTTAAACAAAACAAAATTAACTTTCAAAATTAGATATAAAGTTTTAAATAAAATCTTCTTCACCAAAAATATAATTGTAAATCCAAATGTCTCATCTAATTTTCTCACTCAGTAAAATGAATTGTCCCCCTAAATATTGATGTTTGTGTTTATCCAAATTATCCCCCTTTTGTGATATCAAAGAGAATGAAAATTAATGTAATTTAACACGTTTAATATTGCACTGAACTGTTAGTAAATGCTATTACAAACTGTTTATCAATAATTAAATCTAGAGTACTGGTATATTAAAAACAAAGTCAGTAAAACAAATAATGAAAGTGAAAAATAAACAATGAAGAAAATTTTCATTAAAA
The DNA here is from genome assembly GCA_963277665.1 of Viscum album. NCBI lineage: Eukaryota > Viridiplantae > Streptophyta > Magnoliopsida > Santalales > Viscaceae > Viscum > Viscum album. Next base: position 1,377,278,714 of record OY728147.1, on the reverse strand, counting down.
AAATATATACATGAAAACGATATACATAGGAATCAAGGTTTGGGTAAGATAGGTAACATGGTCTATCTCCTTTGAATTGCAGACTTGATTTCTATAAACTGTTCTCGTAGTCTCTTCATTATCTCATCTCCAAGATTGATAATGAGCTCTCTATTCTCTTGAGTCATATAAATATCCTCAATTAAATTGACTTTGAAAAACTCATGCATCCTTTCCACCTTTTCAACAAATACTGACAGCTTCTCTGATAACTGATCTAACAAAATTCCGATTAATGGCCCACTAGATGTCAGTTGATCCACTAAGAATATCTGATTGTCTAAGAACACTGACAAAGGAGCACTATTGAATTGAAGATAGTGTATCATGTCATTCATATTGCTCAACGTAGCTATGATAGCTTGAAACCTTCTGATTAAATCAGTTGAAGAACTTGATCCACTAACATCATTATTTGCGACTGATGAAAATTGGGTTTCCATAAACAACTTCATATCTGATAAATCTGACATCATAACCATTTCAGATTTTAATTGAGTAACAACAGTCAACATATCCTCTTTAAACATTTCAACTTCTTGCCTTGAAACTGTATACTCTTTCAGCATTTGAAACTTCAAATGTTCTAAGTCTAAAGCATTTCTAAGAGAATCATTCTCAGATTCCAACTGAGATACTTTTCTGGAAAGTTCTTTAACTTCTTATTTCCTTGAATCAGATTCACCCTGTTCTTGATTCACATTCTCAGGGTGATGTAGCAATACCAAAGGCAATGATTCAACATCAGATTTCTCCTTTTCTTTGCCCGGAGAAGGTTGGTCTGCAGATTTTTCCTTAGAGTTTTCAAACTCCTCCACAGAAAAATCCTCTTGAAGTACCTCGGTTTGAGCATCGGAAGCATGCTCATCACATTCATCTGCATCTTTGTCTTCCACTAGAATTTCAAGAACCATATCTGCAGTTGTTTCCTGAGGTCTGGCCACTTCTTCACCAAGAACTTCCTCCATCTCCTATTCCTGTTAAAGTGCAACTTCAACATCAGCAACAATTTCTTCCTGATTGTCCCTTTGAGCTTCTTCTTGGGCTCCTGATTTCTCTACCATATTCGTTCTCTCAGTAACATCTTCCATGGTTTTATCAGCAACAGCTTATCTCACAAAAGAATAAGAAAATAATGGTTCTGTTGGAGTTTCCAAAGCAGTGGAAGTAACTTCCTCATTTACTGGTCTTTTTCTTCTTGATTGAAGTCCCTCCTGGATTCTGTCTTCCTCAACATCTGTCACTTCAAAGCGAATCCTTCTTGCTACATCACTAACTCTAGATTCATCATATCCCTCCATGGACTTAGCAGGTTGAGCCTGAGCACTCTCTGAGTCTTCCTCAGCTCCTACTGTAAAAAGCATTCCTTTAATTATGCTCTAGAAATATCCAACTTTTCTCAAGGTTCCAGACGTATTACTGTGATGATAGTTAACTCTTGCATCCACTAATCTCACCATGTCTTTCATAAATAGTAGCTTAGAAATAAATCTACTAAAGGGATAGAAATTCATCCTGGCCTCGCTTTGACAACAATAACTGAGATACCTTATCATGTATCTTAGAATATTTAACTTAATATCACTTAGCAAAAGAAACATTATATACATATCAGGGTACAAAATCTTCTCCATTTCTGCCATCCGTGGAGCTTTTCCGGTCTGAATAAATTTTATCAAAATCTTCTGATCAGGCTCCAAATCATTAACAAACATTTTATTTATTGTCTTGGTACCAAAAAGAAAAGACATAATGTCTTCGGATTTATGCACAGAATCTCCGATATTCTTCAAGTCAAAATGAAAAAATCCCTCATGAGGACAGTTAAGAATCTGAATAATCTCTACTGAAGAAATTGAGAAATCCCTATCCTCTATTTTAGCCATCATACTGTCTTCGGTATCTCCCAGAATAAAATGTACAGATTTGTAGAAGTATCTAAGTTCTAATTCATACAGAAATTCCATATTTTCACTGTTGAAAATCTATTCAAGATTCTGAAACGACAGTGATTGCATCAACAATATATTCGTCTGAAATAACCAGTCAAGATCAATTAACTTACCCTGTAATCTTTTTCATCCCTCTGTGCGTTGTCTCTTGGCATTGCTCGGCTCGGCCTCACTGGATCTTTTAGTCCTTACAAATGCTACGAGAGTCTCTGAAGTTTTGTAGGTTAGGGTTTCAGAAGTTCGAAGGTTAGGGTTTCAGAAGAGGAAGTGCGATTTTCGGATTTCAAAAGGGTTTCGATAGAAGTGAAAGGGTTTAGAAGTCGAAAAGGCTCTGACAGCCTTGATTCTGATGTAATCACTCATCATTACATATATTTAAAAACAAATAAAATTTTTATACGATGAAAGAAAGAAAAATATAAACATTATTCAATAAAAAAATAGAATTTACAAATAAAAATTATTTAAAATTAGATAAACCTAGCTCCCCCTTAATAAAATAAAACCATGATGTGGGAAGAGATTTAGTAAAAATATCTGCAATTTGAATTTCATTATTTATAAATTCTAAAAATATATATTTTTTTAATAACATGATCTCTTAAAAAGTAATTCCTTATATCAATGTGCTTAGTTATAGAATTAATTATAGGATTTTTTGAAATATTAATTGCACTCATATTATCACATAAAATATGAGTATTATTAAAATTCAATCCAAAGTCCATAAGAGTGTTTTTCATCCACAACACTTGTTCGCAGCAACTGCCAGCAGAAACATATTCTCCCTCAGCTGTTGATAGGGCAACTGAATGTTGTTTCTTACTAGAGCATGATACTAAGGACTTTCCTAAAAAGTGACATGTACCTGATGTACTTTTTCTATCTAATCTAAAACTTCCAAAGTCAGCATCTACATATGAAATCAAATTAAAATCAGAATTTTTACGATAAAGAAGAGATTGAAAAACAGTTCCTTTTAAATATCTAAAATTTCTTTTAACAGCAGTAAGATGGGATTCATTAGGATTTGATTGAAATCTAGCACAAAGACATACTGAATACATTATATCTGGTCTGCTAGTAGTAAGATACAACAAGCTACAAATCATTCCTCTATATAACTTGTTGTCAATTGATTTCCCAGTTTCATCCAAATCATGTTTTATATTAGTACACATAGGATTTGTTGATGTCTTGCTATTCTCAAGTGAAAATATCTTAAGTAAATCAGTAATGCATTTGCTTTGATTTAAAAAATTTCCAAAATCTTTTTGAAATATTTGAAGACCCAAAATGAAATTTAATTCTCCCATCATACTCATTTCAAATTCTTCTTGCATTAATTTTGAAAATTCATGACAAAGAGTTTTATTAGTTGATCCAAAGATTACATCATAAACCTAATTTTAAACCAATAAAACATTATTTTTCACAATTTTCTTAAATAGTGTTGGATCTGCTATACCAACAGTAAAATCATTTTCCAAAAGAAAAGAACTTAATATTTAATACTAAGCACTAGGTGCTTGTTTAAGGCCATAAAGAGCATTAGTAAGTTTAAAAATAGAATCAGGTTTTTGAGAGTTTTCAAAACCAGGAGGTTTCTCAACATAAACATCCTCCATTAAATATCCATTTTAAAAAGGCAGATTTGACATCCATCTGAAATTATTTAAAATTAATATAAGATTCATAGGCTAAAAGGATTCTAATAGATTCTAACATAGATACAGGCGCAAAAGTCTCATCATAATCTATTCCCTCTTCTAGATTATATCCTTTAGCAACTAATCTTACTTTATTTCTAGTTATTGTGCCTTGGTCATCCTGTTTATTTATAAAAACCCATTTGGTTCCTATTACAGGATAATTCTTAGGACTTTCAACTAAATCCCAAACATCATTTCTTTTAAATTGGTTTAATTCATCTTGTATTTCTATTACCCATCTTTCATCATCTAAAGCATCTTCTATAGTCTTGGGTTCTTGTTGAGATAGGAAGGCATAGAATTCCACTAGGTTTCCTAAGTTTCTTCTAGTTTGAACACTAGTTTCTAAGTTTCCTATTACAGGTTATAAAGGATGATTCTTTAGTGTTATGGACTGTCTAGGTAGAATATTTAAAGGTTATTCAGTATCATGTTCTTCTGAATTGGACTGAATTTAGTTTATATCAATTTCAAAATTATTCATTAAATTCTCATGTCTCATGTTATCATTAGAGTCAAGTTCATCCATTTGTTCTGTCCTTTTCTCAAAAGGATTAGATTCATAAAATTTCACATGAACTGATTCTTCAAGAATCCATCACTTCTTATTATAAAATCTATAAGCTTTGGAGGTAGCAGAATATCCTAAGAAAATACCTTCATCATATTTTGGATGGAACTTACCAAGATTATCCTTGGAGTTTAAGATATAAACCTTGCATCAAAAAACATTAAAGTAATTTACTTTAGTTTTTCTGTTATTCTATAGTTCATAGGGTGTCTTTTTCAAAATTGGTCTCATTAAAACTCTATTAATTATATAAAAAGTTGTATTCACAGCTTCTGCCCAGAAATATATAGGTAGGCTATATTTATTTAACATAGTTCTAGCCATTTCTAGAATTGTTCTATTTCTTCTTTAAACAATACCATTTTTTTGAGGTGTTCTGGGTGCAGAAAAGTTGTGTTTAATACCATATTTGAGCAAAAGGAATTAAATTCCAGATTCTCAAATTCCCCACCATGATCACTTCTTAATGAGATTATATTGAACCCTTTTTCATTTTGAACAGATTTGCAGAAACATTCAAATAAAGTAAAAGCTTCATTTTTAAATTTCAAAAAGAAAATCCATGTAAATCGTGAATAGTCATCAACTAAAACATATATATATAATTTACCAGCTAAGCTTTCTATTCTTGAAGGTCCAAACAAATCCATATGAATGAGTTCTAGAGGTTTATATGTAGAAACCTTATTAATAGATTTGAAGGATGATTTGTGTTGCTTGCTAAGTTGACAAGCATCACAAAATCAATCACTCTCAAATTTGAGACAAGGTAAATCAGCAACTAAATGTTTCTTGGATAACTTATGTAAAACATATACATTGCAATGACCACGTATTCTATACCAGATCCAGGATTCACTTAATTTATAAGTCAAGCAGTTTACTTGTTGTTTACACAAGGAATTTAAATCCAATGTATAGACATTTTCAGTTCTTGGTGATTTAAATTTAAACAGTTTATCTTTAAAAATAGTACAACAATTGTTAGTAAAATCAACTGTATATCCATCATCACAAATTTGAGATATACTTATCATATTGTGTTTTAGTCCTTGTACATAATGATCTTTGTTGATTGAGACTATTTTTGGATCTCCAACAGTTCCAATGCCAATGATTTTTCTTTTGGAATTATCACCGAATGTGACAAGTCCTCTTTCCTTTTGAGTGAGTGATGAAAAATTCAATGAGTTTCCACTCATATGTCTTGAGCAGCCACTGTCCATGTACTATATTTCTTTTCTTTTCTGGTGACCTGCTACCTGCAAATACATTCAAACAAATTTCTTTGATACCCATATTTTGTTGGGTCCAGGGGTGTTAGCTAGCAATGATCTGGGTATCCAGATTTGCTTTGTTCTTTTCAAATTAGCTGAATCATACAAGTCTTTTGAAACATAGGCTTTATTAATACCACAAATTTGAGGTTTTGTTATGAAACAGTTTTTAGCTAAATGTCCCTTTGCCCCACAAAAATTACAATTAAGCTTTTTAGAACTAGGAACAAAATAATTCTTATATAGAATTGGTTTTTCTCCTTTACTGCCAATTCCAATTCTCTCCTTTTTAATGACAGCTTTCCCAAGGATTTCATTTAATGAATTCTTTCCTTTTGTAAAAACTAGTGCAGCCTGTTTGTAAGATTCTACGTCATCCTGCATTGATTTTATTATTGATTCAAAATTAACATAGTTAGTGTTAATCAAATAGTATTTATCAGTTAATTCATTATGTTGTTTCAGCATTGTGTCTCTTTCATCTAAACTGTATTTATGTATATTTTTCAGTGATTTTATGTTTCTTAAATAGTGAGTCATATCTTTCTTCAAGCATATTGCAGTAGGCTGCAAGTTTTTTATTTGCGTAGCTTGATTCAGAATGAGATTCAGAGGATTAATATGAGTGTAGCTCATCAGTTTCTACCATGAAACACATGTTTGCCTTTAGATTGACTTCTTCTTTATCTGAGCTTGATTCAGAAGAGATACTAGAGTCTTCAGATACACTCTAAGTGGCTTTCATAGCTTTCTTGTCTTTCTGATCAATGTCATTTTTTTTAAAAAATTTCTTCTTCTTTGAATCCTGCAATTTTGGGAAATATGGTCTGATATGTCCCATCTTTTTGCATTCATAACATCTCACTTCCTTATTATCTCCCTTAAAGGATTTCTTGAAGCCTCATTTCTTGTTGAAGAATTTTCTAAATTTTCTGGCTAGTTGAGCCAGTTCTTCATCTGTGTTGGATGAGTCAGAGATTTCTGATTTAGCTTTGACTTCTTTTCTCTTCATCTTTCTATTATTTTGTAGCGAAGTTGCATTCAAGGAAATATCTACTCTTTTGATAAGCACATTATGTTCATTAGCTTCATCTTGCATTTCAGCTTCATACATCATCAGTGTACAAATCAGCTCTCTCATAGTTAGATCTTTGACATGTGTTGATTGTCTGATTGTAGCAGAGATACCATTCCATCTAGTAGGAAGTACTCTCAGTACTTTGAATGCTTTATCAGCTTGTTTGATAGGTTCTCCTAGAGAAGTTATGTTATTGACGATTTCTGTCAATCTCCTATTCAATTGTGTAATGCTCTCACCTTCAATCATTCTGAAATTATCAAATTTCAGTTTTGAAGTTGCATATCTCATTTTCCTTACATTATCTGTTCCTTTGTATGCCACAACTATTGTTTGACACATCTCATATGCTGTCGGGCACTGAGATACTCTGTTAAATTCATCTGGTCCTAGACCGCAGATAATTGCATTCATAGCCTTCGAGTTCATATCGTACTCTTCCTCTATTGCAGCACACCATGCCTCTGGATTTTCAAAAATTTCATGAGGAGTCTGAATCATTGAATAGGCTCTATATCCGAGGTTTTTCAGATATATTATCTTGCGCGATTTCCAGCAACCATAGTTGTCTCCATTAAAATATGGTTCTCTAACCATCGACATCCCTTCTCTTGTATCAGTCGTAATGCTCTGTTTTATAATCCTTAAATGCTTCTAGCTTTCTAAGGCTCTATTAGAAGCTCCTCCACTGATACCAATTGTTGGATCTAAATCTACAGATTATACACAAGAGGGGGGGTGAATTGTGACTTTTTCAATTTTTCAGTAACTCTTCTTTTGAACGAGTTATGTCCATTATACTTTATCAGATATGATTGTCCAGCGGAAAATGTAAAAACAAGAACACAATGATGTATAGTGGATCAGGGAACAGAAAGCCCCTAGTCCCCTCCACCAACGCTCTACTCCACAAGCTTGATGATTTTCACTATCTGGTCCTTTTTTTCCACAGACCGATTCACAACTGAGTACAGGAAGTTGACACCTTTAAAATCCAAGGAAAAACCTTCTGGTTCAAACACGAACCTACACATCATAGAACGAGAAGCTGGTTACTCAAGAATAAAAAATAATTTCAGAAAGAAATTTCTGGTTGATCTTTACAATTTCAACAGAATGCAATTGACAGCAGAGGGATCAAAGTCTCTAGAAATATTGATCTTCAAGACAACGCAGTTCTGAGTTTATCCAGTTGTAGTAGATATAGAGATATGGTTCACAACCTCAGCAGTAGTAGATCCACAGACGATATTCGATGTAGAACAAGTGAATCTTCTATCAAGTTCCTTCTTCCTGAACAAACAGAGCTATTGTACTCCAGTTGAATCAGTAGATCCATCGTGAATAGTTTCAATCTATGTTTTCCACCTTTTTCAATAATAGATCGATCACACCATTTTTGTTTTGTGTTTCAGAGAGAGCATATATAATAAAGCATATCTCCTGCACTTTTAGATCCATAAATGTCACCTTCTGATTCGCGATATTCAAAAATTTGAATTTTCAGAGAAGTCGTAACTTCCCTTAAGACTCGGCATAAAAATCTACTTTTAATTCGATCTTAATTCCATTAATAAAACGGATTTGAATCAGTCAATGTTGTAATTTAAAAATGACTTTAAATCCGACTTGAAATCTGCCCAGAAATCAGCTTACTGATCGTTGTACATAAAAACCATCTACCAAAAATTTTGACGCCAAAGGTAAGGTTGATGAAGTGGCTTCCAAACATAGTCTTCAAACGTAGGGTTGACAACATAAGGTTGATATCAAACGTAGGGCTGATCATCCATACTTTTTCTTCAACATTCAAATGTACGGTAAAAGATCCATACTTTTACTTGATCCATACTTTTCCAAGAACGTATGGTTTTTTACAAAAGTAAGGATGATGAACCATACTTTTGAGAAATAAACCTAACCTTTAGAAATTATGTACGGTTCTCCTTCCATACTTTTCTAATAACGAAAACGTAGGGTTCCTTCCTAACATAAGGTTCTTCTTCCATACTTTGCTGAAAACCCAAACGTAGGGTTCCTTCCTAACGTAAGGTTCTTCTTCTATACTTTGCTGAAAACATATGGTTGTTTAACCATAATTTCTCTTATTTCAAAATTTATACATGCTATTCATCCTTATGCTACGTTTATCCACGTAGGGTATGAACAGTGATTCCAGAACGTGTTAAAACAGATTCCGCGCTATATTAATCTACGTAAACAGATTCTGCGCTATATTCATCTACGTAAGATGTGAACAGTGTACCAGAACGCACTAAAACAGATTCCGCGCTAAGTAATAAATTCTCTTCTTTCAAGAGTAAAATAAATTAATAACCTCCTGCAAAATACTAAGTGAAATAATTAGAAAATAACTAAGGGTATTTGTGAGCATCAAAATTATCATAAAGAGACAGAGTATTATTTTCAATAATCTCCCCCTTTAAATAACATTAATACGCATTGTTGAAAACAATACTTTTCTCAACAATAATGACCTCACCTTTGAATGTATAAATAAGATTGAGGCATATTATAAGTTAAAATTTGACCATTATAAAAATAATGGTATTTTTATAGGTCTTAAATAACAAATTATTATTAATTAATTATTATCAAATAAAATTTATTTTTCTATAAGGTGTTCCTAAATTTAATTTTTTTCTTATAGTTTTAAGTTAAATTTATAAGATTATATGTAATATTTTAAAAGCATTATAAAATCAGTTATAGTTTTAAGATTTGTATTTTTAAAGTAAACTATGATTTTAATTAAAAATTAAATTAATCATATTTAAAAAATTATAAATGGTGTTAATTTTTGAATTCTACATGTTCAAAATTGGCTATTCTGAATTTTTTTTATTTATCTAAAATACATGAATTTTTATGAATATTAAAATACAATAATTTTCAAATTAATCTAAATACATGATTTATATGGTCATGGATGATGATATGCTAATGTAAGCCCAATTGGTTTGAAATCACATACAATTATTACAATTTTTGGTAATCCAGTAATCACTATTTTTTGACAAGTGGTAAATTTAAAAATTAGGGAAATAAATATTATGAAAACCCTCATCCCCTCCATTATAAACACCACCATCCTTCCCTCTTCTCTTCACACCTCTGAAGACTTTTTCCTTGAATAAATTATACCCAAATCTCCCCCATGTTCCTCCTCCACAACCAATAGCTCTCAATGAATTCAAAAGACCAATTCATTTCCCCTTGAGGGGCTCTCAATGACAATTAGCTCAATAGGTAAATTATTCTTTTAAATTCTTATGCAATCTTTTTTATGTTCATTGGTTTTCTTTTCTATCTATACCTCTCCTCATCAAAATGTTATGAAAATTATAGTGCCTTATATTTACTGGAACTTTTTAATGAAAATTGAATATGTTATTTCTATTTATCTTGTACACTTATTTTATAATAGTAGTTAAGTCACCATCTGATATGTGTTAATTTACCACATTGAAGAATGAAGGGTTTTAAATTTCATTTACCATATTTAATTCTTGTCATGAAACCATTTTTGTTTTGGTTGAACCATATTATAATGTAATATGTCCTATTTAAGGTTCTATAATGTTCTTGTTCACATGATATTAAATTATAGTGAAAAATGTGTTCGTAGTGATAAAACACCGTCAATAAACCCAAAAGGTTCTCACTAATGTTTTATATAATGATTCAACTTCAATACAAGTAAACAAATTAAATTTAAAACATGTATCCTTAAAGATCTTATATAATAAAATATAACTCCAATATATACAACCACTCTAATCATACTTTTGTGTCTCAACATGAATATAAGCGAACTGATAATTAAATCCAAAGAAGTGAACAGACTTGAACAATGAAATTTAACCTCATAACTAATAAAAAAGGTCATGACTGAACATAAAATTTTTATAATAGATATTTTCATATATAATAGGCTATGAAATTATTAATTAATAAACCTAATTTAATTACTCCGGTGATTAATATCAAGTGGATAACACCCTCGAACTTAAGGTAAGGTATCTTCTGTATTTCACTTTTATTTAAGAATTGACCCTATTTAATTCCATTTTAGGTGGAATCCATAATGATGGGGTATGATTTTTCAACTCACCCACACTGTCCTCATTATGTATAAGTGATGATAAACCCCTTTATCTCTTACTAATCTCTCATAATGACACCTGATATCATGTGGATAATTTGTAATGGATTATACCCAAACCTCCATTATTCCTTCGAGTTGCCTTATCAATATTTTACAAAATTAATGTTATCACGTCTTATTATGTGAATATTATAAATGTTGTGTGGATTATCCAATTAATTTTTCTGGACCCTTTCAATATTTACATTCTGGGATATACATTTTTTAAGTGATTCCATCAATACTTCCTGAAAAACAATCCTCTTCAAAGGAAACTTCACAATTTATTACCCAATTTTATGTACACTATCTCTTCTATTTTAATAATCCATTGTATATATAAAATAATTATTTTTTATTATGAAAACCTTCTTGGATCACTTCGGCTTTTATATTCAGGATTGTTCCCATTTCTATTTTAAGGGCTATATAGTATTTTCCTTAAAATCATACAAAAATTTTTAAATGCTAAAATTTCAAAAATAAATTTCTTATTTGTTGTCACTTATAATTGAAATCTCTCTATAGGATACATTCTTGTTTTTCCATATGAATTTCCATGTATATTTTAGTTCCTTTCATTTACGGATAGTTTTATGATATGTTGATTATTTATGCTTTATGACATGATTATTGTACCCAATCCATTCTAAGGATAAACCTTATGTTTATATAAGATTGATTATGTATATTGATTATTTAGGTGAAGAAACATATTTATGAATACTTAAGATGAGTTTTCCTAAATAGATCTCTAATACATTAGGTAATGTTGAGTCTCATTAGATGTTATGTGGGACGGTCTTGGCTATTATCTTTGACTCGTGTTAAAGTCATGTTTGATGTTTCGTCCAAATTACTAAGAACCCATGTTTATAAAATTAAGTGTTTATATGTTATGATTCCATACGTTACATTCCATTGAATAACAACATGTCTTGCATTCTATCCCATGTGAAAATTCTTTGTTCTTATGGTTATCCCCTTACATGACTATTTAGCACATAAATTTGTTAATATCTTCCCCAAGGTACCCTATGTAGGTTTTTGAGCACAATGGAAGATTGGTTCTCAATTTTAATATTAAATAATGAAATGTTTTTTTAGTTACACAATTGTAGTTTTATGTACCCATACTCCCATGAAACTGTAATTTACTATCTTTTGGATTGTACTTTTATGTATAAATATGCCTAAATCATGTAAAGTTATATGATAGAAATAGGGTCACTATAGTTGGAATCAGAGGGTGGATTTTTTAGAATAGGAATAGATCACTTTAGTAAGAACCTTAAAGATGAGACTAATTATAAGAAAAAATACCTATATTTTGGTAAAAATATAGTAACTGGTTTATCAAAAAAATACATTACAGTTTGGATACAAATAGGTAGACGTGGATCTGGCACAAATGTATCTTGGGGTAAAACCCAAAAACACTACTTTGAGCTAGATTCGAATAGGAACTGGTTGACAGCAATGGGTCTTTCCTCACTCTTGGATTGAAAATTATAAGGAATGTGCATAGGTGAATTGATGATATTGGTATAAAACATTATTATGGGAATGAAAAAATCCCATAAAAATAAAAGATAATAAATAAATCAAGGAAAACTTAGATCAAAACATAGGGAACCATAAGTTAGGATATACTTATACTTTGAAATTTTATCCTATTATGTTAAAATTTTCTTTTATACTCAATAAATATGTATTCAAGACTTATATTTGTAATTTCATTATCAAAGTTAATGGCATGAAATAGAAGAACTCATTCCAATAATCAATGTGATAGGGTATGTGATGATTTTCTTAATTATATGCCAAATATAATGGGGGCAGGTGATCAAAACATGATGACAGTATGTGCTCAGTGATCTCTAGTTATGAATAATATGTTGAATCATGTGGAACACACTCCTCCTCTAAAGAATGATCATGTTGCCTTTGAATAATTTATGTTATAAAGACCTCCGATGATTAGTGGATCTTCTGATCCCCTCATCGTAGAACATTAGATTATCTCCATTGAAAAAATATTGTGTGTCTTCCAATGCTATAAAGAAGAGAAATTTATACTATTGGTTTATCATTTTGTTGGGAAGTCTGATTAGTGGTTGACACTGATCGAGAATATGATGTCCCAAGGGGAAAGTGATTCCTTGGAATGGGAAGAATTCCAGAAGATGTTTTTTAGTAAACATTTTCCGTGAATCCTTCGTCCCAAGGTGGAAAGAGTGTTCCTCGGACTGAAGAAGAAGGATGATGAGTCCATCAGGGCGTAAGAAGAAAACATCACAAGGCATGAGTGGTATATTTCTAGTATTGTCTTTAACACTAAAATCATAGTGGATCTATTCTTTAGTGGACTAAAGCCGAGTCTATGAATATAATTAAAAATTTTAGACTTTGTTAGTAATGAGAAGATTTCATGTTGTTCCATTTTGAATGAAATAGTGATCAGAGAATCTTAGTGGAATCACAAGCCCAACGACAAAAGATGAAAATGTAATCTAATATGGGTGGTTTTATAAATAAATTCCATTATATAAAGAATCATGATCATCCCATGTGAAAAAAATAGTGGGATGGTGCATCTTATGAACTATATAAAAGGAACAAGGAATTACATGACATGTTGAATTTAGGGACATCAAGATAAAAAATGCCGGGGGGATATAAAAAATCCCGCTAATTTAGAAGAGTAAGGAAATTCTAGATTAACCCTCAGCCTATAGTGTAGAGTTACAACTACAATGAGAACATGCATTATGTGAAGAATTTCCTTAAACAAAGTATTTCATGGGACAATAAAATAAAACCTCCAAGTAAAAACGTAAGGGAATATGAAGTCACTACTGTAGAGGTGGAGCCGAAAAAGAATGTGGTGGCAGGTACACTTGTTATTCATTTAATAATAGTTAACATTTTATTTGACTCTAGTTCTAAAAATTCTTTCATATCTAAAACTGTTAGTAGAACTATTCTAACACCCAAACAAAATTTGAAGGATATTTTATCAATTAGAATAGAGAATGGGGAAATTATTTCCTCCATGGTTTATGACTTGACCTTGGTTAATGTTTGTGGAAGAACCTACTTGAAAATCTCCTCATACTTCTTTTATTTTAATTTCATGATATCTTCATCATGGATTATCTATCAATATGAAAATCCATCATCATATTTCTTATAAGAGATATCACTCGTCACACCCCGAAGCATCCTCTAATTCATTAAATGTGTAAGGAGGAAGTTCAATCTCTTTAAAAATCATGTCTCAAGTGTGGATATTAATATTTTATAATCCATCATGTATAACAAAAAGGTTTAAGACAATGGAAATAATCTCACTAAAAAATATTCACATCTTGAGGGATTACACTGATGTATTCCCCAAAGAATTTCCTCATCTTCCTTCTAATCTATTGTTTGTGTTCCAAATTCAACTTTTTCCTAGATCTCTTACTATATCAACGACACCTTATATAATGGACATCGTAGAGATAGAGGTGTTGAAAATAATATATAGGTGAATCTATAGAAGGGTTTTATAGGCCCGAGTGCTTCACCATGTGGTGCTCTCGTCCTCTTCGTCAAGAAGAAGGTTGGATAGATGATCCTATACATTGATTATCGTATTCTCATTAAAATAAAGATAAAGGACATATATCTCCAACCATGGAACGATAATTGTCCAATTAGCTTCGTGGGACAAGTTATTTCTCAAAGATGGACCTTCAGTTGGTATATCACCATTAAAACGTGAGGAAGGAATATATTATAAAGAATGCCTCTCGAATGGGGCATGTAGACTATGAATTCAGGTTGATTTCCTTTGGGATCCATAATTATGTAGAAGTTTTTAGGGATTTAGTTAGTAGAGTCTTTAAATATTACCTTGAAAATTTTGTAGTGGTCTTTATTGACGATATTCTAATATACTCCAATAGCTTGGAAGAACATGAGGAGCATCAAAAAATTGTTCTAAAGATATTTCAAATGGAGAGGATTTATTAAGTGTACAATAAATGTGACTTATGGATGGAGAAAGTTTCATTAATGGGGAATTGTATCACCGGTAGAGGGGTATCTTTGGACCCTTCCAAGGAAAATGTTATTGATGACTTGGCCATAAAATCATCAGTAAGAGAGATCTACATAATTATGGGTCTATCTGGGTATTATCAATGATTTGTGAAAAACATTTCAAGATGTTCATACCCAAATAAAAAGATTACATATAAGGGGCAATTTTTGTTTGGACTCTGAAATGTGAAGATTTTTTTAAGGAGGTGTAAAAGAGTCTAATTATTTCCATAGTAATCACACTCCCAACAAGTGGAGAACTCGTTGTGTTGTACAGTGATGCTTTAAAGAAGGAAATTGGTTTTTTGTGATGAAAAATGATAAAGTGATACACTACACCTCAATGAATATAAACATCCATGAGAAAAGATATCATATGCATGATCTAAAGTTATCACCAGGGATCTTTGCGTTAAAAATAGGGTGACATTATATCTATGTGGAGAAGTGTGATATATAAACTTATCACAAGATTCTCAAATATATATATTCGGAAAAAAAATTCTGAATATGTTCAAGTGAATATGGATAGATCTCATCATGGTTTATGGCTTCTCAATACACTACCATCCATGTATGACAAATAAGGTGGAAAATGTTCAGAGTAGAAAGGATATAACATCATTATCAATGATGAGAAATGAAAAGGATTTAATCTTTCTATATTCTCAGATGATGAAAATGGGAATCATTTATTGAAGAACTCTATCAATACTTTCTCAAATTTTTTCTCAACAATCCCTCATAGTGAAAATAAAAGATGCTAAATGAAAGGATGTTGAAATTTCGAAAATTGTTCTAGCCATTTGAAATAGAAAATCCTCTTAGTTAAAGACTGATGAGGAAGTATTTGTTAGATCAAGGTCATGAATATGTGTAACATCCATTCTAGAGATAAAAAGGTGATTTTTAATGAGGCAAATTGATCAACCTTCTTATAATCACCTAGGGAGCACAATGATATATCAACATATTTGAGAGAACATTAGGGGGACAATATAAAGAAGTAGATTTATGAGTATACATCATTGTGCATGGTATGTCAATAATTAAAGGATGAAAGACTAAATTCTAAGGAGATGATGAAACCACTACCCATGACAACATTGACATGGGAAAACATCACCATGGACTTTGTCACTAGTGTTTCAAGGTTAACCAAGGGAAACAATGCTCTATGGGTCACTGTGGATCATCTTACAAATATTTTTCACTTTATCACAATTGAAGAAGACTTTTCATTGGAACAAAATTAATGGATATATATCAAATAGTTAGTAAGTATTCATGGAAGTATACAATCTATTGTATCTGATAAAGATCCGAGATTAAACTCAACGTTTTGGAAAAGTCTCCATCATGCCCTAAGCACTGAACTGAACTTCAGTATGGCCTATTATCCTCAAACTAATGGAAAATATTAGTGAACTATTTTAACCCTATATGATATTTTGAGAGGTTGTTCTATGTAATTAAAAGGCTGATAGGACCAACACCTTCCACTGGTCTAATTCTCCCACAACAATAGTTTCCACTTGAGCATCTAAATAGAACCATACAAAGCCCTTTGTGGGAAAAGGTGAAGAACATCGGCGTGTTGGGATGAAGTCAATGCGCGTGAGTTGCTAAGACCTGAAATGGTCAAATAAATGGTGGGGGATGGGAAAAAAATTCATCAACACATCGAGGAATACCATAGTTACAATAGAGCTAAGAAAACAATTGTCGATGAGATCTTGGGTTCAAAGTTGGAGATATGGTGTTTTCTTCATATCTCTATAGAAGAAGTTCAAGATATTTGGGAAGAAAATAATGTTAATCCCTAGGTACATCGACACCTTTGAGATTCTTGATCATCTCGTGGTTGTGGCTTATTTACATTAACTACCACCTACCATGTCTAAAGAATATGATATCATTCATGTATCCCACTTAAGGAAGTACATAATGAACCCTTCACTTGTACTCTCTTTATATGTGATATAGTTGGAGAGTGATCCTTCTTACAAAGAGAATCCAATTAATATCGTAGATCATAAATATAAAGTACTACATTACAAGAATACTCACCTTGTAAAGGTACTATAGAAAAACCATAAGTACAAAGAGGAAAACATAGGGAATAGAGGAGGAAATGAAGGAAATGTACATTAACATGTTTAAGGTGTAGAATGTAAAACCATATTTTGAGGAAGAAATTTCATTAGGGGGCATAATGTAATGACCTAAGGTTTTATCAACTGAAATTCACATCATATAATTATTTAAAATAATCACATCAAATCACAACACAATGAACTACAATGTACTGTGTGACATTTAAACATAATATTTTCACTTTTATGATTTCAAATTCAAAAAACTAATAAACACGGTTTTGACCAAATAGAAATTTGGAGTCCGATAAGATGAACATAATTTTTGGGGAATAGTAACTGACACTTATAAATAGTAATGGTACCCGAATGAATAGTAATATGAACCTTATGAATAGTAAATCATCGAAAAGAATAGTAACCTCATTCTTCAATGTATAAGAAAATTAAGAATCTTATAAGTTATAATATGACCATAGTAAAAATATAGGTATATTTATAAGTCATAAATAAAAAATTACAATAAATTAAATTATTTAAAATAAAATTTATTTTATTAAAAGGTGTTCATAAATAATTTTTCTTTTTGTATTAAGATATATTTATAATATCTTATGTAATTTTTGAAATCATTATAAAATCATTTATAGTTCTAAAATTTTTATTTTTTCATGAAAATTATATTTTTAGTTACGAGTTAAATTAATCATATTTAGAAAATTATTTTTGTGAAATTGAGTTCATTTTTTTATTCTACACATTATGAAAGGGTTAGGGTGATTATTCTGGATTTTTCTAAATTACGTGAATTTTTTTATGAATAGTAAAATTCAATAAATTGAAAATTCACCTAAATATATGATTTTAGGGCCATGGATGAAGTTTTTATGATGTAAGCACAATTGGTTCAAACTCACATGCCCTTATTACTATTTTTCATGGTATCATCAATATTTCTTGTCTTTATAGAAATGAATAATCTAAGGAATTAAATAATATGAAAACCGTCCTCCCCACCAATATAAATACCACCCATCCTTACCTCTTTTATTCACACCTCTCAAGCCTTGTTCCTTGCTTATATTCTACCCAAATCTATCCCCAAGATCCACCCACATGTCCGAAATCCAATAGTATCTTCAAATGACCAATTCATCTCCCCATAAGAGGCTCTCAAAGAAGATTATTTCAAGAGGTAAAATCATGTTTCCAATTCTATTAATTTTTTTCATGTTTATTTGTTTTTGATTATATCCTTACCTATCCTCATATAAATGTTATGGAAACACCAGTACCTTAAATTTACTAGATCGTTTTTATGGTAATGTAATTATTTATTATCATCTATACTTTACTCTTATTTTATATATTTAAAAAAGACACCATCCGTGATGTGTTAATTTACCACATTCTAGGACGATGGGTTTTCAATATATCTTACCAACTTCAATATTGGTCATGAAAACATTTTGGATATGTTTGAACCATATTTTTATATAATATATTCTATTTAAGGTTTTATAATGTTTTTGTAAACATTATTCTAATTAATAATGCCTAATGAGTTTGTAATGATCAGAAACCTCCAATAAACCCAAATGGTTATTGCTAAAGTTTTTTATAATAATTCATCATCACCCCGAGTAACCAAATTAAATTTAAATCATGTAACCTTCTTAGATGGTCAATAATAAAATATAAATCCAATTCGATACAACCACTCTCATCATACATGTGTTTCCAATCATGAATATAAGTGAATCAATAATTAAAACCAGGGAAGCAAACAAACCCAAACTATGAACCTCATAACCGAAAAAAGGGAATGAATACACTTAAAAGGCTATAATAAATATTTTAGATATTGAAGATATTTTTAAATTATTAATTAATGAATCTAATTTTATTATTTTGGTCATTAATATAAAGGTAATAACACCATCATACATAAGGTAAGGAATCCTCTCTATTTCACTTTTATTCAAGAATATACACTATGTTGTGGCCTTTTATGTGAAAACCCTAATGAGTTAGTATGATTTAAAACCTCCCCCATAATTCCCTAATGTCATATAAGTGATTAGATAACCCATTATCTCTCATTAATCACACATAATTATAGCTGATACAATGCCGATAATCTATAAGGGATTCTACTCAAACATCCCTTGTTCCTTCGCGTTGCCTTATCTTTATTTTACTAGAATGAAGTTATATTATCTTTTTTATGTGCATCATATTAATGATTTTTATATTTACAAAATTCATTTATCAAGACCCTTTCATTATTCTTTTGTGGGGATATACATTTTTTAAGTGATTCCCTCCTCAGTACTTCCTGATATGCAAACCTATTTTAGGGAACATCCCCAATAAATACCTAATATAAAATGCACTAAATCTTCTTTTTTAATCCACCTTTTCCTGAATAAAATCATCATTCATTATTATGAAATATTTATTCATTAATTTCTGGATTTATATAAATTATTTCTCCCTTTTCTATTTTAATGTCTCTATAGTATTTTCTCAAGACTATACAAAAATGTTTTAATGAAGAAATTTCATAAATACATTTCTTATATGTTGTCACTTCTACTTGAAATCACATACCATTATACATGCCTATTTTTCATTATCAATTCCCATGAATATTTTAGTTCCTTCCTATCATGGATTGTTTTAAGATAAACCAATTTCTTATTCTTTATGACATGATTATGGTACCCAATTCGTTCTGTGGGTAACCATTTTGTTTATGTATGATTGATTATGTATGATTCTATAATTGGAATAAATATTAATGAATGGTTATTATTATTGTACACACATAGCTCTCCAATTAAATTGGTAAAGTTGAGTCTCATGAGTCGTTTTGTGTAATTGTCTTGGTGGTATGCCTTGGATTGTGCTACCATGTGTGACGATCTTGGTGGTTATCTTTGGCATGTTTAACCATGTGCAACAGTTTTAAAGGCTATCATGGACTCATTCTAAAGTAATGTTTTACTTTTCTATCATATTACTACGACTCCCTGATTATATAATTCCATGTTTATAATTTATGATTCCATAAGATACATTCATTTTTTATATCATAAGGTTATGCCTTATATCCAATGTGTAAATAATTTATTCTTATGGTTATACATTTACTAGGAAATTCATCTCATCCCTTTGTTCATGTGTACCTCAAGGTACCCATTGTAGTTGTTTGAGCTCAACGGGAGTTATGATCTCAATTTGAGGATTAAATAATGATATGTTTTATTATCTTCCATCTTTTTAGTTTTATGTACCTAGTCTTCCATGAAACTAGACATTACTATCATTATCATTTACACTAATGTATAATTATACTAAAAGCATGAAATGTTATATGAAAATGTCTAGGGTCACTATAGTAACGAGACTTCAATAAATGAGAGTGTTTAAAAATAAGGTAATATAACATTCATGTCTTTGTGTTATTACCTTAGCTAAGTAGGGTACTAAATCACATTTACTTATGACCAATACATTTTATTTTAATCTCGGCCATAAAAATGTAGAGTTCAATGCGATGAAATGAACCAAATCAATGAAACCTTAAATATTGTTTTTATTTTTTACCTACCTGTAGGGGTTTTTTAAATCCCTTCTATTTTTTTCATGATACAGAAGCATAATCATTACCTATTGGCCTCTTTACATTTTTCTCAAACCTAAATTATAGGCTCTTAAGCCTAGTGACCATTGGTAGGAATCACCTCAATTTTAGTCAACACTTTGAGTTTTAATAAGGGGAAATCCCACTATATCATGTTCCCTCATATACTTGAAAGCCTTGATCAATGGTATAGGAATTTATCAAGTGGTATTGTTCTTGAATCAATATCTATATTGGAAACTTAGTTTCCAAAATGAATCATTTGTTTTGATGCGTTTTCATGTGTTTCATTGAGTTTTTTATTTGTTTGAAAATTAAAAATTCCTCTTTTCTAGAGGATAAAATTTCCAGGAACATGGTCAACTACTTAGAAGGTCTTTTGTCACTACTTATCATTCCTTGGGTGATATGGGCGGGTCGTTATTCTATTTTATAATGGAACGGGATGGAATAAATTTGTTCTAGTGTTCTATGTGGTCTATTAGATAATTAAATTGATATGGCTCATAAGACTATGATAATTATCTGGTACTTGTCATTTCCTCATGTAATCATAGGGTAGTATGAGTTGATAAACATGTTACCCATCAAATTTTTAAATAGTGGAATATTCCCTTAATGTTTTTTGGTAGTCATTTTATACATCATCTGTTATGTTTTGAAGGGAAATTAGCTCTGAACTATAGTAAACTGGGTGTTAGAAAAGTTCCATACTCATTCAGATGCATAGGATGATGCTCTTAATAGTATTGTGTGTTTTGACACTCCTATAAGATTGTTTGGGATTTTATATCTAATTATATGGCACATGTGATTGTAACTCTTTAGGAGATTCACGTGTATGTATGGATATGAATATAATCTAGTGTTCTTAACTACCTAGTTTTCAATCACTGTAGTTTATAATTTGTTAAAGCATGATGGACACCTATAGGACACGTGATCAATGGATGATAGAGTGTGTCCCATGGGATAAGATCCCTTATTTAGTAGATCATATGAAATAGACACTACTAAGGTTAGGAACATCATTCCTATTGTGACATAGAGCAAACTCAAATTGGAGGGAGTGACATAATTGAAGGAATATTTGGAAATGGATTATCAAGATTAAAATTACCTAGGGCTGGTAATGTTTTTTAAGTATACACATTAAAGGTAGTATGATGATCAACGGTTGGAAAACAATAGAAACTTCTTAAAAACTACTATCTAGGGAGAGACTTCGTTGCTTTTTCTTAAGTGTAAATGGTTTGCCTCATCTAGTAAAAGAATTGTGATTGGTTGTGGTTAGGAAATGGAAGAAGTAACTAAGATCTATTAAGGATGTTGACCTATAGAGGTTCTATGGTCAATATCCTTGTATTGTATGTTGTTAAATGTTTCAATACATTCCAAGAACATAATCAATATTTTAGAGTAAGTTTATTTGGTCCTTTTTTGAATCCATTTTTTCTTCTTAGTAGACATTTATCTAAATGAAATCCTTGTCCTTACTCTAGACATCATCTGAGTACACAATGAAAACTAAAATTGTACACCACACTTAGTTTTAAAATCCATTTGTCTTGTTATGTTTTATCTATCAGAGTGTTATATGAATGTGTATTTGTCTTTTGAATCTTTTTGTCCCATGTTATAACTATTTTTCTAGGTATGAATGGCTTGGATGGACTCATGGACATCATTTGATTCCCAATTGACTTGATCTATAGTTTGATGTCACTTTAGGGTCAGTAGGTGTTCTTGGTATGTGTAAATTCATATTGTTTTTGTGCCTCCATTATAAGATTCAAATATGATTTTCCTTAGATGAACTCCTTATACTCTAGTTTATGATTCTCGGACTAACCTAGTCATCAGTTAGGCTTGGATGGGATGTATAAAGGGAAATGATCCAAGCATTAATGTTATACACATGGTTTTTCCGAAGCAAGATGGATTGAATGGAAATTTTCTATTAGAGGTGTTTCCATAATCCGGTTTAAGGTATTTAGAGATAATTTTTATAGTAAATATCTAGGATACATTGTCTTAAGGCATTCGGATAATTTTTTAATATGTGATCATCATCAAAGATGGTTGTTTTCATGGTTTCAATCTATAGGTGGATCGATCTGATATACCTCCCTCTTTGTGTACATGTTCAAATAAAAAATTCATAACTGTGTTTATCAGGTTTTTCTACTGCAGTAGGTTTCAACCATGTTATTCCATAAAAATTAATCATGATAATGAATTGAGTTCTATAAGGAGTTGACCATATGTTAAATTTGAGTGTCATGTCAGGAGATTCATTAAAATGATAAGTGTATGCTTAAATTTAAAATTTTGATAGTGGAGGTACCATAAAACACAATTGGGCCGTTTAAATAATAAAACTTTTGTGGGTGAGGAGAAGATGATTTCATCATGTATCGGGTAAGAAGAGCTAAAATTAAAAACTAGTTGATGTTTCTCTTTTAGTACAATCATTTTCTTGAGTTTCTATGTTTCATGTAAGATGTATGAAGGTGATTCTCAAAGGTGAATTGGGTGTTTAGAGATAGAATTTAGAAATTTGAATGAGGATTCATAACCTGAGTGGGACAAGTGTTCCTCTCTTCATCATTGCAGGATTACTGGGGATGAGAAGTTATAATGTGGGGAAGTTTTAGCCTCCATTGAATTTGTGCTGGATGAAATTATAATTGAATTTGAATATAATCATATGTGGATTGTTCTTTTTGGTAAACTGTGGAATATAATAGAATTATATGAGTAATAAAACATTGATGTATTTTCTGGATTTGTTAAAGGCCGGAGTGGAACATCTGTTATTCTATCTAGTTTCAAGAGCATCGAGCTCCAAAAAATCAAGCCGAGAAGGGCATATAGATGTGGTATTTATTTATGAAACCATGTATCCCTCTAGTAGTAATTATAAGTCCATACAAGAGGGATTGTGGGCATCACATGGTTTTTTGAAATGGTTCATACTAGGTATAAATACCATGAGTCCTTATATAGTTTTCGGATAGTGGTAAAATGCATAGTTTGTGCATGGTGTCCCAAACCCTATTCCTAACCCATGTGAACACTCATCATAAGAATCAACCCTCACATGGTTGGAATATTGTATGTATAACCATACAAACAAACAATGAGCCTATTTGAATGGGGTTATTTCCCATTATTTTCCCTCTTTTCTAATATCATTTTCCTTCTCTTTTCTTATTCCTCTTCTAAGCGCAGTAGCCAACTCTATGGGATCTTCCATTTCACTTCTAGGTTAGGAATGATCTCAACCATATGGCCCAGATTCAAGTGATTTCATGTTGATTGGATAACTATCATTATTTCTTCAACTCATATTTATGTTTTTCTTTGTTTATATTCTATCAGTTTGTGCTATTTTTGTGCCACCTAATTCACCATATTTAATGGAAGAATTCTATTTATTTGATTTATCATGAGCTAGAACAAATAAATCCTCAATATCTGACTTATGGGTCATTCTTGAAATATTTTATGTGTTATAGCTTTATTCTATATGCTTTATTTCATTATATATGGTTAGTAGTTATGATTACGTCCAGTAACCTTCTAACGACACATCCAACATGTCACACAAACTAACTTGAACCCATTAACATGTCATGTATGACCATAGTTAGCAGATAATCACAAAATTGGGTGATTTACTTAAATATAACCCTTATGATGGGTGTTCTTTCCCGTTTAGAAAAAATTTCTAGAGCCTTTATTTTTTTCAATACCCTTGTTGGTGTGTTTCACCACTAATACAATTCATGCATCAAAAAAAATAATGATAAATGGTTTCCCATGAGTTAGTCCCACGATCATGATACCAAATTCATTATATTTAAATTCCTATAACATATGTCTCATTATTTTAGATTCTTTGATATTCCCTTTTTACTCATGCCTTATGATGCATATTTCATCATGTTTGTATTGTGCTATATTATGTACACATTATGCCTTAAACTACTTCTCATTATTATATACATATGAATTATATTTTTTGACTTATAAATTATTCATGTTATAAAATTCTTTTGTTGTGTTACATGCAAGAATTTTCAGGTAGCCTTATAATATTATTCGGTTTAATGCCGACTTTCTTTCACCTCATTCCATAGTTTCATTGATTATATGTAATGATTTTTATTACTTGTTGAGAATATAATATTCAATGCCTCTCTCATAAACAGTATTGGTGAATCAACGGCCTCACCTCCTACAGGATTGGAGACAACCTAGGTCCCGACATAAGGGTATCTTGGATGTACTCACCATGGTTGGCCTTGATCTACATGACACCCTGGGAGTGATCATTTGGATTTACATTGAAGGGATATCTGGGTTGTTTATTTATACACAAGGGTGACACTAGTTACCTAGGGGAGAAATAATATATGAAATCATTGAAAATATGAATATGGAATTTGCTGGGTGACACTTAGTTCCTTTTGAGAAGTACCTGGTACAAACTCAATGTTTACCATACCATGAGTGAAGTGAGGGATTCCATTTCATTTTTCTTTGGATAGACTATGCTATTGGTTATATTGAGTTCATATGTAGTGTACCTTGGAATTCCATTATGGTTCAACATTGATTGTATCAGGATTCCATTACTATATTTGACAGATAACATCCATGGATTACGTGTACTGCATTGTTAATATCCCTATTATGGTCACATTATGAGAATGATTGAGAGATTTTATAGGGGTGTGACCGCCAGGAAAATAAAAAATCATGGGGTCATCCCACTTATGTTTCTATATATATTATTACATGTTCAAACCATATCACTTGTACTTGTTACTTTTCATCTAACATTTATATTAGGTCGGCATAGGTTAAATTAGATGGGTATACATCTTGGAAACCATACTAATGTGTTATTTATTTTTTAATTTATCTCCTTTTATTCACCTATATTGGTACACTATTCATTTTATAGTGCACGAACAAGATTGATCTAGAAACCATTTGTGGTTTCCCACTGGGATAATATCTCACATCCTACATAGGAATCCATTTCACTAAGGTACCCAAAAACATCATCATATTTTTAGTTCCATGGATTGATTTCTTGTGTTGTGTTGTGTACTTAGTATCTAGGTTCCAGAAGACAGATATAATAACTATTAATATTATGGATTTATTCTTTGAGGTCATAATAATTATATTATTTTATAATGTTGATTTTACCTCTTAATTGTTTCTTACAGCATCATATAGCCCTGGATTCATTATTATACCTATCGGTATTGGTCACATACTTATATTATACTGTCATGTAATTTATTATTATTGATTCTGATATTTTCCATTTAATTAATGGTGATATATCAGTATGTGACTCTGAATATGATTGTAGAGTCTCCCCAATACACTAATATTCGACCATCACTACTAGTTGGAAACCTATGGAATATTGGGAGGCGTACTTGAGTTCATGTGGTGACCGATATGATTACTGGTTTTGTGGTATTTTGGGTTGAGAATTTACAATTTTATAGTATAACCATGTGATTTCCCCTTCCAATTTTCATATAAAGAAGATGGGAGACTCCAATTTTTTATCGATTATATAAAGATCACTCATGTGAAAATTTAGAGTAAATATCAGTTTCAAAGAATTGATGATCAATTTGAATAGCTTAGAGAGGATCATTTGTTTTCTAGGATTGAATATGGGTTAGGGTACCACCAATTGAGAGTACGTGAAGAGAATATACATAATAATTATTTTAGCAGGAAATAACATAATTTTGAGCTACTGGTTATGCCACATAGTCTCAATAATATTTCTATGGTGGTTATCGATTAGATTTACCATATTTTTAATTTTTTCTAAGACTCGTTAATTTTTTTTTGTTCAAGGCTGATTTTTTATATTATTCTATGCCTGAGGAGGATCATGTGGGAAAAATTGATATCATTTTTCAATCATTAAATGAAATTAACTGGTATAGTAATATTTCAAAGTGTGAGTTTTGGATTCAAGATGTGATATTCGATAGGGGTATCTCAGTAGTTCAAAAAGAAAATTGGATTTTATGTCATTTGAGATCCTTGAAATGTGTTTGTGATTCATCGATTCTTGGGTTTGGCTGGTTATTGTAGATAGATTGTTTAGTAGTTCTCCAGTATTGCTTCTTAAATGACATATTCAACTCGTGAAGGTGTCAATTTTCAATGGAATGACAATTTCCAGGGGTTTTCTAAGTAGATATAGATGAGGTTGAATTTATCACAAGTTATTATCCTTATATACCAATGTTTAGGTTATGATGTTTTCTATGAGGATTTTTTAGTGCTTTTTATACGAATTGATGAAATAGAAATAGGTTGTGGATTATCACTATCACTTGTTATACCCTCATGATAAGAACTACGCTAACCATGATATTTAGTTGGAATTATTTATACATGAACTCAAAATCTGGAATAACTATCTTTATGTGGACCAGTTTATGGTATATTCATATCACAGTGTTATAAAATATATTTTTTCTCTAATAGATATGAATTTGAAACAAATTTTGTTGGTAGAGAATCTTCAGACATTTTACTTTGATATTTCATATACCCATTGGAATAGAAAATGTGTTTTTTGGTGCATTGGGAAAAAATTACTAACACAATACATGATGAAGTCACTTGAAGTGTCTTCTATGATGAATTTTTTATTGATATAATATTTTCCATGTAGGAGTATGGAATTAGCATCAATGAAAGATGACTCATATTTTTTATGACCGAGTATGGCTCGAGAAGGTGGTAGACACTAAGGGAAAATTATTTTGGGAAATCTGTTATAGTGGGGACAATTCATGTGAGTTCTATCAGCCTCCAAGATGAGAGTTTTGTTTTCATGGTAGGTTTGTTTTTTGTTTTTTCTAAAGAGAAACTTGTTGGAAAGTGGATATCATTCTTGTCTGTCTTTTCTCCCTGGTACTAAAATAATATATCATGACATTAGTCATCAATATTTATTTAATTGGATGAGATTATTGAATAAATATTTTTTATGGTGTATCACTTGTCATATAATTAAAGTAGATAACCAGACACCTAAAGGTTTTCTTGATCCCTCACCCATTATGGAATAGAGGTGGGATAGAATTTCTATAGACTGCTTCATTGGTTTTTGATGGAACTATAAAGGGAATGTAATGACCCAAAATATAATAAATGGAATTTCACCCTTCTTATATTAATTTTATGTAGTATAAATATAAAAATTCAACTAGAGAAAAAAAAACTTTATAAACGATGATTGAAAAACTAAGATGTATTTCTATAAATTTGGGAACATATACCAATGTAATGGTAACACGGCCTTTGGAATAATAACATAACCCATAGGAATAGTATTCTATGAAAATGAATAGTGACTTAATCTTTTAAAGTAAAATAAATATTTAAGTATCTTATGAATTAAGTTTTGATATATTAGTTTCATAGAATAATTAAATAAATTATTTTAAAATGATAAATTATGTGTTGGTATTATTATAAGTTGTAAATATTTATTTACAATTTTATAATTTATTCTATAATTTTAAACAAAAATTATTTTTTGTAAAATAAATTCATAAATAAATTTTTTTATCATTGTTTAATTATTTTATGAGTCCTTAATTAATTTTTCAAACTATTAGATAATCTGTTTAAATTTTAAGATCTGAATTTTTTTTGTAAATAATGATTTTAAATATAAATTATCTATATCAAATTTAGATAAATATTTTCAAAATAGATAGGTTATTTTTTAATTTTAATTATCAAATAAAATTTGGGTTTAATTTTATGAATTTTGATAAAATAGATGATTTTTTTGGGAATAGTCATATTTGATAATTTACGAAAGAAACTAAATAACTAAATTAATTATTCATAGAAGATGTTTGGATTATTTAAGCCCAAAATATCAAACCCACCATATATATTTTTGTATTTTTAGTGATAATTATCAAACTATTCAGAATCGTGAACCAAAATATTAAACTAATGAAAAAAATAATGAAAAAACACTCATCTCATATACTATAAATACCATCTCTCACAACCTCTTTTCATCACAACTCTCATGATATGATACATGTACTAATTATACTAAAATATCTTCCACATCTGATCACCCATGTCCAAGATCCCATTTTCTCATCAAAACACCAATAACTTATTCTTAAATAGGTTCTCAATGAGGAAAGATTTAAGTGGTAAAATCATATTCATTTTTCCTTTAATTTCTATTAATTTGTTTTTATTTTATTATTCATTCTCTACATCTTCTATCCAAATGTAAATCATAGATACACTAAATTTTATATACTATAATTATATAATGTTAATGGATGATCTATCATAAAATTCGTTTCTGTCTCTCTCTTTTATTCTAAAAATGAAATCATCTCTCCTGATGTGTCAATTTACCAACATCATGGATGATGCATTTTCATTTTCCTTTAATTCCTTAAATTCAATTAATAAATCCATGATAATGGTTGGTACATACTATAGAATAAATTTTTTTAACTATTTTTATGTTCAATAATAAAAATTTGTATATAATATTAAATGATAAAACAAATTGTGTCTTGTGTTTGAAAATCACAAAAAAATAAACCAAATGGTTATCATTAACTATTTAACTAATTATTCATCCTCATTAAATTTAATAAAATGATATATATAATCATTAAAAACTATTTATGTTCATTAATAACAAATATTCTCAATCTTTAGAGTTATACCCATTCTACATAAACACATATACTCATATTCAAGTAAACTGATAATGGAAACCAAAAAAAGAACAATCTCAAACACTGAAATTAAAATATATAACTCATTAAAAAGATAATAAATGAACATAATAAATATATAATGAATCAAATAAATTCAAAAAGAATATGGATTTATTAATTGATAATTTTAATTTCTTTCTCTATGATTTTAAAATGAATAATGCATTTGTACATAAGGTGTAACGACCCTAAGATTCATAATGGAAAATCCCTTTTAATCTCTTTAAATATCTCTTTATATATGTTTTTTTATAAAATGTCAACTTCATTGGTTTTATGATAATAATTGTGACCGTTACTTTTATAGTCATGGAACAGTGATCACATGATTAGTAAAAATATAGGGCTTTAACACATCCAATTTTACTTAGAAAAAGGAAGCGATGGCCTCATCCAGTAGAATTACATCATACGAAGCCCATTTATTAGAGCTCAGAAAAGAGGTGGGGTCCTTGGGCTTCACTCTTGACAAAGCCCAAGATGAGCTTAACCATGTCAAGCTCGAACGGGACCGTCTATGGGAGAAGTGGAAGTTGATAGAAATTACCACTCGAGCGATGTTATCCGACCCACCCCAAGAGTGTGTCACCATCGCACACCTTACCCTTAGGTCTTATGTGGCTGTTTTAAGGTGTTATGTAACTAATCCATAAAACTATGTTCATGTACATTATTTTTGTATATAATAATGAATATAATTTCTTGTCATTATTGATACATTGTAAATAGTTTTTAATGTACAAATGGTGTTTTTAGTTATTATTTAATTAAGAAATATATTTTATTAAATTAAGGGATTTTTGAATTAAATAATATTTTAATAAAATATTATAATTATTATTATATTAATTTTATTGTATATAAATTATCATGTAATTGTATGAATGCAATTATAATTTTTATTAAGGTATGAAAGCCATTTTTGTCAAAACCTGTGAATTTTTTATAAATGTCGGTTTTTATTTTAAAAGTGAAAATTAAAATATTTAGAAAATTATTTAGATAAAATAAATATGAATTTTGGAATTAGGACTTCGAAATTATCCAATGGTTAATTTTTTATAATTTTCTAAGACAGTCAAGTTTTTTTGTAAAAATTAAATACCGTTTAAATATATAATTTGTTTTATGTCATCATAATGACCCAATAGTGAGGTAATAAAATACTATAATGTTTATGTTCGGACAATATATGTTATTCCATTAAAATAATGTGATTTTGGGTTTGTTTGGATTATTTTTCAAAGCATTAATGGACCCCTCAAGACTTATTAAACACCTTGTCTTTTTAAATTAATTTTCATGGGAGTGTGACTCACCCCCACATAAGCAACCATAATATTTTAAGAAGTTCGGAATGTGGACTTATAAAATATTATTTTCATCTTACCTTTTCCAAAAAACATTGGAAAAAACCATGGGATGGTTTGTGGTTTGGATTAATTAAATATAAGGGGTCCTAAACCTAAATAATAAAGAGGTCCCTCACATTTCCTATATAAACCCACCCAAGATCCCACTTCCTCCTCACTCAAAGCCTTTGAAGTTTGTCCAAACTCTGCCCTACTCTCTTTAGAATCATTCCTTGGTGCCCCATGCTCCCATGAAGCCTATCACCAGCCTCTCTCTAGCCTTTGGAAGCACAATTCCAAGTAAGGGTTTTTTCTTCCTTTCTCATTTTTGTCCAATTTTCTTTAAGTTGTTATGCCCTTTTAATTTCAATTATAAATGATGGGTTATGGTTTTTAACCTCCCTCATACTTCCTTATTTATTTTTTATTGATGTGATACCCTTTCTCTCTCATTAAATTCCTCCCATGTACACTCGTTACTATACTGAAATTCTGAAAGGAACTTCTCTCTCCTCTTTTACATTCAAGAAATACTTTTGTATCATGAATCTAAATTACATTAAAATTGTTGGGACATGTATCTATATGACCTATATAATTTCCATTACATTTAAATATTATTAAGAACCCCTTTATCTCTAATCAACCATTTTTATGAATTCTTATGTCACACCGTTACGCTGCCGAAATCGCACCGATTTTCTAAGCCAATGTCATTGTGTAGTGAATACCATGCCCATTTATCCATCATGGGTATTCACCTTTATGAACATTTACTTATTGACTGTAATGTTTCATGTATCAATTTCAAATTCCCTTACCGTGGAATAAATGATTATGTTTTATGAATCCATGTTTTATGATCCATGTGGAACACTTATGCATGAAATGAAATGTTTAAGAAGGGTGTACCCTTATAGCTCTCCAATGCATTGGGTAAAGTACAGTATCATGATACTTCATGTACAATGAATGTTGACTCATGCTAATTCATGTGAAACTAGTGTTTACTTGCGATTTATGTTCAATGAGGATTTACTCATGCTCCATTTGCAATGAGCCTTTGCTCATGCTAATTCCATGTTAGGTGTTGTTTCCACATTTCCATGTTATGATTATCATGCTTTATCATGCCTTTATGTTTATGTTTTTAGTATTCTATATTGATATGACTGCTGTCTAAAATTATTTTACTCCTCATGTTATTCCATGTGTACTCCCTTACTAGGATTTATAGCTCACCCTTTTCTTATGCATGTCCTCAGGTTATCCCATCAAATTCTAAGTACGAAGGAATGTAGTGGTCATGTAAAGGATGTTTTCAATAAAGATGTAGTATTTAATGTTTTATGTTTTTAAGTAATGATAATAATCCCCAAAGACACTAAACCTCTAGATCTTCTTTGTTGTATCATGTGATATTTTATGTAATAAATCATGTTTAAGTTGTAATAAAATGCAGGGTTGTCATAGTTGGTATCAAAGGATAGGTTTGGTTATTTTGGGATTAGGATTACAAAACCCTAGTAAAGAAATATATACAAGACAAAGTACAATAAAAACATCCCTAAGTTTCTGTGAGTATTGAGTAAGTGGGTCATCAAGAAAATACATCCCGGTCTGGATACGATCAGGTAGAGGCCGCTCTGGCACAAATGTATCCTAGAGGTAAAACCCGAAAACACCGCTTTGAGCTAGACTCGAACGGGAACTGGTGCACGACAATGGGCCTCGCTGCACTCTTGGTTACGACACTCCTGGGGGATGTGCTTTGGTAAATTCACAAGCTTAGTATGAACCCTTATTATGGGAATTAAAAAAATGCCCCTAAGAATATATGTTAGAAAGTAGATCATGAAAAGCCTAGATGGAAGCCTATAGACTAATGAGTTGAGGAAATGAAAGTTTATTTATAAGTCATAAACTTTTGTCTTTGGATTACCCGTTATGTGTTACCCCTAAAATTCCTTTTATTCCAGCCAATGGCCGGTAATAGGAGCACTCGGGATGACAACCGATGTGAAGATCCGTGTGATGACTGTACTAATGAGATGCCCAATCCAATGGCAGCGGGAATCGCGAACTTTGTCACACTTATCTCGCATCTAACTCAAGAATTGAATAGAAACACGGGTCAAGAGGAATGTACAAACCCCCCTAATAAAGAATAAGCCGCTATCGAGAGATTCATGAGAAAAAGGCCTCCTACTTTTAGCGGATCATCCGATCCCACGATCGCTGAACAATGGATCAACTCCATTGAAAAGATCTTCTCCATCTTTCAATGTTCTAAACAAGAGAAGGTTCTTCTGGAAGCTTATTGTGTGGAGGGTGTAGCGGATCAATT
This sequence comes from Viscum album, assembly GCA_963277665.1. NCBI lineage: Eukaryota > Viridiplantae > Streptophyta > Magnoliopsida > Santalales > Viscaceae > Viscum > Viscum album. The sequence goes on along the minus strand of OY728147.1, from coordinate 1,377,245,550 downwards.
GTGGACATTGATCAAAAATACAAAGCCTGAGGAGGAGAATGAGGCCTTGGAATGGAAGGATTCTTAGAAGATGTTTTTTGATAAATATTTTCCATGCACCCTCGGGCTTAAGATGGAAAGGTACTTTCTTTCCCTGAAGCAAAAAAAGAACAATAATCTGTTGGAGCGTATGAGGAAAACTTCACAATTCTTGCATGATACTCTTCTGGCTTTTTCGTTACCCCCAAATGTAAGGTTTACTGCTTCTTTGGTGGGCTGAAGCCTAGCCTGTGGAAAGCATTTGTGATCCGTGACTTCGACAGCTATGAGGAAATTGTCTGATGTGCCCTCAAGATCGAAATGGAGATCGGAGAATCACAAGGGTATCATGGGGATAAGAATCATAAGGTGGAATTTAATGCGGTTGGGCCGATAGATAAATCTAACGGTGCTAAGAAGATCCAGCACCCCACTTACCAAAAGTACAGAAAGAAGCTCCCTGAAAATTTCCTTAAGGGGATGAGGAAATGCTTCATGTGTGGAAGATAATTGCACCTAAATGTTAAATTTCAGCAAGAAATACATGTGGCTATGACAGTGGAGAGGAATGCTCCGTTCAAACATCAATTCGTCGTTCAATGCTATAAATGCAATGAACCGGGTCATTTTTCAAATCAGCACCCCAATCAAAGGGTTTTTGGAGACAACCAACAACCCTCAAGGCAGCAAGGAAGAGCTTTTTCCATCACTTCTACCAAAGTGAACCCTCATAATGAAGTGGGGACATGTACTCTAGTTATGCATTCATTAATAGCGAATGTAATTTTTAATCCAGGTTCTACGCATTCTATTATATCTCGAATGTTTAGTAGAACAATCCGAGCACCACCACAAATCATGGAAGTGAAGATGTCGGTGAGTACGGAAAATGGGGAAATCATTGCATCCCATGAATATAAGTTCCCCTGTTATAATCTGTGGATTTAATTTCCCGTAGAACCTCGTCATACTCCATCTGGTGTAATTTGATGCAATTATTGGCATGGATTGGCTTTCCATATATAGAGCCAACATAAATTTTCAGGAGAGGGAAATCACACTCCATATGGAGAATCAACCCCCTGATTCTTTACATTTGTAAGGAGGAAGATGAATCTCCTTTCGCTCCATCATCTCACACGTGGATATTTCTGCCTTATGATCACGCATATCTTGCTCAGATGATTGAGTCCAAGGAAGAAACCATCCTTGATGAAATGCCTATTGTGAGGGAATTCGCTGAAGTGTTTCCTGAGGAACTGTCTGGTCTTCCTCCTAGAAGGGATGTTGAATTCTCAATTGAACTTATACTCGGGGATTTACCCATATCCAAGACTTCATATGAAATGGCCGTTGTAGAGCTTAAAGAGCTGAAGAAACAACTACAGGAGAATCTGGATAAAGGGTTTGTACGTCCAAGTGCTTCACCATGGGGTGCACCAGTCCTCTTTGTCAAGAAGAAGGATAGGTCAATGTGGATTTGCATTGATTATCGTGAACTTAACAAAATCACGATAAAGAACAAGTATCCTCACCCAAGAAATGATGACATGTTCGATCAGCTACATGGAGAACAATTCTTCTCCAAGGTAGATTTGTGGTTGGTATATTATCAAGTAAGGGTGAAGAAGGAAGATTCCCCCAAGACTCCTTTTCGTTCAGGATACGGGCACTATGAATTTATAGTAATGCCTTTCAGACTCATCAATGCTCCAGAAATCATCATGGACTTAATGAATATAGTCTTTAGATATTACCTATATAAATTTGTGGTAGTCATTATAGATTATATTCTAATATACTCCAAAACCAAGGAGGATCATGAGGATCATTTATGAACTATACTAGAGAATTTGCGCAAGGAGAAGCACAATGAAAAGTATAGAAAGTGTGAGTTCTAGTTGAAGGAGGTCTCATTCTTGGGCCATATCATCATAAGCAATGGGATATCTGTGGATCCCTCTAAAACAGATGCAATTTAGGGATGGTCGAGGCAAACATCGGTAACAGATATTCGTACCTTCTTGGGGTTAGCTTGATATTATTGACGACTTGTGAGAAATTTCTCACAATTGTCCAACCCTTTTACCAAGCTAACTCAATAGGGAGTAAAGTTTTCTTGGAGTGATGAATGTGATGAAAGCATCAAGGAGTTGAAAAGGAGGCTTATCACTGCACCTGTGCTCACTTTACCCACAAGAGGAGATATTTTTGTGGTATTCAGTGATGCTTCAAAGAAGGGAATAGGTTGTGTGCTGATGCAGAATGATAAAGTGATATCCTATGCCTCAAGGCAGTTGAAAATCCATGAGCAAAACTATCCAACACATGATCTGGAGTGGGCAGTAGTGATCTTTGGCTTTAAAATCTGGCTGCATTTTCTCTATGGTGAGAAATGTGAGATATATACTGACCACAAGAGTCTTAAATATATAATCACATAGAAAGAGATTAATATGTGCCTGAGAAGATGGATAGATCTAATCATGGATTATGACTGTTCAATCCATTACCACCATGGGAAAGCGAACAAGGTGGCAGATGCCTTAAGTAGAAAGGATCCAACGAATCTATCAATGATGAGAATTGAGAAGGATCCAATTTTCTTAGACTTGATGAAGATGGACATGGGAATCATAGAGAAGGGAACATCATCAATCCTTTCACAAATGATTACTCAACCGTCTCTTTTGGAAAGGATAACGGATCCTCAAAAGGATGATTTAGGAATTCAAGAAAAAGTGGAAGCTATCGAAAAAGGGAAATCCTCAGAGTTTAAAGTTAATGATGAAGGAATTGTGCGGTTTGGGAAAAGACTATGTGTTCCATCAAGTCCGGAGCTGAAGAAGGAACTTTTGGATGATGAACATAGTTCAAATTTCTCTATTCACCCAGGGCGCACAAAGATGTATAGAGATCTCTGAGAAAACTTTTGGTGGGATAATATAAAGAAGGAGATCGCTGAATATACATCGAAGTGCCTGGTGTGTTAGCAAGTGAAGGCATAGAGGCAGAAGTCGAAGGGGATGATGCAACCATTGACCATACTAGAATGGAAATGGGAGAACATCACCATGGACTTTGTCACCAGACATCCAAGGACTTCCAAAGGAAAAAATGCAATCTGGGTTGTTGTGGATCGTCTTACAAAGACTGCACACTTTATTTCTATTCGAGAGGATTTCTCATTGGATCAGACGGCATAGATATATATCAGAGAAGAAGTAAGGTTGCCTGGAGTACCACTATCTATTGTGTCTAACCGAGATCCAAGATTCACCACTATGTTTTGGAATAGTGTTCAACAAGCTCTGAATACTGAACTTAACTTCAGTACGGCCTATCATCCTCAAAAATGATGGCCAATCCGAGCGGACTATCAAAACACTTGAGGATATGTCGAGAGCATGCTCAATGTACTTTAAAGGAGGATGGGATCATCATATTCCTCTAGTTGAGTTCTCTTATAATAAAAGTTTCCACTCGAGCATCCAAATGGCACCATATGAAGGCCTGTATGGGAAAAGGTGTAGAACACTGGCATGTTGGGATGCGGTCAGTGAATATAAGCAACTTGGACCAGAAATGGTCAAGGAAATGGTGGAGAAGGTGAAAACCATTCAGCAGCATATCAAGGCAGCCCAGAGTTGACATAAGAGGTATGCAAATAATCGTCGACGAGAAATTGAGTTTAATGTTGGAGACATGGTTTTTCAATGCATATCTATGTGGAAGAAGGTCATGAGGTTTGGAAAGAAAGGGAAGTTAAGTCCAAGGTACATTGTCCCCTTCTAGATTCTTGATCATGTCGGGGATGTGGCCTATCGACTATCACTTCCGCCTACTATGGCCAAAGTACATGATCTCTTTCATGTATCCCTTTTAAAAAAGTACACACCAGAGCCTTCACATGTACTCTCTTCTGAGGTGGTACAATTGGAAGATGATCTTTCTTATGAGGAGAAAGCATTGAGGATCGTAGATCGTAGAGAAAATGTTCTACAAAATAAGACAATGCCCCTCGTTAAGGTGATGTGGAGAAACCACAGTTTGAAGAAGAAACTTAGGAATCAGAGGAAGTGATGAAGTTGAGTTACCGACATCTGTTTTAATGTGGGAAAAGGAAAATTTCGTGGGCAAAATTTCTTAAGGGGGGAATATTTTAACGACCCAAAGTTTCATTAATGGAAAATCTCTCATGATCTTATTAAATATCTCTTTATAAAAAATGTTTCTATAAAATTTCAACTTAATTGGTTTTATGATATGAATTGTGACCATTACTTTTATAGCCGTTGAGCAGTGATCACATGATTAGTATAAATATAGGGCTTTAACACATCCAATTTTACTTAGAAAAAGGAAGTGATGGCCTCATCTAGTTGAATTGCCCCATACTAAGCCCATTTATCGGAGCTCCGAAAAGAGGTGGCGTCCTTGGGCTTCGCTCTTGACCAAGCCCAAGCTGAGATTCACCATGTCAAGCTCGAATAGGACCATCTACGAGAGAAGTGTAAGTTGATAGAAATTACAACTCGAGAGATGTTATCTGAGCCACCCCAAGAGTCTGTCACCATTGCACACCTTACCCTTAGGTCTTATGCGGCTGTTTTAAGGGGTTATGTAACTATTCAATAGTACTATGTTCATGTACATTATTTTTGTATATAATAATGAATATAATTTCTTTTCATTATTGATACATTGTAAATATATTTTTAAAGTACAAATGGTGTTTTTAGTTATTATTTAATTAAGAAATCTATATTATTAAATTAATAAATTTTTGAATTAAATAATATTTTATTAAAATATTATTATTATTATTAGAGTAGTTCTATTATATATAAATGATCATGTAATTGTATGAATGCAATTATAATTTTTATTAATGTTTGAGAGCCATTTTTGTCAAAACCCGTGAATTTTTTATAAATATCGGTTTTTATCTTAAAAATGAAAATTAACATATTTAAAAATTATTTAGATAAAATAAATGTTATTTTTGGAATCAGGACGTCAAAATTATCCAATGGTGAATTTTTCAAAATTTTCTGAGACTTTCAAATTTTTTAGTAAAATTTAAATACCAGTTAAATATATAATTTGTTTTATGACATAATAATGACCCAATAGTTATGTAATAAAATACTATAATCTTTATGTTTGGACAATATATGTTTTTCTATTAAAATAATGTGATTTTAGGTTTGATTGTCTTACTTTTCAAAGCATTAATGGACCCCTCAAGACTTATTAAACCCCTTGCCCTTTTAAATTAATTTCCATGGGAGTGTGACTCACCCCCACATAAGCAACCCTAATATTTTAATAATTTCGGACCTTGGACTTATAAAATATTATTTTCCTCTTCACTTTACCAAAACCATGGGCAAAAACCATGGGATGGTTTGTGTTTTGGATTAATTTAATATAAGGTGTCCCAAACCTAAATAATAAAGAATTCCCTCACCATTCCTATATAAACCCACCCAAGCTCCCACTTCCTCCTCACTCATATCCTTTGGAGTTCATCAAAACTCTACCCTACTCTCTATATAATCTTCCCAAGGTCCCCCAAGCTCCCAAGAAGCCTATCACAAGCCTCTCTCTAGCCTTTGGAAGCACACTTCCAAGTAAGGGGTTTTTCTTCCTTTCTAATTTTTGTCCAATTTTATTTAAGTTGTTTTGCCCTTTTAATTTCAATTATAAATGTTGGGGTATGGTTTCACACCTCCTTCATACATCCTTATTTATGTTTTAATGATGGGAGACCCTTTCTCTCTCATTAAATGCATCCCGTGTACACCTGTTACTATGCCAAAATTCTGAAAGGAACTTCTCTCTCCTCTTTTATATTCAAGCAATAATTTTGTATCATGAATATAAATTCCATTACAATTGTTGGGACAGGTATCTATATGACCTCCATACTGTACATTACATTTTAATATGATGAGGAACCCATTTCTCTCACAACAACCATTTTTATGAATTCTTATGTCATGCCATTACGCTGCCGAAATCACACCGATTTTCTAAGACAATGTCATTGTGTAGTGAATACCATGCACATTTCTCCATCAAGGGTATTCACCTTTATGAACATTTACATACTGATTGTAAAGTTTCATGTATCAATTACAAATTCCCTTATCTTGGAATAAATGATTATGTTTTATGAATCCATGTTTTATGATCCATGTGGCACACTTTTGCATGAAATGAAATGTTTAAGAAAGGTGCGCCCTTATAGCACTTCAACGCATTGGGTAAAGTATAGTATCATGATATGTCATGTGCAATAAGTGTTGACTCATTCTAATTCAAGTTAAACAAGGTTTTACTCGTGCTTTATGTGCAATGAGGATTTATTCAAGCTCTATGTGCAATGTGCCTTGGCTCATGCTAATCAATGTTAAGTATTGTTGCCACAATTCCATGTTATGATTATCATGCTTTATCATGCCATTATGTTCATGTTTTTCTTATGCTCTATTGATATTCCTATTTTCTAACATGTATTATAGTCATCATGTTATTCCATGTGTACTCCCTTACTAAGATTTATAGCTCACCCTTTTCTTATGCATGTCCTCAGGTTATCCCATTCTATTCTAAGTACGAAAGAATATAGTGGTCATGTAAAGGAAGTTTTCACTAAATATGTTGTATTTCATGTTTTAAGTTTTTATTTAATGATCCAAAGCCCCAAAGACCCTGAACCGCTCGATCATCTTTATTGTATCAAGTGACGTTTTATGTAATAAATCATGTTTAAGTTGTAATAAAAAGTTGGGTTGTCATATAAAGTAAGTGGGATTCTCAAACCCAAACTCTTTCTTTGGATTTTCCCTCTTTCACCCAATTATCAGAATGAATATTCAATTAAATTATATATATATATATATTATTCATCATTATCTTATATTTTTTGGCATATAAATTTTACTAATATGGTTTTATAAAAAATGTAATGATTTTTTCAGAACTCTTCTTTCTAAAAATTCATCTTTTACTTCTCATGGGATTGTTTGTTCATCACTAAAAATTAATAATTGTTATACAATGTATGTTATTACATATATAGTTTGTGAATACTAAAATTTATTCATGAATTTATTCATTAATAAATGAAACCCATTTCTTTATAAGGATTATTTTGTTCCTAGAATTTATATATGTTCTATGTTTCATGCACGATAATGTAAATATTCTGATGTAATAGGGACGCATGGAATTATATAGCGCAATATAAATTTTATGATGTGATGGGTAATCATATAATTATATAGTAATCCAATTAATTGGGTAATGAGTTCTATCTCATGAGATAAATTGTTTTATTCATGGTATTTTTCCACTAAGATATGATGAATCATTTTTATGCATTGCCAAAATCCTATATATTAGTTAATGATTCCTATAATGATTATGATCATATAGATATATAATGATGATGATAATTATTCTCACCCCATGTTATATTGATTAATGATTTTATATATCCTCTTAAATAGATTTTATCTCACCCCTTTATTTGATGTATATCCTTAGGTGGTTACATATACTAAGTATAATATAAGACACAATAAGAGTCTAGATAAAAATAAATTAAAGAAATGTTTAGGTTTTATTTTTTAATTGATATGTATGGTCCTAATTTTCCAAATATATTAAACATTATAATCCAGGTTTTTTCATGATTTTTTACATTTTATCTTCAAAATGATGTATTAGATAAGAAATAAAAACTAAGGTTTCTATAATTGGTATAAGAGCACAATTTAGTTAATTTAGGAATTATTATTAAATAATGTAGTGAAAACATATAATATGATACTACATATATGTAAGAACCAAGGATTTTTTTAAGAGGGTAATCAAAGGGGTCCCACAAGATATGTCTTTCTCCTTAATTTAAAAAATGAATAAATTATTATTCATGACGTGTTGACTTATGACATGTCATAACCATTTGAATTTTATAAAATTGTGGGAACTAGAAAAATCTAGGCCAATAGCCCATGTGATGTATAATGTAGTGATTTCCCAAATGACATACCCAATTATTTGGGAGTTTGAGTTTTAAATTTCATGATGATGTTTACCCCTTTTTCTCAAGTTATGAATATTAACCTGAATAATGTGGAACGAACTCCTTCACATAAGAGGGTGAAACTGACTATTGAGTGTTTTAAGTAGTAATGACCATCAATGTATAGTAGATATTATTATCCACTAGTATCAAAATAGTGTGTCAACCCAATGGTGAATTTATTTGATGTCCTTCAGTATACTAAGATGGAGAACATGACTTTTTCCATTTATCATTTACATGGATAGGTTGATAAAAGGTTGTATTTGATTAAGAACACCAATATTAAAGATGAAATTAAAGATTTAGACTTGGAATATTCTAATATAATGTTACATAAAAATTATTTGTATTGAAATATTTAGAAAAATACCGAGAGAGAATTCATAGAGATGAACCAGAAGGAAGGTGAATCTTTCACGCCCTATGATGAAAATATCACAAGGATTACAAGGTATGCTTCATGTTTTATTATAAATAATGATCAAAAAAAATTATGTATTTTTTAGTGTCTTAAAACCACACCTTCAAAAGGATCAATAAATTTGATAATTTTGGAGTTGTGAAGATTTTTTTAGATGTTATCTCAAAGTGGAGATATATTTTTTAGAATGGTCCCATTCCCATACTGATAAGAAATAAAATATATAGTTTTATACTAGGGGATCTAATGAAATATGTGGAATGAAATCCCAACCACCCACATTGCATATATGTTGGAAGAATCATCATGGGTACTGCGTAAAATGGTTTGTAATTTCTATAAGTGTGGTATAGAGTCCCATCGAGATCATGAATGTCAAATAGACATAAAAAGGATTTCTAATCTAATAGAGTAAAGGATAGAACCACCCATATTACAATGCTACAACTGTATGGAGAAAGGGCACTATGAAATCATGTGCACTAATCATTGAGTCATCTAGTGTAATTAGTTTCATCATCTAACAAATCCAAAATATCAAAGGAAGGCATATTACATCACTATTTATAAAGATGAGCAATAAAATGATGTCGTACAAGGTACACATAAAATTCACTCGAGAATTAAAATTTTGTTTTTTTATTCTAATTATACACATTACATTATATCTTCCATGTTTTCTAGAACAATAAAATCAAATCAAAGATCCCTGTAAGTATAGATATATATAAAAACACGTATTGATGTGGTTATTGAAAACCATGTGTTGGAATATTCTCTTCTTTGAGTATGTGGGAATATTCTCCATGAAAATCTCATGATACTTCTCTTGATGGAATTTGATGATATATTAGGATGGATTTACTGTCCTTCTATATATCACACATTAATTATCCAAAAAAATAAATACTTTTTCAGGTTCTGAACAATCCCATGCTTCATTACAAATGAATGTAAGATCCTGAATTTTCACTAGGATGTCCTAAAATAGTGTGGGTGTTGATTCCCTATGAACAAGCATACATCACTCAAATGGTTGAGTGAAAGTAATGTATCAAACTAGGAGAAAATACCATTTTGAGGGAATATGGTGATGTATTCTTAAAGAGTTACCCCGAATTCCCCCATATAATGAGGTAGTTTTCTCAATAGAAATCTTTCCCGGAGCTACTCCTACAGCAAAATTACCTTGAAGGATGGCCCCAATCGATCTAGAGGATTGAAAAAAAGTAGGTGTAATATAATTTAGGAAAAGGGTTCATACACCATAGATCATCACCTTGGGGTATGTCTACGCTATTTTTAAATTAAAATTATTGATCAATGTGACTATGAATTGACTATTAGGTTCTCAAAAAGATGAGCATAAAAAAAGAAGTGCAATATTCCATGGATAGATGACTTTTCTGATAAACTACAGTGATCATAGAACTTCTCAACATTGGATCATTGTTCTTGATATCATCAGCTAAAGGTAAAGAAGGAAGATATTTATAATACTTTATTTCGTTCAAGGTATGTTCTATATGAGTTGTTGGTTTTTTTACTTACTTAGGCCTTGGAAGTATTCTTGGATTTGATGAGTAGATTATTTATACAATACTTAAACAAATTTTTAGTAGTTTTTATTGATTATATTATCATTTAATCTAGAATTATGGAGGAAAATGAATAATATATAAGGTTTAGATAGAAATATTAAGTGAGGATAAGTTTTATGCGAATTTTAACAAGTGTGACTTTTTGATGTATCAAGTCACGTTTTTCGTACATGTGATCACATGTAAGGGAATTTATATAGACCCTTTAAAATAAAAGGAAATTGTAGAATGGCCCAGACCCTCTAGTGCCATAGAAATTCATAGTTCTCTTATCATAGTAAGACTCTATCAATGTTTTTTGAGAATTTTCTCATGATTTTTTAACTTAATAACTAAGTTAACAAAGAAAGTGTTAAAGTATTATTAGATGGAAGAATGTGCAAAAACATCAAGGATCTAAAGAGACTGCTGATCAATTCAATTATACTCACATTACTAATAAATGAAGTATGTTTTGTGATATATAATAGTTCTTAAAAAATGTATAAGGATGTGTACTCATGAAAAATGATAAATTGATAGCATGCACCTCACAACACTAATAGGAATATGGGTTTTCCCAACACTTTTATACCAACAGTTATGTTAAACTGTTGTTATAGGGGTCCTTTACCAACAGTTTATTAAAAACATTGGTAAAGGATGAGTTAGTGATGTATTCTCCAATGGGTTGAAGAAACCATTAGGAAATACACAAATTACTCTCCTTTAACCAATGGTTTGTACAAACCGTTGGTCAAGCCCTTGACATATGAAGGCCTTCCCAATTGTATGTCTAAACTATTGGGAAAGGTTTCCACTAAATATATAGTGATCCCGAAATCCCATCCACGCGATTGAACTACTAGAGCTGAGACCTAATATGGCTCTCTCTCGGAAAATTTCCACCAGATCCATATTCAATCACAAAGTTGTTTTGTTATACACTTCAAATCTGTAAGTAGTACATTATGTTTAATTTTTTTCATCTAGTTTTTTTGGTTTTCTATTTTGATTTGGATTAAACTTGAGGTTCGTGCAATATTCTTCCCATCAATTTCAATATGATTTGTTTTTTTTATTATGCTGTCATGTGTGAATCAATTTATTTGAAGTGAAGGGGTGCAGGTAGTGGGAGGTGCAGAGGGTTGGGTGCACTTGGTGGGAGGAGGGGGTGTGCTGGTGGGGGTATTTAGTTGGTAAAGGGGTGCAATGACTGATGGGGGGGTGTTAAAGTGGGGGTGTGTAGTGGGAGGGAGTATGTTGGGGGTGAGGTGGGAGGGGGGGTTGTACAGGTGGGGGTGGGGGTGGGTTGTTCCGCTAGGTGTGGGGGAGGGGATGTTCATGTGGGGGGTGTAAAGACCTGGAAATTTCAAGGAAATTTTTTTTCTTAAATTCTTTGGAATATTACGAGTCCGCAGTTTCTGACGGCGCCTGATTCTGAGGCCCAGTGTCCCCAGAATCTAATTCTGATGTTTTGTTCGGGTACGTTCAGTAAACATACATGCGGGTTTTTCTGTCTTTTAAACTAGTGCTTGGATTTGAAATCTGAGGGCACCAATGAACTCGTAGAGCTGGTATTAACCTAAGGGGACAATTACCGCAGTTGCGTTTTATGCGGGTTGAAAGTTATAATTTGGGGATTCGTAGCAAAATAAAGAAAATTGTTGTATTGTACAATTTTATTTAAGAGGTAGATATTTCCTCCAAAGGGGAGTTGGAGTGGGGAACACACCCCACATAACCTCCCCTGATAGGATTTAGTGTGGAGGGACCCACACGAACCCGAACCCTTTCCCCTCCCCTCAACTCCCTTTAACTCCTCTAAAATTTTGACACCTCCCCTCATTAATGGAGGAGCCTCTCCACCCCCTCCTCTCATGAATGTTCAAACTCTTGAGAATAATTAATGAAACTTAATTAATCTAGTTTGGAATTAATTTTATATTCATGGAATGTATATAATATTGGGAACCTTTTATTTCATTTGTGTTGGAGAATATTATATTGGGGAGGCTGTGGAGAAATAGAAGAACAGTGTTCATTCTCTTGACGAAGAACACCATTCCTCAATGAAGAATATCTCTGACAAAGAATGTGAAGAACTTCTCCAACGATGCTCCCTATTCGGACGCACCCCGACATCAAAAGAATCGAAATCTGTATTATGTGACTCCTGACCTCTGCGACACTCATCTTCTGTGGCTCGTTGTCGTGCACCATTCTTGAAATTGAGGTAGGGGGTTTGTATAATATTAAGTGATTAAATTGTACCATGCTCTTTGCATAATTCCTTGGTTTTTCTTTTTCCATCTTCTATCTCCTTATGCGGAGGTCTCGGGATGAAAGAACAAGGCACAACAACCCTCCGTTGATCCTTGTTTTAATTCGCGATAGAGGCGGTGATGGAAGGGGCGTCGATGACCGAAGGCGGCAGCGGTAACGGCGGCCGCGCGCCGGCCTGAATAGGACCGCAGCACTAGGTGCCACGCAGAAGGGAGGCTGTGTCCCACAACCAAGAGCTGCTCGGCCAAAGAAGAACCGGCCGACTAAAGCCGGCCAGGTAGGAAGAATCACGGCCCCTCTCGGCGTCGCGCTGCGGAAAACCGCATCCTGCGCTCTGCGGTCCACTTCAGCAGTGAACCGGATGGACACCTTCTATACGAGCTGAAGGGATCCACGACACCTATTGATGTTGCGTGCAGAGGAATAATGGCTCGCCCGTGTGGGTTGCTCACACCAAAGGAGACCGGGAGACTACGGTCGGGCGGGAAGGAGGGGCAGCGCCACTCGGCTTCGCCGTTTCATGAAATCCCCCCCCCCCGCACCGCTCATATAGATGGTCGATCCGCAGCTAGCCGAGGTCCGGGACTGGCCGATGCCCCAGTCAGGTCGGACCCGCCGAGCTAGGACGGGCCGACCCGCCAGCCCACCGTGCTTGACGTGCCGAACCCGCTTCGCTTAAGTGGGAATAACTTCCTGAACGTGCATCTGATCGATTCGCCATCCGTGGCACTGCGACCCTTGTGACATGGAGGTCCTTTTGTGATACACTATGTGAGTTTTGGACAACATCAGAAAAAGGCCGGGTATGGAACGAGTGTAATTCTAACCGGGCCCCTGTAACAGAAAATCCAATAACTCTCAGATCAGGCATCTGATTGACGCGCCGTCTGTCGCATTGGGTTTCTTTTGATGATACTAAAATTTGGGATACATCAACCCTGGACATCGTGATAGTTGATGTATCGAACCCCTTTTCTTGAAGAGTGGACCCTATTAGAATCATGTGTGATGTGTGCAGGAACCCTAGAGCTGGCTGGGACTGCATCGACTTCTATACTGAAATCCTCAATGGGTTCTACAACGACGACTACCATACTGGAATCCTCCATGAGCTCGGAGGCGATGAATACTATTCTAGTATCCTCTGTGGGGCTGGCAGTTTTGACCTCTGTACTTGTATCATGTTTCAGTCTGACAGAATAGTTGGTCTTGTAACCTGTGTGGGTCTGACAGCTTAGCTGGTCTTGTATCATGTGTGGGTCTGACAGCATAGATGAATCAGTGACTACATCTAATCATCAATATCTCTATACGAAATATGTATACATGTGTGAGTTGCATCTTGAATTTCAATCATTATCATTGATGTGATTGACTCAATTTCCTGGGTGGACTGGGTTATGCTTTGGATCTAGATTTGGAGTCAAACTGAGATTGATAACTTAGGTATATATATGGGCATATACATAAGTAGATTTGGTCGATACTTCATGTTTGTGTCTTTCTTATGTGGTTTATCCTTAGTGGATTCTAGGAGACCTTCGGGGTCCCGGGGTCCCTATTGAGTATTGTATACTCACACCTTCACGGTCTATGCCCACACTATGTTCTGATGGATGCAGACGAGGGCTAGAACTAATTGGTGTAGAGACTTGTAGAGCTGGACGGTACTCAGAGGTGGACAACTTGGTGAGACATACTTGGAGCAGACGAACAGGTTTGAGGTGCTGAAGAGATCATCTGTACCCACCCTACTGGTTGGATTCCCGAAGGAATACTCAGTGGTTGCTATTTTACATTACTGCAGTTGTACTAGCTTTTCATTTGTACCGTAGTTTACAGTTGGGTTTGTATACTGGACCGTTTACATTTCAGCACTTATTTTTTTATTCAGTTTTACTTAGTGTTTACTTCTTGTTGTGCACTCTTTTGTGGTTGTTTACTTTTATAAAGGAAATGCCTTCTCAGCATAGGGATTTATCCCTTTGGTGCTAGTCGCCAACTCATGGCCTATGGAAGGCTGGCTTGGGGTAGTAATTGCACGGGCCCCGAGGACAGATCGTGACAAATTGGTATCAGAGGAGTCAGTTTTACCACAGAACTAAGGACTCTGATCGTTCTTTTCTGTGAAAAAATAGTGATAAGACTATTGAGTGTGTTTTTCAGTCCATGGAGTCCATCTTAGGTGCTGCTGCCGACATATCCAACACCTGGACCCTCACCTCTAATTTCCGACTCAGTGGAAAAAAACACTAATTGAATATGTTTTTCAAAAGATTGCATTGTGATTACATTGAGTTAATTCACCAGGAATACTGTTTTGACTATGGTGCACCTGTTATTTTAGGACAGCCCCACAAAGGCAGCCATCTATTGTTACGAGTTACGTACGAGATGGTAGCCCACTGAGCGATGAGGCATCGGTGCAGGGGCCCATCACTGTGGATGTAACAGCGGCACCTCTACCCACTGGACCACCGATACCACCAGCCCCAGTAGTAGAGAGTGAACGCTGCCTGAGTGCATTGAACGAGTTTAAGGAACAGAGGCCGCCAAGGTTTGGTGGAGATACTGACCCACAGGTAGCTAAGGACTAGATGTAGGATGCCGTCAGAGTTTTCATATTAGTAGGGACACCATCCAACCTTATGGTGATCCTTGTCGTGAGTCTCCTACACACAACAGTAGTTAGATGGTGGAGCTTGATGCTCAAGGTGCATGAAGAGGCATCTTTACTCTAGACAAACATTGAGTGTCTCTTCCACTTAGAGATTGTTTCAGACACCCTTAGTGTGGTTCGGATTGAAGAGTTACTTCATCTGCAGTAGGGCAGCATGACAGTAGCTCAGTACTCAATGATGTTCACTGACCTCTTCTGATACTCAATGAATATGGTACGGGACACGTTCTTCAGGACCCGAACCTTCGATCAGGGACTCAAGAAAGATATCATGGCTTCAAAGATTCCCCTCAGCATCCCAATGCAGGCAGGGGTGCTGGATCAAGGCCTTCTAGGGGATAGTTTTCTCCCTGAGAAGACATCAGCAGTGAGACCCACCACAGGACGACACTTGGCGGAGTCTTATGCAACCGGCAGTAGACAGCTGACACAGATGTCTAAGACGACCCGACCATCATGTGGGCAACCTTAGGATTCAAGTTCAATTGTGTGGGGCACAAGAAACAGAGCCAGCCTTACGAGGATCCGGAAGTGCTATGCATGTGGTGGGCAGGGCCACATAGATCGTGGATGCCCAACCCGCCATGAAAATAAGCAGTAGAAAGTAGTGGGACTTCCCAGGCAGAGTCAGAAGTTTGACTGTGGTGGTTCCCCAGGAGCAGGCAAACGAGGAAGAGGAGCTGGCCGACCAGCGGGTGGTGGACGATGTTTTGAGGCTCTACCACCACCACCAACAGGAAGTCCACCCTGACCACAGGGAGCTGGCGGATAAAGGTGCGCACAGCTCCTGCCAGTCGAGTCCTATGGCCATGGGGCACCATAGATGATTCGAAGTACTATCTATGTCTACTCCACCCTTGCTGTAGTACTTATAGACACAGGTGTGGGTCATTCTTTTATTGCCGCTTCCCTAGTTCGGAACTTGGACATTCCGACGTAGCTGTTGGCATAATCCTTACAGCTAGAGACTCCTATGGGGGCAGACTCGATGATTATGCACTGGTGCCGGCAGTGTGAGATTACTGTAGGAGGCGAGATCTTTGGCTAGTATCTTCTTGTATCAACGTTGAGGCCTTACGAGGTCATCTTGGTTATGGACATGTTATCTACTATCCTTTCTCAGATCGAATGTATTAGGTCTAAAGTGCATTGTGTCTACATGAATGGGACCAGGTTAAACATCATCGGCGAGAAGGGAGCCTTTCCAGTGCATGATGTACTTTCGTAGATGGGTGGGAAGACGATCACACATTGGTTGGCTAGTATCATCCTCAGAGCGGGTGATGTGCGATGTCTGAGTTTTCCAGTTGTGGTGGATGAGTATACGGAATTTTTTCCTGACGACTTTACAGAAATACCTCATCACAAAGAGGTAGACATCTACATATACATGTATCCTTATAAAACACTAATATGTACTCCAGAATATAAGATGGCTCCCGCTGAGCTTCGTGAGCTACGTGTACAACTGGAGGACTTGTAGGGGAAGGGATTTATCCGACCCAGTGTTTCACCTTGGGCTTCTCTGATTTTGTTCACCAAGAAGGAAAATGAGAGCTTGCGACTGTGTGTCGACTTCCATCGCCTGAATCTGGTCACCGTGAAGAACATGTATCCACTCCTGAGGATTGACGACCTCTTTGATCTGATCAAGGGAGCACAGTGGTTCTCGAAGATAGACCTCAGGTCGGGCTATCACCAGCTCAAAGTTTGAGACGAGGATGTTCAAAAGACAGCCTTCAGGTGTCAGTATGGCCAGTATGAGTTCTTGGTTATGCCCTTCAGTGCATCCAACACTCCATCAGTGTTCATGAGTCTCATTAATAGGATCTTCCAGCCTTACCTCGATCGATTTGTCGTTGTTTTAATCGATGAAATACATATTTACTCGACTACTAAGAAGAAGCACGCCTACCATTTGCGGGTAGTACTGGAGACACTCCAAGAGCACCGGCTTCATGGTAAGCTCTCGACGTGCCAGTTCTGGATTTGAGAGGTTCACTTCTTGGGAAACATCATCTCGGAGGCTGGAGTTGTAGTGGATTCAGCGAAGATCAAGGAAGTACTTTCTTAGAATCCACCCTGGATTGTGGAAGAGGTGCTAAGTTTCATAGTCCTGGCTGGGTAATATCAGAGATTTGTGCCAGACTTCTCTTGAGTTGCAGAACCACTTTCAAAATTGATGAAGAAGGGAAAAAATATCATGTGGTCAGATAGATTCCATCAGAGCTTTTAGGAGCTGAGGCAAAGAATGAACAGTGCACCCAACTTGAGGCTACCAGAGGAGGGAATAGGGTACAGAGTTTACTGCGACACATCAGGGACCAGACTCAGGTGTGTCCGAATGAGGGAGTGAGCAGCGATCACCTATGGTTCACGGTAGTTGAGATAGCATGAGCAGAACTATGTTACCAATGACCTGGAGTTAGCAGTAGTGGTCTTCACCTTGAAGATGTGGCAACACTATCTGATGGGTGAGCGCTTCATAGTCTACTCCGACCACTAGAGTCTCAACTACATTGTCTCGCAGAAGGACCTGAACATGAGACAACGGCGATGGATCGAGTTCCTCCAGTACTATGACATCAATATAGTCTATACTCTTTGGAAAGGGAACGTTGTAGCAGATGCTCTCAGTAGGGGATCGGGCATTCAACTACTGGGAGATGAGACGGAGCAGATAGCCACGATGGAGATGTCATTTATGGATAAATATGGAGGATACTTTCTTCAGTCTCTCAAAGTCACCCCTCCACTTCTTCAGTGAGTCAGAGAGGCCCAGTGCGGGGACGTTGACTGTGAGACGTGATGTTCTTAGATATCCACAGTGTAGGCGCCTGATAAATTTTCTGAAGGAGGGGAGCATGTAATCCTCTTTAAGGGTCGTTCCATGGTACCAGTTGCATTACATGAGGAACTGATGAGGGAGTTTCACACTTCCCCTCTAGCGGTACATTCAAGAGTGGAAAAGATATATCCAGACCTCAGACGATAGCACTAGTGACCGGGTATAAAGAAGGTTGTAGCAGATTTTGTCTCCTGATGCCTCACTTGCTAGCCAGTGATGGCGAAGCACCAGGTACCAGCAGGCTTGGTACAACCCTTAGAGGTCCCAGAGTTGAAGTGGGATAGGATTTCCATTGATTTAATGATGGGGATTCCACGTACGTCCAGAGGACATGACTCTATCAGGTAGATCGTAGACCAACTCACAATGTCAGCCCACTTCCTACCAATCAAAGAGTAGGGCTAAGTAGAGATCCTGGGACTCCTCTACATACGGAATATCGTATGGCCTCATGGTGTGCCATCGACTATCATCTTCAATAGAGATTCTCGTTTCACTTCCCAGCTATGGAAGGGATTGTAGGAGGCTTTCAAGATGCAGCTTTGCTTGAGCATTGCCTTCCTTCCTCTGACGGATGGTCAGACTGAGAGGACCATTCAGACTCTTGAGGACATTCTATGTGCTTTTTTCTTTGACTTTGGTTGCAGTTGGGAGGATAACTTACCATTGGTGGAGTTTTCTTACAGCATTAGTTACCACTCCACCATCAGGAGGGACCCTTACGTGGCACTGTACGAAAGACCATGCAGAACACCTCTGTGCTGGACTGTCCCAGGAGAGATAGCACTTATAGGACCAGAGTTGGTGCATGCTATGACGAAGAAGGTGCAAATCATCTAGGGGCAGATGAAAACTACACAGAGTAGAAAAAAGTCCAATGCTGATAATATACAAAGACTACTGGACTTCGGGGATGGCGACCACGTCTTCTTACGGGTCTCACCTTGACGAGGTCTACGGTGATTTGGCCAAGGTGGCAAGAAATCTTCGCGCTTCATCATACATTTCCAGTTCCTCGGCAGAGTAGGTGAGGTGGATTACCGCCTGGACCTTCTACCTCAATTGCACTGGGTGCATGACGTCTACCACGTATCTCACCTGAGGAGATACATGCAAGATCTATCCCAAATAATCGACCATGAGGAACTAGGCATCAATTATGGGGAGATATTCATGGAGGTCCCGGTAGAGATCGTGGATTGACAGGAGCGGGTCCTACGTGGACAGTCGATTCCTATGGTGCGCATTCGTTGGCAGCATGGGAACCTCCATGAGAGCACATGGTGGAAGGAGGCTCAGATGCATGATCATTACCCACATTTGATTCCCTAGTGTGTGGTGTAGATTTTCGGAGACGTAAATCCCTGAGGTGGGGGTAATGTAAAGACCCATAAATTTCAAAATTAATTTTTTTTCTTAAATTTTTTGGAATATTACGAGTATGTTGTTTCTGACGGCGCCTGATTCCGTGGCCTGGTGTGCCTGGAATCAAATTCTGAATTTTTGTTCAGGTATGTTCAGTAAACGTATGTGTGGGTTTTTCTATCTTTTAAACTGGTGCATGGAATTGAAATCTGAGGGTCCCAATGAACTTGTAGCACCGATATTCACCTAAGGGTTCCTTTACCGCAATTGCGTTTTATGCGGGTAGAAAGATATAATTTGGGGATTTGTAGAAAATTAAATAAAATTGTTATATTGTACAATTTTATCTAATACATATTTATTTCCTCAAAAGGGGATTTGGGGTGTGGCCCACCCCCAACATAACCTCCCATTAGAGGATTTAGTGTGGTGGGGACCACACGATCCCAAACCCTTTCTCCTCCCCTCAACTCCCTTTAACTCCTCTTAAATTTTTACACCTCCCCTCATTAATGGAGGAGCCACTCCAACTCCCTTCTCTCATGAATGTGCCAACTCTTGAGATTAATTAATTCCACTTAATTAATCTAGATTTTAATTAATTTGAAATGCATGGAAATTTTATAATATTGTGAGACTTTTATTTCATTTGCATTGGAAAATATTATATTGGGGAGGCTATGGACAAATAGAAGAATAGTGTTCATTCTATTGATGAAGAACACCATTATTCAACAAAGAACATATCCGAAAAAGAATACAAAGAACTTCTCCAACGACCCTCCCTCTTCAGACGCTCCCCGACATCAACAGAATCTATGTCTGTATTCCACGACGCCCGACCTCCGTGATGCTCGTCTTTTGAGGATTATTGACATGCACTGTTCTTGAAATCTAGGTAGGGGTTTTTTATAATTTTAAGTGATTAAATTGTACCACGTTTTCATTGAATTCCTTGGTTTGTCTTCATCCATATGCTATCACCTAAGGCGGAGGGCACAGTCCAAACGAACACGACCCGAAGACCCTCCGTTGATCCTTGTTTTAATTCACGATGGAGGCAGTGATGGAAGAGGAGGCGATGACTGGAGGAAACGGCAGCAAAGGCGGCTGCGCGCCGTCCCGAAGAGGACCGTGGAACCGGGTGTCGCGCAGAAGGAATACAGCGGCCCTGCTTGGCTGAAGAAGAACTGGTCGGCTAAAGCCGGCTAGGCTGGAAGAACTGCAGCTCCTCTTGGAGTCGCGCTGTGGAAAACCACGGCCCGTGCTCCGCGGGCTACTTTGGCGGCGAACCTGGCAGCCACCTTCCAGGCGGGATGAAGGGAGCCGCGGAACCCGATAGTTCCGCATGCAGAGGAAGAGTGGCCCACACGTGAGGGCCGCTCATGCCAAAGGAGACCGGCCGGCTACGGCCGGCCGGGCAGGAGGGGCGGTGCCGCTCGGCGTCTCCATTTCATGAAACTAAGGCCCCCCCTACACTGCTCAGCCATCTGGTCTACCCACATGGCAGGCCACCCCCCACTGGGTCAGACCCGCCGAGCCAGGATGGCCCAACCTGCCAGCCCACCGGGCTTGACGGGCCGAACCCATTTTACTTATGTGCGAGAACTTCTTAACCGTGCGTCCGATCAACGCGCCGTCTGTGGCCCTAGGACCATTTCAAAGAGTCAGTACTTTTGCTAAAATCTATGTTATTTTTGAACAACTTTGGAAAATTCCTTGGTTTTGAACGAGTGTAATTCCAACCAGGCCCCTAGAATGGAAAAGCCAATAACTCTCAGACCGAGCATCTGATTGACGCGCCGTCTGTAATATTTTTGTTTTTTATGATACCAAACTTTGAGATACATCAAATCTAGACTTCATGACAGTTTATGTATCGACCCCCTTTGATCATGGAGCAAACCCCCCCCCCCAGAATCGATCGTGATGTCTGCGGGTACCCTAGAGTTGGCTGCGACTGTGTTGACTACTATACTGGAATCCTCCGTGGGTTCGACAGTGACGACTACCATACTGGAATCCTCCTTGGGATTGACAGCGATGACTACCATACTAGAATCCTCCATGGGTTCGACGGCGATGACTACTGTTCTTGTATCTTGTGTGGGTCAGGTGGTTTTGACCTCTATACTTCTATCCGATGTTGGTCCGACATGGTAGCTAGTCTTGTATCCTGTGTGGGTCTCTACAGCTTAGCTGGTCATGTATCCTATGTGGGCCTGATAACTTGTATGGATCAGTGATTGCATCTGATCATCTCTATCGCTAAAAGAAATATGTATACCTATGTGAGCTGAGTCTTGACATTCAATCATTATCATCGATGTGATTGACTTAATTTACTGTCTGGACTTGGTTGTGCTTTTTCTTGAGAGTTGGAGCCGAACTGAGACTGATAACATAGGTATATGAATTGGAATATTCCTATGTACAGTTGGTTGATACTTCATGTTTTTATCTTTCTTATGTGTTTTATCCTTAGTTGATTTTGGGAGACCTTCGGGGTCTCAGGGTCCCTAATGAGTATCGTATACTCACCCCTGCATGGGATATGCTTGCACTACATTGTTGGATGTAGACGATTGATGACACTGATTGAGGTAGAGACTCATAGAGCTGGAAAGTACCTGGAAGTGGACCACTTGGCGAGATGTACATGGAGCAGATGGACAGACCTGAGGTGCTGAGGAGATCATCTATACCCACCCTTCAGGTGGGATTCCTGGAGGATGACTCAGTGGTTGTTGTTTTACTTTACTGCAGTTGTACTAGCTTGTCAGTTGTACAGTACTTTACAGTTGGGTTTGTATACTGGCCCATTTAATTTTCATCACATACTTTTGTATTCAGTTTTACCTACTGTTTACTTCTAGTTGGATACACTATTTTGTTTTTTTACTTTAATAAAGGAAATGCCTACTCATCTTAGGGATTTACGCCTTTTGTTCTAGTCGTCAGCCCCAGGCCTATGGATGTAGGGCTTGGGGTAGTCATGGCACGAGCCCCATGGACGGGTCGTGGTAGGTGGTGTAGGTGGAGGGGCGATGTTGTGAAAGTGGGTGGGGGTGGGGAGTGTGCAGGTTGGGGGGTGGGATGTGCAAGGGTTAAGGGCTTGTTTTATGTTTTTTGATTATTGGGGTAAATGGATTGTTTGGTGATTGGTTTATACTTGTTTTATATTTGTTTTATGTTTGTTTTATGATTTTTGTTTAGTGGGGTTTTATGTATTATTTTTCGTGGGGATTTATGTTTTTTGTTTAGTGAAATGGCTAATACATGATAGATTGGATTTTTTAATAAATAAAATTATTTTAAATCAAAATACACTAAGGGGGGATGTAGGAGGGTAGGGGTTGTTCAGTAGTGGGGGATGTCTAGGTGGGGGTTGGTTTTCCAGGGGGTAGGGGGCCTCATGGGGGTAGGGGGATATAGGGGTGTGGGGGAGGGGGTTTGGGCTTTCCCAAGGAGTGGTGTGGGCTATCCAGGCAGTCAGGGTGGGGTGTCTAGGTGGGGGCGGGGGTGTGGGGTGTCCAAAGAGGGGGGTGATCTGTCCAGGTGGTGGGTGGTGGCTATCTAGGTGGGGGGAGATGTTCAGGTGGGGGGGGGGGGTAGGGGGGGGGGGGGGGACTGCCCAAGGAGGGGGTGGGTTGTCCGGGGATGGTGGGGGGGGGGGGCTATCTAGGTGGGGGAGGGGTGTGGGCTGTTAAGGGGCTATGTTGTCAAAGGGGGTGGGGGTGGTCTGTCCAGGTGGGGGAGGGATTGTTCGTTTTCTAAGGAGGTTGGGGGTGGGGGTGTGGCTTATCAAGGGGGGTGGGCTGTCCAATGAGGGTGGGGTGGGAAGTCTAGGAGTGGGAGGGGGTGTTGGTTGTCCCAGGTGGTGGGGGGTGGGCTGTCTAGGTGGGGGGGGGGGGCTGTCCAAGGGGGTGGGGGTGGGCTCTCTTGGACACCTCTTACCCCTTGGATATCCACCCACCCTAACCCCCCCCCCCCCCACCCCCATAGACCCCCCGACCGCCTAGATAGCCCCTCCACCCTTGTGGACAGCCAACCCACCCCCCTGGAAACCACATACCCCCTAGACAGCCCCCCCCCCCCCTCCGTGGATAGCCCGCCCGCCCCCTGGACAACCTGTACCCCCTGGAAAGCCTTGCCCACCTCCTAGACACCCCGTCCCCCCGTGGACAACCCCCAACCCTGTGGACTGGCCGCCCACCCCTTGGAAACCTCGTACCCACTGGACAGCCCCGCCACCCCTGGACATCCTTACCACCCCCTGGACACCTCATACCCCTTTTACACCCCCACACCCCCTCATAAATCACCCCACCCCTGGACACCCCTGACCCCCCTGAACAGCCCCACCACCCCCGTTGACAGCCCACCCACCCCCTGGACAGGCCGTACCCCCTGGACAGCCCCCCACCCTTATGAACAATTCTCATTTACTTAAATATATTTTTGATTAAACATAAATCTTATTGAATTTATTTTGATGAAATTACTTATAAAAATTAATTTTTTACAAAATGGATAGAATTTTGGTGCCTGAAACTAATCATATCTCAAGTGATTTTCAAAACAATTTTGAGAGTTATTTAGATTTTACATTTCACAATGCTTCATATAGTGGTCGCATACACTACCCATGTTCCAAATGAATTGGAAGTCCTTGGTTGAGATGTGAAAAATTCATCTACCACAAAACCAATGGGGGAGAAAATGATATCTAAAATTGCTGATGATCTAAATGAGAGGATTAGAGTAGAGAATTTGTTATATGACCAGTTTCCATTTATTCATCATCATCAAAAAGAAAGGATTCAGACCCAATTATACTTTTATAGGAGCACACATGATGCTTCTAATGAAAATAATGATTTTTTCCGGGAGAAAAAATTGAATAATGCTACCACGACTCGAGTATATCAACAATGCGATAAAATGAAAAATCTGGAATTTTTAATCTGATTATTTCATGGGAAAACTATCTATTGGATTTCTAATACAGAAATCAATTACATTCTTACCTTCTTTAAGAATTTACTTCTAGATGATATAGATATTCCCTTGAACCACTATATGGTAGAAAAGTTAGTTGAGGAACATGGATTTTCAAGAAACAAAATTCATGCTTGCCCAAAATATTATAGTTTTTTTAAGAGGAAACCACTGAATGAAATGATTGTATCAAACGTGGTTCATCCCACTAGAAGTCAAAATCTGATGGAACGCCATTTTTCATGCCATAGAAAGTAATGTGGTACTTTCTATAGATCCCCAGACTCTAGAATATTTTTATGTCTGATGAAATATCAATAAAAATGAGATGGAATGATACCGAGAGAGAAAAGACTAATGATGAGTTGGTTCACCCTGCAGATGAATTTTCATGGTAGAGATTTGATGCTTGATATTTTTATTTTGCAGATGATGTGCATAATGTGAGGTTGGGTCATTCATGCAACAGTTTTAATCTGTTTGGGTAGATGTCTACTTTTCACAACACATGGCCAGTTTTTTTACACATTTATAATCTTCCTCCGTGGTTGTTTATGAAAAAACCTTCCACTTTCATGTATATACTCATATCTGGACCTTCTGATCCCTACATTAATATTGAAATATAAATTAAACCTTTAATAAATGAGTTTAAACTACTTTGGGATGTGGGTGTGCACACATACGATGCATATTAGAAAGACATATTTCAGATGTATGTTGTGCTTATGTGGATGATCAATGATTTTCCAGCTTATGCAATGATGTCTGGATGGGGCATGAAGGGAAAACTATCATGTCTTAATTTAATGTAGAATACACAATCCAGAAGACTGAAACATAGTTGTAGTTCCAGTTTTATGGGACATCGACGATTATTGTCAATGGATCCTCCATATAGAAATAATCTTCGAAGATTTATTAATACCATAGAGACAGATTAATCCACCTCAGCCGATGTCTGTAACTGATGTGCTTATTGAATTGAAATATTTCATTTTTTCATTTGGGAAGTGTCAAATGAAATCTGGAAAGAGAAAGAATGTTTCCATTGAAACCTTTTATAATTGGTGGAAGAGGAGTACCTTTTTTTTATTTTCATTATTAGTCAACCAATTTATTTCCTTATTTCTTATATGTAATTCACATTGAAAATAATATATGTTAAATGTTTCTTTTTATAATTCTAAATGTTAAGGGAAAGATAAAATATGATTTACGGTCTTAGTGTGACTTGGTGGATTGCGGTATTAGACAATAATTGCTTCCTGTGCGTATCAGGGATAAAATGGAAATTTCTATGTGATTCTAATGTGATGAAACCTTCAAAAAAATCTTCTGGAAGTATTACAGACTATTAGAGTTCCTTATTTATATTCAAGCAACATATCTAAATGGGTCAATAGAAGAGAGTTGAAACTAAAATCATTGACGAGTCATGATTATCATGTTCTTATGCATGAGTTTATTCCAATAGCATTCCATCTTCTTTTGACCAATAATGTTAGGGTGATTGTGATTCATTTGTGGCATTTGTTTAGAAATATTTGTTCAATTATGTTGTCGATGTCTTTTTTGAAAAAATGTTGACAGATGCCCCATTAATTTTTTGTGAGTTGGAGAAAATATTTCCTCCATCATTTTTCACATGCATGTTGCATCTAACTGTCCATATTTCCACTAAAATACTTCTCAGATGATCTGTTTCTTTTCATTGGATGTATCCAACTGAAATAAATATGTTCACATTAATGTCATATATCTGAAACTAGAATCATCCCAACAGTTCTGTCATGAATAGTTACATGGATCAAGAATGTATGGATTTTTGCTCAATGTATTTTTTTGATCATACTACAAGAATGAACAGACCAATGAGAAATAAATAAGAACGGTATTGGAAAATTGAACCCATCTTTCAATCACTTCCTCAAACAGAAATAATTACTGGATCATATACATTGAAGACATTAAGCCTTTAAGAGCGGGAGATGGCACATCGTACAGTTATGTTCAAATGTGATATGTTCGATGACTACATTAGTTAACTAAATTGAATATGTATATCTAACATATATATCTGTTAATCATATCATATTTTTTATCTACAGGGAACATAGAACAAGGATAAATAGAATGAATCGTTCGTTATCTTTGATGAGGAGAGAGTCTTTTCATAGATAAGAGTTTTCTGCTTGGTTAAAATTGAAGATAAATATATTACTATTTAAAATAATTAAGAAAATATTTATCTAATTTTAATATTCATTTATGTTTTAGGTTTTGAGTCTTCCAGCTGACTCGGTCTCTAAGGAAATAATAGCTTTGGATTTTTTTCTTAATACCATGGTTCATGACTGTAAATCAATTGTTATCAATCGGTACAAATTTATTTTCACAGAACGAGTAATGAACATGATAAAACAACATGATTTTTTTATGGTTACTGCCACAAACTATTGTTATGCTAGTGCATCGGATAGTAGACCACGATTTGAAAATGTGTGTTATTATGGAGTTGTTTAAAAAATAGTAATATTAGATTATTACTGTCATGGATGATTCAAGATGATGAAATGCCATTGTTTTGATTTGATGACGAGACATGGCACATTTGTTGATGATTGTGGATTTCTAGTTATTAATATGACTTTCCCTCTTGTTACCGAAAACCATATGTATTGGGATCAATGGCTAAACATGTTTTTTATGTCAAATACCAACTTCATCCTGAATTTGGTGTCATAGTTGAAGTAATTCCTAGCATATTATTGATGATGGTGATGATGGAATTGCCATTGTCCCGCCTTCCATTAGAACCAATCCATTTATTTCTATTGATGACTCTAATAGCTCAATTGTTAGAGCTGATTGTGAACCTAAAATTTTCGTGGAAAATATATAGAATCATCCATACATGTTCTTAATTCTTTTGGTTTAACACGTGTTGGGTTGTTAAAGTTTGATCTATTCAAATTTATTTAATATTGATTACAAATATGTTGTGTTCGATTTGACCGTTATCTACATTTTCAATGTTTATTGGTTGGAATTATTATTTGAATTGAATTTTTTAATTTGGAATTGAACTGTATTTAAAACTACAATACCAAAATTTCTAACTTGGTGAATAATTCAATGCTTCAGCTGTGATTTCTATACATCTTTTATGAATATAAGACCTCTATTTAACATTTCACCAGGTAATGAACATGATGGTTTGTATTCTTCTGTAAAACATGTATTAAAACCTGCATCATCTACCTGAGCTAAAGAATGTAAATTTTTTATTTATTTTGTCACCTGCTTCACCACTTATAAATCCAGTAGAATCAATGTACTATGATTTTAATAGACTGATGACACTTAGTAAATAATAGTCCTACTAAAAACTGAATTTCCTTATTACATATTGTTCAATTTATTGACTTCATTAAATATTTTTTCAAGCTCACCTAAAACAATGGTTTGTTAAATTATCAATCAATCCCCATATTCCCTGTCATTTATTTTGTTTTTGGGTTACACATTAATTAACTTTTTGCATTTACTTCTATATATCTTTTCAAATTCAAGAAAATTAAAGCAATTGAAGAGAGGCGATGAAAACAGATTATGGACAACAGTCGTTCCATGGCTGAGCCATGAATTCCACCACTCGTGCCTGTAGTGAGTATTTTATATCAGATATATTTATTTGAATAATATATAATTTCATGTGATTAATTTTTTTTAACATTTTTTCAGGATCCATATATTAGGCGACAATTATTTGATAATCTGCCTAGTAGTGGTACCAGTACACATGGTGTTCATATGAGGGGGGGGGGGTGGGTGGGTACAGGAGCTGGATGATCTGGTCGGCGTACCCAATTAGACCCTACCACTCCAACTGACATACCATCCATCCCACATTTTGATCCCAGTATGTCGTTAGAGACACAAAAGATATTTAGCCCTCCCATGTTTTGACCGCCCTTTACATCTAAGACTCCTCAACCTTCTGTACCATATCTGATGATGATTCCCACTCCCCACCCAGCATTTGGCCAGCTATCCCTGTCATCTTCTTTTACTTCTACTTCTTTCTCTCCTAGATTTTATATTCCATATTCATCAACTACTGCTCCACTAGAGTCTGTCCCTACGGAGCATACATTAAAACCCACTCCATCTGTACATGGTGTTCCTTCATTTTTTGTGGATCCAGCAGCGCCCATTGATCAAACTACTGCAGGTATACTCATACAACCCTGACAAATTGTTACACCATTATTTATTTTCATTATAACATGTATTGATATAATATTTTTTTCATTCAAAACAGATACCTATACTGATATGAGGTAGGGGAGGGGACATAAATGCATGCGCTCAGTGTGGAATCGTTGCACGTAGTTTATGGTGGACTACAATAAAGATAGTCAGATCATTGAAAAATCCATGCAGCAATATCAGAGTTTTTTTCTGACACATTCCAAATACTCTAAAATAATTTCTATCAGCCTGCTCTCATAGAGACAACTGCAAAATGAAGTCAATGATAAAGCCTCGGTAGAGAAATGGTTAAAAATATATTTTATTTAATAAAATATATTAATTTTTGGATTTATATGAATTAATATTTTGGTTTCAGTAGCCGTTTTATTTATCCTATGGTGAGGGTGCATGGCCAGCACATCTAAAGGATTTAGGAGAGCTTTGGAGAGCATATAAGCATTAGTTGTACATTGGATAGGGTGCTAGAGTGTGCACAGAGTTAGATGCAGTCCGTATCGTGGATCATTTTCTATTAGAACAGTACCTACACATGATTAATCATTGGGAGACTATCCAATTTACGGTATTAATCAAATTATAATTATATAAATGAGAATTTTCATGTTTTTAGTTAGTACTAATTATTGAAATTTATTTCGGATGCATATAGAAGAAATAAAAATACATTGATGCTAAGAAATACGTACACACATTGGGACGTACTATGATTCCAGACCATGAGAGACATCGAGTATGCCAGTTTATAATCTTTCATTATGACTTTTACTTTCTATTGATTCCTCCATAATTTATTAGATTTCTATTATTGTTATATAATTTTAGATATGGAATTACTATGTTTATTTGGTATCCTATTCTAAATTATGGTTTTCTACATACAATGTCATTGTAGAGGCATAAATTCAATATAGAATGATGTGTGACTCGAGAAAAACTGTTTTTCTCGAGTAGAAAGAAGAAATATGGAAGTGTGGTTAATGAAGTGACTCAGTAGTAGATTGTAAGTTTTAATTTGTAGATTTAAAATTTTAATCACTATTTTTATATTTATAATCTATTTATATTTGTAACAGTCTGCTTTAGAAGCTCTTGATGCACAAAAACTTGACAATTTTGGGCCACACGATCACTTACATATGTTTTTGGGAGATTAGTACCCTGGTAGAGTATGCTGCTGACATGGGAATAGTATAGTTCTGACAAGGTGTTGGACCTCCTCAGGTACGATTTACATTACCACCGAGTTGAAGAAGGATAAGGCACTGGTAGAACAGGCTAAAAAAGGGCCACAAAGAAGGCAGGACTGTCTACTAAGGAAAACACTGCATTTTTTAATCTGATGGAAGTCTTACGTCCAACACTTCTACCAGGGGCCAACACTACTTGTGATGAATATATGTCATCGATGCATTTTATATATGGTGCACCAGGTGGCAGTTCTAGTGGTAGTCGAGATTATTTCCTGGAGGTGGCAGAGGCGGAGGAGGAAGAGGGCGAGGAGGAGAAGGAGGATGAGGAGGAGTCTGAGGCGGAGGAGGAGGGTGATCAAGAGGCCGAGGACGTGTACGATGATGTGGAGGAGGGCGGGGACGATTATGGAGAAGATGATGAGGATGAGGGTGAGGGTTACGATGATGGTGATGATAGTGATGGTGATGAGGGACAGATTGATCCGTAACATTTTTGACTGATATTACTGACCTTTGATGTTTATTGATTTGTTGTGCCTAAATATATATGTTATTAAGTAGGTCAAATTATCATTATTTTTTATCTATTTTAATGAAATTGTAACTTCTTGGTTGAATTTTGAAAATTAGTGGTCTAAATAGCAGTTATTATAATGAAATTATTTTTTTAACCTTGAAATACGTTGCTTTGAAAATCTATAAATACCATCCCATGTGTCTGGGATAGCCCCCAGACAAACCCCGCCCCCACCCTCCTCCCTGAACCCCGGACATCCCCCAGACAACCCCACAGACATCCCCCACCCTCTTCTATGGACCCCGGAGATCCCCCCTCCTCCATGGACCCTAGAAATCCCCACCCCACCCTCCTCCCTAGACCCCAGACAACCCCCCTCCTCCCTGGACCCTGGACAGTCCCCCCTCCACCCTCCTCCCTGGACCTCGAACAGCCCCACAAATAGCCCCCGCCCCCACCCTCCACCCTGGACCCTTGAATCCCCCCTCTTTCTAGACCCTAGAAAGCCCCCCCCCCACCCACCCTCTTTCCCAGTCCCCAGATAGCCCCCACCCTCCTCCCTAGGCCTCGAACAACCCCTACCCTCCTCCCTGGACACTGGAAAACCCCCACCTTCCTCCCTGGACCCTGAACACACCCCGAATAGCCCCCCACCCTCTTCCCTAGACCTCAGACAACAATCTCCTCCCTGGACCCTTGGTAGCCCCCCATGTTCCCCGCTGGACCCCGGACAGTCCCCAGACATGCCCCTCCTCCCTGGACCATGGAAAGCCCCCCACCCTCCTCCCTAAATCCCAGACATCCCCCAGAATCCTCCCCGATTCCCAAAAAACCCACATCCACCTCCCTGGACCCCGGAGATCCCCCAGATAGGCCCCCAGATAACCCCTTGGACAGCCCACCAGACAGTCCCTCACCCTCCCCACTGGAGGCCAAACAGCCCCCAACCCTCCTCCCTGGACCCTAGACAGCCCCCTCACCTGACATCCCAACATTGGTAGAGTGGTGATTTGGTATATATAAAATGTCATTACAATTCACGAATGGATAAGGACTACCAACCTTTATTCTAGAAAAAATCACACTCAAAGTGTCTCTTTTTTTTAAATGGACATTGTTTTATGTAAAAATAAAAGACATATAGAAAACAGACCAAACGTATTAGGATTGTGTTGATACTTTATCACAAGGATCCATGGGTCATTTTTGACATGTACGAGTCAACATCGACTCAATCCTAGGCACAGTGTGGCCGGTACCACTCAAAGTGTCTCACCGTTATTTGAAATGGACAACATTTTAAGTGAAAACAACAACTTGCATACGAAAAACTGACCAAACGTATCCTGATTGTGTTAATACATCAGTAAAATGATCCATGTGTCATATGTGATGTGTACGATTCATCCTCACCTCAATATGAGGAAACGTGTGGCCGATATCACTCGAAGTGTCTTTCTTTTATTTAAAATAGACACTATTTTATGCAAAACAACTGTAATATGGAAAACTAATCACTCGTATTCGGATTGTGTTCTGATACATGGTTCATTTTGAACATGTACGAGTCAACCCCGCCTCAATCCAAGGCATGGTGTGGCCGATACCACTCAAAGTGTCTCACTTTTATTTGAATTGGACAACATTTTATGTGAAAACAACATCTGGCATATGGAAAACTGACCAAACATATTCATTTTCTGTTTATAAATTAGGAAAATTATCCATGGGTCATTTTGGATGTGTAAGAATCAACCCTGGTTCAATCTGAGGCATGGTGTTGTTGGTACCACTCAAACTGTCTCACTTTTATTTGAAATGGACATGATTTTAAGTGAAAACAACAACTTGCATATAGAAATCTGAACAAATGCATTTGTATTCTTTTGAGACATTAGTAAAACGATCCATGGGTCATTTGTGACGTGTAAGAGTCAACCCCTCCTCAATCCAAGGCACTGTGTGGCCGGTACCACTTAAATTGTCTCACTTTTATTTGAAATGGACAAGATTTTAAGTGAAAACAACATCATGCATACAGAAAAATGACCAAAAACATTTTGATTGATTTATACTTTAGGATAATGATCCATAAATCATTTTTGATGTGTACGATTGAAACCCGCCTCAAACTGAGGCATCGTATGGATGATATCACTCAAAGTGTCTATCTTTTGATTTAAATGGACACTCTTTTATGTAAAAACAACAAATATTCATAAAACCAAAAAGATATATTTTGATTGTGTTTGTACTTTAAACAAAAGATCCATGGGTCATTTGTGACGTTTACCAGTCAACCCCATCTCAATCCAGGGCACGGTGAGGTTGGTACCACTCAAAGTGTCTAACTTTTATTTGTAATAGACAAAATTTTAATTTAAAACAACAACTGTCATACGGAAGCCTGACCAAACACATTTGGATTCTATTGGTACTTTATGACAACGATCAATCTATCATTTGGGACATGTACGAGTCAACCTTGCCTCAATCTAAGGCATGGTGTGGTTGGTACCACTCAAATTTTATCACTTTTATTTGAAATGGACAAGATTTTAAGAGAAAACAACAACAAGCATACACAAAACTGACCAATCCTATTCGGATTGTGATATACACTTTAGCATATGGATCAATGGCCCAGCTTTGCACAATCAATTTCTCATGTGAGGAACTCCTACCCCTATTCTAAGACACATTACATTTAATATGCCAATTCTTTCCTCAAACAAGGGGATTTAGGACCAAACCGAAGTCCCTATGGGAAACCAATACCAAAGACATAATTTAATATTCATACCCACTACCCAAAATGGGGATTCATCTCACATCCCCCCCCAGGAGACCAAATTACAAATTTCCACATACCCCTTTATTTAAATTGAAAAGTCTATGAAAAACATGTAGTTTGTTCTGGAAACCCATCACATATATCGAGATTCGCAAATGCTTCCCAATAACACATCATGAACCATTTATACATGGATACATAATCATTAAGGGAATATAAACATCCTATGTGCCTCCTATAACTCATCATAGTTCTAATAAAATGACCACTAACGTTTTCTATTTTATGGGTATCATGATCCTTGTCCACTCTTCCCATGTTTTTCTTTTGGTTTTATGTTAGTCAACCCAAGACCATGAGTATGCATCATATGTTCTTATTATAACATGTAGTCTTTTTCTCTTGTGTGTATTGGTGTTGTGGTTTGAGTGAGAAGTGAATTCTAAATTTTGAATACTATTTTGGGTGTTATTTCTTTTCAATTTTAAATTTCGTAATTCTGGTGTATTGGACTCTGGCTGTATTGGTAATAAATTATAAATTTTGAATACTATTATGTTTATTGGATTCTAGATGTATTGGATTTTATTTTTGTATTGGTTTTATGGTGGTTATTTCATTTCAATTATGGATGTATTAAATTCTGGATTTTTCTCTTATGTTGTGGTTTGAGTGAGGAATGAATTCTAAATTTCTAAATTTATGAATCCTGGATAAATTTTAAACATCCCATATAGGCTTTTGGATTCTGGCCAAATGTGTTGTTGCAGGGATAGTTGCAGGTTGGAGGTGGAGAGTTGCAAGTTGGAGGTGGCTTCTGGCTGCTGTGGAGCTGCATCATATGTGTACCAACGGTTTTGAAAACCTTTGGTATAACCTCTTGATGTATATTATACCAATGGTTTTGTATAACTGTTGGTATACACTTATAAGAACAGTTTTGGGTTTATATTGTACACTATATACCATCGGTTCTAAACCGTTGGTATAAGGGTAACATATACCAACGTTCTGTGTAACCGTTGGTATATCTCTTACGTTAACACATACACCAATGGTTTACACAGAACCGTTGGTATAACACTATACCCACGGCTTACTTGGCCATGATTTCCTAGTCTTTACCAATGGTTCTAAACCATTGGTAAAGCGTAATATTCCTGTAGTACAATAGTTGATGATCCATTTGCATAACTAATGTATACATGATCTTGAGATATCAGCTCTGATTTTTTCCTTGAAAATCAGGAGGCACTACCTCTACGGTGAGAAGAGTTACTTATATTCTGATCAGAAGAGTATAATTATATATTCAAAAAATTAATCTAAACCTGAATTAATGGATATGGTTTATTCTATTAAAATACAATGATTTCTCTTTTCACTATCATCCTAGTATGGAAAATATGGTATCCGATGCTCTTATTAGAAAAGAACCCTCTACTCTATACATGTCACTGATTGAGAAAGGTAAAATCTTATTGGACAAGAAAATGTTATGTTTTCAAATCATAATGGTAGTGAATACATCATACCATTCCCATATGATTTCTCAACTACATATCTACGGGAATATCATGGAGGCATAAAGGGATGATCTAGAATTACAATATAAGGCAAATGAAATAATGTCATGGAAGCTGAAAGAGTTCAATATCGATAATTATGGTGTGATTCCATTTGAAACAAGGTTTTTTGTTCCCTCATCCATGTGACAAAGAGGGATTTATTTAATAATGCACCCAACTAACCTTTCTCCATTCATATTGGCAGCACCGAGATGTATCGGGATCTCTTATAACACAATTGGCATCGGAAAACACATCCATGTAATTCACCAAATGATTCCATATATGTTCTCAGAGCATATCCAATCCGACAAGAGTCGATTTGACAAGTCGTGGATCCCTATGGGAGTTACAGATAGGATGTTATGGTTGTTCGATGTCGGGATGTCGTAAATGCCTATCTAGGAATGTTTTGGGTAAAAGTATAGATTTGAACGTAAAAAGGGACCCTTGCCCATAAAAATGTAATCTTGTGAGAAAAAGAGAATATTTTGTGGAAGAATAGAATATTGCGCAAAACCCTGCACGCAAACCTATTCTGCACCAAATGTTATGTCCAACGACACTATTTCGCGCGTGCCCGCTGCAAGTCATGTGTAAAACCACTTGCACACGTGGAAATTTATGCCCACTCCATGCACAAAAAACCACTTGCGTGTTTGGAATTTTATGTACACCGCCTCCCTAGTTTCTGCCTATAAATACAAGTTCTCCCCTTCTTCCCGGAAGGCCCCCGAAGGTCGGTCGCTGCTCTAATGCAAGTAAGTCTTCATTTTCCACGCCTATGTGCAAAACCCACCATCATGCGTGCAGAACAACACTTTTTCACACAAATGCAGTAAGGTTCCTAATTTTTCACGCACAAGCACAACACCTATCTAATGGAACAGACACCTTCCCTATGGCGTGCCATCCCTTACAATTGCGTGCAATTTTTCCCTTTTGCGCGCACACCTTCCCTCTTGCGGACAAGAATTACATATTACACGAAAACCATCCCCCTTACATGAAATTCTCCCCTCTTACACGAAACACATCCAATATTGCATGCAATAGTGCCACGATTCCCAATCTTGTGTGCACCTATGCCACACAATGTAATCTTGTGCACCACCCATCCTGCATGTCACTCATATTACACGCAATAGTACCCAGACATGTGCTCACTGGTCCATACCACTAGGGTTGTGCCCCCTCGCCCCACCTCAGGTTTAGTGACAGCCTGCGGTCTTGGCCCTCTGGGCTAGTCCGTCCGCTCAAGTCACTGACACCCATGAAAAATGGAGAGTCTCACTATGAACTTTTCGGGTGGGGACATCGACAATTTCCATTGCACCCTTATGCGTAGCTACCTTCCTCCTATAAAATACCATGATTCGATATAATCCTCTAAACACTATGAAATTCCTTGAGTCAACATATTCCTCTTGTTCCCTTTCACGTGTTTTGAGATTATATTTTCATCATCAATTTCTCGGGTACCTTGAGTCGAACCATTTCTCAAGAAACTCATCTAATCCCCATCAACTGGCTTCTATACCAGGTTAAACCAGAAAGGGCCTCCCATGAATAAGTCCCAACACCAACCATTTCTAGGTTCTTTATTCCTAACATTCCTCTTTACATGACTATAAACTTTAGCACACACTATTATTCAATAATAGGATGCCTCTTACTCAATATAAGAGATTCCTTGTACACCATCCATAAGATTCCCATAGTCATATCTACACGACTATAAATTGTAGTGTTTTTTATTATTCAAACATTGGATACCTCTTTATCCCAACAAGAGATGCCATATGCTCCATGAATTTGATTCTAATAGTCAACACTACATGACTTTAAACTGTAGCTTTCCCTATCATTCTATAATAGGATGCCTCTTGTTCCAAATAAGAGATGGCTTATGTGCAATACATAATATGCATTATTCCATGATCACAATGTAATAACATCAAGAGAATTGGAATCTATTCAAACATTCCATGAAACCACTTCAGTCTTTGCATGTCCTTCATTAGGATATTCATCCTCTTCCATGTCCTAAGGGACCCCCAAACAACCTAGTCCCATGCCACCTCGGCTCACCTACCACTATGGGCCAATGACCCAAAACACTTTGGATGACTCCTCGATTCAGGTCTTATGTTTCCAACTTGGTCAATAATAGACCCTCATTTGTTTGTCCACATTTCAGGCTAACACGATTTTGATGCTATTTTTCTAAGGCGGTCAACTATTATCCTTCATCATCATGTAACCCTCACCGCATTCTGAATGTTGTGCATGTTAATAACACATTTCATCACTCTTTATTTGGACTTATTTCAATGCCCATGGCGTTATCAAGCTTGTGAACTAGAACAATGTTATGGCCCTTAATCATATGCCTCAACCCACCAGTTATTTGGGATGCCATCATGGCCATTCATGATGAAGAAATTACCGGAAGCTTCCATGCGTAAACCCCTCAACCATTTCTTCTACATAGGGACAGCCGGATAGCATCCTTGTGTAAGTCCCATTCACCATTGTCATTCCATAGCGGCACCCGGGAAGCTTCTATGTATAATCCCTATCAACTATTACAGCTCCAAAGCAGCAGTCGAGAAACTTCCTTTCGTAAGCCCCATTTACCATTGTCGGTCCATAGCGGCACCCGTGAAGCTTCAATGCATAAGCCCCATCCCCCATGGCTGCTTCATAGGGGCACCTAAGCAGCTTCCATGTGTAAGCCCCATCCACCATTGTCGCTCCATAGTAGCACCCAGGCTTCTTCCTTGCGTAAGTTCCATCCACCATTGCCTCTACATGGTGGCACCCGGGCTCCTTCATTGTGTAATCCCCATGAACCATTGTTGCTCCATAGAGGCACCCAAGAAGCTTCTTTACGTGAGCAACATTCACTATTTCCGCTCCATAGCGGCACCCGATATGCTTCATGGCATAAGCACCATCCCCCATTTTCACTCCATATAGGCACTTGGGTTGCTTCCTTGTGTAAGCCCCATTCACCATTAATGCTCCATAACGGCACCCGTGTTTCTTCCTTACGTAAACCCCATTCATCGTTGTCTCTCCATAGTGGCACCCAGGTAGATTCCATGCGTAAGCCCCTTTCACCATTGTCTCTCCTTATCTGCACCTGATTAGATTCCTTTTTTAAGCCCCATTAAGAACCCTTTATGGAAAATCCTTGGTGTTGTGATAATCAGGTCCTTGTGGCCTCTTGTTTCTCCCACCCTGAACGAATCACGTGTGATTAGAGTAACAATCGACCATGACATTCTCTATTGGCAGCCAAGAGTGTAATCCCATCACCATCATAACTACATGGTCTACGATCCTTGCCATGGTATGGAACATAGGAATCTTCCTTGAGGTTCAAGACCACCAACCATTGGTCCTTACCATCTTCATGTCGGATCCCCAATGCCACCTGAACTACGTGGAATTCGATCCTTGCCAAGGCAAGGTACGTAGGAATCCTCCCAGAGGTTCAAGCCCAACATCCATTGGATCCAACCCCCTTCACGTTAGCACCCAATCCTCTTGAACTATGTGGTATTTGACCCATTCCAAGGACAGGTACGTTGGAAGCATCTCTGAGGTTCAATCACAATACCCATTGGTTCCCACCCCCTTCACGTTGGCACCCACCCAACCTGAACTATGTGGACTTTGATCCTTTCCATGGCAAGGTACGTATGAAGCATCCCTGAGTATCAAGCCCAACTTCCATTGGTTCTGACCCCTTTTATGTCAGTTTCCACTCCTCCGAAACTACATGGACATTGATCCATGTCAAGGTGAGGTACGTAGGAATCCTCCCTGCGGTTCAAGCCCACCAACCATTGGTATCGACCACCTTCACCTCAGTTCACCGAACACTCTACCTGAACTATGTGGTCCTTGATATTTTCCATAGAAAGGTACGTAGGAAGCCTCCCTGAGGTTCGAGTCCACCATCCATTGGTTATGACCCCCATCATTTCTGTCTACCCACGTCCTCCATTACATTAAACGTTACACCCCTTTTGTCCTTCATGACACTAAACTGTCACCCCATCCAGTGGTATGCTGTTGGGACCCCATCCAGCGATAATCCATTGTGACCCTATCCAGCAATAAGCCGTTGAAGTCCCCAATCGATGATAATCTGTCACCAGATGAACTGTACTGACTTTGATTTCTTTCCATGGGGATATGTAGGAAGCCTTGATGAGATTCAATCCCATCACCCAAGTATAATCCTGATATATCCCTCGATACCATGTATTCCGGGAAGATCATTCCCCAACCTGGAGTTTCTATTTCCTCCAGATCCCAGCCATGCGTCCATTCTCATGGGCCACCTCCTCTGGTGTCCCATCATCCCACCAAACAATGAGGACTTTGATTCCCTACCACGGGGATACATAGGAAGTCTCTTTGAGGCTCAAGCCCAACACTATCTTCCCATTCTCGACGGCTCCATCTCATTCCCCCTTCACTTCATTAAACTCTCCATAATCCATCATGATTCTTACTTATTCCACCACATCCCTACGAGATCATGCAATTCATCCCAGCGTTTCTCTTTTTGGCACCCGGGCAGCTAACCAAGGATAAGCCCCGCAACATCCCTAACTATCCACCCATGAGTATCCCTCTTTCAATGGGATGCTTTTCATGCATAAGCCCCAATGTGTGTCTAGGTCTTTGTCCTATGTTTACAGCCTGATTCATCACCCCTTCGAACTATGTGTGTTTTTATCCCTGTCATCTACACAAGATACATAGGAAGCCTCCACGAGGTTTAATCCCATCCAATGGTAAACCCTGGTGTCCCTCATTTTGGGGTGCACTCGTTCTAATCAGCCCTCAGTGGTGTCCAGATCAGCCTTCACGTTGTGACGTCTTCCCTTTATGGGAGACACCATCTTGGGTCCGCTTTTATTGAGGGTTCTGATCCATCCAACTGGTATCCCTTCCAGGTGTTCCCTTTTTAGGATGCACCAATCAGATCTGTCTCTATGGGATGTTTTGATCACCCTCATTCTGTCTTTGTAAGACGTTAAACTCGCGTCCTACCTCGTGTTAAACATGAGATGCCAGAGGAAACCCTTGGAAGACACGCCTTTAGTGTAACTGTGTCTACATGATGTTAAACATGCAACATACCCCATGATAAAAATGGAATGTAGAGGAAAACATCAGATACATTATTGCGGCATAAGATACCTCCAGACTGACGAGGGATTCCTCGGGTTATGAGCCCTTGAGATTCCATCTTATGAGGTAGAATAATGATTCCCCAATGTCCATGCATCCAGTGATGCACTGACATTCGTGATTATGTCATATACTCTGACTGAAGGTTGTTACATGTCAAGACCCCATGGAATGTCCTGACGGATGTAGTGTAATTAACCGGCATCCACAAAGATATGGCACCGGGAATGAGATTCACAAACCACAACATAATTTTTAAGGGAGACCCGGACTAGGTAACAAGTTTTGAGGAGGAATCCACGGAAGGAAGAACTGACATCCCATCACCCCATTTCAATCAAGGAGAAATCATCCTTGAATAAGGAATGGATGTTTCCAGACTTTGGAAAGTGGGAATGCAGGGCAATAGTTGTGCGTCCTCCACAGACATAGGTGCACACCATGGAGAAAGCGTCGGAAACCAACACTTCTGGTGGGACAACGTGAAGAATGGGATTTTTGAGTATATCTCATGATTCTTAATATGTCTAAAAATTAATGAATAATGAATGAAGTCCAAAGAAATGATTAAACCATTTCATATACCCATGTGAAAATGGGAAAATGTTTCCTAGGAATTCATCACTGAAATCCAAAATACATGTAAAGGAAATGTTGTAATATGGTTTTTGGTGGACCAACATGTCAATACATCTCACTTTATTACTATACAGGATGATTTATCAATCGAAAAACATAACAAGATATAGGTGAAGGAAGTGGTAAGGCTTCATGTGGTATAAATTTCAATCATCTCTAATCATGATTTAATATTCACATCTAAATTATCATGAATTATCCAAAATTCCTTGAGAAATGAATTGAATTTCATCATGGTCTATCACTCCCAAACTAATATACAATATAAAAGTACTATTCACACACTCGAATACATGCTGAGAAATTTATTAATAGTAATCAAAGGTGGTTGTGATTGACATCTTCCATTGGATTAGTATTCATAAAACAACATCTTTCTATTGAGTATTAAGATGGATCCATATGAAGAACTATATGGAAAGTGTTGTTGAACTCTGATCTATTAGAATTAAGTTAGTGAATGATTGATACATGGATCTAATCTTGTACATGAAATGATAAAGAATGTTCATGCCATATAATAACATATCGAAACAACTCTGATTCAGTAAAATTTCTATGATGATAACCGTCGAAGGGACTCTGAGTTTGAAGTTGGAGACAAAATCTTCTTTCTAATATCCCTATGGAAGAGAACCATTATGTTGGAAATGAAAGGGAAGATTATCCCAAGGTAAATTTTCCCAGTTTAGATCATTTATCACATTGGATAAATGTCCTATCAACATGAACTATCACCTTGTATGGATCATATTTATGATTTTTTTTCTTGTATCTCTCTTAAGAAGGTGCATACCGGAACCCTCACATGTTTTATACTCAAATTTACTATAGCTGGATGATGATCTCTCTTATGTGGAGAAACCGATAATGATTTTGGATAAGAGATATATGATTCAATTCAAAAAGAAAAATCACCTTTTCATTGTGTTATGCGGGAACCATAACTATGAACAATTGACTTGGGAACTGGAGTAGATGATCAAGGAGAAGAAACCTCACCTAGTTATATAAAAAAATATCAAGTGAAAAATTATAGAAGGGAGGAATAATATAGTGACTGAAACTATTATTAAAAGAATTTCAGACTTCTTTGAATAATTTTATATTTTATAAATCACAAAGAATCACATAGGGAACATAACAAAAACATTATAAATGATGATTAAATGAAATAAGTGGTATTCCTATAAATTAATGAACCGATACAGATGGAATAATAACATGACCATTGGAATACTATCATAACCCTTAAGAATAGTAATACTTCCAACTGAATAGTAACATTACCATTTAAAATAAAAATAAAATTTAGGTTGATTTTAAATATGATATATTTATTTTATTGTATATGTAATGAAATATATTAAAAAAGATAGATTAACTGTTGGTATTTTTTTAATTCATGAATATTTAATTATTATTTTTAATTAATATAATAATTTAAATGAAAATTTATTTTTATAAAATCAATTCATGAATTAATATTTTTTTCTTATCATTATAAGATAATTTTATGAGTCCTCAATTATTTTTTTAATGTGTTGGTAAATAATTTTTAATTTTAAAATTATTATTTTTTTGATTAAATGATGATTGTAATTAATAATTAAAATTTTCATATATATAACATTATTTTCATAAAATTGATATCATTATTGAATTTTACATTTTAATAAATTTATAGAGAGAATTTTTTGGATTTTTCTAAAATATGTGAATTTTTTCTAAATAGGGAAATTTGATAATTTATGTTAAAAACTACATACATGAATTAATGAGTCATAAATGATGTATGGATGACTTATGCACAGAATATAATACCCTAAATCATTATTTCAATATATATATATATATTGTGATAATTATTAAATATTCATAGTTTTGAGCTCAAATATTAAACGACTGATTAAAATAATGAGAAAACACCCTCTCCTCCACTATAAATACCACCCCTAACCAATTCTTTTACTCACACCTATCATGATTTTATACATTTAAAAATTCAGATAGAATCTATTACCAAGACCCTTCCCAACATACTGGATCCCATAGTCTTATAAAAATACCAAAACCTTTTCTCTATGGTGATTCTCGAGGATGAGATATTTCTGAGGTAAAATTCGCTTAGATTTTCGTTTAATTTCTTTTATTTTTTTATTCTTTTTTATTATTTCCTTGAATTAAATAATATATTTTTCATGAAGAATATAGTATCATTTATATACTATTAATTTTAGATATATCATTAAATTCTTTTTTTCTCTCCCCCCTCTCTCATTCGCAAAATAAAATCATCAAAAGTGATGTGTGAATTTACCAACAAAGAAGATGTTGCATTTTCATTTTCCATTAACACCTTCAATTATGTTCATAAAACCACATAAATTATTGTTAAATAATGTAACATATATTTTATAGCCATTTACATGTTTTGTAACTAATTTATTTAAATAATAATAAATGAAAAAAAACTGATTTGGTTTATCAAATACTGAAAAAATTAACCCACAAAATATCATTTAATATTTTTTCTTTGATTCATCCAAATTCATTTTTACCATACAATAAATATAACCATTAAAACCAATATATTTTTATTAATAACATATGAATTTAATCATGTATAATTATCCCCATTTTACATAAACATTCACACTCATATTCAAGTTAACCGGTCATGAGAACCATCAAAACAAACACACTTGAAAGATGAAATTAAACTATATAACTCATCAAAAATAACATAAATGATCCCAATAAAACTATAATGAATAATATTCATATATTAAAGTTATTTATTTTTTTAAATAATGAATATGTTATTATTATCCAATAAATTAAAGTGAATTAGGATTCTAGAAATACTGTAAGGGGACATCTCGAACACAACTCTTTTACTTTTGGGTCTCCCACATTCACCCCATTTTTAGTTTGGATAATACCTTAATGCTACATAAATATAATTTCCTCTTAATTATATTATCTTTTATATAATATACATGTTTCCTATTTGGTTTTATGACAAAAGAAAATATTTTTTCACACAATACCTTTCTTTCTAAATACACATCATTTACTTCTCATGAGACTGTTTCTTATTCACTCAAAATTGATGTCTCTTATACCAATTATATTATTAAATAAATATATTTTTGTAACCCCATTGTTTCCCTTGAATTTATAAATTATGAAATGAAACCCATTTCATTCCATGATTTATTTTATGTCAAGGATTGATATACGTTCTAGGTGGAAGAGATGATAATGTAAATGTTATGATGTGGTGGGTGTGACCAAAATTATATTGAGAAATTTAAATAATGTGATGTGTTGGCTGTACCTATAATTATATAAATCTATATTTATATGGAAATGTGATATATATCATTATATAAAGTGATTTATTCAAGTTATTTGACCACTAAGACATGATATTTTATTTAAATGCATGTCCGCATTCCAAGCATTTATTTAAAGCATCCTATCATGATTGTGACCATATGACATTGTTATGATGACATTGATTATGCTCACCCAATATTATATGGATTAATATTTTTATACATTCTCTTACTATGTTTTAGCTCACCCATTTTTTTGATATTTATCATCAGGTGATTATGTTTACTAATGAGAAAACATGGGACACTAAGAATCTATAGATGAAAAAAATTAAATAAATGTTTATGTTTGGTTTTGTTAATGTTATGTATGGCCCTAATTTTCACAAGAACATAAACCATTTCATATTGTGTTTTTATTGATTTTATTTTGTTAAACTTTAAAATTATGTAATAGCTATTTCAGAAAAAAATTGTGTTGTTAAAAGGAAAGATATGATTTTTGTGATTGTTGGTTCAATCATGAAATGAAATCATTTACAACCTTTCTAGAAGACAAAAAAGTGGAACAACATGGGAAATTTTATGTTTGAGAGATGGTGAGACTTCATAGGATTCTCTATATATTCATTTTGGATAGGAGTCT
The DNA here is from genome assembly GCA_963277665.1 of Viscum album. Taxonomy (NCBI): domain Eukaryota; kingdom Viridiplantae; phylum Streptophyta; class Magnoliopsida; order Santalales; family Viscaceae; genus Viscum; species Viscum album. Next base: position 1,377,201,054 of record OY728147.1, on the reverse strand, counting down.
AAGGCTCACATAAAATTTTTGTAATATTGTTCTATAGGTTAAGGGTTTCCATTTTAAATTGAGAAAGAAATATCATCCATAGATAGATAGATAAATATATAGCACAATCTATGTTCAAGAGGATATGTCAATGGATTTTATTTACTATTTTAGGTGATCTGTGGAAATTAATTTTCTATTGGTTTAATTTTCCTATTAAGATAATTATAATGATTTGAAAAAAATGGATCCCTTTGAAGAATTGTATGGGCAACCACGTAGATTCCCCTAGAGGTGGGCATAGTTATGAGATCAGTTCTTGGATGGGTGGAATGATGATCAAGAGATGATAAATTTGGTGTATTTGATACAGAGGAATTTTGTCATGGAAGAGAGTTTTCAAAAATCATATGTAAACTATAGTAGTTGGCTGCTGGAGTTTGAGGTTTTTGATTGGGATTTTCTCATAGTTACAGCTTTCATGGGAAATCATTAGTTGGTTACATATGGTTGGTTGGAAGAGAAGATTTTTAGCTCCTTTGAGAATAATGGATGACTAGGGATTGTGTACAATAACTTTCACTTTCTATAAAGTTTGTAATATATCGATAATTTTTTTTCATATTTACAAGCTAAGGAGGTATATACTAGATCTATCACATGTGATTAGATGTGTGTATATTATTATTGAGCCTGATAAAACATTGGTTGAGTAGCCATTATAGATTACAGATCACCATGATATGGTACTAAAATGTTAAATGATCCCCTTGGTTTGGATACTATGGAAATTTTGATAGGATATCCCTGATAAATTGGAGGAGTCATTGAAGAGATAGTATTGGACATATATTTTATTGGATCATGGATCTTGAAGGATTGGGGGTGGGATTTTATTTTGGGGATATTGTAGCACCTCTTTACCTTTATGATAGGTATGTTTTAGCAATTTCTATTCCTTTTTCAACTGTTGAATCATGTCGAAAATGATTTCTGTGGATACCTATAATGCTGTAGTCAAGGAATTGTTTAAATTTTCATCTTAAACCATCAGTTTCTATTATTCAATAAGAAATTATAGGCTTTATTATGGGTTTACACATTATATAATTTGTTCCAGATAGAAACCATGAACTAAATATACAACAAGATAGTTTTACATTTCATATAAATGGTACAGGTCATGTGATGGGAAAATTAGTTTTTTTATATAGAAGGTTTTCTAGAATATATAGGACTCAAGTATTAAATGAAATTTAATGGAATAAAACACCATGTAAATCCCATGATTTGTGTTTTTAAGAAGTCATCTCACCTGTAATTTTGATTTCATTTGTACATGCTTCCTTTCTCTCAAACTACTAGCTCTTCCTATGTGATTTTGGGTGACTCCCTCTCATCAAATCATTTGTTCAACGATTGATTGCTATTGTGGATGGTTTCCATATCATTGGGTATGTAATCCTTATTATTTTTCTTGTATTTAGTATCTTCTATTTTTATGGAAGAGGATATTTGATTGTAAAGTGATTTATATAAGTCATTTTTAGTTTCTTGTTGTTCCATTTATTTCATATATTTTTCTCTCAGTTTCTAGTCACTGTTGTTGAAATCCTATTGGTTTCTAAATTATTCAGGTAGGTGTTCTAAAAAATGGGTTAATTTGATGAATTTGAAGTCATTCATGAAAAATTATATTTCATTGGTAATTAATTTTGGTTTATATGTTGTTTTAAATGAATTATTTGAATGGAATATATTTTTCAGAAGGTGTTTTACTTTTAAAATAGAAATGATTGATTTTGGAAAGGGTATTTTAACTCAAAATATGATTGAATTGGATTTCAAAAGGTTTTATAAAAATTTTGATAATGGATTTTAATTTTTTCAAAAAAAATTCATATTGGTAACCGTGGGTGCATTAAGAAGGAGACACAAGTAGACCTACTGTGTGTTACACCACTATGAGGTAAATATTTTTATATTAACTGGAAGGAATCAATATCTTTTTTGTCCAATTAATTCATGTACTGGATTGTGAGGGGATTATATTCATTATCCCACAGGATATATCCCAAATATGAGGTTATTTTTTATTTTTTATTTATTTTAACTTGTCTCGTGATATTTTTATTGTGGATTTTTATGACGTGTTATTATATGAGTTTGTATCACATTTAATCACATGGTATGTTGTTCATGGATATGTTTTTACATGTTTACCTCTTGAAGAATGGTTATGACGTTTTTTTCTATCCCTTATAATTTTGATAATTATGGTTTGATAAAATGATTGAATTTTATTAAAAATATAGTATAAGAAAGTTAAAATTATTTATAAGTGGATTGTATTTATTAAAATTATTTATAAAATATTTATTAAGCTAGATTTTTTCAATTCTAGATATTCGTCATTTTATATATACGATGGTGGTATCATAATAGTATTTAAATAAAGCCCTAATTTTGACTCTTGGACTTTTTAAATGTTTTATTTTAGGATTAATGTTAAGGGAATAGAATATTGTATATTTCTATATTCTCTTATTGCTACTAGATTCAGTTTTGGTTGGTCTCAATTTGATTATTGGTCATGTGGGGACTTGGAATCATTTTTGGTGTAGCTTGTTCTGGATTGGATTATATGTTTTTATGGTCTCTAATCTATAGATTATTAACACTATGTTTTAATGTATTGTTTTTCTTATATTAAATATTTTTTTTGTTATCATATTTTACTTGTATCGTGTGATGAGATAGTTTGAAAAACATGTCTAGTTGAAATGTGTTAGTTCATTACAACCCCAGTGTTATTTGGGTTCCCCCATGATATATGATATATTCCGCTCACTCATCATCCATAATGGGTCTCAAACTATTAGATAAATATATTTTGAAATCTATTACATGAATAATGCATATATATCATTCATTTCATCATAAATATCCATAAAACAACCATTTTTCCTTTCATAACATTATTTAACTCGTGGAGAGAAAATGAGTTCCAATAAAATCAGTTTCAACCAATAATAATTCATCCTGATAAATAATTAAGATAATATCATTAAAAAATATCGAATTTGTAAAACATTTACATCAAGGGTTATTTATATAGATGAATTGAAATATAATTAAAATGTCTTTGAAAACATTATTAAGTAAAATATATTTTTATATTTGATAATAACTATTAATATATAAATAATAAAAAAAATTAACATGATTTATTATAAAATGACAATATAATGTAATATTCAAACAAACTAATGGTCATACAAATTAGAAAAAATGATCATATCTGAACCAATAAAAATTAAAAAACATCTCATAATTTTGGAAAGGGAGTCACAAGTGTCCCATTTCGAAAATGTTACAAAATTTAATTCTTTAGAAAATTTAAATAAAATGTAAATGATCATTTAAAAATGATTTATGAAATTATATTATGTTTATATAAAATCTTTTTTGGATGAATTTTAGAATTCATGGATATATAATAGAATGATTCCCATTATTATTTAATAAACAATATCTCTATCATTTACAAACAACTATCTCGATGTTTCATTATTCAATAATGGATGAAATTGAAATTAAACATATAAACCACATTATAACCCAGTGGAAAAGAAAATTTTTCTTTTAAATAAAATAAAATCATACTTTTTCATCTAAAACTATATTCAAAATAAATAATCATGTATATAAAATAATTTGTAGTATAATTCATTTTTCACTTGAGTAGTATTTCAATTTTAGGACCCAAGAAATTATTACATCAAATTAAACATAAAATATCCTTAAATTAATTATAATTATGATATAACTTGTAAATATGTTCATATATACACCTCTTAAAATAAGATAGTTTCATATCATTAAAAATAAAAGAAAAATTAAGATGAATAACCCATATAAAGATCATAGAATTGAATTGATAGTTAATCGGTGGATATATTATGTTAAATAAATGTGAATCCCCAAAAAAGTGGAAATAGAAAATATTAAAATTATAATTTAATTCATACATAATAATGGAATAATATAGAAAATTAATAATTAATATAACCCAATGAAAATAAATTCAGTTATGAAATACCTTACCACATGTTAAAATAATATTCAAATCCTATTTGATTAAATAATTAAATTTTAAATATAAAATACAATGAATTGTAAATGATTTGGGATATAACATATAAAAGGGATATTTTATACAACATATAAAAGAAATATGTTTCATGGAAATAAAATATACTTTAATGATGGAAAATTGAGAAGGACTCTCATAATAATTTTGTAATAATAGGATCATAACCTCGTGATATATTGAATCACATATGTATTTTTAAGGCCCAATCATTTTCATTACATTGATCATAAGACAAATTCAACGAAATTATTTTCCAAAGACAATGTAAATATGTGCAGAATATGCAATATGACTCACATAAAGAACTGTGAGATGAGAAAACTTTAACTTGAGAAAAAACCTTCAATGTTTTTCCATTAATTCCTATATAATATAAATTTATCATTTATTTTTTTCATAATAATTTTTTACATGTTTTAATAATTATACGTAAATAATTTATTATATTTGAATATTTAAATATTTAATCAGTTGAGTCCATGTTTATTGTTCTTTTGGATGTTCGATATATATTATCAAAATAGATTCGATATGTACACCATGGTAAGAGTTATTATTGATCCACCATCTCAAAAATAATAATCATGAATAACTTATAATTTTAATACCTTAATTCACCTTTTAGAACCAACCATTAAAAATGGTTATGAAAAAATTATTATGTTATAATAAAAGAGATGGTTGTCCATACGTACCCATGAACAATGACTCAATTTTACAATGATCATTTTGGAAGGAAATAAAGTATTATTTTATCCATCCATGACTTATTAACGTGAATAATATAAAATTATTTAATTAAATATATCATCTATGTGATGTGCTGATGAAAAATTAATCACAGTTTTTAATGGAGGAGGTGGTACACACATATGCACAAATGACATTATCATAATTAGATGAAGGTAAAGGTATGAAAATATGTTATATATATATATATATCATATTTTCATAATTATAGATATATAATTAAAAATATCTAATATTTAAATTAACCTTTATAAAATGGTGTGACATGTGATGATGAAATAAAATTACATCTGTTCGAGAGGTAGTATTCCACTGTACACAAGAATAATTTATTTTTGTCCCATTTAAGTGAACAAAAATAGAATTTGGTTACTCAATTAACATAATAAAATATTATAATTAAGGTTAAAAATATTTATTACATAATCATGGTTGAATAATATTTCTAGAAGGTGAAGAAGAAATAAACAAATGCATGGTTAAGAACGATACATCTTATTTGGATGTCCCAATTTTTTTGCACCAAATTTGTTACATGAAATATTTTATGTTAAATAAATTATTATCGGAAGTGTATATTTAATTGAGGAAGGTATTTTTCTAGGTCGTGGATTAAAAATGGGTTTATTGGGTGAATAGTATTGGGATGTGGGAGGCCTTTTATAAGTGGTGGAGAAGACACACTTGAAATTATTAAAGGTAAATTATATACCCACATTTTATAAAATATAAAATGATATGAAATATATAAATAGTGAAATTTTATTGGGATAATTTCTAAAAATATCAATATAATTGAATTTATAAATTTTATTCATTATTTATAATCGTTATTTGTTTATTTTAACACTCCAATATACCAGTTTTCACCTTAATTGTGGAAAATGGTTTTTACTATTGTCATTATTCATTGTGAAAAAATATATGTTGAAATTATTGTGTTATAAAAATATCTATTCAATATATGGAATCCATTTTATCAATTTAATTTCATAAAACTGATAGAATTTAAATTAAAATAAAACCTGCATGCATGGTGAAAAATAGGTTATTCAAAAAACAAATTAAAAAAAGAAGCTCTTATATTAACATTATGAGTAGTAATAATAAATATATTAATTTGAATCAATATTTTTAGATAAATAATATATATTTTAATTTTATATAATTCTTATATAGTGGTTAAGTTGATTAATTAAAATTTATAATCAATATGAACATCAAAATTGTTTTCATAATATTGCATTTTAAGGCTAAAAATTAACTTATAGTAAAACCCATTATAATCCTGATTAAAAAATAATTAATTTGTTTAAATATAACTAAATAAATTTTTTGTTAATTAATATCAAATTACAATAATAATGGGACTTATAAAGTAGTCAATTTAATGAAAATATGTAAATTTATTTGAAAATTCAGAATTTTTAACTATTTTCTGAAAAATAAATTCTATCCAAAAAATCCCTAAAATTCAACCTATTATAATATTGATATGATGGTTTTAAAATTTATTTATACGTAATGAAATATATTTTCTCATATTTATAAATATCAAATACAATATTTTCTTAAAAAATCATTAAAAATAATTTTTGAAGAAAATTGTTCACCATAAATAGAATACCAGTAGGGGCATGTGGTTAGGTTTCATGGTTTGTATAATTATTTAGTACTTATAAAAAACCATGTCTTTGGTTTTTGATCAATTTAAAATTTATTTCAAAAATATCAAACCCGCTATTTAATATTCTAATCACCACCATTCAACTAGAAGACATTTTTCAGATCATAGATGATCTCTGGATGAGAAATTGACTCCTAAAAAACTTTTCATAGTGGATTGAGTGTTGTTCATCTCGATCAATTCCCACTATATATTCAAATATTCTCCATTCTGGTTTCCATAAATACCTACATACATCATTCTCATATTTTTAATGACTACTATGTAATTGATGGATCTAGATCCCAATATATTTGATGTTGATTTTAGGTTGTTTTCCTAGATTATCCACACTGTCATTCTCCATTGGTGAGTCATGTTGGAGGTGTTGATTTATGGATCATTAATTAATCATAGGTGGTTCTACAATTATTTTCTAATCAATTAAAAAAATTATTATTTTACTAATTTGGAAGGTGTTTATAGTATATTTAAATATGATTATTTTGGATGATTTGATCATTGATTTGAAATGAGAATGTGAGATGAGAAATTTACAAATTTCAATAAAATTGTGATTTTAGGGTGAATTTGATAAAACTATTGGATTAATTTTGATTTTGATTAGATTTTTTATATTTTTATATTGAATGAATGGATTAAATTGAAATATGATTGAAAATGGCATCTAATGATGAAAACCTATGATTTGGTTCGGAAATGAGAAGGCTTCTCAGATAAAGAAATTGGGAATTAATATTGTAAAATGTTAAAAAAATTATTCATTTACAGTTGGATTTATTTATCTATTTCTTTATCCTAATAGGTGATAGTTTATTTATTTAGTTGTTTGTACAATATATATTGGATATTGATCCCCTAGGACTGGATTGATGATTAAAAAACTAACTACTACTAGTTGGATTAAGATTCTTCTAAGAATTCTCCTACTAGGGTGTGGACTGATTACAAATAATAGGTTACCCAATTGGGTTGTTGATGTTTTATACACACAACATCTGATTCTTGGTCACTTATGATATTTGTGATGATCCAATATAGATTAATTAATGTACCACAGTGGGTTTCACCATGGTTTTATCATTTATTGATTTCAAAAGTATTCGATTGATTATGAATTATTTTATTCATGCCAACTAATTTATATAAAATTTATTATATAAAATGATCATTTAATCCTATTTAATACATGATTAGACGCATTTAATATTTATTTTAATAGATGAATGTTATCTTTTAAAATATTCCAATGGAATTCCATTCCTTACTTTTAGATTTGTTGATATCATAATTGGTAAATTATTATAGTATTTTTTATGGAACTCTTGTTGAGACCATACTGGGATTTATACCACATACCATGTCACAACCCTTCCCCTGGGGCCCATGCCGTGACTACCCCAAGCCTGCCATCCATAGGCTAGGGGATGGCTGCAACCACCGAAGGAGTATTCTGTAAAACTGTGAAGTCATTTTCTTTATAACCTGTAACACACACACCCAATCACACACCAAGATACGAACTCAAGTAATCTAAAAAGTAAACAGAGTTGGTACAGTAAGTAAATGGGGCCAGAATAAAATCCCAACTGGAAATTAGAAGAAACTAAAAGTACAAGATGAATGATATGTGAAAAGCAGCTCCAAGATTTTCCACCACGAATCCTCAATGAAGGGTAGATAAAACTCATGAGCGTTCTTCTCTACAGTTCGCCTCGTCTAACGTCCACCTCTGAGCTACCTCATGCTCGGGTACTCTCATCCTCAGTCAGTGCTGTCAGTCATCTGCACCAAACACAACAGGGTGCTGGTATAGCCCGTACAAGTGTGAATATAACGATACTCTGTAGGGACACTGATACCTTCAAGGTCTGACAATATTCACCAATTATAAACCACACATCAAAGGAAACAACTGATAACACTACTTAGGTATATTCCCATATATATACCAAAGTTATCAGGTAACCCATCTCAATCATGATGAAAACACAAATTCCAACTCAAAATCCCCAAGCTCATCTATTCCACATAAGAATAAATACCACGAATTCAATTACCACACAAGTATTCCGCATGGAAGAATACCACTAAGGTATTAACATGAACAAATTACCACACAGGTATGAAATCAGCTCACAAGAGGCCCGCACTGACTTATCATAAGTCGCGGCCAGGGTAAACCCACCATCCTACACATAATGATGCCCTCAGATATCTGATCCAAGTTATCGTCGACGATATTTTCTACTTTTTCGAGACCATGAAACATGACACCGTGCGATTCCAAGGCACAAAGTGGCTAAAATGATCCGTCTATGTTTGGTTGAGTTTTAATTAGCACTTGTAAGCAGTTTTCATAAAAAAAAGTTGATAAAATCTTAAACGGTAACTCGGATCAGAAATATGAGGGCACTGTAGTGTTCATGATGGAGGGTTTACCCTAGGCAGGACTTAATTTAAGTCAGCGCTTTTAACACACCAAGAGTTCATGGTATTCTTCCCTTTGAATAATACAGTAGCATGTGTTGTACGAAACTTCGAGTTCTATCACACACCACAACCAATCAAACTAGCAGTTATGAATAGTAATACCAACTTTTTGAAATGTTAAAAAATTTATCTCTCAAAATGGACTTCATTTTTTGATTCGGAAAATCAAAATTATCATTGGGTAAAATTTTGGAACTTTTCGGATAACTATTATATTTTGATGAATAGTGAAAATTACTAAATTTTAATTAAAAAATATTTTCTAATCCAAATAATTAATCGTGAAAAATTATGAATATAAGTGGTTTTAAAGTTTATTTAGAATATAATTTTTCCATTTAATACAACTATCAATATTTTGATAGTTCTTATCTCTTAAAAAGACGCTTTTTGCATTAATAGCGGGAATTAATTTTAAATTAATTTCTGCAATTTCTGTGTTTTGAATTTAGAAATATTTATTCCATATTTGGAATCAGGAGGTCCAAATTGTGTAAATAGGTAACTTTTTTTATACATTTTGAATAATTACTTCGGTAAATATTTTATTTACCATGGTTAAAAGGTTAATCCTGTAAATAAGGGTAAACAAAATGATTTCATAATAAAATTAATTTACCCTAAAACATGTACTATCCCAATTGGTTGATACATGTATGACCATAGGCATATTTGGGTTGATTTTGGGACACCATGGATCCAATTGTAAGTGATAATTACACTTTATATTAATTATGTTAAAGTAAATAAAAAAATGACATAAGCATATATCTTTTAGAAAAACAATTTTTACGTAGGGTTATATATATTATATTTTCGACTATAAATATTCATTAGAAATATACAAATATTTTCTACATAATCTTATTTTATTTACAATTTTTATACATTACATAATTTAATTTATTTACGACACAACAGTGATGCAGTAATTACTTTATTAATTAAATATTAAAATAATTGATATTATAAATATTCAAATAAATATAATTTGAGACTTTTAATTAATTACAAGAAATTTATATCTTAATATGACATGTTATTATTGATTTAATTATGTTTCATTGAAGTAATCATGATTTTATTATTTTCAAAAAAATCAAATACCAAATAGTGTCAAAATTGACATAAAAGGGTTTTTAAAACATATATTATATTATTAATTGATATTATATTCCTAAAAATCTACTTTTAGTCAAAAGGACTTATATCATGATAGGTTTATCATTAATGGACCACTTGGGGTCTCTTGGATGTATATAGTATGTTTATTAACTATATAATATTAAAATACAAAGTGACATGGTTAATGTGAAACTAATTAACTAAGAGTTAAAACTAAAAGATAAGGTCAATATAATGACCCAAACTTGTCTAAAATATATTGGTTGAAAGGATTTAGACCCATACCCACCTTATGCTTTTAATAATCCACTTTTGAGCCATTAAAATCCGAATCTGAATTTATTATAGAATAATACTTTATGTTTTTCCTAAAGAGCCCCTCCTCCCCTTATAATAGGACACCACTTGTAACCAATAATTTACACTTTCAAAGCCTTTTGGATCGGCCAACCTCTGCCCAAATACCCTATAAAATATCCTACCTTCATCCTAGGGGCCTTTCTGTAGTCAGAAAGACAACCTAAAGTTTCCTTTTGATCAAATCAAAAAGAAGAACTCGAGTAAGTGGTAATGTTTTAACCACCCTCTTTCAAGTTCCTTTCTTCTTAAACATCATCAATATTTGTTTATCCCATTCTAAAATAATAACTCCAGTATATTCTATATACTGTGATGTTATTATAAATATGGTACAACTATATTCAGTATTCTATCCATCCTTTTAATGACATTTCACTATATGTGCGTACGTACGGCTTACCGTCTCCACGTCGTGGTGTAATTGTTATTCATTAAATTATTATATGGATGGGTATAATAATGATGTTTAATTCAATTAAATAAAAAATATAACATTAAAATGATTCTGTATATATGATATACCATCCAATTATATATTATTTTAATATCAAAAGAATGATATTGTCGCTCGTGCGTACGTACGGACTACCGTTTCCACGAACGCGATGAGATTAATTCCCCATTGAATCCATTCAAGAATAATTCTCATTTAAGGATTAAAGATAATTCTTAAGGAGCTGATATCCTTTTGGATATGAATAAGATACAACCTATCCATAACAAATATGGATTTTTTAACAAAACATATAAGAGAAGATGAGTAATTTAACACCCGAAACAATGATAATACTAAGATATTATTAACAAATCAATGTTAAAAGATCATATATGATATCATATTAATGTATATGATTCTTCTATAATTTAATAACAATTATTTCACCATTATATATGAGTTTAACCTACCCTTAACCAAGGAAAAGTACAAGGTAAGGGTTTATTTCACAATCTCTTCATTATCTGAGATTGTTCATACGTAATTATCTACTGGGACCTCTTTATCACCCATATCCATGTTTCTTAAAAATTTAATTCAAATAATTTTTACTATTTTAAGTACTATTGGATAAATTCATTTATACCGTTTTTTACTTTTTATAAGAAGTTCATAAAGTAATCTTTCGGTCATTTCCCAAACAAGGTCCTTTTTAACATTTTCGACAGAATTAAGGTAAGAATAACTTTTTTTAACTTTTACGGAGGGCGCGGCTATTTTCCGCCATTATTAAATCGTCGAAGCTTCCATTAAAATCTTATAAGAATATTTTCAAAGTAAATGTATAGTTATATAATTATGTGACTTTTAAATGATTTCAAAAAAATAGATATTTCTCTGAAATTGTTTTGATTTCATTTATGTCAACATCCTTTGGTGGATTTTAAACTTATATGAAGTTTATTTATTATGATACAAAACATCCATATTGTATTGAAGGTTTGTGATATGTTTGACTATGGATTTGTTATTTTTATACCATTCATGGTTTATGAAGAAACTATTGACATTTCATACGCGAGTTTTAATACGAATGATTATGTTATGTTTAAACTTGTTCATATGAGGAATGCATTGGACTTAATATGTGATTGGTGGATCCCGTTATAGCTCCTCGATGCATCGGTAGGTCTCATTAGACAAACTAGTGTCCTGGTAAAAGGCCTTTAAAAAATCTTATTCGTAGTATTCGCACGAGGCCTAGGCTATGTGGTTATGATAGTATGGAATTATGTATTCCATCATTATGAAAGTGGTTATTGATATTGCATGTGATTATTAGACTAGTTGAATATCCATGTGAATAAGAAAATGAAATTATTTCATTTTAACTTTTCCATATTATGCTAAAGTTCAAGTTAAAAAAGATTTTTTTAGTTATACATTGCCTTAAATGTTTATGCTTATTTATGAAAGCTTCAGCAAAATATTGTTATCCTTACTGACCATCTGAGCTCACCCCTTTCAATGTTTTATTTTTCCAAAGATGTGAAAAGTAACTTATTAATGACCTTCAGGGATGGTATGAGGGGATATGAAGACAATATGTTGTAGTAGTAGTTTCACTTTATGATATAATGTAAACATTATGAATGTATCTTGTTATTCCAAAGCTTCTAAACTAATCGGTCTTTCGAGATTTGATCTTTCTTGTGATCATGCCAATGATACGTAATAATGCACAAACTCTGGGTAACTAGGGTCGGGGTGTTACAGTTGGTATCATAGAAAGTTTAGTACAAACCTTCGATGTTAGATTTAGGTAAACTCTGATTAGATCACATAGGCATAAGATAGACTTATAGGATTAGTATAGAAGAACTTCCTAGAATTTTGGTATTGTAGACATTTTGTGAGTATTCCGAGCAATACATCCATGTTTGGATACGAGTAGGTAGAGTCACCTCTGGCATAGATATACCTATGGGTAAAACCCAAAAACACCGCTTTGAGCTTGACTTGAATGGGAACTGGTGCATTACAACGGGCGTTGCTGCACTCTTGGTTACGACACTCCCAGGGGATATGCTTAGTATAATTCTTATTTTCTTTATAAACCATTATGAAGGGTTTATGAGTACATACTTTCTAATTTTTTTATGATTATGGATTATATCCATAAATAGTTCAGTTTATGTTTAGTGTCTTACATGTATGGAATTATGTATTTTGATTCATAAACTGATCTAGTTTATGCCATTATTTAGAAATGGCGCCTAGTGGAACAAATGGAAACTGTATCAATGAACACACTTTATGTAGGGATTTCCCTCCTGCTCAAGATAATTATAGTAGAGATGGTGATGAAAATGTTGTTGATCAGCTAATCACCATACTGGGACAACTCACTCAAGTTATGAATAATAATGTTACCCGTATGGAGCACACTGATCCACAATGTGGAGGATCACTGTTAGATCGCTTCATATGGTTAAAACCACCAAGGTTTAATGGCAGTAAAAATCCATTGGTAGCTAAACAATGGATATGTTTCCTATAAAACATATTTTAGGCTTTGGGGAGTAGTGAATTGAAGAACGTTATCATGATAGTTTATTGCCTCACAAGAGATTCTGATCAAATGTGGTCATTGACACAAAACACAAAGGAAGATTATGAAGTATCAAATTTGTAATGGAGAGAGTTAAAAGGGCTTTTCATAGAAAAATACTTTCCTCGTGACCATCGAGCAGTTATGGAATGAAAATTTTTGAGTCTGAGACAAAATGATGATGAGTATGTCACAAATTATGAGGCTAACATTACAAGGTTAGCAGGGTATGCTGAAGATTTTATATTTAACCCAAGAAGTAAGCTTTATTCTTTATTTGATGGGTTAAAACCATTTCTTCATCAAGAATTTGTGTCATAATCCTTCTCGTCCTATGAAGATATTGTCTCATGTGCAATAGAGACAGGAAAAGAATTCTCTAAGTCATACGATTATAAAGAAAAGCAAGAGAAGAAGAGATCTGATGATCACTATGGGAATGGAAATAAGGGGAAGAAGGGAAAAGTTGAATATCCATCCTACAGTAAATGTGGGAAGAAACACCATGGTACTTTCTTGAAGGGAATCAGTGTCTGTTACAAGTGCGGTGAAAAAGGCCACCAATTTTGTGATTGGAAAGGGAAGAAAGAAGCTACTGATGTTCAATGCTACAACTGTAGGGAGATGAGACATTATGAAAATGAATGTCCTAAGCGTCAGGAGATCTTACCTTAGAAAAGGCCAACGGATCAAGGCCAAGCTTATGTTATCCCTACTTCTGAGTTTGATGCTCTGAAGGATGTGGTGGCAAGTAATTTAATGGTTTCCTCAAGTTTAGAAAATGCATTATTTGATTCTGCATCAGCACATTGTATCATATCTTCCCGATTTGATAAGAAAATTAAATATTTCCAATTTGATTTAACAACGTATTTTTTAGTTAAAACTCCTAAGGGGAGTATCATTGCAACAATGTTGTGTGAATTAGTCCCCATTAGATCACATAAATGTTTGTTATCCTCTAATCTCATTTTCATACCTATGATTGGATTTGATATAATCCTCGGTATGAATTGGCTTTCGGACCATGATGGAAAAATTTATTGTAAGAAGAAATAGTTTACTATTTTTGATGATGATGATAAGGAACACCTTATCTTTAGAACGGAATCATCACCACATAATTCTTAAATAGACCCATCCCCAGTAGCTCAACTAAATTCAATTATTGGGGAGGAAGAGAATGAAATGACTGTGGGTGAGGAAAGGAATTTTCAAATAGAGGATGTACCTATTGCAAAAGAATATGTAGATGTGTTTTCGTAAGATTTACCTGGACATCATCTAGAACAAGAAGTTGAGTTTTCCATTGATTTAATTCTTAGATCAAGGCCTATATCAAAGACCCCTTATATAATTTCCACTGTAGAATTAGTTGAACTAAAGAATCAACTAGAGGAATTGAGTAACAAGGGATTTATTCTCCCTAGTGATTCTCCAGATGGTTATATGTGGTTATGTATTGACTACCGAGAGATCAATGCTATAACAATAATGAACAAGTATCCCCTACCTCACATTGATGATTTATTTGATCAACTGCATGGAGATCAATACTTTTAATATATTGAACTTCGATCTGGGTACAATCCGTTGTGTGTAAATAAGGAAGACATTCTGAAGACAACATTCCAAACCAGGTACGTGCATTACTAGTTTACAGTAATGCATTTTGGATTGACTAATGCACCCTCTGTATTTGTGGATATAATCAATAGAGTTTTTTAAGGAATATCTCGATGAATTTGTTGTAGTATTTATTGATGATATCTTGGTATACTCCAAAAGCTATGAATTCTTGAAAATCACTTGCATGTTATCCTGACGACTCTGAGAAGACATGAATTATATGGGAAGTTTAGCAAGTGTGAGTTCAGGCTTCAAGAGATTTCTTTTCATGTCTATATTGTCTCTAAAGATGGAATCTTTATTGATCCTTCTAAGACCAAGGCAATACAAGAATGGCCAGCACCAACAATTATAATTGAGGTACGTAGTTTTATTGGTTTAGTAGGTTATTATCGGCGTTTTTTCCAGAACATTACCTGACTGGCTAACCCATTAATGAAGCTCACACGTAAAGGGGTTAAATTTGTTTGGCCAAAAGAGTGTGAAGAATGTTTTGAAGAACCGAAGAGAAGATTATTCAATGCTCTTATTTTGACTCTACCATCGGGGAATTATAGTTTTGTTATTTATATTGTTTCATCAATGAAAGGACTTTTTTATGTCTTTATGAATAATGATAGAGTTATTTCTTATGCATCACGATAGATAAAAATTAATGAGCAAAACTATACTACTCATGATCTTGAGATAGCTGCTGTAATCTTTGCTTTGAAGATATGGAGACATTTTCTATATGGTGAAAATTGTTAGAATTATACTGACCACAAGAATTTGATGTATATTTTCTCACCGAAAGAACTCAACAATTGGAAAAAGAGATGGCTTGAAGTACTCAAGTATTAAGATATCATGATACACTACCACCTAGGGAAGAAAAATAAGGTGGAAGATGCATTGAGTAGAAAATATCATAGAGTTTTGAACATGATGAGAATTGAAAGGGATCCCATTTTCATGGATATAGTGAAGATGGATATGGGAATTTCCATGGAAGGTGAAGCATCGATACTTTTTCAAATGGTTTCCAAACTATCTCTACTAGAAAAAATATAGAGTTCTCAGACCGGTGATGAAGAGTTTCAAAAGAATATTAAAGCTGTTAATGATGGGAGATTGAATTAAATTGGGTATGAAGATGGAATTTTGAAATTTGGGAAGAGATAATGTGTTCCCAATATACCTGATCTAAAAAGGTATTTTTTGGATGATGCTCATAGTTCCAATTTCTCTATACACCCTGGGACCACCAAAATGTATAGAGATATGAAGGAACATTTTTGGTGGGACAACATGAAGAGGGAGATTGATTATTTTGTATCAAGATGTATGGTTTTTCAACAAGTGAATGTTGGAAGGCAATAGTCTGGAAGAGTCATGAATCCTCTCCCCATACAAGAGTGGAAATGGGATAATATCACTATGGACATTGTTATGGGACTACCAAAGACTCTTAGAAGGAACGATGTAATATGGTTCATTGTTGATCATCTTACCAAGTCAACACATTTTCTTGCTATAAGGGAATATTTACTACTTGAACGTCTAGAAAGGCTATATATTAATGAAGTTGTGAGACTTCATTGATTACCCCTATCGATTGTTTCTGATTGTGATCCCAATTTTACTTCATGATTCTGGAAGAGTCTTTAGAAAGCCCTAGATACTGAACTTCGTTTGAGCACTGCCTACCACCCTCAAATAGATTGACAATCAGAACGGAATATTAAAACCTTAGAATACATGTTGATAACTTTCTCACATGACTTTCCAGGTATGTGGGATCAATATTTACCTCTTGTAAAATTTTCCTATAACAATAGCTTCCATTCAAGTATTCAGATGGCACCATATGAAGCGTTATATGGAAAGATATGTCGCACACCAACCTGTTGGGATGACATTGCTGAAAGAAAACTTGTAGGCCCAGAACGTTTGGAGGAAAAAATGGAAAAGGTAAAGGCAATCCAAAACCACATCAAAACAGCTCAATGTAGACAGAAGATCCATTCCAATAACCGAAGGAAGGATTTGTAATTTCAGGTAGGAGATCATGTTTTCTTGAAAGTATCTCTATGGAAGGGAGTTATAAGTTTCGGTAAGAAGGGTAAATTGAGTCCCAGGTACATCGAACCCTTCGAAATTCTAGAATGAATTAGGGCAGTAGCTTATCGTTTGGAAGTGCCGCCAAATATCTCCAAAGTTCATGATGTGTTCCACGTATCACTTTTGAGGAAATACATGCCTGACCCAATGCATGTTCTCATCTATGAGGAATTAGAACTGGAACCCGACCTGTCTTATTACGAATATCCCATTAGTATTCCTGATACGAGAGAACAAGTACTTAGAAACCAGATGACTCGTCTAGTAAAAGTTGTATGATAAAACCATAAGATGGAAGAGGCAACATGGGAAACTGAGGAACTTATGATGAAAGACCACCTGAGTCTTTTCATGCGGTAGTATTATAGAAATTTCAAGGGTGAAATTATTTGGAGGGGATAATGTAAAACCCCAAGATTCCATGACATGCTTCCCTTTGAATAATATAATAGCGTGTGTTGTACGCAACTTCGAGTTCTAACACACACCACAACCATCAAACTATCCGTTATGAATAGTAATACCCACTTTTTGAAATTATAAAAATTTTACCTCTCAAAATGGACTTCATTTTTTGATTTGGAATATCTAAATTATCCTAGGGTAAAATTTTGGAACTTTTTGGATTACTTTTATATTTTGATGAATAGTGAAAATTACTATATTTTAATTAAATACAACTTTTTTAATCCAAATAATTAATAGTGATAAATTATGAATTTAAGTGTTTTTAAATTATATTTAGAACATATTTTTACCATTTAATACAATTTTGGATACTGGAAAAAATTTCACATTTAAACCAGACATAAACAACTCCCAATCTTTTGATAGTAATTATCAGTTAAAAACACGCTATTTGTTGTAACAACGGAAATTATTTTTAAATTAATTTCTTCTATTTCTGTGTTTTGAGTTTAGAAATATGGATTTCATATTTGGAATCAGAAGGTCCAAATTTTGTAAATAGGTAACTTTTATTCTTAGACATTTTGAATAATTATTTCGGTAAATATTTTATTTACCATGGTTAAAGGGTAAATTTGGTAAATAAGGGTAAAAAATAATATTATAATAATAATAATTTACCCTAAAACGCGTCTTAACACTATTGGTTGATACATTTCCAACCATGGGAATCTTTGGGTCGATTTTGGGACCCCAGGGATCCATTTGTAAGAGATAATGACACTTTATATTAATTAAGTTCTAGAAAATACAAAAAATGACATAAGCATATATCTTTTAGAAAAACAATTTTTACATTGGGTTATATATATTATCATTTCTACTATAAATATTCATTATAAAGATAAAACTATTTTCTACATAATGGTAATTTATTTATAATTTTTTGAAATTATATAATTTAATTTATTTATGACACAATGGTGATGATGTAATTACCTAATTAGTGAAATATTAAAATAATTGATAAAATAAATACTCAAATAAATATAATTTGAGACAATTAATGAATTCCAAGAATTTTATAGCTTAATATAACATGTTAGTATTTATTTAATTATGTCTTTTCGAAGTAATCATGATGTTATAATTTTCAAGAAAATCAAATACCAAATAGTGTCATAATAGACATAAAAGTGTTTTTAAAACAAATATTATATTATTAATTGATATTCTATTCCTAAAGAACTAAGGTTTGGCCAAAGTAATTATATAATGATAGGAGTATCATTAATTGATCACTTTGGGGGCTCTTGGATGTATACAATAAGTTTATGAACTATATAATATAAAAATACAATGTGACATGGTAAATGTCACACTAATTAACTAAGAGTTAAAACTAAAAGAGAAAGTTAATATAATGACCCTAACCTATCTAAAATCTATTGGTTGAAAAGCTTTAGACCCATACCCACCTTATTCTATGAATAATCCACTTTTGAGACATTGGAAACAGAATATGAATTTATTATAGAATAACACTTTATGTTTTTCCTAGAGAGCCCCTCCTCCCCCTTATAAAAGGACACCACTTCTAACCCATTATTCACACCTTAAAATCAGTTTGGATTGGCCAAATTCTTCCCAAATACCCTCTAAAGTATCTTCCCTTCATCTTAGAGTCCTTACTTTAGTCATAAATCCAGCCTAAGGAGCCATTTTGATCAAATCAAAGGGAATAAGCCGAGGAAGAGGTAATGTTTTCACCACCCTCTTTCAAGTTCCTTTCTTCTTCAACTTATTCATTCATTGTTTTTACCAATATAAAATAATAACTCTAGTATCTTATATATACTACTATGTTATTATAAATATGGTACAACCATATTCAGTATTTTATCCATCCTTTGAATGACATGTCCCTATACGTGCGTACGTACGACTTACCGTCTCCATGTCGTGGTGTAATTGTTATTAAATAAATTATTATTTGGATGGGTATAATAATGATGTGTAATTCATGTAAAAAATAAATATAACAAGATAATTATTCTGTATATATGATATACCATCCAATTATATATTATTTTAATATCAAAAAAATGATATTGTCGCTCGTGCGTACGTATGGACTACCGTCTCCGCGAACGCGATGAGATTCATTCCCCATTGTATCCATTCAAGAATAATTCTCATTTAATGACTAAAAATAATTTTTAAGGACTTGATATCATTCTGGATATGAATATGATACAACTTATCAATAAAAAACATGGCTTATGTAACAAAATATATAAAATAAAACGAGTAAGTTAACACCTGAAACAATGATAATACTCAGATATTATTAGCAAATCAATGTTAAAAAATCATATATGATATCATATTAATGTATATGAATCTTGTATAATTTAATAAAAATTATTTCACCACTATACAAGAGGATAAACTACCCTCATCCGAGGAAAAGTACATGGTAATGGTTTATTTCAGATTCTCTTCATTATCTGAGGATGTTTATACGTAATTATCTGTTGGGACCTCTTTATCATCCACATCCATGTTTCTTAAAAATGTATTTCAAATCAATCTTACTATTTAATGACTATGTGATAACGTCATTTATACCCTTTTTGACTTTTTATAAGAATTTTTTAAAGGAATCTTTCTGTCGTTTTCCGAACTAGGTCCTTATTAACCTTTTCGACAGAATTAAGGTAAGAATGTCTTTTTTTAACTTTTACGGTAGGTGTGACTATTTTTTGCCGTTATAAAATCATCGATGTTTCCCTTAAAAGCTTATAAGAATATTTTCAAAGAAAATGTTTTATTTTATAATAATGTGACTTTTAAATGATTTAAAGAAATAGAGATATTTCTCTCAAAAAGTTTTGATTTCATCTATGTCAACACACATTGATGGATTTTAAGCTTATTTGAAGTTTATTTATTATGATAAAAAACACTCATACTGTATTGAAGGTTTGTGATATGTTTGACTGTGGATATGTTATTTTTATACCATTCATGGTTTTTAGAGAAAGTATAGACATTTCGTCTACTAGTTTTAAAACGAATGTTTATGTTATGTTTAAACTTATTCGTATGAGGAATGAATTGGACGTAATATGTGATGGGTGGAGACTGAAATAGATCCTTGATGCATTGGTAGGTCTCATGAGACAAACTAGTGTCTTGTCACAAGGCCTTGACTAAATCTTATTTGTAGTCTTGGCACGAGGCCTTGGCTCTGTGGTTATGATAGTCTGGAATTATGCATTCCATCATTATGAAAGTGGTTATTGATATTGTATGTGATTATTTGACTAGTATAATATCCATTTTAATATTTAAATGGCATTATTTCATTTTATATTTTCCATATTATGCTGAATTTCAAGTTTAAAAGGCTTTCGTTTTAGTTATACATTTCCTTAAATGTTTATGCTTATTTATGAAAGTTTCCACTATATTGATATCCTTAATGAGAATCTGAGCTCACCCCATTCAATGTTTTATTTTTCCCAGGATGTGAAGAAGTAATTTATGAATAACATGTAGGGATAGTATGAGAGGATATGAAGAAAAGATGTTGTTGTAGTAGTTTTCACTTTATGATGTAATGTAAAGTTTATGAATGTATCTAGTTATTCCAAGGATACTAAACTAATCGGTCTTTCATTATTTGATAGTTCTTGTGATCATGCCAATGATACGTAATAATGAATCAACTCAGGGTAACTGGGTTCGGGGCGTTACAGCACAGGCCTCCTGTGAGAAAACCCAAAACATTTCATAATCGTGAACCGTCTGTACCATTGAGGCCCCTATGACATGGTGGTCCTTTGAGATAATTCCTCATGGGACTTTTTTCTAGTTGGATTATTGACCAATGTCTGGAAGAGTGGAGCGCCCCCGAGATGATCAAGCCTATTGTGGAAACCTAGTAGCGGGTTGTGATGTGAAGAATGAAGATAGATCCTGTGTGGGTCAGCACCGAGCGATCTCTTATGGGTCAGCACTAAGAGATTTTTTGTGGGTCAGCACTGATCGATCCTATGTGGGTTAGCACCCAGCGATCCACTGTGGGTCAGCACCCAGCGATCATGTGTGGGTCAGCACTGAGAAATCCTGTGTGGTTCTACCTTTTAACAGAGTAAGATGGTTCAGTAGTTACATATAATCAACTCTAATACTTTACTTAAGCTATACCTTGTGGGAGCTGACTTCATACATGTGTGGTACTTTCCATATTGGTAAACCCTTGGTAGTATTTATCTATGTGACGTACCTATTTGGTACTTACCTTTATGTATTTCATTCCTTTGTGGAACGGTTTAGCTTTGTACATTTGGGTTGGACCCTGAGTATCCTCATGATTGAGATGGTTACACTTGATAACGTAGTTATATGTATGGGAATATACCTAAGTAGGGTTTACATTTGACTTCATGCCTTGTGGATTATCCTTAGTGGATTTTTTGAGACCTTGAGGGTCTCGGGGTCCCAACTGAGTATCGTTATACTCACCCCTGCGTGAGAAATACCCACACCTCATTGTGTTTGGTGCAGACAACAGACATCACTGACTGAGGATGAGGGTACCAGGACTGGAGGTAGCTTGGAGGTGGATGTCAGATGAGGAGAACCACACCAATGATTATTCATGAGTTGTACCTACCATTCAGGTAGGATCTGTGGTGGACCCTCCAATAGGCACTTTTCACATATCCGCTCTCTTTTATATTACACTTTTCCTTATAATTTCTAGTTGTTCTTGTATTATGGCCCCTTTTTACTTGTTGTACCCACTATGTTTACTATTTAGTTTCTTGAGTTGGTATCTTGTTGTGTGAATGGTTTTGTGTGTTATAGGTCATAAAGGCAATTCCTTCCTAGTTTTAGGGAATACAGCTTCAGAGCAAGTCGCCAGCCCCTGGCATATGGAAGGAATGCTTGGGGTAGTCACGGCACGGGTTTCGAGGGACGGTTCATGACACATTATTATCAGAGAAGTCATTTATACCATAGAATATAAGACTCTGATATTTTTAACTGCAATAATGTTATGTGTAGTGAGTGTGACTTTCAGTTTATGGAATCCTGTGTTTGTACGACGACCGACGTATCCATAAACCAGGACCATGACTTCTGATTTCAGACTCAGTGCATGAAAAAACAGACTGCGTTTGTGTTTTTATGTGATTTATTTGTGATATCATTGATAAAACTCACCAGGTATAACTTTCTGACCATGTAACACCTTTTTCTTTTTAGGATGCCTCCACGCAGAGTTCCATCTAGGGTTACAAGAGTTATATGCACTGTTAGCCGACAGAGCGACGATGCCTCAATGCACGTCCCTCTTCTAGTAGAGGCACTAGTGGAGGCACCATCGGCACCATTTCTCATTGGGCGAAAAATGCCACCATGCCCAACAGAAGAGGTTGCATGCTTCTTGAGTGTATTGCATGAGTTCCAGTGCCAGAGGCCACCTAGGTTCAGGGGAGAGACAGACCCACATGAGGCTGAGGATTAGATGTTGGCTGTGGTGAGAGTTTTCCAACTGGTAGGGACACCATCTGATCTATTATCATCCCCATGAGGCTGAGGATTGGATGCTGGCTGTGGTGAGAGTTTTCCAACTGGTAGGGACACTGTCTCATCTAATTGTGATCCTTACTGCCATCCATCTACAAGCAGCAGCAAGAAGATAGTGGGGCTTGATGCTCCAAGTTCAGGATGAGGTGACGCTTATTTGGGCAGAATTCGAGAGCCTGTTTTGGGTAGAGTTTGTTCCAGCAACCCTTCACGCAGTGCGCATTTAGGAGTTACTTCATCTCAATCAGGGCATCATGATTGGGGCTCAGTACTCAGTGAGGTTCACCGACCGTTCACGATACTCCACAGATATGGTGCGGGACCCATTCTTCAGGGCCCAAACATTCGATCAGGGACTCGGGAGAGAGATCAGGGAATCGATGATCTCACTTATCATCCTGACATAGGTGGGGGTGTTAGAGAGATCCCTCCCAGTGGATAGATTCCTTGCTGAGAAGTCACCAGCAGCGAGACCCACTTTTAGTCATCACGTAGTGGAGTCACCTACAGCTAGTAGTAGACAGATGAAACAGAGGTCCAAAATGACCAAACCATTTGTTGGACGACCGAATGACTCAAGATCGGTTGTGCGGGGTACCATAGATAGAACCAGTGATGCAAGGAACATTCAGTGTTAAACATGTGGTAGGCATGGTCGCATGGCTCGTGACTGTTCGACCCGTCGTACGGATGATCATTAGATGGTAGAGGGACTGCCCAGGCAGAGACAGAGGTTTGAACAAGGTGGTTCATAGGGAGAAGGCATACATGGAATAGGATCAGGTCATGCAGATGGTGGTGGGTGATGATTTTTGGTGTTAATTCCACCACCACTAGGAGGTCCACTCTGACCGTAGGGAGTAGGTGGATATGGGAGAGCCCAACTCCTGGAAGCATTGGCTTACAATCATGGCTCTCCGGAGATGATACGAGGTAAGATATGTGTCTCCTTAGTTGTAGTACTTATAGACACATGTGTCATTCATTATTTTATTTCAACTGCCCTCGTTCAGAGCTCTGAGATTCCGACGGAGCCGTTGGCTCGATCCTTATAGATAGAGACTGTTATGGGAGAGGATTCAAATATTATGCACTAGTTCCGGCAGTCTGAGCTTACCCAAGGAGGAGAGAGCCTAGGTTGGAATCTCCTAGTAGAAGCATCGAGGCCTTACGATGTAATCTACGGTATGGACCATTTATCTACTCTTCATGCTTAGATTGATTGTATTGGGCACAATGTGTGGTGTGTCCGCACGGATGGCACCAAGTTTACCATCATTGGTGAGACTGGAGCCTCTGTAGAACAGGATGGACTTATCCATAGGAGAGTGCATCCAATCACTTATTAGTTTTCTGGCCTTACCCTCAGAGTGGTTGATGTGGAGAGTCTAAGTTATCCTATAGTGGTGGAACAGTACGAGGATGTCTTCCCTAAGGGTGTTTTGGGTCTACCTCCTCATAGAGAGGTTGACTTTTACAATGACTTGAACCCCAGGACAACATAGATATCTACAACAGCGTATCAGATGGCTCTTTTTGGAGCATAGTGGGCTACAGGTACAACTAGAGGACTTCCAGGTGAATGGATTCATTTGTCATAGTGTTTGACCTTGGACAACCTCGATTTTGTTCCCCAAGAAGGCGGATGGTAGCTTGAGACTTTGTGTCAACTATCGGTGACTAAACCGTGTGACCATGATGAGAAAGTACCATCTTCTGAGGATTGACGACCTATTTGATCAGCCGAAGAGAGCATAGTGGTTATCAAAGATAGACATCAGATCAGGCTATCACTAGCTTAGAGCGTGAGACGAGGATGTGCAGAAGATGGATTTCAGATGTCGGTACAACCATTAGGAGTTCTTGGTTATGCCATTCGGCATAACCAATGCTCCAACAGTGTTAATGTGACTCATGAACATGATCTTTCAGCTATACATTGATTTCTTTGTAGTAGTCTTCATCGACGACATTCTTATCTACTCGACTACTGAAGAGAAGCATGCCTATCATTTGCAGGTATTACTGGACACATGATGAGAGAACCAGCAGTATGTTAAGCTCTCAAAGTGCCAGTTCTGGATCCTAGAGGATTACTTTTTGGGACATTTCATATCAGAGGCTGGAGTTGCATTGGATACAGGGATGATTGAAGAGATTCTTTCTTGGGATCCACCTAGATGTGTGACGGAGGTATAAAGTTTACTCGGTTTGGATAGATACTACAAGAGGTTTGTGCCATATTTCTCTAGAGATACAGAACCTCTATCCACATTGATGAAGAACGGGAAACCCTTTGTGTGGTTGAAGAGATGTCAGCAGAGTTTTTAGGAGCTGAGGAAGGCCATGACTAGTGACCCCATCTTGAGGCTTCCAGAGGATGGCATAGGGTACATAGTCTACTGCAACACATCAAGGACCAGAAATGGATGTTTAATGATGTAATAGCGATTAGTGATCACATATAGTACTTGATAGCTGAGACAACATGAGTAGAAATATGCTACCCATGACCTGTAGTTAGTAGCAGTGGTCTTCACCTTGAATATGTGGCGACATGACTTGGTGGGAGAGCATTTTATAGTGTACTCTGATCAAAAGAGTCTCAGGTATATCTTCTCTAATAATGAACAAAATATGAGACATCAATGTTGGCTTGAGTTCTTCTAGAACAATTACTTTGAGATAGTCTACGCTCTTCGTAAGGGGATCATTGTGAAATATACACTCAACAGGACGTCTAGTATATAGTTTCTTGGTGAGGCGACAGAATAGATGGCCGCTTTGCGGATATACTTTGTAGATCTAGATGGAGTAGCCTTTTTCAGTCTCTTACAGTCACTCCCCTGCTTCTATAGGTAGTTATGGAGGCGCAACGTTGGGATGCTGACTGCAAGACGTGATGTTCTCAGATATCCATAGGACAGACACCTGATGGATTTTCTGATGGTGGGGAGCATGTCATCCTCTTTAGATGACATACATGGTACCCGTGTCACTTTAGGAGGAAGTGTTGAGGGAGTTCCACACATCCCCTCTAGCAGTACATCCAGGAGTGGCGAAGATGTACCATGATCTCTGACGATAGTACTGGTGGTCAGGAATGAATAGAGCAGTTGCAGAGTTTATCTCTCGGTGCCTCACTTTCCTGAATGTGAAGGTGGAGCATCAAGTACCAGCAGGATTGGTTTAGACTTTAGAGGTCTTAGAGTGGATGTGGTATGTGATATCCATGGACTTTGTGATAGGACATCCACGTACAACAAAGGTTCATGACTCTATCTGGGTGATCGTCGACCGAATCACCAAGTCGGCCCACTTCCTACCCATCAGAGAGTAGGTTTCAGTACAGAGATTGGGATGCCTCTATGTGCAGTAGATTTTACGGATTCATGGAGTACCCTTGAGCGTTTTCTCCGATCATGATACACGTTTCACTTACAGGATATGGAAGGGTTTGTAAGAGGCTTTCAGGATGCAACTTCATTTGAGAAATGCCTTCCATCCACAGAAGGATGGCCAGAATGAGCGGACTATTTAGACCCTCAAGGACATGTTGTGTGCTTGCATCATCGACATCGATCGCAGATGGGAGGATCACTTGACTTTGGTGGAGATTTTATACAACAACAGCTATCACTCCACCATTATGATGGAACATTTTGAGGCGTTGTATGAGTGACCTTGCAGATAAACATTGTGTTGGACTGTCCTAGGGGAGTCAGCACTCGTAGGACTAGAGATAGTTCAGGCTACCACAGAGAAGATGCAGATCATCCAGGAGTGGATGAAGACTGCATAGAGCAGGAAGAAGTCATATGTGGATAAGAGATGGAGACATCTAGAGTTCTAGGATGTTGACCACATCATTCTATGGGTCTCAAACCAATGAGTATTACAGATATTTGGCCGCGGCGGCTAGTTATCTCTGAGTTTCATTGGACCGTATTAGGTCCTTACCATTGTTGGCGAGGTGCCTTACCACTTAGCTCTTGCACTTCATTTTCCATGGGTTTACGGCGTCCTCCACGTATCCCACCTAAGGATATACGTCCATGACTCTTGTCACATCATCGACCATGGAGAGCTAGACATCGATGATGGGGAAAAGTTTACAGAGGTTCCATTATAGATTGAGGATCGACAGGAGCAGGTCCTTCATGGATGGTCGATACCTCTGGTGCGTGATTGCTGGCAGCACGAGAACCACCAAGAGAGAAAATCAGAGCAGGAGGCTAAGATGCATGCTCAGCACCCCCACTAGTTCCCTTAGTTTAGTTGTGACTTACGGAGACATAATGACCTGAGGTGTGGATAATGTAAAGACTTAGAATTTTTATTTAATTTTTTTAATGAAATGGATGTTTACGAGTTGATGAAAATTAACAATGCATGATTTCGAGGCTCAGTGCGCCCGGAATGAGTTTCTGAACATTTTTTTGGTTATATTCAGTAAACAGATGAGCGGGTTTTTTTTACATTTGAACTTGTGCTCAAAATTAAAATATGCAGGCACTGTTGAACTCAAAGCACCGATATTCACTTAAAGAGACCTTCACCTCGACTAATGTGGGTCAAGAGTGAAAGATATTTTTTGTGTTTTTCATTAAAGTATAAAATAAAATAAAAATGTGTAAAATTTTTATTTTCTTTTGTTGAAACATTCCATGAGGATGTTCTAATGGTGGGGACCACCTTTACCAAAACCTCTCAACAATGGATATGGTGGTGGGGACTACCTAATACTTAAAACCCCTTTCAACTCCCTCTTAATTTGTAGAAAACTCTTGAGCTCCCCCACATAATTATGCCAACTCTCCATTTTAATTAATTAAGCCAACCCATAAATTATTTAATTAATATTTTTTGAAATTATGGCAAAAAAATAATAGATAACTTGTTTTATTATGTGGGATACTTTTCGTTTTGGTGGAGATGGGTAGAGAATAACTAGTGAGAGATTTCTCTCCAACGAAGAACGCCAATGAGGACATCTCCAACAATGAACGATCCGACAATTGAGGAAACACCGATGTCACTGATGTCTGTCTAACCCCAACAACATCGTCTTCATCCTTGTGGCCTCCATCGAAAAATCTCTAAGGTAGGGGTTTATTTATTAGTGATTATCACATCCAATGTTCTTCCCTTCTACACTAAGAAAGTAGATCAACTCTCATAAACTAATTGATCTGCATATGTTTTCTTTTGTGGGATTGGGAATAGTGATTTGTGAAGGTTGTGGGGATTGATATTTATAAATATCTTCCATACAAGTTCTTGATTGAAATTTGTGAAAAACTTGTTATCTCTCTAATGCGGAGGGTGCAGGCCAAACAAACATGGCCTGACCCCTCTGTCGTTCTTCTTTTGTTCATTCTCCACGATGGTGATGGTGACCGGTGCTGGCGTTTGGCATCAGTGGAACACTAGAATGGCGGCTGGCACAACCGTCGGCCGCGACGAAGACAACCAAGCCGCCCAGGACCACTGCCTTTCACGACCACCGTCTTCCGTGGCCTCTTGCCACCATGCGACCCCCGCCATCCTTGCCCTCTGTCGTCAACTGTCATCGCCGCCCCGCACCCTCGCGTGGCGCATGACCATGCTGCTCCTCCCATGAACCAACCAGACTACCCGCATCCCTGTTGTGTTGTCCATGGCCTCGCTGCGCCGCCCTATGGCTTCGTTGCCCTCACGGCTCCGTGGCCCACGCGCTGTCGGGCCGGGCCACCTGGTGTTGTCCAGGCCGCCCAGTGTGGGCCGGGCCAATCCCAGCATACTGGACCTAGTAGGCCAGACCGCCAAGCGCACCAGGACCGAACATGGTCCGGGTCGGCATGACCAGGTCGGACCAGACCTAGACCTAGTACAACCCAGCTACTCTCTTTTGGCCATAACTCTGGCACCAGATGTCCGTTTGATGAACCTACATCGGCGCTATAAACCAAGGATTGAGATGGTCCTTTGAGTATACCCCATTGAAATTTTCGTTACAGTTGGATTATGGTGGGCTTGAATTGATCATGAATCTAACCGGGCCCTCGGGACTGAAAGGAAAAAAACATAAAGATCGGGTGTTAGGTTGACACATAGTTTGTTGCGTTGAAACCCCTATTATGTGGCAGTCCATTTAAATACTTCTTCATGGGACCTCATGGTAGTTGGAGAATAAACCAATTGCTTGAGGAGAGGACCCTCCCAGAGATGAGAAATCCAAGTGCGAAAACCCAGTTTCTCACTGTGACGTGAAGAATGAAGAGGGATCCTGTGTGGGCCAGCACCGAGCAATCCTGTGTGGGTCAAACACCTAGAAATCCTATGTGGGTCAGCATTGAGAGATCATGTGTAGGTCAGCACTGAGCGATATAGTGTGGTTCTGCCTCTTAACAGAGTAAGATGATTCGGTAGTAACATTTAATCATCTCTATTACGGTACTTAAGTTATACCTGGTTTGAGATGAGTCCGTAACTGTGTGGTAATTTCCTTCGTGGTAATATCTTGGTTGTATTCTTCAGTGTGGCATACCAATATGGTACTTACCATTGTGGTTTTTCTTCCTTTGTGGAGTGGTTGATCGTTGGGCTTTTGGGTTTGACCCATTGTTTCCTCATGATTGAGATGGGTATACATGATATCTTAGGTATTTGTATGGGCATATACCTAAGTAGGGTTGAAAGTTGATTTCCTGCCTTGTGGTTTATCGTTAGTTGATTTTGTAAGACCTTGAGGGTCTCGGGGTCCCTACTGAGTATCGTTATACTCACCTCAACATGGGCTATGGTTGCACCTCGATGTGTTTGGTGCTGATGACAGACAACGCTGACTGAGGATGAGGGTAATTGGACTGGAGGTAACATGGAGGTGGAAGATAGACAAGGAGGACCATAGAGATGACCATTCATGAGCTGTACCTACCCTTCAGGTAGGATCTGTGGTGGATGATCTAGGATCATCTTTTCACCTGTCAGCTATCTTGTACTTTCCAGTTTTCTGTAACGACCCAAAATTTCATTAACGGAAAATCCCTCTTGATCCAGTTAAATGTTTGTTTATAAAAAATGTTTTTATAAGATATCAACTTTTTTAGTTTTACTTTAAGATTTGTGACCGTTACTTTTATAGCCATTGAACAGTGATCATCTGGGTAGTTTAAATATAAGGCTTTAACGAACCAATTTTCTACTCAGACAAAAGAAGTGATGGCCTCATCCAGTAGAATTGCACCTTACGAAGCCCATTTGTCGGAGCTCGGAAAAGTGGTGGCGTCTTT
The DNA here is from genome assembly GCA_963277665.1 of Viscum album. Lineage (NCBI taxonomy): Eukaryota > Viridiplantae > Streptophyta > Magnoliopsida > Santalales > Viscaceae > Viscum > Viscum album. The sequence goes on along the minus strand of OY728147.1, from coordinate 1,377,170,439 downwards.
GGGATTTTCCCTTGACCAAGCCCAAGCTGAGCTTTATCAAGTCAATCTCGAACGTGATCGTCTACGGGAAAAATGGATGTTGATAGAGATTACCACTCGAGCGATGTTATCCGAGCAACCCCAAGAGTCTGTCACCATCGCACACCTTACCCTTAGGTCTTATGTGGCTATTTTAAGGGTTTATGTAACAAATAAGTAGCACCATGTTCATGTACATTATTTTTTTTGTATATAATAATGAATATAATTTCTAGTCATTTTTGATACATTGTAATTAGTTTTTAAAGTACAAATGGTGTTTTTAGTTATTATTTAATTAAGAATTATATTTTATTAAATTAAAGGATTTTTGAATTAAATAATATTTTAATCAAATATTATTATTAATATTAAATTAATTTTTATTATATATAATTGATCTTATAATTTTATGAATGCAATTAAAATTTTTATTAAGGTTTGAAATCCATTTCTGTCAAAACCCGTGAATTTTTTATAAATGTCGGTTTTTAATTTAAAAGTGAAAATTCACATATTTTGAAAACTATTTAGATAAAATAAATATTATTTTTGGAATCAGGACGTCGAAATTATCCAATGGTGAATTTTTCATAATTTTCCGAGACAGTCAAATATTTGGGTAAAAATTAAATACCATTTAAATATATAATGTGTTTTATGACATCATAATGTCCCAATGGTGATGTAATAAAATACCATAATCCTTATGTTCGGCCAATATATGTTTTATCATTAAAATAATGAGGTTTTGGGTTTGTTTGACTCACTTTTCAAAGCATTAATGGAGCCCTCAAGACTTATTCAACACTTTGCCTTTTCAAATTAATTTCCATGGGAGTGTGACTCACCTCCACACAAGCAACCCTAATTTTTTAATAAGTTCGGACCTTGGACTTGTAGAATATTGTTTTCCTCTTTCCTTTTCCAGAAACCATGTGCAAATACCATGGGATGGTTTGTGGTTTGGATTATTTTAATATAAGGGGTCCCAAACCTAAATAATAAAGAATTCTCTCACCTTTCCTATATAAACCCACCCAAGCTCCCACTTCCTCCTCACTCAAAGCCCTTGAAGTTCGTCCAACCTCTGACATACTCTCTCTAGAATCCTCTCAAGGTGCCCCAAGCTCCCAAGAAGCCTCTCACAAGCCTCTCTCTAGCCTTTGGAAGCACACTTCCAAGTAAGGGGTTTTCTTCCTTTCTCATTTTTGTCAATTTTCTTTAAGTTGTATTGCCCTTTTTTTTATTTCAATTATGAATGTTGGGGTATGGTTTCGAACCTCCCCCATACTGCCCTCTTATTGTTTGAATGATGGGAGAACCCTTTCTCTCTCATTAAATGCCTCCCATGTACACCCGTTACTATGCCGAAATTCCGAAAGGAACTTCTCTCTCTTCTTTTACATTCAAGCAATACTTTTGTATCATGAATCTAAATTCCATTTCTATTGTTGGGACATGTATATATATGATCTCCTTAATGTCCATTACATGTAAATATGATGAGGAACCCCTTTCTCTCTCATCAACCTTTTTTATGAATTCTTATGTCATGCCGTTACGCTACCGAAATCGCAACGATTTTCTAAGCCAATGTCTTTGTGTAGTGAATACCATGCCCATTTCTCCATAAAGGGTATTCACCTTTATGCACATTTACATATTGATTATAAATTTTCATGTATGAATTCCACATTCCTTTATCGTGAAATAAATGATTATGTTTTATGAATCTATGTTTTATGATCCATGTGGCACACTTATGCATGAAATGAAATGTTTAAGAAGGGTGCGCCCTTTATAGCGCTCCAATGAATTGGGTAAAGTATAGTATCATGATACGTCATGTGCAATGAGTGTTGACTCATGCTAATTCAAGTGCAACGAGTGTTACTCGTGCTTCAAGTGCAATGAGGGTTTACTCATGCTCCCTGTGCAATGAGCCTTGGCTCATGCTAATTCAGTGTTAAGTGTTGTTGCCACATTTCCATGTTATGATTATCATGCTTTATCATGACTTTATGTTCATGTTTCTCTTATGCTCTATTGATATGCCTATTTCCTAACATGTATTGTAATCCTCATGTTATTCATTGTGTACTCCCTTACTGGGATTTATAGCTCACCCTTTTCTTATGCATGTCCTCAGGTTATCCCATGCAATGCTAAGTACGAAGGAATGTAGTGGTCATGTAAAGGACGTTTTCAATAAAGATGTTGTATTTCAAGTTTAAAGTTTTTATGTAATGATCCTAAGCCCCAAAGACACTAAACCTCTCGATCTTCTTTGTTGTATCAAGTGAAGTTTTATGTAATAAAGCATGCTTAAGTTGTAATAAAAAGCAGGGTTGTCATAGTTGGTATCAGAGGATAGGTTTAGTTATTTTTGGGATTAGGAAACCCTAGTAAAGCCTTATATACAAGACTATGCATAATAAAAACATCCCTATGTTTTGGTAAATACTAATTAAGTGGTTTATCAAACAAATACATCCCTGTCTGGATACGAGCAAGTAGAGGCGGCTCTGGAAGAGATGTATCCTAGGGGTAAAACCCGAAAACACCGCTTTCAGCTAGACTCGAACAGGAACTGGTGCACGACAACGGGCCTTGCTGCACTCTTGGTTACGACACTCCCGAGGGATATGTTTTGATGAATTCACAATCTTAGTATGAACCCTTATTAGGGGAAAAATTACCCTAAGAATATATTTTAGAAGGAAGATCATGAAAATCCTGGATTGAATCCTATAGACTCATGAGTTAAAGAGATTAAAGTTTATTTATAAGTCATCAACTTTTGTCTTTGGATTACCCTTTATGTGTTACCCCTAACTTTCTTTTATTCCAGCCAATGGCCGGTAATATGAGAACTCGTGCTAACAACCGTTGTGAAGATCCGTGTGATGATTGTACTTATGAGATGCCCAATCCAATGGGAGCGAGAATCGCGAACTTTGTCACACTTCTCTCTCAGCTAATTCATGTTTTGAATAGAAACACTGGTCAAGAGGAACGTTCAACCCCCCCTAAGAAAGAAAAAGTCACTATTGAAAGCTTCATGAGACTAAGGCCTCCTACTTTTAGTGGATCATCCGATACCACGATTGCTGAACAATGGATCAACTCCATTGAAAAGATATTCTCCATCCTCCAATGCTCTGAAAAAGAGAAGGTTCTCTTAGCGGCTTATCGTATGGAGGGTGAAGCTGATCAATGGTGGACATTGATCAAAAATACGAAGCCTGAGGAGGAGATCGAGGCTTTGGAATGGAAGGTATTCCGGAAGATGTTTTTCGATAAATATTTTCCACACACCCTCCGTCTGAAGATGGAATGGGACTTCCTTTCCCTCAAGCAGAAAGATGAGGAATCTGTGGGAGCGTACGAGGAAAACATCACAAGGCTTGCACGATACTCTTCCGGCTTTGTCGTTACCCCCGAATGGAAGGTTGACCACTTCTTTGGTGGGCTGAAGCCTAGCTTGCAGAAAGCATTAGCGATCCGTGAGTTCGACAGCTATGAGGAAATTGTCCGATGTTCCCTCAAGGTTGAAATGGAGATCGGAGAATCACAGGGGTATCATGGGGACAAGAAGCGGAAGGTGGACTTCAATGCTGGTAGTTCGATGGATAAATCCAACGGCGCTAAGAAATTCCAGCACCCCACTTGCCAAAAGTGTGGAAAGAAGCACCCTGGAAATTGCCTTAGGGGGACAAGAAAATGCTTCAAGTGTGGAAGAGAAGGGCACCTAGCTGTTAACTGTCAGCAAGAAGGACCCGAGGCTACGACAGAGGAGAGGAACGCTCCGTTCGAACCTCAACGCGTTGTTCAATGCTTCAAATGCAAAGAACCGGGTCATTTTGTGAATCAGTGCCCTAATCCAAGGGTTATCGGAGGCAATCAACAACCTCCAAGACAGAAAGGAAGAACTTTTGCCATCACTTCTGCCGAAGTGAACCCCGACAATGAAGTGGTGACAGGTACGCTAGTTATTTATTCAAGAATAGCAAACATACTTTTTGATTCAGGTTCTACGCATTCTTTTATATCTCAAAAGTTTAGTAGAATAATCCCTGCACCACCACAAATCATGGAAGTAAAGATGTCGGTGAGTACGGAAAATGGGGCAATCATTGCATCCCATGAGTATAAGTCCTCCCCTGTTATAATCTGTGGATTGAATTTCCTGGCGAACCTCATCATACTCCCTTTGGTGGAATTTGATGCAATTCTTGGCATGGATTGGCTTTCCTTATATAGAGCCAACATAAATTGTCAGGAGAGGGAAATCACACTCCATATGGAGAATCAACCCCCGATTCTTTACAAGTGTCAGGTGGAAGATGAATCTCCTTTAGCTACATCATCTCAAGCATGGATATTACTACCTTATGAGCACTCATATCTGGCTCATATGATTAAGTCCAAGGAAGAAACCACCCTTTAAGAAATGCCTATTGTGAGGGAATTCGCTGAAGTATTTCCCGAGGAACATCTTGGTCTTCCTCCATGAAGAGATGTTGAGTTCTCAATTGAACTTATACCTGGGGCACTACCAATATCCAAGACTCCATATAGAAAGGTTGTGTTTGAGCTTGAAGAACTGAAGAAACAACTATAGGAGAATCTGGATAAAGGGTTTATATGCCCAAGTGCATCACCATGGGGTGCACCAGTCCTCTTCGTCAAGAAGAAGGATGGGTCAATGCGGCTTTGCATCGATTATCGTGAACTTAACAAAATCACGATAAAGAACAAGTATCCTCTCCCAAGAATCGATGACTTGTTTGATCAGCTGCGTGGAGCACAATACTTCTCCAAGGTCGACTTGCAGTGGGGATATTATCAAGTAAGGGTGAAGAAGGAAGATATCCCCAAGACTGCTTTTCGTACAAGGTACGGGCACTATGAATACATATTATTGCCTTTCGGGCTCACCAATGCTCCAGCAATATTCATGGACTTGATGAATAGAGTCTTTAGAGATTACCTAGACAAATTTGTGGTAGACTTTATAGATGATATTCTAATATACTCTAAAACCAAGGAGGACCATGAGGAGCATTTAAAAACTGTACTAGAGACTTTGTGCAAGGAGAAGCTCTATGCAAAGTACAGAAAGTGTGAGTTTTGGTTGAAGGAAGTCTCATTCTTGGGTCATATCATCACAAGCAATGGGATATCTGTGAACCCTCCAAAACAGATGCAATTGAGGGATGGCCGAGGCCAACATCGGTAACTGATATTCGTAGATTCTTGGGGTTAGCTGGATATTATCGACGATTTGGGAGAAATTTCTCACGATTGTCCAACCCTCTTACCAAGCTAACTCGAAAGGGAGTAAAGTTTTCTTGGAGTGATGAATGCGAAGAAAGCTTCAAGGAGTTGAAAAGGAGGCTTATCACTGCACCTGTGCTCACATTACCCAGAAGTGGGGAGCTTTTTGTGGTATTCAGTGATGCTTCGAAGAAGGGCTTAGGATGTGTGCTGATGCAGAATGATAAAGTGATATCCTATGCCTCAAGGTAGTTGAAAATCCATGAGTGAAACTATCCAACGCATGATCTAGAGTTGGCGGCGGTGATCTTTGCCTTGAAAATCTGGCGGCATTATCTCTATGGAGAGAAATGTGAGATATATACCGACCACAAGAGTCTTAAATATATATTCACACAGAAAGAGCTTAATATGCTCCAGAGAAGATGGATAGAGCTCATTAAGGATTATAACTGTTCAATACATTACAACCCTGGGAAGGCGAACAAGGTGGCGGATGCCCTAAGTAGAAAGGATCCAGCAATTCTATCAATGATGAGAATTGAGAAGGATCCAATATTCATAGACTTGATGAAGATGGACGTGGGAATCACAAAGAAGGGAACATCATCAATCCTTTCACAAATGATTGATCAACCATCTCTTTTGGAAAGGTTAAAGGATGCTCAAAAGGATGATGTAGGAATCAAAGAAAAAGTGGAAGCTATCAAAAAGGGAAAATCCTCATATTTTAATGTTAATGAAGAAGGAATTGTGCGGTTTGGGAAAAGACTATGTGTTCCATCAAGTTCGGAGCTGAAGAAGGAACTTTTGGATGATGCACATAGTTCAAATTTCTCTATTCACCCAGGGAGCACAAAGATGTATCGAGATCTCTGAGAAATCTTTTGGTGGGATAATATGAAGAAGGAGATCGATGAATATACATCAAAGTGCCTGGTGTGTCAGCAAGTGAAGGCAGAGAGGCAGAAGTCTAAGGGGATGATGCAACCATTGCCCATACCAGAATGGAAATGGGAGAACATCACCATGGACTTTGTCACTGGACTTCCAAGGACATCCAAAGGCAACAATGCAATCTGGGTTGTTGTGGATCGTCTTACAAAGACTGCACACTTTATTTCTATTCGAGAGGATTTCTCTTTGGATAAACTGGCACCGATATATATCAGGGAAGTGGTACGGTTGCATGGAGTACCACTATCTATTGTGTCTGACCGATATCCAAGATTTACCTCTATGTTTTGGAAGAGTCTTCAACATGCTCTGAATACCGAACTGAACTTCAGTACGGCCTATCATCCTCAAAATGATGGCCAATCCGAGCGGACTATCCAAACACTTGAGGATATGTTGAGAGCGTGATCAATGGACTTTAAAGGAGGATAGGATCAACATCTTCCTCTAGTTGAGTTCTCTTATAATAATAGTTTCCACTCGAGCATCCAAATGGCACCATATGAATCCCTGTATGGGAAAAGGTGTAGAACACCAGCATGTTGGGATGAGGTCGGTGAACGTAAGCTGCTTGGACCAGAAATGGTCGAAGAAATGGTGGAGAAGGTGAAAACCATTCCGCAGCATATCAAGGCAGCCCAGAGTCGACAGAAGAGTTATGCAGATAATCGTCGACGAGACCTTGAGTTTAAAGTCGGAGACATGGTGTTTTTATGCATATCTCCATGGAAGAAGGTCATGAGGTTTGGAAAGAAAGGGAAGTTAAGTCCAAGGTACATCGGGCCCTTCGAGATTCTTGATCGTGTTGGGGCTGTGGCCTATCGACTAGCACTTCCACCTACTATGGCCAAGGTGCATGATGTCTTCCATGTATCCCTCTTAAGGAAGTACATACCAGACCCTTCACATGTACTCTCTTCCGAGGTGGTACAATTAGAAGATGATCTTTCTTATGAGGAGCAACCAGTGAAGATCTTAGATCGTAGAGAAAAAGTTCTACAAAATAAGACAATACCCCTCGTCAAGGTGTTGTGGAGAAACCACAAGTTTGAAGAAGCAACTTGGGAGTCAGAGGATATGATGAAGCTAAGTTACCCACATTTGTTTTAGTGTGGGAAAAGGAAAATTTCGAGGGCGAAATTTCTTAAGGGGGGAATGTTGTAACGACCCAAAATTTCATTAATGGAAAATCCCTCTTGATCCAGTTAAATGTTTCTTTATGAAAAATGTTTTTATAAGATATCAACTTTTTTAGTTTTACATTAAGATTTGTGACCGTTACTTTTATAGCCGTTGAACAGTGATCATCTGGGTAGTTTAAATATAAGGCTTTAATGAACCAATTTTCTACTCAGACAAAGGAAGCGATGGCCTCATCCAGTAGAATTGACCCTTACGAAGCCCATTTGTCGGAGCTCGGAAAAGAGGTGGCGTCTTTGGGATTTTCCCTTGACCAAGCCCAAGCTGAGCTTCATTAAGTCAAGCTCGAACGTGATCGTCTACGGGAAAAATGGAAGTTGATAGAGATTACCACTAGAGCGATGTTATCCGAGCAACCCCAAGAGTCTGTCACCATCGCACACCTTACCCTTAGGTCTTATGCGGCTATTTTAAGGGGTTATGTAACAAATAAGTAGCACCATGTTCATGTACATTATTATTTTTTTGTATATAATAATGAATATAATTTCTAGTCATTTTTGATACATTGTAATTAGTTTTTAAAGTACAAATGGTGTTTTTAGTTATTATTTAATTAAGAATTATATTTTATTAAATTAAAGGATTTTTGAATTAAATAATATTTTAATAAAATATTATTATTAATATTAAATTAATTTTTATTAAATATAAATGATCTTATAATTTTATGAATGCAATTAAAATTTTTATTAAGGTTTGAAAGCCATTTCTGTCAAAACCCGTGAATTTTTTATAAATGTCGGTTTTTATTTTAAAAGTGAAAATTCACATATTTAGAAAATTATTTAGATAAAATGAATGTTATTTTTGGAATCAGGACGTCGAAATTATCCAACGGTGAATTTTTCATAATTTTCTGAGACAGTCAAATTTTTGGGTAAAAATTAAATACCATTTAAATATATAATGTGTTTTATGACATCATAATGACCCAATGGTGATGTAATAAAATACCATAATCCTTATGTTCGGCCAATATATGTTTTATCATTAAAATAATGAGGTTTTGGGTTTGTTTGACTCACTTTTCAAAGCATTAATGGAGCCCTCAAGACTTATTCAACACTTTGCCTTTTTAAATTAATTTCCATGGGAGTGTGACTCACCACCACATAAGAAACCCTAATTTTTTAATAAGTTCGGACCTTGGACTTGTAAAATATTTTTTTCCTCTTTCCTTTTCCAGAAACCATGGGCAAATACCATGGGATGGTTTGTGGTTTGGATTATTTTAATATAAGGGGTCCCAAACCTAAATAATAAAGAATTCTCTCACCTTTCTATATAAACCCACCCAAGCTCCCACTTCCTCCTCACTCAAAGCCCTTTATGTTCGTCCAACCTCTGCCCTACTCTCTCTAGAATCCTCTCAAGGTGCCCCAAGCTCCAAAGAAGCCTCTCACAAGCCTCTCTCTAGCCTTTGGAAGCACACTTCCAAGTAAGGGGTTTTCTTCCTTTCTCATTTTTGCCAATTTTCTTTAAGTTGTATTGCCTTTTTTTTATTTCAATTATGAATGTTGGGGTATGGTTTCGCACCTCCCCCATACTGCCCTCTTATTGTTTGAATGATGGGAGAACCCTTTCTCTCTCATTAAATGCCTCCCATGTACACCCGTTACTATGCCGAAATTCCGAAAGGAACTTCTCTCTCTTTTTTTACATTCAAGCAATACTTTTGTATCATGAATCTAAATTCCATTTCTATTGTTGGGACATTTATATATATGATCTACTTACTGTTCATTACATGTATATATGATGAGGAACCCCTCTCTCTCCCATCAACCTTTTTTATGAATTCTTATGTCACGCCGTTACGCTGCCGAAATCGCACCGATTTTCTAAGCCAATGTCTTTGTGTAGTGAATACCATGCCCATTTCTCCATCAAGGGTATTCACCTTTATGCACATTTACATATTGATTATAAATTTTCATGTATGAATTCCACATTCCTTTATCATGGAATAAATGATTATGTTTTATGAATCCATGTTTTATGATCCATGTGGCACACTTATGCATGAAATGAAATGTTTAAGAAGGGTGCGCCATTTATATCGCTCCAATGCATTGGGTAAAGTATAGTATCATGATACGTCATGTGCAATGAGTGTTGACTCTTGCTAATTCAAGTGCAACGAGGGTTTACTCGTGCTTCAAGTGCAATGAGGGTTTACTCATGCTCCATGTGCAATGAGCCTTGGCTCATGCTAATTTAGTGTTAAGTGTTGTTGCCACATTTCCATGTTATGATTATCATGCTTTATCATGCCTTTATGTTCATGTTTCTCTTATGCTCCATTGATATGCCTATTTCCTAACATGTATTGTAATCCTCATGTTATTCATTGTGTACTCCCTTACTGGGCTTTATAGCTCACCCTTTTCTTATGCATGTCCTCAGGTTATCCCATGCGATGCTAAGTACGAAGGAATGTAGTGGTCATGTAAAGGAAGTTTTCAATAAAGATGTTGTATTTCAAGTTTAAAGTTTTTATGTAATGATCCTAAGCCCCAAAGACACTAAACCTCTCGATCTTCTTTATTGTATCAAGTGAAGTTTTATGTAATAAAGCATTCTTAAGTTGTAATAAAAAGCAGGGTTGTCATATTTTCATTGTACTTTTTAGTTGGGGTTGTATTCTAGAACCTTTTTACTTGCTGTACTCACTCCGTTTACTGGTCAGTTTACATGATTTCATATCTTTTTGTGTGCTTGGTTGTGTGTCTTACAGGTTATAAAGGCAATACCTTCCCATTTTTAGGGATTACACCTTAGGTAATAGTCGCCAACCCCTGTCCTATGGAATGCAAGCTTTGGGTAGTCACATCATGGGCCCCGAGGGATGGGTCATCACACACCCTATCAATTTTTCAAGTATATTTAGTTCATTTTTTTCATGGTATGAGAAAATTGTAATTGGAACTTAATGTTGGTGTATTTTCTTTTTCCATGGGAACTGGAGTCTTGGATGTAAAGGAGGGATATTGAATCCACTTGTTGAATATGATTTTTGAGTATTTATTTTTATAGGTAATGAGTACTTTGATTATTTAAATCATTCTATATTTTTGTCCCTTTTTTTCTAGTAATTTATCCTATTGGGGTATTGACCATACTAACATTTAGTCCTTTATCTTCCAATTTTTAATGGAAAAATCATCCCAGTTTTATCTTGTATGATGTCAAGTACTATTCACCAACACAAGGGGATCAAGAATTCCCTTTGGTATTTTTCAATGTTGGATAATGTATCAGGGTATGAAGGTATCTAGGATTTTTTGTGATGAGGTGGTATTGATTGTCAGGGTTATGTATATTTTTTTGATGTTAGTATGATGTTTGAGTTGTCTTGGTCGAATGGAGGTATATTGTTGCAACATTGGGTTTATCTATGAGTGAGTTCCTTTTCATATATAATCTAAATGTGACATTGGTCTCCATGGGTGTGTGTAAAAATTGTCATTGATTTGATTGTTGTGTTTTTACTACATATTATTTTGGTATGTTGAAATAAAAATTTTGAATTCTAATCATATGAGATTAGTATTCACGTTTATATCATTTGATTTATTGATCTAAGTAATCTTGTAACATCTTTATTGTTTTATGTTGTTGGTTTTAAACATCATGTATCTTGAATTAAAATTTAATAGGCTCTAGGAGGATGATTCTGGTGAAAATGGTGAGGGTATTTTCATAGGGACAATAATCTTATTGATATTTTGTGTATTTTTTCCTATCTCTTTGAGAGACACCGTCACCAATTACATTTTAGGATCCAATTGTGGAAAGTCAAGATAGACGAATAAAAATAATTCAAGAGTTTCATCACAAGAAGACACCAAAATTCTATGTAACTAATGATCCTAATGATTATATGGATTGGTTGAAATATATAGATAATTGTTTTGATTTATGGTAAAATATTTAATCATTGAAGGTGAAATTTCCTTCCATTAAGAAAAAGGGTCCTATAAAGATAAAATGGGATTCAAGGGTAATGGATAAAACTATTGAGGTTTTGAAATATATGTACATTAGTGTTCTTTTCACTTTGTTGATCTTGGGAAGTTTTTTATCGAGACTGTGTAGAATGTTAAAATGAAGGCTCGATGGTTTGAGATGTGTCTCTGAACTAATATTCATTTATATATTTCCATTTTGAATATGACTTTCTATAATGAAATATTTGTGAAGAACCCTAGAACACAGTGAGAGGGTAGGGGTGAATCAGGGAGTCAAATTTTACATTCAAACTTTTGGGTCTTGTTTCCATGTTTGATGGAACCTATTAAACTTGTATGAAGAGGGATGACATAAAATAAAAAATCACTTGAAAATAAATGACAAGACATTTTTACATGGTTCACCATCAATTTCTACGTTCAGAGAGCATACATTGACAGTCTGTTGGTCGTACCAAGACCACTAATCATCACATTTTGTGGAATAAAATATTTTAGCACGTCACTCTATGTTGGGTGCATTGCCTTTACAAGGGTTAGGGATAGAACACTGTGTCCCTCAGATCCCATCCACTGACTACCCATTGCTCACTATGCTGGAAAATTAATCACTAAGATTATCGACATGAAGGATACTTAAATGGTTTAGAATTAATGTATGCATCCTTGACTATAAATGGATTTTGTTGTTGAAGTCCCATAATCACGCATAGATGTAATATATTTTCATGTACACTGATATGTTATAAAGATAAAATTCACAAACTGATTTGGCCAATTTCAGGCTTTCTAGGGTGTTCTGCATACTATTATAGTTTCTGCATACCAAAATTGTATTCACATACCGTCCAGCTATTTTGCATACCATCCAGCTCCCTGTGAACTATGCCACTCCTTGTTCCTCTCTACCCCACATAATACTCCACACCTCTGTATACTTTCCTTCTCTGTGTATTTCTTTGCTCCACCATGTACTGTGACATATTCCTGCGTGAACCACACACTCTTCCATAGACTATTTTCCTTATATGGATGATTCTCTCTTCCTACCATCTTCTACTCTATGAAACACTTTAGGCTTCTCCTGATTTTATCTCATAATTTTAATCTCCAATCTACTCTATTAAAAAATGGGATGATTCTTCCATAAATAGGAACGTAACTCCAAAAATTTTGCTAAACTTTTTTAACCAATCATTCGATGTGGGACAATCATAACTCTATCTACATACGATTAGCCTCCACCGAGTATCTCTCATGTTTTGCTAACAATAGTAATCCTGTCATGCTTTATCATTCTGAATATTGCATCCCTTCACCGCGTACCGTCACTGCAAACCATTTTTCGTTTCATCCTTTATCATTCCACGTACCACATTCCCCCACGACCTACCATTGTTGAAAACTATTTTTCAATTCATCGCACCACTCCACATACTGTTCCCACTACCTCAACCACGTATCGTGCACCTTCACTGCATACAACACACTGTCACTGTGTACCACAAACCTACACCATGTCAATGCACCTTCACTGCATACCATTTCCAAACTCTTGGTTTTTTAAGAACAAAAATATAACAAACACTAGGAAACTGTACAACCTTTAATACTACATTCAACCTCAATCATATGACCTTATTTCTTGAAAACTCCCAAGTCATCTATGTGCAGATTTACAATAAACACAAACCAAACCTCATTATTATAAAAAAAGATCCTCGGTTCCAATAATCTACCCCTTTGGGATTGTTAGAAATATCCAGATAAATTCCCTGATGCACCAGCCACGATCAAAACCCAAATCTTCAAGAAACAACTCATCCATCACTCTATGTCTACATGAGAAATGATATGTTTAGAAAATAAGATAGAGGACATGAATTGGGTTCCCATTCATTTATTTTCTATACATTTATTATTGTTGTTATGGATTTTTCATGTATCCATAAAAAAACAAATCATTTTCCATTGAATTTATCCATTCTCCCCCAATGGAATAAACCCGAAGGCCAGTAATTTGTCATTGTAGTTCTCAAAACATATTCTCCCTGGATCATATCTCCCCCATAAACCTGCAACACTTCCACAGATATATTATCACAGATAAAACAATTGGTGATAGGGGAATCTCATAACCTCCTTATACACTAAGAGGTGGTTGAACACAAAGGTACGAATGATGTTTCTACAACATATCCGTTGATAATAGCTTGGTCCTAATATAAACCACTTCATCACCAATTCCAACCTTTTCCATTTTGATCCTGACTTGTTCATATTTTTCTTTGATGAATTGATATCTTATCTCAATATGTTTCGTATGAGAGTGATGGACACGATTCTTCATAAGATAAATTGCACTTTTGTTATCACAATAAATCACTATTGTTTATTTCACCTCATCATCTATTTCACATAGTTGTTGCATCATCAAGAGTAAGTTAGTGCAGGTCATGGTAGCAGATATATATTATGATTCAGCAGTACTAAGTGAAGTATTTTTTTGTTTCTTGCTTAACCATCTCACATTTTTTTCTAATTTATAATGCTCCACCATTGGTAGTCATTCGTTCCACTACATCTCCAGACCAGTCAGCATCAAAAAAATGTTGATCGTTCTCCAACTCTTTGTCCAGTAATGTATATCCCATAATTATGTGTAACTTGAATGTATCTCATGATTATTTTCAACTGTACCATATTTTCTTCCTTCATATTACTCTGTATGTCGGTCGTAAATAATGTTTCAAGGAAAATATATGGCAGTGTCGCCATCAGGGACAGTAGGCTTCCAATGACTCTTTTATACATGATGGGATCCACATTATTCCCTTCCTCATGACTTCTGAGAATTGAACCAAATGAAATTAGTGTCTTTGTTAATTTGGAATCATTTGTATTGATTTTTGTCAATAGATCTCTTGCATACATTTCATAAGAAATGAAACTTTAATACTTCTTTTGAAGTACCTACAAACATAAAAAGTACGTGAGTTCAAAAATCGTGGAAATTTCAAATTTGGATTTCATGTGATTAGAAATTTCATCCATTGATCCATGTCTGTTATCACCAAAAATAATATCATCAACGTATACCAATACAATGAAATGATCTTGTTGAGATTTTTTCACTTTTAGAATGTGATCCACTCCTCCTATTTTAAACTCATGCTTTCTCAGATAAGATTCCAACTGAGAGTTCCACACTCGTGTTGCTTGTTTCATGCCATAATAATATTTATTTAATTTGAAAACCATCAACTCATCACTGCCAAGAAAGAACCCTATGGGTTGTTCATTGTAAACTTCTTCTTCCAATACTCTATTTAATAATTCTATCTTAATGTCCATTGGATACACTTTATAACATAATTTAATTTCCATGAAATGAAATATCCTGATTGACTCAAGTCTTGTTGTAGGAGAAAATGTATCCTTAACATCAACGCCTTATATTTTTTAATATCCTTTACAGACCAAGCGCACCTTATATCTTAACTGATTTCCATGTTCGTCAAATTTTTTCATTAAAAAATACACTTCGTACCAATCACATTATTATCTTATCATCTTTTAACAATAACCCAAGTCTGATTTTTATCAATTTGATATAACTCTTCATTCATTGATTTTACCCATGACTCATCCTTTAAAGCCTCTTCAAATGATAATAGTTCCACAACTAATAGAAATACATAATGTGAATTTTTCCTCATTCTCCTTGTGTATTCATGTGTATTCTGATCCCCGAAAATGTTGGACTAACCAATCTATACTCTCTTTTTTTCTTTTGGTGTTCAACGTAATTCTTACCAGCTATGGATTCCTATTCTGAATTTTCCTTAGAGTCAACATCATTATGTGAGTCCGGAGATTTATTTCACCCCTTACTCTACCTCTGTATTAGCGTTTGTTCCATAATTACATCCTTATTCATCTTATATCACATCTACATAATAATACCTTGAAGCATTCATGTTTTTCTCTTCAATGATCTTTACATCACTATATTCAAAAATTCTTCTCAATGGCTTATTGAAACAATTTTCGAATTTGATGTTCATTGAGAATCCATGAGATGATTCTTTGGCTTCATTATCTTCATAAATCCTTGATTTCCTTCTTTGTCTTGGATAAAACATTTTATTCTAAAAACACAGAAACATTTCAAAGAGGGATTCCTTCAATGACACAATTATTATGGTGTCTTTTTCTCGCCCATATTTAGCCATGTTCGATTTTGAATATACACGGCTACTTGTATTTCATCATTCTAGTAATGTCAAGTAATATGACTCTTGATCAGAATAGTTTTGGACATGTTATTTTCTTATTGATTCATGTTCTCAATAAGTCCATTTTTTTATTTCATTCTCACATCATCTACTTCATGTTGTATCCCATGTTCCCTAGCTAATTTTCAATTTTAATGTATGTGTATTCCCCTCCATTTTTAGACAGCATTACATTTATCCTCCACCCAATATCGTTCTCATCAATTCAATAATAGGTTTTCATGAAATAAATCATTTTTCACTTCATATGTATAATGATCACACATGAAATTATATTGTAATAATCTATGAAAAGAACAATGTACATTTCTTTATATGTTCAAGTAGCATTTATTAGGCCACATACATCAGTATTGATGAGGTCAAGGAGATTTGATTCTCTTTTCATCTTTGGCTGGAAGGAACTGCAGATTAGTTTCCCTCGCATGCACACATCACATGTCTTTTCTCATTCACACATTAGATTAGGGATATCCATGACTATCTGTTGCATAGATATATTTTCCATGTCTTACTGATTTATTTTCCCAAATAATCAATGCCATAATTTTTTTCCTCTTAAACTGTTACGTAGAAAATGTTCTCATTTCTTGTCAACTTGATATAGGTTTCCATCTATTCAATAAAATTTCATGAGAGAAATCATGTACTTTCCTCTTATACTACAACCATTCTGATTGAATATCATAATAAGACCCGAGTCACATAAATGACTCACACAATGAATATTGTGATGCAGATCATCCACATAGAGGTCTTGAGATTTATTTATTTCTCAATTAGCTAGCTCTATACTTCCACTACCTTTTTTATTTATAGCACCATCATTACTAAACCTCACTATTCCATCTTCTTTTTTCATGACATCAGTTAATAGGTCTGTAGTACCCTTCATTTGGGATGAACATCCGCTATTAAGAATCTAGGTGCCTTTGTTTTTTGTAGCTTTCATGGATAATTCTGAAAAATTGGTCTTCTTAATAAGGATATACATAACAATAGTAAATAAAAATTCAAGTGCTAGGGTTTGGAGGATCAAATGGGACCGTTATGTCTAAGAGATGTGATCACCAAGAGTATGAGGATCCTAGGACCCTATTAACCCTAATACCTTAGAGATTTTCTATAGTGCTCATACTATTCTTACCATTATCTTGTCACGTTTACTATCTATTTTATTTCAAAGAATGTTTTATTTAAATTTTGTCTTCCTTTTTCTTAAAAAACAACGTGTTAATGTTTATCATAATGTAATTACATGGAATCTATTTTTTTGTGTCCTACTATATAGGTTGGATCACACCTTATATACACTCTCAGGTTTACATAGACCTTCTTTTGGTTTACCTAGTTCAAGGCAAGGTTCCCTTGGTGGTGATGTGCATATATGTGGTAGTAGTTCCCATATTGGCGACTGTTATTGGTTGTGGAATGGGGATGTTGACCCTCATTTTTCATAGAGGCTTGGTTGTATTGTTGGTTCCCTTACCATTTTTTGTTATTTTGGTTTTGGTTGAAATTGTTAAATGCTTATCCCCTATTGCAGTGTTATCTTTTAGTCTATTATATTGTGAAATTTGGATATGATATGATGTTTGATTAATATTTAATATTTATGGATTTTTACTTGAAAAAACCATTCCCAAATGTGTTACTCAACGCCTAGGAAATAGTTACAACCCATGGGAATTTGATCATTTCCTTTGGACCTTCCCACGAGTTGGGTCAGTTGTCAAGTAGGATGGAAACCTGGCCTAGTTCATGATAAGAAGTCTACACCATAGTATGGTGGTCTAAATCCTTTTTGTACCGTGTCCATGGGAGGTTGCAATGTGGTATCTTTTTTTATAGTCTTAAATTCCATGAGCCACATTTTATATTCTTTTTTCCTCTATACAACTCTCAGTTGAAATCACGATTCTTTAAGGATTACAAGAGTTATTTTATGTCCTGCAAACTCCCTTCTTCTCATATAGAATATCCAGTGGATGTGTTTTCTTCCTCTCTGATAAGGGGATCTCTCATCGATTGGAAATCCTCTATCTCCATTTATATCCTCCTTATAGAGTGATAGATCATCATCATTTTAGTGAATCTAATATTTTTTTTATGAATCTTGATTATAGGTTAGACTACTTGATCTCCTTATAAGGAAGTGGTTCTCTTCTACTATATTTGGAAGTCTTGTTTTGTGTACTTGAACAATAAATACTAATATTTGAGATTCAAATAGGATAAATATGAATAAATATTGGATGGATGCTAATCATTTAACAATAGAGTACGAGACTGGAGTGAAAGAGTTCATCATGTTTGCAAAGGATCACGCAAAGGATCCATCTCAAATCCGTTGTTCGTGTTTACATTGTTGTTATTATAGAATACATACTCTAGAGGAGTTGGAAGATCATTTGATATGTCCTGGAATCGATCAGAGTTATAAATGTTGGAATAAAAATAGAGAAAAAGTGAATGTAGCTACTGGTTGGGATAAAATTGCGTTTTATGGATCATCAAATATGAATTCAAATATGGATAATGAAGAAGACCATATGGAGGATGTGATTACAGAAGTCAACGATAATGAAGATCGTATTGAGGAAATGAAAAAGACAATTCAAGATGAACTCTGTGATTGCCCAAAATTTTTTGAGAAGTTAAATAGTTGTGCAAATACACCATTGTATGCTACTTTCACTATGTATACAACATTGTCAGTTGTACTGAAGTAGTATAAATTGAAAGTAGGCAACGGATGGAGTGATTTCAGTTTTACGGAACTACTTGCTCTCTTGAATGACATTCTCCCAGAAGATAATGTGCTCCCATGCTGGACATATGAAGCTAGACGAATGCTATGCTCAATGGGAATGAATTCTAAAAGAATACATGCATGCCCGAAAGACTGTATATTGTTTCACAGGGAGAAAAAATCACTTACAGAGTTCACAATGTGTGGTGCTTCTTGATACAAGAAAGATAAATCCAATCCTACGAATGTTTTATGGTACTTTCCAATCATTCCAAGGTTTAGGCGTCTATATGGAAGAGAAGAAACATCAAGACAATTGTCGTGGCATTCAGATAAAAGAATTAATGATGGGTTATTACATAATCTGGATAACTCTCCTCAATGGAAGAAAATTGACCATGAGAATCCTGAATTTTGAAAAGAGCTGAGAAACATTCGTCTTACATTGTCTACAAATAGAGTGAATCCTTTTGGTTTTCAAACCAGCACTCATAGTACATTGCCTCTTATGTTGGTAAATTATAACTTGCCACCCTGGTTATGCATGAAGAAAAAATTCATCATGTTACCTATGCTAATATCCAGACCAAAACAACCAGGTAATGATATTGATGTTTATCTGGCTCCATTGATTGAGGATTTGATGTTATTGTGGGACTCAGGTGTAATATTGTATGATGCTTATAAAAGTGAATACTTCACGTTGAGAGTGATGTTGTATGGAAAAATAAATGATTTCTTGCTTATGGACATTTTTCAGGCTATAGCATTAATGGAACTTAAGGGTGTCCCATGTGCGATGAAGATACAGAATTAATTAGGTCGAAACATTCATCAAAATCTGTGTTTCTCTGACATCATAGATTTCTACCTCGTCCGCATAAGTACTGATCTTGGACGAAATCATTCAATTGAAGTTCAAAAAAATCTGCAACACCATCTCCACTAACTGGTGATCAGCTGTTTGAGAAAGTAAAAGATCTGAAATTTTTTTTTGGTAAACCATTTTCAGAAAACCTTATGAAAATCGGTTGGAAAAAGAGATCAGTTTTTTTTAATTACAAGTCTGGAATTGTTTGTACATCAGACATTTTCTTGATGTGATGCGTGTGGAAAAAAATGTATGTAACAGTGTTATCGGAATGTTGCTAAATTCCCCTGGAAAAACAAAAGATTGAATTAAGGTAAGGTTAGACATGGTTGACATGGGAATACGAGAAGAGTTAGATCCTGTAAAGGGTGAAAATCGAATGTTTCTTCCTCCAGCTGCTTACACTCTTTCTAGGGCGGAGAGACATCAGTTTTGCAACTTCTTCAATTATGTAATGGTTCTAGAGGGGTACTCATAAAATATCAAGAACATTGTGTCAATGAATTATTTGAAGTTAAAAGGTTTGAAATCACATGATAACCATGTTTTGATGAAAGATCTAATTCCTATAGCTTTACGTTGCATTTTTCCCAAGAATGGTCGTCATATGTCAACCAAACTTTGTTTGTTTTTCAATGCTATATGTAGCAAAGTTGTAGACCCGGGGAAATTTCCATCTATGGAAAAATAAATTGTCATCATATTATATGAATTAGAAATGTTATTTCTTCCAAAATTCTTTGATATGATAGTTCATTTGATGATTCACTTGGTGAGAGAGATTCAACATTGTGGTCATATGCACTATAGAATGATATATCATATTGAACGGTATATGAAGATTTTGAAAGGGTATTTCGAAAATCAAATTCAGCCATAGGGTTGTATAGTGGAGCGATGTATTGTTGAGGAAGCCATTGAATTTTATACTGAATACCTATCTGATGTGGAATGCATTGGTCTCCTGAAATCTCGTCAAACTGGACGCATTTTGCGTTCGGGAATTTCTGGAAGAAATGTTGTGACAATCAGAATTACAGATCGGGAGCAGGCTCAAATTTATGTTTTTCATAATAGTTGGGAGGTTTCTCCATATATTGAAACTCACAAAGAAATTATTTGGCAGTCCAATCCATCGAGGGCTGAAAAATGGTTATCAGATACACATAATCACCAGTTTATATGATGGTTTTAGGACCATATTTTAAAGTAGTTGGATGAAAATATGAATTCAATTTCAAAACGACTTTGATGGCTAGCCACTGGACCAAGTGTGTATGTATTATCTTACAATGGTTATATAATTAATGGTTATACATTCTATACAGAAGAACATGATGAAGATAGTACCATGAAAAATAGCGGAGTTAGACAAGTGGCTGAAGAAATCCATGTTTCTAGTAGTAAGGACAGAAATCAAATTTATGCAAATATGTCATACTTTGGCATTATCAAACTAATATGGGAGTTGGATTATAAGACATTCCAATTGACTTTTTTTCAATGAAAATGGATTTATAACAGCAGTGGTGTTAAAACAGATGAATGGGGATTTGTGAAAGTTGATTTTAGTAATGAAGGGTACAAAGACGAAATGTTTATAATGGCATCACAAGTGGTACAAGTTTTTTATGTTCAAGATCCTGGAAACCAAAAGTGTTCGATTGTTCTGTTATCATCCAAAACTACTGAAGGTTCTGATGAAAATTCAATTCAGGATGATCCTTTTAGTGGTACATCGCAATCATTTCGGAGCGGTTCCAATGCAGATGATGTTTTGTATGTTAGAGGAGACCACAATGAAGGGATTTGGATAGTCGATAGAGGGGTAAAATCCCTTCAACCATTGAAAAAAAGAAAAAAAGATTAGTAAACAGGTTATATTTTGTTTGTAATATAGATCTTGTTATCTCATGTTATTATCTTATCATTACTGAATTTATGTAATTTGAATTAAATGTTCAACAACTTTTGTATATAATGACTTGTGCACATTTTGGTGCTCCTAACCTTGAGGCTGAACAAGTCTCTCAAGCAGTTTCTTTTGCGGATGATGCAGCTCCCGCAGCTCATGCAGATAATGCTACTACTATTGCTCCTATTGTGGTTCATGTTTCTCATGCTGCTCCTCCTACTACGGCTCCTACTGCTCCTGCTGCTCCTGCTACTCCTGCTGCTCGTCCTGCTGCTGTGGCTCCTACTGCTCTTAGTGTTGAGGTCCAACAACCATCATCACATGCCGTTGATACCATTCTAGAGGGACATATATATGATGTTGATATCGATCAAATGGTCGGGAATGAAGGACTGACGTCGCAAAAAACACAGGTGCGTTGTAGTTTGACGGTGTTAGCATACATTTTTAAGGCAAAAAGCAAAGGAATCAAATTTGAAGTCTGATAGAATTCATGAGGCCAACATTGGAATCCCAACAAGGCTATGTTTAGCAGCTACATTTGAGTTTTCACTCGGCAACGCATGCCGATTGACATAGATTCATGGCACCGTGTTGTGTTCGGGTTGAAGGCTGTGATCTGGAAAGAAATTACGGTAACATTGTCAATTTATTTCTTTAATTTACTAGAAAATAAAATAATAAAACATTGTCTTACTCTTCTCAATCTCTTGAAGAGTACATTTATAGTGGATGATTCACACAAGGATTATGTTCTAAGGCTTGCAGGAAAGATTCATAAAGGTTTTAACACTATTTTAACAGGATTCCACCTGAAAGATTCTAAAGGTAAAATAAACCCGCACCCAAACATTGTCTATGCTCACCTGATATCCCAAGAAGCATGGGATGCATTTATTGGCCGTCGTGGGGATGAGAAGTTTCAGGTACATTGTGGGTGATAATACGTTGTTTGAGGATACCTGTATTCATCAATTTGATTTTCAATATTTCATTTATGAAATAGAAACTTTGTACTGAAAATAAGGAACATGCATCAAAACCATCATACCGCTATCATAAAGCAAGGATGGGGTACACTTCATTAGAAAAGAAAACGGTACATATTTTAAATTCACATTAATATTATTAGGTACCAATATACAACATCATAATTATCTTTCTATGTTTATATGTAGATTGATGAGTCTAAAACCAAATGAACTTCCATCCTACATCTTGTGTTATGGAAGGAGGCACGTGTGAACAAAGATGGGACGTTAGTAGATAAAAGCACATAGAAAGTTTGAGAAATATGTGTAAGTACGACATGATGATAAAATAATTTGTTTAAAATTGCTATTACATAAAAATAATTAGTTATTTTCCTATATCTGACAGTCACAGGAATCAGCTACTCCTATAGCAGATACGGACCTATTATCGATGGCTTTGAAGAAGCCAGAAAAATACAGTCATGTCAGTGGAGCAGAGTTTGGGGTGACACCCCGAGTATATTTTGCGAAGAAGAAAAAAATGGATGATACAGATGAAAAAATGGAACAAATGAGAGAAAAAATAGCAAACCTTGAAGAATGATTGCAATGGTAGGGGGAGTTTCTAGCCACTTTTATGGGTGGGAAGCAAAGGGAAGTCACAACTGTGGAACAACCGCGACATGAACATCCCACCCCACCCCCACCATCTTTGAGGCGAGCCATTCGCCTCAATGAACTGTCATAGCTGTGGTAATCAATATTCAATAATTGTTCCCATGAAATATGAATCAGACAGACACTGATAATTTTTTCTGTACTGATCTTCTACATGGTGGTAATGATTGTGATTTATATCTGTCAACACCCACCTATCACCTTGTAGAGAGGGATACAGTGTTCAATATCCCAGATGTCACACTGCATAATAGACCACTTCCAAAAGATCATCCAAAAGTGACGATTACTGTATCTCATGAACCAAATGCAGAGCTACCTATTCCACTTGATGATGATGATATTCATACGGTCAAAAAGGCTATTGGGACATTCATTGCATGGCCATCAAAACTTGTAAGAGTACATGCGGACAAAGAGGTATTTATTTCCTTTTATTTTAATGCTAAACCCTTACCAATTAATAAAAATGGGTCTGAACCAATGATTGTTGTTATAGACAGAGAAATGGAAGGGGGTGACAACCATCAGCTCAAAACGGATCGACCAACCGATCCCAAGGAGCTACTGAAAGCACAATAACACCACCAGTTCTCTATCCACATTTACTAGCATTGAAGACTCATGTGGATACGAAGCTAAAAGATGGTAATAGTCATATAGTGGATTTCGAAGAGAATATATATGGAGAGGAAAGTCAGGATTTCATTACTGCTGAAAATGTAAATGAAATCCTTGAAAACGGTTGGCTAGGCGTCACAATTGTAAATGTATATATGAGTTATGTTTCCAGGAATTGATTTTCTAAAAGCTGATCTAATGTTAAAATTATGACTAAATGCATTTTATATTGTTGACAGGCGCATTTATGAAAAATAGTTGAAGGATTTTTCCCTTTAGCAATGATTTAGACTGGTTAGTCCTCATATCACATCAACACACCTAACAAAAATAGAGCCATCAAAAAGTGATGCAATAGTGAATGACTTGATGAAGACATTTGAACGCAAGATTAAATATGAAAAAAAATTCCTAATACTAACCATGCAGGGGTAATACTCTACAATTAAAGCATATCAATTATATTTTCAATTCTTTTATTACATATTCCTTTTTTTGTTTTTTTGGCAACATTGGTTACTAATTACGGTGAACTTGGATACTGCAAATATTTATTTTCTAGATTCAATGCAAGGATATCCATCAAACCGACCACACATGATGGAGTTTGTGAATCTATAAGACACTACATCTTACGTTTTAGGTCTAAAAATCAAGTAATATAATTTATATTATCTTCTACTAAGGATTCTGTTATGATAGGGTAGTGTATCATTATCGTCTAAATAAATAAATGAGGACAGGGTCTAAGAATAGGGAGGCGAGCAAGTACTACATCTGGACAAATATCAGGGTATATATAATAAAATTTCACTATCCAAACACATCTCAACACAAGTTAGTTAATCTATGAATGATAAATTTTTTTCCAGTGTCCAAAACAAACAAACGATAATGATTGCGGTTATTATGATTGTAAATTTATGAAAGAGATCGTTTTTCATCAGCAAACTAGCATCTATAAAGAGGTATTTTCAAAAACAACTACTAGTTCATTTAAGTTATTTATTAATTCTTTATTTTTTTTCAGTATTACTCTGACTTCCGAAATGCATCATACTCACAAGATGATGTAAATGTGTTCAGAAACGAGTGGGTCACATAACTGATGGAAGATTGTACACAAATACAATGAAAATATTACTTGGGGACATGTACAATTTGTTGTCAATTTTTAGAGGGGTTAAGGGGATCAAAAGATGAAACATTGTTGTATGAAAATGTTCATAGGAGATTATTGATTAATATTAAAGAAAACATCCTTTCTCTAATGTGTCATTTTTTCATTTAAACAGATGATATGGACCAGCAACATTGAAGAATGCTGAACCAATCAAATGATCTCTCTTTTGTTTAAAATGGACACAATTTTAATTGGAAACAACAACTTACATTTGAAAATCTGATCAAACACATTCGGATTGCCTTGATCTGTTATAAGAACGGTCCAAGGGTCCTTGGTGATGTGTACAAGTAAACTGCACCTCAATATGAGGCACGATGTGACCGCTATTACTCAAATGGTCTCTCTTTTGTTTAAAATGGACACGATTTTATGTGAAAACAACAACTGACCTACGACAATTCGACCAAACACATTAGGATTGACTTGATCGTTTATAAGAACGATCCAAGGGTCCTTGGTGATGTGTAAGAGTCATCCCCGCCACAATCCGATGCATGGTGTGGCCGGTAACACTCAAAGGGTCTCTCATTTGTCTAAAATGGACATGATTTTAAGTGAAAACAAAAACTGACCGACGGAAATACGAACAAACACATTCAGATTGCCTTGATATTTTATAAGAATGATCCAAGGGGTCTTGGTGACGTGTACGAGTCATCCTCGCCTCAATCCGAGTCATGGTGTGGCCGGTAACTCTCAAAGCGTCTCTCTTTTGTTTAAAATGGACACGATTTTAATTGAAAACAACAAATGAACTTCGGAAAACCAACCAAATGCTTTCAGATTGTCTTGATCTTTTATAATAATGATCCAAGGGTCCTTGGTGACGTGTATGACTCATCTCCACCTCAATCTGAGGCATGGTGTGACCGCTATCACACAAAGGGTCTTCCTTTTGTTTAAAATGGACATGATTTTAAGTGAAAACAACAACTGACCAACAGAAATATGACCAATTGCTTTAGGATTTCCTTGATATTATATAAGAACGATCCAAAAGTCCTTGGTAATGTGTATGAGTCATCCCTGCCTCAATATGAGCCACGGTGTGGCCGGTAACACTCAAAGGGTCTCTCTTTTGTTTAAAATGGACACTCTTTTAAGTGAAAACAACAAATGACCTACGTAAATCCGACCAAATGCATTCATATTTCTTTGATATTTTATAATAACGATCCAAGGGTCCTTGGTGATGTGTACGAGTCATCCCTGCCTCAATCTGAGGCACGGTGTGGCCGGTAACACTCAAAGTGTCTCTCTTTTGTTTAAAATGGACACAATTTTAAGTGAAAACAACAATTGACCTACGGAAATCTGACCAAACGCATTAATATTGCCTTGGTCATTTATAATAACTATCCAAGTGTCATTGGGGATGTGTACAATTCATCCCCACCTCAATCTGAGGCACAGTGTGACCGCTATCACTCAAAGGGTCTCTCTTTTGTTTAAAATGGAAACAATTTTAAGTGAAAACAACAACTGACCTATGGAAATCTGAACAAACGCATTGAGATTGCCTTGATCATTTATAAGAACGATAAAAGGTTCATTTGTGATGTGTAAGAGTCAACCTTTCCTCAATATAAGGCATGATGTGGCCGGTAACACTCAAAGGGTATCACTTTTGTTTAAAATGGACCCGATTTTAAGTGAAAACAACAACTAACCTACGGAAATCGAACCAAACGCATTCTTATTTCCTTGATAATTTATAAGAATGATAAAAGGGTCCTTGGAGATGTGTATGAGTCATCCACACCTCAATATGAGGCACGGTGTGACCGCTATCACTCAAAGGGTCTCTTTTTTGTTTAAAATGGACACGATTTTAAGTGAAAACAAAAACTGACCTACGGAAATCCAACCAAACGTATTTGGATTGACTTGATATTTTATAAGAACTATAAATGGGTCCTTGGAGACATGTACGAGTCAACCATGCCTCAATATAAGGTACAGTGTGTCCGATATCACTCAAAGGGTCTCTCATTTGTTTAAAATGGACACGATTTTAAGTGAAAACAACAACTCACCTATAGAAATCTGACCAAACGCATTCGGATTGCCTTGATATTTTATAAGAACGATCCAAGGGTCCTTGGAGATGTGTAAAAGTCATTCCTGCCTCAATCCGAGGCATTTTGTGGCCGGTAACACTCAAAGGGTCTCTCTTTTGTTTAAAATGGACACAATTTTAAGTGAAAATTACAACTGACCTACCGAAATCCAGACAAACGCATTCAGATTGCCTGGATCATTAATAAGAACGATCCAAGGGTCCTTGGTGACATGTACGAGTCATCCCCGCATCAATTTGAGGCATGGTGTGACCACTATCACTCAAAGGGTCTCTCTTTTGTTTAAAATGGACACGATTTTAAGTTAAAACAACAACTGACCTACGAAAATCCAACCAAACGCATTCGGATTGCCTTGATCATTTATAATAACTATAAAATGGTCCTTGGTTACGTGTTTGAGTCAACCCCTTCTCAATACGAGGCATGGTGTGATCGCTACTACTCAAAGGGTCTCTCTTTTGTTTAAAATGGACACGATTTTAAGTAAAAACAACAACAGACCTATGGAAATCCAACCAAAGCATTTAGACTGCCTTGATCATTTATAATAATTATCCAAGGATCCTTGGTGATGTGTACGAGTCATCCCCGCCTCAATACGAGGTACTATGTTGCCAGTAACACTCAAAGGGTCACTCTTTTGTTTAAAATGGACACGATTTAAAGTGAAAACAACAACAGACCTATAGAAATCCAAACATTACCATTCAGATTGCCTTGATATTTATAAGAACGATCCAAGGGTCTATGGAGATGTCGAAAAGTCATCCCTACCTCAATATGAGGCACAGTGTGGCCGGTAACACTCAAATGACCTCTCTTTTGTTTAAAATGGACACGATTTTAAGTGAAAACAACAACTAACCTACGGAAATCCGACCAAACGCATTCTGATTGTGTTTATCTTTTAAAAGAGATATTCAAGAGTCATTGGTGATGTGTAAGTGTCATCCCCGCATCAATCCAAGGCACGGTGTGACTGCTATCACTCAAAGGGTCTCTCCTTTGTTTAAAATGGACCCGATTTTAATTTTAAACAACAACTGACCTACGTAAATCCAACCAAACACATTCTTATTGCCTTGATGTTTTATAAGAACGATCCAAGGGTCCATGGTGATGTGTATGAGTCATCCTTGAATCAATTTGTGGCACAGTGTGACCGCTATCACTCAAATGGTCTCTCTTTTTTTTAAAATCGACACGATTTTAAGTTAAAACAACAACTGACCTAAGGAAATCTGACCAAACACATTCGGATTTCCTTGATCCTTTATAGGAACTATCCAAGGGTCCTTGGTGACATGTATGAGTCAACCATGCCTCAATCCAATGCACGGTGTGACTTCTACCACTCAAAGGGTCTCTCCTTTGTTTAAAATCGACACAATTTTATGTGAAAACAACAACCGACCTATGGAAATCCAACCAAACGCATTAGGATTGCCTTAGTATTTTATAAGAACAATCCAAGGGTACCTGGTGTCGTGTAAGAGTCATCCCCTCCTCAATATGAAGCACTTTGTGACCGCTATCACTCAATGGGTCTCAGTTTTGTTTAAAATGGACACGATTTTAAGTAAAAACAACAACTGACCTACAGAAATCAAACCAAACACATTCAGATTGCCTTGATCTTTTATAAGAACGATCCTAGGGTCCTTGGGGACGTGTACGAGTCATCGTAGCCTCAATATGAGGCACAGTGTGGCTGGTAACACTCAAAGGGTCTCTCTTTTGTTTAAAATGGACACAATTTTAAGTGAAAACAACAACTGACCTACGGAAATCCGACCAAACGCATTCGGATTGCCTTGATATTTTATCAGAACGATCCAAGGGTCCTTTCTGATGTGTACAAGTCATTCCCACCTCAATCCGAGGCATGTTGTGGCTGATAACACTCAAAGGGTCTCTCTTTTGTTTAAAATGGACACGATTTTAAATGAAAACAACAACTGAACCACAGAAATATGACCAAACGTATTCATATTTCCTTCATCTTTTATAATAATGATACAAGTGTCCTTGGTGACGTGTACATGTAATCCCCGTCTCAATCTGAGGCACGGTGTGACCACTATCACCCAAATGGTCTCTCTTTTGTTGAAAATGGACACGATTTCAAGTGAAAACAACAACTGACCTTCGGAAATCCGACCAAACAAATTTGGATTTCCTTGATATTTTATAAGAAAAATACAGGGGTCCTTGGTGATGTGTAAGATTCATCCCCACCTCAATCCGAGGCACGATGTGGCTTCTAACACTCACAGGGTCTCTCTTTAGTTTAAAATGGACTCGATTTTATGTGAAAACGACAACTGACCTATGGAAATCCGACCAAACACATTCGGATTGCCTTGATCTCTTATAAAAATGATACAACGGTCCTTGGTGATGTTTAGGAGTCATCCTAGCCTCAATCTGAGGCACAGTGTGACCGCTATCACTCAATGGGTCTCTCTTTTGTTTAAAATGGACACGATTTTAAGCTAAAACAACAACTGACCTAAGGAAATCTAACCAAACGCATTTGGATTGCCATTATCTTTTATAAGAACGATCCAAGGGTCCTTGGTGAAATTTAAGAGTCAAACGCGCCTCAATCCAAGGCACGGTGTGACCGCTATCACTCAAAGGGTCTCTCTTTTGTTTAAAATGGACACGATTTTAACTGAAAACAACAACTGACCTATGGAAATCTGAACAATGCATTCGAATTGCCTTGATCTTTTATAATAACGATCCAAGGGTCATTGGTGACGTTTACGTGTCATCTCCGCCTCAATCTGAGGCATTGTGTGGATGGTAACACTCA
The DNA here is from genome assembly GCA_963277665.1 of Viscum album. Classification (NCBI taxonomy): domain Eukaryota; kingdom Viridiplantae; phylum Streptophyta; class Magnoliopsida; order Santalales; family Viscaceae; genus Viscum; species Viscum album. Next base: position 1,377,140,807 of record OY728147.1, on the reverse strand, counting down.
AAGGGTCTCTCTTTTGTTTAAAATGGACATGATTTTAAGTGAAAACAACAACTGACCTTTGGAAATCCGGCCAAACGCACTCAGATTTCCTAGATCTTTTATAATAATGATACAAGGGTCCTTGGTGACATGTAATATTCATCCCTGGCTCAATCCGAGGCACGGTGTGACCGCTATCACTCCACGGGTCTTTCTTTTGCTTAAAATGGACACAATTTTATGTGAAAACAACAACTGACCTACGGAAATCCAACGAAACACATTCGGATTGCCTTGTTCTTTTATAAGAACCATATATGTTCTGGCCATATGTTTATACATAGTCAGACCCCATTTTTATTCCATGTTCATGTAGTGGTACATTAATAGAATGTTATTGTACATATGTTATGTTAAAGTATATATATTGGCTGGATATTTTACAGTATAAACCGTTTAGTCAAGGTACATGTCCTGTACTATTCCCTTATTACACATTTGAGGATTCAGCATGATGTTTCACCCTTGATTCAGAATTGTGAAAAATTGGAGTCCATATTTAGTTTTATCTATGTAGATCATGATGGTGTAATCGTTAAAGTATTTTTTAATACTTTAAAGAGGTGATTCAAGCACATCAATTTATGATAGAGCCTTTTTTACTCTGTTAATTGAATATGACGGTATCCTATGAGTGAGACATGGTATTAGAACTATAATAGGGTCATGAGAATGGTTGGATGAAATGGAATGGGATTTGCAAGTTCCTCTAATGGTGTATCTTGGGACAACCCCAAGAAAAAGGGACTAGGTTGCGACTTGAGGAGGTAGATAGGTTGGGTGTTCAATTCAACTTAGAGTAACTTATGAAGGAAATGTACTTGAGGTCATCTCCCTTATGATAATATCCATATTTGGCTTGTGAGGATAGGATATATTAGAGATTGGGTTGTGGGATGTTTTACCACCAAGATATTGACGTTGGCCCAAGGGTTATTTTTAAGATCAAGGACCCCTAATGGGGTGACTTGTTATATGATGACTTAGGTGACCCTGGTATGTTCAATAATAACTTGTTGTCCCTATTGAAAATGCATCCATGGGAATTTTCAAATTCAATTATAGGTATTTATTAGGTAGCAGAGCTAATGTGTTGAGCTTGTTAGGGTTGTAACCACATGGGTCACACTCGTGAGAGTCTATCCATGTTGTCAGGGTGGATTTTTTATATGAACCCTCATAATAATTTATATGTATATATATATATATAAGATTTTTATATAGTAATGGATATGAGTATTTATGAATTAATGAAAATTCCCCTGGAGTATTAATGATTTTTGGATAGGTTTATATGTGTTTGAGTCATGTTTTTTAGAGTGATTCTTTATGTGATATCTTATAAAGGTTATTTAAATGGGGATTCATGGCATGTGATCTATCAGGGTCCTCATATATATCAATTCATGGTTAGCCTGGTATACTAGGGTGATCATGTGTTTGGTTTGATGATACTTATGGGCTTATATCTGGATAAAAATACTCCCATATGGGAGGGTGGATATGCTTATGGGTCTTATTCCTTAAATGAGAATACTCTCGTAGGGGAGGGATGAGATATATATATATAGGTATTATTCCCTATATGAGAATACAACCATAGGAGTGGGATGAGATTTTTATCGGAAATATTCACTAAATGAAAATAATCCCATAGGGGAGGGCTAAGATGATTATATATATTATGCCTCAAATGAGAACACACGCATATTGGAGGGTTGATATGCTTCTAGGGATTATTATTTGGATGATAATTCTCCCATATGATAATAAATATATGCTTCTTAGTAATATTCCCTAAATAAGGTTACTCCCATAGTATAGGGATGATATCTTTATAGATCTTATGGCTCGGAATTGGAAGAACACATATGGGTGGTTTGAGATACTGTTGATGGTATTCCAGAGATGAGAAAACTCCCATAAGTGGATTTCCATGATGAAGTATAAATAAAACTCACATATTGGAGTTCAATGATAATTATGTATATAGTGGGGGAGACCATGGTATATTATATGTTTTGTGTGGTTCATATGATGTACTCAGAGAAACCCTAACATTTGATGAAGTAGGTATGGTTGATCAAGCATTAATACTTGAGGATCAATGTGTCTTGATGTAGATGGGGTAGGACTTGGTCAAACTATATTTTTATATTATCGACACGATCCTTGTGACATGCTTGGTAAATGTTCAGAACATGGACAATTAATTTCCGTTTAATCATGGTCATGGATTTGAGGATCAATGATGATTTATTATTAGTTCTATTCCAGTTATTTATCAACTTGGTTGTGCATATTGCGTGATCATGCACTTACAATAGCCTATTGCAGGTTTAATATATGGGGTTTATTAATGAGATTAATCCCCCCCATGTATGTGCACCTCAGTGTGTGTACAAGCCTTATAAATTCTTTGAGGTTGAGAACATGATGCATAGTGAATAGAGAAAAGTCCAAATATTTATGTATTGATAAAACACACCAATGTAGAGCCTTAGGATTGAACTGGAGTAGGATTATAAGCTTTTAGAGAATGGTTATATTGTAGAGATCATATTTTTCTAGTATTATTTTACTTTTATTTATTTTATTCATTCATGTATGTGTTTTTGACTCGGTGGATAGAAAATTGATGTGTATAGAATTATCATTTCAGTTGTATATGAAATTTCATTTAATTATAGTATGTTTAGTTTAATTATTCTATATACTCTATTGTGTACAATGAATGGTCATTTTATTTTTATTGTGAACTCTAACAGAGATTTATTGTACCCTTGGACACCATTCCACCCTTGGACACCCCCACCCCCTATAAACCCCCCCCCCCCCCCTCAACACCTTGGAAACCAGCCCACCCCATGGAAAGCCCCCTGGACACCCCCTAACCCCATTGGACAGCCACCCCAAACCCTTGAACAACACCCAAAACCCCTGAATTCTGAATTGAATTATTTATGTACTTAATTAACTTTTGAATTATATGTTAATGGTGTACGTTCATACTTGTTTTACAGGTATACTTGGTCTAATTAGCTTCGGATTTTTGAGTTAATTTTGTATCGGTATACTTGCGTTAATTAGCTTATTGAGATGCTGATTTTTTTGTAGGTGTTTGGGTGTGCTATTAAAGATTTATGGTAGTAGAAGAGAGGTAATTTATCAGCGCTCTATTAGTGCTGATAAATCGTGCTTTTATCAGTGCAAAAAAATCGCTGATAAACAAAACCTTTATCAGCGCTAAAAAAGCGCTGATAAAAGCTGCGTTTATCAGAGCAAAAGGAGCGATGCTAAAACACACATTTATCAGTGCTCGTTTAGCACTGATAATGGGTTGTTTTATCAGTGCTCTTTTAGCGTTGATAAAGTCCACCATTATCAGTGGTTGTTTAGTGTTGAAAAAGGGTTGTTTAATCATCGATTTATTAGCACTGATAATGTACCCCTTTATCAGTGTCGAGCTTTACAGTGCTTTTTTAGTGCAGTTAATTCCTGTGTTTGTAGTAGTGTCATGACCCAATTCATGAAATCGGTTGGAAGTATCAATTCTGATCTGCAAACCACAATCAGAAACTGGATTCATGTTAGATTCCTCAATGGCTGGATGAGCAGTGAGTGCATCATGGGCTTACCCATTAATTAATCTCAATGCCAGCTCTCCCTCCTTCTTTTTAGCATCACCTGCTTTGATCATCCCACTGACATCCCTTCCTGCACCACACGGAGCAACTCGATCTTATCAATGCTTCACAACATCCCATGAAGAAGAAGGTGCTCCCAAAATTCCTACAATTTCATTGTCAGGACCTGCTTCATCCATACCAAACCGATTCACACCAGTAGTCAGTAAAAGGTCTTGCTTCAATCAAACAAACACCACATCAACAGACGGATTTGTGGATACCCGAGCCTTCCTTCCCAGATATGAATCACCCAATCTATCAGCAGTTCTATGCTTAGCTGCAACAGAACACGTCTATCCTTGACCATATACCCTACTAGGCCTATACATCGAAGCTGTCGGCCTTCTGCATCTGGCTCCACGAAGATAGTGACCAGCCGTATGACCCAAATGATAATAAGTCAATTAGTAATCAACCCAATTATCAAACACAACAGCTTGCTTCCATCAGAACTCCTCACCAACAGTAATCTAAATCTAGTCAACCAGTGGCTTTGAGGAATCCACCTCAACACAAAGGCAAGGATTAATTGGATGACTCAAAGAAGATGTGCGAGCATCCAAGTAGATGAAACGGCTGACTAGGTTCTCTACCATACAAATTATCGAAAGATTTTGAAAAGGAAAAGGAAGATGAGGCATGATTACCCAGTTCACTACTGAAGGAGGATCCTGTTTCTTACAGAGATCAAACAACCATTGTAGAAGGAAATTTTTTCATTTGGTGCATCTATAGGGAGATCCAGCCCATGCGTGAATTAATTCTTCCTCCGAACCAAAACGAATCATTAGATGAAGATTATCAATAATCCCAACAACCACATGTTCTGTCAGATCCCAGCCAGTAAACACAAAGTGATCAAACTCATCAACTGAATTCCTTTTATGTGAAAAGTGAGCAACCACGGTAAAATCTCAGAAGCCCGAGGCCTTAGAGAATTCCACTAAAGAAATTGAAATCTAAGGGACCCCAAGATGATGATCTGGATGTTTCGGGCATAAAAGAATCGATGGGAAGTCCAAGAGATAGCTAGGGTTCAAAAATGGTACAAACGACGCCTGCGGCGCCAATGGTGGTGGAGCCAAAAAACCATCCCCCCTCCCACCTCCGGAAAGGGGTGGGGGAATCCTGCATTGGGCATCGACTTGGGTTCATCATCGGGAAGAAGAATGCAAGATCATCCTAAATGGACCATTAACAAAAACATTCCAAAAAAAAGATGATATTTTGACTTGAAGCCTTTATTGCATTGGTAAATTTTCAATTGTAATATGCAAGAATGAATACCTTAATATGATGCATTTACTATCATTAATATGTATATTCCTAATAAATAATTTAAAAGGTGGAATTTATACATAACATAAAAGAAACAATCTGTATATCATTAAACATATGTCCCAAGGAAAGTGAATTTTAAAAGAATAAACCGTACAAATATCATACAAAATCTTGTTTAATAAATGTAATTCCACAAAAAATAATTGAAAAATTATCATAATAAAATTATAGGTTATTTCACACATAATGATAGGATATTAAATCCATTAATGATCTAATATAACATTATGAAAAGAAATGGAGTTATGAAACCCCTTACCAATTGGTAACATTCATATAAATTCTAATTGAATAAAATAAATATTTTTTAATCATAAAATACCATTCTTATTGATGGATTCGTGATATAACATTTAAAAGGGGTAGTATGTACACCATATGAAATAAATAATGTGCATAGAAATATAATGTACTTCTATAAACCAAAATTTAGATGAAATCACTTACTGCTTCGATAATCTCTTAATCAAAACTTCATGAAAGTTAGAAAAACATATCAATTTTTAAATACAAATAATATTCATGGTAAGAATCTTAAAATAAAATCATTTTTAGTATTTAAACTAAATATTATAAATAATTGGATAATATGTTATAAGTCTTGTAGAAATAAAAGTGAGATGGGAAACCCATACTACATGTCTCGACCATTAATATATATCCTTTATTCTTTTTATAATAAGATTTTATTAATTATATAATTTAACATTAACCTTTTATATGTGTAGTTCCTTATATATAAATAAATAATTTAATTTATTTTAATGACCAATTTAAATATTTATTCAATGAAGTCCATATTAGGTTTTTTAAGGCGTTCGTCCCATATTTTCACGACGACTTCGACATGTTGATTGTTGTAAAAGGGTTCATTAGTAAAAAAATATCCAAAATAATAATAATGTAATAATATTTATATTAATATTTAAATAATTCTCTTTAAGGAAACTATTAGAAATGGTTATTAAAAATTAACATTGTTATAATCATGGTGATGGTAGGCAATACACACACATAAGAAATATTTCTGTCTTTCTGTCATCATTATGGAATGAAATTAAGTATTATATTATCATTTAGAAATTATATTAATTTAAAAAATGTTTTATTATTTCCTTAATTAAACTTTTATAATAAATATTTATGATTTTGGGATGAAAAAAATCGCATCGCTTCGTCGAGGTGGTTGCCCACAAGTATTCATGAACAAAATTATCATAATTTAAAGAATGAAAGTGTAATAATATTTATGATATATTATTTTTTAATAATTATAAATATATAATTAATATCATATATAGATATTAATTAAATTATAATTAATATCTGATAGAGGTGATGTTGTAAAATGAGTTGTACCGATTCGAATGGGGATAATCCTCTATACAAACAATCATCAATTGTGTTGATAGTTTGATGGAAGAAGACATAGATATAGGTTATTACACAAAAATAATAAAATTTAATTTTATGGAAAAAAATTAATTTATTATATAACAATGTTTCAATAATATTAGAATTAGGTATATTAATAAATAATAAATAAAATATTATTAAAGAATAATACCTCTTCTTCAGATGACCTCTTAATGTTTGCAGAAAAATACCTATTATGATGGTATAAAATCAAACAAGGATTTTAGGAAATGCGTAGGGATGATAGAAATTTATTGGGGTATATTTCTTATGATCCAAAATACTTTGAAGGTGTTAATGGTAGAGGAGATAAATAATCCCTTTATAAGTGGGAAAGAGGACATGTGTGGAATTTAAAAAATGAAAAATTTATGCCCACATTTGACACAAGAAACAAGGTTCCCAAATAGACCATTATTGAGACATAGAAAATATATGGTCCAAATATGTCCATAAAATATAATTTATGCATGTTTTTAGGTCATGTTGACCCATATCATTTTTGTTTAACCACGCAGTAACTCATTTTCACCTTAACCATGTTAAATTATTTTTACTAGTTCAAATATTAATAATCACCAAAAATGATGTTTTAAATATTGTACGACATATATTATTATGATTCCAAATATGTAAGACATATTATCAAATTATATTCAGGTAATTTCATCAATTTATTTTAAAATAAATCTTGAGGACTCAAAAAAATATTTTTTTTAAAAACAGTGTTTATTAAGAAGAACATAGTTTTATATTATCTTTATCACTATTATCAGTCACTATGTTAATTTCATGGAATATTTAAATATCATATATAAATTTTATTTAAAAATTTATTCATTAGTTTTAAATTTATTTAAATATAATTTAGAAACATTATGCACTTTAAATCCATTTTTAAATTATTGAATTTTTTACCATAAAAATAAACTTATATTATAATCTTATATAAAGAATATTCATTAATATATATGTTGGGTAAATATATCTAAATAATAATGTTAAAAAATATGACTAATGAATAATGAGTTGTTTAATTTACATAGTTTATTAAAAATAAATTATTTTTTATATTAAATGATATTTTTCATTATACAATGAAAAATAAATATTTTCAGAAAAATATCACAATTTCACAATAAGTTAATTTTCATATTATTATTTCAAAATATTATTTCAATTATATAATAATTTTACAATAAATTATATTAATTAATTATAATGCATTTTCATAAAAACCAATCAAAGTTTATTTGATGAAAATCATTTTTTGCTAAATAAAATGTATTTACTAAAAATAGAGTGATTATTTATGAAGAATTGAAAAATATATTTATATTGAGTATCTATATTATATATATATATATATAATAAATTAGTAAATTAATTCATATCTGTTAATATAATTAATATGTTATAACAGTTATATATTTCGATGGTCCATTGAGATTGGTGTTTCATGTTATATACGTTATCGAATAGAATGTTTATTTTTTAAAACCTAAGTGTTTCATAGTTAAAAATGTTCAATATTTGTGAATGGTTTTGATGTGAAATCTTGGTTTACATTTTTTTGGTTTGAAATTAATTTAATCATGCAAAAAAAAATCAAGTACGCCTATACTCATGTGTTCATTTGAAAAATTATAAATGTATGTTACTAATTGTATTTCTTATTTACATCTATAATATTTTATTTACTAAATGATGATAAAAATATTTTTTGGGATGATTTATTAATGGTATTTTGTAATAACCAACCCAGGTTTCGATCTCACCCAGTTCCGGACCTAATTCTTCATAGGTCTCAAAGGAATATTCTAATCCCCAGAGCTTGTAAACATTTCATGGGCATCATATAACACACCTTGGGAATAATGTACGCCTCACATAATTATATAAATAATTAACAAAAATAAATAAAATAATCCATTCATGAAACAGATAATTATAATTGGACATCCATCCAAAAATATAAAATAGATACATAAATAAATAATTAATGGAAGAAGATATAAATAAATATAAACTATAAAACAAAATATATGAAGTGACCGATGAAAAACACAAAACAAAAATAAAATCATTAACCTTTACTATAAGCCTTTGAACCACCCATACTACTCATCTAAATGAAACATAACCCACATGAATCCATGTATGAAATAATCAGAGTTGATTGAACATAGGGGAATACAATTTTAGGCATGAGTAAAAAACATAGTAGATTTCCACCAACTGAATTTATCCAATCACATTCATTTTATAATACATTAAAATTACAATAGAAAAATATCCATTTTTCATTGGGCCATTACATGAAGGAACAAAAAAAACATCATATATCTTTTGAAATTTTTATTTCATATTTTTTAAAATGAAAAAATAACGTTGAAGATTATTTTCCCCAATCAGAGCCCCCTTCTCCATACCACTATTTTATATTAAAAAATTTAATCAATATTACATACACCTAATTTTGATATTAATATTTCATAACTCATAATAGGATTCTGAATATTCAAAAAAAATTAAGACGTCTATTCAATACAAATTTCCATATAATAGTACGCATGATGAAGTAAAACCATATTTTTGAAAAACTCATACACCTTATTTTGAAATAAAAATATTTTTCAGTTTATTTATAAAAATATTATATATAAATAAATCATTTACATTTATATATAACTACTTTAAAAAAATAAATTAAATGTTTTTGTAAGATCACCAGAAATGACAATCACCTTACTTCTATTAAAACCTTTCATAAATATTTTCTCTAAAAATTTCAAATGTATTTTATAATGTAATACAATATTAAATCCCAAAAAACAAAACCCTTAGTATGTCAAATTCACACTAAAATGAGAAAAAATAATAAGTAGAATGTTTGCAACCAATAACTCAATATGGAATGGATCAAATCAATAAAAAATAGAAATATCATTATAAAATTGTAAAATGGATCCCAGAATCATGGGATCTAAAAAATTCCCACTAATCATTTTGATATTTCATGTTAGAAATTAATATTCATATATTAGTAACTTTTTTTCTTAATATGATTTATAATATCTCTTGGTCTTCATTGGGAACCCCACTTTGAGCTCACTCAGTCCCTTGGAATAATCTTTTGTAATGGGATTCCTCTATCTACATAGATAATAATCCTCGAATAATATCGCTTGTTTCCTCTATGTGATCACTTGGTCCTATGAGATGACATTTCATATAAATTTATATAACATTGTTTAGGGTTTCAGCCACATAATCTACTAACATTCATACACATGTTCTTCAAGAACAATTCAAATATAGGTGATAGAAATTATAAAACAATTTAAATCAAATGATAACAATTTAAAATACCCCATTCCTCACCTCATACACCTTCATAAAAAATTATCTCCATAAAAATATATTAATAAGAATCATATAAAGATGAATAAATGAAAAATAACCTCTCATAATATTAAAACACAATATGGGAAAAACTAAAATCACACAATCTCATGGAAGGATTCACAGACATTCATGAAAACTAATTTTTCATAAAGTTTCTAATGAGGAATTCTAGGTATTCATAGAATAAAAGGAAAATAACTCCACATTAAAATCAAATTTCTATCTAATATAGAGTCCAATTTAGATTAAAAATTTATTGACACCATTATTGTATATAAAACATACCCTAAAAAATCATATAAATAAATAAATTTTGTGAATCGGTTCTAAATATGATACTAATTAGTTAACACAAAATTATGAAGTCAAAGCCCAATTTAAGACATTATAAACACATTAAAACACTGAAACAATCAGTTTTAAAACTAAATGATTAAAAATTAACAAAAAAAATTCATGTAAGAATAAATAACCATTTAAAAAACTCTTCAACTCTTTAAAATCCACTTGGTCAATTTTTCAATAAATTGGGACGATGTACCATTCCATGCCATGGTTTAATGTCATTTAGTACACCTCATTAGTCACTCTTGGGATGAATAAATATGCATAATATTAACAAAGAATCATTATAAACCATAATAATTCAATGCTATATAATTTAATGTGACAATAAAGAAACAACCCCCTATTATCATTAATGAACAAGATGACAGTCAACACCATTAATGTAGAACACCGAAACTAGATTTAAGGGGTCCTTTATATGCCCTTGAATAAAAACTTAAGAATAAAACACAGTGACCACTTTATATAAACCATGTTATCCCTACGATTAATGGGTGAGGGTGAAATTAATTGGGAGAGGGTTGAGGGATAATGTATCAAGTAAACCATATGAAAAATTATTACTCGAGGAGGAACAAACATGAGTCGGAGGAGGAGTCCACTAAAATGGATAGAGAAATGGATTACTTCTAATGGAGAGGAAATTAGCCCACTCCAAAGAGATGAAAAAATAGAAGAATAAAATAGAGTTAGAATCAATTGAAAAAATAGAAATTCTATCTTTCAGTGAATCTGAACAGGTATCATGGTTAGAACACCTAATTTTCTATAATATTTGTTAAACAAGGTAATTACACTTCCTAGTCAAAAACCACTAGCATGGTTTACCTAGTAAAAATAATGGTTGGAAAAAATTAACCTCCCATGGAAAAAAGAAATATAAAATTATTATTTTTATTTTCTTGTTTTTTGAATTTTTTACCTATTCATGAAAAAGTCGTGTGCATATATTCAATGTCCAAAACAAACCCACATAAATACCCCAAGGACTCATAGGTTTTGAACCAACATATTCACTGGTTTTTCCTTCCAAATAGAGAACATGTATGTTAATCTATAATTATGGGTCACCTAGCCCTATATAAGGGTATTCAGATTGTATTCTCTAAACCATGAAAACTAAATGTGTTCTATAATAGAGCCAAAAAAAATTTCTATATCTAGATGAACTATATTGGAAACATAAATGTACACTCAAAAACAGAATATTTTATAAAATACCACCACAATGATATAATTCATGAGAAAATTTTTCATTCCATTCTATATTATACCATTATAAATTATTAGGCCTATAATGAAAACAACCATATATTAATTCTAATAAAACTCTAAAGAAAAACATGGGATTACTATATACATTAGATGAATTATTAAAACACCACCAAGTAACAAAAAAAATTGATCCAAAACTCATCAAATATAATCTATAATAAAGTGAGTTCATAGTATTTTTTTCTTCATCATGTATAATTAATTAAAACTGGTGGATAAACTGAAGTACATATTTCAAAAAAAACAAGAGGATGCCATTGAAATCAAAATTCATGAAAACACAAAAAGGAAATAGCTAATAAACCCCAGTCAAAACCATACTTCATAAACTATATTAATACAAAATGTAATTTAAGAAAAACTAATATCTAAATGAAATTACAAAACACTATCTCAAAAACGAAAATGGTATGTTTAAAAAACAAGAACAACCTGGAAAACCACAAAACAAATTCCCAAAATAAAAAAATAAAAAAACTAGGAATATTCCTCAAAAATAAATAATATAGCTCTAACCCTAGGGTTTCAAGTTAAATATGAGTGTTCCTAAAAAAAACCAATAGAATACTGTATCATGGTTGATCCAATAATAAACTCAACCCAGGGGTATCCTTTGTCAAATAGAAAACAAAATTACAAACTTATAGTATCCATGCACACACTATAGGTTATCAACATAAAAAACCAATATGAAAATCAATACCATGGTCTACACCATTCAATGGGAAATAATTAACATCATTTAGAAATTAGACATGAAAAATCCACCAAAGAAACACTACACAAAATATCATTGAAAGATATCATAATTAAATGTTTTATTGAAGAAAAATCTAAAAAAAATATAGAGAAAATAAATGTAAAATAAATTAGGGTCACACCATCATATAAAAACCCAAAATATCACACACACAAGATTCTCTTATATAACAAAACCGCATTAGTCCAACAATCATCTAACGGTTTATAGATGAATAACCATAGCTTTTACAATTTCACAAAATCTATCTCAACAATCACAAACATTAATGACACCATGGAACACTTATATCAAATGCTATTTAAACATTCCAATCTATTCAATCCATGGATGTGTTAAAAATATGAGGAAATACCCCCAAGACAAGCACTCTTATTACTCACTAGTCCATTCTAGGATGCCTAAAATAAAAAACATGACAATTGAGATCAAAATGTAAATGTATCCTAAATCACAAAAAGAAATTCCCAAATTAAAAGACTGATAAATCAAATCACATTATTTATTTCTATAATTTCAAATGGGAAAATCCAATAATAATATTTCCTAAAAATAACAACTCTTTTGATGTACACCACATTTATAAAAAATGGGTCTAATAATAATGATTCCCAAAAAAAATTGTAACAAATTCATCATTGTAATTGGGACCTATTTCACTAAACATAAAATGAAAATCAATTTAAAATTTTATTCAAAATCCATAACATGATTTAGACAATTTAAAATATGTTTAAAAATAATATTAAAAATAAAACTTAAATGCTTCAAAATAAAAATACAAATCTTTACATCATGAAAAATGGAAACCTCTTCAATTTGAATCAATTACAAAAACACCATCCTTTTTTTAAAAATGTTCCATGGGTAAAAAACTAAAAAAGTAACATAATCAAATGTTTTAATCCCTATATTCATTTAGATTAGAAAATCCATATATATAAACACTATATGAAATTAAATGTAATGTCAAACACATACAAAAATATTTTAAAATTTATAAAATTATTAAAATGTTCCAGAAAACATTATTGAATAAATTTCATTTTTAGAAACACAACATATTGATTTGTTTCAAAACAGAATGCATTTTTATCGTGAAATCCATTTTTTCATACACAAAACTAATTTCACATCACACGTAAAATCCCATAAATTATGACATAGTATAATACCAAAAAAAATAATCTAATGATGAAAATATATAATAAAAACTACCGATAGAATTTTTTCATTTCCCTTTCACACTAGTAAATCCATGAATCAAGGGATATAAATAGAAAAATAAAGTGTTATTCGAAATAATGATTTTTTAGACATATGGGTGACAACCATATTCCAATCCTACATTTGTCCCTAATATATATATATATATATAATATTTTTCCTAGATATATGGTTTCTCTTCTTATAGAGTAAAAAATAACATATTTATCCCCATTTCTTTATCCATCTCAAATACAAAATATTACCCTCAATGTTACTAAAACTATGCTAATGTGGTTATAAACATCACCTCCAATGGAACCCAATAATAATTTCTCAATACCATCAAAATAAAAACAATAATCAAATTAAAATCATGACTACCCATGGTTTCTAGAGGCTCTGGGTGAGAATTATCTCAAAACACAATCCCTTCACTGACCACTTGAGTCTCAATATCCTCATCACTACACTAACAACAACAAAAATAACTAGAGGGGATTTAAAACCTAGTTCCCATTGAGAACCCAATATTTGATACAATTTTTTAACAATTTCAACCTAGGGTTCCATCTAAACCTTCTCCCAGCCTTGTCTATCAAAAGAATGAATGTTTTTTAATCCTTATGAGTTTCTTTATAATTACATGGATTCAAATAATGTACCTTTAAAATGATTAATTTTTCATGGAGTGATATAAATTTGAAACAAATAAACCATAAAAGAATGAGATCTGCATACCTAAATATCCAATCTCAAATATTCAAAAGATAAAAAAATTAATCAACAATGATATATTATAAAATTAATAATGATATATAAAAAACAACATGTTTGGTGACCAACATATAACTCAAATTTAAATAAAAACCCCATTTTCTCTCATAATATTTTATGTGACATAAGGTCACCACATAATTGAATCATCTCCCATACAATTCATGATAAAAATAATTACATAAGATTGAATTGGTGATTATAAAATATAGGTATGATCTAAATAGTATTATATATCTCTATCTGCCGAATCTATCTAATCACTTTTATATTACATTATGAAAATTAAATTTTCAAATATCATAGAAAAATATATATTTTACATAATTTAATTACATAAAGAAACAAGAAACATCTTATAAATATGATAAAAAACTATTTTTATATTTATTGTTAAATGAAAATAATCCCTTAAAAAATTATATTACCTGTCCAATGCTTCCTTTTCCCAAAATCTATATAAATATACCACTGTAAATCCATTTTATAAATTCAAAATTTTTAAATACACATTTCAAAACTCAAAAGACATTATCCAATTTATGAATAGTTTTCAAGGAAAGCTATAAAAAATACATTTCTATATAAAACTATGTATGGGGGCTTAGAAACATGTTTTAGAAAAAGAAACACACTATAGATTAAAACCCTATTTTAAATATTCAATCAAAACACTCCTAAACTATATGGAAAACCAATTTTGAATTTTATTCCATACACTTTGAATATAATTTCAAAAAAGACTAAAATAACCCAAATAACACACTTTTACAATATTTCATTAAAACATTAAAAAAACAATTTGAATCATTTGAAATGTAAACCATAAAGTAATTAAGGGATAATACACACAAACATACAATAAATATTTCAGAGTCTTAGTACAAAAAGAAAAAACTAACAACATGTTCTTGAGTTTTAAGAGACCATATATTAATTTGGGATCTAACAAAACAAAATGATTAAATCACTAATACAATCCAAAAAAAGATCCCACTATCATGGTTTCTAACCAATGGTGTCTTGTGTGACATAAATAACTCTAGTTCTGATTGATAATATGTGCACACAATATGTTTTGGTATATCTCTTTTTCTTAAAGATGTCCAATCTTCCAACGGATAATAGGGTTCCTCAAAAAAAATCTATTTCATAGGCTTACTAGATCCACATAGATGACAATCCTCCCATGGCCTCTCTCTCTGTCATGGTGATTGTTCAATAAATGAGATCACATTGTCTTTATTGAAAACATCTCTTAGAAATTTAACAACCTAGGACATGGATTCAACTACATATCCCACCTAGACCCATGCCCACTGTTTCCAATGAAAATTGAAATAGAGGTGTATATAATTAGATAATTACAGAAATCAACTAAAATTTTTTTGAAATACCACACACTTCACACCTCATATACCATCAGATGAAAATTTATTTATTCTATTATATTCATAAGAAGCATATACGGATTCATAAATTTATAATATCCCAAAATTGAATAAGAAGGTATCATGGGAATACAAAATAACAGGGTGATCAAGGAGGTCTCTAGACACTTTCACAAAAACTCATTTTTTTTAAAATGAATTAATAAGGCACCCCACAACAACCATATATTGTACTACTAAAAAACACACTACATAAACTTGTAGCCTTTATCCGTGTTATAAAAAAACACTGATAATGGATTCATTTGTCAGAGAGAAAAAAATTTATGATAAAGGTTGCCTTTTATCAGTTTAAAAAAAGCCTTCATAAAAGTTACACTTTATAAGGGCTTTTTTGGCACTGATAAATGGATCCTTAATCAGCGCTTTATATTTAGTTATTATAAAGGCGACCATTAACAGCTCACTTTATAGTATTATAATGGTCTTGCTCACATGCATAAGTCCCACATCAGATTAAAAAATGTTGTTGGCTTCGCTTTATAATATTCCACTACAAGACAAGCTCAAAAGCCTTATAAATGGTTGGGCTCCCATATTCACCATTCACACACTTATATGCAACCATGGGTCCACTCGGGACTTTTCCCAATTTATGTTTCGCGTGGTCTTTAAACCACTTGCATACACACAGCTAGGGCGTACCCAACCCAAACTATAGCCCCTATTTTTGAATCATATACTAATAAAAATATAAAACAACTATTGAAAATATTCAAATATTGCAATAATTAACCAAATAAAAATTATAACAAATAAACTATAAAAATATTAATGAATTTATTAATTACATAATTATTAATAACATAATATATATATGAAATAAATTTATAAATAACATATATTATATATATATATATATAATTAATAAATTAAAATAAAAAATATAAAAAATATTAAATAACAGAAATAATTAACGAAATAATGTTTAAAAAAAATAAAACAAATAAGTTATGTTTTTTATTAAATAAATATTTTTTTAAAATTTAATATATAGATACATATATTATAATTATTATTATATAGTATTTATTATGTGCAGATATATAAAATTATATAATGTAAATAAAATTAAAATAATATTTAAAAATGAATAATTTTTCAAATTGTTAAAATTTTTATTAATAAAATAAATGATTATAAAAACATATAAATTTAATATATATATTTAAATTTAAAATATTAATAAATATTATATATTGAAATATTGATATATAAATTAATAAATTGTAATAATTAACAAAAAATTTTAAAATAAATAAATGAATAAATTATTAATTTTTTTTATGAAACTATTATTTAAAAAAATGATTAAATTAAATATATATATATATATATATATATATATTAATTATAAATAGTAACAATGTATATATATTAAATATAAATATATAAAATTATTAAAATATAAATATTAAAATCATTTTAATGTCTTATACATTTTTAATGGGTTTTATAGTTATTTATTCATTAATATAATTAGTATTTCTATACTAGAAATATATTCACACATATATATACATATATATATATATCAATTTATATATTATTTCCTAAATTATGATTTATTAATAAGACATATTTAAGCTTACATTATATAATTCATATATTTAGTGAAAATGCTTAATAATTAAAAAATAATTTTAATTAAAAATAATGACTACTTATTTTGAGTAATGGCCATTTAATTGAATTTCATTTGATTTTCTAAGTTAACATACCTTAAATTTGTGTAATAGTTATTATTCATATACAAATACATAGTTAAATTCATTTTTATATATAGCGCACAAACATATTATGTCTATTATTTCAAGAATTTTTAATATTTAATTTTAATAATATCTTTGTTAATAATATATTTAATATATGTTTTTTTATAATCACTACATTTTATTATTTATTATTCTTATTAAATATATACTAATTATTATTTTAAATATTTTTTTTATAATTTTTTCGTTTTTAATGTGATTTTTTCTTTAATAAACTTACTTTTTCAATATATTTATTTATTTGTTCATTTTCGAATTTTCACTATTCAATGTAATTGTAATATTATACTTTTTCAATATTTATTTGTACATATTTATTATTTATCATTTAATGTTTTAAATATAGTTTTATTTTCTATAATTACAATTTATTCATTATCATATATAAAAATATTTTAATTATTTTTAAAAATAATCTATATAAAAAATAATTGTTATTCATTTTTTAAATATATTCATTCTTATTATTTTATATTTTATTAAAATAAATTACATGTTATATATATTCAATATTTAATTTTATATATATCAAACTTGTATAAAAATATATATACATTAATTTCACTCACTCAAATATTAATGTAATTAATGATATCTTATATAGAAACACATACACATTATATTTAAATAGTCTATAATAATTTTAATATTCATTTTTGAATTTCACTAATAAACATACTATATTTAATATTTCATTCTTCTAGTCGGTAATTATTAAATATATATTTTTAATATTATTATAATTCGTATTATTTATTCATTTATATTGTTTATTAATTTAATTTATTTTTATCAATTTAATCATTTTCAAATATTTTTTTAATATCTAATTTTTATATTTTTATATTTTAAATATGTATTCTTCTTAATTTCACCATATATCAATATTATATATTTGTTTTTAACCATTACTATAATTAATAAAACTTATCTATTTAATCAATATTTTTAAAGTGTAGTAATTTTTATACAATCAATTATACACATTTTAAAAATTCAATCAAATAGGATTATATATTCATTAATAATGTTAAAGTCATATTTTTAAAAAAATATGTATTAAATAATTTTATTATATATGTATATGACTATATTTGAAAAATTATATATTTATAATTATTAATTATAATTATAATTTTTTTCCAAAAGAACTTATATAATTAGAAATACATAATTACATTTATAATTAATTATATAATTAAAATAAATAAATTTAAATGGTTAATATATTTACTATACATATAATTATAATTAAATTAATTTATTAATTTTATGTGTAATTACTAAAATATATAATGATATAACAATATTTATAATTAAAACTTAATAATAATTTAATTTATACACAGAATAATTTAATATATATATTTTTATTTATATTTATTATTTAATATTTATAATGATATAAATATATTCATAATGAAAAATATTGTGATAAAGATGATTCAAAGTTGTTCTCTTCCTTCTCTCATTTCTTGGGGTTGTTTTGTACCTCTCGTGAACCGCGAACAACATCAAATTATCATAAAATGATAAACTGTGAAGGTTTCAAAATCCAGAAATGTTATTTCAACTCATATAGATCTATGTAACCCCTTAATTAGTGCTCAAATTTCTCCGGTGAATGGTACGAATCCCTAGAAATTAGTTTTTTTTCTCACTTAGTTGAGAATTGGGATTTTGAGGACTTCAAATTCATCTCACCTAGTCGTGGTTTCTTCCAAATATTATTCCCTTTTGTAGAGTTTAATAGTTGAGAATTGAGTATTGATTTTATCTCTATTATTCTAGGAACTCTACAACTTCATAAATGGAATCTCAAATTGAATCTACAATATTTAAACAATAGTTACACAAAATTATAGATCAAAATACTTGTACATAATTGGGTATTAATGAATAATGAGATTTTATAGGATATATCATCTACGATTGGTATCCTTATTAGGATGAATTATGCAACTTAGTCAGTAAGTTATATTCATTATGTACATATTTATGGGGAGATATATTTATGTTCCACAATAATTGATAGGGTGACTCTATCTACACTATAAGATGAGATATCTCTTAAGATAGAATATGAGAAAACTTCTATTTTTTATGAAACTTCCAATTGTAGGAAATCTAAATGATATGTGTAGACGAGTCATAATGTTTTCCAATTTTTAGACAAGAAAAAAAAACTATATACCATTATTTGAATAATTCTATCTTAGAGGGTCATGCGTTTAACAATGAGGATTTTTCGAAAATGGCTAATACATTAGTTGTTCTGAATGAAAGGATTATTGTTTTACCTTATGAGGTTTTTATAGGAAAGATGATGAATACCCACTCCCCCACCAATGCATTGTATCAACTCTCATGATGTTTTAACCTTCCCCTTGTTCAAGTTATGGTTAGGCCTCAATTGTCTTGGGCAGACCATGCTGATGATAAAAAATTGTAAGATGATCTAAACACTTGAATTGATTCTTTAAATAGTAATTCTTTCATAGATGTATTATCTATGGGTATATCAGGAGAGGAAGTTGAGGAATCATATGATAGTCATGAATCGAATGAATATTATATTCAATTATTAGATAAATTTTTCTTATAGATGTATTATATTATTGTGAATTCAAAAAGAAATAAGGATTACGAATAGTGGGATGTCAAAATTTCAATGATGGATAAGATCAAAAAGGTTGAACAAAACTCCTATATATTCACTACTGAGATAGGTAATTATAGGGTTATCACTACCCACTCACTCTATTTTAATAACCTAGGTGGCATCATTAGATCTATAGACAAGTTATATATCTCAAAATCTATTACAACATCCTCACATCACATGGAGAATAGTTCATTTCAAAAAATCCAAGACACAACTACTAATTCTGCATTTATTAGAAATATCAAACAACTGAATCTTGGATCACATTTCATGCCTCTTCATAGGATGAAATTACCACATGGTCATATAAATTATATGCCTCCTACTCATGTAATGGACCATCCCCATGTCATTACAGTGCTACCCTCATATTTAGGAATGATAAATGTGACCAAGACACCTGGAAATTCCCTGTCTGAGTTTGTGAGACACTCATATTTGGGTATAATCAATGTCACCATGTCCCCTAAACACTCCCCCTGTGAGATAATGATACCCCGACTACTTGTTGTAACTTTTAGCGGGAGTGAATAGTGGAATTGAAAGTGTAAATACCTATAGTGTAGTGGAGACTTCTATCAATCATAATATAAGAGGTAAAAAAATTACAAATTTGGTTCTGGAGGTAATAAAGAATCTATTATTATAGGTTTATTTAAAATTCTAAAACCATGGTTGAATGTCTTGTGGATGATTTGTGAGCGGTAAATTTTGATAAAGTTAATAGAGGAGAATCTATGTTTTTTGTTAAGAAATTCTACTTATAAATATTTAAATATTATGTTAAATAAAAATGTGAGTACTCATAATTCCTCTGATATACTTGCTTTAGCTAGTAGTGATGATGATTGAATAAAAATTGATTATTTATATTGATATAACGTTATGAAGATTGATGTTTTCACTGACCACTTTGGCAGTGATGATGGAACACAGATGTATGACAATACATGGAGGAAGGGATGACATCCTCTCCAAAGAGGTGGTCACATCACTCATCATAGTATGAGTACCCATTATAGAATGGGTTGGTAACTTCTCCTATTTTTATATAACATTCAGGTTTTGTATGTTCCTTAGACCCCTCTATTTTCCTTTTTTATTTCAATGAAGTAGACTTCAGCCTCAACCTTTTAAAAAAATATTTTCAAATTTTATGAAATAATTTTTTTTATATTTATATATAAATAAATATAATTTATAAAAACAATTTATTTAATTATTAACTAAGAATTACATATTTAAATAAGTATAAAATTATAATAAATATAATTAAATAAATAATATATGTAATATATTTATGTTTATATTTATATTTTTTTATTAAATACACATATAAAGTTGGAAATATATTGATACTTTTATAAAAATATATATTAATATTTTAGAAATATAGTTATTTATTTTAATTATAAATTATTGTTTTAAATATATCATTATCAGGGAAATTTTTTTAGCACTGATAAAACCCTTATTTATTAGTAGTTTTTTTAGCATTGATAAAACCCTCCCTGATATTTTTGAAGGAACCCTAACCAAACTGATTTCAGTCATGCCTCTCATGCTATCACGAAAATTGGTTATTTTCATTTCCACCCCCTCAACCTTCCTTTGGGTGAATGAATACCCGAATATTAGTTATGTTTTTTATTTCTCTAACTCCCTCATTTATTTCTTTTTCAAATTCCGTAGTGTTCATTACAAAAGTGTTTTCTCGGATAGGTACTCTCATGGATTCCATAGGTTCTTTCTTCTTCATTTTATCCTCCAACCATATACTTGAATATCCTCCACCGCTAAATATCAATATTTTCTAACCATAGTTGTGTTTGGGTTATAAAACATTAATTCATCGATTCATATTGTTTTTAGGTTATATTTTAGAGTATCATATCAATTATATGTTATTATTAAATTAAAATTTTTGTAAAATCATTTGGCTGTTGAGATGAGAGAGAGGGGTTTCTTGCATGATGGAAAAACACCATCTAATGGTTCAATGTAATGGTTATTGACTTGAGATATAGAAAAATTTTCGAAACAATGTAAATCATAGTCTTTGATCTCTATTGATGCTTTCAATTTTTTCACCAATTTAAAAAAATGTTGTATAAAAGACAATATATGATTTTAGGGCATAAAATTTTCAAATAAATAATAGAAATGGATGAAATAATGGGATGATTTATTAATTATATTTTAAAATTATAAGATGGAATATCCCTAGTTTATCATTCCAATGATAATGGGGGAAATATTTATCCTAGTTTCATTGTATTGAATATATTCCTTGTGCTATGATGATTAGGAATAATTTCATGATGTTAAAAAAATTTAAGTACAATATTATTAGAACATGTGGAGACATTGATAATGGATTTGGTTACAGTTGACGTAATAAAGTCATATAAATTGATTTAAGAACATTAAAATATAATGTCATGGTTTTGTTTTTTAGGGATTATAAAATAATATATGAATTTTTATTTAATTTAAGGAAATAATTTTCTTCATCATTTTAAAATGGATAAAATTATCACAGTATTAAATGGAGAGAAACAATATAAATACCACATTTATTAGATATATGATTACATGTCACCCCTAAATAGAGATTTAATATGTTCACTAAGAGGGGGAGATGTGGAGATGTATCCTCTTTAGAGAAAGGAAGAAAAATGGATTTTTGACCATTTGGTATCTCATATAATGTTTCAAATATGATTAAAAATTCAATTCAAATTTTCATACAAATTAGAGATGATTCCAGAAATAGTAAATTCGTTATCACATCTTCTAAGTGAAAAGGCATTATGTGAAAATCCATTTAGTGGATAAATACCTTTGACTGTAAAATTAAATGGGTATAGGGGTGAGAAATTTCTATAATTTTTATTATAGTAAAAATATATCGATTTCTTAAAAATATACTATATGGAACAATTCAATAGAGATTTCCTTCATATGTCACATGGTGTAAAATCTCTTTAATATGATGTGTTAAGATAGATGATAATATTATTATTATTAAGAGAGTTACAAATGATAATGTGTTTTAATTTATTAGGTATATAAAAATATGTACCGTGATTTAATATATTTCATCACACTAAGCATTGTAGGAAAATACCAAGTAGAACGAGGAGAAATTTATGTGGTAGCAGTCAAAACTATCTGAAATTACATAAGAATGTTCAAAATATGAGTTCCCTATATTCAGTGAACGATGAATTCTTTTTAACCAAGTGATATATAATTAGGTTTCATTCAAATAAATTTAACCATATATATCACTATAAGTTTATGGAAATAATGGATATAAATTTTTTTAACTTAATGGTCTTCATATCAAAAAAATCCTTGAAAATTTGGCATTTTGATGAAGCTAAATATATGTATAAAATATTTAACTATTTATTCTATAATTTTGAATTTTAAAAAGTTAATATACTATTATAATAATATTCATTATGATAAATTTTGGATTATTGTATTTGATATGATTTTAATTTTATTATAGAGGATAAAAGTTAAATACTCAATGATATCATGTCGTCTATGTTTTAATCAAATATATAAATCTATAGAAGTCTAATAGAAATAGTATAATTTTTCCTTACCCACACATACAGTAATATCTTAGTATTACCATGTTCATCATGTGAGTTCTATAAGTAGTTTGTTAGTACATGTTTGTAGTGTAAGTTGGAGGTTTTTAGAGTTGGATCCATAAAGACAACTATATTTATTATTTAGATTACCATAATATTAATAAATATCTTATAATATGATCATTATTAATCAATATAACATTAATTTTATAATTTGCAAAGATTATTTGTCAAATCAAATGGTTATATCAATTCAAAACTATAATTTGAAGAGTGTCAATGTAAGAGTTATTATTTTTTGTCAATCTAGCTAGCTAATTATCCATACAACCTCTCTTACTGTGAACAATTTATTGGGTCACCCTCTCCCTTACCTTCACTTCTATGATCAGTAATAGTTTCATCCATTGGTTTCATGAAATTCCAAGCTCCTATGTCTTATGTCAAAACCCAATTATTACTCATCCATTAATGTTTCAAGGGAATATATTTTAAAAAAAATGTAGAAAGACATGTCAAAATTAAATTCAAATTAATTACAATAATTTATGGGGACATATTCCATCATGTAATAAATATGTTTTTCTTTAAAAATTATTTATTAGTGATGATTTTATTAATATTTGTCTATAAGTTGTTAGTAGAGTAAAAATTTCATTTATTTAACATTTTTGATAACAAATTTTATAATTATACATGAAATAATGATTTGAAATCCCATGATTTATTATTTAAAGAGTATTATAAATTCATTCCTCAGATTAAAGGGCTTTACTTTTTTATAGAGTAATAGAATTATTTATTTAAATTTGGAAACAGCTATAGTTGTCTTAGAATGATTCTATATATAATCATTCATATCAGCCTTCTCATGGTCACACCATTCAAGGATCCCCTCCAAGGGATAAAACTATATTTGATTATTTTCAAAATTAAGCAAAACACTATGAAATGTTGTCTTATGTTTCATCAACTCATAGTCCAAGAAAATTTGGATATATGTAAAAAATAGTCACCTTTATTATCTTCCTCGACAGAATAGTTATTATTTAATTTTATTTCCTAAGACTCATCTCCCAAATCATACCGACATAAACCTATATTCTTTGAACTACTTTGAAAATTTTTCATTCCATACCATTTGTGAGTGATAATTTGGATGAATTTAGAGGATAATTTCTACCACTAGGTGTGTAATTTTTTTTCTTACATCCAATTCTCCATTTCCTTCAAAGCATATTCAAATTATTTGAAACTATAAAATATTTGGTTCTACATATAAGATATATCTATAAATTTTTTATTTGATTAGGAATATATTATCTTAATTTATTTATTTGTTGAATAGAATGAATATTTTATGAACATGGAAGTATATGAATTTAAAATGGATTCATTATAATATTATGACAAAATAGTATAAAGATATAGATAAAGAGTTCATTAACTTTTTAGTATATCATTCATACTGCCCTTATAAAATCATTTTGAAGTTTTAAATTATAGTTATTCAATAAAAATTATCAACAATAGTTGTAATAATATGTTATTTTTCAAATAACTGATCATATCCTTAAATTTTGGATTAATCTTGGGGAAAATTGAACATGCACACCAATTTGGATGATACTGAGTTTTATGGATCATTTGATATGAATACTAGTATGAATAATGATGGATATAGTATGGAATGAATGAAAATTAGAATTTAATATGACCTTTATGATTCTCTAAAGATGATTGAGTGGTTCAATAACTATGCTAAAAGATCATTTCATATCAGTTGTACCAAATAAACAGCATTGTCACTTATATTGAAGTAATATAATTTGAAATGTGGTAGCATATGGAGTGACACAAACATTATAAAACTACATGGTATCCTGAAATATATGATACTATAATAAAATGATATTCCATATTGGACATATTATTCTAAAATAATTATATGTTAAATGGGAATAATCAGTATAAATTACATCATTTTGAAAAAGTTTTCATGTTTCTTTTCTAAGACCCTAAATCAATAAAAAATTTAACTAAGTGTGGTGTAGATCTAAAACTTTATGTTTAATCAAGTATTTAAAAAGTTGAATGGTAATTTTATATCATTCCACGATTTAGAAAGGTATTTGGATGTAAGGAAATAAAGAAATTGACATGGAATTTTGATACAATGATTAAAAATGGGAAACTATTCCATCCCAATGACTCTCATCAGTAGAGGAAAATTGCATATGAGTATCCAAAATTTTTAAATGAGCGGGGAAAATTTGGTCTTTCATTATTTATATATTGAATAAATCCTTGTTTCGTACATAGTAATACTCATAATACATTGTCTATATTGTTGGTAAATTTTATCTTACATTCATGGTAATAAATGAGGTGTAAATACATTATGTATTATATATTTATATCTAGACCATGAAACGTAGTAATTATATTTATTTCTTTCTAGATCCATTCAAAGATGATTTGAAATTTTTGTCAGATATAGGTGTTATAATGTGTGATTATCATAGAAGTGTAAAATTCACATTGATGGTAATGTTTTACAGAATGATAAATGACGTCTTGCTGATGTATTTAATTAAGGAAATAACATTAATGGAATATTGGGGTATCCCGTTTGTTAATAATTTAAAAAATATTTTTGGTTAAATAATTATTTGAATACTATTTATTTTGGAAGTCTATAATTTATACCTGGATGTCATAAATATGAATCCTAGAAGACAATATCCATTCAGAATAGCTATCAAAGTATAACACTATCTCCACTAATGGGTAAAATATTTTTTTATAAATTAATAGTTACTGAAACTATATCGGTTAATCCATTTAGACAAATATTATGAAATGTAGTTGGAAAAGAGATCAATTTTCATTGAATTAACAAATTTTTATTGTTTGTACATCTTACATTTTCTTCATTTCAATCTTATAAAAAATTATTTGATACTGTTAATGGCTTGTTAATAAATGGTACTAGAAAAAAACATACCATCAAGGCTAGGCCGGACATGATTAACATGGGGATAACGAAATATTTGGTAGTTATAAAGGGTTAAGGGTTGCCTTTTCTTCATCCATCATCTTACAAACTTTATATATAGGAAAAATTATAATTATTCAATTTCATTAATGGTGTAAAATTAACAAATGGGTATTCATCAAATATGAATAATGTTGTGTTAATGAAAAATTTAATGTTACAGGGACAAAAATCACATGAATACCATTTTTTGTTTCTTTAGTTGATGCTCAAATATATATATTGTTTTTTCTGAACATATTAATGAAAAATATTAAACAGATTATACTTTAATTTCAGATGAATATTTGATATAGATATAGACCCTATGTTGTGTTTGATAATGAATAAAGAGGTTGTTGTCATATTTTTTGGAATTAGATATGTTATTCCCATCATCATTATTCTATATAATGCTACACCAAATGGTTAACAAGGTTATATAGGATCATCTATTTGGTCCTATTATTTATATATGGATGTACCCCATTGAATTATATATAATGTTTTTGAAATAGTATATCAAGAATCAATTCCATCCATAAGGTTGTCATTCATGATGTTATTTTGTTAAGGAAGATCTTGAATTTTGTACTAATTACTTATGAAATGTTTATTGTTTTAGTCTTTCAATTCTAATCCATGTGGATGCCTTGTGGGAGATGTTATTTTAGGAATATTTTTTTTATTTCCATCAAAGGTCTGGATAAAGGGAATCATCATCATTTACATAATATTGAAGATGTTGAACCATATGTTGATGCCCAAATTTCAACTGTTGGTTATTTGAATCCATCAAGGGATAAATGATAAATATCAAATACACATAGTCATTAATTTACATGATGGTTTCAAGATAAAATTTAAATGGCATTATATGAACATTTGAATTCAGTTTTGGGATTACATTAATAGCAAGATCAGAGACTAAATTCATATTTTATTTCTTACATTAATTCTCTAATCAATTGTTATATATTCTATAAAAAAATACTATGAATGATGTATGTTATATATATGTGGAGTTACACTTGTGGAATAACCAATTCACATATTATGTTCCAAGGATAGAAATACAATTTACAAGAATACATTAAATTTCAACATTATCTCACAAATATATGAGTCTGATTAAAGAATATTTCATGATCAAAATTGTCATTGAAAAGTGGTTTACCACATGAGTACAATGAAAATTAATGTAATCAATTTTTTGAGGTGAATTTTGGTATAAATAGTGAAATTTAAGAGCCATTAATTATTGCATCACAAGAAGTGAAACTATATTATATCACAGATCCAATAAACAATAATTGATTAATTGACTTGCTGGTGACTGAAACAAATTTTGGGACAGATGAAAATTCAATTGAGGATGGCCATTTCATTGTGAGATCACAACCATTTTATAGTTGTGACAATTTATAAAATCTATTATACATTATATAAAACAATGATTAGATTTGTATTCTTGATAGAGGATCCAAAAGACCTTAACCCTTTAAAAACGAACGGAATATTTTTGAGAAGGTTAAATCTTTTATTAATATTATATTATATTACTCATATTATTATGAGTTTTGTAATGTGTAAACATAATCAAAATTAAAAGATTGAAAACTCTGGTAGACATCCCTTTCTTCACAATATTATGTTACCAATCTCAGTGGAGAACATAAGGTAAATACAGAAACTACATAAATATTACGAGATCAATAGCTTGTTGATGAAACAATCAAGGAAAATAGAACATCATAGTGTTACTGTAATTAACAAGGTAATACATACATTTCTATAATTTGTTGTTGGGGAAATTGACATGGCTATCCTATTGACCCTAATAATTCAATGTTCATCAGTTTTGTTGGGGTAACAAGTTAGATAAATGTGTTCATATATATAGATTTTTGGTTGCATTTCTATCATATAATGAAAAATCCCATTTGGAAAGATATAATGGTAAGGTTACATTATAATTCCTCTATTTTTATGAAAAAATATATAATAAAATGTAGTCTTAATTTTCATTATTTCTTGAATAGTTCAATTATTTTATATGATTTCCATAGGAAATATGTCTTAATTGCCACAGGAAAATCCCATTGAGTATACTGGATTTTTTTAAAAGAATTAACATAGGTAAATTGAAGGTAATGTAAATCCTCACCCACCAGTTACCTACACACACACACATTATAATATAGTAAACATGGAATTCTTTCATCAGTCGTTGTGATGAGAAATTATTTCAAGTGCATTATATTTAATAATATATTATTTTACATGATTTATTTTTATAAATTTGATTCAAAATTCTAAATTTATGAAATTCAAAATGATTCTTTAAAATAAAAACCATAATAAAAAACATAATAAAAACCAATGTAACCATGTTGTAAAGTAGGGAAGGGGTATACATCACTTGAGAATAAATTGGTATGCATTTTAAATAAATAATAAAATTTTTATATCATATTAAACAAACAATTTTCTATTATTTATATGAATATTTATGAATAAAAAAATAAAAACAAATCATTCAAAAATCATGTTCTTTGAAATGAGGCCCACAAAAATTAAATGGGTAAACGGGTCGATGAAAATAAAAAAAAGTAATATGAGAAACTTATGTTTGTAAGACGTTGCAGTAACTATTTAATATTGATTAAAATTATAAATAAGAATGTCTTTTTATGTTCATGTTTTTTAATAAGGATTATCCGCAAAAACTGAAAGAAAATATACAAGGGTAAAAACTACTTTTAGTTACTTCAGTTAGAATCGAACAATTTGATCATGTTAGAGGTGTAGGTTTTGGAGGTTCTCCTCAAACATATCTTGAGAAGAGAAAAAATAAATTAGATAAATATAAAATAATAAACGTTTTTCATGAAAAAATAGTTGATTTGAAGGATATTATTTTTTTGATTAGTTTGGATGACCAATAAATGTTAAAGGATCAAATAGAACATTTAGTGGAACATGGATTAGGACATGGATGGATAAATAACCCTATTAACACTGAGTGTAGTAATTCCCCTCATCCAAATTACCTACCTAAGGAAATAAATTTTTCATTACAATTACTCTTAAATTATAATAAAAAACTCAGATAACATCATATTACTAACATTCTGTAGGGTAATTGTTTATGTCATTTCTCTCCACCAACAACCATGCATCATGTTTTCATGAGTGGTGTGGGGTATAATATTAATGGATATGTGAGATGAAAAAAAGAACTCAAAAAAGTTCACATGAGAGTGGGGATTTAGGTATCTCCAGATATAAACAATGAATTTCCTATTCCACATGATTATCTTCAAATAATAGGGGTCAGTGATGTTTCAAAAATATTAGAAGAATGGTTGTCTAGTTTTATAAAGATAAATTAGTTGTGTATTTTAAAAAAAATTATAATGAAAAACCTATAAATATTGATAAAAATGGAATTATGTGAGGTATATAATTAAATATGGATAATGTGATGGGGAAACTGTTGGTCAGATCATGATAATCCAGTTAATCTAAAAATAAAACAAAAGAACCTTTCGGCAGTACCTTATCCTCACTATTTCCACTACGATATCTATTGTCACTATAAATTCTTATAGAAACCACATTTAAATATGGATATATGTCTGAAATTCCCTATAAATAAGAAATATTTGGAACTATCATTACAAATGTGGTTGGTTTTGAGATTATAAATAAGATTCTAATGTTTGAATGGTTAGGAGTCTTAGTTGTGAGTTAATACATAAGGAAAATTTTCTTCATTAATCAATCACAAAAATGATCAAATATGTTAATTAAAATTAATAACTATTCATATTATCTATAGGGGTTTTAATTAATAATAAATAAAGGGAAACCTTATGAATCACAATTTGGAATCACAAATCCCTATATTATTTCTACGGATGAAATTGAATTAGAGTGGAAATAAATTGATTATAAAAAATATACACTACACAAGGAATTTCATATGAATATAAAAAACTATGGACTATTTTTTATGCCTACAATTATGGGATAAAAATCGACAATCTAATCATATAAAATATATTTTTTTTTTCATTACTTATTTATTTTTTAGGTTTCACTAGATGATGATCACAATCAGTCTGAATAGACCATTTTTTTTGGATCCAATGCCTAGATATCCATAAAAAAACCCATGATGTGTATTGTAATCATATAATCAACAATTTTCCAAATTAATCAACCTTTTATAGAGAATCATATTATTATATTTTCAGCCTATATTTTAACCATAATTTTGTTATGATAGAGTGGTTGATAATTTTTGGAAAAATCATAGTATAATGTTTTTCAATCAATATAAGTAGCATCTGAATCAAACCAAATTGAAATAGATTAAGGTATATATAGAAATATTTTAATTTCCAAACATATTTCAAAAACAATATACGTATTTTGGTCAATGATTGAATAGTTTCTAAAACATCATAACAACAATGATAATGGATATTATATTTCAAATTTTATAAAATATATCATAATAAATTGCAATACTTGAATTTTAGAACAATTAATTTTTAGAATCTATTTAAAATTTCATTAAAAATATTTATTTATCATTTGATTGTCTATATTTTCTCAATAATACTAAGATTGATGATTACTTACATAGTCAAAAGATAAAAAATTTATTTTTGAGAATAGTTGGAAGCGTACATAGTATCATAATGTTTTCTAAAATAAAATATATTTTATTACCTACTATGATATTGATATATTATGAGTGATGACTAGAGAAATATTTTTTTTTGTGAAGCAATGGTATCGTAACTTTTATATATAATTTTTGATATATTTATCAAGGAGAATTAGAATGGAGGAAATAAATTTGTTTAGAAATATATGTGAATAATATATGTTGTATAAATGTATAAATACAAAATGAATATGTTATTCCAAACTACTTATTTAGTTTTTTTCATCATTATTTTGTCTACTTTTTCAGTTTATTTCATTATAATTTTGGTATAAAATTCATTTTTCCAAATTTATACCTTAGTTATGAACACATATCTCATGATTAAAATAAATAAACTATTATAAATTGTGTTCAATATATAATGAATCAATATATAATTCATTTCTCTTTTATAGGAATTTAACGCATGTTAATATGAAACCTGATGTGGTCAGTATGACTCAAAGTATGTGTTTTCAAAAAAAAAAATAGTCATTTTATTTTAAAAGATATATCAAATAGTCAAACAGAAAAAACAACATTGGACTATTTTTAAATTTAAGTAAAGTGTTCCATAATTCATTTTCATGATGTAGGATTTAAGATCACATCAATCTAACTACTGATGAAGTTGGTATGACTCAAAGTATGTTTTTTCAATAGATAATTTTCATTTTTTTAAAACATACATCAAATAGTAATAAATAATCAAAAAATCATTGATTGTTTTAAATCATTTAGAGAATTGTACATTTTTCATTTATCACATGTAATAATTGAACACATCTCAATCGAAAACCCATGTGGTCAATATGACTCAAAGGATGTGTTTTTAATAAAAAGGTGTCATTATAGCTTAAAACATACATGAAATAGTATAAAATAATAAGTTGAGATCCTATTATTTTCTATCACTAGGAGAAAATTCATTGATTCCTTTTCATGTGAAATAATTGGATGCCCATCTAAGACCTGATGTGGTTTATATGACCAAAACTACATTTTTTAATATAAATATGTCATTTTAGTTTAAAATTCATGCTAAATAGACAAAACTGATCAAACTTCATATTAGAAATTTAAAAAGAAATACATAATTCATTTTTCACATGTAGTATTGATATACCATCAATAAATATTACATTTTTAACAATATTACATAATTTTTCTCATTTGAGTTTAAAATTCACATTTTAATAAAAAAAGTCACGTATAAAATTCAAAATTATTCAATAAATTTCAGATTATTTTTCATATATTAAGAACACGTTCCCTCAAAAAAATTTCTATGTAAGAATGATATTCACCTAAATCTGATACACTGTGCGTCTTATATGACTCAATATGGTTGTTATCATTTTTAAACTGACATTTTAGTTCAAATGGGTGCCACTCACTAAAAATCAAAAAAAATGGGATAATATTGTCTTGATAATTTAGGGAAAATTATTCATAAGTGATTTTTTGAGTAGGAATTACTTTCACATCAATCTAATACCCAATGTGACTAGAATGACTCATAGATCATGATTTCAATATAAAATGACATTTAAGTAAAAAATACAAGTAACTTTAACAAAATCGATAAAACTCATTTGGATTATTTTAATAAATTAATAAAATGATCCAAAACTAGTTTTTGACATTTAAGAATCAACCATACCTCAATTTGACTCATGGTGTGTCCAGTGTGACTCAAATTGTATGGTTTCAATATAAAATTTACATTTTATTAATGAATTGTTTCATATTTATGTTTAATTTATTTATCTATTGTATAACTAACATTGAACTTTTTTTATATATACGAGGATTATTTTTTTCATGTTAAGGAATATTTTTTTTAATATTTCCATTCTTGTGAGATATTGGACTTAGAGACTGGAACATAGAAAATGAAAATAAAAAATTGGGTCAAAAATGAATAATAACATCATGAAAATCTGAATTCCCACAAAAAATAATGTTACTTTTTGTTATATTTTGTATTTTATTTTTAATATAATTCTTGAATAGTATTTTAGCCATTCATTTTTTGTTTTTTTCACATATCATTGTGGAAGACACATTTTACCTTCAGTTGTGTTATAACAATGAATAAAATAGATAACATATTCAATTTGGGTGGGAGAGAAAACCCCATCCTTCCTAAAACATGAAGTGTGTCTAGCATCATCAGTTTCTGGTACCATCCAAACAAAACATGTTATATATTTTCTAACGTCTTATAGATATTTGAATGTAGAACACACATCAGGTGCTCAATAATTTGTACCTCTCTGATACATAATGTGCTTGGAATGACTAAAACTATATGATATCAGTTTATAATTTACATTTCAGATCATAACATACATTATATTTTCTAATCTATAAAAACACAATCATATTTTTATGAAGAATTAAGAAAATGATCCATAATTCATTTGTGATGTGTAAGAATAAACCTCACCTAAACCAAACACATGGTGTCACCGGTATAACTCAACGTGTGTCTTTTAAAAAAAATTCAATAATTTTAGTAAAAAACAAAACTGATAGACTCCAAACCTATATAAAGAATTAATTATTTTTTCATAATTCGATAAAATTATACAGAAGTTATCTTTGTCATGTAGGAAATATGATTATATGAATCAGATACACATTATGTTTAGTATGACCCAAAGTGACTGTTTTTTATTTAAAATTGATATTTTAGTTCAAAACATGTTAAAATTCTTGATAATATAGATAAATTTCATAGATTATCTTGAATTTTTTTTGAAAATATTCTTATATAATATTTTATTATTATGAATTAGTCTAACATCTTATCGATACATGATATGACCAGTATGAATCAAATTCCATGCTTCATATTTATAGTCACATTTCATAAATAATTTACATACTCAAAACCAAGAAAAAATAATTAAAAAAATAGTTTATATAGTTTATTATAACAAAGAATATTTTATTTTTGAGGTTTATGAATATGTCACTCCTCAATCTGACACACAGTGTGATAGGTATGACTCTATATGAGTATTTTTATATAAAATTTAAATTAGTTTTACTAAAAAAGGAAAAGTGGTATACTCATAAATGATAATAAGAACTATAATTTCATCGATAATTTTATGGAAAATGATCCATAAGTCTTTTATATCATATATAAATTATCCTCACCTCAATAAGATATATGGGTTTTTTAGTATTACTCAAAGTGTTTGTTATAAGAAAAAAAATTGACATTATAGTTTCAAAATTGTTTCACTAACTGAAAATATTGAATAAATACTAAAAATTGATTTGATAATTTAGGAAAATATGATATAGGTCATATGTGACATATTGAAATCTAGCTCACCTAAAAATGACAAATGTTGTGATAGGTATAACTCAATGTGTCTGTTATCATTTTAAAATTGAAATTTTAATTCCAAAAGTGTGTCACTAACTAAAAACTCATAAAATTTTTTTATTATTGTGTTAATAATTTAGTAAAATTATTCATAGTTAATTTTTTACATGTAGAAATTAGTCTCTCATCCAAAAAGACATTTTAGGAGACTTATATTACTAAATGTTATTATTTTTAGGTTAAGATCATATTTTTGTATAAACACATGTGTGATACTCCAAACTAAGTAATGTAGTGAATTTTTTATGAGTTATTTTTTATGTGTAGTGATCATCTACACCTTAATCTGATACATGATGTGTCTAGAATGACTCAAAGTATTCACTATCAATTATAAATTAATATATAAATTCAAAACATGTGTTACTCATTGAAAACTGAGAAAACACCCTTTGATTGTCTTGAAAATTTTGGAAAATGATTAATAAGTCATTTATGAACATTATGAATTAGCCTCAAATCAAATAAGAAAATTATGTGATTGGTATAACTCAATGTGTGTGTTTCTAGGTTAAAATGGAATTCAAGTAAAAATCATGACTAACATGGCCAAACCCATGAAAACCCATTCATATTGTTTTGATGCATTATAGCAATGATACATAAGTCATTTTTGACTTGTGAAAATAATCTTTAACTAAATAAATATCATGGTGTGCCATGTATGAATAGAAGTGTAACACCCCAAGCTTCCACGGTACACTTCTCTTTGAAAAATACAGTAGTGTGTGTTGTACGCAACTTTGAGTTCTAACACAACACAACCAATCAAACTAGCCATTATCAATAGTAATACCCAGTTTTTTAAATTATATAATTTTTATCTTTTAAAATGGACTTCATTTTTGGATTCGGAATATCGAAATTATCCTAGGGTGAAATTTTGGTATTTTTCTAAAAACATTCAATTTTTGATTAGTAGTGAAAAACACTGAGTTATAGTTTAAAACCGAATTCCTATTTAAATAATTATTTATTTTAGATAAATTTAATTAAGGTAAAAATAGATACATAATACCTATATATGTTCAATGTAATTCATTGGAGTTAGTTTAGAATAATTTTAGATATATAAAAATTTTATTGAACTTTTCACCGTCTTTTACCCACCTCCTAAGAGAATTTCGAAATTCACATGAAATATAATTTTAACGCTTCTGTGAGTGGAATTTTGAAAATCTGAGAAACACGGTTAATATCCAGGAGTAAAATGTGGTCTAATGAGATAAAAATAATTTTTGGTTAATAGTAACTTTTTACTTTTATTTACCACGGTTAAAAGTATATAGGGTAATTATGGGTAAACATGATATTAATATTACCCTCACACATGTCCTAATTCTATTGGACAGGTGTGTCTCGACCAAAAACAAACATAGGAAAAAAATATTATCATTTAGGTCCATTTGGATTAGATTATGTCATCTATTGTTATTTAATTCAAAGAAGAGTTAAAAGAGATAAAATCAATGTTTAATAAATAATTTTTTTTATATAGGGTAATACATAAGACAAAATCGATTATAAATATTCATTAGAAGGAAAAAAATATTTCGTACATAATAGTATTTTATTTATAATTTTTAGGCATTAAATAATTATATTTATTTATGACACAATGGTGACTCAGTAATTCCATAATTAATAGAATATTAAAATAATTGATATTATAAATATCAAAATAAATTTAATTTGAGACTTTTTATAAATTCTAAAAATTTTCTAGAATAATATGACATATTAGGGTTGGTTGTATAAATTTTTTTCGAAGTAATAACGTTTTTATAATATTATAAAAAACAAAATACCCAATAGTGTCAAAATTGACAAAAAAGAGTTTTTTTAAAAAAAAATATTATATTATTTATTGATATTCTATTCCTAGAAATCAAAGGTTCTACCAAAGGAATTATATAATTATAGGTGTATCATTAATAGACCACTTGGGGTCTCTTGAAGGTATATTTTATGTTTATTAACTATATAATACAAAAATACAAAGAGACATGGTAAATGTCGAACTATATAACTAGGAGTTAAATATAAATCATAAGGTTAATATAGTGACCCAAACCTATCTAAAATCGATTGGTCAAAAGGATTTCGACCCATCCCCACCTTAACCTTTAAATAATCCACTTTTGTGCCATTAGAAACCGAATATAAATTTATTATAAAATAATATTTCTGTATTTCCCAAAGGTTCCACTCACCCCTCTTTTAAAAGGGTTCACCCCCTTCTCCCTAATTTACAACTTCAATGCCTTTTGGATCGGCCAAACCCTACCCAAATATTATTTAAAATTTCCTAACATCAACCAAGAGGCCTTATTTTGATCAGAAAACCAACCTAAGGAGCCCTTTTGATCAAATCAAAAGGAAGAACCCGAAGAAGAGGTAATGTTTTCACAACCCTCTTTTAAGTTCATTTATTAATCAACATCTTATTTCATTTTTATTTACATTATAAAATAATAACTCCACTATATTTTATATACTATATTATTATTATAAATAAATTACAACAATAGTCAATATTCTATCCATCTTTTTAATGACATGTCACCATACATGCATATGTACGGCCTACCGTCTCCATGTCGTGGTGTAATTGATATTCAATACATTATTATTTTGATGGGAATAATAATGAGTTTTAATTCATATAAATAATAATTATAACATGATAATTATTCTGTATATATGATATACCATCCAATTATTTATGATTTTAATATCAAAAAAATGATATTATCACTCTTACGTACGTACAGACTACCACCTCCACAAATGCGATGAGATTCATTTCCCATCATATCCATACAAGTATAATTGTAAATTTATGATTAAAAATAATGTTTAATGACTTGATATAATTCTGTATATTAATAAGATACAACCTATCAATAACATACAAGACTTATGTAACAAAACACATAAAAGAAAATGAGTAAGTTAAAACCCAAAATGACGATAATACTAAGATATTTTAAAAAATGCAATGATAAAATATAATATATGATATCATATTAATGTATATGATTATTGTATAATTCAATAACAATTATTTCACCATTATACTAGTGTCTAACCTACCCTCGACCAAGGAAAAAGTACAATGTAAGGGGTTTCTTATCTCACTTTTAATTCTGTGAGAATTCCATTGTTCACCACTTATTTATTGCAGGTGATGTGTGTACTGCCCATGATTGTATTAATTGTGTAATATACATTAATTTATGGATATTTTAATCATCATTTTATTATAATTCTTTCATGGTTGTATGTTTCGTAAGTTACCAAATCAATAAGGGAATTTGAAATTTCAATTTCCAATCATTCGGCTTTATGCATACTTCATTGATTATTTTACTCCAAGATTATGTGTGGAATCACTATTCATTTTCTTATGTCATAATTTCCACTCACATTTCTGTGAATATACTTTTGATAGACATAATCACTCCCTTGATAAGTTCTCAAGTCAACGGTATGAACTTGATAGGAGTAATTTTTACTCAATATCCATTTGTTGAGTTAAACATCCAATTCATTGGTGTTGTTTTTACAAGAATATGTGTGAATGTCCTGTGATTGTTTTACAATGAATAACCAGTCATATTGAGTGTATTTATATTTTTCACACATAATTATGTCTTTGATTTATCCTTAACCTAAGGATACTTCCTTTATGAGAGATTTCATCTCAATTTAAATTCCATTGAGACACATTTGTTTTTATAGACCTAATCACATTTATATGGTGTATATATTGTACTTTGACATAGTATATCATGAATCCCTTTATTTTCATGACATTACAATGTTTTATTACCTCAATTATTTGTATTCAAGTGTCTCTCTTTTGGTTAGGAACTCTAACTAAAATATCTTTTTGAAATGTTATAAAGATTTATTATTCTGAATATTTCTCATTAATGTCCATGTTTTAAAAATGGTTTTAAAGATTTATTTATATGGACATTAAAGTTTTTAAAAAAATTCCTTTTAAATGTTTCAAAGTCGTATGGGAATCTATGATTCAAATGTCTATTTTTAATGGCTTCTTGACAAATAGTGTGACTATAAATGTTTTCAAGAAAAAAGGTGGATATTTCTCTCAATAGTGTGAGGATTAATTCAATCTATGTCAATAACCTTCATTATTGTTGATTGAGGTTAATATGATATAATAAAATCTTCCATATTGTATCTAATGAGTAATGTTTGACTGTGTATGTGTTATTTTTATACCATTCATGGGTTGTGGTTAAATTATTGATATTTCTTAAGCTAGTTTTAATATGAATGTTTATGTTATGTTTCAAACATTTCATATGAGGAATGCATTGGACCTAGTAAGTGATGGGTGGAGCCCATTATAGCCTCTCGATGCATCGGTAGGTCTCTTGAGTCAAACTAGTGTCTTGTCATAAGGCCTTGAAAAAATCTTATTTGTAGTCTTGGAACGAGGCCTTGACTATGTGGTTATGATAGTCTGGCATTATGAATTCCATCATTATGAAAGTGGTTATTGATATTTGTAACGACCAGAATCCGGAGCCCCTCCACTGGTGCCCCGTACCCGGTTCTCCACATGACCTCAAGCGCATTTCCTCGAATGCCAGAGGCTTCCGACTAGCAGCGAGGGCCTTGGTCAGTCGGTGGGGAATCTATGACCTCATTTGGTAAGGTATATAGTAGAAAAACAACAGTCAATAGTAGAAGAAATAACAACATGCATAACAACAGAAACCAAACTATGGAAGTAATAAATATATATAGTAATGATGACAATGATGCATCAGGTACAAGTATATATGAAATGTAGAAAGAAAAACAACATGATGGAATACAACTGAAAACAAGTGCAAAAGAAAAACAAAATAAACACCTCAGCATAGCAAGCCCCGGCTCGGTCCCATGCTCCCTAGCACCAGTGTAATCAATGTCTTGATGTAGAAGGGCACTTTCCCTTATCTATACCTGCATCAACATAGTTTTCTTGGGCCCAAAAGCATGTCCCAAACAGGGTGTGAGATACAATCCCAGTAGGCAATCACCCAATGATTTGTGACTAATAGTCAGTGAATACAAGGCAAGTAATAAAACAAGAAGCAGTAAACGGGAAAGCACAAGCAGCTACAACACATAGTTCTAACAAATAATGTACACAAGTAAGCAACCAACAACAAGAAGATAATAGGTAACCCTCTGGGTAACTCTCACATCCTAAACCATTATGGTTTAACCTATAAGTACCAGAAACCCTCTAGGAGGAACACACAGTCTCACCCCTCTGGTTTAGCTCTGAAATTAATAGACTCTTTGGGGGAAGCACTCACCGTCAATTCCACCTATAGTCTCGTATCGTGCTAATGGATCTCTGGGGAATCAATCAACGTCTATTCCCCATGTTTCCTGCGTCGAGGAACTACAGACTCTTTGAGGAAGCACTCAATGTCAATTCCCCCCATGGTCTCATATCGTAATTAAAAGAAACTCTGGAGAAGCCCTTCCGTCAAGTCTCACTTTTGTCTTCTACTCTAGGTTGTCACAGTTTTGAGTTACACTAAACATGCTCAGCGCACGTGCATCGTCCAACAAAACCTCATGAACTACTTGGCCATCATCTAAGGCTCAACAACAAAATAAGGTAGCAGTTCCACTTTCCTACGACTAAGCATGGAAACTGGCAGAACGCCAAACAGGCAGAACAAGCATTGCAAACATTCAAGGTATAGTAATGGTACCATAATCACAGGATAAACATCTATTCTAGAAATCAAGAAAAGCAGGCAATACAAAAAGGTCAAAATAGGAACACGCAATACCCCGTTCAATGGTATTGGTGGAATTTTCCCAAAATATTCATCAATATTATATAGAAAGGCACAAACCACCTACCTTGATCCTAGGTGATCGATATAAGGGAACCATGACGACAGATTCCCCTTCGAATGCCGTCGATCTAAGAAAACACACAAAATGATCAACTACGATAACTTGGAAACCATGAAGAATCAAAAAACAAGATTCAAGCAGAAGGGAGAGCTCACCTCTGCGATTCCAATGCAATTGACCGAGCTCGAATTGGAGAACGGATGAAGAGGAAGGAGCTCATCGAAGATCCGGCTGTACGATCACTCTCAGGTGAACGAAATCTAGATAAGAAGGTGAAATTGGGGGTTTGGAGAAACCCCGGTCCGTTTAGTGAAAAAAAAGAATGTACACAACGTTTACTTTTAGAGTACACGGTGTATACTGGGTCATTTCCGTACTCTGCCAAAATCGGCCTCCACGTCACCACTACACACCGTGTGTGTGGCCCGGGCATGGACAGCACACGGCTTCAAGCTAGATCAGAGTACACGGCGTGTACTAAGAAATTACATGGCGTGTACTAAGAAATTACACGGCGTGTACATTGAAAATTTCCAGAAAAAAAACGTTTTCTTAAAAACTCCAGAAAAAGGAAAAACATACCTGAACAAAGATCCAGGTTCTTACAAACATCCACCCTTAAAAAAATTCATCCCCAAATTTCCCTAACGGGGTGTAGAAGAAGAATCCTCGAACAGTTCTGGCCACTGCGATCGTACATCGGCCTCCCTCTCCATGGTCTCATCCTGTACTCACTCATGCTGCCATAGCACTCATACCAGAGGAACAGACCGCCCACGGAGAACCTTCATACTGCGATCGACAATCCAGATAGGATGCTCCTTGAATAACGCATCCACTTCATGCTCGACTTCCTCGGGCTGAAAGGTGTGAGATGGGTCTGAAAAGTAACGTCGGAGCTGAGAGACGTGGAAGATGTCGTGCATGGATCAATACCTCTGAGGTAGTTGAAACCAATAGGCGACAGGTCCCACTCTCTCCCTAGTTACACCCTTCTAAGAATAACTACCCTTCCCATGAGCATGAGTAGAATATATTATTAATGTCTTTAAAACATGGTTTCACTATCTCTATGGAGAGAGTTTTGCGTACATTCAGATCACATAATCCTAATGTAAATTTTCACTTAGAGAGATTTGAACATTGGATATAGAAATTGGGTTTAGTATCTTTAAAACATTAGTTTTTATAGAAAATATACCCCAAGAATGGAAATGTGGTGGCCAATCCATTGAGAAGATATTTACTGACACAATTAGTGAAGGAATCGATTTAGCAATAGTGACTTGTAGGTTTGATTGCTATGATGTGGTTAGGAGTAAAAAATGTTCGAAAATATGTGTTCATGGATTCTATGATGGTTGAATCATATTTTTATGAGATATTTATACATGATAAAATTATATAAATGAGTTCCAAAACTTATAAGAAACAAAAATTCGAAGGGAGACCTCATGGGAGTTGTCTTGGTCTCCCAGTTGGTTTTTAGGCTTCTATTTGAGGTTGGTTATTTCATTTTCATTGAATTATAAGTATCTGGATGGTGTATATTAGTTATTTTGGTTAACTAAACATTGGGCTAGAAATTTATAC
This sequence comes from Viscum album, assembly GCA_963277665.1. Taxonomy (NCBI): domain Eukaryota; kingdom Viridiplantae; phylum Streptophyta; class Magnoliopsida; order Santalales; family Viscaceae; genus Viscum; species Viscum album. The sequence continues at coordinate 1,377,098,383 of OY728147.1, read as the reverse complement.
AACAACATGAGACATTTTAATTGGTTTCCAAGGATAAGATGATAAATTGAATATTTTGAATCACAGTGTCACACTTTTCAAACAGTTAATGCAAAAAACTATATACCTTCATTTTTTGTTTTTTCTTTCACCCATTCTGATATAGAAGTGGGATTATATTTCCAGAAATTTAATCATTGGTTTACCATGGAATATTTTGGGGAAAGATAATATTTTGTTTATTGTTTACCGACTCAATAAATCAGTGTATTTATTTCAAGTAAATGATACGATGAAAGTGAAAATGTTTGGGGAATTATATATCTAATAATCTTTGAAGAACAATGGGGATCCCTATATAGTTTTTTCAAAAATGTACTCAAGGTTCACATCCAGATTCTAAAGAGTCTCTCAATAGGTGATGGGATCCCCATTTAAATTGATCAAGACCTATCAAACACATTTGGATGGACAAAAAGATACTGCCATCCAAGTTCTTGAGGATATTATTTTGGATATTGTGCGTTATTTTGTTGGATTTATAGTTAAATATTTTTATTTTATTGAGTGTTCAAATAAAAATAGTTTCCATCATCTATTCAGAAACGAACCCTATGAGGATTATTTGAGTGGCCATGTCGATCTCACTTATGACGGGTAAATTAAGAAAAGTGTTCCTTGGTTGCACTGAATATTGTTTTTTAGATGAAATAGGTGGGAAGTTATTCAACATATATTTGATCACCAAACAGCTTGATGAGAAATGTTATGCAGACCATCAGAATTTGATACTAGATATTAAGGTTGGTGATTAGGTCTTCCTTAGAGTTCCACCATGCTTGGGACATTGTTGGTTATGTAAGTTGGGTAAGTTTACACTGAGGCTTATGGGACACTTTTAGATTTCTAAGAGACTATGGAGGGTGGACTCTTGGTTGAAATTATGTTCTAGTTTGACTTATATACTAGATTCCTTTTTTCTTTTATAGTTATGTTGTATATACAAGATCCTTAACAAGTGATTATAAGGGGATGTTGTTCTTGATCCTGATACAACTTTTGTGAAGTATCCAGTACATATTAGAGATCACCAGGATAAGGTACAATGTGGTAACCAACTACTTTGGGTGATGTGGAAGTGTGAAAACGTTATCCATGAGACATGAGAGTGGGAGTCATGGATAAGGCCGTCGTGGCATGCCATTTTTTTAGATCTATTATATTGGGCTCTTTCTGGTGATAGAAATATTTAGTGGTAAGGATATTATAACACTTTGTCACCATTCTATTAGTTATGTTTTTATCCTTGTCTTCGTATTTCATTTTTCATTGGGTGAGTATTTTCATTCTTGAATTGGTTAGATAACTATAATTGTGAAGTCATATAATTTTTGTATTGTTATCTTTTCCCTGAGATTTTATTAATGATTATTGGGTAGTTACATGATGTGTAGTAGGTTTTAATGATGAGTAATATTGACCATACTCATCCCATGATTTTAATATATAGTTTGTATTTACATGTTGTGTAAAGGATACATGTCATGTAATGTGAGAATTTGTTTTTTGTTAAAGAGATTATGTATTTTTTCACATAAAATATAGTAGATGGGTTCACAACATAAAATGGTTTACACAGTTTGTAATTCCCAGATTTCTAGTTTTTAAATTGTTATTCGGGTGTTTTAGGGATCATTTTTTACTTGTAGCCTTTCTTACTAGCTAGATCTATTACCCTAGGTGATGTTGGGTGTATTCCTTTCATTTGGATCAATTGTTTTAGAAATTTATCCACAATTTTAGGCACTTCATCTATTTAGGTAATCATTTCTCTTGATGTATCTTTCTTTATAGGTTTTGGCACTATTTATTGTAGGGATGTATGGTTGGATTGTGGTTTCTATCATTCCTTTTAATTATTTAATAATTCCATGAATTCTAAAGGTATATTTTTTTTTCTATCAGTATTGTCAAAGGTCATTAGGTTTTCTATGCTCTAGAGGTAGGTGGATCTATTCAATTGTCATAATTTCCCTAATTTCATGTTGTTCATATTGATTCTTAGAGATTATAACTAGAATTATATGAATTAAAATTGAGAAGGACCTAGGTTCACTTTTGTAAAAGTTGTTTCTCTTTATAAAAACTAAATGATTACAAATTGGAAAAAAGATATTCAATACCTAAGGCATATTGTCCTAGATTTTAAATTGTTTTATAAAAATGTGAGCGGGGATTTTAAAATAGTAATTGAAAAATATCTGACAGATGGAACCTTTCATACAGTAGGAATAATACATGGGTATCCCTAATGAGTGTGACCCTGGTACGAGGTAACAATTTATATTTTCATCATCTATGGTACACCTCAACGGTAGTTTGGATCAAACAATATGCCTTTTTATGTTTTTGAGTGTGTCATACATATTTTCCCGTATGATAGATCCTAGATGGTGGGGGAATTGTTGTTTCTGATTGTTTATTACATGATATTTGGTTTTAGGGATGTAGGATAACATGTATGTTTATATTTTGGTATCATCACCAACATTATTTTTTTATTTTGAAAATATACCTTGTAATTAGTGATAACCTAATGATTTTTTTGAAAATGAATTTAAAATTTATTTTATTATAATAATACTTATAAACATATTTTTTTTAATCATGAACTTGTTAATAATTCTTTTTGAAATGTATACAGATGTTTTTTTAGAAATCTACTAGGCCATGTTTCTTAAGCCCTACTACTACCTATGAGTATATGTAGATTTTTTATAGGATTTGTGTAAAGTAATGTTAATTTAGTAGTGATTTAGGATTTCTCATTACATCCTTGTTCTTTTCTTGATAGTTTGGAGGTGACCCTTGTTCACATGGGGACATTTTCTCTATACTTTTCAGGTTTTTCTAGTTTATCAAATTTGGTTTAGTTGTCTCCTTTTTTATTTCCACATAGTACATTATTTTTTTTGTCATTTTTAGATATATCACACTTGTTTTGTTTTCCCTATTTTACTCCTCCCTGTAATGGGTTGGTCAAGTGACATGTCTTGTTAGTCTGGCCTTCTCTATTATATACCAAGGTTAAAGAGTACCAAAATTATTCTAAAATTGATATACAATTGGGATAGAATCTTATGAAGGAAACATGATTTTATAATAAAATGTCATTATCTCTAAATAGGGAAAAATATCCTATAATAAAAACATAGGGTGAAAGAAACATATCATTGAAGAAATATATGCATGTATATACATTATAACTCAAGGAAATTAAATTTTGAGTTATCAGGATATTTTTGGTATTTGGTAACATTTTAATTAATGATGGATATGCTTTCCAACCTTTTTATTACACAACTTTTCATTACATTATTCAAACATGGGATCTATTAGATGTTATTTTCTTGGAAAAAATATTCATGATACATGAATAGATAAAACATTCTTTTAATCCACTTGAACTGATTCTTTGAGGGACTAACCTACATTCATTTAATAAACCCCATATCCTAGGAACATACTTTTATGGATTGGTTTATAATAATGCCCATTATGTAAAAGTGAGAGAAAAATGTTACAAGTGATATTGGGTAATTTTAATAAGAAAATAAGGAGTATCATTTTGGAATTATAAATGTAAAACTATCCATATAATAAAAAAACATTTAGATTTCATAAAAACTACCAAAGTTATACATCAAGGTATCATAAAAAATACCTTCTATAGAGATTAAATTCATTACCCAATTCATTGAAGGGATATCAGGGAGAAAACATGATATGTATTAATTAATGAGATCCATATATAACATAATAACACATTTCATAAATAACTCATAGAAAAAAAAGAAACAAATTTCATATCAAAGTCATGGGATTTCAATAGTACATAAATACATGATCATTATGTCATTTTAACACACAAAAAGGGAATATGGGTTTAATGTAAGTTAATAGCATTATAAAATAAATATTTTTTACATCTATTCATATACCCCTAAAAATAAAGAGGTGTGGGTATTCACAAAAATAAAATAAAGTAGAATTTCTTTACAAGAAAATATAAATTTTGAGATGTAGATTTTTCAGCATAAAGAGAATACAACATGGTTTTTAAAAAATTATAAAATGTGAGAGGACAAGTTAATATTATTCATAAAATAAAATAATTAAATTCATTCAACAAAAATGTGTATAAAATAACATCGTTTATAAATATGATGACATATTATATAAAAAAGAACATGATTGTGAAAGACAAGTGCACATTTCCATTATATTAAATATTTTACCCAAGAACCTAAGGATTGAGAACATGGGGGATTGAGAACACCTTGGGAGGACTAAATTGTAGGTAAAACTACTAGATATTTATAAATCATGGATTTGGAGGGAAAGGAAATTGATAAATGGGTGGGTATTTATAAAAAATGTGGAGTTTTTTTTATTAATTTATAAGTATAGGCCTTGGAAAATGAGGTTGTGGATAATGAATACCCATGGGCATGATCATTTTAGTTTCCCATGGTTTTGGAAACATGGGTAATTTTCTATTTTACTTTAATCCACACTATCTAATCACCATATTTAATTACATATTTTGTCATTTAAAGGTAATGGTTCCACAAAAATAATGTTTTTAGTGTTAATATTTCCATTTAAGAATTTACAAAGAAAATTATATGTTTGGATATTGATTGAAATCTATTAAATTTATTTATAAAAAAAAAATATCCTAATTTCGGTCGTTTATTTGGTTGAGTTATTAATTACCTCATTATGATATAATTTTGATGTCATTAAACCTATTAAAAAGTCTAACTATATTTTTTCTATTCTTATGAAAATATAGTATTTTAGAAAATTCGTGTGGATTGACCCTAAACTAATTTTTTATGCTAATATCTAAAATAAAATTTATTTTTTCAAAATAATTCCTTTATTATAAACTTTATGAATTTAAAATATATATTTCCTTTGTTAAATAAAGATACTTGTTGAATCAAAATGCGTATTAAAATTTTTGACTCATTAAAGTGAATATGTTATACTTTTTATTTAAATAAGAAGTTTATTATTATAATATTTAATTAAAATAATAATTATTCAAAATATCATAGATTGTTTGAATTATTTATCTATTTTCTATAAGTTATAATTTCTATATGAATATTCAATATAACAAATTCTGTCTAAATATTATTAAGCAAAAAAATTCGGAAAATAGCATTGATGGGATAAAAATATTATTTATACAATAGGATTACACATTATGTAACTTGGTCCTCGACATATAACCCCTTATAACACCTCCATATTACTTAACGATATAGTGTACGATTATGATAAATTCTTGGGGAAGCTCAGATATCATTTCCCAGGTGGTAATTTCCTCTAACATGAACTTCTTCTTCTGCATATTTCATTAAAAATTCACTTTTTGAATATCAGCTTAGGCATGGCCAGGAGAGCCTTGTTGATGCTACAACCTTTCGATTCTCTAACAAATAGGATTCGTATGACATGAATCTACTGATTGAGGCTATTGTTTCTCATTTATTCATTAATTATTCTTTATTATTTCTACTTAAAAATTAAAACGTAAAAAATATTACCAGGATTATAGTTTATAACAAACATAATGACTAATGGTAAAAAGATCAAATCCATATAGTCACATTTCTATTTAGAGTCATTTATTTTTATAGAGATCATATTTTTTTGTGTAAGGTACAATATAACACATATTTTCAAAGGAATCAAATATCATTTAAAATGTTCAAGTTGTTATATTCTTCCCCCTTATCAAATTTTTTCCCTTAAATTTTAACTTGTTCTCTTAGTTGACAAATGGTGTGGGTACTTCTGTCTCCTTGAACCCTTTGGTTCCCATATTGCTTTTTTATATAAATGTCTCCTCCGAGATATTTTGATGAGGTCGGTAGTCTTTTATCATGGATTCCTTTCATTTTAGTCCATGAAATCTAAGTTCTACTCCTAATAAGAGAGGAAATGTTCAAGCTGGACCACCTCTAGAATAAATAAATGTGAGGGGTAAGGTATGCACGTACTATAGAGAGATACATGGATACATCATGATAATGATCTATATTTTTTGAAAGTGCAAGCAGATAATCTATTGATCCTATGGTATCAAGGATCTCATAGTGGGGAATTTACCAAGGGATAAACATACCTTTATTTCCAATGTATATGTCTCTCTTCCATGGTGATATTTGAAGGAAAAAATGTCTCTAACATTAAACATCATGTCCCTTCGACAGTTTTCATCAAATATCTTCTTATGACTTTGAGAAAGCTTTATCTGTTGTTTTGTGGCATGGACCCTTTATAGTCATGTCATACCCAAGATCAGGCCAGAGAAGCTTTCTCACACAAACTTCATCCCAACAAGTACAAGTTTTACATCGCTTTCCATATAGATCCTAATAGGGTACAATTTGAATACATGAATAAAAGGTTTTTTAGTGTGATAACAAAACCAGTGGGAGATATTGAACCCATCCTCCATTAATTTACATTGATAATGTTCTCAGAATGTCCTCAAGTGTCTAAATAGTCTTTTTATATTGTCTATCATTTTGATGGTGATACCCATACTAAAATTCAATATAGTATTCAAATCATGTTGAATAAATATTCAAAATTTAGATGTAAACCATGGATCATGGTAATAAATGATATAAATAGGTACCCCCCTGAAACCTCACCATATCATTATGTAAATCGTTGAATTATGGTCAAGAGATAAATCTTATAGAATAGTGATGAAATGGGCAGTCTTGGTTAGATGATACACAATAACCAATATCACATCATTTTCTTTGGATGTTATTAGGTGACTAGTTACAAAACCATTTGTTATATTTTCTCACTTCCATGTCGGTATGGGCAGTGGTTTTGATACACATTTTGGTATTTTCCATTCCTCCTTCACATTTAGACACAACAATCAACTTGCAGTGTAATAAAAAATATTAATTTTCATGTCATCCCACCAATAACGATCATGATGTCACCAAAAAATTTTAGTTCTTCCATGATGTGTAGATAATATATATCAATGCAAATAATTCATCCTAACCTTCATTACATGAATAATATATGGAACACATATCCTTCTATGAAATTTCATTACAACTTATTAATCAACATTGAACACAAAAAGCCACCCATTCTTCATTGATTCTATCGCCTTCTACAATATAGGATCCTCTTCAATAATAGTGGATGAGAAATAATTTAGGATAGAGTTGAGAATGTCCTTTCCCTCATGATTCCCATGTCCACACTTATTATTTCCTTTTCGATGTATCTCATTGAGTCCTCATCATTTCTGAAACAATATAAAATTTTCTAGTTAACACATGATCAAAAAATATTTCTCTTCCTGGGTGATTATTAATTTCATAATCATAATATTTCTGAAGATTGAACCATCACCTCAAACTCATTTTCAATTCCTTTCTCTTGAAAATACACATCAAACATTGATGGATTTTTATATATCATATATATCCCTGAAAATGTAATTCCACCATATGATTATATTAAAAATAACTCCATCGGGATCTATATCATGCGTAGTCTAATTTTCAAAAATGGTGATTCAACTATCAAGATACATTATAAATCACATTATCATTTTTTATGAGTATACATCCATGAACCTTGAGATATGCATCACTAAAAATAATGAATTATTCTCTGATAAAGGGTACAGTTAATAACAGTTCAACAACAAATATCTTATTCGGGTCATGGAAACATTCTTCACACAATTTTTTGAAGACGAACTTAGCACAATTTTGAGTGAACATGGTTATTGGATTATAAAGTCATGAAATTTTTCTAACAAACCCCTTAAAATATCCTAATAAACCAAGAAGCTATGATTATTAGTTTCAAATATATGATGAGGCCAATCCTCAATAACATTTTTCTTTATAGGGTAAAATGAGATTCCTTCATTTAGTACAATGTTCATCATGAAAGAATCCATTTGTAACCAAAATACACATGAACAATTTTTTTTCAAATAGCCTCTCCTCCCTTAGATTATTTAATATAACCCTTAGATGATCCTCATTATCCTCATGTCTTTTGGAATATATCAAAATATCATCAATAAAAACTACAATAATTTTTCAAGGTTGTCTATAAAGACTCTATTCTCATAAAAATATTACAGGTTCATTAGTGAAGGCGAAAGGCATAGAAACAAAATCATATTCCCCATGTCATGATTGGAATGAAGTTTTTAGAATATTATACTTTTTCATCCACAATTAATTATAACCATATCGAAGATATATATTGGAGTGGAATTGATTCCCTTGAAGATAGTTTAACTAATCATTAATCTATGTAAGGAGGTACTTTTTCTTCACTATGATCCCCAAAATTTCACTATAATAAATGCCATTAAAGAATTATACATCCGTGTTCTTCAAAAATTGAATACGTTCTCCCAAAGGATACACACTTGGTCAAACAAACCCCTCCTTAAAATGATCTTGAAGTTTTTTCTTTAATTCCTCCATCTCCACATTTTCCATTATATATGTGGTTTTGATATTGGCTTCTGTCAAGTGATGAGTTCAATAGACAACTCTACCTCTCTTTTTGGGTGATGTCTAGGTAAATTATTATAAAATACATCGATGTATTCCTAAATTATGGGGATATTTTCTCTTTGTGTACATTGATTTCCATCTTCATATTCACTAATCATTTCTATATTTATGGCTATGAGAGGTCTTTATAGATAAATTTTCATGTTGATATATCTATCCTTTAAAAACAACAATAGATTTTCCATTCAAGACTATTTTGATTTTCTTGTACCCTTTCTTTCTCTTTGAATAATAAATAAAGATACAGTATATCCCTAGTATAGTGTGTAATTCTTTCATTGTAATTAATACTATATATTTAATGATATTTTTCACTCTAAAGAGAATAATAGATCTTATATACATATATATGATTCTTGGATAATCCCTCCAGGATTATTTAATGAAACTCAACTTCTAGAAGTTAATGGATTGATTCTATATTCTTTGAAAACGTGGAGGAAATAAAGGAATATGTACCAAATGTATCAAACAAATTAAAAGCTATATTTTATATAACAATGATAGTACCATCATCCATATCATTGGGTACTTCAACATTAACTTTCATGATAGAAAAATACAAAATTCTCTTTCTTGGCCCATGATAAGTTTGATGGTGATTCCCCATCATTATCTTCTGATTTTTATAGTTATTAAAAATTTATCCAAGTTACCCATAGTTTATGCATTAGACTTCATGTTGGTCATGCACTATCTACCCTTTTTTGTTTGTGTTTAGAATTTGAGGCATCAACTCACTTTGATAGTTCTGAGAAATATGGACATATCTTCCACACTTGTATCATTTCTTACTCCCAAGAAAAAATTTCCTTGAATGATACTCACTACATTTGATTCATGTGGAATGTTTCACTACCTTTAATTATATTCTGTGATCAAGGATCCTACATAATCTTAGCTCCATTTATCCTTTCATTTAATTTTATCAATGGGAACACTTTTTTTAGCTCCTGATCAACCTTTAAATAACTTCTCAGGATATCCATGTATCTCTCATACACTCGATTTACTAGATTATTTCATATATGGGGTCTTATTCCACCAAATAATCTATCAAACAATCCATTTGGATCCCTAATAATTCTATAGGGGTAATAAATTTTTTTTCTAAACTACATCTCATAGAATCCCACATATTCATTTTCCTTATACATCATATTTTCGAATTACTTCTCTATTTTCATTTTCATCAAATGAGGAAAATATATTTTGAAAAATTTCTCCTTAATTATTCCCACTAAATAGCAACAATATCCTTTCCTGGAATCATGTTTTTAAACATTTACACCATAGATCAACTTTACCATCTAAGCGGTACATATCTAGGGTGATTTTCTCTTATTCCAAACAACGGAATAGAAAAAAGATCTTTTCTATATTGATTATCCATTGTTGAAAAATAAATGGGTTTGCAGATGTACTAAAAGAATGTGTCCATTGATGGATAAAGGACTCAATTTAAAAATTTTCCATTTTAGGTGAATCTAGTCTCTTGGATTGATTCATGTTATTACTGACAACACAATTTATTTTTTCATCATTCTAATGAACTATTCCATTATAGATTCCATTAGAAGGCCTCTAGTGCATGGTCTATTTCATGTAACATTAATGTTGATACTCACATTTCATTCTGTTTTCTAAAAGAATAAAAACCTATTAATAAAAAAATTCTTTTTATAATATTATAATTCCAAAGGAATTATTTTTCCTTAAAAAATAATTATTAAATATTTTATTCTTAAAAAAATATTTATTTTATAAAACCTTCATAATAGTTCATAATCATCTTATGATTTACCAAACATATCTCTTAGGATTGTCAAACTAAGAGTTTAGTAAGGACCTTTTTCATGCACCAGTTCCCATTTGAGTCTACCTCAAAGTGGGTCATTCGAGTTTTACCCCCAGATACATCTATTCTAGAGCCACATCCTCTTATTTATATCTAGAAAGGGATTTATATTCTCAAAAACCACATACATAATACAACATGAAAATAACAAGACATTTTCCAATATTTAAACATTTTACTATAGCTCTTCCTATATTTATCAAATCCTAATATACAAATATAATTAAACCATCCTTTCATACCAACTATAGAATCCAACATTTTTATTACATAACATTTCATTACATTGTACAAAAATATGTTCTTTTAATGTTTAGTTTCTAAAAAAGTTATATATGTAAAGAACCTGACACCAATTGATGAAATCTAATTCCTTATGTTATTAAAATGGAATATAAACAAGTAATACACATATCTTTGGATTGATCAGTTCAAAAGTATTGGAAGACTAGATTACATTCATGATACCCATGAATTATTAATTTTGGGGAATATCATCTGAGAGCGCACTGGGTCCTGATTGTTTCCCAGGCTCTTTTTATAGGGGATCTTGGGAGGTGGTAAAACATGACATCATCTCAGCCATTCATGACTTCTTTCGTGGGGGTTTCCTGCCCCGTATTGCGTGTTCCACTACTCTTGTTCTCATTACAAAGGTTAAGGATCCCTCCTCCCTATTTCAATATAGACCAGTTAGTATGTGTAACTTTCCCTAAAAAATCCTGGCGAACATCATCAATGGAAGGTTGTCCATGCATGTTCCACGATGGGTATCTCTTGAGCAACATGGATTCGTGAAAGGCCGGTCCATCCAAGGTGCGGTTTCTCTGGAACAGGAGATACTGATAGACATTAATACTAAGACAAAATGGGTCCAACATAGCCATATAGCTGGGTATGAATAAAGCGTATGACTGGATGGAATGGGGCTTCATTAACAATGTACTTGTCAAGATGGGTTTCTCACCCTGGGCCTATGACCTCATCTTAAGGTGTTTCAGCTCTTCTTGGGTGGTTGTATCCTTCATGGGGCAGACAAATGGTTTTTTCAATGAGGTCTGAGGTCTTCGTCAAGGTGATCCCTTATCCCCAAGCATTTTTATTCTTATTCATGATACACTTATTCAGTCAATCAACCAAGGTATGTCCAATGGTGACATCCTCTCATACAGGAGGAAATTAAATATATCTTCAGTTACACATTAGATGTTTGCCTATGACACTTTAATCATCATGAATGCTGGCCGAAGGTCAGTAAGAGAGCTCAACTGGATCCTTGGGAACCACTGCCACTGGAGTGGCCAGGCCATCAATAAGGAGAAGATCCTTTTCTAAATTTCCAAAAAATACGGTTTTAGCAAGGAGAGGACATTAGGAAGCAAGCAGGGCATGCAGTGAGGTCTCTTTCCAATGGAGTACCTTGGAGCTCCCATATCCTCAGGAATATTACGCATCTGAGACTTTCACCCCGTGGTGAGTCAGATTGTGGGTCAGGTTCTCAACTGGAAGAATCGTTTTTTATCCTTTGGGGGCCGGATTTCCCTTGTTAACAGCGTACTCTCGGCAATTCCGGTCCATTTTCTTGCCTCAACCAGTGTTCCCAAGAGTGTAATCAAATTTATTGATAAAATTCTTGCTGCTTTTATATGGGATGCTTCATCAGAGGACAAGAGACACTGGGTATCCTAGGACAGGATGGAATGAACCATTTTTATAGGAGTAATTCCTGTCAAAATCCTCACCTATAATATACATTGTATGCATTCGAGGCTTGCATGGGAAATTATTGAAGAGAATACACTTTGGGGAAAGCTAATGTCTGGTAACTTTGGATGAAAACTGGATGCTGATTTAGCACATAGCTCCCCTCTTTGGTCCCTAGTAAAGTCCCTTGTTCTGGAGCTACGGCAAAACTCACAGTGGATTTTTGGGGAGGGGAACATCCTCTTCTTGTTACATAACTAGGCAGGCTAGGTGATCGGCTATCCGGTAATTCCCACACCCACCATCTCATTCAACAAGGCAATCCAACACCCATCATTCATCAAGTCGGTTCTGGATGATAAGAAACAAGAAACGTTTGATCTTATTAATATCAATTCAGATCAGGACAAGTGTTTCTTCACCCCTTCGGCCTTAGGGAGATACACTAAAAAGGACTTTGGTAGACTTCATACCCCATAGGATCATCACGATAGATGTAATGTTCTTACCTGGCGCAAAAAAATTCCAACGAAACATAACTTTCTTACCTGGAGGATCAAGAACTCGGCTTTAACCTCAGATGAAAATATTAAAAGGTTGGGTATCAGTTTCGCATCCCGCTACCACTGTTGAAAAAACCATAAGGAAGAAAGCACACGCCATATATTCTTTGAGGGCGATTGGGCCAAATGAGGTGTGGAATTTCTTTGGAACGTCAATGGCTTACAATTCTTATGATCACACTGACAAATCTCATTTCCTGGAGACATGGTTCCAGGGTGCGGAGGGCTCTACGATGTAAAAAGTGGAGAGGGTGATTATTTAACATGTGGGCTGCTGGTGTTTATGGCAGGAAAGGAACCGAGATAGATTTGAGGCGTCTCCCTCCTCTAGAATAGCTATCATCATAACAGTCATAAATTTGTTACTTGATCAGGTAACTCTCTCTAGTAACTGGATGGAGGCTCCTTCCCTTTGCTCGTTTCAGGTTCCACTGGCTGTGTGTGTCCACCGACCACAGGGGCAATGGGTCAGCTGGACGCTTCCAACAAATTTTCTGAAATTCAATACAGATGGCCCTGGCATCATGGGCGACACTCGGGTTGGAGGTGTTATTTGGGATTACAATGGGAGTGTGCTCATGGCCTTCATAGCTCACTATGGAAGTGGGAACTCCCTTCAGGCAGATGCCAAAGCAGTCCTAACAGGACTCAACCTTTGTGCCCAGTAGGACATCCAGATCTCTTATTTCGAAAAAGACTCAATGATCATCTATGCCTCCTTGGTTGGAAAAGGCTCTGTACCCTGGTCAATATCATATATCATCTGGAAATTCAGTGATCTCCTCAATGATGATATTATTGTCACTCACACCTGGCAGGAGGGGTATAAAGTGGCTGATCACCTGGCTTCTCTAGCTAACCATGGTACCCATGTTACTTGTCTGTCTCATATCTCCCATTTTAAACCCGAAGGGGTGAACCTCATTCAGGGGGATGCCCTTGTTTTTCATTATCTTTGACCTCTTTAGGCCCTTTTTATCGTGTTTTAATCCTTTTAATAAAAATTGGATGGTTGGATGGTTGGATAATATCATAAAATATCATGAGAATAAGGAGAATATTGATATAATATATCAAGGTGGAGTACATAAAGCACTCACACAATGAATAATTGTTCAATAAAGAATATATCTCATAGAAGTAAAAGTGAGATTAGAAATCCCATTTTTACTTGAAATAATAGTTTTTCGGAAAATAATTTTTATTTTTCATAAAATCATATTTTAAATATGTATATCATAGAAAATTAATTAAAATAACATTGATATTATATTTGACACATAAATTATGTCTTATTGATAGTAAATAATGTAAAAATATATTTTATGGAACATTATTATTAAAACATTTAAGTGTGGTTTAAAGAAAATTTAAAAGATATTTTAATGTGAAAATGGATGTTTGTTTTCATAAAACTACAAATGAACTAACATGTATTTTCATGCTAATATGTTTGGTTTTAGAAAAATAATGATTCCTTAATAAATATTATAGATTATTCTTGAAAATAGGTAAGAATTTGATATGTTCTCTTTAACTGAGCCTTTTTATCGAGAAGAATGGCAATGTGAACCATTTTAGAACATGTATAAACCCATAAAAGATGTATAATCTAATCTGTATATAGAATTTTGGAAATTATATATATAATTTAATCGGATTTTTGATACTATATATATAATAAAATGTAATACACAAAAATATTGAAGCATTAGATTTGTGTAAAGGTACATAAAGTGTAACCTAAATGAAAAATGGGGATTGAAGTAGAATATCATACAATTTTGTAATCAATCAAATCATATTCCCCAAAATTAATAATTCTCAAATGATATATTTAATACTCTAAAAATAAATATGTTATTGATATGAAGCATAAATGGGATGTATATATAAACCATACAAATGAGATAGTGTCGAATAATGGATGTCTCACAAAAATAAAATTGAGACGAAGAAGCCCTTGCCTAATGTTCAAATGTGTTCTGCACATGATATTAATATCACTGAAAATCAAGTTAAGTCCATTAATTATTTAATTAATAACCTTATATACATGTATTTTATTTATTATGATTTTATTAAGTTCATTTTTTCCCATTTTTATTAGTTGTAAGATACATATTGTTCACTCCAGAGCATTTGGTTCCTTAGTTTCCACGATTTGTAATCTTCTATATGAGAATGGATGTTCATGTGGAATGGATTTAATTCTACAGAATTGAATTTATATGATATTATTGAACATATAAAATATTAAATGGTTAGATAATTCATTACATTATATGGTTTTAGGTCTTGTTATTAAAAAAACATTAGTGATAATCATTTAGATCATTTCAGCGGTATTTTGAATATTACAAACCAGTTTTGTCGTATGAATTAATATTAAATATATATATATATATATAATGGATATAGAATGTTAAATGTGATTTAGTGAATATATTATATTTTGGTTTTACAACAAAAGGATTCATTTCAGTCTTGGTGGATAAATTTAATATCCAAAATTTGTCATCCACGAAGGTTGTAAATCGACAACTCCCAGACAAGATTTTCATTTTAAAAAAAGAGAGGGAGTAAGGAGATTGATTATGGATATTGAATTAATATGGTATAATTCTAGTATATAGATTATTATGTAGTTATAATGCTTATATGGATAGATGAGGTGACGAGAGAATAATAAAATAATTAACATTAAAAAAAGGAAGAGGATTTTACCTTTTAAATATTCCTTCTTGAGAACCTTTTTCAGGGGATTGGTTTTGGTCTTTTGGAAATTAAAATAACTCTTATACATGAGGGAGAGGCTATGAATGAGAATTTTGGAACAAAATTGACATGATTCAGGTCATATAGGGTTAATGTTAAGAGGGGGTGAGAGGTGGGGTTTATAGTGGATGGGAGGGGTGATATCCCATTATTTTATTCACTATTTATTTCTATCTAGAAAATAAATAATGTTGATTCATGTCTCTAGATATTGTAATAAGTGAATGTTAGATCGTCCAAGGGTTCTATCATTTTCCATACATTATCTATGACTCCATAATTCACGTATTTAGCATTTTTCATAAATTATAATACTTTACTATTCACTAAAAATTCAAGTAAATTATAAAAAATATCAAAAATTCACTGTAAATTTTTTTGACTTTTAGAATTAAAAAATGATTTCCATTTTATGAAAGAAAATTATAAATATTATAAATATACTTTCTATTTAAAACCATAATTTACTCAAAAATTGCACTTTTTAACATTATTATTGATTTTATAATACCCTAATATTTCACTAAAGTCTCAATAAATTATTCTAAAAACATAGGACACAAAAATATTGATTTCTAAAAACATTTTATGAAAATTAATTATTTATGAATAATAAAATTTTAATTTAATATCTACTTCCCATAAAAATACCAATACATAATTATTAATTTTTCTTAAAAAAATTGCATACTTATACTATGATATAATTATAACATCCCTTCATTTATAAGATTAATATATTTTATTTATACATTTATCAATATGTTTACTATTTAGTTGGCTGATTTACTATTCATAATGGTCATATTCTTATTTATAAGGGTACATTACTATTCTATAGGGTCAAGTTACTATCCTCCAAAAATTTAAGTTGATCATATAAATTTATAAATATCTTACTGATCACAATTTTGTGTGATTGTTTTTCGAAATTCGAAACATAAAATTAGAAAAATTAAATATAATTATAATCTCGCAAGTGTGGAAATACGGAAGGTAAAAATGAATATTCAAAAGTTAAATAAATTTATTATATCTAATTTTAGTATAAAAAATCGATTCCAATGATATACATTGGATTATTAAATTATAGTTGTTATATTTTGAAAATAACAAACAATTTTACGTATAATAATTATTTTAAAAATAGAGCTTTTATCTTCAATGCAATATTTTTCACAATTCATCCAAAAATAAAACTTCTAAGAGAAATACTAAAAATTCAACATATATTAATTTAAAAATTATAAATTATAAACAATATTTATATGACCAACAATTTTAAATTTTATTATATGTGTTTTTAATTTATGTGAAACAATTATAGGAAAAATTTAATAGTAATTATTACTATTCATATTACTATGTTTAATGATATAATTATAATTTTATAATTTAAATAATTATTATAACAAAGTATTGTTTCAGAAGGACTCAATATTCCATTCCATCAATACAGTATTAAATTTAGTTGTAAATATTATGGGTGTTACACTATATTGTCCTTCAATAAATTGTATCATTACAATTTGAAATTCCCCTACTAACTTTAATCATTTAAACAATTAAACATGAAATTTACTTTTGTGAAACCCACCTCAGAAATAGGGTTAATAAAATTCCATATTTTTAATAAGTTTAGGGAAAACAAGAGGCCACCACAAAACATTAATTTGAATAGGATAAAATTTGGTTGAAATGAAAATATGGACATGGGATAATAATTTAACCACAAATATTTTATAGAGAGTGATAAATAATAAGGTCATTAGAATTTTAAACATCATAAAACCATTAATCATGATATTAGTTAAAAATTTTGATTTTTCAAAAATAAAAAGACACAGATAATGTTTTTGTTACAAAATATTTTCCATGAATTGGGGGATTTCATTCCTATCTAGATATGTAATTGATAAATTAAACATACTGGATTACTTTCCCTGCCATAGGAATAATATCATCTTTTGGGTGTTCATAGATCTATTTTCACTTTATTCATTATACCTAGAAATGAACATTTATGATGAATTCTTTCACACATGAAGAATTTGAATCAACATCTATATATCAAAAATCCCACAAAATATAAGTATTAATTAATAACATCAAAAATGGTTAGGATATGATATGATAATCCCCCAAAAAATAGTAATCCTTTATATGACTCGAAACAACTTTAATCACTAAAATTCAAATGTAAAGCCTAATGATCAATAAATATAATTTTGAAAATTACTATAATTCAACAAAAAAATCTATCCAATGACCCCAAAATAAAATGGATTTCTTCATATAGTCTTCTAAATAAATTTATAACTCTTAATGTCATATAACAAAATTTTAATTTCATATAACACATATCTGCAAGATATTATATCCATTTACATAAATAACCTGAATCACCATAAGTACACAATAAAATAATATTTTCATCAAAAATTTAATTCAATGTTTATTCCTCAAAATATTATATTTTCTAAAATCATATAAGATTCCCAAAATTTTGAACATCTTCTAAAATAAAATTAATAACATAATCAGCAAATTTTTTTCTAATCCAAAAGAAAAAAGGTCCTTAAATCAAAAATAACATTTATCCATTATATGTTTTAACTAAAAATTCATGCTAACCATGACATCATTTTGTATAGTATTAGGTGAGTAATCCTTGTCACCCTTTGTTTGTGGGTTCAAAACATGTGACATTTCCAAGTATGATGGGTTGTCCCCCCGGGATGTAGGTTCTCCTTTTTATAAAACAATATAACTTCGAAAATAAAACTTATAGAACTCCTTGAATTTTTTTTAATCAGTCAACATTTTTTTAACTAATATATTCAATAAAACCTCAATACACAAATACATCCTACATTTATTTCCACATAGGCCCATATATTGTCTTTAAATATTCTTATAGAATATGGAATTAGATCAGGTAATTCCCAGGTCTGCTAAATTTGTGTCAAATAACTAAAAATGGTTTCTTATGATTAGTTTTATTTCAATCCATTAAATTATTCATTTCTCTTAAGAAATTATTTCCTATATGTAATTATTTCCCACACATAATGAAATTATCCATTTCGTTGATACAATATCATAGGTTTCTCCTTCAAAAGTTTTTCCATGATTGAAATCAGGATTTCTTTTCTCCGCGGTATCCACTACTATAGCACTTTGAAAACTCTACTCTTCTATTGTTTGGTGATATCATGTGATGGTTAAGGTATATGTTTTTTATAATACATTGGTAAAAATGATTAATCCTGAACATGGTATCTTTCACACCAATTAACATTTAATTTGGTTTCTCATCACCACCACCTAGTTTATCATGTTCAATATTAACATGACCAATTTCGGTTCTGGACATTGACTAAAACCAGAAAGCATATTATAAGAAACAATAGTCATAGTGATTATAGAATATCATGAAAACTTATTTTAAACTGAAAACACCTTAGGTTTAACATATATTATTAATTTTCATTATATTTAAATCTAAAATAAACATTTCTAAATAATGTTTTAATTATCCGAATCATATCCCACATGATTTTAAAACTAAATACGTAGTAAGGCCCATTGTAATGGACTAGGTTACCCAGTGTCAGGCTTGAAACACCTTGTCAGCGTTTTTTTCCCTAGTTATATCTATTCTGAAACCACATCCACTTTTATTATCCAATGATGGATGTATTTAATAGAAGACTCCTAAAAAAACCTTATTTCTAAAATTATAGGATGTTATTCTATACTTATCAATAATGTCAATCTTAGTGTTGTGTTCTATAGTACAAATATTATAAATATTGTTTCCAATGTTGCTTCCAAAATTAATTTTATTCCAACTTTAACGTCCCCAACCCTAGTTTTCCAAATATTGAGTCATATATTATTACAATGGAATATAAACAAGGAATACCCATCCACAAGGATAAATCCATTTTTCTTTCATGGAAGACCTGATTACATTCATGATAACCTTGATATATTGGGAAAATAAAATAAAACAAGATACAAGATAAAATGAAATATGATTCATCCTTGAAATATTATTCAATATTTGTTTCTTCATAACATGGGAATGAAAATATAATAAATGGTTATCTCATATTCTCATTAAGGGTATGTAATACAATAGAGAATAAATAATAAGGAATAGTTAATAACTAAAAGTACACATGCCATTAAAATATAATATTGAGAATAATATGGTAGGGATGGAACTAATTAAATAATTCTATAATAATAAATAACCATGGAGATTATACTAGTCAAATAATTACATGAACTATCAAATAAAAGATTCATCTTGAAGGAATAGTGAATACAGGATATCGTGAATATAGTATCACGACCTCGTGCCAAAACCATACATAAATGGGTAAAATGAAAAACTAGTTTTTCTCATTATACCTATCGATTCATCAAGGGGATATATTGGGGAAAGCCTATAACTTATTATGTCTAATACAATATTCATATTATGGGATGAAACATAAACAACAGAAACATTTTCTTTAAAACAATTATACAAATTGTGAATAATTTAATGGTAAATCCTGAATGGTATCAAATAGAACATCCAGAGTCAAACTAATCATAACCTCATAAAAAAACATATTATCTGGTATCATAAGAGATACAAGCAATGATATAAACGTTTCAGTAAAGGAATTTGACATAGATAAATATGCCATGGAATGTTTTTCAAGGAAATTAATCTTTAAACATTCCAAATTGTCTCATACAACCTGAAACATTCAAATCCAAATACCTTATAAAATCATTAGAATAAAAAGACTCTTGATATGATATATCAATGTATAGTACATAAACCACAAACACAAGGAATAATTGTTGAAAAATTCATATATCACATAAAAGTGAAATTGAGCAGAGAAAAACAATTTTCACTTTGAAAAGATGGGTTCTTTTGGAAAATCATTTATATTTTTCATAAAATCACATTATAAATCATTATATCCCATAATATAATAGTGAGTGAAATTGAAAATATAATTGAAGAATAAATTATGTCTTATTTTAGTGAACTAATATAATAATGTGTTTTTTTGAAACATTGTAAATAAAACATTTTAGCGTGTTTAAGAAAATATTAAAGAGATTTTCAGCAGCAAAGAATGTTTATTTTCCTAAATCTAAAAATGAACTAATATTTTATTTTAACATAAAGTGTTTTATTTTATATAAATAAATATGTCTTAAAAAATATTATAAATTTTCATTAAAAATGGGTAAGAATTCAAGAAGTTCCCTTTTACCAGGCCTGATTATAGTGAAGAATTGAGAAGGCAACCAATTTAAAACATATATATTCCCTTAAAATAAGGATTATATTATATGGATTTATGATTTTGGAACATGTAATCATAATTTAAAATAAATATACAAAAAATAAAGATGAATTACATTTGTGTAAACGTATGTAAAGTGTAACCAACCAAAAAAATGTTGTTCGGGAAGATTCCCTTACCAATTTGTAATCAGTTGAATCATATGCCCCAAAATTAATATATATAAAATGATACATTTTATACCATTAAAACAATGATATTTATTATATTATACATAAATGGTTAGTATAAATATCACATAGCATGAGATAGTGGTGAATAATGGAAATCTGATGAAAATAAAAGTGAGATCAGAAACCCCTTACCGTATGTCTAAATGTGTTCTTCACTTGATATTAATGTTTTGGAAAATAAAATTGAATCTATTAATTATTTAATTCAGAACCCTCTATACATGTATTTTATTTATTATGATTTTAATAAGTTCATTTATTTTCTTTTTATGAGTTATAATATACGAAGTTATCGATCATGATTGTCTGTTTCCATGGTTTTCACAATTTGTATTATTGTATATGACTATTGAAGTTAATGTGGAATGGATATAATTATATAGAATTGTATCTTTATGATATTTATTAACATCCATAGGATAAAATGTTTATATAATTAAATTTTTTATATGCAATTATTAGGATTTATTAGATAAAACATTCGTGATAACCATTTAGATTATACAGGTGGTATTTCGATTATTAATATCTAGATTTTTGTAACCATTAATATTAAATATATATACAAGTTATAAAAAATTAAATAGGTTTAACTACATATATTATATTCTTATATTTCCATTAAAATGGTTTCATTACCATCCTTGGTGGAGAAATAGATGAAACAAAATTCATCGTCCATGATGGTTTTAAATCGGCACCTCACGAACAATGATTTCATTTATAAAGTAAAATAGAGAGTGTGTAGGGAGATTTTTTATGGATATTTCATTAACATGATATAATAACTGTATATATTTATGAAACTGGAGTTATCCTTATGATTTGGATTGAGAAGTTGAGGATGGATTAAAAATGGAATGAACTTGAAACAAGAATTAAAGAAAAAAGTAGAGTATTTTACCTCTTGAATACTCCTCCTTGAGAACCTGCTTAAGGTGATTAGTTTTGGTATTTTGAAATAAAATTATCTCTTGGAAGATGTATAGGTTCTAGGTGAGAGTTTTTGGGTAGAAAATTTACAATATTCAAGGCTTAGTGGTGTGGCGAGAAGAGGGGGTGGAGTGTGTTTTTTATATTGGAAGAGAGGGGTGATTTCTCATTATTTTATTCATTATTTTATGGTTCTGCTCAAGAAAAGAAATGTTGTCGATTGTTGTGAATAGATACAGTAATATGTTCATGTTATTTTGAATAAAAGGTTCTTACATCATCCATACATCATATATTCCTCCATAATTCAAGTATTTAGCATTTATCTCAAATTTTAATATTTTACAATTCACCAAGCATTCATGTATTTTAGACAAATATGAAAAATTATCCCGATTAATTTTTAAATGCACAGAATACAAAAAAAAATTATTTTATGAGTGTAATTTTCTAAATAATTGAAATATAATTTGGAATTAAAATCATCATTTTCTCAAAAAATACAGTATTTAAAATTATCACTAATTTAATAATACCCCAAAAAATTGATTACTTCCTAAAAATATTATCCAAAAATAATAATACTACAAAATATTGATTTATGAATATATTTTATGAAAAATAATTATTTGTTTATTATAAATCTGTAATTAAATATTTATAGCACATAAAATTAAAAACACTTAATTATTGATTTTTAAAAAAAAATATACGCACTAACTTATTATATGATATAATTATTCCATTCCATCATTTATAAGATGACTAAATTTTATTTATAAAATCATTAGTGAGATTATTATTCATTTCATTTTTACTACTCATAAGGGTAATATTACTATTCATATGGTACTTTAATATTCCAAATGGTCTAGTTACTATTCACACAAAAATTAAGACGATCTTTCAGATTCTAAATATCTTAATAATAACAGTCGTGTATTTATTTTATTAAATTCAAAACATAAAAGTAGAAAAATTAAGTTTAATTCATATATATCAAGTGTGAAAACATGGTTGGTAAAAATAACGTTCAAACATTCAATAGGTTTTTTATATCCTATTTTATTATAAAAAATGATTCCAATGATCTGTATTGTATTAATATATGTATAATTATTATACTGTGACATGAAGAATCAATTTAAATTGTAAAAATTATATATAATAATAATATGGTATTTTTATTATGGTATTTTTAACTATTCATCAAAAAATAATATCTCTCTGAAAAATACCAAAAATTTACCCTAAATTAATTTTGACATTCCAAATTTCGAAATGATGTCTATATTATAAAAAATTATATTTTTCATTATAAATATGATTCAATGATGTCAAAAAAATTATAAATAAAATTTATTATTATTTATTACAATTCATATTACTTTGTTTAATGTCAATGTTATAACTATCTCTTTTATATAATTATAATTACAATGTGTTGTTTCGTAGAGAATCAATGTTTCATGAATTAAACTCTATATTAAATTTAATTTTAAATCTTTGATGGGTTACAATACAATACAAGAAAAGGTAAAAATTTATTATAATAAAATTTAATGACAACATAAAATGATCATCCTTAGTACAATTTCAGCTTCTCATAACCTCGGGACATACACAAAGGAAATGGGGGAGCAAAAATCCTAGTAAGGGAAATCAAGGTAAACAGTTTACAAGTGATCTTAAGAAACATCAAAATCCACATGAGGAATATCATTATAGCATGAGAATGGGAACATGATGCATATCATAATAAAAATTAAATTAATTATAATAATAAAATGTGGCTACAATATTTAAATGATACACTCGTAAGAATATCACATAGGTTATTCACTGAGGAAACATAAAAATTATCAAGGTTACTCATTAAGGTATTGTAAAACATGTCATATCTAGATATTAAATTATTTTCCCACCTTATTAAAGTGTTATAAATCTGCACTCCTAATTTGTCTTAATTAAGGTGAGCCACATAGTTCATAATAAAATATTTCATAAATAACACAGGGAGAAGAAAATAAATGGAATTCATATCAAAATCATTGCCTTTCAAAAGTAACTATAGACATTATTATTACATCATTTTTTAACACACGAAAAGAGAATTGAGGTTTCATATATGTTAATTCTATAAAAAATAATTTTTTATATCTTGATTAATACGCTTATAAATGATTTATTATTTGGTATTCTTTAAAAATGTAAATAAAAGAGAATTTACTGAGGAGAAAAGAAATATTTCTATAAGTAAATTCAGTACCATAAATATTATAATATATAAATATTGTAAAATGGTTAAGTGAGAGGGGATACGGGTCTCTAATAAATAATATACTCTCAATACATTAATGGTATAAAATAATGTAGACAATATAACATATGATAGAAATTTGGGGACATACCACATAAAAATAACTTGAATGGAAAAGAGGAATGGATATTTTCTTTACCTTAAATAGTTTCTCCTAAAACATTATGATTGAACCTTAGAAATTGAGGACCCTTGGGAGGACTGCATGGTATTTATAAGTACTATATTATCATGGAGTATGGATTGGGAGTGAAATGAAATGGAGAAATTGGTCAGTATTAATGGAAAATAGGGAATATTTTTTTATAAATTTCAAAATATAGGCCTTGGAAGCCAAGGTTATAGAATATGAAGACCCATGGCTTTCCCGGGTCATTTTCCACTGTTTGTGGATACTAGTACCATATTTTATATTATTTTAATCTATGTTATTCTATCATAAGTTTTTTTAATTAGTATTTCATCTAAAAATAATGTGTCCACAAAAAAATGTTTTTAATGTTAAAATATCCATTTATGAATTTTGAATGAAGATTATTGGTTTCGGAATTGTAAAAATCATTAAAAATACATGATATTTTAAGATATCATTTTTTTACTATTATTATTGTTATTTAGTAATTAAACCATTATTATATAATAATAATGTCAGTAAACATACTGAAAAACTCAACATTTTCTTTTACTATTCAAAAGGAAATTGTATTTTACGAAATTATCATAAATTCAACATTACCTAATTTTAGCATGTTGATTTCAAAAATTATATATATATTATCATAATACTTCTAAAAATATGTGAAATATAATTTTCAAATATTGAAAAGCTACTTTACCAAAAATTATAGTGCATTGATAATGCATATTAAATTTTCCTAACACTTAAAAAATACTTTTATCATTTTTAAATAAATAAAAATGTTTTTATCATAACATTTCATTAAAATATGTTTTATTTATAATAAATCAGTTTATTATATATATTTATATATTTTTCAAAAGGTAATATTTAAGTCTGAAAAAATAAATATATTAAATTTTAGCTCATTTTTATTAAGAAGAACTATTCTTAAAAGGTAATTGTTGTAATAATATTTTATTTACACATTAGAATTACACATTATGTAACTAGGGAATCAACAAAAAATATTTTATAACTAAAACTTAATACCTAAGGTTAAGGTGTGTGATGGTGATAGATTAATGGGGAGGCTCTGCTAACATTGCCTAAGTGGTAATTTCCACAAACAGTAACTTCTCATGTAATCGATTTCGTTCTAGCTTCAATTATTAAAGATCAACATGGAATTGGTAAAGAGAGAACCCTAGTGATGTTATCAGCCAACTAAGATCCAAAACATGGGACTCATATGAAATGAATATACTCATTGAGGCCATTGTTTCTCATTTCTTATTTGATTTTTTTTTTCATTTCTAGGATAAACATATAATGTAAAAATTATTTCCAACAGTTCAGATTCTAATGGTCATTATTACCAGTGGTCTTATTTGACCAACTGTATAATAATGGTGAAATCCATATGGTCACATCTCTCTTTAACCTCGCTTCATTGTTAATGATATATGGTTTTGTGGTGTATAGAACAATATAACACACATTTTCTCATAAAAATATAATTTAAATAGTTTGGGTCATTACAAAGGAACTCAAATATGTTTCTAATATCCATGAATAAAATTTTAAAATACATTAATTAAGAATTAATCACTTCATAACATTTATATAATAGTCTACAATATGAAATATGTCCAATGAAATTAAACATGATATAAGGAAACCATTAAATTATTTCCTTCCTTCCACAAAGTTTCATGAATCTCATATATAATCTAGTATCTTAATCACCAATTATATAATATTTTTCATATATATAACCTTTTATTAAAATAATTTATAATTATTCTCTACTTTTATATGTTGGTTCCAGGCACAACATAAATTTGTTTTTGTGGGTGACATATTACTCTTACATTTAATAATCATTTCCTAAAACCATGATTCGAGATATAGCATGTCAAAAAAATAATTAATTTATCTAATATTTGAAAACATCAATACATGTGATTAGGATCTTTACTCTTTTTCAAAAGGTAAATTGTTTAAAAAAACATTTAGGATACCATTATTGTGTTGTGAGGATTCAGGTATAGAATTCCTCCAGCAACGATCCACACATGCTATTATTAAATCAGTGAAACACCACTCGAGCTCTAGGTGTGAGATCAGTGAGTCGAATCTCTTCTGTTGTTCATTTTTTGATATATCATTCTTACGTCATGAAAATATTATCTGTTGAACATGTTTCTTAACCGGGAGAAATAACAAGGATTTGAGAGTGAATTTTGTGTGTGTAATAAATAACTATTATCATTTTTTAGATGCGCTATATGTAGAATTTTTTGGTTTTAAAAGGTAACATTATGTTCAATATTACACATGATATGCCATATTTAGCTTAAATGAACAAATTAATATTATTATTTATTATGGTAGTTATACCATAGCCATTATAATGGAGGCAGTGGATAGGATTAACTAAAATATTAAAATATTGTTTAAAAATGTGTATATAATTAATTATTTTGTGACCAATTAGTTATAAATAAAATGAAATGTTTTTCTAAAAAATTATTTAATAGTGCGCAAGTGTTTTTTATACAAATAACTTAATAAATCACCTTTATTGGTTATATAAATAATATATATATATAATATATTCAATTTAATGTTTAAAATTAATCTTATGTGTTTTGTAGACATTATATAAGAACAAAATTAATTTTATGCGTAAAATGTGTAATTTTACGAAAATGTGTTTTTGCTTCTATTTGATGGTGGACCTATTTTAAATATATTTCATAAAACTATTATATATTATATTTTTCTACATAATCATTATTATTTTTAGTTTATAACATCCAAATTATCTTAGTGTGAATTTTTGTTATTTTTAAAAAAAGATTCCTGTTATGATGAATAGTGAAAAATATTGCATTGTAGTTAAAATATGATTTTTTGTTTCAATATTTATTATATATCAAAATCATTTTTAAAGTAAAAATAGATCAATTATACATTTTATAATCAAATTTATTTTATTGGAATAATTTTTATATTGTAATTAAATATAATAACTTATTCTAATTTTGAACATCTCTTTTACATGTCATCTCACTACATCCATAGGATTAGTGTTAGACATAATTTAGCCACTTCATTGAATTGAATTTGAAAAAATGAATATAAAAATTTTATTCAATATTAAAATTATATTCTAATTGGATCAAATTAATTTTTTGTGAATATTACCTTTAGTATTTTATTTCACATGGTTTTAGGTAAATCAGGTAATTAAGCATAAAAATAATATTTTAATAATATAAAATTACCCTATCACTTTTCCTAATTTCATTATATTAGTATGTATCAACGAATATAAAACTTATGAAAAATTATAACATTTTTAGGCAACTTCAATAAAATATGACATTTATTATATATTTTTTAATGATAAGTTTTAAATGCCATAGTCATATTTTTAATATATAAATAATTTTTAATATAGGGTAATATAGAAGATAAATTTTACAATTAATAGAAATATGAAATAAAAATTTTATATTTAGGTCATAATAATATTTTATATGTTTTATTAGTTAAATAAGTAAATTTAAATTAGACATAATAATGATGCAGTAATTAATTTATTATAGGATGGATCATATAAATGATATTAATAATAATAAAATAAATATAATTTGAAATATTTGATTACATATAAAATTTTATTGATAATTTCGACAAGTTATATATTTGTTTATTTAGTTTTTATACATAATCAATTTGTTATGAGTTTTTAAAGAAGTCTAGTAATGAATAGTGACAAAATTGTCATAATTCATTTCATAAAATATAAAATATTAATTTAAATGAAATAAAATTACTAAAAATATAAGTTTCAACTGAAAAGTTTAAATAAGACTAAAAATTTCATTAATGACCCATTAATTGAGCTTTTGTTATGTTAGGGTATTTATATTAACCCTCAATGTATAAATTACATTATAAAATACTAATAGTTGAAAGGGGTAAAAAACACAAGGATTAAAAAAACATGTATATTTATTTTTGGATGAATTTATATCATCCCAAAAACATATTATCTTCAATATAATTTATATTGGGGCCATTTGGAATAGAAAAAAAATTATATTAATTTAATATTTTTTTACTTCCAAGATTTTCCCTCCACTCTCATATAAAAGGGAACCCATTTATCTCTATTACCTACACATTAAACCACATTTGGTTCAGAAATGATCTATACAAATCCCTTCAAAGAACACCTCCCCAAAATTGTTAGGCATTAATTTCTTCAGATTTCCCCCCTTAGAGGTTTTAAGGGGTTAATCAAGGGTGATCATTTGATAGAAAGGTAATGATTTTAATTAAGTATTTCTATTTTATTGCATCATTATATTCTTTGAAATTTCTATTAAACATGATTAAATAACAACACTAGTATCCTAAATATATTTATAATTTATTATGTTAAAATCAATATCAAAATCCATATATGATTACATTAAATGGTAAATGAATTAATCATGTGTTCCTACATGTGAATTATCACCTCCACGAACCAATATAATTTTTTTCCATGAAAATATATTATTAGTGGTTATAATGGTGGAATTAATGTTCATATATAATTTTCATGAAATATTTATCATTATAAGAAAATAATATAGAAATTATATTTTTACATTTCATGCACATTAAAATGATAACGCCGTTCGTATATACGTGTGAACTATCACCACCACAAAGCAATGTGATAATTTTTTACTCACCACATCACTGGTATAATATATATAAGTATATTTAAATGATTAATATGATATTAATGATATTATTATAATTATTTACAGATAAAATTAGGCATACCGTCTTTAAAAATGAACATTAGAAAATTTAAACTATGGTCATGCGTACGCAAGACATAATGTCTCTATGATTGTAACACAGTTCATTTTTCATATCCATAATTAATTGTTTTATTTAAGAGTATAATGGAAGTATAAAGGTTATTACTATTTCATGAATATTATATTGGGGATGATTTAATAATGGTCACTTTGACTATGGACATTATACCAATGTCATTTTAGAATCATGTTTTGATTAAAGAGTGTCATTGGTCAAAAAAAGTTATTATTTTGTCATGATTTTTTTTCTAGAGATTATGGACTAATGACGACATTTACTATTGACATCAAACCAAAGTCATTTTGGAATAAAGTACCAAATATCATCAAAATTACTAGATTGAAAATAAATAATTATATAATTATTATAACATGGTAATAAATGATTTAAACTGATTAATAAACATTAGAAATGTTCTAAATCATGTAAATAATTGTCGTAAATTTATTATTCTGGAAGATAAATAATGTACATCATGAGTGTCACTGAATGTAAAATAATTTGTCTCAATATCCTTTCATTAAACCCTATTTTAATGTTATACACCACCTTATCTTAAAAGGTTTATATTCAAACCCTTTGACTATTAATTTCATTCAAATGATTTAAAAACGAATATTTTTTTAAGAAACTTATTACTTTTTTTGCAAAAATACCAAAGGATTGTTTTTTTATGTATTTGGGGACAACATATTCTCTGTCAGCGTAACCGTTATTTCATATTTTATTCATCTATAATATGTAATGTTTTTAAATGAAAATTAAATCCCTTTTTCTATTTTTGGGGTATTTCGGTATTAAAAATTGTTTTGTGAATGGATTTATTATTTCAATATTATGAAATGAAAATGTGGGATTTCAAGGTGGAAATTTTATTTTTTCTGTATTCTTGTTTTATGTGTTATGATTATGTTTTAGTTCTTAGAAACAATTTATAACTATGGGTGGTTCCATGATAAACATAGGGCAGGTGAGCCCGTGGTAGCTCTCTAGTTCATTAGATAATGAGATATAGTTAAATAATAGGTTTTCTCCTGAAATAATAAGTGAATATACATTGGTGGGTACTCTAAATGTAACATTGAAGGTTACTCCCTATAAATTTGTGAAACCAAAAATTTAAGTCTGATAGAAAATTTATGCCTTTAGTTACTTTTAATATTTATGTTTGATATGTAGTATTGAAGGAAACGTTTTATTTTATAAGGTAATCTAATGAGCTTTTGTTTTATGGGTTGAATGTATATCTTTGTGAATTTTTTTCCAGATTTTAAAGTATTAATGGTATAATGCTTTCCTTATATTTTATGCACCTTAATGATTTTTTATCATCCTTTTAAAAAAATAATAGGGTATATAAATGGTAAGTGAAATGAGCAAGTCAAGATGAATTTCTTGATGAATTTTCATGACATAAAATACTTTTTTTCTTTTAAATGTTTTAAAGTCAGGAAGAAATGGATTGTTTTTTAGTAATTTCAATTTTTTATGAAAGTGAAATTTTATGTTTGAAATATTGATTAAGTATATAAATATCATAAATTCAAATATCTTGTAATGTGAATTAGTGTTTAAAACCCCTGTAATATGTAACATTTAAGTTTTGGTCCTTATAGGTGGTATCAAAGTATGGTTTAGTAAACATTGGAGATTAGGATATCATCTTAAGTGTTAAGTATATCACCATGGGTTTATAATATTATGTTTAATTATATTTTTAATGTCTTAGAAACGATTTTGAGGCTTTTTCATATGACAATTTGAGGTGATTAATGGTATTTTATGAGACATTTATTTTTTAGGCAATTATGGGTTATTATTTTTTGTTTGAAAATGAATTTTATGATATAACCTTTTAGGTTCTAACTTTTTATGGTTATTATTGAGGAATATATCCTATTTTAAAAATGTTTTATTAAATATATAGACTTAGAAAAGGGATAACTTTTGGGATGGGTGACGACTCATCATATTCGACTTGGTCGTGGGAATCGAACCTACAACTGAAGGGAGAAAAGGGTGTATCTCTTACCACTATCCTACATGAATTCATAGTTAGTATTAATTTTTTATTTTATTTAAATGAGATGAAATATTAAGAATAATTATATATTGGGATCCTATTTTTTATCAAATAGAGAAACATGGGATTGGAAATTATTTGATGATTCAGTGAATTTTTTTTCAGAATACGTTTACTATTTTTGGAACCCTTTTTTATTATGGTAAACCAAAAGATAAGGAATTTTATTTTCAAAGTAAAGGATGAATTATATTTTGGAATAATATATTATTTTATTTTGGACTTCTTGTGATCTGAGTTATTTATATAAATTATTATCCAATCATGAAGACTATTAGGGAGATTAATTTTTAGTGTGTGATTTCAAGATTAATTAATTTTAATTAATTATAATTATTAAAATAAATCATGGATTCCTATGTTATCAAATATTTATTGGGTTTCAATATTAGTCTGGATTATTTTGATGAATTTTAATGATAGTTAATTTTTGAATGGTCTATGTTGAACTTTCATTATTATTTTGAATTTTTGAGAATAGACTAATTTTTTAGTCTTATATGGATTATTATTTTTGGGGAGTTATCCTATTTTTTATTATCCGATTTGGTTAAGTTTTATATCTAAAGATAGAAGTAAAATATATTTAATATTTTAGTAACAATGTTATTCTCTAGATGAATATTCTAGTGCTTTAGGTGTGAAATGATTATCATAAATACTCATCATTTATGGAAAAATATGAGTTTGTAGTGGAAATTGATTAATGGATGAACTTTTAATCTTAAATTATGTATATTTTCTTATGTTAATAGTCCATGTATTAAATTCCACAACTCTATCAAAAAAAATTCAAACTATAACATTACCATTTTACTATTATTACTGAGAAATAAATGAACATATAACACATAAAAAATTTACGGTATTGTGATGGTAAACATTCTATGATCATGTTCTCCAACCCGTTCTAATAGTATATGAGATTAATTTTTCTCACACATGTCTATTTTTTCATACATGGAGCCCTAGTTTGTTTTATCTCAAGTGACCATCATACTTCCTTTTCTTTTATTTAATGATTAAGTCCACTTTATCCATTTTCTGATGCGGGATTTCCAAAATTGAATTTTGAAAAGTTAAACCTATAGTTTTTTTTCTTGACTTAAAATTTAGAGGATATAATTTATTATGGGGGTTAGAATGTATCATCCGGAGTTTTCAAAGGGAAAGACTATTTTCTATAGCATGCATGATACGCCACATTTAGATTAAATGAGAAAATTTATATTATTATTTAATATTGTAGTTATCACATATTGGTCAGAATGGTGGGAATAAATACGATTAATAAAATTATGAAAATATGGTTTTCACATTTGTATATAATAAATTATTATGTGACTAATTAATTATAAATACGAGGAATGTTTTTACGAGGACTATTCAAATTTTCACAACTATACTGAATTAAAATAAATTAAAAATTCACTGGTTTCTGATAATATTAAATATACATATGAAAATATATTAAATTTAATTTTTAAATTTCATGTTATTTGTTTTCTAGACATTATATAAAAATAAATTCAATTTTACAAATAAAATGACTATTTTCAAAACATACAGTTTTTCCTCATTTTGATGGAATACCTATTTTAAATATTGTATTTGAAAATTTTATATATTATATTTATCATTAAAAATTATTTTTTGAATTTTTAATATGACAATTATCTTAGAGAGATATTTTTTATTTTTTGGGCTAGTTTCATTTTTTGATGAATAGTGAAAAATAATACATTGTAGTTAAAAACAGATTTAATAAATAATTATTATAATTTAAAATAATATTTAAAGTCACATTATATCAGTTATACTTTTATTAATCCAATTTATATCCTTAGAATAATGTTTATATTGAAATTAGTTGTAAAAATGATTGAAATTTTGAACGTCTCTTTTACCCACCCTCTGGCCACATATGTGGGATTAGTGTTAAAATAAATTTAGCCACATAGGTGAACATAACATTGAAAAAAAAACATACTATTTTTTGAATAAGTATGAAATATTTTGTCAAATTATTATCCCATAATTTTCATTAATAGTAACATTAGTATTTTATCTTCCACAGTTAAGGGAAAATTAGGTAATTATTGGCCAATTTTTTATAATGATATAAAAATACCATAAATCTTGTAATAATTTCATTGGATGGTTTTTTATACCAAAATGAACCTTATTCTAAAATTATAACCTTTTTAATTCACAATGGAAATAATAAGAAAATTACTATATTTTATTTAATAAAATGTCGAAAATGACATACTCATATTTTTAATAAGTAAATAATTTTTAACATAGAGTTATATATAAGGTAAATTAAACTATATGTAGTAATTTGGAATAAATTTTTTTTATAAACCACATGATAATTTATATAGAATTTTTATAGATTAAATTTTTAAATTTTATTATGACACAATGATGATGTAGTAATTGATTTAATATATGAAAATTAAAATAAATGATTCTAAAAATATTAAAATAAATATAATTTGGATACTTTTATTCCATTGAAGAATTTTATGGATTACTTCAAAAAATAGGGATGATGTAATGTAGCTTTTTCAATGGATTGTAGTTTCTATAATTTTTTAAAAATGTCATGTAATTAATAGTGTAAAAATTGACCTAATTTATATTTTAAAAAATAAAATAATTAATTAAATGATATAAAATTTAATATAAAGACCAGTAAATTCCAAGGAATTTTTTTTCATAAATTCTTTGGACTTTTATGAGTCCGTAGTTTCTAACGGAACCTGATTCCGAGGGCTGGTGTGCCCGAAATCAATTTCTGAAGTTTTGTTAGGGTACGTTTAGTAAACATACGTGCTAGTTTTTATATCTTTGGAACTGGTGCTTGGAATTGAAATCTGAGGTCACCAATGAACTCGCAATGCTGTTATTCATTTAAGGGGACCTTTACCGCAGTTGCGTTTTATACGGGTTGAAAGAAAATTTGTGGGAATTTAGAATAAATTAAATGTAATTGTTGTACACAATTTTATATATATTTGTTAGTTATATAATACAAGGGGAAGTTATAGGTGGGTCCCACAACCACATAACCTTCCATGAAAGGATAATGTGAGGTGGGGCCCACATGAACCCATAACCTTTCAACTTCCCTTAACTCCCCATTAACACACCCCTTTAATTAATTTGACAACTCCCCCATTAATTAAGGTGATCTATTCCCCTCCCTCTCCCCATTAATTTCTACCAACACTTTTATTAATGAATTGAACTCTTCAAATAATTATTTAATTAAAGTGTTTGAATTTTGAATTCATGTGTGAATAAAATAATATCCTCAGCTTTTATTTTTATTTTTCACACGTTGTGTTGGGAGATTTTGGGAAGGCTCCTGATAAATAGAATATCATCGTTCATCTCTCGAAAAATAATATCTCTGATGAAGAACGCAAAGACGCTGGCGACAATGCTTCTTCCTCAGCTACTTCTTCGGAAGCCCCCTTCTGACGTGGGACTTCTCTGACGACTCTTCTATCTTCCTCTTCGTCATCAATGGACCGACGCACAAGCTCGGAAGTGGAGTTGTACGACGAACGATGACAACCTCGTCTTCCCCCACGGCGAACAAGTTCCCGACAGTTAAAAAGGAAGGGGGTTTAATTAAATTTTTAAATGAATAAAAATTTATATTTGTTCTTCGTTGAAAGCATGCTTATCTTCGGCCATATGATACCCCCTAATGTGGAGGGCGCGGGCCGAACAAACATGGCCCGAAAACACTCTGTTGATCCTCGTTTTTTTTCTATGGAGACGGTGACAGAAGAGGTGGAGGTGACCGAAGAGGACTGCGTCACTAGGTGCCGCACGAAGAGGGAACGACCACAACCCGCAACCGCGAGCAGCTTGGCCGACGAGTAACTAGCCGGCTAAATCCACCAGGACCGAAGAGACAGCAGTGCCATAAAGGGCGCCTCACTACGAAGGACTGCGGCCCGCGTTCCATGGGCCACTTTGGTGGCGAGCCGACTGACCACCTGCTGACCATGTTGATGGAGGTCAAGGCACCCATAGTCTCTGCATGAAGGACGGAGGCCAACCCATGCGGGCCTCTCGAGATGGGAAGACCATCCATCCTAAGAGGAGGGTGGTGCCACTCGACACCGCCGGTTCGAGAAAGCGGGGGGCCGCGCTCCCCCTCTTCGCTCGGCCAGCCGGGCTGCGCTGCGCTGCGCCCTGCCGGTCTGAGCCGCGTGCTTCACTGGCCCGGTCTAACACCAGCCGGGTCGGACTCGACCCGCCATCCCACTGGGATTAATGGACCGGGCCCATTTCTCTTAAATGTGAATAACTTCGCGACTGCGCGTCCGATAGATGTGTCGTATGTGGCATGGTGATCCTCATGACGAGACAATCCTTTTGCGATACTATTAATGAGTTTTGGATGACTATAGAAAAACGGCTGGGTTGGTTCGAAACTGAAACCAACCGGGCCCTCGAAGCAGAAACACTTATAACATACGGATCAGATGTCCGATTGACATGTCGTCAACTACATTGGTTTACTTTTGATGAGACGGTTCATTTGGCATACCCCACTTGAGGTTCAGACATTGTTGGAGTACGGTCGGATTGGTTTGAGCATAAAAAAACCAATCGGGCCCTTGGAACGGAAATGCCAATAACTCTCAGACCGGGCGTCCGATTGACGCACAATCTATTACGTTGAGACCCATATGACGTGGAGGTTCTTTTGAGATACTTCCACATGAGATTTCGTGACACTCGGCGTATCAGCTTTTGGCATGTGCAGTAGATCCTTCCGGTGATGAGCGAGTAGATTGCAGAGACCTGGTAGCTGGCTGAGACTTGATGATTGTTGATCGATTGACTCGGAGTGATTCAGAAGGCCCAGTGGGGAGCGCTATGTTGTAGCAGCAGACCCATGGCAGAGGAGAACTTGGTTGTAGTAGCAGACCCACATTACTCGACAGAAGGAGTACCTCTATAGGCTATGAGGGGGAGCGCTTGGTTGTAGCGGATGATCCATCATGGGAAGCACTTGGTTGTAGTAGCAGACCCATAGTACTCGACAGATGGATTACTTCAGTAGTACAAGGATAGTGGGAAGCGCTTGGTTGTATTAGAAGACCCACTGTACTCGACAGAGGAGGAGTTCTCTAGCAGCCATGGTTTCGAATTCGTGAATAAAAAATCATAGTTTGATCTAAGTCAGAGACCATTGTGTTTTCCTCATGATTGGGATTGATTACTTGATAACTTATGTATATATATGGGCATATACCTATGTAATGGTTATCAGTTGAAATCATTCTTTCTGGATTAGCCTTGTGGATTTTGTGAGACCTTGAGGGTCTCTTGGTCCCTACTGAGTATCGTTATACTCACCCCTGCACGGGCTATGCCCGCATATCCTTATGTTGGATGCAGAAGAAGGAAAACGTTGACTGAGGTGGAGTGTACGAGGACAGGATAGTTCCCGGAGGCGAACCCCACGATGAGACAGTACCTAGAGGATACGAACGGACGTAGAGAACTGAGGAGGCTATATGTACCTATCCTTCAGGTAGGAACCCCAGAGGACGATCTAGGAGCTGTTTTCACCTTCCAGTTGTTTGTCACTTTTTAGTTGTACTTGCTTTTAGTTGTAGTTTTACTTTATAGTTGGGCTTGTATTCTGGCCCCTTTACTTTCTATACTCTTCTAATACAGTTTTCACATAGTGTTTGCTTCTGCTTGTACTCTGGCTATGTTAGTTTTCAGATATAAAGGCAATGCCTTCCCAGTACTAGGTATTTACGCCTTTGGTGCTAGTCGCCAGCCCCTGGCCTATGGATGGTGGGCTTGGGGTAGTCACGATACGGGACCTGGGGGATGGTTCATGAAAAATGTGTATCAAAGGATGTCAGTTCTACCACATAACTAGGACTTTGATATTTTCTTTCTGTGATGAAATATTGTTAAGGGTACTAAGTGTGGTTTTCAGTTCAGGGAGTCCAGTTTTGGTGCGGTTGGCGGACACATCAATACACTAGGACCCTGACTTATGATTTCCGACTCTGTGCACAAAAACACTAATTTTGTGTGTGTTTTCAAGAGTTTTCTTTAAGTCAGGTCAAACCAGGTCAGCTCCCCTGGTATAATAATTGACCATGTCACATCTTTTTTTTCAGGACGCCTCCTCGTGGATGACCAACTGGGGCCCCAAGAGTTGTTCGTTACTGATAGTCCACCGAGAGATGAGGCCTCATTATAGGGCCCTCTTCTAGTTGAGTTGACAGTGGAGGAACCACCAGTACTACCACATGTTGGGGCTCCGATGATACTAGCCCTAGTAGTAGGCGATGCAAGCTATTTGAGTGTGCTGCATGAGTTCCAGCGCCATAGGCCACCAATGTTCTGGGGAGAGACAGACCCACAGGCGGCTGAGGATTGGCTGGAGGCTGTGGAAAGAGTCTTCAGAATGGTAGGGAAACCAGTAGACTTTTTGGTGATCCTAGTTTCTAGTCTCCTTCAGGAAGTAGTAGGCAGATGGTGAGCCTGATTCTCCAGATGCACGACGAGGTGACACACTTATGGGTATACTTCGATAGCCTGTTTCAGGAGGTGTTTTTACCAGCCACCCTTCGAGAAGTGTGTATACAAGAGCTACTGCATCTACAGAAAGGAAACATGACAGTAGCAAAATACTCATCAAGTATCATAGACCTCTCCTGGTACTCTACAGATATGGTATGAGACCTATTCTCTAGGTTCCGGACCTTCGAGCATGGGGCTCAGGCAAGAGATTAGATCTTTAGTTGTTTTTCACAGAATCCTGATGCAGACAGGGGGTTTGAGTAAGCCCTCCTAGTGGAGAGTTTTCTTGCTGAGTAATCTCCATTAGCGGGAACCATTACTAGTTGACATGCAGTGGAGTCTTCTGCAGTTGGTAGCAGACAGATGACACAGAAGTCCAACAGAACCAGACCCACAGGTGGTCGACCGCGTGACTCAGGATCATGTGTGTGAGGCACACGGGGTGGGGAACGACATACCAGGAGTGGAAAGTGTTACTCTTGAAGCGGGCTTGGTCACATGGCACATGATTTTCCGACCTGCCATATAGATGATAAGCAGATAGATGAAGGACCACCCAGGCAGAGGCAAAGAATCAATCGAGGTGGACCACAAGGAGCAAGAGACCAAGGCAGGGGAGTGGGTCGTGCAGCTAGTGGTGGACGACGTTTCGAGGTGTTACCACCACCACCACCTGTAGGTCCACCCCGACCACATGGAACTTGTGGACATGGGAGAGCACAACTTCAGGTGGCAGAATCATATGACTATGGAGCTCCGGAAGCAGGTGTAAAGGAGCGGGAATAGTTCCTGGCATGGAGGCCTTTGTTCTTGGTGTTTCTAGCATCCTTGAAGTTGTTGTTTGTGGTTGCTATGTGTGTTTGTACTTTTTGATGTATTAATAGAAGACACTTTTCCTTGTGATTTTTTCTTTCCTTCCTTTTTGTGTGGTTAATACTAAGAGGATCCGGTTAAAACTATTGACTTGACCCTCACTTTTGATATTTGTACTAGAGGGGACCCAGTAAACAAACACTAATCCCGATAGTGTGACTCAACCATTGGAGGCGAGAGTAACAGTTGGATCTATTGGTAGTAGCGTTGAGACTTTATGACATCGTCCATGGCATGAATTAGTATCATTCATTTCAGGATTGACTGTATTAGGTAAAGGATGTGGATCATCCAGTGGATGAGACATGATTTTACTTTTCAAAAAAGGATAAATCTTGCAGCTCTTGTAAAACGTAGGTGAAGAGGGGTAAAGTCGAGTTCTTACAAATGGATAGAATCTCCCATATTTCTTCGAGTGAACGGTTTACGGTTTACTCTAATCTCAATAGTCTCAGGTGTATCTTCTCTCAGAAGGAACTGAACCTGATACAGCGATGATGGCTTGAGTTCCTCCAGGACTATGACTTCGAGATAGTTTGTACTCTTCGGAAGGGAAATGTAGTAGCGGATTCGCTCAGTAGGATTTCAGGACTTAAGCTGATAGGAGAGGCGATAGAGTAGCTGGACGTGTTGCTGATATCCTTTGTGGATAGGGATGGTGCAGCCTATCTGCAGTGACTCCTCCAATTTCTTAGCAGATTAGGTGTGGTGGCTTACTGCCTGGCCCTTCCACCTCAGTTGCATCGGGTGCATGATGTCTTCCACGTATCTCAGATGTGGAGATATGGGCATGACCCGTCCCACATCATCGACCACAGGGAGATGGACATCGATGACAGGGATACTTTCACAGAGGTTCCGGTGGAGATCGATGGTCGACAGGGCAGTTCATACGTGGATGGTCGATTCCTCTAGTGTGCATTCACTGGAAAAACAGGAACCTCCAGGAGGGAACATGGGAACAGGAGTCTCAGATGCGTGCTCTACACCCCTTAATTTCCCTAGTGTTTGTTGTAGCTTTACAAGGATGTAAATCCCTGAGGTGGGGGTAATCTAAAGAGCTGTAAATTTCAAGGAAATTTTCTCTCTTAGATTCTTTGGAATTTTACGAGTCCATAGTTTCTGATGGCAACGGATTCCATGGACCAGTGTGCCCTGAATCAATTTCTGAATTTTTGTTCGGGTACATTCAGTAAACATAGGTGGGGTTTTTTCTATCCTTTGAATCGTGGCTCAGAATTGAAATCTGAGGACACCGATGAACTCACACCGCAGGTATTCGCTTAAGCGGACCTTTACCACAGTTGCATTTTATGCAGGTTGAAAGTTAATTTTTTTGGATTCTGAATATGTTAAATAAAGTTGTTGTACACAATTTTATTTATATATTGTAGTTATATACTAAATGGGGATGTTATAGGTGGGGCCCACACACACATAACCTCTAATGAGAGGATAATGTGAGGTGGGGCCCATACGAACCCCTATCCTTTCAACATTCCTTAACTCCCCATTAACACCCCCTTTAATTAATTTGACAACTCCCCCCTTAATTAATGTGATCTCTTCACCTCCCACTCCCCATTAATTTTTGCCAACACCTTTTAATTAATGAAATGAACTCTACAATTAATTATTTAATTAAAGTGTTCGAATTTTGAATTCACGTGTGAATAAAATACTATCCTTAGCTATTATTTTTATTTTGCACACGTAGTGTTGGGAGAATTTTGGGACGGCTCTGGAGAAATAGAAGGACATTGTTCTTCTCTCGATGAAGAACGCGAAGATGCCGGGGACAATGCTTCTTCCTCAGGTTCTTCCTCGGAACCCCCCTTCTGACACGAGACGTCTCCAATGACTCTTTTACCATCCTCTTTTTCATCAAAGGACCTACGCACAAGCCCTTAAGAAGAGGAATATGACAATTGACGACAACCTCGTCTTCCCCCACGACAAATGAATGCCCGACAATTAAAAAGGTAGGGGGTTTACTTCACTTTTTAATTTAATAAAAACTGTTATTTGTTCTTCATTAAAACCATGTTTATATTCAGCCATATGATACCGCCTAATGCTAAGGGTGTTGGCCGAATGAACACAGACTGACGACCCTCCGTTGATCCTTTTTTTTTCGATGGAGACGGTGATGGAAGAGATGGCAGCGACCGAAATGATCTGCGGCAGCAGGTGTCACGCGAAGAGGGAAAGACTGCGACCTGCAACCACCGACTGCTTGGCCGATGAAGAACCGGTCGGCTTAAGCTGGCCAGACCAAAGTGACCGTGGTGCCACAAGGGACGCCGCGCTGTAGAGGACTGCGGCCTGTCTTCCGTGGGCCGCTTCGGCGGTGAGCCGGCTGGCCACCTGCCGGCCGGATTGATGGAGGCCGCGACACCCGTAGGTGCTGCGCGGAAGGACCCCAACCTACCCGTGCGGGCTGCTCGAGCCAGGAAGACTGGCTGGAATCAACGGGCCAGATAGTAGGGTGGTTCCTCTCGGTGCTTCCGGTTCGGGAATGTGGGAGGTCGTGCTCCCCCACATCGCTCGGCCCCCCGGGCCAAGCCGCGGGCGGCCGAGTCGGGCAGCGACGTACTGGGTCAGGCCGCACCGTGCTGGGCCAGGCTGCGCGGGGCCGTGTTGGGCCGTGCGCTTCACCGGGCCGGTCCGACACCAGCCGTGTCCTACCCTCCAAATCTGTGTCGACCCGACCCGCCAACCCACTGGGCTTAACGGGCTGGACCTGTTTTGCTTAAATGCGAATAACATCGCGATCATGCGTCCGATAGACCCGTCGTTTGTAGCAGTAATATCCTCATGATGAGACGGTCCTTTTGCGATACTCTTACTGAGTTTTGGACAACTTTTAAAAAATGGATGGGTTGGTTCAAAACTGAATCCAACCGGGCCCTCGGAGCGGAAACACTTATAACATAAGGACTGGATGTCCGCTTGACGTGTCATCAACTACGTTGGTTTCCTTTTGATTATACGACTCTTTTGGCATACTCCACTAGAGGTTCGGACATATTTGGAGTACGGTCGGGGTGGTTTGAGCCTAAAAACGAACCGGTCCCTTGGAACAGAAAAGCTAATAACTCACAGACCGAGCGTCTGATTGACGCGACATCTATTGCGTTGAGACCCCTATGACGTGGTAGTTATTTTTAGATAATTTCACGTGATATTTCATGACACTTGGAGTATCGTCTTGTGGCACGTGGGGTGGACCCTCTCGGTGATGAGCGATCAGATTGCATAAACCTAGTAGCTGGTTGAGACTTGAAAACTGCTGATCGATCGATTCTGAGTGATTTGAATGGCCCAGTGGGGAGCGCTTGGTTGTAGAAGCAGACCCAAGGTGGAGGAGCACATGGTTGTAGTGGTAGACCCGCAGTATTTGACAGAAGGAGTACCTATGTAGGCTATGAGGGGGAGTGCTTAGTTGTAGCAGCAGGCACATCGTGGGATGTGCTTGGTTGTAGCAGCAGGCCCATAGTACTCGACATGTGGAGTACTTCAGCAGTCCAAGGATAGTTGGAAGTGCTGGGTTTTAGAGGCAGGCCCACTGTACTCGATAGAGGAGGAGTTCACTAGCAGCCGTGGTTTCGACTTCATGAATAAAAAATCCCGGAGTGAGATGAGTTAGTGACCTTGGTGTTTTCTTCATGATTGCGATGGGTTACTTGATAACATAGGTATATGT
Organism: Viscum album; assembly: GCA_963277665.1. Taxonomy (NCBI): domain Eukaryota; kingdom Viridiplantae; phylum Streptophyta; class Magnoliopsida; order Santalales; family Viscaceae; genus Viscum; species Viscum album. Next base: position 1,377,055,773 of record OY728147.1, on the reverse strand, counting down.
ATGGGCATATACCTAATTAATGGTTATCCATTAAAATCATACATTGTAGATTATCCTTGTGGATTTTGTGAGACCTTGTGGGTCTTCGGGTCCATACTGAGTATCTTTATACTCACCCCTGCACGGGCTATGCCTGCACCTCATTGTGTTGGATGCAGACGTCGAACAACGCTGACTGAGGCGGAGTGTACTAGGGAAGAACGGTACCCGGAGGTGGACCTCACGACGAGACAGTACCCAGAGGAGATGGATGGAAGTGGAGCACTGAGGAGGCTATATGTACCTACCATTCAGTTAGGAACCATGGAAAATGATCCAGTAGCTACTTTCACCATCCAGTTGTTTGTCCCTTTTTAGTTGTACTTTCTTTCAGTTGTATTTATAGTTTACAGTTGGGCTTGTATTTTTGCCCCTTTACATTCAGTAATCTTGTTATACAGTTTTCACTAAGTGTTTTCTTCCACTTGTACTCTGGTTGTGTTTTTTTAGTTATAAAGGAAATTCCTTCCCAGTACTAGGTATTTGTGCCTTTGGTGCTAGTCTCCAGCCCTTGGCCTATGGAAGGCGGGCTTGGGGTAGTTAAAATACGGGCCCCGAGGGACGGGTCGTGACATTATAAAAATATAATATTCCATAAAAATTATATAAAAGTACATTAATTTCTTTCATGAATCATCAAATGTTCGTTTTTCATGTTGTGGTAAATATATTAACCCTCAAAATGTAAATTACATATAAAATGGTAAGAGTCAAATGGACCAAAACAAAAAGTTAATGATTAAAAAATAAACAAAACCTCTATAATTTTAACTGGATAAATGGATTAAATCCGAAAAGCATATTATCTTTTAAATAATTTAATTTGGAGCCATTTTTTAATAAAAACACATTTTATATTAAATAAATATGTTTTATAATTCCAAGAGAGCCTCTCTCATGTCCTATAAAAGGGAACTCACTCATCTATATTCATTAGACTTCAAAATCCATTTGGTTCAGCCAATATCTTCACCAAACCATTCCTAGAATACCTCCCCACATGCTAAAGGACTTATTTTATTCATAACAACCTCCTTAGATGTGTAGAGGTATTAATCAAAGGTAGCCATTTAAAGAAAATTAACATTTTTAATTAAATGTTTTTATTTTATTTCTTCTTTATCTTCCTTCAAATATACTTCAACCACAATGAAATAATAACATCAATATCCTTAATATTTTGAGTTATGATTTTTTTAATATCATATCCTAAATCTATCACTTATTACATAAAATTTGAAATAAATTAATCATTTATGTGTATGCTTAAATTATCACCTCCATGAACTGATATAATTCGTTTTCCACAACAGTCTCTCAAAACTGGTTATAATAATCGAATTTTTGTACATATGTGATATTCAAAAAAATATTTATCGTTATACGAAAATAATATATCAATTTCATTCTCACATTCTATAAATAAAAAAATGGTAATGTCATTCATGCATACCTATGAACTGTCACCTCCAAAAAGCGATGTGATTCGTTTTTAATCATCACATCACATTAATAATATAAAAAAGATATTTAAATTATTTATAAAAAATTAATGATAATATTATCAATATTAAAATATAAAATAATACTTATATTATTTCAAAAATGATCATTGAAAAATGGATATGTTACTTGTGATTACGTACGAATTACTATATCTATGGTTGTTACGTTATTAATTTTTCATAATGATAGTTAATGGATTGATTTAAAAGAATAATTGATGAATAAAAGAGATTTTGGTATCATGAACATTATTCTGGAGATGATTGAGTAATGTCCACTTTCACTATTGAAATCATACCAAATTCATTTTTGAAAAATTTTTTATTTAAAAGTATACTTAATGTATAAAATTAATAATTATTTCTTGAATATTATTCTAGAAATAATGGACTAGTGACCACTTTGACTATTGACATCATACCAATGCCATTTGGGACTCAAGTACAAAATATCACCAAAACGACTGGCATGAACTTAAATAATTATGTAATTTTTAAATTATTATAATAAATGATATAAAATAAATTATAAAAATTAAAAGGGTTCTAATAAATTATAAATTTAACCTATGTTTTTTATTCAGGAAAATAATGAATGTACATGATGATTCAAACTCAAGGTAAGGGAATACATCTTAATCTCGTAGAATTGAGGAATATTTTTTTGTTATACAGCACCTTATTTTATAATATGTATAACATAACCCTATTATTTATAATTTCATTAAAAGGTTTCACAAAAAATTAATTTTATATGAAGTGAAATACTTTCTTTAAAAAATGACACAATAAATATTTATTTACGTTTTAAGTGGCAATAACTTCTCTATATCCATAACCATTATTTTATATTTAGATTCATATATAAGACTTAATGTATCTAAATGGATAGGAAACCAATTGTTCCCTTTTATAGGTATTTTGGTATTAAAAATGGTTTTGAAAATGGATTGACTATTTCAATATCATGATATGATATCTTGTGATTTCAAATTAGAAATGTTATTTTTTATCATTTTTCTTGTTTTTGTTGTGATTATGTTCTAGTTATTGGTAGTTGTTTATAATTATGGGTGGTTCCATGATAAATTTATAACTGGTGAACCCATGATAGCTCTCCAATAAATTGGGTAATGAGACAGAGTTAAACGGTAGGTTTTATCTTAAGAGAATAAGGGAATATATTACGGTGGGTATTCAATTTGTAACAATGAAATTTAATCCCTTTTTTGTCGTGAAACCAAAAATGTCTGTGCCATATGGAATTTATGCCTACAATGACCTTTATGATTTAAGTATGTTATGGATTATTAGTAGAAACATATGATTTTTTAAGGTAAACTAAATATCTTATGTTTTATGGGTGAAAAGTATAACAATGATAAAAAAAATTCATCTGTTTTATGTTTTCATACACTAATGGTTTCCTTATTTTTTTACATCCCTTAATGGGGTTTTTGTTTTTATCCCAGGTTATAAAAAATTCATAAGCAATAGGGATGGGTAAGAGAAAAGAGGAATTCAATTTGAATGTTTTCAATATATTTCATGAAAAAGAAATCTTGTTTTCTTTTAAATGTTTTATATTTTAGAAGATATAGATAATGTTTCAATTTTTTCCTTTTTGAATGAATGTGAAATGTTATGTCTGATTCATGGGATGATTATCAAAAAACTAAATTTATAATATCTTATATTGTGAATTCTATTTTGAAAACACTAGAATGAGAAAAGTTTAAGGTTGGATACATACACTAAACAATATAAATATATATCTATTAATAGTATTGGGAGAACAGTTAAAATATTATTTAATGAAATTCCAGCCATTAAATAACATTTATTTCTTTTAATAAACCTCAATCCACCAAATATTATTATTTTTAATGTTTTTATTTTTTTGTGTCTTCCAACATATATAATTAAAAATATTATTTAACCATCTGATTAATTTAAATATGTCACTAGACATTGTCTTGGTCATTTTGAACTGATCTTTTTTATTAAACACCCAAATAAAAATTTTATTCATAAATAAAAATTTCATTATCATATTGGTGAATAAATATTTATTAAATATTAAATAAATTATTTAAATACTGATTTATTCACCTTTTAGTGAATAAATATTTATTTAATTTATGTGATCAATATAAAATGAATAAAATTATTCCTCAAACATGAGAATAGTATTTATTCAATTAATTAAGTAGAAAGATATTTTAATTAAGATAAATTGAATCAATTACTGTGTGACCATCTAGGATTCATTCTCATTAAAATTTGGGATATTTTCCTAAAGTCCAAGATTACTATCTGGAAATGGGTTAAGGCACCCATTGGAAAGAACATAATTTCACAATGTCAACACCCACATATGAATACTCACTTTGTAATTTAATCCCTATATCACAATATCTCATAAAGAAGTTTATCGGACGGTGTCATCAACCAATTTATTTGATATGTATTTATTTTACTATATTAAATGATCATGTCTTTGCACCATGGATATGGAATTTAATTTGATGGAAATATTCCAATCCACAGTTCAGGAAATAATCATCCATAATGATGTAAGGGAAAAATATTTCCTTGACTTATCCTTTAGTGACATGTCAATCATGACACACCCAATGTACTATACTTCCCACAAACATATGGTATGATATTTTTGGTCCATAAATCTAAGTGTGTGATTAAAAACATACATTAATTGTAATATTATTGTTTGAGGAACATTACACACACTCACAATTATGAATATATGATGACAGAAAAACATACAGAATTCATACTGGAAGGTTTGATCTCATAATAAACTATCTTGGAGATTGACATGTAAAAAAATTATTAGAAGTACTCTCATCCACTTACGATCACTTGATCCTGAAGGACTAAATACAGTATGTCCCATCATAGTACGTTGTCCAACTAGATAACTACATAAATAATAATTTCACTGCACATCGAGGATTTCATCATAGAATGGAACAAAATTGACAATATTAATGACAAAAAACTCTAGGAAATACTTACCTCAAATTAATATAGTAATAATAAAAAATATATTATTATATATTAAATTATTATTCTAGACATTGAATATATAGGTAATTAATGTATAATTACTTGGTCCTAAGAACCCAACAATAAAAACTACAACATGAACTCGATCTGACAACCTACAAATTTTAGTCTACTAGACCTCACATGGTAATCTTGTTTCTATTGAGTCATGGATTAGTTGAAGGGGCCTACCACATTTTCCATTTTAGAAATACATTCCTCTATATCCTTACCTATCTGAGAAGAATACCTCAAGGTTTAATACTTATGAAGTATGTGATTCATCTGTTGATAAGTCCTAAACTCTTTTGTAAGAACCACTGTTATAGTATTACCACAATAGAGTTTGATAGGATCTATACATTATGGTACCATGTAACTATCTTGAAAATAGGTGTGAATCCATACTTCTTCCTTATCTACCTCATAAATAACAATATACTAATATTCTATGTTAGAATCTGCTACCAAAACCTCCATTAATCTCTTCTATATCACAATACTTCTATTCAAAATGAATATGTGTCTCATTTGTGACTACATATCATCTTGATCAGCTAGAAATGAGAATCTATATATCCTTTGATGACAAGTTTATCATCTTGTCCATAGACAAGGAATATATCCTTAGTACGCTTCAAATGATTAAGTATAGACATCACTGTCATCCTATAGTGGTCACCTAGATCATCATGGTATTTGTAAATCAAACATAATGTGTAACAGAAATATATCATAACATATATCATTGAATACATGGATGAACCAATTTCTAGTGCATATGGAATCCTTGAAATTTATTTCGTTCCACATTTTCGTATGAAGAAAATATTTCTTGATTGATTAGTTCCATGTGATGATAGAAAAAATAACTTCATGGATTGTTCTGTACTGAATCTCACTATTATCTTGTCATTGAATGTAATTTGACTTATCCTTTGAAGTATTTGGATATGACATGATGGATTTTGGATCCCAATAATATATGAATATTCTCCAAATTCCTTCAAAGATAATCATTTATTCAACCATCTTTTAATAGACTATAAGACTAGTATTTTGTTTTCTGTGAGTAATATGTCATCAACATATACAATTATGAAAATGGTTTCACTCTCAAATAATTATTTGTAGATATAAGGATCACACATATTAATGATGAACAAAATTTCTATTATATATTCATCAAATGAATATCCATGACCATGATGCATCAATTATTTCATAAATGGGTTTTTTTTATTTTAAAAAATTATTAGAATCCTTTGCTGTTATAAACCCTTCAGGTTATGTCATATTGATATCTTCTTGATGTTTTACGTTATTGAATGGTATTTTAACATCTATTTTCCAAATCACATAATCAATGAATGATACAATGGAATGTATAATTATTATTTATTTCAGTATTGAAATTAGTTAAAATGATTCATCCTTGACAATGCCTTAACGTTGTTAAAACCCTTTTTGTAACTAGTCAAGCCTTATAGGTACTAAATTTCCATTGATTTCATATTTATTATTTAATACCCATTTTCAACCAATATAATTTACATCTATTGGGGTATCAACCAAAATCCATACATTTTTTTCGATATATCCAATCCATTTTAGAATTCATTGATTTTTTCCTCTTGGAAATATTTGTTCCACTTAATTCTTACTTTTAGGATAGAGTATCATTATTGTAAACTAATAATGAGTCTCAATCCATAGTGACTAAAAAACCATAATATTTTGGTTCTCTAACAACTCCTGTAGTCTAATGAAGTACATGTGTATCCAAATCAGTTTTATTTTCCAATGTGCTTTGTGGAACATATTCCTACACCAAATCTTATGTACCATAATCATCAACTCCATTAATGTCTTTCCCATACACACTATCTTCTTTAAATATATTGTCTCTATCAATGATAATGGTGTGTCTTTACAAAAATATGATTTTTTTGGAGGGGTTATATAAGAAATATCCCCTTGTTTCATTGCGGTTTCATACCAAGATACACATTATTCCTCTAGGTGAATGTTTTTTACCTAAATATGACATAACAAATTCTTTAATCACCTAGAGATGTATGTTACATAACATGTTTTTCTTAATCTCTGAAATTTGTATGGAATATCATATATTAAATTTTTTAGTACCCTATTTAGTGTATGTTCTTCTGTTTGTAAGGCATATCCTCAAAAGTAAAATGGAATACTCGCATTACCCATAATTAATCTCACCATGACCAACAAGGTTTTTCCTTTATTCTATTATGCTATTGAAAAATGTTAGATAAATAAGTTTGAGTTGAGATAAGATCCAAAACACTCAAAAGTAATCAGTGATGTGTTGATTAAAATATTTTCCACCATGGTCTGAACAGAGTTTCTGAATCTTTATTCCATGTTAGTTCTGAACAACATTATTGTATTAAATTAAATTTTTAAAATAATATGAAATATTCCTCATCATGTAGAAATATCCATATCTAATAAAATAATCAAATATGTTATAAAATATTATTACCCATTCCATGATTTAAAAGGAAACGGTCCGCACACATCGGTATGAACTAATTCAATAATATCTTGGTCCCTTTCACCTCCCACACAATGTGGTAATTTGGTAATTTGACCTTATAAAAATTTCTAATATACAATAATTTGTTTTAGTTGGAAGTAATCAATTGTTATATATATATACATATAATTTATTCAATTAATTTTCATTTACATGATCATGCTACTGATGCCTATGTTATATGTGGTATGATTCCTTTGAATTAAAAGTTTTATCAACTAACATTACATAGTTCATGTAATCAAACACATAAAGAACATTATTTAAATTTTATGTACCTTTTAAAATTTTTTATTTATATAAAAAGAAAATTTTCATATAAAAATTTAACATAAATCTATATGTATCAATTTTGGATATATAAAATAATTGGTAAGAGACTAGTCATAATAATAGTCATTCAACACCATGATCATTGTGGTAAAAAAATGTGAGTTTGTTGTCCATGATAGCTACACTAGATTTTTTATCATTGGTAGCTACTCATAGATATATCAATCATTTTCAATCATTATGAATCTACACGGCTCATGTATTTAAATACATATGTGGGCACCACAAGTTGTATCTAATACCCAATTTGTAGAAACAAATATATTAAAATAAATAAAAAATGAAACTTCATCTTTCCAATTATTCTTTGGTTAGGTGAAGTTTTTCTTATAGTGGAAATTATTCCAACATTGGAAACATAAATCATCTTATTTCCCTTCATTCCCCTTGATCTTCCATTTATTTAAATGTTGCGAAAAAACTTCGGTATTTATTCTATTTTATTTACATTTTTTAACCATAAATATGGCCAGATCTTCATGATTCATATCCATATCAACATAGAAAAGATGATTTTGAATATCTGGTGAAGACATATCAATGATGTACATATTAAAGTTGATAATAATGTAGGAGTATCTCTGATAGAGTGTTTCTAGAATGAGATATGTACCTGGTTATTTAGAGAGTTTAAACTATTGATCTTTTATGCCATCAATATATCTAATGAGCATGACTACATGAGGCCCATCTGGGGAGCCCACTCCTAACATGCTCCGAAATATTTCCTTATAAATTTCAAAGTGTTCTCTATAAATCTATCTTAGTAAAGAGCATTCATTTCCTCTAGAATGCTATGAACACATATGTTTTCATGTGACTTAATGATTTCACCCGACATTGATGAAATCAAAAAAGATTGAACATCTATTACAACACAGAAATCTTTATTTAATATGAGGAACTATTAATCGCACTCTCTCTTAGTAGAAATATAGGTAATTAAAGACTCTAGAACATAAGATTTATATTCATTTCATATAACAACCTAAAGGTGTCTAAACAATTACTAGAAGTTACTACCAGATAAGAATTTATCATTCTCCACTATTGAAACTATGGATAGTGTGGATGATAGAAATCCATTTTATTCTCCAATTTAAAAATCTGTATTATGAGAAATTTTCATGATTAAAAATTATGTGTGAAATAATAAATTAATTAATTAAATATTTTTTATTAAATCTCCCGCTATTTTATCATGTTCAAATACCCCCACCATTGGACTCCAAATGTCTAATTTCAATGAAATTATAGTTGAAAGTGTCCATATTTCCCTGTGTATAACCCCAACAATGATTTTTTCATGTTACATGAAGGTATTGAGATATTCATATCTTCACCAATTGTGGTCATGAAGATCCTTGATCAATTGAGTGGACTCCCCAATTCAAAAATACTAACTTGGATTTGTTCAATGATTGCCTCCAAACCACACCAACTCCAAAAATGGATACTTCTATTGATGTAAAATATTTATATCGACCCAAAATATTCTATAGAACTCCATGTATAAAATTTAGTTCCCCAACATGGGTTGGACAGGCACATGATTTTGTTGAGTTTTATTCTGAATCAATTAATGGAGGGCCTAGTTTGAATTAATATTTAATTGAGTTATTTTAATTTTTTGTTCATTAATATTATCTTTTTTATCCTTTACATGACTTTTTAATATTATGTGGATATTACTTAATAATTTAACCATTTTGGATAAAACATTTACACCTAATTAATAAATTTAATTTTCTTCTTTACATGTTTATATGTTTATTTATGTGATTGTGGCCTCACAACCAAAAAATAAATAATTTCATAGACACAAATAAATAAATAAATAATATAAATAACCTGACCATGGTCTTATCTAATGGTTTATGAAGTGTGATGACATTTAATAAACCTATGACCTAGTGTAATAACCCCACTTTATGATCTTGTAATGTGTTATAACATTCCACCCATCCACCTATATAGCAGCTGAGTTGGCTCCAGAAGGGTTCCATCATGAACTATCTCTACATTCTTTATGATGCTCCATTAATTAAAAATACATATTACACACACATAGGTGATGCGAACAAGAGGACTAATTAAAGGGTATAACATAAATATCCATGGATACGTAGGCCCTACATAATAATGGATGGAGGGATGAAATGTATACGATCATTTAATATTTCCATGAAATAAATTAAATTAAATAAATTATGACACATACATAGTTCTCGGTAAACATCATGATCAATCATGCATATAACAAATAAGAAAAATGTAACCACCCTGCATTCGCTTCATTATTAGTTCAATATTTTTTATATTAAAACTTGTATTATTTAATAACATAAATAAATAATTATTTATATTTCATCTTAATAACCTTTAAATCTTAATTAGAGATACCCATCATTTATGGAATTCATGGAGGATATACAGAAGAACCAACAATGAGATATTTGTTATAATAAATTAATTTAAAATTTAACAATCATTAAAAACATTATTAAATTTTAAAACACATAATACCTTTCAATATATAAATTAACATTTTAATGCTGAAATTTTTAATTCAATTTAATTTAATTATTCAATTAATTTGGAGGCAACATGGTGTGCAAAATCGTGCAACATGTCATTAACATACCAGTGAATGTGAATTTATTAAAAAATCAATAAAAAATAATTTTTTTTCACTTGCTGAAGAGTAAATATTTATTTAAATTATATGATTAATATAACATGAATAATATTATTTCTTTTGGTGGTTAAAATGACCTAACAAAAATATTCAACAATCTACATGTGAGTATGGCCATAGAAAAGATTCTTTTTCTATAATTTTATTTTCAAAAAAGTATAATTAAATTATATATATTTTATTATAATGATTTTTTATAATATGTAAGAGTTATATGAAGAAGATAAATTTAAAATATGTTTTCACATATAAATAAATAATCTTCTTTCTTGGTATATTCACATTAGAAATTTAGTTTTTCATTGATATTATATTGATAATATTACTTATTTATACCTATATTACATTTTTAGAATATAAATCATGTCATAAATAACATATATATTCACCAAAACTATTTATAGTACGATCATTGAATTTTTTTTGTTAAAAACCAAATGTGTTTTTCATAGAATTGGTTGTCACCATACAGATATGAAACAACATTTTCATTTTTCAATATAATGGGAAGGGAATAGATAATGGTTATATAATTAATATAATAACATTTCACTATAATATTTATATTAATGTTATTATATAAATTTTTTATATTGTTTCTTGGGGAGGGTGGATGAGATGGATAAATAATATAAATTAGAGTGTAAGTAATACATATGTGGAGAATTTTTATCATCTCATAAATTATACATTATTTATGAAGGACATGAGTATAATTACACAGGTTGGTATAAAAGTTACATGAATTGGGGATCTATATGAATTAAATTTGGAAGTGTTTCAATGTAATTTTAAACTATGGGAATTACTTGAAATTGATGGTTGTGAGATCCATTTATATGATAAAATATGAATAGATATTTGGAAAAGAATGTTATGTAAGAAATAAGAATAAAATTACATGATATATATGTGATTTATTTGGGAGAATGGTTTTTAGATATTTATTTATTACATTACACCCTAAAAATAGTGTTCTAGAAGGTCCATGTATCAAATTTATTTTTTACAATTCATGCCAAATTAGATTTTCCATTTTAACAAATGACAATCCGGGAAACAATATATCCATTTTAATTATTCTGATACTAAAAATATATGTTGAACCTTCATAATTTTTTTTAAAAAATTGAATCTTATTTAGGACTCAAATTAATAAAATACGATTTAAAAATAATTATATAAATTTGTTTTAAATTAAAATATATAATGTATTGGAAAACATTTTTTATATAAAAATGATTTTTTCTTGATCCAATTTAAATGTGATATGTAATTAATTGATAATTATTTTATATTTGTGCATGTATAGTCATTTTTTACTGTCTTTATTCAAAATAGATAAAAAAAATTTAAAGGTAAATTCTTTTTAAAAATATCTTTTTTTTTATAACGGTTTTTACCTGGAAATAATATTTTCCTTGTCAACATAATTTTTTCCTAAATTATAATATCATAACATTAACTAATTTTTATTTTCAAATAAAAAATTCCAACAATTTTAGAATATTCATATTTAAAAATTTGTAAAAATGAATTTTAAAATGAATTCATATAAGACATGAATTTTTTATGATAATGGTAAATTAAAAAGTTAAAATCATTTTATTACTTACCTTGTAATAAATATTTGATTAATGTTAACTTAATTTATTCTATATAGTTTTAATAGTATTTATTTATCCAAATATTTATCCCTAATATAAAAAACATAACAATATATGGAATGGACTTTTAATATAAAATATATTTATATGAAACAAATAAATTTAATTATTATTTAAAATTAAAAATTTAATTTTATCACTCCCTTACTAGTATTAATTACCTTTATTTTTATACATATATTTTCTAATATATTTATCTCTACTTTCACCTAACAATTCTAGAGTTACATTTTTTTTGGTTATAAAGTGTTGTAATGTTAATTTTGGCTTGGTGTTATATGTGATGAATGTTATAGATAATAGTCAGTTTTAAAGGAAAATAAATAATTTAAAATATAATTATTTTATATAAAAATGGGAATTTATATGTATACTTGTAATTCCATGAAAACTCATACATTTTAAAAATTCCATATCACTCTAAACATGATACCCATTTAGTTAAAAAATATACTTGAAAACAATTTACAAACATTTACTTCCCTTAAAACAACATTTGAAACCAGCCATGGATATCCAATGGTATTTATTATAATACACATGGTTTAACACAACCCTTTCATGTGAAAAAACCAATGAATAAAATTTTAATCATATTAAAGCACATAAACACATCATTTAAAAAAACTCATTCGAAATGACCATTTAAAATCCAAGATGATGATATAATCCTATTTTAAAGGACAAGAAATATTGAATATACAATTGGGATTTTTTAAAAATAGTTATCATTGAATTACATTTCCTTCCAAGGGTTAAACCAATTCAAAAAACGTCACTTTTACCTTGTCAGATGAATCCATATGTATTAAATTAATATATAAACACTTTATAAACAGTAATAATTTGATGGAATGTAATATAGATAGACAAAAAAGAAACACATTTCATGGTTCAATATAGATCAAGATAGAATCCATCGCCTATGATCATAAATTCTCAAACAAGCATTAATGGGTCTAATATATTCCCTGGCAACATAATCCCTAAAGATTCAACAACTGTGAACCAAAATTTAATCCTTTATAGCCCTAAGGTTCATGGTAATGGTAAAAATTAAAGGTGAGGATGGTGTGGTAAATAATAAAAGAGGAAAACATATTAAAATTGGATTACTAGAGAATAAACCCATTTTAATTGGTTATGGAGACAACAATAAATGAATGTTTTAGGAGACACTCATGGGAGAGATTCATGGTCCATTAAAATTATATTAGAAAATAAAATTTCCCATGGGGGTAAATATATAGTGGGGTAATATTGTAATATAATCTATTAATGAATCTATGTAGGCTTTTGGTTTTTTAAACCATGTATAGGTCACTTCCTAGATCATACCCACTTGAATTTATTTCCTATGACTCTTCATGGTGGGACACAATATTGTCTGAAAATGAAAAATAAAATAGCAAAATTACATATTCTATTTTAATGAATTTATCACGGTTTTCCAAATTGTGCACAAGCTATGAAATAACATCCTAGTCCACAAAAGAACCCACATGGGTTCCATAATGGATATAATGGATTGAACTAACCAATTCAAACCAAACTATTCAAGTATATAACACACTAAATATAAGGTTTACATTGTCTTATATAAGGTACATTTCTCTGTAAACTTTAGACCTTGTTCCATATCTATAAACAAGAAAAAAATTCAAAACTGTCATTTCTGGAGCTAAAACATCATAGAATTAAAAAAAGAACCATCAAACACACAAAATATTTGAAAATAAACAAAAAGTGACACAATGGGAGTGATAAATCACATATATTTATTAATGAAATCCTATATTGATTTTTTATCTAACATCCTTTATATATTCACATGTATGTATACAAATAATATTTCCTCCCCATTTTTTCAAGTTGTGATCTTATTTTGTTAATAATTTGTTGGATCGTCACTAGAAATTTTGTATTTGGTCAGTGAATGTGGGTCACGTGAGTTTGTTTGAGTTGTGGTTATGGTTGTTTCATTTTGTTTTTAGGGGTTTACTTGTATCATAATATTTATTGAGGTGTATTATACTATCTTATTTAATTTTTATTTTATTCCATTGTCTATTATTAAATAATTATTATTGTTATTACTAGGAATTTTCCTCAATGAGAATATTTAATTTTATTTATTATGAATAATTGAATATTTAATTTTTTATTCCATATTTTGTTTTTTCATATATTTAAAATTATTTACTTAATATGTAAGGAATACTAATTTATGGACACACCATGATACAATAATAGTTTGTTTCCATATCCTTTTCAATATATTTGATATTGAGAAGTTGTTCCCATGATTGTATCCTTTATCATAAACCATCCCGATAAGCTTGGTAACATAATAACCGATCCAGTCATAACATAGCTAGAAGGGCATTCCTGATCCCCATGAGTCAGTTAGTAGCACTCAAAATCATTCAACATGGAAGTGAGAATACTTTTTCCACAAGACACGATGAAGGTAACTCAAGAAAATCAATATGCATATAATAGAAATTCGATTATGTGTAATGTAAAAGAATACAATGGGTGTAATATCCCAATGTGCTACAACCAAAGAACCCACAGGGGAAAATATCACATGGTCCCTAAGGATACTACTCACCATGGTCAAGGTTTATGATATGGATCCTTTTCCAAGAGAAATGATCCCCTTTCTTGAACCTCGATGAATAATTTCAAAAAAAACCAAAAATAAAATGTAGGCTGTGAGAATAAGCCTTGAAGGATACCCCCAAAGAATATATAACATATTCTAAATAAAAATTATCTAAAAGAACGTTTTCAATATTTCAAAATTAATAGTTTTGGAAATTCAAAATTAAATTTATACAAAACATGTAATATATTTTAAAAATGATGGGAAAGTACTTTTAAAACTCATTCTTTAATTTACATAAAATGGAAAATTTCAAAAAAAATGGATTAAAAAACTAGTAACCTAATAAAATTTATATAAACATTGAAAAGGCGTGTAAAGAAGTTTTATGACATTGGTAGACAATTATATCTCATATATTAATAAACAAGTGATCAACTAGGTCGTATACCATAGAGGTATAATAGTATTAACTATCTATATGATTCCACACTCTCTAAGTGGTCATAAAAAAATGAGTATACTCATGTCTTCCCGAACACTGGACGAAGATGGCTCATCACCCACCCATCAGATATGTGACCCACCACATGTATGTTTAATAAAAGTATAATTGCATAGAGTTTTTCCAAACAAGTCACCAAATACCTAAGGCTTTTATGTGCTCTTACATTATGGGAATAATATTTTTAGACTTCTTAAAATACAATAAATCCCATTATTCCATTTCAAAAATTCTTATTTATATCCATTTGAAACCAAAATGGGGTTAAATAAAAAACAATAACTTTCCATAAGATAAAACCACTATGTTTCTGTCAAATCATTTTAAATCAATTTTTACAAGTGTTAAATTCCTTAAAAACCAATTACCACATTTTCAGAATTCAATTTACCCATTTAAATTCAATAAATTAATTGAAATAATGTCTGTTAAATCCACAATTTAAATTCAACAATTTATATCATCCAATTTCCATAAACACACTTCAATATAATGGAATTCTCGGTTTTCCAAATTTCTTTTCCAAAAACATTTCAAATATACCAATTCTTTATAATCACATTTACATTAATTTAATTGAATTAAAGATTGAGAAATTAAATGTAAATCAAAATTGATATAAATCATGATATTTAAGAATAATCAATTAGGAAATTCTGGATGGAACCAGCTACCTCTTTCTCGAAACCCGACACTCGAAACGACACCTGTCAGTGAGAAAGAAGGCATAACAGATCTCAAAACTCAACATATAAGTAATATCTAAAATCATAGGGCATAGATCAATCAATTACAATATTATAAAATGAAAATAGAAGAGATTAGAAAGAGGTAAAAACAAAGAATTGCAGTGAACACGTACCCAGATATCATGAATGAATGAAATGACCATTGAACACAAACGGAATAGAAATGGTTGGTATAAAAACTCCAGAATCAACGGTGTGAGGATTTGGGTCAAGGAAAGAGGAATTAGAATGGATGAAATGAAAATAACCATGTAAACTGCCTCTTTTATAAGATTTTTTAGGTTATTACACTGTGTGTAATCTAGTTACATGCCATGAAATACTTATTTTCCATAATGGAAAAAATGTTTCTAATATGTAATGCCCCAATAAATTTAAGGTATAACGCAATATATAACCCATATTCACATAATGTAATTCCTGATATCCGTAATTGATGAAACCCCGATTATTATGCATTTTGAATCTGACTTTGAAATACTTAATGCCAGGTAATTGGAAGTTACGGATATACCCATAACATTGTGAACCACGCTACATGACTTGCACCTAGAAGTAGTTTCATGGCATTTAATATCATGGTAGTTTACAAAAACACCATGTTTAATGTTGAAATTTCTAATAGGTGTTGGACTTTACCAATATAGCTATCCACCCAATCCAAAATCATCCCTTACCCCAAAAATGAAAAGGGAATCTATGAAATGTTTTATGATTCACCTGTTACATTAGTAATAAGATGTTACAACCTCACCACCATAAGAACAATCTATCCACATAAAGACTATGAAGAAGCTTCAATTGAAAAAAAGTATGAGGCCATCTCTCTCTCTCACGAATTTCTCTTGTTCCCATATCTTGTGATTGTTTGATCTATACTGTCATATCACACGAACCAATGGTATTGTCCTCCCATAATGTGACATGGTTTAATAATCAAGTATCCTGACTAGTCGCTCAGTCAAAAATAAATAATCCTCAATCTTGAGATCACTTTAGAAAAAAACTGTGAGATGGATCTGATATATACTTTCATAGCTATGATACATGGAATATATTATGCATTGAAATCTGCTATGGTTGAGGTAAAAAATGGTAATATAATTTTCCCACATGATCAACAACCTTGAATTTTCCCACGGAATAATAAGAAAGCTTCCCATGCCTCACAAGCTGTCAATGAGCCAACATGTATGAAACTATCAAGAATACCTAATCACCATCTAAAAACTTCAATGGTCTATGAATCAATCAACATAATATTTATATCAGTTATGTGTTATCCCCATTATTTGAAGAATCATAAGAATCTTCATTTTCATCTCTGGCAACAAGTATGTTCCGACGAATGATCATTCACCAAACTCTGACCACCACAATGGAGATTTACAAGCCCAGTCATACAAGGCCTCAATGGGATCCATCCAAATTTTGGACTAGTAACTATTGTTATATGAGAACTCAACCAATCCCAAGCGATCACCCCAAGCCATAATGAAATCAAGAACCCCAAAACGATGCATATACTCAAGAATATGTATATATTTCTCAATTTTTTCATTCGAATCTAGATAGAAGGACACACTCAAATTAAATTGAGATCCCAGTGCCTTTTGATGGCCTCTCCAAATATGGGAAGTAACGTGAGGATCCCTATCAGAGACTATAGAATATCAAACTCTGTGAAAAAGAATAATAACATTCACATAGACAATTCCTATCTCCTTGACCTTTAAAGTATCACGAATGGGAATAATGTTTTCCAACATGGTTAGCCTGTTATTCATAACCCATATCACATTCTCCTTCCTTTAGGTACAAGGAATTCCAGTAACAAATTTCATAGCTAAATAATCCCACATCAATGTAGGTAATGGAAGTGTTTGAAGTAAACCTGATGGTTTTTGGTGCTATGATTTCAACTATTAGGATGTATATTAATGTGATGAATACATAGCAATGTTTTGTCTCAATCTAGGCCACCAAAACTACCATGACATACCATAGAACATCTTATTAATTCCTAGGTGAATATCCCAGTGGAAATTATTTCAATCCACCATTACATACTTTCTTGTCTCTAAAAGCATAATTAAGTAATTTAGATAGAATAGAAACCCCACTTTAGAGGAATATTATTGGGAATCTGTCTCCCCACAATAAATTGTGTATCTAATGCTACAGAACATAGTATCATTCCCCTGATGATGAAGAATAATCTCTAGATAATGGTGTAATATAACCGAATGTTGGCTAACGAAAATTCTCCATTTCCTCCCAAAAACCAATATAAAACTATGAAAAGACAACCATCAAATTCCACTCTTATGAAGATTTATTCACCACCAGGTTTTGAGGTTTCATGCTTAATTTTACTACAATGACATTCCAATTACAAATGGTATAGTCTATGAAAAAGTGAAAAAAATTTAGGTACCCCACCCAACACCTCTGGAGAAGATTCAAATATTTTTCAGATACGATATAGCTCATGATTTTGGATCTGAAGACACAGTAATCCATTCCTCATAAAGGTAATTCTTCCAAATCATATGTGTGTGAATCACTAATGCATGTTCAAGGTCATGTTTTGGATAATTATTCTCTTGTGTCCTAAGATGACAAAATCTAAATGATACTACATGATCTCCCTTCATAAGAATACAAACCACGCCTAAATATGATGTATCAAAAAAAGAACACATATCCCTACTCTGATTCTGGAAGAGTCAACACCAGAATAGTAGTAAAAATATTCTTCATCTCAATAAAATATCTCTAAGATTATTCATCCCAAACAAACTTCACCCCTATCCAAGATAGAGAAGTTATTGGAGAAGAAAAATTTGAGAATAACTTCATGAATAAGTTGTAGTATCTAGATAATCCAACCAAGCATTAAATTTTGATGACATTTCAATGTTTATACCTCGTCATAAAATCCTTTACCTTCTTAGGCTAAACAGATATACCCTGTTTACGTACCACATGTCCCATGAATTTTAAATCCCCAATCTATGAAACACTCATTGAAAACTTGGAATAAATTTGTTGATTTCTTAGCATACTCATAACTGTTTTCAAATGTTTCACATGTTAATGCTTGGATTTAGAGTATACAAGGATTTCTTGAAAATGGCTACCACAATAGTATCAAGATACTTGTTGAAAATACAATTTATTAAATCCATGAAAACTGAAGGAGGATTTGTTAGAGAAAGGTCATAAAAAGGTACTCATAATGGACATACCTTCTCTAAATGGTATTTTTCTAAATTTCAGATTCCATTATACTTAACTAATGGTAAACATATCAAAGTTCGTTCGTTGAAAATCACTTTTCAGATTTAAACTTATCAAATAGATCATCAATCCTGGGGAATAAATAATTTTTCATTATTGGAACAAGATTGATCATTTGATAGTCAATAAATAGGTGAATAGAACTATTAGACTTCTTGGCAAAGATAACTGGTTCAACCCATGGTGACACACTAGGGCACATAAAACCTATCTCAAAAAGATCATAAAACTAGGATATCATCTCTTTTAGTTATGTTGGAGCCATTAGGTAATAGTTAATTGAAGGTGGTTGAGTTCCAGAAATTAAATCAATAGAAAAATCAACATCTCTTACTGGTGGTAGACGATATAAATTAGAAGGAAACACATAGTAAATCTCAATGGTGATTAAGGAAGATCCCTACTCACTGAATCAGGCTCTAGATAAAAAAGAAAACATTGATATCACTTTCACCATCTGTGGATAATAGGTTACGACTTTTCTTGACCATGGCTCTAATTCTCCATGAAAGAAAAGTGGTGAACCATTGGGTGTTGTATGCTACCCCCGTCTAAGATAAAAATCAATTCATTCTTTATTGGAAATGATCCAATCAATCTCTAATACAACATCTATTACTTTAATGTTGAGAACCAAGATACTCAAAGAAAGCTCAACATCTAATAGAGAGAATACATAATCATGACTATGAATACATCATTCTCTCTTCATACAAATGGTTGTAGTAATATTCATTGCATAAGATAAAATATATATATAGTATGATTATGTATTTTAACAATATAGTTTTAAATAAATTGATGAGATGAATGAGTATCATATAAAATAGTCACTAAAAATGATTTTATAGAAGTGGTACCTCTAACGGTCGATGGACCCAAGTCTACTTCCTCTAGAGACACATAAAGTGCTTGAAGAATCTTCGTCATACGTGCATAATTATGAAAACATTTAGTATGTGACGAATTTTATTGTCCCATAGTTTTAGGTGGATATGATGAACCTATTACACTACAGAGAGTATATAAGTGGTGGAAGAATCTATGTAACTTCCCTTAACATCCGTAGGATCTATAGTTCACTAGTGCTTCTGTGAAAAACGTCCTATATTTTATTGTCTTTCCACACTTTTATAATACCAATGAAATTACTCCGGGTTCTATATGGGGTATCAAATGACTCTTTCATCGATATATTCCATGAGATTCATCACACTTCCATTTTCACATGAAGGAATCAACACTGCCATTGGGATAAAAAACACAGGATAACCCTGTCTTGCCATCCATGTCTATCTCAACCATAGTCACCATATACCACACATACATATAAGGGGGAAGATATAAAAAGAAAAAATGACAATAGATATCTGATGAAAGTCTCAACTCAAACCATCAATCCCTCGGTCATGAACCAGCCCGAGTAGACCATGAAATGATCTCCCAGGCCTGCCTGCGACAAGACCCGAGAGGCATTACCGATCCTCTCGGGATGGTGACAAGCACCGAGGGTGTCAATAGAAAACACTAGGGAACAATTTATCCCAAATTTAAAAATAAAACAATCATCAGAAAGAAACAGACATCCAAAAATTAATTTACATTAAAATTTGAACTGAACTTTATTTGTATGAGAAAACAAAAGAACAACTAAACCAACAACTAAACAGATCAAAACTAACAACCAAATAACTACATGTGAATCCTCTGGTCTCTATCCAACACAATGATCACACATCACCCATGGTGATCTAAATCAATAAGAAACCTATATAATGGATAATAACAGAAGAAGACTATTGGAGTGAGTGTTATAACTCTGTAGGTTTGCCTGATATTCTATTCCCAATTCACTTCTTTTAAAATAAAAGAAACATAAATTTGAAGTTTTAAATATAAGATATAAATGTTTTTAAAATGCGGTTCCATGCTAATAATATTATCAAACAAAAACTTTCCTATTTTACAAACACGAATGCTAGTAACAATTTTTTAAATATATATAACTTCAAAATGAAAATTTCTTTCAAAAGAGATGGTTTAAAGAATGTACACTTTTAAATGACTCACATGCACTGCTGAATTTACCAAGAAAACACATTGTATGTCGATGGTGAGTAAATAGTATCCAATAGTCATAAGTCAAAAGAATAGATTTTTTTATGGTTACCTTCACTGAGATACAAGGTACATGGGGATCAATGTTACCATCATGTACATGCATCTCTTGCTTAGTAATTCTTGCACAAAGTTGGAAGACATTAATTTGATCTCATCTGGTGTTTCCAAGAACTCAAATATACATTCTATCTTTCTCAACCATAAAAACAGCATGTTCAGGATCAGTAGATCCCTTGAAAAAATCATGACTTTGGCTAAATAACTATTTGGAATGATTCTAATGAACATCCCCCTGAGGGTCCATAGTTAGAGGCCGAACGGGGACTGGTGGTTTTGATTTTCCAGGATATTGGACTATGCGCACAATCACCTCAACTATTATTGGGTCCAATAGAGAATTATCTTATTGTAGTTTTGTAGAAGCCTCCTCCTAGATCTTATTTCCATGTCTTGTCGATGGAATGATGCTACACAACAAAAACAAAAAACATTTAAGACAATATAATGTGATAAAATAGAACAATGAAAGAAATTAATCCCAGAATTTGGAACAACATAATTTGTGTTTCACTCTATCCCAATCAAAATATGGAATAGACTAGAAATAATCCATAAGTCACCCTTCCCTAACAACCCCTGACATCTTATGCTTCATTGCAAAGAGATCTGGTTGGGAACTCAATCGTAACTACCTCATATATCCCGAAGTGATTTCAAAAATTAATACTGACTGAATGAAAAAAATAAAAACATCCTTTCTCTGATACAACTTTGTCACAAACCAACATGGGTACCCTAGTAACCCGATAATCGATTCAGCCCTGACATATCCCAAAGGGTGTTCCTAATCCACATTGGTCGACGACTAGCACCAGGTATCATACAAAAGGCATATAGGAATGATTTGTCAATAAGACATATAGAATGTAAGACAATCAATTCAATATTCATATGAAAGAAACTCCAAAAAGATTAAATTACCTGAATAAAACAAGGAATAAAATCCCAATGTTCTAACACCACAGTACCAAATGAGGAAAACAGCACATGGTCCCTAAGGATACAACTCACCACAACCAATGCTCAATTACTGGATCCTCCTCTTAGAAACTATTTCCCCTTATTTTTACCTATAAGAAGAAAGACTATAAATACCAAAAGAAAGATGTAGGTTTTAAAGCTAACCCCAGTAGGATACCGACGAATATTCTATAACAAATTCCTAAAAACAATTTATCCAATTGAAATATTTTAATTTCTAAAAACAAATAGATTGGGATATTTAAAAACATATTTGACCAAATAATGTTATACATTTTCAAAATGAAAGAAAAATAAATTTAAAGAACAAGAATTACTTTACAAGAGATGTAATATTTTTAAAATGATGGCTCAAATAAAATAGTTACATAAAACTGTTTATGTAAATCAAAAATGTCATATAAATAAGTTTTATAATAGTGACATAAATTTATATCACATATATAGATAAACAAACAATAAACATGATCATCTACGAATTAGGTACGATAATATTAACCCAGTATAGGGTTTTGTACTCTCTCGATGATCATTGAAAAATGAGTATATTCAAGTCCCCCAGACACTAGCAAGAGACAAATCATCACCCACCTATCCGAGATGTGACCCGCTATAGGTATGTTTTAGAACATTTTAATAGCATTGAGTATATCAAAAAAACTCACCAACTAATTAATGCATGAATATTCTCTTAAATGATAGGAAAAATATTTTAGGGCTATATAAAATAAAATAAATCCCATTCTTCCTTTTAAAAAATCCCAATTTCATTTCATTTAAAATCAAAATGGGTTTTAATCAAAAACATTCCCTAGATAAAAGAATAAACCACTGGGTTTCTATCAAATAATTTTTAATCCATTTTGACAAAATTTAATCCTACTAAAAAACAATGATATCCTTTCTAAAATTTATTCTCCACAATTAAACTCAATAATTTATTTTAAATGGTTTCTATAAAATTCTCAATTTAAATTCCACAATTTAAATTAACCAATTTCTATAATCACACCCCAAATCAATGGAATTGGGGGTGTTCTAGATTTACATGCCAAAACCATTTCAAATATCCCTATAAATTCGAAATATGTTTCTATAAATAGAATTAAAATAATGTTTAATAAATTAAATAGAAATAGAAAAGTTAAATAAATCAAGATATTTAGGAATAATCAAATTTTCAATTCAAGATGGAAACTCCTACCTCTTTCCAGAAACTGAACACTCACAATGACACCTTTCAATGATAATGAAGGCATATAATATATTGAAACTCATCCTCGAAGTGAGATCAAAAATCCAGGTTCTAGATGCATAAATTCCAAGATGATCTATTGAAAACACCAGCAAGGGGGAAGGTGGAATCATGAAGAACAAGGGAGAACACTTAACCACTTATCAAGCACCAAGGAAATGACGATCGAATACTAAAGGAATATATCTGTAGGGCGGGATGGATCATAAATAATTTGGGGAATTATTTTGGTCAATAAAAGATGAATTGGAAATGAGTGAATGGAAAATAAGAAAGCAGACTCCCTCCTTTTACAACCTGTTGTCAGGGAATTACATGACTAATAATCTAGTTACACTTCGTGAATGATTTAATTTCCATAATTGTTGATATGAATCAAATTTGTAACAAACAATTAAAGAATAGTTATTACATGACATGTAACCTTTACTCACGTCATGTAATTACTGAGATTCGTAGCCAATTCAACCCCCATAGTTTCACATTTAAATCCCAACCTAAAAATACTTCACATCATATAATGCGCAATCACAGCATGTAATAATCAAACTAGGAACCACGCTTTACGACATGCACCCAATATCAGTTACATAGCATGTAACCCAGTTACATAGTGTTTAATATCTAATCAGTTTATAAAAAATTATTTTTAAAGTTTCAAAATCCAACATGTGTCGAAAATTACCAATATAGGTATCCTCCCAATCCAAACTCTACCCTTACCCAAACAATGAAAAGGGATTCCCTGCCATTTTTTAAGACGCACCTATCATAATTGTAATGAGATGTTATATCCTTGATTCCTAGGTGTTAGTGGATAAAATTTGAAGATTATAAATGTCCTTGAGTAGTTATAGAAGATTATCATTGATGATGGATTATTTCAACTCATGATGTGTTTTCATCACATGTTCATGAAGTCATAGATTTATCATTTGTATGGATTACTTTCCCATCTCAGTAAATTGAATTAGTATAATCTGTCCAAATATAAAGTCATAAAAAAATATATTGAATCTAATTCATGAAAGACTCACCACATATGATGCATGTAATAATTTCAAAAATATTCAACAATAGTCAAAATGATGTGTAGTTCAACACAAATTAATTTATTATGTTGGTACTCTGATATTTTTGTGGTTTTATGAACATGAAATAAATAAATAAAAATAATTTTTTCATCCATTGTGTTTAAGATTTCACTCATACGACTAAAAACTATTTAATTTTTTTAAAATCAAGGCACATTGATTTTTTTAACTTGTTTTACATGTGTAATGAAAATTGACTAAAATGTGAAATTAAAATATTTTACCCAAATAATGGATTTGAATATAGTAATTGGGGCATTGAATAAAATATTAATCATCATGATGCTAAGTGTGAATTTAATTATATAGAAATTCCTTAATAATGTTAAATATTTGAGTTAAAAAATCAAAATTTTATGGACATTTGAAGATCCTTGTTGTCAAAGTATAAATCATTAATGGAAATTTAGTTACAAGACATAGTATTGGCTTTAAATATTCTTAAGAAATATTACGTAAAAATAATTATAGATAATACATATTATGATATAATAATTTTGAGGAAACTCAAGTTTAAATGATTACAGATATTCATAATCATATGTTAAAAACAATAAAATATATTTTGGAATGTTTGGTGTGATACATGATAAAGGGATATTACCAAAAAACTCACTTGAATTATGGTTTAATTAGTGTTATAAAAAAATGTGTCACAAATCATTTACAGTAATGATTTAGTATTTTACAATGGGAAATATTCCTTGAAAACATCATTAAATATTAATGATGAGATGAATTAACCTCATGTAAAAAATAATGGGAAGATTTGGATAGATATAAATATTATAGAATATTTCGACAATTATAATGTAGATTATAATATTTCACATGATGAAAAAGGATTTAATCAATGATAATAAAACATAATAAAAATTAAATATATATTAATACTAAGAATATACATGGATAATGTAAAAATGGTTTTAATACATGGCCATGTATTATAAGGCCATAGACATAAACATTACATAATCTTGAATTAAGTTAATAATTCACATTGAGTATCTTTTCAAGTTTACTGTTTTAAATAATTAGGCTATAACAATTAAATGACATCTCAATATTAAAAATAGACACTTCTACACAGTATCTATTTTTTCCTAAAATAAAAACTCTTAAAATAAAACAAGAATTATTTTCTTGATATAAATATTATTCAATTCTTAGTTTACCTAAACCTTCTTTATACTATGGGAAAAAACATTTCAAAAACATGGGATGAGAATAAAAACCTCAATAATGGTTATAAAATAAACAAAGAAAACAGTAGTCCATCATTACATACAAAACAAAAGCTCTTTAACATAACTAGTGAAATAAAATTATTTGTGAATATCATGTTGAAAATCATAAATCCTAAATGTAAATTGTGGCATTCATGTCATACATACATTTTAGCTTTCACATCTCTGTAGAGGGTTACATTTGGAATACACATCACAATATATTCCCCAATTCTATTTGGATAAACATTAACGTTTTCCAATACAACATTACCCAATGAATTAGATATATATCTTGGGATCACCCTCTTGAGGTTTATCATAGAACCACCCATATGTGTAAAATATTCCCAAGAACCATAAAAAATACATGACACATAACACAAGCATAAAACAATGATAACATTTCCACATTGCAATCACAAAAAAATTCAATATATTGACATAATCAATAAATAATCAATACTATTTTCAGTACCAAAATACGTAACATGTGGATATGGTATTTATTTTCCTTTTAAAAACATTATGCCTTCTTATAGAAGCCAAATATCAAATAATGCTCGCAATAGCGGAATGGTCATTGTCACCGTGTATATTAAAAAGAAACATTATTTTTGTTGTTTAGTAAAATGATTCATTGAGAAAACATTTTTTTTTGAATAAAAGTAAAAGTCCTAGTGGTTTATTATATAACATGTAAAATAAATTTGTCTATAAATAAAATTATTCCTCAATTGAAGGATATTGATATGAAGTCCCTTACAAAAATTTGGCAGCCCTACGATGTCAGATTAAAATTCAGAATATGAGTTGATGAGATAAAAAAGGTTATCTCATTACATTAAAATAAAATGTACAACAATCAGGATATATAATAACACATCCCAACATAAGAAAATGGAAATTAAAATACATAACAAAGAAGAAGTCTTTGACTAAAAGAGGTGGTTGAATGGTTCCCTTACAAGGATCATTTTATAAATAAAATTGATCAATTATGTTTATTTTAAATATATACACTTAACTAAAGTATATATACAATATATGAAATCAAAATATCTTTCTTAAATAATAATAACATGACATAATTAAAAGTGTAAGATTATCCTAAATAATGGAAATTGGTATAAAAAGTTTCTCTATGTAAATTCGGCAGCCTAACGATGTCACATTAAAATTTAGAAAATTAGATTATGGAAAAGGAAAGGGTCACTCATCACATGGAAATAAAATGTACTGAAATAAGGATATATAATAAAATATACTAACATATGAAAATATTAATTTAATGACATGACATAAAATAAGTCTTTGACTATAAGTGGAGGGTGAACGATTCTCTTATGTTGTGTCTGACTTGTCTTGTTAGTTATGTACCTCCCTAAATAATAAAAATAGGATAATTCAACATGATTCAGAAACGTTTTAAAATTTATCATTGTTTTATATCTCTTATTAAATTCTATAACAATCATATAACTATTCATGTTCATCTCAGTCTTTTTGCCGATGATCAGTTCTTGAGCCAAAAATGAACTTCTTATAATTACAAATTGTCAATGTGGTCAAAAGACCATTATCTCTAGAACTGTATTCATGATTAAAATATAATATATATCCATTATATATTTATTTAGAATAGTCCATAGAATTTGGATATATTAAAATGAAATTCACTGTTCATGGAGACGGTAATTCGTACATACACATGATTGCTACTTTCATTTATTTTATTCATTTATAATGGAAAGAAAAATAATTGATACATAGGTATATTATAATACCATTATAATATATATGTTACATATGTTACATAAGTTCATTAATTCTATCATTTATACAATCCATGTATAGAATGAACGAGTCATTTTGTTTTGAGGGGGTGGTAGTGTGCACTTCCTCAAATGAAATAATCGTATATATAAAACATGAAAATCATAAATGTATGTTCTAATTAAGAATTAAATAACTATATAGATAAAATAAATATCATTTATAATTTTAGTGTCATCATAATGGCCACCATTAGAGGTGGTAGGAGATAATTGAACAATCATCTTTTCGTGAGTCAGTATTTCGTCACCCACAGAAATAGTATATTCATATCCATTTGATATAGGTGTGTGGAAGTGTAGTTAAAATAATTATCATAAAAACAACCTATTATATTTATGATACTTTTTTTCAATGTAAACACATAATATGAAGATCATAGGGATTCGAGAAGGAAAATAAAAAAATAACCAGAGAGAAGACGTTACCTTTAAATCGGGTAACTCTGTTGGGTTTGAACCAAAAGGATTTATTGAATTGTCTTCTGGCTAATGGAAGGATTATAGGATGAATATAGGGTAGTTGGGAGATTATTGGATCATAGGTTGGATGACTTAATAGGCCTGAGAGACGTGAGTAATGTTTTAGAGGTGATGACATTTTATAAGGGAGATGAGGGGCTCTTTTAGAATGATTTGAAAATATTATTTTATTATAAAATGAATTTCAATTTCAGAAGGGCCCCCATAAAATTTAATTCGAATATAAGGTGATGATTGTTCAATATAATCTCATTAAATGGTTTTTAGAAAGGTTTAGGTAAAAATGTAACCATATCTTTTTTGTTTTACCATTAGTTAACTAATATAACTTCTTCCATGTCCTCTTGTATATTCATACTATATGGTTAATATACTTATTATAAAATTCCATGCGACCCAAAATGAATCATTAATGATATTATTAACATTATATATGATATTTGGCCGAATCTAATATTTTTAGGATTATTTTACCATTTAACAAAATATTAATCATTTTAAAAACTAATTTATCTCAATTTATAAAGTATTCATATAATGACTTTTAAAAAATCTATAAAAACATAATTCATTACAAAAAACAACATAAATTCACTTTTTAGAAGTTATAACCGACCATAAAATTTGTGGATAACATAAAAAGTTTCAAAATAAATTTATTTTAATATTTATAATCTCATTTATTTAAATTGTTCCTCAATAATTTTATCACTATATCACTATTTTTCCATAAATAATTCTTTTTGATGTATAAAAATTATAAATAAAATACCAGGATGTAGGAAATATCGTTATATTTTTAATTACTATTTATAGAGGAAAAAAAAAATTTTATATCACCATATAATTTTTTTTACTAAAAGATATATGTTTATGTTATATTTTTCTTAACATTAAATTAATTTTTATATAATGTCATTTTTAATTGAAAGTTGCTTCATGGGGTCCCAGAATCGACCCAAGGATGTCCATGGTCGGACATGTATCATCCAATATGTTTAAGAAATGAGTTAGGGTAATTTTATATTATTATAAAATTATTTGTTACCGTTATTTACCAAATTTAACCTTTAACCATGGTAAATATAATATTTACAAAAGTTAATTTTCATAACATCTAAAAATAAAATATAACTATTTAAAAAATTTTGGATCTTCTGATTTCAAATATGGAATCCATTTTTACAAATTAATAATAAAAACTATTCATAAATTAACGAAAAATTAATTCCCATTGTCAAAACCAAAAAGTGCGTTTTTACGAAATAATAACTATCAAAAGATTGACATATGTCTATGTCCAAATTCAAAGTGAAATATCATAAAATTTACAACATTGTATTAAAAGATAAAATTAAAATCCAATTACACTTTAAAAATAATTAATTTAAAAATATAACTATATAAATAAATTTGATTAAAAGACAATTTTGACTTAAAATGAAGTATTTTCAATATTCATTAAATATAAACTTTATCATAACAATTACAAAATTTTACCCAAAGTAAATTTTAATGTCCTGTATCAAGTGAAAAGGGTTATTTTGTAAAATGGAACACATAAAAGTTAAAAATATATATATATTTTAAAAGGGTTCTCGATCACATGAAGGTAAAACGACCTTTAAAAATATTAGAGTTTTTCATGCTTAAAATCAGATTCTTTCTTATTTTAAGCCTCTAATTTTTATTTGATAAGTGTAAAGACATTTAAAAATAATATTTTAGTTATTTTTGTTCATTACCACTAATAAAATGGTTATGTTTTATCTATCATTTAAAATAAATATATTATTATTTTATTATTTTTCATATAACTCGATATTTTGTGAAACATATGATTTCAAAGAAACCTGTTGTTTCATATTTAGTACATCATCAGAGAAAGTGACCTCTTAAAAATAAAACTAATATCATATTCATAAATATTAACAGATATTAAAATGTGTTATTCTATAAATACATGGGTCATTAAAATCTTCCCCCCTTTTAGAAATTGTGTCCTCAAAATTATAAAATTGGGATCAGAGACTTCATTGAACGACCCACATCGAAAACAAATTCAATAAAACTATCAATTTAAAAGAACGAAAGATTAGTAAAAAGGTCTCTCAATATAACCCATACAATTATTCTATGCTATAAAACATGGATATTGAAGATAAACATTGTGTCATGTTTTGATGGAGAGTGATATAAAACATGATCAGTAAAAATTTAACAATAAGAAAACAACAAATATGTGATGGGTTAAACGGTCATGGGTTTCCCAGTAGAAAAAGTAAATAGACATTTTTTTATTTAATGTAACATTTCATAATTATGGAGAATTTATTTATGAGATTTTCCATGATCATAAGAAAATATACTTAAATTTCAAGTAGATTTTCATACTATAATAAATTTCTTCCAAAAACTCATGTTTTCACCAAACAAAGAGTATTCAATATGACATGGTCAAACCTGAAGAACTAGATTCCACTTCTAGAGAATAACATAGTCCACAAAAGATGAACTATATATTTCCCCTGTCTTTTTACATTAACCAAAACCAAAATGGTTACTACAAGATCAAATAATCTCTTAAAAGGTAATATTTTAGAAAAATAAATACTCTTCTTAATATCCAAAATTGATCAAAAAATACGCAAAGAACAAAAAATACCATTCAATAAACAATTGTCCTTAAAATAATTCAATATAATCCAAACTAATATTGATACCCCAAACTTATAATAATTTAATCACATAGTGGTCCATTGTAAATCTTAACATTTGTATCCAAATAACATCGACTACTCATAAAGTCTTATACTGTAGTGTAATTAACCTAATCACATCTTCTCTATGATTGGTTAATCATTTCAAGAAATAAACCAAATCAATATATATCCCCAATAAAATCATATATTCTTCCAAAATAAAATTTCAACCATTACTCAACAAATTAAATCCCATAGTATTCTATTTTCCTTAGGCATATTTTTTTTCCAATAGAGAAAACATCATCCAAATTAACCTTTATCACATAATCACTTAATCATTTTCCTATACCAAGGATATAAATTTTAGAAAACATAAGTTCCCAAATCACCTTATTATTGGTCAATAAGATCATTTTTCTTAAATAGAATAAGTCATAATAACCATGGACTTCACATAGACCAGTGGTACGCGATAAATCCCAATTGCACAATGGTTGTGGGTTCGATTCTCACAGCTTCATCCAATGAGACGGGTTGTCACATGGTCTGTATGTTTTCCGTTTTCAAAAAATATATAATTCTAATATCATTAACATAAATGTTATAAAATATTTAAAAATATCCATAACATTTTTTAACCTCAAAGGTGATTTCATATGTAATGCCCCGACACCAGCTACCAAGAGTCAGTGCATTACTTCGTAACATTGGCATGATCACAAAAGATCATGTCTCGAAAGACCGATTAGTTTAGTAGCCTTGGAAACACTAGATACATTCATAAATGTTACATCACATCATAATGTGAAAAAAACCACAATAACATAGTATCTATTTTCCACACTCATATCCTCTTCTGACTATCCCTACAGGTCATTCATAAAATACTTCTTCACATCCTGGAAAATATTAAAACATTGAAGGGGGTGAGCTCAGATGCTCAGTAAGGATAACAATATTGCGAAAGCTTTCGTAAATAAACATTAACATTTAAGGTAATGTATAACTAAAACAAAAGCCTTTTTAAATATTAAATTCAACATAATATGGAAAAAATAAAATTAAATAATTCCATTTACTTACTCACATGTATATTCTACTAGTCGAATAATCACATGCAATATCAATAACCACATTCATAATGATGGAATGCATAATGCCAGACTGTCATAACCACGTAGCCAAGGCCTCTTTCCAAGACCAAAAATATGATTTTGTCAAAGCCTCGTGCCAAGACACTAGTTTGTCTCATGAGACCTACCGATGCATCGAGGAGTTGTAGCGGGCTCCACCCGTCAGTTATTAAGTCTAATGCATTCCTCATATGAATAGGTTTAAACATATCATAAACCATAAAATAATCATATCACATAAAACATGTATAAAGGAAACATAAAATATCCACATTTAAATCACAAGATATCAATACAACACATTGATATAATAAAAACACTTTCAAAACCATTTTCAATACCAAAATAATATAATCTTAAAACATTGTATTTATTTTTCATTAAAAAAATGATGTGGCTTTTAGAGGAAGCTGAAACTCAAAAAATGGTCACGGCGGCGGAGAAGTCATTTTCACCACATACGTACGGCAAGAATAACATTCCCATTTTGTCATTTAGTAAAATGCTTCGTATAAAAAATATTCCATTTGAATAAACGTAAAAGTCAAAGTGGTTTATACACTGTATAAAAGAAAGTTGTGTATAAAATAATATATTCCTCAATGAAAGGAAATTGAGATGAAGACCCTTAAAAAGATCATTATTTTTAAATAAAATAGATCTATTATATGTATTCACTATAAGTACACATAAAGAAAGTAAAAAATACAAGATAGGACATAATAATATTATGACATAATTTGAAACTAGGAGATTAACCCAAAGAATGGAAATTGGGTTATGAAATTCCCTTACCTCATGTCCGACATGACTCGATCATTCTTTATCCTCCGGAATAATAAACTAGAGTTAATTTCTATTTACTTAAGAAACTTTTTCATTTTCATTATTCCTTTTACATCACTTATTACCATGTTATGAACATTATGTAATTATTTAAGTTAATAATGGTCATTTTGTCGGTCTTTGGTACTTGAGTCAAAAATAAACTTCTTATAATTAAAAGTTGTTCATGTGGTGAAATATCCATTATATCCAGAATTATATTCATGATATAGATATCATATATATCATATATATCCAGTATATATATTCATTTATAATATTACATAACATTTAGAGGTAAGAAATGAAATGCACCATTCGTGGAGACGGTAAACCGTACGTACGCATGAACGCTACTTTCATTTCTATTTCGTATTTAATGGAATGAAATCATAATAGTAAAAAAGTGTATTATAATTACAGTATAATATCATATATAATATCATTTACACCATCCATTATACATCCCACATATGGCATTAATGATTCAAATCACTTTGAGGGTCGGTAGTCCGCACTTCCTAAAATGAAATTATCACGTTTACCCATAATGGAAATCATAAAGTATGCCATAAATGAGAAATACATAAGCATAAGAAAAACATAAATAAAATATATATATCATATATGAAAATATTGTCATCAAAATTGCCACCATTAGAGGTGTTAAAAGAATATTGAACAATCATTGTTTCTTGAGGCAGTATTTCGCCACCCACAGAAATAGTATGTTCTTTAACCATTAGACGAAGGTGTGTGTAAGTTTAAATCAAATCCTTTTCATAAAAACATCCTAGTAGATTTTATATACTTTTTTTGTTACAAAATAAAGGAATAAAAAGAGTTTAAGGGGTTGGAGAAGCGAAATAAATCAAAACAACATTAGAGAAGACATTGCCTTAAAATCGGGTAACTCTTTTTGATTTGAGCCAAAGGCTTCCTTGGGAAGACTTCTGCCCAAAGTGAGGCTTCTAAGAGAAAGGTAGGGAAGTTTTAGAGAGTAATTTGGCAGAGGTTG
The DNA here is from genome assembly GCA_963277665.1 of Viscum album. Classification (NCBI taxonomy): domain Eukaryota; kingdom Viridiplantae; phylum Streptophyta; class Magnoliopsida; order Santalales; family Viscaceae; genus Viscum; species Viscum album. The sequence goes on along the minus strand of OY728147.1, from coordinate 1,377,021,989 downwards.
GCCAAGAAAAATGGCTTTGAAGGTTTGAGTAAGGTGGTAGTGGTGGGGGCCTTTTATAAGAGGAGAGAAGGGGCACTCTTGGAAAGATTGAAATGTTACATTATTATGAAATGATTTTTCGGATTCTAAAGGTCCCAAACTTATATATTTAGAGGATAAGGTGATAAGGGTTCTAAATACACTCATCCAATAGGTTTTTGACATGTGTATGTCTTATATTTTACATTATCTTTTCTTTTTATTTAAATCGTTAATTAATGAGGTAATCGTTGTATCATCATGGTGTCATAAATAATTTAATTTATTTAATGTCTAAAAATTATAAAAAATATATAATGATGTATTAAATCTTTTCATATTTATAATGAATATTTATATTCAAAAATATGTCTTGTATAACCCCATTTAAAAATTGTTTTAGTAAAACAACTCTTGTTTGTGACATTTTTATTTTAACATTAAATAAAAAGTTATTTATGTCATTTTCCTACCAATGTGGATCCATGGGGTCCCCAAGTTGACACATGGATTGTATTAGCCGTCCATGACACATCCAATAGTTGTAGGACAAGTGTAAATGTCATTTCATATTTTTATAATACAATATTTACCTAAAATTTCACTAATTACCATTAATCACGATTAATTAAACTTAAAAATTACTATTCACCAAAAAGTTATTTTAATCCCATTGAACCAAATTTTACATCCTAATGACAACCATGTATGTCGGATTTTTGAAAATCAAATCACAGAAGTGGTAATGTTTCATTTAAATGAACAATCTGTTTTTTAACTACCACTTAGTGGTTTCACTATTCATCAAAAATTGAAGTTTTTCAGAACAATGCCAAAATTTCACCATAAGCTATAATTGATATTCTGAATTCAAAAATGATGTCTATTTTACAAAATTACAAACATATAATTTGCATTAATTAATTTTATAATTAATTCCCGCTATCACAACAAATAGCGTGTTTTTAAGAAACAATATATATCAAAAGATTGACAATTGTTTATGTCCAATTTCAAAGTGAAATTAATTATAATGAAAACCATTGGATAAAATGGTAAAAATATATTCTAATTATACTTTAAAACCACTCAATAGTATAATTTATCACTATAAATTATTTTGATTAAAAAAGTTGTTTTAAGTATTTATCACTATTCATAAAAAATGGATGTTCTCAAAAAATTACAAAAAATTTAACTTAGGATAATTTCGATATTACGAATACAAAAATGAAGTCCATTTTGAAATATAACATTTCTATAATTTTAAAAAGTGGGTATTACTATTCATAAAGGCTACTTTGATTAGTTGCGGTGTGTTAGAACTCTAAGTTGCGTACAATGCAAGCTATTTCATTATTGAATGAAAGCATATCATGGAAGCTCGGGGTGTTACATTCTCCCCTCCTTAAATAAATTGCGTCCTCGCAATTTGAAATTTTTCTTTGAAAATAAAAGGTTGAAAATAGAAAATACCTTTGTGGAAAACCCACATCGGAAATAAGGTTAATAAAAATATAACTTTAAAAGAAAGAAACATAAGTACAAAGGTCACCCGAGATAGCCCATACTAGGATTCTATAAAAATATGGATATGGAAGAAAAATAAAACATCAACGTTTGATGGAGAGTTGTAGAAAAAAGGATTAGGAGAAAGTTAACCATAATAAAATCACAAACTTGTGATTGCTTAAACGGTCATTGAATCCCCAGTTGTAAAAGTTAACCAGCAACGTTTTTGTTTTATGTTACCTTTTATAAAGTTGAGGAATTTATTTAGGAGATTTACTAAGAACGTAAGGGAATATACATACTTGTCATGTAGACTTTCATTCTTTAATAAATGTTTACCACAAACCCATCTTTCACTCCAAATGGTAACAGAACTCAAATATATTATATTTATCCTAATTTAATATGGTTATAAATATCACCACATACCATTTAGATTAGGAAAAATATTTTTTAATAACCAGAGACTTCATGTAGGCTAGTGGTAGGTAATAAAGGCATGTCGCACTATGGTTGTGGGTTCGATTCCTGCAGCACTGTCCAACGCGACGGGTTATGCCCCACCCTGCAGGATTTCCTTTTCCTAAAACTATAGTATTATAATATTCCAAAAATAATCTTCAGAAATGTTTTAACTTTAAGCAATATTATTGAAAGTACAACTTAATCCATCCCAACCTTTATAGTTATCCAAAATGCCTCTCTCCAGACTTCCTCTAAAAGGTCTCTTAATTCCAAAATCAATTTATCAGATTCCAAAAACAAAGTAATGTTTCTCTTATTGTCACATACTCAAAATATGATTACCATCATCATATTAAAACCATAATGAAAACAAAAAAGTACTACAGTACAATCCTTATATATATCACATTATCATTATAACCATAATATAATCCTTGAGTCCAAAAGCACCAATACATTAATTATTCCACTTCTACTATAGTAATAGCATAAGATTGTCCTTGATCCCTTGGCCTTTTATGAGGCAAGTTTAATTGATTATTAGGACATTCATTTTCATAATTCCCCATTTCCCTATAATTGTAGCATTCAACATTGATAGCCTCTTTCTTTCCCTTACAATCACGAGCCTGGTGACCATTTTCTCCACATTTTGTAACAAACTCCCATTCCATTTAGGCAAGTACTAGGGTGATTCTTCCCACAATTATTGCATAATGGAAAATCCTTCTTTCCCTTTTTCCCTTTATATGTCTCATGTTCCACCGTTCTCTTCTTATCTTGCTTTACTTTGTTGTCATAAGACATAGAGAATTCCTTTTTTGTCTTGATAGAACACGAGACTATATCTTCGTATGACGAGAAGGATTGTTAGACTAATGCTCGACGTAGAAATGGTTTTAACCCATCAAAGAAATGATCAATATTACTTCTTGGGTTATGTATATAATCTACAGCATGCCTCGCTAACTTTGTAATGTTAGCCTCAAACTTTGCGACATTCTCATCCTGCTTCTACCTCAAAATCAGAAATTGTCTTTCCATATCTGCTCGATGGTCATGAGGATAGTATTTTTCTAGGAAAAGATCTTTGAACTCTCTCCATTCCATACTTGATAATTCTTCATCTTACTCTGTATTTTGAATCAATGACCACCATCGGTCAGCATCTCCAGTGAGGCAGTAAACTGCCATGATAATCTTTTCCCTTTTACTACTCCCCAAGGAGTGGAATATTTTCTCTAAGGAGTTTATCCATTGCTCAGCTACTAATGGATTTTTACCCCCATTAAATGTTGGTGGTTTTTGCCTCATGAAACGATCTAACATTGATCCTCCACATTGTGGATCAGGGTGCTCCATACGAGTAAGGTTATTATTCATAACCTGAGTGAGTTGTCCCAGTATGGTAATAAGTTGATCAGAAGCAGTTGTATCTCTACCTCCACAATAATTATCTTGAGCATGAGGGTAATCCCTTCACGGAGTGCGTGCATTGATACAGTTTTCATTCCTTCCACTAGGCGCCATTTCTAAACAATGGCATAAACTAGATTAGTTTATGAATAAAAATATATAATTCCATACTTGTAAAATACTTAACATAAATTGAACTATTTATGGATATAATCTATAATCATAAAAATGTTTTCTTTGAGAAAGTATATACCCATAACCCTTCATAGTGGTTTGTAATGAAAATGACAATTATCCAAAGCATATCCCCAGGGAGTGTCGTAACCAAGAGGGCAGCAAGGCCCGTTGTCGTGCACCAGTTCCCATTTGAGTCTAGCTCAAAGTGGTGTTTTCGGGTTTTACCCCTAGGTACATCTGTGCTAGAGCTGCCTCTACCTTATCGTATCTAGACAGGGATGTATTGCTCGGAAAACTCACAACATCTCTATAATAGCAAAATTCTAGGAATTTCTTCTATACTAATCCTCAAAGTCTATCTTTGGGCTTTGTTCTCTAATCAGAGTTTATCTAAATCTAGCTTCCAAGGTTAGTACTAAACTGCCTCTGATACCAACTATAACACCCCGACCCCTGCTACCCAGAGTCGGTGCATTACTTCGTAACATTGTCACGATCACAAAAGATCAAGTCTCGAAAGACCGATTAGTTTAGTAGCCTTGGAAACACTGGATACATTCATAAATGTTACATTACATCATAAAGTGAAAAAATCACAATAACATAGTCTCTATTTTTGAAACTCATATCCTCTACTGACTATCCCTGTAGGTCATTCATAAAATACTTCTTCACATCTTGGAAAATATTAAAACATTGAAAGGGGTGAGCTCAGATGCTCAATAAGGATAAAAATATTGCGGAAGCTTTCATAAATAAACATTAACATTTAAGGCAATGTATAACTTAAAAAAAGACTTTTTAAACTTTAATTTCAACATAATATGGAAAGAATAAAATTAAATAATGCCATTTACTTACTCACATGGATATTATTCTAGTCGAATAATCACATGCAATATCAATAACCACTTTCATAATGATGGAATTAATAATTCCATACTATCATAACCACGTAGCCAAGGCCTCGTGCCAAGACCCCAAATAAGATTTTGTCAAGGCCTCGTTCCAAGACACTAGTTTGTCTCATGAGACCTACCGATGCTTCGAGGAGCTGTAGTGGGCTCCACTAATCACTTATTAAGTCCAATGCATTCCTCATATGAATAGGATTAAACATATCATAAACCATAACATAATTGTATCACATAAAACATGTATAAAGGAACTATAACATTTCCACATTTCAATCACAAGATATCAATACAACACATTTATTTAATAAAAACACTTTCAATACCATTTTCAATACCAAAATAAAAGAAAGTTAAAACTTTGTATTTATTTTTCATTAAAAAAAATTTGTGGCTTGTAGAGGAAGCCGAAACTCAAATAATGGTCACGGCGGTGGAGAAGTCGTTGTCGCCTCATATGTACAGCAAGAAAAACATTCCCTTTTTGTCGTTTAGTAAAACACTTCGTATAAAAAATATTTCATTTGAATAAACGTAAAATTCAAAGGGGTTTATACACCGTATAAAAGAATGTTGTGTATAAAACAAAATATGCCTCAATGAAATGAGATTGAGACGAAGACCCTTAAAAAGATAATTTTTTAAATAGAATAGATCTATTATGTGTAATCACTATAAGTAAACATAATGAAAGTAAAAATACAAGATAGGACATAATAATATCATGACATAATTTGAAAGTAGGAGATTAACCCAAAGAATGGAAATTGGGTTAAGAAATTCCCTTACCTCGTGTCTGACTTCACTCGATCGTTCTTTAACCTCCTGAATAATAAAATAGAGTTAATTTATATTTACATAAGAACCTTTTTCATGTTCATTATTCCTTTTATATCACTTATTACCATTTTATGAACATTATGTAATTATTTAAATTAATAACTGTCATTTTGTCGATCTTTGGTACTTGAGTCAAAAATAAACTTCTTATAATTACAAGTTGTTCACGCGGTGAAATATCCATTATATCAAAAATTATATTCATGATGTATATATCATATATATAATATATATCCAGTATATACATTCATTTATAATATTACATAACATTTAGAGGTAAGAAATGAAATGCACCGTTCATGGAGACGGTAAGCCGTACGTACGCATGAACGCTACATTCATTTCTATCTCATATGTAATGGAATGAAATCCTAATAGTATAAAGGTGTATTATAATTACAGTATAATATCATATATAATATCATTTACTCCATCCTTTATACATCCCACATACAACATTAACGATTCAAATCACTTTGAGGGGGCAGTAGTCCGCACTTCCTAAAATGAAATTATCGCGTTTAGCCATAATGGAAATCATAAAGTATGACATAAATGAGAAATAAAGAAGCATAAGAAAAACATAAACATAATATATATATCATATATGAAAATATTTTCATCAAAATGGCCACCATTAGAGTTGATAAAATAATATTGAACAATCATCGTTTCGTGAGGCAGAATTTCGCCACCCACAGAAACAGTATGTTCTTTAACCATTAGACAAAGCTGTGTGTAAGTGTAAATAAAATAATTATCATAAAAACATCCTAGTATATTTTAGATACTGTTGTTGTTACAAAATAATGGAATAAAAAGAGTTTAAGGGGTTGGAGAAGCGAAATAAAACAAAACAACATTCGAGAAGACATTACCTTAAAATCATGTAACTCTTTTTGATTTGAGCCAAAGGCTTCCTTGGGAAGACTTCTGCCCAAATTGAGGCTTCTAATAGTAAGGGAGGGAAGTTTGAGAGTGTATTTTGGCAGATTATGTCCGAGCCAAATGGCTTTGAAGGTGTGAGTAAGGTGGTAGTGGTGGGGGACTTTTATAAGAGGAGAGAAGGGGCACTCTTGGAAAGATTGAAATGATACATTATTATGAAATGATTTTTCAGATTCTAAAAGTCCCACACTTATATATTTCTAGGATAAGGTGATAAGGGTTCTAAATCTACTCATCCAATATATTTTTGACATGTGTATCTCCTAGATTTTACATTATATTTTCATTTTATTTAAATATTTAATTAATGAGGTAATCGCTGCATCATCATGGTGTCATAAATAATTTAATTTATATAATGTCTAAAAATTATAAAACCAATATCATGATGTAGGAAATATTTTTATATTTCTAATGAATATTTATTGTCAAAAATATGACTTGTATAACCCCATTTAAAAATTGTTTTAGTAAAACAACTCTTGTTTCTGACATTTTTATTTTAACATTAAATAAAAAGTTATTTATGTCATTTTCCTACCAAAGTGGCTCCATGGGGTCCCCATGTTGACCCATGGATTGTCTTGGTCGGCCATGACACATCCAATAGTGGTAGGACAAGTGTAAAGGGCATTCCATATTTTTATAAGACTATTTTTAACTTAAATTTTACTAATTACCTTTAATCGCGATTAATTAAACTTAAAAGTTACTATTCACCAAAACATTATTTTAATCCCATTGAACCACATTTTACTTCCTAATGAAAACCTTGTATGTATGATTTTTGAAAATAAAATAACAGAAGTGGTAATGTTTCATTTAAACGAAAAATCAGTTTTTTAACTACTACTTAGTGGTTTCACTGTTCATAAAAAATTGAATTTTTTTAGAAAAATGACAAAATTTCACCCTAAGATATAATTGATATTCCGAATTCAAAAATGATGTCTATTTTACAAAATTCCAAACATATAATTTGCATTAATTAATTTTATATTTAATTCCTGCTGTCACAACAAATAGCGTGTTTTTAAGAAACAATATATATCAATAGATTGACAATTGTTTATGTCCAATTTCAAAGTGAAATTAATTCTAATGAAAACCATTGGATAAAATGGTAAAAATATATTATAATTATACTATAAAACCACTAAATAGTATAATTTATCACTATAAATTATTTTTATTAAAAAAGTTGTTTTAAGTATTTTTCACTATTCATAAAAAATGGATGTTCTCAGAAAATTACAAAAAATTTAACTTAGGATAATTTCGATATTACGAATACAAAAATGAAGTCCATTTTGAAATATAACATTTCTATAATTTTAAAAAGTGGGTATTACTATTCATAACGGCTACCTTGATTAGTTGCGGTGTGTTAGAACTCGAAGTTGCGTACAATGCAAGCTATTGCATTATTGAATAAGAAGCGTATCATGGAAGCTCGGGGTGTAACATCATACCTCACATTTTGCATCCCAAAAACTAATAACTCATAATTTTCTCAAAAAATAGATCACATGAACCCCTAATGTTATCCATTATTTCCACAAAAGAAAATATAATTATATCTTAAATAACATTTTCACATACGAAACATCAATATTACACATACTAGAAAAAGTCTTCCAACGTAATACCATCATCAAAAGAGCCTTAATACTTTTAATAGTTTCGTCATCCTAAAATCTACCATAACTCTTGAATCCATTATATATATAATTCTTAATGATTCATCATTCTTCATGATCCATTAAACATTATTTTCTATCATATTCCATAAAACATATTTACTATAAAGAAAATGTTGAATTATATCATAATATTCAATAATTTCAAAACATCAACTAAGAAATAATCCATACATTTCATTAGTCATTGTCAGTTTTTGTCATCCTCAATTGTAATGGCATTAGGTATTCATAAAAATATATTTGTATAGTCCTACTGATCCCATTCATGAACCCTCTTCGTATGACATCTATTTGTGCAATGACTACGCACGTTACATTTAAAACATTTATATTGATCCCTTGGAAAGAATTTCATTCCAATTCTAGGAGTCAAATGGACAATTCCTTTTTCCATGGAAGGTTCATTATTTATGACCTTCATTACCACATATATAGAATATTTCCATCCATTTAAAGAATTTACGAGGTGTTTCCTTCCACATCCTTGACACATAGTTTTTGGAAAATACATACCTTTATGACTGTCACATGAACATCCATAAGGATTTGTTTCTCACATATATGAGGCCATATAAAAGTAATTAAGGTTCAGGTGGTCAATCATGACTCTAGATAGTTGGTTGAGAATAACTACAAGAGTTCTCATTATAGATCCCATTTCATTCGGTTGCTTATTCATAAAACCATCGAAGTTTTATTTAAACCCATTGTTTCTTTAGTGCCTGCTAGATCCAAAATTTTACAAAAACCAAAAAAGTCAGTGTAATTATATCATTAAAATAATTATATAATATCTTATTAGGAGGTTAAATACTAAGATATAATTATTAATTTTATTTTAAACTCATTAAATTTACATTAAATAAATATGAATCTTTTTAATATTCTAACAACTTTAGTTATATAAAACTTGTGACTTATTCTTAAATATCACCTTGACCTCTTAGGTTATATAAACTGAGTTTTGATACCAACTATAAGGGCCCCTACCTAAGAATTACAAAATATTGTTTTATGTTAATAATTTACATTGATGTTCTTTTCAGGTTTAGTGAATTAGAGAATTAGTCCATGACTGTTACCTTACATATCAAATATTACAATGTAGACACATATACTCAAAATAAATTTTTTTCTTAAAATAAAAACTCTTAAAATAAAAAAAGAATTATTTTATTGATATAAATCTTCTTCATTTATTCATTTCTATTTCCCTTTCTTATACACAGTGAAATAACAATTCAGAAACATGGGATGAGTATAAAATTCTTAGTAAGGATTATAAAATAAAAAATAGAACATTAGTTTATTATTACATAAATAACATAATATCTGTAACAGACCTCATGAATCATAGGATTTAATAATAACACATTGAAAATCATAAATCGTAAAGATAAATTGTGGTATCCGTTCCATTCATACATTTTTTGTTTCATATCTACATAGGGTGTTGCGTTTGGAATACCCATCACTGTATATTCCTTTAATCTCTTAGGAGAAATATTAACGTTTACCAATATGAATTTAACCAATGCATTGGAGACCTGTCTTAGGCTCATCCACCCTATGTTTATCAGAAAACAACTCGTATGGGTAAAAAATGTCCAAGAACCATAACATATTCATAACAAATAAAATACGCATAAAAGAACTATACCATTTCCACATTGTAATCACAATATAACATTAAAATATATTGACATAATCCATCCATTCTATATTGAATTTCAATAAAAATATACGTAAAATAATTATATGGAATTTATTTTCCTTTTAAAAACATTATGTCTTGTTAAGGAATCCGAATATCAAATAATTCCCACAGCGGCAGGAATGTCGTTGTCACCGCGTATGTTAAAAACAAATATTATTTTAAAATTTAGTAAAATTCTTCATAGAGAAAAGATCCTTTTGAATAGAAGTAAAATTCAACAGGGTTTATTGTACTACATATAAATGATATTCATGTATAAATTTAAGTATGCATCTGCAAAAGGATATTGAGATGAAGTCGCTTACGAAAATTCGGCAGCCTAATGTCGTCACATTAAAATTTATAAAATGATTTTATGGGAGAGAAAAGGGGATATCAATACATGGAAATAAAATTTATAAAAATGAGGATATAAAATAATATATCCAATCATATTAAAATTGTAATTTAATTTCACAACAATGAATAAGTATTTTACTAAAATAGGAGGGTGAATGGTTCCCTTACAAAGATCATTTTTTAAATAAAATAGATATATTATCTAGAATTACAATAAATATACATAAATAATGTATAAATACAAGATAGGAAATCAAAATTTACTTTTTATATAATCATATCATGACATAAGTTAAATCTACATTCTTAATAACCCTTTTAAAATTTATTATTACTTTTATATCACATATTACCTTTATATAAAAATCATATAAATATTCATGTTCATATCATTCTTTTTTCGATGTTCGGTTCTTGAGTCAAAAATGAACTTGTTATATTTACAAATTTTCTATGTGGTCAAAAGTCAATTATCTCCAGAATTGTATTCATGAATTAAATATAATATATATATAGTATATATATATATATTCAATTTATATGTATTTATTATAGTCTATAACATTTGGATTTATGAAACTAAAATGCACTGTTCCTTGAGACGGTAATCTGTATGTACGCATGAACACTACATTCATTTCATTTTTTATCATATTTAAAGGAACAAAAAATAAATGATTCATAGGTATATTATAATTCCATTATAATATATATGCATTATATTTTTCATAAGTTAATTAACTCCATTTATTAGATGTTTCATGTATATAATGAACGAGTTATAATGCTTTGAGGGGGTGGTAGTCCGCACTTCCATAAATGAAATTATCGTATATATACCACATGAAAAGCATAACATTATATTATAAATGACAATTATAGAGGAATACAGATTAAATAAATATCATATATATCCTATATAATTTCAGTTCCATCATAATGGACACCATGATAGGTGGAAGGAGATAATTGAACAATCATTGTTTCGTGAGGCGGTAGTTCTCTACCCATAGAAACTATATGTTCGTATCCATTAGAAGGAGGTGTATGGATGTTTAGTTCAGATAATCCACATAATAAAGAACTATTATATTTATTATAATATTTTTATTATTTAAACAAATAATAATAAGAACATAGGTAGTGGATAAGAAAACTAAAATAAAAGAACTCCAGAGAAGATGTTACCTTTAAATTGGTTAACTACCTTTGGTTTGAACCAAAAAAAATTCAGGGACTACCTTATGGCAAAGGTATGGTTTCTATGTAGAATAGAGGGATATTAGTAGATTATTGGAATAGTGAATGGGCTAGTCATGATGCTTGAGAGTTGTGAGTAATGGGGTTGATGTGGTTGCCTCTTATAAGGGGCGGAGTGTCTCTTTAAGAATGTTTTTAAAATAGTTTTTTATTATAAACTGAATTTCCATTTCAAAAGGTCCCCAACTCATTTAATTAAAATATAAGGTCATTAGTTTTCTACATATTCTCAGAAAATTGGTTTTAGACAAGTTTAGGTCATAAAAGTAACCTTATCTTTTAGCTTTAACCTTTAGTTAAATTATTTAACTATTATCATGTCCTCTAGTATATTCATACTATATCGTTAATTTATTTAGAATAAAATGTTAACAGACCCAAAATGGGTCATTAATGACATTTTTAACATTATATATGTTAGTTGTCCGAATATTAGATTTCTATGATTATTTTATCATTTAATAAAACTTTAATTTTTTTAAAAACTCATTTATGTAAATTTATAATCTATTCATTCCAAGACTTATTAAAAAATCTATAACAACATGATTGTTTAGAAAAACCTAAATTAAATCAAATATAAAACTTTATAATAATCAATAAAATTCTTAGATGTCATAAAAAGTTTCAAACAAAATTTATTTTAATATTTATAATCTCATTTATTTAAATCCTTACATAATAAGGTAATCACTACATCACCATTTTGTAATAAATAATTTTATTTATTTCATTTATAAAAATATTAATAAAATTCCATGATATAAGATATTTTTTTATATTTATAATGAATATTTATAGTCAAGCAAATGTCGTATATAACCCCATATAAATATTATTTTATAGAAGATATATGTTTATGTTACATTTTCCATAACATTAAATAAGTTTCTATAAAATGTCATTTTCACTTACAAATGGCTCTATGGGGTCTCAAAATCTAATCAAGTATGACCACGGTAGGGAATGTATCTGAAAATAGGGTTTGGACACCTCTTAGGGAAATTTAATATTATTATAATATTATTATTTACCCTTATTTACCAAATTTACCATTTAACCATTGTAAATATAATATTTTCTGTAGTTGTGATTCATAATGTCTAAAAATTAAAGTTACCAATTTACATAATTTGGACATCCGGATTAAAAATATGGAATCCATTTTTCTAAATTTAAAACATAGAAGTTGATGAATCTAATTTAAAATTAATTCCAGTTGTCAAAACTAAAATGAAATTTTTAAGAAAAAATAACTATCAAAAGATTAACATGTGTTTATGTCCAATTTAAAAGTGAAATTACTTACAATGACCAAAATTGGATTAAATTATAGACATATAATCTAATTAAACTTTAAAACAAATTAAAATAAAAAATCAAACTATATCAATAAAATATATTAGAAGACAGTTTTGAATTAATGTGTAGTGTTTTTCTCTATAAATTAAAAATGAACTTTCTTAAAAAAAATCCAAAATTTTACCTAAAGTATACTTTGATTTCCTGATTATAAATAATACATTTATCATGCCATATGGAAAATATTAAAGAGAAAAGTAATATATTTGGAAAGGGTTCTCCACCAAAAAGGCAGTAAAATGACCTTTTAAAAATATTACAGTTTTTCATGCATAAATTTGGATTTATTATTAGTTTATGCCTCTAAAATTTATTGGATTAGTGTAAAGATATTTAACAATCATATTGTAGTTTTTTTATGTCCATTCCCACTAATACAATGACTAAGCATTAAATATCATATAAAATAATAATATAAATATATTGTTTTTTTTGTATAACTGAATGTTGTATGCAAAGTATGATATCAAAGAAACATGTTGTTGTGTGATGAGTAAGATATCAGAAAAAGGTTACTCATTAAAATAAAATTAATAACTTACACATAAATATTAAAAGAATAGAAAATGTATTATTTTAATAATCTCTTAGTTTTTACACGAATTAGAATTTATAATCATTTGAATTTTATTTCACAAGTTAAAGCAAAAAAATATGGAAGATTCATTACTACATAAGGATTGGATAGTAGTGATGGAATAAGAAATTCAATATATTAAAAATAATTAAACAAGATAATTTTTTTCAAACACTTAAGATATGAATCAATTACATGTGAAGAAGGTTTTGAGAAATAATCTTAATGAGATGAAAAATATAACATATTAAAAATATTACCTTTTAGGTAAGGGATACACTCAAATTAAATGTTATAATCATTATGTGAATTCTTATTGATTCATATAGATTAAAATGATATGAATATTTAGTAGTAAAATTTTCTCTAGGAAACTGCAATTTATTCCAAATTGACATAAAATTAGAAATTCATGAATAGTTAATATGAATAAATGGTTATCATTAAACAAATAGAAGTTTTAATACTTGAATATGTTGATTCATGAGTATATAATATGAAAATAGATCCTTTAAGTATTATATTTTTTCCTCAATACAGGTATAAAAAATATAAATAATCTTATTAGACTGAAAATCATTAAAGTTAAGGTTTATATAAATATTTTTAAAATTAGTGACTATAAAAACTCAAACATTATGAGTTTCTATGTTGATGACATTATTTTTTCAATAAAAATTTATGAATCATGTGAGGAATTTGTATATAAAATTAAGAAACACATTTAGATGTCATTGATCAATGAGATGATGTTATTTTTTGGTGTAATAGTTAAAAGATTGTAGGTTTTTATTTCATTCACAAGTTTAATATGATATTGCATAATTGAAATAGTTTTCAGTGGAATAATTAATAGTGGTATCTATACCTATGGAATAAGGGACGAATTTAACACCCTATTATATTTTTATTTTTTAGTATTTAAATAACTATAATGATAAACAACTTGTATAATAGGCAATACCAAACCAAAATGCACTATGAAACATATTATAAAAAAATATAACTATTATGACATAGTTGTAGAATTGGAGGATTTAACAAAAAGTAATTTATTAATGAAATATAATAAAAAATAAAAATATTGTCCATTTTAATACTAATTCATTGATAAAATTCAAGCGGTAATGCTATATTACAAATGAGATCATTTTAGGTTTAAAAATATATATTTTATATAATATAATTTTTATGTGTTATGCTTTTTTATTTTATTAAAATAAAAATATTATCTTTTAATATTGATATTCTATTTTTTAAATGAATAATTGATTAAAACTAATTTAATTATAAATTTATTTTAAATAATAATATATATTGTTAGTATTTATAAATAATAACCCCCAATAAAAAATAGATTTAATATTATTTTATTTTTCCCTTAAAAAACTTAAATCATAAATATAAGGATTTGAATTTGAATAAATGAAAATAGTTTTTGAATTAATCATAACAATGTTATCTCGGTATTTATTTTTTATGTTTTTCACAGAATATAAATTTTAGACGAATAATAAAAATTGATGGTTTTAATAATATCATGCATTTTATGTCATCACTTGAATATAGAAATGACCTAAAATTTAATGAATCCGTTATATTTAATAAATATTTTTTATAACTAACATTATATGTCTAAAATATATTTCCTTTAATTTAGAAACCTATATTTTTTATTTTAGAACATAAGTTGTATTTTTCCTCTAAAACTGTTTCTAATGGGTTATAAATTAATAGTTTTTGAATTAATTTTTCACTTGTTGAAATTTTATAAAATGAAACTATTTTCATATATATAATTAAATGTAATAAATTATATAGTAATTATATTTAATTTAAATATATAATTGAAAATTACCTAGGTTAAAATTAGTTACCGTAGTAAAAGTAATAATTGTAAAATAGTAGAATCAAATTGTGAAAGAGTGAAAATATGGTGAAAAATGTATAAAAACAAATTTTTAGGTATTTGTTTTCATTAATTAATCTCAAATATATTATTTATCACTTTTTGATCCACTTGTTTTTAATATTTCTAATCTTATTCTAAAAGTGATACTCCTATCACAAATAAAAGGATCCATTTATCACACCAGTTATCTGAAGTAAAATCCACTTAGTTTCAACAAAATCATAAAAAATACCTCCCCATGAAATATAGAACATAATAATGGTTATTTACACCTAAAATTATCTCACCTTAAATCCTTAATCCAAAATGATATGATGTTATTCAAACGAGTAGGGTAAAAAATACTAAATAACTCATGATTTTTTTATTTATATAAGCGTTCTTATTATGAATCCAATTATATTAAAACATCCTAAAATAATAACATATATATAATTATTATACTTAGATGAAATTATATTTATGGAATAATAATTATGTACTTTCCCCTTAAAAAATGAAAATGTCATTTCTATGTATTCATACACTACCTCCTCTACATAGTTACATGTTACTTTTTTCATAACCACAATAAATGGATTGTTTAAATAGGGTATTTAAAAAATAAATATATTATTTATAACATTATTATTATTTTTTAAAGGTAAATATATCTTTTTATTATTTCTATTATATTAAAAACCAAAACATTTTCTATCGGAACATTCTTCTTATTTCCCCTATGGATCAACATGTTCTTTTTTTTATCCCAACCCTAAATAGATGTTTATAATATATATTTAGTGAATATAAATTATATTAATGATTAATATTTTTATTTAATATTATTTTTAATGGATAAATAAATTTAATGATCATTATAATGTAATTTGTTGATATTGGTAAATTACCTGAAACAAGTTCATTCTGGATTCGATTATAAGAGTAGTTTTCATCAAAAAAAATATGGATGAATTAATCATTAAACTATAATGATTTATATATATATTATTATATTTTAATGATTAAAATCGTATTATTGAAAGAGGTTTTACATCATCATTATAACTATTATGTTAAAAAATTGAAACATACGATAATGAAAATAAACATTAACTATATAATAAATATATAAAAATGATTACATTTAAAGTGTGGAAATGGAAATAATTATAAATGTGGTCGTAAAATAAGGGATTAGTTTTTTAGACCTATAATATATTATATTAGGGATATTTTACTGAATATACGAGTAAATATAAGTGAATTTCATGACTCAACCACATTTTAAGAGTCATAATTTTCCCTCTTTGACTATAGTTTTAGAACAGTGTATTATTATATAAAATGATGAAATTATTTTAAATTATTATTTATTTAATAATATTTTTTACACCAAATTCATATTCTTTGTTGGATTTCCATCAGTACAAAATTTGATAATGTTAAGAATAATTAACATCCTTACTAAATGAGATCTCTTTCTTCTAAATTCTATTAAACTCTCCCCTATAATGTTCTCATCCATTATTTTGAAATATAAATATGTGTTGTTTATTGGGATCATTATATTTATCGTTACACATTTTTTATATTGTTTTTTATTTAACCATTTTATAATATTGGATTTGATTATGTTATTATATAATAATGTTGAAAATAAATTCCCTTCCAGGTCATACATTTAATCGTACACTATATAATTTTTTTGGATAAACATTTTTTTTAAGAATAATCCATTATTTAAATTTATTTCAAAGTAATTAAATAATATATTATTTTTATTTCATTAAAATTTTATTTTTGAATGTGTTTCATAACTTCTTCAATTTTTAATATTAATAAAAATGATATGTAATGATTTTTTGATTCACTAATATTTTCATCTCTATAAAAAATATTATATCTCTTAAAGGCTTATGTTTTATGAATCACCCATTTGATAACATTTCTAGAAACACCATTGTGGTGACTGAAATATTGGTACCAACCGATCTGATTCCGAACTAGATTTTATTTGATATCATTTCAAAAATATTATGATGCCTATTTTATTTCCATGGTTTATTTATAATATTATGAATGATTAATTTCAAGTGGCATGCATATTTATATATTACCAATGTGTGGGGTAATAAATTACCCTTTAATACTTTGATTATGTATTTATACCCATTGGGATAATTATTCATGTAGATGATTATAACTTTCACATGCATGGTAGTGATTTAGTTACTCATGGTGGTCATGTTTTCCTATTCTTATCATTGTATAATATTTCCATTTTATTCAATTTTATTATTGTATGACCCCATTTTCATGGTAATTTTTATATTTTTCTAAGACAATGTAAAATATTCATGCTTCCATGATGACATTTATATAGTATATTGTTTCAACATCATGACCCCTAACCAAAAAATTGGTTTTATGATTATAAATTATGATTCTATGATATTTTTTATAATATACTTATCATCTATTCATATTTCCTCACATATTAATGATATATCCATTAATATTATTTTATAACTTTTTTTCAAAGAGTATTAAATCTCACCCATTTCTTATATTTTAATATATATAGTTTTAAAATGACTATAATTTATGATAATAATAGAATGATTTATGTTATGTTTTCATTATGGAGAAATATGCACAAGTATTTTAAAATAGTTTAATTATAAAGCTGATCCATGAAGATGTTATACCATCTATTATTATGGTAATGTGACTATGTGTGGAATGAAATAATTATTCATGTAATAGAATGAAGAATGTTTGTTTATTTATCCTAGGTCACCTCAAATGGTATCAATGATAGTGTGTAATGTCTGTGTTTTTAGAATTAATCTCAAAAGGTTGGGTATATGGTTCCTTAAACAGGATTTCCTTGGATTATAAGGGATTAATTATATATCTAATGGTGGTATGAGGTCTAATTTTTTAGCCTACACTACTTTACATTATACAAACCATACATTGTGTTTGTGTTAGCTTTTTTTGACGATTCAAATATAATGCAAATAATTTTCATCTTATAAAATTTTAAAGGTAATTATGTTGAATAAAAATATATCCCAATTATGGACTAGGGTTTGATAAGTACACATCTATTTATGATTATGACTATTCTAATGGGGATTGTGAAGTTGAGGATAGAAATTTGAAATATAGATATAATGTTCATTCATTACTATTGGAATATATATTTCATAGAATTATATAAAAAAATATAACCAATCCAATTAAAAATAAAGGTGAGTGTGATATAAAATAAAATGGAATAACAAAAATATGTGTATGATGTCTCAACATCAATATATTAGGGTGGAAATATCATACCCATTGGGTATTATTTGGGAAATCAACGTGAAATCAACTTTTCAAAACTTCTAGTACAATATTTGAGCTTAGAAAATATGAATTTATAATACCAATTAATTATAGAGAAGGTGTAATTTGTATATATTTCTTTGGAACATTTTTCAATGAAATATAAAGTCGTTAATATCACACTAATGACCCTAAAAACGATTCCATGCTACATTTGGCATTGTTTTTAAGATTTCATACTCACACAAAAATACATAGTAGTACTATGATTTATTTTTGATAATTTATTCCTTGACATTTATTAAAAATTGATGTAGAATATATAAGGATATATCATGGAATTGAGGAAGTGAAAATTTATTTTTGTAAAAGATGGTCATTGGGAGAAGTTGAAGAGATTTCCATATGGGCGTTTATATTAAAATATTATAGCTAACCCCAAGGAATATATCATGTGTAATTTTCATATTTCTAATAAGAAGGGTGATATAGAAGGTGTTTTTTATTAAGTAGTATATGAATATTAGTTTTGAAAATACCATATTATATCGAGAGAGAAAGGATTATCTATAAATTAAACTCAATCAAGAAGTGGTCACTATAATATTTTTATATAAACCAAAATGTCTAGAATTATCAAAATCATTATTCTATCCTATTCTGTTTTGTTCGGATGCCATCTATATTTTGGAAATAAAATTACATATTTCTTGAAGAAATTATTTCATAATACTTTAATGTTTTTTCAAATTCTATATATTTAAAACATGATCACAAATTAGTTAATGTCTAATTGTATCTATATTGAGAGACAGTAAATAAATAATTATTTATAGGAATGAAATAATTATTTGACGGATTTAATTGGTCTATGTTTGACTAAACAAAAGAATAAATATAAACTTATATATAATTATTAAAAAACCACATATATTTGTTTGAATTATAATTCATAATGATCTAGGAGGATCACGCTATTCTATTATGATTGGCCATGGGTTTTTGCTTCATATATATTCATAGGTCCAAGATTTTGCCTAATTTAATCTATAACAACATTCAATAATAATATAGCTCACAACAAATAGTATGTGGTTATAAAATTTTGGTGTGGGGTTATCTTATCCATCAAAACTCTCATACCACAAGACATGTGGTCACACCGTACAAATTTTATGTAGATATGAGATGAGTAAATGAATAAACCATCATACATTTATCCATATTTTATCTGAATATACATTTTAATAAATCTATAATATATATCATTCAATTATGACTATAATTTCAAAACAGACATCACAACACAATGATTCAAATATATTCAATAACTATTACTTTTTTGTTAAAAGTAATAAGAGATGAGACATTGAGATATATGTCCATCAATTTCAGGGAGTATTCCAAGTATATTTTTCCTAATATTTAGTTAAAGAATATAGGTTCTTACATTATCTAAATTCAAGAGGTACTTGAGGTATCTGTGTGAAGATAGATCATCTTGTTGATACTTATCATTCTCTACAGTTCTTAGAGTTCATGACCTTATCCAAAATTTATTCCTTGATCTTTTTTATAATTTGATACAATTTTTCATAATATGTTCATAACCATTGATGACAATTTTTAGACAATTATAGAAAACACTAACTGAATCTTGTAAATATATTTTTATGTGTATGTTCTTTATCAGTCTATTTTTTTTCATAAAACTGGTAAATTCATGATATATCACACAAAATAGTGATGGAAATGATTTTGAGAGTTGGGGATTTGGTAAAAACTTATTCATATCCCTCCTCCTTCATTCATCACCTACACTCATACAGTCTTCACAATATTAAATTATTGAATATATTAACTAGTAATATACTCCTAAATGCATTAATCAAATTTATAAAATATATTTTCTCTCCTGATAAAAATTATATTTTTTAGTATTTTAAAAACATTATTCTATTAGTATTCTCTTTTCAGTAATTGATCTCTAATAACATTTTTTTTATTAAGAAATTTTATCTATGATATAACATTACATCTGATGAGAATAATATGACTTATATATATATATTCCAAAGAAATGAACTTTTTTGATTTGTTTTGAAAATGATTTTTTGATATAAGATTCATTATATACAAATAAAATCCTAACCCTATAACCATATGTAGAAAATATAATAAATGAAAACTTTCCTTATAAAGACCATCCTAAAATCAATATCATGACATAAAAAGGTTCAATACTTACCACCACTCACCAACTAATAGTAGAACTAATATATAATATTAGTGTGGATTAATTGTAAACCTAATTATTAATATAGAAACAATTTGAATATAAGGGAAAACAATGTCGTGATAGTATATACCAATAATAAAACCACAATGAGATAATCATTCTTAAGAAATAACCATCCCTAAAATTTTCAATGGGATATAAAGAAATCATGGGGTCAAATATGTGGAACCTATAGTGGAATATTTAGTAATGTTCATTTCTATAATAAAGATTCTATACTGATATAACACAACCTTATTTTCCATGAAACGAATTCTCAGGAGTGGATAAAGTGAATGAAAAACATAATTATGACCCAAATTAATAAGGCCAAAAAAATGTTGATTTTAAATCCTGAAAAGGTGGTAGTGATGCCAGGGGTGGAAACAACAGTGAATCTTCCGCAATAGAGAGAGACATATATCCTTCGTTGATTAGTTGTGGTGATTGATGTTATAAATTATAGTGGAAATCCTTTCATGATTAATCTAGGAATGATGAAACATTATATTCAAAAAAACTAATGTGAACTGAGACCACAAATTTTTGTCTCTTAAAACATTGAAATGAGACCACCAAAATATGCACATAAAAATCGATAATGTGAAATGGTTTAAATGTTAAAAGTGGTTTCTATGATCCATATTTCAATTAAGAATTGCATATTGTTTTTAATTTCTCTAGTCACATAAATTTTTAGGGAGACCATAATATTTATGAAATCATACATGACTCTAGAATAGTATCATAATCATTCTTTTTCAAATAAATCAAAACAAGTATAATAACTTAATTTTTTTATTATCCTATATTGTAGGGGTTTTCAACCAAGTGTAATATAATGTATACCATGTAATGTGGTCACATAAATTTTCTGGATATAGACACCATTTATTACATGAACATGATACCCAATGAGAAAACATATTTGCAATGACCTACCAATTTTTAGAATCATTTTTTAAGAATTTTATTACATAAAAATAATTAGATATGAAATATTTTTAGGGTATTAAAACATTTCACCTAACTTTTCTTATGTATTCCCTACATTTAAGCATCCTTATAAAGATGTTATTTTATACACTATTCGAGATTAACATGTTACTATCATTTTAATATTTATCAAAATAATTAATTAATTATTTTTATTACTCTAACGGAAATAAAAAATATTCACATCTACACATATACAAATATATTTCAGTTATAATATTTATGAAAACATTTTATGAAAATTCTTAAAATCATACAAACCTAATATTTACGTTAATGAAATTATATTGTGATACTATGTTAACCCCCACCATATTATAAGAAATTATGGTCTCTTAGTCTAGTGGGAATTATTACCCAAAGTCCCATGATATTTATATCAATACATACTTGAGGTATTAATTCTGATACAAAAATAACAACCAATATATATATATCCATAATTATCTATTATTTTTTAATTTATAACAAAAAAATAAATCATTGTATAGGTTGAAAAAAATATTTCATCATACCTAGAATATAACCATTTATATTCATGGTGCCACTTTTATAATAAGAAATTTAAAAAACAATAACTGAATTATAGATATATTCATAATATAAATATAATATTTATATGGATACAAATGGTATGTTTTATATAAATAAAAGAACAATTTATATATTTATATATTATATATTAATATTGAAGAACATTTCATAAAATAAGTAATTAAAAATAATTTCAACCTAGTTATTTTTACACATATCCTATAACATATTAATATATAAACATTATTCCTGGAGGACCATTTCATTTCTATTGATGGCTGGGTGAACTTCGCTGGAGTTTTCTGACAGGAGGTCTTGGGCCGGTGTCGATGGTCGCACCGGGGGATGTTCAAGGTAACCCTTTCTGAGGTTTGGCCATCTTTTCTGATGTTATTGTGCCCTAGTTTTTGGTTTCATGGACATTTCCATTGTTTTATGATATTTTCGTGTAATGGTGAAAGAGTTTTTTTTGGTATCATGTAGTGGGGTACCGGGAAACCATAAACCGGATTTTGAAAATGAAAAAAATGAATATCCTCTCAAATATGTAAACACCTTAGTAATAAAATATATTATTCTCTATGAAAATAAATTATTTCATATTACATTAAAACATTTCATGTTGTATTTTAAATAATTTTCATTGTTTTAATAACATAAATATTTTATTCCATTAAAACTTTCATTGTATCAACCAAAAATAATAAAAATTTAAATAAATTTATTAAATAATATATTTGTTATAAAAAATAATATTTTAATTTATGAATATTTCACAAATCAATATAATCAGTTTTATAGTAATTTTTATTTAAAAATTTAGAATCATTTAATTAATTACTTTTTAATTAAAAAACAAACTATATAAAAATGAGAAGCATTTACTATGGGAATTCAAGTATTTAAACATTGATCTCATCCACCAATGAAAATATTATAAGATACAAATTCAATTTTTAAAATCATATATTTTTCCCACATCAAAGAATGTTTTTGATAATTTATTAACAAAATTAGTATCAAATCATAGTACAATTTTTTGATTTTATATTCACTATGGTATGTTTCTTCAAATATGGAAATGAATTTCAAAATGAATACCATAACACTTATATTTTATAAAAAAATACGTAAAGCCCTAAAATATTTATACTTTTAAACAATGATTTCATTTTTCTAGCCACATGATAGTTTCAAATGTGTAAATATAGTTATACTATAATCCAACGTATTTTTTAATTAAATCAATTATATGAAGAATATTATTATATGATATTTTAATACGTAAAAAATCAAGGTATTTTTTTTGAAAAAATGAAATAATTTTTAAAAAAACTAATATATAATAATATCGTTGTATTTAAACCATGTTAGGGTTTTAAAAACATGAAATGATTTTCTAATTTTACATAAACCATGATAATTTTCTATGTACTACACCATGGATATAGAAATAGTTTTTTTAGATTCATTATATATTGAATTTTAAATTCCAATAAAAATGAAGTTCCTTTAATAGATCCACTTCCATTCAGTATTATAAAAGGACATATATAATGGAAATAAATTACAAAATCCATAATATCCAAACATATTCATTTTTATTGAATATAGGATGAAAATAACATATCTCACTATAAAAATTATGAACCCCATAATTTTTAAATGTGAATAGTGGGTATCCCATAAAATAATCCAACAAAATCCGTCCTTTGAGGATAGTCTACAAGTGATTTGAAGCACATAACTCATTATATAAGATTAATCTCACACAAATGGAATGTAAGAACCATTAAAAAATAGATAATATTAATGAGATATATGAATTTTGAGAGTATAATATGATTATGTCTCTCTTATATATTCATAAAAACATCATTTCATAATTATTGAACTATCTTTTTTAGAAAATTAATGATAATCCATGTATCTATAATCATTTCATAATTTTATACCATAATTATTGAGTGTTTTATATAGGTTTTACAATTATACATACCGGTATATCAATCGGTTCAACTATAAATATAAATATTTTACATTAAAAAATTTATTAAAATTAATAAAACATTTTTATATCATTATTAAATGATCATAAACTAATTATTATATAATTATTCGATGATTATTCAAGGAGTATGTTATTTCAAAACATATTCACTTCCATGTATTCATTATTAGAAAAAATCACTATATTAGGACTTTTACAATGTTATATTATTATATAGAATGATCGAAGTGGAATTTAATTTCACTGTGTTGTCTTTTTTTATTACATGTTCTTATCAATAAATACCATATTTTATAAGAGTTAAGGAAGTATTTACTACATAAATTTCATATATCAACTCTCTATATACGTCTTTCGAAAAATAAAATATATATAAATAATTGAAAACTTTAGTGATGAGGGAACACGAATAGGGAGATTATTGCATATTTGGTAACGTAAACAGTATTCTAGTAACTCTTGGAAGAATAAAAACTACTAAATGGAATGATGCTAAAACTATATATATTAGTTATGGAGACAGATAATAGAACTATGATGTTTTCAGTTATTCTACCAACCAAATTGAATGTAAATAATTACTAATGTTTTATTATTGGATTGTTAATTAATTATTTCTATTTTATCCCAATATGATTGGATTTTATTTTTTATAATCTTACTAACATTTATATCTAAAAAATGGTGAATCTTTAGGTTATACCACTATCAATGATACTAAATAATGTAAAAATTGTTACATAAAATAGTTTTTATAGTCTATAAAAGGAAATAAAAAAATTATAACCAAGAACTAGATATCATTCTCAAACTGATAAAAAAACATAAATTAATATACAAACATAGATGAATATGCTAAAATCATTCTCAAATAACATGAAAATAAGATGATACAAGTATCATTCTTGGATTAAATTATCCAATAATAATATTACATTGTCAAGGATATATGAATATCTATTTTCATCTTTACATATGAAATGGTTTCAAACACCCACATGGAACCCAATACCCACACATCTAGTTCTAGGGATAAACATTAATAACATTCTCACACAACATGAATTACAACCCACTCTTGGAATAAATGGTTTAATGTATTTGGGAACATATTTAATCTTACATTATCATCATATATAATTAAATGATATCATTCATCATATAACCCATATAATGTAATCAAAATGACCTTTAAATATATAACCACTAAAAGAAATGGGGAAGTATAATAATAAGGTGATCTTGAATGTTCTTTAAGGGTTAAAACATTATTAAAAACAGAAAATGGTTTTATAAATAGATCATTTTAATATAATAGACATGTTAATGTGAAAAATGTAATGATTAATATTATAAGATTATGAAATCATAAGTATTTATTATTAGGAAAAAGATCACAATCATATATCATAAAATAAAGTCTATAAAAATTAATAATGTCATAGTATCATATACCTCTCAATAAAATTAATGGGTTGATAAATCTCTTCAGTTGGAATCATACCAGTATCCATAGTTATCGTAATTTCAACATGAATCCTTAAGGTGAACCATAAATAGGCATATAAAGTCAAAAATATATTCCAATGGTCACTTATAAGAAAAACAATAAGTGTATTTAAGCCTAACCACCAAGAAATCATTAGAATAGGTCTGATATCTCTACCAGTGCATCATAACCTTGGTCAATAATCATTAACAAAAACATGTGATGTAGTTGAATCCAATGGTTTCATTTAATGTCATTGGAACACATCCATCTTAATTTACAAAAAATGTGTATTTATCATTATTTCCAATGGTTTATAGTTCTTATTTAATATTTTACCTTCATGAAAATATTCATTGGTGTTGATAATTTTAGGATATTTCTTTGGTATATTTTCCATAGCTTAATTTTTAACAAATATAGACATGTTTTTTCATCAAAATGATAATGTATCTTATAATATGATTGAATTTACTCCTTCATCATCAGGAGAAAAAATACATTTAATTGTAAATGATTAAATCATTTATTAATTAATGAAACAATTTCATGAAGATTTTTCCATAATTTATTATTTGAATGAATCATCTATCATTCCATAAAATCACCTCATTACAATTATAGAAATTTAAAGAACATTAAATTGATTGTTTTTAACCTATTAACAATAATAATTTTAACGGATTTATTTTTACTAAAAGTTTATTTTATAAATACATTCACCTTTAATGTTTAAAAATTTATAATTTTTAATGTCCAATAATTGTAACATTGTATGTCTTTAATGATTATTTTTATTGGTAATATGTGATGCGAAACAATTATCATGTATTTATGGCTTCCTTTTTTAGTTTTACAAAAAAACACCATCAACAATGTAGTTCTCAAAATTAATCCATATATATTTATATTAATAATTATCATTCTTATTAAATTTCATTGGTAGTATTATAAGAGACTTATTAGTGGTGTGAATGATTTTATCACACCTACCACATGTTTTAACAATAAAATTATTGGATCAATTAAATTTCATATTATCTTTACTGTATTTTATCAAATATAATTTTATAATTTTTGATTTAATCCCCATTAATTTTTAAAATATTTTTGTATTTAGGGATTGAGATATTATACCAACACTCATGTGCCTTGTGTCTATAAACTCCACAATAAGATATCTTCCTTCAATTGGAAATATTCTCAACTATTAGATAAATTCCTCAAAACCATATTGTTATTGTGTCTTATAATTTGGAATCCACTTCTTATTATCTACATCCTCATTTATAAAAGATTTTACAATGATATAACCCTTATTATGGGTCTTAGTTTTCTTATGTTTCTTTACCTTCTAGACATTGGAATCGTTATCAACACCACAAGAACACGCAATGGGTTCTTTCTTATGTGATATATTCAAAATATTATTCCATTTTTGTTTTAAAAACCAATGTAATTAAATAATTGGATGTCTAAAATAATTATTCATGGTAATATAAGATAATCACCAAAAATTTTGGTAACAAAAAAACCTATTAAAAAATTTCTTTAGCATATATCATTAAATGAATTTTGAAATAGATAGCGTCTTCTCCACATAGATTTATATTTGTTTACGTATTATAATTTTATATTATCATTCATTGAAATTAGATTCAATGTGGTAGTATCCATAATCATGTACCTATCATTAAATATCACATAGATATATCTAATATTTAATATTAACTCAAAATAAATTTATATGCTTTGAATCATTATGAGGTTTCATAATTAATCATTCTGATATATTAATTCCATCTCCTCATATTCAAACACTCATTTATTTTCATGTATAACATTATATTCATTCTTATATAAATCTCAGGGTCTCCTAAGTAATTATTTCTTTATAAACACTACCTTCTTATTCGTTCCAATAAGGATTGTTGGGATGATTTTTGTTTCCTATAACAATTTTTTTTTTCTTTCATAAATTGAGTCATAATTTTACAATTTGCTTCCCTTATCCATTTATTTCTTTTTAGGATTTGATTCAAAAATATTCCTTTTTGATATATAGTCATTTACAATATCATTAAAGAACTTAATTCTATAATTGAAACAATATATATTATATATTATTGATAAAATTTAATATTTTTAATTAAATTATTATTTTCACTCATTCTAAAATAATTGCTGAAAAAAATATTCCAATCTTCTGACAATTGAAACACATAAATAGTTATGAATTCATTTTGATAGAAAATATATTATAATTTCATTGAAATCCACAAAATATTTTTTGGATCGACATCTATTTCAAGATACTTATTTTTATACAATAACATTAATTTTTTTTATTCCCCTTATAAGATATTCCTTTACTCATTATGAATAACACTATCCTCAAGTCAAATAAAAAAAGACATTATTTAGTTTTTCAATTGACCTCTAGTAAATGTATTTATCTTCTATCATTGATATATATTAAAAAACATTATCTAATAGTACTATCATTACCATTGAAAACATAGTATTATCATAAATAAATTTATCATAGATTTGAATTGTCTTTAAAATTTCTTTTTTACATGAATGAAGAAATCATTTATAGGTTTATCTTGTCCCATTCATATATCTTTGAATTAATGATGGCATGTCTTCAAACATGACTCCTTTATGTTTTTTCTACCTTTAGGATGTTGTGATGTTTCCTCTATGTATTTTTAGTTGATTTAATATCCATGAACCAAGTAAAAAACTTATCTAAAAGTGACGAGAGAAAAGTATTGTGCACTATACTATCAAATTCACTATTTTTAGAGTATAGGCTCTCCCAACTCTAGGAAGATTTAAAACATTCCAAATTATATAAAAAACATCCAACCTAAGTGATATAATATATAGATAATATTATCCCTATATCAAATAAATCACATATCATCAAACAAAAAAAACATCTTTCTTATTAAAATTATTCATTTACTGCATGTAACTATTCAATGAAAAATGTATATATTGAAAAAGAATCATATATCAAATGGATTGTACCTAGTCATGTTCAAATAAAAAAACACAAGTATAACTTGTTGAGATGAGGATTTGATAGTGTTTTATCTTACTCCAATATCAATAGGAATGGTATTATAAATAAATATATATATTATCCTTGGAAAATGAATTCAATTATACCAACTAATAGGCCCATTTTATAATGAAATACTACTAAGAGGGGGATTATATTAAACTAGAAATCCCAAACTATCAATTCGATTCTAAAAAAATAGTGAAAAATGGTTCTCATAAACAATGATATGATGATAAATGAAAATAGTGTGAGAAATAAATATTCCACAAGGGACAAATACCTAGATCACTGATTCTTTTTATCAAGTTTTTTATCCTATGTGTGAAATGATAGTGGTCCCTCTACCCATATTCATATTTTATTATGAATCTGAAAATTTAATGGAGTAATGAGATGGACCAAAACACTAATTACAAGATAGAATGAAAAGAAACAAAAAAATAGGAATTATCTTCATTTACCAATTCTATAATGAAGACAATAATTTGAATTTCTCAAGAACCATTATTCTTCTCCTACATTGACCCCTAAAACCTTCCTGCACACTCCTTGGATTGGGAGGAAAAATATTTCAAGACATTTATGCTTTATAGAAATTGATTCACTACACGTATTTATATATAGTTTGATACTATGGAATAGAGTCCCAATAACAATAATTTTAATTTTTATCCAAATCCTCTTAATATAAATACATATCCTAAGGTTGAAATATCAAATGGTTTCAACACCTGGTCAGGTACAACATGGTAAATAAATTATTTCAGTATGGTTCATTCATATATAAGATAAAAAAGGTAGGTCGTTATGGCTATTTTCCACCAAACCGTCTATAAAAAAATATATTACATAACAATAATAGGATCCCCCATTCCCATTTTGATGCTCTCTCTTTATGGTGTATATCAAATCCTCATTCAATATGCTATTTTAAAAAACTTGTTGTTATTCCCACATAAATGTGGATGTTTTTACAATTGTGCATGTAATATTAAATTATTGATTGGGCACTCCTTACAGAAATAGTCATGACCATCAAAAGGGAGATCCTATTCAAACGTACGGGTTCCATTACAATTTTTACAGATTAATTCAGATTCATAAAAACACTATGTTTTAATTGCATATTATAATTCATTTTATATATTTCATAAGATTTCATCATTTCATGTTATGCATCTATGAATAAATAATATTTTTAACCATCCATGACCATAATTTTATTAAATAAAACATGAAGACACATCATGAAAATGAATAAATTTCCTTTAGAAAAAATTATTAAAATTCCTCTTATGTAATGTTTATCTAAACACCATGCCATAGGATATAATTTTTTCATATATCATCAACTTCCCAGTGTAAATAGAATTACTATACTAACTATGTATTAATTTATAATGATGGTAAGTTTGTCATGGTTCACTCAATAAATTTTTTTTTAACTTGAATGAATGTAATTGTAGTGGAATTGGGCTATCTCTGGAGTGAAAAATGTTATATATGTGTTCTAATTTTATTTAGTGGGTTTATTTTTTGAAAATATTTTGTGAGATTGAACATGAATGATTTTAAATTTAATTTTTGTTAAAAAAATATTTCTTATAATCAGTTTTCTCCCTGTTTTTGATGATAAATAATTATTCAATTGTTTTAATCTCTTTATTTCTCCCAAATCGTGTGGAATACCTCATTATAACCATAATGTATGAATTTAATTTAATTTTTGGGATGAAATAACCAATGAATCCTATAAAATACACAATACTAGTAATTAGAGTTCATTTATTACCTTTATGTTATCCCACTGATTACAATTACAAAAAATTGAGAAGACCTATGTGTCATATGTGTCTGATCCAGTGAACAAGAGTGGATAAATTTAAAGTGTAAGAAAAAATCAAAATACTCTAATGTCTACACAGTTTAAATGGATCCAGATAAATTAACACATTATAATGAACTATTAAAATATATAATTCATTATCATGGTAAAAGGACAATTTCTACGGATCATACACAAATGGTATAGTGTCTTTTCCATATAGTTTTTATAGAATAATAAAATTAATGGAAGGAGTAAACCGTAATAGTAGCTTGATTGATTGATTTTGGTATTATCACCCACCACCTCATGTGAATATTTTAAAATGTTTAGAGGATTAATATTAGTTATTTAGTGTTCTAATAAATTTATCACATGAGTATAGTAGACTTCCTCGACTCCTCCAAGTGGCACCGTAAAAATCAGTCAATTTTAGTGTCGAGTATTATCTTATTCTTCATTGGATCATCGAAATGTGTCTATTATTTATACAGTATGTGGATTAAGTTGAGTGTATATTCATGAATCCTCAAGGGTCTTAAATTACGTTCATTTTAATTTATTCTAGTTATTTTTTTGGGCTTCAAAACTATGTTTTGATGAAAACATGTTCCTATATACAATTATTATTCTATTGGAGTGTGCTAAAAAAATTTCTTGTAAGACTATGGAATACATTAAAGAATTTTTTTGGAGACCAGAGTTGAGACTCTGTGAGATTGTGAGGCCCGTAGATTCTTGGTTTTATTATAATAAATAAAATAAATATATTTTATCATGTCCATGTAGATTTTTTGAAATATTGGAATATACACCATACTGTTTCTGAAAGTGGAAATCTTATACCACCATTTGTTATTGAACATTCATTTTACCCTATGTGTGACAAAACCAATTTTGGGGTTGGAAATTGTTTCTAAACATTCTTCGTGTGTGCCAATAAAAAAATAAAATAAATAGTTTGTTTGTTTGTTTTTCTAGATAAGTGACCTAAATATATTATATAATTATATAGTAATATGAATATTCATTTTTTTATTCACATAACCCTATAAATTTTATGAAGATCATGGAGGACAATTGGTGGGCATCATGATTGTGGATCAAAGATATAAATACCACATGGATCACTAACGATATCAATTTTCATGGATATCATAAAAAATAAAAAATAAAATCAATTATTCATTAAAAATTTAGAAAAATTCTTTGTAGGTAATTTCAATTATTTGGATTTATTAAATTTTTCTGTCCCATTTTTTATGTGAACCAATTCATCTGAAAAAATTGGTTCTAAGATTGATGGTTATTGTCACGACCCCCACCCCACAAAGTGTACCCCTCCTGGGCCGGAAATGTGAAAAGGGAGCTAATGACCACCCAGTCCCACCTCCAGTAGGCCCCGGGTTGGAGACTAGCACCGAGGGTATAATAAACACACAAATGAGAGGCATTACCCTCTATGATAACACATGGAGAAGAGAGAGATAAGATAGACACAAACCATCTCAAACTCAGAACTGAAATATAAAAGAACCCAATTACATATATGAAATTCCATGAAAAAGTACTACAACTGAAAGGGAAAAATTCAAGTGCCCAAAATAAAGTAAAAATAGCTGCAACCACAAGCCCAAACAGCTCTTGGAAACCCATGCTAGTAGAAACCATCTTGATCTCCATCCTTCTCCAAGTGACCTGAAATACATTTTATATATACGTAGGGTGAGTATAACAGTATACTCAGTAGGATCCTCCCCGAAGCCTCTCATGCAATGGTAAATAAAGCATGCTAAAGCTCAGTGAACAACAAGTGAAACTAACTCATCACCTAAACAAGTATACTAGGTTCCCATCCTCACCATGGATACCCTTTCCAAGTAACACATACAAGATTATATCATATAGTAAATAATATCAAGGGCACCCCACTACTACTTTCCCACTGGTTTTCTGCTTTTCCCCAACAACATATGTCTTCTGCATCTCTCTCCAAAGGCTTGCCCGCAGACAATTGGGCTAATATCCACAATCTAAATCACGGTCACCACAAAGGCTTGCCCACAGAATCCTGGGCGAAGCACCACACCATCCTCCCAATCAAAAGTAACCAGGTAGTTTCTGAGATCCACAACAGCTCGCATAACGTGTATCATACGTCGGGTATTATACCTCAATCCATTACAACCCATACACCGAGTAAGGATCCACAAGCCATCACAACCTATAAACGTTACACCTATAGTAGTCCATAGGATACTATATCCAGAATATAAGTGTGTGAATAACCACAAGCCATTATAGCCCTCTACACACATATATGGGGAAACCTAACTGCGGTTCATAATGGAACTATTATCTACCAAGAGAAGAGAGCGGGGTAAAAGGGGGTATTCGGCCTTTCATCCTCCCACCAGAATGTTTGGGAAAAACACCCCCCCCCCTTGGGCTCAAAATCCCCGGGGTGTCATTTTCCCTTACCAACAGGGTGGAGTAATGTATAGAAGTAGAAAAAGTACAGAATATATTACAAATCACAACCAAACTATGGGCATAACCTAGTCTTAGTTTCAACTGCAGTTAACTTCTCTCAGACTCTGGCTACTATTTCAATGGCTAGGTATCTTTTAAGTAGACAACCAATTAAAGAACTTGATTAGATTACTTTATCCCCCTTTTCATCAATTCCACTTTACGTTAATTAATTCTTTACACATTAATTAACAATGAACAAAACCACATTAAATTCATCTACATCACATCCAATGTAAAATTTTCATTCAAGGTTACAACCTCATCATTATATTCCAGCATCACCATCCCCATGGGTTAACATAAAGTATTCAAGCATTCATTGCAGAATTACTTTCCAATATTCCCAGGCATTCTAGAAAAGAATCCTATGATACTAAACACAAGGGGCTCAACACGGTGAGTAGATGTACTACCCGTCGAGTCAGTACCACCTATAGAAAGAGTGTAGACCCATTCTCTCTGGAGAGGCTAAACACGGAAAGCATGTGTCATACCCCACGTGTCTTCACCCCTTTCGGAAGAAGAGTAAGCAAGACCATCTACCTTGAGCAGTGGGAAAAAGCATACAAGATAATCAACAAAAGAATCCACAAGCATCCAACAACCACATCCATTCCAATCTGTCATCCATGGTGTCCTCCCCGACACCTACAAGCATAAACCGATGCATCTCGCCACTCTAGCCGTCATCCGCTACCACAACCACAAGGCCTCCTTGCCCCCACAAATCGCAACACCCTCCCAGGGTCACATCACCGCACAAGCAGAAGGAAAATAGACATCACATCAATTTCGGATCTTTTCCCTTTAACAAGGCATCCGGCCTTCAAAAAACAAGCACCAACAGATTTCATCTTTACCAACCAACTAAATTAAAGAATTTATTGGCCCCAATTTGATTAACACCAAGTTGGAACAACATCCAAAACAACAACAACTAGAATCATTTGCATGCCTCTTTATCTTTATCCAATTAATTATCAATTAATCCCAGCTTTACATTCTTTATTCATTTCATCAAGATCAACATTATAACACGAAAGGAATATATATATCACACTATGTAGCAAATCAAGAGGCAAACCGTTATCACGACACAAATGTAACAATATGAGATCATACCAATTCTTTTAATCTGATTCATGTTTTTAATTAGGTCAATTTCATTGTGATACAAAATGGATAAATCATAATAACTCTACGATTGCACATAAACAATTAGAGAAGCCTTGAATCCCCTACCTCAACGGTTTTGACTGAAACCACAACTGTCGAAGAATGCCCAAGAAGAACGAGTCGATTCACCAAGGATCCTCCCTAGATCTCTTCTCCAAACACAACCAAGACCAAATGTCATCATAATCGACATCCACACACTTATATCTACCCATAATAGGTGTAGATCTAAGATCCCGAGAGAAGAGGAAGAGTATATCTAGGTAGATCTAAGAAGCTAACCAAAAGGATCACATACCTCGAGAAACTGGCTTTGATTCGCGAAGAGAAGCCTGCTGATAGCCTCCAAAACTCTTGGGAGAGGTTTTTCTACCCCCAAGGAATGTTAATCCCATGTTATGGCCTCTTAAGGGATTAAACGAACCATTTAATGGCAAAAGAGTTCAGATCCACAATTTTAGGATCTCACTTTAAGTGCCCACACAGTTAGTCCGCATGGTTTGACAAACTGTGCGCTAACCGTGCATTAGCTTTGGCCTCGCCAAACACTCCTCACATGGTAAGTCCGCACAGTTAGAAAACCTGTGCACTAACTGTGTGTTAGCCACTACCTCCAACACAAACCTTGCACAGTTTGGCTGCACGTTTTAGGCAAACCGTGTGCCAACCGTGCGAAATCTATCACCCTTTAGCTTTCCTTAAAAGTCCACCCAAACACACCCCAGGCCACCTTACCTTCTAGAACACCTCTAACACCTCATTTTCACAAATGGATATACCGGAGATGTCCGATCCATTACATCAAATACCTCTCAAAACATTCTCGTCCTCAAGAATCCAAAACCCACCTAAAGAGAAATTGAAACTGGGTATGAACAACCACCCACCGAGATACCTCTCAACAAAGAACAAGACTCCAAAGCAACAAAGGTATCCATCTCATAAACATCAATTTTTCATAACCACATTGGCTATACTGATAAATGTAAAGATTCAAACATCAAACAACTCTGGGTACTGAGCACGTATCTGTGATTCACGTTCCTAGGTACACTCCTCCTTGGCACCGTGTCTCCACAAGACATGAACTAAGGGGATGGAATTCCCATACAACACCTTCTCCTTGCGGTCTTGGATCTCCACAGGTTTCTCCTCAAATGTGGAATCATCATAAACATCGATCTCTCCCCAATCGATGAGGTGGGAGTCATCATAAAGATAAAGACATAGCTGTGATACATGGAAAACATCATGTATCCAACTCATCTGAGGGGTAAGTGCTACTCGATACGCCACATATCCAACACAAGCTAACACCTCGAAAGGCCCAAAAAAATATGGATAAAGCTTACTCCAATGACCATACCTTCGCTGCCTATGATGGGGAGTCACCTTCAGAAAAACATGATCCCCAACATTAAACTCCAGTGGTCTCCTCCTTTGATCAGAATATGATTTATGACGATCTTGTGCAGCCTTCATCCTCTCACGAATCACTTGAACCATCTCTATTGTATTCTGAACTTGTTTCGGTGCGAGAATTGCTGACTCTCCGACCCCAGTCCAGCACAACGGAGAATGGCAAGGCTGACCATTCAAGGTTCCAAAAGGCGCCATAACGATGGTGGTCTGGAAACTATTAAAGTAGGAAAAATTCACCAAGGGTAAGTGCCTCATCCATGAACCTCGAAAATCAGGAACACAAGAGCATGACATTTGTTCAGGAGTCCAGATGGTTCACTCCGTCTGACCATCCGTTTGAGGATGAAAAGTTGTGCTAAGTATTATTTGAGAACCGAAAGCATGTTGGAGACCTCTCCACCCCCTGGAGGTAAAACGAGGATCGCGATCATAAATGATCGTCCTAGGGACTCCATGAAGTCTCACCACCTCCTCTAGATAATGCCTTGACAAAACATCCACTGAGCTCGACTCCTTGATTGCTATAAAGTGGGCTGATTTTGTGAAATGATCCACTACCACCCAAATAGCATCATGTCCTCCTGGAGGCGAGGTAAACCAGTAACAAAGGCCATTGAGACGTCCTCCCACCTCCACATAGGAATATATAATGGCTGGAGAAGACAACTAGGAACACGGTGTTCAGCCTTCACCTTCTGGCAGACTAAACCTCAAGACACAAACTCCGAAACCGCACGCTTCAGCCTAGGCCACCAAAACTGACTCCTCAAGGATTGGTACATCTTTGTCACACCAGGATTCATTGCTAAAGGATAACCATGGAACTCTCTGAGGACCGTCTTGCGCATCGCCAAGGGAACAAAAGGCCTTCCTTGATACAACACTTTGTGTTGTTCATCCTCAGACCAATCATCAAGGGCCTCACCACAAACAACTTGGTCTCTCCAGACCTCCACCTCAAGGTCCACCAATTGGGACTCTTCCACATTCTTCACCAGGGATGACTGCACCTTCATTTTAAAAAGACAGCCTCTACCCTCGAATTCTCTTATATAAATATGTAATGCTGACAGTTCATTCATTACTCTCCATGAATAACTGGATTCACGCACAACATTACCACATGACTTTCGGATCAGTGCATCAGCCAAAACATTCCCTTTTCTAGGTGTACACGTCATTTTGAAGTCGTATTCCTGTAAGAACTCCATCCATCGATGTTTTCATATGTTCAAGTCACGCTGGGAGAAAACATACCTCAAACTCTTATGATCAGTGAAAACCAAAAATCTTTCACCAATGAGGTAATGTCTCCACAACATTAGATCAAACACCACGACTGCCATGTCAAGATCATGGGTGGAATAGTTGTGTTCATGGGGACGCAACTACCGAGACCTGTATGAAATGACCTACCTCTATTGCATAAGAACACAGCCTAACCCTAGATGTGAAGCATCGTAGAAGACATCAAACTGAACTCATTCAACTAGAAGACAATGGACTGTACCACATACTAACTTATATTTTGGATACATAAAAGCTGCCTGACACTGATCAGTCCATATGAAAGCCTGATCATTCCTAGTCAAGGCTGTCAGAGGAGTCGCAACCCATGATAAATTTGGTACGAACCTCCTGTAGTAGTCTGCGAGACCATGGAAAGGTCGCACCTCTAACACCGTCTTGGGAGATTCCAAAGACACAACTAATTCAATCATCGATGGATCCCCAGATACTCCCTGTTGGGACACTACATGCCCCAAAAAATGGACTTCTCAGTCCCAAAACTCACACTTCTCCAACTTCTCGAATAGTAGATGTCGATGAAGAATTCCCAAAACTGCTCATAGATGCTCTGCATGCTCCTCTTCAGATGTGGAGTACACAAGGATATTGTCGATGAAAACTACCACAAACGTGTCTAGGAACTCACGGAGCACAACATTAATCAAACTCACGAACATATCTAGAGCATTTGTCACACCAAACAGAATTACAACGAACTCATAATGCCCATGACGACAACAGAAAGCAGTCTTCGGGATATCCTCATCCTTCACACGCATCTGATGATATCCTGAGCACAAGTCGATCAATGATAACCAACTTGAACTCTTCAGTTGATCTAATAAATCATCAAACCATGGAAAATGATATGGATTCTTTATTTTCACTTTGTTTAAGAGACGAAAATCAACACATAACCACAAACTTCCATTGGACTTTTTCCAAAACAAAACTGGTGCACCCCATGGTGACACAGTTGGCCAAAAAAACCGCACTTCAACAAACCATAAAGATGTATACGCAGCTATCGCAACTCAGAAGGGGCCATCCGATAGGTTGAAATAGAGATAAGAGATGATCCTGGCTGTAGCTCGGTCCAGAACTCGATCTCTCGTCAAGGGGGTAAGGCTACAACCTCTTCTGGAAGGACATCAGGGTACTCCTTTATGACCCTAGGAAATTCCAACTGCTGAACCTCTAAATAACTCTGCATCATATCATCCACCATGGATGATAATGGTGGAATGTGGTTATGACCCATTTGAGGATCTCTCTCACCAATATTAAACACTTTCTCTCCATCTGCACCAAGGAAAACGACCTTCTTTCTGACGAAATCCATGATAGCCTGCATCGAATACAAAAAATCCATGCTGAGGATGACATCATATGGTTTTATTTGTAAACATAGTAAATCTACCCATGAGCAGTGTTTCCCCATCACTAGCTCACAGTCTCAACATACTTGAAACAAGTCAGCTTGACCTTCAACTGGCATAGAAAAAGCCAAGGGCACTGAAAGCCTCTCTACCACAAGTCCCAAAGCATGGACAAGGGTAAGTGATATGAAGGAGTGTGTCACTCTTGAATCAAACAAGGAATAAAACATGTTAGAAAACAAGAAAAGGGTACCTCAAACAATATCTGAATCATCTGGTGCTGGCAACGCTGGAGCATGAAGCTGACCACGACCTCCTCCACAGCCTCTCTGACCTACATGACGACCACCACCACGGTCGCGCTCTGCTCTCTGAGGATAGAGAGCATCATTGGGTTTTCCTCTACATGCCACATCTCTCCTCTGGTGATCTAAAGCTGGTGCATCTTGCTGCTACTGCCTTGGATGGAATTGCCTCAACGGGGGAACCTAGAGAGTAGTGCCCAGTGCATGATGACCACTCTGAAAGGACGGACACTCCCACTACTGATAGACATGACCACCAAAAGAAATACATGTTCATGCTCCCTTGGCATAGGCCTGAGAGTTGCTGCCTCTGGAGAAACAAGATGTGAAGGGCTCGGACCTAACCCCGGCTGAACGAAAACACTACTTCCCTAAAAACGGGGAACCATGGACTGTAGCTCTACTTTGTGAGGAATCATGCTAATTCCCCTCACGTGATGATCCGGTCCTGGACAAAGTCCTCTCGACAACCTCCTCCCTTGCCACCACCTCGATATATGTCTTCAACATAAATGGGCTGACGTGGCGCTGGAACTATGGATGCAAAGCCTCCTCAGAATGCCCCGCCCTGGCCTCTTCATCTAGTAAAAGGTCTAAAGAATATTGTAAAAGGTTTCTGAAATTTATTCCAAACTCTCAAACAGTGAAGCTCCCCTGTCGAAGGGTAAGAAGCACCTGGTGACTGGACGCCTTTGTAGTCTAGGAATGGAACTCGACTCTGAACATGTCTTGGAACTCCTCCCATGTGATCGTTGAATCCTCATGATCCCCGGGTAACAACAACCACCACTTCCTTGCCGCTCCATGCAACATCGTCGCAGTTAAAGACACACAATGCTCTTTTCAAGAACATATCGAACTGAATCCTATCTCGACCAACTCCATCCAGTCTTCCATGACTGCATCTGAAATGGAGCCCATGTACTTTTGTACACTATGGCGTTGAAAATCTTGGAGTTTCCTTCTCAAAGTATCATCGTCATCAACCTCTACCCTACGGTGACCTACTGGAAAAGCCTGCTGGACATCTTCTACGCAAACCTGACGAGGACGTTGACCTAGAGCCATACCTGAAAAATAACCAACACATAGAGTTCCTCGGCCAAGAATATGGAAGACTCAACATTTATTAATTAATTGTTTTATTTTTATTCGTTTTAGGTAAACATATCCCAAGGTCTACCCATTCAAACACATGCACTAAGAAGAATGATACAGGATCCTTTCCTAGGTATCTACCCTAAAACTAGTATCACCTTGTTTAGTAGCCATTGAAAACTTAAAGTTCCATGCATTAGATCATAGGGGTACCTAAACGCCTATGTCTCAGCTAGTCTCCAGTGTTTACCTCACTTTCTAAACATGAAGGACATCATTTTCCTACCAACCCATGCAACCTCACATGTTCCTAACTCCAAACTCCATCCTATCCCTCATAAAGACCTCTTATACCACTCTATCATGACCCCCTACCCACAAAGTGTACCCCTCCTAGGCGGGCAATGTGAAAAGGGAGATAATAACCCCTGAGTCCTGCCTCCAATTGGCCCCGAGTTCTTGACTAGCATTGAGGGTATAATAAACACACAAATGGGTGGCATTATCCTCTAAGAGAACACATGTGGAAGAGAGAGATAAGATAGAAACCAACCAACTCCAACTCAGAATAGAAATATAAAAGAACCCAAGTATATAAATTAAATGCCATGAAAAATAGTACAACTGAAAGGGAAAACTGCAAGTACCCAGAAGAAAGTAAAAATAGCTGCAACCACATGCCCGATCAACTCCTGCCACTCCAGGCTAGTAGAAACCAGCTAGATCTTCAACCTGCTCCAAGTGACCTGAAAAACAGTTTATATATACGTAGGGTGAGTCTAATAGTAACTCAGTAGGATCCTCTATGAAGCCTCTCATTCAAAGGTATATATGGCATGCCAAATCGCAGTGAACAACAAGTGAAACTAACTCTTCAGCTAAACAGGTATACTAGGTTCCCAACCTCACTGCGGATACCCTCTCCAAGTAACACATACAAGAATATATCATATAGTAAAGAATATAATGGCTACCCCGCTACTACTTCCCCACTAGTTGTCCGCTTTCCCCGACGACATACGACATGTGCATCTCTCTCCAAAGGCTTGCACGCAGACACCTGGGCTAAGCTAAATAATCTACATCACGTGCACCACAAAGGCTTTCCAATAGACACCTGGGCGTAGCACCGCACCATCCTTTCAACCAAAAGTAACCAGGTAGTATCCAAGAGCCACCATAACTCGCATAACATGTATCATATGTCGGTATTATACCTCAATACATTACAGCCCATACACCAAGTAAGGATCTTCAAGCCGTCACAGCTTATACATGTTACACATATAGTAGTCCATAGGAAACTATATACAGAATATATGTGTGTGAGTAACCACAATCCATTACAGCCCTCTACACACATATATGGGGAAAAATAACCTCGGCGCCTAATGGAACTAGTATCTACAAAGAGAATAGAGCGGGGTCAAAGGGGGTAGTTATTCATTTATCCTCCCACATGAATGTTGGAAAAAACACCCCCTAGGCCTCAGAATCCCCGGGGTGTTAGTTTCCATTACTGACAGGGTGGAGTAGCGCATAGAAACACAAAATTTATAGAATATATTATAACTCACAACCACACTATGGGAATAACCTAGTCTTAGTTTCAACTGCATCTAACATCTCTCAGACTCCAGGCTTCTATTTCTAAGACAATGTATCCTATATGCGCACAACGAATTAAAGAACATCATTAGATTACATCATCGCCTTTCTCATCAATTCCACATTACGTTAATTAATTATTTACACTTTAATTAATAATGAAAAAAACCACATTAAATTCATTAATATCACAGCCAATGTCAAATGTTCCTTCAAGGTTACAACCTTATCATTATATTCCAGAATCTCCATCCCCATGAATTAACATCAATTATTCAAATATCCATTTCAAAATTACGTTCCCATATTCCCAGGAATTCAAGAAAAGAATCCTATGCTACTAAACACAAGGGGATCAACACGGTGAGTAGATATAATACCTGTCGAATCTGTGCCGACTATAGTAAGAGTGTAGACCCATTCTCCCTGGAGATGCTAAACATGGAAAGCACGTGGCATACCCCCACGTGACTTCGACCCTTTCGGAAGAAGGGTAAGCAAGACCAGATTCTTTGAGCAGTAGAGAAAATAAAAGCAGATAAACCACCAAAGAATCCACAATCATCCAACAACCACATCAATTCAATTCCATTATCCCTGGTGTCCTCCCCGAAACCAAAATGCATAAACCGATGCATCTTCCCACTCTAGGCGTCATTTGCTGCCACAACCACAAGGCTGCAATGCCCCCACTTATCACAACACCCTCCTAGGGTCACAACACATCACAAACAGT
Organism: Viscum album; assembly: GCA_963277665.1. Taxonomy (NCBI): domain Eukaryota; kingdom Viridiplantae; phylum Streptophyta; class Magnoliopsida; order Santalales; family Viscaceae; genus Viscum; species Viscum album. The sequence continues at coordinate 1,376,979,756 of OY728147.1, read as the reverse complement.
TGGAAAAAAAATCACATCAATTTTCACACTTAGACCTTTAACAAGGAATCTGGCCTTCAAACAATAAGCACCAACAGATTTCAGGTTTACGAACCAACTGAATTAAACACTTCATTGGCCCCAATTTGATTAACACCAAGTTGGAACAACATCCACAACAACAACAACTGAATTCATTTACATGCCTCTTTATCTTTAGACAATTAATTATCAATTAATTATGGCTTTATGTTATTTATCAATATCATCAATAGCACCATGCTAACAAGCAAGGCACATATATATCAAACTATCTAGAAAATCAAGAGGCAAACTGTTATCATGTCACAAAGCAAAAACAAGTTATCAAACCAATTCTTTTAATCTTATAAAAGTATTTAAGTAGGTCAGTTTTATTTTGAACCAAAAGTGATAAATAATTCTAACTCTAAGATGGCACATAAACAATTAGAGAAGTCACGAATCCCCTACCTCAAAGGTTTTGATGGAAACCACAACGGTTGAAGAACGCCAAAGAAGACCGCGCCGATTCACCAAGGATCCTCCCTATATATCTTCTCCTAACACCACCAAGGACAAAGCTCGTCATAATCGACATCCAGACACATAGATCTCCCCATAACAGGCATTGATCTAAGATCCTGAGAGAAGAGGAGGAGTTGATGTATATATATATAATAAACCAAACAAAAGGATCACATACCTCAAGAAACTAGCCTCGATTCATGAGGAGAAGCCTTCAGATCTCCTCCAAAATTCTTGGGAGAGTTTCTTCTACCCCCTAGGAAGGGTAATCCAATGTTATGGCCGCTTAGGTGCTTAAATGAACCATTTAGAGGCAAAATATTTCAGATCCACAATTTTAGGATCTAACTTTATGTTCCCACATGGTTAGTCCGCACGGTTTAACAACATGTGCGCTAACCATGAGTTAGCTTCTACCTCTCCAAACACTCCTCGCATGGTTACTCTACATGGTTAGACAAACTATTCACTAACCGTGCATTAGCCATTGCCTCCAATACCAACATTGCACTGTTTGGCTGCACAGTTTTGGCAAACCATGTGCCAACTGTGCGAAAGCTATCACCCTTTATCATTCCTTAAAAGTCAACCAAAATGCACCCCAAGCCACCTTACCTCCCAGAACACCTCTAACACCACATTTTCACAAAATAATGGAACGGAGAGGTCTGGTCCATTACAATTATTTTTAGTTTAATATTAATTATTCTATGAATTTGGTAATCATTTATTTATTTGTTTAATGTTGGATTTTTTTGTTAATATAATGGAAACAATTGATGTCCCACTTGAAAAATTATTGAGATTCATTAATCTATTAGATTTCAAAGATTCCCCCATCCATTGTACATATGTTCATGACTAGTATTTCTTTAGACTGATGATTTGACCAATGCATAGTGGATAGTGACTATGATATCGATCATTAGTGCAATGGATCATCACCTCTTGTTCAAGATCTCGATTGAGGAATAAATCAAGGTTTTCAAATGACTTTTGATGATTATATAAAGATCCAGATCAAATTTGGGGATTCTTGTAGTGTTTTGCCATGTAATGATGATGTGATTTTATAGGATGGATTCTTGAGTGGTGAGAATGACAGAAATTTGGTGGAAAATTATAGAAAATCTCATTTAAATCAAAATCCCTGATCAAAAATAGGGATCATGGATGCATTAAACGGTAGAGGCATTGAAAAGATTCAGGAATAATCTATAATTTTAGTTAAATTTCATACTATATGATGTGTTTTCTGAAGAAAAAATTTCGTGTACTCCCCATTCTATGGATGTAGAGTTTATACAAAGAGAACAGTATCACAAACTATGTGAAATATTTCAAACACCACGAGGCATTTTCCTAAAGTCTTGGTTTTTAACCAAGAGGGTACATTAGTAAGTACATAGTTAGATTTATCGGAATAGTTTGAGTACAGGTGAACAACAGGGTACATGGACACAACTATGTACATGGTCATGGCCATCGAAATTTTTTTTAAAGAATTACACATGTGAAATAATATGTACATATGAATGGGTTAAAGGAATGAAGAGTGTTATATGGGTATATTATTGTCATGTACCCTCTGTTAAATGATGTGAATTTAGAAGAAATTCATATTGTATAAGAATAGATTGCTAGAATTTCAAGGTTTAGTGAGACATGCTACATACCCTTATCTAAATGTCTTGTTCTCCATTAATGGAATGTTGGATACCTCATTCTTCTCAATTCAAATCTAGTAGTTGAATGAGTGACTTATATTGAAAAATTTCATTGTAGAGTAGTATCAATTGATTGTTTTACATTTTTCTATCCCAATGATGGTATAGTGTGGTATTATGTCCTCATATTATGATTATGATCACCTTTATAGGATAATCCTTATATTGAGTTCATGGTGTCCCTCTAAATAACCAAGGGTGTCATCCTCTATCATCTATCCATTCAACATATTTAGGTTTTTTGGTATTGGGCTAACCTCCATGAATAGGTCTTTGATTCCCCAATCTAGTAGGTTAGTTGAGTAGGATCCATGGTAATGTTATATATATCATCCCAACCATATAAGGTTGTTGTAATATGGTTTGTGGTGTCTCCCAGAGGTCAAAGGTGTGATACCCTCTATAGGTGTCATGATAATTTGGGATCCAACATGTATCAACAATGGAGATACCTAAATTTCAGGACCTCTCAGATGAGAGAAATAAAAAAATCATGACTCATATAGTGGATTCTCATTGGTAATAATTACCTTTAATCTTTGAGACAAATTATCCGGTTGGTAGAATGGTTGATATCCATTTTAGATTTAGAATATCTCTTTAGTATATCTAGTTCTCACTATTCTTACAATGTTTTCTCAAATATTGATAAACTTACCTTATTATGATAAATATAATATTATTATTCTTTATTGTTTTGTGATTTCAGGGTTTCTTATATGGTATTTTTATACACACTCATACATTGGATTTACCCCCACATGTCACATGTTAGATAAAAAATAGACATTTTTAAGGGGTTGTAGGGGGATCAATAGTATGTTAAGTAAATATTGTGATAGACAGACTGAGATTCCAAGAAATATTTCATTTGACAATAGTCCCCACCTTCTTAGACAGATAAAAATTATTTATAGTTTTTTTGGGCTTGTATTTGGGCCATATGATTTCCCATTCTTTTATCATACCCTGATTATGGGATATAAATTTATGCACGTATATTGTATCAATTTGACATTAATTTTAATATTTTATGTGAGTGGGAATGTGTTATTGAAAATAGGAGCCAATTTTAATGCCCCTATTTGTGTATTATTCTATCTTGTTGTTGGTTTCCAGCCTCTGGACTATTGGAGGTGGGCATGGTGTCATCATGATCACCTAACCACCATCTTTATGTTCCCTTGTTGGTCATGACCTTCTAGAGTTATATTAGAGGGTATTTTTTCTTAGTAATGTGGTTTTATTATATTCTATCTATGTGGAATGGTTTTTACTTTTTGTAAATAGTGAAAACTTTAATCATGTTTTGATCTGTGTTTAGGGAATCTAGTGTGAGTGAAATGGTTTATTTATTCATTCACTAAGATAGTGAAGTACATATAGACACAGGTGGTAGAGGAAATCAATTGTGCATGGATCATATAATAATGGTTGTTTATAATGTCCTTCTTGCATCATATCACTAGATATACTCATTGAATTTAGTACAACTCTGTATAATGAATTTATATTGATCACCTGCATGGTTTCTGTGGTTAAGATCAGATTATGACACAATGGGTGATTAGGCCTCTATAAGGGGATTTTTATGATGGGGTTTTACATCTATTTTAATTGAAATGGTTCTTTCACTCATTTTTAAGTGCCTAAACATGCCTATAGTCATTCATGTTGATGCATCCTATCAGACTAAGACATGGATTCATATGTTTGTATTAGATAATGATATGTTGGGATCAAATATGCATTTGTGTGCTTCTATTTATAAATACCATGTTATCTAGGTCATGAAGGACCTATTTATAGTAGGGGTGTGATAGAGTCATGGAAAAAGAGGCCATGTCGTTCTTTAGGACATCATAGTAATATCAGCTTGTCGGGGGCAGAGGCAATATTATGATTCAGATATACATGGACATTTCTAATGATATTTTCTTACCCTTCAGGCTGTATTCACATAGATGTTCAATAAACCACCCAAGTAGAGGAATCAGTTAGAAGAGAGAGGTATTTGGGGTAGAAGGTGGGGAAGAGGATCATAGAGAGAAATATGAGGTTATCAGTGCTTTAATCTATAGTTTCCAATAACACCACCATGTGATCTATTCTTTGCTTAGGGATGTGGGGGTCAAGCACATTGGTAGATATAGGTAATAAATCCTTATGACCAAGATGATCCAAGACTAATTTATGGTATATAATGTTTCTTTTATATATTAGCTACAACTTTTATAGATACGATATTGATTGAATTTTTTCTTCCTATATCAATACTTTATGAGTGGGATATTCTTATAGGTCCATTGTATCAACCATTCTGCTATGTGGAAATAACATAGAACATTAGTGATCACACACTTTTTGATTATCTGACCTAACTCTTGGAGATATATAGAGATAGATCCTCATAAAAATATTTCTATAGTGGGGGTGATACCCTATGTTATTTTCCACATTTTGGACTGATTTTCTACCATTCATGCTCAGTTGACTATTACAAGTGAGTGTTGAGGTGAATATGAGTTACCAAATTTATTTTATTTGTTTAATAATGAGTAATCCCAAGCATGGTAATCTTAAATATTGTTGTAGGAGGATAAAAATAATTTCTTATTAGATAAATAATATATCCTTGGTGTTATAAGATGATATAAACTCAAAGTTCCTATGATGTGGGAGAGGTATAAGGTAGAATTTGTTGAGGATTTTATAGAGTTACCTCCCCATCAATTTTTTTTGGAATTTTACCATATTTCACCCATTATCAATCATATTATATTGAATGATCCCATGTAATTGTGATAGTTGAGGGTTTGGTTTTGGAAATCTATAGAAGAAGAGATTTGTTAGACCATGTGTGTTCACTTGGGAAGCTCTGTGTGATTCACCGTGGAGGAGAATAGGATCTTGATGTTGTGTGTGGGTCACAGTTTCATTGAACACAAGACTAGGAAAAATCTATCTCCACCACAAATATTCAATAAATTATTCTTTTTGTGGTTATGGGTGCAGTGGTTCTCAGAGTTCAACCTCATGGAAGGTAATCACTAGATCCATTTTTGAGAGGGGGATATACTGAAGTGGGATTCCTATTTCATCCATGGTTGTTTTGAAACCTTGATGATACCATTTTGTTTGTTGACCACCATATCATGTTGTCATACTTATGATCTACATCATTATTCTAAGATCATTTTTTGGTATAAGCTTTTGATGAAATCCTACTGAACATGGTGTGAGAGGTGAGGAATATGAGAATCTTGAGGATGGTTCTAGGAATTCTCTGAGATTTCCACCCATTTTGGAATATCTAAATGTATTATTTCTATATTAAATTTGCCAAAATATTAGAATATGACATCTCATACATGGGAGTAATGTTGTACCAAGTAAAGGTTGATTCAGTTCTATCTTTAGAACCACCTAAGGTTTTAGTCATAGTAGCATATTATCAATGTTATTTTTTCCATTTTTATTAAGAGAGGTGTTAAATAAGTTGGACCCCTTATAGTTTTCCCTTGAGAAATAGGATTATTTTGAATTAATTTAATGTATGATTATTAACCCTAAGCATAATACATTAGTTAAGAAGGTAATTCTTGTGGATATCAATTATTACATCTTGCATGACAAGATATCCACTACACATATTCGTGATAGATTTTTTAAAGGTGTAGAATGCATAATCCATTAGAGGATAGAAAATAACCCCAGTAACTCAATGATAAGAGGTACTGGGGAGGTTTATATCTTGAATAGATATATCTAGGAGTGGTAAGTATGTACCAATATGCTTTGAAATATGATTTTGTGCCCACAGATGTTGTATCTAATTCCTGAATTTAACTCTTGAGGTCTCATTGATCAAAAAGTGAGGCATAGGTTCTATGATGGAAGAAGAAATTGGCTGGTACCATTGTTGTTTGAATAACATAAATTCCATGATAAAAAAGGCAGAACTACATTGTTTGAGTGATCATTAACTCACTATGTAAATTATCATAATTCCTAAAAATTCTAGTGTATATATTACCGTGGAGTTTGGGATGCACATGCATGTAACAGTCAGTTCATATTTGTTGAATTTGCTTAATTATAGTATATAATTTTATAGAAACATAACTTAAATATTTGGTAGTGTATTAATGAGTCTATGCGAATCCGTTTTGGTAAAGAGTGTATTCTATACAATCTATAGTGATCTTGGTAAAGTAGATTTTATTAGGTTCAAGTGAATTTTGAGATTTCATATAAGATTTGTTCCATAGTTGAGAGGATCATATAACATTTTTAGATTTTTATATAATAATTGTTTCCTCTCCACCATTGTTGTATCGCCATTTGAGGCCATTTACTAGATTCCCTACATGTGACTACTGTATCGGCCAAATCATGTTGAAGATATTGGTTATAGACTTATAGATTTCTTTAATGATGGATATAAAGGGTTCACTCCATACAATGGAATATGAGGACCACACAATATATTTAGAAGTTCCTTTTGGTTAATAAAAATGGACTTTGGGTTCATCAGGTATATCATGTTTTTCAAAGTATCTCCCCTCATATAAATTTTTAGGGATTTAACCCAAATGTAAGGTTTTCACTGAGGTTTGTATGATAGTTTTAAAATGAATACATTTGGTTTCTGAGGTGGTGTACCACTAGACCAGATACCATATTTATAAAAAGTGTTTTACCTCATGTGATAGATGAGGATAAATTTTCATGGATCATTGGATGATGTCAACATGAATGAGACATACACTAAAGATTGAGTCACCTTTTTTATGTACTCATGGATCCAAGTAGTGTCTGAGTTCCAACTAGAGAGTGGCCTCCTTGAGAAAATATTTCCTTTGGGTTTATGTTTATTGATGGCATGTGAACCTTTAAGAGATATCTTGCTTGTGGGAATATTATTTGAGATCTTGTTATACTATCTTATGTGTAGGTTTTTTAAGGGTAAAAATCCCTAATTTTTTTTAGAATGAAACATTATTTATTATTAATAATCCATTTTAATATTTTAAGGATTAGTTTTAGATTCAGTTGCTATGAAAGTGTGAGTTTTAGAGTCATGGAGATGATTTTTTTATGTAATTATAATATTAAATAAATTATACCATGTCCTCACTATTTTTGTCAAATAATTTAATAATTCCATATTGGAATCTTTTAATAAAAATATTTCACCACCATTGGGTCTATAAGATGGGTTTTACCAATAGTGTTAGATAACCATTGTCATCATTGAGAATTTTTTCTAAAGATTCATCATGTCCCCAAATAATAATATAAAATAAAATAAAATAATTTATTTATTTCTTGTTTGATCACATTGAACAAAATCCCCTCTATAAATACATGGTTATATTCCATTGATATTGTTATCCATATAACACATATAATGGAAAATATATTATATAAGAGAGTTAGAAGGAATCTAGATAGTAGATCAATTATTATAATACCATATGGATTTTTAACAACATTAGAGTGTATGGTTCTCCCTAAGGATAACAATGAAAATCTGTCCTTTCTAAGTAATTGATCCAAACTCATTTTATGGGGTTTTAATTATTTCGTTTTATCATATTTTTAGATCCCTTGTCAAAAATGAATCAATTAACCTAGAAAAATTTGTGCATGTATTGATTGTTGATTTCAATTGATTATTTTTCATCATATATCTTAGTAATTGAGTCATTAACATGTTTATCATTGGATCTTGATTTTTGATCTAAGACTAATGAATAGAGGCCATCCAAAACAACATTTGTGATTTATTCATATTTTTTGTTTCATATATTCAACCCCCACCGCCCATTTAATTTAAATTCCTCATTTTTATTTCTTTTCAATGGTGATTTGACTAATACCATGGAGAAAATTGTTGTGTGGTTGGTCATTGGTAAAATATATCACCACTTTGTGTTCAGGTCCTTGATCAAGGGAACGATTGAGGTGAGATAATGAAAGTGGAGGATTGAATTTGTATTGGGATTGAATTTGGGCTTTCCCATGGTTGTTTAAAAAGTGGATATTATAATATTTAATGGGTGCAATTCATGAGAGGGGGTGTTATTGGAATCCAATAGAATGTGATGGAATGTCTTGATCCGATCTAGATTCAAAATCTATTTTCTAGAATTTTTGTTGGATCAAAGGGTGGAGGTGTGTTGAAGAAATTTGAATATTCTATAATTTAAATTAAATAATGTACTAAAAGGAATGTATTATGAATAAAACATTTCGTGCATTCCCACCACTACTGTGCTAGGGTTTACACATAGATAAGAATATCCCAGATGTGTGACACATCTCATATGTCATGTTCCCTTGTATGGGTTGATCGGTTTGTGCTCTGGAGGGTATAGAGGTATGTACATAGCTTGGAACATGGGAAAGGGTAGAGGAAAATATCATGTGGTAGTATTAGGGAACATCAAAACACATGTGCATGGAATGTGACATGGTCACAATTAGAAGTACATAGGTGTGGAAATATATACACAGGTATGGGCATCCGACATGCTAATTTTTATATGGGTATATACATTTCAAGAACCCTATAGGAAATGATTTGTGTTTTTGTGAATGAATGTTATGTGATCATGAGACATGAGAAATTCTGGGAAAATTGATACACAACATGTATCCTTATATATATGTTTTATAGTCCATTAAGTGTATGTTATAGACCTCATTCCTCTAAGTTCAACATTGGTACGATCTTGGGTAAATTTCTTCAAAATATTTTAGAAGAGACCAGTAGCAGTTGAGCTTTTTTCCTTTTCTATCCCTATATGGGTATAATATAAATGTATATTGGCATCTTAGTATTGTGATCAACTTTGATCAACGATTCTTGAATAGAGTTCATGGTGTTATAAGGTATGACCTCATGTGTGATCCTCTATCAATCCTACATTCACCGAGTGTAGTCTTTTTGGTATCAGTATAATTACCATACAAAGGGTGTTAATCCCATATATATTAGGTTAATCCTTTAGGGCTTATGTTTAAACCATATATATGATCGCCAACACAGAGGATTTTTTGGGTAGGGTTCATGTTGTCCCCCATTAGACTTGTGTGTCATCTATTATCTAGGTGTGATGATCTTTGGAGTTCCAGTGTGTATATTCTATGGTGATAACTGATGATCAAGACCTCTTGGGTGAGATCCATCAATGATACCATATTTCATGGATTCCATTTTCATGGATGAGTGTTACTTTAAATCCTCAAGTGAAAATAAGTGGCTGACAGTATGGCTGAGACATCTTGAGATGTAGAGTCTATCTTGAGTCTGTCTATTTTTTTATTCATAATTTTCTTTTTATATCTTCATTGAAATACCTAGTTATCATCTAAAAAATATCTTGATAAATTTTGGTTCAGTGATTTCAGGTTGTTCTATTCGGTATTTTTATAATCACCCTTTAATGAAACTTTCTTTCACTTGTTGTGTCTTATAAGGATGGAATGACTTTTTATGGATTATTCAAAGAATCAGAAGAAGGTGGATAATCGTTTTTTTAAAAAAATTTAGGATCCTATTAGTTTAGGATTAAACATTAGTCCCCTCATTCTACAGTGGTTTTAATTTATTTATACTTTTGGTTGACTTGTATTTGACCCTCGTGGTTTCCATTGCTTTTTTGATACTATTATGGTTGTATATATATGTATTGTTGAATTAGGTATGAGTTTCACTTGCAGTTATTATTTTATGGGAATTGATATTTGTGGTTTCATGTATGTACCTTCGAATAATGCTTCCCACATGTGCCAAACTCATACTCTCCAGTTGTCGATATCCCCTAGACTATTGGATGAAGGATCTGAGTTGTCACGTTCATTTTACCACTCGTTAGGTGGTACATTGTTGTTCAGGTCCTGAAATGTGTTTTGTTATTTTTTATTGATTCATGTGTGATATCAGTTAGTGGAAACCCATGGAAGATGAATTAGAACAAATGTGTGTTCTCTATGCATGGAAGTTTGTCTACACATAAAATTATGGGGTGACATGATAAAAAAATTCATGAAGGTAGAAGAAAATCAATGGTTCCTCATGATATGTAGGTGCACAGTAGTAGTTAATTTATTCCACATTGATGAAGTTTTAATACCCACATAGCTGCACTAGGTGGAACATAAGAAGGATAAAGTTCATTGTATAAGAGTTCATGTCCACATGGTTTATGGAAGAATCAATATATATTTAAGTTGGATTTATATTTTCCACTAACTCATCATAGTCCTAGGAAGGTACAAGATGATATATTTTTCTTTTCTATTGTTTTTTCAGCCTCAATTCTCAAAAACTAAATACAATTCATGTTTGATCCAATAATAAAATATAATGAATTAAAATAATGATTTATCCAAATGAATTATATCAATTTCATTTTGGATGGATCTATTCATTTTTCTCCCAAAAGGCCATGTTACCTCAAATTATGTTTTGATTTTAGTGACCTCATATTTTAATTATGATTCCATAAATATCATTTCACTCACAATCCTTTTCCTAGCTATGTGACCGAATTATCCCAAGAGGAATTTAAGAACTCCTGTAAAAATTGTCTAACAATACAAATTCTATAAACAATGATTTCCAACTACAATGGAATATTATTAAAAATGGATAAAAATATAGTTCAGTTCGTACTTTATTTATTTATTTACATTCTTATAATATATAAGAACATGAATACATAGAAACAATGTATAAATTCATAAATATGATTTGAATTTGTTTTCTAATACTAGAGACGAAATGTAAAATAAAAAATTGTATTTGTATACTAAAATACATTGTCCTAATTCCCCATACTAATCTAAAAAACATACAATTTATGTATAGAATGTATTTTAGTAATGAAAATTTTAATTTAAAACGAGTATCGAGATGAATATATATTAAAGATAAAACCAAGTATTTCTTCATTTGATTACAGTATATAAGATTTTGGACACCTCCATTAGTTATTCCTAAAATTTTCATGAGAATACCTTAGTTTATGGTCCTTCACTATGAAGGAGTACTTTTAATATTCTCCATTGATATCAACTACAAAAATTGATATTTCTTGTCACTATATATGGTCTGGCCCACCTAGAATTATTTTTAACATGAATCATCACAATTATTTAACATTATAATAACACATTAACTCGGACTTCCACGATTATTTCGTATATGAGTATATCATGGATAGAGTTTTCCTTATACATATATAGTAATGAATTTTTATTTTTCACTATAATCTATTTCCCTAGTTTTATGATGCATAATTTCTCTTCTCTTAGGTCACTCAAAAAAATATGTTAATGTTTTGGTTATCTTATCTGGCTTTCTAATGCAGCTTGATAGATAATTTATTAATTTTTTCAACAAAATAAAATTGTATATGGGATTTAATAAACTCAAATTATTATTCATATGGTTTGTATAATAAAAATTTTATTTTATTTTTATCAATAAATTAATCATAAACATGTAATGTAAAGGTGTCGTTATAAAATTTGAGTAAATCATCTGAATTTTTTCACCAATCTCATTAGTTTGATCATTGAAAAAAGAAATTATTCTATATCTAACTCACATTCATAGTAATATTATGTTTAAAAATAATTATATTATAAATACTATCTAACTCAAATTATTTCATCCACATTCCAATTTCTTTTTAAGAGTAACTACAAAACAAAATGTGGTTCAAAGTAAAAAACATATTTTTCCATGTGGGGGTATTTTATTAGATCAATTATATTAAACATTAATGTTTCTTATATGAATTTTATGGAAATTATTCCATTATTTAGATTTATAATTATTTTGGTAGTCTTGAGAAATGGTCTACATTGAATGATGGTGGAATGAGTTTTACCTTTTTCTTAATCTATTTTCACAATATTGATATTAGTAAGGAATTTTAAAAACTTTTTTGATCTCCATAAAATCATAGATTACACCTACTATGTAGTTAATGGTAGGGTTGGAATGTTTCATAATCACTTAGGTTGGATTGAGTTCTCATATCCATTGATATGAATCATGTTAAGGAGGCATTACCTCAGTTGATTCTATTAAATAACATAATGAACTGGAAAATATTTTCTTACAAATATTTTATGGGAGAAATAAGAAACGTTGATCTTAAATTTTTTTTGAGGATTTTGGGGGTAATAAGTGTGGATACAAGTTTACAGAAGAAAATTCATTACCTTGAAATATTATCTCCTTGAAGAAAATTTCATTGATGAGTATTTTATACAATTTAATTTGGAGAATGGATTCCATAAAAGGGATATTGATATCCACCATCTTTTATATCTATAAAATATTTTCACATAATTGTTCATAGCTAGATATCATTGGGGTATCTCTAGATCAGAAGGGAGGTTGGGGCTAATGTGGGTCCCCATTCGAGGATTTTACATTATCTTTCCTTACAAAGGGAGTTTCCACATGTGAATGTTCTTCATGATCTTTTCCAGGTATATAATAATTTAGTTTAGTGTGTTTCACACATCCAAAAACTCCTTAGTATAGTTAGTCATCAATAAATAATAGTTATTTACCACTCCATAAAAATATAAAACTGACATTTAATTTGGGATGAGGAATTGGATGAGAACAGTGTTTACCTAAACCTTTGTTTTTCAATTCATTAATTGTAGTTATGTTCTGGCATTTTTTCTTTCTAATGTTCTTTCATCTGGAAAACTATTGTGGGTTTTTTATCGTTCCTTGGTTGGAATAATGTATACGATTGAAAATTATTATATTGAAAGGGTGGTGGATAGAAATATGGTTGAACAAATTGTTAAAAGGGGTTTATCTAATGTTTTTAGTTTACATATCGAAAATTATTGACGGAAAACTATATACTTTTGTGATCATATATTGGATATTTATTGTATTATATCTGTATATGGCATTAAAACATCCATTATCTAGAGGAAACCATTAGTAAATTTTTCTATTGATTGATATTGATAGAATAACTGAGTCGGGTTACTTGGTCATGTCTTTACAAATTTTATTGAAATCACCTATCTTAAAATACATTATTGTTATCACATTTTTTTTACAAAATGGAGAGTTATAATATTTAACCTCATATACTACCCTTGTTTTAGTTCCTATAAAAAATTTCTAAGTGTTTTTTGAGATCATTTTTAATCTATTTTTTCTACTCAGTGGGTGATTTTTCGATAAGTTCTCCACCAATGGATGAATACAAAAGGTTTTGGTCACAATCCATTAGTTCTTACTAAATAAATACCATGAAATTTTTCACTTCATAAGGTTGTGGTGGTTATATTTTTGTTAAAATCTTGAATCCCCACCAAAACTAATAATTTTTTTCTCAACATTCTTGTTAGATTATATAAATAGAATTTCTTCCAGTTGATGCACATTGATATAGGAAACACATCTTGGTGAATTCTCTATATATTTCATCCAAACAAGTGATCACACTTGTGGGTGGTTGTAAATCCACTCCTCAGCTAATTTTTAAGAGATAAGTGAAAATACATCCATCAAATTTGATCATCATGATGTCCTCTACAATTGAATCCATTTAAATCTTATCCAAATTCTCATCAACAACCATGTGGTCTTATCATGATTAAAAATGACACATAGGAAGGTGACTTACCATTCTAGTTTTATGCTTTAAATAATATTGATCATTTATATGTACTTTATATTATATTTTTTTAAATTACGCTCATATATTTCAACTAACGATATTTTTAATTTATCATGATTACATTCCATTTTTTCATCCATGAAGTATCTTTGGTGGGATAAGTAGAATATGATGGGAGTCAGTACATGGGATAGTGATAAACTCACTTTTTTAATTCCTATATGACTCTCACATCTCTAAGACTAACCAAAATGATTCATTCAACCTCTCAAAGAACAAAAGTTACTTAGATTAATTAGATATGTACATTTATTGGATTGATTTTAAAACCAACAATATTCTTAATACTAGTCAATCATGGTTTTATGTGTGTCATATCATCTCCCACTCAGTAAAAAAATAATTTGACATAATGTAGGATTAGTGTACTTTGGTTTTCTCAATATAGAAAGGTTTTATGGATGTGTTCTCCTTTTATTTTTAGGGTTTAGATTATGGAAATAGTTTTTGAGATTAAACATGAATGGTATTATATAAAATAAAAAATATATGGAATACACTTGTATATATCATTAACTTTATTCCTAACCCATTATTTTATTTTATACTCACCACATTTCTCTATAATCAGTTGAAATCTCACTAGATTACCCCACCTATATTTTTTCATTTAATTTGAGGGATTTAATAACAACTTCTACCTATATTATCAATTAACCAATTAATCAGAAATCTTCAATTTCCATTAATCCAACCCATCACATAGAATCACATACAATGGAGAGGTCCAAAGTATAATGTGTATGAGATGTAATAAATATGGGAAGATAAATTCAAAACATAATAAATATGGAAATCTCAAAGTTTCTAAATATTTAGAATAAGTCTACAAAGAATAACATAATAGGGGGAAATGTTAAAATACCTAATTTATTGACAGGGGATATGATAATCACCTTGAATCATCCAACAACTAATTTATACACCATCACATGTGTTATTATTGTAAAAAATATTAGATATTATATTAAATAGTATAATCATCTTGATCAAATGATTGTGGAAGAATCCCCTTTATACTCAAGTTATTAGATCATAATTTATATAATATCCTTTGGAGCTCGTCAACATTCCAAAAAATTTACCACATGATTAATATAGGTTTCATCAACACCTCTCAGTTTCTCTTAGAATCTCCCTTAAGTTTAGCGCCATTTATTTTCATCTCCAGCATTGGTTGATCATTAAATATAAAGTATCTATAGAAAACATATACTTAATTGGGGGGTAAATTCATTAATTATTCCATCATTTAAATTCCTTCCATGGTTGAGATTCATTCCATAATTAATAATACCTAATGGTGGGATTTTAAAGATTATGTTAAAAAATAAAATCATACTATGACGGTTCTTGATGGATTTGGGTTTGGTTTCAACTTTCAACATCACAAATAGTTCATATATTCATGATTATTCATGGATTTAATGGTATTTGGAGTGAGGGATTTGTTTTTTAATGAATTATTAGGTACAGTCGATTGGTGAGAAGCCATTAAAGTTTAATGGTCAATAAATAATGGAAAATATTCACAAAATGTTGTTTTCTCATAGAAGAAGGGTGTTTGACATGATCACATGATCAAACATAATGGTGGAACATGGTTGTAGGTTTCTTTCGTGGTACAGGTTTATAGTGAAAATTAATTTCTTCCACACTGTCATAGTGGGAATACTTGCATCGTAGAACTATGTGGCAAGTTAGTGTAATATATGAGTAGAAATTAGTATAGTGTATGGTATAATGACTCATAGATGTACGGTAATGGTTACAAAGTGGCTTCATGACCATATCTTACGTTGATGTTCATAGGAATGAACATGATCACAGATTTCACATTACAAATTTTGTTCAACATAGAAAATAATAAACAATATTCTGTTTATGATTATACATATATTAATATAGAATAAATAAAAATAATGTAAAATTAAAAAACTGTTAAAACAAAATATGATTCCAAAATTTCAATCCAAATATAGATTTGTTCATTAAATACAAAAGATTAGAAATTCAGTTGAGAATAGGTACATAGAAAATTTGATGGTGAAGTTCGTTATTTATGTAATATGAAAAAATTTATGTTTTTCTTATTATTTATATTAATATTGGTGTAATTATCAATGATGTTCAATTAAGAATTATTTATTTTTTTCTCTCACGGGTTAATATTAATGACACCCCAGTTATCAATTCAATTCACAAAAACCCTCAAATTCTCATTACTCATTAACTTCCTCAAGATCTAAGGAATCTAAAATTCTCCCAATAGATCACCAAAAGGTATTGTTTTATATAATTTTGTAATTAAATGTTTTCAATAGTTTATTATTTTCGAAAACAGAGTTCCAAAGGTATAATTTTCTCTTCATATAATTTTTTTAATGTTTAAAATAACTTTGATTGTTTACCTTAACTACTATTAATGTCATGACTATATTACTATCCAATAATTTTAAGCATGTTATTGTTTGAATATTAATGTTAAAATATTTCATTAAATAATTTTTTATGAACATAAATAAAAAGTATAAGTGAAAATGAATTTTCATCCTTCACATAAGTTACATAAAACTACCATTAGGAACATTGTTTTTTTTAAGATAATAATTATGAAAAAATTATAAATAACATAGTTTTACAAAATAATTATAGTATAATAATACTGGGAGGTCCTAATAAAAACATGAATAAATGTATCAATATTAAAAATGATTATCTATCACAAATCACAATAAATATCACTCTAATACTATATAGGTTTAGAGTCTTATAAGATTAGATATTTAAATGGATTAATTAAAAAAAATATAGTTTATCAATAATATCACTGCACAAGACCCCCTTATTGATATATCATTTGTTATAATTTTTTTCAGAATCTAGGGAATCTAAACATAATAAATGTTGATAGTATATGCTCAGTAAATGGTAAAATGTGAGATATATCAATCTAGGATCTTAAGTGACCATAAGGTGAACATATGGGTAGAAGAGAATAATCCATTTATGTGAATTTAAAATAAGGAAATAATAACTAATAAAACATAAATATTAAACATTTATATAATTTAATTACCTTTTTATAACATGATAATGTAATATTGGAATATAAAAATAAGATACAATAATCATGATCCATGCAAACAGAGAATAAGAATGTGGCACAAAAATAAGCATATTAAATCATTTATTATATAAAGGGATGCAACCAAGACCATAATCACATAGTTTATGAACATGTATAACAACCTAGTGGTCTTGGAAAACCTTTTATATCCAATAACATAAAATATCAGGACATATAATCTTTATACAATCCCTTGGTGGGATATATTATTTTAGGACTTCCAAAAACATATTCACAAAACATACATTTTTCTATCACATTAATATGATTTCATATATAAAAAAAATATAACTTAAACAACACAAGAGAAATAAGAAAGTTTTATAAAAATTTACAATGTTAATAATTATGTAATTTAAAGAAGTAAATTGGTTTATTTCAATAAAAGAATTTCCCAATGATGTGTAACAAACCGTAAAAGATATTGATAAATTAAAATTCCTTTCAAAGGATGATAATATATTGTAAAACATTACAAAGAAACACACATTTGAATTTTATAGAACTTTTTATTTAAAATTATGTATTATTGTAAAAATTAGAGAGGGAGATTAAATTAATTGTTTTTTTTGAATCATTTTTAACAGACGAATAAATTAGCGGGAAGAATTGTAAATAATGTTTTAAAATGTAGTAAATGATTGGAATTATTTAAAAAATATTGATGAATATTGATTAAAAATAACCTTTCATAATATTAAAAAGGCAATTACAACTTAATAGAAAATTAAAATAATAAAACATGGATGTATATATAATGACATATATTAATCAATATGAATAATATTTACATGATCGAAAAATATTCACAACTGAAATAAAGATATAAGGATGGTTAAAATTTTAAACATTGTTAAGGATGAATTATAAACCAATGGATGAAGAAATGGTAATAATATTTTTTAACCATAATAACCAAAATAGATTAAAATATTTATTTTTTTAAAGTGAATGAAAACAAAATTTTATTTAATGGTAATTTATACCTATGAAATCTAAATTTCAAAGTGAAAATAGAAACAAAAACCCTTCACATTACTCCTCCTTCATGTAAAAGAACATTAAACTATGGTATAATAAAAATATCTAAATTAATAACATACTTCATAACCATATTCATTTTCAGTACCTTTTATTATATTCTATTATTTTATTTTATTACATATATATTAGTTAGATATAGTTTACATTCACCATCATTTGTTAGTAGTATTTATTATCTCATTTATCTTCAGGTACAATAATGTCTACCCTTAATAATTGATAATAAATTCACCCTTATCATATTATTCAAGATAATGTAATCATAGAAGAATTTTCTTTCCATATTCACATAGTCATTTAATTTAAGTTATTAGTAAAGTTCTATTGAATGAATTTCATGATGTGCACATTTTGGGTAATTATAACAATAACAGTGAGTTAATTTAAAATGAACATTTCTTTGTTTTCCACACAAACAAAATCATAATCTTAACATCAATTAGTCACTAATATTATAGATTACCATAGTGTATGTTTTTATACTAATTCATTATGGAAATTGTGAAGCTAGAATTGAACCATTCTTATAGGTGGCTAAATCGACCAAAAATAGAATGTTATACACTAAAGCCTGAGTAATAATATAGAGTTATATTAATGTAATTTAACATTATATAAATAATAATAATGTTAATAATAAATTAATATAGTGGTGAATTATATTATGAGAGAGTTTGGATGATATAAAAATTTTATTTAATAGAGACGAACTAAACACTTTGATAAATTCTATCATTCTCGATATGGATTCTATACTAATGAAGGCTTCATGCCATATTATCATTCCCATAGGTTACTAAATTAGAGTGAGAACTTTAGGATTGATAATTTAAATAAGTATTATAGATATAAGCATGGGATTTAATTGTCTAGGAGTAAGGTACGAAGATAACATTTCAGAGGAAAAAATGAGGGTTATTTAGCTAGAAACATGAGATAGACTATTCGAAAACCTAGAATCACATGGGTGTTTGGTAGGAAATATTGGGTGAAATATTAGGATTATCTCCCACTACAGAAAATGAATTAGGTAATTTCTAAATAACAAATAAATTTTCACTATTAATTTAATTAAAGGATACACATATTCCCCACATTTTCGTATTTTTTTATTTACCATTGTTAATTTTTTTCTAAAAAACACAATGGATTTTATTAAAAATTTCAAGGGAAAAATTTCAAATATTCATTCAATATAAAAATATTAATATTATAAATATGATAAATTAAACATTATAATGAAAAACATACAATATAAAGGAAAAAAATTATAGAAAAATATATTTTATAACTTTATAATTTTTATTATTATTTCATAAAATTAAAAATAACCACATGAGTGTTAATATTTTTTAGAAATATAAAAAATTCATTTTAATATAATTATTATATAATTAATATTCTTTTTATTAAAGTACATACTAAAAATTTATTTTTATAGAAAATAATATTTTAAATCATTACGTGATTTTCTTATTATATATAGATTATTAATAATAAAAGTAATAATATTTATACATTTGTTTATATATATAAGAAATAAATTTCATTTAATATTCAAATTAAAATAGTGGAAGAATAAATTATATCAATATGATAATAATTTCCAAAAATAATTGTCCATGATTTGAAAATTTATCTTTATAATGAATGATTATGTTCTACATATTTAATAATCCTTATTTTCTTAATAGGTGTTTAATAAAAAAATTATATGTTGAATATAGGATTTAAAATAAATTCTTAATTATTAGAAATTAATATATTCTCATTATAACATTTTTAATATATCAATTTCTTATATACATTCCCAATAATGAAATATGTTTCAAATGGCCATAATACCCATTTTCACTCCTAAATATAATCTTACGTAGGTCATTATTGTTAATTAAACATAATATTCAATTTATTAATTAAGATTTCAATTATATTTCTTATTTATTTAATTTTTATATATTTATTATTAGCATTTTGATCTTAAAATAGAATTATGAGGATTACTATTACATATATTATGAATTTTTATTGACTTATTATTTTTTTTCCTCTAGTCATTTTCATAAAAATGTTTCATATTATAGTCTTCTAAGGTATTGATCTTAATATATTATTGTAATATAGTTTCTTTGAAAATATTTTATTTTTTTTAATTGTTGTAAGACACAATATATGATATTCAACATATTCACTGAATAAAAATGTGTGTTATTAAATGATACATGATCAAAATAAATTACTTTAATTGTTCATATATCATATGAGATAAGATTAGTTTTATTTTTCATTAGTACACATTTGGGTATCCACATTTATTAATCCTAATTATGATTCCTCAAGAAAATATTAACCTCGAGAGTATAGTTTATTGTTATAACTTTATATCTATGATCCAAGATCTCTATTTTTTAATCCTCATAAGTCATGTCATGTTCAAATTTTATAACATCTAAAATCAGTCCATGTTATAGATCTGGTATGCAATTTATCAATTGTCATACATTAGAAAAATAATTTATATGACATCCTTGAAATAACTATCTTCTTTGTATATGATTTATAGAAGTTATTTTATCAAATATAGGCCTATTATGTTTTAGGTTTAGGGTTGAAGGTAATTAGAAAAAAATTAGCTACAAAATTCAATTTAGCTATCATAAAATTGAATTTTTTCCTACTATATGAAAAACTAAAAAATCCATAATAACTCATAAATATCTCCCATAATTTGTCCATAAATTCTACTATATTACATAGATTACATGTACTAATTTTTTTTAACCTTGTTATTTGATAATGAGTAAATGATGAATTCAATATATAAAAAATGGTAAATATAACCGATAACAAACAATAACCATAATTGAGCATAAGATGAGAATAAATAAAATTGTATGAATTGGAAAGAAAAAATAATTACAGAATTTTATTAAACTAAATGTCAAATATTTCAATGTATAACAGAGAAAATAAATATTTCGTACGGATATAAATAATTATTTCCTCAATAATGAATTACATAATTTCTTATAGTTAATTTAATTCCCCAAAACAAGACATCATGAGCATTAAAATTTGATATTTCTATTCAGGATAGGTTCAAATACAATAATTATATTTTTAATCATGATATTATATTCAAGGCCCCATTCCTATGAAATATTTGTTTCTGAAGAGTCATACACCAAACAACCCAAGATAGTTTGACTCATAAGACCTACCAATGCATTGAGGTGATATTATCCTCTCCACTCAACACTAAATAATTATAATTAATTCATTATATGAATAAATGAACATATTATATAATATATATATATACAACCTACCTTATTAGTGTATAAAAAACCATATTTGGATTATAATTATACACACTTTCAATATTTCCCAAATATATAAATGGAATAAATCAGTATGTAAGAATATCTCAAGATAACACTATATATAGTAATGGGTATAATATTTAGTCAATACATTATCTATTTAATAAATTAAATTATATGATCATAATTCATTCAAATAAACCTATTGAAATAGTATATATAAGGTTCATTAATATTTTATAATTCAATGGAATAATGTATCAATCTAGGTGAATATCCATGAATAGTTATATTAAAAATATAATGGTGCATACCCTTATCATATTTATTATACCAATTTAGTATTGAGGACCACTTTAATATAATAAGGATATCAATTAAGAATGATCCTTTAAAAAGTTGTTCATAATAATATAATATAAATTCTATATAAATAGATGTGGAAATAATTTTTTTAAAATCATAGGATATAGTAATTCAACTCAAACGTATGGGGTTTTAGAATAAGAAATATAACTAAAAGAAATACCTAGTATTGTGCAATATCAATAATTTTTTAGTGCATGGATAGGGGTAATCAGAATGATTTTCCCATGTAAGTAGATCACTTGTTTCTGCTCAAAAAAATCCCCTCATATTTCAGGGGGAATATAAACTAAAATAATAAGAATATTGGTTTAATAGGATGAATGGAGTCTTATATTTCATTGTAACAGTAGTATATTTGAAATTAAAGCTGAAAATATATATTCTAGAGGATCTAGCACACCAATTTTTGGATTTATTTAGTTATGGTAATGTTGACAAGGAATATCATTGTTGGGGTTTGAGAATTTTTTAGCAGTAAATTCTATCCTCTAAAATTTTTGATTTCTAGTATAAGATATTTATATAGAATGAGGTAGGAGATTCTCTCAATAATATAGTATTTTAATAAATTTATTGATATAGATTAATTATATATAGATGGTGTTTCATGGGAATCCATTAAAGATTGAAGTTTTTAGTTGGGATTATAATGGGATATTCTTTCAATGATTTTGCTTATTTTTTTTAAAAAATATACATAAATTTTAAATAGAGAAAAAGTTAAAGAGATTTATATCTTGAGAAATAAATTTTGAAGAAAAATTTGTATTCTAATAGAAATAGTTTGGATCTCTAATGCTGGGAAAATTAAGATGATGAAAATTGAGATTTGTAGTGGTTGGAAACCTTAGAATTAGACCATGAGATCAATAGAAATCAATCCTTGACCAAAAATTATGTCGGGATGTTTCTAAATGGGTATCTTTTGGACATATAATGTGTGATTTTATAACACAAACTAGAGAATGTAAAAATTGTAATTATATGGGACATATTTAGGGATATTTTCATAGTACTCCAAAGTATAGTTCTATAGACACATCACATTGTTACCAAATATCATATTCTTGGAAGATACTTGCATAAAAGTGTAATTCTCATCATCGGAATCAAATTATCCTTGTTAATTCATGGAAAACAATGAACCCTAAACCTATTCGACCACAAATGGTTAAAAATAGAAAAGTACAGTGATTAATCAATTTTTATGAGATAAAAAAGTTATAGAGGATATTCAATTAGGCCCATCAATGATAATATGTATGATTCTTTTGAATTATAACTTTTTGAAATGTTCGATTGATATGTTATTGGCCGACCCATTTATTTCTTCTCACTTTGTTAATTATATGGGTTTTCTTGTTGAGATGATTCCTTCTATTTTGAAACATGAAACCCCAATTGGATAAAGAGAGTGTTTATCCTTTATATGTAAATCATGTTCTATAACTTTTTATGGGGCTAAGTTTCATTGATATTTCTCATTTCATGTGATGCATTTCTATGACATGATTTTGGGTATAGGATAAATGAAATCATTCATGTCCCACTTCTACTATTCTCCTTGAATGTTTTGTTTCACAACTATTGATGACATAATAGATATCTTTATAGGATATTTCCATATAATGGAAGCTAGAAAAGGACTTTTAGAACTGATAGTTGGAATAATCTAATATCAGTTAGCAGTGTTGACTTTGGAATATGTAGAAGATATTAGAAATAGAAATATTCAAAACATAATTGATCAATTTCTTAATGTTTTTCTTGATAATATCATGGGGTTTTGACCCCAAATAGAATTGAATTTGATGATTAATCTCATACTGAGGACCAATCCTATTTTACTTCTATCATATCTGATGGAACCAACATAAATGATGTCATTTTAAATTCAAAAGGAAGATATTGAAATATAAATTCCCATTAAACCAAAAACATCAATGTAAGTATAACTAGTTCTTTTTGTGAAATATTCAACTGTAACTCTTATGATTTTTGTGTATTATCATAATCCTAAAAAAGTTATGGAAAATAATTAGAATCGTCATCCTATAATCAATTACCTATCTGATCAATTTAAGTAGACCGTTGGTACAATAAGTTAATATACTATTAGGTATCCCCAAATATGAGTTTAGATGATGTTATTATAAAGATAACCATTAGAAGAAGATATGAAAATTATGAATATGTCGTTATAACTTTTGGTATTCTGAATGCACCATCCATATTTATTGCGATGATGAATCGAATCTTCCAGAGTTAGTGGGATTCGTTTGTGGTGGGGTTAATTGAATAAATCCTAGTTTATTCTAGAACAAAATCATTTCATGAGAATCACTTGGGTATAGTGTTTGGTATCATGTAATAGAATCACATTTTTGTTATTTTAATAATGTGGTATTGATTGATATAATATGACCTTTTCCTCAACCATGTTATTTATGAAAACATTGTTTTTCTAGATCCTGGAATGAAAAAATATATTATTTCTTGAAAACCATAGAATAATATCTCTGATATACAAAAATTACTTGTCTTAGACGGATTAAACAAATAATTTGTTCATTTTTTTATTTTTGGTTTCACTAAGGACCACATTGATGAGTAAAGGTGTTCATTTCTAATGGACTGATGAATTCCCAAATTCCTACAAAAACACAATGTTAGACTTATGTTGACACCAATATTAATATTTTTAGAATCTTTCCAAGGATATGTGGTATATTTTGATTTACATGGATCAATATTGAGATGTATTCTCATGTAGGGAAATCATGTTCTTTCTTATGGTTCATTACAGTTATGGGTTATTGAGAAAATGTTTTCAATGAATGTTATCGATTTGGATGCAGTAGTTCATGCCTTAAATATATAGTATTACCATATTTTCTATTATCAGTGTATTGTGATTACAAATTATAATTGTTTGAAAAGATATTTCAAAAAAATATATGTTAATCTAATAAAACAAATATGTTTAAAATATTGGAAAATGTTTCAATTCAATATATTGAATAAAATAGGGAAATTAAATTATCCATTATTTTCCATGATCAGTAATTCTTACAAATCTATTGTGGCATCAGATCCACAGTAATATATTTCAGTCATATTTGATATAAATGTTTATTATAAAGAAAATTTTAATTGTTGTAGTTTTCTTTCTGGTTTCCATTATCCATGACTTGGTTGAGTAGTTTAGTAATATTCAAGCATATAATCCTCTATGAATTACCATGATTCCAAATCTTAATGGTAGGAATAACATTGATGGTTGGAACCGGCAATGGTGTTTGGTTTTATAATATATAGTTTAGTTGGTCCTACAATTATGTTATTAGAAATAACATCTTATTTCATACCATTATTAAAATTATATATTAATCCAAGGATTTTAAAAAGGAACAAATAATTTACATAATAATATTTGGATTGAATTAATAGGAAGGTGAAAAAAAATCTTGATGTTTCTTTCTTTTTAGTATGTCAATGAATATCACCATGACTAGATGGTATGCTTTATTCATTACAAATTCCCATGTGTAAATAGGAGAAGATATCCTGGGATTTTGTAACATGTCTACCATGAATGATTAGAAATCACAATATTTAATGGGTGACTTTGGATTGACTCATATTGTAATCTCAAAAAATAATTTTCCATGATTCCATTAATGTGGAAGACTTTTCAAAAATCTACATTTAGAAAATAAGAAAGAAGAAAATCATTCCAGTATTGATTGAATATGATCAAGACCGCATGTTTAATATCATTATTGTAAATACTTATAGAAATCCCTTGGAATCCTGATGACTATGAGTAGGGCTTATCATCCTAAGAATGATTGATAATCAAAAAGGATTATTCAAACGTTTTAGGTCATGATTAGGGTTATTTTAATGGATTTTGGTCTCTCATGGTAAGTGAATATTCTATTAGTGTATTTCTCAGATAATAACATCCATCAAGCCTTAATATATATTAATCATTTCGAATCATTTTGTGGGCTTCCTTATTCATCTCTATATTTTTTGCTCGAAAAAGGTGGGAATTCATTTATTGGACCCATCCTTTAATAAGGAAACAAGAATAAAATATTCACATGCTAAAAATACGAAATTAATATCCTAGTGTCATTAGAAAATAGATGAGGATTGTCATTTACAACCATTGTAATATGAGGTGAGTGATTATGTCTTCTTATGAATCTTTCCAAGACTTGGACATTGTTTTTTGGTATAAATGTAATGTTTTCCCCATGGTGTATACAACCTATTGAGATAATTGAAAAAGTTAGTGAGTTTCCATATTAGTTTCCTTTTATACCAATGTTCAATTCAGTGAACAAATTTTTTCATGTATCTCAGTTCAAGATGTGACCACCTTATCTTGACCATCTAATTTTATTGGATCACAATAACTGAGAGTTGGATGTTATATTGATTCATTCTCTAATATGGATTATTGTTAGGAAGTAGAATATATTTCATGGGAAAACATTTGAATAGTTAGATTAATATGGTAGTATGGTCATATTGAATAATAAATATAGGCTTATGAGAATCAAATGTTAGAAAAGCTTCCCAAACTATTGTATTACAACATTACTTTCTACGTTCAAGGGATAGAAATTATAATAGTGGTGAGAATGTAAAACAATCAGTTTTAGGTATATTACTCTTTGTTTAGTATAAATCATGCACCTCCTTTAGAAAACCATAAAACATGTTTTGGGGTCACAGTAAAATCCAACATTGATGCATGAATTGAAAAATATATGTGAGTTCCCAAATAAATCCATGTAAATTAAAAATTTGGGGATTGAAAGATCAGAACATGATTTGTTTAACAACATGAGATAACAAAGTGATGTGGGGCCTTAAGAAAATAACATCACATAGTTGGTGATTGGTTTTCCATACTGTATGCCATATTGATGGGACCTAGAAATATGTGGATATAATATGAACTATGTCCAAAACCCTAATTAATCAATAGTCCCTAAATATATGTAATTATGTTTCCTCCATATTCTAGAAAAATTATCCCCATATATTTGGAAGTGTTTCATATGTGTGTTAAAGTGTGTTAAATATTATAATTTATTGGTAATTAATCATTATTCATCAATATTCTATGATATTTTATTCTTCATATCTCTCTCTTAAAAACATAGATATAGTTTTTATGTATGTATCTCTATTATGTGGTTTCAATCATGTTAACTTTTTGTTAAATCTAGTGATGTAAACATGGTTTATGATCATATTTAGATTATCTAAGTGCCCTTAATTTTCCTCAATGGTTGGGATGTAGGTGGATTCTCTCTCATCTATACGTGATGTATAACAAGAATTAAAAATTTTCAATAAATTATTTTCTTAAAATTGTAGTGAAATATATGTGTGAATCCTGACAGAATCCCTTTTTTGGCTTCTAAATTGTTTAAATTGTGTAAATTTTATGGTTTCTTCAGAGAAAACACTTTCTACGCATTCTAAATTGATTGTTTTAAAATTATGGTTTTTAAGCCATGGAAAATGGTTTTTCATGTTATTTAAAGAAAGAAAGGATTCTTGTGAAATGTTTGGTTATATAATGTTTCATCCAAGGTTGGTGTCAGGGTTTTCAATGATGTGACCTTTTAGAAGTGGAGTGTTTCATTATGGCGCCTTATATTGGCCACCTTATGACAAATTGATTCAGCAATGAAAGGATTCTAAAGTATTTGGAATTGTCACATGGGAACGCATGGGCGTGTTATTGTAGATATGTGGTTATGCATATTATAAATATTTGATATAGGGTTTATACTTAAAATATGTTTTCCTAGGTACTTTTAAATTTTATTATATAAACGTTTTTTATATTATTTTTGAAAATTTTTTATAAATTTTTTAACTATTTATTTCCACTGTGGTGTGTGTATGGATGTTTTTTGGGAAACCCTAATGAGTATCAAATCACAACTTCATAAAAACGGTAGTGAATTTTTTTATGTAATCTATCAAAGAATTTGTAAATTAATTATATATAAATTAGTTTATAAGGAATATTTATACTTTTGGAATAGCATGTGGAGTTATATGATATATATTTTTTGAATACTCCTGTCTTCATGCCTTGTGTCTTTTTCTATTATGTACGTTTTCATATTTTCTATGGTAAGTGGGATATGTTTATTCATTTTTTTCTTCTTTTATGTTTTTTGTTTATCATATAGAGTATTAGATTATTATTGATTATTTTTTTATTCTATCTTCCAGAAATGGGAAATTTTCATTCTATATTCTTAAATCCATTCAAATTTATTTCCATCCATTAGTGTCATGGGGATGTCACCTAAGAACTAATATAAATTCTTTCTCTTATCAATCACAAGATGAGGGGGAATATGATACATGAATAAGTGTTCAATTTTAGTTTATAATGATATATTTTTATCTCATTAGAATTTAATTTTTAGTTCATTATGGTGAAATTAGCGAAAGCATTATTTCATATGTTTTTTATGAATAAAATGGTTGTACATTAATAACATGTTAAATATTAATATATCATTTTTGGAAATATGAGACAAAAATTTAATTCACAATAATTGATGAAAACACTATTATTTATTTTTCAATATTCATCTCTAATAGATATCTATTTCATTGTTCATGTTGATTATAAAACAAAACCAAACAACAATATAATTTAATATATGGGTGAGTACGATTAATAAATTGATTGTTTTGGAATAATATCATTATAAGTGAATCGTAATTATATTTAATATATTTTATTATGGTTTTGAATATCATTATATGATAGATGAATAAAAAATAAAAAATGCTAAGGAAAAAAATCAAATTCATGGTGGTTGTAGTATGCACATACTCACATGTGTTGAATTTTATATTCATTGATAATGGGAAGTATAGGGAATATTTTATAATATTAAAACTGTAATAATGTTTCAAGAATCATATTAATCATTTAAATATAATTTTATAACTGTTTTTATAAGAAGGATATAGAAAATGAGTCATGTCAATCATGGAGGTAGTATTCTTCATGTATACAATGCAATGAATTTATTTATCAAATATTTTTGGAAGAATTAAAAAATCGGTATTCAATTTTTTTAATAATATTTTTGTTATCCAATATTTAGGGACTGAATATTTATGTGTGGATATAAAAAAATATAACTAATAGAGATTGGTTGAGAACATTTCCTCTCCCTTTGGATGCACTCCCATGGAAATCACCTTAGGGTTAATTACCTTTGTTTTTCGGAAAGGATAAGGATTATAGAACATGATAAAAATTCAAGAAGATACTATGGAATAATTTTTATCAATATATTTTTTGGAATGGGAGGAAAATTTTGGTTTCAGTTATATCCTTCTATATGTAAAGGGAATTTCATTTTATTAAATGTAAAATAAATTTTCATGTATGGAATACTGATTGGAAAATAATAATTTATTATTTTATATAGGGTTGATAAATCATGTACCATTTATTTTCACAAATTTTTTCATCAACTTTAATGTAATTTAAAAAAAAATTCCGATTTGGTTTTTACCTTCGAAAATAGTTTTCCACTAAGTAATTTATATGTTATTAAAAATTTAAAGTACCTGAAATTAAAAAAATTAATTTCCAGAACGTAAATTTATAATTTATATATTATAGATTAATAATTAAATAATATAAAATTAACATTAAAATTAAATAATTTACTATATAGAATAAGCATTTTTAGGGAAATTTTGTGGTCATCCTTATGTATTGTTACTGTTATATAACATTAATTTTCAATTAAATGTATGATAATATATTGTTATATATATTAAAACAACATATAAAATTAATTATATAAAATATATTAATTTAATTCATAAGATAAAAATTAGACATTAATAAAACATTTCATTGAAAGTACACGTTCAAAAATTATCATGGTCATCAATATTAATCTTTGTAAACATTATTGTTTCCCTATAAATGAAAATTTTTCTTATAAAATAATATGAAAATTTTGATCAAACATTTGAAATCCATTTTTTACAATTATTTTCTACAATTGGGGAAGAGTTATTTTTTAAAAATTGAGTACAATAGGTTTTGGGGTTAAATATTAAATATGTTTCGAAAATGTTAAACATGGGGTATATAAATTTTTAAGTTTTAATGAATAATTTTATTCCTAAAATATATATATTTTATAATAATTTTTTATAAGTTTTTTGGTAGATCTTACTTCTTCAAAATGTAAAAAAAATTATGGATTTACTAAAAATGGTAATTTATTACTATTCACGTAATGAAAAATTGATTCATAAAAATATAAAATTTCATCCAACGATAATTTAAATATATTTGGATAAAAAATATTGTCCATTTCTTAACATTTAAATTACTTTTTTTTAATTTAATATTTAAATAAAAATATAAACCTATAATGAAAAACATTTATGAGAAATTTTATTTAAAATTATTTACTATATGTATCTTATTCCCAAGAAAAAAATAATCAAATTGGTTTTAATATATTATTCATGTCAATAATATATTTTTACTAATATATTTATTATCGTAAACTATAATGAAGAAAATAAAATTTTAGAATTGCAATATTTTAAATAAAAAATCATTATTTATAGTTATATAGCTACACTAGCTGAATTCTGTTAATTTTATATCATTTATAATAAAAATTATTTTAATATTTTAATATTTTTAATAATTAGGATACATCTATTTTTACCAACCATATTAATAGTATAATTAAAACAATTTTATTTGTTATCTATAATTTGTTTTATGAAAGGGATTTTAGTTTTCTTGGAATGGTGTTGTGTGTGGAGAAATCGAGTAACCAAATTTCTTTCAAAAGAAAATATAATTTAAAACCTTGGGGTTACACAATATCCACCCTTAAATAAATTTCATCATCAGGATTTTTTATTATCATTTATTAATGAAATATTTATTTGTCTTTATAAAAAGGGAATGACTAATAAATTTATTTCCAATGAGTTATTAACCCTAATAACTATAGAAAGTCTAGAAAACTAATATATTACGCAATTACAGACATAATAAATACACAAATATTTTGTGAAGAATAAGAGTACCTATAATAACTTATTTATCACAATCCACTTCAATATTTTTCATTATGGTTTGTTTTCCATGATCTCATGGCTGAAGAGGTTATTGGTGTTAATTGGCAACATAATCTCACGGATTAGTGAACTTGTTTCCATAGTACCCAAATTACCCACTTCTATAATATTTTATTTTTATTGCATCCGTAGGAAGAAAATTATTTTTCCTCATCATGTTAACTAAACTATTTATTTTTGTCTCATAATTTTGTTTCTTGATACCCACCTTTACCATTTCTATTTTTTTGGTTCACATCATCGGAATTATTTACATATTTATTTATTTAGAGCTACTGTAAATAGTTCATAGGGTGTCGTATGACTGAGAATTAGACAGCGAGTACACTAACTCAGTGATATACATGAGTACTCAAGAATAAAACTATAATAATAAAAAAAAACTCAATGAAGTATTAGTATAAGAAGTGATGGACCATACATGTATTATAAATAGAAAAATGATTCAATAGATATAATTTAATGTAACTTAATTGACTATTTTAATAAATATACCCTCATTCATGCACATATATTTCACAAGAAATGAATTTTTTAGAATTTAAAAAGAAATTCCTACTATTTAACCTCTCATTGTATAACTCTAATATTTGTTAATTGTATAATTAATCATTCAAATAGATGCTAAGACTATATTTCAAACGATTCAAATTTTCAATTAGTTTCATTATTATATAATCATGAAAAATCTATTTTTCGGATATTTAAAATGAAAATGATCTTTTTTTGAATTATATCTAAATCATAATTCATTATTTTTATATGTAAAATAAATTGAAAATATCTAGGAAATGAACTGAAGAACTGAATTAACAATAATAAATAATGAAATATATATTAACTTGGATGTAAATATTTTATCCACTATATCTTGTTTCAATAATATATTATCTAGAAATTTTTTTGGGATATTTAATATCAAAAAAATCATGATTATTTTAATTGAAAGAAAAATAAATAAAATGTGAAATATTAACTACTGAGGATGTTTTATTACATTTCAGGGAAACGTTTTTCTTCCTGGTTCTTGCATCGAAGCTCATACTCTCAATCTCTAATAATTTCTAACCCAAAAGGTATGAAGTTGTCCAAAAATATTTTTTTATTATGTATTCACTTTTATTTTTTGTAATATGTACTAAAACACATTTTTAAGGTCGCTTGAAATTATTCATTGGCATTATTTTCTCCCATTACATTCTACTATTACTGAGGTACATAAAAAATTCTATAAAGAAAACTCTATCACATGCTCAAGTAATTAATGAACTGAGTTAATTGACTTCACATACATGACATCACCATCTTTACATTATCCTCCATTATTAAAAAAATGTCTAATTTCATCTATTCTAAAATTTATTCTATCGTTCTAGATTAATTTATAATTTTCATCTCTTCCATTGATAGAAGAATGGTGATCAAGACTAGTGGCATAGATTCTTGATTGAGAGTCTATTGTACCTTTTTTATAAAGATCTATATCAATAAAAAACAATGTAATACTCATCTTCATAGATGAAACATTGAATAGTCATGGGTTCACTTCATTTTGATAATTAAACCAACCATGTTTTGTGATTTAATTTCCAAATTCAAATCCACATTAATGGAGAGAAATGTAGTCCCCATAATCATTAGTTCATCAATGAATAGTAAATATCCATTGAAAAAAATAATTCATAATTGTTTCACAAAATATTATTCCTCAAAAAAGGGGTTGTATACTCTCATAGCCCATGCACCACTCATCTCGGTGTCAGAACAAATCACATAATTTATTCATCTTCTGCTTCTAAATATTCCACCTTGATAAAATTACTCTATTCTGGATATGATCAATTTAATTTCTAATCGTAGATTCATCTTCAACATTAGTCATTAGAGCATCTTAAAAATCCCATAACTTTTTCATTATAATAGATTTGGCCTCTAATACAATGGTATATTGTATAATGTATAACTGTGAGTTCTTTCTCAATTCTTCATAATGGTTCTTCATAATTAGCTTACTCAAAATTATATTTGGTTTATGGATACCCGGACATAGTATTTCATTCATTATCAGTATCCATTTTTTCTACATCCTAGATATTTCCAAATCAACCAAAAATGACAAAATTTAAATTAGAACCCTGAAATAAAACAATATGTTCAAACATGGTTTCCTCTATTAAAATACATAGATTCATCTTTATTTGGGACCTAATATTTGATTGTATCCTTTCATTCTTGTTCTCAAAAGGATATGTAGTTAAACACTACTTGAGTCATGATGAGTTTAGAGAATATAGGATTCTATTTCAGAGTCAGCTACAAGAAAATTCATTGATAGTGTCTCATATTCAACAAGATTTAATTCCAAAACCTATAAGAGATCCATATTCTCTAGTACTGACTCATGTTCATCTTCATAAGTGAAATAAAATCATGAATGTACAATATTTCTTCATCCACTAGTTCAGTGAGTAATATAATTTTCAAACTCAAGAATGTATTAGTCATTTAGAGCAATGGATTCAATTTCCTTCAGCCTTAGGTTTCATTCAATCAATGGTAGAAGGTCATTATCTCTCTTTTCATGGAGGCACATCATTGATCATAGTTTTCATTGGTTTATGATGTCAAAAAAATTGAAAAACATGTTTTATAATAAAATAAAAACCTAGTTGATGGTTTAATAATTCCTAGTGTGGATATCTCCCTTTTTCAAATTCCCATCATCTAAGAATTCCAATCAAGCCCTCTATCATGACATGACCCAAGATAGGGTTCAAGGAACAACTACCCCCTACCTCCTACATATGCTCAAGGGGGAAATACATTCTTATGTAATATCTACTCAACGAGGTATTTATCTAAATTCCTATATGCACACACACAACTATATCGATGAAAATGTGTGGAGGGAAAGAGTCAAATATGAAATAATTTTATAACGAAAACCATGCATGCATGAACCTCTAGATAGCATATAAGTATAGTATTATAATCTGAATATTAATGGAGTAATATACATGCACATCCAAAATTGACACCCAACCTGATAGGAATGAATAGTAACCCACTAAGAAATCTCATCTCCTGACCCCCATGATACGACCACTGTACATGGTCTATGAAATTAATATCCATAATTTCTTTCATATTCATGATCAACCAATCCATCATTTATATAATACATGATATGTGTGGGAAAATCCCATATAGGGGTGAGTAAAAACCTAACCTGTAGATACCCTAAAAGATAAGGGGGAGTAGTAAGATATACAAAAGGAATATAAAGACAGTAGATACAAGATATAATCAAAGAGTAAATATAAACACCAAAATAGTGTTAAGGTAACCACATCCAAACACAAAGGGATTGACACGATTAATAGATGAACTACACATAAAGTATTCACTACCTATAACTAGAGAGTATAATCATCCAACCATGATAGACTAAACACGGAATATATGTGTCATACATTGTGCTTCATCGACTCTCCTAGAAGAAGAGTATCCAAATCCAATGTGAGGATATAAAATAATGGTATATATATATATTCTTAGTCAAATAATCCCAACAGA
Source organism: Viscum album (assembly GCA_963277665.1). NCBI lineage: Eukaryota > Viridiplantae > Streptophyta > Magnoliopsida > Santalales > Viscaceae > Viscum > Viscum album. Next base: position 1,376,945,132 of record OY728147.1, on the reverse strand, counting down.
TATATTAAGAGGATCACTATCACATAACTCATCCAAATAAGAATATTTTCCTATAGTTCCAAAAGTCCATCACTAATTCCCAGTATCCACACGTCTTTCAAGAAGTAATTGTACATTTCCAACCATGCCTCTTCACTAAATTGATGAGATGAGTGGGAAGAAACATGATGTCGATGACACACACCATGGTAAAATAAAGGGGGTTCTACTCGAAAGGAATCATGGAACCACTGGACATCTCTACATGAGGTTACCATTGGGAAGACATAGATGACCCACAACACTGCTCCACTATATGGCACCACATAGAGGGAATTGTGGACCTACTACCCAGCAATACTGGAGGGTACCACTCGGAAGGTAATGAGAATCCACTACCCAGTTCTACTCAAGGGAACCAGTCGGAAGGCATTGAGGAACCACTTCCCAGCTCTACTATAGGGTACCACCTAGAATAAGTTGAGGACCCACTACCCACCACTACTAGAGGAACTAGTCTGAATACGTTGAGGACCCACATCCCAGTTCTATTCGATGGTACCACATAGAAGGCATATAGAACAAACTACCCAGATCTACTAGAGGGTAAACCCTGGGAAGACATTGAGGACTCACTGCCCAGCACTACTAGAGGGTACCACTTAGAATACAACAAGTACACAATACCTAGCTCTACATGATGTAACCGATTGAAATACTTTGATTCCCCACTTCCCTACTTCACTTGAGGGTACCACAAACAAGACGGTGATTCCATAATTCCTAGCTCTACTGAAGTTTACCACTCGGACGGTCACTGGTGATTCTTCCTAATCACTACCATAAATGAGCATCCCCTTAGAAGGTTTTATTATTGAAAAATTTCACATCGTTTCTCGGAAGCCATAACCAAGAGAACCATCATGTTCTATGTGGAAATAAACTTAGTATACACTACTCATGGTATATAATATGAGTTAAAACAATATAGATACAAAAATTGATTTTTCATGAAAATAGAACTATAAGTATATAGTGTGTGATCCTACTTCACTGCATGTTCGTGTACCTAGATAGAACCCATCTCAATCTGATAAAGTAGTACATGTTGTGTATATAGACTATTCATCATTTCCATGCTATCTGGGACCATTACTCTTCTTCATGTTTTTTATTGTAACAGTAACTATGTAAGTGTACTTCGGTACATAGCATGTGGCTTCAAACAGCATGCCACTCGGGTGGTCAATCCATTTTCCATGCACATCAACTACGATTCAACACCCGTGTGACCCATCACATGGGGTTTTAAACCAAGGAAGTGGTAAATGGTTTGAAAGAGAGACTACAAGATATTTCCCTTTGTTTTTTCTGAAACCGTAGTAGCCACCTCAATAGGGGATACATACCTTGTTTTAATTCTTGAACATGAAGTGTAGTAGGGTTCTTATCTAGATTTCTGGATCTTTTAATCTTCATTTGATGATTCAAATCTGGTTTCATTACTTTATATCTAATGCTATATGTGGATGAAAATGGTGTATCTAACAAGAAGTCAAAGTTTTGGGTTGGTATTCATCAGAAATTGGCCCATGTTCATCATGTGGATTTCTTCACTGAAACTGCATTCCACTACACATACATTAAAAAGTTACATGATCTCAAATCCACCAAAAAAATTATTCCTTGTAACAATCTCATATTTATGCTCGATTCAACAATAAGTGCTTATTTCATCAAATATTCAAAAATTTGGGGGTTTGATTGGGCTTGATGCCTTTGGGAAAAGTCGAACTAGGACTGTAGGGATCTGACTACTGAGTAAAATAATGAATATTGTGGAAAAAAGCACCACAAAATAGGTTTAAACTTCACTGGCCAAGACTTCTTGTCTAATGATCATGAACAATGACCCCAAGGATTGATAAAAATTGAACAAAATCAATATTTCAGTACTCTATCACATAAAAATGCTTCTAAAGGATGAAAATTGAAGTATTAAGATTGATATGCTAAATTGAAATTTATTATGAGATTCAAAACATTAACTAATTATTCCTTCCTAGTTTAAAATCGATACATTATGAATAATTATTCATCCAATGATTCGAGATAAGTTGTTGTGTTCCTTGAATCCTAGTCAGATTTGATCCTACTTTTTTCTGTTGTCGTTGAGATCTGCTAAAGGAGGAGAAAGGGAGATCATGGAAATCCCAATACTATGAGGTTATCCTGGGATAGTTTTCCATGATGATATATTTAAAAAAATACATTAGGATGAACAATTCAATTAATTAATTTTTTTAATTATTTAAGAGACTAAATGTACCTCCAATGTGTGAGGGATCTTAAATCCCCACACCAACCCATTTTTTGTCATTCTTAGTGTAATGACCACAATATAAACTCAATCGCGGTCTCATATTTCTAACATTACATTGAATTTTAGTATTATCCAATTTTCATTGAGGTATCATGTGTGTGAAATATAAAATATTTTTTATATTCCTATTAAATTAAATAAGGGAACATCAAGTCTTAGAATCCCAGATTGTGTTAGTGACCAAATCTGAATATATGTAAATATAAATATTTCATAATCATAAATGTAAAAAAGTGGGTCTCTAAATTTTTTCCTCTTTCAATATTTTCATCCTTAATAAGAAAAACTAAGAAAAACACTTGAGATACTGAGCTATTACTTTGCACTCCTCCTAAGAAATGTCCTATACATTTCTGTGTCACCACATCATGCCAAAAAAATGGATGCTCTATCCATGTAGGGTCAACTTCTACCAATCCTTAATCTATATTGGCTGCTCCATAAAGGGGGCCCCATCCTTGATGTCTAGCTCACCCCAGTCAATGACATGTGTGGGGACATGCATGTATCACCTTATCTATGCCACGTGCAATATGTTGTGAATCTGATCCTGTTGTGGGGGTTGTAAAATGTGGTAAGAAACCTCACCAACCCTCTACTCGACCATGAATGTGCCAATAAACCTCAATGAGAGATTTACTTCTTTGTCGAACTATGAAATTCAAAATCCTATGAAGACTCTAAGAAAAGTGTGGTATCCCATCTAAAACACTAATGACATATAGTAGATATTTTTGTAAGATTTATATCTTCTATAGGCCATCATCATTAACTCATGAGTGTGCTATACTTTCTTGGTCACCAACTACACCAACTCTAGGCCAACCATAGATTTCTATATAGTCACAATCTCACACAAGGGTTACCTACAATGTCTCATATACTAGGAATCAATGTATTCCATGATGATGGTAGAGTGGTAGTTGTTATTGTATTAAAACACTACCTAGGTTAGGTGATCTTTTCAAATCTGTTCCACATCCAACACGCTAACCCCATTCATATCCTACAGCACCTGTATAGTGCTCCTGTTCTAACAATCATTCAAGGGGTGAATGGTTGTAATCAATATCATGTTCATCTTTAGTGCCTCCTATAGGCCTCTCCAAAATCATGACATAAACATCCCATCACGATCGGAGAAAATAATCAATGACACCCCATGAAGGTGAATGATCTCTTCTATGTATAACTTCCCCAAACTCTCCCTCAAACTCTATTCCCTTGTAGCAAAGAAGTCCACTAAAATATATATTTGGTCAACTAACACCCAGATGGTGTCATATACCTTCACTATGTGTGGAATACCAATTATTAAGTCCATGTATATGTCTTCACATTTCCACATTGAGATATTATGTGGATATAATGGACTTGTCGAAACATGGCTCTCAGCCGTCCCATGCTAACATGTGAGGCACCAATAGATGAACTCAGCAACACATTGTCTCATGTTGGACAACCAAAACTAATGATGAAGATATTTATACATCTTCCCTAAATTAGAATTTACATCTAGGGGATATTTGGGGGAATCTCACATCATCTCCTCATGTAACAAGATTGGATACACTATCCACCCATGGAAGAAAATAACATGATTCCCTCCTTCATAATATCTGTTTGGTGCATAAAATGTGGATATTTGGTCACATAATACCTCATAATCATTGTCTCCTAGGATGGACTCTATCACACACTCATTTATAGAGGAATTAAACACCATATATTGTAGAAAATTTGTACCATCCTTCTCCACGAGCGTGAACAGCAAGGAACCCAACTACTCAGAATCATTCTTCACTATGAGATCCTTGGAATTCCTTCAAATATAATATTTTACATCATTTCCCCTCCCTATAGTATATACTATCTTGAATTCATAGTTCTGTAGAAAACTACAACCAGTTTCATTTTCTCAGGTTCGGGTCACTATGCCTAAAGACATACCTGAGACACTGGGGGTCTGAGTGAACCAAAATGTGCTCCCCCAGAAGGCAGTGTCTCAAAAAAATTTAGGGAAAAGACAGGTGATTCCATCTCTAGTTCTTGAGTTTCATATTTCCACTCATAAAATCTTGGTCGCCTCAATCTGCATGTGCTAACTGTCACATTATTCATCAAGAAGAATATCATCCCAACCTATGAGGCTATAAATACACTACAAACTCCAGACCTTCATCAAGTTGTCTCAAAAATTGATCACCCATTGATCTATACCTCTACTCTTCAAATTCCCTCTAGAAAAACCCATACCAAGTAAATGGATTCCCTTTCCATGTCAGAAAATTAAAAAGGGATGTGATTCTAGAGAATTAATCCCTTAACCTTATGTAGTACCCTTCCAAACCACAAAATTACTCACCTCAGACAAATTCATGGTGGTTACCATAAAAAACAGTATCAATATTTTTAAGGTCCATTAATAAAAAATGCTAAAAAAACATTCCCCGGAAAGTGAATCATTTGAATCTAAAAATGGTACTTCGAGAACTTCTTTTAATGTTGGTTCGTTTGAAGAAATTACAGAAAAATCAGCATGTGGTTTGTATGCTCCACCTCTAATGCATAGTATAGGATGGATTCTTTAATAATGAAAATAAAAAACGGGTCCATGTACGAATAGAAAACCTAGTTTATCAATGAAATAAACATGATATGGTCATTTATCACCCCATAGTGAGACACTAGGAACCCTTAGTGTTTATAGCAACATGATAATTCACACATTTCAATATAATCCTCACGAACCCTCAACAGGTGGTATCTAGACCATAGATCAATCTTCCAGAACCATCCTGTTCCTCTAAACTAGTCAAATAGGTCATCAACCCTCAGAAATGTGTATATATTCTTTACCAAATCTTTAATCACGATAAGATAATCCATGAAAAGACACATTCTCTCATTTCCATTTTTTATGAATAAGATTGGAGCTGCCCTAGGAGGCACACTCATTCTGATGAGACCATTCTCAAAAAGTTACTCCAACTAAAATTGTACCACTTGAAGATTTTTTGGTGCCATCTGATATACCATAAAAGATATCAGAGTGGCCCTAGAATTCATGTCGATGAAAAACTTCTCCCCTTCCACACACGTTTTCCCAAATCCCCGGTAGAGAAAACATCCTTGTAATCCACCAAAAATAAATGATCCTAGATTCTTTATGATCCTCACACACTAAGGGATACCCTTAACAACTTATAAGAGATGGGTTTTAGTCTTCTTCTTGTACAATGAACTAACCATTTCATGATATCTCACCTACTATAAAAGGAGAATCTCGTCTCATCAGTGCATAGTCATCTTAATTGTATATGGAGATAAATGATATAGGTTTGAAACATGGATAGACTATCCATACCCATGATTATTTCAAAGAGTTCCATCATGATAACCAAAAGGTACCACATGAACCTACATCCACCATGCGATAGCTCACACTACAAGTAGATGAAGGATATAGAATAAGAATTACATGTATGAACCTTAAGACGAAGATGCTTTGATAGTAGCTCAACTAAGATCTCTAGCACTGATTCCATGAGTATAGAGAGAATGTAATGACTAGAACCACTGTATACTAATACTATGGGAAGATTAAAATAAACATATATCATACATATTATTACATCCTATCTTTTTGGGTCAAAAACCTCCAATCCCGATTGCTTATTATATCCTCGACCACTAGCTCCCTGAGCTTTACGAGGGATTCCTAGTTGTGGTGGAAGAATCTCATATCTTTTTTCTATTCCTAAAGCTCCACCTACACCACATCCCTCTTTTACTCTATAGGGACAACCCTGTGTGCACATAATAGATCACTGATCATGGAACTTCCACTTTTATGGTAGTCCATCATCTATCATTGAGTTCTTTTCATCACATTTTGTCAGGTAGTAACATTCCATGTGACCTCACCCATCACAATTAAAAAAATTCCCCTCTCTATGATTCAGTGGTCCTCTACATTGCATCTAACTACATGATTGAGTCAGATCATGGAAATGTCTCATGTTTTGAGATATTGGAACCGGTCATCTTCTAGGTGCTACCGACAAATCAAATCAATAACAACCACTTTCATCTCGAACTATCATGAATCCCACTAACAGATGTCTATGTTCACTAGTTACCTCTCAAGAAACATAGGATAAGTGGGAATGCACAAGGGAACTATTTTTATTGATATTTCCTGGGGGAGTCCCTACTCAAACTTCCATTCTCAGAAGTACATTTCTCAGATCATGTCAAGGGAGTACCGTGTGAAATCTGTGAACCTAACTGCATACACAATCATCATCATCACCCATGTTTTATCTCTAAATGATCCTGAATCTAGACTAAGTGCTTGAAGAAGGGTTTGGAATCCTCAAAAAAATATCTTTTAGGTATCTGTCTATAAGGGTTTCACCACATCATACATATGCGTAACATGCCTCCACTAGCACCGAGCAGCTCCATGGAAAAGTCTAAATGATAGTACAACCACCTGGTCTGTCGGTTACTATATGTGCCAGAGGAAATTGAACACTTACTCTAGAAAAACCTCTACTGAATTTGGATCAAGAATTCCATAGAACCTCAATGGCCACTGGAAGTGGAACTAACATATAATTCCAAGATTCCCTGAATCCTCAGCATACTCTAAAGGGATAATATTCTACTCAACATGTGGTGGAACATCAACCGGGCCACCTAGATAAAGGTGTAACAAGATGTTTTCTGAACTGAGGCCTCATCTCTCATCATATCGTCTTCTAGAACCGAATCTGATATATTAGATGGATTTCATCATGGACGCATCCAAAAAATTATCAAGGACTAATGCTATCAGATGAGCATATATATATCATTAAAAGCTGGTGAATTGGGAAAGAAAGTCAAAGTGTAAATTATAATGAGTCATGTACCATTAATCCTTGGAAAACATTTCTCAACATGTTGAGTAATCAAGAAAGTGTCCAAGGTCTTGGTGAATGGATACATCAGATGCCACACCAGCATTACTTTCCCTGTCCTGAGAGCTACACTCGAGACACTTTGACAATGTTTCCCTAATCGCAAAAAAAAATCTCTTAAGGGGATAATTCTAAACAATTTCTTATGGAATGCAATTTCTCTAATACCAATCATTCATAATCTGACCCAATCCATAACACAAGCCACAACTACCCAAAGCCTACCTCTATATTCTAGGGGTGGCAACAAGTTTCAAAGGAAAAATTAACTAATGGTGGCCTTTTTATAAATACTTTTATACACACACAAAAATATTAATGAAAAATTAACGGGGTAATGAGTAAATGATGGACCACTCATAAAAACTAAACCAAGCATGCATGAACCTCTGGTTAGAACAAAAGTACGGTAGTATAAACTAAAAAGTAAAGAGAAAAATTACATGGCCATCAAGGAATGTGTTCCAACCTGATATAAATAGAAAGTAAATATTTAAGAGATCCCATCTCATAAATAAAAATATATGACCACCATATTTTTCATTAGAATCCAGTATCTCTAAGCTCCTCTATATTCACATTCGAACTATATATTGTCTTCATATACATGATACATGCGGTGAATAATAGTTCACATGTGAGTATAAAAATACCAATTTGGACACTTGAAATAATAAGGAGAAGTGGTATGAGATAAAATAGGATGATTTAAATATAGTAGATACAAGATATAATCATATATATAGCTCAACCAAAAATGGAGTGATGGTTACCTCATCCAAACATAAGGGGCGCAACATCGTGAGTAGATGAACTACTCTTCAATTGTTCCCCACTAATAGTAAGAGGGTATATTCATTCAACCATGGGAAGCTAAATGTGGATGGAACTTCGAATTCCCCACATGTCTTCACCTATACTGGAAGAACAATATCGAAATCCAAGGTGTGGATACATAAGATAGGTTTATACATATATTCTCAGTAAAAGAATCCAAAATGAGAGATTATGGGGATATCGATCTTGCAGCTCAACCCATGACGAAGACTAGTGAACTTTTCCAAAAGTCCATAAAAATTCCTATCATCCCACGTGTCTGCCTATAATTAACCATGCAGTTATAACCCTCCCTCATCACTATGCCGCATTGATGATTTGGCACAAACTCAATGTAGAGGAACTTTACCCTCGTACAACTGGGGGTCTACTATAAAGGCGTTGAGGATCAACTTCCCAAATCTACTAGAAGGTACTACTCAGAAGACGTTGAGGACTCACTTCCCAACTCTACTAAAGGGTACCACTCAGAAGCCGTCAAGTACCCAATTTGGATCTCTACTATAAGGAACCACTCAGAAGGTTTTGAGGACCTAATTCCTATCTCTACTATAGGGTACCACTAAAAGACATCAAGTACCTACTTCCCAACTCTACTAGAGGTTACTAATAAAAAGCCATCGAGAAAAAATATCCATGATCTTCTAGAGGGTTCTACTCAGAATTCTTCAAGGAAGCACTACCCATATTTATTGAAGGGTACCAAACGGAATGCGTCGAGGACCCACTTGCCATATCTACTGGAGGGTACCACTCGAAATACATTGAGTACCCACTTCCCAACTCTACAAGATTATACTACTCAGAAGACGTTGAGGACACACTCAGTAACTCTAATAGAGGATACCAATCAAAAGATGGTGGGAACCCAATGCCCATATCTATTATAGGGTACAACTCAAAAGATGTGGAGGACTGATTGCCTACCACTACAGGAGGGTACCACTTGGAAGGTCACTTGTAATCTGGCTTGATCACTACCATCATAGAATATCATTTAAGAAGTTAATGTGCCCAAAAAATTTTACATCATCTTTCAAAAGAAACAAATGACAGAAAAATAATTCTCTATATGGAAAAAAAACTTAATATAGGCTACTCGGAGTCCAAATATGAGTTCAAACTAAGGAGATATAGAAGATTAAATTTTCCAGAAGAAGAAACTAGGGGTACAAAGAATGTGAGGGGACCCACACGATGTGTGGTCCCACTCCACTACATGGCCATATCCCTAGTCCGGGCATGTATCCATACCATATAGTAGTACAAACCATGTCGGTGGACTACATGGCATATCTTGTCTAATACGGAACGAGTCTTTGTGTTTTGGACATGTCTGTGTACCAGACCACATGTCTATGTACTTTAGTACATGGCATGTGGATTCACATTTTGTGCCACCCATTTGGTCAATCCATGTTCATGTAGATTAAAATAGATTCCAAATCTGTATGACCCATTATGTGGGTTGATTAACCAGGGAAGGGGTATATGACATGTGATATAGTATACACTTTTTTTCATCTTTATTTTTTCTAATACGCTAGATGTCACTACTAAGGGGCTACATGTTGTTTGTTTATCCTTTAACATGACATGTAGTCAGGGTTTTTAATTGATTTGTAAATCTATAGATCTTTATATAGTGTAATTAATTGATCCTCATTTCTTCATATCCAATACTATCTATGGCTGAAAAGGGAGGATATAATAAGAAAACATAGTTCTTTTCTGTAGTTTTCAATTAATCGGCCCTCATTTGTTATGGGCATTTTATCGTTCAAACTACATTCAATCCCACCATAAATTCAAATTTCCTAGATCTCAAATCACCAATATAAACATCCTCAACCCAAACAAAATCCCAGATCTATGATATGTTGGTCGATCCATTCTTATTTCTTTGATCCCCCACAAATCTGGGATTCCGATCAATCTCGGTACCTCTTAGAAAGGTAAAATCAGGATTGTGGGGATTCGAGAAGTGAATAAATAAAATTATATTGTAGAGGATGAAAAAAATAATTTTTTAAACATAATAGTCCAATAATTATGGTCCAACAATCAAGAATAAGGATCATAAGGTTACATAATAATCGAATTAACCAAATATGTCAATACTCAGGCACATGAATGGGTTGCAAAGGGAAATGGATAGAACAACAAAGATAGATCATCAAAATTAAAATTAAGAATGTGCATAAAAATAGAAATTGATGAGTCATTCCTGATTGTAGATCAATCGTTAATGAATAATGCATCCTCCAATGATTCAAGATAACTATTGAGTTCATTTTATCCAAATATGTTCTGATCTGGTGTTTCTTCATCTTAATTATGATTTTCAAAAGGAGGAGGAAGAGAGATCATGGAAAATCACAAGAATGTGAAGCTAACCCTATTTATTTTTTTAAATAATAAATATTTATAACATTTTATTTTATGTAAAAGAATTTAAATATTTAAATTCATTAATTAATTTAATCCACTGAATATTTCACGAATGAGGGAGTGATCTGAACGCCCCGTGCCGACCCATATATAGCCACACCTAGGTTATACAATATGGTATGGACTCAACTGTGGTCTCTACATTATAATCTAAGTGACCATTTATGATTTTTAACATTTTATTTTAGGTATCATGCATGAGAAATATTCATGTTAAATTAATTTCGGGCACACCGACCCTCAGAATCACATACCGCCTCAGGGGATAGCACTAAATATATATATATATATATATAGATACTTCAATGTATTACAAGGTAGAAATTAGGTCTCTTAAACCTAAATAAAACTCCATCAATGCCTCAGTTGAACTTAACTTTCACTCATTGGAATTAATTAAAGATACAAGCTCAAGATCAAAATATTCAAATGCATGAATCGTCCAAAATTTTTATCGATTGATAAAGAATATTCCTTTTTTAATTTTAAAATATTGAAATATATATTTATATTATATATGTATACTTTATATTATATAAGATAATTATACTACTCACCCATGGGTTTTTTATCTAACACAGACCCATGGTATATAATTATCTTGTTGATTTTCTTATAATTTTCCAATGATGAATGAATCAATTTTTCTTGTCTGCTCAAAATTTATATTATGAAGAATGTTGTAGCATAGTATTTCACCAAAAATAAAAATTATTTTATTACACAGATGTGTAATACGTCTCTATTGTAGACACTGCTATTTATGTAATGTTGATTTGGTGCCGAATTAAAAAACTTTTATTAAAATGATGATAGAAAATAAACAAAATTATGATTATTTTTCATATATAATACAATTTTACATAGAAAAAATGAATAAATACAAAACAAAAATAATTTACCTAATATAAAATCAATGATAATAATTTATAAAAATAATTAATCACAAAGAATTAATTATGAAAAACGATATCAATATTTTAATAAAATTATAATGAATTAATAAAATAAACAAGGATCAACACACAGGAATTACTCACACATTAAATTTTTTATTTTTTTAATAAAAGTAAATAATATAAAAGCTAACATTAAATAAATCTCAACAGAATATTTAACCATTTAAATATATTTTTACGCACAATATATACCATTATAATACTAAATGTTATGTGGAAAATTTCCTGAAATAAAGGGTACATCAAATTTTCCCTAACATAAGAATTTATTTCCCTCAAGAGATTACTAATAAATTTTAATTGAAATGATTAAATATCAATATTGAAAACCTAATTTTCCACACAAATTATGTCTTGAAATTAATATTTCCCCATGAACTCTTATATGTTGTTATGTTGATTACTCAATTAAAATTCAATGACACAATGTCAAATTAGTTTCTTCATTTTAAATGAATTATTGAAATAGATGTTTTTGGAAATTTATAAAAAAAATCATTTTGTATCCAACTAGAAGTCCAATCATCTCTATACCTCTATCTGAGATGACTCACATTAAAAAATCTATAGAAATAGACACACGATGTATATCAAAATACTTAATAAATAAAAGAAATAATAATTAAACCAACCAATAATGAACTGATTTTAATAAAAAAAATAAAGGTTCATCCTATATTATGATTTTCATTTAATGTCCCTTGTAGATAAATATCTTATGAGTATAAATTTGAGTCTAAAATTTCAAATACAATGAAATTTTAATAACATTCATCCGAATGTTATCTTAAAAAACATTTTTATTTCAACAGGAAAAAGTAAATGATTTTCTAAATTATATACATGGGGTAATTTAGAATTACCTCCTAATGGTGGGATAATTAACTTTAAACATTATAAAAAAAATTGTTACATACAAAATTTAACAGAAAACGTGAGAAATTCACAATTTAAAAAATTTTAAGAAGGATTTTTATGTATATAGTAGTTAATATGATATAAATGAATAAAGACCTTCAACCCCATATATATAACCCAACATTTTTCATAATGATGATCTCGAAGGTGAAATAAAACATTATTATATTTATCTTCAAAAATATTTACAATTATCTAATTCAAATTAATGTTTAGGGGTTTCATTTAATTTCATCAACATGTTTGAAATAGTTTTTATCACATTTCTAAAAATAATTTTTGTCATAAATGTTCAAAAAATATATTAATTAGTACAAAGTTTTTCAATTAATAACAAAGATGTATTTATTTAACAGTTGTTAGATCAATAAAGTGTAGTTCTATTCATTATATATGTTTTTTAATAAATTGAATGAAAAAATCCATTTAAATTGGATTTCACTATTTATATGGAGTTTCCCTACGGATTATTTCTTTCAATATTAAGTAATGAATAAATAAAAATATTTAAGAGAAAATAATAGAAAACTCCTTTTAATACAAGATTTACTTATTTATGTTCATTGAAATGTTATCCCCATGTAATCCTTCAGTTAAATGTGCTAAATCAAAAGTTACATCCCCTAAAGAACTAAAATATAAACATTATATTCATCAATTGTGAATTTAAAAATGTAATTTGTAAAATAAAAAATTTAGGGATGTGATCCAATTATTCTTAGTCTTCTATCTCCTCTCAGCACAGTTGAATAGTCAAGGATTAATCCATAGTGATAGCATGCCTCATCACAGTACAAAAGCCTACCAAATGAACAATTCAAACACTTATGACACTTGATAAAAGAGAATAATTGATAGTGAATAAGAATGTAATTAGATACTGAAAAAACAAGAAATTATTTTAATTTGGGAAAAAATGAAAATCAAAATAAATCATGGGTCAACTCCAATAAAATCCATTTTTTTATATCCTCAATTAAACACAATGGTTTTTCATGTTTTTTGAATAAATGATGATATCCTATAGATTTTAACTCACCTCAAATTAATTTTTAGATATTTTACCAATAACCATAAATGTTTTATTCTCCAATCATATGAACTCAAAAGCCCAATTCATAAGTACTCATTGGATATTTAATTTTCCATACCATTTTGTTTTGTGTTTCCTTGGGAATATAATTAATTCTGAATTAAAAAGTAAAACCTCCTGCCCAACCATTAAAGGATAATTTTGAATTATGGATTCATGAAAAAAAATATTTATCACTTTATAAACACTTGTATTTTCATAAGAAACTCATCAAATTTATTCTACTTCAAATTACATTAACAACCTCCTCTTTCCAATAGACTTAAAATAACAGTTAATGGATTTCCATTCTCAATATTATTTATTTTGAACATCTATGGAAAAATAAAATATTTTTACAAGATAATTATATAAAGATAAATCCCTATGGGGGTTTTATAATAATTCTTGTAATCTTATAATTCATCATCTAACATTTAAGATTGATCTTTTCTCTATGAAATAACAGTTTTATCCTATAACAAGTTTAATTATAAATTTTAGATTATGACCAACCCACTAGACAATGGGTGATAAGTGGTACCAGTTTTATGAATACAACAATAATTTTAAGATAATGTAATGAATTTAATTTTATTAAAGTGTAACCTATTGTCCTTGATAAACTCTTTTAGAGAACCAAATATAGAGAAAATATTATTTTTTATGAAACACATAACAATATTAATAGTATTGTCAAAAATACCTACTACCTCAACCCACATAGAGACATACTCTACAGTAACAAGGATGTACTCATTACATCATGATGATAGATATGGTCCCATTAAATATAACCCACAAACTTCAAATACATCACCTTTAATAGTCCATTTCATTAGTAATTTATTTCCTAACCACATTCGCTAAACTTTTAAATACATAAAACCTTAAAACTAGTCCTATTACATTGTTGAATGGGGTATGCTTGTAAAAAAATGATTAGAGGAACTTTTGGGATTTCATCTCTCCTATGGTTTCTACCCCATATAGAATAGTGAAAAAATTATAAAATATAACGAATTTATAACTTAGTAATTTACCTCCGGAGTATCCCATCATCACACCTATAAACAAGAAAGGGATCCTATAAAAGGAAGTGATTGAGCTCAATAATAATCAATTTCCTTTGATTTTTTGAATTTTCTTTTTTTCAGGACACATACATCTAGCATGTTCAAAAATTACACCATCCATTAATATAGTTTCATTTAAGAAACAAATAATTGTTCATCAATAAAAAATGTATTGATCTATGTTGGGTCATTAATTTAAATTGTGGTTGTGGTAAACTTATAAAAGTGGATAGCTACCAAATTTTGCATACCTTTCTTATCTTTTATGAATTAATTAATCACAATCAAAAACAAATTACACCTTATAACTCTCGGTTTTGATTAATTATTAGCCAATATATTTTTAAGAGTATATTTTATAGTGAATATTATGAATATTTTACCTATAGAATATTACCGAAATTTTAATAAGGAAAACATGATCAGATACCAATATTTTTATTTTTAAAATAGTTTTTTTTGTTAATTATCACAAAAATTTATATCATATAAGCTCACATGAATCATATTCCCATTTCAATTTCCTTTAACTTTCCCTACTACCTAGTAATTTACATCACAAATATCCTCTAAATGTAATTTCCATTTAGGAATGGTAATTACTGGTGAGGATATGAGATTTTCCATAAACATAATAAATTATTCATGTATCATTCAATCAATCCTAAAATGTGTATCATTGACTAATAATGATAAAAGGGGTCTGAATATTTTATAAAAGTATTATAAAAATCTTCGATAAAACCCAACATTCCCTATGATCCTTTTAATTCGTTTTAAAATTATAGGTTATGGATTCATTTGAATAACTTCAATCTTATAATTTTCAAATGTTATTCCCTACATAGAAACCTTATATACTAACACAATTAAATATACAACCTTGAAATGACACTTCTCGAAATTTAATAAATATTATGTCTTCTCACACATCTGTAAAATAGTTTATGTATTTTTTAATATTATTTATCATTCGAACCAATTATGGAGATGTATTCCATTAAAAATTCAATAACACCCACCATAATATTAGAAAATATATCCATATTACACCTTTATAAGTTGGCGTGAGAACCACACACATCAAATGGAATCCTTCTAAGAGAAAATTTATAAAATGTAAAAATGATGGTGGCATTTTCTAGGTCTTCGAGAGCTATAGGAATCAGGTTGCAACCATAATATCCATATATAAAATAGAAAAATCATTATCATATAACATATGCGATGAATTTAGTCTATATATTTCATTTGAAAAAATTTATTCTTATGAAATAGTATTGAATTCTATAACCAATAAAGAATTTACACATTGAAGCCTTCATAACATGAATTTATTCATTTTTCATTGCTCGTAGTTGTGAAGCTCCCCTTTATAGAGAAAACATGAACCATATAATCAATTGGACTATATGAAATATAATGAATAATCTAAGTGTTAAAAATATTTCTAAATTTCTCTCTAACTAACTCTTTCATGTTCGGAATTAAGCTTTTTTGACATTCAAATTTAGGTTTTTTACTTGGACCAATTTATATTTCATGCATTAAATTAGATGGAATTATTCTTATAATGTCTATTATATATCATAAAATAAAGATCATCACCTCTATTATAACAAATATCAAATTTTATTTTTTAATCATAGGTAATTCTTATATAATAATGATAGGAATGTTAAATATTTTACCTTGAAATGTTTATTTGAGATGATAAGTAAGAGTCTTTCACTCTACAGTTGGAGATTATTTATAAGAAGTCAGGAAATTGGGCCACATAGGACAATGTATTTCAATATTATTTCTAAAAAATGAGTGAGAGGAAAATAAATCCATACCTTATTGATATCTAGATTATATAAATCCCTATAATCAACATCGATTTTATGTTTTAAATTTTTTATAGAATATTGACCAATATATTCTCAAAATTTAACCCCATAAACATACCTCATCTCTACCTATTTACATGAAACAATTCCCATGCATGTCTGATCATGTGAGATGTTACTATTTAAGTCATTAATAATTTTTAAAAATCATACATCTTCATTATAGACATGTTTTTAGTTTCTAATTGATTATCACTTGAATTGTTTATAGACTATGGTGAACCCATTCAATTTTTAAAAACATTAAATTCATGACATACATCTCTAAGATTGAAAAAAATCCACTAGAAGAATTAATTATAGCTCCTATATTTGAATTAAGAGAAATATAATGAATAATAGGTACTTACTTATCGCACTCTATATCTAGTATTAGAAAATTATTCGGTACACATATTTTCTCAACCACAATGATTAATTCATAAAGTCTTACTCTATTGTGTGTGATGGATCAGTCTTCCAGTTTCGAGAAATCATTTGAAGAAATAGATATTATAATCCCAACTACACAAATAGTGAATAATGGATAAGGTTTATGGTATCTCGTGGATTAAAACAAAATTTTAAATGCCTACTATTCCCAAAGTTACAAATAACAAAAAAACTACTAGGATCATTAATCTTTTAAAGAATAACATTCTTAACTACAACTCTATACTCATTTACTAAAATGTAATTGTAAAACATTTTGAGGTATTTAATATTTAAAGACGAAACATTCATCAATTTTAATTATAAATAACCAAAACTAAATCTTGTATAAATAGAAAATAAATATGAATATTTTTAAATAAATCAAAAAATATAATAAGTATAGGTTCATTATTATTAAACTTAATTATATATGGAAAAGTAAATGTTAGAGAAAAATTATTTAAAATAGAGTGAATCCATTGTTGTACTTTTTTAATTTTTTATTTCCCATTATTTAAAAATATTTTCTAATATATAAAAAAAATATTAGGTTGAACAATAGGTTGTACATAAATATCAATGGGGTTTTCCATATTTCCATTTTCATAATTTTCATTGTTTATTCTTATTTTCATCTAGAATTTCATTTTCCCTCGGTTTCAATTTACAAATGGAATCATAGTGATTATAAATTCCACTAATAGTAGTTTAAACCATGATATTTTCCCTATGTTTGACATCATTAGTTTTTGCTAATTTTTCTTTATCTGTTTGATTAATTTCCCTTGAATGTTATCACATTTTATTTTCCAAATATTTCCTCCTAACATCAGATTGAATATTATCATAATCATATTGGGGTATTTTTATTAAATAGAGTCTTTTACTGTTAATCTTGAAATTAAATCCTATTCGAAATGTGTTCTATATTATAAAACATTTTTACCTCAATGTTAACTTAGTAATTGGATGTCTCTAGCCTTATTTGGTATTGGTAAGGCTGTCTAGACTACTATTGGAAGCCAGGGGTCCTCTATGTCTAAAAATCCCATTCTATTTCAAATAATTTTTAGGTATATTTTTATAACCATTTTATAACTATTATAAAAGGTATCATCCCTTCATTTTAACTGACGTTCATAATTAGAAAATTTTTAATTCTTACACTGTTGAGCAGGCATTACAATGTTTGGGAAGTAATTTTTAAATGGAAATACCTAAAAAATTGGTGGAACTTCTTCCATAGTAAGTTTTTATCATTCTAATTATAATTTCAAGAAGTATTGAATTCATCATGATGAATAGTTATATTATTATTTCTGAAAAAAAAATTCCTTGATTTTATATCTTGAGAGTTATGTGCAACTGCATTAATTATATTCTTCAATTTTTCTTCAATTTTATTACTAAAATCACATCCATATTATTGATCAATTTGGGTATGATGGTGTGGTGTGAGGCTATTTAAAGTGGTGTCCACAAGAAAATGGGGAGTACACACGTGATATAGAAACATTCTATGAAGTCTCTTAAATCATTACAATGCCTTGGGCAATACCTCACCCTCCTCTTGGAAAACTCCAATGATCTTATACCTATTTTTATTTTTAATTATTTTTTGATAAAATTTCAAAATAAATGATCTAAAAATGATCACATGTATTGAAAATAAATACACACAACTATTGAAACCACGTTCTAGAGTTTCCATTCTAAAAAAAGTGAAAGATCATGTTCTAACCATTATTTTCACAATCCTTATAAATGGATTAACTCTATCACATAATAAAAATATCAGATGAAGTCCAAATAATATTTATTATGTCGTCCATTATACATTGGAATCATTGAAATATGAGACTGGTTTATTTCATAATTTTGAGACCTAGGTGTGTGAATAATACCAGGTTGTTAACTACATATGAATTTATCCTAAAACTATATAGTGCACAATATCAAATCATACTCATTTTTTAAGTAGATATGGATTCTAATTTATATTTTCATGGTTATTTATATTTTACTTATATTCATCCATTATTTTATTTTATTTTTTATAAATTTTAAGAAGTGATTTCTAATTTCAGTGATAATAACTTCCTATTTTTCTGCATGTATCTAAAGTGAATCTACAAATAGATTCAATATTTATCATATCATTGTATATTTTCCATAATTTTTTTATTTTTATGTTTGTAAATTGGTTTTTTTAAAATATTTTCATTAATAGTTCTTTTTTAAAATTATTTAATAGTTTTCTTGAATTTTTTAAATATCTAGTTCACATGCTCATAAATGCCATCCCCGTAAAAGAGAAAAAATATTACCTATTTGTGATTGACTATATGAAAAATATTTTTTTACTCCTTTATATAGAGATAGAATTGATAGTGTGTGTGGAATCAAACCACATAGAAGTCAACAGTGAGTTTAGTGACCAATATAGATACATTATCTATCTAGAAAACATATAGTAACAAAAAGAACACCCAAATAAGTAAAAATAAACAAAGAGAAAATGACGATACATACTATAAATGGAAAATGATATACAATATCTATGATTTTAGGGAACTCAATTGACTAGTTTATGGAATTTTCCATCATTCAATTACATATAATGAATTATAACTAATATTATACAAAGAAAAAATCTTTGTTGGCAGGTTAACCTATGACTAAATAATTATTCAGTACATAAGATATAAATTTAATATTTCATGAAAATAATAAAATAAATTTTATATGGAATAAATTTATTAATTAATCATCTTGTCTTATACTCATTAGAAATATCTACTCAAAAGATTGAAAATAAAAAATAATTTTTTGAAGAATTTATTAAACATCAACATTGGATAATTTATTATATAAAATAAATTTTGAACATTAAGAAATAAATTAAGAAAATAAAAATCTAGAAAGAAATATTTATTGATAAAGAAGTATGTTTTTACCATTCATTCTTTTTACCCTTAACATTTAATAAGAAAACATGTTTTGGTTCTCAATTTCGAATAGAATTCATGACAAGAATAATGTAAATAAAGGGAAAGAATAATTGAAATATTCCTCATTGAGGATCTTTTCCTCTAGAATTATATATCATTCTACTTCCTTTTTCCTACTCCAAATTTCTATATGTCTCTCTTTGATAATTTCAGTCCCTAGAAATATGACTTAGTCCTTCTATAATTTTTTACTTTATGTATACCCTTTCTTAATATTCATGCTGAATTAATTTTTCTAGTTTCAGTTCATAGTCATCAATAGAATCATTTTTCTATTTACCATCTGCAACCACCATGTTATTTACACTTGTACCATTAGTAAACATCGGCACATTATCTTACAACTAATGCACCAACTGATTGGATTTTATCTTCATGATATTACCATCTTTCAATTCTCCTCAATTATTCAATCATTGATTTTTACGATAATCTCTTCGAATCATTTTTCTGGCTTCGTATATCATTTCGTAATTTTACGCTCTAACACTGATGCATCAATGGTTATCCGGAATAATAGAATATAGTCATGATTTTGAATCATCCCATCCTTCTCAAAATATACCTAATTCCATAATATAAATGCTTAAAATATCATATTATTGGATGGTTTATAATATGGTATTGGGTTTAATTCTATTATGTTATTAGACCAAGTAGGTTGTATGGATTGATTTCGGAATTTGATTCCACAACATTGGAGAGAATTTATGTCTCAACATCATTAATTCATTATCATTTTAGGGAATATCCACATCCTGAAAATAATTCAAATGATAATATATAAATTTATTGTATAAATTATGTTTTTTTCTACTCACATATTTTAAGATGCACACAAATTGTTTTGAGAAAAAATCAAATTGATCCACAATATACTTTAATTGGAGATGTCATCTCATTAAACTCTTTTATTTTCTATATATAGTGAGTCATAGGGAATTCTTGTATTCATATTTATCATTGGTTATCATGGTGTAATATTTATCCTAATACCTCAAGTCATGATAACATTGACCTCAGGTGAAGTGATTGATGATAAATTGGAAACTCTCAATGCTTACTTGATTCATCAAAGTGGTTCATTATCTTTAGCATACTTGGAATAAATATTATTCTGACATGTCTCAAACTCATTATTTATTTATTCCTTACCATACATATTGATAGCCACAAAATAATTTACATATTAACATGAATATCACCCTTAATAATTATACCCCTAAATAGAAAACCCGGTAATGTTCGAAAATGGATTCATCATAGAAAATAGAATGATTCCACTTCATCAAATATGTAAACTCTAATGATATCACAAATTTGATGTTATTAAAATTCCATTCAGTGATCACTACATGAGTTATGAGAATTTATGTGAACTCGGCCTTCTATTTTAGATTCAACTTCATTTAAAATTATAGGGACATTTATTCAACATGAATCATCATCAAAACCCCTAATGGATCCATATTCCCTAGAATGGACTCTTATTAATATTCATTGGTGAACCCATCTCAAATATATCGTAGAATTTCCTCATCAACTTGTTCATTAGTTAACTTAATTATCATCACTGACATTATATTCATCTTCTTCTACAATGGATTAGAGATTCTTTGGTCTTGTGTGTTCTTAAATCGATGGTGGTAGGTCATTATCCTTCTTGGTTCAAGAGCATGGTTTAAATCAATTATTTCATGGGATTAGGTTGTCATAATAACCAAACATGTTGTTTCATCATATAAAAAACCCTATATGTGAAGCTTCTAAAAATCATTGTGGTGATATATCCCTTTCTGAAATCAATATTAATGGGTAATTCCATTTGAGACCTAAAAAACTCTTGTAATGCCTCGATGGAACTCAAGATTCACCAATAAATGTGAACTTAAGATACAATATTTAGATCAAAATCAGGAAAATCTATGAATGACCCTTCTTTTTCTCAGATGGGAAAAATGATTATTCCTTAATTCTCAGAGCATCCATTATATAATTATCATACATGGGTAGAATTTATTATACACTATCGAATTACACTATACACCAAAGGCATTCTAATCTTTTATTGAATCAAGCTAGAAAAATAACTTTTAGTGTTTCCTGGTAATTTTTTTATGGGTTGATTGAATTTATATTACAACCTCAATATCTATGTTATGAAATATGTTCAGAATGTAATTTTACTAAGACAATAAATGATCATCTGATGTTTTTACGGTAGAATACTCTTTCAAAGACAACACTAATTATATTATTTGGATATGGTGCAAAATAAAAAAATAAAAAATATGATTAAAATAATATTTATATATATAATTGATATAAAAATTAAAATTTCAAATTAATAAAAAGCATTATTAATTTAAAAGCTAAAAAAATCAATGAGAATAAGAAATAATAATGATTAATCAAAACTAATAGATTATAAGCCTCAAATTAAATATTCAAAAAATGAAAATGAATTAATAAAATAAACAGGGTTCATTATAGAAGAATTATTCATGTATTAACAATAAAAATTTTTTACAATATTATGTAATTTCAAAATTAACAAAAAATAAATATGAAAACTATATTGTATCACATAAATTTATATTTAATCCTAAAAATACATTTAAAATACAAAAAAGTAAAGTAAAAAAATCATGAAATAAAGTCCACATTATCCATTGATAAAACAATATATACATTATTTTAGATATATTGTTTGGTGTTTATTCCCCATTTTTTATATTATAGAAATTAAGTCTTCTATCCTTCATCATCTTTAGTACATTCACTCCCATGAGACTCTATCTTTCTCATCTATAATGTATTTGAAAACAAAACAAATATTTGGTATTCAATCATAATTTGTGATGGTGGATTAGTAATTACTATAAGGTTTATAACTCTAGTTTTTTTCCAATTAGGTTTATCATGGGAACAATATCCACATTTTTCATTACATTAGTTATTAACATTGATCATTAATGATTAAACGACTATTAAAACTAAAAGGGGATAATATGAGTGATGAAAGGATGAAATCATAATAGATTTATCTTTATTAATATTCTGAAAACATTATCCTTGAAATTTAATACTCTTGGATGCCATTACATAATATTATAGTTGAAACTAAAGAGATCATACCTCAATTTATGTTTATTTTGGGATGGTTATATAATATTATATGACAAAATTAGTTAATATAAAAAATTATTTATTAATGTATTCTAAAAATAATTTTATTAACCAATGAATATTATCTAAGAGTTTACATCAAGTGGTATAGTCCTTGGAACATTCATCATACACTGAGTAAATATATATTTTATACTCAACCATACTGTTTTATGGTGATTACGAATAGGTTCACCTAATCCCAAGACATGTCAACATGATAGTGACTATATAGGGATGTAACTCTATGTAAAACAATAAAATCTATACTTTTCTATAATTTAAAGATATTTTCTTATGAATATAAAAATTTCTAATGTTCACTATAATGTTATTTAATAATATTCCACAAAAAACACAAATTACTCAATATCACCTCAATCAGCCTAATGGGTTAACTATACCCTTGTAATTATAATCAATTTTGAACAAAATAACCCTTGATGGTATTTGTTACACATTTCTTATACTCAAATGGAATAATATAATATTAATGTTTTATAAACCCTAAATTTATCCTAAGGGTAACTATACCATAATTTCATAATTTATAGAAAATAACTCATTTTAAACAATCTGATGACATTTTAGGATTATAATATTAGGGAATTAGGAAAAAAATTAAAAAGTATAGACCATTTTTTACTAAAAGGTATAATTTAACCAATCTCGATGAAACTAATTAATAAATAATAAGTCTTCAGAATCACCGCTAAATTCTAAAACATGGTACTCTTCTAGAAATATCATCTAAAATAGATTTCTTTATAAACTGGGTAATTTGAATACTAATAAGTGCTAGTTGAAACTTTTAGTAAGGGTAAACGTAAAAGCTGACAAAAAAATATCAGAAGTTTCCATAATTTAATAATAAACAATATATAACAAATAAAAAAATAAAAAATAATTCTACTATAGAATGTAACTAAAATCAAAAAATTTCCAAGGATAAAAATGAAATAAATAGATCTCATTGATAATGATAACTAGTTCCATAGAAATTAATTGAAACAT
The DNA here is from genome assembly GCA_963277665.1 of Viscum album. NCBI lineage: Eukaryota > Viridiplantae > Streptophyta > Magnoliopsida > Santalales > Viscaceae > Viscum > Viscum album. Next base: position 1,376,920,991 of record OY728147.1, on the reverse strand, counting down.
TTTAGACAAATAATCCCAAGATCAAAACCAAGAAATCATTATCATATAGGACATGATCTTATAATCAATCCCACGTTTAAATAACATCTTTATCTTAATCTTCGTGATCATTTTATTAAGGTCATGTGTCCAGGAAATATTTTTTTAGGGTAGGAATAATACAAAATTTTCAATAAAATTTGTCTTATGAGAACTACTAATGCATCAAGAGGATATTGTTGGCCCCACATGAACATAATTTGGTCAAAATAATTCACTAAATGTCTTTAAAAATTAAATATAAAATACATAAAAAATATGACTCACCAATAAATAAGAATCCATATCCAAATGATAACTTTAGTGATTTAAATATTTTTATAATTTATAAATGAAATGACTCTTAACGTAAGCATCCATTAAACTATCACCATATAGAGAAATACTTTTAAAGTTATGAAAATACATTCCCAAACAAATAAATTGAATTTTATGATCATATTACATCTAGAGAAATATATTGGATGATTAAACAACACATATGTTAATGATCCCCAAATAATGTCATAGATAGTCATGGATAATTTGTAAATACTTCACTCTATTAAAATAACAGATATAGATATTATTAATATTTCCCTATTTAATTGAATAATGTGGACAACTATTTAATTATCATATAATTTAAAAAAATTATAAAATAATATATTTTACCCTTATATAGGGAATGATAAAAAAATTAGTAATGAGGAGTATGTTCATGTAGTACATTTCTGAATAATAAATGTCCCATAAAAAATATTTGTTCATAAGTATGAATTTTAAATCCAGAAAAATATATGTGGTAAAAAAATTTTATTTAATTATAGGGTAAAATATTATAACATAGATGATTTGGGTTCAATAAATATCATTATAACTCAATGAAATAAAATTTAGTTATGAAAAACCCTTGAAAGAATCATTATTTGAAGGAAGAAACACTATAACGGTATCTTATAAGATGGAAATTATATCCCTATAAAAACACCATAATAAAATCATACAAAATAAGATTTTCCACTTATAAGAATAACTTTCTGAAACAAAAATAATAAATCAATGAATTAAAATGGAGCTTACAAAAACACTTACAGTTTGTGTAACACCTGAATAAAAATATTTATAATGAAAGAAAAAAACTTATTCATATACACCATTAAATATTTAAAAAATATATATTTCATTATTTAGTAATAATTAAATAAATTTAACACATTAAATATGTAAATAATGTGAAAAAAATATATCAAATCATAAAGAGTAATAATTGAGACCAAGAAACCCTTACCTTCAATATTAAAAAGATGAAAAAGATCTAAACATATATATAACCAAAAAACCTTCTTAATCACTTATTTTAGAATAATAAGAATAAAAATTTCATTTTATAGTATTTATTTATTATCATTATATATTTTAATATTATTAATATATTATATACATTCCATTTCAAATGTCTGTAGTTTCAATCATTTTGTTCTAGTTTTGAAGGAACGGTTTTTAAATTCATTATTTTTACAAATTCGTCATTTAATCATCATTAAAGGTATGAGAATAATTGAAACATGATTTTATTTAAATAAATATTTAAATAAATTACTAATTTTAATTTTTATTTGTTATTATGAAGCCAATTATTAGCTTGTTTTATAAAATTTTTATGAAAAAATGTGTACTACCTTAATAGCATGTTACAATTTAATATAAAAATTACATTCCATAAAAAATTTCAAAATAATTTATAATAACACTATTATTAATGTTTTATTAGTTATCCATGACATAATTTTATAGAATTATTCATATAGGTGGTTAAATGACTAAAACAATAGCAAGTTATAATATATGGGTGATTATGGTTAAAAATGTGATTATTTTGTCATAATCCCAAAACTATATAATAATAATGATATTATATATATTATGTTATTTTTTTAATTAATTTAGATGGTTTTTTGAAAAATAACAATTCACTATGTTGATAAAGAAAATAATTCAGTTTTATGGAGGTGATAGTTCGCACCTGCACATGGGAGATGAATTTATATTAAATATATTGGGAGGAATATAAGGAATGGTTTATAAAATCAATCCATTAATAATTATATAAGTATCATATGATTGCATTACATATACTTATATAACTAATCATGTGCATTGGTGATGAATATAAAGCATGTCAATCAAGTAGTTGGTATTATACATGCACGCATAACAATGTCTTCATTTTTTGAATAGTTTATTTGAAAGATATAAAATGCATATTCCATTAGTATAATCATATTTCAAAATATTTTTAATATTAAATTTATTATAAATTCATTTATAGAATATGTTCTATTAGGTATATGGAGTAGAGATTTAAGAGTGTTCGAATGAACACATTACCTCTCCCATTGGTTGGTCCCCATTAAATATCACCTTAAGGCTATATAGATTGGTATTCTATTAAGATCGAGTATTTTTTGATTTGGGGAGAGATTTTAGGATAGGATATGGTATATTTTCAATCAAGATGTTGCACTATAATGGGTGGTTAAATATGGGGGATATGATCTCCTTTAATTAGTGAATAAAATTGAATTTTATTACTAACCATTCCATTTTCAATGATGAAATGTCCCTATTTTGTGGAAAATGGATAAAAAGTGTATAATAAAAAACATTGGGGTGGCCTAAGCTCCATGAAGTCTCAAAAATTCATTTTAAATCATATTTTAAACATGTTTCCTTCATTTTACCACTATATTTCATATATTTTACCATTTTTTACCAAAGTAATTAGTTTTTACCAATATAATTTATATTTTATCTAAACTCTAATGTAAACAATGTTTAAATTTTATGACATTTTTACCTATATTTTTTTCCATAAAATATAGTTGAATTTAAAAAATTATAATATTAACTTTTAAATTAAAAAAATTATTACATGTAGAAACCAATTTGTGGGAAAATGTGGTTTTCAATAATAATTGTTCTTAATATTATTAAACATTAATTACCATTAAATTAGTGATTAAATATTTTTATATATTCTTACGAATTATAAAAAAATTCAAAATAAAAAATTGTAATTTTAATACATTATATAAAAATAATTGAATTATCACAAAATTATTCTTTAATATAACCCTTCAAAAAATATCATGGCCATTAAATTTAATTGTATAAGTCATAAATTTATATATTAAAATTAAATTAAACTTATTATATAATAAGAAAATTTTTATCTAATTATGAAATAAATTTTTCTATATTTAATTTCTATACATGAATAAATATATTTTTCAATATTAGTGATTAAAAATATTTTTTAGATTAAAATATTACTTATGTTTTCTAAACCATAAAAATTGGTTTTATAAATTACAAATATTATATTTAAATGAATCATTTTTCTCTTTAATTTTTTTATAATAAAAAAGTTTAAATATTTTAAATTAATCTATGTTAATGACACAATTATAAGTATCACACTATTAGTAAAAACAATATTTTCTTCAATATCTCCCTTAAAATCAATTATTTTAGAAAAAGAACAAAAAATATTCCTAAACTTATTATGTGATACTTGATTAAAAAATGATTCCCAATTTTTAAAACTAAAATTATCAAAATTTGGAATTTATTTTGGAAATATAAACATAATAATATAATGAATTTTTTTCTATGGAAAATAACAGTATAAACTATTAAATATATTTTTTCTTATTTTTTATCAGTTTATCATAAAATTGGTGTTGATATATTTCTCATATCATCCATATATTTTATTCATTATATTTTTATATTAAAATAAATCACATAAAATACAATTTTAGAAGCGTTAAATTTTAAATAATGAATCTATCATGTTATTTATTTTGATATACTAATGAAATTATAAAAATTCCATAGTAATAATGATAACATCTATTTTAATTCCTATATCTATTTGATTATTTAGTTACCAATATTTTAACCCAGATGTTTCAAAGATAAATTTTAATTTTTATATTTATTATTTCTTAAAAATAGGTTTCTTGATATTTTTTTATTTTGGTATTTTTCAAGAAGTAAGAGAGTGAACATATTATGTTACAAAATAAATATTATGTATAATAATTGTGTGTTAAAATTTACATGGAAGAGGTTTAGTGTAATTTCAAATGGATAAGCTACCATCCCCTACATGATCAATGCTTTTTTGAGGGTTTATGTATCTAGGGCTCATAATTCCATTCATCATGAATCTTATAATCCTCTTCCATGGTGATATTTAATTAAATAACTAGCCTATAATTTAAATATAGAATTCTCACAGATGATTATCAGCATATCACTTTTACCCACATTGTTCCTATATAATATGTAGTAATATAATTAGAGTCTTATCTGTCATATCTTGAGTAAGGTTTAATATAATATCTTATGCACTCCGACTTCTTCCTATCATGTTAGAGTTGTACACCTCTTCCCATAAAGAGCCTCATGTGGTTTTATTTGAATATAATAGTGTAAACTATATTATTACGAGAACTGTACCAAATTCATATGATGATATAACTTCTATTTAAATAAACTAAATGTGTTTTCATAATATCTTCTAAAATTTGAGTAGTCCTCTCAAATTAACCATTGGTTTATGATGATATGTAATGATAAAGAACTGACATATATTCAATTCTTTTTTTTATACATCTCCAAATAATCAAGGTAAAATTCATATCTTGATTAGATATAATTGAATTTGGTAATACAAGTATCCTTCCAACTTCCATTGAGTATATCATAACATGATTATTGAGTAAAAATCATATTTAATAGCAATGAAATGTTATGATTTCTTGAAGTAGTCAACCCAAAAATTGAATATAGGCTTTAGATATTTTTATAAGAAAAATAATTAAATCCATAGTGTTGTTCTCCAATTTCCATAAATTTATTAGTAATAGTTTCATCATCCATTATAAGTCCTTCAAGGGTCTTTAGTGAGAGGAACTCTGAGAGAGAGGTAAATATGGGTACAGAAGGTAGTTCCAAGATAAAAAACACTTAAACTCTCAAAAACTAGAAATTTTCTTGATATCATGATTAGTTAGGTCACATTTAGGTTAGATTTTTCAGGATGTCCATATTTTCTCCCATTATAATTTTTCATTTAGTCAAATTATTCCTAAAATTATTATCCCATGCACATATTTATGACCGGTTGATAATATAAGAAGTATACGCACATGTTATAATATTTTCCTTTGTTCACCCATATTAGGCTATGGAACATTAAATAAGAGTGTACTGATACACCCAAATACACTCAATCACTTTTGATTGTGAGTTTCAACTAAGGAAATCAATGCCTAGGGTCACTCCCCATTAAACTATTTAGGTTCTGTCACTTCTCGTACTATGGTTCACTACCTCTTTCCTCACCATTTCTAGCTACTCCAAAATAGATAACACTTTTCCATAGTTAATAATAAAATATTTCATTTTATCTATATATTTACATGTATGGGTAGGTGATTATGATATTCACAAACAACTGTTTCACACATGACATGTGAAATACATTATAATAGTAGAATATTTTTCTCTATTGATCTCTAATAAACATTCATGTAATACCTTCTTCCTTTTACAAAACTTTAATGAGTTCTGATTCACTTTTTTATTGTTCACTTAATGAAAGATACCAGTAATTAGTTTCATGTAACTATATTTCCTGAAAAGATAATATTTTAAATAAACATGCATAAATTATTTCAATATTACTTCTTTAATGTTTGACTATTTTAGGGAAAAAATAACAGTTATTGTTAGTAGTATTTTTGCAGAACATAGTGTTTTACAAAGGTTGCATATAAAACACAATAGTTCACATAAACCACTCCAAATAATACACTTTTGTGAAATTTGGCTGTTTATCTCAATGATAATATAACATGTTAAAGGCCTTTTTTTCTTTTTTCATAAGTGGTTGGTATTTATAGGAAAAAACATGATCATCCACACGTAGAAATATCCAATGTTCTTGAAACTCTAATATGCATAAGTCTTGTACATGAAAAAACCATTTTCACAGTTCTAATATTTTTTTAACATCAATTAATGCATGAAACATCATTTTTTGTGTGATATTTCTCATTAAATTGAATAAAATAGCTATATTTCGTAATGTTTCTAAAAAAATATCCATAATGCATTCAAACACCTTTTGAACAACACTGTTATGTGTGTATAAAATACTTCATTATCATTGAAGATTCCCATAAACATTTCATGTTTTTAATATATCATCATTATCCTTTTCCTTGAATAATTATTTAAGTGATACTATAGATTGGATCCACAAAATAGTCTAACTATTAATATTGGGCACTCCATAATTCAACATTAGAGACATCTCTCTTTTTTGTATTGAATAGTCATGATAGTCATTATAAAATCCCAATATGATACACCAGTGTCCTAGAAATATCCTCTATCATTAAATTTTCACATCCACTATTATTATAGGTGTAACAATCACCGGGAATTAACTATAGACTATATTTCCTTGAAAATCACATCTATGTTCATAGTCTATGTTTTTTTAATCCATCACTATCTGTATTCCTCATTATATAGATCCAATGTATTTTCTAATGGTAAATCCAACACCGCACTCATCTACGAACATATTGAATAATAAATCAAATATTAATCAAGTCACCATAACAAGGACGACAACAAAAAACCCACAGTATCAACAATTATAAAATTAAGTGCTAACAATATCCCACTTTTTATTTTTTCCACAAAATCATGAATCCAAGTCCAAAACATCAACCCACCGTAAGAACCCATATATTTTATTCAGGTATGTTTTTCACTTTTCTAGTGTTTTTGAGAAAAATAGTATTTATTGAAAATTTTAGAAGTGTACACCATGTACATATATGTATACAAAATGTACTCTATTTCCAAATGTATCAGTGTGATATCCGTGTAACGGTAGAGCACACAACCGTGTGTAGTGACCTGGAGACAACCTTATGAAAGGTCCGATAAAGGCACGTGCACGTCATGTACTTATAAAGTATATATCATGTACTTCTAATGTATATTTCATGTATATTATTTTTTCCATTAAATGGACTAGGGTCGTGTATAATTGGCAGGAATGACTTCTTCTTCACCTTCTTCAACTGAGATCATCAGTACTACGCTGATCCTTCCTCGAGCCCACGATCAAACACCCATTCTTCGAATCGAAATCTGTCGGTTGAGTTGGAATCCCATCAGTGAGTCCTATATTTCTCTTAAACCATGTTTCCTGATTACTATTCTCTCTTGAGTTATCCTTGGTTGAACATTTTAGAAATTTTTGTAGATCTAAGGTGTTCTAGGTTGATTCAAGGCCTAGTGTTCATGTATAATGATCTCAGGAGATCGTGGTAGGTGGTTTGTGCATTTCCATAGATAGTATATGAGTTATATGTCCAATAGTTCCCAACACCCTTGATCAGGGTATTGCATGTTTACGGTTCTAACCCTGTTATTGCCTGCTATGATTTGTATGGTTCAGAAGAGGTCAATTGAATGTGAATAAGGTTAATTTACATTCTATGTATGTCTTTCCCATGCTTGTATTATTTATCACTCTCTGGTCTTTCTTAGCCTGCTAAGCTGCTTTCTTTCTATTCCTATTGCTGTTAGGATTGAGTAATATTATTTATCTAACATGTTGTTATGCGGTAGACTATTTATCCAAGTACTTATTGAGGTATACATTGGTTGTTATATATCATTGTGCTCTATTGACTTACACAGGGCCGTGAGAACCTGTTGTAGTAGACCATAGAATGAATGGACCTTAAGGGCCACTCTAGAGTGTGTGTTTACTGTTATGATGTAATACCATAGGGGGAATGAATATAAGTGCTTCCTCATAGTGTTTGTAGTTCCTAAATGCGGGACACATCATGAATTAGAGGTTGAGTGCTTCCCCAGAGTGCTTTTTAGTTACCCATTGAAACTACAGGGGGAACTGACTATGAGTGATTCAACAGAGAGTCTGTGAAAATGATGAACCATAGGGGTTAGACTGTGTGTACTTTCCTAAGGGTTTCATGTGTCTATTTTGGTTGGACAAGAGATGTTAGTTTTTTAGTACTCCCTAGAGGGTTCCCTTCATATGATTAGATGCTTAATTGATATTTGATAATTTAATGCTTCTTAATCAGTATGACAGTTTACTTATGAATACTTTCTTATTTACTGCTTCATTTAGAGTATGGACTTCCATACATATTCCCTAACTGTTAGGAAAAAGTCTTTGGGTGGTTTCCTACAGGTATTTATTCTCACACCCTATTTGGGTGGATCATTTTTTCCCCAAACAGATTTTATTTCTGCAAGTATCGATAAGATAATGTTCCCTTTGACTTCAGGTACTTGATTGTTGTGGAGCTCAGGAGCATTGCACCAAGCTAAGGATTGCGATGCTATGGATCATTATATCTTTTTTTCTGTCGTACATTGTTTTAGTATTGTAATCCATCATTATGACTTGTTTGGATACTTTCCTAGACATATGTATCACCAATCGTGTGTGTATATATATATATATATATATTTGTGTGTGTGTGTGTGCACGTGCTCCTGTTGTATATTACATCTTTTGTTTACTTATTGCATGTTTTACTACTTATGCTATTGCTATCTATTTTTACATCCACTATGATACTCTTCCAAAGAGGTCATATTTTCCCCACTATCACACAAAAGTCCCTATTAGCTATTTGGTGGCCTCTAGAGTTCAGGAAAATGCACTTGAGGCCATGTTACCTATCGGGTAGGGGGAACCTCTGGGCGGCTTCCGAAACTGGGATGCTACACAGTGGTATTAGAGGAATTATTTTCTTCTTGACTTAATGTTTGAAGCCTATAGCCTATGATAGGAAAGAATAGGTACTTTTTAATAATATGTTCTAGGGAGTAGCGAACCCGTGTACAGGGAAATGTTAATCTACCTCATTATTTCAATTTTTCTAGTTTTGAAATTTTAAAGTTGATTAGATTTCACCTTGGGTGATTCACATGTTTTGTGATGTTATTGTTGATATCATTGAGGTTCTATTTCTATTCCAACCCAATGAGATGAGGGTGTGTCATCTCATGCATTATATAGGCACTTGCTATAAATCACATGTCATACGTTCTTGCAATTCCATTTATGGTGCATTAGTGACATCATGTTGTTGTGATAGAGGTTCTGTTAGATATTCATGTTTTTTTATGGATACCTTGATAGAATACCTACTTTTTGATAAGGTATTGGTTGTGAATTTTTTTTAATGAATTCCAATCTTTGGTTCTTTAGGTGTTATAGGACCTCATGGACCATAATTTGGTGGATCATTGCACTGTTATCCTTTATTATGACTTGTTTGAGCTTCCAAACATTGATTCATGAGGAGTATGGTCCTTCACGGATCATAATTTTTGCAATTTAAGGTTTGTTTCAGGGTTTTTCTGGGTTCCGAAGTAGTTTCTAATGATTAATGTCTAGAAGAACCTGGAATACATGGATTTTAATGATGAATACATGCCACATGTCCTTCTATTTGGGAAGAAACTATTTTTCATGAGTACAGACAGTGTACTATATGTATACACCGTGTATTCTCTAACTCTGTCCCTGACTATGTGGGTAGAGAGACGGGATTGAGGAATCATTGGGGGAACACGTCATGTACTAGTTTTACAAATCGTGTTGTATATACCTTATGTCCACCTGTGTGACTACAACAAGGAGGGATGAAAGCTTATGTTATACACACAATGTCATGTTTTAACATGCCAGGTAGTGTAACCCAGGTAACTAGCCGTGTGACTAACAACAAGTGTTAGTGATGTTCGTCTAGTACACGCCATGTCTGGCACTAACACTCCATGTAGTCTTCTTCAAGGATAACCATGTGAGTTAGCTATGTAGAAGAACATGGGCAGGGGAAGAGGATTCAAGAACATGTTGTGTGTTAGGAGAACACACCATGTGTATGGGGTGTTACATGACCTGGGTTGGAAAAAGTACACTTCCATTTGAAGGATAAAGCGAAAATTATATGTAGTCATTATACATGTCATGTTTCCATGTTTCGAAAAACATGAATGATTTCTTTCTCTTATTCCCTTCTCACACTTCTATATTTCTTCCCTTGTTAATCTTGATCTGAGGTGTGCGCTTGACCTTGTAGAGTATTGCCACCGAGACTTCCTCTGATTGTCTGTTAGTTATAATGTAGTGATCAGACACCAGATATTGATGATCAGGGACCTTTATGTCTTAGAGATTACAAGCTATGATATCATTCTTGGAATGGACTGGTTAGTTTTCTTTCTTGCAGTTATTGATTTATATCATTCTAGGGTGAGTTTTACATCACCAGAGGGTGGATCGTTTCTTCATAAGGATGAATGGGATGTCCAGGCGGGTATAGTGGGCCCTAGGCATCATCGGATTGGGAGGAGTTACATCCCAGATTGCTAGTCTATATTTGGATGACCATGGGACTTCACAGATGGACTTTCCTCTAGTACTGGATGATTTCAGGGATGTATTTCTAGAGGAATTTTTAGGTTTTCCTCTAGAGAGAGAGGTGTAATTTTCTATTGAGCTTGTTTTAAGAGTTGCACCGGTGTCCGTTCCTCCTTATAGGATTGCTACACCAGAGTTGCAGGAGCTCAAGAGGCTGTTGGAGGAGTTGCAAGAAAAGGGTTTCATCTGAACTAGTACTTATCCATGGATTTCACTTGTCTTATTTGAGAAGAAGGTGCATGGTACCCTCAAACATTGTGTATCTTATTGGATGATTAACAATTTTACAGTCAAGAACCGATATCACTTGGGGAGGATTGATGATCTCATTGATCAACTTCAAGGATCCCTTGTGTTTTCGAAGATTTACTGAGATTCGGTTACAATCAGTTGCACATTAGACCATCAGATGTACCTCATACAGCCATTCGGAGCAAGTATTGTCTATAAAAGTATGTGGTTATGTTGTTTGGTCTCATGGATTAGCCTGTAGTTTTCATTGCACTGATGAAATGAGTGTTACATCCATGCTTGGATTCATTTGTGGTAGTCTTCGTGGGCTCTATCTTGGTGTACTCCCACACTCAACATGACCATTCATCACTTATTGAGATCATTTTGAGTACAATGATAGAGGATTAGTTATATGATAAGCTCCCAAAAGGCCACATTTGGATAGACTAGATTCACTTCTTGGGTCATGTAATCCCAGAGACAGAAGTATCAGTAGACCCAGAGAATATGAGAGCAATAGTTTCCTAGGAGCAGCTGAATAATGTCTTTGACGTACATAATTTCCTAGGGCTAGCTGGTTAATACCGAAATTTCATACAGGAATTTTCACACTTAGAAGCACCACTAATGGGCCTGACTAAGAAAGGAGCAAGGTTCTTATGGTCATATTCTTGCGGTTCATCCATTCAGAAGCTGAAAAAAAATGTTAACATCAGCACCGATACTAGTATTTCTAGTGCCAGGCAAGAGCTATACTGTTCACTGTGATGCATCAGGTATCGGGCTGGGAGGAGTGCTTATGAAATGGGAAGGGGTTGTTGCATACGGGTCTCGGAAGATGAGGCTACTTTAGAGGAACTACCAAACACACGATCTCGAGCTAGATATAGTTGTTTATGTTTTATGTTGTTGGACAAATTTTCTTCTGGGAGAGAATTTTGTGGTTTTTACTGACCAAAAGAGTATCAATTCTATCTTCACTTTGCGTGATCTGAATTTGAGACAACGAAGGTTGTTTGAGAACCTTCAGTCCTTTGAATTTTAGAATGCCTACACACCAGGGAAGGGCCATGTTGTGGCTGATGATTTTAGTAGGAGGACTCATATAAAACTAGTTCAAGATTCCAACAGTAAGTGACATCTTATGGCTCTATTCTCTGAGATGCATATGGAGGTGCACGACAGGCAGGGGAATAGTTTTCTATCTTCTGTAGCTGTTACCTCGACTCTACTTGATCATGTGAAAATGACGCACCTATCATATTCAGAAGGCCTGGTCCTATGGGAAAGTGTGTCAGGAGAGGAACCTATTCATGGATGGACCATAAACAAGTATGAGATATTGCGTCTTCATGGGCGCGTATTGGTTCCAACGGATATACGTGAGGAGATGATGTGAGAATTTCATTCCATAGTATGGGAGATTCATCCTGGTTTCATTAAGATGTATCATGATTTACACTGTCAGTATTGGTGGCCAAGTAAGAAGAGATATGTTGCTAGTTTCACATGATGTGTTCCACCTATCAGTAAGTGAATTCTGAGCATCATTGACTAGTAGGGATTTTTCCGCAGTTTCCCATTCCTGAGTGGAAGTGGAATGATGTCGCGATAGATTTTGTGACAGGTTTACCAACATCACCTAGAGGGAAAGATGCGGTGTGGGTTATCATTGACAGACTCACGATGGTTCCTCACTTATTTTCAATCAAAGAGATATTAAATGTTGATGAGATGGGAAGGTTTTAAATATGAGAGATTTTACATTTACATGGAGTTCCACACTCCATTTTTTATGACAGAAATGCTCATTTTACATCTCGGGTCTGATAGGGATTACAAAAGGATTTGTTTACATAGGTACTTCTGAGTATGGCATACCATCCCCAGATATATTTCCAGTCCAAGAATACGATTCAAGTTCACGAGAACATGATTCAAGCATGTATCCTAAATTTTGGAGGTCTGTGGGAGATGTGTATACCTCTTGTGTGGTTTCCCAACAATAATTGTTTTTAAGAAACTATTTAGATGTAACCTTATGGGGTTTTGTACGGTAGGCCATGCTGATCACCCTTATGATGGCCTAGAGGTAGGAGATGAATCTATGCATGGCCCTTGTCTAGTGTAGGAGACCATATAGTAGATATAATTGATTCAGAAGAGGATGGCTAATGCATTGTCGCGACAGAAGTCTTATGTTGATCGATGGTGATGACCTCTGGAGTTCGAGGTCAGGGATCACGTTTTCTGGCATCTCACACCAAGGATGGGACTCAGGAGCATTAAGAGGAAGGGTAAGCTTTAATCGAGGTATGTCGGGAAATTTGAGGTGTTGGAAAGAGTTGGTCCGGTTGCATATCAGTTCCAGTTACCTCATAGGAATCAAGATATTCACGACTTCTTCCATGTTTCTCATCTTCAATGTTACTTCTCAGACCCGTCTCATGTTTTTCGTCCTGAGAAGTTTGAGTTAGAGGTGGACACCACATTTTAAGATCATTCTATCTAGATTGTTGATCAATGTAGGAAAGTTCACCATGACTGGTATGATCCTCTGGTACGAGTGTTATGGAAGCACGTCGGAGTACAGGATGAGACCTGGGAGAGGGAGGTTGATATACAGTCACAGTGGCTAGAGCTTTTTGAGGATTTTACTTCTACACCACCTTTCTAGGGAAATACGGGGAAAATTAATTTAAGAGGGGAGGTTTTAATAAACCCGGAATGTATTTTCAGTTATGTTTTTTTTCTACTGTTTTTTGGAAAAATAAGTGTTTCTTGAAATTTTTGAAGTAGACGTCGTGTACTTATATGTACATGTCATGTAATCTTTTCCCACATGTATCCATGTATTTTACATGTAACAGCAGAGAACACAGCTATGTGTGGTGACCTAGAAACTGCATTATGCGGGGGTTGGTAAGGGAAAGTACACACCGTGTACTTCTAAAGTACATGGCATGTACTTTATATTTTAATTAAATAGAACGAGGTCACTTTTAATTGGAAGAAGTGTCTTCTTCTTCTCATTATCCAACTGAGAGTGTTCGTACATCACCAATATATCCCCAATCTCCCGATCGAGTATCCATTCTCCAAATAGAACTATGTTGGTTGCATTGGAATCACTTTGCTAAGTTCTATCTTGTTCTTGAACCTCATTTCTTGAATACTATTCTCTCATGAGTTATCCTCGGTTGAATTTTTTATACATTTTTGTACATCTACATCATTCTAGGTCGATTCAAGTCCTGGGGTTCACGTATATTGTTCTCTTGAAGCTGAGGTAGGTGTTTTTGTTCCTTTATGTAGATAGTCTTTGAGTTATATGTGCAAAACATCCTAATACCCGTGATTTGGGTATTGCTCGTTTACAGTTTTAACCCTATTATTACATGATATGATTTATTTTCTTGAGTAGAGGTTAATTTTATTTGAAAAGGGTTAATTTATATGATATGGATATCTTTCCCATGCATGTATTGTTTATGAATGTTTGGTCTTGATTTTCCTATTAGGTTGTTTTCTTTCCATTCATACTACTGATAGTTTGGAGTAATATTAATTATCAGACATGCAGTTATACTGTAGACTATTTAGCCTAGTGGTTCTTGAGGTATTCTATGGCTGTTATATATCTCTGTGCTCGATTAACTTACACAGGGCCATGAGAGCCTGGTGTAGTAGACCGTAGGGAGAATGGACGTTGAGGGCTTCTCTAGAGTGTCTGTTTACTATTACGATGCGAGACCATATGGAGAATGTACATAGTTGCTTTTTGAGAGTGTTTGTAGTTACTCGATGCGAGTCACAGTTTGAATTGGACGTTGAGTGCTTCTCCCAAGAGTCTTTTAGTTACCAATACAAGACTATAGTAGGAATTGACGGTGGGTGCTTCATTAGAGAATCTGCGCAAAAGCTGAAACAGAGGGGTTAGATTTTGTGTTCTTCGCTGAGGTTTGCTTGTTTTCTTTTTCGTTGGACCAGAGGGATTAGGCTATGAGTACAACCCAGAGGGTTCCCTACTTATTATTTTCAGCTTACTTGATATCTGATAATTGAATGATTTTGAAATAGTAGGATTGTTTACATTCAATTACTTCCTTGTTTACTGCCTCATTTTCATTATAGCATTCCATATATATTATTTTTCTATTAAGAATTGTTCTTTGGGTGGTTACCTATTTATATTTAGTCTCACAACATTTATTGGTCATTATTTTAGGGCAAAATAGATTATATTTCTACAGGTATAGATAAGGTCTGGAACACTTCTACTTCCAGTACTTGATTCCTGCGGAGCTGGGGAGTATGGGACCAAACTGAGTATTGTGATGTTGTGGAGAATTTTATCTGTTATTTTTTTTTCATTTGTTTAGTATTTTATTCCAAAATTGTAACTTTTTTGGATGGTTTCCTAGAAATATGTTTCATGCATTGTATATGTGTGTGTGTGTGTGCATGCACAACAGTTGTTTATTACTTACGATGTTTACTTATTGGATGTTTTACTACATCTATTATTGCTATATATTTTACATACATTATGTTACACTACCAATGAAGGAATAGTTTCCTCAATATCACACCCATGTCCCTCCCTTCTAGTCAGCATCCTCTCACGTTTGGGGAAATGCGCTTGAAGCCATGTGATAAATCAGGTATGGGGCACCTCTGGGTGGATTCTAGAACTGTGACGTTACACATAAGGAAAAACTACTTGGAACCATTGACATTTCTTTCTCATACTTATGGAATATAGTTTTCTATACCACTTATATGGATATTGTTTAATTTGGATTCATGATTCATCATATCTCCCTTAACACCAAATCTAATAAAAATGCCTCCATAATAAATAAAAATGATGATTCTTTAAAAAAATAATTTACCATGGGAGAAAAATCTCACTCATTAAACTCCATTATAAGTCCCTCCATATCTCATGACACTTGAACTATAAATTATTTAATGTCATTTATGTCATTGGTACTATGTATTATCATAGTGGACTCCTTCATAAATCAATGGTGTTCATAGGGGTATTCTAAATATATTCTGCCCTTCTTTCAACCTGGTCCTCATAGAGGATATTAAGAGACCAAGAACCCAATATTAAATAAAACTACAATGAAAAATCTAGTTGAATAAATTATTTAAGGATTGGTATTAATACATATAAAAGATTCATTTCCAAAAATAGTAATCCTTCTGAGTTGAAACTCAATGTATATAAAAAAGGGTTAGAGTAAACAAATTTTTGTTGTCTATTACAGTCACTTACTTCCATAAATCTATATTAAACATAAATTTTATATTATTTTAAGGAACAATAATTATGCAGTCCCTCACACATTCAAAAATAAATTAGTAGAAAAAAATTAATCAATGGTTTTTTGAGTCTTATCATGTTTCATTTTGAAGCATCTATCAAAACATTAATTTGATAAAATAGATTTCTTCATTCATTAGTATAATTTCAGTATTTTGTTGATAGGAATACAACTTTTGTATCTTCCTATAATAAATCACCCTAAATTTCTCAAATCAACTACAAAATATAGAATTTATAATTATCATGGGGTTTTTCCATCTTTAGAAACATTTAATATCTTGATAGTAATCAGAAAAAAATTAAAAGTGAATCCCAATTAAATAAATCTTGCAGTTCCTTCTATTTCTATTAATTCATCAATGTTTCTATTCTTTCTTTGTGTAGTAAGTCTAATAATTTAATATGATCTATTAACACAAATATATCAATAATACCCTGATATGAAATTTTCATTACATTGATTTCTCTTTTTTGATTTTTGTTTTTTACTCATGTATTTATGATTTTAGATTGAATAAGATATAACATAAACTACACCACCACCAATTAGAACATAATATTATAATCTGATACCCTTTTCTTTTTCTATTGTAGCCACCCTATTAATCATATCTCCATAAAAACACGAAACATATCATCAATAATTATTGAATTAATATATAGTGGGGAGGATGAACTCTAATTTCACAATGTTTATGAGGACAATGAGTCACTATAGGCCACCAGTTTTCCATTACCATTCAAATTGGATTCAATATTTAAATATGAAATTATTTTGATACACATAAAATTCTCTTCAATTTCTATAGGATTATTATTATTTTTATGGACCAAATAACTTGTTTTTACACCATGGTTTCCCTTTCCACTATGGATCTTTAGACTCTTCAATTATTAATTTATCATCTCTGATTCAACTTTTGGTATTTTTTATCTCAACTAGAATCATTAGAGATTATAAATTATATCTTTATTTGGTTATTTCATTCACAAGTGATCTATCTATTTTAGAAATGGGGAACTTATATATCTTTTCCAATTCTTACAATTATCATTCTAATAAAATTTTTGTGGAATAACATATTTAGAACACTTAATCAATTCTCTTTCGGTATTGTGATCTTCTCCTGCCAAATCACGCTAGCTATTTCTCAAAAAGAAATATTTTCATTGTATTAACACTAATTATCTCTATTTATACAAGATTATGGTATGAAAATATCATTATTAAAGAAATTATTATTATTATAGTATGAAATAAAAGAATAATATCCAAACCTCTATTGTTGAGGTTGGGAACCTAGTTTTGGGTAACCCCCAAAAACTTAGTAGAAAAAAAATATTTAATGATTTATAGAAAAATATAGAGATTTATCCATAATTACATAATAAAAGCACATATATTTGTATCATATACATAAATTCATCCATTTTTAAATACCTCTTTAAAGGAACTTCTTGAGTATATTCTAATTACATACACTATTTTATATTTTTTTAGAAACACACATGCTTATTATTATCTCAAACAATGGGGAGTCTTCGTCTTTTCAAATGTAGAGTTTTCTAGTGAACATGACCATTGTGATTTTATTATCTTTTTATTATTCTCCACCAATATAAAATACATTCTATTCATCTCACTATCAATATATAAGGTGTAACAAATAATAAATGTATATAATTTTTTAGAATAGTCTTACAAATTTTTTATTCATTTGTTCCACTGGATTCATAGACAATATAAATTCATATTCATGTTTCTTGATGTTTTTAAACTATGATAATGATATAAATTATTGTATTCTATTTAATAATTTCTAAAAGATATTTCATATTATATTTCATGGAAAATCCCTTCAATCATAACAATATTTTTTTCATCTTCATGTTTATCTGAGATGTAGAATAACTAAGGCTCAGACTATCTTATTTAATGTTTTTACCTCCTCGAAAAAAAATTATGTGGAAAGTTCCTCATTTATGGAATTAATAAATTGTTCTTATTTTGATACAATCATATTCTCCATATATCCCTCAATATTATTCTCCACATTAGAATAAACACAATTTGATTCCTCATATAGAGAGATGTTATATTGAATTTAATCAGTCATTAAATCAATGAATATCTTATTAAAGAAATTTTATTTTCTATTTCAATCACCAATCCTCTATCAGGTAACAAATTTACCTCATGGTGTCCTACTATGGGTTACACAATTATTCATGAAGGGTATAAATTGTTTTCTAAACTTTTTCACAAACATAAACCCATAATTCTAAACACATAACTAAAATTTTCTTTCACTCTTTTTCAAATATTTATTGTAAAAAAGAGAAAATAAAATGTAGGGATCAGAGTATTTATAGTTTTTTAATGCCTTAAGAACTATCCATAATCAACTCACTATGGTGATTTTAATAAAAACAAACCCTTTTATATGGTTTTACCCACTGATTACATGAAATTATCACCTATTACAAAGGTCCATGAACTTTCAACCAGGATATACCATAACAGAACCTACCCAAATAATTCAAAATGATAATTATATGGTGTGATCACCTTATAAATAGAGATAAATAAAAAGGTATTAGATTAGATAAATAGTTGAAAACACAAACTGGTAGATAATCAAATTTCATCAAAGAGTTAATATAAATTAATGGAGCTCTTATGATAAATTGAATTGGTATAGATGTAACATTAAATAAAAATATCAAAAGTTATTTATTTTAAAATTAAAATAAATAAAAACATGGGTTGAATGTGTTTATTTTACATTTAACTTGTGTATAGATGCAGTTATCTTAACAAAAAAACATGTTATTTTTTGTTTTTTAACGCCTCCCTTTTTCAAATTATCAACATTAAATAACATATTACATAGGCAAATTAAAATATATATTCCTTCTGACCTAATTCTTGAAAAATATACTGAACATGGTAGTCATCGAGCATAGAGTTGGTCTTCCAGGGAAATAAATTATTTATTTGAAATATATTATTTAATTACAATGGTCCCCCAATATTCTATATTTTCACTTTTGATAAAACTAATGGGTGAGTGTACATCTGTTCATATACTACAATAGTAATAATTTCATTAAAGCATTAATAAAATATTTAAAAATAACATCATCTCAAATCATTATATTTATAGGACTCTATTTCATATATTTTCACGAAGCGAATCTATTTTCCATCAAAACGACATCTGACCTAGCCCTTGGTAAGGCCCATAGGATGTCCTCGATTCTCACATGCATGCACAAGTGTTTGGGTTTCAAAAAATAAAAATTTTAGAACTATTTACCCATGTTTATAAACATAAAACATAAAACAAATATAATAAAAAATATGGAATTTTCAAATAAAATTATCTTTTAAAAAAATTCATAATTAATTTAAAAAATTTAGAACAAAACTGAAAGACTATAACAAAAGAAAAATTCAAAAATTATATCTCAAAATCCACTTAATTGAAAGTGGCACCACCCTCAATCCATCTCTATGACACTGCACCAAGAAGGACCACTAGAAACTTATAGCATTGGTACTAAATGCTTTACCCCAATCATATGACGAAATAACCAATAATACATACACCCAAAGGTGTTATTAGGGTGTAATCCAATTCCCAGTAGGATTCCTCCACTAATAGATTCCATGTGATAATCATTTTAATTCAAAAAAAACCTTTCATGTTTTGTAAACAATAAATTAGATTAACAATTTCTAAAAGATGAAAAAATTAATAAAAACAACTCTCGTGTGGGATACTTCAATGAATCAAAACTTTTAAATAGAATACAAAAGATACTGAATTTTTTCATCCAAACATTTTTCTATGTGGACGGTAAGTTTAAAATATCCAATGAGCACTAACAACAAAAAATAACCTCATGGCACTAGCTCATTTGGGGACTCATGCAGCGTGTATCTTAGTGAATGTAATTATAAAATATGCATTCTCGTGCACACGTGACACTAGTAGGGATCATAAACATAACCTATCGGTACCCAAACATCATAATCATCATTATAGTTTAGTTATTGTTTTCATCATCAAGGTGTCTACACAAAACAGGGGTCAAACCCCACCAGATCTCTAGAATACTAGTACATGTCCACACACATAGATACCCGAGTTTTCCTTATGTTATCAAACAAGTTCCATAAGAAATGATATAAAATTTGAACATTAAAATACAACATTCAAATCACTCACACACCAAACATCCCACACACATGTCACATGATCTCTTTTTTCATTCAAATTCATTTTTGAAATCATACTCGCACCAAAGGATCCCACAACACATTTCATCTCTCTTTCATATTTCAATAAAACCCTTAATAAATTATATAAAACCATTCCAAAATAGTACAAAACACATAAAATACCTTTCACATTAAAATACAAAATTTAATGAGTACAATCCTACCGAAACAGTTTGGCATCATTGTTTCACCTCTTATATAAATCAAGAATCCATTTAAAACAATCACAAAACAATTCCAAGTAGTGTAACCATGTTTTCTACATAAAATATTTCTAAAAAACCTACTTGAAGACCAAAATCATAAAAATATAACCTAAACCTAGAATTTTAATCCATAATATCATCTAAAAAATTTATTCCAGGAATCATAAAACAGCCCCAATGAACACAACATGGAATACACACCAAAAGTATTCATTTTTTCACAAAAGTGCAATTTAAAAACCAAATGATTAACAAATGCTACCAAATATAATTTTTTCACCACACACAATGTAATGGAATCATGATAAAAATATATATTGGGAAAAACTAACTCATCCAATAATGATTATGCATAGAATCACCAACCATTCGGGCAAAAAACTCCAAACTGTTGTGTGAAACTTCAATCGCACCACCGTTTCACCACAGTTAGAGTGAAATCAATCCCTCGTCCACAATAATTCACCAAAAAGTCAAATGGTTAATACCTATGTATGAAACCCAGTTATTGTAAAATTTATAACCTCATTAAAAGGTTAAATAAATCCTAAGTAAAAGAATGAAATAAATTATAGAAAGACTTACATGATTTTGAAGTTACCCCTATCAAATATCTCATCAAAATTGAGTTAAAATGGAGGGTAAGAGATATTGGAGGCTATACGTAGAGGTAGTTTAGGAAATGGGGAAGAAAGGGGCGAATCGTTTTTATTTTTTAGAATTAAAAAGGGTCCAAAGACATAATATTTTAATGTGCTGGATACCGTGCAAGGTTTGGCAGCACGGTTTAGTAAACTATGCGGCCAAACCGTGAGGCCTGTTCTGGCCACCCAAAAACCTTTTGTTCTCCTACAACATTAGGGGGATATAAGGGGGAATCCTTGGTGGAAATATATGACATGGATATAATAGAAAAATCCCAAAACAAAGAACAATTTTCACCCAAAAATTCATCTAACTGAAGGGTAAAAACCACCTCAACATCATACTTCACAAGATGTGTCACTAGGAGTGTCACAAATCAAACTCCAAATGACTTAAACCTAATACCATTCCTTTGAAAAACAATGAATCCAAATACAATACAATATCTCCAATACTAAGTTCATAGATCAATAACACAAGAGGCACCAAAATTTTAAACTCGGAACACCCCAAAACCAAGAGAAATCTAAAAATCAAAATATGACTTAGAAGAAAGCATGGAATTGAAAATATATGTGTTAAAATTCTCCCCACCATAAAGTGTTCTTCCCTCAGAAATCCACAACACGTCCAAAATCGAAAACCAAACCAAACTGATAAACTAATATGGACTCCCTTTCCATATTTCATCCTCCACTAAAAAGGATAAAATATCCCCAGTAGATAAATCAAAGAAGGAATACTCTCCCCATCCAAAACAAACACTAATTATCTAAAATTATCAAGAACATTCCTAATTCATCCTAAAGAAAAACACCTCAAAAACTATCTAAACACAAAACATGAAATTTTCCCAAACGACCAATAATATCAAACAAGTGTACCATAACCTTTCATTAATGAAACCATTGGGAGCTCTCCAATCACAAAGTTTACCCAAGGAAGTTGTTAGTAGTAAAATATCTCTAAACAAGTCTAACTCTCGCCAATCCAAAACCATGAAAAAATCCAAGTTACTAGTACGGGGAAACACAATTGATCTCCCCGGCATAAGAGACAACTCAAATTTTCCCTACACAGAATCCTGACACTTGAAAGGTGACGCCCGAATGGACGTCCTAGTACAAGGGGTATACTTCCATTAGAATTTTCCAAAAGAACATATATGAGACTCATATTGGGTGTCCCCCCATTATAACCAACCATCTTAGCCAACCAGCACCGTCCAACAGAAAAAGACCCAAAATTTGAAGAGTTGGTACAACTGCACGGTTAGTCTACACAGTTTTGGAAATTATGTGCTAACCCTATATATCATTTTATCTACACAGTTTTCTAGGACACGATTACAACTATCAATGTAGAAACCATGCACTCAACCTATCTAGCCAACTTTTATATATTTATCTGAAAGCTCAATGGAAATGAAAGGTGGAAGAAATGATATTGGGCAATAACATGGACATGAGGTTCTACCACCTCTTTCCACCAAACGAAAACAACAAAACAAAGATTACAAAACAAGAGGTTTAAACTATTCCCATCATACTAATGACATGACATTGTACAAGGGTTTGAATGACATTGCGACTTCCCCTGACTATGCACCAGCTTCACTCTAAGACCTATGGATGGAGCTCAAATGATTGAGGCATCTTCGACCTCATATTTAGGCTTTGGAAACCCCCGGAACAAAACATATCCTTTAGGTTCCATTAAAACCATACCTTGATCCCAAATGGGTTCACTAGTGTATAAAACATTCCAAACT
This sequence comes from Viscum album, assembly GCA_963277665.1. Lineage (NCBI taxonomy): Eukaryota > Viridiplantae > Streptophyta > Magnoliopsida > Santalales > Viscaceae > Viscum > Viscum album. The sequence continues at coordinate 1,376,897,921 of OY728147.1, read as the reverse complement.
CACTTCACCCCAATACGAAAATTCACTAAAACAAGTGCTTAAAAGACGCACACACATCAGCCCATGTTTCTTCGAATGAAAAACGGAAAGAGGTTAGGATATATAGAAACGCCTTCCTCTTGAAAAAGTATTTCTACATTTACCTAAAGGATATGCACTTTTGGAAAAAAAACACAAAATATTATACAACTTCAACATTACATTCAAAAGGGAACGTGACATCAGAAGGTGTTACTGAACATGACCATTGTGATTGATAGAAAAATTACATAGAAAGGGACCTTATTCTAAGTCACCAATCAACACACAACTCATGCAAGTGACCTTAACAACTTCTCATGACCAGATTTCCAATGCCGGGGGTTTAAAAAGAACCCCTTCTTTGAAGAAACTACGAAGGATCTAGAGGCCCTATTAGAATCCATCTACACTTAGAATCCGAAATTACTTCCACCTTTGATGAATCAAGTAACTTTAGAAACTATGGTATTTTTTAACCTTCCACGAGCACTCTCCCAATAGAAGAGGATCTAAAAACCCATGAATGGAAATAGGGTAGACACAATCTACAAAATTCGAAAAAAAATATCCTTATATTGATCAACTTGAGAATTTTTCAATGGAGAAACAATATAAGAAACACTCCAGTCATTCATTGAATCATAATGGGAGTGTACCATGAAGAACGAGAGAATCCAATGACCCAAAAAAGATGGTCCATTGGTCCTGATATACCACAAAACAAATCCAAACACAAGATGGAAACCACTGTAAATGATTCCCTAAACATTTATCATAAGAGACTTTTAACCATCCCTTCATCTAAACATACCAAAGAAACACAAACATAAATACCATTCAAAAAAGAGGGTTCATGGATTCAAAACATCCCACAAAAACAATATTTTCCAAAACACATAAGAAAAACCACCCAAACTGGTCATCAAGAAAGTATTTTTTTCTTTAAAATAAATCACTTCATTGAAAATAAAAGTGTTGGTGGTTGGAATGTCCACCAATGCTATCACATGGGCCTCACACATGCATGTTTACATGCCACAAATGGCACTCACCTCATATATATCTTCACACTAATCCATTCATGCCATTAACCATCCATAATTCTATATAACCCCATGTATGTGGTCTCCCTTTTAAATACCAAAGGATAAAACAAAAATTCCTTCCACTTTTTAAAACCAAAACAGTCTACCAATAATTCTTTTTTCTCAGACCCACTAACCACAAAATCAAACCCAATTTACAGATTACAATTTTTTTTTAAAATGAACTATAATTCAAATGAAAACTCACTTTTAAACTATTCACATCAATTTCAAAACATCTCAACCCATTTCAAAACAATTTCAGTTTCATGAAAAACACAATTTTATTAACACTGATTCACTAACAAAATCTTCTCTTCTTATTTAAAACAAGGTTCCAATGATTCGTAAAACCATTCAAATTAGCACTAATTATCATATAAAAATCCCTTTATATACTCCACACACAAACACAAAAACACTTTTTCAATAATTCATAATGATCCATTTGAAATAGATTTCCAAATACACTTTGACGTAATTTATAATTTCAAGCGAGTTTAAATACAACATTTATCATTTCAAAACAATTCTCAAAATTTAGTTACACCATTTAACAAATATAAACCTCTCTATTTATTAAAAAATCATTTCAAAAAACATTATGCTTCATAAAAACATGTCATTTTTTCTTTCAATCCAAACATATAAGATTACATGACTAAAGGACACAAGACAGTGCGAGAGGAAAGTAGTTCTGGTGGGTAACTTTGGCATATAGTTGGAGGCCATATTCCCATAACATCAACATCACAGAGAGTGTTTTAAGGAAATACTTTCCACTCAACATGGCCTTCTAGGCCCTGCGAGATCACTGATACCATTAAACCAACTCTCTATTTATTTCCCCTAATCGTCATCAAACCAAGAAAAAAAAGGCCACAGGTAAAACTCGAATTCCCCGGGAGACCTGAATCACATCACGAGGTGTGATGATCAGGAATCATACTCATATTTAGAATTTCAAGCCTTGAGAATCAGATATATTGACTATCTTGACTATTCCCCAAATAATATGACTCAAATAGTTAACTTGAACCTCCTCTGATACCATTTTGTCACAATATGAATCTGGTATCCATCAAAACAGCGCCCGACCTATCTCATGGAAAGGCCTTAATGGCATTCCTAAACCCCACGTTCTTCCACAAGTTACCGTGAATCATAAAATAAAGATTTTGGAACAATTTACCCATGTTTATAAACATAAAACATCAAATGAATCTAGTTAAACAAATCTGGATTTTCAAACCAAATTATCTTTTACAAAATTTCATAATTAAGTTACAATGTTTAAAAAAAACTCCAACACTGTACAAAAGGAACAAATTTAGTATGGTAATCCCAAGAACCTCCTCATGTTAAGAGGCATCGCCCACAATCCATCTCCATGACACCGCAACAAGAAGGACCAATAAAAAACCCGAACCATTTGTACTAAAATATTTACCCCAAACCTGTGACAAAATAACAAAGTATACTTACTCCCAATTTTCTATGTAGGTTGTGATCTAAAGACCAGTAGGATTCAAGAACTAAAATTTTACATGTGATAAATATTATATGACAAAAAAAGCTTTCGTATTTGGTAAACAATAAATGGTAGTAACAATTTCTAAAAGACGTAACTTTAAATAAAAAAACCGTTAAGTAGGATAATTTAAAGAATAAACACTTTTAAATATAATGGAAATGATTATGGATTTTCTCATCCAAACATACCTTAAGACTATAGTATTTTTAAAATATCCAATGATCACTAACAATAGGAAATAACCTCTAGGCACTAGCTTACTATGGGTCCCCGACACATCGTATCTTAGTTAAAGTAACCATACAAATATCCATTCTCGTGTACACGAGCCACTAGTAGGGATCATACCGATAACCTAGTGTTCCCCATACATCATCATCATCCTTTTTAGATAGTGATGTCATTTTCAATCATGTTATGTGAAACTAGGTCCAACCCCACATGATCATTATCAAACATCTACACGTCCACCCACCTAGATACCTGGGTCTACTCTCTTGTTCTTAAACAAGTTCCTCAAGGCCTGAAATACAATTTTCACATGAAAATACCACTTCCGAATACCATACATATCAAACATCCCATACACATGTCACATGATCCCATTTTTCATTCAAATTCATTTTTGAAATCATACTCACTCCAAAACATCCCACAACATGCTTTACCTCTCTTTCAAATTTCAAAAAAAAACTAGTAAATTTTTTTATAAAACCTTTCCATGATTGTACAAATCACATAGATTCTATTTAACATTAAAATTGAACATGTCAAAAGTAAACCCCTACCAACACAGTTTGGTAACATAATTTCACCAATTACATAAATCAAGAAATCATTTAAAATCATCGCAAAACAACTCTAAGGAGGGTAACCATGTTTTTCACATAAAAACCTTCTAAAACCCTATTTTAAGATGAAAAGAATACCAATATCAAATAAAACCAAATTTTCAACACCAAAATCTTTTAATAAAACTATTCCATGAATCCTAAAACAACCCCAATGAACAAAACATGTAATTCACAAATGAAATATTAATTTTGGCACAAAATTCCACATAAAACCAATCTCTTAACAAATTCTAAAAAAATATAATTTTTGAACCACAAATAATGGAAGAGAATCATGATAAAAATATAAATCAAGAAAAACTAACTCATCCGACAATTAATACACATGGAATCACCTTCCATTTGTGCCAAAACCTCCAACCTATTGTGTGAAACATCAATCACACCACTAATGCACCACAAGTGAGTGAAATAAAGCCCAAATCCAAAATATTTCACCAAAATTATACAATGTTAAACACTTGGAATGAACTCTAGCTATAGGACACTTTATAACCTCATGAAAAAGTGAATGAAACCTTAAGGCAATGGAATAAATCAAAGAGATAAGGACGTACTTGCATGATTTTGAAGTTTACCCCATCCAATCTCTCTTAAAAATTGACTTCCAAGTGATGGTGAAAGATATTGGAGGTTGTCCATAGAGATAGGTCACTAAATGAAGAATAAAGGGGCTGATTTTTTATATTTGTCGAAGGGAAAAAGTGTCAAAAGACATAAAATTTTAATGTGATGGACACATTACATGGTTTGGTTTCATGGTATAGTAAATCGTGCGGCCAAACCGTGCGGCCTCTTCTAGCCACCCAAATACCATCCATTATCCTCTAACATTATGGGGGATTAATGGGGAATCCTAGGGGAAAGATAGGCCCAGAATATGGGAGAAACATTCTCAAAACAAAGCACTCTTTTTAACCCAAAAATCATCCAAATCAATGGTACAAACCACCTCAACAACCTACCCCACAAGAGGTGTCACTAGGAGTGTCACAAATGAAACTCCAAAACACCTCACCCTCATACCATCCCTTTGGTAAAATAAGAGGCAAAGTACCCTTCAATATCCACACGACTAAGGTCTTAGATCAATAACACAAGGGGCACCAAAATTTTAAACCCAGAACACCTGGAAACCAAGAGAAAGCTAAGAACAAAAGGTGGATTTGGAAGAGAGCATAGAATCCCAAATCCAAGTGTGACATATATATTCTAATTTTCATATAAATTCACAGAGTTTCATATGTCTTCTTTTATTTTCATAAAAATTATCCATTTCTAAATTAATTCCTTAGAGTTCTCATTTGAATTAATTAATTTATTTAGGATTTAATAATTTTCATAGTAATTCATTGATTTCATATTGTTTCATCGATTTGATAAGGATTTATATATTTTATATGGCTTTCAAAAAGAATTTAAATGAAATTCATAAGATATCCAGTAATAATTTGTTGGAATTCATAATTTTTACCAGACTTTCAAACATTGAAAAGTTTTCAAGAACTGTACTATTGTATGATATCGTAAAAAAATTTGACTTCCAAACTTATTAGTATACTTCATCAAAAATTGAAACAATGTGAAAATAAAACCATTGAAGATTATGAAATTTATTTGTAAAATATATGGAAAAATAATTATTAACGAAAATGAGGGATTTTAGGATCATCAAAACTTATGATCAAATGGGATATAATCAAACAACATTTTTGAGTCCAATAATAATCTCGTTTTTAATGATACAAAAATAAATAAGTTATAATCATAAAATTTTATTAAATTGTACAAAATAAATCCATATATTAACAATAGTGAATTTTTAATTATTATTACAAATTACTTGTTAATTTCTATAACATGCTACCCAAAATTGGCCTTCCATAGTATAGAAATATAGATCAAATTGAACTCAAGAAAGAAATTTCACATATATTCTCCTTTTTTGATATAAAAAATAAATATAATCAAGCTATTTAAAATACATTCAATATAGAAAAATGTAAGGAGTACACTGTTAGAATATAAACTACTATAATTAATAATATTTAGTATTAACTTGATTAAACCTATTAAAATAAAAAATTAAATAATAAATCAGCAAATTATAGATCAATAAAAAATTGAATCCAATGTTATATTTCTAAATAATATATATAGGGTAAAAAAATATAACAATTTTTAATTTAATTATATAGGAAAAAAATTAAATTATAGAAAAAATAATTCTATAAAAAATGTATAAACAACAAAAAATAGAAATCAATACTTGCTCTCATTATTTATCTTGGATATATTTTTATAGGTGGATATTACAAAGAGCCTAGTAGGTGGTTTTGGTGGAAAGGATGTATCTCCTAAAGAATACCTTAAGGTATTTATAGCTTCTCTTCTATATGAATCAATGAAAGAATCATTGTAACGTGATTGTGGAGAAAACTAATCATGTAACCTTTATCTAGATAGAATGTGTATTTCATTAATATTTTTTCTAAAGAATTTTCAATCTCTGAGTTCAAAAAATCATTACCACCGGTATGTATCCAATGAACAATCTTATGTTCCAAAAAGTTATGAAAGGTCATGGAAGTCTATCTTATATCTAATTGAGTCACTTTATAAATTATTCTATAATTTTTATCTTAGATAAAACAATATACCATTAAATTCTTTATAGATTTATCTAACTTTTTTATAACACTAGTAGAGAAACTAATGATTTATCCACAATAAAAACCAACTCATTACCTCTATAAGAGTATCCTAGAAAATTCATTTCTTTATAAAATGGACCCCTTAATAATATTACTTAAATTAAAACCACTAGTGGTTTCAATATCTTCATAATCTACATTTTATTATTATCTAAAAATGTAAAATTTTCTTTTTGGTTGATTTCATATTTACTTACCAACATGAAAATATTCTTAGTCTCCACCTTTTATGACATTAATTTTAGGTATGGTCTCACTAATAAACTACGAGTGAGCGTATAGGGTCTAATAACCTATTATGTGATTTAATCATCTTATTCGACATATTCAAATTAAATTAAAATGTTACTAACTATTCTTTAATATATTCACACTCTTCTAAGGTAGAATATCATAGGTCTACATGAGCTGAAAAAAACCTTTTGATGAATTTAATTTAAGAAGTTATTATATTCTTAAACATATCAATTTTTTTTAAAAACAACTATTATAACTTCAAATTATTTTAACATTGCTGGGGAAATAATAGATAGTACAAGTGGAATATTATTTATAATTTCTAATTGATCCACCAGAATTTCATTGATCCAATCAAAATTATCCTTAAGAATCATTAGGAGATTAATTCATTACAATAATATTTAGATATTGATTTATCCATCAATTCCATAAACTAACTTATAATATATTCTATATCATTTCCCTATATATAAGGGAAAAGTATCATAACAGATTTAATTTTTTTTAGAAACACATACTAATTGAATAGATCATTCATTATTTTATTGAAATCGTTAATTCAGGCAAACAGTTTATTTATGTTTTCAAGTGATAAGTCATTGAATTACGCTCAAAATTGTGCTCGCATATATCTCCTTTATAAATATAATTTTTATTAATTACTTTAATTGATTGGTTTTAATCACTTTCTTTAAAAACAATTGTGTTTCATTATAAATTACAAACTCCCTATAGTCTTTTCATTCCAAATCTAAAGAGGGATGATTTTCTATATCATCAGGGGAAATAAATTCATCATTCCATTATATTGAAACTATTTTATAATTGAAGATAATTAAAAAAGGTTGTGTTTTATTCAATACAATTGTCAACCGTATATCTTTATAAATCTCCTATGATTTCTATAGAATTATCGATGTTTTCAATTTTAGCTCCAATATAACCACCAGTAAGCTCAACCGTCAATCAAAACTTCAACCTACTTAAAAATAGCTTCAACATAATTAACTATTTGAACTACGGGTTTTATATATTTTCTATATGATACTACCGACTAGAAGGATTTTTATTACAATGATTAATTTATCCTCATCCCCTCGACACACATTGGAAGTAACTCCTTCATCTCTAATAATTTTCTCAATACCATTCTCTACATTATTTCTAATAATTATCTTAATTTATAGTCACTAAAATATATAATCATGACTCTTATTGTCCATTATAAAAGGTGTGATATATTCTATAATTAACACCCTTGGGTATAAAATTCTTTTTACCCATCTTATAAAACTATAAATTCACCATCCTATGATAAGTACATAAAATTAGTTTTTTTTGTTTTACTAAAGTAAATATGTATCTAACCATTTATCTATATAATTTGATCATTTACAACATAATAAGTATAATAAATTACTTATATAGAGATAATGGAATCTCAATTTCTCCTTTTATTTATGAAATTTTTGTCTAAGTGAACTACACAAAAGCATTCTACTCATGCTCTAAATCATTGACGGCCCCACAATAGAAAGATCTAGTTCAAAAACCATAAAAAATAATATCCTTAAAGATAAAATCAATTCATCACCATCGTATGTTTTATTAAAGGAAAACATTCATCTATGTGGGTCTCTAAATATATTTATCGTTTATATAGGGCAAATGGATAACTCATTTCAATGATATTTTTATAAAACGAAATTATCATTTTGTATAAACAAATAACTTTCATTACTATAAAAAACATAAAATAAATTCTCAAAAATATCTATCAATTTATTCTAATTTACTATAAAATCCCAGTTCTAAAATAATATCACATTCTTGAAAATTAAATTATTAAATCTCATCTAACCAAATTCAATCACATTCTCTATAAAACTCACTAATTTGAAAAACTTAGGTAATCAATCTTAAACCATTTAAACGTATAAACTAATATATCTTACACATTCCCATAACCATAAAATATTTTACATTTTTAGAATTAGAGATTGACGAATTACGGTTTCAAGGGATCATAAGTAGAGAAATCCGGTGAGGGAGGGAGATTGAGAGTTATAAAAGTTTGTAAGACATTGGTTTTGATAAAATTAGTGATAAAAACAAAACTAAAAAGTAAAAGGTCACTGAAATTTATGAATAAGTTAAAATGGATAAATAAATAAATTATCATACAAGATAAATATTATATGTTGAAAATAAATAGATATGTTTTTTTGGTTAATTAAAACATAAGAAACTCACATCATTGTAAATAACACTAATTTAATATTGATAAAATCAAATCTATCATTATGTAAGTTCTTTGTAAACTATTAAATAGTTTTATTTTTATCATTAATGAATTCAATGATATGTTACAATTTTGTGACTAATTTATGACGAAATGATTCATTAATGAATTGTATTTTGGTTGTTAGCTACTTCATTTTACTATGAATGTTTTGTTATGAATGTCATCGTTCATTTGTATAGATTATATATAAAGGATCTCCAGAAATATATTATTTTCATAAATATAATTTTATATCAACAAATAAATTTTTAGATCCATTCTTTCATGTTTAATATGTAAAATGAATCGCATCCCATTTTGGAGAGGGATGGTTGTGTGTATGCATGAGTGAAAATATCTTTTCCTTAATAATGAAACTGTAAGGAAGTAGATGGTAAATTAATTATATATAATAAATATCATTTCATAATAATTATTATATATATATATATATATCCATTACATACATAATTCTACCCATCCAGATAAACTGGTGATGAAATACAAATCACACCACGATGGGGATACGACAAGTCGTACGTACACACATATGGTGATTTTGTATTTCATTAGATGAATAAAAGGTAGAATATGGTTGACCCACAATAAAAATAAAATATAAACATATATATTATGATACAGTTATTAATTTTTCATGGAAACAATACATGAAGTCTAATTATAAGATGAAATGAACTTGATTATGTTAGTACAAATGAGTATGACTTCTTTGCTGGAAATCCATTATATCTCTTATTAAGGGATATACAGTATGCCTTTTGGGAGAAAAACCCTATATAACAATAATATTAATTTTATTAGGATAAATGGGTAGGTGTGGGTCACCATAGTAGGCTAAATGTGGTATGAAGTTGCGATGGATGAGGTACCCTTTTATAATTATGGTGAGGTGTACTTTTGGAAATGATCAAATTATTAAAGTATAATATAGAAATTATAGAGGAAAATACGTCCAAATGTTCAATAAATAATTCATTTAATACATTTATGACCATATATTACCTCCTTTGTATTATTTAACATTTTCTTATTTATAAATACTTTAATAAATTATAATTCAATAAAAGTCATTATTGAAAAAATTGACTCCGTTCTTTTAATTTGACTTCAAATACATCAATATATATTGTTAATTATAATATAGTGCATTAAACATATCCAATATATCAAAATTCATTATAAACACCAAATCATCATAACCCTATCTAAATCAATACTTTTAAAATCAATTATTTTATTCTTCTAGTAATTATATTCATATTGTCTGAGAATTGAAAAAGAATCTAAGATAATTCTATAACTTATAAAATTTTAAAATAAAATTAGTTACAAAAAATATATTCATTTAACCCAATATAAACATTTATTTTCATAAATACCATCATTTTTAATTAATGTGAAATTATAAAAGATATTAAATACAGAGGGAGTGATATTTTTTAATTTTCTTTGATTTAAATAATATATAAGTTATCTTCTTGTACAAGGGTGTATTAAACAACTAAAATTAGATCACAAGGTGATAATGGTTTAATAAACTACATATAATAAATTTTTTACATGTTTAGGTCACAAATATACATTTATATTTTAGTTTTAACCATTAGTGAAAACCTTTAACTATTACCGTGACAACATGTATTTTTTACAATTTAAGATTTAATATGTTGACTATAAAATTAAAAAAACCATTAAATGAGATATTTATGAATTTCTAATACATATCTCAATAATTTTACCTAAATTTATTTTATTAAAAAATTTATATCATTTAATTAAATTTTATTTTTTTCAAAATTTCAATAATGTAAATTTTGACATTATTCATTATATTAATTTTTAAAAATATCACAAAGATTATATATAATCGAACCAAAACATCTAACATATAACTAACATGTAAAATAAAACTAGAAAAAAAATTTATAACATTAATCATATCAAATAATATTTATTACATTATTTTTGATATCATTTATTTGATAATTCTTATAATTAAACAATTACTAAATCGTCATTATATAATAATTTAATTTAATTATTAGTTATTTAAAAATTATAAAAAAATTAATTATAAATATAATAATTTTATCTTTCAAAAGAATATTTATAGTCGAACATATCCCTTATATAACTCCACATTAAAAATAAGACACTTATTAAAAACAATAGTGTGACAAAAATAACTTTTCATTTAATATAATATTATAAATTTCATAATCTCCTCCAGGTTGTATCCAAAAGGCTATAAATTTGGTAAAAGTATGATTTTGGTTGAAACTCACACATCTATTTAAATTTTGACATGTATTACGGTAATTTGATAGTATTTTAAATAGTATTTTTTCCTCGTAATTACCAGATTTACCCTAAATCATGGTAATTTAAATATTCCTAAATGTTCACTTAATATTCCCAAAAAAGTAATATATGTGCCTAATTTGGAACCATTTATATCAAATATTAAGTCCATTTTCAAAAATTCATAACATAGAAATTGCACTAATAAATTTAAAATTATTCTTGTTGACCGAATGAGAAAATAGTTTTAAAAGTGAAAACAAAGTGTTGTAATGTTTCAATATTCATATTTGATGTAAAATTGATTTCAAGGACTTAAATTGTGTTAAATGATATAAAATTAATCTAATTATAATTTGAACCCAATTAAAAATATAATTTTTCACTGTAAATTATTTATATGGAAAAGATATTTTCAATTAAAATAGAACATTTTCTCACTATTCATCAACTCATTAAAACTTCTCATAAAAATAGAAAATAATCTGAAAAATTAGTATTTTTTATTTATATTTAAGAATATAATTTTATTATTTAAATTATAAATTATGATATGTTCAATAAAATTATTTAAAATTTTTTCACCATTAAAAAGAGGTAAAATTACATTTTTAGACAAATGCAATTTTTATGTGTAAAATTAGATTTATTATTATATTATGCATATAATATCTACTGGATTAGTTTCAAAAATATTTAATTTAATATATAATATTTTAATTTCCTAATTTGGTGAATACAATTCATTACCACAAATTTAATAGCTAAACTGTATCTTATTATATAAAAAATAATATTTTAATAATATATATTTTTCGGTAAAACATGCCCTTGATTTTAACGATACATAACCCATTGATGTGTGTGTAATAAAAATAAAATGGTGTTTCATGTAAATAATTCCATCAAAAAAATTAATCTTATTCAAAAATGAAAATATCTTAAAGCCTCGGGATGTTGCACAAATCCATCGATTCCTCATGAGGATTAAAATCGATTGGGAGATTATGTCTCCCTATTAGTTAGTTAATATTTTGGACATTGATCTCTAGAAAAATTGGTTATCCTACCTTTACCTTTACATATTGATTATGTCTTGACAATCCAGAAATAATTTCTACCTAATTTCCTAGGCCCTTTAGGCATAGATCTGGTCCACTATAGGCAAGCCTATTTCTCCTCTTACTTTTATTAACATAGTTACTAATGTCCCTCTGTATCATCACCTCATTCTTCACCCTCTCATAATAGTTCATTATTGTATCCTTGGCATATTCAGTCTTGTATTCACATTCATGAAACTTCATTGGATGATCCTGATAACTATTCTGAATTGAATGCATTCACTTATCCATAGTTGGTCAGTTCTTGCTTTATGGCCCCTAGCATGGATATTGTATGATGTTATCCTTGTTCTATTTAGAGTGGTTTATTGTAAAAGAATGTGTAATAAAGGATTCTAGATTCTTCAATGGTGACTACGCTTGTGCTGCACTATAGAGTTTTCACTGGATCTCAGTCAAAACTCAAGGATAATCAATTGTTATCTATGATCATGTGATCCTGAGTTTTTATGGCCAAATATAGATGATGTTTTTTTATAACGATCTTATTCCTCAACATGAATTTCCATGGATAGGGATCCAAGGTTAAAATATATTTCATTGGAAATGAACTCTGTAAAAATTCTATTTCACATGATATCATATTATAATCATAAAAATAGTTCATCTAAACTAGTTGATTAGGAGCAAAGAATAAAGGTGCTTAAATTCTCGTATTCAAATTCCTATAATTATCACATTAGGTTGATCTGAAAGAAAAAAATCCTAGTGTATTTTCTTGATATATCATATTAGTTTATAACTTTTACAATTACCACTAGAGTTCATTGTATTGTATTCCCCTTCATCTATACCAAATGTGATGCTCACACCCAACATGCCATGTGGAACATCATTTTATCCTTTTATCTATGGGTTTTACTGTGACTTATTGGTGGATAATTCAACATTGTTAGGGAATAGAAGAACAATAATGGAGTTGGATCCTTTCCTTGGAAAGACAGTCAATAATTTATCTCCATCATGCCAAGTAATTTGTAAATGGATGTGGGTTATGCTGGAGATCGGTTCACATGATGTAATATTCAGGGAAGATGAAACAAGACCACATGTCAAATCGATCAATGCTTTGAAAAATTCCATTCCATAACTTATTATACATAAATTAACTTCTTCTGTATTTATCATATCTTATCTAATCATTACCGTTTTCAAAATATTTTGGTCACTAGAAATGATAGTGGGGATAATATTTATTTTTGTTTTGAATAAGGATTGGGCTTCCACTTCATTGAGAGGGAGTCATATGGAAGACTATCATATGAATCTTCATAGATGAATCATTACAAAAAAACTCAAAGGCATCACTGGTGACATTCAAATGTGGATAATGAACTATCCTCCATTCAAATTCTAGGACCTGGAGGAAATCAACATAAAAAATCAAACAGCTTAGTCTAGTCTACATAATGAATAGAAAGATAAATTTATTTGGTGAGGATTCAAATGGGAATAATATCTTGGATGACATTTTTTTTATATAGGAATGGATGTCCCATGAAGAAATTATAATTGAATGTATTCATGAAGGTGATCGTAACTTGGTCTTCTTTCATAATTTTATTAAGGAAAATTATTTTACCATATAACTGATATTATCATGGAATAATATTATTACATATATCATCAAGATGTGGTAGTAGGAATGGTGGATGCTCACTTCAAATACCTTCTTGTTCGACCCAATAATTCCATGAATGGATGATACTTGAGGGGGCACACAAATCACTTTGATGAAATTACTTACACTGTTTATGATCTTGATGACGAGTCCCTAGAGTCTATAATTGATTATATGGAGAACTAGGAATCTATTTGAAATCATAATCAAAATTTATACGTGGTACAGATTGATTTCTAGTTTTCTTTAAATGTTCTTCCCGGTACTTATTTAAGATAGAATTAGTGTAAGTTGTGAAAGGCCTTTTCCATGGTGAAAATATTCCTCATGTTGCACATTCCATGATGGTGGTAATGGTTCAAATGGTTAAGTTCCAAAATTATTTACAATAATATAAATTAATCTAGATGTGTAATTTTTATTATAAGTTGGTTGGAATAACATCAAAAAATATTCTCTTTCTATTCCCCAAGTTAGATTTCAAAATTTACACATTGGTTTCATAAGGGGAAAATATCAGGGTGCAATTTGGCTATCCCAAGAGGTGATCAGTGATATCAATCAAAAAATGATGGATCTAATATAAAAATCAGGTAATATATTAATAAAGCATAAAAAAGAATAGAATGGAACTTCATTCTCATTCTATTGTCTCTTATGGTCTTTCGTTATTGGATAGTTGGTAGCCCATTCTGGTGATTTACTTCCACCTAGATATCTACCTCCATTATAGTAAAACATTATGGATACTTTAATGATCTTTTGGGTTTAAGACATTGAGACTCACTCTCCCTCACCCAGTTTATCCTTACTGAGGACTCAATCTTCCAATATATAATCAAATGTATTATGTTAGGTAAAATTATTCCTTTTTATCTAAGAACCATTTTTGTGGAATATCTCACCTAATGATATCAATTAAAAAATCAATTTTTTAATGTCAGTAACAGATATCTTCAGAAGATAAATTTAATATTTATGGAATTTTGTAAATGGAGCATCAAACTCGTGAACGATGACAAGAGTAGTATCAACATATCAAGTTGATGTTCAGATAGGCATGTTAGAACCTCAGAGATTAGTCTTTATATTTACATATAAAACTTCCCCATGGACTATTTGGGTTCCCATATCTCTCCAAGAAAACTTCATGTTCATCAATTTAACTAGGTAATTTATTGAATAATGGTACGAATCGTGAATTGTAAAAACTGGCTCTTATCTTTGAAAGGAAAAATAAACCCTGTGAAATAGTATCCACTTATATAATTCAATTCATGACATTTCTACTTTGAATATTATGAAAGGGTCATATATATATTTCAGAACATTATGGATTACATATTATGGAATACCCAGTATAATGGAATGAATCACTGGTATCAAACGAAAGGATGGAATGACCATTGTCTGAGGGTGGTATCATTATTTGAAGTTATTTTAAGAAAATTAAGGGATTTCTTGAAAAGTTGGTGTGGGAGGTCTCAAGGGGAAGATGATCTTGGAAATGATTGTGTTGGACACATAGAGCGTTGACATGGGAATGAAGAGAAGTAGGCATTCCTCTGTCTGGAAGACGATGCATCATATCTTATTGAGTATCTAATATAATACACTCTAGATAGTATATATGGGTGATTGAATATTCTTGTAGCATAACGGGGGGAATAAATCCTAGTTTTCCATGAGGTCGTACATTTTACATCACATTTAGTTAAGAAATTTGACATCTAAAATTCATTTAGACCATCCTAAATGAGAACCAGTGGGCTATATTTATTAACATTGTGTTAAAATTTGAGTTGTATAATTTCTTAATCATGAGTTCCTCCTTGGTTTCATTCTCACAGAAATAATTTCATATAATGTAGAGGTTTCCCAATTATCCTGATGATTGGGGTGAAGTTCATTTGTGTAAGGAGATTCTAACCAAATTCAATATCCTGGTGTTTATTATGAGGAACCATGAAGAACTAGATATTGAAAACATCATACTTCCTGGAGTTATAATTTCATCAATGTTTCACTAATATAGGATATTGTGGGTTGAATCCTCAAATAATATATCCTTTCAAGGAGACTGGGTGAGTATGGTAATGAACTCATTTTGGGGTTTCACTATCTTGTCTTCATAAGAGGCCTTGAACATTACTTTTCTAATTTTATGGTTCTATGGAGCAGGGATTCATGGCTCTCAGAAAAAAGGTAAGCACTCTCATCCTCTAAGAATTTTTATTGTTTCCCTTGAAATTAAGTAATTGATCTAGAAAAATGTAATACTATGTAGATGAACATAAATTATTTAAAAAACAATGAAAAATTGATTTATTTTAACCACATACATAAATATTTTGATATCAACCTTCACTAAGATCACTCTAGGATATAGCTCTTGAACCCAACATTTATCCTAGTCCTACAAATGGGAATTGAGTTTAGAGGTATCCAAATAAATTGGCTCCCAAAATTAATTCATATTGTTCATGAAACATGGTAATTATTTGGGATGGTAGATTTTTTTAGGATACTGGCAGCTCAGTTATCCTATATTTTTCATCTTACTTTGGAAGAGGGGAATCCATTAAATTGGAGCCTCAAGCGATGATCACTACCCTATAACCATGTAGTTATAGAAGTATTCATATTATAGTATTTGGAATTGATTTGATTACTATTTTTTTCTCAACTTGGTCTTGGACCTATCCCCTGGTCTATTTCATATTCCATTCATAGGTTAAATGGTCTCATGAACCACCACCTAGATTTTTTTCATATGTCGTGTCAGTGGAATACAGTTTCAGATTTTCATTCCTCTATAGCTACCTAAGGTAATAATATTTCACTATTTTATTGTTATGGGTCATATCCTACTATGGTATTGAACCTAGATAGATTGTATTCTCTTGGTATTCATTACTTATCACCTAATGACCTTTTTGTGTAACTTCTCATTTTATTCTTATTTTGTCCTTATACACTCTTATAATATAATTAATATTGATTAATTGTAAAGGAATCATCATAAAATAATTGACAATAATATATAAAATTGTATTTTTTGGAGAATATGAAAAGGGAAGATTAAGACAAATTGGCCTAGATTGAAAAATGTATTGAATAATTGTAAGTAAAAAAAATATTTATAAACAGTTCGTCATATACAATAATGATTTTTACATGACAATATGATTATAGTGAATTATATTGAAATGTAAATCAATTGAATTACATGTTGTTTGTGGTATCCCTAAATGAGAAAAAATTTCCTGGATGTCTTAAGAATGATGTATAGTACATGGATAAGGGATTGTCTAAGAATATAACAAAATATCCAAAAGAAATTATGTCTTATATGAAATGTTATGGAGGCATGGTGAGTTTTATAAATAATTTAAAATTAAATTAACCATTTATTAGATATTATTATTTTAAACTCTACTATAATTTCCATTGTTTTATATGTTTATGGTATAAAATAAAATATACATAGTATATCTCGAATATTTAATGATGGAAAGAAATTTTAATTTCTTAATGAATTTTTTTTTGTTAATATGGGTGATTTTTTATTAATTCTTACTAATTGTAAGAATTTCCTTTGTATTTCTAAGCTTACTAAACTACTCAATATATACTATGATAGAATTATATGAAAAATGATAGTTAAAATCATCTTATATGACTTTTACATGTAACATTTAGAACATTGCATAATTTATCTAAGAGTGAAATATTTAAATGGATACACAATTTGATTAATGATAATTTCCAACTGTTTGACTATTGAATGAAAAGGAAACAACAAAAAGCTTAATTTAGACCGACTAATCAGATAATTATAACTATCAATTAAAATTAGTGACCTGTTTTTTCCTACCTAGAATACACATAATGTAAGAAAAATGGTCATAGTAATTATTTATGTTTTCATTATATTAACTTGTGTATTATTTCTTTATGAAAAAAACAAACTATTATATTGATTTATGGATTTTTTATATTTATTTTATAATGAATAAGTATTCGTGATTATTGTTATTCAGGGTGATAATGGAGGTGATTTTATATCTCTAAATTTAAAAAAAAATGAAATGAATAATTTTTTTATAATTTTTCATAACCCATAAGAACTCTAAAAAAATTTATTGAAAGAAAACAATCAATCCTAAATTTAAATTAATAGAATTAGGTTATTTGAATATAATTTACATAATTATTTTTTTCTTAAATATTCTCTTACTCCTTGTTATATTTAAAATATATTTCATATTATACCATTTTTTAAGAGCCCTATTGAATTATGGAATGGAATTAATTCTAATACTAGTTATTTTATGGTATTGGATGTAATGTTTTTATTATTAAAACAAAAGATAATTTTGGTATATAATATGATGATAGAATATTCACTTGATATTCAATTATAGGTGAACCTTATCGAGTTTCAAATAAAATAACTATAATTATTGAAGAATTTTATCATGAGATATTTTACGAAAATATTGTAAAAAAAATTCAGAATTAGAGAACATTTATGAGGAATATATAGAATTTAATTTTATAAAAGGAAAATTTATTAAATTAAATTTATATTTTATGTTAAAGAATATTCCTTTTCAAACATATATTAATTCATTTAAAATACCTAAAGATCATCCTATGGATAAATATATTTTTAATATTATTTGTAGAATTAAAACAACCAGAACTATTTTGATTTTTTTTGTTTATATAAATTCTTTTTCTAATTTATTATTTAACAAAATTAATGAACCTTTAAAATATAATTTTTTGATTATTTCTATAAAATATGAACTTATTAAATTTTCAATATGTAATGTTTGCAATTTATTTGAACACATAAATGACAATAATGTTATTGAAACAAAACAGTTTTTTAGAAATAAATTTTATAAAATTTGATAAATTTACATGATAAAATTATGAATAGTGTCTCAAGGATATACTATAGAAGACTAAAAAAAATTAATGACCAATTTTATCCTTTAATTATAATTTAGTCTAATTTAATTTCATTATCATTTATCTATTTAAAAATCAATAAATTGTATCTAATAGGTAAAAAAAAATTATTTTTTATAAGTATTATTTTTAATGTAGTTTATGTTAATCGACCACATGATTTTGAACATAAAATTTTTCTAAATAATGTTTTTTTATTTTTTAAATGATTTATATATACTTAAACAGGTTTGAAGAGCTTGGTGTGAAAGGTTGTCATATTTTTTTTTTAATTATGGCTTCCAATATGGTAAATTAGATCCTCTATTTTTTAGACAATTTCAAATGATATTTTAATTATTAAAATGTTTGTGAATGATATTTTTTGGATCTAAAAGTTAATTAATTTTTAATTAATTTTTTATTCAAATGGACTGTTAATTTCCTATGATTTTAAGGGGATAATTATGTTTTTTCTTAGGACATCCAATTTTTAAATGAAGATGTGGATTATTTTTTGATCAATAAATGTATTCTAAATTGTCCATTACGAGATTTGGACATGATTCATGTGAAGAATTTTTAACAACTAGGAGTATTAGTTTGAAATAATATTTAATTTAATCTAGAAAAGAGAAATTCATACAATGATGATTTCATGAATGAAAAGTGGATTAATTTTTTAATAGTTTCTAGAACAAATATTATCATTAGTGTATATATGTGTGATAGATTTCCTAGCGATTCAAAATAATCTCACATAAAATATTAAGGATTAATCATTAGATATATTAAATCAACTCTAAATTATTAACTATTTTATTCAATTCCAAAATATTTTGATTTTTTAGTTATTTTATTTATAATTTTTATTTTCTATAATTTATTGGAAAATTAAATCAAGTATGTGTCATCACCAAAATAGAAATTTATTTTTTTGGTGTTAAAATAATAATTACTTAGTTGTTGTTTGTAGTGTTGAAGTTAAATATATTACTACTTATTATTGAGGTACGGAATGTTAATAGACTATGTCAAACATGTCTAGTTTTGATGATTATTTTAGCAGGGTCCTTACATATTGATATAATTATTTTGCTATTTATTTTTGTATGAAAACCAAAAAAATCATGAAAAAAACATATAGAATATACATTTATTTTTATTATATACCATGTTTAAAATAGTGAAATTATCATGGAGCATATCTCAATTGATAATAAATTATACGAATTCTTCATTAAATCTGTGGATTCAATCAATTTTGAAAATATTAAATTTGAACCTAGAATTATGGATAGTTATTTAATTTATAAATATTCAATGTATTTGATTTGAATATTCATTAATCTATTTATGGCTAGTATTCATGTAATTAACTTATATTTTCTTGTGTAATGTCTTTTTAAATGTCTATTATTTACTATTGTTTATTTAAATTAAAATTAAAATATAATTCATTGAATGTCTTATCATGTTTTGGGGATCCTTGTCGCATTCTATATATATTTTTGGATTATTATTTCACCTTTTATATAACATATTTTAAAATTTTCAAAATTTATGATAGTAGTTTCTATTTTTAGATGATGTATATTATGTTGAAATTAAGGTTGATATTATTTTTTATTTTAAAATATGAAATATATTATGTAAAATATCAATAATTTTTTAGCGATATTCTACTTGATTGGAACACTGTTAATGTATTTGAATAATTTATTTTTTAAAAATTATTTTCCAAAAAAAATATCTTTTTATTATTTAAAATATAGAGTATAATTTTTATAAATGTATTATTATATATCCAAAACTGGTTGATTTTGTTGGTAATATAATATACATTTCTCCTTTATACTTAATTTTTATATATTTTGGTTATTATAAATACAAAATTATTACATAATCATTTCAAAATCCACTTTTTTACTATATTTTTATAAAAAAATTATTATAAATTTTGAATTATCTATGTCCATAATGTTTTATATGAACTAATTTTAGAGAAAAGTACAATTGGTGTTCTATTATTTATTTTTACACTAAAAAATTTTATCAAGTATTATTTTTACAATTTTTATTGTTTAATTATAATTGATGATGGAATTATTTACTTATCATTGAGTATAATAAAAATAAAATGTATTTCCAAACAAAATTTATTTATTTATTATATAATTTTTTATATCACCCATAAACCTTAAGGAAATGACCCTTACAATTTTTATAAGACCATCCTTATGAAGTCACATTCAACCCTTATTAAGTATTAATTCATCCATATTATGTTAAATTTTTTATAAAGTAATGATCCATTTAAATCTAAAATATATTCTTATACACAATAAAACATTTATATAGAATGAACTTTGCCCTAATGTGTAATAAATTATATCCTTATATAGAATTATGCTTATGTAGAATTTATCCATATGAAAAATTTATGTTTATAAAAAATGGATCCCTGTTTTATTTCCCATTCTTACTTGAATTTATTTTTATGTGATTTTATTCTTTTGTATGATCAGGCTTAAACAATTTTATATTTACATAGAATAATTCTTATGTGATTTTAATTATTATACAAAAATATACTAATATGATTTATGATTATGTAAATGTATAGTTATTTGATTTATACTTATGTAATTTATCTTTAAGTCGATCACTCCTATGTAGATTTTTACTTACATGAATAATATATTCATTTAAATGTTAAATTTTACAATTTTTCCATCGTATTACATATCTTATAATATTATACTAATTTTATTGATTTTTAATTACTATATTTTTCATTAAATAATATTCAAGTTATTTATAAATTATTTTATATAATGTTTATATTTATTTATATTGTCTATATCTTTTATATTTTTTATGAATAAATATTAAATTTTTAATTTTGCATAAAAAAATGTGTTCTAAGAATTATGAGTTAGCGTGACGTATTAATATGAAGTCTATTTCAATAAAATTGCACATTTTTAGTATTATTTTATAAAATGGAAAACATTTAATTTGTTCTTTATATAAAAGGTAATAATTTAGGAAAGCTTGACATGCTATTATTAGTTAATTATGCAATGGGTATATTTATGGAGATTGTTATTTTATTGATATTATTAATATTATTTTATTTATTCTAACCAATGTATAATTTTTTTTATATATTTCAATTCCTATTTAAAGATAAATCCACGTTGTAAGAGAAATATCAAGACACCTTTAATGATAAAGATACACAAAAATGAAGAATAATTTATTAAACTACTTCACATAACTGAATCAAACATCTATTCGAATGGAAAAATTATTTCAAGATATAGTAGAACTCTAAAGGAAGAACTCAAACTAATTCAATCATAACTAAATTAGATAAAAACTCCATCCAATTCATGAAAACCAGTTATTATGATTCAAAAATTATTCATTGTAATCTACAATATGGGTTTTTGTCTATTATTACCTCTTTCTGTATTCTTAATCAATTTTTAATCATTTAGTATATTATTTTCTCCACTAAATAATTTTCATTCATTTGTTAATCCAATGATAAAAATCAATTTTTTTTTTGAATTTATGAAAAAATTATGTCTTAAATTATTTGAAATTCCCTATTAGAAATTATTGTTATATTTTGTTCTTACCCCACTAGAAAAGGTTAGTAATAATAGGGTTTTCACTCCCCTTTAAAAGTCGGTTCATTTAGTGATTTCCATACCACTCAAAAAGCAAAGGGTTTTGAATAGTATATAATGGATAACATTGATCTAAACTACTATACAAACCTTTTCATTTTTTAATTTCAGGTCCACTGGTAAATTAATTATATATATATGATAAAATATAATTAATTACATATGGATTTGGGAATTAAATATATTCTATAATTTTTTTAAATATGATCTATTAATTCCCCATAAGTTTCCAAATCTTAATCAAGAACTAAAAATAGCTTCGAGATTTTTGAGTTTCTACTCAAAATCTAATTTCTTATCACAACTCGCCCTAGTGGGGTCTTTTTTGTGACTCCCCAAGTCTGCCTCCAATAGAATATGGGTTGGAGACTGGTGTTGACTAAGAACATCAATAAAATGGGTATCCATAGCCTAAGTACCTATACAGATACACACATATCCACGCCCATAGAAGAATTAAAATTAAAAACAAGTTAGAAACCATGAATGAATACATTTAAGTCCCACAACAAGGGTATGAAATGAAATAAATGAAGGTTAATAGGGACATAAACAATCCCACCAATAAAAGAGTGAAAAGAAAATCCACCCTGAAAGTAAACTAGGGAAACATCTTGATGTACCATAGGAACACACCCCAGTATATATAGTCTCACTAAGCACCATATTGTTACTTTTCAATGAAATACTCTATTAAATGGTCAATTATCTTCAAAAGACACAACACATGTATGAATAGCTCATAAATACCACGACCCCAGTTTCCTAGAGTCAATGCATTACTTTATTACATAGTTTTAATAATTGAGGAAGTAACATCAAAACTAATTTAATAGATTAGTTGTTTATAAAAACCGGATAAAAACATATGATTTAAATTTTCGACCTAAAAGTAAAAAACAACATAGAAACTCCATTAATATCAATTATGCCTCCTAGATTATCCCTACAATTCATTTATAATATACATCTTCATATCGTGGGAAAAAATAAAACATTAGAAAGAGGTGATCTCAGATACATGGTAAGGGTAAAAAATACAGATAAATCTATCATAAAAATAAATAGTGAGGACAGGTGAATTACTAAAACATAAGATAATGAAACCTAATTTTGATCATATTTTTACTGGAATAAAAGATGAATAAATATTTCCATATTAATAATTTCATGAAATGTAATCATGGATATTATACATGTTGAATAATCAAAAGAATTTTAAATTACTAATATCATAATGAAAGAATAAATAATATCGTAGAATTTAAATATGTCTTCAAGGCCCCGTTCAAGACACCTCAAAATGGTTCAGGTCTAAGCCAAATCTATTTCTATTTTTTCTCATGAGACCTACCAATGGATCGAGAGTATATAGAGGGATCCAACCATCACATAAAATCTCCAATGAATTCCTAATATTAAAGGGTTTAATCATGAACATCAAAAACATATTGAATTTAAATATTGTTCCCTAATCAGAAAACATTATCAATATCCACTCCGAGTAATTGGGAAAATATTATCAAATTACTACATCCAAAATAATAATGATCATAAACCATTTAAAAAAATATGGTAGATAATAATCATAATATTTCAATATAAATTAATAAATATATTCAATATATGAATTTAAATATGTGATAATACTCTAAAAAAATCATAGATTAATTCTTGATTGAAATACACTTTTTTATTTTCGAAGACTAGTTCTTTTATAGAAATTATTTTTATTTGTCATAATTATTTTTATAAAACGAAAACTGAACAAATATAATTTTTCATGAAAACAATTAATGATTTTTGATAATTAATGGTGTCTTAAAATATATTATGGATGGTACATGAAAATGGGTAATAAATTGTGAAGTTCCCTTTAGTCGGGAATGCTTATCTATAGGAATTCAAATGGAAAACTTATGAAATATGTACTTTCCCATCAATTTATGGTGAAAGGACTTGGATACATAGTTTTGGAACATATAAATAAAATTTAGATGAATTATATAAAATTAATTAAGAATTAAATTTTTGTAAAGAGGGAGGGAACACCACCCAAATGAAAATGGAAGTTAGGGAAGAAACCCTTACCTTATGTCTGAAAGTGTTCTGCATGTCCTATTAATTCCATGTATAATTCAATTATATTAATTAATATATTTATTAATAGCCTCCAAAACAAATATTTTATGTATTATAATTTTACTAGTTTAATATACGTCCTTTTTTCTTGAGTTATGAGGTTCAGTTTCATCGTTTTGGAAAGTTATTTTCCTTGGTTTTCAGGATCAGATTACATTTACATGTATATGGAAGACCATGTAAGATGGAAATAATTCTACAAAATTGAAATTACATGTTATAAATTAAAATAAATAATATTTAATAGTGTTATATATTATTTTGTTTCCATATATTGGGATTATTCTTTAGATATAAATTTAATTATAATCATTTAGATCATTTTTCTAGTTTTTCGATCATCATGATGTAGTTGTGTCTTATTAATTAATATCATGTATATATAGTGGTGTAAGAATAATAAATAACTAATAATTTGTATAATAAAATATATTTTTTCTATAATTATTATTTTATAACTAACCTTGAATGTATAATTTAAAAACAAAAACACATCATCCACGAATGCAGTAAATCGGCACCTCTTAGACAATGTATTCATTGTTAAAATAAACAGAAAAGGAGAATAGACTTAATGGTGGATTTTCCATTTACATAATAAAATTATAGTATATAAAATATAATGGATTTTTCCTGTCACTTTGGATAGGGTACATTATGTAAGGATAATAATAGAAATGAAATTGGGATGAAAATGAAATAAAAGAAAGTGAATTTTTCCTTCTGAATTCTCCTCCATGCGAACCTTATTAAGCGGATTGGTCTTGGACTTTTTCTGAGACCAAAGGAACTTGGAAATGTGGTAGGTTCCTGGAAAAAGGATTTTGAATAAATTTTACATGTATCAATTCTTGTAAGATGCGAGGATAAGGGGAGGTGAGGGGTGGTATTTATTGTGGATGAGAGGGTATTTTTTATTATTTCAAACTTTTGAATACTTTATTGGCTCAAAACATTCAATAGTTTTAGAATTATCACTATATAAATAAATTAATTTATGTATATTCTATATTATGGTGATTTTATCATTCTTGACTCATGTAATCTTATCTTGTAATGTATATATACTATAAATTATTGTATTTCACTATTCATAAAAAATTCCACTATTTTGGAAAAAATTCAATACATTAACTATCACCATTTTTTGATATGTTTAAGTGAAATATAGTATTAATTTTTGTAAAATAAGTTTCTCAACATGATAAATTTAATTTCTAAAAAAATCATCATTTATTTTAAAATCACCAACTATAAAACTATAACTGATTTTATAACACTTTTAAAAATTAATTAAGCTCTCATAAAATAATCTTATAGTCATGAGACATGAAATTATTAATTTATTAATCTTTTATTTGGAAAATGTTTAATTTAAACAATTATATTATTTATTAAATTATTATAAAATATTTATGACTTACAAAAATACTAAGAATTAATTTATTATTATTAAAATAGTTATTTACTTATATCAAGATTAAAACGTATCATATTTTAATTTGTATAATACCAAACTTTTATTTATAATTTCATTTATGAAGATACAATTCTATTATTCATATTACTCTTCCTAATGGAAACATTACTATTCCAAAGAAAAAGTTACAGTCCCCACTAGTGAAAAAACTAGAAATAACATCGTTTTTTTATTTTTGACCTCGTTTTTTAATCGAATTATTTAATGGTGATGAAAAAAATAAATTTTCAACATCAGTACATTAAAAAACAAAACTAAAGGCCATTCAATGTCAATTTTTGGCATCAGTTCTAAGTAAAGATGATCGTGAAAATTGAGCGTCGACGTCGATTTTTATGAAAACTAGCACTGAATCACACATGGGGGGTCAGTTTTCAACATCAGTTTTCATCAATACTGATGTCAAAAACCAGTAGTGTATAAATTTTTGGTGTCATTAATCATGAAAATCCACATGTAGAATATTTTTGGTTTTGGTTTTAATTAAAACCTACCCCAAAACACATATGGGTTTTTCTAATGTTTCGACATTGGTTTTTATGAAAATTGATGCTAATAGATAAAAAATTTAGAAAAATATAAATATTACACTTCCTAAATAATAATTATCTCAATAATAAAAAAATAGTACACAACAATGAACCAATAATATCCATTCACTAAAAAGATAAAAAATTCATACATCCATTAAACTTTTTAACCAAAAAATTATATATTAATTTTATTATAATGTAGATTTAAAATACACATACTTGAAATTGAAAGAATGCTCGTTGTTCATTATTATTAAAGCATTCATTTGACATAATTGGTTCAAAATACCTATTATACTAAAAAAATTGATCACATGTTATATAGAAATTGTAATATATTATTCATAAATATTAGAATATGAAAACCTCAAATCATAATCAGACACAACCAATAGTTCACAAACTATTATTGAAGATGGGTAAGTTTAGTTTGGGTGCAAGACTCTATATAATTTATTGTTTAAAATCAAATTGAATGATATTATATTAATAATAGAACACTATGATAGAGAATATAACAAAATTAATTTTACTAATTTTATCAAATTCAATAGTTACAGTGGTTTTGATTTTCTCGTACATGAATCGTAGAACATAATACTCATATTCAACAAGTACATGTGGAAGATGAAACTACGGTTATAAAACATTAACTAGATAATAAAAAACAATATTTATATTTATATTTATATATAAAATAATTGTAATAATATCTAATATAAAAAATAATTACATTTACTTTCACATAATTGATTGCATTTGGTTTGTTTATCGATATCTTTTCTTTGTTAAATTTTTTCCATGAACTACATTTTCATATATATGAACTAATAATACAAGTATAAATAATGAGAATTAAATATAATGGTCATATGATAAATAAAAATAACATACCTGCCGAATAATGTGGAAAAACTTTTATGAACACTCCTTGATAAAGGGCGAAACCGATATAAGGTGCACTCACTTGGGAAAAATACGGCTAAGATTCAATGCCCCCTAAATACAAAAATATTACAATTAATGAAATTATAATGATCATTAGTTCATAATTATGTTTATGTCATTAATTATCAATATATAGAAAAAAATCAACATCCAATCTCCGTATGTGATATTCTCTCTCTTATATATAGGAAACTCTATTAGGATTCTTCACATGTGGCACTTCCATGGAAACATATTCTAGATCTATAAAATCATAAATAGATGTTCTGTCATTTTATACAAGAATCATGTGTAGATACCTAATTTAAAAACTAAATATAGTGAGTCAATTTAAACCACCATTTTATAAAT
This sequence comes from Viscum album, assembly GCA_963277665.1. Lineage (NCBI taxonomy): Eukaryota > Viridiplantae > Streptophyta > Magnoliopsida > Santalales > Viscaceae > Viscum > Viscum album. The sequence goes on along the minus strand of OY728147.1, from coordinate 1,376,870,005 downwards.
TAAAATAAAAATTATAACAATTATTTACTTACATGGAAGACAACTGTAACACATTCAGGCTGAGATCTTCAAAATCAACTACATTCGTGATATCTTCATTGAGTAATATCAATTCATAATCTCATACTAATATATCATATTTCATCCAAAAATAATAGATATTATTCAAATAAGAACAATCCTAATATAATATTTTCATCCCATAAGGAATATCATAAGTATTTATAGTCTATTTTTTCAGGAACATGCTTTTCAATTGATTATTTTCTTTTTATGTATAATAATCCTATATAATTTAAATTATAGAAAAATTTATAAGTAATTTACAATATTATGTAATAAATATTTATAAAAAATTTCATACCACATATTAAATATAATTAATAAGACCAATAGGACAAACAAAAAAATAACCCAGACAATCCCCAATTCTGAGAATCCATGTATTAGGAAATTCTTGTGGAGAATTAGGATCAATAAAATCAAGTACTAATACTCTAACCTGACCCTTATACATAATATGGTGATGTATAGAACCCTCCTAAAATTAAATGAGTCCTAACACATCAATATATACATGAATATCTCCAACAAAGAACTCACAGTATTCAGAATGATGAGGTGGAGTATCAGAGTAATTAGGTTGGGTATGGTAGTCCATCTAGAATGGAGGTGGAGGATAAATATAAGAAGGTTATGTTGGGTCATTCGGATGGGATGCAGGTGGAGAATCAAAGTAAGCAGGTTGGGAAGGGTGGGAAGGCTGGGCAGGCTAGCCAGGGTAGTCCGGCTAGGATGGAGGTGGAGGATCAATGTAAATTGGCTGGGTAGGATGGGCAGGCTGTGAAGATTGTGAATATATTGAAAAGTGTTCTAACAAATACTATTAAATGACTTCTTGAATTTGATCCCTCATAGACTATTTCATCTCTTTCATCTATACTTTTATGGATATTATTTATAGGTGTTTTGTTTTCTTACTCTGACCAAAAACATTCTGAATACTAACAGTCGCCTTATATCATCCAACACAGACGGGGTTTTATTACTTTTCTAAAGTAGTGGCATGGATGTGAATCCTACCATCAATTATATAAGATCCCATTGTCTCTTTCTCTAGAAATTCATCATAAAATTAAAAATTAAAAATTAATATTAGTGTTCATAATTTATAAAAAAGAAAAATTCATGAAAAATAAATAATTTTTACATACATTTTTATCTGCTACTTACGAGTATTCTTCTGTAAGATAATTTTCTTTTTTAATTCTTATCACTAGTTTTTATTTTTTATGGAGAGTGGTAGGAGATGGAGGAACAGAATCAACCTCTTCTAAACTACTACTATTTTCAGAACTTAATGCTTCATGTTTTTCTTCAATCATTTTCTACTCCAAATATGGATACCCTCCTTGTGATAAAGTTTGACGGTATACATTTTTCATCTAGATCTCTTGATGAGATGTACAGGAGTCATGTTACATAAAAAGAAAATAATTAGTTATTAGATAAATATATAATAAATTTTACAACATAAAATAATTATTATACCAGAAATGTTTCTTCAAGAATGTTGTAAGAAAATTTCTTCAATGTAACTGTATCCATATATGGTTACTTAAGGTGTGTTTTTTCAAACATTTACTTTCCAAAAACTTAATTTTTCGTTAGTTTTGTTTTAAATTCTCTACATTAATCCCCTTCTAAAGAGAAATTTATTTTCTTAATTTTATTTGTTTCCTCAAAATTGAATTTCATCTATAATTGAATAAAAGAAATATTTCATTTAAAATATTTAATATTCAAAAAATGTGAAGAAATAAATTAATTGATTTATTTTACAGTCACAGTCTCCCGTATCTATTGTTTCATACTCATGTACATGGAATTCCAATCAGGACATAAAATATTAATCCTATAATTGATTGTAATTAATATTTAACTGATAAAATAAACTGTATTTGGGATTGTTTCATTTGTATTATCATCAAAAAGAATATATTATCTTTGATATCCATGAGAATGTGATAGTTTTAGTAATCATGTGAAACCAAGTTTTCTGGCATGAGAACATGATTTCTCTGTAGTAATTGAGGAAGTATCCTCCCCTGAGGACGCATCAGTAGTCCAACAAAAAAATTTATTTATTAAAAAAATCATTAAATTAGAATATTAATGAATATTTTAAAGATATAAAAATAGATACACCTTGCTAACTTCTCGCCTTTCATTGTATCTGACATTGACACAAGTAAGTGTAATGAAATTTTGTGTACCTGCATATTATTAGAAAACTGAATACTTAAAAAAATAATGAAAAAAATAAGCACAAAAAGAGTCATTCATTTTAATGATTCATAATAATATACAAAATAGAAATAATTACAATAAAAATTATAATATTGATTTATTGTTTTCCTATATTCCTTCCTCGTGATCATTACGTACATCATGAACTATGTCTGCCTTGTTGTCATCAAACTCATTTAGAAATCACGTAATAGATGAATAAGACTTATGTAAATCAATAACATTGTAAGTATTATTCTCATCACCCAAATAGTAACTTTTTCCTTGAAAAACGACAAACAACTAATTATTCAATGGATCAATAAAATAATATATTTTCTTTTCATGTGTCTCCATGATAAATGGTTCCTCTTTGTAATTACAGATTTTCAAATCAACCATTGAAATTCCACAATAATCATGTTTCACACCACAATTTCTATTAGCCCAACTAAACATAGACATGGTGACTCAAAATTTTATATATAAATTTTCTAATATATCCTCAAGAACTCCAAAATATTTCGACGATACAGAAATTGGGTTTTTAACATTTGCACTTGAAAAATGAGATGCTTCATCGATAACCATCACACATATTTTTTAAATAGTACTCATGTCATCCTTCATTTTTCTGTAAAATGTGTAATCATTAATATCAAAACCAGTCACTGTTTCACATTAAGATATTTTACCTCTTACAACCATTTCAATGTTTCTTATGTAGATATGTTTGTTCTCACTTTCTATTTAAACCATGAAACAAATGCCTTTTTCTGTTCAATCATTAACCAATTTTCAGTTATTTTTGGATATCATCTCTTTAATTAAGAAATATGGGATTATATATATGATTTAGCATCATCTATATTTTTCAAAATATATAAATGTTCATACATCACATCATAGAATGGAATAAAGCTTACCATTAAGCCTTGAATCCCTCTACATTCACTATCAACTATCAAATGTTGAGATATAGGGAGATCGATATTCTATAATACATACAAATATTCTGTACAGAACTTAATCCCCTTTTCTGATACACATTATTAAAGAATAGAGGCCTCTAGTCGATAAGTATTTTTAACATATAACTTTAAATTTTTCATATTCCATTCAAAAGGATAAATCCAACATAAATAAACAGGCCCGCATATTCTTATCTCATCCACCAATGAATCACTAGATGAACCATTATATCAAAAAAAAAATAGATGTAAAATTAAGATCTAGTTTATATATTATAAGAGAAGTTTCACTATCCAACTAATCTAAAAACATTGGCTCAATAATAGTGACACAAATAGATTTTAATAAATTACATAACCTGATGATAGTATTTCTAATAGATGATGAGAATATAACATGCAGTAAAATGGTAGTAGTTGTTACATCAATACATGACAGTCAGGGGATTTCATACCTATTAATTTTCAATATTTTACTGACACAAAATTCATAATATTTAAAGAATATCCACAAGGTCCTTTTGTACCATAAAAACAGTGAAAAAAATTCAACTTCCCACTCTTCCTTAATGAATGACAAGCCAGAGGTAAATATTTTATTTTTTTTATACTGGGAGCTAACTCCAAATGTATTCTGATTGCTATCAAGTCCAATCCAAAATTAAATCTATCTTATATTTTCCCTTTTATGTCTAATAAATTTTCAAACAAACTGTAACAAATATTTTTCTCAACCTACATAACATCAATGTTTTGTTTTATCACTAAAAATATCCAATATGGTAGTTTAAAAAATCGACTACTTCTTTCAAATATTTTTTTAAGAACAATTTATTTTTGAAATTTCAAACCAATATTTCTCACCATGTCGTAATATTCATCAACAAAAAAATTTTGTGAAGGAATGTTGTATTTTTATAAACTATTAAATTCCTTTTTCAATCTATGATAAGTATGATCAATTAAAAATAATCTTTGATGTCCCTTGAACACTTTCTTTCTCCCTTTCTGCAATTGAGAATATAATGTCTCTTCTTCAAAAATTGGACAAGATTTATGTACTTTAACATGGTATCTAGAATATTTTCTATATGCATGAATCTAATTTATTTTGAACATATTTATAGAACAAAAAGTAAAACACTCTTTGTTTTATGCATCAAAAACATTAATTCATTCCAACCATTGAAGTTTCAAATCACCCATCAATGGTGAAATATACACATCAATATCATTTCCTTGCTTTTATGGTCTAGAAATCATCAATCTCATCATAACATATTTTTTCATCATAAATATCTATGGGGATAATACATAAAAGACCAAAAGAATAGGACACAAACTATGTTGGGTACTTAAGATCATATATAGATTCATTCCATCTGTACACACTCCCATTCTGATATTGCTAGCATCACTTCCAAAAAAATTTATTATCAAATCTCTTCATTTGGGTTGAAATAGTAGGTTGACCTAATTTACTATCAAAGATATGTTCATATGAATTACATCTTAACCATTTTCCATTTATTGTTTTTTAAAATAAATGATTCAAATGAAGAATTATTGGAAGTTACCAAATTTTTTTAGCAGGAGCTTTGTTTGGGTAGCTACAAATAAATCAGACGAAATTTATTGAACTTATATGAAGGGATTATTGGATGAAATTATTTTATTTAGCAAGAGGATATATATCAGTACCTGAGAATGTATCTAAGTTGACTTGTTCATCCATATTATATCATGAAGTTCTATATATAGGATAATTTGATAGAAAATCATATTCATTCTTATACAATACAATTTCATTGGGTAAATCATGTAACTATTCATACACCAATTTCATTGGGCATAATATTTTCTTCACCTCATAATTGGAATTTGGATGCTCATTGTCATTGGTAAGTAACTCTTTTAAAAGACAAAGTATGTTAGTGAACTTTTATCACACCAACCATTACATGATTTCAATTTAACCAATATCAAAATGGGTGATACCATAGTGAATTTAATACAACCTAGGAATAGTGGTTCTGTAACACCCCGAGATTTTATGAAAAATATTCTTTTTAATTTCATTAATGTCTTCTGTTTTACTCTACACCAAAAGGAGCTTGCACAACACGCATCATTGACTTGCCTTTCATTACACGCAATCGCGACCTTCCTTGATAGCGTGTGTAGTACGCAATACCGAGTTTCACTAAACAACGATATGCTATTAAAATATTATTAAAAATAGCCATTATGAATAGTAATAACCACTTTTTGAAATTCTGTAAATTTTATTTTTCAAAATGGACTTCATTTTTGGATTCGGAATATCGAAATTAGCTTAGGGTGAAATTTTGGTGATTTTCGGATAACTTTCATATTTTGATGAATAGTGAAAATTACTAAATTTTAATTAGAAACAAAATTTTCAGTCGAAATAATTAATAGTGATAAATTATTAATTTGAGTGGTTTTAAAGTATATTTAGAATATATTTTTACAATTTAATACAATGTTGGTCATTGGAATTAATTTCTCATTTAAACCAGACATAAACAAGTGTCAATCTTTTGATAGTTATTATCTCATAAGAACACGCTATTTGTTTTGACGACGGAAATTAATTTTTAAATTAATTAATGAAACTGATATGTTTTGAATTTGGTAAAATAGAAATCATTTTTGATTTCGTAATATCAAATATAGCTTCGGCCTAATTTTTGGTATTTTTCTGAAAACTTTCAATTTTTGATTAATAGTGAAACCACTAAGTGGTAGTTAAAAAAAATTAATTTTTCATTAAACTTAATTTTACCGCTTCTGTGATTGGAATTTCAAAAATTCAAAAGACACGGTTTATGTCAGTAAGTAAAATGTGGTTCAATGAGATGAAAATAATTTTTGGTGAATAGTAACTTTTTACTTTTATTTACCTCGGTTAAAAGTAAATAGAGAAATTAAGGGTAAAAATGATTTCATTATTACCCTAACACATGTCCAAATTCTATTGGATAAGTGTAATTCGACCAAAAACAATCTTAGGAATAAAATATGACCATTTAGGCCCACATGGATTACATTAGGGCATTTATTATTATTTAATTCAAAGAAGAGTTAAAAGAGTTAAAATCAAAGTTTATTTACTAAAACATTTTTAATATAGGGTTATACATAAGATAAATTCGATTGTAAATATTAATTAGAAAGATAAAGAGATTTCCTACATAATGGTATTTTATTTGTAATTTTTAGACATCAAATAATTTAATTTAATTATGACACAAAGATGATGCAGTAATTGTCTTATTAATGAAAAATTGACATAATTGATGTTATAAATACTAAACTAAATGTAATTTAAGACTTTTTATGAATTACACTAATCTTCTAGGTTACTATTACATGTTAGTATTGATTTAATTAACTTTTTTCTAACTTATCATTCTGTTATGATTTAAAAAAAAAATAAATTACTAAATAGTTTCAAAATTGACATAAAATAGTTTTTAAAACAAATATTATATTATTAATTGATATTTTATTCCTAAAAATCTAAGGTTCGGCCAAATGACTTAGATAAGGTTATATATATTAATAATAAACAATTTGGGGTTCTTTTGGCTTCTTATAGTAAGTTTATTAACCTTATAGTGTAAGAACACAAGAAGACATGGTAAAAGTAAAATTATTTAACTTAATGTTAAATCTAAATGATAAGGTTAAAATAGGAACCTAAACTTGTCTAAATTATATTGGATGAGATTATTTCGACCCATCCCCACCTTAGCCTCCAAATAAATCAATTTGGAGCTATTTAAAACCGAACATGACTTTATAACAAAATAATATTTTTAGTTATTCCAAAGGTGCCCCTCTCCGCCCTTATAAAAGGGAACCTCCTCTCTCTCTTCCTCACACAACTTTGAGCCTTCAAGCTCGGCCAACCCCTCCCATATTATATTCTAAACTTCCCTAGAAACATCCTAGAGGTTCTGGTCTTCCTCAAAGACCAATGTTAGTTCCCTAAAAGGAGGTCTCAAAGAAGCACTTCAAAGAAGAGGTAATATCCATTACCGATCTTTTTCAATTTCTTTCTTCTTCAACTTCTTCTTATTTATTTGTTTCATGATAAATTAATAATTTCATTATTTCTTATATACTGATATGTTATTATAAATATGAAACAACTCTAATTAACCTTCTATCCAACCTATGGAAAAAGGAAATCACCGCGCGTGCGTACGTACAGAATACCGTCTCCATGCCGTGGTGTAATAAATTTTCCGCCACCTCCTTAATTGGATGGGTATAATGGTGTAAGTAGTAACTATATATGATTATTATAGAGTGATATTGATACTGAAATAGTATAAATACACTTCAACACAATTCCACGACCATGGGAATGATATCATCGCTCGTGCGTACGTACGGACTACCGTCTCCACGACGCGAAGAGATTCATTCTTCATGTTAACCATTTAGGAATAATTATAAAGTATATATAAACAATAATAATGAAATATATGACATTATAAGGCTACTGGATTTATGTATATATTTATTTCATCTACTTACTTCCATTCCAGACAATGAGGAAATGAAAACAGCGTTCATGCGTACGTACGGACTACCGTCTCCATGAACGGTGTGTTTCATTTCATTTATATATTTATTAAATATATATATATATATACTGAATATATATGATATATAAATCATGTTTTATATTCTGGAAGTAAGTAAATCATGATATAAGTAATAATAATGTCATGAACAACAAGTCCAAACACCTACGATAAATGAAAAGATTTTACGCAAAACGCTTCTTTAACATGGAATTTATAAAAGAACGGGTAATATAAAGTCATAAGTGAACCATATATGATATCATAACAATGAATATTATTCTGTAATAAGTTACTGACATTATTTAAATCATTATACATGATGTTCGGACACTTACGAAGCAAATCGGACTTATGGTAAGGGAAATATCACAATCTCATTTTTATCCGAGATTGTTTATACTTTGGTATTTACTGGGGTGAATTTTATCATCCTCATCCATGTTTCCTCAATATGTAATATTATTTCCATTCATCTAAAATTGATTAAATCCTATTTTACCCTTCGGTGAGTTTTTAGTAAAAGATATGAAATGAATCTTTTGTTGTTTTTCGTACGAGGTACTTTTTTGACTTTTTCGACAAAAGTACGAGAAGAATGTTTTTTAACTTATACGGAATGAATGGATTTTTAAAACATTATTTCTAAGAAGCATCCTTTAAAAGTTTTCAAGTTTATTTTTAATCAACATCTTTTAGTTTAAAGTTGTATGACATGTTAAGAAAGGAAAAATGTTTTTGAAGAAGAAAGGATATTTTCCTCAAGAATGGAGTTCAAGTGTTTAACAAAATTATTTTTCCATCTAAGATAATAAAGGGTTCAATTTTTATCCATATTATTACATTGATTTGATTATGTTGTGATGGAATTATTTTTATGAATTCCTTTATCTTATATGAATTGTTTTATGATGTCATGATGTTTATGATTCCCATTTTTATTACATGGGTTATGCAATGATGTATGATTTATGATTTTGTGGCACACATTAGAATGGTATAATTATGAGATGGGTGGGACCTATATCTCCCTCCAATGCATTGGGTAAATATTTTATATCTCATGAGATAGACATGGATGGAATGGTAGGTTATACCGGTTCAGTGAAACAGGACTGAAACGAGGGTGACTCGGTTCAGAAAGGGACTTTGTCCACTAAGATAGTCTTGGCAATGAGTCTTGACTAACAAGAAATGATTCTCTATTATTATGTGTGTATGCCACAAAGTTTAATGTTTTATGTTATGATTATTGTGATTACATTTCACTTCCATGATTTATCCCATGTTATGAAATTATGATCTCTTTTACAGGTTAAGATTTCCAAAAGTTATGTGCTTATGTATATGATGTGATTGATATTTTTTTTTTACCCTTACTGAGCATTTGAGCTCACCCTTTTATGTTTACTTTTCCCCAGGATATAAAGAAAGGTTTAGGTATAAAAAAAGAAGATCTTTATGGGAGATGTTGAAGATCTTTCACCAGGATTAAAAGATCATATTCCGAGTTTCCAAAGACACTAAACTATTATGATCCTTGTGTTTGTGTTTTTGTTATGTAATAAGTATTCCACAAATGTAATGTAATGTGAATGTACGTCAAGCTTCGGGTCTCTACAGGTTCCTTAGAATATCTATACAATCATTCAACACTTACTGTTTTTTCAATAGTTTAAACACTAAAATCACGAAATAAATCTTCAATACTATCCTCTGTCACATTATGAGTATTTTCATCAACATTATCTGTTGAATTAACAAGTATTTCACAATACCAGTTCCAATGTGTATATTTAAGGCTATAACAAACAAAATGATCATTTATTTCTATGCAGTTTAACATTCATGTATTCCAACACTTCACATATGGACAAAACTAAAAATAAATGTTCTGAATATTTCGTTTAGAAAATTCCAAGGGTTCATCATCTCTTTTTCAAATTCATCAGTAGTTATTCATAAATTTATCCAATTACGATCCATTAACTACCTAATATCTGAATATAATTGGTGAATATATTAAAACATATAAACATTGAAATATATATTAATATATATAAACTAATAAACTATAAACAGAAACACATTTAATGAAAAAACTATTGTTAATCAGATAGAAAACATCATATAAGAAACAAATTAAAAAATTTAAACTTTTTTATTTTCATATTTATATATATGTGTTTTATTAATAATATAATTAATTATTTTCAATAATATAATATTAATAATAAACAATTTGGGGTTCTTTTGGCTTCTTATAGTAAGTTTATTAACCTTATAGTGTAAGAACACAAGAAGACATGGTAAAAGTAAAATTATTTAACTTAATGTTAAATCTAAATGATAAGGTTAAAATAGGAACCTAAACATGTCTAAATTATATTGGATGAGAGTATTTAGACACATACCCACCTTAGCATCCAAATAAATCAATTTGGAGCTATTTAAAACCGAACATGACTTTATAATAAAATAATATTTTTAGTTATTCCAAAGGTGCCCCTCTCCTCCCTTATAAAAGGGAACCTCCTCCCTCTCTTCCTCACACAACTTTGAGCCTTCAAGATCGGCCAACCCCTGCCAAATTATCTTCTACACTTCCCTAGAGACATCCTAGAGGATCTGGTCTTCCTCAAAGACCAATTTTAGTGCCCTAAAAGGAGGTCTCAAAGAAGAACTTCAAAGAAGAGGTAATATCCATTACCGATCTTTTTCAATTTCTTTCTTCTTCAACTTCTTCTTATTTATTTGTTTCATGATAAAGTAATAATGTAAGTATTTATTATATACTGATATGTTATTATAAATATAAAACAACTCTAATTAACCTTCTATCCATCCTACGGAAAAAGGAAATCACCGCGCGTGCGAACGTACGGAATACCGTCTCCACGTCGTGGTGTAATCTATTTTCCACCACCTCCTTAATTGGATGGGTATAATGGTGTAAGTAGTAACTATATATGATTATTATAGAGTGATATTGATACTGAAATAGTATACATACACTTCAACACAATTCCACGACCATGGGAATGATATCATTCCTCGTGCGTACGTACGGACAACCGTCTCCACGACGCGATGAGATTCATTCTTCATGTTAACCATTTAAGAATAATTATAAAGTATATATTAGCAATAATAATGAAATATATGTAATTATAAGGCTACTGGATTTATGTATATATGTATGTCATCTACTTACTTCCATTCCAGACAATGAGGAAAGGAAAACAGCGTTCATGCGTACGTACGGACTACCGTCTCCATGAATGGTGTGTTTCATTTCATTTATATATTTATTAAATATATATATATATACTGAATATATATGATATATAAATCATGTTTTATATTATGGAATTAAGTAAATCATGATATAAGTAATAATAATGTCATGAACAACAAGTCCAAACACCTACGATAAATGAAACGATTTTACCCAAAACGCTTCTTTAACATGGAATTTACAAAAGAACGGTTAATATAAAGTCATAAGTGAACCATATATGATATCATAACAATGAATATGATTCTATAATAAGTTAATGACATTATTTAAATAATTATACATGATGTTCGGACACATATGAAGAAAATCGGACTTAAGGTAAGGGAAATATCACAATCTCATTTTTATCCGAGATTGTTTATAATTTGGTATTTACTGGGGTGTATTTTATCATCCACATCCATGTTTCCTCAATATGTAATATTATTTCCATTCATCTAAAATTGTTTAAATCCTATTTTACCCTTCTATGAGTTTTTAGTAAAAGATATGAAATGAATCTTTTGTTGTTTTTCATACGAGGTACTTTTTTGACTTTTTCGACAAAAGTACGAGAAGAATGTTTTTTAACTTATACGGCATGAATGGATTTTTAAAAAATTATTTCTAAGAAGAATCCTTTAAAAGTTTTCAAGTTTATTTTTAATCAACATATTTTAGTTTAAAGTTGTATGACATGTTAAGAAAGGAAAAAAAATTTTGAAGAAGAAAGGATATTTTCCTCAAGAATGGAGTTCAAGTGTTTTATCAAAATTATTTTTCCATCTAAGATAATAAAGGATTATATTTTTATCCCTATTATTACATTGATTTGATTATGTTGTGATGGAATTATTTTTATGAATTCCTTTATCTTATATGAATTGTTTTATCATGTCATGATGTTTAAGATTCCCATTTTTATTACATGGGTTATGTAATGATGTATGATTTATGATTTTGTGGCACACATAAGAATGGTATAATTATGAGATGGGTGGGACCTATATCTCCCTCCAATGCATTGGGTAATGATTTTATATCTCATGAGATAGACATGGATGGAATGGTAGGTTATACCGGTTCAGTGAAACAGGACTGAAACGAGGGTGACTCGGTTCAGAAAGGGACTTTGTACACTAAGATAGTCTTGGCAATGAGTCTTGACTAACAAGAAATGATTCTCTATGATTATGTGTGTATGCCAAAAAGTTTAATGTTTTATGTTATGATTATTGTGATTACATTTCACTGCCATGATTTATCCCATGTTATGAAATTATGATCTCTTTTACAGGTTAAGATTTCCAAAAGATATGTTCTTATGTATATGATATGATTGATATTTCTTTTTTTTACCCTTACTGAGAATTTGAGATCACCCTTTTATGTTTACATTTCCCCAAGATATAAAGAATGGTTTAGGTATAAAAAAAGAAGATCTTTATGGGAGATGTTGAAGATCTTTCACCAGGATTAAAAGATTATATTCCGAGTTTCCAAAGACACTAAACTATTACGATCCTTGTGTTTGTGTTTTTGTTATGTAATAAGTATTCTGAAAATGTAATGTAATGTCAATGTACGTCAAGCTTCGGGTCTCTACAGTTGGTATCAGAGGAAAAGTTTAGTCAACCTTTTGAAACTAGGATGCGAAAACGTTAGTGAGATCCCTAGAGATATTTCTAAGGTATGTCTATGGATGTCCCTAAGGATAAGTATACGTATAGGATATAGTCCTAGAACTATGTTAACGATATTAGATTAAACCAAAGATGTTAGATATTGAAGTTACTCCCCATTTATTATGATTTTTTCCTCTCACACTATTCTTTTTGGGTTTTAGAAAATGGCTGGAAACAAGATGATTCACGATAATGGAGGATATGATGGACAATGGAATGATATTCTTCATGAGAAATCAAATGAAAAGGGATTTGGAAGTCCAAACATAATTATTATGCCGATTCAGCAATCTTATAATATGATCAATAAAGTAAAATTTGGTAAGTTTCCTAACTCGTCTAATAAGAGAAAGCTGGAGTTTCATGATGATCATAGAGAAAGAAAGTTCAATTTCCCCTATGTAAATCATGTGGGAAGAGGCATCAAGGAGAATTTTTCAAAGGAACTGGAAGATGCTTTGGGTGTGTAAAAGAATGACACAAAGCCAGTAAGTGCAAAGGAAAAGGTTCAGTTGACACCAGGGATGAGGATAATGGTATTACTACGACATCAACAATGGTTAAATGTTTTAAATTTGGAATGTACGGGCATTATGCAAACCAATGCCCTAAGGGAAAGTCTCATGAAGAGAATCAGTATGGTCGAATGGGTAGTATTTATGTGGATGATGATGAAGAGACTACAAATGATATGTGAGATGAAAGAATTGTTGAAGCTTGGTCAATGGTTTAAGAATGTATTAGAATGATTACATGTTTATCATGTGTAATGTTGTATAAGTAATATTATGGTACTATGGAATAAAGAGACATATAAGGATTGTTACACTATTGTCTTTCCTTGAGATTTGAAATTATATGATTAATGTTACCAGTATCCATGAAAGGTTATTCAGATATTTTTGGAATGTAGATGATATGCGCATAATGAAAGGATAAGGAGAAAATTAAATCTTTGATAGTATTCATGAGCTCATGACTGATATAAGGAGAAGGTTATGTAATGGATTGAGTATATATAATTTTTGGATTTTGGTATGTTGAAAGAGTTAAATTTTGATAGCATTCATGTTTTCACTAAGGTTCAATGGGTATTCATTCTTCAAGAGAATACATGATTAATGTATTCACATGTTTGTAATTTTACCAACAAGATATATCTTATGATATATGGGGGATAAATGATGGCATTCACGTGATTGTTCTGTGACATTTCAAGTAATCATTTTCATTATACTATAAACTTGGACCGAAGTATTTTAGATAAGCCTAAATATTAGAATGGATTATGTTGGACATAAGTTAGTATAAAACGTTTTTCGATATTATTGATGGGATGTTATTGTAATATAGCTTTAGAAAAAGGACAACCTGCAGGACGGGCGACAGCCCATCGCGTCGGACAAGGCTGTGGGAATCGAACCCACAACCGAAGTGCGAATAGACTTTATCGCCTACCACTGGCCTACAGGAAGTCCCTGGTTAGTAGAAACTAGTTTTATTTTATTAAGAGGTATGATATATGAAGTATAACTTCATTTTTGGAACCATATACGATTAACCATAAGATGGACTTATAACTTTTCCTAACCTTTTGTTTGAAAGAGATGGAATGACCAATTATTCTATCACATGATCTGCTAACACATCACGAATGACAAATTCAACTTCATTTCTTTAAGAGATGAAGTGGAAATTGTCCAAAGAACGACAAATAGTGAGACTAATCCAAAATCACAAAAGTATTTATTTTAGTTCCAATTTCATCAACTTTAGGGAAATGATCTTGAAAACCAAAATTGTTGTCTTAGTTCTCTTATATCTGATGAATCTGATGGTACCTTAGGTCGTCACAAATTTATGGCTTTGTGAATGCTAGCTTTTCCATAGCCATGTTCTCTACCACTCTCCATCAGAACATGATGGTTAGATTTCTCTTCCATATCCATATTTTCACCTATGTGGAAACCCAGTGATTAGTTTATTTGGGTAACCATTACGTTTCATACATTTGTTTTTAAAGATTGGTTTTGGTATTCCTTTTTACGATGTGGGTTTCGATTAAAGAAACTTTCGAATAGTAAACCATTTATAACCCCGACGAATTTCGAGGGCGAAATTCATTTTAAGGGGGGTAGAATGTAACACCCCGAGATTTTATGAAAAATATTCTTTTTAATTTCATTAATGTCTTGTGTTGTACTCTACATCAAAAGGAGCTTTCACAACACGCATCATTGACTTGCCTTTCATTACACATAATCGCGACCTTCCTTGATAGCGTGTGTAGTACGCAATACCGAGTTTCACTAAACAACGATATGCTATAAAAATATTATTAAAACTAGCCATTATGAATAGTAATAACCACTTTTTGAAATTCTGTAAATTTTATTTTTCAAAATGGACTTCATTTTTGGATTCGGAATATCGAAATTAGCTTAGGGTGAAATTTTGGTGATTTTCGGATAACTTTCATATTTTGATGAATAGTGAAAATTACAAAATTTTAATTAAAAACAAAATTTTCAGTCGAAATAATTAATAGTGATAAATTATTAATTTGAGTGGTTTTAAAGTATATTTAGAATATATTTTTACAATTTAATACAATGTTGGTCATTTGATGTAATTTCACATTTAAACCAGACATAAACAAGTGTCAATCTTTTGATAGTTATTATCACTTAAGAACACGCTCTTTGTTTTGACGACGGGAATTAATTTTTAAATTAATTAATGAAACTGATATGTTTTGAATTTGGTAAAATAGAAATCATTTTTGAGTTCGTAATATCAAATATAGCTTAGGCCTAATTTTTGGTATTTTTCTGAAAACTTTCAATTTTTGATGAATAGTGAAACCACTAAGTGGTAGTTAAAAAAACTGAATTTTTCATAAAACTTAATTTTACCGCTTCTGTGATTGGAATTTCAAAAATCCGAAAGACACAGTTTATGTCAGTAAGTAAAATGTGGTTCAATGAGATAAAAATAATTTTTGGTGAATAGTAACTTTTTACTTTTATTTACCTCGGTTAAAAGTAAATATGGTAATTAAGGGTAAAAATGATTTTATTATTACCCTAACACATGTCCAAATTCAATTGGATAAGTGTAATTAGACCAAAAACAAGCTTAGGAAGAAAATATGACCATTTAGGCCCACTTGGATTAGATTAGGACATTTATTATTATTTAATTCAAAGAAGAGTTAAAAGAGTTAAAATCAAAATTTATTTACTAAAACATTTTTAATATAGGGTTATACATAAGATAAATTTGATTGTAAATATTAATTAGAAATATAAAAAGATTTCCTACATAATGGTATTTTATTTGTAATTTTTAGACATCAAATAATTTAATTTATTTATGACACAAAGATGATGCAGTAATTGTCTTATTAATGAAATATTGACATAATTGATATTATAAATACTAAAATAAATGTAATTTAAGACTTTTTATGAATTACACTAATTTTATAGGTTAATATGACATGTTAGTATTGATTTAATTAACTTTTTTCGAACTTATAATTCATTTATGATTTTCAAAAAAAAATCAATTACTAAATAGTTTCAAAATTGACATAAAATAGTTTTTTTAAAAAATATTATATTATTAATTGATATTTTATTCCTAATATTCTAAGGTTCGGCCAAATGACTTATATAAGGTGATATATATTAATAATAAACAATTTGGGGTTCTTTTGGCTTCTTATAGTATGTTTATTAACCTTATAGTGTAAGAACACAAGAAGACATGGTAAAAGTAAAATTATTTAACTTAATGTTAAATCTAAATGATAAGGTTAAAATAGGAACCTAAACATGTCTAAATTATATTGGATGAGAGTATTTAGACACATACCCACCTTAGCATCCAAATAAATCAATTTGGAGCTATTTAAAACCGAACATGACTTTATAATAAAATAATATTTTTAGTTATTCCAAAGGTGCCCCTCTCCTCCCTTATAAAAGGGAACCTCCTCCCTCTCTTCCTCACACAACTTTGAGCCTTCAAGATCGGCCAACCACTGCCAAATTATCTTCTACACTTCCCTAGAGACATCCTAGAGGATCTGGTCTTCCTCAAAGACCAATTTTAGTGCCCTAAAAGGAGGTCTCAAAGAAGAACTTCAAAGAAGAGGTAATATCCATTACCGATCTTTTTCAATTTCTTTCTTCTTCAACTTCTTCTTATTTATTTGTTTCATGATAAAGTAATAATGTAAGTATTTATTATATACTGATATGTTATTATAAATATAAAACAACTCTAATTAACCTTCTATCCATCCTACGGAAAAAGGAAATCACCGCGCGTGCGAACGTACGGAATACCGTCTCCACGTCGTGGTGTAATCTATTTTCCACCACCTCCTTAATTGGATGGGTATAATGGTGTAAGTAGTAACTATATATGATTATTATAGAGTGATATTGATACTGAAATAGTATACATACACTTCAACACAATTCCACGACCATGGGAATGATATCATTCCTCGTGCGTACGTACGGACAACCGTCTCCACGACGTGATGAGATTCATTCTTCATGTTAACCATTTAAGAATAATTATAAAGTATATATTAGCAATAATAATGAAATATATGTAATTATAAGGCTACTGGATTTATGTATATATGTATGTCATCTACTTACTTCCATTCCAGACAATGAGGAAAGGAAAACAGCGTTCATGCGTACGTACGGACTACCGTCTCCATGAATGGTGTGTTTCATTTCATTTATATATTTATTAAATATATATATATATATACTGAATATATATGATATATAAATCATGTTTTATATTATGGAATTAAGTAAATCATGATATAAGTAATAATAATGTCATGAACAACAAGTCCAAACACCTACGATAAATGAAACGATTTTACCCAAAACGCTTCTTTAACATGAAATTTACAAAAGAACGGTTAATATAAAGTCATAAGTGAACCATATATGATATCATAACAATGAATATGATTCTATAATAAGTTAATGACATTATTTAAATAATTATACATGATGTTTGGACACATATGAAGAAAATCGGACTTAAGGTAAGGGAAATATCACAATCTCATTTTTATCCGAGATTGTTTATAATTTGGTATTTACTGGGGTGTATTTTATCATCCACATCCATGTTTCCTCAATATGTAATATTATTTCCATTCATCTAAAATTGTTTAAATCCTATTTTACCCTTCTATGAGTTTTTAGTAAAAGATATGAAATGAATCTTTTGTTGTTTTTCATACGAGGTACTTTTTTGACTTTTTCGACAAAAGTACGAGAAGAATGTTTTTTAACTTATACGGCATGAATGGATTTTTAAAAAATTATTTCTAAGAAGAATCCTTTAAAAGTTTTCAAGTTTATTTTTAATCAACATCTTTTAGTTTAAAGTTGTATGACATGTTAAGAAAGGAAAAAAAATTTTGAAGAAGAAAGGATATTTTCCTCAAGAATGGAGTTCAAGTGTTTTATCAAAATTATTTTTCCATCTAAGATAATAAAGGATTATATTTTTATCCCTATTATTACATTGATTTGATTATGTTGTGATGGAATTATTTTTATGAATTCCTTTATCTTATATGAATTGTTTTATCATGTCATGATGTTTAAGATTCCCATTTTTATTACATGGGTTATGTAATGATGTATGATTTATGATTTTGTGGCACACATAAGAATGGTATAATTATGAGATGGGTGGGACCTATATCTCCCTCCAATGCATTGGGTAATGATTTTATATCTCATGAGATAGACATGGATGGAATGGTAGGTTATACCGGTTCAGTGAAACAGGACTGAAACGAGGGTGACTCGGTTCAGAAAGGGACTTTGTCCACTAAGATAGTCTTGGCAATGAGTCTTGACTAACAAGAAATGATTCTCTATTATTATGTGTGTATGCCACAAAGTTTAATGTTTTATGTTATGATTATTGTGATTACATTTCACTTCCATGATTTATCCCATGTTATGAAATTATGATCTCTTTTACAGGTTAAGATTTCCAAAAGTTATGTGCTTATGTATATGATGTGATTGATATTTTTTTTTTACCCTTACTGAGCATTTGAGCTCACCCTTTTATGTTTACTTTTCCCCAGGATATAAAGAAAGGTTTAGGTATAAAAAAAGAAGATCTTTATGGGAGATGTTGAAGATCTTTCACCAGGATTAAAAGATCATATTCCGAGTTTCCAAAGACACTAAACTATTATGATCCTTGTGTTTGTGTTTTTGTTATGTAATAAGTATTCCACAAATGTAATGTAATGTGAATGTACGTCAAGCTTCGGGTCTCTACAGGTTCCTTAGAATATCTATACAATCATTCAACACTTACTGTTTTTTCAATAGTTTAAACACTAAAATCACGAAATAAATCTTCAATACTATCCTCTGTCACATTATGAGTATTTTCATCAACATTATCTGTTGAATTAACAAGTATTTCACAATACCAGTTCCAATGTGTATATTTAAGGCTATAACAAACAAAATGATCATTTATTTCTATGCAGTTTAACATTCATGTATTCCAACACTTCACATATGGACAAAACTAAAAATAAATGTTCTGAATATTTCGTTTAGAAAATTCCAAGGGTTCATCATCTCTTTTTCAAATTCATCAGTAGTTATTCATAAATTTATCCAATTACGATCCATTAACTACCTAATATCTGAATATAATTGGTGAATATATTAAAACATATAAACATTGAAATATATATTAATATATATAAACTAATAAACTATAAACAGAAACACATTTAATGAAAAAACTATTGTTAATCAGATAGAAAACATCATATAAGAAACAAATTAAAAAATTTAAACTTTTTTATTTTCATATTTATATATATGTGTTTTATTAATAATATAATTAATTATTTTCAATAATATAATATTAATTCGTTCATTTTACTCAGTTGTTACATTAGTTATGTGTTGTGTGTGTCAAAAGTATTGTAGATTACAATTATTATTATTTCATTTTACAAAGTTGTTACTAAAAATTGGGTTATGGTACAAGTGTAACTCACTAGTCCGAATTGATATGGAATTCTCACATCTCAACAGTACACCTCCAATAGATTGAAAAACCTCATTAATAATATCACATATCTGCTGATCAGGATGCTAGTTGTAATACTATATCAATAAGATCTATATCCACATATGATGTTACATACTCATTCATAGCATTTGGTTGTTCATTCGGTGGTTTCTGTAGTATGATTCTATTACAATAAAAAAAGACACATAAATCACATATAAATCAAATATAACTATATCATATAGTTTATTTAAAAAATTTAGATCATGTCACTACTATAATAAATTATGACATGTTTCATTAATTTGTGTATATTTAAATTAATTTATGATGTATTCTATAATTTTTTAATATATTTTAACATATTTATTATTTATGTTAAGCATCAACCATGAGTTTATTAAATGCGTGAACTATTTTTACATTATTAATTAAATAAATTTATATATAAAGTGATCCAGTACTCATAAAAAACATAATAGTGTTATTATTGATAAATTATGAAGTTCTATTCCTTCTTCATTTTACCATCCAAACATTTGAGAAAGTATTATAGAAAATGAAAATATTGATATGCATAAACCAAAAAAATATCAAGAAACAAATAAATTAAGAACAATATATTTTCATGAGGTTTTCTACTTAAAATGCGCACCTAAATCCTTGGAATTATATAGTAATACTTATGATCAAAAATTCTACCAAATTAAAAAAATTAAAAAATTTGAAGTTCAAATTATCCTAAATCCTAAATCTGAACATCATCCCTTGAATGTGTTTCAATAATAAACAATGGCTACAATATATAAATGAAATTGATTATAAAAATGATGAATTAATTGAAGAAGATGATAAATTGAGACCGAAGATCATGAAAATCAATGAAAATCTAAAAAAATAGTTTGAGATCAATGGGTGGCCTTCTAAGTATCGTGAATTGGGAGGTATTTATCCTAAGCAGCGGGTTTTTTAGAACAAAAAAGGGTTTTAAAATAAAGGGAGATCATTAAAGACTTTTAGCATAGATTATTACAAAACATATGAAGAAAATCTAGGAAAATTATTTTGGGCATCCGTATTTATAAATACTGACACCAAAAATATATTTTTATTATTTTTCAAGTCGGTTTTTTTCAAAACCGACACAAAAAATCTTTTTTTATTTTTTATTTTTTTCTAAATGAATATATATATATATATTATAATCAGTTTTTGTCATCAGTTTTTAGTGAAACTGATGCCAAATCTCTCTCACACATAATTTTTTCATTGGTTTAAAAAAACTGACTTCATTTCACCGATGTTAGAAACACCATTTCCACTAGTGGCCATTATTATAGGTTCCTTATCTTCTATAAATACCTTTTTTCATTCATTCTTTATTTATAAATTTCTTATTGTATTCTCTACGTTATTTTATGAGATTCATAATATATAAAATAACTATATGAATGGAAAACTTCATTCATATAATTTTAGGTTGTTGCACTATCCCCTCATATAAAAAATCATCCTTAAAATTATCATAATGTCCCCTCATAAAAAGATTTAGTTTGTTATTCATCATAACATCATCTTGTTCCCACATCTCCTCTTAAATTTTATGATTTTTCCAATGTAACATTACCACCCGAGCCTTCCAATTCATCAAAACCAATTCTTTAGTGTTCAAAATACAGAAATGATCTTTATTATAAGGTAAATCATGTTCAAATTCTATTTCATCAAAGTGAGAACATTCATTGGGTCTAGAATGTACTTCCTTAACAAAGAGATGTTTAACACATTATGAAATTTTGAAAGGCAAGGTTTAATTTCCAAATAATAAACCAAAATCACCAATTCTCTCAAGAATTTCAAAAAGGTAGATCTTCCGAGGGCATAGATTGCTTTTCTTATGAAACCTTATAACACTCTTCTACGGAAAAACATTTAAAAAATCATCATTTCTCACTTGAAACCCCAAATCAATCCTTATATTATCAGCATAGATATTTTTGTAAAAAAATTTCTATTTGATATGGGTTTGAATAGTCATTACCTTTTTCATGGTTTCTTATAAAATCATTTGGATGATAAGATTCCATTCACCAACTACATTAAAAAAAGTTGGTGTATGACATCTTTTTCCATATAATTCATAAATGGTTTCATTTTAATACATAAATGGAATCTAATATAGAAGGGAAACACTATCAATGGTAAATACTAATCCTACATACCATTAAGTTCGATTGAGCATAATCCCAAAATCTGTTCTATTGTTTAAATGTCCCTTTCAAATTGACCATTAGTTTGAGGGTGATAATCAGTGTTAAAATAAATCTCATTATCCAATTATTTTCAATGAATTTTTTAGAATTTTGATGTAAAACCTCAATCATGAACATAAACAATTAAAACTGGTGCTCCATGAAGTCAAGAAACATCATTAATATAGTGTCTTGCAAGGAACCCTAGTATAAAAGCATCCCTTATATATGGTTAAAGTTAATATTTGGTAGGTTGATCCAAAATTACCCGTATTTCCTAATTATTTCTTTGTGTTTTGGAAATAAAGTGACAAAATCCATAATAATATCATCCCATTTCCATGTAGGAATAATAAAATGTATCATGACTCTTCTAGGATGATGTCCATCAGTCTTCACCTATTAAAAAACAAAACATCTTGATACATAATCAATATTTTGTTATTTCATATTATCCCACCAGAAATGTTCTTTGAAATCTATATACATCATAGTTCAATCATAGTGTATAGATAAATTCAACCTATGTGAATCATCTATAACTCTCTTTTTATCTTAGTTATAAAGGTAGCATAATGTCTCCTCCATAATTTAATAACTCCATCATCATACACAATGTCTTCCATGATCCAATCATTCACAGCTTTAATTTTCATTTTAAAATTATCATCCATTAACTGATAACATTTAATTGTTTCTCATAAATACGGTTAGGTAACCAATTGAAAAATTAGTGATGTTTCACCTTCCATGATAATTTCTATATCCGTATTCTTTATATCAATGAACATATGATCACTTTAAATCAACATTTTGTTTTGAATCTATGATAATTCTTTTGCATTCCATGAGCTACCATATTTTCCTTACAAGGGTGATAGTTTACTGAAAAATCATAATACTTGAGTAGCATTATCCATATGCATTGCATAATGTTATGTTCATTCTATGAGAAGATATACTTCATGCTCTTGTAATTTTTATATATCTTACATATTTCTACATAGAGATACTTCCTCCAAATATGCATAAGAAATATTACTACTACTAACTCAAAATCATGAGTTAGATAGTTCTTTTCATGAGTTTTTAATTTCTATGATGTATAGGCAATAACTCTTTCATTATCCATACAGACACATCTAATTCATTTCTTTTATGCTTCACTATAAATAAAAAATCCACCATTTCCCATTAGGAGAGTCAAGAGCAGAGCATTCACAAGTCCCCTCTTCAATTATTCAAAAAAATCATTAGATAATATTTTCTATATTAACATAACCACTTTATGGGTAAACATGGTTAACGTGTCCGCTATTTGGGAAAAATTTTAAACCAAACTCTAATAGGAAATTGGTAAACCAATGAAACAAAATGTCTTGATTTTGTTTGATCTTTTAGGACATTCATGAAACACATTTTTCTTCATAGGATCAACTAATATTCAATCATTAAAGATAGTGTGGACATGAAAAACTAATAGAAGGAAAAATTCACACATTCTAAACGTTCTATTTAACAATTATCTTAATTGAGTCTTCAAAAAATTAGAATGTGGTTTTCATGGCTTTAATATCATTTGGAGTATACCGAGATATCATTAATAAATGGAACAAAAAAGTCATCATTATATTCCCAGAATAGTCTATTCATTAGATCCATGAAAGCATAGTGTGCATTAGTCAGTCTAAATAGAATTAATGTAAACTCACAATGTCCATATGTATTTCAAAATGATGTCTTTGGATTGTCTTCCTTCCTCAAATTTAATTGATTAAATTCTGATCGATGTTAAATCATAAAAAAAATATTTAGATTCAGGATGCCGATCAAATAAATCATCAATTTGAGGAAGATGATAGTTTTTCATTATTTTAATAGCATTAATATTTTTTATATTTAATTTATAGACTCATGGATATATCTTTCTTCATGAAAAATATAATAGGTGATACCCATGGGGAAACACTTGGGTGATAAAATCAATTATTACTCAACTTCACTAGTTAATTATTCATATTTAATAATTCCACAGTGTCCATTCTATAAAGTGTATTTGATATTGTCCTTGCATTAGAAATTTAATCAATAGATAAATTAATATGCCCTTCTAGAGGATTTATATGTAAATACACGTGAAATACATAAATGTATTCTTTAAAAAATATATACATATTGAATTTCAAGATCCATGGATTATTTTTATCTTCCTCCAATAGAATTTCATTTTGAAGAGCTATTATCGGAGGATCCGGATGGGAACCAGATGATTAAGATTCTTCTGTAAATATAAGAGATTCTACATCTTCCCCACAAATTGTAACTTCCAACTTCATGAAATATATTTTCAAATCATATTATGAAACCCAATCTATAATAATAATTATATAAAAATAAACCACATGTATGATGAAATGGATTGAAACTAAATCACATTTATGTGTCATAAAGGGTACTGACTCACACATCATTGTTGCAATGATGCTTAACGTAGGAGTTTCTACTGAAAACTACTTTATTAAATCAAAAGGAAAAGGTAAATTATTGGATAAACGATAAGACATAAAAGATGTAAATGATAAAAAATAAAATAAATCATTGTATAAGATAGAGGAAATGATTAAAGTGCATACCACCACATTATTAGGAAATTCAACCTCCACAGTTGTGATCTCATAATTATGGACATTCTTCCTTGACCATTTCTAGGGAATGATTCCATTAAAAATAAGGAAATCATTTCCATAGTGTCCCATCTATATATAGTTATAGAATTTAACACTGGTAGCTTCATTCATTCCCTTGATATTATAGGCATGGTGGCCTTTTTCTCCACACCTATAATAGAATCATTTTCCATTTAATCAAATTATAGGTTGTTTCCTTTCACAAGTATTTCACGTTTAATTATTTCCTTTTTTATTATTAGTTTTGTCAATTAATTTCTCTTTCACCATATCGTTCTCTTATTTTTCCTTAAAATTATAAGACTTAAAGAATTATTCTTCAATATTCATAACACATGAGAATATATCTTTATATGCTGTTAAATTTTCTAAGACTAGCACCCTTCAAAGGAATCTTTTAAACCCGTCAACAAAATTATCAATATCACTACATAGATTTTTTATATAATTCATGTCTTGTATTTCTAGAATTTTAAAAATGGATTCATTTTTGGAAACATTCTCATCCTCTGTTTTCCTCATATTCAAGAATTTTCTCTCTATATTTACTCATTGTTCCTGAGGTAAATATATTTTTTGGAAAATTAACCTAAAATATTTGTATTTTTTATTTGAAATCTCTTCCTCCTCCTTTGTATTTTGAATCAATGACCAAAATTGATCAGTATGTCTTCAGAGTTGAAAAAACATCCATGATGACTTTATTCCTTCAATTACTTCTGAAAGTGATAAATATCTTCTTTAAGAAACTTATCCACTACTCTACTAAAAATATGTCTGTAGTCCCATTAAATGATAGAGGTTTTTGTCGCATATTGTGTTCTAATACTTCCCATCCATGATGTGGAGTAGGATGATCCATACTGGTAAGTTGATTATTCATAAACCATGTCAGTTGTCCCAATATAGATATAAATTACTCAGCACCTGTCACAACTCTAGTACCAACATCATTATCATGAATTGAAGTTAAATACCTATATAGGATACCTGCATAGATACTGTTTCCATTCCTTACACTAGTCTTCATTTATATATAATTTAAAACCCTATATTAGGTTATTAATCATAAATCATAATTTCCAAAACATAATAAATAAACCTAACATAATTTTGATATTTATCCATAGCTAATATCATAATCATAAACATGGTTTTATTGGTGGTATATTTAATTTTAAATACTCTATAATGGGTTTTAAATAAAATTTTAATTATCCTAAGCGTATCCCTTTAGAGTTTCAGACCAGTTATGTAGTAAGGCTCATTTTTGTGTACCAGGGTACCCTCATTCTGGTCTGGGACACCTTTTTGGAGTTGTTACACCTACATACATCTTTTTTGTAACCACTTCCACTTGTATTATACAGACAAGGAAGTATTTCATGGAAGTCCAACTTAATTTTTAAATTTCCAAAATTTTAGGATGTTTTTATATGGTTATCCTGAAATTATATCTTTTATTTATGTTCCCAAATGTATGGTTTCTAAATCTATTTTCCAAGGTTAATTTTTAATAAACATCCAATAATACATATTATAAAGACCTAGATCCCATTTTCCCAGTACTAGAGCAGTACATTATTACATTGTTATAATAAACAAGGAAGCCAAATCATGATGGACTGAATAGTTTAGTAGTTTTGGGAAACTAGATACAGACCTAAGTTTTTTGTTACAACATGAAAGTAAAAAAACAACATTGTAACTCCATTATAAGATCCCTAACTCCAATATTATCCCTACAAGTCATTTATAATATACATATTCATACCCTGGGGATAAATAAAACATAAGAAATGTGTGAGATAATATTCTTAGAAAAGGTTAAAGAAATATGGTGGATGTTATCATAAACAGAAATACTATTATATGTTTAATAACTAAAACACATTACAACAAAACAAAATCCTGATCACAATATGAAAGGAAGAAAATTTGACTAACTAATTCCATATAAATAATCACATGAAACATATCCATTGATATTGTACTAAAAAAAATTATATGATTTATAAATTACTAATATCATAATTAGTTAATTTCCAATGAAATAAAATAGAAACATACCGTTGAGGGCTCAACCAAGAAACCTAAAAATAAATTGTTAATGCCATGGGAAATCCATTTTTGTTTTGTCTCATTAAGCCTATAAATGCATCAAGGGGATATATAGGGCCATGGCCATATCATACTAGTAAAATTAATTACACATATTATTGGGGTTAAATATTAACAATATATATATATATATATCTGAAATTTAAATAACATTCCCCAATCATTAATCATAATCACTAACCATTCTGAGTAATATTTTGAATGATGTCAATGTTGCACATCCACAGTCAAACATATCTTAAACCATTCAATAAAATTTGGTATATTATAATCATAAGATATAAAAATATCAATAAATTATAATATTTAATACATTTATTTAAATAGATTAAAATATTATAAAATATCATCTATGAATTTATGACAGAAATATATTTTTTTACACTGCAATGAATATTTTTTTTAGAAAAATCCTTTGAATTTTTCATAACTATTTAAATTAAATGATTCATGATCAAATATTTTTCTCTCTAAATGAATTAATGATTTTATAAATATAATGGTGTCTTGAAATATATTATGGATGCTACATGAAAATTTGTAAGAAATCAAGAAGTTTCCATTTAATCGGGCTTACATATCAGGGCTAATTGAGATAGATTGCTAATAAAATATGTATTTCACCATGAATGGAAGATGAATTGATCTTAATAAATTAGTTTATAACATAAAAACATATTGTAGAGAATATTTTTAAAAATAATTAATAATTAAATTTGGGTAATGTGGGGGAAAATATAACCCAAACGAAAATGGAGGTTCGAGAAGAAACACTTGCCTTATGTATGAAAGTGTTATGAAAATGTCTTCAATGTTCTGGATAATGAAATTAGATTCATTAATAAATTAATTCAGAACCTCTTTAATATATATTTTATTAATTATAATTTTTTAATTTCTATTCGCGGACATTTTTATGAGTTATGAAATTCAAATTTATTATTCTTGAGTGTTTTTTTCGTGGTCCTCGTGATCGATTCCCTTTTACATGTATATGGAAGATCGTGTAAAGTGGAAATAATCATAAATAATGGAAATTATATGTCATTAATTATAATCCCTAATATTTAATGGTATTATATAATATTTTTAATATCTGAAGATAATTCATTATATACAACTTTAATTATATTTGTTTAAAACATTTTTCTATTTTTCGATTGTCACAAACTGGTTTTCTCTTATTAATAAATATCATGTATGTATACTGGTTCCATAATACAAAATAAATTATGATATGATTAAATATTATTATTTAACAATAATTAGGGTTTTATAACCATCCTTGAGGCGGCATTGAAAAACCAATACACATCGTCCATGGAGGCAGTAAATTGGAACCTCCAAAATGATGTTTTCATCATTAACATAAAAGAAAAATGTGAAGAGAAATGATGGTCAATTTAACAGAGACATTATAAATTTGATGTTTATAAAATTTAAAAGAGCTATAATGTAACTTTTGATAGGGTAGGTGAGGGAGGAATAAAAAATGAAAATAAATTGAGATGAAAATAAAATAAAAGAACTAGGAATTTTAACTATTGAATTCTCCACCTTCAGAACCTCCATATGGAAATAGGGTTGTGTATTTTGTTGACACAAATTGATCCTAGACTTGTTGGAAAGGCCTGGGAATATAAATTTTTCTAATTTTTGTGAGGATAAAATCTTGGAAGGTGTGAGGTTAGGAGTTGTTGAGGGGTGGTATTTATAATGGATGAGAGGGGTGTTTTATTATTATTCTAATCATCAGTTTACTATTATGGAACAAGATTATGAATAGATTGAGAATTGAATGTTTATATATTAAATAATTAAGTTATTTTATATATTATATTGTTCACATCATTAAACACTTGTGTAATAGTATATTTATCTTTTAATATATATATGTTGTAAATTAATGTATTTCACTATTCCCAAAAAATACAATTATTTAGAAAAAATCATAAAAATTCACGAAACCCATTTTCAGAAATATAGAATTAAAATATTTAACTCATTTTATGAAAACAAATTATATATATGAAAATTTTAATTTTAAAATAAAATTTAAAATTATTTTAAAAATACCAATTTTATAACTATAAATTATTATATAACACATTGAAAAAATAATCAAGCTCTAATAAAATTATCTTATAATCATAAAAAATAACATAATAAATTTAATCTATTTTATGAGAATACGATTCTTTTAAATAATAATAATAATTAAAAAATTGTAATTAATTCATTATCACTTACAAAAATGCATAAAAATAATTTATTATATTTAAAACATTTTGTTTCATATATGAATATTTAAATATATAATATATTAATTTATAAGATACCCAAATTTTATATATACTTTCATTGGTGAAGTTATTATTCTATTGGTAACATTACAAATCCTAATGGTCACATGACTTTCCAAATGTCGAGTTACTATTCCAATAGTATAGGTTCTTTAACTTCTAGAAATACCTCTTATTTCATTCATTCATTATTTATAAGTTTTGTATTGTAATTTCTAAGTGAATTTATGTGATTAATACTAAATAATATTTTTTTAAGAAGAGAAAACTGAATTGACTGATTTCTAGGACTCTACAAATCCTATACTAGGGTGAGTATAATAATACCTAGTATGACACCCCAAAAACAAAAAATTCTTTAAAAATAATACAGATAGCTCTACAAAGGTATATGTCTATAAGACATGAAATAAGAATATCTCAATATGCTCAAAAAAGATACATTGTCTAAAGGTATGTTTCACGACCCGTCCTCGGGGCCCGTGTCGTAACTACCCCAAGCCCGCCTTCCATAGGACAGGGGCTGGCAACTAGCACCATGGTGTAAATTCTAGTAAAGGGAAGGCATTGCCTTTGTAAAGTAAACAACAAACACGACAGAGTAAGCAGGTAGAAGTAAAAACTAAGTAAAAATTGGTACAACAGTAAGTGCGGAAAGTAAGTGGGCCAGAATACCAACCCAAACTGAAAGTAAAGTACAACTCGAAAGGGAAAACAGCAACTGAAAAGTAAAGCGGCAATGTCGAGCTGTCCACTGGAAGTCCCACCTGAACGGTGGGTACAGATAGCCTCCACTGCTCCTCGAGTCCAGCCGACCACTCCGAGTACGTCCCACCCAGTGGTCCACCTCCAGGTACCGTCCTGCTCCGCAAGCCTCCACCACTATCAGCGCTGTCTGTCGTCTACAACCAACACAACGTAGTGCGGGCATAGCCCGTGTAGGGGTGAGTATAAGCTACTCAGTAGGGACACTGAGACCCCCGAAGGTCTCCCAGAATCCACAAAGGATACACCACAAAGGAAATATTCAATCACGAAGTAACATCATACACAGCTTAGGTATATGCCCATACATATACCTATGTCTTCAATTCTCGCTCGGCTCCAACATCCGAGCTCAAGTACAACCCATTCCACATAGGAAAGCAAAACGTAAATCCACACAGGATAGAATGACACAATCCACATAGGAAAGCAAAACATAAATCCACACAGAATAGCACGACACAATCCACATAAAAAAGCAAACAGGATTCATCTCACACAGGATATACTTCTTCGTAAGACGATGGAGATGATCAGATGTAGCCATTGATTCATCTAGCCGTCAGACCCACAAAGGATCGGTAGGTACTAACCCTCTTAATAACCCACATAGGATTGATCATGAAGTTGAAACCATAGCTATAGGGAAACTCCTTCTCCATCAGGTACAGTGGTTATGTCGGTACAACCAAGTGCTTCCTTCTAACCTTGGACTGCTGTAGTACTCCACCTATCGAGTACTGTGGGCCTACTGCTACAACCAACCGCTTCCCACCATGGGTCTGCTACTACAACCAAGGGCTCCCCCCCATATCCTCTAGAGGTACTCCTTTTGTTGAGTACCACGTGTTAGCAGCTACAACCAAGCGCTCCTCTGTCGTGGGTCTGCCGCTACAACCAAGCGCTCCCCGATGCTGCTACAACCAAGCGCTCCTCCGTCGTGGGTCTGCCGCTACAACAAAGCGCTCCCCCTCATAGCCTCCAGAGGTACTCCTTCTATTGAGTACTACGGGTCTACCGCTAAAACCAAGCACTCATCCACCGTGGGTCTGCTGCTACAACAAAGCGCTTCCCACTGGGCTATTCGTAACACATTGAGTCGTTCGACCAGCAGTCATCAAGTCTCAACCGGCTGTAGGGTTTCCGCACACAGCATGCTCGTTTCGAGAGGGTCCACTCCATGAGCCAAGAGGTCAATGCATCAACTGACATGTATTTTGGAGTGGATGTATCCCAAGATGTACCGTAGTGGTCACTGCCGAAAACACGTAGGATTCCCAAACTTTTTTCATCATCGTCGCAGTTGAATCCACTGAGGATCTCTGTATAGTCGTCGTCGTCACAGTAGCAGTCGCAGCCAGCTCTAGGGTCCCCGTACACTGCAAGCTTGTTCGGGAGGGTCTACTCCACGAGCCAAGAGGCTGATACATCAACTGACACCTAGTATAGAGTTGATTTATCCAAAAGTTCTGTATCGTTAACAGGAACTCAACGTCGCAGACGGCGCGTCAATCGGACGCCCGGTCTAAGAGTTATTGACTTTTTCGTCCTAAGGGCCCGGTTGGTTTTTAAGGAAAAACCAACCCGACCGTACTCCACCTGCATCCAAACCTCGGGCGGAGTAATCCAAAAGAACCGTCTCACGTAGAGGAATTCATAAAAGTCGACGGCACGTCAATCGGACGTCCGAAGCTCAAGGTATGAGTGTTTCCGCTCCGAGGGCCCGTTTGGTTTTGTGTACGAACCAACCCAGCTGAACCCAAAGCATTCTGAAACCATGAGTGTGATATACCGAAACGACCGTCTCGATCCAAGGATCGCATAGCCGCTGACGGCGCGTCGTTCGGAGGTCCGTATCTGAAGATATGAGCAAAAGACAGAAAAGGTCCGGAAACAGGGGGTCTGGGCCCGGACCGACCAGGCCCGACCCCCCCTGGGTCGAACTGCCCCTGGTCGACCCGACCCGGGTCGGCCCGGCCCGGCCAGGCTTGGGCGCGACCAGGCCCGGCGGGTCGGCCCGGCTCGGCTCGGCCGAGTGGCCGAGCGAGGGGAAGCCGTGAGGGGCTTACTGCCCCCACGTGAAGAAACGCGGTGGCCCCGGGTGGGGCCACCTCGCTAGCGGATGTGGCAGCCGGGCCGCGTCCCTCCTCCTGGTGCCGCGCGGCCGAAGAACCGGCTTGCCGCTGTGGCTTCAGCCGCGGCGTGTTTTGCCGGCGACGCACCGGCGGGAGCTTCCGCGGGCCACCAGACGCGCTCTGATGGTCCGTTTTGCGTGTGGTCTTCACCAGTGGTCCTCCCGGGATTCGACCTTCAC
The DNA here is from genome assembly GCA_963277665.1 of Viscum album. Classification (NCBI taxonomy): domain Eukaryota; kingdom Viridiplantae; phylum Streptophyta; class Magnoliopsida; order Santalales; family Viscaceae; genus Viscum; species Viscum album. The sequence continues at coordinate 1,376,837,609 of OY728147.1, read as the reverse complement.
TGCCAGGCCCTCGAATCTCTCTTGCGGCCTCGTTTTTCGTCGTCCGCCATTTCACGCACCAAGAACGAAAAGGTGCAGTGGGTTCGGACTTGTTTGTTAGTCCGCACCCACCGCGTTAGCGGTCTTAAAGATATTCACCCAAAAATATTTAAATGACCGGGGATTTAATCACAAAGATTTAATGAATCAAACCCCTACCTCACCGTAGTCGTCGAGCGTGCGTTCTTCGTGTAATTGATCATCGCAAAGGAAAAGAATCATCACGTCATGGAAGAGTGTCACTGTCGCGCGGTACTGGGAGTCGCGTCGACAGACACCGAGGATCAAAAACATACAGATTTAATTAATAATAATTAAATCCATGTTGTTTTTATAATCCACAAAGAATTTAAAAGGAGCGCGACCCCCCTACCTTGTCTTTGTCGATCGAAGGTTGTCGCGGGGTTGGATCGTCGCGGAAGAAGCGTCGCGAAGGGAGATTCTTCGGCGTCGTGGTACATGGCTTCATGTCGTCAATCTCCATGGGATCGGTGTTCTTTTTCGCCTTTCGTCGAAGGTCGGCGTTCTTCGTGTTCTTCGCATTCTTCGCATTCTTCGCGTTCTTCGCGAAGAAGGAGGAAGATATTTATAGATTCTCCAAAGGTTTAACAAAACATTCAAAAAGAAGTTGTGTTGGCCTTATTTTATTAACATTCCAACAAAACGAAAACGTGTTAAGAAACGAACGAAATTAATTCATAGAATTAATTCAACGAATAAACCGCCGAATTAAAAGGAGCGTTTAATTGTTTAAGAAAACGCCCCAGTTGACATTCAATTAATAGGGGTTTTCGCAGGTGCGTTACTTAGAAGAAAAGAAACGGTGGGGCTTGTGTAGGACCCACCTCAAAAATATCCTACCAAGAGGGTAGGATATTTTGAATTGCACCCTATCTGCTTCAACTCAGCTTAAGTAGCTTTAAGTGGATTTTAAGTGGCCTTAAGTGAAATAAAAATAAACTTGTCGCACCACTTTATTTTATTTCTTAACTTAACCCCAAAAATTTAAAAACCACACCCGAGCAAACGCAACTCTGGAAGAGGCGTTTCTAAGAAAAAATTGGTGTTGTGATTCCATCGGTGCCCTCAGAATTCGACTCCGAGCACCGGTTCAAAATTTAGAAAAACCCGCTGATTCGTTCACTGAACATACCCGATCCAAACTTCAGAAATTGATTCCGAGCACACCGGGCCTCAGAATCATGTGCCATCAGAAACTGTGTTCTTGTAAAATTCAAAAGAAAATTAAGAAAAAATTTCCTTGAAATTTACAGGTATTTACAGTATGTCTCTTTCTTGATTCTGGGAGATATTTTATCTCAAATGTTACACAATGAACTAATCTGGGAGAACACACTCCTAAATCGAATAACACTAATAACATTTGTACGTGAAGAAATAACTGTCAGGTCTCATCATAAGAAGTATATACTGAATGTATGAAGAGATGTGATACACAGATGAGGATCTCACCTAAGGCAATGGGGTATACCAATAACATGATCTGGATTAACTTGATATGTAGAGTATCGAACCCCATATTTTATCGGTGATGAGGGTACTAAGAACTCTACCAAGGGAATGATGACGAAAAGAAGATCTCACTTTGGGCATCATAAAAGGATTCCAATAAATTCTTCATATATGTCCTGCTAAGGCGATCATTTTTCAAGAAGTATGAGGTGGTTCCATTAAAACCAACATGGAATGGAAAAGTGGAATTCACCCTAACGATACATGTCCAAGATTCAATGAACAAGGGCTCTAAGGAAGGTTTTTTAATGTACATGGTGTGGAGTATTGTTATGTGCTATGTCACATGAACCTTGGTCCTTCCCTTTTAAACAGCCTATGTCAAATACTTGTGTCCATGTAATATTACATGTCTTTTCATATATATATATACTATGTATGTGTACTAGTACATGGGTATGACCATATACACCATGCAAAGTCATGTCCATGGAGGGGAGTACATGACGTGATTTAAACCATGTACACCAACCCATATTTTTCTACCCTTTTATTTACACACCAAACCACTGGGAAAAGGTCACACGTTTTTGGAATATTTCACATGTCGTGTGAATCATAAATTTATTCAAATCCCTAGCTTTTACTAGGAGGGGCCTATATACCATGTAATCCTAGATTACATTCCATGTGTTACAAGATTTTCCAAAATCCCATATCTAGATTCACATGTCCTTGTCATTCCTCCATAATTCGATCTAGTGAACTTTTTTCCATGAAAATCATTAATCAAACCCCAACGAGCCATGCTAGCATCGTTAAAAAACATCTTACCCTTCGATCCATTCATAAAAATCGTGTCATTAATCATTATTTTTTCTTCACCGAATAACATGAAATTGGGTATCCAAAACCATTTGATTTTCTGCCACTAATATTATCATAGTATTATTTTTTTGTGCCAATCCCAGATCTACAATATTAGACTGTCACACAAAGAAACAGGTTCCCAATTACTGATTCAACGAGATATGTCGAAACATGGTACAAATGAAGAATGTCCAAGATAATCTAATAATCTAGGGGTAAAATGAAAAAGAAAAAATAAAGAGTAATGAACATAGGACAATTTTTGTGTTGAACATGATTTTTTTCAATAGAATATCGAATGAAGAGAAAACAATTTAATCAAAAATAAATCCTCTTAAATAATTATTACAAATAAACCTATCACGTAAGGTGATCGATCCACAAATCAATATATTTGTCAATTAAATCATGTTAATTATAGAAATTTATAATGGGTAAATAATTTATTAAAAAAATATCATACACCGATTTAGATCGATCACTGAAGAGGAGGGAGCCATTTTTAGTGACGTTGGTTAGATCCATCAATTTCATTGCAAATCGATTTCCAATCTCTGATCTAGTAGTCATTATTATGAGTGAGATCCTCTAATTATTCTTCCAATGGATCTCCTATAACTATATGGTTATACATCTAACCAATGAATTTCTTTATAATCGTCTACTTAAAGACTCGTTAGTTTATGTGTCAATCAGTTAATGTAGACTAATTTATCTAATTATTTTATTCATTTCACCACTTGTAATGAGTTTCTTAGAAAAACCCCACAACAACTAAGGTTATGCATTAATATAGTAAAAAATGTGTTTTGAACTCAATGATACCATTAGATTCCGGATCCAGGTCCCTATTTAGAAACTTTTCACCTTTTCTAGAAAATTGTGCATTCATACTATTTAATATTTTCTATATATTTCAAACAATTATTTCGAGAACACTGAGCCTTGGAATAAAACCCTTTCATAGTGGCTGGTATAGAATTAATTCATTCAACATCCAAAAATGTAAATACATCATTGAATTCAACCCACCTTCAGACATTGCATCCTAAAAATACAAAACATGGGCTATATAAATAAATGTGAGTGCTGGGTATGAATTTGAGCCAATTGCGCCCATGGGATCTCTTGAAGATTTATTCTCTTCGACTAATCCTACACTAAAGGAAACACTATTTTAAGATATATCCTCTCCATTTGATCCTCGATCATTACTATATATTCTTCATAGGTAGATTTATCTTTTATGTCCATTCACCCCAGTGTATATCCTGTGATGGGTCATGCATTTCCCTCCTCAACTGATACCCATGGAACACAACGTGTACCTGGACTAACTACTGAGGAAGAGTTAAGTAGTACACCACCTCATAAATTCAATGTTTCATCTCGAAAGATCCAATAAATATTGAAGATAGCTTTCTACCCTAACTAAATATCTATAATACTCATCGAGGTGAAACTCGTAGGATCAAATTTTCTTCCTCCTCATACTAAAAATGTGTTTGTTTCTTATCATCATATGAATTTGGATAGCTTCATGAAGTCTTCAACTACTCATTTATTGATTTAACCTTCTATATAGTTTATAAAACCAAATCTGGTCTCATGAGTGATGAATCTCCGGGTTCAGTCCAGCAATGTGGTGACCTACAGATTCACCCATACATGGAATCAAATGGTGCAATACCGATGGTGTAATGGTAGTTGTTGTTTCCTGAAAACTCCACTTGTGATAGGAGATCTTATCAAATACAACCAATTTCATTCTTATAATCCCAATTAATGTCCTCTATGACATGAATGTTTAGATCTTTCTAGATAATACATTGGGTGTGAAACACAACTCTAAAGGGAAACTAAGTCCTAAAAGCCTCGTGTAATCCCTTCCACAACCTGGATGTGTGGTGAGAATCACAATGGGAAACAATCCTTGATGAAACTCCATGGAGTCAATCTATATCCTTCATGTAGAGTAATCCCAATATCTCTACTAATCTATGCTCCGGAATAGCTAATAAGTGGTATGAATTTCTATATTGGTCTATGATCACCCCGATTATACCATGTCTCGTGGATTTATGTTGTAATATGATTGTGAATCCAATAGATATATCACCCCAAATTAATTATAAAACCTCATGGGGTTATGCTAAACCAAAATGAACATGGTTCTCAGTCTTCACTTGATGACATATAAGGATTTGAGAAATAAACTCTGCAACTCCCTTTTTCACTCATGGAAACCAAAACTGATATTGGAGGTCTCAGTTCATCTTCTCCACACCTGGATGTACATCCAAATGAGATTTATAAAATTATCCAAAAATATACTCCCACAACATCACTATTACCATCATGTGTTGTTTTACAATGATATCATTCTCATCGCCTTTAGAAAATCCACCAGGAGTGCATCAAGTATATATATGAGTACATAGGGTCTCATAGTCAATATCCCTCGGTTTTTCCTCCTTAACTTGCTGCAAGAGTCGAGCTGCAAAAAACCATCAACGAGAGGTAAGATCCTCCATCATCATCTAAAAAATATTATTATAACAATCCCAACTACTCTGGAACCTTGTTTAGAAATTATAGACAATATATCCTAATCATATAATCTACTATCACATTACCCTTCACAGGATTATAGAAAATTTGGAAGTCATAATAATAGATAAAATCTATCCATCACCATTATCTCCAGTTAAAATAATTCTGATAGAATATATATTTTATAATATTTTTATCCTAATAAAAATTAATCTACTCAATAATCTTGTAATGTCCCCACATATTTAGTACAAAGACTACAACTACTAACTCTAGATCATGGGTCTAAATGTTCTGCTCATGTGGCCCCAACAGGTATGAGCCACAAGAAATCAGTACTTGCCACTTTTAAGAAACCAATCGTGCCAAGTTTTTGATGCATTTCATAACACTGCATACTTGACACCCTCCTATTATGATCTCAATAATATATTTCTTTTCAAATTCTACCACAACTACTAAAATTCATGTTGGCACCTCTCTATCCACACAAAAGGATTCCCATTTAATATCAAAGATGTTGTGGTTGATAATATCATATATAAATCATGTATAAATATTCATTAACCTACCAACCCAAGGAATATATATACCTCGATCATGCTTTTCGGTGGATCCCAAGCTAACACTACATCATCCGTAGCCATGACCACTACCACTCCATCATTTAAAATAACATGCCCCAAAAAAAGGACTACCTAAATCTAGAATTGGAACTACATGAGCTTCCCATAAATCTGGTTCTCTTAGATAACATCCAAAACCCTCCCCATGTGTCTTATGTTATCCTTCTCAGATGTTGATTACCCAAGGATATCACCGATGAAGACTACCATGAACCAGTCTAAGATTGGATGAAACACATAGTTCATGAGTCCCATGAAAAATGATGGGGTTTTTGTTATTACAAAAAAAATTATAATCTTCCCATAGTGAACATAGATACATCTAAATGAAATCTTAGATATGTCCTCGTCTCATTATAATAAATATTGATAGCATAATTTATGTTAATCATTCAAGAACAATTATTACCCAATCAACCAATTTAAAAGAAAACCAATCCTCAGTAGTGGATAATTGTTCTTCATAGTAAGTCGATTTAAGAATTGGTAGCTTACACCCAACTACAAGCTCCCATATGCCTTCTTGTTCCACAAAACTAAGGAATCCCAGGGTGAAAAACTTGTTCTAAAAAATTCATTCCTCTGTATGACCCCCAAATATACCCACTTTTATTGATGATCTACGGGAACCATCTGATATGTTGGCGTATATATTGGTGCCTTCACAGGGTGTAGAACAATACAAAAGTTTATCTCGCATGGTAAAGGTAATGCTAGATCATCTTTAGTGAATATCTCCTCATATTCCTCCACCACTATAGGAAAATAATAACTCAAAACGTCCACTTCACCAATGGTTATCATAGATAAGTGACGATTAACTGGATACCCCTCCTATTCAAGATTCCATCTAGGGATGTATGGGATTTATTTTCACCGAAAAATGAGAGGCGGTTCTACCAAAATGTACACTCTACATCCTCCACATAAAATAGTCAATCTAGTTATGAAATGTAAATAACCAGCCCAAACTTATGATGAAATCTTAAGGAATCATCACTACTATAATGTGATTCCAACAGAATCTACCACTTCCAATAATAAATCCGCACTACCACCACAAGGGTTTTCTCACTGAGTCGTATCTGGTAGTAGTATCTATGTAAAAATCTAGGTCCAAGGGCTAAATTGAAATCAATAAGTCTTATACAAAATATGTGGAAAAAACTGAATGAATATATGTTGTGTCTATCAGTACTACAGATAATATAAAAAAGACATAGATCATTCCTTGTATCATTCTTGGATCCATTGGGTATTTATTTTCCACTGCCTATTGTTATACCTTCCCTTTTCCTATACCTCCTTGATCCAATAATGGTCCTTGTGTGAGTGGTGGTGGAAAAAATACAAATAATCTACCACCATTGCCTTCTCTCTATGCTCTACTTCCATGTTCACCTTCCTTTAGTTCTACCTGCTCCTACTATTGTCTTGCTTTGATGGCTTATCGACAATATCTCTATCAGTTGTACAGTGGTTTTGAAAATCTCACGAATGATGTTGCATTCCATCACATGATTACCACCCCTTATCCCTGGTCTTAATGGATTAATCCTGTGATCCTTTAAATGTAGATCCCATGTCTTGATACCACCTCTTAAAACATCTCACATGCCAAGGTCACTGAGACTAATTTTGTCTCCTTGATACTGAGGTCTTTGATCCTATATTTCACGCTACCAGAAACCACTGGATGTATTTACTCGGTCAATAGACTATCAACCATCAAATATTACTCTATCACCCCAACATAAGCAGGTATGAATATAGGGATAACAGAGGATTGGATGTATCTATACATCTCCGATTTGATTGTCTATGCTTTGAGGAACTGTTCATGAACCATATCTATTTAGTACCTGGAAAGTTTGATAAACCATGGTGAATACTCATCTATTGTTGTGATTCCCTACTACAGTTGTAGGATCTCATGGATATGTACATCCCTCAACATAGCTAGAGGGAACTCCACTCGAATTAGTTCCTCAAACTCTATCCATGTAAGAGTTGTCTCTTCATAAAACTAGGTCTTTAACCCCCAAAATAGTCATATGGATCCATGGAGAAAGATCACCACCAATACCACTATCTGATCTATGGGTTCCTTAACTAGATGAAAATCTTTTGACACTGCTTCAAGATATTCCTCAATCGATGGTGGGTTAGGCTCACCTCGGAACCTGATGGGTCTCTTCTACTCAATCTTATGATGTGTTCTTAGCCTGAAAAACTCATATGATGGTATTACGGGTACCAGGTGTAACACCTGGAGGTTACATCTTGGGACATGGTCCCTATATCAATTACTCATCACTAAGTGGGTCATCATCATGATCATTATAATGAATCTGATATGGAATACATCATGGATACATCCTATAATTGAAAAACGATGCACCAGAGTCAATGAGTATATCTAGATAGCTAACCAAAGAAAGACTTTGAAACCAAATCCCATTCAAATGCAATGAATGTACCATTTTTTTCCTAGAAACCAATTTTATCATGTACCATATTGAAAATAAGGTGATCAAAGTCTTACTATATAGATACATAGACCACCACCCCAACATGGGAGTCCCAGGACTAAGGTTTGAACACTAAACCCTTAACACTATAGCCCCAATCCAAAGTCAATGACTTTGGTTCTAAAGAAGAACCAACAAATTCTACAAAAATATTTCACAAATTATCTTAGTGGGTCCTGAGCTGGGACTCTCCAATCTTGCCTCTAATAATCCAGGGGATGGCGACTTGCGCCGAGTAGGTATATTACTAACATGGGAGTCATTAGCCTATGTACATGTACACACACACACATATCCAATCCCATACACTGATGAAATGTAAAAAATTATGGAATATATGTTCATTAATATATCTAAATATCATAACTAATGTATGAAATTATATAAAGGAAAGTAAAAAGGGACAAATTCTATCCCCCAACAATGAGACTAAATATATGTCCAACCTGAAAGTAAAGTAGGGAATGTTGTCCAAGTACCTGAGGAAAATACATCGGTCGGTCTGGTCTCACTATTCACCATCTAGTCCTTGTTCCTCCAAGACTATGTCAAATGTTTGATCATCCACATAAGACCTAACATGTTCTATAAAATCCATTGTAGAGGTGAGTAAAAAAATTACCCAGCAGAACACCTCGAAACAAAGAAGCATAAAATAATGAATACATCCATATCTACACATGAATATGTCTACAATACATATAACAACAATATATAGATATAATAAACAAATAAAAATTGTCAAATGTTAAGTATCCACTGTTATTCCATCCTCGGATTCATGTATGAAGGTTCCCAAATGTAATTATTTGGGAGAACACACACTTAGGTCTAAAAACACTGAGGAATTCTTTCTGAGAGTTATTTCTCACATGGTCTCATCATTATAAGTACACACTATCTTTTTTGAAGATATACAATACATATATGATTGTCACACCAAAGTCCATGGGGTATACCAACAATTTAATTTGTATTAACCAGCTTCAAAGGGGAACAACACCGGTATAGTGTTGGTCATGATGATTCCATGAACTCCCAATACGGCACCAAGATGAATAGATGATATCACTATAAGCATCATGAAAGGATTATAGCAACTCCATACAATAGATCATGTTGAAGGGATTGATTTTTTTATAGTTGGAGTTGATTCAATATGAACCCTCTGAGAATGGATAAGGGGAATGAACCACAATGAAAATTCTCTAAGATAAAGAGGACAAGGTCTCCAAGCCATAATTTAGAATGTAAATTGCATGTAGTATGGTTACATGGTATTCCCCTTGATAACATGTCCTTATAATGTAAATCGAATGTGTCTCATGCATGTGTCTGTGTAACATTACACAGTGTTGAAAAGTGACAGTGTACTTTATTTATGTACTGGTATATGAGTATGCCTGTGTATACCCGGTCAATAAATGTCTATTTAGGGGAGTGCATGGAATTATTCAACCTATGTACCTCAATCCCTATCCATGTACCATCATGGTACCTGACAAACCACCTAGAAGAGGTCACATATTGTGTGACAGGTATACACTCTATGTAATACTTAGCATTCCCTGAAACCCTAGCCATTTCCAGAAGGGGCACATAAATTGTGTAATCCTGAATTACACACCACGTGTTACGGGATTTTCTGGAATCCCAAATCTGGTTTTAGGCATCTATTATATTCCTTTAGCCATTGATATGTAAACTGACTTGTAAAAAAATTTAATCAAGCCCCATTGATTCATTCTATCACTAATACACAACATCCGTCCCTTAAATCCATTCAAAAAATGGGATCATTCATCCTTAATAAATACACATATAATAAAAAGAAATCAGTTATATGGAGCAATAAAATTCACCACCACATCAATCATCACACCGTCATTTCGTTGTTTTGATCCAAGATCTACGGTGTCAGATCATCACACTAGGAAACAAGTTCTCAACAACTGATTCAGTGGTATATGTTGAAAAATGGTCCAAATAAAGAATTCATGTGATGAAAAAATAATAGGGGATACAATTAAAATAATTATAAAGAGGAATAAATCATGGTAAAATTTTATGTTGGACTCAATTCATCTCCATGAGAACAATGAATAATAGTTTAATGGTTTAATTACAAATAAAATATCCCAAATAATACCCACAAATAAACGCATCCTACATGATGACTAATAAATAGATTAATATTTTTGGTCATCATATAAATTTAAAATGGTAAATATTACCATAAAAACAAACACCCTACATTGATTTGAATGAATATCTTACAAATAACAATCCCATTTCATTGTATTTGGTGATATCCATTGATTCTGTTACTTGTCGATCACTGACCTATGATCCAATTGTATTTATTTTTAGAGAGATCATCAGATAATCTCTCTAATTTCTCTCCAATTACTCCAGGGTTATGTGGTAATAAGATCCAAAAAATTACTTGAGTTGATGAGATCTTTATTTCGGGTACAATTTGTTTTTATTTCAGTTTTATTCATTTGGGATTAACATGGGGTGTGTTTTGGTGGATGTTTGAATAAAATGTAAGAAAAAGGGGATGTGCACATTTGGTGCATGGTAAGGGAAAACTATGCTCATTTCCCAAATAACCATTCAATCACTGTAAGAGGGTATTTAAGAGAACTAAACACATTTTGATAAATTGTGTGCCATAAAACTAGAAACCACGCACCCCTAAAACAATAGGAACGCTATTGGCACATGGTTAGGGAAATGCATGAACCTCCTCCTAGTAAATTGTGTATGACATTTTATGTTGGATGAAAATTATTTTTAAAATCCCCTCAACCCCCAACACTCACCTATTTTGACCATCATTTGACCCTATGAGGTCTTTCACGTTTTTGGTTCTTTACTAAGTGATTATAAAACCATCCTACCTCCACTCATCATGATTTTAAGCCAAAATCAAAGATATTCTCCTCTCGTAGTATGTTTATCTCATCTCGTTGCTTTTCAATTCATCCTATAATGATCCACCATACTTTTGGTGGATGTAATATAATTTTTTATAGATCTAGGTTCATCGATATATGTCTAGACCTAATAGATCATTATTTTTAATATCTTGATTTAGGATATTATATCTAGATATGAAATACATCATTGTGGTACTCAATTTTGGGAATTTACCATTAGGAGATTGTTCAACAATGAATTGAGGTTAGGTGGTATAATTTTCAAATCCCATAATCATGTTTTGATTTCATATATAAAAGTTGTATAATTTCTAGATCTTACTTAGTAATTGAAATCCCCAATTAAATTATTTAATCTACTAATTTTTTTAATTAAGATATATATAAAATTGTGAGATTGTGTGATTGTTGAATAAGATAATCAATTGGAAAATTAATTATGTGATATTGGGATTTTTGATTTATAATTAATATTGATAAATAAAAATGATGGAACTTAGATGGTTGAATTTGTAACTTGAATGTGAACTAAGGACAATTAATTGGTGAATTAATTGTCAATGTAATTATTGATAAATTATGATAATTAATTGTTGAGTTAATAATCAATTTGTTAATTGGTTATTTAGAATAATTAATTGGTGAAATAATTATTGTATGATAAAATTGTGAAATGGTTAATTGGTTGTTGAATTTATTAACAAAATCCGATTAATTAAGTTAAGAATTAATTAATGGGAGTGGTGGTGGATTGTTATGATAATAGGATTAAATTTGTTTATTTTTTCTTTTGAAATTTGGTGTTAGACATTTCCATCTACACCCATAATAATTTTATAAATAAATGGGTTAGATTTTGGATTGTTAGACATAGAATTAAACACCAATGGGATTTTTTGTTGTTATACATGGAATTTTAAACCAAATCGGATTTTGGGTGTCCTACATGGTAGTCTGTACCGAAGACATATCTCTATGTATTGGTTAGTATTTGGAGTGTCATACATGTTATTCTACCCCAATGGGATTTTGGGGTGTCAGAAAAGGAATTATAGAACAATGATTAATATAAATGAAAGGGATTCGGGGTGTTATACATGGTTTTGTGTACCAATGATAAATATATATGTGTTATGAATTGAATATTTTTAATGGTTCAAAATATGAGTTACTTTGTTAACAAAGATTAATTGATAATGTGATAATTTTATTACTTATGCATTGTAGTTATTTCTCTATAAAACTGCATACACTTATTATTGATTGGAGTTTATTATACATCATTGGTGGAGGACTACTGAGTTTTACTCACACCCTTTTATGTATAACAGATTAATAATAAAATAGATTTCATGGATGCATGGCAGGCTATGGGGTAGGGGGTAATGTTAGATGTCTGAGAAGGGATAGAGCATGGTTTGTGGAACTGAATGTTGTTTTAAACCATCTTGAGAGTTGTTAGTGGATTTATTTTTAGTTACATTTAAGACACATGACACATACATTGGAATAATTTTTTTCATTAGTTGGATATTTTATTTTATGCATCGTTTATTTTGATTTATTGGTATTGTATATGGTTATATTTTCTTCTTCTATTGGTTTTTTATTTCTACTAATTTCGTACTCTTATAAATTATATAATAGTCTCAACATGGTTAACTTATTAGACCTTTAATTCATCTTGACATCCTCTGGAATATGTGGTGGTTTTCTTGAGGTCACGTGGTGGTCCGGCTTGTGGCACTGGTGTGTGGAACATAGGTCGTGATGTTATGAGGTGGTATCAAATCCATTTTATTTATTTCTTATTTTGTAATACTATTTGGAAAATTTATGCGGGAGACTTGGAAGATTCATATCATGGTTATGAGATCGTGTGTGGGTGTAGCTAACCCATGTATGGAGAAGAAACTAAGAACCTATGGTGGATTTATTTTTATTACTGTTTGTTATTACAGTTAAATTTTATTTATCCTTGGGTGATAAACTAGTTTTCTTATATGATTATTATTTGTACGATTTTTTGAGATTCAATCATGGTCCGAAATGGAACAAGAGTTGAGTCTACAAGAATCAGTCAAGGAACTCGGGATTATTATGTGACAAGCTTCATTTTAGGTATGCCTAAAAAAGGGGGTAATGGGTATGTTGTTAAACATAAATTGTTTTCATAACATGTGAATTTGAATTGAAAAAAGATTCTAATATGAAATTGGATGTAAAAAAATGATTCAAGAATATGAATAAATGGGTTTATAAATGATAAAATTGAAATATGCGAAATGGTTTACCCCTGTTTACTAGAACCAAGGTGTAGGGTTGTAAAGGGTAGTGATAGAACCTTTGTTTTGATCATCTGGAAGAGCATGGGGAAAATACTTTTTGTGAATATTTGTGATTTACCCTATAATTTAAGAAGATGAGTATGGCCAATATATGTTTTTTAAATTACAGATTTGTGCCTCCCTAATGATCCTTGTTGAGAGTATGACTGGGGGACACGGTTGTGAATGATCCTTCAGTGGTGGAACCAAAGGAACCAATATTGTTGGGTGAGGAATTAAGGTATTAGTTCAAAGAAATAATTACATGATAGATGAATTTTTTGGGAAGAGACCTTGGGTTGGTCGACAGGTGCATGTTTGACAATTATAAGCTTGATTAGTATTATTTAGTTCAATAATTATTTATAAATTAACGAAAATAAAATAAGATATAATATACAAATTATAATAATATTTAACAAATATTTTATTTTAATAATTTTCTATAAAGGCTGTAGTGATAAATGAAACATGTGGTACATAGAGGTGGTAAAGGAACCATAACATATGTGAAATATTCATTTTTGAAATGATGAAAAGAGTTACGACTAGTGATATTACATTAATATAACAAAATTTAAGTACACTAATTATATTAATTTTTTTAGAAAGACATAAATATAATATATATGATTAGGTATATGAAGAAAATAATTTAAGAGTCATTAGTTGATAGTATTACCTCATTAATTGAATGTTAATTATTCTCATACCCTATACATCTCGTTATAATGGTCGTTTGGGAATATCAAAACTCTTTAGATGTGGGAAGGAATGTTGAGGAGATATTTGGTTTGATATATAAAATTTCATGGAACATATAATGTGGGGATAATAGGGGTGATGGATTACGGTATTTATAATTGGAAGAGAGTGGTTTTTTAATATAATGTTCATTATTTTATTATTATTGATCAAGACTACCAAAAATGATGATTCTGGTGAGTATATATATTAATTTATATATGTTATATTGAGTTCATGGTTTCTTCCATCACCTCTTATGCAAGTAATTATGAATTTATATTATAATGTTAAAACCATATTTATTATTATATTAATATTCACTAAAATATCATATTTTTTAGAAAAATACAAAAAACTCACTGTTGGATAATTGTGATTTTATGGTTCCAAAAAATAAATTATTCTTTTAAAAAAATTAACTGTATATATTTTAAATTTAATATATAAATTAAATTTTTATTTATTGATAAAAATAGGTTATATAAAGTAATAAAATTTCTAACACATAGAACAACTACATACAATTTCATTTAATTCTTTTTTCAAATTTATAAGAATATATTTTTTCATGAATATATTTTATTAAATATACATTTTATTTAGAAATTTCATATTTCTATTCAAAATTTATTTTAATAAATGTAAATCATATTTTTTTATAAATATATTTTTGATTTAATTGTGTAAAAAAATTTATTTATCATAATTAAAATAATTATTTAATTATATTATGATATAGTCTCATTATATTATTTAAAAAAATTATTATCTTATTCAATTGGTGACTGTACTATTCTTGATAGTTAGATTAAAATTCTAAATGATAGATTTCTTTTCCAGTGGTCATATAATAGTCATATAATGATCATATCCTAATTATCACATTTCCCTTTATATAATATTTATAATCAACTATTCCCGAACAAAATCTTTCACTAACATTCTTAAAAAGGATCTTATACCTAGGTAGATAATTTTTAACATATTACATTATTTCATTTTCATTTCATAGTCCTTAAAATAGGTTGATCTTCAAGGGAGATTTTAGGCCAATGGAGTTTACATTAGTGTTTTTATTATACATTAGTGTCTATCTCACTATACAAATATTTCATAATATAGAAAATATTACTTAATGATTTATAACATTACTTTGAAATGTATAGTTATTAATATATTTTCCAATTATAAAACACAATCAAACAGTATTTGTGAAAAGGAGTTATTTTAATAATAAAAGGAGTTTTGAATTTGTTACATGTTATCTAGAACATATGTTTAATAATATAATATATTATTAAATATGATAATTTATTTTAAACAAATTACTAATTACATATAAATATATGTATGTATGGGTCATTATAGGCATGGAACATAATAGTGAATTGCATGTAATATTTTTTAATTGTTGTTCAGAAGGATCTAAGACTATAACTGTGATGGGAGAGCTTTCTTAATAACTAATGAGAATCACAATTACCTACAAAAACATCTAATATAAAAGTGGTGATTGTTCACCCTTCACCACATCAGAGGAGGACAACATGAAATCCTTATTTGTAGAGAATATTCTTTTAATTATTTTCATCAATGACGGTGACGTTTGTTGTCTACAATTTCATATGTTTTCTATTTTCTAGATTTGATGAAATATTTTGACATTAGAGATAGATTATTATAGATTACATTCCTAAAATGATGATATCATTCAGTGAGTATATCGTCTCACCATTATATAAGGTGGATTTGATAAAATTAATTTCTTCTATTCCATTGCTCTTGGATAGAGAGAAAAAAATTCACTTCACGGTTGATAAGATCTTTTCATCATTATTGAGATTCTCAAGTGTTGTAGCTACATTATCCAATTTGTCAACATGATTATTCTAAGATCGTAAGATATAAGATAACATTATCTTAGAGGGGAATTCATCCTTCAATAATTATATATAATCAAGAATATATAAAAATTATACTTTCTAGATATAATATTATACATTTAAGTTCATGTTTCAACCATTGAATCACCCCTGATAATATATTAGTGCACTATTATTTATATGGTTTGTTCTAAGCTTTTAATTTGATCTGGGTATAATACTTTATTATTAGGGTAGCCTTCAAATAATAGGAATGAATATAAAAGTAATAATTTCATTATAGATATGGGAAAATTCAAAATATTTGTATATTGATTTTTAGATTCTTCATGGTGATTCCTATAATTTTTCTAGAGGCACCATTAGAATATATCTCTTATATTTGAGGAGTTCCATGAATATAGTGAACTCCTTCAGAAACATAATCTTTTTTCATGTTTTAATTCTTTGGTATTGCTTGCTATATGGGGAAACCATCATGTGTATTCCAATTACTAGACTTCTAAGATATGATATAAATATTTTATTTATATAGGCTTACTTAGTGTCATTCACGATATCAAGTTACCTTTGGATAACTACTGATTTATTTATTTTTGATTAATATGAGATTACAAATAGATTTATTGATGTTATAGATTGTTTCATAACTTCTCACTACAATTATTAATGCGAGTACATTATTCATGAATTTTTATTATAATGTTTTATTGTCTATAATTATTATACTAATATAATAAGGAATATTTTTTTCCCCTCATAATTTTCATACACTATTGGTGAAGTTGGTTATTTTGCATTTGATAAAGTTGAGTCATCCATGAAACCCTCTCAAATAATTTAGATTTAAAGTATGTGAAATTTCAATGATTTCCTTTGTAATCCTTTTCTCAATATTGATACCATGATGTTTCCCCCAAATGAAAATAAAATTAATAGGCATCATCCTAAAAACACACTTGAGGGATTATTCATAAAGTTATGTTTTCATAGTTTGTTCTAAAATATTTCAATAATAGAATGATGATCATAGTACAATGAGAACATGAACACTGATTCATAAAGGTATATTTACAAATTATTTATTTAGAAGTTTATAATGATATAATACATGGTGTATTGGGATATAACATCCACATTCATTAAGACAATAAAAATCCATAGTAATAATATATATCATGAAGATACCTCATTGTGTTGGCCTCCTCATCATCAATAGCCATTAAAACTTGGTAATTCTTTGAGTATCTATCCTTGAAAGAAGGACCTTGGAATGTAGTTGTTACATTAATGAATAATTATATGGTTTCGATATAGAATTCATCCAATCAGAATTTCTGATTAAGATATCTAAAATAAATGACATCTTTAATCATTCTTTTTATCTTAAAAAAGAAAAAATATTGGCAATCCATTGTGTTTATTTGAGTTCAGAATGAATTTCTATTGGGTGATTTTATCATTATTAGCTTCCATTATGGAAGAATGGGTTGGATTCATTCTCATATTTACCTATTTGTTTTCAAAATAATCCTCTAGCAACCCCAAATTATGGGTATCTATATTTGGATTTAGAATAGAAAAATCTGTATATTTCAATGAAAATACATCCCTGTGATTCTTGTGAAAGGAAACATATGCTTCTTACTATTTGGGTGTCATGGAGGTGCTAATAAATATACGTCAAAGGTCTTCCATTATTCCATGAATAAACTTGTTTGGTTCATTAATGGTGGAAGAGATGGCTTCCTCAAATTTTGGAAGTTCATATATGAGATATTCATCCTCTTAATATTCTACCATATTGTTGTCCAAATATGAATACCGAGGGGAATTATTGTATCCATAATATTATATAGGGACATTTTCATCTCATGTGAATGTCAAGAAGCAATATTTTGATCCTAGAGGTTCTAGTGTTGGGGAATCATTTTTAGGGGAACCTAACATATTCTCTTCATCCTTCTCATTATTATCAAAAAAACATGATGTTCTAATATCATATGATTTTTGGGATTATGTTGGGGAATAATTCACTCCCATTAATGATGATAAAGAATTTTTGGGACCTAAAAATGATGTTTTTGGAGAATATTTTTATCCAAAAAAAAGAATAAAAGTTTTGAATGAGGGAATCATTATCTACTATATAATTGTAGCTATACTTTATCATGAAAGGTTTAGTTGTAAATGTTGATGTCATAAAGGTGGAGGAGAACATTATAAAATATAGTTATTTTCTCAATTTGATTAATGGGTAGAAAATAATATTTTTTTATCATAGGGATCAAACTAATTAAAGCCACTTATAAACTGTTGTGATAGTAATGATGATGGTATCAACTATCATTAGTTGTTATCTTTATCATTGGTAGAACCGTGTGTCTATTTATTGGGATTAGTAAGCCTTAAAAGGGGAATCACCGCCATAAAAAAATCAAAGCTATCAAGTGACGAAATATTTAGGAAATTAATGAAATGGTGAAGGAAGTACCATATAGGCATAAAACCCAAATCATTCCAAAATTACATATAAATACATGTCTACTAAAACAATCATTAATTCACATTTACATAAAATCTCTCTTAGTTGTCCTCAAATATTAATTTGGTCTAGATTAGTTTTCACTTTCTGAGAATCCCTGAGAATTTTAATAGTGGGGGGAGTCAATATATACTCACTATAACTTAAGAATCAAATATTATAGACTATTGTACTGTCGATTATAATTAAATTATTAACCAAAACCCATTGTATATTGATGTCATTAACATGATAAAAATGTAATAGAGTATGACATGTCCATTAATAGAAACTCTCTAGTCATCCTATGTGAAGGTGGTGATAATATGTCACACAATGGAATCATTCCCAGTATTATATTCCTCATCCATAATTCCCATAGCATAAAAAATTTGTGGTATTGAAAGTTGATCAATCATAGCATCCAAAATCTAAATGGACCTCCTTATATTTAGTAGTGGTAAGGTTCTATTATTGATCCCACTAAAAGGATAATCACTAGGCTTCTAGATTGTATATATCCTTAGTTGATATTTTTCTAGAATTTTGATAACCATGTCCACCTCATCTTCCCTGAATTCCTTATCATCGGTGACCTCTCCCTGTATTACCCAATTCTAGATGGGGAATTCGGGACCATATAACTCTTATTAATTACTGAAGGGTGTTTTCTTATCAATTTCCTAGATAGAATCATACTATGAAATTTTATCTAATGAAGAACCTTTTCGATACTAGTTTGTTCATTTAATAGGACAGTTCACATGCTCCTAAGGATGGATGTGGGAAGTATTAGAGATTCTAGACTGAATTAGTCTCTTGAAATTGTTCTTTATCCCATTATATGTTCAATATATGCTAATAATATTTATTTTTTATGAATCAAATGATAAAGTTATCAGTTCTGTCAGAATCATGGGAGTTAGGGTCACAACTGGTTGAATTTTTTATTCTCTTAGAAAGTAATGTGTCTGGTTGATTAACATTATTTTTATCCATTCATCAAACCAATTTTTATCATTAAGAAATAAATTATTACATTCTAATACTTCTTCTAGTGGTATGGCATAGATGCAAGATACTTATTTTTATGGATTTCATAGTTTTACATTCCAATATTCATCCAACTTCTAGAAGATGAATTTAATGGTGAAAATCTGGGATAGTGTTTCCCATCATCTGATGGTAGGAAGAATAATTATGTTTCTCATTAAGGCCAATATTATCAGGTTTCCAAGTCATGGGTATCTTAGTATGTTATTTTACATGGTAGTAATAAATTACACTGAAACAATCCCCTTCAGAAAATAATAAAGTTTATTTTTACATTAATCATATGTTGGATGACTCTAATCAATTATTACATCTAAAATAGTAATTTATTATTGTTAATAACATTCAGGGGTGGCATCATGTGATACTGAAAGGGGTTTAAGTGATTTAAATAGAGTTGTATATGGAATAAAAATATACTTATTTGTTTTTTATTTTCTAATTATATTTATTTTTGATACTTTTGTCCGCCAAGATTTGGACTTTGGATATCATATAGAATCATCATACATTTTCACGACTAATGAAAAATACTATAATCCACATATATGTTTTAATGGAGTAAAAAGTGTATATAATTCCTCCAATATATTTTTATAAAAATGTCTTGTATCTTCACATGTTGGAGTTTTATATTATGGGAGTATGACAAACCCTATTATCCAAAAAATGAATTCTAAGACCCTCTCATTCTCATGAAACATGAAATTAATGAAATATATGATTTTTATCTTCCTTATAATGTAAAGAAATTTGTTTATAAATTTATTACTAATGTATCCCAAATTTTTAATCGATTGATTTGGAAGACTGTTATACCATATAAATGTTAGTACTTTCATATTTTAGATAAAGATTATAACTTTGGTTTCCCCTTTCTATATAACAATTACCATCATGGGGACACACTAAGACATAATGTGGGATCAATATTAATTTTTCTCCCTACATCAATTAAATATCATGAATGTAGGGTTCCTGAAGTAAGACGTGGGAGGATTCACATCCCCTACTTAATAATTTCTTTTATTTCTTATTTCTCTTATTCACATCTACCATTTATGGCATGTATTTAAGAATACCTAGACTCAATGGTGTTAATATGTTTTCATAGGATGGAATGTTTGGAGAAAATTTGAGTAGAAACAGTGGGTAGATCCTCATATGTATTTCTTTCTTAAATCAATTTTTAGTTATATCTAGTTTGAATCATCTCCGGGTATCTCACTGGAAATGTCTCCAAATACCTCAAAAAATAATTTAATTCATAATACCCTTCAACAGATATGTTTATATATACCATTTTAATCATCCTAGGTCCCACTAGATTATTTTGTTATTCAATTAATTAATAGTAAGTCATATTGATTTTGGAAGAATTATTAAAGAAAAAATATTGGCTCACATTTGGAAGGTATACTAACTATGAAAAGTTACTCTATGTAATATAGAATATAGTCACCTAAGTTCCTGAAAATCAACGTTATATTGACTGATCATTTCCTTGACAGTTTAATCATTTGTTTCCTTATGTGGTGGGTGTGGTTTGGACACCCATCCATGTTTCTATTACTAAATCATTCCTAATAGGTGGTAGTTAAGAATGTGGAGGTCCATTAAGTTTCTGAGCATGTATCAAATATTGGGTACATAATAATTATTCTATTGTTTTTGTATGGATCATATTTAGAATAAATACCTCTTGATATTTTTTTCATCATCATCACACTTTAATCTATCTATGGGTATTATCCTTATGTTATTTACTGATTTGTAGTTTATATAGGTTGAGATAAAATCTTCTTTATTTATCCCTATCATGAATGAACATTTAGATTTTTGTCCCATATGAGGTCTACTCATTTCACCCTCACTCTCACCAAAAAATGGATCCAGAAGGAGTTCACATTAGTCTTTATTGATTTCATTCCCAAATTCAACTTAGAGTCAGATAGTGGTTATAATTTTGAACACCTATCATGTGAAGTGTTACCCTTACTATAAAAGAATGATTTTTACTAGGGAGAAGGTGGTTGTGGTATAAATTCCCCCAGTCTTTTTGAATGGGTTTAACAAAGTTATATCATAATTATATCATCGAACCAATAAAGACTCAGTGAACCTAATGGTGAAAATTGTTGTAATTATACCTCTATCCATATGGGTTCATGTGGATATTATATTTCTTCTATGGAATCCACAAATACAACAAAAAGTTTTTTAGCCTTAGTTTGAGATTCATTTGGATGTAGTGAATTCTTGTGTTTTAAGCTTCTCACTATTGAAGGTAGTTTTTTTCCAGGGATTACATTTTATAATTAAATGGAATTTTTACAACATTTTAGAGTCCTAGTGAAGGAGTTTTTCAACGGACTGATCTCTTTGAGTTATCTTCTTCTAGGCTATTGATATGGATTGATTTTACTGCACTGACTAATAAATGTATTCTAAACCTTGGCCTAAGAATTAACCTACGAAAATGAAATTGAATTATGCCTTTTTGGTGGGATATTTTGGCTATATATTAGGGTAATGTGAAATTATCTATGGTCACTCAAACATCAAATTTGGATTTAGATAGGGAGTCAACAATGAACTTGTGAAGATCATTTTAAGAGTTTGGGCATTCATTTTGGAGATCTTCACATTGGATTCTTTACTTTTGATGTTCTGTGGTAGAATAGACTTCCAAGTTGATTATTTGAAAAACATCATTAATTAAATTAACATGTTTGGAATATTCCATGTATGATAAGTATATCATCTTAAGGTGGTGGAGAATTCTTTATAGACTCTCATATATCTAAGGTATAAATTCCATATCCAATCTCCATAAAACATCATATCCACTTGTACCTACAGTATAGAACATTAATTGTAATTTTTATTTACATAGTTCCTTCCTCATAAACATATATTTCTTCTCATATTCATCGACATATCCCTTCACCTGATGTGACCAAATTTCTTATTTCCTTGAAACCAAATAAAGGGGAGAAGAATTGGTAAAATATCTTTTATTACATCGAAGGTTATGTGATTTAAATATAGAATAGGTGATGATTATTTCCTTGAACAATACATTCATTGAGAGTAAATATAACCAATTAAATATGGGATTCATGGAATTGTTGTCTTTAGTTATTCCAGTGATTCTTGATATTAGGGAATTCATAGAGTATCTTCGATAAGGGGAACCTTCTAATCAAAATGAAATGTTTATATAAAAATGAACTTCATGTAAAATTCAATATAGAGTAATTACTAGATAATATTAATTTTCATAGTAATGGGAATGACATATATTATTTATTAATTCCAACATACAGGAGGATTTGTGAAATATATTCCATGGGGAGGTCCTTCAGGGTAAAGGGTTTGGATTCTATGGAGAGGATCTTTATAGTGAATAATGTTTGATGTACCAACAACAGTAGGTCCGTATTCCTTATTGAAATATTTTTCATGAAGAGTATTTTTACAAATCTAACTATGCTGAAAATTCCCCTGGTGGATATTTATGCTACCATGGGGAGGTCTTACATAGAGGATGCACTGGGAAGAACCATCAGAGGTGTTAATAATAAAACTATGGGGAGGGACTTCATAACTAAAACATCTTAATTTTTTCTATGATGAGTAAGATAATTCGTAGGCCACTATAGAAAGATGTTAATGGTCTTAAAAAATTAGTGAATTTTTCAAAAAATGGATATCATCCTACTATAAGGTTTTATATTTCTTATAATGAGATTACCTTTTAGACAATTCTTTATAGGATTGATGGGATCATTAATTATTTGGTGTTTATCCTAGGAAAATATTATTTTTAATGAAATATGTTTCTGAACAAATTCATAAATTTCAGGAATATAACATTTCGATTTTGTCACCATTAAAATATTTTGATCATATTTTTCCGAATGGATTTGTATTTGTTCCTGTATTTTTATTTATATTAGGATATTTTAATGGATTTAATATAATAAACAGATATTTAATATAGGAATACATTTTAGAAACTGATGGAACATGTCGAAGAGCTCATGTGTGGTCAATAGGAAATGAGACTGACAAAGAGTGGGTATTTATATATGTCAAAAATCATTGTTCAAAATTAGGATATGAGCCCAAAATTTTTTTGATACCATTCCTATGAATTTTATTCCCTTTAAGAGGGATTAAATAGGCTTGGACTTTTCTAACCATCTAAAAAAGGGATCCCCCCTCACCACATAAAAATTACATTGGATAGATCCCCAACTAAGAAGGATCTATTTTTAGCCAAGATGGTAGAGCATCTTGGATGGTGACAACTTGATTAATGATTGGTTAACACTAAATATTTCATGATGAGTGGGTTGTACCTCATTTTCCCACCCAGTCATCATAGGGGTGACCCAGTAGGATGAGTCGATCTTGGGGGAGGAATTAATTCACCCATGTAAGGGCTCCAAAAAATATTTACTTCATATGTTTATGATCCCCCTAAAAGAGACTATAAATTTTCCAAAACATAAAAAAAAATTATTATGTTTTCTAATCATATCCTCTGATGATGGGGGAAGGAACACAGGAATTCCCCTTATATGATTTCAATAGATTATGAAAATATCCTTATTCAACTACTTATATGATATACTAATAATTTTATAAGGTGTGAGTAGAGATATAAGACTACCCTTTTATTGTCCCTATGATATGATTCCAATTTTCCTCTACAAAAATAGGAATATCATCCCTTAATTCAGAGGGAGTAGTGATATGAGCCCACTCTACAACTATGTTTTCCATCATAATATATCAACTACATTCATGTTTTGGAGATTAAAAATTAGGCTTTCACTTAGTTATAAATATATTATGTCATTATTCTCCTCTTGATGACACTAGATTTCACTATATAACTTGAGGGGTAACAGTTGGGGTGTAGGATTGTGTATATGTTACCATTGAAGTATAATATTTGAATTATTTTATATAATAATGAATATAGGACTACTTAATAGGGTTTTTTAGTTATTCATATTTAGTGAAATATTTTCTTGGATTCCACAGCCTAGACAGCTAGGGTCATGATCTCTAGGTAAAACTCCTTGGAAGACTACAGAGGGGTTAGTGATATGTTTTTTTATAATGATGATGGTTAGAATTATCCATATTATTAGGCTCATGTTTTGCGGCTATTTTGAGATCAACCGCATATTTAATATCAATTATTCAATAGAGGTACCTATTTTCATGATTTAAGGAATGATTCCCAAATTGATTAGTGGTGGAAATAGGTGCCACTATATTCGTTATACTCCTCCTTTACTGGTGAGGTGTTCTACAAGGCTTGATATTCTAGATGTTTTTTATGCTACCTACAAATTTTTGATTTTATCATTTTTTCGGTACTCCCTCTCCATAAATCTGGTCACATGGTGTTAGATACGTATCATTGGTGACCAACCACCTTTTTTCTGGCCTTATCCTTCCCGATTTTGGAGGAATAATTATAATGTTTAGATGAATCCATTCATTTTGGATTTAAATGGGACATTGTTATTAATGTAGTTAAGGGATATAAAAAACAAGAAACTAACCAATAATACATCATATGTAAATACATGTTCAAATGATCATTTTCAATGTTAATGGATTTTCATTGGGATAACAACTACATATTTTATAAAAAACTGATTCTTGTGTTTTTTTATTGATGAAGAATTTATTTTTGATAGGTTTCTAGTAATTAGGCCATTATTAGTGACACTATCATTACTTATTGATTTAGAGGATGTGAGTTCAGTACAATCCACACCATTTTTGTGAAAATTATTTCTTAATCATGTACTCTATTGTAAAATTATTATGTATTTTTGAATCCTTCCAAAATCGTAATGTCATACTCATCATCCCTATGCAAATTATTGTTTTCCAAATATAATTAATATTAACATATGTATAAATAATTTTCTCAATAAATTGAAATATATATATGAAATAAACGTTTTCCATCAATGTTTTCATTTCTATGTATCAGATATAATCCATCGATAGTGACATCTATATATATCATAGGTTTTTCAAATTTATCTTATTTGTTTGTTTCACAATGGTTTATATCCATATAGGTGATAAAACTAGAGCACATCCCAATACAAGGAGGCATTTATTGTTTATAGGGTCTGGTTATATCCATTAATAAGATATTTTTATGCATCCATGTAAAGGGAATCATAAACCATTTTGTTTTTCCTACTTAATGGGGCATGTTATAACATATAATTTTATGTTTCAGGGTCCATATTTTTTTTAGGGTCATTCATACAACACTTATTCTATGTAGTTTAAAGTCATGCTGAATATACTTCTAGGTGAATAATTCCTAGTAGGGATCAGTGTGAGACACACAAAATAGAAACCATTTTGTGTTGACTTCTTAAGGAATATGACCTAAATAATAGGAGTTTTTTATATAATTAATATGAACTAGTGTGATATTTTTTTTTTGAATGTTATGGATACATCCAACTGAGTTATATATTGTATCCTTAGGAATATACCCTAACAATGAAGGATTCTAGGGAATATAGCCCGAGTGCAAGGACATCTAATCATAAGAGGAACATAACTCAGTAAGGAAGTACATGGGATATTTAATTAAAAATTTGATATAATGAGTATAAACATATAAGGTCATATAAAATATGGCCTTGAAATGTAGGATGTAGATGGTTATGATGTTAGTTTTAACCCAAAAATAGTTATCTTATAAATCCAACTCAAATAAGAACCAATGTGCTTATAGTTTTAGTTACATAATTTATGGTCGTGTGATAGTACCATACTGAATAGCTTATTTTCATGTTGTAAGAAAATTTTCGTGAAATTTTGTATCATGTGACTAAGATACTATCATACAGTGTAACATCATGATACAATCACATCATTGTTTTAAATGTGCTAATTACAGATCATTGAGTGGGTATTTCTTATGGGATAACCCTTTATGAGTATCATATATAATATATCTTTTTGATGGAATTCGTCTGTATATATGGCCTATTAAGATTGAGTAGGTATTTACCCATCTTAGAATGTGACCTATAATTGGTTTTTTATTATTTTCATTAGTTGTTTGTAAAATTAAGGAAAACTGGTCTAACAGAAAGTATTTACCCCTGGGGAGGAGGCTAGGGAATATAACTTAAAAAAGGCCCTTAGTTTTTATAAAGAATTGGGAAAGCCTAAGTGGGTCTTAATCATGAATATGTGTTACCTAGGTATGATTACATCTATTTTACAATAATTTAAGTTGCTGAAATCATCTATAGTAACATGGCTAGTTCTTATATCTTATGAGGATTCCTTGGTCCATATGGCTCATTAATTTTAATCAAGATCAAATATGTGCATCATGAGCTAGTAGATAATGCACTAGTTTCCTTATGATAGGCACCCACAATATCAAATATATATGTTTTATATTGATCAACCTGAATGTTAAACTTATATGGGGGGAACTATGTTACATTATTTTATCAGGGAATACATGATATAAAGAGGGGTATCCAGTGTTCTTGTTGATTCGATCATGTTTGTATTATGGTGTTCAAAAATTCATTTATAACTTGGTCACCAATTATGGTACCATGGTGAATATATGCTTTAAAACATAAATCAAGGTGTTTTTTATGCCCTGGTGTGTGATATAAGAGATGTAATTCTCATTAATGAAGGACCAATGTGTTTATTTTACACAATGTATGAATTGGAATAATATTTTCCCCTACTTTGGTGTTTTGGAATTATGTTCACCCTAGTGAATCTCGGGTGAACTGGCTTCCCTAGTAAAGATATATTTAAGTTAATTTTCATAGTGAATCTATACATATGTAGTTCCCATATTTAATATTGGGTGAATTGGTTTCCCTAGTCAATCTTGGGTGATGTGGTAGTCAAAGTGAAGCTTTGGGGGATGTGGTCACCATTTTGATGCTTGGGTAAAGTGGTCATACCATTAAATCTTGGATGAAATGGACACCTAAGTGACACAAGGGAAAGAATACCCTCTTGTGGATCTAGTGAGAAGTGGTCACCCTACTGAATATATAGAGAAGTGATCACCCTTATGAACAGTTGTTAAATTGTCCCCCATCCGGAATCTTGGGTGACGTTTTTTCTCTAGTGATTCTATTCTGCAAATCAATTTATGATTCCCCTAGACTGGGATCCTTATCTAAGTTTCACTATACTCAAGCAACATTCTTTGTCTCCCTTGGATAGAGATAAGTTTCATGGCATCGATAAAGAAGATGGTGAGAATGATTTCACCCCGAAATATAATAAAAATGTATAAACATTGATAATAGAAGAGTAATATAAAATAAAACTCATATAATCATGCCATTACATAATGTGAACATGAAATAAAAATATATCATATATATAGAGAAACAAAATATATATTGAAGCTATGTGAAAAAACCCATAATTAAATATATAAAGAAATAAAAATGAACCAAAACCCACAATCTTAATTTATCTATTGGTCACTCCCCACATCTCATCCTTAAAATACTAAGAAGAATTATTTTACAACAAAAGGATGTTCAAATATCTAAGCACCTAAAATGAAACCATGAAAACTACATACACTTAATATAATTTACAGGTTATGAGTGAAACCAAGCCTAGTGGGTTTTCAACAGAGAGTTTGTATATTTTTTTTCAAAAGTATTTTCATTCTATTATATTTTAAAATACAAGTAGAAGATAATTTTATATTATATAAATACATATATTAGGAAATCAAACAAAATACCCATGGTCTTCCTAAAAATATATTCTTCCATTTTCATTTAATTATAAAAACACTTAGAAAATACTCTATTTACCCTTTCTATTTAAATGATCACCCAATACAAAAATAAGTTTAAAACAATTTTACAAACATTCTACTCATAACAAACTTTAATTATTATTAATAAAGACAAAATGTATTGTGATATATTGTGAGAACTTACCCAACATTGACCAACTATTGTCAATTATTGTATCTTGATACATGACAATAAACCAACATTTCCCTCACCTATAATCAATGAAACTCCCATATAACCCTAACATATAACTAGGGGACATTAGTAGAATGTGGATATCTAGTATGGTAAAAATATGGACCTCTAACATAGTAACTAGTCAACACTTGAAAATATAAATAGGAAGTTATCAATCAAATAATACCAAATGGATAAACAATAAATCTCTCTCACCTCAAATTTCCTTGTAATAAATATTTCCAATGAGTCATTAATGTCACAATTATCCCCCTAAAGGTTAAAATCCATATAAACCACTGAATATAAATGGTATTATACACATTTCTAATTTGTAACTTTTCAGAAGTGTTAAATGGAGATTCATTAAAATAATTTTGTGGAAAACTCCATTTTCCACAATTCTTAAGATCCATATAAAAACATTATATCCAAAACAATTCATTAAAACAAACTTGATAACATTTAAAAATATAAACCACCTTATTTAGAAACCACTCAAAAAATAAAACCATCATTTTTATCATATTTACAACCATACTAGTGTCAAATAATATTAAATAATTTATTATAATTGTAAAAATCATTTCCAAGTATCATTACAAACACATGGGATGAAACCAATACCTATGAAATTAGAATCCCATAAAACACCCATTATTTCATATTAAATTATATCATAAAATTTAATAAATCTCTTGAGAACAACAAAATATAACTTGAAAATTTTAAATAACTAATTTTCAAACATTATACACAAAATTACATGTCAAATAAAATATAACAACAAAAACATCTAAATTGGTTCAATGGTGATCGAGTAAGAATTCATCACCATTAATGAAGAATTATCAAACAGGTATCCAGTGGACTTAATAAATCGTTAAAAATAAAAAATCTATTGATTAATTTACCTAAACAAACAATCATGGGCTAACAACCCCTTTAGAGTACAACGGAGAGAAACTAATCCCGAAAATGGGTTTATTAACAAATTGATAGGAGGATAAAGATAGTGTAAAGTGGTTTTCCTTATGAAATCACTAGAAATAATTTTTTAAGATCTTAGAGATTGATGGAAAATGGAGGTAGAGACACCCCTTTGTTCTATATTATATGAGTAATCCTAAATGAAAGAGGGAGAATTGAAAATTCATGTTAAAGGATGTGGGATAAAATTTAGATATTCAAATTCTGAGACACATAAGAAAATATCATTTTTAGCACAAAATTGTTGGTAAATCGTGGGGTAACTATTCAGTCACAAGAGGATAGGCAAAACAACATACATGGTTTGGATATATATTTAGGGGAAACAATGTTCCAATTACACAAGGCCTAATTAAATGTTACAATACAACACATGGGCTACACACATGGTTTTTTTAATCAGGTTCTTAAACCTTATAACACCATGTACTCTTAAAATATTTTTGATTTAATATGAAAAAGTTTAGAGAAAATTAACACCCTAATAAATAATAAAATAAATAAAATAATAAAAGGAATTAAATAAAGAGTTCTGAGAAATTTACCCACTATGACATATTCTACCCCCATGAAGTTATGATTTAGAGTGGAAATATATTGAAAATATGATATATCTATACCTTTAGACCTGAGGTGGTTAATAGTAAAACGTTATAAAATAGATCCTAAATACGAAACTTTTTAAAAGTAAAAAACTTCTCTAAATGATCAAATAAATAAATAAAATAATTTGAAAATTATACAAATGAAACAAATCTATCTATAAGAGCCACAATATCCAAAAAATTAAGTTACCTCTAATGGGTCTCCATATAACACCATGTGATTTTGTGAAATAGTTTTTCCAATTAAATTTAATTTTTGTCATCGCATACATTACACACAACACAGAGTTTTAAAAAACTATGATATACATTTAATATTTTTAATTAAACATGACCATTATAACATATTTGTTAAAAGTGGTGGTATAAATATGAATAGTATAATTTTAAAAATTAATTATATTGATTTTAAAAAATAAAATATATTTATAAAAAGTACATAATTATTTATAAAGTCATTATATGTTTTGAAATTATTATCTTCCCAAAATAAATTATTTATTTTTAGGAAGAAATAAAAAATCTTAAAAAAATTAAACTTTTAGAAACATAATTTTAAATAATAAATTCATTTCTGGAATCAACATGTAAAAATTATCTTCAGTTTCATTTTTGATAATTTTTTGAAAATATTATTTTCTTAGTGAATAGTGAAAAATATCAATTTTTACCAAACAATATATTTTCATTTAGAAAATTTCTTAATACCGATCTTCGTTAAAATGAATTAAAATTAAAATTAGATCAATTATGTTTTTTTAAAACAATTTATTCAATTGTAATATAATTAATACCGACTATTAATATTAAAACATTATAAACTTTTGAAAAAAAAATCGAAAACCTATTTCTCATCATATATAAGGGATTATTTTTAAATAAAATACTTCAGATTATATGAATGGAATTTGTAAAAATTTATTCCATATTTTTATTCATAATAATTAATATTATACAATAATTTTAATTAAATTTTGGATCAAATTGTATAGTCAAAATATTAAGCATTATTTATTGTGGATAAGGTCAAAAATTTGTTTACCGATGGGTAAAATAAAGATATAAGGGGTAAATTATTATATAATAATATAAAAATAATATTTTATAGAGATATTTATACATTATATAATCTATGGTTATATAATTAACCATGTTTTAGCCTTTTGTAATGATTTATATATTGGTACACGTTTTTATTTTCAAATATTATATGTTTTTTCTCTCCCCCTCTTATAAAAGGGAATGCCCTCTTCTTTCTTCTTCACTCTTCCAAATATCATCCATAATTACATCTTTATGTCCTATAGTACTCATGTTAATTAAGAAATCCTCTTAAGAATATTATTTGTCTAAAATGAATGGCTTCTCTGAAAAAGTGATATACTTCTTATTTATTCATTTTTATTTTATTTCTTCCACTAACCCATTAATATATTATATAACCATTGTGATATAAAAACATAAATATCTCAAATATACTAATATATAATTATTTCAATATAATTATAAATATTTATCTCCTCTTCCATCAAATGGGAAATGAACTATCGATCATGTGTATGGTGGACTACAGCCTCATGAAATGATATAGTTAATTTTACATACTCACCTCTAATGACTGGTTATAATTATAAATTTGTCATATATATATATATAATTTATTTAATAATATTACTCTTGGACTTATAATATAACATATAACTTCTTACATTCAATTCCATTGTAATATGATATCATATAGTGATATTGTCCGAGGAGAAAAGAAAAGAGGCTCTGACAATGAGGGTGTCAGATCTGTCCCTGTTTCAAGGAAACCAAGGAAGGACTACTCTACAGTTCCGAGGACCGTGACCACTAGGGCATCTGCCAAGAGGGAGATCGAGAAGCTATCGAAGGAGGAACTGGACAAACGGAAGTTTTATAAGAAGTTTCTTAAACAATATGAGACTCAATCAGAATGGGAATCGGCTGATGCTGATGACACGATCAGGTATGGGGGTGGTGACGATGAATATTTTGACATGTAATCTCTCTCTTTTCCTTTCTGCTGTCTTTGTACTTTTATTTTATTAATAAATTTTGTGGTCCAAGCTTGCTTGGATCGGACCTTCTGGCTATATATATATATATAATATTATGATAATTAAATCATATTTTACATTTTGGGGATGATGGAATAATGAACAATGTCTAAGTACTAAAAATTTAAAATGAAAAACTACATGAAAAACGATTCAATTATAAACCAAAATGTGATTTTAATATTGAATTTTTAATAAATTTTTGATAAAGGGTCATATGTAAATCATATATGATATTATTAATATCATTATACTTCTAGGATATATGTTAATTAAACCTATATTTTTAACCTAATTTCCAAACTGGTTTGAAATACGTTGATACTTATGTTATGGGGTTTTTGTATCCCCTTTATTTTTATGGGGCACATTCCTTATACACCACTTGTTTTTATTGACTGGTTTATATACATCCCATTAATGTATATTATTATTAATGACATCAAATTATTGTATATACATATTCACATAATGTTTTTTATTTTTTGTGGATTATGATAAAAATATACCAATGTGGTAATGTTTTTTTGTTACAGTCTCATTGTTTATCAGTGTTCTTTATGATTATGTTATGATGATGAAATATTATGATATATTTATCAATAAAATAATTAATTTTATTAACCTACTGTTATTTCAAGAAAACTAAATTTTCACTTTCATTTCCTCCCTTTATGTAATCAATCTTCTAAAAGAATTATTTCAAGGAAAACTGGGATTTACTTATCTCTTCAATCCAAACCCCTTTTTCTTCCTTGTCTATGTTTTTTAAAAATAGATTAAATAATTTATTCAATTTTCCAAAATGATTTTTAAATTCATTTTTTACTCATGTTTTAAATTTTTCAAAATGAATTAAAATAAATATTTTGGACATTTTTTGAATGAGGTAGATTGGACTTTTAATAAAAAAATGAAATAAAAATTTATTTTGACAGGAATGGAATGAACTGTATTTTCATTTATCATTACCAATAAATAATTTAAATACTCTATTATAATTTTATAATGATATTTTCGAGGATAAATATTTTCAAAATGTTATGTGAAATTATTTCTTTAAATAAATCAATGTTTTAAGGTTATCTAGCTTAAAAAATATTCTAAGTGATCTTTAAAAATAATTATCCATCATAAAATAAATTTTATGATGTTACATAAGCTTAAATAGGGATATAATCCAATTATAACATCTTTATTATTTACTTGGATGGTTTATTATTTTTATTAAAATATGATCATGAAACCCATTTATTTTATATGGGTTATGATAAGACGAAATAGTAAACTTTTTATGAGACTAATTTCTTTTCCATGAGTTATGATATAATTAAATGTCTATCAATACGATCTATTTTAATTTTTTCTCATATAATAAATTTTTTATGAACTTTTGGAACACCAATATATGGGTTTCATTCGTGAATTTGTTTACATTATAACTAAAGATGTTATTGTGGTTACATAATAACCAATGATGAGTCTCACATTATAATAATTTTTTGGTGGGACCTATATCGCAATCATATACATTGGGTAAATATTGATATCACATGAGATAAACATGAATATAATGGGTAGTGAACCAACTTCAGTAAGGTAGTTTGTCTACTATGATATTCCATGGAGTTAACTTTGACTACTGCGATTCTTTATGGTGTGAACCCATTTTAATATGGCAGTTTTTCGAATGAACCATTAATAATATTGAAATTATTTAATTTTATTATGTTTGTTCCAAATATTTTGGCAAATTTTTACTTTTATGCTTTCATGTCTCAGGTAATTTGATTAATTTATTATTTATATCTTATAAATTTCCATGATTTCTGTCATGATTCATGATTATAATCTATGAAATTATATATATGGTTTTCAAATGTTATTATCTTGTTATTATACCTTTATGTTCACATTGATTTTAAATATCCCTTTCTTACCCAAAATAAATATCTAATCTCAATATTTCTTATGTTTCTTTTCCCCTGGTTATAAAGAATGTTTTTATGTATGTTGTTTCAAATAAGGGTGGTAGTTTAAAAGAACATAGTGGGAGATGATGTAGTTGACATATGATCCAGTTGTCTATGTATATATATTTCCAACGGCACCATGCCAAAATTATTCTATATAGGATTATTTAATTAAGTAATTAATATTCATATATTAAGATTTAATATATATATATATATGTGAGTGAATTTTGTGTCATTACTGTTGATATTAGAGTAATGAATGAGTTTCCATTTAATAAATAGGGTGATGGAATTTTGTAAAATACCTAGGAATATATATAATGATATTTATAAGGATATGAATAATAATATGTAAATATATTTTTCTATGAATATTTATAAGGATATTTAAATTTATATTAAAATGTCTTGGAATTCTTTTAAAGGGTAGAGTGGGCAGTTTCTAATCAATTACATCCTTTCCCGGATAATATAACTGGGTGCGGATATGGAATAGTTGTACCTAGGTGTATTAAATATTAAAATAGTGAATTTTTCAAAACACTATCATCAACTTTTGTATAAAAATATCACTTTACTACCATCTATTTTGACACAACATGGGGATTTTCTATCGAAAATCATAAAATATTTACAAACCATCATGAAGGATTTGAATAATGACTGTGAATAACCTCAATAAAACCTATTTTTTTATAAAATAAAAATTAGGTATCATGATTTAGACAACCTATAAATTATTTTTCATGATTATAAGGGTTTCCACTAATATAATTTTTTTTACTCTATGATTTTTAGTTTTATTCAATAGTTAGAACTAAGAGGAATCATGTTAACGATAAATGTGATAGAAAATTTAGTGTTCTTGAGAAATGTTATTAGAGGATGACTATTGATAACGATAATGTTATTATTCACAGTCATCTATGATGATATATTATAAACAATGTGAAATTCAGTAAGATTTATAATATATTAAATAAGTGTGAAAATAGGTTTTATGACTGATCTTATGGTAATAAACATAGTGGAACAAATATTCGGATTCCAACATGTCAGTAAAAAGGGAATAAATGTCTATAATAATATATAAAATTTATAGGGATATATTTTTTTGTGTAAATTATGTTTATAGTGTAACAAATTTCTATTTAATTTGATGTAGTATATGTGAGGAGCATGTGAATTAATTTATTCAATTCCATAAACAAAGGGTTAGACCATAGACTAAGGAAACACTTAGGGTATAAAAAATAATTGATATAATAAGAATGATTCATTTAAAAATTTGGATTCAATATCCATATAGTAAAAGTATTTTACTAATTATATTTTGGTTATATGAATCATGAAACATCTAAGGAATGTGTTAGTTTTAGAATAATATATGTCTTTATATAATATTTTCATAAGAGTTATGAATACCATAATGGTTTTATGAGTTTATGTTTGATCATAATATCAAATTCATGGACACCCATTTTTAGGTCCTAAGTGATGGGGATTTATTGTGTAAAATGAAATTTTGGGAGACGTCTTATAGTAATAACGTATATGTAACTCTTAGGTTCAACGTGAAGTATTATTTGTGGAAGAATGATCCTTTCATAAGTTTATTTGTATTGATAACAATAAAATATTATATGACCATTTATGATCAATGTTATTATTAATGATTTTCGTCACATGATGTGGATATTTCAAGAATTATGTTAATATTTTCTTAGTAAAACAGAAAACATGTGACATCTGGTAAGGCTGTAGAGATTGAACTTTTAATGAAACGTAAATAAGGGAGAAACACTTACCACTAAACTATGTAATATCTTAGTGATTATGGAATCATTTTTTTAAATGATGTGAATATAATTATTATGTTTTCTTTGGGAGTATATGTTCTATCATAGAGATAATCATGGTACATAAAAATTCTATGGTGAAATATTATGCTTCATCAAGTTTGAATGTCATGAGTAAAATAACCCAACAATAAATTTTGAGATGGATGTAGTAATTTTTTAATTAAAAGATATATAGAAATTACATTTAAGGAGTATTGATTGATAAATATACTTATCATAAAAGTATAAAGTATTTTTTCATAGATAAAGTTTTGGACATGCACCAGGGAATATGTTTAGGGATTAATAAGGATTAATACTTCACAATACATTACCATCATGGGAAATCAAACAAGGTGGTCGATGATTTTACTCAAAATGATTATTCCTTTTTTCCATTTTGAGGATGAAAAAGATCCAATATTTTTTTATTTTTAATGGGATGGATCATAAGATCTTATAAAAAGTGAATAAATATCATCATTCAAAAATGATTTTTAAACCATCTATCTATGTGATGATTAAAGAGTAATTAAACAATTATTTGAAGCTATATATAATGGTGATAAATGTTCCATATTTTAGGCTTGATTTTAATTGAGTAATAAGATTCAATAACATTTATTATTTCCCTCAATACTTTTTTTAAAAAAATTATATTTTAGAGGAGGCTTATAGTACTTCATTCTATAACCATCCTTTCAGTACAAATATGTATTGACATTTCAAAGACTATTTCAGGTGGGACAACATAAAGAGAGATATCACAATGGTTTTTTCATGGTGTTTGGAATGTTATCTTGATTAGGTTAAAAGGATAAATTCCATGGCGTTGTTATAGAAATCACCTATACTAAAATGTAAATGGGAAAACATCACCATGGGGTTTTAATTGAACTCCATGTAATATCTAAAAGTCCACAATTTAATTTGTATTGTAGTTTACCACCTCAAAAAGTACACACACTTCATAAATATCAATGAATATTAATATTTGAATAATTTTTTCGTCATATACATTAATTATGTTCTATTGTTACATGGAGTACCACATTCCAATGTATCTTATCAAGATTAGAGGTTTGCCTCATGGTTTTGAAAGAGTATTCAGAAATATCTTGATGCAGAGTTGAGTTTCAGTATAATGTATCATCCCTAGATAGATGATTATCCTAAGAGAATAATACAGACACTAGATGATATTTTTAGATCTTATTCTATATATTTAAAAGGTTTTTTCAATTGATAACTATATCAGATATAGTTTTTAAGAAACAATATCATTCACTTCTACATTTAGATGGATCCTTATGAAGACATCTATTGAAGGAAGTGTATAAATCAAATGTTTTATGGTAAATTTAGAGATATAAATATTTTAGGACCAATGATAGAAGATTAAATGCAGGATAATGTAATATCCATTTGAAAACACATAATGGCAGCACAAAGTCAACAAAAATTTTATACACATAATCATCGATGTGATCAAGAATTTAGAGTTTGTGAGAAGGTGCTCCTAAAATTTTCCCCATGGAAGAAGGTTATGATATTTTTTATAATGAAAACCTAATCCCTGTGATTATCATTCCCTTGGTAATAATTGATCATATTGGGATCCTGGCTATCTCTTGGAACTTCCAATAAACCTCACTCAGGTTCACGATGTCTTCCAAGTATATCTCTTGAAAAAATAGCATACCCAATCCATAACACATACTAAATACTA
Source organism: Viscum album (assembly GCA_963277665.1). Classification (NCBI taxonomy): domain Eukaryota; kingdom Viridiplantae; phylum Streptophyta; class Magnoliopsida; order Santalales; family Viscaceae; genus Viscum; species Viscum album. Next base: position 1,376,799,769 of record OY728147.1, on the reverse strand, counting down.
TGATCATACGGATATATCATGATATTTCTTATGGGGAACACTCTATGAAGATTCAATATCCTATAAGTGAATTTATGTGAAACAAAACTACCCTCTTGGTCAATGTTTTGTTGTAAAACCACTTACTTGAGGAAGATATGTGGGAACATAAATATGTAATGAGGATTATGTATCTTCATTTTTTTAAGAAAGATATGAAATTTTTAGTGAGAAATAATATTTATGTTAGGTATAATGTTACACCCAAATATTTTATGAAATATTATTTAAAAATAAATTTAATATCTTTGGCATCTTTTGTTACATGCAACACTGAGTTTTAACAATCCATGCTATACAATTAATATTATTATTTAAAAAGGACCATTATAACCTATCCATTAAACATGATGGTATGGAATTGAATAAGAAAATTTTACAAATTAATTATATGGTTTTATATCATGATAATATATTAATAAAAAATTTCTTAATTTTTATTAATGTGATTATATGTTTGGATAATATAATTTTCACTAAAAAATGTTTTCCATTTCATTTTAAGAAAAAAAATAAAAATTATTTTTACACAGATATTTTATTTGAAAAATTTTACTTTATTTTTTTTATTTCAAAATCCCTAAAATTGTGTGGGGTTATTTCTTGAAACTTTTCTGAAATTATTTCTTTTTTAGGGAATAGTGAGAAATATTATTATTAATAAAATCTTCTTTTTCATTTAAAGAATTTACAAAGTTCTATATTATTTTTATAATATTAAAAAAGAAAAATTACTTCATTTTTGATATTATTAAACCATATTATTTCATTTTAATAAAATTCATATTAAACTTTTCTATTAAAATATTATCTACTTAATAATGTTTTCTATTTGGAAAAACTGATTTTTCATCGTGTATGCGGCTTTAATTTTAAATTAAAATTTTCCACATCTCAGGATAGATTGTTGAAAATTTTATTAAATAAGTTTAATAATATTACTTAATATTTTATAATAATATTATATTTATTTTTTCCCAAAATGAATAGTAAAAAAAGCACATAATAATTATAATTGCATATTAGATTAAAATGGATTTACTAGGGGTCACAATAAAAGGATAAGGTGTAAAATTACCATTAACATATCACAAATCCTATTTTATAGAAATATTTATACCTCATATCATCTAACTATATATAATTACCCATATTTTTCTATTTTTATGTTTAAAATGTGGGTATACCTTTTCATATTAACAAAATCCATGTATGTCCTCTCCTCTCAGTTCTAAAAATACACCCACTATCCTATATTATTAACACACACAAAAATACTTTATTTCAAAAAATAAATTTTAAAATATCTACCTTAATTACCTACCCACATCATATATTGCTTATTTTTTGGGGAAACACTCATATTAAGTGTTTACATGTAAACCTAAAGGGGTTCCCCGAAGAAGTGTTATAGTCCTTAAATATGGGTTTTCATTATATTTCAACCTCTAAACCCTTAAAATGTTTTATAAAAATTATGATATAATATATTTATCACCTATATAATGATATTTTATTATGTTAATGTTATTACCTACATATATCTCATTTTCCATCAAATGGTAAATGAAACTGTTGATCATGTTTATGATGGTCTACCTCTTCATGAATCGAAATAATTCATTTTATATCACCACCTATCACAACTGGATATAACAAATAATTTAACATATTAATAAGTTATTTATCACATAATTATTCTATTATAATTATAATATCACTTATACCTTCTTATGTTCAATTCTATGGCAGTAAAATATTCTTTCTCATGTTTACAGTGGACTACAACCTCTCAAAGATATGTAATTAATTTTCACTTGTATTTTACATGTAATATAATAATTATAAATTTCAGGAATATATGTGATATAATAATTAGTAAATATATTTTATATTTTATTAACCTTTCTATCATTCAATATGTTGATAAAATGGAGACAATGTTCATGTATACGTACAACCTTCCGACTCTATGAACAATGTACTTCAGTTTCTATCTCAAACATTAATGAATTAATATAAAAAATATATGATTAATATATATGATAATTAATCATGGTTAACATTCTGGATATTATTTAACTTTGATCAATGTAGAAGGGAGAAAAATTCCACACCAAAATATATATCAAAAATGAAGAATTTATTACCCAAAACATGATTTTAACATGGAATTGTAAATAAATATGTAATAAAATATCATAAGTAAATCATAAATCTTATGATAAATATGATTATGGTTTTTGGATATATTTATATATAATAAACTTTTATTTTTTATACTAAAGGTATGATCATGTATGAAACAAGTCGAGACTTAGCATATGGTATTTTCACCGTACCGTTATTTCTGAGTGACAAATGCCTTATACAGAACTTCCATATTTTTTCTATTGAATATAATTTCCATGAATGTATTTTACGATTATTCTCAAGAAATTATGGGACATAAATATTAAATAAAAATTATTCCATTCATGGGTCTTGTGATTGGAATGTTTCTACAGTTGTAAAGGTTTTATGTTATAATCTCATTATTTATCAGCGTAGTTTACGATTAAGTTATATCAATTAAATATTATTATATATACTCAATAGATAGTTTATTTTTATTATAATGTAGTTATTTAATTAAAATACATGTTTTCATTTCATTTTCATCTATTTATGAACTCAATATTCCAAAATAATGTTTTTTATGAAAAATGTTTTTCATTTATCTTGGGACAAAAACCATTTTTCTTCGATGTCCATTTTTCAAAAAATACAAATCTTAAAATGATATAAAATGAATGTTTAGTTATTTTTTCTTGATGTATTATATTTACCAAAATGTATTGAATTAAATATTATTTCCTTTTCTGAATGTTTACAAAAAAATGTAAAAGTATCATTGTTTTAACATGTATAAAAGAAAAGACATTTTCTTCTATCATAACTAGTGAATAAATTAAATATTTACTTATAACATTATAGGGCTATTTTAAAATAAAATTATTTCCAAAAAGTTTTTTAAATTATATATTTAAAAAATATTTTCAATTTGAAAATGTCATTTTCCACAATAAATTTTCTAAGTGATCATTCAAAATAATTTTCTATCTATGATCACATCTATTGATTTTAATAAGTCATTAATTTGGATATAATAAATTTATTCTATCATTATTCTTTCTCTATATGGTTTATATTAATAATAAAAATTATGTTCATGAAAAAAAATTCATTTCCATGGGTTATGATGTGATGAAATAATTAAATGTTTTTGAAACTTGTTTATTTTCTATTAGTAATGTTACGATGAAATGATTATGAAACCCATTTTTTAATGGGTTTATATGATGTATGTTTTATGATATTATGGAAAAACTATGTATGGTTTCCATTAGGTATGGTTGTTATGTTATAACCAATTAGGGTGCTTATTTTATAACCATGATAAGTGATTTTGTTATAACCAAGGACTATGGTCAGGTTATAAAAAAGGAAAGGTGGGCCTATATCTCCCTCCAATAAATTAGTTAAAGATTGATATCTCAATAGAAAAATAGGAATATAATGGGGAGTGATACGAGTTCAGTAATTTATTTCTTCCACTATAGTAGTCTTGGGAATGAAACATGACTAATACAATGGGTTGGTGAGTGAACCCATTCTACTATGATATTTTTTTCAATGATCCTTGAATAATAAGGAAAATATTTTTCTATACTTATGTTTTTTCAAAAATATATGTATTAATCAATTATTATGCATTAATGGTCCATTTTATCAGATTAAATTATTATTTATGTGTTATGAACTACTATTATTTATTCTATGACTCATTTTTATGATATATGATATCAAGGGTACAGTTTTCAAATGACATTCCCTTTTATAATTCCCTTATTATAATGTTATATAGATATCTCCCTTGTCTTATCTTACTGGACTCTGATATCACCCTTTCTAATGTTTATTTTCCAAGATTACGTAAAAAGACACTATGTATTATATTAGTAAGAAGGGTGCAAATTATGAATAACTCCATGGGAGATGATGTAGTTCACCTATGAACTAGTTTATTATGAATCTGTGTTTCGAAAGGCACTAGGCCTATAAAATTATTGAATATATTATAATGTTATGTAATAAATATTCATATATTAATATGTAATATATATATATGTGTGTGTTTTATAATTTTGCATATTAAGAATCCACTCCATTTATAATTTCATTAAAGAATGATATGATGAAGAAAACCCCAATAGATTGTATCTATCATGTTAATGAATTTCTATAATTACCCAACTAGCAACAAATTTTCCCCAAAGACATGAACCGCCAATGAATATACTCTAACTCCCAAAAATGAATATAACCCATGGAAAAATAAACCTCTTTAAAAAGGTATTTACAATGGTCATCAACACATAAAATCAAAAAACCCATGAATAATAACTCATCAAATCACTAAAACAAAATAAAATAGGCATTATATACCTAGGTCGTTATACCCAATGGGTAAAATAGAACCTCAATACATAAATAAAAATTTATGGTAAGTATTGAAAATTATAAATAGAGATTTTTATTTCTCAATTAACAAAAAAATGTACATCCTAGCAACCCCATTACTGTACTTATGGTCTCCCATGTTCAAACCATCAGAACCTAACCTCAAAAAAACTATATAATAATGAAAAACCATATGTAAACACCTCATAATCTATCAAGCATGCACAAAAACACAATCTTTTTCCATTCACAAAGGACAAATTAAAAGAATAAATATACACTAGACAAAGAGTTAGAAAACAAAAAAAAATCCCAAAATATTAGATAACTAGAATATGATTACACATCAAACATCCCACCCTAATAATTCAACATAAATAATTTCTAAAGGGGGCCTAGAAATCCACAGTAATAGAAAAACCTTGCAGTATTCATGTAAATGGACATAAAATGTCTTAGAGCACCACATGAGCATATTAAGAAATCCTTCCTCTTGTTTTTTCAATAATATTTTCCCTCAATGACCTCCTTCCCTTACATCAAGTGATTCACTACCTTATGTTCCTAACATGATTAAGCATATTCACTAACATCAACTAAGGCATCCATACTAACCTCCACTGACATTGAATTTGAATGAATCTATATGAAAAAGAACTCATTAGTTGAATACTGTCTTGAAAAATCCCCACGTCATGCCTCCATGTATCTAATATTTAAGCATTTACTACCACCAATCTCACCATGGTCCTTTAAATAAAGAAATAAAAGACCATAAAATTAATGCTTCGATAGTTGTGAGAGATCTGAATATTTCATCTGTCTACTTCATCCACTCTATATCCACAAGATGACCTTCTTCTACGTGTAATAATGGAGAAAGATGATTCCTAAAGGCATGGATTGGGTCTAAGAATAAAGATAAACCTTCCTCTACCCCTCAATCCCGAGTGTAAGTAGGGTCTAAATGTGGAGAAGAAGATCCTATATGACAAGAGTCATATATGAAGGATTATCCAAAAATATATATTTTTCACTCTTACTAAATGAATCTCTACAAGTCATACACAATGAAACATGAAACATGAATTCTATTTTCTCATGATTCTAAAAATTCAAAAACAAAACACCAATAGAGGTCAAAAACAACACTGAAATGTAACACAAACAATATAGACGTAAATGAAACCCCTTGATGAAATTTCCACCCTTGATACAAATATCCAAATAACCCTATAAAAAATTTCATTTCATTTAAAATTTTCCAAAAACCCGCTTTATAAATTAAATAACCTTATATATTATCATCATAAACAAAAATTATTATTAAAATTTTTAAATTATTTCAAAATTCTCTCAAAATATTATTTCAATAAAAATAGCTTTTTCAAAAACATTTTACGATGGAAAAAACTAAAATTATAATTCCTTGTGTAGATTTTACATTTTCAACTTAGAATAATTTTGAAATTTTTATTTGAAAATAAAATATATTTTAAAAAAATCTATATAAATTTTATTAAAACATCATAAAATTTAAAGAGATATTATTTGAAACAATTTAGAAATACAATTTCAAAACAAAACACCCTATTCCTACCAAAAAAACTTGATTAACCCCACTCCAAAATAAATTATAATAAAATTGAAAACCAATTTCCCTTGAATATAAAAAATAAAAGTGAAAACAAAAATATCCAAAAATATATCTCATATCAGAAATACAACTAATAACCTAAATTAACAACTAAAAATATTATTTAACATCACACTAATGGAAAACACCACTTGAATATTTTCATAAAAAGAGTGAGAAACACTGATAAATGGGAAATTATATTATTCATGTTTTAGAAACAAAGGTTGGTAAAAATTTTGTCACATGTGTAATATAATCTATTATAATTGACCATCCATACTATATGGGCTCTGTATACTATTTCAAACCATGCAAGATAGTCATACAGCCATAGTTTATTCACTATTTTTTCCACTAATACTTGATAAAAACCTTAAAATCACTGACGTACTCTTCAAGGATCCCAATAAACTCAAAAAATTTCCTCATCAATCAATGAGACTTAAAAAACCAAGAATCATATCTGAAATCACAACCACCCATGGAAAATTGAGGTTTAGTCTGAACAATATGTGGCCCATCACTTCACCACACCGTCCACCCAAGTCCTAATAACACTCAAGATCCCTATACTACCTAGACACATGCCAAATGAATATAGGTTTGTTGGATACATTTTTTGCATGAACAAACCTTGGTTTATCCTCAACCGGAGCTCCTGGTCCAACCTCAAACACATGTAAAGTATGTTCTTGATCACCTTAATCATGAAAAAAGTTACAAGGTATCGATATAGAATATTATGCGAATGATATCACCCTCTTATATAATAAACATGCACAAATGTAGATAAAAATAATTTAAATAAAAAATAACTTGTATATAAAATACATGATATAAACATAAAAAGTTAGACAAAAAGCATCCAATATACAAATAAATCAAATATATATCAAATCTATGATAGAGATCTAATTGAAGAATATAACAAAAAAATATGAAACCAAAGTAAATCCCACTATGTCTATGTGACCCTTGATCTCTCGTTACATCCCATGTATAATCCTCACCAATCATAAAGATGTATGAATCCCTAAGAATATAAAAATAAACAATGAGAACTATATACACTAAATAGTGAATATAGGTTTTAAGTGAATACTATCATAGTTTGTTTTCAAAAATGGTTTTGTGTTTTCCCATTCAATATGAATATAATTTTTTTATGATTGAAATAAAATTATAAAATAAGTATTTCTTATATAAGAATATATAAATTGAAAACTAATAACAAATCCATGATCTTTTAAAAAAAATATTTTTTTAATCTCATTTAATAAAATAAATAACATTTAAAATATTTTATTAGACCAATCCTCATATAAAAAATTCCATTTTGAAATAGTGTCTGAAATTTTTTTAAACAATATCTCAAAATCAAATATAGAATCCATTCGATAAGGACTAACTGTAGGAAAATACTAGTTCTATGGAGGTCAATTTGAACTAGGTAAACAAACTTTCCCACTAGTGTGGTCTAGTTTTTTTAAAACTAATTATATACTAAGGTGATATGATAGTATACCTTATAAAACATCAATGTACCACCATTCTATATTTGATATTATCATAAGCCACCCAACTATCATGCACTTGGCCTAGAATCATGGTAAATATGCACTTTCTTGAAAATATATATAGAGACACACTAGTGGATTGTCAATATTTAGTGTAGCATAAATCTAAACCTCTTTGATCAATACCTAGTAAAAACATGAAAGCAGTTATATGAGGTGATTAATTAAATAAAAATAAAAAACATAATCAATAAAATTCTCTCACATTCAACACCCATGTATGAAAAAACCACAGCATTCCATTTATATCATAATTATCTCCATATGTGTTACATTACAATTAAACAAGGGGATCAAGAGGATAACATATCCAAAAATCTGTTTAAACTATTCAAAATATTCAAATTGGACTTTATAAAAATGTTTTTAGCGTGTTAAGACATTTTCAAGTGGTTTAAAGTGTTAATTCAAACAATTAATTCAAAAACAATTCACCAAAACGATACCTAAAACCATTTCAAAATAAAAATCATTTTCTTTTAAAACCCTTAAAAAATTTTATTTTTATCTAATTAATGCCCAAAATGAGTACAAATTTCATTAAAAATTTAATTTTCCTAAAAAATACAATTTTTTAAACACATGGAATGTATCCACTCCCTCTGAAACTAGATACCACCAAAACACAATTTATTCCATGTGTGAATCCGTCTGAAACATTTTTAAATTCAATAAATTAATAACAAATAATTGAATTTTGATTATCAATTAATTTTAAAACTTCAATAATAAAACAACATGTCAAATAAATGAAGAACATGAAAACACCAACCTATTTTTAATGATGATTGAATATGGGTCATTACCTTAGATATAGAATGACCAAATAAAAATCTATGGGTTCAAGAAATACCTAACAAACAAAAAACCTATTATTATGCCACATAAAACCCAAATAGCATCCCTATAACCCTCTCAGTGATTATGGGAGAAACATTGAGGAATCAAATAGGGGTATAAATAAATAGAGAAGATAAAAAGGAGAGGAGAATGAGTTTTTCCTTGACAAATCACAAGAAAAAATGTTGGAATATCTTGGAGATCAAAGTCCAAAAGGATGGATAGTCCTCCAAATTCACCATAGGCATTATCCAAATTACAATGTGGATGTAGGAGGTGGAAAATCATGTTATGGTGAGACATTCAGAGACTCTTCAACCAGATCGGGTTCTAAAAATACACTATTCATATACTATCTCTGATTCCAGGTGAAGGAACCAAATTTTAACCAACCATATTTTCAATACCCATAGAAAAGCTATAATAACTTACATTCCCATGAACATTTTGGTTTATAATTTTATAGAGTTAGCAAAAATTCTGTATAAAAAAAGTATTTTTCCTCTAATAAGTAATTTTCTATGGTACCCATATTTTCTTGTTCCAAAAGAATTCATGAACATATTTCAAAAAATTCTACAAACATTACACACTTATATACATATATTATTAAATATATATCATTATAACATGGGTAAAATGTAAATATAAATTTTGGTGATCCTAAATTCTCAGTAATGGTATACATGGGATATATAATTTTATGATCATATGAAAAAATAATATAATAATAAGGTTATGATATCATGATCATAACATAAAAATTACATAATCATATCTTTCAGATCATAAAACATGAGTCACAAAAACTTATTTTTCATTCCAAAATATATATTTCATAAGAGTGAGGATCATCAACAATCAACCCTGATCTATTAGAGCGTATTATATAAACAGGAACATGTTTTAGGAATTATTGAATAACAATAAGTCTAGAAAATTATTTCAATATTCAATGATAAATTATAAGACTAAAATAGTTAAATAATTCCCTTAGTGGGTTGGATTAACTCATATTCCATTTTTTCCTTATTCAAGGTTCACTTCTAAGACTATCATAGTGGACAAAGTCAATTATTGAACTCTAATCACTCCATATTCCAGTACATATTTACTATTGAGAAATCAATCATTATTCAATGAATTATATGGATCTAAAAAACCCATCCATCATATAATTAATACCATAAAAATGTGTGTCATTATATCATAAAATCATTAATCAATTAATCATATCTTAACGTATGGAAAATAAATGAGTTTCATAAACATTTTATAGTAACATAGAAATAATCTGTATAGATAAATAAAATAAATAATATCATTAGATCATAAACCTAATAAAGAATTATAGATATAAATATATGTTTACATTGATAAACTATACATTTAAATGATAATTTAAATATTTCATTAAAAACAGGGGTAGATATCATTTTCCTTTGGTGTATTCATAACTAAAATTTTATAGAATCTTTAGAATATTATTTTAAATAAAAATAAATATTTTTAATTATTATTTAACCTTAAAATTAATGAATTTTTATGGTGGTGGGAAACTCTATTCATTTAATAAACATTTCATCAAAGATTCCTTTCACACATTGGGTAACAAATACAAAACTACCTCATTTGAAAAATTAATGTAGGATATCTTTTAAAAAAATCAAAATAAAGTAAAATTTCGTATAAAAGAAATTTGAGTCATCCATTGATCATAGTAAAACCAATATTCAAAATAATCTTATATAACATGGATATGGAATAGAAACATTCCTGACCAAAAGGGAGTAAAGTATATTTTTATTAAAAAATATTTACCCAATTAATTTGTGTACCTATATAAGGATAATGAGAGGAAAATATGCAAATACTATAAATAATATGATATGAATAAAATAATTGATTCATTAATGTATAAGGATCATATAATTTCCCTCAATATAAATTTAAAATAAATATTCATGAAAATAGATGAGATTATAAAAAAAATAAATTCATGCTTTTGATATCATTGAATCAAAACATCCCGAAAGAGAGAATATTATATGGATATGCAATTCAACATTTTTTTACTAAAATATTAAAAAATTACATTCATGGGTAGTATATGTACCACATAATGTAACAAAATTATGAATATGGAATATGTTTCATAGATATAAAATAATGATCAAAAACAACTACATCATGTATTGTCATGCACTATACACATTAAAAACCCAATAAAATAAATATATAATTATTATAAATCCATTATATGACCGTATTGATTTATATATTTCTATATATCATTAAATTATCATTTATAATTATCCATTTATTAACAACTCATCCTTAAAATCATTATTCCAGATAAAATTGTTCTATTTTCATTGCATGTTTTAGTTTGACCATTTAGGTCCTTTCAACTTGGCCATGAATACTTATATCTAGAATCATAATAATTTTATAATCACAAAATTTATACATTACATTCTCTTTTATATTCATCCATATTAGGTGGTGATAAAAAATGAATTGCATCACTTCATGGAGTAGATAATCTATATGAATGCACTATGGATTTTTTTACTTTTTGAGGGATGGAAAGAAAGAAACATAAATAATAATTTAATATTATATAATCTTAATTATATAATAAATAAAAAATATATTCATTAAATATATCCTTATTACAATTTATGTAAGGAAAAATTAAAAAACAATTCATATCACTTCATAGAAGTGGCAGTCCGCGCATAAGAATGAATGACATAGTCATTTCGCAAAGGATGGAATGGTATGATGGAATATAAAATCAAATGAAATATAAAAGAAAAATTATCTCATAAATATAATATATAAAAATTTAATACATCATAATAACTTGTTATAAATGTTGGTGATGAAAATAAAAATATGTCACTTCATGGAGATAATAGTTCATATATACGCACGAGAGAGGATTTCATTTCCCATTGGGGTGAAATGGAGATAAAAAAGGTTATTGAAAAAAATAATCACATTTTTAAATTTTTAAAATACTTTTTATTTTAATAAAATAAATTATAGGGGATTTTTATAGGTATGATGAAGAAATAAACACCAAAATACCCAGTTAAGAGTTATACCTCGATATTAGAAAGTCTCCATTAGTTTACACCGTTAAACTTCAAATATTGATCATATAGTGATACTAAGGGTTAAGAATTTTTTGGAGGGAAGTTATAATTATATTTTTATATACAGTTTCCAAACTAAAATTCTAAAAATAAATTTGGAGTGAGAAGGGATAGATCCAACTTTTATGTGGGGTGGGCGGAAATGTGTAAATACCTAAAACATTAATATATAAGGAGTCTAAAATAAGTAAAATAGAAAAAAATAGAAATATCATCTAATATAATGAGTTTAATGTTTAAATATAATCAATAAGTAATTTTTATATGGGTTTATGTGTCATTCTAATTCATATACTTTGGTGTAACCCCCTCATAAATAATATATTACCATAATCGAAGAAAATAATTCATTCATTAAGGGCCTTGAGAATTATTATAAAAATTAATACTAGAAAATAAATTAATCATTCATTATATTCTGGACAATTTACAATCAAATTCACTAAATATATAATATTCATAAATTTTTAGGGATTTAGAATTAGTTTTAAATTTAGATTCATTTTCATGAAATTTAGCACATCATGACGTTAAATATATTAAGATAACAATAGAATTAAAATATTAAATTTTTAAGAATCTACTATAAATTATAATTATCGATTAAATTCTTGTTAAATAATTATTTATCCAGAAAAATCTCTTCAGTGTTTTTAATATCATTTACTTTATTTTTATACTACTTGCACTACTGATTTGTATGCATTTCATAGGAGTTTAAGGTAATTATATAATATTAAATATAAAAATTAATATTCAAAATATTGATATATAATTATACATATCACATTTTTTCCAATGAAAACATATTATATATGTTAAAAGAAATGTAATGACATTTTTTAATTTTCCTTAACTTAAAATAATATAATGGTTGCCATCAAAGTAATGTGGACAACAAATGCCTTATTTTTTAAATATTGATGGTTATTGTCTAATTATTGTGGTAATATGGTAAAAATTCTTTTTTTGATTGATTTTGATAAAATATCTTATTTTTTTAACTTAATTATCTTTTTTAGCCAATACCGTGGCGATAAACATTCACAAAGTATTATATTCTTTGTGAATAAATATCAAATTTAATTACTGACAAAATTTGAAAATCCTAACTCCAAATATGAAATAATATTTTCAATATTCAATTTATATAGTCTTTATAATTATGTTTTACTATAAAAACCCAAAATTCAATGATAAAATTCTTTTAAAAATATATTTTATTGAGTATATATATGATTTTATACACAATCAAGAATAATACAAAGTAATATCTGAAAAATTAAATTATTTTTAGTAAAAATAGTATTATTTTACATTATATTCAAATACAAAATCGAATTTCCCTTTTAAATTTACTGATTTAATGAAAATAAATGGCAGTTATGAAAAAATTGGCATTTTCACTATTCACACAAAAATCAGCCTTTTTATAAAAACAATCAATCCTAATCCATTTTGACATGATGATTTCAATAATTATTCCCATTTTTAGATACAATTTCCATAAATTGGAGAATTTAATTTACATCTTTTTCAAATAATTTAATAACTCTTGAATTTTTGTTTTTCACATTGGAAAATGATGAATAATATTTTCATAAATAGGGGTACAGTCAGTGTAGAGTATAAGGAACTATGGAGAATGAGTGTGGTAATATTTTAAATATTAAATATAATATATAATTTATCTATAGTTTTTTAGAAATCATATAATATCTCCTGAACTGTTTCACATTTTTTAAAATTGTGACCAACTTTAAATATGGAAGAGTTTTACCCTAGACATGACAATTGTTTTATCATCATAGGATGTGTTAGAATAATTATTTAGCGGCAAGATTAAATGAATGTATTAATTAAATGGTAATTTTTTATAACCTTATGGACTCTTCTATTTAAATCCCTCATTGTAAAATTTTTTATGGTTAGTCACATAACCTTATAGGATTTGAGAGGTTAGAGGGAGTTCTAGTGGTGAGTGTGTTTATTGGTGATATCATGACCCCCTACTCACAAGGTGTGACCCAATTAGGATAGAATGTGAGAAGAGTGATAATGACCCACACGTTCGGCCTCCAGTAAGCCCCGGGATGGCTACAAGCATTGAGGGTATAGAAAACACACAGATGTGAGACATTACCCTCTAAGAAGAAACATGTTAAATAGAGAGATAAGATAAAAACTGAACAACTCATGATAGTACTACAATATAAAACCAACCCAAGTACATATATGTAATTTCAAGAAAATAATTCTAAAACGGAAAGGAAAAACTGCATGTACTAAAAGAAAGTAAAACACCAGCTACCATGAAGCCCAGATAACTCTTATAAAAACTGCAATCTAGTAGTAACCATCCTAATCTCCAACATAATCCACGTGACCAAAAAAGGTTATATGATGTTGGGTGAGTATAACAGAATACTTAGTAGGATCCTCCCTGGAGCCTCTCAAGAAAAATTATTGAAATCATGCTAAAGCACAGTGAACAACAAGTGAAACTAACCCATCTCCTAAATAAAAATACTAAGTTATTACCCCACCATGGCTATTATAACCAAGTATCACATAAAAGATTATATAATATAATAAAGGATATCAAGGCTACCCTACTAGAACTTCCCCACTGGTTTACAGCTTTTCTCCAACATCGCACGTCTTGAGCTTCCCCATCAAAAAATGTTATCCCGAAGACACTTGGTCATAGCACCACAACATCCACCTCTTGTAAATCATCACCAAAACCAAAAAAAATAACCAAGTAGTTCCTAGGAGAAACCAAAACCCAAATAGTGTGTGTCTAATGCATGGTATTATACCTCATGCCACAACAAACCCTATAATGAGTAAGGATCCTCAATCTATCATAGCTGAAACTGTTATACCAATAGTAACACATAGGAAACTATATCCAGAATATATGTGGGTGAAATATCCACTAGCCATTACAGACCTGTACACATATATATTGGGAAAACTAACCATCGTTTGAACCAAGTAACTACGAAGAGATAATAGTGGGGCCAAATGGGGGATTTAGCCATCTATCCTCCCACCAAGATATTGGGGAAAACACTCCCATGGCTCAGAATCCATGGGGTGTCTGTCTCCATAAACGATATGGTGGGATAGAATATGGAAACATAAAATTTACATGATATAATATATCTCACAACCACATAATGGGAAAAAACTAGTCTCAGACTATACTACAGCTAACATCTCTCAGACACCCGACTACCACTGCTAAGACTAGATATCCAATAATCACACATCCATTTAAAGAGATAAATTTAGTCACTTATCCCTTTTAATCAGTTTCACATTACATTAATTAATTCTTTAACAACTAATAAACCATTAATGTTCACCACATAACTTCCCATTACCATTCCAACCAATATACATCCCCTCTAGGAATAACCAAACCATGTCCATGGCTTATTAGAAATATTTCTTTGGAATTGCAATCTAGTAAGCCCCAACCCCACGGGTTAGTCATTCATTCCTTCAATCATTTGTTAATAACATATTATATATCCATAATTCCATGAATTCTAGAAAATACTTATAAGCTACCAAACACATGGGGCTCAACATGTTGATTTGATGGACTACCTGTGGATCATTTTCCGCCAATAGCAGGAGTGTAGACAGATCCATCCATGAAAAAATAAATATATAAAGAACATGGAATACCATGTGCATCTTTTAATATTTTGGAATGATGGTAAGAAACACCAGATTCCTAAAACAGTGGGGAAAGTAAAGCAGATATAAAAAACAAATTCATGAAGAACCACAAAATTCATATCAATGGGTAATCATGCCTTCAACCTGTTCCATTATCCCCAGCTTCCTCCCCAACACCCACAAACATAAATCGATGCTTCTCTCCATTGTATGTGTCAACTGCTATGACTACCACTAGGCCTCCTTGTCCCAACATACCACAACATCCCTCTAAGGTCATCCATCATAGGCTCACATCACATCACAAACATTAGAAAACAAACATAACAACTATGCTCTTATACATAATAAGGCATTCATACTTTAAACACAATGAGTACTCCAAATTCTAAAGAATAAGGTTTCTGTTATATACAATCAATTGAGTATCTCCAAACCCTACAAGGCATTATCTTTGTTGCTCAACCGGTACTTTATTCCATATTTAATTAACTTATTCATTATCATAGGTTCTAACTATGGGTAACCTTAAAAATTAATTATCTCAATCTATCACAAATTAATTAAACATATAGTTTGACATTCCATTAATCAACAAGTATAAACATGCTTTAGGTTTATCAATCAATTCAATTAAACAATCTTACTACATCAATTTTGATTATCATCAAAGTAGAACAACAAAAACTAAATTCCTTAAACATGCATATTTATCTTTGTCCAATAAATTATCAATTAATTTTAAATATATCCCTTTACCAATTTCATCAAAAAAAATACATGCTAGAAAAGCCAAGCATATATATCACACTATCTAGAAAATCAAGAAGCAACAATATTGCTAAGAAATTGATACAAATTATTAAATATAGTTCAATAATTATTATGCTAATTCCATTGTGATATCTTAGATAAACCATGATAACGTAATAATTTCATGAAAATAAAATAGAAATTATAGGAATCCCCTACCTCAAAAATATTTTGATGTTCTTTTCATGAGATTAGGCTAACATAATGGATCTCGATGACCTATCCTACAATGACTGTATCCACCAGAGGATATCAGAGCACACCCACATCAACCAACACCCAAGATAGACCTAGTACAAAAATAGAGATCATATTACATCACATGTGAAATAGAAATTGGTGGAAATAGATCAAGCAACCTGAAAGAATAGAGGTAGAAGATACCTTATATGGAAGGTGGATAAGCATTTCATGCTTTAACCAAAAAGCGGGTGTGCATGCAACTAGAAAGACTCTAGAAAAAAGAACTATAAAAGGTCTACACCACAATCACACAAATCCTTGTGAATGAAAATGTTCCTGAATCACATACTAGGGAAAAACAAGATGGAAAAATAATAGAGGAGGATGTCTCACCCTTTTGAAAATCTATACAGAGTAGCAGTTTAGATATGGTTTAATTTTCCATTAAATGTGTATATGGTTGAGATTATATGTTTTGACTGATTAAATGCACTCAGACCCTTAGGGAAGTTAAAATAAAAATTATGATATTTGAATCTTCCTTAACTGCCTTTAAACATGGCTTTGAATATCTTTTACCTCTATGATAACATCCAAAGGGAGAAATTTTTTGAAGCTAGAAATAGTATATACCTACCGATATGGAAACACTATACACCTACCAATAGATGACCTAAAAATGAGGACCAAAAAATAGATAACCTAATGATATATGACCTACCAATAGAAGACCTACCATCCTAGAAACATAGTTCAACCTAACAATGGATGATCTAGTGATAGATGACATACCATTAGATTTCCTACCGATAGATGACCCACTGATAGATGGCCTACTAATAGATGACCTACTGATTGATGACCTAATGATATATGACCCACTTTCTAAGAAATAATTTTCATAGAACAATATAATTAGAAAAGTGTTTGATATAAGACACATTGACCTCCCAGAACACCATGAACAACATATTTTCATAGTGGGATAGACCAGAGAGATCCATGCCATTACATTAGATACTAATCAAAACATTTTCATCCTCGAGAATCAAAAACCAGCCAATAGAGGAAACAAAAAATGGGACGTAGGAACATCCACCACCTCGTGATACCTCTCAATGCACTTTCCACCACAGGAGGACAATCGCTTAATCAAAAGAATATCCTGAAACCACATGACATCTACAATTGTCTTCTAAACACACTCTCATGGGAGATACCCATCAAAATATTGAATGACACAATAAGAAAAAAGAAAAATATATCTCATAAATAGACAAGGTATACAAACCCCAAATGGACAATGTTAAAAGATAAGAGTTAAGAATCAAATGTATCAGGGTACTAAGTACGTATATGTGACTCATGTTCCTAAGTATTATCCTCTATGACGCAATTCAACAACAAGGAACAAACCAGTGGTATAGGATGCCCACATGTCACCTTCTCCTTGCTTTCCTAGATCACTATAACGTTCTCCTTGAATGTCACAGCCTCACCAAAATCAATCTCACCCAAATCAATGGCGTGAGAGTTTCCATAAAAATAAAGACTAAGTTACAAAATGTGAAAAACACCATGTTTCCTAATATTCTGTAGGGGAAGTACTACCGAATACTCTACGGCTCCTATGTGATCCAACACTTTGAAAGGTCCAACAAACCCAAGAGAAATAATAATGTCATGACCAAACCATTACTTCTCCTGATGGGGAGTCAACTTTAAAAAACATGTGATCCCAAACGTCCAAATCTAGAGGTCTCATCTAATGATCAGAATTGGGTTTATAATGTTTACACACTACCTTCAACCTCTGAAAAATCACTAGAACCATATCTATTGTCTTGTGTACCTATTTCAGCCTGAGAATTACTAAATATCTGACCCGAGACTAGCACAAAAGAGAATGACAAGGTCGTCCATACAAGGCATCAAATAGATCCATAACAATTTTGGAGTGGAAATTATTTTAGTAAGGAAAATATAACAAGGTTATATGACACAGACATGAACCTCGAAAATTCAGGACACAAGAGAACAACATGTATTCAAGAGTCTATATGGCCTACTCTATCTTATCATCCATGTATGGATGGGAAAGAGTGTTAAGGAATAACTAACATCCAAAAGCATGCTGGAGATGTCTCCACAACATGGAGTTAAAATAAAGATCTCTATTAAAAATGATCATCTTCAGGACTCCGTGTTGTCTCACTACCTCCTCCAGATATTGCCTCAAAAAAATATCCACTGAGATTGACTCCTTGGTCACTATAAACATTTATTCCTTCTTGAACTGATCAACTACAATTCATATAGTATTATTGTATCCCTGATCTTGAGGTAAAATGGTAAAAAATTCCATTGAGATTTCACCCCACATCCATTAAGGAACATCTAACGACTACAAAAACCCACTGGGAACACGGTGCATGGCCTTCACCCTCTGGAAAACCAAGCATCAAGAAACAAACTCTGCAACGGCGTGCTTCAACCCATGCCACAAAAACTGACTCCTCAAAACTAGGTACATCATTGTCACACCAGGATGTACCACTAAGGGTGAACTATATTACTCCCTGAGAACTATCTCACTGATTGCCAAATTGAAAAAATCCTTCCCTGAAACAACACCTGATGTTGTTCATCCATAGAGCAACCATTATGGGCCTCTGCACAAACAACTCGGTCTCTCAAGACCTCCACTTCAAGATGCCCCATCTGGGACACTTCTACCTGCTGCACTCGAGAGGACTACAACATCATCTAAAAAATACAACCTCTTCCCCCAACTTCTACCATATTCGTATATAATGTTGAACATTCTTCCATCACTCTCCATGAATCACTTAATTCTCACATTGAATCACTGTGTGACATCCTACTCAACACATAGGCTACGACATTCCCATTTCCCGATGTATATAAAATTTTGAAGTAGTGATCATATAAGAACTCCTTCCACTGATACTAGCACAATTTCATATCACACTGGTAGAAAACATACATTTTGCTCTTATGATTGGTGAAGACCACAAAACACTCACCAATGAGGTAATGTATGCACAACATAAAGTTAAACACCACTACTTCAAATTGAAGATCATGGGTGGAATAGCTACATTCATGGGGAACCTATTGTTGAGACCCATAAGAAACAATTGATCTATACTTCCTCATAACACAACCTAACCGCAGACATGAATCATTATATAAAATACCAACTGAACTCCTTCGGTTACAGATAAATAACCAGATAATGACCAACTTCTCCTTTAGATACTCAAAAGTTTCTTAACACTGATCTATTCATACGAACACCTAATCCATACTGGTCAATGCTTTTAGATGAGTAACAACAAGAGACAAATCATCTATGAACATCCAGTAATAGCCTATAAGACTACAGAGACTTCACTCCTCATCAACTATCATGGTGGGTTCACCAAACACAACTTCTTGTATCTATGGTGGACACACAGATACACTATACCATGATACTAAATTCCAGAATAAATGGACTTCTTTAGCCCAAAAATCACACTTCGACAACATCCCAAACAACTTATGAGGAAAAAGAACTCCAAAAACATCCTGTATATTCTCTTCATGCTCCTCCTAAGACACGAATTACAAAATAATTTCATTAATGAAAACCACCATGAACATATCTAGGAACTTAAAAAACACATCATTCATCAACCGCATAAACACATCCGGAGAATTTTTCACACCGAATGGAAACACAATGAACTCATAATTCCCATAATGACAAAACAAAAATTCTTTGGGATATACTCATCCTTCACATGGTTTATATGATATCCTGACCGGAGTTCAATCTTAGAGGACCAACTTTCACCCATTAGTTGATCGAATAAAACATCAATACGTGCAAGAGGTTTGTTGTTCTTCATTTTTACTCAGTTCATGCAATGATAATTGACACACAACTAAAAATTGGAGTCATCTTTCATCATAATAAAACTGGTGCATGTCACTATGACATGCTTGGTCAAAAAAAATCACAAAACAACATACCATTGATTTGTACAAGCAACTCCCGCAGTTTATAAGGATGCATCGTAAATGGAGACATTGATATAGGAGACATGTATCTGGGTAGCTTTATCCTGTACTCGATCTCCCGTTAATGGGTAATGCTAAAACCTATGTTGGAAACACATCATGGTACTCTTCTATATCCCTTTGGAAATGCCCACTGTTAAACTTTTCATGAACTCAACATCATCTCAGCCATCAAGGATTACAATAACAGAACCTGACTCTGACCCATCTGAGGGTCTCACTTTCCAACAGACAATGTTGGATCTCCATCAGCATCGATGAAAACCACCTACCTCCAGAGAAAATACATGATAGCTTGAACTGAATAAAACAAATCCATGCTAAGGATGACATCATATTGTTGTATTCATAAATATAATAAATCTCCCCAAGAGAGGTGTTTCTGCAGCTCTAGCTCATAGTCTTTACATACTTCAAACAAGTCATCTTAGCCTCTAACTAGCGTAGTCAATGCCAAGTGCACTGGAAGGCTCTCTACCTCAAGTCCCAAATATTCGACAATGATAGGTGGTATGAAGAAGTGTGTTGTTCCAAAATCGAACAAGGAATGCACCCAATTAGAAATCATCTAAAGGGTACCTCAAGCAATATATGGATTACCTGGAGCTGGAAATGCTAATACATGAATCAAGCCATGACATTCTCCATGGCCAATATAACCCTACTGACCACCACCTACATGGGAGAGCTCTGCTGTCTAAGGATGGGGAACATACTTTGGTTTTCCGCTGCCTACCACATACACTAGTTGCGGATCCAATTTCGGTGTGACTTGCTTATTCTACCTTGGATAGAACTACCTCAATAGAGGAACATAGAAAAACACCTAACACACAATGAATGCTCAGAATAGTCGTGAACTCTCGATGCATATTTTTTTGGCCTCCACAAGAAAATGAAGTTCATTTTCCCTCAATATAGGCCTGGGAGCCATTTCCCATGGAGAAATGATACATTGAGGCTGGTACCTACCCCTAGCTGAATGTATACTTTTCTACCTTAAAAACCAAAAACCTCATACCAAAATTACTCTCTGATAGGAATCAAGAAAAAAAATCCCATCTTGTGATGATTGGGTTCTATCTAACATTCTCACGATGACCTCTACCCTCTCTAGCACCTCATGATATTTCTTCAACATAAACAGGGTGACCTAGCCCTGCATCTCCATACCTAAAGCCTCTTCAAAATTCCATTCTCTCACCTCCTCATCTATAAATAGGTCTGAAGCATATCAAAAAAGGTTTCAGTAAAGGATTCCAAACTCTAGCATAGTAGAGATCCCTTAAGAAAATGGTATGTAGTTCCTAGAGACAGGCCGCCTTCACATTCGAAGAAAGAAACTCAACTCTGAAATTGTCTCGGAGTAACTCCCAATAGGCTTCCAAATCCACACAATCCCTACAGAACAAGAACCACCACTACCTCACTACCCCATGTGGCATCATCTGAACCAATGATACCTAGTGCTCTATCCAAGAATGGATTGAACTAAAATCTATCTCACACTCCTCCAACCAATCGTCTATGACTACATATAAAACGGATCCCTAGAATTAGGAAAACTCTTTTCTGAAATTATCGAAGTGTCCTCCTCTAAGATCCGATATCATCAACCTATACTCCACAGTGATCTTCCGATGCAACTTATTGAACACCATCCATATAAACCTGAAGAGGATGTTGACCTACAACCATACCTAAAAAGAACAAATAATTATATCTCTTAAATCTATAATATCAAAGACTTTAACATTAATTATTTTTTTATTTTATTCATCTTAGGTTAACCTATCCCAAGGTCTACCCATTAAAACATTGTAGAAATGAATAATGATGTGTGATATTTCCCTAGGTCTCTACCATGAAACAAGTGTCACCTTGTTTAGTAGCCACTTTAAACAAAAAGGATTGTACATCAGATCATAGGGGGCCTAAAATACCCACGTCTCAGTCGGTCTCTCATTTTTTAGCACTTGTTAAACATATATAACATTATTTCCCTACTAACCCCTGCAATCTCACCTATGAATAACTCTATACTCCATCATATCCCCCAACCAGGCCTCTAATACCAATCTTCCATGACCCCCTCTAGACAAGGTATACCCCTCCTGGGCTTGTAATTTGATAAGAGAGATAATGACCCCTAATTCCCACCACCAGTAGGCCTTAGGTTGGAGACTAGCACTAAGGGTACATCAAACACATAGATGGGAGGCATTGCCCTCTATAAGAAAACATGACGAAGAGATATATAAGATAGACACCAACCCACTCCTTCTTAGACCACAATATAAAATAAACCCAAGTACATATATGTAATGTAATGAAAAGACTACTACAACTGAAAGGGAAAAAAACAAGTACCAAAAGAGAGTAAAATGGTAGTGACCATGATGTCTTAAAAACTCCTAAAAAATCCAACAGCTAGTACTACCTAGCCTGATCTCCAACATCCTCCAAGTGACCTGATAACTATTTATATATCTTAGGGTGAGTATAATAGTATACTCAGTAGGATCCTCTCTAGATCCTCTAGTGAAAAAGTATAGAAATAATTCAAAATGTACAGTGAACAACAAGTGAGAATTTCTCATCCCCTAAACAGGTATATTATGTTTCTACCCTCACCAAGGATACTCTCACCAAGTATCATGTAAAATATTTTATAATATAATAATGGATATCAAGGGTACCTCACAACGACTTCACCTTTGGTTTTCTGCATTTCTCCAACATTACACATCCTGATCATGTCTCTCCAAATGATGTCCTAATGAATCATGGGAAAACCACCACAACATGCATCTCGTGCAACTCAACACCACACCCACATAGCCAAAAACAACAAAGAAGTTCTAGGGAGCCCCCACAGTGCAGATAATGGGAATCAAACATCAGGTATTATACCTCAAGCCACTATCTCCCATATATTGATTAAAGAACCCCCGGCCATCATAGCCTATACATGATATACCTATAGTAGAACATAAGAAACTATATCCATAATATATGTGTGTGAAATAACCACAAGCCATTATACCCCTCTACACACGTACATGGGGAAAAATTGTTGTGCATACCATCATAAGTAACTACCATCATAAGAGAGCATGGCCAAATGGGGGATGTCATCATTACATCCTCCCACCAAGATGTTGGGGAAAACACCCCCCCCCCCCAAGCTCATAATCCCATGGGTTTCAGTCACGCAAACCAACATGGTTGGGTATCATATAGAAACACACAATGTACATGATATAATACATATCACTACCACACTATGGGAAAAACCTAGTCTCATACTCAACTATAGCTAACGTCTCTCAGACTCCAATATACCACTAATAAGAATACATATACTATAAGAAAACAAGAATTTAAAGAGTTGTTTTAAGTTACTTATCCCTTTTTGTTATTTTCACATTATATTAATTAATTAGTTAAACATTAATTAACAATTAACCTTTACCACATTGCATACCATTATAATTCCAGCCAAGATCTAAGACCTCCAGGAATAACCAAACTAAGCCCATGGCTTCATAGAAATATTACCTTGGCATTACACTATATAAATTCACAGTCCCAGGGGTTGAACATTAAATCCTTCAATCATTTTGTAACAAAATCATCACCTTCCATAATACCAAAAATTCTTGAAAATCATTCTATTCTACAAAATAAAAGGGGCTCAATATGTTTGCTTGATAGTCTACTTGTCGAGTCTTTTCCACCATTAGCATAAGTGAAGACCTATCCATCCTTGAGAATCTATACACAGAAACCACATAGAGTTCCCCACATATCTTATATTCTTTTGGATATAGGGTAACTAGGTCCAATTTCCTCAAGATGTGTGGAATGTAAAGTAGATAAACAAACATCAGATTCATAAAGTCTCAAAACATTTATATAAATTGATAATCCAAACTTCAACCTATTCCATAATCTTCAATGTCCTCTCCAAGACCCATATTTATATACCAATGCATCTCATCACTCTAGGCATCAATTGCTGACACAACCACTAGGCCTCCCTACCCCCATATTCCACGACATCCCTCCATGATCAATTATTCCAAGCTCACATCACATCATAAGAAAAACGAAAAAACAACATAGAAACTAGAATCCTGGCCCAGAAGAAGGCTTCCGGCCTTCACACACAAGGATCACTCACTGCTCTAATGAATAAGGTGCTTAGCCTTTACAAGAAAGTGGGTAACTTGAATACTTATAAGTCATTATATTTATCGCACAACTATTTCGTTATTCTATATTGAATTAACAGATTTTTCATCACAGGGTCCAACTATGGGAAACCTAAAAAACTATATATCTCAA
Source organism: Viscum album (assembly GCA_963277665.1). Taxonomy (NCBI): domain Eukaryota; kingdom Viridiplantae; phylum Streptophyta; class Magnoliopsida; order Santalales; family Viscaceae; genus Viscum; species Viscum album. The sequence continues at coordinate 1,376,774,876 of OY728147.1, read as the reverse complement.
GATATCAAAAATTTATAAAACAATTACTTTGACATTACTTTAATAAAAAATCTTCAATATTCTTCAGGTTTATCAATAAATTAAATTAAACATGCTTATAAGATCAATTTGATTATCATCAAATTACTACAACAATAACAACTTGATACATAAAACATAATACTTTATCATTGTCTAATAAATTATCTATTAATTTTAAAATTATGTTCATTACCAATCTCATCAAGAACGACATGCTAAAAAAGGTATCCATAGATTTCACACTATCTAGGAAATCAAAAGGCAGCAACATCGCTATGAAATTGAAACCAATTCATCTATCTAATTCAATATTTATTATTTCATTTCCATTATGATCCATTGGATAAAACAAGTTAACTCTAAAATTGAACATAAATAAAATAGAGAAACCAAAAATACACTACCTTAAAAGGTTTCTAATTTTATTTTTATGAGAATGGTCTAATATAGTGGACCATGATCACCTCTTCGGCAATGACTACATCCACTCGAGGATTCCACAGTATAATTACGTCAACAAACACCCAGGAAATCTCAATTTGAAACATGGTGATCAAATTCCATCACACGTAGAGAAGAAATTAGTGAAAATGGATCGAGCAACCCAAATGAGCAATGTAAGAACATACCTTATATTGAAGATGAATGGACACTTCCTGGTTGCACCAAAATAGAGGGAGAGAATGCATCAAGAAAAAACTCCAGGGAAAACACAATCCAAGGTACAAAACAAAATAGCACAACTACTTGGGAAAGAAAGGTTCAGGCATGTCTTATGAGGGAAAAACAAGACCAAAGAACAATGTAGGAATATATCTCACCCTATTCAAAATAAAAATAGATAATGTTTTTAGATACAGTTTTGATTATCCATTAAAGGTGGATATAGTCAAGATTACATTTTTTGACCGAGTAAAGGCACCCAAACCCTTTGGAAAATTTAAATAGGAGTTAAGGGCTTTGAATCGGCCCTAAATAACTTAAAAAAGGCTTTCAATAAATTTTATGTCAAAGATAATGTCAAAGGGTTGAAACTATAGGAAGCTGGAATCATTGTACACCAACCAATCTAGAAACATTTTACACCTACTGATACATTTCCTACCAATAAATGACCTACCGATAGATAATCTAACATCCTAGAAACACTATTAAACCTACCAATAAATGACCAACTGATATATTACCTACCGATAGAGGACCCATCGATAGATGACCTATTGATAGATAACCTAACGATACATGAAATGTCGATAGATGATCTACAAATAGATGACATATCGATAGATGACCTACCTTCTTGGAAGCGCTGTTCACAGAACTAGAAATTTGGAAAGGTGTTAGAAATAAGTCTCCATGAACTCCTAGAAATCCAAAAACACCATATTTTTACAATGTAATGGATGGGATTTGTCCAAGACAATACTGGTGATCTCGAGATTTGGGATCGAAAATATGAATGTTTGGAAAAATATAGTTAGTGACAATAGGAATTAACAATGGTTTAACACATTATAATAGTTTCTCAAACAATTTATCCAACCATTAAATGTATCTTTTTATTTTGATAGTTTAATTCTCCTTTCATGATCATTGATGCTGAAATAAATAAATAAATTAAAATTTAATTTATTAATAATTATTTGTTTATTACGCCATATATTATTTCATTTTCAAGATTTAGATATTTGAGATTTATTTTTAATTTAATGATTTTATTATCCTTCATTTTCTACATATTTCGTTAAATATGGTTAACCAAACATGTCCCTCATTTGATATTCACTTTTGTATTTCGTTCCATTCTCCTCCATTCTTCAATATTCATCATTGGTCATTTGATTAGATAACTATTCACCTATACCTAAATACATGATCATTATGAAATAACTCATTAGTTAAAAAATCACTATTGAGTGTTTGGTTATCATATTAGATACAGAATAAATGGTTGATGGTGATGATAAAGATCAGATAGTGGTTAGGGATACTGTGGTTCTATGATTCGGATTGGGAAAGTAATCTATAGGAGCAACAGTGAGTAGGTTCTAATAAAAAAATGTCTAGAATATGAACATAGAAAATAATATGGTATTGATAAATGTGGATCTGAGTGTTAAATCTGATATTCATGTATATGGTTATGAGAAGGGAGGTTTGGGACGAAAATAAATAGACAAATGTAGAATAAGTTGTTTTTCTAGACGACACAATGTGTAGTTTGTAAGAACACACATTGGATATTCCATTCTATATGGTAAATATTGTTTACATTGAATTTAAATATCACACAGCTTGTGGGGGACCCACATGTTGTGTGATCTTTATCTGGACACCTTGTTATGTATAGGGAGTTCATGCTTGAAAAGACATCTTGCTCCCACAAATAGTGTTTGTTAGGTGACACCCCATGTAATTTAGAGAGTATATGGAAATACTCATATAAAACTTTCTCACATACCATCATCGACCTCTATATACATCCTGTGTTATTAAGACACACCATGTGTCTAGAATAGAATCTGTCATGTGAGATAGTAGTCGGTAAAACTTGACATACTGAGGCACTTCATTTATCATCATTGAACTTGTTGTTCACCCTATCTATGGAGGGATAGATATCGCAAACCTCATATTTGTTTATTCTGTTTCAGTATGGGTGTGTTCTCTTTTACTATGATGTGTTTTCTTAGTACCAATCTATGTGGGTTTTGTGTGGAATCTAGTCCTCAACATCAGACATAAATACCTTCTATGTAATAGTGTAGGTATCCCTCTATGGGGCCTAGCTTTGGATCCCCATTCCCACAATTCCCAAGGTAGTGTAATGTATCACATTGCCTTCATATGGTAGATCAATCCCCAACCTCGTGAGAAATTCATGGTAGTGTCAATTGTCTCACCTTTTCGCAAGGTGTGATCCACAATATGATTTTTGAGATTTGTTATCTTTTGAAGTGGAGTATATTGATCAAGTGTGTATCTAAGATGAACCCTCTCGGATCCTTCATAATTTAACATGGAAGTACCTGAGGAGTAAAATGATTTAGATCTCTTGAATGAGTGTTATCATAAATCCTTGAGTATAATCCCTAGGTTTGGAATGAGGATAGACCTCATCATGACACTAAGGATCTTCTTTGACCATATCTAGGTTATTTTTTCGATCCAAATTACTTTTTTTTATCTTACTCCCCTTTTGTTGATTTGTGCTTTTTAATTTCATATTTTTATATTTGGTGTACTTATACTCACCAATACAATGGATTTTTCTTCGCATTTCATGTTTTAGGAAGATTATTGGCCATTTAGTAGAGTCCTAATTAGACTAAGAGAATTTAGATCATATTAGTTCTATAATTACCCTAGATGGATCCATGTGTATCATTTGACTATAAATAACCTTTTTTAGTAGTTTAGACACTATTATAATAATGGTAGACCTGTATTTGGAACATTTTTCTTTTATTTCTTCCTAAAATATACTCTAAGGTGGGATTTATGTGGTTTATCCAGTCATTGTGTTCCTATCGGTTATCTTTTATTACAACATAACTTAGGTTAAGATGATATTTTTGGTTGGGTGTTTGTGTTTACATGTACGTAAAAACATTTCATCCCACATGTTTGATAAGACTAATTAGTACTGGTCAAAATCTATTGGCCTATAGGAGGTGGGGTTGGGGTTTTACTCTTAGCTTACATCTATCTAAGAAGGAAAGAGTTGTTTAGTTCATGAAAGAGTGGTATATGAGCTTAGACTATCTTAATACCTGAGTTTGGATACAATCTAGTTGTGAGGATTGGTTTGAGAAAATGGTAAATAGAATTAAAGTGTATTTAGTTTGAATCTTAGTTCCTGGAACCCCGTAATGGTGTAGTGGATGACATATTCTATCATTAGGACTCTGAAGACAATCATTTCAAATTGATACATGTATTCATTTGATTCATGTAAAACAATGGTACATTACTCATATAGTAATGAGTTTTCATTTCCATATCCTTAAATATTTAGCTCCCCATATTGTATATTTTAAATCTGGCATGTCATTATTATTACAATATTTTCCATGATCATAGTTTGTGAGGATTCTTCAGTTGAGTCCTCATTATTACTCAATGGGTGGTGAGGCCTTTTTATAGAGACATGATCATGAGTATTTCTCTCTTGGTGTAAAGATAGTAGTACATTCACCTACTGAGAATCATGTAAAGCCACCATATATAGTTTTTTGAAATTATTTCATATTGAGTCATTGTTGGAATTGATTGTTTTAAATGATGATGCAAAGATGTTGAACTTGTATCATGAGTTTCATACCCAAAGACAACCCAAATTCTACTTAAGGCATGGACAATTGTCAATAGGATGGAAACATTGCACATGAAGATCACAACAAAGGATACTACAACATCTATAAGGTTTTCATGGAAGATCAAACCCACCATTGAAGAGATGATTTTACACATGTGATAGATGTGGTGAAGTCATACAAGTATGTTTTACCAGCCCAATAGTAAAATTTAGAGATGAGATGGGTTAACCAACATGGAGGAGGAAGAACCATGCATAGGTAGTTACATGGGGTAGTGAATATAACATGAAAATAAAAATAATTACATGTGGTTATTTATTATGTGATCTTCCACCACCAACAAGAGTCCCATATCAGGATCAAGAATCCAGCAGTCAAGGACATGTATTGCTATAGTTCATATAGGGTTATGAGAATGAGGTCCTAGGAATGGTATGTGGTGTGATATATTTACTCCCTTCTTTAGTTATGATGTTTATAAACACATTTGTGATCATTATAACAATTTTCACACCAAGTGAGAGATATTGATAATCCAGTATAGTCACTAGATTTTTCCTTTATATTAAATAATTTGACTAATGATATTTATACAATGAAAATAATCTACTAGTAGTTTGACTTGAATGATTGTGGAGAGATATTCACAAGGGATCTCTTCATAGTGGCGATGAGGAACTATGATGTTTTTACTATTATGGATAGGTTATCTACTGTCCCTTCCTTATTTGAATCTTACCAATTAAGTTTAAAATATGTGCAAGTTGACAAGAGGATATTTTCAATTTATTGAGAGAATAGATAATAGGTAGGGTAGTTTAGGTCATTTTTATAATGATACATTCAATTTCTAATTTGTTGGACCCATGGAGCATTAGATGATCTATGATTTCAGTTTTCACAATATTTGGAGGAGTATATGGATGTCATAGGTATGTATGTGTCATGATTAACTCTCAAATATGAGATCAATTTTTTATATATACCAACACAAAGGAACCACTGTAGAATCTATTTGAGCATATCGTATGGACCCTGTATAGTTATGGGAATTGAAGGTGTGATTAGAGGACTATAGAGGATTGGCATCATTTGACCAAATGTATTTCTTTGGGAAGAGCCATTATTGTTCTCCAATAAAAAATATGTGGGATTCAGGTTATGAATATATTATCATCACATAAACATGGTGAACATAAAGAATATGTAACACTTTTTTGGAATCAAAATCTTCTTCAACCAGAGGAATGAGTATAAGCGGTCCTAGAAGATTAACATCAAATCGAGATATCCCCAACTCTGAGTTTTTTCTAAGGAAATAACAAAGATGTATTTTTTGTGTTTTTTTGTTCACTATGAGTACTTTGTGATTCCTCTTTCCTGGAAAAACACACACTCTACAATAAAGGAACTAACAAACAAGATATTGCATCCTTCCTTCAAAAGGTTCAGGGTGATCGTCATATATATAATCTGTATCTTCTTAGAATCACAGTAAGAGAATTTGAAGCACTTGAGAGTAGTCATGTATTTACTCGAAGAGAATTTTATATAGGGGAAACTAATGAAGTTTCAATTTTATATTTTGGAGTTCATCATTTGAGGACATTTTATCTCATATGAGGGAGTAGTAATGGACCTAGTAATGATTGAGGTAGATTTATATTGGGATACATCCAAGAAGGAAGCATATGTGTGAAGATTCCATGGTTTGGATAACTATAATTAATAATTTTCACATGATTTCTTTAGTATCACGAATCCTCTAACTAACATCACTCAAAATTGGAATCCTTACATTTGTACAAAGGATTTCCAGTATGAATTTCTTGATTTACAAAAAAAATACAAGTGAACCAAACATGAAACATCCATAGGAGGGAGATGAGTGTGTTTTTTTTTGTGGTTCCCCATGAATAGGTTTAGTGTTTATTTTGATGTTGTGGGATGAGATTATTTATTATGGTTCTTAAAAGCTGAGATCCCATGAGAATAATTATTTTGCCTTTGTTTTGGAGGTGGCTATAGTAGTATTTACCCTAAGTACATAGAAAATATATCCTATGGGAGAGAACATCACCATCTATTTTGAATATAAGAGTCTCATATATAACTTTTAATATAATCTTATTAAATAGAGACATCCTCAATGAGAATATTTCATAAAATATTATATCATTGAGATATTTTATACATATAATAAAGTGAATGAAGTATAATATTACTTTATTAGGAAATCCCATTCACATTTTTTTATGGAGGAAATTTGTAATTTGGCCTCTTTTATGTCATTAATTGTATACATAGAGTAGATAAATACCTCTAAATTATGGTTGTGACTCAATCATTCCAATTTTTTATCAGTTGAGATTATCTTTTTTGTGGTGTTTGAGGTCTTCCAAGACCATATATTTACCAAAAATGCTGAAGAAGTAATATAAAAAGTTGGGTATCACATGATCATTTTCAAAAGAAGTATGATAATATCCCCTAGACAATTGAGGGAGGCGATGAGGGAGATTTCTATATCTCCCTCAGAGTTACATCTAAGAGTGTAAAATTCATACCCAGACCTTCTATGTTAGCTTTTTTGTAATTGATAATGTTGGGTATAAACAAGTTTATCTCATGATTCCTCACTATCATGTAGGTGGGTGTTGAACATCAGTTACCAGATGGTTTACTACAACCATTGGGGTTCTAGGGTAAGCGTAGGATAGTGTTTCAATGTATTTAGTGATTATAATTACAAAAATATGAATAATTTAAAAAAACTATATAGGTGATCATAGATATACTCAACATGTTTAATAAATTATTTTCCTTTTGATAGAAGTTTTTTTAGATAGATTGGGATGTATGTACTTATAGGACATAGTACATATTCATGGAGTTGCATAAAAACTTGTTTCTAGCCATGAAACTTGATCCACCTCTTGATTATGGAGAGTATTTTTGGAAAAAGTTTGGACTTAGTTACATATGACCATAGCCTTCCACCACTAGAAAGATGACAAGAAATAGTGGATAATTATGGTCTTGAAGGACATGCAATGAAATTGCAAGTCATATTTTGGTTGTATTTGGGGGGATCATCTACCCCTGAAATGTTTAATTTATATAAATATTTACCATTCTACCATTCGTATGGAGGAATTATAGTAATTGTATTAGATATTCTATAGGTCATAAATTTTCAAGATAGAGATATAGAGATAGAATTTGTTGTCCCAAAGATGGTTAGAATAATGAAAAAATGTAAAGATCATAAAATAATTTATGAGGACTTCCTAGAGTCATAGAAAATACTATGATGATTGATGATGGAGGGAATAAATTTTTAATGATGGAGACCATCTGTTCTTAAATGTTTCACCTCAATTATGTCTAAGAATATTTAGTTGAGGAATAAATCTATATTTATGGTTTATCAACCATTTATAGGTATAACAATGAGTTTTCTAGGTAGATAACTTCTTGTCCTTACCATCATAGTTTGAATTAGTGCATTTTTCCTTTTATGTGTCAGGGATGAATAGATACATGCATGACCCATCAAACATTATTATCTTGGGTGATATGAACATTGATGATAAAGGTACATTCATTTAGTAGCTAGAAGTGAACAAGGATCGAAGCAAGAAGATACTTCATGGTTTTTTTATTCCCTTGGTGTGCATTCAGTGGAAGTATATAAACCTCCAAATGAACTTACGATAGTAGGAGAAACTGATGTTACCTTTGTACTCTCACATGTTTTAGTAGGATTTTTCCTCTTCAAGATTAAAATACATGAAATAGATAGAGATTGTAACCAATTTATGATTATATTATAGAACTTTGAAAAATATTGAATAATATTTTTCAAATTTATTGAGTACACACAAATAAAGGGGGGAAAGAATCTGGAACCCATTGAAGACATAAGAATGGATAATGTTGATCTAAGAATTATGGAACAGCTGAATAATATAAGTGAAGAATATAGTGGAGTAGGTGTAAATTCATAAATTAATCATGAATTATGAGTTTTTTCTAACTAAATATCTTTTAGGTTTGGGATCAAAACATTGTGTTCCCCATTTTTTATGTTAACTATTGTTTAGGGGGACATTAAATGTTATACACTATGTGGGGGATCAACACACCATGTGATCCTTAAATGTTTAGGTTAGTTTGTATAGGGAGTACATGCCAATAAATCCATGTAACATCATAAGAAATGTTTGTTGGAACACACCCCATGTACTTTATAGAGTATATAGATATTATAGAGAGACACATACCCAGGTGTGAGGCCCGACCTCAACACACAATTTGTCATTTAGACATGTTTTGTATCTAAATAAGATAATTTTATTTGATATAGTAGGAAATAGGTGAAATTAAATTTAGTGTGACACATTGTGTACCCACATGAAAATATTTTTTATACTTTACAGGGGTTGTTGTGGCCCTTGACCCCTAAGAGTGCAGATTCAATTTCAATATGGATACATTCCCTTATAATAGCTTGATTTTCATTAGTCTAACCTCATAAGGGTTAGGTGTGTAATATAGTCCTATGATTTGGATATAATATCCCCTCTGTGTATTAGAGCATGTATCCCTCTGTGAGGCTCAGTTTTTGATCCTCATCCATATATTTAACTAGGTAGGTTCAGTAATCACACAATCTTTATAGTGGTGTTTGATCCCCTTCTTATTGGATTATTCCACATGGGGAAAATTTTCCCCAAATGCCCATGTTTTCATCTCCTATCTATGTATTGTCCTATTTTATGTTTTAGTAAGGTGTAATATGATCAAGAGTATATCTCAAATGAACCCTCTCTGTTCCACCATGATTTATCATGGAAATTCTTGCTGAGTACATCTTATCATATGAGTTCCAATAGTTTAAACATGGTAAATGAACTAGAAACCATATAAAAGTGCTATCATAAAGCCTTTAAAATAATCTCCCTTAGAGAATTGAGGATATAATTCACCGTGAGACTCACAATCATCCCTTTCAATATATGAAATATCTATTTTATCTTTAATTCTATTGTTATTTAGAAGTGAATCCATTTTTTTATGATTTGTGTATGGTTATGTTAGGGTGTCCTATTTGGTTTCTTTATACTCACACATGCATCAAATCCACCCACACATGTCACATCTTTTAAATATAATGGACCTCCTGAATGATTTATTGGTGGACCAAGAAAAAGGTGGATCTTATTAGTGCATGAAGGACCGTGGATAGATCATGGAGATTCATTTTGGTATAAGCCCTCATTTTTTATCATCTCAAAAACTTTAACAATATTGGTGTGTTTGTATTCCACCTCATTTTCCTTTCTATTTTTTTCAGACATACTCTGATATAGGATGTCTTTATTTTATTCATGAATTGTATTCCTATGAGTTATCCCTACCTACTACATTACTTTGTTTATGAGGAGATGTGTGCATGTTTATATGAACTTATGGATAAGGATTACCATGTGTGTCATTTTTCAACTCAACACTAGCCACCAACCCTTTGACTATTAAAATATGGTTTGGGGAGTCACTTTTGGCTCATTACTTTCTAGGCAGGCCATTCTGCGTCAGGTTGTGACACAAAAAAATGTATCGATAACCATATTTAGGAAAATTCAATTTGAAAGCATAAAATGAATTTATTCTCATTCCATTAATATATAACATGATTAAATTAATATATATTCATGCAATTGGATATATAATAAAATTATTTCATAGAAATATTTCATCAATTTTGATTAATTTAGCTTATTATGATTAAAATACATTAAACCCATAAAAACCGTTTTATAAAAAAACTACATTTATCTTAATTTCAAACCAATTTATAATTATTGTTTGATTTATTATTAATTTTATGAAGGAAAACTTTTATACAAATATTTTATTATATTTTTATTCCCATTAAAACCCTCAAAAATAATGACTAGGTCATAATAGTCATATTTAAAATAAATTCAATAGTATATCATGGTTCATTTAACCATGTTGGTATGTATATTAGAAGATATTGAACACAATAAATCTATTAAATATAAATATTTTCTAGAATCTGGGGTGTTACATTCTACCGCCCCATTTAATTAAACCCTCATAAATTTTATCCTTTTTATAAAAAAGGGATAAAATTCATAATCAATTCCAAGTAGTGAAAGATAAATATATAAATATGGAGATAAATATTTTTTAATATACATAGATGACATTTCCAACTAAAAACACGTTAATTTATAGTTTAAGACTAGGAAACTAATAATTTACTAAATTATTGTATTATAAATCTCATTATTTTTAATTGGTTTCAAACCTTATACCTATATAGTTAAGTTAAATATTTCACATATGAATTGAAATACATATCTACCAATTTCTATAGATTGAGGAATTATTTTACCATTGAGATAATGAATGCGATAACATAGTTACATGATTTATATCCATAATTTCTTCCAGCAGTTGTCTTTTGAGCATTTTTCACCCACTATTTTAGAAAAAATAACTACGATTAATTTCTTATACCTGGAGCATTAAAATTAACATCTAATGGATCCTATGATCTAATAAATAATGAAAATGTATTCTTATTTTCTTTATATCATTAAAAACCCAAAATGGTATGGAAAATATAATAAAATAGTTAATAATGATAAACCTTTATAAAAAATTAATACACTAATATTCAAAACGATAATAATGACACCCAAATTTTATCCACTATCATTTTTTTAATAAATATACTTAAAACCCTTAAAAATATTCCAAACAAAATTTAAATCACAAAAAATAAAAATTATTTGATCAAATATTTTTCTACCATCAATTTAAATTTTATACCCAAAAAAAATAAATAAATTATAAACTCACAAAATAAAAATGTATATACCCCTATCATATATTCTCCAAAATGTTTTAATAATATCTAAAAATAACCAAAATCACTATAACATTGCAATAAAAACTGATGTAATTCTACAAGTTAATTCAATCAATATTCCACAAATAAAATTCTATCATAGAAAATAATATTTTCACATATATAATATAATTTTATAATATAGTGAACTTACTAAAAAATAAATTTAATAACATAGTCAACAAATAACATTTCAATCTCATGTACTCCCACAATCAGATAACCACTTTATTCCCAATGACAATAATTACCTTTTCATTAAAGAACATATTAAACATAAATGTTGAGTGATTATTTAAAAATACGATCCCAAAAATATTTTTCTTAAATATCATCACACTAAATAACATGGTAAACATGAGGGTTATATATACTTTAATGATATATTAATAATTATTATACATTTCCAAGAATATCATCTTACGATTTAGAATATCATAAGATAAAATATCATAAAGATATCTATTAGTTTAACTTGTAATAATTTTTTATTATCTAATTATAATATATTCCTAACCTCTTCATTTATCTATACCCTTATCTAATATCAACTGAGATAGCTTGAAACCTATTCATATAGATCATCAAGTAAAATTGTATTCTTCATATATTATCTTCGATACTAATTGAAACGATCTAATTTTTACCATGCATAATTTCAATATACATAGACAATATAGAGTAACTAACATACCCAATACCATTTAACATTACATTTATATATAATTAAAGAAAACCCTTAACCTAAAACGCCCATGTAATTCTCCTCCAAGGAGTATTCTTTATATTATACAAAGATCTTCTTGATCTATATAGACTTCAACATCTACCACTAAATTTTCCACACTGAATTACCTTATATACCCATCATACATAATATCATTCTTCATAACCAAGGTAAAGTTGAAACAAAAGACAGGGTGAGTTTAGAAGTACCATAAAGGGTAAATGGGGGAGATATTAATCAGTGACCATATATAATAATAACATATAAAAATTGGTATGGCATCATGATAACTACATACAATTTTCATACCCAATATTTTAAAAATCATAAAAATTTATTAATTTTATAAGGATTTTTATATCAATATACAAGATCCATAAGAGTGAGGTGTCATCATTAATCAATCAAGAGATACCAAAACATATTATAAGAATTATAAAATGTGATGATAATTGTGGCACAATCATAGGAAAAGAAAATAATTTCATTATTCACAATTTACATCCAAGAACATCACAATGGAAAAAGTCTCATGTTGAATTTGGATAACTCTTTATTTGATCATTTCATTTGTCAGGGTTCACTCCCAAGACTATCATAGTAGACAATGTCCTATACTGAGGTGGGATCACTCCAATTTCATGTCTATATTGTATCTTGAGTTATAAATCATTACCAAATTAGTTTTACTTATTTAATATACCCACCTTTAACATAATGAAAACCATACACATGTGTGGCACAAGATCATAAATACATTCCACAACAAAACATATAATAACCCATGGAAAATAAAAAGTTTTCATATTAATTTCACCATAAAATAATCACAATTGATCAAAAGAAATAACACATAAATTAACATTAGATTATATCCCCAGAAAAGAATAAAAATATACATGTATATTTTCACAGATTTAAAATACCTTTAAAATTAAATTCTAACATTTACAGGAAAACAAGGGAAAAAAATTTCCTTAGGTATATTTAAAAATATATTTTTCTATAATATTGAGAAAAAAACTTTCATTTTAAATAACCTTCTAAACATTTTAATTAAAATTAAAATAAATGAACAAACGTGACCATAGGAAAAATTATTTTTACAGTAAATGATAAAATATTGATTCCTTTCACACATTGATTAAAATGTAAAAATAATATTACTATTAAAAAAAATTAAAGAAAATTAAATAAGGTTTAAAATGAATAAAAATAATTAAATCATTTTATTAAAAATATTTTTGAAAATAATTTTAGAAAACATGGATATAGAGGTGAAGTATTCTTTACTAAAAGGGAATAAAGTCGGTATTTATTTAAAAATATAAATAATTTTATATACTAGAGAGTAGATACTAAAATTAAAATATGAATAACCTATAAATAACTATATGAGATGAAAATATATTGGTATTAATGGATATGTATCATATAATTTCACTCAATTTGAATTTAACTTATATCATCTCTGATGAAATGATATTGTGACATAAATATATCACTACATTGGTAATCTCCACATCAAAGATTCCTGAAATAGAGAACTGCACATGGATTTTCAAAAACCCATTTATTTCATGAAAATAATAATAAATTAAATTCATGGTTATAATATAAACCAAAGAAACAAGTTCTGATTAAGGTTTAAGACACAAGGATTAAAAATTTAGGCATGAAACCCATAAATCATGTTTTGTCTTTATTTATACATATTCAAACATTATGTATATTAAATGTAGATTTATCATAAATTTATTAAAGTTCCATATTAATAAAAATATATATTACTATATATTAGTTATTTATAATTTCCAAGTATCTATTTATTAATAATTGTTTATTAAAATAGTATTCTTATGAAAATTGACATGTTGTTCCTGCATATTTAATTATCACGGTTCCACTACATGAACCTTTTTTATGGTTTTATCATAAAAATAATTATAATAGTGATATAATAATCATATTTAATCATTAAATTAATTTTTATAACCATTCATAAAAGGTTGTGATGAAAAATGAATTAATTAACTTCATGGATATGGTAGTTCATACGTACGCATGAGTAATGTTTCCAATTATTGATGGACAGAACTAAAGAAAGAAAAATAATAATTCAAATTGATAGAATCAATATAATACTTTAAATATTATATATATTTATATATATTCATTAAATCTATCCTTATTACAATTCATGAAAATAGAAAATGAAAAACAAGTTATATCTCTTTGTGGAGGTGGCTGTCTACTCTTATGACTGAACAATATTATCATTTTCTCACGGATGGATAGTTTTTAAGGTAGATAAAATCATATATTTTAATAATAATGATTATTTTGTCACTATAATATTTAAAAATAAATCCATCATTATCAATATCCATGTGACTGTAGTTTGTATGTTGGAATGAGTGATTGTTTTATTTCCCATTAGGATTAAAATGAGATGAAAAGTGGTTATCCCCTGAACATAATAAACATTATTTATATGGAAGATACTTATTTTATTATTCAAACCTAGTTATAGAATATTTAGAGGATGGGTAAGATGAAATAAACATGCAAACACTAAGTTTACAGTTTTACCAATACTTTTGAAAACCTCTTTTGGATAACACCATAAGCAATCATCGGCTTGCCTTATAGTGACTCCAGGTCCTATAGGACTTGCGTAGTGAGTTTATTATTGTATTTTGGTTGGTATATCCCCATATAATGTTTTCAAAATGTTTTAATAAGTAAGGGGATGAGTTTCCCCTCAATATGTGAGGTAGATAGAAGACTTTTAAATACATGAAACATTAAATCTAATATATGTATAAATCATGAAATTTTGATAAAATGATTCATATATTATATTATAAGGATTATAATGTAAAAATATAATCATAAAATAAATTTTATATAGGTTTTAGTGTCATATTAAACCTAATAATTTGGTTTAACTCATCCCATTAACTCTGTTTGACCTTATGTAAAGTAAATATATTTTCACTCTTCAAGGATCACAAACGAAATATTAAAAATTCCATGAATAAAATGAATAAAACAGGAATAATATTCCAAATAAATTCCAATGAACTAGTTTCAATATATTATTTTTATAATTTTTTAACAATTTATAAAAAATTTTAAAACAACAAATACTATTTAAGGTCATTTTCAGTACTATTCACATATCTTAACATTAATAGAATCAATATAAAAAGTAATTAGAATATGAACATGTTAACTGTAAATTATATATATTATTTATAAAAAAAATCATGAAATATCATAATTCATCCATGAATTGTTTCTTTTAATGTATAAAACTTATTTACTTGATTTTTATACTATTATACAAGCTCCGCATTGGCATTGCGTAAGTTTTCATGAAAATTATACAATCTCTAATAATTTAAAATAAATTAATATAATAAAAATAATTAAGTAATATTGAAAACTACAATTTGTTATCTTACATTTCATGTTTTTATCCCTATGAAATCATATTAGATATGTTAAATGAAAGAGAGTGGCATTTCCAAATATTTCTTAACGTAATATAATTTAAAGGTCTTAGTCAAAGTCTTGTTTCACAAGAATACCATATTTTATAAGGTAGGAAGGTTATGGTGGATTTAAAAGAAAAAAATTAAATATATTCAGCTGTTGGTTTAATTTTGAGACCCTCTTTCAACGTTTTGAACTCAATTAACCAATTTTACCCATTACTATTATGATTAACTGTTTGTATAGTTACTATTCACAATGAAAAGAAACTATATTGACATATTTAAAAAATTTTACAACTCATAAATACTCATATTAATTACATTTTTTATGATTCAATATTCATAGGAGGAAAAAATAAATTTTAATATAACCTCAAAAAACACAGTGAAAAACTTTTTTGATAAAAAAAATTTGTTTTTAAGCATAAAAATGATTTTATAATAAAATATGACTAATGTAGATTATGTTGGAGTTAAATGAATTAATAATACTTAAATGAATATTATTTTAATTTAAAACCAAATCTTAAATATATTATTAATTTTAAATTAATTTTTTAAATAAAAGAAATGAGAGTATTTTAAAAATCAGTAATTTTCAATATTCGCTAAAAAATTAGTCTCCTCAAGAAAAGAAATTTTCCAAAACAAATTTATAAAATTATTCTTTAAATTTTATTACCATTTATTTAAAAAATATTTCTTAAATTTTTTTAAATTAATTATAATATCCCCGTAAAAAATTTAATCAACTCAATTTTTTGAATAAAATGTATTTTTGAAGCATAAAACGAAATTTTTATCATTCCTTTTCTAAAAAAAATAATTAAATGAATATATATTATTTAAATTGATTATATAATATACGTAATTCCTTAAATTCATTTATTAATAATGATTAATTTATTTTATTTAGATAAATATGTATTGCACACCGAAAAGTGGTTTTATGAAAAATATATCTTTTCCTTTAAAATATTTTATATTCATTTATAGCCAATTTATAAAAAATTTATGATTCATTGTTTCTTTTAATAAAAATCAATTTTCTATATATATTTCATAATATGGTTGTTCCAATTCCTACCATAGAAACCAACATCTAGGTCATAATAGTCATAATTAAATATTATTTCATTACTATATCAGGGTTCATTAGAGATCAGTTTTTTGTGTATCATAAGTAATCAAATGAAAAAAATTATTAAATATAAATATATATTCTATAATATTTGGGTTTTATATATATAAGGCTGGGTAATATTTATGTTCAGGTTTTCAGACTCCCAAGAAACTCACAAGGCTAGCACACTTGGGTTGGTAAATCGTGTAACAATAGTTTTGTTGCAACTGGATTGGAATACCCAACCTACACTACTTGGAAACATGGTTAAGAGAAAATTTAAACATCTTGTAAATGGATTTGAGAATTTTTGTAGCACTGCATATGAGATACATATATTCTTTTCATAAATATGCATTGCAACCATGTGACACCCAAAACTCTTCAAAATTTCTGGATTATAAACCTAAAATTATAGAAAACATTCACACCCCAATAAATAAATAAATAATGTAAATTATGGATGTGAAAATATTTGGATAAGTTTTATACATCATAATGAAAATTGGGTGAGGTTTCTCCCTATTTTTTGGGGGTTTTCAAGGATTCCTTTAGGTGAATGACACTCTAATGTGGAACCTGGTATGGGTCACTCACTATACCATTGATTAAATAATAGGACGTGGTCTTAACAAAAAAAATTAACAAAATGAATAATAAGGTAACCAAAGTTCCCTAATTTTAAGTTAATTTCCATTATTTTTAAGTTTAATTTAGCTTCCTAAGGGGTTTGTAGACTAGGGAATGAGAGTAAGGCCAACAAAGCTTCATGGTGTCTCTTTATATTCTATAAGATAATTAAGGGATAATCCCAATGGTCTTATTTCTCAATAAAATATAGGACTTTGGTGCATGAGGGTATAACATGGTATATTGTTGTGTTGCTTTACTTGGGAACAATTGGATGGGTTCACAAGTTGTGAATATGTGTAAATATGGGATCACCAATCTTGGGAACACTGGTTTTTTCTGTGAAATTTTCTTAGAAAACATAGTGTGTTAGGTAAATAAATTGGTTCTTACCTCATGAATTATTATCCATTCCAATGTGTTCATCATTTCCGAAAATGAAGTTCCAATAGTTGTGTGGGTAAGTATATAATTTCATTACAAGTCATTTATTTACTAAGAATGTGACATGTAACTCCACATTATTTGTACCCCACATAAATCATGGCATGCCTTATGTTCAACTACAAGACTTCATTACACAATTTTTATTGAATATCGACAAAGAGAAACTTCTAGATGAGAATAAATACACATGTAGCTAGTTGCATATTTTATTTAACACACCATATATCACTCATGGTACATGTTGAGACTAGAATGTAATATAGATCAATATGTGGATAATTAAAGTGACATGTTTAGTACATAATGTCTAGATGGTTATAAACATTTTGTGGAATCTTTCATTCAAAACCACATACATACCGTGTAATTTTCAATATTTATATTGGATAAAAATCATTAATAATTGTTATCTAGGTAAATTTTAAAACTATATGACTTGTAGTGGTCATCATAGATGTTGTGTAATTTATACTTTTTTCCAACATTAGATATCATCTATACTTATTCTATATCATGTGGTAATACCTTCCATTAATACTATGTGTATTAACTCATGGAACAATGCACCATGTATATCGTGACATGTTTTGTCGGCATAAATGTCATGTATGTACACAATAAAAAACAAGGATCATATAAACTGTATTCTACAATAAATATCGAATGACATATAATGTTAATTAGACACATAATGTACAGATTGTGTAACCTCTTGTTTTTACACAGTGTATTAATTTAAATTAATGAATTTTATCTAATTTAGAAAGGATACGCAACATGTGACCTTATCCATACACACTATGTATATAAATAGTATAAATTTAAATTAATTTTTTTATAATTTATTATAAATAATGTATTATTAGTGTCTTATTTTAATTTACGAAATTTTTAGACAAGATATTATTATATAATTATAATTTATTAATTCAAGTAGATATATCTTCAAAATAAGTAATCGATATAAATAAAAAATTAAATATTTAGTGGTTTTATGTTGTGGGTATTCATGAGCATGACTAACCTTTGTATGTATTGGTTTTATATTATTTTATTATTTCATAGTTTCTTGTGAGAATTTATTTTTAAAATAAATATATTGATATATGAATCCTTCATTCCTACTTAAGTATGGTTTTATGCATCCATTGTTTATTAAATGTAATCTTAAACCCTCGGTAAATCTCTCCTATGAGAAAGTAAATATTTTTAATGGATGGACCTCCCTACAACACATGGAGACTATTTAAGACCCAAGACAAATTGAAACCGAACAATGTGATACACTAGTTAATAGAGGAATTTGAAGCTCGAGCTACTCACCGTCTTAAAGAGTTATTTCACCAAGGGTCGTGGTAGGTTTGTTTTCACTTGATAAAACAACTAGTAGATAAAATATCAAGATAATATCATTTTTTTATCATTTAATGGTTATATATTTTTTTATACGATTCTTGGTTTAAATATATGAATAAACACAGACATATATAGTAAATAAATTTATGACATTTTTAAGATGAAATGATAGAAAATTATGAATAAATTATTTAATTTGGAATGTTAAATTATTTATATAAAATCCATAAGATATTAATAATCATTTGATGTATAAAATAAAGAATATTTTTCAGAAGTTAAACAAAATTCCTCTAGAAAATATAGAATCAGTGAACTCCTTCCATCACATGAGTTTAATTATTACCATAGATAAGTTTATTAGTTTATCCCTTATCTGGATACCTTCATTTATTGCTGATTTATAATGAATGTATTTATTTTACATAACCATGTTAGCATAAATAATAGTTTTCTCTATAATACATGGTGCAACATGAATTAAAGCCGTGATGAAATCCATGTTTATCCTTCTAAGGTTGGGAAGTCTACCTAATTGAATAAAGGAATATGAGTTAATTTTTTTGGAATATAACTCAAACAAAAATACCTTTCAATTATTTCATACGGCCTCATATAGGGTCATTTAGTGGTGAATATAGATGTTTTCAACTAGAATATCATTGTCAAAAAATATTTTGATGCCAATTTTGAGGGTTCTTGGGTTTTAATAATGTTTTGGGAGACTAAATATTATTTTATTTCATAAAAATTATTATCAAGGTGAATTTGTAAAATATTATATTATTTATTGTATAAAATGTATATCCATTAGACCACATCACTATCTCTACGATTTATCTGGAATAAAAGTTATCACTCTTCTAGTGTTAACTTATAGGAATATTACAAGAACTTATGCATTGTAATACAACAAGATAAGAAGTTTCAAATACAAGATTCCCCAGTTCCTACTGATCCAACTAAGGGTTCAAGTTGTAACAACCCGAACTTTGGAGTAATATTTTTGTTTCTTGAAAATGTTTGTTTTAAAGTGTCCCATTAGTTAATACTATATAATTATAAATTGAAATTTAACTATTAGTTTTTGACTATTATATGACCACTGGTTAACTATAAAAAAAGATAAATATGACCGTTGGAATCATTAATAATTTTGACATTATAATTATTGGTTATAATTATAAATGACAATGGAAAAATTAATTCTGAAAGAAGATTCAATGGCCTCGTCCTGTATAATAAGGCCAAAAAAAGCTCATTTTTCATATCTCGGAAATAATGTCTCATTACTAGGATTCTCTCATGACCAAGAACATGTCGAGATTCAATAGGTTAAACTTGAACGAAATTTCCGGTGAGAAAAGTTCATGTTAATAGAGGTTACCACCAGGGAGATGTTATTTGAGCTACCCCAAGAGTCGGTCACCCTCTCACACCTTACCCATCGGTCTTATGTAGGTGTTATAAGGGGTTACACAATAAGGCATTAGTTACATAATCATTAATAACTTTTTATATATAAAATTCTTATCTCATCAATTCATTTATGAGAATAGATTTTCATAAATATATAATGAATTAGATAAATTGATTTTTCAGGTAAAATTGTACTTTTTAGAAATATATAAACTATAATATTAAAATTAGGTGTTATTAATAAATTTATTATAAAAAAGTTATAAGAACACTCCTTTTAATTATTATTGATGATTATATTTATTCATTATTTTTTTACTCTATAAATGATTAAATATTCAGTTTCATAATATTTATATTTTAATTTGATAAAATTGAAATATTATTTTTAATATAAGAATTTATTTTGATGAATTATTGAATTTTTCGAATAAATAATATTTTAATAAAATATTATTATATAATTTTTCTTAAATATAAATGATCACATAATTTTTCTGAAATCAAATGTTACTTTTAGTAATGTTTGAAAACTGTTTTTGTAATAAACCATCAATTTTATGTAAATGAGAATTTTTTATTTAAAAGTAGAAATTCACATATATAGAAATTTATTTTTGATTAAATGAATATTATTTTTGGAATCATGACGTCAAAATTATCCAATGGTAAATTTTACATAATTTTTTTGAGACAATAAATTATTCGTGTAAAAATTAAATAACATATCAATATATAATGTGTTTATAACATCATAATGACCCAATATTGATGTAATAAAATATAAAAAGTCGTATATTAGTCTAATATATGTTTTACATTTAAATAAATTGACTTTATATTTGTTTTATTAATTTTATAATGCTTTAGTTTACCCTCCAAGACTTATAAAATATTTTAACATTTTAAAATGGTTTCCTTTAGAGTGTGACTCACATCCACATAGGCAAGCCTAATATTTTAATATTTTAGTACCTTGGAATAATAGAATATTTTATAATCCTTTGGCAAAAACCATGGGTAAAAACCATGAGATGGTTTTTTTATTAGTTTAATGTGTAGTGTCCAAAACGTAAATGATAAAGAATTCCCCCTCCTTTCCTATATAAATCCACCCAGAATCCCATTTCTCTTCACTCAAAACATTTGGAGCCTAGCGAACCTCTTCCCCATACTCCTTAGAGTCCCCCAAAGGTTCCCCCAAGCTCAAAATAATCCTATTCGAAGCCATTGGGATCACACATCGATGTAAGGGATCCTTACTTTTCTCTCCTCCTTTAAAATTATGGCACCTTATTTCAATGTTTTTTATGTAATTTTGAATGGTTATAATTTAATTAATTTATAATAATTATATTACTATAAATTTTATTTTATTTTAACAAGTTATTATTTATCCTTAATCATTTTGACCCTTACTTAATCCATTACTATGCCGAAATTTTGTAAGGGATCTTTCACCCTCCTCTTTTGTCATGAATTCATTTCCATGTTATGTCTTTGAATATCCTTTATTTCTATGTTGAGATATGTTATTAAATGTCTTAATTACTTTAATTTTTATGTATAAATTATTTTGGTCCCTTACACTCTCATTTTTTCCTCATATGAACCCTTATGTGCACCAGTTACCATGCTGAATTTTCATATGGAATTCATTCTTTTCTCATTTTTATCCAAGTTTATTTATGTTGTCATACATATTTTAGTTCAATTAAAAATGTTAGGGTATGATGTCAAACCTTATACATACTTCTCTCCACATTTTCTAATGATTATATACCATTTTCTCTCTCATTAATTCTTTTGGTGTACACCCATTACCCTGTTGAAATTCTGTAAGGGATTTCTCTCTCCTTATTTTCATTCAAATATTTCTCCCTTATTATGAATATAAATTCCATTTTCTATTTTGGGATATTATGTTCCATAATTTATTTAACATCTATTTAATGTATAAATTATGAGAATCACATTTCTCTCTCATCAAACCACCTTTTGGATTTATTTATGATGACATTATGCTCTCGAAATCACACCATGATTTTCCACGAAAAAATCATCATGTACTGAATAAAATACCCATTTTTCTATCAAGGGTATTAACCATTATGAACATATACACATTTAATGGTACTTACATGTTTTTATTCAAAAATCATTAATCTTTTAATAACTTATGATGTTGAATAATTCCATGTTATATGATTCATGTGGCACACTTTTGCATGAAATGAAATGTTTATAAAGGGTGCTCCTAGATAGGACTCTAATGCATTGGTTAATGATTATTATCTTGATACGCCTTGTGTGATGAGGGATTACACAAGATAATTAAATTTCAATTAGTTTTTACTAATTATAATTCTATTAATATGAGGGTTTAGACATTCTAATTCATGTGCAATGAGACATGGATCATGATATTATTGTGTAACATGTCATTGCCACATTTCCAAGTTATGATAATCATGCTATATCATGCCTTTATGTTCATGTTTCTATTTTTATCCATTGATATAACTATTTTCTAACATGTTTTTTATTAATCATGTTATCCCTTGTTTACTCCCTTATTAGGATTTATAGCTCAACCTTTTCTTATGTATGTCCTTAGGTTATCCCATTCAAGACTACGTACAAAGGAATAATGTGGTCATATAAAAGAAGTTTTCAATGAATATGTTGTATTTTATGTCTTAAGTTGTTATTTAATGTTCCTTATTTCCTAATAAA
The DNA here is from genome assembly GCA_963277665.1 of Viscum album. Lineage (NCBI taxonomy): Eukaryota > Viridiplantae > Streptophyta > Magnoliopsida > Santalales > Viscaceae > Viscum > Viscum album. Next base: position 1,376,751,649 of record OY728147.1, on the reverse strand, counting down.
CTAGAACAATTGATCCTAAGAGTTGTATTAAGTGCATGTTTGTGTAATAAATCATATTAAAATGTGACATAAAGAGCAGGGTTGTTATACAAGTGGGGTTATACAAAATACTTTCTGGAAACACATAGATGATTCATTGAATGTTAATTGCCACATATTATCATACATGACTTGTATTATCCAAAATAATCACGAATTCATGGACTCGTACATTCTGTTTCCTCATCTATATGATCTATATCAGGACAAGTGAATACAAAAGAGGTATAAAATATAAAAGAAACTTTTTATATTCATGTTATAATAAAGATTTCCATCTAGAACTCATTTTGTTATATTAATTTTTCATATTAAGAATTTAAAAATTCCTAGAATCAATATACCATTGGAATTGTGTATTGGCCATATAATCTCCTAACTTCCCCCAATATTCCCAAATATTATCTTGAATTTCATCATAAAAACATAGAAATACACCATCAAACCTCTTGACTCTGATTCTCCATGTGCATAAAGACATGCAACGTAAAAAAATTATTCCTATAGTGAAAAGTTTTAAAGAAAATATAAAAGTTCAAATAAAATTTTAATTTCCAAAACACCATTGGCTTCTCTTCCAATAATAGATATATCAAGGGGTGGATAAAGAGTAGGATTAAATATATTTTGGATCTACAAAAAAATTGCACCTAGAGATTACAATATGTATTTAATCTTGAAATAAAAACTATATTAAACATATTATGTCACATGAAACAGGTAATTGAAATAAATCTATGGTACCTTTTATAAAGATAATAATATGTATTATATAAGACCCTTATAGTGTAAATATTGAAATTTAAAAAATAAATAGAAGTAATTTTATTTTTAAATATATGTAGAGAGAGAAATAAAAGTTTATGTTAAAACTGATTTAATGATAAATTTAATTATTATAGTTGAAATAATAATAAGATCAATTTTTTCCAAAAAAAAATTATAATCTTAAAAATTTCCCTTTTAGGTTTAATGAAATTATATTATAAAAAATTGAATATATTAAGATTTAATTTTCATTAAATATAATATTTATATAAATTATAGATTAAAAATAATTAATTTTTTATTTTATTGGAAAAAATAATAAAAATAGTTAATATATTAAAATCCATTTTTCTATTAGAAACTATTTTTTATTATATTTCAATCATTCTTTTAAAATTTAAACTACTAAATTTTAGAGTTTCAAAATGAAAATATAAACATTATATTGGGATTCTTCATTTTTAAATTATCTTAGGGTAATTTGTTTATATTTAGAAATATTTGATTTTTATGTGAATCATATATAAAATTTTTATTACTACTTTTTTTTATTGATATAAAATGAGGTGAGAATGAATTAAATTATTTGACAAAAATGTCATGAAAAATATGAATTTATGGACTAATATTATTCCATTAAAATACAATATGAAATTTAATATACTCATGTTTAGGAAATTGAAATAGAAGTTATATTTAATTTAATAATAGCTAGTTTTAGTCTATTTTATTAAAGTGAATATGCAAAAGGTTTTATTTGTTTTTGGATCGTTTTTAAAGTCTTAAAACACTTATTTGGTAAATAATAATTCAATCAATTTCATGTAAATCAGAAACATTGAAAATTTTATCATAACAATAATTTTTTAGCATAAAATACATTTACTCTATAAATGGTTATTAATAGTTATGTGCACTAATATAAAAATTTAGTACAATGACTCTATTAAATATTATATGATAAAAAAATATTTCTTATTTATATTTATTAGATCAAAATTATATAATAATTACAATTTTATTTATATTCATTCAATATAAATTACATAGGTAAAAATTAGTTGTCACGTTAAAAATGGTAAAAATTAAAAAAAAATATCTGAGTAAGATACATAAAAAAATGTTGAAAATGCATGAAAATGAATTTATGTGGATTTATAAACCATAAACGTATACCAAATCCATTATTTTTCATTATTGCATCCATTTGATAGTTGAATAGGGGCTTGTTCTTTTATAGTTAAACAAAAATGCCGGTGTCTCAACATATAAAATGATCTTTAACCAACCCACTTCTCTCCAAAACAAAATACACTAATTACATCTAATACTCTACCCAAATACCTCACAACATTGACATATTCATCCTAATTTTTCTGGTATTCTCAAAATTCCAAATTTCAAGGGCTTAAACATTTTTGAAATGGTGTATTCCAAGGAGGAAGGTAAAAGTTCCTAATTACTCCTTTTCCATTACAATTGTTTTTTTATTCATTCACCACCATATGATATATTTTATCCTATATATTATATTAAAAAGTATTATTAATATACTAAAATTTTATAATTTTTCTTTAATAATAACTAATTACCCTTCCCTTTTACTTGGAAAACAAAAATATTGTCCCGTGTATATGTATATTAACACCTCAATTAATTACATTTTGTATTTTACATCACCACCATTCATGGATGGTTTGGGAGGTTTTATTAAAGAATTAATATTATATTTATAATTTTAATATGTTTTTCTTATTATAAAACAATTCCATAACTTCCTCTTGTTCTTTGGAAAACAAACCCATCGCACGTGTGTACACATGGACTACCACAAATAAAATGGTGATGTGCTTCATTTGTCATATAGCCTTTGGTTATTTATAAATATATCTTTAAATTTTAATCATTACCAAAAAATATCTAAGAATAATAAAATTTCATCATTATTAATTATATTAGTCCAAAACAAATGTCTTATTAATCATATTCACCCATACATTATAGTGTGTTCTTGTTTGGGCACATTTAATAACCTAGATGAACAATGATATAAATTTATATCATAGAAAAATATGAAAACATAAATACTACTTTTATAATAAATTAATGATAAATAATGTGTGTTTCTTATTTATGGATATGTTCTAAAAAAATTTAATATATTATTTATATACCGCCATTTTGTTCATTAAAAAAATTAAACAAGATCATCATCGAATTTGTCCTCATGTATCATTACATAAATAATTATGAAATGAAATTATAAAATCATAAATAATTATGAAAAACTATTCAAATACATATAGTGATCACATAAAAATGATAATTTAATCCCCAAATAATAATCAACACTTTCATTACAAAACAAATAGTAATAAACAAAAAATACTATAAAACTTCTAATAAATAAATATAAATAACTAATATAATAGTAATAAATGATTTTTAAATATGTTTATAAAAGGTAATATGTATAAATATTGATCTTAAATAAGTGATTACTATATTTATTTTCTGTACTAGTGGTTAGAGAATGTTTTATTTAGCAGCAGTAAAGGTAGGGGTCCTTGTCTCAATTTTAACACATTGAGATACATTTCATATTATGCACCTATTTTATTTAACATGGTGTATATACTACATATAATTTATATTGTATAATTATTCCACTTAAATTTGTTTTATTTTAATTTCTATTTTTTTATCTCTTTCACGAGCAATCAATTATAATGTTACCCAATTCCTAATGGTTTTTCATAACTCAATTTATTTTTATTGAGTTATTATGATTTTTCCTAATCCCCCATTTTTCTATGTCGAATATTTTAATTTATGATTTTATAATATTTTATTTTTACAATAATTTATATAGATTTCAAATTCCCTCTTATGAAATCATTTTTTAAGGATTGTTTCTTCAATTGTTATGATATTCATAAGGTATTTTTTTAACATAAACTTTTTATCTTTGGGTTATATTGTTTCTTCCTAAACTTCACCCATTTGATTAAAATATATTATTCTATTTATCTATTTATCTATAAATATATAAATACATTATATTAATATTTCATGAATCACACATTAAATACCATTTAGAAATATTCCATTGGGGGTTTTAATTTTTGTCAATCAAATTTTTGATCATTTCCTATGTGAATCTATTCAAAGTGGTATTTTCATTGAAATTGTTTCTCATTTATATCAATAAACTTCAATGTTTTTGTGTTTCACTTGTGATATTATATAATATCCCAACAAGGCCCTCCAGGATAGCGGAAGGCTGAAAATATACTTTCTTAAGCCTGCCTCCATGGGATAGGGGCTAGAGACATGTACCTAAAGGTATAACTAAAATTGAAATACTTTTCCTAATGTACATGTAGGTAATAAGCCAACCATATCCATGAAAAAGTTTATATGAATAGTTATAAATTAAAGTGACATATAGATTAAAACCCATGCATTTAACAATATCTAGGTAATGAAAAATAGTGGGAGAGAGTAAACCAAAATGAATGAGAAAAAATATAGTCCACCCCCAAAAGATATCAAAACCTTACAATAACTAGAAATGAAATATTGGGAGAGCCTAAATATTGAAATCTATGGCTTTAACAGCATACGATTTCAAATAAACCAGAGTGTCCCTGTGATCCTCTGAAATAACCACAGACCTATCTGCCATCTACATAAGACATGATACATGTCGGAAAATCCCATATAGGGGTGAATATATACATAACAAATAGGATTCCCCAATAAGTAGAGGGTAATCAATATAAGAAACAATATAAGTAGTCATCTCAACCCAAAACAAAGGAGAAATAAAATACAACAAATATATACATTCACTCTCATATGAGAACGCAATATAACAGAAAAGATGGATATCCATCTCAAAGACCACTCTAAGATGATAATTAATCCAACAGTTATAAAAGGTCCATCAATGATTATAATCCAATAACATGTCTATATGAAGAAGTAACTTCATGGAAAACACGCACCTTTCTAATTTTTACACACTCAAGGAGGTACAATATCAAATAATAGTACCCACGCCCTAGGGAATCAATGTCTGACCACATAGTAGGTAGAGGACCCACACCCCAATCCCTCAAGGGGGTTCCACTCTATAGATATAATATCTGCACCCAAGTCTATTAGGGGGTACCACTTAATAGTTAGAGGAACAATTCCATAGTCCATCAGGGTATACCACTTAGTAGATAGATAAATAACTCACTACTATATTAGGGTGTGACACATAGTAGGAAGTGGACCCACACCCTAGTCCATCAAGGTATACAATTGAGTAGATAGAGGACCCATTCCCTAGTACATCAGGTGGGTTCCACTAAGTAGAAAGAGGTGTGTTAGAGACCCACACCCCGGTTTGATAGGGTATTTCTAACCCTAATATCTCTTTGATGATACTTCCCAATCACATTTATCATTGAGTTTAACCTAAAGAGGAATAAATTTCAAAATACATAACAAAATATCTCAAGATTCATTATGAAAGTCATTATCTCATTCTATATAGAAAAACACTTTGGATAAGAAAATCACAAGAAAAAATTTGATTTAAAACAAAAGTGATATGAAAGTAAGAAGATTTTATATAAGTACACTATTTGTAAGGTGGGTCACGCAATCTGTGACCTCACCTAGCCTCTTGGACATCCCCTCACTAGCACATACCTTCCTGTCCATGTAGTGTTACATCTCATGTAAGTGTACTTTATGGGGTGTCTTGGCCACCTAGTTTCTGCCTGTGTGACTATAACACCCTATGTTTTGATGATCATTTTTTTATGAAATTAAAGTTATTTGATGTATTTTTTTTATTCTACACCATTTTACTCTTACTCAACATGCTACACCATCTTATCTTGTGTTACACGCAACAATGTGTTTCTACAAAACATCATTTTCTTATTATACTTACTGAAACATTAAAATATTAACCTATCCCTCGGAATGGAAGGTATGAACAAGATTAATTGTATAATGAAATTATTTTTTATACATAATTAATTTTCTAATTAATTATAAATTGATGTAAAACATTTTTAAAAAAATATAAGAAATTTTTTTCGAAAAAACTATTTAAATGTACACAAGTTTGTTTTATAACAATAAATAGAAAATAAAACATGGGGGGAAATTTTTTTTAATATATTAATAACATGTTAAATATAGTTTTTAACATTAATATTATCTATATTCTAGATAGTATATAAGAACAAATACAATTTTATGCATAAAAGAAATATTTTCCTGAAGAGACAATTTTACTGCCTTCTAATGATGAATGCACTTTAAATAAAAATTTTATAATTTATAATTTTTATATGAAATAAAATTCTTATTTTGAATTCATATATCCAAATTTAATTTGGAGTAGTTTTTTTATTTTTTAGAAATGTTTAATTTTTTTATGAATAGTGAAAAATATTGCATTTCAATTTAAAAATAAAATTATCATCCAATCTATTCATATAGTTAAATTATGTTTTTATTTGGATTTATAGTATATTTAGACCAATTTTATATCATTTAAACCAATTTAGTTCATTTATTAAATTTCTCATTAAATTTATATTTTAAAACCTAGAAAACTTTTGAATGTTTTCAATTTAAAAACATGCATTGTCATCTGGTCAATGGGATTAGAATTAAACATAATTTTTCCAACTCAAAGATTGAATTTTGGAAAATAGATATAAATGGTTTTAATAATTATTATATTTTTAGTCTAATAATATAAACTTAGTTTTTTTACAACAAATATTATTAATATTAATTGAAATTAATTGTAGTGGTTAAGGGAAAATCGGGTAATTAAGGGTAAAATAATATTATAAGAATTATAAAATTAACCAAAAACATGTCCTAATTAAATTTTAATAGTTATTGTCGACCAAAATCATCTTTGGGATAATTTTATGGCCTCTTAGAGCCGCATGGATGTCCTTAAGGCTTTTATAGTCGTTTATTTTAAGCAATGTCCGATATGTCTTACTCATGTTTCTAATAAGTATTACATCTTTTATATGTATTTGTTAAGAATATATCTTCAAATATAAAAATTCCATTAAAATATAATGTTTTTATATTCATCATGATAATTTATTTTTAAATTTTTGTAAATAAATAATTAACATAAAATACTCCATTGATGATGCAGTAATTGTTTAATTAATGAAAATATCAATTAATGACACTAAAAATATTACAATAAATATAATTTGACATAATTAAAATCATAAAATAATATTATAGGATTTTTAGACATATTATGAATCTATTAAATGTTTTATTTCAATTTTATATTCTTTATTGATATTTTTAAAAGTCACATCATGAATAGTGTCAAAATTGATATTTATGATATTTTTGAATAAATTATATTTTATTAAATGATATAAAATTCATAAAATTATAAACATAGTAAAAATGATTTATATCAGTATTAAATTTTATCCATGACACATTTATGTTTTTTTTTCAATTTATAGTAACTATATTAACCTTTAGCCAATAAGAACACAAGTTTCCTTAGTAAGAGTCAAAGTTATTAAATAAGGGATTAAGCTAAAAGATATGGGTAATAGTGTTACCTAAACATGTCTAGAAATTATTGGATGAATATTATTCTACTTTTATTACCTTATGAACTATTTTTACTTCTTTAATATAAAATTTTCCAGGAAAATTACTTTCCTATTATTAAAATCAAATATAGTTACAAAATGTCACTCTTTTTTTATTTAATATAATTTATGTGTACACATTGGGAAAAAATAAATCTATGAGTGAACGTAAATGTCTATTTGAAAATTAATGAAATTATTTTATTTATATAATTTTACTAAAATTTTTGAAATTATATAATTTCCTAAATTGTATTTTCAATTCTAACACTATATTTATTTAATTAAAAGAAAAATAAAATAAATGACCTAAACAGTATTTATTTTGATATATTTGGGGTTGAGTTAATTTTTATAATGAATTATATATAAAAATAGGAAATTATATTGTTGATTTATATTATTTTATTATAATTCCTACTTTGTGTTGATATATTTTAAATAAAATTAAAACAATAGTTCTAAATTTAACAATAATGACATTTTCATGAATTAATATATTATTAAAGTATTTAAAAATACTTAAAATAATAAATAAGGACAATGGGATGATATAAGGTCTAATGTATCATTAATTGACCATTTATAGTCTTATTTAAACATTATATGTGAAATTTACATCCTATTAACATTAAAAAATGTTGTTACCTTAGTTAAAATTAAAATTGGTTAACTAAAGGTTAATCAAAATGATAAGGTTTAGGACAATAAAAAAACTTGGATAAAATATATTATTTGTTAATATTAAAACCTTATCGAATATTATATCTGAAAAAATTTAATTTTGGGGGTATTGGGATTGATTATTTTATGAAAAATTAATATTTTTTGAAATTTTAAAAGGTCCCTTCACCTCAATTATAAAAGGGAACCACCTCCATTAAATCATATCATAACATTGAGCCTTCTATAACAAACAAAATAGGAAAAAATCTCTCATAAATTCCATATTAACATTCTATAGGTTATTTTATTCCCAAAGTACCAACTCTAGAGTCCTTTACTGAAGATCTAAAAGAGATTATCCGAAGAAGAGGTAATGGCTCTAACTGATCATTCTCTTTGTACTCTTCTATAACCCCTATAAATATATGATATATATAATAAAATAATAACTTCATAATAATAAATATTCTTATATTTTATTATGATTATCAATACACCATTATAAAACCCCTTTCCCATTGAATAAGAAATGAATGTATTGCACGTTTGTACATAGGGATGACTGTCTCCACATATTGATACAATTCATTTTATATCTCCATCTTTCATAGGTGGGAATTATGGTAAATTTAATGTTGATATATGTTAATTTTGAAATAATTATACTTATTTAATTATTATATAATATCTACCTTTTTATCATGTAATATGTTGGGAAATGATAACCTCCCTCATGCGTATGTATGGCTGATCATCTCCACGACGAAATATGACATGTTTTTCATCTATATTTTACATGGATGGTAATAATGATTAATTTAATGAATAAATATGATATAATTAACATAAAATTATTTTTCAATAATAATATTTCATATAATTTTCTTTCTTTTAATGTGATAAGAAAATGAAAACAGCATTTAAACGTACATACGACCGAATCCCTCCATGAACTGTGTATTTTACGTTTAATCTCTAACTTTTTTGAAACACCATAAATAAAAATATAAATGATATATATATATTATGGATATCATTCTCGAGATTATAGAGTCATGCTCTATATAAGAGGACTAGAGATAACAAGTCCAAACATGAATGAAAAACAAAGTGGTTATTTACTAAAATAAAAACTTTAACATATAATTTTTGATAAATAGTAAAAATAAGAACATAATAATATCATATATGATATGGTATAATTAAATAAATTTATTTTATATTTTTACAATACATTTATATTTATTAAACATGAGTTTTTCATGGTTCTGATGGGAGCTAAGATAGAAGGTATGGTATTTCTGACTAACCTTTATTTTTGTGAGACAAATGCCTTATACACTACTTGTGTCTTCTATGTGATGTATATACTACCCATTAAGGGATTTTATGAGTAATATCTAGAATATTATTTTATTTTCATATCCATATAATTTTATTTCATTCATGGGGAATATGATTCTACTGATTATGAAGTTATGGGTATTTATTTTATAGTCTCTTATATATTTGGGTGTATTTATCTTTAAGTCTATTGAAGAATTTTAATCTCAAATGTAAATTATTTTAAAAATAATAATTTTTTTACTGTTTCCATATGAATATTTAATGTTAATTTTACCCATATTTGTGTTTTTACAAAAAAAAATAATGGAATATTTTTTTCATTTTCCAAACATGGTACATTGTGAATTTTTCTGCCAAAGAATGAAATGAATGTTTTTTAGCTTATAAAATATAAATATATTGCTATGATTTCATGATGAATTATTTCATTGAGGCTTCCCTTACAATTCAGCAAGGTTATCTTCAAATAAAAATTTTTCTTTTAAAATTTAGGGTCATTTTCCAAAAAGAAAATACTTTCAAAGAATAAATTATAGTTTCGTCCAGAATTATTCTCTTATGATCTCTCGAAATTATTTTTCATATATGTTAATAATATTTTATTATAATTATATTTTACTAGGGATATGATTGAATCCATATATTCTTATTATTTATTTTAATGGTTTGTGTTTATGATGAAATATATATTTATAAAACCCATTTCATTTCATGGGTTCTTATTTGATGAATGGTTTATGATATTACTGCACACATAATCATGATTTTCATTATTTTCTGGGTGGTACCTATATCTACCACTAAATAATTGTTTAAATATTAATATCTTAAAATATATACATGTATGGAATAGGAGTGAACTCATTTCAATAAAGTACTTTTTCTGCTATGATGGTCTTGGGAGTGAGCCTTGACTACTAAGATGGTCATGGTAGTGAACCATGAGTACCAATATGGCATAGGGAGGGAACTCATACAACTAAGATTGCCTAGGAAAGGATTCATTGACCACTTTTGAAAAAAAATTATTTGATTATATGTATGCCACAATTCCAATTTCTATGTTATTCTCTCATAAAATATATTCCTAGATTCTTAATGAAAATATATGATTTATTCCATCATATTATATTAAGATTTTTTTATAAAGTATATTATTTTAAAAATAAATTATGTACATATTCCTTAGGATTCAATTATGATTGATCTCTGCCTATTTTACCCTTACTCACCATCTGGGATAACCCATTATTGGGTTTCTTTTCCCTGGTATATGAACAAAGATATTAATTATGGTATGTCAAAAAGGGATATTGTTATAAAGGAATTGAAGGTAGAAGATTTGGATGTTATAAGAACTATTTATTTTATTAAAAGTTTCAAAATTCACTAAACTAATATGGTATTTGGGTGTGTAATTGTGTAATGTATGAAATTTTCCATAAAAATGACATAATTTCAATAAACATCAAGCATGGGTCTTTATATTTGGTATCATAGAAAAGGTTTAGTCATACTTTGTAAACTAAGATGAGAAACAGTTATTGATATCCTTTGTAATATTTCTTAGGATATATATAGATATGTCTCTAATGATAAGTTGAATTATTGGGGAATGTATAGGAAAATGTCCTAGAGTTTTGGTAAAGGAATGAGGGAGTGGTTTCCTTGAAATACATCCCTGTCTGGATACAATAAGAGGTTATCAATCTGGCATGAATGTACCAAGGGGTAACATCTGAAAAAAGGTTCTTCAAGGCTGATTCGAACGTAAACTGGTATATGACAACGAGCCTTGATTCACACCTATTTTGACACTCTTGAGGTATATGCTTGGGAATTCCAAAACTTATTATGAATCATCATGATGTATTTAAATATATGTTTTCTATGAATAACCTATTATAAAACTAATCTATCATTGATAAAGGAAGGTGTCATAATTTAGACATCATATAATTAATTTTTCATGATTATGTGGTTGTTTACCATGATAAGTGTCTCTTATAGTTTTCTTTCCGGTTTTAGTCAATAGAGGGAACCCGAATGAACCTGGACCACCTTAAATGTGATGCATAATTTTCTAATGATCATTCGAATGAGATGATAATTGGAGAGAATTATACTGTGATTATTTCTAATCATCTATCACAATATAGGATTTACAATATTATCTTTGGCGATATTCCAAACATGTTGAATAAGAGTAAGATATACTTTTATAAATTTTCACTCATTCAGGATTATAGAAGAAAGAAAAATTGGTTTCTTTCATATCATGAATAAAGGAAGAATAATCTTTGGGAATGACTCAAATGTATAGGAAGATGTTATATCCACATGGAAAAGTTTTATAGAGTGACTAAGTTTTATGTATCTCAATGTATCATTTGTAAAGAAAATAGTCATTAGCCAAATCAGTTTCAAGACCTAGGAATTTACGTTGAAACCAAGGAAGGGCATATTCCATTTCAATAATTAAATTGTAAGGATTGAAGTATTTACGTATTTATATTCTAGAATTATAAATGGTTAATTATATAAGGATTATTTAGTATATGTTTTTCACTATGGATTTTCAATAATTTTAGGAATATTTCTGATGTATAAGAAAATTTATTTAATGTAAAGGTTATATACATGGGAAACACATGATTTAGGGAAAGATAACCCTTATTGTGTTCCTATTGTTGGGATATTGATGTTTGGAACAGAGAAATATTGGATATGAATAAGTGAATTGGATGGTACTGATTACCTTATAACTGATAAAGGATTTTTTGAAAAAAAAATTATTATTATGGATGGAATTATAGTATTTTTTGATTTATGGAATATATCCAATATACATTGGATTAGGGAAACATGTTTTTTTCAATATGGATGTATGATAATTCATTTTATTACCATGTTTTGAGTGAATACATGACAAATTTATCCACATATTTGGAATGTGACAACCAAGAGATACATCATGTTATATGGGGGATCGATGTTAATCGTATTTTGTGATTTTTATTCTAATTTTTTTTCATATTATGATAGGGTTATAAGGATAACTATGTAGGGAAATTTTATATTACGCTTCATATAATGTTTGTTCTATTAAAATATTTACTAACCACATGGAGATTTTTGAATATTGGGTAAACTATTCTAACAACATTTAATTAGTTACAATTTATGATAAATTAGATATTTTATCATATATATCATGATTTATTACTTCTTTAATAAGGAAAAACTTGCCTTAATTTTTCATTAAATAAGTGAGTTTCAATTATCCTAGCATGATAAATGGGAGATTTTACTAAATCAAGTAAGTATATCATCTCATGAAAATTATCCAACCATAGGGAAAGGATCTCCAGAATAAAAAGGTTATCCTAGTACCTTATTTTTATAAGAATCAAATATCCCTTTAGATCATCATATATTTATGGCTTTGTGATTTTCATCTTTCTCCAAACCTTGTTCTCTATCACTTTACATCAGAACAAGATGGTTAGATTTCACTTCCAGGCCTAGGTTTTCACTTTCCACTTATGTGATCTTGTGTGTAAACCCAGTTATATGTTACATTGGGTGACATTTACGTTTCCAAAATTCTGTTTTTAGTATGCTTTAGTACTCATTTTTATGATTTTGGTTTCTATGATAGAATCTTTCATGTATTAAATCTTTGATAACCCAAGATAATTTTATGGGAGAAATTCTTTTTAAGGGGTGTAGAATTTAACGAACTGAGTATTTATGAACCTTTTTTTAATAAATTAAATTTCTTTGATGTCTTGTTTTTTTCAACTCCAATTTAAGATTAATCTATATGCACTTTCATCTTATCTAGCATTACACACAACACTGGGATTCTACAAAGCATCATTTTATTATTATAATTATTTAAACAAGTCAATATTAACCTATAAATTGGAATGGCATGTATGAATAGGATTTAATTAATTATGAAATTATGTTTTACACATAATTATTTAACTAATTAATTACAACTTAAGGAAAAACATTTTTTAAAATAAAATGAAATATTTTTATAAAAAATTATTTAAATATAAACAAGAGTGTTTCATACCAATAAATTATAAAATAACACTTTTTTTATGATATTATTGAAATATATTTATAATATGATAAATATATTTTTCAACATTCATATTATGTGATTTCTATACATTATATAATAACAAATCCAATTTTACACATAAAATTATTATATTTCTAAAAAAAGTCGTTTTGTGTCTTTTTAATGGAGAAACCATTTTAAATCCAGAATTAGCAAATTTTATAATTTTTTTATGAAAAAATTAAAAATTTTCTTTGTAATTTGGATTTAAATATTTACATTCATATAATTTTTGATATTTTTCTAAGAAGATTCATTTTTTATGATGTTTTAAAATACAGCATTTTAAATCAAAATTTCATTTTCATCTAATTTATTAATAGTGTTAAATTATATTTTTATTTAGTTTTAAAGTATAATTACAAAAATTATAATTCAATTAATCCTATTTTTCACATTGGAAACAATTTTATAATAAAATCAGATATAAAAACATAGCAATCTTTCGTATTTTTTTACTTTAAACATTCACTTTGTTGTCTCATTTTCACTATTAGCAATGAACACAATATTCATCTTCTATTAATTTAATTTTTAAAAACTATTTTAAATTTTTTAATTAGTAGGAGTAATTTATTTTTTTAAGATCTAATTAGTTTTTTTACCAAAAATATTTTTAAAAGTAATTAAAATTAATTAGAGTGGTTATGTGTAAATTGGGTAATTAAGGATAAAAATAATATGATTAGAATTATAAAATTTTGCTAAAACTTGTCCTAGTTTTGTTGTAAGTGTAAGAGTCGACTAAAACCATCTTTGGGCCAATTTTATGGCTTCTTTTAGCCACATTGATGGCATTAAGGATTTTATAGTATTTTATTTTAATGAAAGTCAAATATATGTTAATCATGTCTCAAATAAGTATTACAGTTTTTATACATAGTTAGTAAGATTATTTATTCTAAAATAATTAGTAATTGGAAATATAAAATTTTCAAATTATTGAAGATAATTAATTTTTAATTTTTTTGATATAAATAATTAACATAAATGCACTCATAATGAGGAAGGAGTAATTATTTAATTAAGGGAAATATAAATTAAATGATATTAAAAATATTGAAATAAATAAAATATAACATAATTAATATCATAAAAGAATTTTATAGATGTCCTAGACATATTATTACTTTATTTCAGGTTTTTGTTCGATATTAAATTGTGTATTGATTTTATTTAAGATTCATGTATTGAGTAGTTTCAAAATTGACATTTTTGATATTATAGAATAAATTGTCTTCTATTAAATGATTTAAAATTCATAAAAATATAAAAATCAGAAAAAAAGATTCATATAATGTTGAAAATTGTATCCATGAGTCATTTATTATTATTTTATTACTTTATTGTAAATAATTAACCATTCTGTAATAAAAACAAATGTTGTCATAGTAATAATTAAATGGATTAAATGAGGGTTCAATCCATATGTTAGGGGTAATAATGTGACCTAAAATTGTCCAAAAATTAGTGTATGAAGATGATACGACCCTTATCACCTAAATATATAATTTTAGGTGTTTAATAAAAAAATTATTTGAAATAAAATATATATATTATTTAAATAAAAGATAGTTACAAAAATGTCACTCTATATGTATTTAATATCAATTATGATTCTATATCTGGAATAAAATCATGATATTATTTAATCTAAATGTATATATTCAAATTAGTTTCATTATTGAATATTATTTTGATTATTTATCTTTTACATTATTGCTTAAAATACTTTTTTGATGCTAAAATAATATTTATTTTATTACTAGGAAAAATAAAGTAATTGATTTTAAAATTATTAATTTTGATATATTTGGGATGAGGTAATGTGTATAATGAATTTAATACAACTATAGGATATAATATATATGATATAGAACATTATATTCTTATTTTCACTTTTTCTTGATGTATTTAAGCTAAAATTAAAATAATAGTATCAGATTTGACAATAATGATATTTTATTGAATTAATATATTATTAAATTATTAAAAAATCATAAAAATATTAATTAAGGACAAGGGTATTAGATATGGTCTAAAATATCATAAGTTTACCATTTATAGTCTAATTTACACTTTATATGTAAAAATTACATGCTCGTAAAATTAAAATAAGTAATTACCTTAATTAAAATTAAAATAGATTAACTAAGAGTTAATACAAATGAAAGTATTAAAAACAGTATAAAGATATAACTAAAATCTTTTGTTTGATTATATTACAATCTTATCTCATATTATCAAATAATAAATTTAATTTTGGTGGTACTTGGATTGATATTAAATTTATTATAAATTAATATACATAGAAAATTTCTAAATGTAACCCTCACCTCAATTATAAAATGAAACCTACTCCCCCATCTCCTTTCATCAATTTAAGCCTTAAATATTGACATGAAACTACCAAATTCTCTTCTAAAAATCACTAAAATATTCTAGAGGTTTTTTTCTTTCCAATAGACCCGCTTTAGAGTCTATTAGAGGAGATCAAAAGAATCCATTCTGAAGAAGAGGTAATCGCTCTAACCAATAATTCTCTTTTTGTAATGTTATATAAATAATATAAATATTTTATATATACAATAAAATAATTAATTATTTATCCAAAATAATCTAAAATTTTATTATTATTATTAAAACAACACTATACCACACATTTCCCATTGAACAAAATTGAATGTATCGCTCGTGCATACGTATGACATACCATCTCCATGTATTGATACAATCCATTTTCCATCACCATGTTCTATGAGTGGTAATTATGATGGGTTTATTGTTTATATATTATATTTATGACATATTTATACTTTTTTAATGATAATATTATAGCTTCATTTTTCCACTTAATATTTTGGGAAGTGGTAACTTTGCTCGTTCATACATTTGACTTACCAACTCCATGATAAGATGTGATTAATTTCTCATATATATTTCACATGGATGGAAATAATGATAAATTAAATTAATATAATATATATAACATAAAAATTATTCTTTAATAATAATATAACACTTAATTTTCATTCTTTTAATATGAAAATAAAATGAAAACAGTGTTCATGCTTATATATGGCCTACCATCCCTAGTAACGATGCATTTTATTTTATATCTATTAATTTTATGAAAAACAATTAATAAATACATATATATATATATATATTATATTTATATCATTTTTATCATTATCTAGATGATTAAATAATTATCTATGCAAGTAGGGAAATGATAAAGAGTCAAAACATGAAGGAAAAAACAAATCAATTATTTACCAAAATATAACATTAACCTTGAATTATTGATAAATGGGAAATATAAGGCCATAAGTGAATCATATTTGATATTATATAATTAAACAATTTTATTTAATATATTTAAATAAAATTAAATTTATTAATTATGAATTTATCATGAGTACAAGGATAGTTATAACATTGGTAATGTATTTGTATCACCTTCATTTATGTGGACACATACCTTATATACAAATATTTTCTTCCATGTTGTGCATATACTGACCATGAATGTATTTTATAAGTCTAATCTAGATGATTATGGTGTTATTATATCCATATAAATTTATTTATTTCAAGGTATATATTATTCTACTAATTTCAATGTGATTAGAATCTATTTAACAGTCTCATCAATATTTGGCATTATTTTATTTTACCTCTCCATTGTGGAATATTTTTCATTAATGTAAATGTTTTTTAAAAACATTTTCAATTTTTATAATATTCTCCTATTAATACTTAATGTTATTTGATCCCATATTTTTTTTTACTAAATGTTTTGAATAGAATGTTTTTGTCATTTTCCAGACATGGTATGTTGTAGCTTTTCTGAAAAAAAAAGTACGAAATGATTTTTTAGCTTATATGGAATGAATGGATTTATACACATTCATGATTCATTATTTCCATGATGCTT
Source organism: Viscum album (assembly GCA_963277665.1). Taxonomy (NCBI): domain Eukaryota; kingdom Viridiplantae; phylum Streptophyta; class Magnoliopsida; order Santalales; family Viscaceae; genus Viscum; species Viscum album. The sequence continues at coordinate 1,376,734,089 of OY728147.1, read as the reverse complement.
CATTTACAAGAATGCAAAGATATTTTCAAATAATAATTTTCATTTTAAATATCATGGCATTTCAAGCAAAGAAACATTTTAAAAGAGGAAATGATATTTTCCTAATGATTTTTTTCAAGTGATCTCTCAAAATTATTTTTAATCTAAGAAAAAATTATTTTAGGTTACTTATATTTTACTTAGGATATTTTTCAATGATTAAATTTTTATTCTTTATGATAATGGTTTAAATTTTTGATGGAATAATATTTATAAAGCCAACTTCATTCCATGGGTTCTGATATGATAGAGGAATTGTGTTATTGTGGAACACATAGATATGGTTTTCATTATCTGTTTGGTGGGACCTATATGTCCCTCCAATAAATTGGGTATATATTTATATCTTCTTAGATATACATGGCTAGAATGGAGAGTTATATTGGTTCAGTAAAGGAATTTTTCCTCTGCGGTTTTCTTGGAAGTGAACCTAGACTACTAATATAGTCATGGGAGTGAATAATGACTACCAAGATGGTATGGGGAGTGAAATCATACTAATAATATTTCCTTGGTAGGGATTCCCAAAATAATATAGAAATAATTTTATATGATTATGTGTATCCTTCAATTCGACATCTCATGTTATGTTCTCATAGAATATGTTCTTTGATTATTTATGAACATCTATTATTTATTCCATGACACAGTATTAGGGTATTTGTTACAAAGGATTATCTTTTCAAATGATTTTTTTATATACATATTCTTTAAGATTATGTTATGATTGATCTCTCCCATGTTTACTCTTACTTAGAATCTGATCTCACCCTTTCTTATGTTTCCCTTTTCTAGTATATAAAGAATGGTATGAAGTCCAATATGTCGAAAATGGTTCTAGTTATGAAGGAATAGATAGGAGAAGAAGTAGATATGCTTTGAACTGGTTTTTTATGTTTTTAATTTTCCAAAGGAACTAACCTAATACAGTATTAAAGTGTATTTATTGTGTAATGTATGAAATTTTTCACAAAAATTATTTAATGTTGATGTATTTCAATCTTGGGTCATTATAGTAATCCCCTTTGTGATTGTGTAAGCTTAACTAATGCCTCTGTAAGGTGGCAATGTGATAAATCATTGTGTGCCTCTCGGATTACATGGTTGGTGTGGCCACATAGGATCTCAGTCTTGTACCCAATTTTCATTCCAAATCAATCAAATAAGAGTCACATAGTGTGTGGTACCTCCACATGGCGCGTGATATTTTACTCCAACATAATTCCTCAGTCGATGTTTAAAGCTAGACTACATGCCTTGTGTTTATCATAGTATAGGTCTTGTATATTAGGATTGTGCAGAAACATCGGATCTTCATGAATTTTCCAAATCCACTTCCCAATACACATCTTGACTACTCAAACTTGTATAAAACCCCCTCAAGTCATCAATTTTTGAACTCTAGTGACCTGAAGGTTGAATCACGGTCCTCTCACATAAATCCCTTGCACTGATCGTCGCTAGTGGAACCTTCAACATCCTCACAAATTCCCCATATATGGTTCTATCACCTAAATCATTCATCATACAATTTCCCATCCATAATAAATCAATCCATGTGTGTTTCATCATACCACACTGAATTTCGGGGTTCAATCAAGCTTGAACCAGACCCAAATTAGTTAAATTGTGACCTCGGTTCTCAACAGTGACGAAAATTATGAATGGAGAGTGGAAGGGCATAAGGATGAAGTATATCCTTCATTTATCTATAATTCATGACCAATTAAACCATAAAAGGGTTGATAACAACATATAAATGGGTTTAACTAGATAAAAGAAAGAATCTACATATTTAGGGCTTATTCAAAGGTTAGTGATTTCCATGAAATCAAAGTTGATTTTTAATTCATGATCGATTAATTACAAAGAGGGAGAAAACTAAAATTATACAAGATCTACCTAAATTAAAATTGATCAATGGTGAAGAACATCATTTCTTGTAATATAGAGAAAAGTTGAATTTGTTACTCCACGATTAACTTTGATCCAATTTCAGGTTGTTTAATGATTTCGATTCACCAATGAAGGATGGTGGAATCCTCCTATCAATAATCATAAGATTATATGGATAAAACTATAAATATTCTATATTGATATATTTATAGAGTTGTTTTTTAGGAATTAAATAAAACAATTTAATTAATTATTTAGTCAATGTAATGTAGTATCTAATGTTTTCCTTATTCAAACTTCTCGTTTTAGAAAAAATTAGCTCTTACTTAGTGTAAAACATATGATATGGATTTAAACATGGAAATATATTTCTGATCCATGTCTCCATTAAGGATATATTATATTTTTTATGAAAAACTGTGTCCACATGATAAAAAATTTATTTAATATTTTTTATAAAAATAATAGTGGGCTCACCGGACCTTGAAATCACATGAAATATCATTACCTTGGTCTGAGAATATTTATTAATATATTTAAAAGTATTCTATTAAAAAAAGGGGGTCTATATATTATTCCCTCCTTCAATATTCTCATCACAAAAAAATAACAAAATAACAATAATGGGTGGGGATATTAAGCCCGCATCTGGCTCTCCCTCTCCAAGGATCTCTCATGCATGATCCCATTCTACCATAGCACATGTACCAATGGAATTCTCCATCCTCACATGATCCCCTCCTACCAATCATCAATCTCCACTAGGTAATCTATGAAGTTGGATCCATCCTCAATGTGTAGCTCCCCCTGTCAATAACATGCATAGGATCATGCATGTATATCCTTTGCTACGATACATGGAGAACATATTGCAACTACTCCAACTATGGGGGTTAGTATAGGTGTTAAGAAACCATAAAAACCATATATTGTATCTCCAAGGGTATGATTATCCTCAAATGTAATGCCTCTACCCCAGTTACCCAGAGTCAGTGCATTATTACATAATATTGGCATGATCACAAAAGATTAAATCTCAAAAGACCGATTAGTTTAGTAGTCTTTGAAACAGTAGAAATATTCATATGTCTTACATTACATCATGAAGTAGAAAAAACTACCACAACATCTTGTCTTCATATACCCTCTTACTATCCCTGCAGGTGATTCATAAATTACTTCTTCACGTCCTGGGAAAAATAAAACATTTAAATGGATGAGCTCAGATACTCAGTTAGGAGAACAACATAGTGGAAACATTCATAAATAAGAATAAACATTTAAGGGAATTTATAACTAAAAAAAGCCTTTTAAATGTGAACTTCAGCATAATATGGAAAAGATAAAATGAAATAATTCCATTTACTTATTTCCATAGAAATTCTACTAGTCGAATAATCACATGCAATATCAATATCCAATTTCATAATGATGGAATGCATAATGCCAGACTATCATAACCACATAGTCAAGGCCTTTATCCAAGACTACAAATAAGATTTTTTCAAGGCCTTGTGCCAAGACACTAGTTTGTCTCATGAGACCTATGGATGCATCAAGGAGTTATAGTGGGCTACACACGTCACTTATTAAGTCCAATTCATTCCTCATATGAACAGGTTTAAACATAACATAAACATTCATATTAAAACTAGAATAAGAAATGTCAATACTTTATCCATAAACCATGAATGGTATTTAAATAACACATCCACAGTAAAACATATTACAAAACCTTCAATGCAATATAGATGTTTTGTATCATAATAAATCAAATTCATATAAGCTTAAAATCCATCAAAGGATGTTGACATAGATGAAATCAAAACTATTTGAGAGAAATATCTCTTTTCTTTAAATAATTTAAAAGTCAAAAAAATTATAAAATAAAACATTTACATTGATAGTATTCTTATAACCTTTTAGGGGAATCTTCTAAGGTTTTATAATGGCGGAAAATAGTTGCACCTGCCCTATAAGTTAAAAATTATATTATTACCTTAATTCGGTCAAAATGGTTAAAAAGTACCCTATTTGGTAAATGACAGGAACATTCCAATATAAACTTCTTATAAAAAGTAAAAAATGGTTTTAATGACTTTAAGTCATAGTCTGTAAAATAGTAAGAATTATTTGAAATTCATTTTTAAGAACATGGATGTGGATGATAAAAAGGTCCCAGTAGATAATTACGTATAAAGAACCTCAGATAATGAAGAGATTGTGAAATAAACCCTTACCTTGTACATTTCCTTGGTTGAGGTTCGGTTAAACTCTTGTATAATGGTGAAATAATTGTTATTAAATTATATAAGAATCATATACATTAATATGATATCATATATGATCTTTAAACATTGAATTGTTAATAATATCTTAGTATTATCATCGTTTCGGGTGTTAACGGATTCATTTTGATTTATATTCTTTGTTATGTGAGCCGTATTTATTATGGATGGGATGTATATTATTAATATTCAGAATTATATCATGTCCTTAAATATTATTTTTATTCATTAAATGAAAATTAGTCTTGAATTGATACGATGGGGAATGAATCTCATCGCGTTCGTGGAGACGGTAGTCCGTACGTACGCACGAGCGACAATATCATTCTTTTGATATTAAAAAAACATATAATTGGATGGTATATCATATATAAAGATTCATTATCTTGATATATTTTATATTTACATGAATTAGACATCATTATTAAACCCATCCAAATAATAATGTTTTGAATAACAATTACACCACGACGTGGAGACGGTAAGCCGTACATACGCATGTATTGTGACATGTCATTTAAAGGATGGATAGAATACTGAATATGGGTTTACCATATTTATAATAAAATCATTGTATATATAAGATACTGGAGTTATTATATTAGAATGATAATAACAAAGAAAGATTAATTTGAAGAAGAAACGAACATGAAAAGGCTGGTGAAAACATTATCTCTTCTTCGGGTTCTTCCTTTAGATTTGATCAATGGGGCTTCTTATGATGGATTTATAATCAAACTAAGGCCTCTGGGTAGATTTGAGGGAAGTGGATAGAATATTTGGTCAGTTTTTGTCCGAGCCAAATTGCTTTGAGGGTGTAAATTAGAGAGAAGGGGGAGTGCCCTTTTATAAGAGGGGTGAGGGGCACCTTTGGAAAAGCTAGAAATATTATTTTATAATAAATTCATATTCGGTTTCTAATGGCTCAAAAGTAAATTATTTAAAGGATAAGGTGGGTATGAGTCAAAATATTTTCAACCAATAGATTTTAGATAGGTTTGAGTCACTATATTAACCATATCATTTATATTTAACTCTTACTTAAATAGTTTGACATTTACCATATCTATTTGTATTTTTATATTATATAGTTAATAAACATACTATATAAATCCTATTGACATCCAAGTTGTCCATTAATAATAAAACTATCATTATATAAGTCCTTTGTCCGAACCTTAGATTTTTAGGAATAGAATATCAATTAAGAATATAATATTTGTTTTAAAAACTCTTTTATGTCCATTTTGACACTATTGGGTATTTTGTTTTTGATAATTTCATAATAGCATTATTACTTCAAAAAAATTATATTACCAATCCTAAAATGTCATATTAACCTATAAAATTTGTTTAATTCATAAAAAGTCTGAAATTACATTTATTTTGAAATATATAATATCAATTATTTTAATATTTCATTAATTAGGTAATTACTGCATCACCATTGTGTCATAAAAAAATAAATTATTTATTGTCTAAAAAATTTAAATAAAAATCCATTATTTTGGTAATATTTTTATCTTTCTACTGAATGTTTATAATCGAATTTATCTTATGTATAACCCTATATTAAAAATGTTTTAGTAATTAAACTTTGATTTTAACTCCTTTAACTCTTCTTTGAATTAAATAATAATAAATATTCTAATCTAAACCAAGTCGACCTAAATGATAATATTTTCTTCCTAAGGTTATTTTTGGTCGAGATACACTTGTCCAATAGAATTATGACATGTTTTAGGGTAATATTAATATCATTTTTACCCTTCATAACAATATTTACATTTAACTATGGTAAATAAAAGTAAAAAGTTACTATTCACCAAAAATTATTTTTATCTTATTGAATCACATTTTACTCTTTGATATAAATCGCGTCTCTTGGATTTTCGAAATTCCACTCACAGAAGCGTTAAAATTAAGTTTTATGTGAATTTCCAAATTCTCCTAGGAGGTGGGTAAAAGACGGTGAAAAGTTCCATGAATTTCTTATATATCTAAAATTATTCTAAACTAACTCAAATGAATTACATTGAACATATATATGTATTATGTATCTATTTTGACCTTAATTAAATTTAAATAAAATAAATAATTATTTAAATAGAAATTCGGTTTTAAACTATAACTTAGTGTTTTTTACTATTCATCAAAAATCGAATGTTTTCAGAAAAATACCAAAACTTCACCCAAGGCTAATTTAAGTATTCCAAATCCAAAAATGAAGTCCATTTTGAAAGATAAAATGTATAAAATTTCAAAAACGGGGAATTACTATTCATAACGGCTAGTTTGATTGGTTGTGGTGTGTGTTAGAACTTGAAGTTGCGTACAACACACACTACAGTATTATTCAAAGTGAAGCGTACCGTGGAAGCTTGGGTTGTTACATTCTACCCTCCTTCAAATAATTTCATCCTCGAAATTTCTAAAATACTACCACATGAAAAGACTCGGGTGATTCTTCATCATAAGTTCCTCAAGTTCCCACGTTGCCTCTTCCATCTTATTGTTTCTCCATAGATCTTTTACCAGACGAGTCGTCTGGTTTCTCAGCAGTTGTTCTCTTTTATCAAGAAGCCCGATGGGCTCTTCGAAATAAGATAGATCAGGTTCCAATTCTAATTCCACATAGGTGATTACATGCATTTGGTCAGGCATGTATTTTCTCAACAGTGATACATGGAACACATCGTGAACTTTGGAGGGATTTGGCGGCATTTCCAAACGGCAAGCTACAACACCAATTCATTCTAGAATTTAGAAAGGTCCGATGTACCTAGGACTCAATTTACATTTCTTACTGAAACTTATAACTCCCTTTCATGAAGTTACCTTCAAGAAAACATGATCTTCTACCTGAAATTCCAAATCCTTCCTTCGATTATCGGCATAGCTCTTTTGCCTACTTTGAGCTGCTTTGATGTGGTTTTGGATTAGCTTCACCTTTTCCATCATTTCCTCCACCAGTTCTGGGCCTAAAAGTTTTCTTTTACCAACGTCATCCCAACAGGTTAGTGTGGAGCATCTCTTTCCTTACAAGACTTTAAATGGTGCCATCTGAATACTTGAATGGAAGCTATTGTTATAGGAAAATCCCACTAAAGGTAAATATTGATCCCACATACCCTGAAATTCAAGTGATCATGATTTCAACATGTCTTCTAAGGTTTGAATAGTCCGTTCTGATTGTCCATCTATTTGAGGGTGGTAGGTGGTGCTCAAACGATGTTCATTATCCAAGGCCTTCTGAAGACTCTTCCAAAATCTTGAAGTAAAACAGGGATCACGATAAAAAACAATCGATAGGGGTACACCATGAAGTCTTAAAACTTTATTAATATATACTCTTGCTAGATGTTCCAGTGGTAGATCTTCTCTTATAGTAAGAAAATGTGTTGACTTGGTATGATGATCAATAATAACCCATATTGCATCATTCCTTTTTGGAGTCTTTGGTATCCCCATGACAATGTCCATCGTAATATTGTCTCTTTTCCACTCCGGTATGGGAAGAGGTTGCATGACTCTTCCAGGTTGTTGCCTTCCAGCTTTCACTTGTTGACAAACCATACATCTTGACACAAAATCAGCAATCTCCCTCTTCATGTTGTCCAACCAAAAATGTTCCTTCAAATCTCTATACATTTTGGTGCTCCCATGGTGTATAGAAAAATAGGAACTATGAGCATCATCTACCAATTCCCTTTTCAGATCAGGTATATCAGGAACACAAAGTCTCTTCCCAAATTTAAAAATTCCTTCTTCATACACAAAGTCTCTCAATCTCCCATCATTCGCAGATTTAATCTTCTTTTCAAATTCTTCATCATCGGTCTCAGAACTCTGAATATTTTCTAGTAAATATGGTTTGGAAACCATTTGAAAAAGCATTGATGTTTCACCTTCCATGGTAATTCCCATATCCATCTTCACTAGATCCATGAAAATATGATCCCTTTCAATTCTCATCATGTTCAAAACTCCTTGATATTATCTACTCAAAGAATTTTCCACCTTATTTTCCTTCCCAAGGTGGTAGTGTATCAAGAAATCATAATCTATGAGTTTTTTAAGCCATCACCTTTGCCTCATGTTAAGTTCTTTCTGTGAGAAAATATACTAAAAACTCTTTTGATCAGTATAAATATAACATTTTTCACCATAGAGATAATGTCTCCATATCTTCAAAGAAAAGATTACAGCTGCTAACTCAAGGTCATGAGTAGGCTAGTTTTTCTCATGAATTTTTAGCTGTCGTGATGGATATGCAATAACCCTATCATTCTGCATAAGGAGAAAACCAATTCCTTTCTTCGATGCATCACTATAAATAACAAACCCATCATTCCCTGATGGTAGAGTCAATATAGGAGCATTGACTAATCTTCTCTTCATTTATTCAAAGAATTATTCACACTCTATTGTTCAAACAAATTTAACACCTTTTACGTGTGAGCTACGTTAATGGGTTAGCCAATTGGGCAATGTTCTGGATGAAACGTTGATAATAACCTATTAAACCAAGAAAACTGTGTACCTCGATTATACTCATTGGTGTTGTCTATTTATAGATTGCTCTTGTCTTAATAGTATCAACAGAGATTCCATCCTTGGAGACAATATGGGCAAGAAAAGATATCTCTTGAAGCCAAAATTCACACTTGCTAAACATCCCATATAATTCATGTCTTATCAGAGTCTTCAAGATAACGCGCAAGTGATTTTCATGATCATTGTAGCTTTTGTACTATACCAAGATATCATCAATAAATACCACCACAAAATCATCACGATATTCCTTGAAAACTCTATTCATTAGATCCATGAATAAAAAGGGTGCATTAGTCAATCCAAAAGGCATTACTGTGAACTTGTAATGCTCATACCTGGTTCGAAATACTGTCTTTGTAATGTCTTCCTTATTCACACACAACTGATGTTATCTAGATTGATGTTCAATATTTGAAAAGTATTGAGCTCCATGCATTTGGTCGAATAAATAATCAATGCGAGGTAGGGGATACTTGTTATTTATTGTTATAGCATTGATTTCCCTGTAGTCGATACATAACATCATAGATCCAACTTTCAAAATAAAAAAAAGGACAAGGGTTCCCCATGGAGAAACACTAGGGAAAATAAATCCTTTATTACTCAATTACTCTAGTTGTTTCTTTAATTCAACTAATTCCATAGTGGCTATTCTATAAAAAGTCTTCAATATAGTCCTTGAACCAGGAATTAAATCAATGGAAAACTCAATTTCTCATTCTAGAAGATGTCCAGGTAAATCTTCTGGAAACACACCAACATATTCTTTCACAATAGGTACATCCTAAATTTGAACAGTACATTCATCACCAATGGTTATTTCATTATCTTCCTCCCCGATAATTGAATTTAGTTGAGATACTGGGGGTGAATCTTGGTAAGAATTAGGTGGTGATGATTCCTCTCTAAAGATATGTTGTTCCATATCATCATCATCATCATAAATAGTAACCTCCTTTTATTACAATAAATTTTTGCGTCATGGTCCAAAATCCAATCCATACCGACGATTATATCAAATTCAATCATAGGTATGAAAATGAGATCAGCAGATAAAGAATATTCATATGCTCTAATAGGGACTGATTCATAGAACTTTGTAGGATTGATACTTCCCTTAAGAGTTTTGACTAACAACTCCCTTGTTAAATCAAATTGGAAATATCTAATTTTCTTATAATAGTTGGAATATATGAAATAATGCGATGATCTAGAATAAAGTAATGCATTTTCTAAAATTGAGGAACCCATTAAATTATATGCCACCATGTCTTTTGGAGATTGTACCTCAGCAGTAGTGATAGCATAATCTTGGCCTTGATCCCTTGGCCTTTTCTAAGGTAAGTTCCCCTGATGCTTAGGAAATTCATTTTCATAATGTCCCATCTCCCTGCAGTTGTATCATTGAACATCAGTAGCTTCTTTCATCCCCTTGCAATCACGATCTTGGTTTCCTTTTTCACCACACTTGTAAAAGACTCACATTCCTTTCAAAAAAGTACCAGAGTGTTTCTTCCCACATTTACTACAGTATGGTCAACTTTTCCCATCTTCCCCTTATTTACATTCCCATAGTGATCAGCAGATATATTCTTCTTTTTCATTTCTTTAATGTCATAATACTTAGAGAATTTTTATTATGTCTTGATAGCACACGATACAACATCTTCGTATGACGAGAAGGATTGTGAGACCAATGCTCGACGGAGAAACGGTTTTAACCCATCAAAGAAACGATCAATATTACTTCTTGTTTTACATATACAATATGAAGCATACCTTTCTAACCTTTTAAAGTTAGCCTCATACATTGTGACATTCTCATCCTCCATTTGTCTCAGACATAGAAATTGCCTTTCCATATCTACTAGATGGTCACGAGGAATGTATTTTTCTAAAAACAGATCTTTGAACTCCCTCCATTCCATATTTGATAATTCATTAACTTCCTTCATGTTTTGAATCAATGACCACCATTCATAAACATCTCCAGTGAGGCAGTAAACTACCTTGATAACTTTTTCCCTTTCACTACTCCCCAATGCCTAAAATATTTTCTCTAGGGAACTTATCCATTGCTCAGCTACCAATGGATTTGTACTCGCATTGAATGTTGGTGTTTGTTTCCTAATGAAGTGATCTAACATTAATCCTCCATGCTGCGGATCAGTGTTCTCCATACAGGTAAGGTTATTATTCCTAACCTGAGTTAGTTGTCCTAGTATGGTGACTAGCTGATCATCACCAGTTGTATCACTAGCTCCACTATAATTATCTTGAGTAGGAGGGAAATCCCAACATGGAGCGAGTGCATTGATATGATTTCCATTTCTTCCACTAGGAACCATTTCTAAATAATGTCTTCAACTAGATCAGTTTATGAATCAAATTATATAATTCCATAATTGTAAAACACTTAACATAAAATGAACTATTTATGGATATAATCTATAATCATAAAAAAGTTTTCTTTGAGGAATTATATACTCAAGAACCCTTAATAATGGTTTGTAAAGAAAATGAGAATTATCCTAAGCATATCCCCCAGGAGTGTCGTAACCAAGAGTGCAGCAAGGTTCGTTGTCATGCACCAGTTCCCATTCGAGTCTAGTTCAAAGTGGTTTTTTCAGGTTTTAACCATAGATACATATGTTCCAAAGCCACCTCTACCTGCTCGTATCCAGACCAGGATGTATTTCTCAGAAAAATCACAAATTCTCTACAATACCAAAATTCTAGGAAGTTCTTCTATGCTAGTCCTCATATTCCATCTTAGGTCTATGTGCTCTAATCAGAGTTTTTCTAAATCTAGCTTCCAAGTTTTGTACTAAAATTCCTCTGATACCAACTATAAGGCCCCGATCCCAATTAACCAGAGTCAGTGCATTATTACATAACATAGGCATGATCTCAAAAGATCAAGTCTCGAAATACCGATTAGTTTAGTAGTCTTGAAATACTAGACATATTCATAAGTCTTACATTAAATCATAAAGTAAAAAAACTAAAACAACATCTTGTCTTCATTTCCCCTCATACTATCCTCGTAAGTCATTCATAAATAACTTATTCACATCTTGGGAAAAATAAAACATTGAAAGGGGTAAGCTTAGAAGCTCAGTAAGGATAACAAAATAGCGGAAACTTTCTTAAATAAGAATAAACATTTAAGGCAACATATAACTAAAAAAACCTTTTAAACACGATCTTCAGCAAAATATGGAAAAGATAAAATGAAATAATGAAATTTACTTATTCACAAGGATATTCTACTAGTATAATAATCACATGAAATATTAATAACCACTTTCATAATGATGGAATGCATAATGCCAGACTATCATAACCACATAGTCAAGGCCTTGTGGCAACACTACAAATAATATTTTTTCAAGGCCTTATGCCAAGAGACTAGTTTATCTCATGAGACCTAATGATGCATTGAGGAGCTATAGCGGGCTCCACCCGTCACTTATTAAGTCCAATGCATTCCTCATATGAACAGGTTTAAGCATAACATAAACATTCGTATTAAAACTAGCATACAAAATTTCCATACTTTATCCATAAACCATGAATGGTATAAAAATAACACATCCACAGTCAAACATATAACAAAGCATTCAATGCTATATGGAAGTTTTGTATCATAATAAATCAACTCCATATAAGCTTTAAATCCATCAAAGGATGTTGGCATAGGTGAAATCAAAACTATTTGAGAGAGATATCTCTGTTTTTTTTAATCATTTAAAAGTCACATAATTATAAAATAAAAAATTTACTTTGAAAATATTCTTAAAATATTTTAAGGGAAGATTCAACGGTTTTATAATGGCGGAAAATAGCCTCACCCGCCGTATATGTTAAAAAATACATTCTTACCTTAATTCTGTCGAAAAGGTTAAAAGGGACCTTGTTTGTAAAATGAATGAAAGATTCCTTTATAAACCTCTTATAAAAAGTAAAAAAGGGTATAAATGACCTTAACTCATAATCTATAAAATAGTAATAATTATTTGAAATACATTTTTAAGAAACATGGATGTGGATGATAAAAAGTTCCCAGTAGATAATTACATATAAAAAACCTCGGAATATGAAGAGATTTTAAAATATACCCTTACCTTGTACATTTCCTTGGATGAGGGTAGGTTAACCTCTTTTATAATGGTGAAATAATTGTTATTAAATTATAAAATAATCATATACATTAATATGATATCATATATGATCTTTAAACCTTGATTTGTTAATAATATCTTAGAATTATCATCGTTTCGGGTGTTAACGCATTCATTTAGATTTATATTATTTGTTATGTGATCCATATTTGTTATGGATGGGATGTATATTATTCATATCCAGAATTATATCATGCCATTAAACATTATTTTTAATCATTAAATGAGAATTAGTCTTGAATGGATACGATGGGGAATGAATCTCATCGCGTTCGTGGAGACCGTAGTCCGTACATACGCATGAGAGACAATATAATTCTTTTGATATTAAAATAATATATAATTGGATATTATATCATATATAAAGAATAATTATTATGTTAAATTTATTATTTACATGAATTACAAATCATTAGTATACCCATCCAAATAATAATGTTTTGAATAACAATTACACCACGGCATGGAGACGGTAAGAAGTACATACGCATGTATGGTGACATGTCATTCAAAGGATGGATAGAATACTGAATGTGGTTGTACCATATTTATAATAACATCAAAGTATATAGAAGATGCTGGAGTTATTATTTTAGAATGGGAATAAAAAATAAATAAGAAGCTGAAGAAGAAAGGAACTTGAAAAAGGGTGGTGAAAACATTACATCCTCTTCGGGTTCTTCCTTTTGATTTGATCCAACAGGCTCCATAGGTTGGATTTCTGATAAAAATAAGGCCTCTAGGTCGAAGTGAGAGAAGTGGATAGAATATTTTGGCAGGTTTTAGCTGAGACAAAAGGTTTTGAAGGTGTAAATTAGAGAGAATGTGGAGTTCCCTTTTATAAGAGGGGTGTGGGGCACCATTGGAAGAGAAATAAATATTATTTTATAATAAATTAATATTCAGTTTATAATGGATCCAAATTGGTTTATTTAAAGTTTATGGTGGGGAGGGGCCGACATCCTTTCAAAAAATAGATTTTAGAATGGTTTGGGTCACAATATTAACCTTATCATTTGTATTTAACTCTTAGTTAAATAGTTTGACATTTACCATATATCTTTGTATTTTTATATTATATAGTTAATAAACTTACTATATACATTCAAGAGACCTCAAAGTGGTCAATTAATAATAAAACTATCATTATATAAGTCCTTTGGAATATCCTTATATTTTTAGGAATATAATATCAATTAAAAATATAATCTTTGTTTTAAAAACTCTTTTATGTCATTTTTGTCACTATTGGGTACTTTGTTTTTGATAATTTTATAACAGAAATATTTCATCAAAAAACATTATATAACAGATCATAATATGTCATATTAACCTATAATATTAGTTTAATTTTTAAAAAGTGTCAAATTAAATTTATTTTTATATTTATAATATCAATTATTTTAATATTTCATTAATTGGGTAATTACTGCAGCACAATTGTGTCATAAAAAATTAAATTATTTAATGAATAAAATTATAAATAAAATACAATTATGTATGAAATCTTTTTATATTTCTGATGAATATTTATAATCTAATTTATCTTCTGTATAACCCAATATTAAAAATGTTTTAGTAATTAAACTTTTGTTTTAACTCTTTTAACTCTTATTTTAATTAAATAATAATACATGTCATATTCTAATCCAAGTGGACCTAAATGATAATATTTTATTCCTAAGGATATTTTTGGTCAACATAAACATGTCCAATAGAATTAGAACATGTGTTAGGGTAATATTAATAACATTTTTACCCTTAATTACACTATTTACTTTTAATCGTGGTAAATAAAAGTAAAAAGTTACGATTCACCAAAAATTATTTTCATCTTATTGAACCACATTTTACTCCTTGATATTAACCGTGTCTCTCGGTTTTTCGAAATTCCTCTCACAGAAGTGGTAAAATTATGTTTTATGTAAATTTCCAAATTCTACTAAGAGGTGGGTAAAAGACGGTGACAAGTTCCATAAACATTTTATATATCTAAAATTATTCTAAACAAACTCTAAAGAATTACATTGAACTTATATAGGTATTATGTATCTGTTTGGTCCTTAATTAAATTTAAATAAAATAAATAATTATTTAAATAAAAATTTGGTTTTAAACTATAAGTCAGTGTTTTTTTCACTATTCATCAAAAATAGAATGTTTTCAGAAAAATAGCAAAAATTCACCCTAGGCTAATTTTAATATTCCGAATCAAAAAATGAAGACCATTTTGAAAGAGAAAATGAATAATATTTCAAAAATTGTGTATTACTATTCATAATGACTAGTTTGATTGGTTGTGGTGTGTGTTAGAACTCAAAGTTGTGAACAACACATGCTACTATATTATTCAAAGAGAAGCGTACTGTGGAAGCTTGGGGTGTTACATAGACGATGGATTTCTTACCCAAAAAAAATAATTGAAATTATCATCATGGGGAGACACTCAAAATAATGTGGTATCCCTTATTGAACACAATGGGTATATGGCATTGATCTATATAAGATTCATACCTACTTTGGGATATACTCATCCAATATACAGTCACTTACAGTTTCTTCTTCATTGTTTGCATCATATTTAGACCAATAAGAGTTGCCTAACTGATCTCATTCAAACATATGGGTGACATGTAGGATCTATCATATCAAGCCTTGAATTTTCCATTTTGATAGTATATTGATTGAAATTATTTTAAGAAAACTATGCAAAAATAAAATGATCCTCTCAACACTGATTAAAATCTAACATGAATGAACAAATCATATACTCCATGACCAACATATTTTTCTCTATCTTCCCATCAGTCTATTGTTCAAAATTTATAATCATCCTCATATGGGTGTTGAATTCCTTATTCCATACTCTAATCAATAGTGTCATGAACCATTCATAATCGTTAGATACAATAATTGAGGTAACCCCCTGAAGACTGAAGATATCATGCATGTAAAACTATCCTAAAATCATTACCAAAATCTTCTCCCTAATAGCCTGTAAATGCACTAACTTTATAAGTTAGTCAACTATCAACAATATGGAATGGTGTCCTCTCGCCAAATTTGGAATCCCTGTCCCAAATTCCATGGATATACCATCTCATTTCCGCCCTAGGATCTCAAGAGGCTATAAAAAACCTACTGGAACATGGTTCTTGGCCTCCACTCATTGACATGTTAGACCCAAGAGATGAAATTATAAATTCTCTTCCTCATGCCATCCCACCAAAATGAACAATTAAAGTCATTTTACATCTTCCCTTTATTAGTATGTATTACCAACGGTAAAGTATAAAACTCTCTCATCCCCACATCTCACATCCTAGTCAGAACCACCATCCATCCTTAGCAAAAGGATGATGTGATTCCCTCCCACAAATAATCTATCTGGTGAATCTCTTGAGGATATCTAGTTATAGAGTACCACATAGTAGATGTATCCAAATTATCCTTCATCATATGTTTGAGAACTAAATAATTCAACACCATTGATTTGAGATAATCTAAACCCCTCTATTTTACTAGGGTCTGACGCAAGGAGTCAAACTGCTTAGACACATACCCCAAAAAATGAAAATGGGACTACCTGCTAAGGGTATCCTCCACCACATTTCCATTCCCATGAGTATAGACTATCTAAAAATCATATTCTTATAAGAACTACAAACATCCCCTAAGTCTCTGAATTAGTCCTCTCTTGGTGAATATATACATGAGACTTAAATGGTATGATTAAAAAATAATATCCTATCCCATAAATTATTGTCTCCACATCCACTTAGATAGAACTACCACTACCAACTATAGTTATTGATTTTTATAGTTCTTCTAATGTGGTATCAACTTCCTTAACCCATATGTGATCACTATCTACATTTAAATTAACACATAAACAATACTAGATCCAAAGGCATCACAATATTCTATGTACTACACAAACTATTCTGGTATTCTCAAAATTGGAGTACTCATTAGGCTGAGCCTCAAATCTTCAAAGTATCTTTGGAACTACTCAGTCTAAGTAAACAACTTCCATTTCTAAATCTAGTAGGTCAAAGGGGTTGTATCCTTGGAGAATTCTTCCATGAACCTCCTTTATTACCCCTCCAAGCGAATAAAACCTCAAACATCTAGAAATATCTTTGGTGGAACCTAAAAAATCACTACATCTATCTTTATTGGGTGAACTAATAATTTATTCTCAGAAAGGAAAACCCCCTAAATATGAATCACAAGGATCTAGAACTAGAACTTCTAGATCATACCATAAATATGGTTCTCCAAAATCGAGTCTAGAACCATCATCAAGGACTCTTCATGCTCTTTGTATGATGAAGAGCTCATGATTATGTCTTCAATGATGAAAAAACCCATGTATAGATGGAATACCCAGTTTATCATATCCATAAACATAGTGGGGGAATTCATCTCACCAAAATGAATCACTTAGAAGTCATAGATAATGCAGAGACATTCGAATTCCTACTTCAGAATATAATTCCCACAAACCATCACCTTATGGTATCTAGACCTGATATCAATCTTCTATAACCATCTTACACATCACAATAGATCAAATTGGTCTTAATTTTTCTGAAATGGGTAATTTTTTTAATCACGGCCTTATTCAATCAATTAAAATCGATAGAACTCCATAATATTTCATTCATAAATTTCATTAACAAAATTGTAGATATCTAGGGGGACACAATAGGTTTGATAATACCCTTCTCTTGGTGGTACTCCAACTATATAGTCAGTTCTTAAATATTGCTATGGGTCATCTAATATTCTACAAAAGATATTTGTGAGGTCTTAGAGAAAACATAAATGTATAACTCCATCTCCCACATCATATATAGTTTATATAATCATGAATAATTGAAGGAACCCATGTCCAAAAAGAAACCATTGTTCCAAGGGATAAACTCAGCTACTAATGGATTATTGGTTTCATAATAATTCTCACATGACCTAATAACTCTACAATGAGATATCTCGATCCCACAAAATTGAATATCATCTCATTCATCTAATGGTATATAGGTCATCTATGAAAATATATGATTTGGGATCAGACCATGGAGAAAAATTCCACACCAAAGATGACATTATATGGTCTCAATTTCAAGACAATGTGGTCCCATGAGAAAATATCTCCAACAAAACATTGTCTACACTATCATTAGATAAGTAATATCAATGAATCATTCCATTTAGAAACCTCGCGGAAAAGATGTTGGGTTAAAGTCTCAACTGGGTGTTTTAACTCTTTCACCAAGAAGAATGGGATTAAATAATTAATTTAACCTCTATCTAATAGTAGTTAATAAATAGTATAATAAAATCAAATTAATCCTATAATCATCTTACAATAAACTAGGTAATAAAACTCTATAGCATCCACCTTCCCATAGCCCCGAAATCCAGATCCCTAAGATTGGTGTGTCCCTCCTGGTGGTGGTGCTAGAAGGACATCGTAACATCATCCACCACTAATAGTTCCTCCTCAGGGAGTTACACCTACTCCTCTCTCAACTCCGCCTTTTTTGGGGATTCCCTATCCATGCTTGTGAGATTCATGATCATGGTCTTTTCTTTTCATTGGTGGTCCATCCACTGCATACCTAACCTCCTCAACATCTCAGGTCTACAAATCACATGCCACCTAACCTCACCCATCACATGCATAGAATCACCCCCTATATAGACTTCCTTAGTCCTATAGGTGGTCCATGCATCATATGATAATTTTCTTGATTCCAATCAAGATGTGGTATCTTACAATGAGACCCTATTGACTGATGCTTGTTAGTTTCACCAGACAACATAGACCAATGAAAATCGTTATCGACTCCAGTAGCATTGAGTCGCTCATATAAGAAGATCCCTATCACCAACGCCCACTCTAATACTCCAGTATGTGTGGGAATTCATTGTGGTACCATAATGGAACAGATGAATCTATGGAGACCCTGATCAATCTCCTACAACCTGAAGCAACACTAGTGAATCATGTTAAGTTAGTACCTCTTATTGTTAATAAACTATATATATTTAAATGAAACTATAATCCCTCCTTCATGAAGCTCCAAATGATGTTGAATCCAAACATAACCTGATAAGTATGGGTATTACTCCTCACAAAATAGTTTTTGGAAGTTGGAAATGAGAGTGCTGACTCATAATGCATCTAGATGACTAAACTTCACCAGTTCCCAACTACCCTATGGAAAAGGATACCTTCCAGTAAAACTATCCAATCAGAACGGGTCTGCACAAGTTCAAAACTCATATAGCCAACTCAATCCAATCATCCACTTACTAGGTATATGGATTTCCATGAAACCTCAGTGGATTTTGGAACTGGAACTTATGGACTTCACTAAGCCTCACACATCCTCATCCTGCTCTTCTAGTATAATCTATTACTCAGCATGTGTTGGGGTAGCTACCATCCCACTTAGAGGTAATATATCATGAGATGGCCCCTGAACTAAAGCCTCATCACTCATTGAACTGTCATCAAGATACTTAATTGGTAACCTATATGGATTTATTTACAGATAAATACTATAAATTTAATCAAGAAATACCATTTTCATATGAGAAGATATATATGGGGAGATGACTCAAGAAGGGTAGTCAATGCACTCAATCCAATATAATTCATGTAACAATATTACCTACAACAAATGTCTTATTATACCTAGATGACAATAATTTTTTCTTAGTCCTGGTAAATGGATACATCAGTTTCCTAACCAACACTAGGATCCCTTGGCTAAAATCTACAATTGAGACACATTGAAACAATATCCATAAGTTCCCAACAAAACCTCAAAAGGGTAAAAACTCCTAAAACCTTCCCAAGGTTAGACCATATCTCATGAAAATCTATCATGACCCAACCAAATAGAGCCTATTTGGTTAGTATAAGGTCATACTAAAACTACCTGAAGCCCAAATCCATAAGCCATAGGCTAAGGAAAATAGATGATATCCACAACTAAAATGGGATACCATTTCCAAAAGTACCTTTGCATATATACACAACCATATTCATATATAATTTTGGAGGAATAGTGATTAATTATTGTTACATCTAGAGTAAAAACAATGCATGTTACAATATATAAGGAATAAAAAAGTGTGTGATAGAGTAAAGAAAAACTAAAGGGTAAAAATTCATGCCCACCAAAAAAATATTTCCCAACATGACAACAACTAGAATAGAAATTCTGAGAGAGCTTAACTCTAGATCTTGCAGCCCTAACGACCGTACAAGGTAAAATGAACGAGAGTATACGTGTGATTCTTTAAAATAACCATTGACCCACCCATCATATTTATAATACATGAAACTAGTGGGAAAATCCCATGCTAGAGTGAGTATATAAATACCTAGTAGGACACCACAAAAATTGATGGGGGAGAAATAGGAGACACGTTAGAAGTTTTCATCTCAACCCAAATCAAGGTTGAAACAGAAGCCAAAAAAACATATGTATATATAAATGCCCATATAAGTTACCCATATGATAGATAAAGGGGATATCCATCTCACAACCTAGTCCAGGATGATGAGTCTTCCAGCTATTCTAAAAGTTCCATCAATGATGCCCATCATCTCATATGGTTGTCTAAAGAATTAATGGTCTGGAAGAATCACACCTTTTCATTTTGCATCATCGTAATGGGGGAAGAGTCTCTGAAGTTGAGGACCCATTCCCTAGAGTTCCATATTGGTATCACTCCATATGTAGGGGACCCACTCTATACTCCACCAGGGTTACCACTTAGTAAATTGAGAACCCATGTCATAGTCCATTAGGGGGGGTTATCACTAAGAATATAGAGGAACCAAACCTTAGAATACCAGGGGGTACTACTCCTCAGATAGAGGACCCCAGCCCTAGTCTGTATGAGGATACCAATAAGTAGATACATGATTTACTCCATGTTCTAGTAAGGGGTACCACATAGTATATTAGGGAACCAATGCCTATTCCATCAATGGGTACCACACTATAGATAGAGGTGTCTGGGGGACCCATGACCTAGTACTAGAAGGTGATTAAAAACCAAGGACTATCTCGGATGATCATTCCCAATAACTACCTTCATTTATAACCACCTAAAAATCATCATTCTTCAAACATATCAAAGAGCATCTCAAAATCCACAATGAAGGTCTTTATCACGTTCTTCATGGATAACCACTGATGATAGGCTACTCATGGGAAAAAAATATGAGTTAAAACCCAGAAGATATGAGAGGAAGAAGATTCTCAAGGAGTATATTGTGTGTAAGGTGGTTCACATGACATGTGACTTCACTTTGATTCATTGTAGTGTATTCTCTGTCACAAATATTGATGTCCATGTAGTACTACATTGCTTGTAAGGGTACTACATGGAGTGTCGTGTCCATTTGGGGCCTTCTCGTGTGATCTTGTCCATTCTCGTTTAATCTAACACTATGGCCAGGTACATTGGTCATGTTCTAGAACACATCATGCCCTGCAAATCACATCAAATGTGGTGAAACATTAGGTACAAGGATTTTACCCTCTATACACACCATTTTGGGCAGCTAGGTGTCACATGACATGTGGTCCCTCCATACTATTTGTGACATTTAACTGCAATAGGAATCCTTATCCACTGCTGAAATCTTGACTACGAAGCCTATTTTTATCATAGTACATGCCATGTCATTTGAGATTTTTCAAAAAAAATGGATCATAATTCCTTCACAAGATATTCCATAAAATCCACCAGTTGAAATCCCAAAATCTGATGATGCCTCCTCTAGTCATTGATTTCTAATCTCTAGTGACCATAAGGTAGAATCATAGCCCTTCAATATGAAGACCTCACACCACCCATCACTTATGGAACCTTCTATTACCTCACAGAGTTTTTATACATTTTTTGGATCACCTGCATCTTACATCATACCCTAATTCACCCCTAATCCATAAATGTGTGTTTCATTCATGATAACACAATGAATCTGGGGGTTCGATCACACTCAAATCCACCATGGGAAAGTTAAATTGTGACCCCATAAGCCAAATGTGAAGAATGTGATGAATAGAGATATAAAAGGTACAAGAATAAAGTAAATCCTTCATTGGAAAATAATTATTATCCAATGATAACATAAATAGGGTTACAATATGGAAATAAGGGGTTAAAGTAGAAAAATAAATTGATCAACAATATACAAGGTTGTTTCAATGGATGAAAATTTTCTTGAAATCAAAGATGATTTATGATTCATGCTCAATTATTTAGAAATAGGGAATAAACCAACAAATATTATCCCTAAAATTATTCGTATTGATCGTTGGTGAAAAAATAAATAAGATCTAATGTCGAGATAAAACAAAAAAAATATGAATGAATATGAATTTTCATTACAAGGAACGTCGAATCATGAATTAAGAGATGGAATAGATTTATAAGAGTTATAATGTTTTGATATGATGTTTTGGTATGTGTAATGATGATTAAAAGGTAGGACGACTGTTCAGTTGAGCTACATAGGCTTTGGGTTATGTTTTGGATGTTTTAGGAGATTTCTAGAGGGGGTGCAACATATGGTGTGTACTGTTTAGAAAAAACCATGATGATTAAGAGGATTTTGTTGATTTTGAACTTATCATATATTTTTTCCATGGTTACCAAGTGGGTGAGGAAAAACTGTTGATGTTCTATGTGGATGTTTTGTGGATTGGAGAAGTTTCTAAGGCAAGTCGCCCAGTTTTCACATGGTTTCAGTTAAATTTTTCTCCTTGCTGAAGGTGGTATGTTGTGCTGACAGCACGGTTCATGCACAATTTTTCAAACTATGTTACCTAAATATATGGGGTATAGGGTGTTGGATAGTAGGGTTTCACATCAATAGCACATGATTTGGTCAACCGAGTTTCCAAACTTTGTGAGTGGGTTGGCCTTTAATAGAGACAACTTCATGAATGGTGCACATTTTAGAAAACCATGTGTAAAAATAGTGTGGATTCCTAGATTTCATTAAAAAAATGGGTGAATGGACAATATACACCCTCATGTTTTTAACCACACCACCCCCTTTCTCCTCCCCTAGGTGTGCATGGACCAAGGGGTTCCCAAAACCATTTCACCTCTTGTACCCCTTGATTTTGGTATGTTCTAATTGAAATTATTGTACTTTGAGGTGATTTCTCCTCCATAAGTGGTTTTCATTATTTCTACTCTTGTTTCTCTCTAATTTTAGGACTCTTTGGTTTATGTATCAATAACAATTCCATAAGATCATGGGGGAATGGTCCTTTTTAATGCGGATTTTAATTATATTTTCTATAATAGGTCGTGAAAAGGATTATACACTCTATTTCTTGGTGTTTCATTAATGTAATCAATGGTGGTGAATTTTATTAGGTTTTTATTAATAATTAAATTTAATTAGTTTTCAAATTGACATCACTTATTAAGGATTTTTTTTCTGAATTTGGTAGGGTTCATGTTTCTGGTGTTTGCTGATTCGGTGGCATCAGTTTTGATGTGGAATGATTAATCGGTGACCTATAGAATTATGTCATATTATATTTTGTTTAATTAATTAATTGTAGTTTTTATAACTAATTAATTGTGGTTTCTTAGTTTGGGACTATATCATTTCTAATTGGGATGTGCTATATAGGATGTTAAGGGGTTTGAATGATTCTTAGGTGGGATTTGTCAAAGCCTATGGATTTGGAAATGTGTTGAGAAGTTTCGTTGATGAGGTAGGTGGTTTATGATATTTACCAATATTCATAATAACTATTTTATATGTGAAAGGTGGCATATGTATTAGATCCCATATGTTAAATTATTTCCCTATTTATTTTAAAAAATGTTCTTTTTTGTTTCATATCTATACCTTGAAACTTCGACAAATCCCATTGGGTCTATGGTGATGTGTGGTTAGACCTATGGCCACCCATGGGGTGTTCCATAATTTTTAATTGGGAATTTTTATGTTCTATGTTTTTATACAAAATTATCTTTGGATTTTGAGATGGATTAAAAAGTGTAATTAGGGTTTTGACATAGTTTCGTATGTCAAAGGGGAAATGAAATTTTTTTCAATGATTATTGATTCAAAATGAGGTTTTGGCCTCAATGTGTTTCAAATGATTCTAAAATATATTTAAAATATTGATTTGAAATGGGTGTGTGGTAAATATTTAATGGTTTTCATGGAAATTAAGCTTGTGTACTATATAGTATTTTCAATTTAGAAGACCCATATATTTAGTGGTGACTTTCTAGTGGTTTAAATTGATGTTTTTCTTTTGCTTCATGAAATGTGAAATGGTTTTACATTGTACTTGAGCCTTGTGTTGATTTAATGGTCCATTATGGCCATGATGAATGTTGTGATTAAAAAAGGATGAAATTATTTTATTATAGTTTTCATATTATATTAATGGAACATAGTAATAGTTGATAATGGAAATTTTTTCGATGGTATTTAATGATGAGTTCAATAATGGTTGGATTCATGGACTGATTCACCATGTCTTATAACCTGTGAAAAATGGTTTAGGTTATGGATAAATGTTCTAGTCATGGTTAGTATACAATTGATATGGTGTTAGACTGAGGCTATGTACAGTTATAGTTTACTCTAAGGATAAAATGAAAACTGAGGTTCTAGGAAAAAAATGGTATGCCATGTTGAATAGGATGATGGACATATCCTCCAACTCCGTCAGTTCTTCTTGAATGATGCTACAGACCCACTGATGTATTGTTTGACTAGGATTTTGGAATGAGGCACCTCATAATATGTTATTCTAGACTGATTCACTAGTCCCCAACAATGTATTTCATGGTTTGGGATTTCATACAGAGGCTTTGGGTTCCTAAATCGTGGACATGAAAAGGATTCTTGGACTGATACCCCAAGGAACATGGTTAAATTGAAATTATTATTGAATACTTTTATGTATAAAACTATGTGACCCCTTATGTTAAGGATTAGTCTCTCAGAATTGTTATAGAGAGTATGTTTGGTCATATTTCTAAATAAAACTTAAAGGATCGATTGTTTAATTAATATTTGTTTGAAAGAGAAACATGATTCATTTTTTGACATGTTTATTTATTACACATTGATTATCAATATAAATTGATACTCTGAATTTTATTTTCTTTAGACACTATTTATGGTGGCCTATTGAGTTTTATTTGCATCATTATTAGGCCCATATTTCCCTTGGGTGCTGAAGTATATCTAACATGTTTATTTTAGGAATAGGTTTACAATGAGGCTCAAGTTGAGTATAAGTTGATCTAATAAATCAGATTCCTGAATGGGGTTTCACATAGTAATTTAATGGAACCTATTAGTGTTTTAATTTATTTTTGTATGTTATGTAACTAAAATACTCGATGGTTTGTGTTATGTATGACATGTTCATTTGTTCCTATATTGAATTTCAATTTATTATTGCGTGTTTAGTTTATTTATTATTTATATTTTATGTCATGTGTATGATATTTGGTTATTTACATCTAGTTATGAAGTTTCATATGGTGGTATAGTCTCCTCACATTTTCACTTTAGACCCCCACTACTATTTGGAACCCTCTAGCATACAAGGAGGTGTGCTTGAGGGCATGTTCAAAACCAACTAGGGTATAGGTTTTGTGGAATCCAAGCTGGGAAATTACAAAGTGGTACCAGTTGAATTTTCTTCCTTATTTTTATGATTTGGGATTTTTTATATAGGAAACATAGGATTGGTTTAGATCTTGAGACAGATAATTGGATGGTGTGTTGCAAACACATATTCTGATAGAAATTCTAAGTTACCAGGAATTGGGAATGATGTTCTGGATTTTTTATATTATGTTTTAATGTGGTTTTTTTAGTGTCTCATGTGTTGTTTGGATTTGATGGTGTATGATATAATGTATGCTCTTGGACCATTTGTAAGAGGTCTGGGATGTGTTTTTGACTCATGGCCTATATATTCAGAAGGCATCTCATACAACATGCTAAGAATGTAGGATCTAATTTTATACGACTACTATTATGTGATTTTTGGATTTCTTTTGATGTAATTTTTTGACATACATTTTTTTCTCGAAAACAAAGACGTTCGTGTGAACCATGTGTATGATTGATATAGTGACCCTAGTTGGTTAGTATGGTATAAGTGTAGGACTATTGAATCACTTGTGGATGGGGTTTTTTCAGAATCATTTGCATGTTTGGGTCCTCTAAGGAGTGGTAAGATGTGTGGACTCTCAGAGATTATGGACTCCCTTGTAGTGATAAGTAGGTTGGTATGTGACATATATTATGTTTTTGGACACTAGAAGAGGGTTTCTTGTTTCACTGACATTTTATGATGACGATATGGGTGTATGTAATTTTATGAGAGTTGCGTATTCCAATTATTTGGTATAGGCCTTGGGTGATTTGGCCTGGTGACATTTGGAAATTACTCTAATATTGGGATTTTTTGATTTTTGACATTAGTGGATGACCCATGAGAGGGGATAATGGATCTATGAGTTCCTCTGGGTGAATGAGGTGTGGGTGTATGCTTTGGAATTTAAAATATATAAACGAAGGTAGAAACCTAGTGTGAGGTTTAGAGACTACGTATGCCTTTTTTCAAAGTACATGAGTGATATATTTTTATCCTTTTGGGATGTTTTTGTATGGGTGGGATTGTTTGGATGTATTTTCAAGGTAATGGATGTGCAGACACGTGTTTATGGTGGTTAGGAGTCATATCGGGAAAACCATCGGTGATAAATTAAAATTTGGATTCAGGTGCATGAGTTCACTTCATGTGGTGACTATGTTGGAATGTTTGATTTTGGTATGAGTGACACTGAGGTTTCTAGTTTTTTATGCCAAAACGTTCTCTGAGTGTTGGTTTTTTAGTGGTGCATTGTTTTTATGGTACATTGACTACTTATACATATCTTAGTAAGATTCAGATGCATATCCATTAACACTGTGACAAAACATGTGTTCTTAGTGGGACTCTTTAAGGATGCTTGAGTCATGATTTTTCTTGTGGGTTGTTTTAGATAGGTGAGTTTCTCTTCGTTTTAGATGCACCAAGGGTGTTCTATGTCGAGTAAAATAAGAATGTGGTGTAGGAATGGCTATTTTATGGTGATTTTGAGTCGAGTTTTCATAATGGTTGACACATTAGATTCAAAATCATGTTCTGTGGTGGCGTTCCAAAATAGGGTGTTTGATAGTTAAGTGTTATTGGGATCTTCATGTCACGAGTGGATGGTGAAACATTGTGTCATTTAGTTTGTGGATTAGATGTTAAGGATTGTACGTATGATGTGGTGGAGTTATGTGGACAATAGAAAGTTGGCTGAGGACCAATGAGGATGTGGTGAGACTCTTTTGGAAAAGGTGGACCAAGACCTTTGGATCGGTTAGTTATGGAATTTTTGTTAGTGGTGACATTGGAGATATATGAGTGGTCGTGGTATTCATCGATGAAATCCTAGTGTTCTCATATTTAGTATTGATCATTCCCAATATCTTGACATCATTGTAATCATGCTAAAGAGCTATGTCTATATTCCAAAACCCCAGATGTAGTTTTTTGGAAATGGGGCCTCCAAGAGGTTATGTACATAGAGTGGTGTATTTGGAGTCTTATGGGGGGGATTTTACCATATATTACCTACAGGAAAGGTCCCCATGATAGACTGGATGTTTAAAAATATAGTGGGTGTAATTCTTGGATGTTGAGTTCCAGTGATATTTGATGTTTCATTTGGTCGCTCTGGTGATGGTGGAGTATATACACCCTTTTTTTGGATTGATGTAGTTTGAGTATGGGATAATTTGGATAAGGTTTTTTGGGGGATTCAGTGGTGATTCCACTCTTAATGTGAGTAGTGATGTATCAGTTTTTGAGGGGTGACCCTTGTACTAGGAGGGTCACAGGTGTATTGAACTAGTTTTGGATCGATCATAGTGGTACCATGGTGATAGAGAGTAATATTTTGGGTGTGTTCTTTGTTTCCGTAGGGGATGAATATAGGGAACATGTTGTGGTGGATAATCAATATGATCATTGGATTCAATCTTGATTTGTTTTTGGAAATTATTTTTGGTGAGGAATTCTGCTGGAATGTTTTCCTGGTTGTGGAATGACTTCTAGTGTGAGGGCATAACGATCAGATGAGTTGGTGATCGATAGAAAGATAGATTCGAGTGGTCTGGAAATGAGTTTATCGAGGATAGTATGATTAGGTTTAGAACACAATGTGGGTATGGAAGGTTGAAAATGATGTGTGGTGTGTTTTTTTGGAATGAATGTCTTGTTTTATGTTTGATTTGTGATTTCAAGGAAAAGATTCCAGGTTCTTATCTTGTGCATGGATGGAGGAAATACACCCTCTTTGGATGGTTTTCAATTATGGGGATGAGTTTTAATGATTATTATAATTCTTATGGATATTTGATAAATGTAGGTTATAAACCATGATGAAAACCTGGTGAGAGAGAACATTTATATTTTTGGGGGATTCCTAGAGGAATGGGTGTTAATTATTAGATTTTTGTGTTTATAAACTGAATCTTACGGTGGGGAGAATCCTAGATTGATAACTATTCAAGTGGGTTTCTTATCAGTTTTCTAAATTTATACACTCGATTAGGCACCATCGTGGTGTTTTTGTTTGGTAACAGGTGTTATATTAGATTTTTGGCTGATTAAGGGCCTTGAGTTTGATGTTATTCCTTAGTAGTACATTGGGCTTACAAAATTTGTATAAGGATGCTGGTTGGAATACAGTAAATGACATAGGTTTGGTGGTATAGAATAATGAAAATTTAGACTTCTCATAAATGAGAAGTGTTATGGTGGGGAGGTTTTAAGGTTCCCCATACAGATAGATCAAAATATTTTTGAATGAAATTGAATTTTCATTACCAAATAAGTCAAATCATGAATTTAGACTCACAATATATTTTCAAGAGAAATAATGTCATTACAAGATTTTTTGGGATGATTAATGATGTTCAAAAAGTATATTAGATGTTAAGATGAGGTTTGGATTCTTTTGGTTATGTTTTAGATGTTTTGGGAGTTTTCTAGATTGGGTTCATGGTTTTCTGTTCACGATTCTGGAGAAACTATTCGACGACTAATTCTTAGGATTTTTATTTTTATATTGAAAAGTGAATAGTTGATTTTAATGTTTACTAAACTATTATGTACAAATTGTATGTGTTACAAGAGGAAACTATGTGAGGTGGAAAAGTGTATGTGGCATAGTGCATGGTTTTCTAATGGTTTCGGACAAACTGTGCACATTTCAGTATGTGGGAGCCAATGCTGAAATAATAGTGGGAACAATATTTTTCCAACCATGTGGTATAAATGTGTGTTACATAAGGTCATGGATAGTAGGGGTGCACATGGTTTGAAAATATTTTGGTCAACCCTACAACAAAACCGTGTGAGTGGGTTGGCTTTAAATATATCCAACAACACAGTTAGTGCATGGTTGGAAAACTGTGCAGCCAGACCATATAGCTTACAAAATTTCATCAAAAAATGAATAAATGAACAAAATTACCCCTTCATGATTTCATACACTCTAACACTTTATCCTATGATGGGCACACATGGACAAAGGGGTTCCTAAACTCTTTCCTCCTCTTTTTCCCCATGATTTTAAGGTCCTTTCTTGGTGATTAATTGGTGTTTATGGTGTGTTTCCATCCTCTGGTGGTTTCCATTGATACTCTTTCTATTTATCAATACTTTTTGGACTCCCTAGTTTATGTTTTATTGAAATTTACACTTGATCATGGTGTAATTATACAATTCTCTTGTGGATTTTAGTAGGGTTGGGTAAAAGAGTTCCATCATGGAATTCACACATCGTTGCATGTTTTCTCATTAAGGTATGTGACCAAATTGAATTTTCATAGTTTCTTACTATCATATTAGATTAATAGTTTGTTGGATTAGTATTATTTATTAAGGGTTTTGTCTTGGAATGTGGTCAGGGTCATGTCTTTGGTCATTGGGGAGTGGTTGACTTTAGCTCTGGTGTGGCATAATGACCGAGTGAGTTATCTGTCCTTATTCCATAATGGTGTTTAGTTAATTAATTAATTATAGTTTTTATTATAAATTAATTATGGCTAGTTAGTGATATATTATATATTGGGTGATCAAGAGAGAGCAGTTGGGTGTTAAGGGGTATGGATGACACATATTTTTGTAGTGGAAAGATCAGAATGCTTTGGAAATGTGTTGGGAAGTTTAATTGATGAGGTAGGTGGTCTAAAAGATTTACCCATAGTATTAATAGTTATTTTATATTTTCATTAAGTAATATTCTTTAGAGAACATTTGGGATATTATTTCACTCATAATTTAGGAAATGGTTTTTTCCTATATAGATACCTTGATCCTTCCATGGAACCCAATAGATTTATGGCGATATGATGCCAGACCTATGGACACCCTTGGAGTGTTACAACATTTAGGAGTGGGATGTTTTATGTTCTATTTTTTTATAAAAATTACTATTAATATTTTTAAAGTGTTTAAAATTTTTTAACTGGATTTTGACCTGGTTTTGTATTTCAAAGGGTAAAGGTAAAATTTTGAAATGATTCTTTTTTCAAAATGTTTTTTTAACTAAAGATTATTTTAGAGGGGTTTTAAATGGATTTAAAATATATATTTGAATTGTGTGTGTGGTGACCCTTTAATAGAACTCATTGAAATAAAAGTTATAGGCATTATTTAATTTTCAAAAAATAAGGCACATGTTTTAATGGGTGGATTTCTAGTGGTTAATAAGGAATTTTGTGTTTTGCTTTTCGAAATTTGAAAATTGGTTAGGTTATATTTGAGCCTTGTGTTAATTTAATGGTTCATTAGGGACATGAAGAATGGTATAATTAATAATGGTTTAAATGATTTACTTATTTTTTTGGTATTATAGTAATGGAAAATATTAATGGTTGTTAATAGTTTTGAATGGTCGGGCATGATGGGCCAGATCATGGTAAAATTCATGGACTGATTCTCCACGTCTTTTGATAAATGAAAAACGGATTAAGTATTGGACCGATGCTCTAGTAATGGGTAGTATACTGCTAAAATGGTGTTAGCAAAAGGATCTAAACACTAATATTATACAATTGGGTTAAAATTCCATATTGGTTCTCATGGTGATGACGGTCTAAAATATGGAATTAGATGATGGACTAATGTTCCTTCACTGTGGGCTAGGTTGTATTGATTTTTTAGGACCACTGATGAATTGTATAACAAGGATGTTTGATAGAGGGTTCTCATATTGGGTTGATATAGAAAAATTCTATATGTTCCATTCATGTATTTCATGGATTGGGATTTCATAATGAGGCTCTAGCTTCAAAAGTGTAGACATTCTATGGTTTCCCAAACTGATTCGCCAAGTTATATAGTTAAATTTAATTTATTAGGGAACTCCCTTTGTGACTAAAAGTAAGTGACCTCTTATTTTATCTCATGTTATCTCACCATGTCTAAAGCTAGTAGGTTAATTTGTATTTTATAATAGATATTAAAGGATAAAAAGATAATTTAATATTTATTTCAAAGTGAAACTATCTTCTTTGTTTTTCATATTCATTTAATGTAGCCTTGATTTTCTACATACACTATTTCTTTAACTGTTATTTTAATTTATTCGTTGTTGTTGGTTGAATACAATGTTTTACTCACACCCTTACAGTTCTTCCATTTTACATGGGTACTAGAGAAACTGTATCATGTTTGTTACAAGAATAGTATTGGTTGAGGATTTTGATTATTATTTGTTAAAAGAGTAGTCATGATCAAGTGGTATCATATAAATGGGTGGGTTTTATTATAGTTGTGTAGTTGAGCCTGCTGTTATTTTCTTTTTTTTTGGTATGTTATGTATCTAGACTCAAGGGAGGTTGATAATATGTATTTCCTTCCCATTCGAGCCTATATTTCATTTCAATGTATTATTGGTTGTTTCTATTTATTTATTAGTTAAAATTACTTTAATTTTTTTATTATTTGGTTATTTACTTCACATAGTAAAATATGGTATTGGTGTATATTCTCTTGATAGTACAACTTTAGACCCCCACTACTAGTCGGTATCCTCTAACGAGTGACCAAGCATGCTTGAGGTGATGTGGTGAACATATTTGCAGCATGGGTTTAGTGGCATCCAAGTTGGGGCATTACAAATGCAGTTTCCAGTGATGGAGAGTGCCCATTATTTTTTTCATCGATTAACTCGGCCTTCTTTTTGGTTTTCATCCAATCACGATTCTCCATCAAATGACATTAAAATCCTCCTCTCAATAATCTTAGGATTATGCGAATAAACCTGGTTATTTTCCATAACTACATATTAATATATGGAATAGGGTTATTAGGAATTAAATGACTTTAACTAATTAATTAATTAATCCACATAATGTACATGTCAACTACTACCTTCTCTGAACATCTGTTGCCCATAAACATTAGGTTTCACCTAGGGTAAACCTCATACTCTATATTCAACTATGGTATGAAATTTCCTATCTAGGACTCTATTTCAGATATACTATATTATATATAAAAACAATTATGTATTTTTTTTATAAAATATATTTAATACATTTTAAAAATTTATTAGAGGCATACCAGGCCACAGAACAGTGTGTCATCTTAGAATATGGATTGAAAAATATTTCATAATATATTTGAAAGTCTTGTAAATAAATAATAGTGTCTATCATTATTATATAATTATACAATCCACTTTGTTTCATTGGATTTCTTATGATCTTGTAATTCCATTTATTTGTTGGGGAAAGTTTTGACGTAGTTTTATACCCATTCATCTATACAGTTATAATTTTATTGATGCATACATGGAGAGTTATTCATTTTGTTAATTGGTTAAATATTAAAAATTTAAATACTTTTCCTTTAAATAATGATATTTATGTATTATTAAGGAATGTTTTTTATATATTTTATAGTTTATTTATTCTTTTTTATAATGAGTGCATTATAATTAATTAATGAATGGTGGGGCCCGCAATATCCTCTTTATGCAAAGATATGACTCATGAGAAAAACTACCTTGAGTATTTATTGTATACCTTAGCTATTTATGAAAGAATTATTGGAAAAATTATTTTATAGTAAGATTATGATTTCAGAAATTATTCATTCTATCATTATGAAACCAGTTATTATCATCCTTTTATTATTTATATTCACATGCAATACATGGGGTTATTTCAATCTCATTTATCTAGTTATATGAGATTATTTGATTATAATTTAATTACATCCATATTATTCATGCCTTTTTCATTATATGATATATTTTGGTACTTTATTTTCCTAACTGAGCATTTTATCTCACCCTTATTGTGTCACATATTCCCTAGATTATGATTAAAATTATTAAAAATTATTTTTCTGAAGAATATAATTTGTGGATAATTTATTGGAGATGTTGAGAACATAGTATTTATTAATTTGTTCCTAAATTAGTGTTAAAAATACCCATTTAATTGGATATTCATGGGATATATTAGTTCATGTTGTTTCCCAGTTCTTTTAAACTATAATCGTAATATTTTGTGGAAATGTAGGAAATAAAGTATTGCATAAAAAATAAAATTTCAGGGATAGTTACACTTGGGCTATCACAATTTGTATCATATAAGGGTTTAAATAACAATAGATATTTCAGTTTTTTTGGTTGATGATAATTTAATATTTATAAATCTTCTCATTGCTTGATAAGTTGAGATTGAATTTAGTTATGAAGTTATAGATTACCATTTAGGTTAGTTGAGGTAATATTGAATATTTTATATTTTTTGGGAATTTTTATGAGTGAACATTACTGAAAACCCAAATAATAAGCTAATGTAAAGAAAAAAATCCAAAAATAAATGTAATGAAAATATTATGCAGTTATCCTACAAATTTCTTGATACTGGAGAGTTCATATGGTTATAACATGGATTCAACTAAGGGTAATATCTCAATGAAATATTGGTTGAGTATCAAATCAATCATTATTTCCAACATGATGATCATGCCTAATAATGTACACCTTCCTAGTCCCTCCCGAGGAATATTCTTTATAAATTCATAATCACTTACAAACTATTTTGTGGTGTTTGAATTTATTTTTGTTAAATAATCTAATAAGAAATGACCCTGGAAAACCTTGATTGAAAAATATAGATTCATAAGATATATTATATAAGAAAATTATGAATCACTTCATCTATTTTTACAGTTACTCTTCATTTAATCGTTAATATTTACATGACTCAAATTTCCATTATATAAGTAATGACTCGGGGAATGAAAAACAATGTTTGAAATAGATGTGATGGTAAATTTGGGGATTTCCCCATTGACAAATCAATAGTTACAAGAGATTTAGTGAATAATCCTATGATTATTTCAAACAAGATACCATAAATTTTGATTAATTTCATAAACATAGTTAAATTATAAAACACACTAAATAATAGAATAATGGAGCCTCATGGATATTTAGGTGAGGAATTTGTTTAAATAAATAATATTAAAATTTTAATGTATCCATAATCTGGGAAGAAGCACCTGGGGAAATTTTTTTAAGGAACTAAGATATTTTTAATATTTGCAAAAGGTGGAAATATAATAAAAA
Organism: Viscum album; assembly: GCA_963277665.1. Taxonomy (NCBI): domain Eukaryota; kingdom Viridiplantae; phylum Streptophyta; class Magnoliopsida; order Santalales; family Viscaceae; genus Viscum; species Viscum album. Next base: position 1,376,699,390 of record OY728147.1, on the reverse strand, counting down.
ATTGATGAGGAAAAATAATGACTTTGGTTAATGTTATAAATCTAACTAATGTGTACCTTGAGGTATCACTAATAGTTCAATGTCGTAAATATGGGAAATAATGTAATGTTTGTAGTCAATTACCTTATCCATAGACTAGTGATTATGTTCTTTAACAATATACTAGAATAACGGAACCGATAAAGACATACACTAATAATTATTGATGTGAATATCCACTCTATTGGTGTGAATATCATATTCAAGTTTTATTCTAGATACTCTAGTGCATGTAGTAATTTTTCTAAGAGTATTGAATCACCACCCTAATGATTTTGTATTGAATTATTATAAAAAAACATATAGTTGTAAAATTATTGTAAGTAAATTTGATGTTTTAGGTAATGTGCATCATGAAAATCTTATTTTTCATAATATATTTTAATTTAATGTGATTTTAGAAATTTATTTTTAAAATCTATATAGAGTAAAAATTATATTTCAAAATAAGGATGTCACATTCTATATCATCCTTTGACAATCTATTAAATACAAGATGATTAAAAACTCCCTTTGGAAGAAAATTCAATAACATAGGCATGGATAAAGAATAATTATGGAATCAGGGTACAAATTGTTTTAAATAAAATATATATTTAGGATATGTCTATTATTATGAAATTATTGATTATCTTAGTCATACCTAAGTTTGTGGGACTAAGCTATCATGATAAATTATATCTAATGTTTTATTATTTAAGAATACCCGTTACTATTTTAATTAATAAGTAAAAAATTAAAAATATAAATATGTAATTTATTTATGGGTTGTGAATTTCACATGTAGATATTTAAGTATTCAACTCTTCTTTATGTAAATACAATGTTAAATTTCATATTTCTCATGAAATGCCAAACTAAAATGGAACTACATTAACTTTTATGAATATAATATTATATGTATTAAATAAGACTATTATAATATATTTATTTAATTATTAAGTACAAAAATAAGTAATATAATTTTTAAATATATATATATATATAATTAGAAGGTTATTTTAACACCAATTGAATGATAAATTCAAATATTACTACTAAATATGTAGTAAGATCATTTTATGACTAAACATGTTTCTCGTAAAAACTATCTTTTGAGACGCTATATATTTATATAGTAAGAAAATTTTTATATTATAGTTTAATTAAATATATATATATATATATATATATATCATTTATGTGAATAATTTATTATCTCTAATAAAATAGTAATTCATAGGAAATGAAAAAATATATAAAATAGTTTTTCCTGTTAAAGCCCATTTTTTATATCTTATATAACCAAATAAATGTTAAACTCTTAAATTTTAAAATTTAATTTTAGAAAAATAAATTTATTTTTTGGATTTATATTTTTAAAATAACCTAAAGATAAATTTTTGGGGTTTTTTCAAATATTTTATTTTTATGTGATTAGTCAGAAATATAGTTTTTACTAATATTTTAGCATTTATTAATATTACATGTTGTATGTATAACTTAGCAGCTTATAAAAAAATTCATGAAAAAATATTCATTGAAAAATTAAAATTAACAAACTAAAAATACCATGATGATTTTATAAAACCCATGTATAATATATGAAACTTATGTAATATTTATTTTAATATTATTTATTTTTAGTCTATTTCTTCTTTCTAACTATCCAAAAGGTGTAATTTCGTTTTGGATGGTTTATTAATTTATAGAACTTTTATTTGGAAAATAATAAACCAATTAATTTCATTAAAATTTAAAAAAAATGTTAATTCTATTTTAATAATAATTTATATTCCATAAAATACAATTTTTTGAAAAATAGTTTCTACACGATATATATGTTAATATTAAAATTATTTTTTATCAACCAAATAAAAATTATTTAAAATATTTTATTTAATATTTATAATAATTATTTATAATTTAATTAATTGTTCATGTTTTAATTGTTTTTCAATAGATGTAAATTACTAAGGTAAAAATTAATTACCATTGTAACAACCAAAAATGGTAAAAGTGAAAAAAAAACATATAAGAGTAATTCAATTAAAAATTTGTTAAAAAACGTGTTAAAAGGAATTTTTGAGGATTTATAAAGATCAAATATCCCCCAATCTATTATTTGTCATTATTATTTGCATTTTACCATTTTATAGTGATCTGTCCTTTTATATTATTACAAAAATTCAACAACCTCCTCTTATAAAATGATCCTTCCCCACCCCATTTCTCTTCACGCCCAAAGAAACAAAGATTGATAAAACTCATCTGAAATACTCCATAGAGTTCTTAGAAAAATACTATTAGTTATCGTATTTTTAACATACAACTCATCAAATGATTAATCCTTTTGGATGTGGATTTTTCCAAGGAGTAAGGTAAAAATTAATAATTACTTCTTTCAAATTTCAATTACATAATTTATAATTCCATCTAATTAAGATACATTTTATCCATTATCTTATGAATAAATAATAATTATCAATATACTAAATTTTTTTATGATTATGTAATAATCATTAACTTACCGTTCTCTTTTACTTTGGAAACCAAAAATGTCATTAGGTGTGCGTGCAAACTACTACTTCCACAAATGAATTATTTTATTTTTCATCACCACCATTAATGGATGCTTTATAATGGGTATTTAATATATTAATATGACATTTATACCCTTGTTAAGACTTTTTAATTATAAATGATTACTTATCTTCCTCCCACTCTATGAAAAATAAACATTTCACCCATGCATACATGTAGAGTACTACCACCACCAAAGTGACAAATTTAATTTTTTTTAGTGTTTATTTATTTTCCAATACCTATTAAAATATAATTAAACAGCATAAATATATATATATATAAAGTCATTTTTCTTCTTTAATAATAATATTATTCCAAAATAATAACTTTTTTAATCATAATCAACAATATATTAGAGTATATTTTAGTTTGGGTGAGTTTTACCACAATCATGAACAACACAATAATTTTATATTATAGATGTATAAGTAAACTTATTTATTTTTATTAATAAAATAAAATGATAAAATAAAAATTATATTATTTTTTGGGAATTTTATATTAATTTTATCTTATTGTTAATGTACCACATAATATTTCAAAAAAATTACTAAAACAAACTCATCATTGTCTTCATCATCATGAACCATAACTAAAATAGTTTTGAAATAGAATTTTAACAATATATATCAATATAAAAAAATATTTTATAGTTTCTATAATGATATTTAAATTAGGAAAGATTATTCTATAAACAAGAATCAACACCAATATTATGACAATATTACTAAAAAAATCAAAACTAATAATATTTAGTGACGAAAATAAAATATAGCTGGAAAATATATTTGCAATAAATGATTATTAATGAATTTTATAATGTTTATGAAAGGTTATAGATGTTAATATGGTTTTTAAATAATTAATTACTTTTTTATTTTCATTATACAGAAGATTAGAGCATGTTCGACTAAGAAGGATTAAAAAAAATGTTTCTAATATCAATTCCAACACATAAAGAAAATCATTATATTGACCACCTATTCTTTTTAACATGGTGTATATAATTCCTATTTTAAATATTATTTCATGATTACCTTTTATTAATTTTTTTTGAAAATCTCTTTCAAGATCTCTTTTTTAAGATTATTCAATTTAAATGTTACCAAATTTATAATTTTTTTTCATAACTCAATTTGATTCTTTGAGTTTTTATGATTTTTATTGAACCCACATTTTTCAAATGTGAACTATTTTATCCTATAATTATATAATATTTTATTTACACTTTCATTTATATGTATTTATAATTCATTCATCTGCAATCCTTTATGATTTATTATTACATTAATGATTATGATATTTGTATGGGATTTTGGTCATTCAAACATTATTTCATTAGGATATAATGTTACTTATTAAACTTCACTCTTATATGTGACATATATTCATATTTATTATTCTTTATATCTAAAATATATATCCCATTATAAGCAATTTTTTATGAATATACCAGTATATTCTTTGGTGAAATATCCCATTGGTTGATTGTAATTTTGGTATCAAATGATATGATTCTTGATTCTTTCTTATGTGATCTCATTCAAATAATTATTATTATAAAAAAAATTCTCATCTATTTCAGAATACTTCAAATATTTTATGATTCACTTTTGATATTTCCTAATGTTACCATCCACCTTAGTTTTTAGGATGTTTTATGATCATATCATTTCATTTATTGATTGCTTAAATTATTAACGTTACTGTGTACCCATTACTCTATATTTGGTCGTTTGAGAAATGAATAAATTATAGTATCCCCAAACCTACACTCTCAAATATGGTGTTGAAAACATAATATTTACAATTCCATTTTTATATTGATAAATGTCGCCAAATTTTATCCATCCAAAACATAAAACATCAAACGGACATATTGAATCACTTATATACCAAAGAGCTTTTATGTTTAGAGTTTTGTCAGATTTAGAAAATCTTTTACATAACAATAACCATGTATTTAATTTGAATTTTTTTACGCTACACATAGCTTTCATTATTCTACATTAAGACTTTATTTTCACCCACATAAAATGATTTTAGGCATATCATTTTTAATATATTTATTTATATCATGGGGAAATCAAACATAACAATGGTGATCTCAAATTTTATATAAGGGTAAACATAGGCCATAAATATTGAATGTTTTTAGTGAGTGAAAAATAAGAATAATGGTAGTATAATATATTAAAAGTTCATGATTATTGAGGAAGAAAATTCACACCCATCAATGAATATATCATTAAAAATGTGAAATGGAATAAATAATTGCAAAAAGAAATAATCATAAGAATTAATAATTATGAGCCATGTGATGCTAATCTTGGTCAAAGGAACCATTAAAAATAGATCAAAAATAGAGAAGCATTTGTGTATCTTGGGAAAGTATCTTCATTAACAAGGTTCACTCATTAATGAGATAACTAGATCCTGGTTAAATCCATTGGATAAACTTCCCCGGTTAAATCCCTCTTTCTTATTTTTAAATACAATGAACATTACACAATGCATTATTGTGTTATATGGGGCTTTACCATCATATATGATATATTAGAATCACCCATTTTATAAGTTAAATAATTATCCCCAGCTATCATGAGAAATATTATGATAAACTATAATCATCTATATTTTTCATGGACCGTACTAAAATGTAACATATGGAAACTTATATTATCATTATCTAAGTTTAAGAAGCAACTATCATTCCATTGTAACATGTTTTTACCACTAAAAAATTGATTTCATGATTAACATAAAACATATAGTAAAAATTGTTGAAAGTGGGTGCTCAAGACCCAACTTTAATTGTACTTTGATTACTGTTACATGTATTCAGTTTGTTTTTATACATGTATTTTTCTTGCCATGATAGTGTGGATACTTCTGCATCCACTTTTTTTATGGAAATGTCCTTCAATTACATGTCGCATCAAATGGTTATAACAGGTCCTAAGCTATAATGAGAACCTTGAGATGCCATGACATTAATCGTAATGTAACATCCTATGGTCCAGTTACATCATTCTGAAAGGACACAGATGATGTGTGACCATCAAGTTATGGGGGATCATAAGCATTGAGACTTCTTATCATGAAGTTCGCACATGATGATCTCTAGTAATTGAGATCATGAGGACATACCCACTTAATAGGAACACCACATGTTTCTGGTGTCATTGTTCGTCCCAATATACAGACATGTGTAATGGTCTCTTGACTTGAGATCATTATCAATGAATGTAATTTAATTAAGTAAATTTGATATAAGGTGAAAACCATGGAGACAATGTCATGGTGAGGTAGTTTGTATCGGGTACTTCATTAATGGAATGGAATTGATTGAAATATTGAGAAAGGATTCATCGCTTCTGAGTTCAGAAAGAGATATCTCATGCCTGGTTGATTAGGATGGTAGCACCTTCAATAAATCCATTTTTATGGTAGTCGAAGGTAAGACTGTCCGGAAAAATCAACAAACAAAATAAAGTAAATAAAGAATGATGACACTAGTATGAATTCTGCTTTATTTAGATATCGATGACGAAGAGATTTTATTACACGGACCGTGTTCATAGGAAGGCAGTCATTGCTTTAACTTTTACTTATCTCTATAGGGGCTTAGATGGGTTTCTATACCTTGCTCTAGGTCGATAGTATTATTCACTACTATTGATATAAGGGCCAAGAGGGTCGCACACAATAGTGCCTTAATAATCTTCCCTATTCTGGGAATATGAATTTAGAACTTGGTGGTCCCCGCAAAAGGGTCCGAGCACGATACCTGTTCTATGAATCACCAAAGAATAAATAAATTCATTTATTATTCAATTTTAGAATAATTCGTTGAATTTATTTATAACATGTATTTCAAAGTTATATAGTAAATACAAATATTAATTTTTTTCGAATACATTTAAATATCGTAGGTTTGTTTAATATTATCAGGAGGAATGAGTCAAGTTAAAGACTCAAATTTATCACGTAATATATTTATACATTACATGTATGTGATAAATTGTAAATATTATTTATGGCATAATTTTATTTTACATAAATAATTATTTATATCACTTATATAGCGGACGTCTATTACATGGGGGTCGGGAACCTATACTACGTGTTTTAAACACTCCCTATATAAGTGAGAGAGGGGCTCTCCCATGATCACTATTCATGTGTCAAGATTGAGAGCATCTCTCTCCTCCTGGAATCTAGAGAGTGAGTCTCTCATGCAAAGAAGGATCTTCAAGATCATCCATCTAAGATTAAAGCTTCTTCCTTTGTGGTGAGTGTCTCTATGCAGAAGTGAGTGTCGATGATCTGCGCTAGCACCTGGATCTTGACGAACAACACGCGAGTAGATTCACGAGACGTGTGTGGATGATCTAGAGGGCCTCGACGTCAGAGTCTTTGAGAAACGATAACCAGTGTCCTACAGCAGACTTTCACACGTCAATTCTGAACAAGGTAAATGTTTAGTTTAATTTTTTGTGCTCTGTACAAACCTTGAGATATCCTCAGAACAATCCGGGAAAAGATCACCGGAGTTGACAGGGTTATGTCAGTCCGGTGAAACAGAAAAATTTTAAATTCCCAACCCACTGGGTTCGGCTGCATAGTCCTGGTACCCATCAGTGGTATTAGAGGGAACACAAGGTTTTTCTGAGTCAAAAAAATTAAAATTCATTAAATTTAATTGTGCTGTGTTAAAATGGTTCATTCGGATTTGACCGCGCATCATTTTGTTTTCGAAGGATCAAGTTATGATCATTTAAAATTTTTAATCGGATCAACGTCGTGTTTTTTTTCATTTGATGTTTATCTAAAATTGAGAATCAACATCAAATACATATTTTTTTATTATAATATATAATAAAATATTTATTATAAAATATTTTATTATAAAATATTTTTTCACAAAGGTGTGTGGAAAAATTTTTAATAATAAAATAAGAGGGAATGGGACGAAGACCAAGACCCAAATTTGGGTTTTTCTTGCTTTTGGAAAAAAAATGGGAATACAAAGACCCCAAAATGGGGTCTTCTCCCTTTATTTAAAAAAAATAAAAAAAGGGTGGCTTTTTTCTTTTGTCTATAGACATGAAAAAAAGGAGGAGGAAGACCCCAAAGGGGTACCCTCTCACACGGTGCATAGGGGAGGAAAACCCTAGCCGCCTCCCCTCTCGTTGGACTACGTCCAGCTGGCCTCCCTGACCCCATGCTACGTCGACCACCTCCTCCACGTCGGACCGCGTCCAGCTAGCCGCCCCGACCCCACTCCATGTTGGCCTCCTCCTTCGTGTCGGACCCCCTCCATCTGGCCGCCTGAGCCCACGTCGGCTACCCTGATCTCGTTCCGGCCTCCCATCTGCGCCAGACCACATTCGGTTGGCCACCCTGTGCCTTGGCCAGCCTCCCTTCCACGCCGGAAAGCGTCATGCCGGCCACAACGAGCCTGCAGCGGAACCCTACATCGGACCGCCTCCAGTCGGCCGCCCAGAGCTCACCAGATGGGCCGTGCAGTGCTGTCCAGGCCGCCCCAGACCGGAAACCCACCTCGCCAGCTTTCCAGAGCAGCGCGGCTACCGGCCATGTGGCTGGCCGGCTTCTTTCCCGGCCTCCTTCCACTCCCCTCGGACCACACCAAGAGATGCAACCATCACGGGAATAATTGGACGTCATGGTCATGTCGTGGTCACGCTGCGGTCACATCGTAGTCAAGCCATAGAGAATATGCGGTCAAGCTGCGGTACCCTGTTCCAAGATGACATCCTGCGGCAGTACATAGTCCTTCCAGACTCCTCTTCGGATAGAGGTAACCCTGCATTGAATTAATTTTAAAATAATTATTTTTTAAAAATTAAATTAATTGGAATTTAATTTAGTAGTTTAAATTATTTTAATCTGAAATATTAATTTAAATTATGTTTAGAATTAAATTAATGGTCTAATTTAATTTTAAGAATTAAAATTAAATTAATCAAATGGAACTGATAAAAACAAATTATTTGAATTTAATCAAATTCATTTAATTTATTATAACACTTTCACATAATTTAAATTTATTACAATTTAATTTTATTGCTCTTTTACCCTGACTAGTATTGAGCAAGTGACCGACCTGTGTATGTCTGGAATTTATTTATTTATTTAATTATTTATTCAATGCATTCGAAGATTGTAATATTTTATTAGATAAATGGACGTCTTCAAATCGTCTTTTAATTCAAATATGTATAAGGGCATGCGCATCCATTGCACTAGTTGTATTTTGTACCCCAAAACCCCTCACCTGCGTGCAAGTATATTTTTAATTATACGGTGACGATCCGAGAGGCAGACCCTGCCATGATGAGGTGGTAGTCCAGACAGGAGTTGGGCGCTTTGCATTGGGGAAAGCAGCAACACAAGTCATTTATCGACTCAGGTATGGATGCCTCTAGGTGATGATTGATCAGTTATCAATCAATCATTACAGAATGCTCAAGACCAGTCATAATGAATGATTTACTTTATGCATAGTTTATTATTTTATGCGTCTTCATGATTATTGTGTGATCACATAGAATAGTAAACAAGATAAAATGCTTAAAGTTTTGATGAATAATATTCTATTGAATGTTCAATTGTGGGCGCAACAACCCAATTTTAACATAATAAATAGAAAAGGATTATATTTGTCAATTAATATTAAAAATCCCTCAAAGAAATATTAAGACTAAATGCCTTCCCTTTCTCACATCTAAACAAAATCAGTTGTTTGGGAGCTCGTTAGCCTTAGTTAATAGTGCATCTTACTACCAGGGCGTTTTCATGACAGAAATGGGTCGACTTAACTAAGTGGGTAGTCAAGGATTAGCCTTATCTAACTTGATATCACTTTAGAGGCAAGAGGTTGAGGGAATCAAGTTCAGATTCCAAAAGCTGGGAATTTACTCAACAATACAAGGAACCACAAGAACAAGTGGTTGGCCAGCATAGCGCTTAACTTGAAACACTCTAAGTAGTGGCATAACCCTAGCTTATAGACTACGAGGGATGTTTCGTGGATCCTTGCCACTAGAATTCTCAAGAAATAGAGTATTCGAAATCTAATAGTGAGGTCTATTAAGGTTCGTTAAAATAGTGGGAGACATTAAATGATATAATAATTTATTAATCATAAAATGTAAACATGTATTCTAGACAAAGTACTAAATGGTAAATTTTTATCTGATGTAGATTCAAAATGGAAATCATCAACACCACAAGTACATTGTCACTACAATTGGTCTTGGATAAAAAAAGTATCCTGACCGGCAATAACTTCCAAGAGTGGTACAGGCGCTTGCGCATAGTACTATTCCAAGAAAGGAAGTTGTATGTGCTGGAATCCCCAATTCTTGCTAAGCCTCCTAAAAGAGCAAGCAAGATGGAAAAAGATAAATGGAGAAATCATGTAGACGATGCACTCGATGTAAAATGCATCATGTTGCCATCCATGTCCAGCCAATTGGAAAAAATTCATGACGAAGAGGACGCCTATAAGATGCTTTCACATCTCCAAGAACTATATAAGGAGGGGGCTAGGCAAGAAAAGTATGAGATCTCAAGTGCGCTTTATAAATACAGGCTAGCAGAAGGTCACCCAGCCAGTCCTCACGTACTCAAGATTATTGGGTATATTGAGAGGCTTGATGCTCTTGGGTCCAAACTGAACCAAGAACTGACAGTGGGTCTCATTCTTTCCACTTTACCATCAAGCTTCTCAACTATCATTGTCAATTATAATATGAATGATATGAAAAAGTCGCTCCTGGATCTCTCGGCTTTATTTCTCCAAGCTGATAAGGACATGAAAAACACCAATTAAACTATCCTTATGGTGAACAAGAAAAACAAGGGAAGGAAAAGGTGTCTAAGGCCAATTCAAGGCCAAAGACACCAATGCATCGTCCTGCAAAGAAGCCAATGATTTAGAGGCAAAGTAGTGAGCAGGAAGCTGTCTTCTTTGGATGTGGCAACAAAGGCCACTGGAAGAAGAATTGTAGATCTAGGAAGAAGAAGCAAGTTGATGGTTCTAATTCAGGTATTTTTGTCATTGAATTCAATCTATCATTATCTACAAGTTGGGAATTGGATATGGCATGTGGTTCACACATTTGTATTCATATACAGGAACCAAGTAGGTTCAAGAAGATTGAAAAATTTCAAGTGGATCTCCGAGTTTCAAATGGTGAATGTCTGGCGGCCTTGGCAGTGGGAGACTATCACTTAACATTAGCAACTGTTTTGGTTCTTGTTTTAAACAATTGCTATTATGTACTGTCTGTTACCAGGAACATTATCTTTGTGTCAAGTTTAGACACTGTGGGTTTTTATTTCATGTTTGGAAATAAAAGTTGTCTCTTTTATGGGGATAACATATGTTATGGTATGGAACATCTTAACAATGGTTTATATATACTATAACTAGAAAACTCAATAATGGAAATCAGTGACAAAAACAGCCAACATGACTCAAACAATACCCGCCTATGGAACTTTAGTCTTGGTCATGTAAACAAAAATTGATTACTAAGATTACATCAATAAGGGTATCTAGACTCGGTAATGTTAGAACCCTTATATGTATGTCAAACTTCTTTACAAGGAAATATGACCAAAGCACTTTTCTCAGAAAAGGGAGAAAAAAGACAATGCAGTGCCGGAATTAAAACATACTGATGTATGTGGTCCATTTCCAGTAGAGGCAAGGGGTGGTTTTCTATACTTCATTACTTTTACTAACAATTATAGTAGGTATGTCTATTTCTAATAAATGTCATATAATTCATATTCCTTTCGTTTCTTTTAGGTATACCAAAATGAAGTAGAAGGCCAACTTGGGAAGAAGATAAAAGCACTTCACTCAGACTGAGGTGAATAATATCTTAACCAAGCTTTCATTGATCAGTTGAAGGAGTGTGGAATAGTATCCAAACTCACTCCTCCTTATACACCACAATGTAATGGTGTTATTGAAAGGTGGAATAAGACCTTTCTTGACATGGCCAGATCAATGACGAGCCATAAAACTCTTCGATTATCCTTTTGGGGATATACCCTGTAGACATCAGCATATACCCTTAACCGAGTACCAACTAAATATGCATATGGGATTCCATATCATTTATGGTATGGAAAAACCCCAATCTGGCACACATGCGTGTGTGGGGGTGTGAGACATTTTTCAAGACTTTTCCAAGTGATAAATTAGCATCTATAAGCACTAAGTGCATCTTTATAGGTTATCCTATGGAATCTAGAGGATACTACCTATATAAACCTTTATATAGAAAAGTCATTGTAGAAAGATATTCCACAGTTCTAGAAAGGGATCACATTTCTATTAGAAATAGTGGTAGAAAGATTGAATTTGTTGAAGTTAATGCTCTAGATGCACAAGAGTTGGTAGACGAACAATCTCCAGAAGAGCAAGTGGAATAAGAAATTGTTCCTGAGACATAGATACTGCGTAGGTCTATGCAAGAGGTTAGAGAACTAGTGAATTATAGTTTTCTTGTCACTGAGTCAGGTGACACAATAGTCCTTGAGGATGATGAACCTCTAACCTACAAGGAAGAATTAGAAGGCAAAAAAGCTACTAAATGGAAAGAATCCAAGAATTCTGAGATGGAGTCTATGTACCAAAATCATTTTTGGATTTTGGTAGACCCTCCAGCTGATGTAAATCCCATTGGATGAAAATGGGTTTTCAAGAAGAAGATGGACATGGATGGTAAGGTTAATACCTTTAAACCAAGACTGGTTGTAAAGGGTTTCAGACAACGTCAAGTCATTGACTATGATGAAACCATCTCACCAATGGCAATTCTTAAATCCATTAGAATATTTCTTGCAATAGAAGCCTTTCATGATTATGAAACTTGAAAAATGGATTTCAAAACTGCTTTTCTGAATGGGAAGATGGTTGAAGACGTCTATATGACTCAACCCGAAGGGTTTATTAAGTCAAAGAATGCCAATAAAGTATGAAAGTTGAAAAGATCCATTTATGGATCGAATTAGGAATCAAGATCATGGAATGTCCACTTCTATGAGGACATAAGCGATTTTTGTTTTCTTTAAATAATAGAGATCCATGTTTCAATAAAAAGGTTGAAGGGAATGCTATCATTTTCCTATTTTTATATGTTGATGACATATTAATAATGGGAAATGAGTTGCAATTATTACAGTCAGTTAAGACTTGGTTAAATGAATTCTTCTCCATGAAAGACGTAGGTGAAGCAGCCTATATTATAGGGATCAAGATCTATCGAGATAGATCTCAAAGGCTGCTTGGCCTAAGTCAAAATACATATATTTACAAGGTACTCAAAAGGTAAAATATAGAACAATCCAAGAGAGGATTGTTAACTATGTCACATGGTGTAAATCTCTCCAAGAAAATGTGTCCACATATATAGGAGGAGATTGACAAAATGAGTAGAGTCGCTTATTCTTCGGCAGTGGGTTCTATCATGTATTCCATGCTATGTACTAGGTTTGATGTTGCCTTTTCTTTAAGCAAGGTGGGTAGATATCAAGCCAATCAAGGAGAGCTACACTGGACTGCTATTAAAACTATCCTAAAGTACTTAAGGCGTACTAAGGATATGTTACTGGTGTATGGAGGAGATGAGTAACTAGTTGTGAGGGGATACACTGATGCTAGTTTTTAGACAGATCATGATGATAGGAAATCACAGTCAGGCTACATCTTTTGCATGAATGGTGGTGTAGTGAGATGGAGAAGCTCAATGCAAGCTGTGGTTGCTTATTCTAAAGTAGAGTCTGAATATATTATAGCTTCCAAAGCATCAAAGGAATCATTCTGGATATGTAGCTTTATCTCATACATTGGTGTTGTACCGGGCAGTGCTGACCTTATTCCAGTATATTGTTATAATACTACTGCAGTGGTTCTTTCCATGGAGCCCAGGTCTCACCAGAGGACAAAGCATATTCTTTGGAAGTTTCATCTATTGATGGATTTTACGTAAAGAGGTGAAGTGACAGTTAGTAGATTAGCCACATAAGACAATGTGGCAGACCCCCTGACTAAAGCTATTTCTCAGCAGAAGCATGATTCACATGTGAGAGCTAGCGGATTGAAACCAATTAGTAGTTGCCTCTAGTGAAAGTGGCAGTGTTGAACGTCGGTTCCCTAGACCCAACTTGTATTGTACATTTATTACTGTTACATGTCAGTTTGTTTTTATGCATGTGTTTATCTTTCTAGGATAGTGTAGATACTTCTGCATCCACTTTGTTTATGGAAATGTCCTTAGATTACCCGTCGCATCAAATGGTTATAGCAGGTCTAAGGCTATAATGAGAACCCTGAGATTCCATGACAGTAATCTTAACGTAACTTCTTATGGTCCAGTTACATCATTATGAGAGGACTTGGATGATGTGTGACCATCAGGTTCTTGGGGATCATAAGCATTGAGACTTCTTATCATAACGTTCTCACGTGATGATCACTAGTAATTGAGATCATGAGGACAGACCCACTTAATAGGAACCCCACATGTTTCTGGTGTCATTGGTTGTTCCTATCTACAGACATGTGTAATGGTCTCTTGACTTGATATCATTATCAATGAATTTCATTTAATTATGTACATTTGATATAAGGAAAAAACCATGGCGACAAAGTCATGGTGAGATAGTTTGTACCAGGTACGTCATTAATGGAATGGCATTGATTGAATGATCGAGAAAGGATTTGTAGCTTCTGAGTTCAAGAAGAGATATCTCGGGCCTGGTTGATTAGGATGGTTGCACCTTCAATAAATCCATGGCCATGGTAGTCGAAGGCATGACTATCTAGACAAATCAAAAAAACCAAATAAATCAAATAAAGAATGATGACACTAGTATGCATTCTGCTTTATTGAGATATCGATGATGAAGAGATTATATTACACGGACCGTGTTCGTAGGAATGCATTCATTTCTTTGACATAGCCTTATCTCTATAGAGGCCTCGATGGGTTACTAGACCCCACTATAGGTCCGTGTTATTATTCACTTCTATTGAGATAAGGGCCTAGAGGGTCACACACAATAGCGCCTTGAAAATCTGCCCTATTCTGGGAATAAGAATTTAGATCATGGGGGGCCTCGCAAAAGGGTCTGAGCACTATCCATGTTCTATGGGTCACCAAAGAATAAATACATTAATTAATTATTCGAGTTTAGAATAATTTTTTGAATTTATTTATAACATGTATTTACATGTTATATAGTAAAAACATGTATTAATATTATTCGAATGGAGTTAAATATCATAGGTTCGTTTAATATTAGCAGGAAGAATGAGTTGAGTTAAAGACTCAAATTTATCACGAAATATATTTATATATTACAATTATGTGATAAATTGTAAATATTATTTATGGAATAATTGTATTTGTCATAAATAATTATTTATATCACATATATACTGGGCGTCATTACACGGGGGTCGGGAACCTATACCGCATGTTTTAAACACTCCCTATATAAGTTAGAGAGAGGATCTCCCATGATCACTATTCATGTGTCAATAATGAGAGATTCTCTCTCCTCTTGGAATCTAGAGAGAGAGTCTCTCAAGAAAAGAAGGATCTTCAAGATCATCCATCTCAGATTGAAGCTTCTTCCTTTGCGGTGATCGTCGTGATGCTGAAGTGAGCGTCGAAGATCCGTGCTAGCACCCGGATCACGATGAAAGTCATGTGAGCAGATTCACGAGGCGTGTGTGCAAGATCTAGAGGGCTTTGATGTCGGAGTCTTTGAGCAACGATCACCGGTGTCCTGCGGTAGACTTTCACATGTCAATTCTGAACAAGGTAAATGCTCACTTTAATTTTTTTTGTCTGTATAAACCTTGCGATATCCTCAGACCAAACCGGGACAAGATCATCGGAGTAGACAGTGTTATGTCACTCTGGTAGAGCAGAAAAATTTTAAATTCCCAACCCACCAGCTTCCGCAGCATAGTCCTGGTACCCATCAGTGGTATCACAGGGAATGCAAGGTTTTTATGAGTCATGAAAATTAAAATGCATTAAATTTAAATGCGAGGTGTTAAAATTATTCATTCGGATTTGACCGCGCGTCGTTTTGTTTTCGAATGATCATGTTACGATTATTTAAAATTTTTCATCAGATCGATGTCATTTTTTTGTTCATTTTATGTTTATCTCAAATTGAGAATCAACATCAAATATATATTTTATTATTATTAAATATAATAAAATATTTATTATAAAATATTTCTCCACAAAGGTGTGTGGAATGAATTTTAATAACAAAATAAGATTGAAGGGGACCAAGACCAAGACCCCAATTTGGGGTCTTCTTGCTTTTAAAAAAAATGGGAATACAAAGCCCCTAAAATTTGGTCTTCTCCCTTTATTTATAAAAAATCAAAAAGGGTGGGTTTTTTCTTTTGTCTAAAGACACAAAATAGGAGGAGGATGACCCCAAAGGGGTCCCCTGTCACATCACGGATAGGGGAGGCAAACCCTAGCCGCCTCTCCTCCCACCGGACCGCGTCCAGCTGGCCACCCTAACCCCATGCCACATCGGCCTCCTCCTTCGCGTCGGACCACATCCAACCAGCTGCCCCGACCCCACTCCACGTCGGCCTCCACCTCCATGTCGGACCCCCTCTGTTTGGCCGCCCGAGCCCATGTTGGCTGCCTTGAGCTCGCTATAGCCTCCCATCTGTGCCGGACAACATCGGATCGGCCGCCCCGAGCCCGCGAAAGCCTCCTTTCTACGTCGGACTGGCTCTTACCGGCCACCATGGGCCCGCACCGGAACCCTACGCTAGACCGCCTCCAGCCGGCCGCCCCGAGCTCACCGGACAGGCTGCGCCGCGCAGTCTAGGCCGTCTCGGACCAGACAACAGCCTCAGTGATTTGTCGGAGCAGCGAGATGCCGGACATGTGGCTGGACGGCTTCTTTCCCACCCTCCTTCCACTCCCCTCGGACCACACCAGGTGATGCAGCCGTCACGGGAGTCATTGGACGCCGCACTCATGCCGCGGTAACACCGCAGTCAAGTTGTAGAGAAGTTGTGGTCCAGCTGTGGTACCCTATTCCAAGAAGACATCCTACGGCGGTACGTAGTCCTGCCGGAATCCTCTTCGGCTAGAGGTAACCCTTCATTGAATTAATTTTTAATGAATTTAGTTTTTTAAATTAAATTAATTGGAATTAATTTAGCGGTTTAATGTTTTTTAATCCAAAATATTAATTTAATTTATGTTTAGTATTAAATTAATGGTTTAATTTATTTTTTTGTAATTAAAATTAAATTAAACAAATGGAACCAATAAAAATAAATAATTTGAATTTAATCAAATTCATTTAATTTATTAGAACATCCTCACATTATTTAAATTTATTTCAATTTAATTTTATTACGCTTTTATCCTGACTGGTCTTGAGTATGTGACAGACCTGTGTATGTCTGGAATTTATTTATTTAATTAATTATTTATTCAATTCATGTGATGATTGTAATATTTAATTAGATAAATTACGGTCTGTGAATTGTCTTTTAATTCAAATATGTATAAGGTCATGCACGTGCATTACAGTAGTTGTATTTTGTACCCCAAACCCCCTCAACTGCGTACGAGTATATTTTTAATTATACGGTGATGATCCAAGAGGCATACCCCGCCATGATGAGGTCGTAGTCCATACAAAAGTTGGGTGCTTCGCACCGGGGAAACCAGTGACACGAGTCATGTATCGACTCAGGTATGGATGCCTCTAAGTGATGATTGATATGTTATTGATTGATCATTATAGAATGCTCAAGACCAGTTGGAATGAATGATTTATTTTATGTATAGTTTATTATTTTATGTGTTTGTATGATTATTGTGTGATCACATAGAATAGTAAACAAGACTAAATGTATAAAGTTGTGACGAATAATATTTTATTGAATGTTTAGTTGTTAGCACGACAACCCAGTTTTAACATAACAAATAATAAATTATTATATTATTCAATTAATATTACAAATCCCTCAATAATATATTACATCTAAATGCCTTCTATTTCTCACGTCTAAACAAAATCGAATGTTTGGGTTCTCATCATCCTTAGTTGAGAGTGCCTCTTACTACCAGGGTGTTTTCTGAGAGAAATGGGTCGACTAAACTAAAGTGAGTAGTCAAGGATTAGCCTTAGCTAACTTTCTATCACTTTAGAGGAAAGAGGTTGAGGGAATCAAGTTCGGATTCTAAAAATCTGGGACTTTACACAATAACACAAGAAACCCCAAGAACAAGTGGTTGGCCAGCATAGAACCTACCTTGAAACCCTCCAAGTAGTGGCATAGCCCTAGCTTGTAGACTACGAGGGAGGTTTCGAGGATCATTTCCACTAGAATGATCAAGCAATAGAGTATTTAGAATCTAATAGTGAGGGCTATTAAGGATCATTAAAATAGTGGGAGACATTAAATGATATAATAATTTATTAATCATAAAATGTAAAAAGGTAATCAAGACAAAGTACTAACTGGTAAATTTTTATCTGATGTAGATTCAAAATGGAAATCACCAACATGACAAGTACTTTTTCACTACAGTCGATCTTGGATAAATAAAATATCCTAACTAGCAATAACTTCCTGGAGTGGTACAGGCACTTGCGCATAGTACATTTCCAAGAAAGGAAGTCATATGTGCTGGAATCCCAAATTCCTGCTGAGCCTCCTCAAGCAGAAAGAAAGACGGAAAAAGATAAATGGATAAAGCATGTAGATGATGCAATTAATGTACAATGCATCATGTTGTCATCCATGTCCATCTGATTTCCAAAAATGCATGAGTAAGAGGACATCTAAAAAATGATTTCACATCTCCAAGAACTATATGAAGAGAGGGCTAGGCAAGAAAGGTATGAGATCTCAAGTGCACTTTATAAGTGCAGGCTAGCAGAAGGGCACCAAGAAGGTCCTCATGTACTCTAGATGATTGGGTATATTGAGAGGCTTGAAGTCCTTGGGTTCAAACTGAACCAAGAACTAGCAGTGGGTCTCATTCTTTCCTCTTTACCATTAAGCTTATCGACTTTCAATGTCAATTATAATATGAATGATAGGAAAAAGTCACTCCCAGATCTCTTGGCTTTAGTTCACCAAGATGATAAGGACATGAAAAGCACCAATTAAACTGTCTTTAAGGTGAATAGGAATAACAAGGGAAAGGAAAAATGGAATAAGGCCAAGTCAAGGCCAAAGACACCAATGCATCGTCCTGCAAAGCAGCCAATGATTCAGAGGAAAAGTAATGAGCAGGAAGCTATCTGCTTTGGATGTGTCAAGAAAGGCCACTAGAAAAAGAATTGCAGAGCTAGGAAGAAGAACCAAGCTGATGGTTTTAATTCAGGTATTTTTGTCATTGAATGCAATCGATCTTTATCTAAAAGTTTGGTATTGGATACGGCATGTGGTTCACACATTTGTATTCATATACAGGAACCAAGTAGGTTCAAGAAGATTGAAAAATGTCAAGTGGATCTCTGAGCTGCAAATGGTGGAAGTCTGGCAGCCTTGCCAGTGGGAGACTATCACTTGACTTTACCAACTGGTTTGGTTCTTGTTTTAAACAAGTGCTATTATGTATCGTCCGTTTTCAGGAACAATATATTTGTGTCAAGTTTAGACACTATTGGTTTTTATTTCAAGTTTGGAAATAAAAGTTGTCTTTTTTATGGGGATAACATATGTTATGGTATGGAACATATTAAAATGGTTTATATATACTAGAACTAGAAAACTCAGTAATGGAAATCAATGTCAAAAAAAACCAACATGACTCAAATAATACCCGCCTATGGAACTTTAGGCTTGGTCATGTAAACAAGAATCGATTATGAAGATTATATCAAGAAGTTTATCTAGACTCAGTACAGTTAGAACCCTTATATTTATGTCAAGATTGTTTACAAGGAAAGAGGACCAAAGCACCTTTCTCAGAAAAGGGAGAAAATGGAAATGTAGTGCTGGAATTAATACATACCGATGTATATAGTCCATTTACAGTAGAGGGAAGGGGTGGTTTTCTATACTTCATTACTTTTACTGATGATTATAGTAGGTATGGATATATATACTTAATGCGGTATAATTATGATTCCTTTCGTTTCTTTAAGGTATACCAAAATGAAGTAGATAACCAACTTGGTATGAAGATAAAAGCACTTCGCTCAGACTGAGGCAAAGAATATCTTAACCATGCTTTCATTGATCACTTGAAAGAGTGTGGGATAGTATCCCAAATAACTCCTCCTTATAAACCACAATGGAATGGTGTTAGTGAAAGGGGGAATAGGACCTTGCTTGACATGGTCGGATCAGGGATGAGCCATACAACTCTTCCATTATCCTTTCGGGGATACTCCTTGCAAACATCAGTATATACCCTTAACTGAGCAACAACTAAAGCTGCAGATGGGATTCCGTATCAGTTATGGTATGGAATGAAACCCAATCAGACACACATGCATGTGTGGGGGTGCGAGGGATTTTTCAATACTTTACCAAGTGACAAATTAGCATCTAGAAGCACTAAGTGCATGTTTATAGGTTATCTAAAGGAAACTAGAGGATACTACCTATATAAACCTTTAGATAGAAAATTAATTGTTGAAAGATACACCACATTTCTAGAAAAGGATCACATTTCTATTAGAAATATTGGGTGAAATATTGACTATGATGAAGTTAATTCTCCAGATTCACAAGAGTTGGTAGAGGAACAATCTCCACAATAGCAAGTGGAATAAGAAATTTTTCCTGAGACACAGATACTATGTAGGACTTCACGAGAGGTTAGAGAACCAATGCTTTATGGTTTTCTTGTCACCGAGTCAGGTGACACAATAGTCCTTGAGGATGATGAACCTCTAACCTAGAAGGAAGCATTATAAGCCAAATAATCTACTAAATGGAAAGAAGCCATAAATTCTAAGATAGAGTCTATGTACCAAAATCATGTTTGGATTTTGGTAGACCCTCCAGCTGATGTAAAGCCCATTGGATGCAAATGGGTATTCAAGAAGAATCTGGACATGGATGGTAAGATTAATACCTTTAAATCAAGACGGGTTGCAAAGGGTTTCAGACAACATCAAGGCGTTGACTATGATGAAACCTTATCACCAGTGGCAATGCTTAAATCCATCAGAATCTTTCTTGCAATAGCAGCCTTTCATGATTAAGAAACTTGGAATATGGATGTCAAAACTGCTTTTCTAAATGGGAAGTTTTTTGAAGACGTCTATATGACTCAACCCAAAGGGTTTTTTAAGTCAAAGAATACCAATGAAGTATGCAAGTTTCAAATATCCATTTATGGATTGAAGTAAGAATCAATATCATGGAGTGTTCTCTTTGATGAGGCCATAAGAGATTTTGGTTTTTTCAAAAATGAAATCAATCCTTGTGACTATAAAAATATTGAAGGGAATGCAATCATTTTCCTAGTTTTATATGTTGATGACATATTAATCATGGGAAACGAGGTGCAAGTCTTACAGTCAGTTAGGATATGGTTAAATGAATTATTCTCCATGAAAGACTTACGTGAAGTAGCCTACATTCTAGGGATCAAGATCTCCTGAGATAGATCGCAAAGGCTGCTTGGCCTAAGTCAAAGTACATATATTGACAAAGTACACAAAAGGTAATATATGGAAAAATCCAAGAAAAGATTGTTACCTATGTCACATGGTGTTAATATCTCCAAGAAAATGTGTCCAAAAACACAGGAGGAGATTGACAGAATGAGTAGAGTCCCTTATGCTACAACAGTGGGTTCTATCATGTATTCCATACTATATACTAGGTTTGATGTTGCCTTTGCTTTAAGCATGGTGGGTAGATATCCAGCCAATCTAGGAGAGTTACACTGGACAGCTATTAAAACTATCCTAAAGTACTTAATTCGTACTAAGGATATGTTCCTTATGTATAGAGGAGATGAGGAACTAGTTGTGAGGGGATACACTGATGCTAGTTTTCAGACATATCATGAAGATATGAAATCGTAGTCAGGATACATCTTTTTCCTGAATGGTGGTGTAGTGAGCTGGAGAAGCTCAAAGAAAGTTGTGGTTGCGGATTCTATAGCAGAGTCTAAATATATTGCAGCTTCCAATACATTAAAGGAAGTAGTTTGGATACATAGCTTTATCTCATACATTGGTGTTTCACCTATCAGTGAAGAACCTATTATAGTATATTGTTACAATACTACTACAGTGGCTCTTTCCAAGGATCCCAGGTCTCACCAGAGGACAAAGCATATTCTTCAGAAGTTTCATATCTTGTGGGATTTTACTGAAAGAGGTGAAGTGACAGTTAGCAGAGTATCCATAGAGGACAATGTGGCAGACCCCCTGATTAAAACTGTTTCTTAGTAGAAGCATGATTCACATGTGAGAGCTAGTGGATTGAAACCTGTTAGCAGTTGGATCTAGTGCAAGTGGGAGTGTTGAATGTGGGTTCCCTAGACTCAACTTGTATTGTACTTTGATTACTATTACATGTATTCAGTTTGTTTTTATGCATGTTTTTATCATTCCATAATAGTTTAGATACTTATGCATCCACATTGTTTATGGAAATGTCCTTAGATTAACTATCGCATCAAATGGATATAACAGGTCCCATGTTATAATGAGAACCCTGAGATTCCAATACATTAATATTAAAATAACATCCTATGGTCTAGTTTCATCATTCTGAAAGGACACAGATGATGTGTGACCATCAGGTGTAGGGGGATCATAAGCATTGAGACTTCTTATCATAAAGTTCTCAATTGATGATCTCTAGTAATTGAGATCATGATGGCAAACCTGCTTAATAGGAACACCACGTGTTTCTGGTGTCATTGGTCGTTCCTATCAATGGACATGTGTAATGGTCCCCTGACTTGAGATTATTATGAATGAATGTCATTTATTTACGTACATTTGATATAAGGCTAAAACCATGGCGACAAAGTTGTGGTCAGTGTCACGACCCGACCTCGAAGCCCGTGTTGTGACTACCCCAAGCCCACCGCATGCGTAGCACTGCCTGCCTCTCGAAAGACTGGCCCCGCGATGTGTGCCCCGCACAGCTGAGCCAGTGTCCTGGGGTCATCTTCCGGAGGGTCTGGTCTTCCTGGACCCATGAGTCATCCTTCGGCTGCCTGCTGTGGAAGACTCTGCTACCTACCGCCCTGCGGTAGGTCTCGC
Organism: Viscum album; assembly: GCA_963277665.1. Taxonomy (NCBI): domain Eukaryota; kingdom Viridiplantae; phylum Streptophyta; class Magnoliopsida; order Santalales; family Viscaceae; genus Viscum; species Viscum album. The sequence continues at coordinate 1,376,676,482 of OY728147.1, read as the reverse complement.
TGCCGAAAAAGGCTCAGTAAGAAATCTCTCGATCAAAAGGGCTCACTCTAGTACTCCTTCCTGAGTCGGAATGCTGAGGGAGATCAGCGATGCCCTGATCTCATGTCTCAATCCCTGCTCAAAGGTCCGGGCTCAGAAGAACGGGTCCCATACCATGTCTGTCGAGTAACGCGAGAGATCGGTAAATCTCGCCGAGTATTGGGTGATCGTCAAGCTTCCCTGCCGCAGCTGAAGAAGCTCCTGGATGCGCACCGCACGGAGGGTGGCTGGGACGAACTCCGAGTGGAAGAGGCTCTCAAAGTCCATCCATAGAGGAGATGCCTCATCGTGCACCTGGAGTATCAAGCTCCACCATCGGCCCGCTGCAGCGTGTAGTAGGCTCGCCGCGAGGTTCACCATGAGGTCTGCTTGTGTCCTCACTAGCCTGAAAACTCGTACAACTGCCTCCAGCCAGTCCTCTACTGCCTGGGGGTCCGTCTCCCCACGGAACCTAGGCGGTCGCTGGCGCTGAAACTCGTGCAGAACTCCAAGGCGAGGTCCATCGTCGGGGGCTGGGGCTGGAAGCATCGGTGGCTCGGCGGGTAGAGGTACCGCCGGTGCCTCTTCTGTCAAAGGGCCCTGTACCGAGGCCTCATCGCTCGGCGGGCTGTCATCATGTACAACTCTCAGAACCCTTGCTGGCTGCCGTCATGGGGCCATCCTGAAAAGAAACACGTGCGCCACGGTCAGAACAGTATACCTGGTGATCTGATACAAAGTAATCACAAAGAAAACTTGAAACACACATGCAATCAATGTCTTCGTGTATTAAGTCGGAAATCAGAAGTCAGGGTCCTGGTGTACGGATATGTTGGCCGCCGCACCAACACTGGGCTCCCTGGACTGATAACCACACTCAATATGCTTAACAATATTGCTTCACATAGAAGAAAGATCAGAGTCTGCGATAGAACTGAACTCCTCTGATACCAATTTGCCACGACCCGACCTCGGAGCCCGTTCCGTGACTACCCCAAGCCCGCCTTCCATAGGCCAGGGGCTGGAGACTAGCACCAAGGCATAAATCCCGGTAAAGGGAAGGCATTTTCTTTGTAAAGTAAACAAGCACCACAGAGTAAGAAAGCGGAAAAAAGTAAACACTAAGTAAAAATTGGTACAACAGTAAGTGCAGAAAAGTAAGTGGGCCAGAATACAAACACAAACTGAAATTAAAGTACAACTCGAAAGGGGAAAACAGCAACTGAAAAGTAAAGCCGCAACGTCGAGCCGTCCACTGGAAGTCCCACCTGAAGGGTGGGTACAGAAAGCCTCCACTGCTCCTCGGGTCCAGCCGACCGCTCTGAGTACGTCTCACCCAGTGGTCCACCTCCAGGTACCGCCCTGCTCCGCAAGCCTCCACCATGATCAGCGCTGTCTGTCGTCTGCAACCAACACAACGTAGTGCAGGCATAGCCCATGAAGGGGTGAGTATAAGCTACTCATTAGGGACAACGAGACCCCCTAAGTTCTCCCAAAATCCACAAAGGATAAACCACAAAGGAAAGATACAATCATGAAGTAACATCTGACACGACTTAGGTATATGCCCATACATATGCCTAAGTCATCAATTCTCGCTCGGATCCAACATTTGAGCTCAAGTACAACCCAGTCCACATTGGAATGAAAAACGTAAATCCACACAGGATAGAACAACACAATCCAAAAAGGAAAGTAGAACAGGATTTAGCTCACATAGGTATACTTCTTCAAATGATGATAGAGGTGATCACTGATCCATCTAAGTTGGCGGACCCACACAGGATCGATAGGTACTAACACCCGAAATGACCCACAAAGGATCTTACCCACAAAGGATCGATAGGTAACTAACCCCCGCAAAGAACCACACAGGATTGGGCCCACACAGGACATGTAGGCGCTGGCTCACACAGAACCCCTGAGCGCTGACCCACACAGGATCGGATCCACCTAGGATCTGTAGCACTGATCCACGTAGGATCGCTGAGTGATGTAGTCGTCGCCGTCGAATCCACTGAGGATCTCTGTACATTCGTCGTCGTCACAGTAGCAGTCGCAGCCAGCTCTAGGGTTCCCGCACACAGCAAGCTCGATGGGGAGGGTCCGCTCCACGAGCCGAGAGGTTGATACATCAAATGACACATAGTCCATGGATGATGTATCCAAGAGTTTCATATCGTCAACAGGAACTCAACGTCGTAGACGGCGCGTCAATCAGACGCCCGGTCTGAAAGTTATTGGCTTTTTCGTCCAAGGGGCACGGTTGGTTTTTAAGGAAAAACCAACCCGACCATACTCCACCTTTGTCCAAAACTCAGGAGAGTAAGCCAAAAGATCCGTCTCACATAGATGAATTCAACATAGTTGACGGCATGTCAATCGGACGTCCGGAGCTCACGATATGAGCTTTTCCGCTCTGAGGGCCCGGTTGGTTTTGTGTACGAACCAACCCGTCCGAACCCAAAGTATTCTGAAACCTTGAGTGTGATATACCGAAACGACCGTCTCTATCCAAGGATCGCATCTCCGCTGACGGCGCATCGTTCGAAGGCCCGTAGCTCAGGTTATGAGAAAAAGACCGAAAAGGTCCGGAAACGGGGGGTCTGGGCCCGGACCGACCCAGCCCAACCCCATGGGTCGGCCCGAACAGGGTCGACCCGACCCGGGTATGGGTCCGACCCGGTTAGGTGTGACCCGGCCCGGCCGCGGCGGCCCGGCCCAGCCTGGGCACGACCCGGCCGGCGGGTCGGCCCGGCTCGGCTCGGCCGAGCGGCCGCGGAAGGGAACCGCGACTCCCGCGCGGGGGCCGCTCCGTGGTTCCCGGACGTGGCTTGAACTGCGTCCCGCCTCCCGGTTCCGCGCGGCTGCGGCGGGTTTTTGCCAGCGGCACACCGACAGAAGCTTCCGCGGGCCACCAGACTCGCTCCAGTGGTCCGTTTTGCGTGCAGTCTTCGCCAGTCGTCCTCCCGGGATCCGATCTTCACTGCAAGGCCCTCAAATCGCCCTTGCGGCCCCGTTTTCCATCGTCCTCCGTTCCGCACACCAACAAAAAATTGCAGAGGGTTGTCGGGCTGTGTTTGTTTCGCCCGCACCCTCCACGTTAGGTGATAAAAAATGGAATTAAAATATTCAACACATGAAAATCAACAAGGCACTATATTAAAAAAATTAAAATTGAACATTGATCCGGGTTCTTTGTTTTAGTTGAACAACCATGGGAATAAAATATTGTTCTCAAATAAAACCCCTACCTCACCATCGTCATCGAGCGTGCGTTCTTCGCGGAATTGATCGTCGCGGAAGAAGAGGATCATCGCGTCATGGAAGGACGTCGCGTCATGGAAGGACGTCGCGTCGACGATCTCTGAGGGGTAAAGAAAACACACGGATTTAATTTACACGAATTAAATCCATGTCAAGTATAAAATCCTCAAAGGAATTTAAAATATTCGTAAACTCCTACCTCAACTGGATATTCGAAGATTTGTCACGGAAGAAGGAACGTCGCAGAAGAACGTCGCAGGAGAAGAATTGTTGGCGTCGAGGAACATGGCGTCGCGTCTTCGATCTCCGAGGGTTCGACGTTCTTCGTCGCCTTTCGTTGAAGTCCAGCATTCTTCGCGTTCTTCGCGTTCTTCTCATTCTTCGCATTCTTCGCGTTCTTCGCGACGGAGGTTGAAGGACTTAAGGTTCTGTCAAATCCTCTCAACAAACAACACACAAGAAGAAAAATGTTGGTCTTATTTTATTACATGCCAACAAACGAAAAAAAATAAGTTAAGTAACGACCCATTAATTCATAGAATTAATTCAACGAATAAAACCACCCAATTAAAAGGAGCATTTAATAGATTAAGAAACGCCCCAGTTGACTTTCAATTAATAGGGGTTTTCACGGATGCGTTACTTAGCAGAAAAGAAACGGTGGGGCTCGTGCAGGCCCCACCTCACAAATATCCTACCAAGAGGGTAGGATATTTTGAATTGTACCCTATCCACTTAAACTCATCTTAAGCAGCTTTAAGTGGCTTTAAGCGGCTTTAAGTGAAATAAAATAAAGTTTGTCGTACCACGTTATTTTATTTCATAACTTAAAGCCCAAAAATTAAAAACCACACCCGAGAAAACCTAACTCCGGAAGAGGCGTTTCAAAGAAAATATCGGTGCTGCGATTCCATCATTGCCCTCGAAAATCGATTTCGAGCACCTGTTCAAAAGTTAGAAAAACCCGCTCGTTCGTTCACTAAATTTACCTGAGCCAAACTTCAGAAATTGATTCCAGGCACACCGGGTCCCGAAATCACATGCCGTCAGAAACTGCGTTCTTGTAAAAATTCCAAAGAAAATTAAGAAAAAAATTTCCTTGAAATTTACGGGTCTTTACAGTCAGGATGTTTGTACCAGGTATGTCATTGATGCCATGACATTGATTTAATGATTGAGAAAGGGTTTTTCGCTTGCGAGTTCAGGAAGAGATATCTCGGGCCTGGTTGATTAGGATGGTTTCACCATTAATAAATCCAGGGCCATGTTAGTCGAAGGTTAGACCATCCAGAAAAATCAAAAAACAAAATAAATCAAATAAATAATGATAACACTAGTATGCATTCTGCTTTATTGAGATATTGATGATGAAAAGATTATATTACACGGACCGTGTTTGTTTGAAGGTCGTCGTTCCTTTGACATTGCCTTATCTCTATAGGATCCTAGATGGGTTGCTAGACCCCTTTCTAGGTCCGTGGTATTATTCACTACTATTGATATAAGGGCCTAGAGGGTTACACACAATAGTGCCTTGAGAATCTACACTATTCTGGGAATTAGAATTTAGAACTTGGGGGCCCCCACCGAAGGGTCTGAGCGATATCCATGTTCTATAGATCACCAAAGAATAAAAAAATTCATTAATTGTTCGAGTTTAGAATAATTCATTGAGTTTATTTATAACATGTATTTACAAGATATATAGTAAATACAAGTATTAATATTATTCGAATGGATTTAAATATCCTAGATTCGTTTAATATTAGAAGGAGGAATGAGTCGACTTAAAGACTCAAATTTATCACGTAATATATTTATATATTACAAGAATATGATAAATTGTAAATATTATTTATGGAATAGTTTTATTTTTCATAATTAAATATTTATATCACTTATATAGCAGACGTCTATTACACGGGGGCTGGGAACCTATACCGCATGTTTTAAACCCTCCCTATATAAGTGAGAGAGAGGCTCTCTCATGATCACTATTCATGTTTCATGATTGAGAGCTTCCCTCTCCTCTTGGAATCTAGAGAGAGAGCCACTCAAGCATAGAAGGATCTTCAAGATCATCCATCTCAGATTGAAGCTTCTTCCTTTGTGGTGATTTTCGTTGCACTGAAGTGAGTGTCGAAGATCCGTGCTATCACTCGGATCTTGACGAATGGCACACGAGCAGATTCGCGAGGTATGTGTGGACGATCTAGAGGGCTTTGACGTTAGACTATTTGAGCAACGATAACCGGTTTCTTACGGCAGACTTGAACACGTCAATTATGAATAAGGTAAATGTTCAATTTAATTTTTCGTGCTCTATATATACCTTGCGAGATCCTGGGGCCTAGCCGGGACAAGATCACTAGAGTTGACAGGGTTATGTAACTTCGGTGAAGCAGAAATATTTTAAATTCTCAGCCCACCGGCCTTCGCTGCACAGACTCGGTACCCATAAAAAATAGTATGATTGTATTATAATATCATATTCCCGAAAGAATAAAAAAATTTAATTGATGATGAAAAATATGACAACATATTTTAAAAGAACACTAAAAACATTTCTTTCCAAACAATGAAAAATCAACATTTTCCTTAAATATCATTAAAAAATACATTCAAAAAATATGGAGAAAATTATTTTCATTTAAAAAATTAAAGATGAATATAAACAAATATTTCAATAAAATAATAATTATGATGGAGTCAAAATCCATTTGTTTGGTATATGTTAAAAAATATTACGCTCACACCTTTGGTAAAAATTACCTCATTCAGAAAATGATAAAAATGTTAATTTTATACCTTTTAATAGAAATACAAATCTAAGTAACAATGAATTTTATAAATCATTATATAATACTATAATCATTCGTGATAAAAGTTTTATGAAAATAATGACATTGAAGAAAAATATTTTCAGTCAAAAAGAAAAAAAATGATGGTTTTCCATATAAACATTATTTCGGACTTTTGAGTACATAGATAGAAGATAATAAAACAATATAATTTATTTTATATAAATATCCAAATTATAAAATAATATATTGGTATAATGATTAAAAAATCATATATATCAACCAATAGAGTCTAAAACAAAAACAATATCGAATAAGAATGATATTTTGAAATAAACACATTCAACATTGGTAACTTTTGAATCATTACCCCAATGAAATAAATAAATTCAACAGAAAATTTATATTCCAGGAATATAAATTTATTAATGATATATCATATCAAATGGAAATTATATACACCGTATGAAAGAAGGAACTGGTGAATATGGTATATATCTCACAAAAACAAAAGTGAGATGAGAAATCCTTAAAAATTTCATATCATTGAAGTGAGAGAAATTGGATGAAATTATTATGTTTAAGAAAAATTAGTACACACAAAACAATATTAAATATAACATAAAGTAATAAATTTAAATTACAGATATAATTTTGGAATAACATACACAATAAATAATGATTATATTCTCATGAAAATAAATTGAGTTATGAAACCTCTTACCTTGAGTCAAAACTTTATTTGTATATCCATTAACACCAATATATTATTCTTATATTAATTTTTTAAATGTTTAAGAACATTTTATAGTTTATTACACTATATTTAAATCATTAATTTTTTAAATCAATGCCACATTTAATTACACAATTTGTTAATTGCACATTGGATGTTTTGAGGACGTTCGACTCATAACATTGAAATGACTTTGGTCGGTTGAATTTGGTCCAAGGGTTAGTTTTTATATCTTATCTACATATATAATAATTTAAAAATTATCATTTATATATCAAATAGTATTTTAGGGTCTGTCAGGATATAATCTCTTGGAAAAAAAATACATCAACTCATGAGAAGGTAGACTACATGTACAAACGAGCGATTTTTCTAATTTTCATTGGATATAAAATAAAGAATTAAAATATAATATTACCTTTAAAGAATCGTTAAAACGTTTTTGAGATAAAATAAAATCATTAAATATATCCCCATTACCATTCATAAGAAACAGTTTTTTTAAAAATGGTGTACATCGATATGTGGAAACTGTTTTTTGTATGCATTCATGTTCTGAGATATCATTTTTTATAATTGGAATAGTATGAAGATAGATGACATATTTTATTAAAATAATAATTATTAAATCATAAATATCATATTAATAAATTAAATACACTTTAAAAATTAGAAATTCAAGGTGGTGATGATAAATGAAATACATTGGTCCATGAGGCGAAAGTCCAAATGTGAAAAAAATGATATTTTTTCCTATTAAATAAAGGAAGGAGATGAAAAAGGTAATGAAATTAATATAACAAAAACTCAATATAAGGGAGATACTAATTTTATTATATTGTCGTTTTTAGGATATAATTTAAGGTGGGTAGAAAGAGAAGTTAAATGAAAATGCTTAGTTAATATGATTACCTCCTCTTTAAACAATCTCTTTTGGATCTCTCTTTAAGAACCCTATAAATTCACTTTTAATAAAATGAGAACCATTATATTGTATGTATAAAAGTTATGAAGAGTTTTTTTCATTTTCTGGTCAAGATTAGTTGATCCAAAATTGGGAGTAAGAGAGGAAAGGCAATGTATTTATAAAAGAGAGGAGAGGAGAACCATTGAAATTACTACATGTATTAAATTAAAATAAATTAATATTCATTTCCAAGTGACAAAAAATGATATATTCAAAATATAGACTATACATAAGTTTAGTTAATCTCATAAAATAATTTTTAGACAGTCTTTAATTTTTTTTACTATTTTCTCTTAATTGTAACCCCCCCCCCTCGTGTACCCTTTTGAGGATTACTGTAATAAATTTTTTTTACTCTTTAGGGGTCAAGAAAGTTACTATAAAATGAAAAGTGAAAAATATAGACAATGTTTTTATATAATTGAAAATATTAAATTACCTTGGACAAATATAGTATTTTAAACAATTTTAAATCTTTTAATAAATTATTATTTAAAATAAGATACAGTTAAAATCATTTTTGAGACTCTTTATATATTTTGCATTAAAAAATATCAACACGTTAATTTATTTCAAATATAAAATTTTAAATAATAAATAATTCAATATAATCATCTATCTAATTCATTTAACTCCTCATTCATAAAAGAAATATAACTTTATATGTTTTTTAAATCATTTACATGGTATATCTACTACATGAAGAAGCATTGTGTCCACATTCCATAAGAAACTAAGGTAATTATTTCATCAATAAAAAAGAAAAATGTATAACCATCCTAAAAAAAATTAATAATAAAAATAACCATTTTTAACATTTGTAGAATTTTTATCATCATTTTGATAACAAATTATAGAAATTAAAATCAATACAGTCCCATATTTTATTTATTCTCTACTTATTATATCATTAAGGTTATTATCAATGGAAAGTGGATATAAATTACTGAATTTTATAATGTATTATTATTATTATTGATAACCACTCATATAATGAATTAAATTCATGTGTTTTTTTTGATTTTAATGTCTTATCCCATAGTTTTAATCATTTTAACATATTTAACCTGTACCTTAATGATGATACTTTTACAACGGAAGTGATTCAAAATGAAGAAAAATAAAAGAGAAATATTTTACAATTTTTTAATAACCTAAAAAAATATGGAATAAATTTTATCAAATTCAGTTCTTCTAAGAAGATGAAATTATATTTTAATATAAACCCAAAAAACATGACAAAAATAGCTCTCCATAAAAATCCATTTTAAGAATATAAATATTTTTATACAAAATGTTACCATGAATTAAATTTAAATTAAATTAATTTTATTATTTTTAATTAAAAATAACTAATTAAATTTTATATCAAATTGAAAACAAAATAGGACTTTCTAAATACTGAGAATGGGAAATAAATATTCAATAAAATTAGTATTTTTAACTATACATTGAAAATTTAATATTTTCAGAAAAAAAATCCAAAATCCTCTTAAGGTGACTTTGATAATATTATTTAAATATATATATCATTTTTATATAATATAATATCTAAAATTATAAATAATTAATTTTAATTTTAACTGAAAAAATAAATAATTAAAATTTTGGAAGAAAATGTGTTCTTAAAGCATAAAATGACATTATTAAAAAATGAGGTCTTATTTTATAAGCAGTAATCAATAAATCTGTTTTGATACAAAAATTTATATATATATATATATATACATATATATCATAATTTTGTTAGTCGTATTATTGTACACAAATTCAATGGCTTGTGTCACGACCCGTCCTCGGGGCCCGTGCCGTGACTACCCCAAGCCCGCCTTCCATAGGCCAGGGGTTGGCGACTAGCACCAAAGGCGTAAAATCCCGATAACTGGGAAGGCATTGCCTTTATAAAGAAAACAAGCACCACAGAGTACAAGCGGAAGTAAAACACTAAGTACAAAAAGAAGAGCTGAAAAGTAAAAGGGGCCGGAAATACAAGCCCAACTGTAAAGTACAACTCAAAAAGGAAAAACAGCAACTGAAAAGTAAAACTGCTACGCCGAGCTGTCCACTGGAAATCCCACCTGAAGGGTGGTTACAGATAGCTCCTCTGCTCCTCGGGTCCCGCCGTCTGCTCCGAGTATATCCCGCCCAGTGGTCCACCTCCGGGTACCGCCTCGTCGTATAGTCCACCTCCAGATACCGTCCAGTCCTCGAACACTCGGCCTCTGTCAGCTCTGTCCGTCGTCTGCAACCAACACAACGAGGTGCGGGCATAGCCCGTGCAGGGGTGAGTATAACGATACTCAGTAGGGACCCCGAGACCCTCAAGGTCTCACTAAAACCAACAAGGATAAACACAAGAAGATCTCAACAGATAAACTCTACTTAGGTATATGCCCATACATATACCTAAGTTATCAAGTAACCCATCTCAGTCATGAGGAAACACAAGGATCATGAGATCAATGGATAACCACTACCCAGGTATATGCCCATACATATACCTAAGTTATCAAGTAACCCATCTCAATCATGAGGAAACACAAAGGTCAAAAGTCTCAGCTCAAACCAGGATTTTCATTATCGAAACCGTAACTGCTGAAGAGCCCCGTCTCTGAAGTGTGTAGTAGTCCTATCACGACTCCGAGATACTGCTCACTAACCTATGACTACTGAGGTACTCCTCCTGTCGAGTACTGCGGGTTTGCGGCCAACTACCGGGCGCTCCGTCCGCTGAGGGTCTGTCGCCAAATACCGGGCGCTACCCAGATAGCCTGCTGAGGTACTCCTCCCGTCGAGTACCGCGGGTCTGCTGCCAACTACCAGGCGCTCCGTCCGCCGTGGGTCTGCCGCCAAATACCGGGCGCTCCGTCCACTGGGCTAGTCGACTCACTCCAAGTCGAGTCGGTCAAGCAGTCGTCAGGTCTCAGCCGGCTACACGGTCTCCGTACTCTGCACGCTCGTCTCCACCGTCGCAGGTCTGTCGCTACAACCAAGCGCACACACTCCGTAGAGTATCGCGGGTCCGCCGCTACAACTAAGCTCTCCACCGCCAAGGGTCTGCTGCTGCATCCAAGCGCACCACCACTGTCAAGTACCACGGGTCCGCTCCACGAGCTACTGGTCGATACTCCAAGTATCACAAGGTCCCGCGAATAAGTGTCTCAAAGGTCCGTCTCGTCACAGGGGTCTCAACGCAACAGACGGCGCGTCGATCGGACGCCCGGTCTGTGAGTTATTAGCCTTTTCGTCCCAGGGGCCCGGTTGGTTTCGTGAGCGAAACCAATCCCGGCCGTATCTCAACTGCACCCCGAACTCCCATAGGGTATACTCAAAGGGACCGTTACTCAACGTAACGACCAACGCCGCTGACGGCTCGTCAAGCGGACGTCCTGTCTGAAAGATATCAGCTTTCCCGTTCCAGGGGCCCGGTTGGATTTCGGGTACAATCCAACCCGGCCATACTCCGACTGTATCCAAAACTCGGGCGGAGTATGTCAAAAGTTCCGTCTCATCAAGAGAAAGTCAACGAAACAGACGGCGCGTCAATCGGACGCCCGGTCTGTGAGTTATTGGCATTTTCGTCTCCGGGGCCCGGTTGGTTTTTAAGGAAAAACCAACCCGACCGTACTCCACCTGCGTCCAAACCTCGGGCGGAGTATGCCAAAAGATCCGATTCACTAAGAGGAACACAACGCGACTGACGGCGCGTCAATCGGACGTTCGTGGCTCGAGATATGAGCGTTTCCGCTCTGAAGGCCCGGTTGGTTCTGAGAACGAACCAACCCGGCCGAACTCAAAGTAACCCGAAACCTTGAGTGTGATATACCGAAACGACCGTCTCGATCCAAGGATCGCGTTGCCGCAGACGGTTCGTCATTCGGAGGTCCGAGGCTCAAGTTATGAGCCAAAAACCAAATCAGGTTCGAAACGGGGGGGTCCGGGTCCGGGCCGACCCGGCCCGACCCCCCCCCCCCCCCCCCCCCCCCCGGGGCGGTGCGGCGGCGGCGCGGCGGCCGGCGGCGGCGGCGGCGGCGCGGCGGCCGGCGGCGGCGGCGGCGGCGGACGGCGGCGGCGGGCGGCGGCGGCGGCGGGCCGCGGTGGCGGCGGCGGCGGGCCGCGCTGGCGGCGGCGGGCGCCGCACGGGGTGGCAGCACGCGGGGGGCTTGATTGCCCCCGCTTTTGAGATGGCGGCGCGGCTTTGCCGCGCCGATTTTTTTGACAAACGGCCCCCCCCTTCCAGGGGGCCCGCTAAATGGAAAACCGGGGGGGCTGCTGCCCCCCCCCCCCCCTCCTTAATGAACCACCCCCCTCATTAAGAGGGGGGTTTGCTGAACGGTCCGGGGGATTTATTCCCCCGGTTTTCAGTCATCCGGCCGCGGTTTTTACTAACGGGACCGGAAATTCCGGTCCCGCCTTCGACTTCCGACGTCGGCGGCCCGGCCGCCGGTCTTTCCTTCCGCCGCGGCCCGGAACCGGCCGCGGTCTTCTCGTCCCGCCGCGGCCCGGAACCGGCCGCGGTCTTCTCGTCCCGCCGCGGCCCGGAACCGGCCGCGGCGTTCGTCGTCCGGCGCGGTGCGACGGCACCGCGCCCCTTTCGCCATGCCATGAATCCTTCCAACGCGGCGCGACGGCGTCGCGTTCTTGAAGACTCTCCTCGGCGAAGCGCGACGGTGTTGCGCAAAATAAATGAACGTTCATCCGCGTGGTGCGACGGCACCACGCTACTTGTTTCCACCAGCATAAACAAACTTGAACGATGGAGGGGGGATTCGGCCGTGTTCGTGCGGTCCGGCCCCCCTCACGTTAAAGAGATAATAACGAGACTTAAATAAATAAGCCACACGTTAGACTTGCTATTCACGATCAAGAAAAGGAGTAAGAAAACCAAAATGAAAACAAAAACCCCTACCTTGGGTACAAGATCGAGGATTCGACTATGTCCGCGGAAGACGGCGTCGCGGAAGTCGGGCGTCGCGGTCGTCGTTCGTCAAATCCGATGACGAAGGGATGCGTTCGAAGAGTCACGTCGTTGGCGAAACTTGTACGCCGACGAAGATGGTCCGAGGAGGAAGCGGCGTTCCCTCTCGTTGACACCGAGGACGAAGAAGAGAGGCGTCGTTCTTCGTCGGAGTTTGAGCGTTCTTCGTTCTTCGTTCTTCGTCAGAGTTGAAGATGAAGAGGAATGCTCTCAAAAGCTCCCAAGGGAACAAACGATCAACCCAAAATAAAATAACACTACATCTTATTTTATTCTCACTTTTCCAACCTTTCAAAATTCAAAGTTGAATTCAATTCACTAATTAAGTCTAGAGTTGACAAAATTAAATGAAAAGATAAATTGGCAAGAGTTAAAGTAGGGGAGAGTTACATAATTAAGAGGGGGGTTTTGAGAGGTTAAGGAATTTGAAAAGAAAAAGGGGTTCGTGTGGGCCCCACCACACTTAATCCTCCCAAGGGAGGTTAAGTGGGTGTGGGTCCCACTTCTAACCTCCTTTGGTAGGTTTTTAAAATAAGTTAAAATAAAATTTGTTTTGCACAAATTTTATTTAACTTAACTGAAAAACCCCAAAACGTAACTTTCAACCCGCAACAAACGCAACTCCCGAAAAGGTCTCATTAAGCGAAAATCGGCGCTGCGAGTTCATCGGTGCCCTCGGATTTCAATTCCGAGCACCGGATCAAAAGTTAGGAATTCCCGCTCGTTCGTTCACTGAACGTACCCGAGCCAAACTTCAGAAATTAATTCCGGGCACTCCGGGCCTCGGAATCAGGTGCCGTCTGAAACCGCGCTCTTGTAAAATTCTAAAGAAAATTAAGAAAAAATTTTCATTGAATTTTACGGGTCTTTACAGCTTGGTTATAACTATCATATATAAATAAAAACATTTCACGGTCATTAAAGCTTAGTGTTGTGTCTCATGTATATTATCAATCATAATTTTTTTTTAAAATCATTAGGTATTAAATTATCCTTCACTTGAATAAATTTCATCTTCTTAATTTTATCATAATCTCAAGGATCAAGGTTTTATCATTTTAAAATAACCTTATTAAAAACCAGCATCGTAAAAAATAATCAATATAACATCATTTCAAAAAGAGATAAATGGTTGTATGAAATTTATTTGGAATAAAAATTAACGAGGTTTCCAAATAGTGGATAATTAATAAGAATTGAAAATATGTAAATGGATGAGAAAATTAATATCCAAATAATAATAGAGAGTGATACACCAAATTGATCACGGGTAAGTGAATTACCATTAGGAAGTAAATAACCCAAAAACCATAAAATAATCAGATGTGAAAACAGTCTATCAATTCATCAGAAATGATTTTAGGAATTTATGAAAAATAATTTTCATGTTATTTTATTTAATGGTAATGGATTATTTTACAATTAAGAATTATAAAATGTGAAAATATAGTTAGTTGATTTTTTTCAAATCAATAAATGTCATCTCATATTTTAGCTTCATGTCTTAACAAAATTCTACAATTATCTCGTACAATATTCCATATACTGAGTATCTATAATGAATCATTCTTATTAAAAAAATAAATCATTCAATATACTATAGTATCTATTCGTGGATGAAAATATAATCCTCTTTTATTTACGAAAAATATGGTCATCACAGGATAAGGTAATACAAATAATGAATAACTTTTTATTTTAAAGAATAATGAATTAATATCCAAAATTCAACAATAATACCTAATGTTCAAATTAAATTAGTGGAAAAATAATTAACCAAATTTCCCAGATATCCACAATAATAGAATTTTAACCTCAATTTTCATCTTATAAAATCCAGTGTGCATCACAAAAATGTAATAGTATTCATCTCAAAAAAATTTATTCCTGTTAAATTACATGATACATCATAGGGGTACTTATACCTAAAAATAATAAAATATCTCCCAATATATCATTAATAATAATAAAATATAATTAGTTATGTCCAAAAAATAGGGTATGTATCTCTTTTAAATTATGATAAAATTTAAACTCATAAACCCATGATGTTATTAATAGCTCTTAAGTTAACCTCTCATAAAAACATTCCAATCACAAAATTTATCAAAACCCTGATTTTATACAAAATATAATAGTCCCAAACCCAAAATCATGAATTTGGTGCTAAAACATAATAATTACATTTATCGAAGTAATACCAGTAAACATGTCCAAATATTCAGTACAAAATATTTCACTTTTTCCAACGGGGGCATATCTGTTGGTAAAAGTGAATTTTCTTTTGGTAAATCATTTTACTAATATATATATATCCATGTTATAAAACCATTGGTATAAAATCTATCTATAAATGTTTTTGTGATAGAAAAAATAGTTATGATTCAATTATAGTGATACCAATAGATAATAAATATGTTGGTCAAAGTTCTTATCAAAAGGTTCAGGTTACAAATTTATATGCTCGTAATAATATTACCAACATTTTACTAAAAATTATGAATTTTTCTTTCTAGTAAAATTTCATATTATATTTAATAATATATCATATATAATACATATGTTTTAATTATTAAACCAATATAATTTTAAAACATGTTAAAACGTAGAGAATAATTAATTATATTAATAATGAAATTAATTACCAAACCAATCCATACAAAGGTTTTGGACAACCCCCACCTTGCTAGATCTGCCCCACCATAATGTATCCCCCCAAAATAGGATACACCACCCTAGAGGCACTATCCCATCATAGCTGGTGACTCTAGCACAAGTACCTCCAGCACATCCATGCCAACTCTAGCCCCAATAGCTATGTCCATCCATGCAAACTCCAGTCCCACCTATAGTAGCTCTTATCAATGCCACACCCTTCAGCTCCAATATCCTCATCATAATCAACCAAAAATCATACAATTATCCAGATAGATGATTACCAGTGCAGCTATAAAATGATCCTACAATTATCCAGATAGATGATTTGTTCTAGAGGACATTCCAAGGTGTAGCGGCTAAAGGTGGCACACCTAAGTTTGATTCAAAACATTATCTTTCATCCTTCTAGAAATTTATTCTGAACCCTCAAAATCTCTATAAGATGAAAATAATCCTTTGATAGTTACCACAAAGAGTAAAAATGCATCACATCAACATCTCTATGGGTGTCTAGTTTTGTTAACGTTTTTATTGATGAAAAGTGATATTATTTTTTTCATTGTAAATAAATCAAACATATTATGTAGATGTGTATGAGTAAAAGTATATTCCTTACAACATTATTCTTATATTATGATTTTAGTGGGTCTTATGGTCTTAGTGAAATTCATATCATTTTAGGGGTTTAGATTTTATTTTGTACATGGAAACTTTTATACATTTTATTCCCTTCTTGTGTAAGTTTTTGGTTAAAAAATAATATAATTTAATAGATAGAAATTTTCTTATTATTAATAATTCATAAAATGAATTTAAATACCTATATCGCATCCGTAATCTGTGATTTCCACTGACATGCCAATGTCTCTTCAAATAGTAAGATTTTGATGGATTCCCTCTTATGTAATCTATTGTTTAATGTTTGATTGTATTGTAACTTCTCTATTGTTTCGGATTTTATCAATGCACATTTGGGTGTAAAAATATAATATCTTAATTTAAATATAGATTATTCTTCTATCTTGTATCTATAAATTTTTTTATCCTCTCTAGGTCTACTTAATGATATTATTTTTTTGAACAAAATGAAATGAGTTGGTTTCCTAACCCATGCCCCGAAAAAATTATTAAATATGGGGTTCAACGTATAGTGTAGACATTAGGTTAAATGTAAAATAAATTGAAAGAGGATAAAAAAATTCTGGAAAATAAAACATTAAATAATAGGTTATTTGAGTCACTCTTTAAGCCAGGAATTACAACAAACCTCCAAGAATAAAATCATAAAGAAGACACCATTGTTTCCCTATTGACACGTGCATTGTTTTATCAAAAAAATCATTCATGCACCTCATAGACCCTAAAAATTAAGTGAATAAATACTATACATACAATTTTCTATGTTAGTCCAAATTCGTATTTATCAGAGAATGATTATATAAACCAACAACTGAGGATGAGTAGCATTCAAAAATGAAAGAAATCAAATATATTCTCTCATGAAAAAACAAAATAATGAAATTATAGGATGTTAGACAAATATATAGTTGTTGTTTCAAAACCAAAGAACAAGAGGCAGATGTGTTGAATTTCACTATGAAAAAATCCTACCATATTCCTTGAAATCACCACCACCAATCAAGATAAACACTCCATGTGAACACAAACTCTTTATAAGCCTTAATATGTAGTCTCTAGGAGACGCATCAACGAGAATGTGTCACAGTAATAAAATATTCAACTCCAAGAATTTTTCTATCACATAAAGGTTGAATTTTGGAGATCCCATAGGTTCTGTAGGAAACATCAGTACCAAAACACAAGGTACAACACAAAATTATGTGAAATCCATCAAATACAGATCAAATAGAAAAGAAAAAAGGCACTATAAATCATTAATGAAATGATCTTCTGAACAAGATGCTGCATACAATGACCCCCAAATATTACATTACTAAAGGTTAATCAGATATTTATGAGATCACTAATTATGTTCTATAAATTCTAGGATATATTACTTACTATAATAATTTCAATGGAACTTCATAGAGAATATTAGAATACGATCTTCAAAATCAACCTAGATTAGTAAATTGTGATTCAAGAAAATATATCAATTAGAACTAAAAACCAAACTATTTAGCATATATGATCATAATATCAACTATAAATGAACAATAAAAGATCAATAGGACTTTAAGTCATAACATTTCTTTTAGATAATGTTATTAAATACTCTTGAACATAGTAGTCAGTGTAAGACCATGATTTTTCATACAATAAATCTTGGAATTGAATTTATAAGTGTAACAAGTCATATGATCTAAATGAAATGCAATTTTTTTATAAGCCTAATCCGATATGTTAAAGAAACTAATGTCAATTGAATATAAAATACAGTTTTTTCTGACTGAGAATGAATGTAACATTGCTCAATAATTAACAAAAAGTCATAATTGAATATTTAAAAACTATATAACATTCAAATAAAATATTTGATAATTCATTTTAAATAGTGAAAAAATGTTTGATTCATTAAAATAAAGAACTACAAGATTATAATAACATAAAAATATTTTTGTGATGTTAAAAAAATTTATTAAATACAATATAGGTGTTGTCAATAGTTTAAAAGAGGTTAAGAGATAATTTGTTACCCATTAATCCATGTGATAGTGGGAGAATGATCCCCATTAAACTGGGATTCAATTTCATGTTGTTGAATTATCTTTAGAATTGTAAACTGGTCCTAGTTTTTATTGTTTTTAGAGAATATGAGGTTCCTGGTAGTAAGGTGTTGGGTCGGTTTCAATATTATGAGGGCCTTGTTATTTGGGGAGTGTGACTGTGAGAAATTATGCTAGAAGTGGGGTTTGAAAGGGGCTTAAATTAATGTTATGACCACAAACATGGTCTGAATCCAAACCAAGTAACATCATCCATCCATGATCCAACCATGAAACACAAACCAACCTCTATCCAATCCACCTGTAGGGCTTGAATCTAAAACATTGAGCCCCAGAATAAATTCTAAAACTAATGCAGAAAATATCACACTAGTTGAATCTATCTTCCATGGGTATTCATGAATCCCTATGGAATTCTTAGCTGGCCTCCATATAATTTTATTTAATAGTTTGTGTGTTATGATAAATGCGAAACACTATAGGATCACCAATCAGGATCCATGGATCCGAAGGAACCTGTAGTAAAATGTTGACCCAGACAACACCACAAAACATGCAACCCACCCCATCTGATGTACATGTCCTCTCATGTTACATCCAATCAGCGGCATCTTGGAATGGATGTGAGTGTACTTACCTCGCATGGTATGTTGTGTAGAATACTTAGCTTAAAGTATATCCATTAAATAGCCTTGAGCACTAGTCCATGCCAAATCAATGCCAAGAAGGATCTACCACCCAACAATTTTACCTCATAAAGTAATGAAATGAAACCAAAAAACCAACCTAATACTCATATTATATAATAATGGAATAGATTAAAAATTGTTTCATAAAAAACTTTTCAAAAAAATATGTTAAATGATAATAAATGAATTCTTAAAATTTCTCCATATAAAAAAATATAAATAAATAAATACTAATGAGGCTCTTTATATTCATTTTCTTCATGAAAACCATGATAGATTTCAACTTCACAATCATTTTCATCATTATCACGTAAGAGTCGACTCACAGACCCCGCCTACAAAAAAATACAATGTGAAATATTACATTCACTCTTTGAGAATTTGATAAACACTAGGTTGGAAAAGGTAAGGTCAGACCCACATGACTAGAAAAAAATGTAAAAAAACATTTTTCTAAAAAAACACACAAGAAATTATATGCAGTGTGTTATAATAGCTTCTATTAAATCTGAAAAATGTGATAATTTTTTCAACAACTTCATTAAGTTATTTCTAAATTTTCTCATCAATTTTTCTAACTATTAATCCTTTTAGTTCACTCTTCCTCTAATGGAAAACTCATTACAAGAGCATGTGGATTCATAGAACCCAAACCAAATGTTTTTCAATATCCAATTTTATCCTCTCTGGTAATTTTTTTTAAATCAAATTTTTTTCAATTATAGATGTGTCCTATATAAGAGAAGATAAGTAATTATTAATTGATTCCTTAAAAAACAATAATCCATGTCAAAAAATCTAATATTTAATATAAATAATATTTTTTAATGTGGTATCACAAGCCAAAAAATTCACATAACTAATGTAGAAGTGTCATCATGTTTTGAACACATTTTAGGTTAATGGGTCTTGATCCATATATGAAGATTTCTACCTCTTGGAATTATTTTTCCTAAACAAAAAATATAATTGAGTATCAAATAAAAGATACAATAAAATGTAACAATATCAAATAGTGGAGAAAAAACTAATACTTTAATTTTAACACATATACATGTAAAAAAATATTTTTCCACGCATAATGTTACATTTTCAAATGTGAAAAATTTTCTACAACCCTCTTAGTTAATTACTACTAAAAAAATTAAATTATACTAGGATAAAACATATTGATTAATCTTAATTAATGATTATTCAATACCTTTAATATATAATAGTAACTTAATATGGTTGAAATACAAAAATTATATAGAAAAATATTACTTATCCAGCTAAAGTTTCCCAAAACTCCACCAAATTGTATGGTGTGTCTTTATAAATGTATTTTATCCTTTCATTAATATTCTCATTGTGTGTTCTGATATCAAAATAAGCTACCTTTAAATAAGATTTGTAGGATCCTTATTCAGCACTGATTTTCTTCATTCCCCAGTAATATGGTTTCTGCTCTTTAAGGATGTAATATGATAACTAAAACATAAAAAAATGACATCATGTTTATAAAAAATATATTATTAAAATAACAATAATAATGTATAAATATGAACCATAATTTCATCCCAAATATTGTTCTTTTTTAATATTTACTAATCTCCAATCACAACAATCTAATTGTAATTTCCCAGGGTTTCCATCTAAATAACCGATGAGTGAAGATGATTTTAAAACTGAACCACCAACTGGTTGAATCAATTCATTGATTTCTACAAAAACATGCTCTCACAAAATTTTAGCCTTGATAAATCCCTGACCCATTTGATTTCTTAAATGACACGTCCGAGCTCTCCTTCTGATCATAGTTTCATAATGAGGAAAACGTGATTATTTGGTCAATTCAACTGGTATTTATTCAGAATTTAAAATTGATGTTTGAATTATGCCATCATTTTTATTATATTTACCAAGATGATATCGTAATCTTTAAAATAAAATTGTAATTTTAAAATATTATTAAACTAAAAAAATCATTATAATAAAATCAATAAGTTTCATAAACAATAGAAAAACACTTACCAATAATTTTAGTTTCTTATGTTCGACAAACCAATATATAAATACAAAAAATGTTGTATAATTAAGTTGATAATAAAAAAATTACATCATAAATTTCATTAACTTACCCATTCCTAGGAATAATATTCACTAATTATTCAAGGATATCTCTTTAGATTTTTTTAGGTTTTATCCTTTTATGCACTATTTAAAACAAATACAGGAAATAAAAAATTATAATTTATCTTTATAAATCATAATATAATATCATATAATGATTAAAAATAAATTAAAATAAACTTATAAGTTTAATCATGAATTTTATCTTCAACTATAAATGACTTTAGATGTTTTTTTCAAAGGCATTGGATAAGTTTTTTGTTGAAAATAAAGAACGCTTCAATAGATTATTTGATATCAATTGTTTGATTTTTCTAAAATGCAAGGTTAACAATTTATATAGGGAAGCATGAAAATTTTATCAATAATAAAATAAAAGAAGGAATAAAAATATAAAAGGCGTAAATTGAAATAATATTCATAAATCAATACCGTTAATTGATCTCTTGAAAGCAACTTTCTCTAGATTGAAGGGTTTCCAATGGATGTCATCTCAAAGTTATATACAAAACACAATAACTAAAATACCAAATAAGCATATACATGTGTCAAATAGAAAGTTAAATCTGCAACCAAAATCAAACAAAAATATTTAAAATCAAAAACTAAATAAATTACAAAGTTTCATAAAAAATTATAATAATCAGAATCAGGAAACATTTCATTATCATGATTATAGTCACAATCATCACGTTTCTATAATTCCATTAACAATCTTCTCACGTCATCATGTCTTCCATCAATGAAATCAGGTGAAAGATCATCAATTCAAACTTCTTCCTCATCCTATATGGCATAATTTTCCACATCAACATTAGTTGAAAAGTTGGTTTGTAAGTTGTACACTTCAGTTAGGTTATCTTTCTCTATTTTAAATAAGTCTCTTAGTTTAGTGATGGTTCCAACATTCCAAATTTTGAATTTATATTTATCTATATAAAAAACTTTTAAGGCTTGAGAAGCAAGTAAAAAGGGCCCACTGGTTTGAATTATCCTCTTAATTTTTAAGAGAGTGAATCCAAAAATTATATTCTTTCATGCCTTCAATAATATTTTCCCAATATCACCAAAATAAATTAACTCCCTTTATCATTGGAAAAGTCAACTCAATAATTTATATCAAAACTCCATGATATAATACATTTCCCATATTTTTTGACTCACAGATGAACACCACATTTTTTGTCACACTCCTCTCATCAATATATTTTACGCAGCACCGATAACCAGTGCAAGTGACTCTTGTCATCGTTTTAATCCACATGTTAGGAAACTAACTTAAATGTGTCAAATCAACTTTTATATAAGTATCCTGAGGTAAATAGTTGAAACCAAAATAATAAATTAAAACTATAATTGTTAGAAACAAAAAATATATATAAAATTTTAAATTCAATATATGGTATAAAATGCACATTATCATCAAACCATTTATAAAACTCATTTTTATGGATGTCATCAATTATTTATAGTCTGTTTTGATATTTTCTACAGATAATTACCATGTGCTCCCTATAAAACAACAACAAGGTAATTATTTTAATAATAATGAAATTATAGGACAAGTTATGCGTATGTATCTTCCTATACATATACTTGAATATAATCACAATTTTCTAAAACATAATATGTGTTTGAAATATCATTGAAATGTAAGGTTATATAACTTTTTTGGACATTACATGACATTTTAGAATGAATATGGATATCCCTTTATGGGTTTCATCACCGTCATAATCATTGTTTCTTGTAGACCTATTTTCTCAGGTTTAAATATCATTAAAATATCTTGAATAAAATGTCACACACTCTTCAACAATGCATCTTTTAACAATTAAACCTTCTAGGAATTTTTTTTTCACGAACATACATTTTCATTCGTTGAAAAAACATTTAATCAATCAATATAAGTAATTTAATTAAATGTCTATAAAGTTTAGAAATGAAAATAAAGTTGTGTACCACTCAATTGGTTACACCCCATGATAATAAATAGGTCCTGAAATCATATATTCATGTGATAAATGAATTACTAAGTGTATTAGGATGTTAATAATAGAAGGTGGGATGATGCATACCAAAAGAAAAATTATAGAATTATCACGATGTTGTAACTATAAATAATATTCCGATGTTTCCACTTTTAATATTAATCCTTAAAAAATTAACTAAGATCAATCCAGTCACTATTTGCCTACTTATTTTGTATTTTACAATGATCCAATGGTAACAAATGTTTCATTAATACATGGTGGTCATTAATTTTTAAACCAATGAATTTTCCATTAATAATTTTCCTCTTAATGTTTGAAAAATACCCATCTGGAACATTGATAGAGGCTAGTACACTTATCATTTCACTATTTTCATGATACGTCAATGTAAATCATGTTGCAAGTAGATATGTTTTACCATTATCCTCATATGTGGGAAGATTGTGCCTCACATTAAAATCTACAAAGTCCTATCGATATTGCAACGTATCTTTAGATTTCCCCTAAAAGTAAATAACGGTTCCAATCAAACTTTTGGAGACATTTTTTTTCTACATGAATAACATTCAAATTGTGTCATAGAAGTATATTCCCCCAATATGGGAGTTAATATGAAAAACTTTTATTTTTCAATGGCACATCAATATCCATCTTCTATTTACTATGTCATTTACACTCAATATTTTTTTACAAATATGACTTACAATTCTGTCATTTGATCTAACAATTCTAATCCATTACGATATTTAGGTAGTAGCATTATTTTTATTTACCCATGAAATTACTATTTCTTTTCATGAAATTATTTTACTTTGATCCAAGAATCATAGATGGCCTATATAACACATTTTGTTAATTTTTTCTCATGTACAATGAACATGTTTCAACATTGTACCATAGAAAAGAATTTTTACCCATGGTCTATCAATCAGATAGATCACCATATGTGGTAAAGTCATTAATTGTACACATTAATTCTCTATTTAATACAAAAGCTCATTTTTTATGAGTCATATTTTTCAATACCATACTATTGTAACACATTCATCTCTTTAATTAACGGTTTTAAAAATACATCGATATATTTTCCATGTGACTTAGGGATAGGTATCAACAATAAAATAATAAAATATGATGAATTAATACATAACCATGGAGGAAAATTTTAAATCATTAAGATAGTAGGCCATATACTATATTGAATAGAAATAATTCCAAATGGATAAAACCCATCACTTTCTGAGATTAGCCCAACATTTCACGGGTCATTTGCAAACTCATGATACTTGTCGTTAACATACTTTCAAACATAAAACCCTTCAATTGTGTTAATTTTTAATCTTTAACACCGTCATTCTCATTCCATGTCATGAGTGGGGTGGTTATATATGAAATTAATAGCCTTTTAATCTTAAGTATCAAGTGAAAGTGTTTCCAAACCATCATTGGTAATTTTTTAACATTTTCTAATTTTCTAATACTTCGATTATCAGTAATGTTCCACCTCAAATAACCATAATTTGGTAAATTATCAAGAAAATGGTTTTCCTTATGAAAAAGAATTCAATAATTCAATAAATAATCAATATTATTATAATCAGTCCCCTGTTTCATGAAAATCTCATTCACATTCATAAATGAGTCAGGTAATGTTGAATCATTGGGAATATCTCTCTAAAGTTGTTTGATAAGTGCATTAATCTCCATGTTATTGATCTCATGTAAAAATTTAAAATGACACATTTCAATAATAAAAGATAATTTAGTAAATTATTAATATCCAGGGTATAATGGTTTCCCCGCATCTTTAACCAATAAAAAAGTGTGCCACATTATAATGACATGATGAGGTGTTTTCTGGTTTCCAAAATTCCAAGGCATCCCCCAGTGTGTCAAGCATATCATCTTCAGAATAAATATCATGTTAAACACTAAAAAAATTATTATCCACATTGGATTTTAAC
Source organism: Viscum album (assembly GCA_963277665.1). NCBI lineage: Eukaryota > Viridiplantae > Streptophyta > Magnoliopsida > Santalales > Viscaceae > Viscum > Viscum album. The sequence goes on along the minus strand of OY728147.1, from coordinate 1,376,651,611 downwards.
TCCCCATGAAAATTCCAAAAATATTTTTGATAATCGACATCTATTTCATTGATAATGATATAATCTTTCTCAACATCTTGATGAAAATAATATAAATTATCACAATATTGACATGGAAAAACAATCATTTCATCCCTTAATGAATTTGAAAAATCAATATCATGGAATAAAACTACACCACTTAAATAATTTTGAAATGTTCTCCATAACGTCATAAAAACTCTTATCACAAAATATATTAATTGTGAAAGTTTCTATATATTCATTTTTCAGTAAATTAAATATAATAAACAAATAATTTTTGGCTAAATCGTATTACAATTTAATATAGATTATAAAATTTATTAACACAAAAACTAAATCAATAATCTTCAAACCATTATAGACAATAAACTAAAATTGAATACTAATTTTTCATTGGTTTCATCATCTTTTTTAGGGTAATAAAATAAACTAATATCTCAAAAAAAAATCACCAATCTTGCAGCAGAAGATTGAGATGATGGGGGCACAGTAGAGGAATACATACAAAAATAAAACAAAAATAAAGACTATTTTATCAAAATAATAAAATACCAAATAAATCATAGGTGATGGGAATCAGATACTGAGGAATAGAAATTAGAGTGATAGGGTTTTCACGGTAGCTTATAGGGTGTTAAAATATATTGTGAGCGAGAACGACCTATTGGAAAGAGTAATATTTGACATGCATAGGTAGATTTTGTGTGTAGATTGAAGATTAAAGATTAATTAGGAATGAAACTTCCTTGGTGATGATTTATGAGCTAAATGAATAAAGCATTATCATGTGATAATTGAAGCTAAGTAGAAATTTGAAGGAAAGCGTGTGTACAGGGTCAGTAGGTGTGGCATCTGTGGGTGTGGGGGTGATGACTATGGGGTTGGGGGCAGCGTCAGTGAGTGTGGGTGTATATAAACATCTCAAATCCTCATAATTAAATTACATAAATAAAAATATCAAATTATATTTAATATTTTAGATAACAAATATTGTCAATATATGTATATATAAAAATTATTAATTTTGTAATATTAAATAAATATAAAATAAAATAATTTATTATATAAAAAATCAATATGTAAATACCTATTACTAATTACGTAATTTTTTTATATATAATGAATATAATAAATTATAAAAATTTAAAAAATATTTATAATTTAAAATAAATTATCAATGCGAATATAAATTATTAATTAATTATATTTTGATTAAGTTTGTTATTTTTTATACATTACCGTATTTTTGTTTATTATATTTATTAAATTAAAATATCATAATGACTAAATTTTTTATGAAAAGTATTTGAATGTTTATTAAATGAAAAACATTGGAAAATATAAGTAGTATATATATATATGAGATGTTTTTAATAAAATCATTAAAAGAGAATATTGACATTGGTTATAAAGATAATAATCTATATAAAAAATTGGGTTTCAATTAATTGGTTATTATCATTGAATGATTTATTGTAAAATATTTTATTGATGATAAAATATTTTTTGGAAATGGTAATTTTTTTAATATATTTTAAGTGTTGATAAATAAATTTTCGTATTACTATGATAAATCCATCTATTTTCTGTGAGAAAAATATATGTTGGTGATAAAGTATCAATACCAAAAAATATATCTATTAGTAAAAATATCTATCGGTACTTTAAACTAATACCATTAAATATTTATGTCTCTTTGAATTGCTCATTTTTACCAATAGATATATTGTCTTCTAATAAATTTTTATTTGTATAAGTTGTTTTTTTGTAGTGATTTATACATCCAAAACCTATAACATAAATTAGTAATAATTACTCAAAAATATACCTATGAAAATTTAAGGATTAGAGTTCAATAGATTTAAAAAAAATCTTACATACACTTTACATGTCTTTAAGTGGTCATATTTTTAACTATAACTAGATTTTATTATTCCACTTTATGTTTTCATCGTCACCCACATGAAAATATGTAGGATATATCTTACAAAATATATTGGTTTATAATTAATTTAAATTAAATATAAGAAGGGTGAGATCAAATTCTAAGTAATCATAATTATAGGCATTGATAATTTAATATCATTGGCGATCATAATATGGGAATGAGGTTATGAGAACATATTTAAAGTGCATATGAATTACATAATGGAATTCATACACATAAAACCCCCTATCATTAATCATATAAAATGGATTAAATATTTATTTAAGAAAGAGTTGTAATAATAATTTATCATGATTAATGACATGTCTATCTTGATCAAATTAACCATTTAAATTTAAAATCATGAATAGGGAAACCTGTAGGTATATTTGAACATTATCCTCATCACACATTTTCACTCATGTTATAAATAATGCAACCCTAGTAAAATCCATCAGATAAACCTCTCTAGTTAACACTCTCCTTTATTTTAAAGACAAGGAATATAACTTAATACATTTGTGAGATACATCAAGTTGAACCATCATATATGTAGTATTGGGAACACTAGATATATAAGATGCATCAAAATAAACAATCATCGTGAGCTATATTGGGATCACTTTTCACCTTTAATAATTTTCATAAACCATATATGAATATGACACATGGAATATTTCATTTTCATCATTAAACTTGTAAAAGAAACTTGCACATCATCATAATAATATTTACCTAGGGAAAAGAAATAAGTTTCATGAAAATAATAAAACATCTAGAAAAAATAGGCTGATGGTATCATAAGATCATATTTTCAGTGAATTGTAAAAATATTTAAAGGTAATTGAGAAATATTAAAATCAAATTCAAAATAAAAATGAAAAAAATTCATTGAAAATGAATAAAAATAACACTTTTCTCTTAATATATTTAAAAAATAAAAATTCACAAAAATTTTAGAAAAATATTCTCATTGAAATTAAAAATAAAAACATATAACGGAATATTGAATGAAAATAAAATTTATTATGGTGGGAAAATATGTTTGTGAGGTATATGTTGAGATAAATATACCCTTCATGTCTTTTGTAAAAATAACCTCATTAAAAAATTACAAGAGGATTCCTTTTAAACTATTCTATAAAAATAAAAAAATTGGAAAAAAATAATATATTAAATTATAAGATAATATTAAAAATTTACTTAAAAATTTTTATAGGAAATTTTGATATGGAAGAAAAATGTTTTTTTCTAAATAGAAGAACAAATTCAGTTTTCCATAAAAACATTATTTTAGTGTTTCCAGTAACTAAACAGATGAATATAAAAAAAATTATAACATCAAAAAATAACTATAGTAGAAGAGAATATATGTGGTTTTAGATACAAATATCATATAATCTCCAAACAAAATGTATACCATAAATAATTAAAAATAATGCTGATATTGTGAAATAAACCATTACCTCTTTGGTATCTTTTGAATCATAAACCAAACAAAAGAAATTACATAAAAAAAAATTATTACATGAATATAAATTTATTTATGATATATAATATAAAAGGGGTATTAAATACAACATATGAAGAAAATAAGTGGTAAATATCGAATATGACCCACAAAAAGAAATGTGAGATAAGAAACTGTTACAAATATCTTAACATTGAAGTGAAAATAAATCAATGAAGTGATTATATGTAGGAAATTTAAATCAACATAAAAGAGTGAAAATAAAATACAAAAAAATCACAGTTCATTAAAAATTAATATTTTTATAACATAAATAATTAATAATTAATAAAACCTAATGTAAAAATTGAGTTATGAGACCCCTTAGCTAATGTACAGACTTTTTATACATGTCTTTAAACTCTTATATAATAAACATAAATTTATCATATATTTGTTCAAGAAATGTTTATATATTTATTTAATTATAAATAAAATACCTATTTCATTAATTTCAAGGAAATATTTAATTAATTAATTAGTTAAGTCTTGTCGGGTGTTTTGAGGATGTTCAGTTGGAAATAAAAAATTGAATTTGTTAGGATAAAAATTATCAAACGGTTCTTTATTCCATATTCAAAATAATAATAATAATGAAATAATTTTCATTTATATACAGGAAATATATTTTCTGTGGTATTCATTAAATGTGGTCACACAAAAATACTTCAGTGCATGAGGTGGTTGTCCTCACATACACATGAGTAATGTTGTTACATTTTGTTGAGTGTAAAAAAATATACTAAAATATTATATTATCATTAAAAAATAATTATAATTTTATAAACCTAAAATACATTCATTAAATCCATCCACATGAGCATTCATGAAATTCATTTCATGAAGAACTAAGTACAATACAACATAGTAAATGTGGCTTATATGTACACATACGTGATGATTCAATTACTGGGGATTAGAATGGTATATAGATAGATTATTTATAATATTTATAAAATAATTATTATTTAACTAATATAATTTATATATATTTATGTAAAAAATTTAAATCCCTTATAATAACTATACATTAATGATGGTGATGAGAAACAAAACACATCGATTCACCATGTAGGGGGGCACATGTACACATGAATGATGGTTTCTTTTAGCATTTGATTGAAAAATATTACGAATTAGTTTTTTAAAATAACATAATAACATATAAGTATATGGGAGATAATGAATTTTTATATTATAATGGTTAGGATATAATTTAAGGAGGTAGAAGAGGAAGTGAAATGAAAATATTTGTTAAGACAATTACCTCTTATTTGAAGAACCTCCTTTGGATATCTTCTTATGGATCCTAGGTGTAACATCCTATTACTATTTTTAGGTACTATTAAACCCCAATTTCAATCATTTATTTGATGGTTTTCATTTTGGGTTGTTTTGGGTGAAATTTTTTCTACTTTCTGGGTTATGCAAAATTGGCGCATGGTTTTCCCAAACTATGTGCCCTCTTAGAGGATACTTTGTGAACCGAGAATGTTTGATTTTTCACAATAGGTGGAAGGTTTCAAAACTTTTGTTCGCAATAATTAGAAATCATACCACCCCATTAAAAGGGTCTTACTTGTAGGGTTTATGGTTTTTTATAATATTCGGGCCTTATCCATCTAACCATGAATAGTAGATTATTTAATCCGAAAAATATTTTAAAAATCCCCAAAACCTCCTTTTCATATGCTTGATAGATCTGCGTATCGCCGTAACATTTTCTTCATCCCTATGATATCATAAGATGTGATTATTCCCCCTTTACACCATTTTATAAGTGGATCAAAACATTGAGGAAGATGTTCGATATATACCTGATAGGTTTCCTCTTCCTGTGCTTTTTCTCTTCCTCTCTCCTCATTCCTCTATAGGGTTTCATAGATGTCTTTATTGTTTGAGGATCTAATTCCTACTCTTTTTTATTTTGAATCTAGGGTTGATTTTTGAATCCTTTTTTTATGTTACTCATTATATTTTCTCAATAAGGAATTTTTGTTTTGAGATCCTACGATCCCATGGTAAGTGGTTCCATTTTAATTAGATAAATTGATTAACACTAAATTTCTTGATTTAAATTGATATTTTTTATTTGAATTAAATTGTGTGATATAAGTAAAATTTCTTATGATTGGTTGGTTGAAAAACCAAATCGATTAAATTAGGTTAATTGAAATTTGATTTGGCATAAATTTGTGAAACCCCAAAATTCTATTGAATTGGTGCATGTTTTTGAAATTGATTGAATTTTGTGAAGTTTAAATTAAAAAATTTAAATTATTATATTGATAGAATTTTTTTAAATTTAAAATTTTCAATAGATTTGGTGAAATTTATTTTAATGTTTTATTTGATAGGAATAGATTAAAATGAGTTTGATATAAACCCATTGGTTTTGTCTTGGAAAAGCAATGATTTGATTAAAAATCCATGTATTGGTTTTTAAATGGAAATTGGAATATTTTAATTGGTATAATAGGATGAATTATATTTCAAGTAGTCATAAAATAAATTTCCCATCCTTGATTTCTATTAGATAACATGAAAGACTAGGTAGGAATTTATTTAGTATAATATCACTCTTTTGATTCATTATAAATGAAACAAAACCTAGTCTATAAGGTCACATCCCAAATGGTATGGTGATAAGTTGCCTTTGGATAGTATCAAAATGACATGTGAACACATATATTTTCATGATTCACCATCGATTGTTTGAGGATCTTATAGTCGGGAACTTTCATAACTTTTGGTAGATGACTATGTGGCTCACTTGTGTGTATCTAAAATATATATCATTGTTTGTTGTAAACTATTTACCATGCCTTTTGAATTTATATATGTTGTTTTATATATAATTTTTAATTAATATATTTTTTAAACTATTTCCTTCATTTCAAAGGTAATTCATGATTTCTTTAAATATGATTTTGAACTTCCAAGATTGTCTTTTAATTAAAATCTTTATTGGGTTAATTATATGTGGAATATTTTTATGGAATACTTTGTGAGATAATATTGGGATTTTAGAGCACACCCTACTTGTTCCTTCAACAGTTTGTAGGTTATATTCTTCTAGGACCGAGAAAGGGTAAGGCTCCACTTGGGGGTTGTTGTAGGTGTTGATATTTGGGCATGGAGATTTGTTTCTATTAATACATTGATTATTTACATTCCTATATTCAAGTACATTGTTTTAGTACTTTGGGTTTTTTACCTATTTGAATTCTGGTACACTTCTCACTTTCTAGTTTTTCTTGTATGAATCCTAAATTTTTTGTCTTACTTATGTAATTTTTGTGGAAAATAAATTCTCTCTTTCATTTTGTTTGATGTTAGGTGTTACTCACCAACTAATGGGGATTTATAATAACCTTATGGCTATATCAGTGTTGGATCGCTTATTGGGTTACCAGGGAACCAGTGATAGTTTAGGAATAAGTGGTATTAGAGCTCCAGGATGAGCTTTTTTTTATATCAATATGCATATTTGTAATCGTGTCGAGACATAGAAGGTAGTTGTGATTGAGTTCTTTGATAGCTCTCAACATAATGAACCCTAAGTCATGAGGGGTGATTTGGGAATGTTTTTTCTAAGGATTTGTTCTAGTCTTTTCAATACTTTATATTCGTATATATTGAAATCCAAATCTTATTTTTCCATCTATTGGTATTAATTTCCCCTTGTTTCTCTATTTGAGTGTTAATATGATGTCTTCTACATTTTTTTCTAATGTTTTGTTGCATGATACCTCTGATAAGATATGTGAATCAATACTAGGAGGAAGCTGCTAGTAAACCTCAGTGAGAAAATATTTTCACTGAATCAATTTTGTTTAAGGTGATTTTGTGTATTTTCCAAGATCTGGGACATGAACTTTCACTAGTTCACATTCCATATCAAATTGTGGAACCTAAAAGGGTTCTTTTATATAATCATTTTCTGATGTTCCATTTCTATAATCCACTAGTGTTCAATGTATCCAATGATCTGCATGAGGCTATGGAATGGTTGATCAAGATGAAATGTTTTCATGAGTTATTAGAGACACCTAATGAAATCAAGGTGAAGTCTGGAACCTTATTTATATAGAGACAAAGAACCAGATGGTGAGACAAAATGATGATAGAGAATAAGAACGAGGTATTCGAGTGAAGAGACATCAAGGTTATATTCATTTTTTAGTTCTATCAAGAGTATATATTTATTTCCCAGGCCGTTGAGTTTTTCAAACTCGAGTAGGTTTACAGAACCATGATTGAATATTCACACCATATTTGTGAGCTTGGGTAGTTTCCACGTGAGATTGTATCTAATAACAATATGAATACATGAATGATTGATCTTGTACTATGATATGATATTATTTTTAGTTTTTATTATTGATGCTACCTTCTTATATTGATTTTTTGGATATAGCACTGATGGTCGAAATGGAGGTGGTTGGAAATTTAGGGTTTTCATTAGATTCTTTCTCTCCCAGTGGTGGTGAATGTTCTATAAATGAAAAGATAAAAAGTAATGATTCTTAGGGTGGTTCTCAATGGTATGGTTTTTCCAAACCTCCTACGGTGTCTAGAAGAGACCATTTTATTTACTACCAGTGTGGAATTTCTAAGCATTCTAAGTTGGTTTTCACCTGTGGAACCTAATATATATGGCTCCAATGGATGCTCGGGTCACCTAAATAAATTCTGACATGTCTTCTATACTTCACATAGTGTAACAAGATCATAAATACCAGTTAATGTTGCTGTGAAATCATTTGCTTCGCAAAAAATGGGTTCCAACCACAGGAATCTGGAACAAAGCTTCTTCAGGTAGTGAAATAGTCTTTAGAGGACTTGGATATGGTTCCAGCGACCGTGAGAGGTACAATCACTACTGCTTCATCCTTAGTGAATAAATTATTTGCTATTTCTACATCTCATTTTTTTATTTCAACATGTATTTTTAATATAATAAATATTCTTATATATTTTTTATATTATGTGATGGATTCTACTACACCCCTTGGTATGAAGAAAGAGCAGGGCCTCCATAGTCCCGCTTGTGTATTCTCTCTTTCAAATATTGATCTTTCTTGGAGTTTTCTAGTTCTCATCATGAAATATCTTGATGTCATTTTTTATGGATCGGCTCATTTCCAATAAATCCAAAATTGATTTTTATCATGGACATGTCTCATTCACTACACTTAATGATGTGTTCTATGTCTTTGGTGTAGAATGGGACCTGAGGTCGAGTAGATTCAGACCTTCATTTTACAGTATGGTAAAGTAATATCAATTCTCTCTATTAATATGGAGTGATAATTTTTTAGTATTATCTACCACTAGTTTTTATTGAGTTTTGGGATTTTTTTTCCTTATGAATTCTCTATTTTACACTGGTAAGGTAGGTAGAAATTTTTATTTATTTATTTCATGATACTCAATAAGTTTATATTCCCTCTTACCATAATTCACCAACTGGAATGAAAAGTTGATGACTAAGTTGGGTGATATTTTAGAGAAATTTTTCATACACACAAGTGTATTACCTAGCTAATTATTGATTCTCTTTTCAAAGAAAAATGATGTCTAACATCAGTTATGTGTTGTTTACCAAAAAATCAATCAAGTAATGGAAAATAACACGTATATAATTCCATAGATTGTTGATTTTTTACCAGTTAAAAGGAGTGAAGTGGTTCTAAAAGACATACATTGGATTTACATACCATATATTGAGAATAAAATAATACAACATTCAAAAAATCCATTTTTCATAGAATTTACCACCATTATGAGTAATTATTCATGCCTTATAGTGTAACTGATGATTTTGTAGTCTTCATAGATTTTATTAACAGTATGTGGTAGGAGTATCTAGATAAAGTTTTTTAGTCTTTTTGGATGAAATATTATTTTACCCTATATATGAGGAGGATCATGTATGTCATCTAAGAGAAATTCTGGAATTATTGAGAAATCATTAACTCTATGCTATGATTTTGAAATATTATTTTTAGATTTGAGAAGTGATGTTCTGGGGATATGTGATGTCAAAACATGGTATTTTAGTCAATCCAATAAATTTGAAGGTTGTTATGACATGGTAATAACCACAAAAATATATCAAAATTCTAAGCTTCTTTGGTCTACCTAGGTATTATATTCGATTCCATAATGAATTATCAAATTATAATTCTCCAATGACTAATATAAATTGCAAGGGAGTAAATTTTTCATGGAATGAAAAATGTTGGAGTTTATTTTTCAGATGAAATGTCCTTTCACTACTACACTGTTTTGAATCTTTTAGAGGCCGACCAAGGCTATGTGGTCTTCTGTTACGTATCAAGTTCATGTTTTTGTAGTATTCTTATACAAGGTGATTATATCATGTCTCATGGCTCTCTTCATCTTATGCCACACAAGAAGAATTACCCAACCCATGACATTAAATATACATTTGTTATGTACGTTCTTATGATTTGGAATCATTACCTTTAGAGAGAAATACTTATCGTCTATTTGGACAATAAAATTATAAGTTATATCAACCATCAAAAATATTTTAATCTCCACAAGAGGCGTTTGGTGGAATACCTATAGTCTTTCGACTTTGACAACACCAATTCTCTGGGGGGAAATGGAATGTTGTCATAGATGCAACAAGAAGGAGAGGTATGACCCATGCCATAGAAGAATCATTAGAAGAGTGGAAATTGATGGATCTCTTTTCAAAATTTCATACTAGAGTCTAGGAATCTAGGGTAGATGATTCCTTGTAATGTGTTCAGTTGACATCTACTCTTCTTGAGATGATTTTTTAGAAAAATTACCTTTATGATGAATTCCATATTATTAGAAAATATATTTATGGTGGGGAGACTATTACTTGATGGTCATTCTCTTCCGATGGAATTTGATTCTATATAAATATCTTTGTTTTTATGTTAGAATAAAGGAAAACAATAGTGGGGGATATCCGTAATTTTGATTGGGTAGTCCACCTAGGAACCACGAATATGTTATATGACATGTGGTGTCAGTTCTAGTGTCCAGCTTTGAGATAGTGTATTTATATATTTTTCTCTCATTGTTATATGTTTTAACAGGTCAAGGGAGAGCACTAAAATCCATCAGGTTTTATTCAGCCACTTCTAATGTCGACTTGTATATGGGATTAGATATCTAAGGACTATTTTTTTGGGTTTTCATGTACCCAAATAAAGAAGAATGTTATATGGGTTGTGATCGACAAGATGAACAAATCAGCACTCGTTTTACCCCATTTTTTATGAAACCAAAGTTGTGGAGTTATGAAATATATATTTGAAAGATATTTCATGGTTGAACATTTTTATATATACTATATTTTTTATATGAATCCTCATTTTACTTATTACTTGTGTAGAGGCCTTCAGGAGGAACTGGGATATCATGTTTATTTGAGTACGACATACCACCCGTAGTCGGATGGCCAGCAAGAAAGAGCTATATAGATTTTTGAGGAAAGGTTTTGTGCATGTGTTCTCCACTTTAATGGGGCTTGGGATGACCATTTTAGGTTGTTTGAGTTTAATTATAACAATATTTACCATTCATTGATCAGAATGGATTCTTTTGAGGCCATGTATGGTTGGCCTTATAGATCTATGTTGTGTTCATTGGAGATCGGTGAAAGTTCCATGGTGGGACCCATCTTGGTTCAAGAGATGATAGTAAAGATTCAGATGATTCATCATTTAATTATAATGGATTAGAACCTATATGAGTCATATGTTCATCTCCATTGCTGATCATTATAATTTTTAGTTTGTGACTAGGTTCTCTAGAAAGCTTCACCATGTTTGGGTCATCGGTGGCTTTGAAGGCAAGGGAATATTTATCCTATTTTGTGGGACCATCTTAGTGTTTTAAGTTGGTGGGAAAAGATTTTTTACCATTTATAACCTCCACCATAGTTTACGTCGATACATAACATGTTTCATGTATATTTTCTAGGAAATTATCTATCTGATCCATCCTGTGTTCTGAGTTGGAGTGATCTTGGTGTTGAACCTGATTTATTCATCACTAAACATCCAATCATGATAAATGATTCTAAAAACAATGTACTTCATGGGAGGATGATACCTTTCATTCATGTGATATGGCAGCATGGTTTTGATTCTCACGAGACATGGGATAGGGGCAGTGATTATAGAGTAGTGCACTCACATTTTTGATATGGAAGCTTCTCAATAGAATTTATGGGATCATAAAGTTTCAATAGTGATGTGGTTGTAACATCATGTAACTATTTTCCAAGTATTCCTAAACCCCTATTTTGATCATGTGTTGGTTGGGTATTATTCAGGGTTGTTTCAGGTAAAAATTTTGGTAATTTGGAATTTTTTTATGTTGTGAAGAGTTGGTGCGTATTTTTCATAAACAATGTGTCCTCTGAGAGGAACCATGAAAAAATAGACAGTGGGGTTTTTCCTAGCTGGAACACAGATTGGAAATCCATGTTCCCCTATATAGAAATCGTACAACCCCATTAAAAGTGGAACACTTCTAGGGAACACGGTTTTGTCTAACTGTCTATCCCTTCCCATCTAATCATGTATATGAGATTTTTCAATCCAAGTATTATTTTTAAACGTTTTAAAACCCCTTTTTAGATGCATGACATTCCTATGTGACCCTATAACATTTTATTCTTCCCAAGGAGCTCCTAAGATGAAATTTTGGCCCCACTACACTCTTCTGGAAGATGATTTCAGCTTATTGAACAGTGTTCAATCTCTACCTAGTAGTTTTTCTCTTCCTGTTATATTTCTCCTGCTCTCTCATATTTCCTCCCTAGGATTTGATAGATCTATTTGTTCACATAGGATCTAATACCCATTATTTTTTATCTTAAATTGAGGGTAGATTCTCGGATACATGTTGCTGACATAATTCAATTGAGTTTATTTATTTGGGATTTGTGTTTTTAGATCTCGACATCCGAAGGTAGGTGGTTCTGTTTTTATTTGTCAATTTGATTAACCCTAAATTGTGTGATTTAAATTCATCTTTCAGATTTAAATTCAATTAAAAGATATAAAAGAAAATAATTTTGATCAGTTGATTGAAAATACAATTCTATTAAACAGGGGAATTTCAAATTGGATTTGGAACAAATTGGTGAAAACTACCAAACAAACTGAATTAGGCTGTATTTGTGAAATTGATGGAAATTTGTGAAATTTAAATTTGCAGATATAAATTATGAAATTGATGGAATTTTTTGAAATATAAATTATTAAATTCAAATTTTAATAATTATTTGATGAAATTTATTTTAAGGTTATATTTTGTGAAAATGGATGGAAATGGTTTTTGATATAACCATGTTATCTTTATCTTGGAAAATGCATGATTTGAATAAAAATCGATGTATATGTTTTTTAAATGGAAATTCACATTTATGAATTGAGATAATGGGACTAAAATTATTTTATGAAGTCTAAAAATAATTTTCCCATCATGGATTTTTATTAGAGAACATGAAATTCTAGGTAGTAATTTACTTATTGGGATAACATTATTTTGACGGTTTACAACTGAAACAAAATCTACCACAGTATGTCGGATCTTGGGTGAGATGGTGATTTTGTTCAGTATCTAAGGGATGTATGTATACACATATTTTTTCATTCACCTTTGAGTGTGTGAGTATCGTGTATCCTTAAACTATCATACCTTTTGTCAAATGATCATGTTTTTAACTTGTTTTTATTTTAAATATATTGTTTTTTGTAAACTATTTACCATGAATTATGGATTTTTATAATATATTCTATATAAAATGTTAACTTAACCCTCTTTTTATTTTTTTACGTCATTTGAAATGTAAAGCGTGATTTTTTAAAATGTTATTTTGAACTATGAATCCTATTTTATTTAAAATTTAAAGCTTAATTTGGTTAATTAAATGTGGTATCTTACTATCAAATACTTGGTGAGACCCTACTTAGCATTTAGCTCACATCTTAACTGAGAATTTGGGTGTTTGTTGATTATCTTCATCCAGGATTCAGAAAAGGTAAGGTGCAACATCGAGATGGTAGTTGCTATTGATCCTTAGCTTTGGAGATTTATGTCCATTGCAACTTGGGATGTTTACCTTCCAGTTCTATTATCCTTTTCCATAGTAATTTTGTTTGGTTTGCCCATTTGATGTTCTAGTACACTCCTCCCTTTAGAGATTTTCTTATATGCGTCCTGAATTTTTTATCTTTCTTTTGTAATGTTTGTGGAAAATTCATTCCCACACTCATTTTTTACAATTACAGGTGATATTCACCTACCCATTGGGATCAGTAACTCTCTTCGGGCTATGTCATTATCATATAGGTTATTGGGTTACCAAAGTACCTAGGTTGGTCTGTGACACTAGTGATGGTCTTTTCAGAATACCAACACCTTTATAATGTATATTATTATATTAAGAATAGTTTTTTTGTAGATCGGTTGAGATAAGTTCCCCACGATTTTTGAGGAAGCGATGATGGATGGTGTCCATATATAAGTGAGAAGTAGGGTAGCCTTATAAAATCTTGATCTATTAAATTAATATAAAATAATTTTCAATATAAATTTACCCAAAATTATAAAGTCAAATAGATAATTTAAAAAATAAAAAGATAGTATTATAGTTAAAATATAAAATTTTAACAGATAACTAATTTCTTGCATTTATCTAATTAAATTTTTTAACCCCATAACTCACCCAAAAATTGTTACTTTTTATGTTATTAAAATCATTTCCATTCCTTTTCTATTACTTGCACAAGAATTATTCTATTGTTTGATAATAATTGATGGTAATTGTCCCATCATTAAATTTTAAATTAAATTAGCATCAAAAAAAATAATCATATTAAAAATAATCATGTATAATTATTCATGTCTAATTTTAATCCTTGTTAAAACATATTAGAGATATTAAAAACATGAAATTGACATTTTTTATTTTTTATTTAATTAAGAAATCATTAAGAAAGCTATCAAAGTAAAGTGGAAATAAATTTCAACATTTTAAAAATATATATATAATTTTGGTTGAAAACACTAATACAATGAAATGAAAGAATTTTTTGGATGACTTTATAGAATTCTCCCATAATTTTAATCTCATTTTACCAGTTTTTCCCTTACTATAATGACAACAGTATTATAAGTTGACTATTCATAATTAAAAAAATGATACATATTCACCAAATATAGACCTCTTAACTCCCAATACTAATACATTTTATCATATTTAATTTCTATAATTATTGTAAATTACTTTTAAAATAAACCCACAAAACACAATGAAAATAGTTTTCAACAAAAATGTAATCTATGTATAAAATTTTTTTTACCAAAATTATGAATAATGTTGATTCTAAAGACATTAATTGTATTATAATTAATAAAAATAATCTAATAAAATTTAAAAACCAATTCTAAAAAAAACATTTTAAATAATTTAAAATAAATGGAATTTTTTATAAAATCGTTATTTATTCACAATTCACATACCAACTAATTATTTTATATAAATCATAGAATTTTTTCCTTGGAAAATATTTATATGATGAATTAAAAAATAGAATATTTTTTATAATATAAAATTTGTAAAATTAGTTTAGATTATTTATAATATTCACTAAAAAATTCATATAAACCATTATTGATGAAAATGTAATTTTGATGTATAAAATGACTTTACTAAAAATTGAGTTCATATTTATTAAAAATTAATCATTAAATTTATATTTAGTTAAAACTTCATATATTTATTTCAATATATGGTTACTCTTATTCATATCATCTAACTCTACGATAGGGTTTTAACATTCATATATAAATAATAATATTTCACATTTGTTAAAACTCAATGTTTCATGTTGTATATGCTATCAAACATGGTATTATTTAAATATCATAAGGTATTTCATAAAGACAGAAATTTTATATTTATTATTATGAAATATTTATAATTTAAAAACTTTTCCTTTCAATACAGATATTAATTTAGAAATACAAAATTGTGGTTATGTATTTTATAGTTTTTAATTCTATAATATGATGAATGCATTGGAAATAATTAGTGATGGTTGGGGTAGTAAATATCTTATTGTTGAATCAATTGTTATCATGAGAAAAAGTGTCTTGGGTATCTAGTTTATTCCATATCTATTTATGTAGTATTTCCTTACACAAGGTCTTACTGAAAAGATTAATTTTTCCAGCAATGAATTATAAAATTATAAGACTAGTTATTTCAATACATGTTATTATTTATTCTGTTATATCATCCATGGATTTATTTCATACTTAAGTGATTAGTTATATGTAATTATTTGTTTAAAATTTACATTCATTTTATCCATGCCTAGTTTATTTTATGATATCTTCTGATCTACTCTTTCTCATACTAAGAATTTGATCTCACCCTTCTTGTGTTTCCATTTCCGTAAGTTATGAAGATTATTGTTAACATGATATGTTAATAAGAATAGAATTTGAAGTGAATTTATTGGTTATGTTATCGAATTAGAATATAATGTAATGTTCTTAATGTAATTTGGAAAATTTCTATTTTTGAGAAACTAATGGGCCATATTAGATAACTATGTGTCTTTATTCTCTAAAATAATAAAACTAATGTTCATGGGAATATATGTAAAATAATATATGATATAAATCATGTAATTATTAAACATGTGTGTATTGGATATAACAAACTTCCATTTGAGGAATAAATTTTCCATTATAAAAATCATTGGAATGATTCAAATACATTCATTATCGTGTTCCACATTTCAATTTTTATAAATTTGGTTTTAGATATGTCTTATGGTTAGAGGGACCCAGACCCACACTTTAATTCCGAATGTTAAAAACACATACTTGACACATAGTTTTTGATACCCAGTGATAGGAATGAAGATAAAAATATCTTCATTTTACATTATTTCCATATATTAAGCATTACAATAATTAAAAAGTCACTCATCCCCAAAAATGTAATTTTAAGTGTATTAGAGAATTAAATTCAAAACAAACATATTTTATGATACTGCTGAACATTTCCCCAAAATATAAAAACACTATATTCACTTCCAAACTTACCATAGGTTATTCTTATCTTCATAAAAAGAAGTATATAAAAATAAGAATGGGTTGTGCCCAAACTGTCATTAATATAAAGAAAACCAATATGTCATCAGGGGTTCAATGATGGAATTTCTACCCATAATAACACGTTTATACACATTTTTTAGAAAACAATTATTATAGATACCATATACCAATGTTTTATTCAAACACATGTTATATATTCAAAACAAATTTTTTATACCAATAGTGTTAAAAATAACTATTGTCATATGATTTTTTATACCATGGGTTTTTTAACATTATTTAAACTGTTTTTCTCCAGATGTTATGCCTTCCCCTCCTCCCATTATCCCTAATTCTCTCTTAATCTTATATATCCTCTCCTTAGTTCTCCTGGGCTATATCCTCTCATTCATAATTTTTTTTATTCTAGTTTTATTCAATGACTAATATGTTGTTTTCATGTAAATAATTCATTATTCCAAGTATCATATTCTTTTTCATAAAAGTGTCATATAGAAACTGAGATCTCATGGGGTCATGATTACTGCCAATTCATAAAATTAAATTTATGTTAGATTATATTTTATATATTTGTACCTAAAAAATTGTTATCATAATTGATGTATTTTTTTAAAAATTTGTTACTCAATGCCTCAAACAAAATACAATATAATATTATTTCTCATGTAATATTTATTAGGATATTATCTAATTAATCATTTTATAATTTTTTTAAATTTATTAGGGGTTATGTAAATATTAATTTAATAGTTTTATTTTAATGAACGAATGATAAATGTTGTTGAATAATTAATTTCAATGTAATGTAGTGTTTACTGTTTGAATTGGTTTGTTTCAAATTAATTAAAGTGCATTTTATAGTCACTTCATGCCTATAGCTAATCTAAAATTATATATTTTTTATTGCATGTTCCAAGTCTTATACATTTAATAGGGTAACTACTATAATAAATTGATTTTAGAATATGTCATCTACTATACTATGTTTGGTTAACTACTGTTATTCTTTGATGACATTCATATTAATATTTTTAATTAAATTATCTTATTGGATACAATTTATATATATATATGATATTTAATTATTCCATGCTCTTGTTTTGAATCTCTTCCAAGCTAAAAACATATAAATCAAATATCGGAGTTATCATGTTATATGGTACAATGTTTTTATTCAATAATTTTTTAATGATAAATATATATATATATATATATATATTAGGAATTAATTTTCATGTTTGTTATATTTTTTAAGGGTAATATTGGTTTCTTCATATATTTAATTTCTTTTATTTAATGTTAAAAGTAAGGAAGTTATTTTAAAACCAATTTATCTATAATATAACTATTTAAAAACATTATTTATGTCCTCAAAAATTATTTAAAATATATATTTTTTAAAATATATTACAAGTGATATTTTTTAAAATTTAGGGTGTATACACATAAAACACCCATGTGTTTGTTAAAATATCCACGTGTTTTATAATTTTTCAAAATATTAAACCTAAATATTCTTAAGAATTTTAGAAACTAAAATAAATCTATTAGAGTCATATTCTAATCTTTAAAAAATCAATGTATCTGCACATTCAATCACTCTTAAAATTAAGAAACATTTTTTGTTTCATGTAATTTCATTTACTAAACATGCCATTTTTGGAACTCATGTACAAAATATAATAAACACAAATCCAATATTCCTTTTTATCATGTTACACATGGTTTAAACTTGAATAATCTCTTTTGAATCCATGTGATTCCCAAACTAGTATATACCATAAAAATTATAAAATATAATGGAAACAACAAATTTCAATATATATACACCATAGAAATATTCCCTTAACCATAATTTCTGTATCAATAAATTTCATTCAACCTTGATGTGATTTAAAAACACATTTTTAAAAAATATTATCCATCAATCCATTTTAATCATCAAAATCCTTTTTCAATCAATTAATTCATCGCAAAAATATTTACATAAATTAAAATAGGAATTCCTTTTTAACTAATATAATATAAAAACTATACATTACATTAAAAAGTGTTTTTGGAAAATTCATCACACCCAAACATGTCTTTATAGCTTGAGACCAATTCCCCATTAAACAATAATGAAAAAAGTACTTAAACATGACCACCATTTATAAAACCCCTCCAATTAAATCCATAAATTAAAATTTATCAAAACCCTTTTAAATCTTTTTATCCCCAATATAACCACCCAAAACCAATCAAAAATGTATTTTAAACATTGGTCTCCATATTCAAAACTATGTTATTTTTGCCTAGAACATGAATTAAAATCATGTATATATATGTGTGTGTGTCTGTGTGTTATTAATGTAATTTAGGATTTCCATACATGACATTAATTTATAAAAACTATAAATCTTTATTTAAACCTAATTTTTATATACAAGAATAAATCACTAAAAAATAAATTAACATATCAAACCATTATATTACATGTTATAGGCAATTAAATTAATAAAACTAATTTTTTATTTTATTTCAATATAGTTGTTCCTAAGAACATAAATCCATGAAAACATGGGATTAAACATACATATTCAGTAGAGAATTCAATAATCGGTAATCTAGATCAAGGATTATAAAAAGGGAACCAATTAATAATTAGGAATTAAGTAACACCTTTCAATATTGATGTTTTTGTAGAATAGAATTAAAACACCATTATTTTATTCTAAAAAAATTAAGAGGACAAAAAAATCATAACATTTAAAATGACCATAAAATTTTTAAAATTAGTTGAACATTTTAACACACAATAAAATAATCTTTCCTCAAATCTCCTCTATACATTAAAATGACTTATACTTTCTGATTCCCCTTTACACCCATGATTATGTAGTTCAAATCAATAATTTATTAAAAAACTTTTAAAGTATTATTTATTATCATTTTTGAAAAGTAATTAAAAAAAGTTTCCAAGGAATGTAAAAATTAATAGATCATATTTAAATATAAAAGCATACCTACTTTTACATATTTGAAATACCATTAAATTTTTTTTTAAAAAACCTACTAATTGTAAATGAAATCATTAATGAATATAATAAAAAAATAAAATATGATTGTTTAAACTTATAAAATTAAATATTAATATTCATAATGTATAAAAACTTATAAATTTAATATCAGCATCTCCCCAATTAAGTCTCTAATGAAATAAATAGTTATTAAATGTTATATGATTATCACCATGAATTGTAAGTTTATATAGGCTCTATTCCTGTGATGACCCTGACCCAGACCCCCCCCCCCCCCTTGGTCCCGTCCTTTTCCAAAAAAACCGAATCCTCAAGGTGTACGGATCGGTGAGACCGATCGGTGAGACCGATCGGTGCAACCGATCGGGGAGGCCGATCGGTGAGACCGATCGGCGAGACCGATCGGTGCGACCGATCGGTGAGACCGATCGGCGAGACCGATCGGCGCGACCGATCGGTGAGACCGATCGGTGCGACCGATCGGCGAGACCGATCGGTGCGACCGATCGGTGAGACCGATCGGTGCGACCGATAGGCGAGACCGATCGGCGAGCCCGATCGGGGCGACCGATCGGCGAGCCCGATCGGTGCGACCGATCGGGGAGACCGATCGGTGAGACCGATCGGTGGGACCGATCGGGGAGGCCGATCGGTGAGAGCGATCGGCGAGACCCGATCGGTCGCCGATCGGTGCGACCGATCGGGGAGACCGATCAGTGAGACCGATCGGCGAGACCGATCGGTGGGACCGATCGGGGAGGCCGATCGGTGCGACCGATCGGTGCGACCGATCGGCGGAACCGGGCGACGTCACCCGACCTTGTCAAGTTGTTCCAGTAACACTCCTTTTTCGCAAATAGGGTTTTAAACCCTATTCTGCCTCGTTAAAAATGTCTTGAAAACCCGAAACATGCACAAAAGTTTTAATTAAATGCTTTATTAATTCATGAGTCGGTTTAAACCACCCAGCACCTTTAATGATGGGTCAAGCCGCGTGGTCAACCCACGACATCCACGTTTTACGCGGTTTCCCGTTTTCACCTTAACCGTCCCCGGCTCTTATAAATTATGGGTTAGGCCGTGGTTTTCCCCTTCTTCGATCGTGGCTCTTCTGGTGCATCGGGACCGCCGCGTCGTTATCCGTAAAATTCCGCACCCCTGGCCTAGACGTCGTTTATCTATCAATAAGTAGGGAATTTCTCTCGTCTCTCACTTTTGTGTATCATGCGGGGTGGGCGTTATTCTTTTGTTCCTATGGAATTGGTTAAACCAAACCTTGATAAAGATAATAAACGGAGTTCTAAAGATAGAAGGGGAAGGGGTTGTGATCGTTGCTTATGCTTTATCTTGTGCTTATCCTTTTTGATTTGTGCTGGTCGATTTTCTTCTGGAAATTGAGACCGTTGGTGGTCGTTGTATGTGTGCTGATGAATCCCTTCGTGATGTTTTAAATGGGTTGTTGAAATTGTGAACTCCTACTGTGAAATTGGTTAATCACGTATATCCGGCTGAATAATAGAAAACACCAGGATCAACCCTTCTGTGATAACTAACGGTTAGAACACACGGAATTTTGAAATCATGGAGTGTGTTAAGTCGTTTAAACCTGAAAATTCTTGACTTGTGCTGGTAGCGGTAGTTGGATGGAAATGTTGGAGGGGATGGGATCCCCTATTTTTTTTATACTTTCGGTGGTTGTGAGTTTTGAACCCAGATGGTTACTTGTTGATATCACAAATTGGGGAGAGATCCTCTGTTAACAAAACCGGGTGCGAGTGCTTTGGTTGATCCTTGCTTTTGACATTTTACTTGGTTATGCTTATGGTAGTTGCCCAGTAGTGCTTGACATTAATTGAACATTTGACTGAACGTGAAATAAGAATGGGATAAATGGTATTGTGGGCAAGGGTCGTGAACTGTGACTCGGACGTAGTGGTGTTGTGTCCTGTAGGTTGGCTAGGAAAAACCTAGGATTTTGGGTGAGTGTTTGTTACCTATATCTATACTTGTAGCTTTGTGTTTCTTATTCGCGCCCCACCCAAGTTGAGCACTCAGTGCCGAACACCCCCATTTATGGGGGAAGGGTGTTTTTTCCAACACTATTCTTAGTGGCTGGTTATTAGCTCCTTTTCTGCTCCCTTTCCCGGATAGCCCAAGTATCTTCGGGCAGGCTGTGATGGCCTGAAGTCCATTATTAGCCCAAGAACCATCGGGCGGGGTGTCGTGGTGGTTGGCCAGGTGTGTGCGGCAGGTGGTTTCCCATGTGTCTTCGGGATGAGGCCCAGGTGTTTTTGGGCGTGACAGTTGATCCTCTAGCCCAGGTGTCTTCGGGCGTGGTTACGTGAGACAGTTGAGGCCCAGGTGTGTGCGGGTGGGTTTTCAGCAGTGGGACTGCGTGCGGTTGAGGCCCAGGTGTGTGCGGGCAGGTTTTCGGCAGTGGGACTGCGTGTGGTTGAGGCCCAGGTGTGTGCGGGCGTGTGTGGCAGTGGGACTGCGGTGAGAATGGAGGGATTGGTCTGATGCGTAGGATGTCTCAATAACCAGTGGGAAAGTGGCGCGGGGTACCCAAACATCGATGTGCTCTTATTATATATATTACTTGACTTGCGTTATTTGGGGAGTGAGCCTTGGTGAGGCCTGAGATGGATAGTTTGCCTTGTTAGTTGTTTGGTTCACTCTTTTCTCACGGGACTTTAGTACGTTCCCCCACTTGTGCACGAGAGTCTTGGTTTTCCCTACTGAGTGTACTTGTATGCTCACCCTACGTTTACTTTCAGGTTTCCAGGAGGACTACCAGGGCTGCGCGGGACCCTATTAGTCGGACAGTTGGAGTTGTCTATGTTGTCGTACCTTTGTTTTCTTTTGGTATTGTACTTGAGAGCTTTCTTTTTCTTTTGTACTTGTACCTTGTTGTAAACTGTTTAAACATGCATGGGGGGCTTTATTTGGGTTTATTTATATAAACTTGTTTCTTTTCCTTTTTGGGAGGTCGACTTGTCCTTTTCCCCGATCCTAAATAATAAAAAGGGTAATGCCTTCCATTTGCGAGAATTTTCTATACCCTTGGTGCTAGTCGCCACTCCGGGACCTATTGAAGGCGGGTTTCGGGGGTCATTATCTCTCCTTCAACTTAAATAAGGAAGGGCCTGGCAATCCGCTGACTCTTCCCTCCTTTTGGTGAAGGCGGGTCGTGACAATTCCATTTTTTTGTAATCATTCATCAATCTAAAAATAAGTGAAATTAAACAAGCATTAAAAAAAATACAAGAAAATTAAAAATAAATATAATGAAATACCGTTAAAACAATAGATATCGTAAGTAAAACCCATCAAATAAAATCAAAACACATTTTTTATTTCCAAAAAAACATAACAAAATATAAATAAAATACAATACATTGATTTCAAAAAAACATAATTATTTCAAATAACTTTTATTAATATCCACTTAAACCATTAAAATAAATTATATTTGAATGAATAATGGAATACATTTTTTCATTTACAAGCTATTTTCCAAATAATTATAATAACTGTAAAATTAAAACACTTGTGGAATAAATCATTCCATTTTAATACTATGAAAGATAATTTCCTATTAAATCATTATAAAAGGATAAAAACATCATTAACTCTATGTGATGCCCAAAAAACCTCATGTTTCCACACCACTATTTCTATTAAATTTTTCAATGTATAATAACTATAAAAAGAGATCATTTATCCAAATTTTCTAAACAAGTTAAGACTGATTATCAATATGCAATCAAGGGTGTATTTGAGTATGATAAAAACCCCTATTAGGGTCCCACCAAGTTCTCTATGCATACATTTTATAAATTTAATTGAACCATTCTTGATTAATCTTTTTTTAAATAAAATAATATTTTCCCATCAAAAGGAATGTAACATGGATTTTATTTTATATATTGTTAAGAAATAGACTTTAATAACTGATATAAAATATATTTAATGAGATCAATAACAAGTGAAAAATAATCATTAGTATAGACCCTTAATAGGAATCTACGGTAAGAACTTAACGAACTATGGTAAGGCATTATTCATATATCATGTTGTTATGGTATGTTTTCATGGGGAAACTAAGTAAAACTAGTTAAATAATTAAAGGAGTTGTATTTACCAAAAAAATTGTGCCAAAAAGAGATTCAGGTCCCTATTCAAGAAATGAAATGAATAAATTGTCCCATAATTCCCACTTCATTGAATGTATACAAATAACACATAATAGAATTTCCCATTACATTTACCATGATTCTGGAATTTATGTTATAAAATATTTACAAAAGGCTTCACACTTTACTATTGGAGATCATGGATCCTTTAATGATAATATTTTATAACTTCAATTCATTCATAAATATAAATGAATTAATATCAAGGGTTAATTCATAAAATGAAAATATTCCAAAGATTATAAAACCCACATTATATTTGAGTTATCCAAATAAAAACATCATTTTAATTCATTATGAAATATAAAATCCCATCTTCCAAAATTAATTCTATAAATTAATTGTGAATTTGTTTAGTAATTTTCATAAACAACTTATAGGAATAATTTTTTTAATATATCAAATTTATGTATATATTAACCCCTTAAATTGAATAATTTAAAAACAAAAAATGGTCAATAAAGTAATCATAAAATGATCATTATTAGTAATAAAAACTTCTAAATTTCTAGATTATGTTATGTAACCTATTATCCCTTATTTTTCTTGAAAATTAGTATGCCTTAATAATATAATGTCACCTATTTTGTCTTATGTTACTTAACCATTATTAATGAAATTATAAATAACTGTTTATTTATTTTTAAATGTAGAAAATGAAAAAATATCGATGATATACATGAGAAAAAATGAATAAAAATAAATAATTAATAAGATAAATTTGATGAATATTATTCTTAAGAGAATGCTCATTATGATGGTGGGTAGAGTGAAATATTTGATAAATAGGGTGGTGTTGGTTTTAGTCATAGTGGTGGATAAAAATTTTCTATAGTTTTTATTGATGAATATGTTGAATTTAATGATATTAGTGGTGATGTTCATTATTATGATGATGATAATGATTAAAATGATGGTTTTGTGGGTCATGAAGAAGATATTTATACAATATACATGTGACTTATTATTTATAATACATCCATATATAAAGAGTTTTATTATGGAAATAAGTTACATATGTGTCATTATTTGTTTTTTAAATTATTAATAGATTTAATGTGAATTATGAAATATAATTGTTGAATTTAATGTTTATTATGATTGGTCGAATAGATAAAAAATTTTACTATGAAATATATTGTTTGAATGGTGCTAAATATATTGGTGAAACATGGTTATATGGTTTGTATAGTGGGAGCCTATAAAAGTTTTTTTTCACCTATTAGTATAGGTATCTATACTAACTATTTTCTAAAATATTAGTAAATGGAAATTTTTAACCACTAATACTAATAATTTTTTGAAAAATCATTGGTCTAAGCGGTATCCCAATTGCCAACCTCACAATGGTTTTGGGAATCATTGTTAATGAATATACTAATGATTCCAAAGAGGATTCCAATGAATAAAAACTACTTGTACAGGGTAATTTTCCTATAAGACGTAGTTCATACTCTTGTAATAATACATGATCACATGAGAAATGTATAATTTAAAAACATTGAATAATAAGAGTTTTTCTAATAAAATAAAGGAAAGAAATGTAATCACAAATGATTAATCATATACCATGGAATAAGAATGTGAAATCGTGAGATAAAAAACATGATTTATGGATCATAAATTGGGTATATAACATATAAATATGACATAAAAATAAACATAGAAATCATAACATATTAATTCATACATCGCATAATGTTTCCATTAATGGACCATAAAACACAACATATTTCTCATAATGGATCAAGAATCTCAAGTTTGTTAACATAGTATGCTAGGAATGAAAATATATTTTTCATATTACATCAAGCATCATAGATCAATTCATATAGTGGGTCGGTCCTCATAACCTACATACTATAGATGATCATGTATCTAAACTTATTTTCCATAGTGTATAGAGCATTATTACACATTTCCCATTATTATCTTGTAATATTTCATTCTCTGAAAAATGTGATGGATAGTTACATTAAACCCACCTACCACATAATAACCATCCAAACATTTACATTACCTATGAAATCAATCATTCATCATGTCATAATCAACTTATCGAAGGAAATGTTTTTTGTAACATTTCAAAATTATATAAAAAATGAATTCAAGATATCGATCAATTGATATAAATGAATCAATTTCCAAAAATTATTATTTCATAAAGGAATTTAAAATGATATTCATAAATCATTAATCTAAAAGATATATATAGTAGAGTTAAATTAAAAAATATAATAAATATTATTATTTAAAAAACATTTCAAAACATTTTTGTGAAAACAAGAAGTGATACATCACCTTTGAAAAGATCAAATTTGAAAAATTAAATGAATTAATTTTCAAATTACTTATTTATAAATAAATATCAATAATTAAACCTTTAAAAATTATTTTTTTTAAAATATATTATGGGATTAATAATACTTTGAAAAATAATATTCAATAAAGAAGTTGAAAATTCTCTTTTAAAAATCAAGAAATCATTTTTTAGTCACACATTTACTTTTGAAAAATATAAAAAAATTACTTTTATGTTAAAAAATTTAAAATTTAAAAGTGATTTGGAAACCGTTTTTAGAACATGTAATTGGAAACATTTTAATGATTAATTCCCACATTAATAAAAGACTGTATTCATAGTAAAAAATTTAATAAGGTCATACTTTTCAAAATTATTGAACTGTAAAATGCTTAAACCTTGTTTGAAAAATATTTAAATGATATTATAAACGTATATAACTACATTAATCATTTATTTAATAATATTATATGACATGATTTAATTTATGCAGACATAGGATAGTATGATTCCCGACAAAAAAATGAAGAGGTGGGTTTGGTTTCACTTATAAGTGTCGCAAACAGTAAATTATTTACCAAATGAAATGAAAATGATACAGGACATGTAAAACATAAATTATGAATATAAGAGAAAGAACTTTTTGGGGATTTAATGAGAAATATCATAAAAATTAACCAGATTGATTATCCATCAAATGAATCATCTATTTGAAAAATAAGATTAACTATGAAACCATTATGGCTTTAGTAACCATTGAACCAAAATTCCATAAAATTTAATACCTGATATGGATCCAAAATACATTTTAAAATAATTTAAATTACTATAATAATACCTCTATGGGTTTTTTATACACCACAAAAATTATAAAAATTAACGGACATGTAATTAGTCATAAGGAAGAAAAATTGATAGGAGAAACCCCTTACCATGTATTCTCACTTAGTTCAATGATATCTAACATCCTATATAAAAAATAAATATCATTATCACTTATTTCATAAACATATAATATATATTACCATTTTAAAAATTATATTTTATCATTTATTGTAAATATATTACTCAATTATAACTTATTATTACGATCAAGTGTTTTTAATTTTATTTATTTTTCACTCAAGTATAACGTTGAAGTTCATCATCATTATCTTTTTATGTTCATAATTAATTGATTATTTAAGGCACTATATTTTAATTTATTTATTATATATAATATTATAATTTAATTTCATGATACTTTTAACTATGGTTTTTGAAAATGTATTCGGTGAAAATATTATTTCAGAAATTTATAAAAAAACTAAGGGTGGTGTATTAATAATAAGATAAATATTACCATATACATTAATGTACCTTAAAATAAACCTTATTTAATAATTAATTTTTAATAATACCATTATTTTTGTTTATACATTCATTCATGATATAAATTTATAACATTGTTCAAGTATGTGGTTAAACAAACCCAATCAATATCATGATATAATATATGGGTGACTGTGTTAATAAAGTGATTAATTTGGAATAATATCATTATAAAAGAATAGTAATTATATAAATCTTATTTTTTGATTTTTTTAATTATATTTTAATATATTTAGATAATGAATAAAATAATCTATATATGGAAAAATAAATAAATCACTTTGAGGAGGTGGTAACCCATACAGAAACATGGGTGATGTAATTATTTTTATAGAATAGGAGAAGGGAATGAAATGGTTAATATTTTACATAATATTAATCGTTATATAATTATAATAATAATACCATAAATAAAATTTTATAACCCATAGTGTATTGCAGTGAAAAATAATGAAACACATCACTTTATGGTGGTGGTAGTCTTTGGGTACAATGGAACAAAATTTTTGTTTTTATAATGGAAAAAAATAAGATGTGGATAAATGTTATTAATCAAAATTTTAAAATATTTTATAATAATAATAAATAATTATATGATGG
Source organism: Viscum album (assembly GCA_963277665.1). NCBI lineage: Eukaryota > Viridiplantae > Streptophyta > Magnoliopsida > Santalales > Viscaceae > Viscum > Viscum album. The sequence continues at coordinate 1,376,623,503 of OY728147.1, read as the reverse complement.
TAAAATTTTATTTCAAATTATGAGAAAAAAATAGGTTAGGGAGTGATCAACACTCTTGTTGAGAACTCAATCTTTGCCTTAGAGAACTTCTTGAAAATATTGGATTAAGGAAAATGTCTTGTAAATAGATTATTATGGTAATGAAAAAAAGTCTATATAAGAATCAAATAGGGTTATAGTTGAAGGGGAATTATAATTTTAGAGTCTGGATAAATGGATTTCGGAAGACCGATTTTATAAGTGATGGAAATGAGCTTTTTGTAAATTCAACTTCTTAATACAAAAATAATAAATGATTCACATGTAAATTCGATTATAAAGTGGAAAATGGTGGATTTGAGATAATTTTTTTCAGAAAAACCTCATCCAATAATTTTTATGAATTTTTTATAATTTTTTAGATCTGTTACTCTTGGTTAAAAACAATTTTCCATAATTTACCTATATCGTGGTAACTAAATTTCTAACCATGCTAAACAATGTTTTTTAATTAATAATTAAAATACCCTTATTTCATTATTTTAAAATAATGACATTAAATATGGGAACAATTTTACCACATAAAATTTATATGGGTGAGAAAAAGTAATTTTAATACACCACACATTACACATAGGTATATTTTTTAGAAAAAAAAATTGTATTCTACGCATAGAAATTATGTTTAGGAAAATATTATCAACATTTATAACATCCAAAAAATTGTTAATTATTAACCAATAAAATATTTTTATAATCATTACAATAATGAAAAACAATTCTATATTACGAAAATGTAATTAAAATGTAAAAATAAAAAATAGTTTTTATTAGATGAAAATATTACTTATGTTTCAAAATATTAAACCGGTGATTTCTAAAATCAATGAATAATTTTTTAAATGAATAATATTTTTTTCATAAAAAACATGTAAATAAAAAAATATAATTATTTTAATCCATGATTAAATCTTGATAAATTTAAAAATATTTTGTTATTCATTAATAATATATTTACCACAATTCACATATAAATTATTTTTTTGCATAAAAAACCCCAAAAATTACCCTAAGAAAATTTGGACATTATTAATTGGAAAAGTATATAAATTTCATCAAAATAAATTTTTTTAAATTTAACTTTTAAAATGAAATCAAAAATATCAAGAAATAATATTTTTATAGAATATTAAACTTTTATTCATTAAATGTTATTAATCTAATATCATAAAGATTTTTAATTAAATGTGTGTAAATATATATTTTTTAAATATTAATTTCCATCATAATCATATATTAAAATTGATTAATTTAATTTATTAGTTAAAATATACAACATCATAATGAAATATCTTTCAAAAATATCTATTTTACAATTTTAATATTTTCCAAAACAATTCAGTAATTATATATATATTATAACCAATAAATTTATTTAATTAATAAATAAATATTTAAAAATAAAAATAAAAAATAATGGATTTAAACATATGTTTTAGTAATAATGAAATTGGTTGTATTTTTATTTACCTGATGTTTTGTAATTATTATAATTTAAATTTTGATGATTCTTATCACATTTCATTATTTTTATTAAGTTATGTCAAAAACCATTTTTGTTTTTTATTATGTGAGAAGAAAGCTATCAACCACATTAGATTGATTAAGAATGATATATACTAAACATATTAGGGAATCACAACTTCCCCCTTTAATAAATTTTATCCTAAAAATTTTAATTATTACTTAAAAGTGAAAATTGAAAAGGGTATATAAAGTATATACATGACTAAATATATAATTTTGGGAGATATTTCGGCCTTAAAACATCAAGAATATATCTTTTTCACTAAAAATAAGGTATTCCTAGTATTAATATTGTCTTTAATAATTTTATCCGAACATCCAACATGATTAGGTATCACAACTCCAATAACAGAATTAATTTTCTTGGACAGATCATTGTAATCTTTTCACTAATAGATCATTATTTTCTAGTTTAAATAAGAATTTTGATTTCTCTGTTTCGTTGATGGATTTTTATTCTATGTTTATATGGAAAATAAATTCCCAAAATCACATCAAATTCATCTAAAGGAATTAAAATATGACATTGAATAAATATAATTAAATAAAACATGACGGTGATTCATATATCTTGGATATAATAATGATACCACCATGTGTTTTTAATTATAATTCAATAGATAATAATTACTTAAAACTTACATGTCCTAAGACATAAACAAATCTATACTAAAGAATAAGTGTACCTATAAGATCTAATTATCACCATTCACATCAATATTGGTCACAACATATGTTTATCCATTTTCCCAACTTATTGGAGTTTGTTGTTGTTGATTTTATTCTTAATACCATGGATTAGTGAACTCGTTTTGATAGTACCATAATTACTCACATCAAAAACATCAAATTGCTAGTGGATATTTGGTGAAAACAGTAATTTTCCCCATCATGTAAACTAAACACTTTTTTTCATTTGATGATTATTTCTTGATTACCTCTTTTACCATAGATAAAATATCTTTCCATTCCATTGAAACATCACCCTTGGTTCCGTTTACAACATTTTGGACATATAATAAATTGAATCATATTTCAATAGTCATGTTAATCACTTTAACATTAATGATATTATATTCTTTGTTTACCTATTGTGTTTATAAAACAATTATATCCATGTTTTCAATCATTATTCAAGATAACAGAATAGATATTACATCATGATTTCTCACTCCAGCACCAATCTAATTTCTTTTCTTATTGGGAAAAGCAATTAATTGTCCATTGAACCCATTGTTATCTCTATTTATCCTTTATCCATTCAATAATAAAACCCAAAGTGATTAACATGAGAAAATTAAGATTAATATTATAATAAACTTATCATAAATAATCTCATCAAAAACTCAACCTCAAAAAGTCTCACTCTTTGAATCCATCGTGTTAGCTTTTAATTCAACTTAAATCACACTCGGATTGTAACGACCTAAACTATAATAAAAAAATTCCCCTTTTGATTTAATTAAAAGAATTCTTATATAATATGGTTATAGAAAACACATGAACCTTATTGGTTTTATATTATCCAACTGGATTTCAAATACTATTACGTATCATTATAGTTGATAATATAGTTGTTGAACAGTGATCACATGATTACTATACATATAGGGTTTTAACGAATCCAATTGATAGTGGACAAGGATGGTATTGCATCAATTAGTAGGATCATATCCCATGACTCCCATTTATCAGAGCATATAAGGGTGAGAAAATCACTAGTAATTTCCCATGACCAACCCCAATATGAGATCCAACAACTTAAGCATGAGAGAAACCATTTACGAGATAATTTCAAGCTCATCGAGATCACATCCCAAACCATGTATGCTGAACCACCCCATGAGGGAATCACCATCACAAACCATACTATTAGTGTCTTTACTGGTGTACAAATATGATATGTATCAAGACCCTAGAAATATTATTATATAAAATATTTTTTATATAATAATTAACATATTCTCATCCTATTGTTTTTAATTTATAAGGGATTTATATTTTGATATGATAAAAAACAAATATTATATTTAATTAATATTCAAATTCAATTAAAGAAGTTATTTTTATGAATGAATAGATTTTTGAATATTTTTTTTAAAATAATAATATTCTTTAATAATTTTTATTAAATAAAAATTATTAAATTATTTTTTTGAAGTCAAATATAAGTATTATAATTGTTCAAAAACAGTTGTTTTCAAAAAACATAGCATTTCATAATATATGTAGATTATATTTTAAACATGAAAATTCACATATTTATAAAATTATTTAGATAAAATTAATATTATTTTCGGAACCATGACATCGAAATTATCCAATACTTAATTTTTCATAATTTTTTGACATTCAAATTTTCAGGTAAAACCTAAATACCGTATTAATATAAATTGTATATTATGACATCATAATGATACAAAAAGTGATGTAATAAATACTATAAAAATGTATCCACGAATAAATATACTTTTTATTATTAAAGTAATTATATTTTACATTTATTTTATAAATCTGTTATAAATCCTCCAAAACCATTAATATATTTCAAGGTTTCAAAATAATTTCTTTATGATTATGACCCACCTTTACATAATCAAGGGTGTTATTTTATTTAGGAACTTATACTTATGAAATAATGATAACTTCTCCTATTTTATAGAAAACATTGGAAAAACCATTTGATAGTTTTTTTTGTTATTCTATTATGTAGTTTTCAAAACCAAAATAATTAAGAAATATACCTCTTATCCTAAATAAAACCACCCAATATCCCATTTATCTTCACTCAAACAACTTGGATCACTTCCAAACTATACCCTAAACTCTCTAGAGTCCTCCCAAGCTTCCCCCAAGCTCATAAAAAACATCGACCTGTTGATCAACACAGTCAAGAACGAGATCCCTGCATTCTTATTTTTATTAAACACTCATTATTATATTATTAATTCATTAATGTACGTCATACATTGGGAGAAGGTAATTTTGTGGCTGAATTTTTGGCTTCCAAGGTAGCCTATGGGGTTCATATTTTATGATTTTCTAATCAGGGATCCTTTCCCCTGGAGGGTGTCAACCTTGATTGCACGGATTCCCTTTGTCTTCACTACTTTAGACCACCTTTTCCTTTTTCCTTGGTTTCCTTGTTTTTTGGCCTTTATCTATCCCAACAGTTTTGTGACTCCATTGAATAGAAATCAATAAAAACATTTCTTGGACATCTTATACCTTGTATTTAAAAATCATAATGTTTGGATACATCTTCCCATATTCTTATTACTTCATGTTTTATTTCAAAATGATTATATACCCCTTTTTCTCTTATCAACCAATTTTATTAATTATTATGTGATACAGTTATGCTACCTAAATTTCAATATGATTTTATGTGCCAAATAAGTTCTTTACTCAATACCATACCTATTTCATATCAGGGGCATTCAGCTTTAGAAATATATAACTATTTTAATTGGTACATACTTTTAATTATTTTACAATCCATGTTAATAGAGTAAAATATTATGATAAATCATTACATGATTTATGATCTATATGTCACACTTTATAATGAGAATGAAATGAATGTGATGGGTGCGCCCTGAATTATATAGCACTCCAATGTAATAGGTAATGTTTTGTCTTATAAGATATCATTTTGGGATAGGTATTTAAATTGATTATTTTATGGGACTTATTCTATTATTATCCCTTTTTAGTTATCCTTATCTTATGTTTTTTGGTGTAGGGTTTTATGTTTTTTTCTCATTTCTAATGTTATGATTATCATGTTATATCATGCCTTATTTTTTACGTTCTATTTATTCCACATTGATATGTCTATTTTATAAAATATTTTACATTATGTCATGGTTATTCTCTTACTTGGATTTATAACTCACCCATTTCTTATGTATTAACCCAGGTTATCTTGTGCAGTTTTAACGGATAACGTATATTATGATCATGTTAAAGAAGTTATCAAAAAAGATAATTTTTTTTAAGTTGTTATGTAATGTATCTAATTCCCAAATATATTATACTTATCAATATTTTGGTTTTTATTAAGTGTAATACTATAAAATAAATCATGTATTATTTTTTTATAAAGATCATAGTTTTTATATGACTTAATCTATGATTCTTTAGAATGGGTTCTCCCATACTTCATAACCTAATTTCTCAATACAGTAAATAATTTTTAATGAAAAAAAAATTAATGTTATGGGATAAATAATATATCTTCATAGCATCAAAAAATGATTTCATTTAGGCCTCTTTACCATGCACTAAGTGAATATCAAGTTAATATTCAACCATCATTTTTAGGTTTATTACCTATAGATACATCAATGTTAGAGCCTTCAACCACTTAAAGTAACCATATATGGATTTCATTTCCTGTAAAACCACGCAATCTCAACGTCATCAACATTTTAAGATGGTATCAAAAATATATAATTATAATTATAGTTATCATTAAATATATCCCATCATAATAACATAAAATAACAAAACTAATATTTAAAAATAAATATGTTTTTATACCAACTGAGGTGACCTAGACTCACACTCTGGGGTCTCATTCTAAAAACACACACTATATAAAGGATTTGATACCACGAGATTTGAACCACGATAAACATGTTTTATTTCACAAAATTTACATTAATTAGACATTACATATCACAAAAAAATCACACAATCCCAGGAAATAAATATTTTGCATTTTTGAGTATTATCTATATTCGAAACTTATTACATAATATTTGGGAACATTTATTCAAAATTATACATCACTAGACTCCCTTCCAAAATTCACATAGGTTATACTCATATTCAAAACAATAATAATTAAAACATAAGAAAGGGGTGAGTTAAAATTATTTGTAATAGAAAACATATCACCATACCATCGACATTTAGATCGTAATCATTTGAGAATACATGTGAATGAGATAAATTTATTATTTAAAAAACATAGAATAATTTGAGTATTTTATAAGTCATAACATAAGGACACGTAACCTCAAATGATCAATAATATATCATGGAATATGATTATGGTACCTTGAGATAATAAATAATATCTATAGAGAATAACATAGGAACATGACATAGGAGTGTGGAATATAAATAATCCTGAAATGATAAAATAGTGTACTAGGAATCACATCCTTTTTATCTTTTTGGATCAGCTAACTCATTATGTTTCCCATAGTGAATCAGGTGTCAAAACCAATTTCCAATCATGGATTAGACATCACAACAAGTTTCACAAAGTGGATCATGTATCATTACTTATTTTTTATATTTTATCATGCATTACAACATGTATCCAATATTGGATGAGAATTCCAAACCTATTTTACATCGTGGATCAAGTATCTTTACTCATTTACCATTATTATATCATGATATTTAATGATTTTCCTAATGAATTGGATGGTTATATACAGCCAACCCATCGGATAATAATCATCCATATATATATGATTCACATTAAATCAACCATTCATCAAATCAAAAAGAACCCATAGAAGTAAAATTGGTTTCACAACATTGTGAAATGAAATCACATAAAATGAATTAAACACATAGATCAGTAGATACTAAAACATAAATCACCCAAAAATAGTTTTTCATTATGGAATTTATATGTTTATTCATAATATATATCTCTATAGTAGATATATATTTTAGAGTTAAATAGGGACTGGAATTAAAAAAATCACTTTATATTTCAAAAAAATTTCATAACATTTTCATATAAAAAAGAAGTTACACATAAATCTAGAAAATATCACATTTGGGTAATTAAAATAATTTATTTTAAAATTCATTATTTTTAATGAAATATAAATAAATATTCCTTCATAAAATATATAATGGATTCCAAAAATAAGTTGATAACTTTTTTAACACATTTACTTTTAAAAACAATATTTAATAATGAACCCTTGAAAATTTGTATTTCATATAGTGATTCTCATTTTAAAAACAAATATTTTAATTTTAAAACATATAAAGATACTGCGTTTTATTTTAAGAATAAATAAAAATAAAATTCATTTCAAAAGATATTTTAAAACATCAAAATTAATCTAATACCATAAAAATTCTCAAAATGTTGAAAGAATGTGCTCACACCAAAAACGTTAAAATGTTGTTTCATTAAATGATACATTTTAAAAATATTAAATAATTATCTTAAATATATTCAGAATAAAGTAAAATATTTTAAAATAAAACTAATAAATTATTTAATCACGGATAATGGAATCCATAAATTATTGTTGACATAGAGAAGTAAGATTCTCTAATGAAAATATGAGTTTGGTTTGGCTTCACTTATAAATTCCACATCATGTAACGTACTAATCAAGGAATATGAAATAGATTTAGAACATATAAAACCTCAATAATAACCATATTATAAAGAAATGGTTTCAAATTTATGACTAAATATCATAAAAATATAATATTTTAATTATATTTCAAAAGTAATCATGGTTTTAAAATAATATTTGTAACGAAACCCTCACAGCTTCAGTGACCCTTGAAAAAATTCATAAATAATAATACCTAAAATGGATTGATAATAAATTTCATATGAATTAAAATTAGGATAAATATATATCTATGGTTAGTTTATAAACCACAGAAAAGAATACAATTTGTGGATATGGCATAAGTCTTAAAGAATAAAAATTAAGATTAGAAACCCCTTACATTTTATTACTTATTAGTTTAAAACACTCCAACCCCTATATAAAGAACATAATAATCATAATAATTTTTTTAGAAAATTATTCTTATATATTAACTTTTTATACTTAATTTAAAATTACTTTTTACTAATATATTATTCAATTATAACACATTTTTAACTTCTCATGTCAGTAATTTTAATTCTTTTTCACACAGTTATAATGTCAATGTAGATCATAATTAATTTACTACATATTCATCATTATAATATTAATAAATGTTTTTAGAATATTTTTTTTTAAATTGTGTATAATTTCCAATTTTGTTTTTATGAGACTTTCATTTTCGGTGAGTGAAAATTGAATAATTAATTATATTGTTTCAATATTTTTTAAAAAAGTGTTGGTATATTAATAAAAACACATATATTATAATAAAATTTAAATAATCATAAAAATATTTAATTTATAATTAATTTTAAACAACATATATAATTTTTCATCCATATTCATCTATGATATAAATTTTTAGTGTTGTTCATATAGGTGGTTATACCAAACAAAGAAAAACGTAATATAATTGATGGATGGGTATCATTAATAAAGTGATTCTATTAGTATACTATTAATATTAAAAACTCATAATGATATTATTTATAAATTTTAAGGTGGTGATTCTGATTTTAAGAAAACTATATAAATAATGAAATACTAAATAGTTGGAAAATGTATTATGTCATTCCGTGGAGAAGGTAGTCCACACATACAAACATGTGAAGTTTTCATTTACAATAGAATTGGAAAAGGGTAGAAAATGGTTTATATTTTTCATATTATTAATAATTATTTAAAAATAATCTTAAATAATTAAATAAACTTTTATATCCTCCATTTAAGGTGGTGATAGGAAATGAAACACATCACTTTATGGATTCAATATTCACCACACACACACGCAAAAGATATTTTCATTCTTCTAATGGAATATGGGAAAGGTGGGTAATGATTATTACCTCAATGTAATTAAATTAATTATACTAATAATAGTAATTTAATTTTTTAATAATGGGAAAATTATATTTTTATCGAAGGGATATAAAACAAAAAAGGTTATAATGTGATTAGAACTCACATTGAAAACATAAGCTTTCCCATAGAATAATTCTTAGAAAAAGATGACAAATGCCAATTTCATGTGTCCATAAGGTTGTGGTAATTGAATAGAATGCTATAAAATTGAAAAATAGAAAATTTTAAATAATAATTCAAATTTTATATTTCCCTTGATGAGGTGGGAGAAGTCCCATTTTATTTAAAGAGAAAATATCATTTTTATAAATATGTAATCTTAATACAAATGAAAAACATGTTTCATGTAGAAATTATATTAATAAAAATTAATTCATTAATGATATATTTTAGTCAACACGAACCATAGTAAAAATTTTGGAAAAACATTTGTAACATTTGATAGCTATTTTACAGTTGGTAAATATTTTTCCCTTCATTTATCATTACCAAGGTAACTTAATTTTTAACCACAGTAACTATTTTTTTGAAAAAATAAATATCCTTATTACATAAATTTTAAATTATTACAAAAAATATGAGAACCTTTTTATAAACTAAAATTTTTAATGGTGAGAAATTTTAATTTTAATATGAGAACATACTACATGTAAACCCAATTTTTAGAAAATTCATATACTTAAGAATAAAAATTATTCATAGGATAAAATTATCAATAATGTTGACTTCTATAAAATTAGTTGGTTTTTCATTAACAAAATATGTTTTCGGATGCCATAAAAGTGGGATGAAATAATCTTCTACCATATGAAAACATAATTAAATAAAAGAGATGCAAAATAGTTTTTTATTGGAATAAATGATTTCTCATGTTTCAAAATCTTAAACCTGGTTTTTATAAATTAATAATAGTATTTTCACATGAATATTTATATTAATTAAAAAATATAGTTGTCATGTAATATTATTTATGAATGTTATATGTCATGCTTAAATCATGAAAAATTTAGAAAATAAATTATATTGAAAAAAACTACATTTTTCATTGTTCAATAAAAAATAAATCTTTCAATAAGAAACAAAAAAATGTAACCCTATATTAAATTTTACATATTTAATTAAACAATTATGTTTATTTCATAAAATGAAAATTAATAGAATTAATAAAATTATTATAAATGAAATTAAAAAATTAAAAGAAAAATTATTTTTATCAAAATACAAACATTAAATGTTCATAATCTAATTATATATATATATATTTACATGAGTTTTAATATATTAGTTTTAATTATTAGTTATTATCAAATGAATATTTTAATATTTATCATTGTATTTTTTTTAGGTAAAATACACATCACCTTAAAAATAGTGCTTTAAAAAGTATCTCTTTAACTTATAATAGTTTTAATAACTTTTTATTAATCATTTATCTTCTAAACAATAAATATAGTCAATGCATAAATAAATAATTAAAAATAATAAAAATATGTAAGGATTTTAAATATATATTTTTATAATAAATAAATGTATTATTATTCATTAAATACTTGAGGATTTATTGTTATTATAAATTTATAAATGATGCTTCACTTCATATTTTATTATTTTAAAATAGCATATTGTTGTCTATTTTATTTTGGTTTTTAATGTGAAGTAATCTATTGAAAATTTTATATTTATTTTAGAAAATTTTAAATAGTAAAACATTATGGTATTATTGTGGTTTCCAATTTTTTTTTTAAAATATAAGATCCATGTTGATTATACTATATTACCTGATGTGTGGTGGATCATCAAGAATATAATGGATAAATACCATCTACGTTGGCTATTGTAGATTACCATCTTATATTGGAAAATGAATGGATTCTAATTTTAATGAATATTTATGTTTTTTCAGTCAAACAAAGCACATGATATTGGTTTCTAATTTATAAATGTATTGTTTTATTTTGATTTTTTGTAAATAAATAGTGTTATTTTTATAATTAAATCATATTTTATGGGGTGACACATTTTTATAATGTAAATTGTGTACGAGAATATTAAAATTATTTCATGGTAATAGATAATGAATAAGGTTTATATGACTCATATCATACCTAGTTGTGGAATCACTAGATAAGTCATAAAATAAAGAATTGTTTGACAAAATTTTATCCACAAGGCTATTTAAATTATTTTGAAATAAAATACTTGGAAATATTTCATGAATTTATACAAGGTAAAATTAAAAAACTCTGCTCCATGAAAATTTTGAAAGAGCCACAAAGCATCTAGAATTACTTAATGCATATGTATGCAGACCTTTTCTAGTAGAATATAGTGGTGGATACTCTTCCTTCATAATGTTTACCAATGAATTTAATTTATATGGATATATTTATTTCTTGAGGTATAATTCGTATTCCTTAAAGAAATTTAAGGAATACAATAATTGTGTAGAGAATAATATTTTAAATAAAATAAATAATCTTTTCTCAGGCCGAGGTAGGGAGTATCCTAACTAGAGTACATAATATATTTAAATTAGTTTGTGATATTATCATAACTCACTCGTATTTATAACCCACAATGGAATGGTGTTATTGAAAGGGGGAACAGAACCTTATCACACACGGTGAGTGAAATGATGGGTAATCTAAGTCTTACATTATCCTTCAATGGATATTCACTAAATACAATAGTACACACACTAAATCGACTTCAAACTAAATCTTCAAGAACAAATATATATGTGTTATGGTTTGGGAAGAATTTATTTTCACACATATATATGTTTTTAGATGTGAATTATTTTTTAAAGATACATATATAAACAATCATTCATATCAAAGAACTAAGTGTATCGTTTTCAGGTATCTCAATGAAACAATGGGATATTATATATATGATCCATCAGATAAAAATTTAGTTAGAGAAATAAATGACATGTTCCTATAAAGGGATAATATATTAAAAGATATAATGGGCGAAAGATAAATTTTATTGAATTTGAGTCTCAAGATATACAACAGTTGGAAAAGAAATATATTATTCTAGTCTTGGTGGATAAAATTATTATAAAAACATGAGAACTATGTAGGATCACCAGAGAAGTTATATTACAATAGAGATATGCATTTCTAGTCACCAAGGAAGGTGACACATTATTAGTTTATAAAAATAAACATTTCTGCTATATGGAAGCATTAAATATCTCAATTTTTTTCATTTGGAAAGAGGCCATGATTTTGAAATTTATTATACATACCAAAACCATGTTTGGGGTTTTTAGATCCTCCTGTTAATGTAAAACATATTCTACGAAAATGGGTACTCAAGAAGATACTAGAAATTGGTAGTAATTTCAGAACCTATAAATCATTAACGGTTGCTAAATGGATTATGAAACGTTAAGGAATAGATGATGAGAAAACATTTTCAGCATTAGCTATGAGAAAATATATTATAATTATAATTCTCATAAAAGATTTTCATGATTATAGGATTTGGTAAATGGAATTTAAGGAAACTTTTATTAATGGAAGACTTGTAATATATTTTTATATGGGATTAATTGAATAGGTGTGACCCCAAAAGATTTTAACAAGGTGCTCATTTTAAAAATATTTATTTATGGGTTGAATTATCCATCAAGATCATGGAACATTAATTTTTATGAATCTTTAAGATAATTATGTTTTATAAAGAATTAATGTGAGCTATATATCTAAAATAGATTTAGTGGGAGTGAAATAATTTTCCTAGTAATATATATTGATGATATATTTCTAATGGTAAACAAGATAATAGTCTTAAAATTTGTTAATTCATAGTTAAATAAATTAATATCAATAAAATACCAAGGTTATGTAGCTAAAATTATAGTTGTTAAGATTCATCATGATATATCTAAGAGGATGCTTAAAGTAATTCAAGGTACAAAACATGACAATGTATTGAAGGGATTCAATATAGAGAAATCCAAGAGAATATTTTTTCCAATGTCACATGGTCTATATATATCCAAAAAAATACATTTCCTCTAACATGTTTGGAGATATATTTAAGGAATAGAATCCTATTAACTATTATAATTTCATCTATCATGTATTCCATGGTATGTATAGGCCTTGATGTTTCATATTCCATTAGCATAGTATGTAGATACCAATAAGACTTTTCATAACAAGAATGAGATATTTTTAAAACTATATTTAATTACCAATGGATTAAAAATAGTTGGTTCAATGTATATTAATAATTTTAGGAACTATTTGTGAGAGGATACACATATTCAAGTTTCCAAACAGATCAAAATGATCTAGAATAATGGTCAAGATATGTGTTTTTTCATTAGAGGAGAAGTTGTGATCTCAAAGAGTTATAAGAAATTAGTTTTCCAATATTATAAATCATATACTGAGTATATTAATTCTTCTTATTTTTCTAATGATTTATTGTGGATATGAAACATAATCTAGGATCTTGAATTTGTATTTATCACTCTATATTTTGATAATGCTATATTGGTGGTTATATCCAAGGAGACCAATTCATGTCAATAGATGAAGATCTTACATTATAAGAAAAACCTCTCGAGGTATTTTTTTTAAAGGTGTGAAGTCTTTAAAATAATAGTTATTGTTAAAGATAAGTTGAAAACCCCGTTTACTAAATCCTAATCTCAATAGAATCATGAATATCATGTGACTTGTAATATAATAAAAGTTATTAGTAGTTCAATCTTCTATAAGTGGGAGTATATATGAGTTGGTACCAAATAATTGACCATATTTTTTCTTTTTATTACTTTATTATTATTAAATATATTATCATATGATTTTTTTTCATCTATGTAACACTAACATGACAAATTCTTAAAATATTTCCCACATAAAAAGGTTAAAATAGTTAACTTCCATAATTAAAACCTATAAATGATATGATAATATTCATAAAAATATAAATTATAGTGTAGATAATATCTATTTAAAATGAAATTAAGGATTTTTTACTATAATGTGTTGGAGACTCATAAGATATCAAGGTTTCACCTCAAGAATTTTTCATGTGGTAGTCTTCAGGAAGGGAAGTTATAATCATAGAACCGCCAATATAAATTACAAATGTTATATGTGTTATTGGATACTCCTATATATGAATGTGTTATTTAGTCCTTATATTTGATTTTAATGGTAATGTATATCATGAGTTTTGTACATTAATGTATGGATAAAAACCATGATGACATATGACCATATAGAGGTATCAGATGTTGGGTATGTCATAACTGATATGACATTAATTGAATTTGTTGAGAAAAGGATTTTTCCATTTCGAGATAATAGATATATATATATATACATGAACCTTTGATTAAAATATAATCATGGGATTAAAACCATGGAAATTTTAGTTCATAGAAGACATCATTTCAACAATTCATAGAATGATAAATCAAGAATATTGGGTGATGACACAAGTATGAATATTTTTTGATGAAATAACATAAAAAGGGGATTATATTACACAGTATAATTAATAAGAAAAATTTTATCACTATGATATTTTATTATTTCTATACCGGTTCCTTGATGTGTTTCTAGATGATGATCTCAGACACTATTTAAATTCACTAAATTCTCCAGAGGAATAGTTCGAGAGGTTCTCCCACTATGTTTAACCAGAATCTCAATAGATTATATTGAATTTAATGTGAAGAAAAATGTTTATTCTCATCTTGTGGAATAATAATTTTTCAAATTAAGTTGATCACATAAATTGAATCATCTAATACCCAAATATAGAAAACGTGTGTTGTTTTTTATCCCTAGTTTTTTATTAATAAGTTAATAAATAAATATTTACTTATTCAACAATTTAAATAATAGATTAATATAAAAATTGATTTAGTTATATCAATAATAAAATAAATATTTATTTTTCTATTTATGGAATATAATATTCATTTATTTATTGAATAAAATAATTATTTATTTAAATAGTTATTTTATTATTCATGATTTGATAAGATCTAATATTAATGGATATTCTTAGTTAAGGAACTGTTAAAATAATATATTTTATATAATATCATTTGAATAATTGTTGATTTTTTTATTTGAAAATTGATATTTAAATATATTCTTTTAAATAGGCATGACAATTATATTATTATTACTACTACTACTACAATGACTAAAAATATTACGGTTACACATGGTGAAAAGGAGCATGTACATGAGTGTTAAATGCTTCTACTTTTGATCCTCAACATCAAGGATTCAACCCCTCGATTGACATGATTGATCTTGAAGGATTGTGGTCATGTGTTGTAGAAGTACTATTATAGCCACGTTTACTATTTATCATTGGTATTTCATGTCTTTTCTCATGCCTTTGTGATATTTAGACCTATAGTTTATTCACGTAGTGGCTTGGGTCCATTAATATAAGGTAATTGATCATAAATATGGACTGGGATATAGGCCAATGCATCAGGAAATAAACAAAAGTATTGAGAAATGTATGTATTATCTGGTGGGGGACCTCAGAAGAGGGATAAGTATGTTGAAACCTATCAAACATATATTATTCCACTGATTTGAGATGTATGGGTGATATTTCTAATGACTATTAGTTTTCTAGGACTATAGTAATTTTTTGGAATAATAGGATAGTGGTGTAGCAGGCTACTATGGATGCATAAATGTTTTGGTGGCTCGAATAAGAGTTGGTACTGATGGAACCAATGATATGACCATTCTATCATACACCATTGTGTAATGGAGGGGATTTTCTATCATATTTCATCAATACTTCACAAACTAGGGTCTTTGGTAGGGGTTAATGTCTCACTCAAGTCTAGTAACATAGGTTCAGGGAATCTAGTAGGGGAAGAATGGTTAATGATCAGTGGAGTGACATGTTGCAGGCATCTCATGAAAAGGGAAACCATGTATTCAACCTTTAGGGAATTGGGCCTTCAGAACATTAGGCCTTTAATCTAAACAATTTCTAATTTCATTACTCATTTGATCATTTATGATATATATTTTAATAAAATAATTCTTGTGGGTGGTTTCCATTCCTTATGTGGAGGGATAAGGCTTGACCCACCGGGGTGTGTGGTTCTGCGTGTTTGGTTCCTTTTAATATTCTATAACTATAATACAATCATCACCATATGTAGGGGATAATATAGATAGATTAAATCATAATGGGACTTATCAAAACCTTACAAATATTAACTATATGTATATATTCCAACATATATCATTTCAATAACTATAGAGCTTTTATGCACAACAAAACCACTCAATAAATTATCCCAATCTCTAGAGAAAATATCCTCCTCCATCCCTCTCAAGAATAAGAGATAATTAAAGGATACAATTTTTGGGATAAATATATAACAATGTGAAGTAATAGGATCTTCTATACTAGTAGATGGTATATAAAAAGGGTTTTTCTTATATTTGTTGATCATGTGTGGATACATCAATAGGAATCCTCATGTGGATTATGAACCACAATGAAAACACAAAAAAAGATAAATCAAAATTTATTATGAATAATTTTAACATTATATATTATTATTATTTCAAATTAATTAGAAATTAAATTTGAATGATAATCTAGATGAGATTATTCTGTTTCCATTAACAAGTATATCAGATATTATCTATTGAAACTAATGAAAAAATTTACCGGAAACGTACCCACCGCTTTTTTTCTACCCTAAAACCTTTACTACTTTATATGGTCTATGACACAATTACTCAAATGACACACATGAAACTTGAACTACTACCCCAAAAGAACTTCATGATCCAAATGAGTTGTAAACTAACATTAGAGTTCTTAGTATATTATTTGGTAATGATTTTCAAGTTTTTATAAAGATAATTAGTATTTGTTCTCTAAGGGAAATTTTTCATGAGTCATCTATAAATTAAAAATCCTATAAATTAAATTAAATAAAAACATGTCATAGTAGGAATGATAAGGTATTATAAAAATCTAAAAACTCTCTAATTGAATTTATACATGAAAAAATTTCTAAAAACAAGGTCGTATAACTAGTTTGAAGTAAAAGAACATACAAACAAAAAGTAAGTTGATGAAAACAAACAATGAATTACAGATGAAAAAAATGAAAAATATAATCATAAAAAAACTCTAATTATAATGTGAGAATTAATCCTTCATTTTCATCAAATATAAACAATCTAACAAAATCTTCTAATATCAAGTCATAGTGATAATTACATAAAATGGAAAAAAATAAAGGTTGTATATAGAATTTGGTTTCCTTGTAGAGTGTGAGAAAAATAATAATAAATAGGGAACCATGAATGTTATCTCAATAGGATTATGATATAATAATTGTATTCATAAACATTTACACCCATTTACAAAAATATAACAAAATATTTTTTCAAACCACAATAATGATATGTTAGTATAATGGTATTAATATTAAGAAGAAATAAATATTATGCATATAACATATATAATAAGAAACTCTCTATATACTAATAGTCGATATCTATACTACCTACTATATGCCTCAAATTAGAATAATAGATAAAAATACAACATCATCTCCAAGGGGAGTAAACATTGATGCCTATATTTAAGTTTCACATGTACACATATGTACCCACACATATGAGTAGATGTGTACAAATAAGTTAGGGTCATAGTAACACATCCGAAGTATATGAATTATGTCAAGAATGTTATAGAAATATCATATCCAATACAAGGTAATAGAGTAATGGGTATCAAGATTCAACATAATCTTTTTTTTTCATATCCCATGAATGAGTATGGGGGTTTTGAACCCATCTCACACTAGGGTTGCAGAAATATTAGAGCTTGTTCCCATAAATTCCTATATAGCAGTGATCACATAACCTCATAAATATGTTTATAAAATATATATATATATAATCCATTCTATACATAAATTTTAATAATAAAATTACAAACCAATCAATAAAATAATAAATAGGCATACCAATAATAGTATCATTAAATATCTCAATATACATGGTCATTATTGTTGGGAAATAACATGATTAATACAAAGAAACAGAAATATTAAAAAAACTATCTATTAAAAAAACATCCAATAATAATATCATATAATCATGTAAGAAACACTCATGATTAAAAATATTATACTGATTAGTTGACTTATCATATAATATAGTGAAATAGATATGCAGGGGCAAACATTCTAGTGTCCGGATAAAAAAACGCACAGGTATTTTATATTCAAATCCTAATACAAACTAAAAATATAAAACCTAATTTCTTAGTCATAAAAACATAAGAAATTTTATAATAAATAAATTTCATATCATATTAATTATATTTTATAGAGTTATATTCATTAATTAATTTTTCAATCAAAATAAAAATGATTTATTTCTAACCAAATTAGATTTTGATGCATTATATGGTTTTATCTAAAATATTGTTTTAAAAATTATAGAATATAATTTTTAAAAAATAAAAATAATTTTTTAATTGAACATTTCAAACTATCTTAGGATGAAATTTAGGAATTCTTTTGAGAATATCTATTTTTTTAATGAATAGTGAAAACAATTGATTTTGTTAAAAATGATATTTTAATTTCAAGAATTTAGAAAGCTCCATTTTGTTTTCAAGTTGTATCAAAGATAAATTAGTAAAATTATATTATATTTTAATCCAATGATGTTATTTTTAAGTAATTTTATACTTGACATCATTATGAAAACAGTTTTACACTTAGAAATACTTTTTTCTGAAAAATTGTTCCGTGCTATGATTTTTAGGATTAATTTTAAAATAAAATATGTCAATTATATTATTGGAATTTGATAAAAGGTATTAAGTAATTTAAATCATAATAAATAATATTTTTTAAGAACATCAACTTAATTATTGGTCATAATGAACATGAAAAATAATACAAATCTGTTACCACAGTTAATATTAAAACTGATTTACCTGTTGTTAAACTATAGAGATCAGGGCTTAAATGACCAAAAAACATATATAATTTATACTTATTGTAAATAATAAGACCTTATATAATATAATATTCATAAATAGTCCATTTTTTAGACATTTTTCTTGATAAATACATTCATATATTTTAATCTTTTTAAAAAAATTATGTGTGTCATCTCCGCCCCTTGAAAAAGGACACCCCATATTCTCCTCATTTCCACACTTCAAGATCATTTTGGTTGGGTAAATACATAAAAAATATCTTAATTATATTAATATACAAATAATAGAACCCATTTTTTATTGTAAAACTATCCTATAATGGATTTTGGTATAAAGCTAAATTGGTTGTCCGAAGAAGTAGTATAATTCTTAACCATGTGTTTTCATTCGATTTCTTCTCCTACATACATCAAATACACATAAATAATAGTTAAATAATAACACAATGATATTAAACATTCTAATATTTTATTATGTTATTTTAATACACTATATATATCTCCCCATCCATCAAATGGGAAGTGAAAGTATCGCTCATGTATACATACAGCTTATCATCTCAACAAAGGGATATAATTACTTTTTCATCACCATATATTATAGATGGGTATTATGATATTATTTATTTTTATATTTGATAATATTTAAAAAGTATTTTTTTATAATTATAAAATCATATCTAACTTATTACCTTAAAATCTTCTAGAAAATGATAACATCGCTCAGGCATATATGTGGACAACCACCTTCACTAAGTGATGTGAATCGTTTTTCATATCCTCCATTCATGGATGGTAATAAGAATAGATTTGATAAATATATATGATAAATATTAAAAAATAATTATTCTATAATGGATAATTATTATTTATATTTCTGTATTTCAATCAATAGAAAATTGAAAACTAGGTTTATGTGTAAGTATAGCCTACTATCTCCATGAATAGGGTAATTCTTTTTTCTACCTCTACCTTTTATGGATAAATATATATATAATTAAATAGGATATTAATATCATTAATAATATTCCATTATTTATGGAACCATTATCAAATTAAAAGGACCAAAACTACTGGGTCTGAACCTACATGAAAAACAAATCAATTAACACTCCGAAATATAGAATTTAATAAATAATTATTAAAAAAGGGTACAAAAATGTTATAATAGGATAATATATGATATTATAAGTATGTATATGGTTATTTTATATAATAATAATAATTTTTTTTTATAATAGAGGCTAAATGAACTTACATCATAAGTCAAACCTAAGGTAAGTGTTTATTTCGCAATCTCATCAATATTCAGGATTTTTTATGATAAAGTATCCACTGGGGGATTTATTTTATATTTTTTTCTTAAACCAAATATATTTTATTATAATATGTTTATTTATTGAAATTATAATTTTTTCTTTCATTTTCCATTTTTTTGTATCGCAGCTACTGAAACAATTTTTATAAGAAAAAAAGCATTTCTTTATCTACTCAGTTGGGAATATTTTTATTTCATAAAAAAATTACATTAAAATGACTCAAAGAAATATTTTTTAATATTCTCCAATGTTCTATTAAAGAAATTTTACCCATTTTTTACTAT
Organism: Viscum album; assembly: GCA_963277665.1. NCBI lineage: Eukaryota > Viridiplantae > Streptophyta > Magnoliopsida > Santalales > Viscaceae > Viscum > Viscum album. The sequence goes on along the minus strand of OY728147.1, from coordinate 1,376,602,597 downwards.
TAAAAATCGTTTAAAATAAATCTTTATGTTGTTTTATAAATGATGTACTTTTGAGTTTTCTTAAAAATGTCTGAAGGGATAGTTTTTTAAAAATATAAGACATAAAATTAATTTCTTAGTGACAAGTCTAATCATTAATTTTAATCTTACATTAAAATTTTACAAGGTTAATTTCAATGAAAATTTTTTCCTTTATATTTTGGAATTTTTTCGATTTTAGATAATTGATTTTAAAAACAAAATTGTATTTTTTTCAAGAAATATTCAAATGACCTTGTTAAATTATATTACTCTATTCCAGTATTATTTGGTGAATATTATTCATTAAATGGGATTTACACTTTCTGTGTCATTCTCTATATTATTTTGGATTGATTATAATTTTTCTTACTTATTAGGAAAATTGTTACCATTTCATATTCTATTTGGTCAATATAAATACTTACATTGATTATGTTTAATCCATTTCATAGGTTGAATGTATTAGAATTAATAAGTGGAAGGTGGGGCCCTAAATATCCCATTAATGCATCGGTAGATCTCATGAGGAAAACAATCTTGGTTATTTTGTATATTTTATACATGTTTATATATATTTTCTTGGAATAAGAACTCTATGGTTTGATTATGATGTATAACTTTATAAATTCTACCATTATGAAACTCATAATTAAAATCCATGTTATTATTTGTATTAATATGTTATCTATGGATTTTATCCCATTTATATAGTATTAGTTAAATGAAAATTTTATTATTGTTTATCTCGGTTGTATTATTCATGTATTTTTATTTTATGATATCTTTTATATTATACTTTTCTTTAATAAATATCTAGGATCCCCTATATTATGTTTACCACTACTCAAGATATGAAACATGGATAAATGAAGGGAATAAAATATTTATTAGAAGAAATACTAATGTTTTCAAAATAATTTTGATATTATATTTTATCTTTTTATATGTAATGTTAGAATCCATATATGTATCTTATCTCCAAATACTGTTAGACTATTCTTATCTACGAGGTAAAATGCATTATAATTGTGCTAATGTACTAAAATAAACACCAGCTCCAAGATTCTTGATTATGGATATTAAATTTGGTATTAGAATAATTAATGTAGAAACCTTGGGAACTAAATTAAATAAAACACATATTAAGAAAAATAACTCAGTTAATTTTTTTAGGATATGTCTAATTAGAGGATAATATCATAAATTTTTTGGTATATATTATGTTGTCTTCCTAGTAATATATATTTTTCCACTTTATGTAAGAGGATATGGTTTTTTTATAAATTTAGTTTGGGGTAATAACCCTAAGAAGTTTTTTTCAAGTATATATTCGCCATCATTCAGGAACACAATGAGTCTTCCCTTACAATACTCCTATTTTTAAACTCCTGAGTGACATAGTTTGTTTAATTAGCATTTTATTTACAAACCATCATGAAATATTTTATATTATTTATAATACTCTCAATGATACAAGTCATATAATTTTAATAATAACTATTTATGCATTTTCATGTTATGTCAAGGGTTTCACCAGTTTTAGAATTATAAATTATTTTTCATAATTATGTGATCAAATATAGTGTATTACATTATTTAGAAAGGGAACCGAATAAAAGTACAAGAAGCTATATCAATATAATATATATATATATATAGATTTCCATCCTAGTCAAGATAATGAAGCTAGAGCTAGAATATTAGATAGAACAATATCTAAAAAATATACCTATATTTGGACAACTTACTCAGGTTATGACCAGTAACCATGCTCATATGGAGCATCCTACTAATTTGAAATGTATTGAAACAATTTTAGACCACTCCATTCCTTATAACCTCTAACATACAATGGGACTAGTATCCTATTAGTATATAATCAATGGAAAAATTCTATGTAGAATATATTTATTTCTTTTGGATTTAATGAAAGGGAGATGGTTGTTTAGGTTTTTTATCATATCATAGTGGATATGGATAAATAGTGGTCATTGATTCAGAAAAATAAGGAAGATAATTAAATAAAAAACATGGAGTGGAAGGATTTTAAGGAACTTTTCTTGGAAAAAAAAGTTCCTCATAGCTAACGAGAGGATCTGGGATATCAATTATTGAGTTTAGGACAAAAGAAAAATCAAAATTTAAGTATGTATAAATACTACATTACATGGTAAAAAATGCATGTTATAGGCTAAATACATAATCTAAAGAGTATTATTAGACATTAATTTGATGGAATTAATCTAATCCATCATAGAGAACTAATTTCCCAAACCTTGTCATCATATGAGGACATAATATCTTTTTCTATCAAGATAGATAATGAATTATTCATGTCTTATAACTTCAAAGGAAAGTAATATATAAAGGGAACTAGCCACTTTGAAAAATATAATAGGGAAAAGGGGAGAAGGGAAGTTTGGGATGTCAGACTTGTAAATATTTTTGAATGAATAATCAGTGAACGTTCTTGCTGTAAATGAGTGTTTATATAATGTTTTGAGAGAAAGGACATCTCTTTCATGATTTTAAGGGGAATAAAAAACATTTCAATTTTAATTCTTCAAATATAAAGGGATGGGGCACTATAGAAATTATTCTCTTAGGTGTTAATGAAATTTTACATTGATAATTTCAAGGGAGAAAGGCTATGCTTATTTGATCACAACAGTTAAGGTTTATGTTCCCAAAGATATGGTGATAGTTACTTTAATTACTGCCTCAAATTTTTCAAATGCTTTATTTTATTCTATAATATTGACACTATTTATATCAACCATGTTTTCGAAGAAAATTAGATATTTCCCTATCTCTTAAATAAGGTATTTATCTATAAGGAATCTTTGTAGAAGTCTCACTATAGTAAGGATGTGTAATTAAGTTACAATTATGACATATAAATGTGCCCTATTTTATAAATTTATTATCATAACATTGGATGATTTTTACATAATCCTTGGTATTTATTGGATTCAAATATATGATTCAATATTTTATTAGAAATAAAATGAAATTACGACTCATGATGATGATGTGGATTTAATTATCTTTATAGGGAAGAATTAATTATTTGAACATGTCTAATGCCAACCCCAGGTGATCATCTGAATAATATTCTAGGGGAATATTATAAGATATAACCTATGGATTAGAAATGTAATCTTCATAATAAGTATCTACCTATTTTATATGAATATATTGATGTATTTACTAAATAATTATAAAAAACATCCCCTAAAGGGTGAGCATGAGTTTTCCATTGATATAATTCTTGATGTAAGACCTATATTAAATATAAGACCCCATCCTTTAACATTACATAATCTTGAGTTATGTCAAGAATTCACATTGAGGATCTTTTCAGGTATAGAGTTTTAGAGAATTAGGCTATAACTATTACATTACAACTCAAATATTACATAGTAGACACTTCTACTCTATCCAATTTTTTTCACAAAAATAATAATCCTTAAAATCACACAATAATAATTTTCTTGATATTAATCTTCTTTAATTCTTCCTTTCTCTTACTCATCCTTATACCCTATGAAAAACACTTCAAAAACATGGTATATGTATAAAAATTTAGTAATGGATATAAAATAATGAATGAAAACATTAGTCCATCAATACATACAATAAATGAAATCGTAAATTTCAATCGTAAAACATAATCTCTTTAACATAACTCATGAAATCATAACATTTATGAATTACACATATAAATCATAAATCACATAGGTAACTTGTGGAATCCATAACAAACTTACATTCTAGCTTCCACATCGACATAGGGATTTACATTTGGAATACCCATCACAATATATAACTTAAATCGCTTAAGAAAAACAATAATGCTTAACTCTATCACATTAACCAATGCATTAGAGATCTATATTGGGCTCACTCGTCCAAGGTTTATCACGGAACCACCTGTATACGTATATAATTCCCAAAAACCATAACACATAAAACACTCATAAAGAAATATAACTTTTCGACATTGTAATCACAATATATAATTTCAATATATTGAAATAATAAATGTTTTCTCAAAACCATTTTCAATAACAAAATACTTAAATATGTTAAATGGTTTCTATTTCCCTTTTAAAAACAACACATCTTGTTAAGGAATCCAAATATCAAAAAATACTCATGGTGGTAGAAAGGTCGTTTTCACCGTGTACGTTAAAAATAAACATTTCATCTGTCATTTAGTAAAACTCTTCAAAGAAAAATATTCCCTTTGATTTAAATTAATGATAAAAAGGGTTTATAAACTATATAAATTAATGTTGTATATAAATCAAAATATTCCTCAATGAAAGGAGATTGACATGAATTCCCTTGCCTTGTGTCTGAATCGTCATGTATGTTCCTTGTTCTTATTGAATAATAAACATAAGTAAACTTATACTTTCTTAAGAACCATATTTAACCTTATTATTTCTTTTATATCAATTATTACCATGTAATAAACATTACATAATTATTTAAGTTAATATAAGTCTTTTCGTCGATATTAGGTACATGACTAAAAAATGAACTTGTGATAATTATAAATTTTACATGTGGTAAAAATTCCACTATCTCCAGAATGATATTATTGATTTAAATATCATATATATCAAGTATATATATATATAATATTACATAACATTTGGAGATAAGAAATTAAATGCATCATTCATTACGTAGGCATGAACTCTACATTCATTTTGATTTTCATATTTAATAGAATGAAAACTAAATGATACATAGGTATTTTATAATTATAGTATAATATCATATTTTAAATAAGTTAAATATGTTTTTTAATATCATCCTTTATATGTTCCATGTATGGCATGAACGAGTCATATCACTTTGAGGGGGCGGTAGTCCACACTTCCTCAAAGGAAATTATCGTATTTACACATTATGGAAAGCATATAAGGTATATGGTAAATGAAAAATGCATAATAATACAGAAAAAATAAATATAATATAGTATATATATATATAGTGTCATCATATTGGCCACCATGAGAGTTTTAGGGGAAAATTGAATAATAATCATTTCGTAAGGCAGTAGTTCGTCGTACACAGAAACAGTATGATTGTATCCATTAGATGGAGGTTTGTGTAATTGTAGTTAAAATATTTATCATAAAAAACATCATGTAAATTTATGATACTTTTTTTGTTTTCTAATCACATAATAAGAATAAAATAGGGAGTTAATAAGTAAAATAACGGAAAGGAACTTTAGAGAAGAAGTTGGCACTTGAACCTTGTAACATTGTTGGATTTGAGCCAAAAGGATTCATTGAATTGCATTATTACTAATTTAAGGCTACTAGAAGTAATAGAGGGATGATGGGAGATTATTTTTTCTGAGGATGAAAGATCTAAGGGGCATGAGATGTGTGATTAAATGGGTAGAGTTCATTCCCTATTATAAGAGGGAGGATGGGCACTTTAGGAAGGCATTGAAATATTATTTTATTAATAATTGATTTTCTCTTCAAAATGATCCCAAATTAATTTATTTAAAATACAATATTTTTTTGTCTAAAACCTATCAAACAATAGGTTTTCGACAAGTCTAGGTCATAAGTTTAACATTATCTTCTAGCTTTAACCCTTAGTTAACTAATTTAACTCTTACCATGTCTTCTTGTATATTCATACTATATGGTTAATATAATTACAATAAAATGTCAATAAAAACTCAAGTGGTTCATTAATGACAATATAAACATATTTAAGTCATTTTTATGAACTTAGTTTATATAATTTTTAAAAATAGTATTTTTTTTAAAAACTCATTTACATCAATTTTTACACTATTCATATCATGACTTTTTAAAAATCCATAACAATTTTATTATTTCTAAAAATATTCAATAATTCAAATATAAAAAGTATTAATCATTAATAAAATATGTGGATGTAATAAAAAATTAAAATTAAAATTATTTTAATATTTATAATCTAATTTATTTAAATCATTCATTAATAAAAAATCGCTACATCATCATTGTGTCATACCTAAAATTTATTTATTTTATGTCTAAAATTTACAATTAAAATACCATGATGTAGGAAATTTTTTTATATTTCTAATGACTATTTATAATTGAATATTTCACATATATAACCCCTTATAAATTTTTTTCACAAAATATACTTGTTTATATAATATTTTTCTTTACATTAATTTAATTCTTATAAAATACTATTTTCACATAAAAGTGACTCCATGGGGTGAAAATCAACCAAAGGATGACCATATTCATAAATATCGCATAAAATAGGATTTGGACATGTGTTGGGGTAATTTAATATTATTCTAATATTATATTTTACCCCAATTTACCAGATTTACCCTTTAACCATGGTAAATAAAATAATTACCGAAGTTACTATTCATAATTTCTAAGAATAAATGAAATATCTTTACATAGTTTGGACCTCCTGATATGAAATATCGAATCCATTTTTCCAAATTCAAAATATATAAGTTACAGAAATTAATTTAAAATTAATTCTCATTGTCAAAACCAAAAGGCGTGTTTATAAGAAGTAAAAACTACCAAAATATTGACATGTGTTTATGTCCGATTTCAAAGTGAAATTAATTACAATGTAAAAGATTAGATTAAATGATAAAAATATAATCCAATAACACTTTTACACCAATTAAAAGGACAATCTATCTATATAAATAAATTAGATGAAAGGCAGTTTTCAGTAAAAATGTAGTATTTTTCACTATTCATTAAAAATAATCTTTATCAAAAAAAACCAAAAATTTACCCAAAGTAAATTTTGATGTCCCACTTTTGAATTAGATGTTTATTTTATTCAATAGAATATAAAAAAGTGACAAAATTAAATTTAAAAATAGTTTTCCATAAAAAAGCAATAAAACTACTTTTTAAGAATATTAGAGTATTTATACTTAAAATTGGATTCATTCTAATTTTATGCCTCTAAATTTTATTTGATAAATGTAATAACATTTAACAAACATGTTTAATCATGATATGGTTAGTTATGTTCAATCTTGCCTATACAATAGTAAGGAATTGTCTACTATTTAAAATAATAATATTATTATATTATTTTTAGGTATAACTCAAAGTTGTGTGCATTGTAAGATTTTAAAGAAACCCATTTTGTGTGTTGAGTACACTACCAGACAAAGCATCCCTTTTATTGTTAAAATAATAAATTCTTAATAAATATTATTATAAATGCAAAATTATTATTTTATAATTACTTGGGTTGTTGCATCCTTCCCCCTTATGGGAATTGCACCCCCACAATTCTATTAACTTATCAAATAAGTGGGGGTATTTATCCCTCATATCATTCACATATTCCCATGATGGCTCTTCAATCAGATTGATTTTACACAAAACCTTTACCTGGTAGATTTCTTTATTCTATAATAATTTATCTATGTTGTCATAATATGGACTTGTTGTTCCTCATAAGAAATAATCATTTCCAACTGAACTACCTCTGAACTCAAAACATGAGATAGATCTTGTATATACTTTCTCAACATTGAGACATGAAAAACATTATCTACCTAGAATATACATGGAGGTAAATCCACTCTATAAGAAACTGATCCAACATTCTCTAGGATTTCATAGGGTCCAATGAACTTCAGACTCAACTTTCCCTTATTACCAAAAAACTTCACACTTTTCCATGGTGAAACATTGAGAAAGGCATGATCACATACCTCTAACGAAAGATCCTTACTATGGTTATCCACATAACTTTTCTACATGCTCTGAGTTGTTATCATATTCTTTTGAATCAACTAAACTTTTTATGACATATCTTCTACCAATTATGGTCTCATAAACATCCTTTAACCTAATTCATCCCAAAATTCTATAGTTCAACACATATTTCCATATAATTCTTTAAATGTTCCCATCTATATACTGGAATGAAAACTATTTTTATAAAAAAACTCATACAACGAATGATGTTTGTCCTAACTTCCCTGGTAATCTAGTGAACAAGAATCTAGCATATCCTCTAAGGTTTAAATTGTTCATTTTTTTCCTCCCATCTGACTGGGAATGAAAAGTTATACTAAAATTTAATTTTGTTTTCAATAACTTTTGAAGGCCCATCCAAATGTTAGAAGTGAACCTAGAATCCTGATCAGATATAATGGATAGAGGAACTCTATGTAACCTAACTATCTCTTTAATATAAAATTGATAAATTTGATCTAGAAACAAAGTATCTTGAATAAGAATAAAATGATAAGATTTTTTCAATCAATCAATAATAACCCAAATTGCATTGTTACCTCAAGAGGTCGTCATTAATCCCACTACAAAATCAATGGACACATTTTCCCATTTCCACTATGGCATTGGAAAAGGATGAATCATCCATTTGGGTAATTCTCATTCTTATTTAACATTTTGACAAGTTATACACTTCACAATAAAGTCATAAATATATCTTTTAATTCCATCACAGCAGTAATACTCCCAAAGATCTATGTAATTTTTGTAAAACCATGATGAACTATGAGCTTCATATAACAACTGTTTATTCAACTGTGAATTACAAGGCACACATAAGCTCCTTACAACCCTCAAAACACAATCTTTGTTAATGTTAAATTCGTTTTAATTACCCTTCTGAACCAATTCTCCATTTTTTTATAACTCACTATCTTCTTTCTGCACTTTCTTAATTATGTCTGATAGAGAAAATTCCACTGCCACCTGAAACAAAATAGAGGAATTTCTAGCACCAACAACTTCCAATCCAAAATTTATCAAATAAAAAACCAAAGGATCTTATTCCAAATGTAGAATGGTCAATGTAGAAAGACTCTTTCGACTCAAAGCGTCAGCCACATTATTTTCCTCTCCTATATGGTAATAGATCTTGAAATCATAATCCTTTATAAATTTTATACATGACCTCTCTCTCATATTAAATTATTTATTAGTGAATATATACTCCAAAATTTTGTGGTCAGTCTTTATTTTACACCTTGCGCCATACAAAGGATGCCTCCAAATTTTTAATGAAAAAACAACATAAGTTAATTCCAAATCAAGTGTAGGGAAATTTAACTCATGAGGATTCAACTGACCTAAAGCATAAGAAATTACCTAATCATTCTGCAAAATAACATAGTCATGTCCTTTCAATGACGCATCACTATAGATAAAAAATTCACCATTTCTCAAAAGTAGTTCCAAAACAGGAGCATTCACCAATCTTCTTTTCAATTCCTAAAAACATTCATCAAATTCTTTTTTCCAGATGAACTTAACACCTATTTGAGTTAATATAGTTAGTGGGATAGATAACCATGCAAACATTTCAACAAACCTTTACTAATAACCTTATAATCCATGAAAACTAGGAATCTTGGTTGTATTTTTTGGGTATTTTCCATTCTTTAACAACTATTGTTTTAGTAGGACAAATAGTTATGTCGTCTTTAGAAACAATGTGATGAAGGAATGAAATTTTTTGTAACCAAAACTCAAAATTTCTACATTTCCCATATAATTTCTTTTCTATTAAGGTTTTCATGGGAAACCATAAAAGACATTCACTCCCCTTTTTTAGAATATACCAAAATATCATTAATAAACAGAACCACAAACTTATCAAAGAACTAATGGAAAATTCTATTTGCAATATGCATGATTACAGCAGGTGCATTGGTTAACACAAAAGGCAGAACTTAAAAACCACCATGGCCATATCTAGTACGAAACACGGTCTTCAGAATGTCTGCTTACCTTACATTAAATAGATAGTACCCCGCCCCCATGTCAATCTTCAATAAATACTGAGCTCCCAAGAGTTTATCAAACAAATCATTGATATGAGGTAAAGGATACTTGATCGTAATAGTTATGTTATTCAAGGATCTATAATCAATGAAAAGTCTCATATAACCATGATTCCTTTTAACAAACAAGATAGAATCACCCCATGATGATGTACTAGGTTGAATGAAAATTTTATCTAATAAATCATGAAATTTATTCTTTAACTCCAAAAGTTCAATTTAATCCATTTTGATAATGGTGTTTTGAACTTGTCTTAGAATCAGAAACTAAGTGAACATTAAATTGAAATTTTTGGTCAGGTATTATACCAAGAAACTCATCAAGAAAAACATTAAGATACTTATTTACCACTGTAACATCATTAATCTAAATATTTCTTTTATTTTCAATAATATGTGTAAGGTAACATTCAGTTCCATTTTTTACGAGTTTCTCAGCTTCTTGATATGTTATCAAAAGTAGAGGTTCATTCTTGTACACAAAATGATATTATTTCGGAAAAGAAACCTCTTTAGATATGGTAAACCTTAGAATGATAAACAAAAATACAATCCATACCCAAAATAGCATGAAACTCCACTAGAGGAATAAAATAAGGTGTTCATGTAGATTCTTTTTGAACACAAGGACAGGAAGGTTCTTATAATTTCTTTTTATCTCAACAATTAATCTCAGTGTTTTTACCACAAGTTAAGGATTCATTTATTGAGATGGAATTTCCAATTTACTTGAAAAATTTTTAGAAATGAAAGAATGTGTAGACCCTGAACAAAAGAACACATTGTCATAATCTAAATAAAAAATATTGTACCTCATACAACATCATTTGATGGCCCAACATCTTTTAATGTAATTTCAAAGGATTTCAACACCCCTTAATGCTTGTTTTTTGGATGCATTCCCTATTTGAGTTCTTCGTTGGACAAAAATGTGTATAATGACCCATTACATTACATATAAAACATTTTACTCTCTGTAAATCAAATTTTGTCTTAATATTACCCTGATCTTTTTCAGTGCAATTACGAGTCTTATGCCTCATTTTACCACATCAGTAGCACTTACCAGAATTCCAAAGGCATTCCCCAGTATTCTTCTTACCACAATTTTCAAAAATTGTAAAATTAAGTTTCTTACCATCAATATTTTTTAAATATTTCTTCCCTTTCATATTCCACCTCAACCTCTTATTATGTTGTTTTCAAAGAACACAAGATCATCGGAAAACTCTATTTTTACCATCTCCATAGATTGAAAAAGTTTTTCATAAATTTAAATCTCACAAGAAGTTTAATCCCTTCGATACTTTGGATTTAATCCTGAGTAAAAATGATTGATTTTAGTATCAGGATCTCTTATGTAATTTAGAGCATACATTTCCATTTGAGTGAATTTCTCTTCATAAGTATCCACTGAGTTATCCTCCTACCTCAATTCCAAGAATTTTTTTCCATGCTAAGTCGAACCACATTAGGAAAATCTTTCTCAAAAAAACATACCTATGAATTCATTTCAATAAAGAGCATCAATATCCTCATTGTATCTAATATTTTTAACCATAGACAACCAATGATCGACTTTACCTTCAAAATGGTAAACATAAAAAAAACTTTTGATGTTCTGAACACCCCATGAAATCAAAAAACTTTTCTAATGCTTTAATCCACCCTTCAGCTAGCATATGGTCAGATGATCCTCTGAATAATGGTGGATGTTGCCTCATGAAATTATCCACTACTTACATGTTATTCTATGGTTGATTTGGTGGATCTCATGCAAGTATACCACCATCATTTATATACTAATTCAACTATTTTATCACTACAACAAATGGTTCAGTTTCGATTCTGACCATCTTCGGTTTCTGATTTAGAAGGTTGTTTTTCTCTTCATGTTTTCCCATCCTAGTTTCCATGTTTCCTCTATGAAAAACCATTATTAACACATAAATATATTAGGTGAAGAAACATAGTAATTTTAAAATTATATATCATTTGTGTAAGAACCCGGTTCTTATATTTCAGGTATGGGCTTCTTCTTTTCTCTTTTCCTTAAGTGTTTTTAATAAAATATAGAAAATGGGGGAAAATCCTAAATTTTGGAAGTACCTGTTGTGTACTTTTTCCACACGTCGTGTACTTTTGGTCGTGTGGGATGAGTACACGGGGCATGTAGCCATGTCGGCGACAAGGAACCGACTACACGCCATGTAGTGGTCCTGTACATTCCATGTAGTTAGTCGGCAGGCCAAACAGTAAGGCGGTGGAGTTTCCACCAGCTGGGCGATAGTACACGCCGTGTACTCAGGAGTACATGCTATGTAATCATGTCGACGAGTGAACAGTATGGCGGTGCCGCTAGAGGAATAGTTAAATGAAGGGAGTACATGCCGTGTACTTGGAAGTACATGCCGTGTAATTTTTTTTCTTAAATCAGGCAGTAGCCTCCCTTGTTCACAAGTAAGGCCTAGAACCGGAGGAAGGAGCATGAGTGGATGGCCGGACCCTTGAAGATCCGCCGGGTGTTCGTCTGGAATCTGATTCTGCCCTGGACGATCTTGTTGGAACCGCGCTGGTAAGACCTATCTTCTCCTAGAATTTTGCGTACCAATTCTTATCATAATGTGAGTTATTTGAGGTTAAGCGGGTTTTCTTATTTGTCAGATCTACATCGTTCTTGGGAGTTTTAGGAGTCGACGTTCAGTTATACCGCTCGTTGGCATATAAGGTATGTGATTTGGTGTTTAGTTTTCCAACTGCTGTGTGTTTTGTGCATTTTTATGCCATGAACCCATGTTGGGGTGTCGTGTGGCTAAGGACGTTGATATATTAAACACCTAAAATTGATTAGATATTTAATTATGATATTAAAATTCTGGTTGGGATTGTTTCTTGGATCCGGAACCACCTCGTGGGTGTGTTCCACTTTTTATCCGTTTGGCTAGGATACCCGAGGGTATGCCTTAAAAGTAGTAATTGTAGAATTGCCTAGAGAGTAATTTCTTGTTTACTGCATTTTCACATGTTGGGTATGGCCCGTTTACCTGTTATCCCGAGGGCCGTGTTGTGATTATCCTATGGGCGTTATTCTACTTAGCCTGAGGGCAACTTCTTTCGTGCCTATGGGTAGATGATTCTGTGCCTGTGGACGACACTATTTACGCCTATGGGCAATATCCGTGTGCCTTTGGAAAATATTTGTGTGCCTGTGGACAAATTCATGTATTAGTTTCTCTTTACCCGAGGGTGGGAGTTTACGTGTCTGTGGACAATTGGTTGTTTACTTAGCATATTCACTGTGGTGGTATTTTAAATTAACTGATTAAAAAGAATTTTAAAATGGCAATACAACTGGTTAAGTTTGTTACTTTTTAGTACTGCTTACTTTATTACATTTTACTATTGCACACTTTTTTTTCATTCTTACACGCAGTTGGGAACGGGCCTTTGGTGGGTACCTACTAGGAATTTATTTCTCACACCCTATTTGGGTCACACTTTTCGGCCCAAACAGATTACATTTATGCAGGTGTTGATAGGGGCAAGAGTCCCTATACAAGTACTTGACTGTTTCTGATGAGTATGAGGGCATGGGACCGAGCCTAGGCTCGCGATGCCACTGCCAGCTGGTTTGCTTTGTTTTGTTGTACGCTGCATTTTGTTGTACTGTATTGATGTATAACATGTTTTGTCTGTTTTCATAGAACATGACACATGTAGCATCATCATTTATATAATATTAGTTATATCCAGTACTATAGTTTATTTTATTTGTGTATGATTTACTACTTCCGCTGTTCTTTGTATGTTTTATTTCGTATTCCGCTGCGCTACACCTTGACAAATGAGGGAATAGTTTCCCCACTATCAGACTAGGGCCCTCGCTGCTAGTCGGCAGCCTCTGGCATTTGGGGAAATGCACTTGTGGTCACATAGCGAACAGGGTTTGGGGAACCCATTGAGTGGAACCCGGAACCGGGACGTTACAATTTGAATCATACCCTAAAGTAAAAATAACTTAGGGATTTTAATTTAATAATATCATAACTCCTAAAGTTGTTTCACCCAGCCTCTGATACTAACTATAAGGCATGATCCTTAAACATTATATAATCTTCAGTTATGTCAATAATTCATATTGAGGATCTTTTTAGGTTTATATTTTTACAGAATTAGGCCGTAACTATTACTTTACATCTCAAATATTATAAAGTAGACAATTTTAATCTATCCAATTTGTTTCAAAAAAAAAACTCCATAGAATAAACCCAGAATTATTTTCTTGCTTTAAATATTTTTTAATTCTTCTTTTATCTTACCCTTCCTTATACAATATGAGATACATTTCAAAAACATGTTTTGAGCATAAAATGCTTAGTAAGGGATATAAAATAATGAATAAAAACAATGGTACATCAATACATAAAATTAATGAGATCATAATTTTCAATCATAAAATATAATATCATTAATATACCTCATGAAATCATATGATTTATGTATAACACATAGAAATCTTAAATCATAAATGTAACTTGTGTCATACATAACATAATTACATTGTAGCTTTCACAACCACATAGAGAGTTATGTTTAGAATACCCATCATAGTATATTCCCTAAATATCTTAAGAGAAACATTAACATTTTCCTCCATCACATTACCAAATTCCTTGGAGAGATATCTAAGGCTCACTCTCCATATTTTTCTCATGGAACCACCTGTATATGTCAACAATTTCCAAGAACCATAACTCATAAAACAAGCATATAAGAAAGTTAACATTGCCACATTCAAATCACAATATTTAATTTCAAGATTTTGAAATAATCAATGCTTTATGAAAACTATTTTCAATACCAAAATATGTAAAAATGATATATGGTATTGATTTTCCTTTTAAAAACACTATGGATTGTTAAGTAATCTAAATATCAAATAACACTCCTGGCAGAAGAAAGGTCATTGTCAACGCATACATTAAAAAGAATTTGTTTTTGTCATTTTGTAAAATGCTTCGTGGAAAAATATTTCCTTTGAATGAAATTAAAGGTTAAGTGGGTTTATACACAGTATAAAATAAAGTCATGTATAAATCAAAATATGTCTTAATGAAAAGAGATTGTGATGAAGTCCTTTACCTTGAGTCTGACTCATCACGTATGTTCCTTATTCTTTTTGTATAATAAGCATAATTTAATTTAAACTTTCTTAAGGACCTTTTTCAATATTATTATTCTATTTATATCACTTTTTACCAATTAATTAACATTACATAATTATTTAAGTTAATATCGGTTATTCTATCGATATTCGGTACTTCAGTCAAAAATGAACTTGTTATAATTACAAAATGTCCATATGGTAAAGATTACATTATCTCCAGAATTATATTATTGATTTATATATCATATATATCGATTATATATATGCATTTATAATATTACAAAACATTTGGAGATAATAAATAAAATGCATCGTTCATAGAGATGGTAAGTCGTGCATAGGCAAGAACGCTGCATTAATTTTTTCATATTTAAAGGAATAAAAACTAAATGATACATAGGTATATTATAATTACAGTATAATATCATGTTTTATATAAGTTACATATTTTTATTAATTCCATCCTTTATACATTCCATTTATGGAATGAATTAGTCATATCACTTTGAGGTGCGGTAGTCTGTGCTTCCAAAAATTAAATTATTGCATTGACACATTATGGAAAGAATAAAGGTGTAATGTAAATTAAAAATAAAGAATATTATAGAATATATTAATATCATATATATCATATATATAAATATATTTTCATCATAATGGCCACTATGAGAGGTTGTTGGGGAAAATTGAACAATCATCATTTTGTGAGCCAGTAGTTCGTCATAAACAAAAACATTATGTTTGTATCCATTGGATGGAGGTGTGTGTAGATTTAGTAAAAATCATTCTCATAAAAACATATTAGTATATTTAGTATAATATTTATATTTAATCAATTAATATGAATAAAATAGGGAGTGACGATGTAAAATAAGGGAAAAGAACATTAGAGAAGACTCTACCTCTTAAAACCTGTAACTCTCTTAGATTTAAACCAAAAAGATTTACTGAGCCTTGTGCTTATGTTAAGACTTATATAAATAATATAGGGATGTTGGGAGATTATTTTTTCAAAGATTGGATGATCCAAGGGGCTTGAGAGGTGTTATTAAATGTTTATAGTTGATGCACTTTTATAAGAGGGAGGAGGGGAACTTTAGGAAGGCACGGAAATATTATTTTATTAATAAATGATTTTCAGTTTCAAAAGGTTAAAAAGTTATTTATTTAAAAGATAATATGTTTTTGGGACTAAAACTTCTCAACAAATAGGTTTTAGACAAGTATATGTCATAAATTTAACTTTATCTTTTAGCTTTAACCCTTAGTTAGCTAATTTAACTCTTCTCATGTCTTCTTGTATATTCATACTATATGGTTAATATAATTACAAAAAAATTACAATGGAACCTCAAGTAGTTAATTAATGATATTTTAAACATTATTTAAGTCATTTGGTCTATTCTTAGTTTATATCATTTAATAAAATAGTATTTGTTTTAAAAACTCATTTATGTCAATATTTATACAATTCATATAATTACTTTTTAAAAATCCATAAAAAATTTCTTATTTCAAAAAACAATCATTAATTATAAGATCATAATTCATACTCATTATATAATTCATGTAGGGCATAAAAAGTTTTAAAATAAATTTATTTTAAAATTTATAATCTCATTTATTTAAATAATTCATTAATAGGGAAATAATTACACCATTATTGTGTTATAAATAAATTTATATATTTGATGTCTAAAAATTGTAAATAAAATACAATGATATAGAAAATATGATTTTATTTTTAATTAATATTTATAGTCAAATATATCACTTATATAACCCGATATAAAATGTTTTTTACAAAAAGATATATTTTTATGTTACATTTTTCTTTACATTAAATTAATTCTTATAAAATGTATTTTCACATAAAAGTGGATCCTTGGGGTCCCCAAATCGCCCCAAGGATTCCCATGTTCGGAAATATTTTATAAAATAGGATTAGGACATGACTTAGGGTAATTTGGAATTATTATAACATTATTTTTTATCATTATTTAAAAGATTTACCCTTAAACCATGGTAAATAAAATAATTACTAATGTTACTATTCATAGTGTCTAAAAATGTAAGTTAATTATTTATAAAATTTAGACCTCTTGATTCCAAATATGGAATCCATTTTTTAAAATTCAAAACACTGAGGCTGTAGAAATTAATTTAAAATTATATCCTGTTGTCAAAACCAAAAAACGTGTTTTTAAGAAGTAAAACTACCTATATATTGACATGTGTTTATATCCAACTTCATATTGAAATTACTCCCAATGGAAAAAACTGTATTAAATGATAAAAATCCAATTAAACATTAAAAACAATTAATAGGACAATATAACTATATAAATAAATTTGAGGAAAAGTCATTTTTGACTTAAAATGCAGTATTTTTTACTATTCATTAAAAATGATCTTTATCAAAAAAAAAACAAAAATTTACCCAAAGTAAATTTTTATGGCCCTATTCTAAAGAAGAAGTTTATTTTTTTCAAATGGAAAAAATAAATGTAAAAAAACTAGATTTAAAAAGGGATCACCATCAAAAGACGGTTATACTACCTTTTAAAAATATTATAGTATTTATGTTCAAAATTGGATTCAGTCTCATTTCGAGCCTTTAAATTTTATTGGATAGATGTAAAAACATTAAAAAATCTTTTAAATAATAAATTGGTTAGTTATGTTCATTCCTACCAATAAAATAGATAGGCGTTAAATACCATTTAAAATGAGAATATTATTATATTATTTACTGGTAGAACTCAAAGTTGTGTGAAACGTAAGATTTCAAAGAAACTTGATGTTTCATGTTGAGTACGCTATCGGACAAAGAATTCCCTTTATTATAAAAATAATATATTATTCATAAATATTAATATAAATGAAAATTATTATTCAATAAATATCCGGGTTGTTACATTAAAGAGGCCATATATAATTTCAACTATATAATTGATAAAGTTAAATAAACAACTAGAAGAGTTGTGTAGAAAGGGGTTTATACACCCTATTGTTTCACCATGGGGATTCCATGTTATTTTCATTATAAATAATGATGGATATATAAGGTGGTGGATTTATTAAAGGGATATCAATGTTATTATGATAAGGAAAAAGTATTTTCTACCTTGCATTGTTGTCTTATTCGATCAAATACATGGAGCTCAATATTTTTCAATGTTTGAACATTATTAAAAGTATCATAAATTATTAGTAATGAAGGAGTATAATCTAAATATACCATGTCCTATGAGTTATAGATATTATAAATTTATATTACACCCATTTCGATTGACCAATGTACCCTCTATTTTTATGGATCAAATGAATAAAGTATTCAGGGAACATCTTGACAATTTTATTGTGTATTTATTTACTATATCATTGTATAATCTATGAACTATGAGGACTATGAGAATTGTCTATAGGTAATTATTGAGAATTTACATTGAAAAATGTTATTTCTTAAATTTAGAAGTTCTAAATTCTAGATTCCAAATGTTTTTATTCAGGTCTTATTATCTACATGGATGGAATATTAGTTGATCCTTTAAAGACAAAGTAAAATAATTATGCACCCCAATAAACATAATTTAGGTACGTATATTTATTGGATTGTTAGGTTACTATCACGGACTTGATGTAAAAATTTCTTATTTACTAACTCATTAACCAAACATACTCATAAAGGGGTTAAGTTCATAGGGACAATGGAATGTGAAGAATGTTTTGAATAGTTGAAGAATAGATTTTTGAATGTTATTATCTTGGATATAACATCAATAAATGATGTATTTTTCATGTATAGTAAGATGTCAAATAATGTAATAGGATCTCTCCTTATGCAAAATGATATATTTATTGTGTATGCATCAATTAAGTCAATGAATCATGAACAAAACTATACAACTCATGGTATTTAGTTGGAATCTATAATTTTCTCTTTTAAGATATAGATACATTGTCGCTATATTGTATTTTTTGGTATATATATATTAATTACAAGAGTTTTAAATTCATGTTTTCGGAAAAATATCCCAAAATAAGACATCATAGTTGGCTTGAGCTACTTAGTGATTATGATCAGTCAACACACTACCACATATGAAAGTGAAATAAGGTCATATAGAAAGATAAAGGATTACTAGCCAAAAATTATGATTAACAGGGATCATATGTTCATGGATATGTTAAATATGGATCTAGGAATTATGAATGAAGGGGAAACATTACTCTTTTCTAAAATTATATCCAAAACATTATTATTATAAAAAACAAAAAATCTCATCAAGATGATGAGAATTTTCAAAATTAAATTGAATATATGAATGAGGGTAAATTAGAAGGCTTCATATATAAATATGATGTTATAGAATATCTAAAGAGGTTATATGATCCATTTATTCCAAATCTAAAAAATTTATTTATTATACGATGATCATAGATCAAATTTATCCGTACACTCTAGTATCACTAAAATATATAGCGATGTGAAGGATCATTTTTTGTGGCATAACATGAAGATAGGAATTACTGATTATGTATCAAGATTCCTGGTTTTTCAATAAGTTTAGGATAAAGAAAAAATCCTAGAGGGTTCATGTGACCTATACATATTTCTATGTGGAAATTGGAAGACAATACTATGGATATTGTCACTATATCACTTAAGACTCCTGTAATGAATGATGTAATATGGGTTATTTTTTATTTCTATACCAAATCTACTCATTTACTATCTAAAATAGAATATTTACCTCTGAATTTCCTTTCACAACACGATATTAATGATGTTTTAAAACATCACTACACACATCTTTTAATTATGTATGATAATTATCCTTGATTTGAATTGATGTTATAGAAATTTATTTAGAACTCTCCTAATGATTAACTTTATTAGACCACCACTTATCATCATAAAACTGATGGGACATCTTAATGGACTACTCAAATATTATAAAAAACATTAATGTTATCTTCACTTGACATTCAATGTTTGTGGAATAATTATTTACCTTGGTATATTTTTTCTATAACAATATATTCCATTCATTTATTGAAATGATGCCATATGAAGTAATATATGGAATGTTATATTATACTCCAAAATGGTGGGAAGAATCTAGTGAAAGGTTAATAATATTCAAACTCATGTAAAATTAACAGAAATAAAAAAATATTTATTTCCATAAACAATGGAAATATTTTTAATTTCATGTGGGTGATCATATTTTCATGAAAATATCTCCAAGTAAGGGTGTTATAAGGTTTGGTAAGAAGGGAAAATTGATCCCTAGAAACATCATATCTTTTGAAATTTTGTAATCAATTGGAGATGTGGATTAAAGATTGGAAATGTCACCAATAACCTCTAAAATACAGATTGTGTTACATATCTCATTGTTAATGAAGTTTATGCCCAAACCAATGCTTGTTCTGGCCTATCAAGAAATAAAACTAGGACCTTTCTTATCTTACTATAAATATCATATTCATTTTTCTAGAATAATAGATAACTTGTTGAAGAATTTTATGACTCGACTGTAAATGTTCTTTAGAGAAATCATAAAATGTAAGAGAAAATGTGTGAATCTTAGGATGTTAGGAAGCAGAACCACCCTCTTTTGTTTAAAAAGTAATATCCCAGAAAATTTTAGGATGAAATACTTGTAAAAGGTAATGATGTAAAAACCTATGTAATGTTTGAATAAATAATTTCTATTTCATATTAGTTATATTTTAATTATTAAATTAATTGTCTATTTTTTTCAATCAAATTAAAAACACATTATTTCTAACAAAATAGGATATTCCTATATTATATGGTTTTATTTAAAATTTTGATTTCAAAATTATACAAATTTAGTTCAAAATAATATATACTTCATTTTTAGATTGATCATTTTAAAATTATCTTATAATGAATTTCTGAGAATTATCTAAAAATATTGATTTTTCTATAAATAGTGAAAAATATAAATTTCATTTAAAACTACCTTTTAATATTAATAGTTAACAATGTTATATATGGTTTCAAACTGTTTTAAAATAAAAATTAGTCAAATATACAATTTTTAATCCAACTATGGTTTTTGGAACTAATTATACACTTCACTTTTGTATAAAAGTTTTTTTACCCTTAAAAATATATTCTTCTGAAAACCCGTTTTTCATCATGTTTTTAGGGTTTAATTTTGAATTAAATATAGAAATTATATAATTTTAATTTTCTAAAATGTGTTAAATATTTGAATTAGAATAATTCTTATTATTTAATAAATCAAAGTTAATTTTTGGTCATAATGACTAGTAAAAATAGAAAAAATCATTATTACTATTATTGTTAAAACCAATTTACTTAGGGGTTGAATTAAGAGATAAGGATTATAATGACCTAAAAATCGGTATAATTGCTTTTTTAAAGACATATTTACACCATATATCATATAATATTCATAAATGGGAAATTTTGGAGCCATATTTCTTGAGTAATGCATTAATATATTTTCTTCTTTTTTTTAAATTCAATGTGTGTCCTCTTCCCAACATAAAATAGGAAACCCCCAATCCAATCATCTCAAAAAAATAAATATCCATTTTGATCATCTATTCCAAAAACAAATACCTTCCAAAAATTCATATACTTTAACATGATCCCATTTTATGATCCCAAAACCATCCTAGGAAGGCATTACGTAAAAACCTATAGAAGTTTTCAAAAAAAAGATGTAGAGTTCCTAACCATATGTTTTCATTTTATTTATTATTTTACCTCATTCAAATCATATTTAAACATTAGTAAATTTTAACACCTTAAAATTAAATATAATAAGACGTTTTTAGGTTACTTTTATACCCAATAATCATATCCTCTTGAATCAAATTTGTTGTGAAGGTATTGATCGTGCATATATACAGATTATCATCTCCATGTAGTGATATAATACTTTTTCTATCACCATAATTTTTAATGGGTATTATGATGGGTTTAATTTTTATATATGATATTTGGGAAACAATTATTATTTTTAAATTATAATATAATATCTACCTTTATTCCTTCCAATCTGTTGTAAAATGATAATGTCACTCGTTCATACATGTTGACTATCACATCCACAAATAGATGTGATTTTTTTTAATTTACACCTTATAAGAATAGTAATAATAAAATATACAATGAATATATATGATATATATTAAATAATAAATATTTTACAATTTTTAATTATTATTTACCTTTCGTTCGTTCCATCCACTGAAAAATAAAAAAATCATTTATCGGTGTGTATAGCATACCATCTCCATGAATGATGCAATTAATTTTTCTATCTATACCTTTTTTGGATAACACACTATATCTCTCTCTCAATGTATATATATAATAAATATATATTATATTTCTATAATTACTAAAATTTTGGAGATGATGAAACCATGATTAATGTACAAGGATTGAGACTATCAAATTGAAGCTTACATAAATATGAAATGGTTAACACTTTGAAAAGATTAATTGAATAAATAAATATTCCTAAATGGGTATTTAAATGATTCAATAGGATCATATATTATATTATAAGTACTTATATGATTTTTTTATAAAATTATAATAAATTTAAATTTATTATATGGGGGTCTTAAAGAACATATACTTTATGTCGGACCTAAGGTAAGGATTTTTTTTCAAAATCTCATCTTTATTAGGAATTGTATATCTTAAAGTATCCACTAGTGGAATTATTTTATATTTTAATCTTAAATAAAATATATTTTGTTAACCTATTTTTATTTTTTTAAATATCAATTTTTCATTTAATTTTAATATTTTTAAGTACTCAAGATACTGAAACCTTGTTAATATAAAGAACAACATTATTATTCTAGTCAGCTATGAATATTTTTATTATATATCTATATTATCTATAAAATGTTAAAAAAAAATATGTAAACTATTATTAAATGATTTACTAAAGGAATTTTACCAATGCTTAAATTTTTTTAAAAAAAAATTGGAATCTTCCTATCCTTTTCTAAACTAGGTACTTTTTGACTTTTCTTACAATTGTGTCACGAAAGGAATTTAGTATCATCCTACCCACTCAATGTTTTGAAGCTTCCATTACAAATTTATAAGGTTCATTTAAAATATATTTTTATTCTTAATATTTAATAACTTTTTATATTTTTAATAATTGATTTCAAAATGGAAAAAAATTCATTAAGATAAATTATAGTCATCTTTCAAAGTATATTCACTTATGTCAAAATTACCTAGTTGATATTATTCTTTATCGGGGATTTACTACAATGACCCCCTCCCTCTAAAGGTATCCTTAATGGGAAAAATAGAGAAATGGATATATTGACCCATGATTCCCACCTCTAGTAGGTGTTAGGTTCATGACTAGCCCTAATGGAATATAAATCAAAGTATGGGAGGTGTTATACTTTATATAAATTTTGGATCAAAATATATGAAATAAATGATCAATAAAATCCATGAAATATCACAAGATAAATGAAACTGGAACCATCCCACAATGAATCTATGTGAAACAAATATATACAAAATTCACAAAAACAAAATACTGAAAAGGAAAAGTAATGATTACAACATAGAAATTGTTCAATGTTATGATCTAGTCATATCTATAACAATCAACGTAGTCCACATAGAAACATAAAAATCATTTTTATAAATGTAGGGAGATCATACAAGTATACTGAATATGAAAATCAAAGACTCTCATTGACATGTGAAATAAGCATACTAATACACTAGTGAGCAAACAAAATAACCAAACAGCAGCTAAATAGGTCAAATAACCAAATCCATCCTCATTAGGTATTTATCACAAAATAACACATCCAATTATAATAACATAATATTGATCATATCAATAAAGGATACCCCTCACCACTTTCCCACTGATTTTCCACTTTCACACCCCCAACATCATATGTACTGGATCTTCAATATCTTATGTATAATATATTAGAGACCACCACTCCACAACATGATCATATCACATCTCACCCTCAAACACATGGTCCATCACATCAAATCACTACCCCCACAGCACGGTTACATCACATCTCACCCATAGACACATGGACTGTCACATCTCATCACATCCACATATTTAGAGTCATAGGTTATCATGAACATAGAGAACATTAAACATGTGTCCACATACTACCATGAAAGACCCCCACCAAAATCCATCTCATCACATCTTACTAAAAATACACATTATCCATCACATCAAATCACAACCCCACAACATTTTGAAATCACACAATTCCCATAGAAACTTTGACCATCACATCCCAATCATATATCAATAGTAAACTTTTGAATTCATGCTATTAATTCATATTCATGTAAAATTCTCTTGAAATAGATAGATAGAAATATAAGGTATCCATCCATCTATCCTCACCATCAGGATGTTGTGAAATAATCCAACATTATAAATATATGGGTGTCAGCACATGGTGATTGATGTTAGTGGGTGTATATATAAAACCAAAGGGGACATATATGGTGTGTGTGTGTGTAACCACACACAAGCCCATCATATGTTCATAAAAAATTGTTACAAAAACCAATAATCATTCCCACATTCGATGTTCATTCTAAATGCCCAACATCACAAAATAATAAACAATCTACATTTTATATTTTATGATATTACTCAATTTAAACCAATTTTCAGATTCATTACTGTTGGGAAAAATCCTTCAAGGTAACATTGAAGTATTTTTGGGTTGATTGTATTTGTTGATAATGCAGGTTTCCATGAATAATTTTCAAGTTCCAAAGAAGTTGTTAACAATCCATCTTGACAAAAGAATGATGACAAAGGAAAGGATGATCTGGAGGCGGTACAAAAGAGCATTACAAGGTGGCACCGTTTTCCTGTGT
This sequence comes from Viscum album, assembly GCA_963277665.1. Lineage (NCBI taxonomy): Eukaryota > Viridiplantae > Streptophyta > Magnoliopsida > Santalales > Viscaceae > Viscum > Viscum album. Next base: position 1,376,577,628 of record OY728147.1, on the reverse strand, counting down.
TTGAAAAATTTTTGGGGTCCAAAATTTTGAGGTTGATGAGCATCACGAAAAGTGTATATCCTTGAAGATAATATTTAAATATGGAAAAGGAAATAATTTCACAAATATAGGCTTCTTGTTTTGGAATTCACGAAGGATAGAAGAATGCTGACAGTGTTCTTCACGATTACGTTAAGCTTCGCAAACGGAAAAGCTGAACCGCATCGTGGTGGTGAAGGGATTTGAGAGGGAGCTTTGTGGTGAAGGCACGAAAGAATGTTGATGGTGATGCTCAGTGATTACGTCAAACTCCACGATCAGAAAATTTCAATGGTGCTTCGCGATTTTGAGACAATTCCTGTGGAAATTTTGGTGCTTCACGATTGGTGATGACATGGCACTGACTTCACTAGGAGAGGTCAAGGGTTGGTGGAATTGCCTATAAATAGAGGTCAACCCCTTGAGAGAAAGAAAGAGAGCATCCAAAGAAAATACTTTGCTCTCGTTTCACAAAATTGGTTCGCGAAGATAGTGTTCTTCGCAAAAGAGAGGTGCTTCGCGGCGGCTAATCTAGCTCTGCGAAAGGAAGTGCACTTCGCGAGGCCGCGTGCTCTAAGGAGTGTGCTTCACGTAGAGGTATGAGCTCCGTGATGGCCTAAGCATGGATAAGTCTTGAGAATTTCCATAGTACTTTGCGAAAAGGCATGATCTTTGTGAAGTCTTGATTGATCTTCGCTAAATTGGGAGCCTTATGAAGTAGGGTGCTTTGTGAAGGTATTTCCAAAGGTAGTTGCCTAGTATTCATAGGAAAAGGGGAATTCATCTATGAATTAAATTTGGACTTCAAAAGAGCATCTATGAACATTTGAGGATGCATTCATTCATGCAAATGAAGAGACCTACGGGTCTATAAACTATGAGTGGATCTCTTCCAAGTGCAGTGATCCAAGGAAGAGGAGGAAGGTAATCCTTTCTGCTGGAAGTGAGCCAAAGAGAGAGGAACAGGGAGTGACCCTTGGGAAGTAGTGAGCTAACCCTAAACATCGAAAAGTAAGTGATCCTGGGCATAAAAGTGATCTAGATCGAACATTATTGGTACTGAGACTTAGTGGATTTGGTACAGTGTCACATCGTAGTTGTATGCTCCTTGGACATAGCCCATTGAGGGTGAACCAAGTAAAAATCTCTACATCTGCATGCTTGTTTCTGTGCATTGCATTTAAAGCATCATCATCAGGTAAAGAAGAAAATATGTGATCATAATGAACACACAAGTGAAAAAAAAGTGACCCTTGTTACAAAGAGGTCAAGATCTAGTGGGGTAGAAATAATTTAGAAAATAATATCAATACCTTGATTCACCCCCCCCCCCCCCCTCAGGGTATATAGGCCCCTATTGGTCCTAACAATTTGTATCAGAGGGATAGGTTTATTTTATCATACGTGTTTGCTCTGACTTGGGATAGTCGATTTGTGTGGTTAATTCAGTCTACCCTTATCTTGGAATACCATGGAAAAGGATAGAACGTCAAAGAAGAAGAAGAATTCGGGTGGTATCCCTCAGTGCGAAAGTGTCTGTAAAGACTGTGTGATTCAGTTAAAGGAATCAAGTAGTGAACCAAATGTTGATTTTGATAAATTGTATAGTGAAAATTCATACTCATTCAATGATGATGAATGAATGAGTGAAGAACCTGATATTTCAAGTGATGTTTGAACTAGTGATGATGAGGAAGCTCCCAGAAGTTGAAAAGTGGAAGTTGTCCACCAAGAGAATGATCTGGATAAGAAATTCCCTAGTGAAATGAAATCTAAAGATATTTGAATCCAGTCACTAGAAATTTAGATCAACATACTAAGAGTTTTGAATCAAATGCTTATTGACATAGCTACTGATCTGAAGGGGAAAAATGATTCTCAAGATGAAGAATTGCAAAAGAGATCTGCAATGGTAGAAAAATCCAAAGCTAGTGTCAAGGGGAAGAATCTGAACTCAGATGAGATTCAAAATTTGAAAACAAGAAATGAGGATCTTTCTACACGGCTATCTAAACTAGTTCAGAAGAATCAAAGGCTACAACAAGAGAATGCATCTGTATCTGAATCTGATGCTCAGGAAAAATTGAAAGTAAAGGAGCAGAGTGACATGGTGGATATGCTGACACATGAATTCAAATATGAGATGAGTAGAGGGAAGATTATCAAGAGAGATCTTGATGTCAAACTTGAATCAAGGGATATGAAGATTCAAAATTTGGAAGAAGAACTAGAATCAGTAAGGAAGGAAGTAGAGAAATCCAATACCAAAGGAAAGTCTTAAATGAAGGATGCATTGCACTTAATATTTGATTATCCTTCAACAAGTGATGATTAAATGAAGAAAAGATATGTTATTTCTGAAGAGAAACAGCAGAATATTTTCTCAGCTCAAAGACTTTCAAGTTTAGGAAAATCTTGTATTGTATTTGATGAATCCCTTACCGTTCATAACAGAAAGAGAGATGTGAATAGTCCTAGAAATGGAGAAAATCATGTAGGTTCTGGAGATAGACCTAAGAGGACAGTTACAAGAAGTAGTAATGACATGTGATATTTTGGCAGGATTCATGGCCACACATCAAGCTTCTATTCAAAAGCTCAGGAATACATTTCAGGATGTGAAAATAAAAATAGTAATAAATCTAAAAATAAGAATAACTGTCATGAGAAATCATAGAGATGTGTATCTCAGAGGAGAGCATTCATCAGATGTTATTACTGTGGAATAATGGGACACATTTTGAGTATGTCCCAGGAAGCTCAGAAGCTCAATGACAGAAGAGGATCACAAGGTGCATCAATATCTTGACAGAGAAATGTTGAAATAAGGTATGCCTTTGATGGAAAATGTTTTATATGGTCTGATTATGGGAATTTGGCAATACATTTCAGCAAGAAGAAAGCCGGAAAAAAAGGAACTCGAGAGGAGATTCGTGACTCTAGTAGTGCATATTGAAAAATCCTACACTGGAAGAGAATGTGGTAGATTGAAAAATAAGTTTACTGCCTTAATAGAATCAAAAGGAGATGAACGAAAGGTATATCATTCACATCCTCTATCATACTCACAAACTCTCTGTAAGAAAGAACATAAACAAATCTGGAGGAAAAAAGAGGTAAATACTACATATGTGAGTAAGAAGAATGTACGATCAGTGGAAGAGTCACCACGAGTGAAAAATAGTGTGGTGACTCAGATATCTGATAAAAGAAATATGAACAAATAATTCATTGAAAAATTCACATTTCGTGTTCCGCAGTGAGAAGTAGAGGAAAAAGGAAAATCCCTGCGATGGTGGATAAAGATAGGGAAGATTCCAAGTAGAGTGATTCCTACTCAGATAAGGAATCAGGGGAAGTAGCATATTGGTAGAACATCAAAGAAAGAAATGTCTACCAGTGGGTTTAAACCTCAAAGTGTGAGGAAGGCCAAGCCTACCGAATCTACATATCATAAAAAGCCTCAGAATGTGGGTAAAGAATGCCTTGTCATATGGATAGAGCAGTTGAAGTTGTCTAGGTATTTAGAAGAAGTATGGAAAGAGTGTGACACTCTACAAGAATGAATCAAAGGGTTGACCCATTAGGATCAACTGCAATTCTCATCTTGAGGATTCCAAAATCACCCCTCTCCTTATGTATATAAATGATATAAACTGATGATTCAAGTGTTTTAGGTTTTAGGGAGATACGATCCAAGAGGAAGTGGCATCTAAAGATGCAAAGTGGAGAAGTTATATGCTTCGGAGGTTTAATTTACTCATATCAGGTACCAGAGTTAATGATGAAAGGGAGAAACAGAGCACAATAAGAAGTGATTGGGTTATTAAATTTGTCTCTTGTTTCCTACACCAAGTTCCAACTCAGTAGGCTTAGAGATTTTGTTAATGGATCTGCTAAGTGCCAAATGAGAATATATGATGCAGCAGAAGAAGAATTTTTATGGGTCTAAATAGTGGCCTGACCCCAGGAAGTGATGCATAACATAGGGGCATCATTCAATAGAAAAATCAGATCCAAGATCCATGAAAGCAATAATTGTATGAATCAGCTCAAAATTTTTCAATCAAGGGAAGCATTATTTTCGAAGAAGCAGCAATAATCATGCATCTCATGCTTATTTTTTTGATCTATCAATGTGGTATGAGTTGATTGTTTTTAGCATAAAAATAAGCTGCAAGAAGTAGTTGAAAGGAATGATTCCACTGAACAATGAAACAGTGAGAAATTTCATGATGAATGTGATGAGGAGGAAAGAAACAAAGGGGGATCATAGGTTAATAATGATGATTCAAAAAAGAATGACATGGGATATTGTTTGGAGGCCAGGAGATAAAAATGGCATCAGGACTAAATGGGTATTTTACAACAAGATAAATGAAGATGGCACATTTATCTGAAACAAAGAACAAGTGGCGTGCAAAGGATACTCCCAAATAGAGGGTATTGATGTCGATGAGACATTTTCACCTGGTGTAAGGATGGAGACAATCAGATTATTCCTAGCCATTACAGTGCAACGAAAGTTCAAAGTGTACAAGATGAATGAAAAATCTGCATTTTTGAATGGGGTTATGGATAAAAAATGTATATTGAACAGCCAGATGATTTTCTCATTCATGAGGATGAGAAAAAATATTTTCAGCTGAAGAAGGGTTATATGGGCTGAATCAACCACCAAGAGCATAGTACTCAAGGCTTGGTCAGTACTTGAAGAAGCATTGTTTCCAGCGTAGGGGAGATTATTACAATCTCTCTTTCAACAGAAATAGTAGTCAAATGATGATGGTCTTTTTTTATGTTGATGACATAATATTTAGAGGATCAGATGAAGCTCAGTGCAAAAAGTTTTCCAAATTCATGAAAAGTGAGTTTGAAATGTCATTGATTGGAGAGATAACATTTTTCCTTAGTCTACAGGTGACACAAGGATGTAATGGCACATTCATTTCTCAATCAAAATATTCCATGGAGATTCTGATATGGTTTGGAAATGAGAATTTTAAGGAGGTGAAGACTCTGGTTGCTACTCGAATGAAACTGTCAAAAGATGATAATGGTAAGGCAGTTAATATCACAGAATACAGGAAGATGATTGGGAGATTATTATACCTAACAGTGACAAGTCTTGACACTGTATTTTCCACATGCCAAGCAGCATGATATTAATGAAATACCAAGTAAATCCACATGCATGCAGTGAAAAAAATGCATCGGTCTATCAAGGGAACTATGGATTCCGGTTTGAAGTATACTGGCAAATCTGTTCAAGAATTATTGGGATATACAGATGCAAATTGGGTCGGTTCAGTGGATGATAGGAAATCAATGTCATGAGGTGACTTCTATCTTGGTGTCTTGTGTGTATCTTGGATAAGTAAGAAGAAAGAGTGCATTTCATTGAGCACCGCAGCAGCTGAGTATATTTTAGCCACTCAAGCATTTACACAGTTATTGTGGATGAAGCAGCATCTTGAAGATATGGGAGTAGAAGTGATGTCTCTGATCAGAATCTAGTGTGATTACTCAAGTGATATCAATCTCAGCAAAAATCCAGTCCATCACTCAAGAACAAAGCACATTGGGATAAAATATCATTTTATCAAGGATAAGGTTGAGTAAGGAATGGTTAAGTGGGAGTATGTGCCTACAGAACTACAGGTTGCAGACATTCTGACAAAGGCCTTACCCAAGGAAGAATTTGATAGGCATCGACTAGCTTTGGGAGTTCAGTCGACTCCCCGCACTTAAAAGAATGTGGATGTGGAACGGTCCCCCTCTCCCCAAGGTATGATGTGTTTTTCCCAAATGTTCTAATATGTCTTCTCTACTCTGTTACAGATTGCAAAGGAGTGACCTTTGGGTTCGTTGACAAAGGGGGATAAAATAGTGATTGTTCAAGGGGAGACAGTGTGGCTATTTGATAAATCATGATTGTTCAGGGGGGAGACAGTGTGGCTATTTGAGAAATCATGACTGATATGGGGAGAAGCTGATAGGTGGAGCAGCGATATAGGGGGAGTGCAATGATATAGGGGGAGAGTATTAAATCTAACGATGCTAGAAGTGATCGATCAACAAATAGATATCATGACAACTGAGGATCGTGATAAAATCATAACAGTGATGATGGAATGGTGTGAGAAGGTTTCCAGCAATCACCAAATGGTATTAGTGTGGTTTAGAAATTGGCATCAATTTTTCAATTGGTATCAGTTTGGAATCGACAATAGGGGTCTAACATGAAGTGATTCCTTGATGAACTTTTCAAATTACTCTTGTTTCTCATGCTGAGAATTGCTCATGTGGGCTTAGAGTACGTGTTAAGTGAATCCTTGAATGTTATAAGAATCGCAATTGGAGAATAGTGGTAGTGGCTGGAAGGAGACTCAGTGAGGTATCAACATGCCGAAAATCATTCAAAGAAGAGATAGGAAGAGTTTTCAACAAATCCAAAGGGGGAGATTGCTGGGAAAAAATCTCTCAGGGTAACATTGCAGTATTTTTGGGTTGATTGTGTTTGTTGAAAAAGTAGGTTTCCATAAAAATAGTTGATTTCCAAAGAAGTTTTTGACAATCCATGTTGACAAAAGAACGATTACAAAGTAAAGGATTATCTAGAGGTGGTACAAAAGAGCAGTTCAAGGTGGTGTTGTTTTCTAGTGTTTGAAAAACTTTTGGGGTCCAAAATTTAGAGGTTGATGAGCATTGTGAAATTTGGATATCCTTGAAGATCATATTTAAATATGGAAAAGGAAATAATTTCGCAAAGATAGGCTTCATGGTTTTGAATTCGCGAAGTCCAGAAGAATGCTGATGGTCTTCTTTGCGATTACGTCAAGCTTCACTAATGGCAGAGTTGAAGCGCATCACGGCGGTGAAGGTCTTTGCGAGGGAGCTTCGCAGTGACGGCACGAAAGAATGTTGACGGTGATGCTCCGCGATTACGTCAAGCTCTGTGATCGGAAAATTGTCGTGGTGCTTTGCGATATTGACAGAATTCCGGCGGAAATTTCGGAGCTTCGTGATTGGCACTGACTTCGCGCAGAGGGGTAGAGGGGTGGTGGAATTGCCTATAAAAATAGATTGACCGCCTCACGAGAAAGAGAAAGAGCATCCAAAGAAAATCCTTTCCACTCGTTTCGTGAAGGTGGTTCACGAAGATAGTGTTCTTCGCGAAAGAGAGGTGCTTCGCGGTGGCTAATCTAGCTCCATGAAAGGAAGTGCGCTTCGTGAGGCTGTGTGTCTAAGGAGTGTGCTTCGCGAAGAGGCAGGAGCTCATGATGGCCTAAGAATTGTGAAGGATTGAGCTTCGTGAGTGGGATTTGTGAGACTACTTTGCGAAAATATAGGAGCTTCGCGAAGGCTTGTTTGAGCTTCGCGAAATTGGGAGCCTCGTGAAGTAGGGTGATTTGCGAAGGTATTTCCAAAGGTAGTTTCCTAGTGTTCAGAGAAAAAGGGGTATTCATCTGTGGATGAAAGTTGGACTTCAAAAGAGAATCTATCAATAGTTGAGGATGCATTCATTCATTCAAATGAAGAGACCTACAGGTCTATAATCTTTGAGTGGATCACTTCCAAGTGAAGTGATCCAAGGAAGAGGAGGAAGGTAATTCTTTCTACTGGTAGTGAGCCAAAAAAACAGGAACAGGGGGTGACCCTTGGGAAGTAGTGAGCTAACCCTAAACATTGTAATGGCAGTGATCCTAGGCATAGAAGTGATCTAGCCTGAACATTATTGTAAGTGAGCCTTAGTGGATTTGGTATAGCGGCACATCGTTGTTGTATGCTCCTTGGATATAGCCCAGTGAGGGTGAACCAAGTAAAAATCTATGTGTCTGCCTGCTTGATTCCCTATATTGCATTTAAAGAATCATCATCAGATAAATAATAAAATAAGTGGTCATAATGAACATGCATGTTCAAACAATGTGACCCTTGTAACAAAGAGGTCAAGATTTAGTGGGGCAGGAAGAATTTAGAAAAGAATATCCATACCCTGATTCACCCCCCCCCCCCCTCTCAGGGTATATAGGCCCCTATTGGTCCTAACAATTACAACCCATTCTTACACATTCATTAATTTTACTATTCTATCCCATTAACTAAACCATCCCACTACCATTAAATTTCAACATTATCTTTCAATTACAATAGTGAGTGAGTAACTAAAATAACACAACACAACACCACAACATTTTCCTTATGCCAATAGCTAGCACATTTCTAACATCTCACGACCACATCCACTTCTTCCTTTATAAAACCACTTCCCTCACCACCACCACTTTATAGGCCCACAAAACTTATCATATTATCTCCCATACCATAGGTGAACCAAAACAAATCATCCACACATGATGAAACCATGAATCACAATATTCTCGTGCCAAAACACATTTCACCCTACCACATATCATTTTCCTAATTTATTAGCGGTTGTATATAACCTACACTAATTTATTTTTTGGTTATTATCACACAATCTATATATCTTGGTGCAATTAATTTATTAGTTTAATATAAGTGGTTAACCATTCCATAGAAGTCATTTCACAACAACAATCATCGAACTGTGACTCCAAAATCACAACTATAACCTAAAAAATACCTCTAATGACCATGATGTTTAATGGGGTGTTTTCACGATACAATTCACAATAACAATAATAATATCAAATAGGTAAATCATGAAATATCAATACATTTTCCCTTAATTATAAATTTAACCATGTAATTATCTTTATTAAGTTAGTGTAAACCATTTTCCCATATATAAACAGGAGAAAACCCCTCCCACATAATACATAATAAGAGAAATGAGGGATTATATATTTCATATGGATCTTTATAATAAAAATTATAACTTATTTATAAGATAAAATCACTAAACATGAACCACAATAGGGGAGATTTTTAACATCCTAAAACACATCAATTCAGTATTTACACATTAAAATAAAAAAATATGAAATATCTACCTTGGATTCACCATTACTAGGTGAATAAATTGAATATAGATAAAAAACAAGAGGGTAACTGACCTAAACCACCAAAGATTGAACCCCTAATATAGGGTCAAATTCCACATATTAGGGGATTAAAGTGCTCCATGGAAGCACTTCGGTCACTCAAGAAAAGATATAATCAACTAAAATTTGAGGGGGTTCAAGGGGTTTTGGGTTTTTATTCCCATCATGTGAAACACAGGACAACGTCACATCCAAAAAAACAACACTATAACCAACATAAAAACTATGATTACTACGGTGAAACACCCCATAAAAAGTTCCATCCCAAATGGATAAACCACCCTTTGATATTTTCTGTCATTCTCATGTGATAGATCTCATAAAATAGGGATAACACCATAGTGTAGCCAAATCCACTATGTCACGGACCCTAGATAACTGTGTTGAATGCCACACCACAACCTCCAACCCAATTCCGCAACCTCTTATACAAGAAATCACATCCATTTTTCATCATATCTTCATGCCATAACTGCACCTACTTTGGAGGAAACACAAAAAACAGACCCTTGGGAGTCCACATGGTAGTCTCGGTCTTCACGTCATAGCTACCGCCTACCTAGAATTGGCTATGTTGTACCCCAATCTTTGTGAAATAGCTACCCTCTTAAATGATTATCACCTTAAAATACCTCGTTCAGGGTCCATATACTACAGATATCCCCTCCATGTCGTAATTTCAACCATTATAGAGTATCTCTGGACTACATTATATAACATTTTTTTGATTAGAAATGGCCCCTCATTCTCATTCAGAACACCTCTGAACACATCAAGAGTTCCATGAACACCTTAATCACCATATTTATAGTAGTGAAACATGCTAGATGGTCTAGTATGTTACATCATATACATCTTAAACTATTCTCTCCCTAAAGAATCAAAAGCAAGGCTATGAGAAAATGAAGGGTCTGAATAAACACCACATAAGATACCTCTATAGTTTCTCATTACATCTAATCCCAACTACAATCCAACAATCCTACTAAAGAACCCACAAAGCATCTCATGCAACCATATCACCACTCAACCACATCACCACCTCTCACCAGGAACAACACAAATAATATGGTACCATCCAAAAACCACCACATTACCTCACATATCTATCTACAAAACCATATCAACCTCCACAAATACCAAAATGACCACATCCATAACAAACACACAAAACCACCCCGATCATGAAAATTATTGAATTATATCCTTTATTTCAAGATATTATCCACTCTGGGTTGTACTGAATTGCTCGCAAAATTTTGATCATGTAAAATTATATTGATTTCTAATAAGGATTTCAGTATTGCCCTACTTAAATTTCGGAATCATTATCACACATAAAAATATCATGAAAAACACATCTCATAATATGAATGATTTCAAACATTACATAATCAATCCAAAATAGAATAATCAAAAAATTAAATAAGCTTAAAAAACTCAAGGTACTAGGAGTGAATCTATGTCTCATGCTCCCAAGTACACTCTTATATGACACCATGCCTCCCCAGGTAACAATCCAGGGGAATGGTCCATCCATGAGACACCTTCTCTGGACGATCTTGGGTCTCCATAGGACACACCATGAATTTCATGTCTCCCTTGATATCCAATTGTCTGATGTAAATTAAATGCAATTTATCCTAAAGATACCAATAGAACTAAAATATGTGCATGAAATAATGGATCCGGTCCAGTCATATAAGATGTTCCAAAAGATAAGACACCTCATTAATGCGTCCAAACACCTTGAAAGGTATAAAAAACTAGGGAGAGAGCTTAATACCCCTACCAAACCATCAATACCCACATCTTTGGGAAACCTTAAAGAACACATAAACTCCCACCATAAAATTCAAGGGTCTCCTCCTATAGATTAAAATTATACTTATGTAAGTACTATGATACTTTTATCCTCCTAGGAACAAATTGTAGATTTACTATAATGATCTACACTAAATTGGGACTGAGAACCAATGACTATGTAGCCTCGTTCCATAATAATAGAGAATGAAATGGTTTTCTATACAAATCTCTAAATGGTTTAATGAATACATATGAATTAAATATGTTATTATATGAATTTTAAAACAAGATCATGTTTTATCTCCAACACCCACCAAAGTATAATATTCTAGGTCGTGACAATTATTCTAGTATATGGATATTCATATCCATATGTTTCTTTGTTTGAGGGTTGAAGGTACTGTTGATGTATAACTGAGTTCCAAAAGCATCTTGTAATCACCTCTAGAATCAATAAGTAAAATTTTTATCATGACTCAATATAATGGACCTCATAACTTCATGCAACTACACCACCTCAATAATATACTTCCTCACCAAATAAATCCATGGAACCAAATTAATTGATCCCCAGTAATTTGGATTTTTCCATTAACCAATCATTGATTACTCAGACAACATCACAAACTCTATGAGCTTGGGGTAACCTTGTGAAAATATCAATACATATTTCTTCCCATTTCCACTCAGGAACATCCAACAACTATAAAAACCCACTTGAAACAATATTTTATACCATTAAATGATGGAAAACCAAAAATTGATTGAAAAACATTGCCCCTACATGTTTCATCAAGGGACACCAAAATTATGTTCTCAATAAATGATGCATATTGGATACTCCAAGTTGTACAACCAAAGGTGATCTATAAAACTAATGAATATCTCCTTCGTGCATCAATATTGGATATTATAGCCTCCTATAAAAAATAATTCAATTTTAACCATCCTCTAACCATCCCTCTAGTTCATCCCTATTTCCAACATAATCATGCATCACCTCTACCTTTGATTCTCCCCACTAAGACTCCTCCACCTACTACAACATAGAATATTAAACCACCATCAGAAATAATAAATCTTTACCATCACCCACCCTTGCATCCATGTATAAGTCTTCCATCTCCTTCATTAATTTCCAATAATCTCTAGACTCTTGAATGACATCCTTTAAAAATTTCCTACTCAAATAATTCGCTACAATATTCCCTTTTCATGAGGTGTGAATGATAGAAAATTAATAATCTTAAAAAAACTCAATTCACATTAACTATATTATATTTAGTCCATGTTGAGAAATGATATATCTCATGATCTAATGGTCCATGAAAACCACAAAGCACTTCCCATTGAGGTAATGTCTCTATAAAATCATCACAAAAAATACCTCTTCTAGATCCAGATAATGGGTATCATAATTTTTATCAAGGGGATGTAATATTCTAAACCCATAAGATATCATATCCATCTTTTAAGCTTCATCCTCCTCTTAAAAATCAACTCTATATGGATCATCCAAATCAAACTATGGAACATATACATGCCTAAACTGCATGCAGACAACTTCCAGGATCTATAGATGAATGAGAACCAAGGATTTTCTAATCCTAGTAGTATTGAATTTTGTTAAGATTTATTTAATTTATTTTTTCAAATAAAAAGACTGCCAAAGTTACAAAAGAACTCAAAATCAACCATGAATTAAGTACCTCTCTTAACTATATACCAAACAAGCATGTCCACCTCACATTGTTGTTTAATATGATCAACGTCGTTGTATTGGATCATGTGGTCTTTTAAATCCCATGTCTTAGATGGTCTCAATGGACTATATCACACACCAAGGTCAAATAAAACTACCTCCATACCAACCCATGAAATAACCATTATTCTCAACTCCAAAATCCATTATATATCTCAACCATCAACTATGATACACCTCTTTCATGACCCCATTTCTAAAAAGGTACCCTCTTAGGCTAGAAAAAAATAAAGGTAGATAATGGCCCTAGATTCTTGCCTCAGGTATGCCTCAGTTTTGTGCATAACACTGAGGGTCTGCAAATTTCAATATAGGATACATTACATTCTATATAAATATAGGATCCAAAAATACAATATATTTAATAAATAAAATCCATAACATACCATGAGATAAAAGAAAAAAACCATCAAACAATGAATGTATATAATATAGGTGTAGATTAATGTTCAAATAATAAAATACTAAAAATAGAAAATTTTATGTAGTGACACAGCTACAATCTAAATGTTTGGGCTAGTAATATCTAGCACTCCCATATAGTCCTCATGGAAACCTAAAAATTAGTGTTATATATGTCGTGTGATAATACAAGTATACTCATTTGAAAAAAAAGTCTTTTGTGCACGTGTGGAAGAAGAATACTAATGAACCAATGAGAAAAAAGTATATCTTAGTTGCACCTAAATAGGTAAACTAACCAATCACACCCTCACAAGGGATCACTCACTATATAATTCATTCTTTTATAAAAACATAATATGAATCACATTGATAAACGGAACTACGCACCACTTTCCCACTGATTTTCCTCTCTCGGACTCCAAATTTATATATCTGGGCGCTCCCATCGCTTCCATATATCATATCACATACCACCACCCCACAACACAATCATACCATATCTCACCTACAGAAACCTAGTCTATCCCACCATATCACCTCACCAAATCATGGTTACATCACATCTCACCGTCCATCACATCAAATCATAGAAATATATAAAAAATAGTAGGGTATCATGAACATGGAGTACATGAACCATGTTCCCACCTCCTACCACACACATCCCTCACTATAAGTCATCTCATCACATCCCTCTTAAGGATACCTAGGCCATCATATCACATCACCACCCAAAAAATAGTTACATCACACTATACCTGATGAAACTTGGACCATCACATTGCAACCATATTTTTTAGTATACTATTGACTTCTTTCTATCACATCTTTTTCATGTCAACATCACCTATAAGAGAGAGTGGGATGGATGGGGAAACCATCCATCCATCCCGGCCACATGTTTGGTGGGAAAACACCCTAATAAAAATATATCGGTGTTAGAAATTAGTGATCAAAGATTGTTGGTTGAATATAGAAACTATCAAGGGACATACATGTTGTATATATATAATCATATACAAAATCCCTACATTTGGGTTCATGTACCAACCAACCCACAACATTTCTTATATTTTCTTCCACTGCTAAATGTACAAAGATTTGGCAGAGCGGATGCAGCCAATGACTGTTAATAGTGGGAATCAAAGAAACTGACTCCAATATCAAATAAATGTGCATGTAAAATGTTTCGGGAAAAGGAAGTGAGAGGGACAGATGAATCTGTAGGGCATCATATGTGAAAGTGGATCTAGGAGAGCAGCATGAGGTGGTTTACATATCGCCATGTTACAACCACCACCTCAATGTGTTCCCCACTAGGCTCAAGGAGCTGGAGGATAGGGGAAGGGAGTAACTACATGCTGTTAAGGAGTGTGACCCATGTGCTTCAAGAATTATTAGAGGCACGGTTTGTCTCTACTACTAGTTTTCATGTTAATAGACATAAGAACTAATAATTCCTTTTTTCCATGATTATTGTTCAAGACCTTGAGTTTCCTGTTAAACCATTGACTTGACCCTTACATTTCGAGATAAATTTAGGAGGAGATTAATAAATCACACTTAGGTCGATGGCGTGACCTGACCCTTGAGGTGGGAGTTTTGGTTGGAACCTCATGGTGGCAGTGTCGATGCATTAAGACGTTAGTTCGGGTATGTACTGAACATCCATAGTTCATACTCATGTTGACTATATTAGGTAAAAAGGTTATGGTTTATCTAAAACCTTGGAATGGGGTATTACTTGGTCAGAGAAAAAGGAAACCCAGGGAGCACAGGATAAACTCATGCATAGGAGGGTTCAGCTGATCACTCTTCAGTCATCTAGCCTTACCCTCATGGAAGTGGTAGTTTTGGGTTTTTAGTTCCCAAAAGGAGTGGCAGAGTGTGGGGAAATCTTTTCAAAATATGTTTCTAGGATTGCCTTCTCGAAGGGATAGGGACTTCTACTTTGGCTGGGAACTACTAGAGTTTTGAACCAGAATTATCTAGGGTAGCGACACCCTTGTTAGCTTTGATGAAGAAGGTAGAGCCTTTCCTATGGATAGAGAAGTGTCAGTAGAGATTTCAGAATTTGATACTTTAAAGATGGCTAGAGTTCCTCTAAGACTATGAATTTGAGATAGTCTATACTTATAGTAAGGGGAACATAGTAGCAGATGCAATCAGTAGGGGCTCTAGTCTATAACTACTACGTGAGGTGTTCGAGAAGCTAGTCGCGCTACGAATATCCTTTCTGGATAAATATGGAGTAGCTTACCTCCATTCTATGACTATCACTCCCCCAATTATTCATAAAATTCTTGGGGCACAACTTGAGACATTGACTATGAGGCCCAACACGCTCAGATATCCATAGGATGGTCTCTTGAAGTATTTTCTGAAGGTGGGAAGCATTTTATCCTTTTCACAGGACGCACCATGGTACCATTTATTTTTTGGAAGGCAGTGTTGAGGGAGATCTATACATCACTGTAGCGATACATCCTGGAGTGGTGAAGCTATACCCGGACATCTAGAATCAGTACTAGGGGCCAGGTATTAAAGAAGAAGTGGAAGAGTTTGTATCATGATGCCTCATTTGTCAGAAAGTGAAGACTGCATAGAGCTGTTATAAGTCTTATGCTTACAGGAGGAGGGAGACCATGTCTTCCTACAGGTCTCACCTCGATGAGGTTTTCAGAGATTTGGTCAGGGCGGCAAGTTATCTCCAAGGTTCATTATAACTTTCCAGATTCTTATCAGAGTGGGCAAGGTGTCATACCATCTATCTCTTTCCCCACAGATACACTGGGTGCATAATGTTTTCCATGTGTCGTAGCCGAAGAGATGCGTGAATCATCCACCGTATGTTATCGACTAGGGAGAGTTGAACTTTGATGATGGGGTGACTTTTACGAAGTTTCTAGTAGAGATAGAGGATTGATAGAAGCGAGTACTCCGTGGATGGTCAATCTCTCTGGAGTGAGTTCGGTGGCCGCACGGGGACCTCCAAGAGAGCACATGGGAGCGGTAGGCTCATATTCATTCTCAGTACCCTCATTTTTTTATATTTCTTTTTTTGGTTTTTGATGAAATAAATCCCTAAAGTGGGACGAATTTAAATTTCCAAAATTTACATATAATTTTTTAAATTATATGGAATTATTTCGAGACCGTGAAATCTGACGGCGCATGATTCCGAGGCCGAGAGTGCCTAGAATGACCCGTCAAAGTTTTCTTAAGTATTAATTAGAGTGTGTGAGTAGTTTTCCTGAAAAAGTCGAATAACACATAAATGGTTTCCCGAATCAGAATTATGAGGGCACCGTTGCATTTAGGATGGTGGGTTTATCCTCGGCGTGAGTTATGTTTAGTCGGATCAGGCCTCCTATGAGAAAACCAGAAAATGGAATAACCTTGAATAAAATAATTAAATAAAGTTCTTTTATTTTTAAAATGATTATAACTCACGAAAAGTGCCTCAGATTAAAAATATGAGATCACCACTGATCTTGTGAGGGTATTCTCTCTTCAGTAAAATACTAACTTTGGCTGGTGCGAGCGACCAGTGAAAGTTTGTTTTTGGTCGTAAATAAAATAATTAAGTGACAATTATTTTATTGTATAATTCATAACTTCTAAACGGTAACTAAAATTGAAAATATAAGAGTACTATTGAGCTCATGATGGAGTGTTCTCCATAGGTGGAGCCTAACCTCGACCAGCACGAGTCGAGGGTGATAGTTAATAATTTTTTTAACTTTTTTTCATGTATATTCAGAAAACACAAGAGTGGTGTTTCCTGACTTTTAAATTGGTGCTCGGATTAAAAATCCGAGGGCCTCATTGGAACTGCATCATCAGGATTCACTTAAGGGAGACTTTACATTGACCGTAGTAGGTAGGGATAAAAGGTTAGGTTTGGTGACTTTTTAAAATAAATAAAATAATATTATTTTATTATTTTATTTTCATTCTCATCCTCCAAAGGACAAGCAGAGTGTGGGGCCCGCGATGTGTCAAGACATTAAATAGAATGACCCTTCAATGTACGTAACAGTAACTTTGGGGAATTAGGATGATTCCAAATTAATGATCCATCATTAATTCACAGTGTCGTAGCTTACCCTCCCCCTCTCCCATTTATATGGAGCTTGGGGAGGGGTATTGGCACTACTTCGCCAAGCAACGAAGTGTTGACCAAGTGCTGAGACGCCAAACCCTTGGAAGACAGAGCTGGTTCTGGAAGGTGGTGATGAGCAACACCGAACCACGAACTGAATATATACATATGAGCGGTGTCATTGGAAGCTAGTTACAGAGGACCGAGAACACTAACCCGCTTCCAAAAACACATTCTCACCGTCGTTCTTGACGTATGGGTTTAATTCATGTTTGAAATTCAAGTTAATTTTTTATTAAACCCATTTTATATAATCCCTCTCGTTTACAAGCTAACGCATAGGGAACAGGCCTAACGAACCCGGCCCGAACCCTCCACTATCTTGATACACCCTTGTGTTCTCCATTGAATACTGCCAGTGCGGCGACACCGACCAGCTACGAAGAAGGTGTGAGCTGACGCACGCCGCAAGAGGAGTCCACGACATAAATCCACGACGACCATTGGAACGGCCATCACCAGCCAGCCATGGAGGAGGTCTAGCATGTTTTCATGCACCGCTGATGAGAAAGGGGTCATGGTTTGACAGTCGTGGCGATCGGAGGAGGAGGACGGCACTTTGGCCGGCTTCGGAAGGAGAGATGGCGTGATCGGCGCTCCGCCGACGAGCAGGAGAGGCAGCGCGACCAGCATGCCACTGGTGAGCAGAATCCATGGATGAAGCTGCAACGGAGGAGGAACCCTCCATGCGGGTTCTGCAACGACTAGGAGGCACCTGTATGGTGCCACCATTTCACAAAACTGAATAGCCTCTGGGCTGTTCGGGATACTAGGGGGAATGTGCCCCCCACCAGCTCGGGGGGACCGCGACCGACCTGCACCCTTGCGGGTCGCGCCTCATGTGGCCAGGTTGCCTGATAGTGAATGGTGCTTCCATTGGGCCATGGTCCGACTCAGAAAAAAGTTGTGCCTCATGCACCCGGGTTTCCCCCTTGCGGCTGCCCCTTTTTATTAGGTCAGGTCGCCCCTGGGGGTCACCCATTGCAGACCACCCATTGCAGGTCATGCTGACTTTATGGGTCGCCCTCCTATATTTTAGGCCAGACCTCTGGCCAGTAGGCCAAGCTCACCATAGCCTAGCCCAGAACGATTTGGGTCGGGTCAGTATGACCGGGTCGGACAGGACCCAAGCCCCACCGGGCCTATAAATACATAAATGACCATATCTTGAGGACCGAACGTCTGTTTAATGAACAGCCTATGGAGTTGAGATCCTTGGATTCTGACATTCCTTTTGGTATACTCCAATTGAGTTTTGGAAAAATTTGGAGTATGGTTGGGTTGGATTGAACCAGGATATAACCAGGCCCACGGAGCTAAAACGTTTGTAACTCATAGATCGGGCGTCTGATTGACGCAGCGTCTGTCGCATTGGAACTCTTACGAAATGGAAGTCCTTTGGGTTACTCCTTTGTAGAGCTTAGTGGTGGTTGAGGTACGAATGATATCTCAAGGCCAGATTCTATGGAACTTGAGTGCATCAGGTCCGAGAAATCCAATGGCTGGCAGTGAGGCCGAGGTTGGAGATAGGTCATGCAAAGGTAAGTAACAAGATATTCTTTATAGGTCAGCACTGATCATGTGTGGGTCCGATCCTGTGTGGGTCTTCACTCATCGATCTAGTGTGGTTCTGTGCATACCGATCATGTCTTGGTTAGATCCTATGTGGGTTAGGGCTCAGTGATCCTATGTGGTTCAATGCATACTGATCTTGTGTGGGTCAAATCATGTGTGGGTCATTGCGGGGGTTAGTTATCTATCGATACTATTTGGGTCATTGTGGGAGTTAGTTACCTATCGATCATGTGTGGGTCGTATCATGTGTGGGTCGTTGTGGGTGTTAGTTACCTATCGATCCTGAATAGGTTAGATCCAATGTGGGTCATTGTGGGGATTAGTTACCAATCAATCCTGTGTGGGTCAGATTCTGTGTGGGTCATTGTGTGGGTTAGTTACCTATTGATCTTGCATGAGTCAGACTTCATATGGTCCGCATTTGTGCATCATTATTAAATAAGGTGATCTGGCTTCGCAACTAATCGTCTTTACTTCTATACATCACTAAAAACATGGTGTGAGCTGGGTCTTTTACCTTTTTGGTGATATCTGTGTGGTACTTTTACCTTCATGGTGATACTTGTGTGGTACTTTTTCCTTCGTGGTGATATTTTTGCGGTTATGCGTGTGTGGTACTTTTACCTTTGTGGTGATATATTCATGGTGATACATGTGTGGTACTTTTACCTTCTTGGTGATATCTTTGTGGTTCTACCTATGTGATACTTCTACCTTAATGGTGTTGTCTTAATGAGGTTATATGTGGGGTACTTCTACCTTTGTGGTGTTATCATTGTGGTGTTACCTGCGTGGTACTTCTATCTTCTTGATGTTACATGTGTCATACTTCAACCTTCGTGGCATTACCTTTGTGATAAACGTCCCTCATGTATAAGATGAGTATATCTTGATAACGTAGGTATATGAATGGGAATATACCTAAGTAGAGATTATTTCTCTCTCTTCTTGCTTTGATATGGAGGTCTTACATTTTTGTTTTTCCTTTGTGGAACTCTGAGAGACCTATGGGGGTCTCATGTCCCTACTAAGTATCATTATACTCACCCCTACACGAGCTACACCCACACCTTGTTGTGTCATGTGTAGATGACGTATTACGTTGATCGAGGCTAAGGTAAATAGGACGGGATAGTGCTCAGAGGTGGACCATTTTATGTAACATGACGCATGGACTACTGATGGTGAGTTGTACCTACCCTTCAGGTAGGATCCTTGGTGGACGATCCAGGAGCTGTTTTTCACTTTCTAGTTGTATTTTTACTTTCCAATTGTACTTGTACTTTTCAGTTGGGATTGTATTCCGGTCCCTTTACATTTAACAGACTTTTACAATAGTTGTTTACTTCGTGTTTTCTTCTTATTGTGTTCTATTCTGTGTGTTTGTACAGTTTTAAAGGCAATACCTTCCCTTTTTTGGGATATGCCTTTCCGCTGCTAGTCTCCATCCACTGGCCTATAGAAGGCAGGCTTCGGGTAGTCACAGCAAGGGCCTCGAGGGATGGGTTATGACATTATGTACTTTATTAATTCTAAAAAAATATTTTATTCTTTTTTATCATTTTATTTAAACCTAATTTATTTTAATGTTCCTTTTGTTTCCCAAAATGTGTTTTATATGTCTATTTATTTTCTATTTCCCATAGTTATAAGTGGTGATAATATCTTAAATGTGAACTATGAGATGAGTATTTATAATTCATGGCCTTTTAATTTACATTTAATTTTATTTATCTTTTAATATTCATAATTATGTTTCATAATTCTTTCTCGTGATGTATTATTTTTTATATTATATTGTAATATTTTGACATAATATAAAATAGAATTTGTTCATTTTTGTTCGTTATATCATATAAGAGAAGTTTTAAATCAAAATAATGAAATAAAAATTTATTCAATTAAATAAACTAATATTTTAATTTTAATTTTAATTATCACATATATTATAGATGGTGTAAGAGGATAATTGAAATGAGAGAACATGGGTTTTGAAACACCTAATCTGACATAGTAGGGGCTTATGGAAGGATTTAATGAGAGATAATGGGTGATAAATCATAAATAATGGATAAAAATGATATTAATTCCATGATAATGTTGTCATGGAATAAAAATAATGATTGGTTTGAAATAGTTTCAATTAAAAATAATCTTAAATAAAAAAATTGAGTTATTTTATAACACTTACTTTGACATGATATCGGCTCATTAAAAGGATTCGATGAGAGGTGATGGGGATATCAATTTGATAATTTGTTAAAGGTATGAGAATAACATGTAATTATTATAATGGATGTATATTAAAAATAATTTAAAAGTAAATGTTAAAACCAATTTTTCAAATGAAAGCGTGAGGGCAAGGAACCCTTACTTTTTGTTTTGTGTCACTTCCTTTGGATTGAGTTTAAATCCTTCGATTGATAGTTTTTTTTATAAATAGGGATTAAATAAATTTATATGGAAATCTCAAGAGGTATTTGAACATAAATTTTTGAAAGGAGAGTGTTTTTAAATCAGGAGAAAGGGGTGGATGAATAGTGTTTATATAAGAAAGGGGGAGGGGTATCATTGAAGTGTTGATTATTTGACAATATAGGTTCATTATTATGAATAATATTGGCTACTATATCTTTAATTATTTTATAATTAGACGATATATATTTTTCTTACATTTTAATAAACGAAATGTGAAATTTATTATAGAAAAATTTAGTTCAAAGAAAAGAAAGAAAAATTATTTTTTTATTAGAATAATATATAAAATAGGTTTTTAAACTTGATCAATAGGTTTAGATATAAAATATAATATTTTAAAAATGTTAATAAATTATTAAAAAATAATTTATATTTATATCATGATAATTTCATAAAATTAATGGTATACATAAAAACTATATTTTTACTATTCCTCAAAAAACTTCTTTTCAGAAAAATATCAAAAATTCACACAAGGTTAACTTTTTTCTTCCAAAAAAATCTACTTAAACAAATTTGATTTCAAAATTTTTTATAAATAATGTTAAAATAAACCATTATAATAGATGGAAAAATAATTTTATCTCAACTAAAGAATATTTTTATTATTAGTGATTAAAATTTTATTTATTTTATGATTTATTAATTATTATATGTTTTCTTGTTGATTAATTATAAATTTAAAACAAGTAATATTTATAAAATTCATCTTCAAATTAAGTGGAATTTATCATTTAAATAAATTATAAATAAAATTTTTTTATATCATGTTTTTTATACCCTATGATTACAAAGTTATGTCAAAGGCCATTTTAATTTTTTAAACAAAAACATTATAAAAATATAATAAACATATTTTTCTAATAATACACTATATGTGTGAGTAATTAAATTTT
This sequence comes from Viscum album, assembly GCA_963277665.1. Taxonomy (NCBI): domain Eukaryota; kingdom Viridiplantae; phylum Streptophyta; class Magnoliopsida; order Santalales; family Viscaceae; genus Viscum; species Viscum album. The sequence goes on along the minus strand of OY728147.1, from coordinate 1,376,555,491 downwards.
CAAATAATAAAATATATTGTTCATTATGTTTTTTTAGTATAAAATATATTATTTATCATTTTGATATGAAATTTTTAGAGTAATAAAACATGCACATATATTATGATAAAAATTAGTTAAAATTAAATAAACATTTACTTTTTTTATAAATGAATAATAGCATAATATTTTAGAGTAAAAATATAATTTAATATTTTATTTTATCAAATTATACACATACAAGGTTATATGGAAATTGTTGTTATTATAATTCATTAAATTGTTAGGTGTTAAAATTATATAAATCCTAAACATTTTATAATAATATATTAATTATTATATCCCAAATACTTAAATAACATAAAAATACTATATGAAAATTAAATTTTTAATAAGAGTGTTTTTTTATACAATAAAATTATATATGTAGAAAGAATCATGAATTAATTAAAAGTGATTTTATTAACTGTTTGATTAAAAATTATTATTTATATAATATCATTATAATTGAATTTAAATTTGATAAAAATTATTAATTCAATTAAATAATTTAATTAGGTCAAAAATATGTATATTAATTATAATTATATATCATTAAAAATACAATAATATAAATATATTTCATATTTATATAAAAATTTTCAAAATATAAATTTATTGAAATATTTATAGAAAATATGGGATGGTACATTCCACCCCCTTAAATAAAATTTGTCCATAAAATGTACCTCATTTAAAAATTGTTATGAATGTTTTCTTTAATTTTCATGAAGTATAATATTATTCCTTACTGTTAACTTAAACATTTTCTAAGGTAAAAGATTAATATGACTCTAAATAAATAAGTTAGAAAATTCAATCCTATGTGGTCATTCTATTTACACTTATCCTAGTACTCTACTGATAATTTTTTCCTATCTAAGTATATATACAGAAATTTTATTCATACCTAATTCTCAAAAATAATGAAACTCTTCTATTATACCAAATAAATTGCCTCAGACTCACACTTGTAGATAAAGTGTCAAACATACAAAACTTTCACACATAACATGAATTACAACAAACAACTAGAATCAATATTTTGGTGCTTTTGGTAACATGATTCCCCTTACATCATAAACCCATAATATATTAGGAAACCCTGTAACATAATTTCTTTATAATGTGATAAAAAAAATTATAAATTATGATCACATGGGGAAATGGTGAAAAAATAATAGTGGGGTGAGCTGAAATACTCAAAAATGGGGAAACCTTATTAATAATATATAGATAAGTTATCAGTATATCATAAACAAAAAATAGACATGATCGTGTAAGAAATGGAATGATTTAGGGAATACAATCATAAAATAGTAAGAATTGATCATGAAAAATGATCTCATAACAATATAGCATGGCATAAACTCAGTAATAATGATCTAGAAACAGAACATATAACTCTCAAAGCATTTAATGTCCAGCTATACCTTCTAGTCAAAACTCTAACCTCCATCCCTTGTGGAAGCCATTTCTTTTTGACATAGGAATCTGAAATTTGAATTATCAAATAAAATCTTAAACATGGGCCAACTATAACCACCAATATATCATAAGAATAGGTTATGTTTCACTACTAATACATAAAAAACATAGGTCCATTCTTTCAAATAAACATTATAACATTGGTTAATTATTACCAAAAAGGAATTATATCATTATAGAAGATGCTAAAAAAACATGTCCATGCATAATTATTTCATGAGATATAAAACATTACCCAATTAATTATAGGTATATATAAATCTATTCTTATCCATTATAATAATGATATATACATACATATGAGTTCCACATTAACAGTCATAAATCTATCATACTCATATCATGATTAACCTATTTGAAGTGCTCAAGTTAATTAATGAATGACCGAGAAGGGGTGAATCCGTGGTACATTTTTTAAAAAATAATCATTAAAAATTATTTTCTTTAACTTTTTAAGGCCTTTACCCTCTGTCCATTAAACATTCCCTCAAGTTTTTTCAATTAAAACATGATAATTCAATGAAAATTATAATTTTTACAAGTTTTAGTCCCAATTAGTTTGCCTACTCATTTATCTATTGAGTTTGTTATTGAGACATATATTTAACCATTATTTATTTTTTTGATATTTCATATATGAGGGAAGGTAATATCTACTTATTAATAAACACAAGTTCTATGTAAGAATCGTCCACATATTATTGTGATATGTACTGGAACCACCAAACTTTAAAATTTTATTTTATTCTTTAGTGTGAACTAGTCCATCCATGAATTTTGGTATATCCATGTATCAGATAATAATATGTCTTCAACAATATATATCTTTGAATACTAAAAGAACATCAATATAACATCATGCGAGTTATCCTCCATTATTACGCTTTCAAAATTCTCAGTGTATACATGAGATCATGAAAGCACCCAATATCTTTATTTATTCTCAAACACAAGCCTCCAAATTAACAAAAAAATATTTATTTCCTTGAAATATAGGATCAAATAATCTCTATAATTTTCTTATCTAGCATTCTATCTCTTTGATACAATTTTTCTATAGTCTTTCACAGTATTAACTTCTTAATTCCTAGTTTCTTCCTTTAATCTTCTTTTTCTTTTATATTCATATAATTATGTGAATAATATTTATATAACTTTTTAAGGAAATTATTCCTTGATTTTTTGAAATAATATGATCATCATTAAACTGATCATGAAATTCATTCCATGTTTGATTACAATAATGAATATTAAATGTGTTGAACTGAGTTTCCCTTTCAATTATTTTTGTTGGGATATCCTTTTTCTAGGATTTATATTGATTCTAAAAGTTGAGAATCATTTTATAGGTATTTTATATAATGTGTTAGTCCCTTGTAGAAAATAAACTTTATATTTTGTGTAGAATTCATTATATTCATTTTTCAGAGTTTTTTGAATTTTAATTATTATAGTTCTAAAAATTATTGAATTTACATTGTATTTAAGGATTTATTATTATGAGTTTTTCATTTTAAATGAAAATTATTAAAGTATTATTAATTTAATGTTTTTTAATTTTTGGAAATAAAAATTATTTTCTGAGAAATGATGAGCATGATGTCTCCTCATGACTCTATATAGCATTAAACTATGGTTTCCACTGGTCCTCAATCATGGAATATAAGGATGGGAATGTTTAATGTGCCATCTCATAATGAATCTAAACACATTGAATGTTTGATTTACTCCTTTGGTAACGATGGGGTGGTCGAAAAAAAATTTAGATGAGGTAACCCAACTATAATCTTTTCCAATCAAGATCTTATTATTCTAAAATTCAATATCTATGAGTTTTCAATTATTGAAAGAATGATTCTTTCCATAAGAAAAAAACCATGGACTACTGAGAATTGGTTTAAAAGGATCTCAATCATTTTGTGTTTCAATGAATGGAGATTTATTCTGGATTGAAGAGGATATTTTCACATTTTATTCTTGTCAAAAGATTTAAAGCAGGAATCATGGTCATTCATTCTGATCTCCCTAAAACTAGGTATATTGTTCTTTCAATATTGGAATCCCAGTTTCCACAATTTCACTATCTTTAATATAGAGACCCAGGTGTGGGTGTGAATTTATGGTCTTAACTAGATCTAGTGGAAACATATCATTCTCTTTGACATTGCCTGAGCAATGGGAACTCCTATCAAATTGGATAGTGTAATAGAGGATGTGCATTTTGGTTACATTTTTTCCTTCCTAGTTGAGATATATTATAGTGACACCCTAATTGATAATGTGAAAATGTCAACTATGGATAATATATATTATCTAACTATTAGATATGAGAAGTTGTCTTAATTTTTCAATGGTTATAAATCAATTGGGAATACCAAGGACTGCTACAGGAAAGATAAATATTATCAATTTTGTAACCTGAAAGAACATTTTTGGTTCAGAATACAGGAAAGGGAAATCCAAAAGAGATGGATGAAAACTGAATATTGGGGCTTCTTCACCTCTTATGGGTCCTATTACAGATGTTGTGATGATTAAATCTGCCTTTGAAGAAAAACCAAATTAGGAGTCAATAGTTATGTGGTTTTAGGCTCTGATGTGTAGAAAAAATGTAAAACCTTGGCCAATATGGTTGCTAAAGCATATATACTCTTTAAATAAGAAGATATCCCCCCTGAGTCTAATGATAATAAACTCATCCACTCTATGGGTGATAAAACGTCTCTATCTTACAAAGATGTGATTTTTCTATTTAATTCAGTTGCTTCTCAGAACAATGAAAAGTAGTTGGTGGTTCCACAATTTCCTGGAGTGGGGGACTTACCCCAATATATTATTCTATAAGATGTAATTTTAAAGGATTTATAGAATGTGGATAGTGAGCCAGTTGATGCACCAATGGATTATTATTCAACTGATGAGGTTACCATTCAGAATCTTTTTGATCAACATATTATTTATGGATAGATAATTACTACGAGAAACCAGAAAGGTAGGTAGAAATTAAATGACAAACCCCCTAAAAATTGTAAAATTCTAATGATGTTGTGGATGAGGAAGTTTTTTAGATGATTCCTGATAAAAAGACCAAGCCATCACCTCAGCCTGAACAAGTCTCTCTAACTCCATCTTCCAAATAGTTGAATGTTACCCCTACTACAATGTGCATTGAGCTAGAGTTTCTAACTCAAATTCAAACAAGAAAATAGATCATAAACACAAAATGGAATTTTCCTCCTCAGTTTACAAACTCTTGAGGAATACTTATGATTCATTTGGATTGGTTTCTTATTAGGAATTTGATACCACTGAAGCTCAAAATAATAAGTCCAACATTCTAATTAAAATCATGGAAGGGAAAATATAATCAGGTTGCCTTTATAGTGAGTATAATGAGTTGTTTCTTGCATAGATTTAATTTATTCTTGCCCAAATGGAACCAAAAACATTTGGTTTCAATGATTACCTTACATTGGAAAATTTTCTAACCAAAAATATGATGTATGGTTTTTAAGATAATAAAGATTTAAACGTATGTTATCACTCTTAAAAATTGTAAAAATGAAATGTCTCAAAAAAATTTGATCCTCTTTTAGATGATGATCATAAGACCTCTCACAAGTCCAAATCATAGAGTCAAGGGAGATATCATTATATCATAGGATGGCACCCTAGAAACATGGGTTCTAGAATGACCCATTAATGGGTGTTTTTCTATACTTTTCGGAATTTTCTTAACTTTATGTTATCAAGCTTTATTATGTACCTATTTCTTATTTTTTATTAATAAATTTATTTTCCATGCCTCATACATCAAAAAAATTAATAAAATAATTAATTTTATTAGTTTTTTATTTTTCCAATTATTTGAGATGCATGGAATTTTTGGATACATTAAGTTTATTTTGAAAATAACAACTTTTTTGAATATAGATTTTAATAGTTTCAGAATTATGATAATTGGAAAAAAGTAATGGATTTTTAAAGGAAAATGTATATCATGAATAGAATGATATCATGAATTTTTAAATGAAAATGGATTTTTAGATTTAGAATATAAAATTTATTATAAAATAAAATTAAAAAATTGTTGTTTTAGAAATTCATGCCTGAAAAGTATAAATAAAATAAATTGGAAAAAATTAATTCTAAATTATAATAATGTGTCATAATTATATCAATATAAAATGGTTTTAAAAAACATTAATAGAAAATAGTTTATTAGAAAAAAATATAAGATAAATCAATTAAATAATAAAAAAATATTTTATAGAGAGATACATAAAAGGATGAAAAAACATATTTTTTATTATTAAAATGATAACTAATTTATTGAAAATATGTGAAAATAAAATTGAAATATATAATATAAATTATTTACCCCTGTTATATTTGGACAAATAATTTAGAAAATTTATATTTTGTGAAGAAATAATAAATCATCACACCAATATTTAAATAAATGTTACATTTTTTACTATAATTTAAATGAAAATGAAACCAGTGAATCCATGTGTATTTTATATATTCTATACAGATCATTTAGAGATCCCCATACCTTTTAATTATCTAATTTTCATGAACCAAGATGACTATTGAATCATCCTTTTTCTTTTAATTTACCTTAGATACATTTTTGGATTCAAATAGACACTTAAATATTCTAGATTACATCAGTGATATGTGGGGTTATCCGAGATGACATGTAACATGGTGAAATTAGGATCCAATCATGTTAATTGGTACAAAACTAATGTCTCTTCAAAATAGAATAATTTGAAATCATTTGCATACTTCCAAATTATACTGAGATGACGAATAGGGTGAAGTTGAATCAATAATCCCTTTTTTCTTTTTATAAATTCACTTTAAGTCAACCTCTATAATTGTTTAAAAATTTGATCCACTCTTCTTGTTGTCTCCAAGGCTTAATTAAATATGTTTAATGTAAAATGAATTATATATTACTATTTATAAGGTTCATCCTTGAAATCTTGATCTTTTCTTTATTCAGATTTTTTTATGACCTGGTTTCTCCACTATAATTCATTTGACTACATTTTAGTTTCTATCTTATGAAAGTTTTAATGAATAATATTCAAAAATATACTATAGATAATGTCCTAAAATATATGGTCTTAAATTAAACATATAATCCACCTACTGATGGGTCATTTGTACTATAATCCATCCAGTTAAAGCCATTTCCTAAAAAGCCTCCTCATACCTCCTGGTGGGATCATTATACTTCCTCCCAAATGTTTTTCAAGGTTACTCCCAAACTCTTCCTTTGAATAGGTCGGTGACTTCTTCTTCACCGGTTGACAATCAACCTTTCTATACCTCAATTTTACTCATCCTCTCTTCGAGATCATTTCATTATCTTTGTCAATATTGTCCTGACTATACAATGTTGCAGGTAGTTGGAATGGGTTCACAGTTCTTACTTTCTTCTAATATTTAACACATCAACATTTATAGTCAATTTATTCTCATTATTCATTGATGTATGTGGAATTACTAAATTTGGTCATTTTATTTTTGTATTGATATTTCATTTTAAATTATTTATTTAACATTATAGGATTTCTTCTTCTCTCAATATGTAGAAGATATATAAAATAATTAGTATTGGGATTTCACATCCTTAATTATATTTACCTAAACATATACATGTACATATAATTGTATATTAGTAATTAGTGAATAATATTATTATTATATTTGAACATGAATTATCCTTAAATAATGGTACCACTCATTTATATTGAGTCAAGGTCCTCAAATATTCTTTAAGACATAGATTGTATCTTATTCTGATATTCAAAATATCAATTATTCCTCTCTAGGAAATCTAAATTATTTTAATCATTTTAAATATTACTCCATGAATAAAAGAATTTATAATATTATACATGTAATGTGATACATTCTATAGGTAATGCCATGTGGTCTACTTCCCACATCAAGGTATTCTCAAAACAATCATCGGTAATGGACTATGTCTTGGTGTTTCCATTTTACATTCATAGACATCCACCGCATATTTTAATATGTCATGCTGGTTTTATAAACATGAAGACTCAGATGAGTCTCTTTATTCCTCAATGAGAATAAATTCACAAGAAACTCTCATCACCACAACATGAATGAATTTTTTTTCTCACATTTAATCGTCTTTCTTGAAACCCTCAACAATATAATGTGGTATTCATTTTTTCATTTTTTTCCACCATGACCCACAAAATTTTTAGAAAAATTCCTATAATTTTTTTTAGTTCTATATTCACTCAATTAATCCACCTTGATGACCCAAATACTCATTTATAATTAACTGTGGTGAGGTCTACATCATTTTTCTCAAATTTTATATTTCCACACATAATTTTCCCTGTTATGGAATGTTTATCCTCATCATCTCATTTCAGTATCTATAGGTCTTCAATATGTTTTATCTAGTAACTATTTTACTTGATCCATAATTATATTTTTTTTATAACATATCTCAAATCAAAAATAGTTTCTATCTCATTTCAATATTTAATCCATGATGAAATATTCAAAAGGCATCATCAAATTTATTCCTCTTTTTGGAATACAAATTTCAAAAAACATGGTATTTTTTATTTATTATATAACATTGAAATTAATATGATCTAGTGAGTTATACTCCCATTATATAGGTGAATATACTTTTTATGAATAAAAACATATATGAAATCTAGTTAATTTATATGAAATAACAAATTCATATATCCAAGGAATATGATGATCAAGGTATATTATTCTCTAAATTCTATCGCTCTAAATTGAAATTCATACACTCAATTCCCTTTACATTTTTTTCTAAAATATCTCAATGTTATAATATGAACTTATATTATCTATATAATATACAAAATGTTACTCCCTATTACATCAATCCTACATTAACCAAAATCTATTCAATCTTATTCTTCTAAATAACTTCCCAAATTCAACCAAATACATCAAAAAAAATCTCTATAGCCTTGAATATCAAGAAAAAATGGATCGTTTCTCCATAGATTTAAATATTCAATCTTCTTTGTTATTAGCTATAAAATTTCATTATTATATCTTGTACAATCATCTTACCCAGCTAGATCAATCACTTATCCAAACTATGGTTCACAACACTAAAAGATTTAGCACTAGATTTACACATTATGAACATCTTAAACATTCATCTCCTATAATGTTAGTTCTTTGGATCTATCCATGAAAATTTCTTCTTGGGAATAAAATTATCTTACTGCATTGTTTACCATATTAATAGTAGAATCTAACTTGTCACCAAAACATATTAGCACTTATTATTAATCTTGGACATAATCCATACTGATAATAAACACAATCCATGCATGGTCATAGAAATATCACCCTTTTTATTTTTTTTTAAAAACTACCAATATCCTCTAGTTTCAATATGTGTTCATTCCATTAATTCACTTACTAAAAATAAATTTAATGGTCTGTGTTGGGTATGGAATCTCACTCATTTCTTCCTTATACTTCTTTAGAAAAGGTAATACGTATATCAACTTATTCTCTTTCTTTACTTGAATATATCATCCCAAATCACTTATGAGAGAACAATATATCACATGATCCTTAGAAATGATCCTCCAGTTGATAGACTATGAGTTTATAAAAGATATATTTATGTATAAAATGATAAAAACTTCACCAATACATAAATGTTGTCTTTAAATAACATTTAGGTGTAACGATCCTAAGATATCTATCATGGAGTTGTAATAACAGATTTATCAAGAAATTTTGATAGCCTCAATATTAAATTTTTAAAAGACTCTCTAGGATTCTAGATTCAATATTGAATTATAATTTTTCATCCTTGGACATGTGTTCTTCTTCTAAGGATATCAAATTCTAATTTATTCATAATGGAAATATATTTCCAATGATGGACCTCCGGCTATTATCCATGAATGATAGTTTCAATATACTCCCCCTCTCTATTTGTTTCTATATATTATATATATGTATAACATATAAAAACAATGGAATAAGGTGGAAATTTTTTAATTAATAGAAAGGGGATTAAGGATTAATGTTACCTCTCGACCAAGGTTTTAATTTCCTTTTAGTTATATCTCATGATGATCTCTTCATAACTCCACTTCTGAATTTCCCATCATCACTCTCCATATGCAGCATGGTGTTCTTTTTTCACTCAAAATTATCCTTCAATAAAATTCATTCATATTGTACAAAATGAATATAGATTTATTCTCTGATATGTTCCTTTTCATTTTCATAATTTTTTGCTATGTTGGAATAATTAATTAAACACCTTTTTAACTCCTTACATCATAACAATTTTCCCACAAATCCCATCCTCTTGTGATTTATCATATTAATATTTAGCATAATAATTTATTTATGTGTTATTAAACTTTATATTTGCATAAGAAAACCCTTTAATAGATTATTCAACTGTCCACATTCTTTTATTTTCTGAAACCATGTCTGTCTGTGGGGCCTTCCTTAATGAATTCAAAATTAAATATTTTTTATTTTTATATTTTTTATTCTCCTATCAGAATTCACCTTATAGGGATTCCCCTTTATTTATAATTTTATTCGAGTAGGGATGTGTTGAGACTATAATTTTGGGCCTTATTCCAAAATAATACTTACCATCATCAGTTTTCTTTTTTGTTTTATCTTTTAGCACATTGATGGGTTTACTTACAAACAAACACTTTGTTGTTTGGTAATTTTACAAAAAAAACACTTTTCAATGGTATTTTCCATTCTAAAATTGTATTCACTACTCTATAATACTGTAGGAAATTTTTTACAACTTTATTTAGATTTAATATCATTATATTATTTTTATAATATATATATTTAAATGAAAATGTCTCATTATCACTTGATAATATATACACAATTTGAACCATTTTCTTACGGTCCATTTTCATTGAAACCATGGATCATTTAGCATGAATCCACATTTTCTCTCATAGTCTTCCCTCATGGAATTTAATGTGTTTTCAAAATTAAGAAATCTATCCTTAAACACATTAATATTTACTTCTTTACTAGCTGAATTTTCATTGTGAACTTCTAATATCTGATCATTTTATGCATTTTTTCACCATGGAAATTTTGATATCCTATTTTATATGAATCTCTTTTAAATATTCAAAAATATTATACATTTCATGTATCTTTCATTTTTTCATAATCTTGGAATTATTCGCAATGTAGGCTACCAGTTAAAGTTTTAATATATTCTCATTTATCCTTCTTATTCCTTCTCATTATTTATTGATAAGTGTATATGATTTCTAATAATATTCATAAGGGTTCTATGATTTGGATAATTTTCCTCATCATCTGACACACTAAATTTTTATTATTCCTCAATTTCTGCTATTCTCATTAAGATTCTTCTACAATTTCTTATGAATTTCTTCTTCATTCCAAAGTTAATTTTTATGATTTTTCTGGATCTACTTTTTTAATAGTCTTCTTGTTCATTGTCACTTTTAGATTCACCAAATTTCTTACTCTTTGGATTGTAAATTAAAAAATTACCATCACCTCAAAAACTAAGTAAATTAACAATAATCATACAATTTTATATAATTTTCCAAAATATAATGTTCTGGAAGATAAAATACTTGACCTCTTATTCCCATTAACTCATTCTTCGTACCTCTCTTTATCCTCATAAAAATATGATAAATTTTCTGTCCTTATTCTCCTTTAAATTGAGTATTTTCAGGGATCTTATTTCAATTTCATCTGTTTATTTATTTTTAAATACTATGGGTTTCTTCATCTTAAAATTTAGAAGTGTATTATTCTACTCATCACGTGAAACATCACCAATTTTTTTAAGTCATATATCTTCAAATCATATATATCTGGGAAATTCCTCATAATATTTTTTTACATTAGTTTAATCATAAAATGAAACTACAAATCCCCTGATATGACTTAAAATTTTATTTAACATTATTAAATAGTCATCATTACTCTAATAATAATCTGTTATGCCATCTTTAAACTTTTCTATACAAATCAATATTTTAGATACCTTAATCGTCACATCTCTTTCATACATACTCTCTAACGATTCTCCAATATCCTTGACATTTTTAATTAAAATTATCTTATTGTGAACTTTATTAGATAGAAATGAAATAATGAATATTAATATTTTCCATATACTTTAAAATTTCACTTTTTTGTATAATTAATGGAAGAACCACCCCCAAGTGTAGTAAATCTCATTTTTACAACATCCCTAATCTCAACACATTATATATATATATATATCATACCATTTGGTTCTTCTACATATAAAAATTTTCTCAATAAAAAATAGGTCCTCTTAATTTATAGTTAGAATTTATATTCTCTTTTATTTTACCATAGTTGAATCATTTAAAGGGGACATTTAATCTGATACAGCATATAATGACATGTTCTAGTGAGAAAACTAAGAGGGGGAGTGGGTGAATTAGTTATCCCTTTTCATTTTTATGAATATGGATTCTTAATAAAACTTATACCTCTAGTAAATTCTTATATCCATTACTCTTATTGTCTCTTAAGGTTAATCTATTTGGAAAAATGTAAATGGAACAATACATAAGTATTTAAAAGGTTTCTCTATGAAATTATACTCTTTTCCAAGTTTGGGTTCTATTCTTGGACCTATCTTCTCAACTATAAATTACATTACTATAGTGTAAAAGAAATATTTAAAAAATATTGATGTGTAGTATCCTAAAATACCCAATATATAATATCTAAAAATATTTTATCTTTATGTGAACATAGAATCCTCCAATCAATGGATAATTTATAGTCACATCCCACTAGTTGAATCCATCTCCCAAAAAGATTCTCAATACCTTCTAGTGGGGTATTTATACTGCCTCCCTATAATTATATAAGTGTCCTCCAAAAATAAACAATTGAACAAGTCTTATGCATCTTCTTTACTATTTTACAATCATAATTGTTTCCATTTTATCCTATACATCATCACTTCTTAAGGATAATTTTTCCTAGCTCAATATTTTCCTAGTGATGAAATCTTATTATTAGAAGGAAAGAGTTCCTACTTCTCACTTATTTCTCGACTTCAACACAAAATTATTTTTGTAATCCTTATTTTCAATCTATTTAAATGTAATTTTAATTCTTGAGTGTGATCAGATTAATTTTATTTTCCTTCTTTAATGTATATCTATTTTTTAATATCATCGGCTTTTTTATTTTCTCAATATAAAGAGAATGTATAAAAGAATAAATATATCGTTTTGTGATGCTTCATTTTATTAACATAAATATATATATATATATATATATATTCATGGAATTATTCTAAATATTTTTAAAATATTACATCCATAAATTTTTAAAAGGACTGATATCTTCTTAAATATAAAGAATTTATTATTATATGTTAACTCACTCAAGCCTCTAATTAAAATCGAGTTAAGGTCATAAAATATTCCATAGTGCTCAAATTTTTAAAATTAATATTATATTTAAACTGTAACATATTTTGTTCCATAAAATCCACACTATTTAAAAAAATAAATCTTCCTCCAAGTATTCATGAATGTATCTAATGTTGCGGGGAACTTGAGATATGGGGTGTAAAACTACTCATGATGGACTTATAAAATCAAGGGATTCATAATAAAATTATTTTTAATGGGTCATAGAATAGTCCTTTCCATTTTAGATTCCTAAACATCACTATATCCTTTACCACAATGTGGCCTTTTTTCTCACAATATTTATAAAACATAGAGACTAATATGAGTCTCTTTATAATTCATATAAATTTTACTCTTGTACATATCGTTAAGAGGTGTCTCGTGCATTGTATTTTGTATTTAGGTTCCCCATAACCTAAATGAGAATTACGCATGATTTTAATGATGATAGAAGACTTAGATCTCTTGTATAGACAACTTGTAATTGTTTTGAACATATGAGTTCTTGGTGACATTCTAAAAGGTTCAAACCCTAAGTGTATCTAATTAAAATATTAATTCATGGGAGACTATGGTGTAGTCAACTTATGTGATGATAATGATGGAAATGATGATGGAGAAGATGATTGTTTGGGACACATTCCCATTGATTCATGAATCATGATTTTTTACCCGTATTACTTCATTCCAAAGGGGGTGGCCTTTGCCACCATGGTTGGTGATGTCATCTCCCTGATCAAAATGGGATGATGGGATTTTGGTTTATCATTCTACGGATTCCTCCTTAGAAATTGTTTCCTAGTCTGGGTCTCCCTCAAATATTTTATTTATGTTCTTGAAACTAATTCCCAATTCCATCTCAAGGTGGATACCAGTTAACTACATAGCATCTGTCTGGATTGGGTCATAGCTTACAGTTGGAGTTGATGGTAAAGTTATAGATGTTTGAGTATTTATAAACATTATATATGTGGGGAAAATATAATTCCATCCCCTTTAAATGATGTAGTAATCCCATGTGTGAGTCATCTTATACATGGAACCCAAGGAATCTTGCGTAGGCTATAATGTAGTTGATTTCAGGATCATAAGATGTTTTTGGTGTTTTAATTCATGTATCTCATGTTTGTTGTATATGGTAGATATTTTCGGTGGGTAAAAAGATTAATGTTTTATGGAGATAGGTATTTCATGAGTTTAATTTCTTATTGGGATAGGTCGGTCACATGTTTAATTACTTATGGGGAAATTTAGGTCACGGGGTTAATGTCTTATAGAGACAGGTGTTCAATGTGTTCCCCTGAGGAAAATGGTCACACCTTGGTGTTTGGGGGTGGAAAGAAAGAGAGTGTCCCCCCATGGGGGGAGATGATCACACATCAGTTTTCAATGTGTTCCCATAGGGAATATATCAAACATTAGGACATGATGGTAATTATAACAATAATATTCCCCAATAAAGGGAGGTGATCACACCTCATAATTATATCCTTCCAAAGATAAGACACACTAATTTTATGGGAGTTATGAGATGTTGGTATTGAACCATAAGGAGGTAACCTATGTTTACATATAGGTCAATATTGTAGCAAATTTAGGTGTTTGACATACCCTATTATTATACAGGTATCAAAACCCACATAGTTTATTGTAGTAGTTTAAGTTCATGTGGTAGGATAAGTCCATGAAATTTAATTTCATGTGGTAAGGATGACCATGTCATAGATGGAGCCATAATGAAGGATGGTTTGGGTCATATGCATGAAATTTTATTGGTTGTTTTAGGGTTTTGACCTTGGTGTGTAATTTCATTTCAGATGGTGTTAATATTATAAATATGGGCTACCCTAGTTTTGGGGAACTGTGGGGGGGGGGGGGGATTATGCATGTGAACTTCCCTAGTGTTGGATGATAGTGAGGGGATTATGCATGTGAGCTACCCAAGATCTTGGGGGTCTCATTTTAGTTGTGAGGTTTCATCCCAAGCAAGGAGTTTCATCCCAAGAATGGAGTTTCATCCCATTGTGGGGTGACATTGTGGAATCACATGATAATCCTACAAGGTTCATCTTGTGTTCATCATATAGGTTAAGAATATATTTTTTCATCACATAATGAGGAATTTTTCCTGCATTTTAACATTGTATGACTAGGAAATTTGGAAGTGGAATTTTATGTCAAGTACCATAGACATTTTCAATGCCCAAAACATTGGATACACATTCTAATTAGTAGTGGAAGATATGGTATAGAGCATCTATGTTGGTAAAGGTGGAAATTTTTTCTTTGATGATTCCACCATCATGGAT
The DNA here is from genome assembly GCA_963277665.1 of Viscum album. Lineage (NCBI taxonomy): Eukaryota > Viridiplantae > Streptophyta > Magnoliopsida > Santalales > Viscaceae > Viscum > Viscum album. Next base: position 1,376,540,163 of record OY728147.1, on the reverse strand, counting down.
TACACAACTACTACTCATGCACCTCTGGTTGGGTAATAGTGTAAATTCTATCCTATAGCAGTTTCAATGTGGGATCCTTATGTTAGGGTGTCTATTCATTGGATCAAGAGGAATTAGGGTACATATTTATAGATGGAAAAGACAAAGTAATGGTTCAGTCTATTATTAATCAAATTTTGGTGGACACCAGGGTTTATTATATTGATTCCATGGGAATTTTAGGTTCGAATGAACTGGTTTGGGATGGATATAGGATCTCTAGGTACTCATGAATGATTGTTTTCTATGAGTAGGCACCATAGTGAGGTCTTGTGGATGGGTTTTGAAATGTTTGTGTTTTGAAAAGGATGGAGGAATCATGATAGAAAATGTTCTCGTGAAGGTTGCATTCTATGAAAAGAATAAGGGTCTTAGGAACGTGTATCTTTCATGAAATATTGTGACCCTTCCTCAATGTAAATTCCTGGTTCCCATTGGGTTTATTTTCTAATGGATAATTACCACACTATACCCCAAGAGATGTAAATCGATTTCTTCTTACAATAGGACCATATACCTTCAGGAAAGGAATCTATACCATGGTTCAATGTTCTCAAGAACCCGTGGGATAATTTTTTATGAAATATGGGTACCACTTGTAATACATCTTCTCTTTTTATTGTGGAAGATAAAGATTTTTAAATTTTGATCCTTTTTCAAAAGATAAAAGTTTGTGTACCTTTAAATATCATATGTAGTAAGGTATTGATAAGCCTATTAGAGGAAAGGGTATCAATTTAAAAATATATATAACAAACATAGTATATGATTATGAATTTCCCTGTGAAATTAGAATTCCAAAAATAGACATTGGGTGATTGTTAACACCTCAACCTATACATGTTTGGGTTAATTTCATGAAAAACATATTTTATATGGAGGTTACCACCTCATGATACACCTAGTCGGTGATCTTTGTGAGGAACTACCATTCCTGATGGTTTTAAACATCATGAACATAGACACCTAAGTGGGTTTTTTAACCATTTCAGGTTGTATTTTAGTTGAATTGGACATTCCTTTCTCAACCTCTCCCATGACATTTATATTTTGGTATCAAATAATCCAACCCCTCCTAATGCGATTTGATGATGTATAGAAGGGTTAGATTCTAATGGGAAACTACTCAAAATTAGTGATCTGGGATCCCTATTAATTAAACTTTTCTGAAACAAATTTCTATAAATAGAGGTGGGGTTCCATTTGGGGACCACTAAGTTTTCTAAAAATGTAGTCAAGTTATCTCCTTTCAAAAACATAAAGATTTTGTGATAAATTTGGGATTTTGATCCTCACTACTCATAAAACATTCTTATTTTGTGAACTATACTTTCAAAAATATAATTTTTTGAATCTTGAAATCTTTCATGAACTATATTTTCATAAACTATCTTTCATGAACACATCGATGAATAATTTCGATGTCTTGGAGAAAACATTTAGAAGGTTTTTCGATTTGTTATAACTGTTAGAGATATATGATCAGGAACCTCGTGATTAGGGATATATTATAGAGTTAATTGGATCATGATATAATTATTGTATTACTAATGGAGGTTCAATAATAATACTCATTATGAAAGAGGCTACCATTATTTAGATTTGGACTATGGGGTGATGTGTTCATAACATTTCTAATTAGGATATACCCACTTACTGGTTCATGAGAATGTATTGGATGAACTAATGAGAGAGGTATGTGTGGGAAAACATTATGAAGGTCCACACATTTCTCACCGCTCACACATTATGCAATAATTTGAACAAAAAAATTTGAGAGGTTTTGCCTAAGGAGATGTCCCCTCTTCAATACCAGAGAATTATTAAGACAATTCTGATGAAAAATCTACATGGATTGACTAATGATTGGGATTTGTTCCCAAGTATAAATTTCATTGTTTAATAGGATTAGGAATACTATGTATGGTAGTCCGGTCATATATTTTAGGTGAAACTAAAATGGGATGGGATTTTTGAGGCAGTATGGTCCTCAGAGCTCCATGTCTACCATCACTGGGACATAATGCCATAACTTCTAAGCAGGAATACACTAGGGACCAATAAGTTTCACCTAAATCATGGGGAAGATGGAATTGGTTTATAAAAAACACCACCACGTTATGGTTTTCCTCATCCAAGGTGGTATTTTTTTATGAATTTCCATCAACTGATGAAGTTTCTAATGACCAAGATCAGATGTGGCAATTTTAAGGGTTTGGTTATGCTTGGTACATGAAGAAAAAAAGAGACAAGTAGGGTATGAAAGAAATTAATTCAAGTAGAGGTTTATTTTTTTCTTGAATGATCACATGGATAAGAGTATAGGGGGGATGGTCTAATGTCCAAAATTGTCAATGCGAGGAAAGGAACATTCATACTAGTAACATTTAGAGGGGAACCAATGTAAATTATGGTGACATAATGTGAAGCTTGAGGATCCCATTTTTTGGATTGAATGGTTTATTGTTTCATTTATCAACAGGTGGATGATCGTAGTTTGGGATGATCTCATTGGGGTGTATCCAAGCACCATTTGCATGGTGGTGATTTTGGAGATGGGGTTGTGCATTAACATAGTAATCCCAGTGCTACATAAATTATATAAGGTGTCATGACACATCAATTAGTGGAAGTCTCCCTATCATGTGTGTGTTCCCTTACAATTCTTGTATTGTGGGTATTTACAAATATAGAGGAATATGAATACCCAAGACTAATATATCTTCTAAAAATTAATTTATATCCATTTATCCTCAAAATCATTAGGAGTTGATCTCTTTACATGGGTTAATTAAATGTGTTAGAAAGGATTGGGATGGTACGATGCATCATCTTTCACCCATTTTCCCTTTCTATGAAAATGGTGATCGATAATGGGAAAGGTACAATAGAGAAGTTTTTATACCTCCTGGAATTTTTAGGTGGGGTATTCATTTCTATCATAGACTATATAGTGTTTTGAAATCCATACACCACACACTTTTTCACACGTAATTTCAGGACCCCCATCTGCTCACCCTAAATGTGTATATGGGGTATGTATAGAGTTCCATCCCTCAGTTATCTGGTAGATATGATACACATATTTTTTTTTATGATGTATGTGAGAGAAATAAGATTCCACCACATACTATTTTTTATTATCTCATCCATGAATATGAACAGAGCTAGGGGAACTTATCTTGGGGACATGATGAGGAGAGCGGTGACTTTGTTAGATGTTGAATAAGGGGTACCAAAACCATAGGGTTAGGTAAATGTAATGTTAAGGGAATACTGATGAGGCATAGATGGTTCAGAAGGAAGAATAGTGGCTATAGATCTATTAATGTATGGTCTTACATAGTTGGTGGCTTTAGGGAGTGGAGAAGTAAAAAAACCAATACTCTTAAGAAAGTGTCCTTAGTAGAAATTTAAACCCTTTTTAGTGACTCAAATTTCATGAGGATCGGTCATGGGGAAGATATTTCATCACATAGATATCCTCAATGATTATGTCTTCCCAAATGCCTATGAGATATGGAAATTTTCCTAAAAACTCAACTCGCTCAATGATTTGTGGCAGTTTTTTCACCATGAGGATAAACACCTTTCTATACTAGGCTATGCCAGGGGTATGTTTCGAGTACTCTTGAGCCAAGGAGAGGTGGTATATCATGGAATTAGAAGACCTGGTTTATTCCCATATTATGGATTTCCCCCTCACTACTTAGCAGAAAGTGTAATGGGTATGGAGTCCCCATATATCTCTTAGTCGTTCAGCTAGCCACGAGTACACCTAGCTAAGAGGGGTTGGATGAGGAAGAATCCTAGTAAAATGATTCAAATTTTTCTCTCTAAATGATATATATGTTTATGTTGATTTGGTGAATCTTTTGATCTTGTGTGTCTTGGATACTACCAAACCTCTAGATTTATTCCTAAATACATTTTCACTTGTCCAGGAATTAGTGAGCACATAGAAGGGTGAGGTTCACAATGAACCTCAAGAAAAGGAAGAATAAGTATCCCCAACTCTTGAAGGGGTGGGTGGAAGGACTCCCCCAAATTGTTTGGGCAAAGGTGGACAACCATATTTTTTTGAAGTGGTTCCTATGACTGAGGTGATGGATCAAAAGTCCCAGGTGATTCTCAGTAACGAATATTTCCTCTTGTGGTCTTAAGGATATAATTTTTGAAATTGTGCATATTTTTTTTTCTTTTGAAAAAAGTTACCACATCTATCCTTAGGGGAACATTCAATAGTTGATGATATAGTTACTAGGGAAATTTTTTCAATGAAGGGATTGTCAATGGACCATGCTGAGTTGGTGGCTAGTCATTAAAACTCATATATTTTTTCCTCTTATTACCCCTCCCACTTTTTATAGATTTAATTATACTAAACTTGTGTTTTTCTTGTAGTTAAAACTATGATGGGAGTTCATCCAACAATGGTTATTACTGATGTAATGGAGCATTTAACCAAGATAGTGATGGATAATTATATGGTTCCACTAGAGATTTTCAAGGCTATGACATCATCATAAGTGGTCGAGGAGGATATTGTGGTTGGGATAACCACATAGATGCTATAGGTGGAAGATTCTTGAGGAAAATCCTCATTATAAGTGTCCAAAATAATTCCACTAACAGAGGTGGTTGAGGAGTCTATGATTTCTGATCCAACCTTGATGGTTCTATAAGATTTTTGAGGGGATCTCATTATAGATGAAAGATCTGGAGAGAATATGTTTCCCCTAGAAATGGGGATTGGCCCACATGAAGAAATTCCTATGGATGATATTTCCATTGATGTGTTGGTCATCTTCCTTAAATATTTTCCCACACTTCTTGGGTAATTAGAGGACACCAGTTCTAACTTTTTAGAGGATAATTGGGTCCTCTAACAATGGGTGTGGATGAGTGATAAAAATTTCATGACTAGCATAGTACTATTTGATTTTCCAAATCAGATGGGATCTCTCTACCATTGGTCGGTCAGCTCGGGGACTAGCGAAGTGGATTATATTGGAATCCATGCACAAAATTTTTATTTTCACTTTTAACATTCTTGTGTTGAGTGGTAGTATTATGAATTTTCTTAGTATAGGAAGAAGTGTGAGGGAACCAAGGAACTCTAGGTGGAAAATAAGTAGATTTCTCTACCGGAAGATCATGCATGACATCATGCAACCATTGTTAATTATCAAGTAGATATCATCATCCTATTAAGGACTCGGTTGGTGGTGGATGAGTCAAGGGCCATGGAGATGGCATCTTTGGTTAATGAGTTCCAATCCAAGAATAACACGACATGAATTTATGCCAAAAAATTTTGTTTCTTGGACAAGGAATATGATATGGAGATTACTGGGTGACAACATGGATTGGAGGCTACTTATTAAAGGTCAGTCAAGTTATAATGATCAATCACCAGGGGTGAGCATTAGAGAGTTTCATATTGTTTGTAATAAAGGAGATGATCTAGTGTGTGGATAACAGTCCCTGAATTTTTGAAGTTTGTTTTTAATTTCTTATATCCCTAAATTAGATCTATTTGTTGCATATATGATCATGTTAATAAGAAAAAACAATATATACCTAATCCCACATGAGTCAAGAGAAATGTGGGAAACAAGTTAAAACATAATATTACTCATTTATATGAGAGTTTCATAATAGGGATGAACACTTAGGCCCTAAATTATTTATTATCCACCTGGAGAATCCTGATGAGAAAATATTTGGTAAGATAATGGGACTCTCTACACAGTTGACTTGAATTATCAATGTGAACAATGAAAAATGGGGTAATGATAGGGAAATTTAATTCTTTAAGACCAAAATGGATTGATGAAAGTGAATAAGGATAACCATGATCTTGAACAGAAATCGGGTGACATGACGATATATGATAAAGGTTGAAAATGTTAAAAACATAGTTTCCAATATAGTTCCATCAAGAATGGGAATAGAAAAATGGGTGTTTATTGTTTAAAATTTTAAAAACACAAGAGATATTCAAAAATAAGAAGCCTTTTATAGTGTGTGCCCAGGACAGTAGGTGATCTAGTGTAGCAAGGAACCATTATCATTTAGGGGCCCATTCATATGTGAAACATGATGTGAATCCAAATTATGGAAGCTAAAAATAGTGTTGGTGAAATAAAGGAATGTTCAAATTAATTTCAAAACTCTCAAGATTATTCTATTATGTTTCTTAGTACATTGAGTTAGCATATCCGTTTGAATAAATTCTATACATATCTTCCACAGTGATAATCATTTAAGATGTTTGGTGACAGTTAAAGAACATCAATGATGTGATAAGTGACTAGTTCCGAATGACATAACATGAATATATATAGAGGGACTAAGATGTTTTTTTAGTTTTAAATCATTCCATGAAGAATAATGGAGTTCTGTTGAACACCTTCCCACAAGGATGTTTACGTCTTCTTTTAATGTTCTGCGGTGACAAAAATATGTCGCACAGTTTCATGTCATGTGATTAGGATTTTCATAGAAAATATTATCATCTAGAAACTAGGATGTGTGAAACGATGTGAGTAAATCCTTCCTAGTTAGCTAGTGGGATATACAAATTGGAATCATAATTTATTTCCCCTTATAAATGAGCTCATGAAGAAAACAATGATATAATTTTACTCTAAATTTATCTTGAAACAATGGGGTATAATAATCATATCCTGGTTTTTTCTAGCTTTCATGGTGGGTCCTACTTTTTTTTATCATTTTTTATTTATTCCCTAATATTTACCCAAGTTACAGGAGTTGATTGGCAGATGGGAGTCTATCTTTTATTCATGTTGTCTTTATGGTTTTTCAACTTGAAATACATATTCAACTCTTTCCTAATGTATTTTAATGTCATGTATGTTGGACTAGGGTCTCTAGTTTAATTTCATATATCTTAGACCAGTAATTGAAAATAGTTTAATATTGTAATTTTTGGACTATGATTTATTCCATTTTAAGGACATGTAGATTGGACCAATAAGGGCATGTCATAATGGAGTGTGAGTTTACCATGAAACGGTGGTAACTTGATGTTTACTAATGGCTAAGGGAACATGGTTCCACATGTTACACCCCCAATATTAATTTCACGCAATTTAATTTTTTAATACTTGTACTTGGTTTAGTATTTTATTGTCATAGAGTTCAGACCAAGAAGTTACAAATATTTTAATGTCATAATTCTTAGACAATGTTGAGATAATACGTGGTGTTTTGGATGGTATAAGGGGAGGGTTAACCCCATCATGAAAAGATAAGGGACATTATTTTCCTTAGGAACTAGAGGAATGTAAAATAAAATGAAAATTTCGGATAAAAGTGGAGAATTACACAAATTTTATTGGCATTATGCTCGGATAAGAGAGGGTTGAACATCTCAAAAGAATGTTCATGGCACATAAGAGAGGTAATACCATGTGAATTTACAGCTAAGGAGGCTTGCTACCACATGGAACATTCCCAGTGTGACTCGCATGTTGTTTTAAAATCGTTATTCTTGGACTTAGGCTCCTAGGATGTGGTTATAGAGTTCATACCAATGTGCGACACTCATTTTAAGTGGCACCTATACATCTCAAAATTTCATAAGAAAATTCCTTCCCAATTCCTAAGGCCACATGAGCCATGATCTGTGTGAGAAAAAATAAATGGTATGAATTTAACATTTTTATATGGGAGATCATAATAAGGGGAAAAGTAAGCTGACTTACATAGTTATCATATATGAGTTTGTGATAGAAAAATACACAAGTTTATATAGTTCCTACTAGAGAAAAATCAGGTGGAAAGGAAGGTAAATAGTGAATTAAAAAAAATATTAAATAAGGGTGACTAATTTGAAGGAAACACTAATGACTATGTCTGAATCACATGTTATATGGTTGCACCGGTCAAGGATGGGATTTTAAGATGAGGGTCATCCATTAACTATGTTTGTAACACGAGACCTGCCAAAAAGTCAACAAAGATTCTTTAGGATGTGTGCCTAGGATTGTAGATGATATAGTACGTCCAAACATGTTTACTATTAGGTGTGTATATTTGAAGAAGGATGAATGTTGAGGATCCAGATCAAAGGGAGAACAATGTGTAAAAGGGAAAGTCGAGAATTTACTATGGGACCATGGATTTGGAGAACACTCCAACCTATGCTCAAAAATGTTAGGGGTGAGCATAACATTTGGAAATTATTAAGCCCCATTCTAATAGGTAAAAGGCCCCAAAACAAGTTATTGGTTGATCTAGAACTAGGATTATAAATTCGGGTATAAATATATGGCATGTGGGAATGGGTATTAAGACACACATTGTTCTGGAATGCAGCTTAGAAGGTGACCAATGCTATAAGTATGGTGTCTTCTATGAATAAGATGATAAAGATCCCATAGTTATCTAATGAGGCATCCCACTTTTATGACATAATAGGGTAAGGATATATTATAATGTCATGTACTATGGAAATTGGTCTGGTTCTTCTCATTATTTGCATATAAGGAATCCCATGTTTGTTAAATTGGGTAAGGATATATTTTAATATTGTTTGTTGAGGAAGTGTGTTTTTTTCATATCAAATTTATCATTTGAGCCATCCTATTCTCACCACATATGGAATGGCTAAAGTTTAACATCTTGTGTTGAGGACATAAGTGTTGGCCATCCCATATTTTTATATGATGCATCCTTTGTTAAACAAATAGGTTAAGTCTACAGTTTAATGTCGTGGGATGAAGCTTTTTATTTTTTGTTCATCATATATTTTTCATATGAGGAGTCTTATATTCATCAAATAGGGATAGGATTGAATTTAATAACATTTTTTGAGGATTTTTTATTTATTTTTTCATCTAATATTTCTCATATGAGGCATCCTAGGTTCATCAAATAGGGTAAGGCTATATATTAACATCTTGTGATGATGAAGTTTATTTTTTATTCATATAATATTTATCATATGATTCATCATATGTTCATCACATAGGGTAATTCTATTGTTTAACATCATGTGTTTAGGACATTGGGTTGTGTATTTATAAGTTATACTACTTGAACTAAGGATGTTTCTTTTTTATGTTGATAGAACTCAGAATATATGGTGTGGGTGTTTTAAAGAGGCTTGTATGAAAAAATATAGTTAAAACTCAAAGTGAATGGAGGTATAAGGGGATCATTTTCCATAAAAAACTTCAAATTCAAACTATACATAGGTTGAAATAATTATACTAAGGGGGAATTCGCTATAGTGAGTTGATAGTGGGCGATACACCTAAGATATGAAATTTAGGTGTCGCTACATATCCAATGGAAATGGAAATCAAGACACATGTAGTTTTAGATTGTGTCTTGATAGCTTACCAATGTCAGAAACGTGGAATCCTATTGAGTGATGATGTTATGAAAAAAAGGGAATTAGTTTTTTAAAATAGAATAGGTGAAGAAATATATGCAAATAAGGGGATACATGGGGCTAGATTCACATATTTTGAGGTTATAATAATTAAACATGATTGGGGGTATGTACGTCAAGGATGTTTAGGTGGAATAAAAGAGATAGAACCCATTGTGAAAAAGGCTCTAAGGGGGACCTACACCATATGAAGATATCATAAAACAAGTTAAACTTAGTTTAAGTTCACGAGACCTGGACCAAGGGGAGTCCCAAAAATAGGTTGATATTGAGCCTAGGCCTAGGATGTTAGATCTATGAGTCCTTACATATCCCTTTAGACATGGTAATCAAGTCATATATAGTTCTGGGACATGGTGTGGTGGGAGACCGATGCGAGGAGGGTGACATCCTCACTATCAAGGATGATAAATCATCTCATAGTTATCATATGGTTCATATTATGTTCATCACATTGGGTGAGGCTATAGTTTAACATCATGTGTTGAGGATGTAGGTTTTTGGTCATCCCATATTTTTTATATGAGGCATCCTATGTCTATCTCAAAGGGTGAGTATATATTTTAACCTCATGTGATGAAGAGATACATTTTTTTGTTCATTTAATATTTATCATATGAGGCATCCTATGTTCATAACATAGGTAAAGGATATAGTTTTACATGTTTTGATAAGGGTATTGGATTTTGTCATACCACATTAATCCTATGAGTCATCCTAGGTTCATCATAGAGGGTAAGGCTATATTTTAATTACATATATTAATGATGTTCATTTTTTCATCTCATATTTATCATATGAGGCAACCTATGTTCATCACATAGGTTATGGCTATAGTTTAATTACATGTACTGAGGATGTTAGATTTGGTAATCCCATACATTTCAAATGAGGCATCCTATGACCATCACTTAAGATAATGCTATAGTTTAACATCTTTTTCTAAGGATATTGGGATTCGTAGCTTTAATTCTTACGTCGTGGACTATGGTTTATACTATTCTTTAGTCGTAGATCTCTGACCATGTGGGATGCATCTATTTTAAGTTTAGAGAGCTTGGACTATGGTGGTTCATGCATAGTACCTATTAAGGAATCCTTTGTTATTAGGAGGTGTAATATGCTCCATTCTGATGGGGATCAATGAGTTTGTACCATTTGTAAATATTTTTTGTTTAATATAACATCCTTATCATTTGGATTCTATATTTGGGGACTTTTTCTGGGTGTTATCAATGTTTTACAGGCCAATTCCATGTCACCTTAAAGGATATAGTAGAGGTGGACCTTCTTGTTGAATGCTCACACTACCCTATTTTGGGGCCTCTCTGGGTTATACAATGCATCAAGCCTCTTTTCATCAATAACATCTAAAAAATATAGATATAAATCCTCTACATTTTCTAGAACATTGTGGTCATGAATGTCCATTCATAGTGATGGAAAATAGTCCTCCATAGGTAAAACTACCTCAGTTTCTTACACCAGAGAGTATAGGGTTACTTGTGTGAAACATTGAGTTATCCTTTGATAGGAAAAGAGGAAATTGGGGAGTTTATCATGAAATGCCTTTTTATTATGGCCCAAAATCTTCCATAGAATGTTAAGGAGGATTTTTTTAAATACCTTGATCTATCAATTTTCGTACGTGTGGTAATGGAAAGTGTTATTAGACCAGATGTTGTATATGGACTATAATTAAATTAGATAGGTATCCTAGAGGTTATTTACATTTTCCCTAAGAATTTTTTGAGGAACCCCAAACCATTAAATGATGTGTGAGTTCATGAACTCAATTAAATTTTAGTTTTTATCTTATTTATAGGGAATTTCTTCTACCTACAATGAAAATATTTTTTTTTCTATTTGAATGAATATGCACTATCGGGAAATTTTTGTTACATAAGGAACCACAATATTGATTCCCAAAACTGTGAAGGGACAATAGTAATTGGTATTTTGGAGAATATCTAGTGGTTGATGAAAAGAATTGACATGGGTCTGGCACACATGAAATGTTTTTGTGAACTCAATGTAGTTGTGAACCATGATGGGCCAAATGTAACTAGACTCATAATTTTGTAGGATATCTGAAATCCTATATTATGGTCTTCAGATGACATTACATGGGCTTCTTGTATAACTTGTGGTATAATCATCACTTGGATACAATGTATAATAATTATATCTAACACGAAATTATAGATAGTCTACTTAGAGTTAGGGCCACTCTGGCGGATGAATTATGTTTCACACCAGTTGATTCACTCTTTCTCATCATGGCCTAATAGGATAGTTTCATGTTGGATATACTCAACAATTTTTTTCACCCAATTAGGCATTTCCTTTACAATAGGTATATATGAGGTCCCTAGTGTCAAAATTCAAGTATCTAGCTGAGATTCATATTGGTTTAAATCATCTAAATTGGTAGGGGTGATGACCCTTTGGTGTTCGATATAATGTCCAAGTCATCCTAGTCAGGAACTAAAAGGCATGTATCCAGGATTTCTAATGAATTTTATCAACCATTTTCTGACCATATAATATGAGTCAACTTTGGTTGGGAAGGGAATTGGGCCATAAACTAACATGTTTGTTTTTTAAGGGGTACAATTTCATTCTTTCTAATAATGTAGTGACCCTTGATCTTCTTGATGGACACTTCCGAGTCTCCATTCTCATGTTAATAGGGGACATCATTCTCTAGGGAAATCTCAATACCAAAAATAAATTACTGATACTCTTCCTCATTTTTAGTGCATCCTTCTAATAATATGAACAATTATGGTATGATTACATTTTTAGGAGTGATGAAGATGATCCATAGTCCTTACCTATTTACTTTGTGGTTATTGAACCTTATTTCAATTGAAATTCTAGATGATCCATCGAAATGAATATTCTAACATGGTGCAACCTGATCTACTAAGATAATGGAATTCATTTTTGGAAACAATATCCTGGGGGAGTTCCTCAGGAATCAGATGCATAGAAAAAATTATTCCAAATAATTTCCCTTAATATATTTATATAGTAAAACCTGATTTCAAACTATTAAAGGATTATATCACAATTTTCTAATCACCCTTTCAACATGGGGAATTTGAGGATATATTCCAGCAGGTTAACACAAAACAACAACTATATCTTATTTTTATTTATGTAATTCTAAAATTTCTATACTATAATGACTAGATTTAGGAAACTATTATAAATGGGGGAGTATCTTGTCTCTGTTTCAATATAAACGTGGTTGAGAAAATATATAATTTATTTACATCCTTCATTGTACTTTTGGGATAGAAGGGAACTATGGGACCATTCTAAAGTGGCCATGTATATGACTGGTAGAATTATTGAGAAGGGTTGTATAAAAAATGGACGTTATGGTTGATAAAACTTAACATCAAAAAATGTGGTATGTAATTACTCATCCTACTGCTAAGTGGTTCCTTTATTTATGACCCTTGATAAATGATAATACTTTCCATAAAGATTTTCAATAAATCCTAACATATAGACTAAGTCGCCTTGGGGGACTCAAAACCCTTAGAGGTTACTTTGAGGATGTATTTAGTTGATATCCTTGATTTTCTACAGATCAATCTTGATTCCTATATATATGATAATGAATATGTGATACTTTCCCAAATTAATCATAAATGAACACTTAAAAGGGTTCATTTTATAGTTTTGGGAATCGAGGTTGGCAAAAAAATTCTCAAGATCTTTGAGATTGTCCTAGATATGGAAATATTCAAACACCAGATAATCTATATAACACTCCACTAACATCCTGAGGAGTCGTTTAGATATATGGTGCATGGAACACTGGTAAGTGTCTCCAACGTTTTTCATGAATAAAGGCATTACCATGTAGAAAAAAGATCCCTATGGTTTTCTAAAGGAATTGGAATCCTCATCCTTAGGGGCCATTCAGGTATGATTATACCCTGAGTATCCATCCATTAAAGAGAGTTATAATAGTCCAACAATAGAATCAATCAATATATTTATCACTAGAATGGTAAATTCATCCTTTGGACAAATTTTGTTGTGGTTCTAGAAGTTAATAGCGACTCTGATCGATCAATTTTTCATTCTGACTTGGATAATATTGGCCAGACATTTGGGGTACTGTACCAATATAACGAAGTCATAGATAATATTCTTATTGACTTTAGCCTTGATCTCGGAACCATGTGAGTTATGCATAATTATAAGTGACTATTTAAAACCACAGTGACCCACCAAGAGGCTAAGATGATGGAAATAAATTTATGGATCAAGACCAAGCTTTTGGCTATATCTCCAACAAAATATATCATGATTTTTTTCATGAAGATTTTATATCATTGTTTTTCATCTAGATACATGGATTCACTGATCAATATTACAATGGAATCTTTATTAGTGTTAATATTTACATGAGTCAACTCATTAATGGCGGTGAAGCCATCCTTTTCAAATTATGGAGGTGAATTGTCCAAATCCTCTTTATCATTTGATATATAATGGTAAGAGGGGAAATTTAATTCTCTTGAGAATTTATATCCTGGTATAGAATCAGAACCCAATATGATGGGGGAACATACTTCAATAATATACTCTTTCTCCAAGGATATTGCAGCAAGAAAGGCTAACAAAGAAATCTCATGGAGTTTCTACCCATGAGGTACACTCCTGATATCAAAAAATTAAAATTCGTTGGCTTATATCGAGTCGAGCTCACTTCTTAAAATAAACTGGTATATTTTTGATCAATGTCTATGTGGTGAAATTTCCAATACTTTACAGGGGTAATTCCATATGAAACTCCTCTGGTCAATCTCGTGTAGTAGTACAAGATAATCTATGTGCACTATTTATTCTTTGGGACTATTAAACACCCTCCCAGGTCCAATGTCAAGGGTTTCAGCTGATGGATTGGGAGGACAAATAGGTATTTCATGTTGGCCCAGGTATCTATTATAGTGATTGTCTAGTCATTTGGGGTGTTGATACACATGATCTTATCCATATGGGGTGGTTTTACTTAACTTTTTTAGTACTCAACATCTAGGTAATGGGAATCACAATATTTAAATCGAAAAGAATCTACATATAGTACCCGTAATCAGTCATTAACGGAGTATTTTAGGCACTTTTGGTATGAAGAAGGGACCACTTTGTGTAGATAGATCCAAGAGTTTTAAGTATAGAATTTTATGTTTTATCCTATAAGACCACTATAAATTTATTTTTTATACTAGGCCTTAAAAATTCATTCTTTAAATTAATTTTTCTATTTGGTTTATTCTTTCTCTTATTAAACACATGAATTTTTATGTTAGACATGATCTTATACTCTTCCTTGATCCCTGGAATGAGGAGTATTTGTGTTGGGATAATATTTATCTCAGAGCTAGCATCCACTGGGAAGTGGTGGATTTAAACACCATTTTAATTGGACTGTGATATACAATGGGTGTATATTCCCCTGAAAATTATATTCCTCATCTTATTTAGAAGAAAAAATGATGTTCTGTCAAACCTCTTATTTGGATTCTTCTCCATAATAAGCCTCTTCATTAGATAACTTAGTCTCAAACTGAAGGGTTCTATTCAAGGATTTGATAGAGCCATGCACATGTCCTTTGAAAGGTGGATCACCTCAAGGATTTAGCGCATCACTGGTATAATGGAATGTTTTCTTAGCACATCGTACTTCTATTCTAGGGGAATATTTGTTCTTGTAGAGGGTTGTTCTTTAGTAGGGAGAGTAGCAGGCACTGTTGACTGAGGGTCTTTTTCATGGCTAATGCAAGATATATTCTTTTGTTAGATAGTTTTTATACTCTTATCATATAGTATCTAGCCATGGTATGGATGTGGTTGGGATTTGGATGGGTCGGCTGATCATGGTGTGGTCGTAGGTATGTCACATAGTCAACCACTACATTTCTCTATAGAGGCATACTTGATGAATAAGATCAGGAGGGTTATTCTTTTTGATCTCTATTTGAGGGATATTTTCTAGTATTAGGGAAAATAATATCATTGTTTAATGGCCCATCATAAATATTATATCTACTAGAATGCCCTAAGTCTCTCCTTTGATGGTGCTAGTTAGAGGTTTTTGAGGTGTGTTCATAGAATTCATCATCACTGACCAGCATATTGCAATCCAAAAATTCATCACAATTATTTAAGGTGTAATCTTCTTCCACATTAGTGAAACAATCCATGGATGGAAATACTCTTGGTTAAACTCCAAATTCAGGATAAATTATGTCACTAAGTGTGCTGGATGGGTTTTTCAGTCGAGGGGGCTCCGATTCCTCTTGCATTATCAACACCTGCTCTATCGAGACATGGGAAAATATGACATTGATATTGATGCGGTGTATAGAGGAGAAAAAGTATACATGTGAGGATATGGTCTTCCCAAGCTGGAACAGATGATAACACGATCTTGTGAAACTATATTATGATATAACCCTCGGTTATACTTTCACAATCCATGGACAAGATCCTACTTCCACTCACCGCAATCTTCACTATAACTATCGGGGTTAGTGGAGACATGAACCACCTATTCCAAGATGTCAGCCAATTTGACTAAACCAAGGTCCACATAGTCCTACATCAAATATTTAATGATAAATAATTATTTGATAGCGTGTCCAAGGATCTTATATTATGGGTAGTGATTCACATGGTTTTTTGAGTTTGGACACTTCGGGTATCCTGTATTATAAAAATTTCAGGATAACCTTTTCTGGGGTGCAGATTAAATAAATTGGCTTAGATAGTGGGTTAGGTAAACACTCTCCGAACAAGGTTATGAAATTCAAGGCTACATCGAGAGAGGATTCACCTAGAGGGGCTACACCTAGTGGTGTTCATCCCAAAAAGGGCCAGTAGGCGAACCATATTAGGAGCCTCTATATGCACAATATTATTTTCTTCTACATTAAAAAGCATTCACATGGGAGATGGAAGAGGTAATGGGACTAAAAATTTCATGTTCTACTATAATGAATCATCCAGACACTGATGTTTTTTAGATAACTCCCAAAAACCTCTCAGATAATTTAGGGAGATGGGGATGGGAACAATATCATCTTTTAAATTCACCAAATAGATCATAATATGATATTCTAGGTAAAGATGAATGTTGAGAAATTAAAGGGGTCATTTCCATTAGAAAATAAAGTTATAAACTCATTAATCATACCTCTATTTACATTTGGATAGGTTGAGAATGATGTTCTTTTTCCAGGTGCATCTAAACTATTAAAGGAACAATATGTGGCGATCCTCTTCACTCCCTATAGATCATAGGGGAAACTGGATTTATCATAAAAATATGGTTCCTTCTAGGTTTTGGATAAAACATCATACCATGACATTTTCCTATTGTAGTAGAGTCTGCCAACATTGGGCAAGACCATGAGGTGATGTGGTTCAAATGCTAAAACATATCAAACATGCTATTTAATTGAGTGAAGCAAGGATTGTTGAATTCTAGTGGGGGTATATCTAGTCTACCCATGTCATATATAGCTTTCTTTCTGGTGTAATGGACACCTTTCTCATTTATAGAGCCTCAAGGTGGCTGATGAAAAAAATTATCATGTCATCCTGGTTAGAATTTATGGTCAACAGTTCCCTAAATGTCTCACTGTCCCTGAATGTGTAATGGTCTGATATTAAGGAAGAAAAGCATGCTATATAGAAAGAGTGGGTGCCTTATATCTATACCATTTTCCAAATCCATGAGTTTCTTACCTCATTGGATGTGCAGGACCAAAAATTTATAATCTAGCCACCTTTTCATGTAGGATTTGTTCCCAACTAAATGGGAGATAAGGTCCCTTCTGACATTTTCCTGAACAAGGTGTTGGTCATAAATAAAATCATTAGTAATCTAATTTTATCCCATTAAATCTTGGAGAAAAATAGATATTCTTTAGTTTGACTCAGTTTTTAGTGTGTTCTCAGATATACTAATAGGATCAATGGGTCACATTCCTTTTTTGATATATCAGTGGAAAAGCAGCAATGCCTCTTTAAGGGGATCCCAAATCTCAACTCCAATCTCTACGGAAGAGTGTGGATTCCTGTCAGGGGATCCTATTAGTATTGTACCACCCCTTTCAGTAGGTTCTTCCTATTATTACCCATGTCAAAAACATTATTCCTTTAATCCTAAGGAGTGTCAATTGTAAATACATTCCCCATGGTAATGGATATAGAATAAACTTATTCATTAGTAGGAAGGCCATACAGATTATCTTTTTATTGTCCTAGGATAGAGAATAAATGAGGGGATGTACAATACCACCAGCCTCTGATCTTCACATGTGGAGATGCCTCTTCCATATCATAATAGAGCATAGTGAGGATCTTTATGTAGGTCTTTTATAAGATTTGGTGGACTCCATGTGATATTGGATACTAGGATTGATGCAATTTAAACCCTCTTACACTATTTTTTAATGACATTGAGGTGATTATGACTTCTTGGGTAGGTCAGTTAATGGTCCTGAAGGTGGTCGAACATATCCAAAATATTTTATTGGAAACATTCCACTTTCTGCTAAGTAGGGGACTTTGGGATAACAAAATTCAGTATTGTGGGGGACAAAACATGAATAACTTCTATTGGTTATCCAAGATTCCCTACAAGTCCTCTTTCTCATTAACCGTAGTATATACCTATTTATAATTTTCCCAAACCACAATTGGAGCTATCCATGAAGTTAGTGGTGGAAATATAATAGAGATTCTTCTGTGATGACTCATTGGGAGAGGGGTGTCATGTGGGACAACTTTCCACTGAACATTGGGATGTATCTCATAGGTGGGTACAATATTAAGATCATTTTCATATAGAATGGTGTTTTCAAAAACTCCTCAATTATAGAGAGTAAAAATATCTCTCTAGTGCTCATCATAGTGATCAACATCATCTGAGGGTGTTAATTTAGACCATTTTGTCTGTCCCACTTCCTATGAAGAAGTATAGTATATGGAAGATGATGGTTGTAAAGGTAGTTAAACTATGATTCCATTGAAAGAGTCTATAAGAACATCCATGGGTAGGTGCCTATGAAAGTATTTGGTAATTTTTTGGACCTCATATTTAATTATTTTAAAATACAGTATTTGAACTTCTACCCTAAACTATGGTCGTGGAAGTGAACACTCCTTCATCAAGTAATATATTATATAAGAGTCATCGAGCCTGATAGTGACATGGAATTTTCCACGTTTATACCTCTGATGTTATAGGAGTTCTTTAAAACCCCATTTTTTGGTAGTCACCTGGAATTATTAAACATGTATTGTAATCTATATCGTGGGTAACTTCCCCAGGGTGGTTTCTTATCATCCTTCCCTAGGATAGGTCTTCAGAGTAGTGTGTGTCCTTGGCATGGGGAGGACCTCTAGACCAGTTGGTGGTAGTCTGCAGAAGACCCACTTAGTGGAATTATTCCTCATGATTTGTTTTGTGATGGTTTCCGGTGGAACCCATAATTGGGAGAGTCAACCTGGATTTCTTAAAATGTGGATGAGGTCTCGACCACATTTGGGTGAAGTAAGATCCCCACAAGGTGATTGTGGTGGGTGATTTAAGATTTTTTGGTGGTGTCTTGAGCCATTATATCCATAGAATATGCCTCCTGATGAGTAGAGATTGAATCTTTCCCTGGTGTTGGTGTTATGTTTTTTTACCCATGGTGAGTATAACTAGGGTAAGATAGTCCTACATTTCCACAATCATGGTTGGATGACTTCATCGTCGCGGTTAGGTGGGAGCCCTCCTAGGTAGCTCTTAGGTGGTGGTCATTATGGGTGTGTCATGTATGTCTCCTAATTATCTAGTGTAGGGGAGAAATTGTTTGGAGGGTTCTAAGGATAGTCTCCAAAAATGAATCTTCATTGTTATTATGGGGCATTCCCCCAGTGAAATTCTCATGGGTGATGGTGTTGGTGTTATTCTAGGGCTTCCACATCATTTTGGTCCATATCCCTAGTAGATATGACCCTTTATTGTTTATATTTATGAAAATGGACACTGATAAACCTTCTCTGGATGAGATGAGAAGGGGATATAGTATATGGTTAACCATTAGTTATATTACAAGATACAATCATTTCAAGAGTGAGGTAGTGTGGTATTGTCACACTATTGGTCCCCATTCCCCCGTCCTTATTGGTGGAGAGTCATTGTGTATCTGTCATAGATAATATCTTATGGGAATATATGGATGAACCAATTATTAAATGAACATGTAAGGAGATTCCAATTTTTCCTAGTGTTTCTCATCCTTCTCTGAGGCAAATGTATAGTTCACATTGACAATGCCTCATACCGGTGATGCCTAACAACCTTCTTTTCCCTATGGTTTCCACATAAGAGTTCTGCATTAGGCCCACCATTTTTTTACTGGGTACATGATGTTAGATAGATCAATATGATCATTTTCAAATCTAATAGTATGTAACATTATTGATCAAATATATATTGAAAGAAAATCAGATCACACTAGGTACACCATTTTTTTTCTTATTTTTTCTCATCACGGAATGTATCATGCTATTTCTTCTCTAAATTCCTTCTTTCCAAAGGTGGTCATCCTTCACAGCCTTCATTAGTGATTTCATCTCCGTGATTTAAATGGGTTTATGGGATATTGTTTTCTCCTTCCATAGATTCCACCATGGTTATCATCACTTAGTCTACATCTCCATCAGTGATTTAAGTTATGTTCTTGAAACTCATTATCGGTGCCATCTTGAGGTAGACACCGGTTAATTAAACTAATTAAATCTTGATAGAGAATACGTTTGTGGTCATTTTATGTTGTAACTTTTAGTATATAGATAATTATAAGATATTGTATGTTTATGCATCTGTAAATTAGTCCCATTTTGATTTTTGGATGAAAATTAGGCATGGAACCCAAGGTATCACATGTTGGCCATGAGGTAGTTGATTTCCCGGCCATAATACTTCTGAGAATTACTAATCTGAGTATCCCATGTTTATTTTATGAGGATAATAATTTCTAGGGTACTATGATTAACCCATTATAGATATAGGTATTCCATATATTTAATATCTTGTGGGTACAGGTTAGTCAAAGGTTTATTTTCTTATGGGAATAGGTGGGTCATAGGTTTAATGTCTTTTAGAGATAGGTGCCAGCTATGTTCCCACAAGAAATATATTCATAAATTGGGGTTTGGGTGGTGATAATGAAAGATTTACACCATGGGGGAGATGATCACACCTCTATTTGTTGTGTTTTTCCATATGGAAGATTATCACACTTTGGGAATTGGTGGTAATGAGATAGAGTGTGTACCCCATGGCAGGAGATGATCACAGATTAAAATTACATCCTTTTGAAGATAATACATGAAAACATGATTGTAATGGTGGGGTGTTTGGATTGAACCATGGAGAGGTATCCCAAGTTTGTTGAGATATCATGATTAAATCTCATGGAGGTATAAAATGTACAATGTTAGTATGCAAGGATCAAAACCCACATATTTTAATACAATAATTTAAGTTCATGTTATAGTAATGGTTCATGTAGTTTAATGTCTTATGGTAAGGATGATCATGTCATCGAAAGATCATCAATTAGGGATGGTGTGGTGATTAATCATGAAATCTTCTTGGCTATTTTAGGGTTTCAATACAGGTGTGGGGTTTCTTTCCTAATGGTGTGGGGAATACACTTATTGGTTTCCCTAGTTCTAGGGGATGGTGAGGGGTTTTCACATGTGATCTGACTTGGTGTTCGAGGATAGTGATTGGATTACACATGTTAGATTCCCTAGTGGTTGGGGGTATCATCATAGGTGTGGAGTTTCATCCCAGACATGTATTTTCATCCTATGGTGGGGTAAGGTGGTATTATCCCATGATTATAATACATGTGGAATAGTGTTTCCATTGCACAAAGTAAAACTAATGTTTAATTCCATGTGTTAAGTATGATTTCATATAGTTTGACATTATACAATTAGAATGTTGGGATATGAAATTTTACATCATGCATCTTGGATGTTGTTGGGGACTACACCTAGGGAGACCATTTCGAATTAGTAGAAGAACATCATGAAAAAGGCCTCCCGACCATGAAAGGTAGAATGTTTCCCTTGTTGATGCCACCCTAAAAGATTGCATTTATACTACTTATTCACCTTAGTGTTGGGAATGGAATAAACATGGCCATATAGGATTGGAAATCATAGGTATCGACAATATGGTTCCTATGATGTTGAGAAATTGGAATTAGGGTGCCTATTCTTTGTAGGAATATTCATGGTAACGATCTCGGTAATGTTTTAAGAAAAGGTGTGGACGCATCGGTGGATGATACTTTTCATACAAGAATTTGAGGTGCGGACGAATGATTTTTGGATAGGAATAGGTTCTATGGGACTCAAATTTCTTAAAAGGCTATTAGTTGAAAAGAGGCACCATAAAGAGTTGTGGTGGATGGGTTTTACTAAGGTTGGGTTTTCAAGAAAGATGTAGTATTAGGATAGGGGTCTCGTGAAGGATGAGGGATTAGAGAAGTATAGGGGTCTAGAAGATGTGTATATTTTATGAAAGAAGGGGACCTTATTTGGATTAAACATCTAGTTCCCATGGTGTTGGTTTCATAAAGGATACTTATCTCATAAAATCCCAAAATCATTCATGGTTTTTATTCTTATGTGAAGCCGTGGACATTTTTGTAAGGAATATATACCATGTTTCAATGTTCTAAAGAACCCATTGGAGGTAGTTTTCCAAAATATAGATTCTTTTGGAAAATTATCTCCTCTATTCCTCATGAAGGTTGGATTTTCAATAATTCAAAAACATTTTCAGAAGATAAACGGTTGTGTCCACCTAAATTTTAGATGGGGGGAATTATTTATAGTCCTATAAGAGGTTAAGGAATCATTTTTGTGGAAGATAACATCCTTCATGGAAGATTATAACAATTGTGAGGGAAGGTTTATTCTCTAAAGATACATTTTTTTCATAGTGGTTACCACCTCATCCTTCTTGTGCTTAGGTGAATTCCCTTAGTAGACATACGTTTCATGGATGTTACCACCTTGAGAGTTTCGTGGATAGTGATCTTTGTGAGGTGCTCCCATTTTAAAAGGTTTTGACATTCATGATCACATACCCTTAACTAGTTTATTAGCTATTTTGGCCCATATTTTCTTCGATCAAGTAATTAATTCCTCAACCTCTCCCATTACATGTTTATTTTTGTCATCAATAATTATGGAGTGGATAATACATTCCTTATATGAAAAGATGGTCCAATTCACGTATTAGGAAAATTTTGGGCACTAATTTCTTTAGTAATAACCTTGTATGATCTATTAGATATGTTCGGTTAAATATAGTGCCAACTATAGCCTATTTCAAGCAATTCACATAGCCTAGGGGCATTATGTTTAGAGAAAACATGCATCTATGGCCTCTATATATATTTAGTCTAAGAGAAAATATACCACTAAATATATAGAGGTATGTATCTAGATGGATTTTCATTGGATTGTAATCTTAGTGAAAC
The DNA here is from genome assembly GCA_963277665.1 of Viscum album. NCBI lineage: Eukaryota > Viridiplantae > Streptophyta > Magnoliopsida > Santalales > Viscaceae > Viscum > Viscum album. Next base: position 1,376,517,105 of record OY728147.1, on the reverse strand, counting down.
CTTTTGCAGGTTTTGGGTAAGGCCTAATGTCCATGTAATGTGACTCTGGTTATTAGTGAGTCAATGTCTCATGTGGTGTGATGGTGAACCAAGTGAATATTTTTCTTATGAAGTTATGAGAAAAGATAATTCTTTGTGGGTGGATTTCATTGATGAAAACTCAATGTGAATCTGAGTAACCTTTGAAAGTATTAAAGGAATGTCTTCAAAGTTTCCTTTTAAATTGAGAGTATAAATAACCTCTTCTTCTCATTCTCATTATATATGAATGGTTTTCGGATTTATTGGATATAGTGGCATCGAGGCTAGGATTAGTGGTTTCCTAGCATGATGTTCAAGAATGCGACTCTCATTAGAAATTCTGCGAATATACTAATTGGTTGGTCCAAAGTATGTTTTAGTGTGGGTGGATGCTCAGTATATTTTACTATCTTCCATGTATTAGTGGTGTGATGTGAATCTTATTAATTGGAGGATTATTTTTCAAATGATGAGAATTTTTAGTGATCGAGTTTGGTAGTTTTGGAGACATGTCATGTGTACAAATATAATGTAGAGTGAGTCCGAGCATGGAGGTAGGTGACTCAAGGAGAATTACTCAGTTAGAGTAACGAGTGGATTTATATTACCTTGTTGGGAAAAACCTGGTTTGTGATAATTCAAACACATAGTTCCCTATATAGTCGGTTAAACTAGTGGATTCGTGATGGTGTTTATACCATTGATAATATTTACGTTCTTTTCTTGAACCTGGAATAGATAATGGCAGTAGGTCCCTAGTATTTTTAGTTATGGGTCCTCCTTTTTTTGGAACCAAAGAAAAGTCATGAAGCTCATAGGTCTGGGTACCCTAGATTTTCTTTCAAGCAGAAATTTATTTATCATAGAAGAAAACATCATGGGTTATTAGGGAGTTGTTGTGTGGTCAACCCAAGGTTTTAATATTTGAAAATTTCACAATTTGGGGTAACAGCTTGTGTGAGGGGATGAGATCCCTCTATGTTGGATGACATAGCCCATTCCTGGGAAACTAAGGGATGTTATGTGAATATTGAATGGATCATTATAAGTGTTGAACAACATTCTAAAAATCATGGTGTGTGAGATTCTTGGTGCTTTCTGTACAATCAGGTATGGAAGTATAATCATGGTTATCCATTATATTTAGTGATGGACTAATATTGGTAATGGTAGAAATATTAAAGCGATGTAAGGATATAATAGGTATTCTAATTTAGTGGGGTGGATTAACCTATCACATGTGAAATGATAACTCTTATAGTAAGGGTCAAGGTCTTCTGTAAGACTAACTATTTAAATATTATGTTGGCTCTATGGGACTAATGTGGGGTGTATTAGAGAGAATTTGGTTCCACATTGTATATTAGATGTTTTATTAAGATGTATTGCTATGTTGATACTAGAAATGGGATTTGGATTGGGAAAAAATTAGTTTTGACATTGAGGGAGTCTGATCATTGGTATGTTGACATGTGGTTGAAGCCATGTGGCTAGTTCAAGTGGTTGATGAATCAACTGGTAGTTTTATTATGATGTTTTCTTTTACATAGGTAATGATATTGAATTAACATAATTATTACTTCAAGGATTTAAGTTTCATGATAAGTGGTTTCATGGTGAATTGGTTTCTAGGTCATGTGCCTTTGTATGTAGTTAGCTTGAAGTGTAGCTGGAATTTTCCATGTGAATCTAAATATAGTGGGTTAGAACCACTTCTAGTTCATCATATCATGTTTGACTGAGATAGTTATGAATCAGTCAGAGCCATTATAAATGAAACTATGTTTTGGATTTTATGTTTATTAAAACCATTTTTTATGTAGAAACCTAAAATTGGGTGTTTGTATTAATTTTTAACTCATCTGTTATAATTGATTGAGTGTGTTTTATTTGATAGAACTAAACTACATAGAGCATGTCAATGGACTATGATAATGTTTTTATGAATGAATGTTGCAATATTGGGTAGCACCATGATTCTTTTATTGGAATATATTGAAGACCATTTTTTGTTTTCAGTTAGATGGTTATTGTGATCTTGATATCGATGTTTTAGGGTGGTGAGTTTTTTGGCTCAGCTTTTGATGCTCGTTCTTGGATTCACGAATTGGGATAATGATGGGATATTTAGAGTGATATTGTACTTAAGGTGGTGAGTTTGAATTCATGTATAGAACACATATAATCCATAAGGATGATGGTCTAGGTAGATCATAGGGCATTATTTATACACATAACCAATTTATCAAGGATGAGAAAAACATTTTTTCAGAGATTGTAGTGTCATGTATCATTATGTGTCTTAAATTTGGTAAGTAACTTGAACTTTATATCTTATGGAAAGATTTTTTTGGAGAAATGGGAGTAAAAATGAGTCTCTTAATGACTAAAAATTCCATAGGATTATTTTTGGACTTTAAAGGAATATTTTTGGGTTATAGAGATATCATAAGAAGGTTTGGATCTTTGACAGGACAATATAGATGTAAAAATAGTATCGACTCTCTTGTGTGGTGCACAGAAGAACATACTATCTAGTAGGAATTACTGGAATGATTTTAAGCCTAAACTAGCTTGTTGATGAGCGGGTAGTGGGACAATATCCTAGAAATTCACAACATCTAGTGGATGAGCCTATATATAGTGGTTAGGGGGGACTAGATTGATTTAAGAAAGGGGACTTATTGTCTTTTATCCACTATTTTACTCTTTGTATTTACCTCCTTTGGATTGAATTTATAAGAAATATCTAGTTGTTCACCTCTCCTCTCCTCCCCCATGGATTTTTGTTGATCTAAGGCAGATCTTGTAATGATCTATTAGTGAATCCAGGTGAGAAACTTCATTTTAATTATAACATGGCTTCTTCTTTCCCCCTGTGGTGGTGGATCTCTATGTAGTTCCTCTTAAAAAATCCTTTGGGTATGTTATTACCCTTAATATCCCATTGATTTCTCAATTATCCTTGGATTCTCTATCTTTTGAAAATATTGCTCATTGTTTGATAATTGGTGTGATCATTAATGAAGAATTGGATGAAAATTCCATTGGATTGTGATTGAACTATTTGATAATTGTAGAGCTTTAGATTAGCATTAATATAGGTTTTTATATGATAATAAATGTGTGTATCTTATGTTTTTTTTATGAATGTCTATTTCTTGATGATATTTTCTTTTGGTTTTTATCAATTTAATTAAATCATCCATCAAGACATGGAATTTATTTTGGGATTCTCCTTGTCTTAGAACTTAGAGTTTATTGGGTGTAGCTTGAACTTTGTTGGATGATGTTGCATCTATGGTGAATTTCTTGGTTGGTTTTCTTCAAAACATAAAAATTAAATTATATTAAATTTACATTTTTATTTTTTCCATGTGATATGGATTTTGACATTAATGTTATTGGAATCATGTTATGGACCTTCCATGGATGGTTATTCGATGTTCTACCTAGAGGGTGATATCTGTTAACTATTTCAGAATGTTTAATTTTTCTTTTGATTATGAGTTTCCTTAAAAGCAATTAATTAATTTTAATCTATTTGTAATTAATTAATTTGTAATTTTTGTGATTGATTTATAAACCCATGATGATCGATGGAGGCTAAATAAACTTGGATGGACTCATAAATAATTTTTGAAATTTTCTTGGTTGGGGATGACTGCTTGAGGTAGGCCATCCCATGTACTCTACCCTATAGTACCATACGTGTTTATTTGGAATATGGTATGCTTTTTTTCACCTTGGTAAATCGAACCCAAAATCATAATGTGATGTCAATAATAAGAAATTCATAACTAATTACAAATCATTAAGTATTATTTAATTAAAAGACTCATACCTGCTGTAACTAGACAAAGTTCGAAGGGCCATGAAGGACCACCATGCAGTGGAATGGTATCTTCCATCGCTCGTTGAGCATGGACCACTAATTAATGCCTTTAACTACGTGAAATCTTGGGGTGTTTTGATGTGTTATATTATACCTATATCTTATGAGACCATGTGTGTGTTGTGAGGAGATTCCCTAGACCCAACCTCCTTATATACTTTGATAACAATTACATGAATACAGTTTCATATATATAAATATGAGTTTATTCATACCATAATAATGTTGAAAATTCTACATCCCCTATTTTCATGGTAATTTCCTTATATTATGTGTTGTATCAAAAGGTTTTTGTAGTATTTTTTTATAATGAGAACCTAGAGATACTACCACAATAATATTAAACATATGTCATATGGTATAGATGAATAATATTTATAGCACATAGATGATGGTTGATTATCAGGTTTTGGGGAATAATAAGAATTTATAGTTTTTTTCATGACTTTCACACTTGGGGATATCAAGTATATGATATCATGAGGACAGACCCAATAATTGAAACCCCACTTTTTTATATGTCATTATTTTTTCCTATCTATGAACATGTGTAATGGTCTTCAAACATGGTTCCATTATCAACATGTACCATTTGATAATTTAATTTGATGTATGGAAATAATTCATGATATTAAAGTCATGTAAAGGTATATTTTGTTTGGTGAGTCATTGGTGGTATGGAATTCATTGAATGGTCAAGAAATAATTTGTCAATTCTGAGTTGAGGAAGATATATCACCTTGGCCCAGGTAGGCCAGGATGGTGGTGCCTTCATTAAATCCATTTACAGGATACAAGTAGGTAAGTCCTTTTTTTATTTTCATGAAATATATAATCAAAAAAAGGACTATGACATAGTGTGCATCATTCTTTAATAGATGTCATGAGGCAAAGAGATTATATTACACAAAATGTGTTCGTAGGTGCTAGTCGTAGCATTGATATTCTTGAATAACCCTGGGGGCCATGGTGGGTTTCTATACACCACTCTTTTTCTGTTATTTGGACTCATTTTTATTGAGATAAATACCTAGAGTGTCACACACTATTTGTATCCACAAGTTCCACCTATTCTAATGAATAGTAGTTTGTAATGAAGTGGGTACCATGTTCAAGGGTCGGTGAATGTATGGGAATGATCGATCACAAGTGAAAATAAATAAATTATATTATTTATGTTTATAATAATTATATTTTAATTTATTTCTCAAGGTATTCACTAGTTTATTTGACCATAAAAGTGAATACGAGAAAATATAATTTTATAAATGAACATAAAATCTTCAAGGTTTGTTAAATTATTTGGGGAGATTACAGGTTGAGTTAATTATTATAATTTTATCACATAATATTTTATATATTTTTAAGTGAGTGGTGAAATATTTTTCAAATTTATGACATGGTTATTAAGTCATACGTTTGCGCAAAGGACTAAAAAAAAGGTTATTACTTTCTTGGGACCAAATTGTAATTTTATAAATATAACCTAGATATAAAAGCTCATTTTTAACCTCTTAAATATGGATGTTCACTATTTGGACGAAATTAGTGAGATAATATCTCTTCTTCTCTCCTCTCAAGTTCATAGAGAGAGATTATGAAGGATGAATAAGGTCGGTTTGATCCTACATTATCGACCGAATCTATGTTATTCACATAATCGAAGGGGAATCATAAATCACTCTGATTAATCATGATAGAACCTAGTAAACTAATATTTATTATTCTAGTGCTTTAGGTAACATTTGGATAATCTATAGGATTCCTATCACGGAACTTTTTATCCACAACATGTCAATGTTTAAAAAATCAACCTGATGAATTCAAACAAACAAGGTATTGTTGATGCTTTAGATCGACTTTGTTTTTAATTCTAAAATTTAATTACAAATAATACTTTAAGAAATATGTTAAATGAGTATCATAGATTTGGGATTTTTAACATGAATATAAACCCAAAAATTTAAATTTTTGCATGTTTCATATTTTTGTTGCACCCTGGGTTCCTTTAGTTGGTATCATAATAAATGTGTAATTATTTGAGTAAAAAACATTAAAATTTCAATTAAATATTATATTAATTATAAATAGGGTTTGATATGGTCCCAATGAAACTGATGGTGTATAGATCCAAGTTTTTATTTCCATGATACGATCATTCGAATATCGATAGGTTTTGCGAAAAAATGGTGATGAAAATTAATGTTTTATTTTTTTTCTTTACTTTAATGGATACCAATGTGATGATTTTTTATCTAGAGTATAATGTGAACATATTGTTTGTTATCTAAATATATCGAAAGGTTTTATGGTTATTTTATTAGTAAATTAATTGTGTTATGCAAGTTTATTTCATTTTAAAAAAATTAAATAAAAAAATGAACCCAAAGCATTTATGGGCTGCTTAGCCAATGATTCCTTGGGAAACACGCCCAAAGCTTCTATGGGAATCATACAAAATAAGAAAAACAGGACATGTTTTAAATTATATATATATATATATACATTTTTAGACGATTATATATATATATAAACATTGTGTTTATTCCCATAAAGGGATTCCCCATCTAATCCCATAATTATTTGGTCGGGGTCTGACCAGATCAAACAATTTAACCCATTACAAGACCTAAATTAATTTCCATAGATCTCCTTTCGATTAAAATAGATTAAAAAAATTTAAAATAATTTTAGAAATTAAATTAAATTGTATATTATTTAATATAATTATTTCGAGTGTCATGGGACATATCGATAGTTAATTAAATTATTTTAATGTTAATTAAAGCTTTAAAATACCCTTTAGTTGAATTTTCGGAAAATTAAATTTTATTATAAAATATAATTTCTTGTTGACTCATCATGAGATAAGGCCAACTTGTGCATATCTGTTTTAATTTTTATTTCATTTAATTATTTCATTTTTTTTAAATGTACTAATTATTTTACTTTTATGATATATGCATCGTCCCTCTATATATAATTTCCATAAGGGCATCTGTATCGACATATAAGTGATTAAATGTATTTTCACACCCCAAATTCCTCTCACATGTGTGTAAGTACACATTATAACGATCATAGGAGTTCATGGAAAAGTAGTTTGAGTCATGTTTCTGTGTAAACCAAACCAGTGAAGTGTCAGGGTTTTTCAGGAACTATAATTCATGTCATGTATTAAAGTAAGTAATTCCCATAGGGTATTGATAAATCCATAATTCACTCAATGTATTAACCAATAGTTAACAGTTCATGATGACATAATTATTTATTTATTTTATCATTTTCATGGTTTATTATTCTTTGAATGTATATTTATTACACATGATTAAATAGTATAATAATAAACAAGCATGAAAAGATAAAGTGAACATGTGAGGTGAATGTTTTATATTAAAAATATTGGTTAATTTGTGAGTGTGATCTCATTGAATAGAAATTTTATATAGAAAAGGATATCATTCACCAGGATAAACTAATAAATCCATCAAAGAAAATATTAAGTCATAAATTTTTTTCCATCACTTTATTTTAGACACAACTTATTATTTAAGGTACTCATCATCCCTAGTTGAGGGTGCCTCTTTCTACTGAAGAGTTATTAGGATAGTGGTGGTTAAACTTAACTAAAGATAGCAGAAAAGGAGTATCCTTAGATAGCTTGCCAAAAAATTAAAAGGAAAGTGTTAAGCAATGAAAAGTAAGTCATTTCCGAATATGGGACTCAACTAAATAGATCAAAGATTCGTGAGTTAATGTGGGTGACCAATCAAACACCTATAATTAAATTATATTTGTATTTTCGTAGACATATATTGTAGACTATAGGAGAGGTTTCAGGGATCCTTTCCACTAGAATACTCAAGTGACAGAGTATTCTGAATCTAGTAGTTTAGGGATACTATGATTTGATAAAATAGTGGGGGATATTAAAAATTAATAATTTGAACATCTATATTGTTAATAAATATAGATTAATAATCTAATAAGTTTATTTTTTTTATATATCAAAATAGAAACCACAACCAATTAAATTTAACTATGATCAATATTGGTTAATGGGAATATCCAGGCAGTCTATAACTTTCAGGAGTGGTACATGTGCTTGAGCATAGTAATTTGGTAAGAGTATAAGCAATGTACTAGAATTCCCACTTCCTTTTGAGCCCCCTCGGGGATCAAGAATGGGGGATTAAGATAAATACAAGAATAATATGGGTTATTCACTACATATTAAGTGTTTTATTTTTTCATCTATTTATAGTGAGCTACAAAATATTCACGAGGATAAAGATGCATTCAATATGTTATCTTCTCTCTAATATTTATACCATGAAAGAGATTAGAAAGAGAGATATGAGATATATAGATCTCTATATAGATGTCATATAACAGATAGAAATCAATCAGAACCTCATTTACTCAAATTGATCTGGTATAATGTTAGACATGAGTACCTTAGGATCAAATGGATCCAATATCTATAAATTTATCTCATTGATTCCCCTTTAACTTATAGATTCTTGACTTTAATTATTAAATATATTATAAATAACATGAATAATTCACTCATTGAATTGTTATATTTAATGGAAAAAGTAGATAAATATATGATGAATTCCAACTATTTGTTCCATATGGTGAACAATATGAGAAAATTTAAGGCTAAAGTTTCAAGGGCTATGTCTAAGTCAAATTCACCAATGTGCTACCCTTTCAAAAAAACAATTATATTGAGGGATCGTAATGAGTTGGTGGTAGTCTACTTTTAATATAAAAAGAAATGTAACTGGAAGACTAATTATATAGCTAAAAACAAAGGGAAACTTGATGATCATGCTTCAGGAATATTTGTCATCGAATGAAATCATTATATTTCTACAAGTTGGGTATTGGATATTTCTTGTGGCTTAAAAATTTTTATTCAGATTTTGGAACAAATAAGATTAATGAAAATTGAAAAATATGAAGTATATCTCTAAGAAGTAAATGGTGGGAGATTGGAAACATTATTAGTTATAGATTATCATCTTACATTTCTTAGTGGGATTGTTCTTGAACTCAATAATTTTTATTATGTACCCACTATTATGAGAATTATAATATAAGTGTCAAGTTTAGAAACTATGGGATCTTATTTAATGTTTTGAAATAAATTTTTTCTTATATATAAGAATTACATATTTTATGGTTTGAAACATCCTAACAATGGCTTGAATATAATTGAACTAAAAGAACTTGTGTTGGAAAAGAACGAAATTTCCAATGAGAATGACTCATTTCCAACCTATCTATTCCACATCAGGACATTTCATGTGAAATTGATGCATTCACACAAAATACATTAATTAGGGTAGTTTGACTCATTAGGGATAAAAACCTTGGATGTTTTTCATGTTTGTTTACAAGGTAAAATAAAAAAAATCACCTTTTAGTGGGAAAGGATAAATAGCCAAAGAACCATAGTAATTAGATCGTACTAATGTATATGGACCATTTCCAATATAGGTGAGGGTTGTTTTTTCTAACATAATTACTTTTCTCGGTGACTATAGTAGATATGAATTTATCTACTTAATGAGGTATAAGTTAAATTCCTTTATCATGTTTAGGGGATATCATGGTTAAGTAGAGAATCAACTTGGTAAGAAGATTAAGAAAATCCACTTAGAATGTGGTGGATAATATATTAACCAATATTCAGTCTATCATTTGAAGGATTGTGGGAAAATTTCCCAACTCACTCATAATTATACACCTTAGTGGAATAGTGTTAGTTAATAGAGTAATAGCCTCTATTTAACATGGTCATATCGATTATGAGTCATGAAACTATACTATTATACTTTTGGTGATATACACTACAAATTGTTATACATACACTAAAATGAGTACCAACAAAATCATCTAATGGGATTCAGTATGATTTTTGGTATGGAAATAAATATATTATATCACACAAATGTGTATGGGGATGTTCATATTTTTTCAAGACTATAAAAAGTAAAAAATTAGAATCTCAAAGAATGAAGTTCATCTTTATAGGTTATCGTAAAGAGACTAAAGCATTTTACCTATACAACCCTTTAAATAAAATAGTTTTTGTAGAAAGTCATGCTAAATTTCTAGACAGGTAACACATTTCCAATGGAAATTGTGGGAGGAAGATTGAATTTGATGAAGTTGATTCCCCATATGCAAAAAAATGGAATGGGAATAATCTCAACAAGTGATAGTGGGAGATAAAGATGTTCCCAAGACATAATTACAATATAGATATACTAAAGAGGTTATAGAACTAAATAGATATGGTTTTATTATCACCATTTCAATTAACATTATACTCCTAGATAATTATGAAATGCTAACCAAAAATGAATTAGTATATTTAAATTATTCTACTAAATGTTAAGAATCCATGCATTCTGAAATGGACTTCATATACCAAAATAATGTTTTTATTTTGGTAGACTTGTTAGAAGATGTAAATCCTATTGGGTGAAAATGGTTGTTCATTAAAATCTAGACATGGTTGGAAAAGTAATCACTTATAAGGAATTGCTAGTACTGAAGGGATTAGAGAAATTTTAATGAATCGACAATGATGAACACTTCATTCCAATTGCAATATATAAATCATTTATAGTATTCACTTTACTAATACCCTTACATGTTTATAAAATTTGGAAAATGGATTTCAAAACTTATCATCTAATGGTGATGTTATTTGAAGACATCTATATGGAACAAAGCAAAGGGTTTAATATGTCAAGAAGATTAAATAAATTGTGGAAACTATGGAGGTCCATTTATGGATTTATAAATTCATCATAATCATGAAATATTAATTTTTATGAGGCCATAGGATATTTTTTTTCCACTAATAACTAAAGTGATCCATGTTTCAATATGAAGGTTAGTGCAAGTGACATAATTTTTCTATTATTATATGTTGATAACGATTTATTAATGGGAAATGAAGTGAAAGTCTTACAGTTCATTAAGACATAGTTAAATGAATTATTCTCTATGAAAAACATAGTTAAAGTATCATATGTTATAAGGATCAAGATATATCATTGTAGATATTAGAATCTTATTAGGATAATTCAATGTACATATTTTGATAAGGTACTCAAAATCTATAATATGGAAAAATCTAATAGAGGATTATTACAAGTGTTATATTAGATTAATCTCTCCAGAATATGTGTCCACAAATGTAGGATGAGATTGAAATAATGAGTATAATTTCGTATGCTTCAGTAGTGCGATCTATCATAAATTTCATGCTATACATTAGGTTTGATGTTTGCTTAGCTTTAAACGTGGTGGGAAGATATCAAGCCAATCTAACAGAGATGCATTGGGAAGCAATAAAAACTATCCTAAAGTAATTATGATGTACAAAGGATATGTTCCCAATGTATGGAGGACATGAGGAGTTAGTTGTGAGGGGATTTATTGATGCTATCTTCCAGATATATCATGATTATATTAAATCATATTTTTGCTAGGTATTTTTCCTGAATGGTGGTGTAGTGAGATAGGGGATCACAAAGCAGTCCATGGTTACTGATTTTACAGTACAGTGTGAGTATATTACATCTTATGGAGTTTCTAAGGAAGCAGTTTGGATATGAAATTTTTTTGCATCTGGTAATTTTACCCAGCATTGTAGAACTTATTACAGTATACTTTGGAAATAATGAGGTCATTGTCGTTTTCAAGGATCCCAGATCACACTAGAGAACAAAAAATATACTTTCAATGTTCATATCTTGAGGGGTTTTTCTCATAGAGGTGAAGACGTGATTAGGAGAGTATCCATAGAGGATAATATGTGATTCCCCTGACTAAATCCATATCTCAATACAAGAATGATACTCATGTGAGAGCTAACGGGTTAAGAATTATTGGCAGTTAGATCTAGGAAAGTGGGAATTTAGTGAGTGGGTTCCCTATTACAAACTCATTTATGTAATTTTATTACCATTACATATATATAATCTAGTAAATATATGTGTTTTTTCTTACCATAAAAGTATTCATACTTCTGGATCAACAATTTATATGATAATGTACTTAGATTACGTATTGTATCAAATTGTTATTGCAGTTATATCTATAATGTGAACATTGGGATACTTTTAAAACAATCTGAAACATGTGTCTTATAATCTATAAACATCATACTGATAGGAAATAGATGATATATGGATATCAGGTATTGGTGTATCAGAAGCATTGATACGTATCTCATGAATATCACACATTGTGATATCATGTAGTTGATATCATGAGGACAAACCATCTAATAGGTACACTGCATGTTTCATGTGTCATTGGTTTTTCTTGTATAAAAACATGTGTATTGGATTTGGGAATTGATATAATTATCAATGTGTACCATTCAATAAAAAAAATTTATGCATGGAAAAAACCATTACTTTTAATTCATAGAGAGGTATCTTGTGTTGGGTGTGTTATTGGTGGTATAACATTGGTTGAATGATCAATATATAATTTTTCACTTATGAGTTGAGGATGAGATATCTCATGAGCCCAAGTTATCCAAGATGGTATTATATTTATTAAATACATGTCCATTTTATAGGAAGATAAGTCCTTCCAGTAAGGTCATGAAATATATAGTGACAAAAGGAAGATGACATAAGTGGGCATCCTTCTTTATGAGATATCCTAAGATAAAGAGATTATATTGCATAGAATATGTTCATATAAGGTAGTCATAGGTAAGACATTACTTATCTCCTCTAAGGCCATGAGGGGTTTCTAGAATCCTCTTTTGGTATATGCGTTTGACCCACTTCTATTTAGATAAGGACATAGAGGATCACAAACAAAGTGTATACACAAGTTCCACCTAATCTAATGTATAAGAGTTTAGGACAATGTGGGTCCCACATTCATTGGCTGGTGAATGTCTAAGAATGAAAAATTGAAATTGAAACAAATTCAACTACATTTTTTACGTTTATAATAATTATTATTGATTTTTTTCTCAAGGAATTCACAAGTTGTTTGATCATAAAATTAAATATGAGAAAATATAATTATTCGAACGAACATAGGATGTTTAAGGTTTGTAAAATTATTTGGGGAGATTATGGGTACAGTTATTGGTTCATATATTATCATGTAAAATTTTATAGTTTTATAAGTGAGGGATGAAATATTTTTGTCATTCTGTAAAATTTTATTAATTCATATGTGTGCGTAAATTTTGAAATTTTTAGGTTATTCATTTCCAAGGACCGAAGTGAAATTTTGGAAAGTATGACATAGGTATAAAATATCATTTTAAACTATTGAATTTTTATCTCCATAGTTTTTTAGTATTTAGTGACAAAATATATCCTCACATATCGTCTCAAGTTATTAAATATAGATTTTGATGGAATAATAAGGTTGGATCGATCCCACTTTCTCGATTGAGCCTGCATTCTTCACACAATTAACGGAATGTCATAAAACTATTTAATTATTCTTGGTAGAACCTAATAAATGTATATTGATGATCCATGCACAGTGTTGAATTTTTTTACGATCTATAGGATGCATATATCTATTTATTTGAGTCGCGACATGTTGATGTAGAGCGAATTAAACCAACAACTTCAAGTGAATCATGTACTATTTATGATTTAATTTGATTTCCTTTTTTGTGTTTAAATTGAATTAAACATGATATTTTATGAAATATATAAGATGGGTTTTATGGATTCAATGTTTTTAAAATGAATCCAACCCAAAAATCTTATATTGTGTGTTTGATACTTCTGTTGTTCCCTGAGTTCCTTCAGTTTGATGCCCTGATCACATGTGAGTGCATTTTTTCCACATGAAACCATGTAAAAGTTGAAAATAATTGTTTGTGTGTGTGTGTGTGTTTATAGATGGTTTTTAATACTAATGATTAATGTAAAAATATATTAATATATGTTTTATTACCTTCTATGTATCAACATGTTCTCCTACATAAATATATTTATAGGACGTATATGATGATTGATGGAATGAGTGTGCTTAGATAGCATAATAGACTATGTATGACTTGTTGATCACATGTGTGTACTTATAATTTCAATGATTCATGATGTATGTTATATTCTACATGTATGAATGTTCTTACCTACTGTGAGATATTACATCCTTCCATTGGAGGTGTTGTTTTGGTATTGATGATAGATGTTCAATCAATTCATGATTACCCTTAGAGGGGGAATGCACACAGATGGCGAATGAGGAGAAAATGGATTGGATATCATGGTAGGGGAATGAAGTCATTGGGGATAGACTCATGGATACATCAATGAGATATGTATACCATGTGGATGTATATTAGCTTGTTTACTTCATGCATAGTGTATTTCAAGTAGCATGTACACTAGATTCCTAGATAATTCCAAGTAAAATGTTTTCTTAAATCCTAGTGGATATGGAGAAGCGTGTTCACTTTATGCCTAAATAATACCAAGTATCATCATAACTAAATTATTAGTGGTTCCCTATTGTCATGTCCTCTCAATTCCCTGTGGCTACTGAGTGAAATTTTCATCATCCTTGAGGCCAGTCCTTGATTATTCCAAACATCTTTTATGACTATATTTCAAGAATGGAATCTAAATAAGAATAACTAAGTTTTGTGGAATCTTGGTAAGTGCATAAACACTTAGAATATGTATTATTTTTGTTTACATATGAATTGGTGATTATATGTTATGTATGTTTAGTTATTTTCTTCTTGTTCACTTTTTATTATCATTATCAAATGCACATACACTATATTTACCAATTGGGTAATGGACCATGTTGATGGTCTTGTACTGAGTTGTTATAACACCCTTCCCAAGTGAACATGGAAATTTTATACCCAATCATCCCTAACATGTTACATGTATAGGTTGGAATGAGGTAAAATTTTGATCTTCTGGCGGTATAGATTACTATTAGTCTATATACAGTGATAAGTCATGGCTTGGAGTTAGGTGCAGATCCTATATGTACTTTTCTATTCTTTATTAATGTTATTTTCCATGTAGACCATTAGTGTCGTATATTATTATTTGATTGTTTATTATATTCTTTCCAGATTCATTCATTATAGATGATCTGGTATTTGTATTAGCATACTCTACTTTCATATTGTTACAAGTTTGGTAATTTATTTTTTATTATGCCATGTGATAAAGGTTATAATCTCCCCATAATTCCACCTTATACCCTCACTACTAGTCGATATCCTATGGAATATATATAGTAACACCTAAGGTTATGTGGAATTATATCTTGAACCTGGCGATTCAAGATTAGATGTTACAATCTCTATGTGTTTCCTTTTTTGTATGTTATATATTCCAAGAATTTATAGTTTGGTAACAGAATTTATTAACTCTTCAATTTATTTAAATAAATTTTATTACTAGATGATTTATTATAACTCGGAATTTATAAAGGTAATGTCTCCCATTTGAAAAATAGAAACTTTCAAGGATAGTCTCTAACCCATGGCTTAATGGATGTGAGATTTCGGAATCACTCTTATCTGTAATGATGACTCGAGTGGGGTTCCAATATGGGTGGTTTATGAAAATGTGGTGTCAAAAAATTTTAGTTTAGAGACTAGAATTATTTCAGTGCTAAGAACAGTTGAAGATTACGTCAAATTAGGTGTGGAAAATTTATATTTAACCTAACTAGTGAGAAAAGTAGTGGACTAGATAGAACAAAGTTATTTTTGGGCCCTTGTAAATGATTCTAAAACCCTTAATGTCAAGTATACCATTATGTAATAGGTAATCATATACCATTATGATCCAATGCAAGGACTATTATATCCCACTAATCTCTATATCCGAGAAATGCACTGATTGTGTTTTAGATGATTTATTAAGGATGCATTCATCATTTTCAGAAGTTTTATTTAGGTTAAAAAAGTAATTATGTATTTTTATTTAGTATAGAATATATATTAATGTTAAATTTTTTTATAATTATGTTAAAATCATTTTTATTAAATTAAATCATACTTGATAAAATGTACCTTCTTAAAAATCAAGACATGATATGATCTTCTTTTCAAGGAGTAGAATGTTTTAAAATAATAATTGTTAGTTAAAAAACATATAATAATGTTAAAAATTAAAATTTTATTTTAATTTATTTTAATTTTTCTGCTAATATGTTTTCATTAATGATGAATCATGTCTAAAATATAATTATTTCAGAAAAATCTAGAAATCTATATTTTCTAATCATTACTTTTATGAATTATAATATAAGTTAAAAAAAATTTAAATAAATTATTTCAGTATCCCATTTTATATTCTAATATTTCTTAATATGAAATTTTCTTTTTATGTGTTATTATATAACAACAATTTAGAAAAATTTAGATATTATATGTATGTATGAGTTCATTTAGTTAAAAATCATGCTAGAGTTATATATTTTTATGTTATATGAATCTATGAATTTTGGGAAGAATTTTTCACACATATTGTATATAGCAAGAATTGATAATGAATGAATTAAATTAAAAAGTAATTTGATATGTATGAAATGGCCATACTAGATTATATGTCTACAATTATTAAACTCCATAAATAATTGATATGAAAACATCATATAATATTTGAAATGTCAAATGTTGTTATTCCATACTATGCATGATTTAAGTTTACTACATTATTTTTATTTCCATGATTTGATTAAGAATATAGTATGAAAGAGAAACATGTGGTAATTATGTGAAAAATTAAAATGATGTTAAGATGTTAATGGAAAATATATTAATGAAGGTATTATAAGTATGTGATGATTATTCAATCATTAGATAATAGATACTTCATGTGATCCTCCCATGAAATATTTTTTCTAATTATATTTTCTTATAATATGTTGAGTTATATTTTTGGTGATTAAATATATCCATGCTTTATTAGTGGACTAAATTCACTAATCCTCAGTATGAGTGTTGATTTATTTATTTTTTATAAATTAAAACTTTGGAAAATAAATAATTATAAAAATTTAAATTGATATCCTTAAAAGGATTTGAAATAATATTTTTTAGAGGATATGGTTGTTCATGAAAAGGCATGGTTGGATTGGGATGGATGTTTTAATAATATATTTTTGGATTATTTATTGTCCCTTTTTTATTTTTTTACTGGCTACAATTTAATTTTTTTATCTTTTCTTCACTGACTTATCGGTTTTTCTCTTATTTACTTTTTATTGTTTTCTTCTATTCGAAGAGGCCTTCTATAAAATTTCTTGATATAATGAGTCAATTAATTGTGAAATTTTATATTATATTCATTACTTCAAAAACTATAATTATAATTTTTTTTCATTCCTATTAAAACCTAATCATATCTAATTAAAGTTATTAAAGTTGTATTGTTTTATTATAAACACTTATTGATGTCATGCGTATTCTTAATTAATGTTCTTAATGGGGTTAAATATTGTATACACATTTTTTCACTATGGAATCATTATTGTGAATAATATAAAGCTCAGTGAGTCTCAAGGCTTTCAGTTGGTAGTAATGGTTTAGAGAGTGACGTTTGTTTTGGGTTAGTAATTCTACCACATTCTTCTTTATATTACCTATTGAATTTAATGATAATTCAAATTGATTTTAAAAATAAATAAAGGTTGTGCCTATTTATTTAAAAATATGAATTTTCATCTTTATTTAAATAGGTTTATTATTGTTTAAAATATTTAAGTAGGATTTTTTTCAAAAATGGTTTTAAAAATCGTTCTTTTTAATAAAAATAAGGATTTTAAATGGTTTATAATTTATTTTAATTATTTTGGAATATATATTTGTTATTGTATTTGATTTTTCTAAATGAATAGGTTTTTTTCTAAGATGTATCTTTCCATAGACATTATTCTTTGGGTCCCTATATTTTTTATGTTGGGTAACTATCCTTGAGGGTGAGAATATTTTTAGAGATACTTAATTTGAAAACAAGACTTTCCCTTTTCCTTTTCTTGAATTGATCTCTCTTATTAGCATGTTTTCTTTTGAATCTCATCATTGGTAATTGTTTGAGAGGTCTCTAATTTAATATAACGGAACATTCAAGATCGTTACTTTGGTTTTATTTGTCGAGACCTTGAAATTTATAGTTCCTAGTTTATTTATTTTTAACAATTATAGTTAAATTAATTATTTAATAGAATATTTAAATAGAATTTATTATTATAACTTTTTTATGTTTAATAAAAATAAATTATGTATTAGTATTATAAATGTTTAAAAAAATTTAAATTAAAATACTTATATATGAAATTTTTATCTAAGAAATTTATATTTAAAAGAAATATTTTTATTAATTTTTATTTTTATTTTATTATTCAATGTTATCATAGGATTTATAATTATTATCCATATTATTTATTGTAATGTTTAATATTTATTAGTATATTTAAAAATTTTATTATTCAGATAATTTATTATTTGGTTATTTATTTGAGTTGTATGGGCTTTTTAGATATTATTTTTTTTTGAAAATAAAAAAAATTAAAACATATTTCAATAATGTCATAATTTTGATAATTATAATGATAAAAAATTTTGTTATGGATAATATTTATGGATAATTAATTTAATAAAATCAAGAAATTTTTAAAATAATGTGATCTTTTATTTAGCTATATAAAAATCATTTTTAAAAAATAAAAAAAGGCATGGTTTTGGGAATTTATGGATGAAAGACCTAAATAAAATAAATTAGAAAAATTAAAAATGTTTATTGTTAATGAGGATCGATTCATTAGAAAATCATAATAAAATTTAATAAAATTACAAAACAATATAAAGTAAAAAAATAGAATAAAACATTTATAGATACCAAAAAAATATTTTATAGGAAAATGCATAAAACGAAGAAATCACAAAATATATTTTTCATAATTAAAATTTGTAATAATTAATTAAAATTAATTTTAAATTAAATTTAAATTGTAAATGGAAATCATTCACCAATATTCATTTTTCATCATTAATATAGATAATTAAACACTATTAAAATATTATAATTCCTCACACGATGATTCTAATGAAATTTAAATGGTTGTATCTTCTTTAAATTAAAATACATCCAGTTCATCCAATAGAATGATTTAGTATATTTATTTTAAATTTAGGGAACCCATTGTGATTTAAACATCTTGATTTCTCAATCCTAGATGAATAGATAATCATCATTCGAGTTTTAATAGTATCTTTGATCCGTTGACACCATTGAATAGCGTCTTCATGATTCTGGGTTGTATTAGAGATATGTGAGATGAAATATGATAACATACATTATCTTGGCATGAATATCTACATGGGTTCACTATTATGAAGCTACCATCTCTTCAATGTGGAACAGCATGATTTCATGAGTTAGGGGATTCCTAAACCACTCTCATATCTTCTAATATATATGTTTCATTATTTTTGTTAAATATAATAAGCTAACATTATGGAATCTTAACATTTGATTATTTTCCTTTTTGAAACTAATGATTGCAATTATCATTATTCTACTAAAATTTTCAACCCCTTAAAATATGATTATTGAATTTTTCATCATCTTCTTGATTGAAACACACACATTAAAACTATAGAGACCCAAATTTTTCATACATATATATCACATATTATTATATAAATATTCATTATATCACATAATAATCCCCACCAGAATCATAGAGTTCTAGTGCCTTTGGATTCTTAGATACATAGATAATTTTTTCATAAGTGGACTGCATTATCTCACATTAAGTTCTTCATAATTATCAAAATTCATAGATATATCAAACTTAATATATTTCTTAATATTCTCGGGGAATGATACATAAGAAATGTTGAGGTTCAGTACTTAGTTGTGGTAAATGAGGGAGACGTCAATGATCTCATAAGTATATCAATAGTGTTAATATATGAGGATAAGAGAATATCATTTGAAAATAATAAATTTTATATAATAGATCATAATATTTTTTCATTGAATAAATATTAGCAGTTCATAATACAAGAATAATAAAAAATTCAAAGTACAAAATCATTTATTTCATAACATTAGAATAAGAAATAGATTTTTGGAATACACATAATCATGGAATATCATATATGAATTATACCCCCAATACATTAATAACATTTTAGGCTTATTCTATCAACTCTTGAACCATCTTTAGGATTCTAATAACCTCTCTTTTCCCCTCTTTTGGGCTTGGGATAACCTCTCATGTACCCTTTGAGCCCATGGAACATTAATCATTACCCAATGCATTGGAGGGGTATATAACTCTGGTCCCAACCATCATATAATAATATATGTGTGTGTGTGTGTCACAAAATCCTTCCCATATCATATCCCATAAAATAAAATGATTTTTATAATATTTCATCAAATAATAACCTATGGGAATGAAATGGGTTTCATAAACTTTTTTCATCAAAATCATAAAAAATATAGTGATAGGGATGTGTATGGTATAATAAGAATATATCCCTAGTAGATCAAACATGTAGTCAAGTTTTCTTATCAATTATGAACATAAATAACATTAAAATATCATTAAAACATTCTTGATGAAAATACACTTTCCAATTTTAATATCACTTTTTTTAATCTAAAATTCTCCCAAATAATAAAGAAAATATTTTCTTTTAACATAACCTTGAAAACATGTAAATTAATATTTAAATGATTTATTGGTCATTATTTAAGGAAATATTTTTCATCTCATACATGTTAAAACATATATTCTTTTCACATTTAGGGAAAAAAGTCAAAACTACCTGGTTCAGAAATTAGAAATAAAATTAATTTTAAACCATTTTGTTAAAACAAAAAAAATGGAAAAATTAAATTAAAAAATCATTGGACAGTTGTAAAAACATTCTTTAAAACATTTTTATAAAAACATGGACATGAAATAAAATGTATTTCGATAGAGAGATAAATAAATCCAGTTTTCCTTCAAAACAATATTTTTTTCTATTTAGAATATATGGATAATAAAATAAAATGAAAAAAAATTCCAAAAAATATATATAAGAATAAAAAACATGATTTTATTTCTATATATATTACAATATTTCATCATCATAAATATAATCATAAACTATCCTGATAAATAATGTGATTATAAGATAAAATCCTTACCACTTTGGTAAATTTTGAATCATATGAACCCTGGAAGAAATAAAATTATATAGATATTTATATACCATAATTTTCATGATAATAATCATAAAATATATTCAAGGGTAGTATATATTCCATAAAATAAACAATTCAAATATAATCAATATTTCCCAAGGAAATAAAAGTGAGACAAAAATCCCTAACATCATCTATGACAAACTTTGTACATGTTCAAACCTACTTTATGAAAAATATAGATTTATTATAAATTTATCCAATTAACATTATAATATATATCATACAGTATATAATTTAATTATAACCTTTTATCACCTATAGATTAATAATGTTTTATTAAAATCATTGCTCATGTTGATAACTACTTCATTTTTCATATATGTTTTCATACGGTAGTTTTGGTCCTTGTACTTTGATGATGGTAAAATTATCTCAATAATTATAATAATGATGTAATTATAATATATATTCATTATTTAAATATTCATATTTATCCAAAAAATTATATATTGGAAAATGAATTACACTATTCATAGAGATGGTTGGCCATACGTACGCATGAACATTGATTTCATTTCTTGATGGATGGAATGAAAGAAAGGTAAATAATAATTCACCCTTATATTTATTATAACATTATATAAATTATATTTCTTTATCATAACCATCCTTATTATGATATATGTCTAAATATGATGAAGAACGAATCACATTTCTTTTTCGAGGCGAAAATACACACGTACGCATGAGCGACATTATCATTTTCCAACTGATGGGAAAGTAAGATGGTAGATATGATATTTTAATCTTATAAGTATAATTATTTTATAACTATCATATATATTCAGTAAAACCATCATTATATACATCTCTGAGAAGTGGTGATTGAAAATGAATTACATCAGTTCACGAGGCAGTAGTCTTCCAATCACACAATTGACGGTTCCGTTTCCCATTTGATGGAATAGAAAATGAATATTGGTCCTTAAAAAACATAATAATATAAAAATATATTTTATATACTGGTGTTATTTTATTCTAATTATTAATTCATGAATAAAGGTGGTTAGATAATAAGTTAAAATGATAGATCATAGTGAAGACAATTACCTCTACTTAGACAAAACTCATTTTGAACTCTTATTAAATAACCTAGGGTTGGTTATTTAGAAGATAAACAGCTCTATAACGTGTCTATAAATGTTTTGGATAGATATTTTCAGGTTTTTATTGATATAAATGGATTAATTGGTGTTAATAAGTGATGGGATGAGGTTCCCTTTTATAATTGAAGAGGACTGGCATTTTTGTAAATACCTAAAACAATTCAATGATGGAAAGTCTCTCTCAATTCATGTGCCACTGAAATTTATAAATAATATAGTGTATTTAATTTATGTTTGATACTCACCTCCACCAAAGAAATAATGAAACATTTTTTAAATATTTTATTCCCATATCCTCTAAGTTTGCATACTTTTAACAGTTTAGTTTGCACCTTGGTAACTAGTTTTTTATTTGCCTATGTAATTTATCCTTTTATAAAAAAATGAAATATAATTATGAGATAATTTGGACCCAATTATTTAAAATATTAAATTTAATTTATTAAATTAAATTCCTATTTGTGTGTAAAATTTATTTTAATGTATTTTCATGTAATATGTAAAACCATGTCTTTTAATATTAACCGTGATAATTAATTTTTCTATTTTTACTATTAATTATGACCAAAAATTAAGTTAAACATATTAAAAGACATTAATTTCTATTATTTTAATTATATAATTGATTTTACCAAATTCAATTCACCTACGTGGTAGGATTTAATATAAAATTACACACGCAAGTGCGACGAAAATACGGTTTTTTGATGAAATTTTTTATTTTGTATAAAAAGTGTTTATATCAATATTATATATAAAAAATATATAACTACATAAATTATAATGTTATTATTATTTATCTAATTTTACTTTTATATCCATTTTAAAATAAAATATTACTTGAAATTCTGTTACAAAAAGGGAATTTAAAATAAAAATCTACATTTTCACTATTAAACGAAAAAGTAATCATTTTGAAAAATTATAAAAATCTCACTCTTAGTTAATTTTGAAATGTTGTTTAAAAAAATACAGTTAATTTATTCAAATATAGTTTCAAAATTTATCAAAATTTAATTTTAATATTAATTCACAAAACACGATGAAACATATTTTTATAAAAAATACTGGTGTAAGCATAAAACATAAAAAAATTTATAACATACCCAGTAAAATAATATTATATAAATAATATCTCATTTAATTAAATATAATATATATATTAAATTAAAACCATTCAACTATTTTTATTATTTTAATTTATTTTTACAAAAACAACCTCCACTCATATAAATAGTTTTTCAAAAAAAAATCTTATACTTTAAAATGATCTTTATCTTTGTTTCTAATCAATTGATTTCCCATGAATTTATTTTATACATGTTTAAAACATATAATTTATTTAATTTATTTATTAATATTCATAGCTTCCAATTTAATAACTAGGCTATAACTAACACATTAAATAATAATATTTTAGTAATATATCACCGTTCTTTTTGACTGAGTCTTTCGTGTAACACAAGTTATTCAAGAAATTAATTTATTTAAGAAAATATATTTAACAAAATATTGGGGTTTTACAACACCCACTAAAAAATTTAACCCTCACAACATTAAATTATTCCTAGTAATAAATGGTTTTATATTTCAAAATTCCATGTTGAAAACTCACATCGTAAAAAGGGTTGATAAAAATGTTTATTGAAAAGATGTAATATGAAAAATGATTGACATATATAATAAAAAAATTACTGGGTTTAAAAATATTATAATATTAGTTGTAAGTGAAAATATAGACATGGAGAAAATGTAATGGTAATATATCATTTATCACAAGAACGTGAAATTTCATGAGAATGTTAACGTCTACAAAACCATAAGAAAACAGGGTTGAAGAAAATACAATCATTTATTAGAAATAAATTTAATATGATAACAGTGTAATCTAAAGATCATTTTAATAAATTTGAGGTGCCTTTTTCTATAAAATAGTGAACACAAGAAAAAATAATTACTTTATTTCTTTTTATTTCATAATAATAATTTCACCCTTTGGTTTTTGTTTGATCAATTTCGATTTAGTTTATTACTCCAAGAAATGAATATCTAAGATGAATTTTTTTATGCCAGAAACACTAAAATTAACTTTTAATGGATCAAATAGTCCACAAATGGAATAAAATATCTTCCTCATATCTTTATAAACTAACCAAAACATAAATAGTCAGCAAGATATAATTCTCAAATTCAATAAACGATTATATGAAGAAATACAGCGTTAATTTTAAAATCTACAATAATAACACTGAATGTTAAACTTAGACCATTTTCTAAATAACATAAATTAAAATTCCTAAAAATTTTACAAACTAATATTGAAACCCAAAGATTAGAAATATTTGATCACATAATCTTCAAAGATAAATTTAACAACTATCACTAAATAACATCAATAATTTTTAATGTCCCATACGAAAAATATATATTCCATAATCTTATAATACCCATGATATGATAATAATTTCCCCAAATAACATGAATCACTATATATCCAAATTTAAATCATATATAATTAAAAAACATAATTTAACCCTTATTCTTAAAATAATATACCATAAAATTTTGTTTACCTTATTCCTATCAGTACCGAAAATATTGAACACCTTCTAAAATAACATTAATCACCAAATCACATTTCAAATTCATAGTAATCTCTATGATAAAACACATGTTACCAAAAAGAACTTAATCATTATATGTCACATAATTTTTAAAAAAAATTGTATACTAAAAAAGAAATCATTTAGTCCAGTGGTAGGAGTTGAACCATTATCACGCTTCGATTGTGGGTTTAAGCCATGAAGCCATGACATATTTAATATAGTGTCCCTTTTAAAAAACTATATTAATATATTTCTGATAAAATCTATATAAATATGATTTAAATTCTTAAAACCTTAATAATAAAATCTTATATAAACCTTGATGTTTATCAACACCTTTAAAATTATGAAAATATAATTCCTCTCAAATAATACTTCATGTTGAATGTAAGGGTTGTATATACCTTATTCCAAAAATATTCTCCCAAAATGTCATCAACCACATTAAAATCCCATCACCTATAACCTAAAAGGTTATTCTAATGACTTTTAAAATATTACAAACCATAAAATAAAAAACCCATCATTGTATCCATAAATATTATATTAATTTTACCTAACAACATATATGATTCGAAAATAAGAACATCCCTTGGATGATTCATGATTATTATAACTAAAATTAAAATTGTAAAAATGAATCTAAAACATAATTCTTGAATCCAAAAACATAAATACATCAATTATTCCACATCAATAATTTTCATGACATATTTACTTCCTTGGTCTAGGATTTAACACTTATATTAGTGCATTGACTCAGATAATTCCCATATTCCCCACACATACCACATTAAACTACTCATCAATTCATTACACAATACCCTTATTTTTCACATGAAAAATATTTTTACCTATCATTGAAATATTTCATAAGGTATATCTTTCCAAATTTATAATAATAAAGATGTTTATTATTCATTCTTACTTGGTCACTACAATCTGATATCTCAATAAACTTGATGATTATCTTATTTGGTTATTTTAAGAGCTATTTATGGTGTATATTGTTAATAATATATTTTAATAACTGATTAGGATTAATCAAAATATCTTTCAATCAAGTTATAATCAATATTGGTTACTCATCATCACAGCATTTTCAATCACATTCAATTTTAAAATTATACTTCATAGTTCCAACCATAGACAAAAACCA
Organism: Viscum album; assembly: GCA_963277665.1. Taxonomy (NCBI): domain Eukaryota; kingdom Viridiplantae; phylum Streptophyta; class Magnoliopsida; order Santalales; family Viscaceae; genus Viscum; species Viscum album. Next base: position 1,376,491,051 of record OY728147.1, on the reverse strand, counting down.
AAAATAATAGTATGAGAAACAATATTCATAGTGGGAAACCACATGATCTTTTATAGGATTTCAAAATCATGACACCTTATTTTAATACTATTACATATTAGTCTTACCCTAGGCAATAAACTATCATAATCTATTCAAATATTTCATTATGGTTCCTAAAGAGTGTGATTTTCAAAAATAGATACCTCGTGAGTGTCAAAATAGGTGTGTGGGAAGGCCCGTTGTCGTGTACCAGATGATGATCAAGTCAAATCCCAATGCACACTTTTTAGAGTTATTACACATATGTACATTTGTTCTAGAGCCAAAAAAACATGTAGTATCCAGACAGGGATGTAATTTCATGAAAAACCCTCACTCTATTATTCACTAATATTCCAAGATGTTTTCTTGTACTTTGACTTATACCTAGGGTTCATAGTAAAGTTTTCTCATCCTATTTTCCAAGGGTTAACTCAAACTTAATATAATACCAATTATAATGACCCACACATTATATATTTATATATATCAAATCTTATTAGAATAATATTCATTAAATAACATAAATATCAATGCCAGAATCATATATCTATAGTGCCTTTGGAAACTTGTATACATATACAACTGGTTCATATATGGAATATGTCATCTCACACTAATTTCTTTATAATTATCACCTCTCCTAGACTTATCATACCTAATACCATTCTTCATATCCTTTATAAACGTAACATAAAAATGTGTGAGTACATGTGCATAGTAAGGGTAAATAATAGAGATATCAATGATATCATTAGTATAACATGATCACAATGGTATAAAAACATGATAAAAACATTTAAAAACCATACCCTACATATCATAGGTCATAATATTGATTCATTGAATAAATATTTTTATTTTTTAATACATGAATCATAAATAATTAAATTTAAATAATCCATGAGGGAATAACAATGAAATAAGTCCTAGATTTGTAGAATACACATAAGAATAGAAAATATTATTTCAAGTATATACACAAGGACATTCATAAAATGTTAGTTTTGGGATAGACGCATTTTTTCCTTCTTTAGTCTTAGGATAACCTCCTGTATACCCTCTTTTAAGAATGGTATAACCTCTAGTCTACCCACTTTTGGGCTTTGGAGAACCTTATGTGTACCCTTTTATCGCATAGAACATTACTCATAACCAAATTCATTAGAGGGATATATAATTGAGGTCGCACCCATAAAATAATGAAAATCATAAATATGTGTGATGTAAAATCAGTTATTATATCCTAACCTATAAAAATGCGTTTTATAAATATTTCATCATATCATAACCTCTTGGAAAAAATTGGTTTCATACACATTATTAATCATAATAGTAAACCATCAAAATAAATTAATAGGGATGGTATCCTTGGATCATATCCTTAGTAGATCATAAGTGGAGTCATGCGTTGTTTCCATTGATGAATATAAATTCCATTTAAATATGATTCAGAAATTCTTAGGTAAAATACCCTTTCAGCATTAAAAATCAAATTATTAAAAATCTAAAATTTTGGTAAATATTAAAAAAATATTTTTTAAAAAATTTTAGAAACATTTAATTATATCTTTAAATCATTTAGAGCTCATGATTTCGGAAAATATCATTCATTATTTTTATGATAAATCAAATATTCCTTTCACATTTTCGGTAAAAATTAAAATGATACTTATATGGAAGATGAAAAGAATGTTACTTTTAAACATTTTTCAAAAAAAAACATGGGTAATAATGAAATTAAATAGTTATTGTACAATATTAAAAACAATATTTAAAATATTATCTTAAAAAAATATATATGGGAGAAAAAGAGTTTCTGATCGAAGAGAAAAAATAAAGTTTATTTTCCTTAAAAAAATATTTTGGCCACTTCAACACATAAATATATAAAAAATAATGGAAAAAAATAAAATTTATAGAAATAATTAGATTATAATAAAACTAATGAGGTTTTTTGAACATATATAATAATATATCATCATTGTAAACTTAATCATAAAAAATATCAATAAACTGTGATATTGTAATATAAAACTCATACCACTTTGGTAACATTTAAATTGCAATCCACATAAAAGAAGTAAATTTAGATATATATTTATATCCCATAACATTAATTTGAATAATCATAAAATATTTTCATGTGTAGTATATACACCACAAAAACAATAAGTTTTGTATAAAGCATCTCTCCCACAGAAGTAAAATTGAGACAACGATCCCTTACCTCGACTCTGACTTCCTTTACACATGTTAAAACATCCTATTTAATAAATATTTATTTATTATACATATATTACATAAAAATACTCATATATATCATACCATATAATATTTAATTATAATCTATTATCACTTTTTTAATGACAATTCTTAATTAAAATCACTTTTCGAGGGGTAACAACTTTGTTTTTCATGTATATTTTGGTTCTATAGTTTTTGATACTATACATAGATTATGGTTACATAATATTAATAATTTTAACCATGATATTAATATCATATATATTATTTATATTGATATTTAATTTCATAAACAAAAATTAGATATAGATAAATTAATTACTACATTCATGGTGACAATAGGTTGTACGTATGCATTAACACTATTTTTATTTTTTAGTGGATAGAATGAAAGAAAATAAAATAATAATATTCCTTTAAATTTAATTACTATATCATATACATTGTATTTTTTTAGTAAATCCAACCTTATTACCATCCATTTCAAAATATTATTAAAAATGAATCACATCTCTTCGTGGAGGCGGTAGTCCACACATACGCATTAGCGATGTTATCATTTTTAATTAGATTGGATGCTTAGAATGTAGCTATGATATTATAATTAAATAAGTGTAATTATTTTATAAATAACATATATATTTATATATATTATATAACCCATTATTTCATATGTCATGGGTTGTGATGGAAAACGAAGTACATCAGTTCATGAGGCGGTAGTCCGTTGTTCACACGATCGATAGTTTTATTCCCCATTTGATAGAAGAGGAGATGAATATAGGTTATTCCATCAAGATAATAAATTTTTAGTATATTTTATAAATTGGTGTCATTATATTTCGTTTTTAAATGCATGAATAATGGTTATTGGAGAATAATTAAAAAAGAAAGAGTTTAATGAGGAAAATTACCTTCACATAAAAAACCCTCCTTTGGATCTCTTACTAAAACCCCAGTTGTAGGTTTTTGGGAGAAAAATAAGATATAGAACATGTATAATGAATTTTTTGTGATATGTTTTAGGGTTTATTTTGTTAAATGTCTAAAAATTTGTTAATAATTGAGGGGAAGATGTGCCGTTTTATAATTGAGGATGAGTGGAATTTTTGTTAATACCCAAAATTATTAAATAATGGGATGGAACTCTAATCCCAAGTGCCCAAAAAATTATAATTAATTTATTTTAAAATTTTAATTTCTATACACACCTCCATGAAAAATAAAAAAACTTCTTATAAATATTTTATTCTCTTATCTCTAAAGTTTACATACTTTTTCCATTTTAGTTTTCACCATGATAATAAGTTATTTTTATTTACCTATGGAATTTATCCTTTAAGTGAAAAACATAAATGAAAATTATTATATAATTTGGACACAATGATTCAAAATAAGAAATCAAATATATCAAATAAAATTCATATATGTGTGGAAAATACATTTTAACACAGGTGCATGGAAAGCATAAAACCCTGTTTAAACCTTAATAGTGGAAAATAACTTATACTGTTTTTGTTTATCATTATGACCCAAAAATAATTTCAAATTATTAAAAATTTTAATAATTATTATTATAAATATTAAATCCATTATATAAAATTCATTTTAAATAATTGGGAGAATGTAATTTAAAATTAAACTTGCAATTGTGATGAAAATTTGGTTTTCCGAAGAAAAAGTTTTCTTAAGTATAAAAATGGTTTATATCAAAATTCAACCTAAAAATGATCCCAAGTACCTAATTTGGTTTGTTAATAATATTATTGAACTCATTTTACTTTTAAAATCACTTTGAGAAAAAAATTAGTTTGTAAATTCTTTAAACGAAATGTAGTTTTTAATAATATTATGTATTTTTCTCTATTCATCCAAAAATTAATATTTTCAAAAAATTATCAAAAATTTAAACAAAGATAATTTTTAAATTTTTATTCAAAAATAAAAATTTATTTTTTTCTATTAATTTTTCTATGTATATAAAAAAAATTCATAAATTATAAAAAAATATGTTTTTAGAAAAAATAAATTTTTAAGCATAAAATTAGATTTATTCTTATCCTATGTGAAAGAATAAAGATATTTTATGAATGATAAAACATTTTTATGAATCGGATATATAAATTTCATTAAAATAATTCACCCATAGTGACTATTTTATTTATTAATATAATAACACCTTTCCCCTATAAAAACTATTTTTTAGAGAAAAAAAAATTTCTTTCAAATGATTTTTATATTTATTTCTAATTATTTTATTAAACTTTAATATATTATAAATTTATGAACTAAATAATTTTCATGATTTAGTTATTCCTATTTATACCCCCTAATTTAATAGTTATGTTATAATTTTCACATTAAATAATAATATTTTTATAGCACTTTGGTGGTTTGTTTAAACTCAGTGTTTCATTTAACAAAATCTGTTGACGAAATAATTTTTTTTAATCATAGAATCTCAAGATTTTATAATAACAATATAAGTTTTTATTCTTTATAAGAATCCAATCCTTAGAAGTCTTTACCTTTCCAAAATATAGATACTGTAAGTTATTACTCTCACAATGTGGTTGGTGGGGATATTTTTTTTTTGAGGGGTTTCTTTTTAATTTATCCATTTGATAACTTAAACTTCTCTTGGGAAATTATTTGGTTTGGGGGAGTGGATTTTCATATGTCCTATTATATTTAGTTACTCCAATATTTATTTTTATCTTTTGATGTTTTACTTAGTTCTTCCTACTCTCATAAAATATACCCTATGAATTATATTATTATCCTGCAATGTTGTTTTGATAATAATGAATATTTATATATTTATGTGAATCTAATTTTCATTTGACTTCCCATGGGAGGTGAAAAATATTCTGGAAATAGAATTAAAAAAAGGAATCAAGTTACAGTAAATAATATATAATTATAATTATAATTTCATTGTATATTAATTAATAACATTTATTAATTATTATCTACTAATATATGTTGTTGTATTGGAGTATTGTTGATTCTATTGAAAATAGGATGAATTATATTTGTAATTATATATTCCGTTATTTAATCCATGTTATTTTCTTAAGCATATATTGTTTCTTGGTAATTGTAAGTTTTTATTTTATTATATATCCAAATGTGATTTTAGGTAAGGATGTAATTTACGATATTCCAAAAATTATTATTAATTTAATAGGATGTACCTAAATAATGATTATAAATAAGACAAAAAACTAGTGTTAATATTGCAAATGTTAGTAAGGTTTGTAGTGATATATTTTAGGGTATTAAATAGAAGTAAGTGTCACTTTATTTTAGTGGTATTATGGTATTATTTAGCATTTCCTCTTAAGATAGATATATAATATAATAATATTAGTTAGAATTCTTTGGTTGTTTTATAATTATCAATGGGATGGTTTTATATTTATGTAGAAGATTTATATGTGGTTAACTCAACCTGAATATCCTCTCAAACTATTACCCAACCCAATTTTATACATACCTAAAGGGTGTTCATAGTCCTTAATAGATGGAAATAATTTCCAAGAATCCAAAAAAAAATCTAAAGGGAATGATTTCACCCAACCTAAAGAAACAACGTGGAATATTTACATTACAAAGTGAAATAGTGAAAAAGATAATATATTCCATGACTAAAATAAGACAGAAAATAGTATACAACTAAAAATTATATAGAATATCTCACAGTACAAGTCTAATAATGAAATAAAACTAAAAAATGGAAACTATATGTGATAGTTTGGGCTAACTCCCACCATATCACCACCAGCTACCCATAAAAATATAGTAGAAACATAACTTTCCTACTGTGGTTCCTTTCCTTTCCCTATATCAAAATACATGAAAAGATATATATACTACTAAAGGGGTGTTCATGGTTTGAGATAATAGGATCATTAGGATTCTACCAAACTATTCCATATCATGTATCGGAATAATAATCTGAACGATGCTCAACATAAAAGAAAACAAGGCATAATAAACATTTTAACAGAATTTATATCAAATGATTGGAAAACCATTCAATTTATAATTTTTTCACATTTTAAAATTAATATAATTAAATTAGATTCAAATTATTTCATATTCATTAAAAAATTCAAATCATAATAATTCATGTATCACCTATCATATCAAAATCAATTGCAACACAAGCTAAAACATTATAATCCAAATCACATGTAACATCACACCATAGATAACTATAGGTCATGCTATAAGAATAATCAAACCATTACAAATGACTACTAAATAATCAAGTACTTATATAGCAATCCTAAGGAGTAGAGGAACATCTTATGATTGATCCCACTAATGTTGTGAATATCATTACCCTAGAACAACTATGTAAGGAAACAAAGGAACACCCCATGAGTAAACCCCTGATAATACATAGACGATGGTCATAATCTTTACCTTCCACCTATGTACCCAATTCTTCCCATGTGCTATCTTTTTAAAACCATTTAATCAAAATCATGCTTTGAAAATCATTTCAAAAATATCTATTTTTTAATGTTTTGAAATTACACATTCCTTTTACCGAAATAATTGAAATCTTATATTTTCTCTAAAACCCATTTCAACAAACACAAAAATAAGTCAATCAGTTTATTTAATTTATAATTAAAAATAATAATAACTTGAGATATACAATTAATCAAACATAATCTATAGAGTGAAAAACATACCATAAACTTGGGTCACATAAGACCACAGTAGGATCCACCAAAAATTAATAATGAAATGGTATCAACGGAGGTCCTTGAGTCAATCCAAACATCTCAGAATTTATTCAATCAATAAAAACAATCAGTGGAGAGTTCATAAAATGAAATACCCTGAAGAAACTCTCATGTTGTACCACAACCAACACCAATGTCATCCAATAGAGGAAGATCGCACAATGAATCTAGAAAAGATCAAGATTATTGTCATCACAGATCAACAGATCCAATAAATAAAAGAAATGGTTTTATCACAATCAATGGAAATGAAGAAATATAATGATCACTCACTTGGATAAATACACCCAACTGAAGTGCTAATAAATCACTAAATGAAATGATTAAGAAGGACTAGATGTCTCCAAAATCACATGGGATAGCTCAATGGTCGAAAGGGAAGAGGGATATGGATGAATTAAAAATAAATCAGTCGTGTGGTTCCCTAAAAACACAACACATGAGTATTACATACCGTGTAATCTCTTTTCACATCCTATAATTAATGAAATCCAAATATGCTGAAGAACTCATCACCTCGGGTTGAAAATCTATATTTAAACCATTATATGGTGTCTAATATTTTCATTGTGTGTAAATATCTCACATATTATAAAAATTAATGATATCGGACCAGTATCCAATACATTATGTGTAAACTCTTTACATGTTTTTTATTAACTTTACACGACATTTAATTCTCTTATAGACAATAAAAGGCTCATATTATCTTGAAAACACAAAACTAACAGCAGTGTGTTCTATGAACATTGCGATAACCTTACTGACATTTAAAAATTTTATACATAAACTCCATTAATACAAAATAACATACATTCCTAATATTTAGTTCATTTTCCCTATATAATTTTCTACATCCTTGAGAGTCCAAAAACACACCAAAATAAATGGTGAAACAAAAAAAGGGAGAAGAGAAATACCTAAAATTGGGTAATGGGGTTTTAGAGGATAATTCTTTGGGTGGGGAATCATCATGATATTTTATTTATATTATCTGTTTTGGAATAATTATTAATTTTTTTGTGTTATATTTGGATGGTTTTTAAATGTTTGTAACCATAATTTGTGTCTTATTGAATTATCTTAATTCACATGATAATTTAGTGAAGTGGATTAATAAGATAAATAATAGTAGATAAATATTAATATTACACTTGTATTAATATTTATAAGTGATTATTTTCATGATATATTTTATTATGAAATAAAATTTTGTCAACTACTTCAATATTATCTATTTACATTGTGTGTCATCAAGTTGTATTTAACTTTTTTTCGTGACTGATTATTTTCTTGAATGGTTGTTTATTTGTATTATTTATTATCTTTTTTTATGTGATACTGTTAATGTGCGGGCCTGAGTAGATCAAGTTTTTGACATATATGTCCATTTATGTGTTGTAATTCCTTAATCTTATAACTTGTACACATATCCCTTAGGCTATGATGGTTCTGAGTTATGTCATGTTTTTAGGCTATAATCACTTAAGTTTATAGATAATGTCATTGAGGTGGAAATATTACAATATAATATTTGGGATAAATGGCATAGGTCGATAGTTAGACCTTTTTATTTTTCCTACTTGTTATGATGGGGATTGGGATGATATTGTGATTATTATCACAAATTGCGAGATTTGATTTCTTATTTTCCCTCTCGTTATTATTGATGTGATATGGGTTTTGTAGCGATGTAGTTTATTTGAAATGATGGTGAATGATTATAGGATTTCTATTTATTACTATAGGACTTGATAACTCAGAAATTTACATCATTTAATAGTGGTATTACCTATGTTATATGATAGATCAATCATTATAACTACATATTTTTAATGGAATTGTGATTTATTTCTATACATTATACTTATTCATTAATAATTCTAGAAACCGGATATAATCCACATTTAATCATTTTAACATATATAATAAATTGCCAATGATGACTCATGTAGCTATTGTTTCCAAATTTTATAGTTATATATTTATGTTACATTATATGTCTTTATGGCTCTATTACTAGATTAATTATTAGACTTGAATAACTTGTATCTTTCTTATTTGTTGCATGTAAATCTTCCAAAAAATATTTATTTCAAATGGATATTGAATTATTTAGATATATAATACTAATTAGTATTCATAAGTTCTCTCCCCTCTATAGTTTACTTGAGATGAGTTTTAAGGAGGGAAAAAAATTTAGAGATTATTCTGTTAGAACAGTTATAGTGGAGTCTTAGATGTCTTCATGCACTTTCTTTTTTATAGTATATAATTCATGTAGTTATTTTTAAAAAGTGGAAATTTTAACTATATAGTTTATTTATTATGAGTCCATTGGAGGACGTATTAGTTTATTAGGAATTTATTATGTTAATTCCTCCCATTTGAGTAATAGATACCCATGATTCTAGTCATAAACCCATAACCTATTAGAGAGTGGATTCAAGGAGTTCACCTATCTTCAATGTCGGCCTGAATAGGGTTCTAGTGGGGGTGGGTAATTATATCAAATATCCAATATAAAATTACCATAAATATAAAACCATGATCTTCCCATTTAATCTTCATTAAAATCACAAGCAGAATCAAAGTTCAAACATAATCTTGTAATATTGTACCCATTTAAATTTATATAGCATCATCTAATTTAATTTTCCAAATTATTCTAGAAATATCTCATATTTGAATTTTATAGATACATATGTAAGATGTATAATGGATTTTGTATCTTTGTGTGAGTTATAATTATATTACACATGCCTCATAACTTCTCACTTGATATAAAATATTATGTAGGTATATAATGTTTCCACTTTACTAATTTTTTTCTTATCTTCACCACAATATATTACATAAAAACTAGAACATCTTACATATCTCAATGAAAGTTTTCCTTTATTAAATTTCAATGATTTCTATAAAAATTTATATATATGAACATACATATTAAATATCATAAATACCTTTTCAATATTCTACCTGAACTATAAAAATATATTATGTATGATTCATAGTTAATCTTATATATTTGTGGAAGATCTCTTCCATTCCTAATTTTGAAATTCTTGAAAATATATTATTCATTCATTTCCATTGCATTATTTTCTGATGAGATCCGAAAAAAGTATCTCAGATTTCATCAATGATGTCATGTATACAAGGAGATCTCAAGGACATTGTAATTTCATAATGTTTCAGAAAATCATATTTATTTAAGAGAGGTTTTGGGATTTTTTTTATTAAAAACTTTAATTTCTAGAATTATTTCAAATATTCCCAAACCATATCTAAACATCTTAAGAAAGTTCAAGACCAATAAAAAATATAATTAATGAACTTATAATTCTTCTTACCCATGGTTGAAATGAAAAAAATACTTTTTCAACAATTCCATTGGTTTCTTAAAAATCACCCCTTTGGGTTTGTTTTTAATTTCAATAAATCACTCTAGGGAATATCAAATCTAATAATTTCCCAAGATTATAATATTTTTACCCCCACAATTGGATAATGTAATATTTTTATGAGAATTATATCCCTTAATGATTAATAATTGGTTTCTAATTGACTTGGATACTATCCCACTCAATTTAACCCCCCCCCCCCCCCTTAATAACAATTACTTTCGATTCAGAATAGAAAAGGTAGAGAGTTATATAATATTTATCTCACTTTGAAAATAAATTCCAAATAATTGTAGGGGTCTTTCCAAATTACCTAAAGTTAAATTGAAAGGATGAAACATCATTTTTATCCTCAAAGACTCAAATCTATCATTGGGAATTTCTTTTGTGACGATATCAGCAAGTTGATCTCTAAATGGAATAAATTTTACCTTTATATCCCTATTAGATACTTTGTTTTTTATAAAATTATATCTGACATCAATAAGCTTATATCGATAGTGTTTTACTAGATTCTTTATGGGATGAATTATACCTTAATTTTCACATGAAAATATAAGAGGTTTCCCAATATTCAGCATCAAATATTCAAGCTATTATCTAATACAAATAATTTGGGTACAATCACTTATACTAGCCACATACTCAACCGATGTGGTTCTAAATGTAATTAAATTCTACTTTTTTAGTTATAGATTACACATCTTCCTCCAATACGAAATATTCCACCTAATATAAACTTCATGTCATCAAAACTTTCTTTATAAGGTAGTATTAGTAAATCTAGAAACATTTAAGTTCTCATGCCTTTCATACATTAGTCCAAACATAAAGGTTCCTTTTATATACTTAAGAATATGTTTTTAGCCCTTAAATATGACTCTGTATGATCATTTTGATAACTTTTACATAGGGTTACTATATAAATAATATTATTTTTTAATGTAGTGAGACAAAGTATTTTGAAAGTAATATTTTTGAACTCCTTCTAATTCACCTTATTCCCTTTAGTACCTTTGCTAATATTTATCTCAACTTGTGTGGGTGTAGATTCTAGTTTTCATTATTCTATACTAAAATTCATTAACAATTCCATTGTATACTTATCTTATGTTATAAAAATGTAGTTTTACATTTGTTCTACATGTAATACCATGATGTACCTCAATTATACAACCATAGAAATCTCAAAATAATTCTCCATTCGTTTAGAAAATTATTCATAAGAACATTTTTTTTATATTTAAACATAGTATCATTAACAAAAAAACATCAATAAGAGTATTTCCTTCATTTTCATCACATAAGTCATCATATAAACCTTTCCCTTAATGAATTTAATGTCATTAAAGTAGTTATCTAGATTATAATAATAGGCCTTGGGGGCTATTTTACCGCATAGAGATCCTTTTGTAGCCTATATACTATAGTTCCACATTCATCAATAGTTAACCTCCAAGTTACTCAATATATAAATCGTCATCTAAATCTCTATTCAAGAAATTGGTTTTCACATATATTTAGTAAATCCAATACTTTTTAGAAGATGAAAAAACTATGAATGATTTTATATCTTTCTATCATGAAAATATAGAAAATTTTTCTTCAAGATAAAATCCCTAGACATCAGAATATCCTTTAAATTATAGAATAGATATTTTACTAGACACTTCCCTATTGACATTAAATATATTATTTAATACCCACTTGACCTCATTTAGATTTTTTTCTTTTGGTCTAGGGTTAACAAACCAAGTGAAATTAAATTAATTTTTTTATATCTAATCATTTTTAGAATCAACCCATCATTTCTGATTAATGACCTCAACAATTGAATACATTTTAATTAGATATATAGAAGTGGAATCATTAATTAACTATGGTATATTTCTATATTATATTGGATAATTATTATCTCCCATAATATTTTATGGTTCTAAATTAATATTAATATTTTAAATTTCATTTTTTCATCCTCAGCCTCCAATTCATCATACCTGATAAGATCATAGTCAATATCAACACTATGGGGTTCATTTATAGCTTGTTCCTTGCAATTTTATTAGGAACCTATTCATTTTATTCCTTGGAGTTTTCAAAATTCATGTTAATGAGAACATTAATATTAGTTTTATTTTCAATGAAGTTCATGTAATTACATTTTCCAATCATATGAATCCATTTATTCAATTAATTGTATCCTTTTTAATTATATAGATATCCTAAAAAGTTACATTCCTCCTATTTCTCATTGAACATTTCTTGATTTTTTTTTCTTCATCTTCATCAGTCATAGTCTACCAAATAGATTGAAGTAACCCATAATTTTTTTTCTACATCACATCTCATACGATGTTATATTTAAATTTGGTCTTAGTAAACAACTTTTTTAAATATATATATATATATACAACCTCCCTCTATAAAAATATTGATAAATTTAACTCATCAAGAATGGTTCTTCCCATTTCCACTTAGGGCATTTAATCATTCTATACATAAATATTGCTTCATTATAAAAAAAATATTCAATAAATAACACAATTATATTGGCCCCAAAACAAAAATAGATTAATTTCTGGGATAATTGAAACTATAAAATATTATTTGATAAACTATCTTAAACATATTCCATAATGTTCTTCATATTATTACCCTTCTAAATATATCATACATAGAACCTTTCTTAAAAACATAGGGAAGTAAAACATAATAAAGTGTGATATAATATTCTTAGTAAGGGTAAATATATGATATATAAATCAAGGATCATATGTGATCATGAGAACTTAATCATAACATAATTGAGTCTTAACTAATCAATTAAAAGTCTTTAATAATGATTCATGGAATAATTTCTTGTCATCATAAAAAAAAGTCATAGGAGTGTGGAATCAATAATAATCAATATTGAGACATGAAAGCATATCATAAACATTTAAATATGGAAAAACATATTCATATAATATTTTTAACATGTATATATACTAACCATTTCACTATTTAACTTATTTATATAAAATCTGGTCCACACAAAATCTTATTGACATGAAAACATGTTCATTAATTGACTTATGGGCATGATACAAGGTTAATGCATAAACTTATTAACATAAAAATTGGTATACACGTCATTTTGTGAACATTAAATCATGTTCACAGGTAAAATAATTATCTCATGAGTTATCCATACTTACCAAATGAATTAGAAATTTATAATTGACCCACCCATCACATATATTTAAACCATAAATGCATCAAAAGATCATAAAAACATTCTTCATTTCATCATCATATTACCCGTGGAAAATAATTAGGTTTCATAAACATATAATTATCACAATATCAAATCATCTATATAATGAATAAAGATGGTATCATTAGATGATATCCCCAGTAAATCATAAGTAACTTCAAATGTTTTTATCATAAATAAAATATTTCTTTAAAACGTCACATGAATATTTATTAAGGGTAATAAATTCGTTCCTTTTGAAATCACTTTCCTAAAATCTATAAAATTTCAAATTATTATGGAAAAATAATATTTGAAAATAACCATTAAATAATATAAAATAATAATTAAAGCATTTTGTGGTCAAGATAGTGGTAAATTTCATAAATATTGTAATTGTTAAAAACATATATTCTTTTCGCACCTTTGGTAAAACGTACCTTGTTAAGAATTTGAAAAAAAAATTATAAATTAAAACATGCTTAAAATTGATTTCAAAATAAATTTATCATGTTAAATAAATTATTTAAATCATTTTAGATAACATTTATATGTATTAAAATTATTTTTAATCAAAGAGGAAATAAATTCTACTTTCATAAAATGCATTTTCGTGATATTTTTTAGTACCAAAGAGATAGAAATAGAACCGTAACTTAATAATTCCATGAATAACCATAGAAGAAGAAAATAAATTGGGATTAAATTATATGATCCAAATAATTTCTTAATGTAAATTAGTCATAAACAATCCTTAAATGAATTCATATTTCAATATAAATCCCTAACCTAAAGTCGTATCCTGCTTTATATGACTTAAAACCGCCTTTATAATAAATATATATCTATTATAAATATATTCTATAACTATATTTATACATATCATACCATATATTGTTTACTTATAACATCTTATCACATTTTTATTAACAAGCCTTTTTTAACACAGTTTCATGTGATAACTGTTTATTTTTCGTGCATGTTTCAATTTAGAAGTTCTAGTCCTCATACTTTGATAATGGTCAAATCATCTCTAGAAAGTTAATATTATAATAACTACCACATTTTATAATTATATATACTTTTATAACTTCTCAAATAAAGTGGTGATTAGTAATTAATTACATAACTTCACAGAGACGGTAATCCATACTTATGCATGAGTTATATTTCCATTTTTTTATGGTTGAAATGAAAAAAAGGTAAATAATAATTCAACTTTATAGAGTCATTATTATATCATATATATTCATTAAATTCATGCTTATTATCATTTATGATATGAATAAATAAAAAATGAATCACATCACCTCACAAAGGTTAGTCCACACATACACATGAGAGACGTTATTATTTCAAAATGGATGGAAAGGTAATAAGTTATGTAGTGAACTAAACATGATAGGACTCTTAAATAGTTCCTAAATCAATCATTACATGGATTTAAAGGAATTTATGATACATAGTCTAAGTAAAATTTCTCCTAGGCATCAAGAACTATCATGAGGGAATGATTTCACTACAAAAATAAATCAACAAGAAAAATAAATGGATAAGAACCAATAAATAGTTAGTATTGTAAATAATTATAAATAAATAGATATCATAAGAAGATATATATAATCCCAAAATATTTAAACTAACCATGTCCATCACATAAATCCATAAATACATCACTATAATATCTCTATATAATAGGTGGATTACATACTTTACTGATCACCACCAACTCCTAAGGTCCTACTAACCAAGAATACCCACCACCTCCAAGATTTTCATTGCCTTTTACTAGAGATAGCATAAGAAAATATTCAAACGCCCAAAGATAAAATTTGTGTATGAGAAACAATATACTAGTATGATCTCACCAATAATTCTATAAGAAATCATTTTCAAGTAAACTAAATTTACTCAATATTAAATAAAACAAGGAATGATAATCATTTCAAAAATTTAATATAAAACCTATTTTTCATGTCATTCTAATTAATATTATAATATAGGTTTAAGAGTTTATTTCCATAATAATTGTAATATATAATCATCTTTTCAAAAATATTCATCAATAAATCATTTCATTAAAATTTACATGAATAACTCATTTTATAAACATATTCATATAATAATAATTTTCCATCATAGAAACATGGTTATTATCTTCAAGGGTTAGTTATATCAAGTCAAGAGGTTCCATATAATTGTGGTGAAATATGGATCTTAGTGTACACAAGATTCCATAGATCGATAAGCTTATGGTGAATAGAAATCCGTCCTAATGAATGAACTCCCTTCCCTAATAGTGTTTTAGTGCCATTGTCATCATGATTCCATTTATAGATAATCATATTTACCTTACATGTATATCATCCTATTAACTCCCCCGGATCTCATGATCTTCATAGTAATTAATCATATAAGAGGCTATATTTTATTTCAAAACATCATAAATCATTCAATTAAACATTTTAAATCATCCCCAAGTTCATTGTTTAAAACAAGTTATTAAATTTCAATAACCAACTTCTAATGGTTTTCATCAAAACTCGTGCCTTCCAAAACAATTTGACTCCTTTTAAAATCACAAAACATTTAAGAACATCAATTATCAAGAATCACCATCAATATATTTTATCAAATAATTCATTCCTATTAAATCCATTTTTCATAAATCATCACTTTATTTTAAAATACATAATCAAATAGGCTCAGTACATACCATTCATTTTCAAAAAAAATCAAAAAATCAAAAAACAATATTTGGAAATTCATAGGAAAATAATTTCAAATCAAGTAAGAGACAATAGTTTCAATTAGTATAAATTACCTTACAAAGCCACCTACCTAAATTTTTTATATCAATGGCCACTAACATTGTATCCCCAATCCAATAGGTAAGAATGGATAGATCAAATCAAAAAGGGATTTTAGACACACAATTCCAAAATAATAACCCAAATCCAAAAATAACCCAAGATATCATAGCCCTCAAAGAAGAAGAAATGTGAGGAAGAAGGGAATTCATAAAAATATATTAAACACACTCACTGAAAGAGATCAAACGATTCAAATGTAACATTGATCGTTGATGTTTCAAGGTTTCCAAACCAAATTCACCTCAAGGGAGTATCCAAGATCATTAGAGTCAAATGATGTTTGAGATAGGTGATTTTATAAAAAAAATATTAAGATAAAACAAATATGATAAATTCATTTCCATTTTCATCCACTTTTATGTCTCAAAAAATCCATTGAATCCCACTAGCTAGATAGTTTTTCCTAGTATAATTCATGTCCATTGGATGTCCCACCTGCTAGCTGATGGGATCCAAGCCAATAGTAGGTTGTCTTATGTCAGTTGGTTGGAGGGATTCTTATAGGAACCCACTTCTTTCAACTATTTACTAATACACTGGTGGATCTCACCAGCAGACCAGTGTCCTTTTCAAAGAATTATCACATGACCAGCCTTCCAACATTAGGTTTGTAGCCACCACTAGGTCATCGGTGTACCTATTATAGCCATTTTATCTATAGGATCCTTCCCACTAACATGTAAAACTCTCTAGTACCATCTAGAACATCCTCAAAACCTCTCAAAAAGGAGTCAAAACATAGTCACTTCCCCTCTAAAATATTAATAGAGAAATAAACTTCCACAAATCAATAATTATTTCCAAATACAAATATGAACAATAGGGAGAAAAAATATAAACCAAGGATCGTACCTAAAAGCTGGTGTCGGCATTTTATAATTCCCCTCATCATAAAATATTATTACCCTTGAAGGCCTTATAAGATGTACATTCCATAAGGATAAGAGGCCAATATTCTCTGATCAACACCTCATCTACTTACAGTTCATTATAATCAAAACCGTGTTTCCATAGAACCCAAACTCGATGTATAAATTTTCCTTGATGAAAATTCATATAAGAATCAATAATTATAACTTGATACTTAGTCATAAACATATCAGGTTCCACATCAAGTATCTCTAAACACAAGACATGAGAAAGGTATAAAGGATACTTTTTGAGAGATTACATGTGAAACATATTATTGATAGATGTATTCAAGGGTGAAAATACAAATGGTAATACACCTTCCAAATCCCATGAATAATCTCAAATGGTCCCATATATATTGATGTCAACTTCCCAGATTTCTTAAGTTGTGGATGACCAATCATTGGTGACACTCTCAAAAACACAAGGTCTCCAACTAATATGACCGAAGGTAACTAATGATGATATTTATAATATTTATACTATCTCTATGAAATCTCCAAATTTAATTTATTCATCTGTATTTTTGTCATCGTCTCCTAGACCAAAATAGGTCCCACAAGAGAAGCTTATCCAATATCTGACCAATAAAGTGGATATTTAAAATTTTAGTCATAAAATTCCTCAATGGGTCTCATATTATTAGATGAATGGTAGTTTTTTTTAGAAAAATGTGACTAGTCCCAAATTGCAATCCCAAGATCCACAAATTTCCAAGACAAAAGAATAGAGCATGTCCCCAAAATGTTTATTTCCAATTCCATCTGGCCATATTTTTTAGGATGGTTTATCATTCTCAATCTATCCTAGTATCACATAACCTCCTAAAGTCATCTTCAAAATCAATATATGAACCAGATATCCCTATCATAAATAATGGTAGATGGAAGACCATTAGATATTACAATCTTTCCCATGTAAATATTTCCCCATGCCCTTATAATTGGTTATATCATGAATGGAAATAATGTGAGACAATTTGGTTTAATGATCAACCAGTTCCCAAATTTCATTCTATACTTGGTGTGTACATTAAATAATAACCTATAATTCCATCAAAATCACATCCGACTTCTATTTTGGCATTGTAAGGTGTTGAATAAAATCCAAAGGCTTCTGATGCTTGACCCTGATTTGATGATATATATATCAATTGGAAAAAATAAGTAATGTCTCATTTAATTCCTGTACACCAGAATTGAAACATCATATTATATAAAATATTTTTCATGACTAGGTGAACCACCCATTGGGAAAGATAATCATGACCTATCATAGCCTTCCTCATATGTGAAAGAATAATAAATTAGTTCCAGAAGTAAATTATACTCTATAAAGATGAAAATCATTTATTAGTAGGCTCCCCGCCGTATAGAGAATCTATAACACCTTAGAGATCGTAATCATGACACTTCTCCTAGAAAATAATATAGAGAATATATGATTTCAACTAAACACTTTCCAAAATAAAATCAGTGTCGTCCTTCCTAACTCCCAAATTAATTCGAGTAAAGAGATTCCAGATATTACACTCTTGTGGAAATTAATTCACTACCTAGGATGGTTGTTCCTTTCTCAAAGTGGTTTCCTTCTCAAATAATTATTATCAATGTTTCCCTTTCTAGGTGTGTAGGTGATATAAAAGATAAAATATTATAGGTACTCCCCTAATTGACTCTATCAAAGATTAAAATATTTTTTCATAAATATATAACTCATCCTTTTTTATCAAAGTAATTGGTAAACCATTCTCGAAAAAGGTAGTGTCACAAACTATTAAGGATATGAATCATAGTTTTGGGTTCAATTTCTTATGTGCAATAATTATTTGTACGTGGAATATGATAACAACTACCATAACCTACCATGTGATCACCCTGAATGAGAATTCAACCCAAACCTAAACATGACATGTCACAAAATACTACATATACATGCCCAATATATAGAAAATTTGACAATGGGGATAAAGTTAAAAAGTTATTCATCTTGTAAAAATAAGACTGACATTTTGAATCAAAAATTATCTTTACTCCCTTCCAAGTGAGAGCGGTCAATGAAAAATATTACTTTGTGAAATACTTAACAAATTAGTGATAATACACTACTAATCCCAAGAAGCTCTAAATCTCAAAGATGTTCTATGGATCCCCCATGAAATAAAAACATTCACCTTCTCATAATCAAATTAGATGATTTATTTAGAGGTCACATGATCCAAGAACATCACCACTTGAATCTAAAAATTTCCCTCTAATTTCATGGCATAAAGTCTCTCATTCCTCAAAATTTTTGTAACTTCTATCAAGTGATGCACATGATCCTCCTTAGTTATATATTAATCCAAGATATCATTTATTAATAGAATAATGTAATAATCAGGTTTATGGTGTAAAATATTATTCATTGGCTCCAATAACACCACTGGAGAATTAATTTTAAAAAATTCAATAATAATATACTCATGATGAACATACCATAACTTAAAATTAGAATCCATTATATAAGACTCCATGATCTAATATAGGAAAAAATTGGACCAAATATCAATATTAAAGAACTATGTAACTCTTTTTAGTAGATCATTAAACACTAGTAAATGAATAGTTTTTCTTTATCATAACATTAATGATCTTTTGGTAGTTGAAACATAAGTAAAGGGTTACATATGAATTCCTAAAAAAATCACAGATGTTACCCAAGGAAACACACTGGGTCGAATAAATCCTTTAGAAATCACTTCATCCAACTAATATTTTGACTCATTTAGTTTATAAAGTTCTATATGGTAGGAATGTGTATATAAAATTTTATTACCTGACATCAAACTAATAGAGAACTCCACCTCAATCATCAATGGAACACTATAAAATTCTGATAGAAAACATTAAGAAACTCAATAGATGATGAAGAAATATCATCACATGGATATTCTTTCTCGAGTTCAAAAGAAAATATGAATATCATCCTACCTATATATGGAAGAGTAGTTTTATCTCTACTCGACCATGGGTCCCATTCTCCATCAAAGATACAACACACCCCATCAGAAGTTGTATAGGAGACTCAATGAAGGTAACAATCAAATAAGAATTTATGAGAAATCATCCAGTCTATCCTATGAATGACATCTTGTGGTTTCATATCAAGTACTAAGTATTTATCGATGATCTCAATTTCTAAAAATGAGAAATTCAGTATGGGAATTAGAGGCCCTGCCCTCCCATTGTCTTGAGATTCATAGAAACTTCCATCACATTAGGTATGTGATCTGTAGAAAGATTCAACAAATTCACAATACAGTTTAATATAATAGAATATTAGGTACTAGTATTAAATAATGAAATCACTAAAAATGAAACAATAGTAATGGTACCCATCACTATCATAGTTCCTTTATTAATCCGCACTAGAGACTCTTATATTACATGAACAAGCTTTATCCCTAATGCCTATGGATAGAACACCACTCTTCCTAAAGGATCTGACTACATCATAGATCCTTTATGTACTAACTAGTCCATTCCACTATGTAAAACATTAAAAACATGGAAATGCATATAAAAGTTATGTGTTCCTTTTCAAAAGCTACAGATCTTTAGTGCCTCTATGAAAGCCTACTTTTAGTCCCCAATAATGCCACATTACTAACAACTTGGTGGTCCTTTACCAGATGCCACATATGATTTAGATGATGTATACTATTAATGACCACCACAATTATTTCCACCACATTGATTATTATTCTCCCTCTTTCCTTTAAAGGAACCATTGAAAATTCCAATAGGGGTATGTGGAACTCCCATCAACCGAGACTTTCCCACCCCATCAATTTCAACCATTATATACCTATTCATAACATCATCATAAGTAGTGATCTTCATAAAAAAACTAAAAAAATTTATCAAATTGATGACCCATCTAAAACCTCTAGGCATATAGTTTATCATTTGAAACTACCTTGGTTGATAACTGAGTAGGTTCATCCAAATGATTGGCACACTTATTCAATGACCTGTCAGCTTGGTGAAGGTAAATAAACTCTGTGGACTTAGTTAAATCCATTGAATCAAGATATCTATTCTCTATAAAAATATCCTTGATGTATTCCAACTTGAAGCCTTCATTTTTATTCTCTATAACTAAAGAATCACATCACCTGCTGTTATTCCCTTCATGTTTATAGATAAAATATTTCACTTTAAAAGAATTTGGTGTCTCCAAGAACTCAAATATTTACACTGTATTTTTATAAAAATCCTCTTCCTCTTTATTATCATTATTTAACATGTAATAAGGTGGTTTATACCAAAGAAACTCATGGGAAAAATATCTGCTATCGTCCCTATGAGGTACAAACTATGTATCTTGTGTTGGGGAAGGTGAAACCCATCAGAGTAGAACTTATACAACACATAATACTACATCTGAAAGGTTATGGTCAATTGGAGGGTTATCTTTTTGTGGTATATTAATAGATTCCACATGGATTATATTCAAACATCATCTTACGGACATGGTACTACTCAATATCAATTGATAATAAGAAAAGATCATTTAAGAGACATAGGGTCCTCAATTATATCAATTAGAATTCATCTCAGGATAAAAAATATAAAATTAATTTTTGGGGAAAGTCTTGAATCAGATCAAAAATATCCTCAAGGTTACATTTTACCAACTTCCCATGGTAATTTATGTCTCACTTGGATGATAGAGTTCAGGAAAACACTCATAACCTACCCCTTAGGTCCTTTAAACATGACCTATTATTTACCAGTATATCCAAACTACAAACAAACATTTAAGAAGTTACTCAACATTATTTTGATACCAATTTTTCATGAATTGTCTTAGATATCCCACCTAAATAGTTCCAAAATCAATCCTAAAATAGCATGAAAGGAAATCTCGATCCCTATGAGATGGTGACCAGCACCTAAACATTAATAAAAATGGATTGGGGATGAGTTATTCATAATAATAACTCAAATAAAATAAGCAGATAAAAATCAATAAATAATAGGTGTCGGACTCCTCATGTGTTAATCATGTTTTAATAATCACAAATCCTATACATTCTGTAAATCTTGTAAATAATGTTTAATCTATCTAAAATCATGTGTAAAAATGATTATTTTCTTTATGCCATAAATAATTATTGTAAACAATTTTGATTATGATGAAATTATATTATGAATGATTATGTTTAACTCATTCTATGAATATAACTATTTAAGTATCTGTACAGATATTTCGCTATGTCTGAGAAATCGTGAGTCTGCCACCAGTTGTGTTTTTCTACTAAAGGACCCAAACACCATGACCATCTAGACACCGTGACCATCCAGACACCATGACCATCAAGACACCATGACCATCCAGACCCCTTGACCATCCAGAAAACGTGACCATCCAGACACCATGACCATACAAACACTGTGACCATCCAGACATCATGACCATCTAAACACCATGACCATCCAGACACTATGACCAGACACTATAATCCTAACATTGCATCTGTGCTACTGGTTCCAGATCTCTATACAACAATTCCATCATAGTTGTATCACCGCTCAAAATCAAAGGTGGAGACATCATTTTAAGGAGACATTGTCTCATGGAGACAGCATTTCGAGGAGACACGGTTTCATAGAGACACCGTTTACAGACAGAATGTGACACTGTTTCTTAATCTGCTTTGTTGTTTTTGGATTTAATTTCTAACGGTCATATTTGAGGATTTTAAATGCAATGACATAGTTAATATTTCTTTGTAGACATGTCACCTGACAGTACAAGGTATGAGGTGTAGAATACATGCATCATGCTGGCTCCAACACATGCATTCTAAGAATATAAAGAACAACGTGATCGTGGTGATTGTGACGCCAGTGGTGATAACAGAATAACAAGTGTAAGCACAATAAAAAAATAGTATGAGAATTCATGAAACCCAAGACTATTGAATAACACATGAATCATACTTGAATCCTAGAATCCAGAACATTTCAGCACTATCAACTCCATGAAGAACAAAAGCCAGATCTAACCGACTTACGATACTCTATTTTCAATGAGAGGATTTGATTTTTGCATCTACTTCATCCTAGAATTCTAGAGATGTATAGACTAACACCTGTAGCACTTCTAACCATATCTAATTATTTCTTATCTATTGTGTATTATTTTTTCTCTTTCAAGTAGTGTGTGTGTGTCTGTATAAAAACATGAATTGTCTCTTACATCAAAATAGAGGATACAAGATATCTTTTATCTTGCATATTTTTACAATTGTGTATTCACACGTATAAGTGTAGAATAGGTCCATGTGTGACCTAATATTTCATACCCACAATGAATTGTGGAAGAGGTCGTGTGACCCAAAAAATCTTTTGTATTGTTGTTAACCATGATCCAGGGTGTGTATCAAGTTTATTTATATAAACATCTTGGTGGGAGGTGATCACCAATTGAAGTAGATTAGATATCAACATGAGACTGAACCACTTGTTTTATATCCACTATGCTGTTTATTTTAGTTTTATCTGTTTTATTGTTTAATTTAGAAATTACTAAATTTAATTTGATATTTAATCATGGAGATAAGTTATAATTGTTTTTCCTTATTAGAATAGCTTCAAAAGTAATGTTAATAACTGATATTAAGATTACTGAGAAATAATCAATCTTCTAAGAAGTTATTTAAACAGTCAAAATTTTATAACTGTATAAATTTGATTAACTAGGCTGTATTTAAATTTATTGGGGAACCCTTTTAAGAATACCTTTTAAAAATAATTTTTTATAGATTTAAAATTCACCCCTCCCCCCACCCCCCTTTTTTGATTACTCTACTCCGACCAACATTTGGTATCAAAGGGTTTTTTATTAAGACTATGTTTTTGACCCTATTCAATTGTGATTGTAGTTATACTTTAAATCTCTGTAAATTTCAATTAGTTATAAATTTATATGTCTTTTAAAGTATTTATTTATTATGGATAATATATTAGAATTTGTTGAAACAAACATACCACCATTATTTAATGGAACCAACTATGATCAATAAAAAATTAAAAGGAAAATGATTTTAGAAAGTATGCACTTGTAGATATGTGACCAATAGATACTCCCAATGGAGGTCGTTATTGGTCTTTTGAGACTTCTTTGATACCTCTAATGGTGGTTTCATAAGGCATGTCACTGTAGGGAAACAATGACTAATAATGTTCATCGTTGTAGGTGACCTAAGTCTCGGCCGAATAGCAGTTACTATTGGGCCGAGTTATAGAGACGGTCATTGGCGGCCGCTGGGCCTTGGGAAAAATGGAACCATTAGCTACCACCAATGGTGTTCTCTAACTTAGGAAATCTTAAAAAAAATTACAGCACCACTTCTCAAATAGGAGAAATTAGGAGAAAAATAGGAAAAAATCAATTCAAAATAGCAGAAACACCATGATCCTCAAAAATAATAAATTAAAGACATACTCCTTCATATCTAGTGATCCAAACAGCTCCAATCCATTCCAATCTTTTGCTTCAATAAACCTACAATAAGATAAAAAATAAACAACTAAACAAATCAAATCCAAATTGGAAATATTTATTCAGTTAGAAAATATATATATATATATATATAATAATCAAATTGGGTCATTAGTTTCTTAGGGCATTTGATAATATGGCCAATTGGCTAGTATCCATTTACCCAGTTGTCCATTAGGCCAATACGCTAATATGCTAGTTGGCCATTTGGTCATTAAGAAAATAGGCTGATTATTCATTAGTTCAATATCCAAATAGGTCATTAGGCCAATAGGACATTAGGTAATTAGTATAGTAGTCCATTAGGTTGTTCGGCCATTGCTATGTTGTTGGGTCGTTGGGCCTTTTTTAGGTGGTTGGGTAGTTTTTAGGCTATTTTTAAGCCATTGTTAGGCTATTGGGATGTTATTAGGTCATTGGGTCATTGTTAGGCCGTTTTTCGTTGTTATGTCGTTGTTCGGCTATTGGGTCATTATTTGGCCATTGGGTCGTTGTTCGGTCATTGTACAGACATTATTCTATTGGGGTGTTGTTGGGTCGTTAGGCAGTTATGTCATTAGGGAGTTAGGGCATTAGGGTATGAGATAGTTTGGTCATTTGGGTATTTGTGAATTTGGCCAATTGGACGAGTCTCAATTTCTCCAATTGTCCATTAGGCCAATAGTCTAATATATAATTGGGCTATTTAGTCATTAGGAAAATATGATAAATGGAGACATGGACAATTGGCCAAATTCACAAATGCTCAAATTCACCCCCCCCCCCCCCCCCCCCACCACCACCACACACACAATCACCCGGGATAGCCCCTCGAATGCCCACCCCGGACAGCCCCCCCCCCCCCCCCCACCACCACACACACAATCACCCGGGATAGGCCCTCGAATGCCCACCCCGGACGCCCCCCCCCCCCAAACTCCCCCGGGACAGCCCACCCCCCCCCACCCCAAACTCTCCCCGAACACCCCCCCCCCCCCCCCCGCCCATTCACCCCGGATAGCCCCTCACATTCCCACTAGTCATCCACCCCTCCCCTCCAAAACTCCCCCAGGACACCCCCCTGGACAGCACCCACTCCCCCCCTCGGACAACCCCCACACTGAACAGCGCCCCCCCCCCCCCCCACCCCCACCCCCCAAAGTACTCCCCAGACAGCCTCCCAGTTAGCCACCCCCCCCCCCCCAAACTCCACTAGGACACCCCCCCCCCAGACTACCCCCATTGCCCCTGGATAGCCCCCACCCTCAACACCCCCATCCACAACCTACACAGCAACCCCCCCCCCCCTCCTCTGGACAACCCCCCCCCCCCCCAACAGCGCCCCCTCAAAATTAAAGGTTCATTATCAACTCATTCATTTCTATATAAATATAGTTAAAATTCACCAATGTAAACTGATATTGATCGACTTTACTTCCACACAGTGGACCAAACCAATTACAAATTAACAATATGTACTTCATCTAGTGTGCGTATACAACTTCAATGATGTTTTTCAATTGACCATATTAATAACCAAAATCAACAAATGGAAAAATGATGCCATTGTTTTTTGTTTCTCATTTGTCTTCAACATCTTTAATGAGACATAAAAAACCATTCTAATCTATAGCTTTTTAACAACGAACTGTTATCAATGGACCCTCATCTAGTTGGATAAATTCTTCAATTAGTGTGGGGTCACCTAACTCCCTCAGGTTATGAACCTACATATTTCACGTAATTCAATAATGATTTCAATAGAAACAAATTAGTACAATACTTCACTCATAATGAAAATCAATTTATACAAACAAAATCCTTGAACCAATCATGAAATGATGCATAATGAGATTATTGAATTTGATACTTTGTTTCATGATACATATCTTCTTTTAGATCATTAATGTGTTTCCATAAAATGATAATGTGATGTTTAAATGATCAACTTATGAAAACAAAATGTGTAAAAGTTAAACAATAAAAGTGTCAAGACACTTACTACATTAATGGTGCAACTGATGGAGTATTGAACAAGATATATCAATGCGCTTATATCCACTCGATGTTGTCCATATCAAATATGGTTCCTTCTCCAACTGGACCATCATGAATCTGAGACTTCTTATCTAATTTTGTTTCAACATCCATAAGATATTATTCACAAAAATTAGTACACTCATCCATCAAATAACCATTGGCTATTGATGCCTCTAAATGAGCTCTGTTTCATACAAATCGTTTCAATGTATTCAGATACCACTCAATATGATACATCCACCTAAATTGAACTGGACCAGTAGCCATTACATCATCAGTTAGTTGCACTTTCAAGTGAAACATAACATCGAAAAATGAGGGGGGAAATAGTTTCTCAAAGTGACCAAAAGAGTAAGTACAATTCGATCCTGCAAACTTTTTAAATTACTTATTCATTGATTTCCTAAACAAATCTTCCTAACAAAATTACTCATTTCAATCAAAGGTTGAACCACATTGGGGGATAAACAATCACAAATTGTGATTGGAATCAACTGCTAAAGTAGTATGTGATTTTCATGACTTTTCAGCCCTTGTAATGCCTTTCTTGTAAGATTCACACACATTGAGATATTATAAGAGTAACCATCAGGAACCTTGAGCATCTTCAAAATGGAAATAAATGTCTCTTTCTCCTATGTAGTCATCGTATACTATGCAGTAGGCATATATGACTTGTTTCTCTCAGCTAATTGTAAATGAAACGACTTCCTTAAACCCATTTCTTTCAAATCACGATGTCTATTAACATGGTCCTTTGATTTTCCACTAACACCTAAAATGGTCTATAATATATTATCACAAACATTTTTTCAATGTGCATGACATCCAAATTATTCCTTATCATGTTAGTTTTCCAATAAGGGAGATTGTAAAAAATACTTTTATTTTTCCAATTGTGACTGCGTTGTATGCACAATCTATGAATATCAGGTAATGGATGAGCCACCAAATCCTGAAATTCATATACCAGGAAGATGTTTCCTTCCTTGATCTACGATAACATTTCGACTCCTATCATGATCTTTGGTGCTGGGCTAAACTTTCTATAACCATAAAATGTCACTCTGTACTCTCTAAACATATGCTGAGTGGGGATAAAAAATCTATGAACCACGTATGCCCATTTTATTGAATGTTTATTCCATACATATTTTTTACTTTTATTGCAACAAGTGAAATAAAATTCCCCTTTAATACTCTAGCCTGATAAATTTTCGTAAGCTGGGAAGTTATTGATTGTCAACAATAAAGCGGCTTATAGTTTCAACATTTCATTCATTTCACAATCATAATTCATCACACCATTGCCCCAAAATTCATTCAAATCATCAATCAATGGATGAAGGTAAACATCAATCTTATCCCTCAGACTTCTAGGTCCATTAATAAGAGTGGAAAGTAATATAAATTGTGGCTTTATACAAAGACATGGAAGAAGTTTATATAGA
This sequence comes from Viscum album, assembly GCA_963277665.1. NCBI lineage: Eukaryota > Viridiplantae > Streptophyta > Magnoliopsida > Santalales > Viscaceae > Viscum > Viscum album. The sequence goes on along the minus strand of OY728147.1, from coordinate 1,376,462,569 downwards.
ACCAACACTGTAAGCCATGTGCTAGGAGTTTCAACAACCATAGACATTAATGGATTGAAACCATCTGCTACCAACCCCAATCGGACATTATGGACATATTTAGCAATTTTGGGGTGTCTCTTATCGAAATCCTCCTATGCATGAGAGTCTGTTGGTTCGATTAACATATCACTTTTCTAATTTCTTTCTGCATGCCATCTCATTAAATTAAAAACTTTAGATGACATAAAAAATCTTTTCAACCTCAACTTTAGGGTAAAGTAACGAATTTTCTTTACATCAATTAGTTTTCCCTATTTTATAGACTGAATTTGATGAGTCTGATTTCCTAGGTTCTCTTTCCACCTAGAAGTTCCACAAACCATAAAAATATCCAAATGGGCAGTTTCTTTTCTTAACAACATACAGTTTTTTTCATATCCAATTATGGTCTCATATGTAAAACTTAAGTTCTTTTTTAACTTACAAGTATGGTAGAATGAGTCAAAAATCATAGCATCAAAAGGAAGAACCTTTTTCAACAACACCAATAGCATGTCGAATGATGTGTTTGATCACTGATTCAAAGTATTCAAATGAAACAACTCTGTGATAAATGACAATTTATTATAAGCAGTACATCCAGGATATAATTCCATTTTTGCATCATCAATTACTTCATAAAACCTCCCTGAATCACGATCTTCACGAAAGCATAGATTTATCACACCGGTCTCAACATTCTAGATTTCAATGCCTTCAGGAGCCAACCCACGTACCATTTCATTAAGAATTTCATGCATTGGATCATTTATCCTCACATAAACGTCCAACTAAACAACATCTGTATTTTAATGATGAATATATTCTTCGCCATGATGAGTCTAACTCTTTTTATTTTTCGAAGATTCGCTTAAGAATATGTCCTCTCCCATGGTATCTCGTGTGAATTGATATCTATTTTTTAATTTTCTACATGGAAAACTAATAAATTCACATTAAAATCTTCCAGTAATTTTAATAAACAGCATAATTCCCTTGAAATATTCTCTAGAAATTCAATTTGGAAGATCAATCCAACTCTTATACATAATAATATCTGTATAACAATCATTTTCACAAGACTTTATATTACATGTAATTTTCATATCAAATATATTTAAAATAAATACATTCCAATTGCATATGGACCATTGATAAAATAAACAATTTATATCTATAAATACTAATAAAGATAATAGATAATGTAATGTAAGTGAAATCCCATGTCATCGCCACTATGTTGGTATGGTAAATCTAACGATTATTCTATATTCAAGAAACTGTATTATGAATCAATTTGGTCTATAATTCTATAGAGTAATCATTTTTCAAGAAAGGAATATTATAACTTGAATGTGTATGTGGTACATGAAAAAATTCATCAAATACCAATCATGAACTATCAACCTTAGTGACTAAGTTAATGCCTACCAATAAATAAACAAATATTATTTTTGATAAAAGTGACCCAAATAAATTAGTGATGAATGGTCTTCTCAAACTCAGAGAAACTATATATATGTACAAATAATTTATCACTACCTCTAGGATTCACACTGCCTTTGTTCCATCAGATGCAGTAATGATTAACCATCAAATATAGTTATCAATCTCTAATTTATGGAAAAATAACTAATCTATATCAAGGATAACATCAAATATATACAATTCCAGAAACAAAAATACCAATCTATCTTTACTTATGTTATCAATAGAGAATATTTGGGATAATGAATGTGATTCCACATGCTGGATCATAGTTTCCAATACAGTGTTCATCATAGCCTCAAGCAGGTTTCCTTTTATGCAATATTATTGTTACTAGTAGTAAGGTTGTGAATGTCATCAATGCAGAAAATATACCCTTGGTATCCATAAATTAAAGGATAAACAATAACATAATAGTGTAAATAATCAATGAAAAATCATAATCCATGGAAGGTATATCATTTCATTTAGTAAAAACCAAAATACCCCCAAAGTTTTAGATCAATAAAAGTGTGGGAAATAACAATAATGTGAAAAAATATTTATACGTTACTCTAAATTCCATCTCAATTCTACCTCTAAAATATACATAGTAAGTTGCATTGAAACATGGATTAATATCATATAAAGTAACATCACATAATATTTATAATCACCTATAGTATCAAAAATAATATGATTAAACTCAAACATGGGTCTCATGTGCTATGCAAGAACACACATGTGGTCAAACCTCAAACATTTTATCATGGGATACACACACACACACATAGAGACATGTGATAAACTCAATAATTTAATAAATTAAATAACAAAAAAACTTATAATATCAATCCAATCAACATATACCTGGAATCTACATTATATCTAACTTGAAACTTCAAGTAATGTGTAAAGTCTTCTCATTAACACACTATCAACACACATTGTTTCGTAATTCATCATGCACACACACCCATATACACATGAAATTGAATTTCCATACTTTTTATTCACACACAATATTCACATAATTTTCATACATGTCAAATTTATGTTGTAAATTGGTTAAAATTAAAACCTTAAAACAAAAATTAGGGAATACATTATAGCACGACAAATTCAGAACCGAGGGGAGCCAGAGGTGGTGCTTCGAGGGAGAGGACGGGCAGTGGAGGGGAGCCGGAGTTGGAGGATTTGTGGCGAGGGAGGTGACGGGTTCCAATGACGGTGTTAATATAGAGGAGGAGGTGGTGATGTGTCACCGATGCAGTGAGGGTGGGGTATGGGCAGTGTGGTGAGGGAGGGGATGGGCGACGGCATCATCGAAAGCCAGAGGTGGATCCTGTGCGGCGTCGATGGTGCGGCGTCGCCAGTGCAGCGGGGGAGGGGAGGCGGTGTGAGGGATCTAGAGTTGATGTGGTAAGGACGGGGATGGGTGGTTTCGGGGGTTCGGGGGTAGGTTTTGGGTTCAGGATCAGTGGGTGGGGGCCATATATATTTTTTTGAGAAGTATTGCAACCACCAATAGTGGTCTCCTGTGTAAGGGATATCCAAAACCCCATTTTATAGTAGTTATGAGCTTTGAAATCTGGTCTTCAATTATAGATGAATATATGATTAGTACTACAAATATAATCACTTGGGATGATCCTTCCAAAACTTCCTACATTAAAAATTACAAAGAAATGAATTCTTTATACTACTCTTTAGGAGATGAGGAATTTAATAGGATATCTGCATGTAAAACCGCCCATGAAATTTGAGATACATTGTATTTTTCACTTTAAAAAACTTCTAGTGTGAAATAAATGTGACTTAATAATTATACTATTAAATATGATAACATTAAAATGAAAATTGATGATCCTATTTCAGACATGTATCTCAGGTTCAACAAAATTTTCAACACAATGATTTCTCTTGGAAGATAAGTCACTGCAAAAGAACAAATCATGAGGATTCTTAAATGCCGACTTGACAGATGGAGAGGAACCTCTGTCTCTATTAGAGTGTCATGTGACATCAGCAAGCTACCTGTAAAAGAAATCATTGGAAAAATAATGATGTATGAAGAAGATATGAAAGGAAACAAGGAAGGGGGATGAACCCACAAGAAAATTTGTTGTGTTCAAGACCACCTCCTCTAAACACAAAGAAAATGTGGACATTTCTGTAGTAAGTTCTAGCAGTGAACAATCATCACCTAACAGTGATGATGAGATGGCTCAATTACCCATAGGGTTTAAGAGATTTTACAAGAAGAAGAACATTTTTACAAAGTCTAACTTCAAGGGAAGATATGATCAAAAAGGAAGTTAGAAGAAATATTCGGAAAAAAAGTGACAAGTCTGATGAGATTGTCTTCTATAAATGTAATCGAAAAGGAAATATTAAGGCTGACTGTCCCAAGATCAAGTAAAAAAATAAATATGACGAAAAAGGTAAAAATTATAAAAAGGAAATGAAAGCAACATGGAGTACTTCTGAGGATAGTTCAAGTGACCCAGAATCTTCACATGAGGAACTGTCTAACAAAGCCAATATATGTTTTATGAAAAACACATCTGATGTAACAATGGAATCTCTTTTACACAATTACTATTATTCTGGAGATGAGAATGACTCGGAAAATATGTCTAATGATGAAATGTTTGACTACTGTAATATTCTTTAAGAGACATGCAATGAACTAAAAGATAAATACAAGTCGTTAAAGAAACAACATGCTCTTACCTCAACTTATAAAACTGAACTCACTGTAGAAAGGGAGAAAAATGTTTAATTACTCATGGTGAAAAATGAACTAAAACTCTCTAATGATAAATTAAAAAAGGGTCTTGAAATGTTTACTAATGGTAAAGATACCTTGGTACAAATTCTAGGGAAACATATTGCTCCAAAATATACTTCTAGAATCGGCTATAGACCTGGTAAAAGAAATTCTGGAAGAACTAATTTTGTTTATAAATCTAAGACATACTTATTTACTCCCAAATCTAGAAAACATTGAGCTAGTTCAAGTTAGGATACTCTCTCTACTATTTCAAGATTTTCTGGACCAAATAGAGTTTATTTTTCAAATAATTTACATAATGTTTATAAGAAACCTATGAGGTAGATATGGGTTCCTAAATAACTAGTCACTAATATTACTGGACCCAAATAGGTATGGGTACCAAAATATTATTTTCTTTGACTATTTTGATGGAATTTTTTTAATGAGTTCCTATAAAAGATTAATGTACTTGGACAGTGTGTTTTTAAGACACATGACAGGAGACTATTCATGTTTCCAGAATTTAGTAAAAAAATAGTGGAGGACATGTCACATTTAGTGACAATTCCAAAGGAAATATTATTGGCCTTGGCCAAATCGGTAACTCTAACTCAGTTTTGATTTCCAAAATACTTTTTTATGGATTTAAATATAATATTCTTAGTATTTTACAATTATGTGATGATGGATTTCATTTCAAATTGTAAAATGATGCTTGAAATGTTTTTAACTCTAAAAATGAATTAGTGTTTTCTTCTTTAAGAAATGAAAATGTATATTCTGTTATCTTACCTTCTTTAGCTTCTCAAAATGAATCATGTTTAAGTGTGTTTCAAAAAGAGTATTGGCTTTGGAATAGGAGACTAAGACACTATAACACTCACTCCCTTAGAAAGTTAACTAGAAAAGTTTTCATTAAAGTCCTTCCCAAACTTGATTTACCAAATGATAAAGTGTGTAATCCTTGTCAAAAAGAAAAGAAACACAAAATTTCCTTCATACCAAAGAAAGAAGTGTTAACTTCTCAACCTCTCAAAATGGTTCACATGTATTTGTTTGGACCATCTAGATTTTCTAGTTTAAATGGGAAGCGCTGTGTTTATATTCTTTTAGATGACTTTTCTAGATATAATTGGACTTTCTTTTTGTCTCCCAAAAGTGAAGTCTTCTCTCATTTTACCAAATATTCCAAAACGTTAAAAAATATTAATGGAATTATAATTAAATCCTTAATAAGTGATCATGGCCATGAGTTTGAAAATAAAGAGATTGAATCTTTTTCCTCATTAAATGGTTATAGTCATAATTTCTATTCCCCTAGAACACCTCAACAGAATTGGGTTTTAAAAATAATAAATAGAACCATGCAAGAGATTTCTAGAACCATGCTTAGTGAATATGATATACCTATTTATTTTTGGGCTGAACATGTAAATACAGCATGATATATTATCAATAGAGTATTGATTATACCTATTATTAAGAGAACTCCATATGAGTTGTGGAACAATAAAAACCCCAAAGTTAGCTACTTCAAAGTTTTTGGTTGCAAAGTGTATATCATTAATACTAAGGAAAATCATGAAAAATTTGCATCCAAGAGTGATGAATGAATATTTTAAGGATATTGTATATCTAGTAAAACCTATAGCATGTTTAATAAAAGAACTAAATGTGTGGAAGAATCTGTCAATAACAATTTTGATGAAACAGATCCACATGATCCTATGACCACTATAGAGAACCTAGAGGATGATATGGAATTTAATTCAAAATCATCTAACCATACCGTAAAGGAATCTATGAAAACATCCATTTTTTAAATTCTTTAGATTCAGGTCATAATGAACCTGACCCTGTTGAAGAACCTAAAATCACAAGTCCTTCTTTTTTTAGAGTTGTTAGAAATCTTAAAAATCATCCTTTAGATGCTGTTATAGGAGACATAGACAAAGGAACTCAATCTAGAGCTTCTCTTAGAAATTAGGTTGAACATCAAGTCTTCTTGTCACAAATTGAACCTAAAAACATTAATGATTCCATCAATGATGAATTTTGGGTAATGTCTATAAAAGAAGAACTTAATTGGTTTTAAAGGAACAACGTTTGGAAACTTGTTAATATACCCAAAGACACATTCTACATTGAAAATAAATAGGGGTTTAGAAATAAGGTAGATGAACCTGAAAATATAGTTAGATACAAGGCTATATTAGTTTTAAAATGCTATAGTCAATAACAAGGAATTGACTATGAAGATACCATTTCACTAGTAGCTAGACATGAAGCCATCAGAATTCTTCTTGCTTATGCTGCACATCTGAATTTAAAACTTTATAAAATTGATGTCAAAGGTGAATTTCTAAATGGGTATATAGCTGAGGATGTCTTTGTTGAGTAACCCCCTAGTTTTACAAACCCTCATTTTCCAAACCATATTTTTAAATTATCAAAAGCTTTGTATGGTTTAAAACAATCTCCAAGAGAATTGTATGATAGATTATATACTTTTCTTATTTCTAAAGATTTTACAAAAGGAATAGCCAATCCTACCATTTTTATAAAATGAATTTCTAGTGTTGTTTTAGTAGTTCAAATCTATGTAGATGACATTATCTTTGGATCTTGAAAAAATTATTTATGTGTTGAATTTTTTAAAATGATGCAAAATGAATTTTAAATGACTTTAACGGGTGAACTCAAATTCATTTTTGGTTTTCAAATCTTTCAAAATAATGATGATATTATTTTAAATCAATGAAAATATACTAGATATCATTTAAAATGTTTTTGATTGGATAGATATAAAAGTAGTGAAACTCCAATGAGTACTACTTGTTTGTTGGATCTTGATGATGATGGAAAATCTATAGATCTAACCACTTACAGATGAATGATTGGAAGCTTACTCTACTTAACTACTAACCAAACTGACATTATGTTTAGTTTGTGTATGTGTACTCGTTTTTAAGAAAATCCTAAGGAATCTAATTTTAAGTGTTACTAAGAGAATTTTCAAATACCTCAAGCATACACCCAATCTAGGACTATTCTATCTGAGATGAAAATCACTTAAGTTAGTGAGTTATTCTGATTCAGACTTCTGTGGTTGTAAGTTGGATAGAAAAAACACCTCTGAAACATGTCACTTTTTAGGAAAGTAATTAGTATAATAGTATCGTAATAAAAAAATTGTTGTATTATCTACTATAGAAGACGAATACATAGCCGCTTGTAGTTTTTGGGCACAAATTTTGTTGATGAAACACAGATTAATAGATTATGGATATCAATTCAGGAATGTACCTATGAATTGTGACAATACAAGTGCTATTAAAATCTCAAAAAATCATGTTTCACACTCTAGAACAAAACACATTGATGTAAGACATCACTTTTTGAGAGATAATTATCAAAAAGGTGAAATCGCTTTGGAATTCATTGGAACTGAATATTAGATTACTAATATATTCACTAAACTATTAAATTCTGAAAGAATAGATTACATCATACATGAATTCAGAATGATAAATCTTAAGTAGCAAGTATATTGTTTCATAGTTTACGGTTTCAAAAGTCATTATATTAAGATTACTTTTTAACTCTAGTAGTTCTATAGTTTTACTGTCTCAAGAGTTGTTGTTTCATGTTTGCGGTCTCATAGTTACTATTTCTTGGTTACTGTTTGGCACTTACTATCTCAAACAATATAGTCGCACCATTTAGAAATCACATTGTTACAGTCCCACCATGAACACTTATTACGGTCTCACCGTGAAAGTTGATTATGGTCTCTCCATGAAAGGAAGGAATAAAGATATCTCATTCCTACAGAAGGGAGAAAGTGAAGAAGCAAATAGATACAAAAGAGACATAGTAGAAAAGGATAATGAGACCTTGAAATAGACTTTTCACTCCAAGGAAGATGTGTGTGAGCAAGACATATGACCCCATGTCTCAAAAGAGGAGATAAAGAGGACTTTTGGATGATGGTTTCAAGTTGATGCAACAAAGGAGCAAGAATTGTGGATAGATAAAACAAATATAGAATTCTGACCCTGAGGCTTCAATCAGAGTAAAATCAATATAGATGAATTTATTCAGACAATAGAAAGAATGATTTCTCACCTTGAAGATCTTATCGAAGAAGACCCAACTATCCACGTTAATTCACAGCACTTGGATATTTATAGATTAGTTGGGTCAAGCAGAATTAGTCTTGTGTTTAATCATTTTGTGAGCTCTTTCAGCACGTATTGGTATCCTATTGTGAACTTTGGTTTCCCATTTTTTTTAAAAATGTTTTTAATAAAAATTTAAATTTGGATGGATGGTCTCACTGTGAAATATTGTTATGGTCTCACCGTGAAGGATTGTTACGGTCTCACCGTGAAATATGATTATGGTCTCACTGTGAAAGTTTTTTTACAGTCTCTATGTAAAGACACGTGATTATATTATTTATACATTATAACCTTTATCATGGTAATTCATTGTTTTATTCTTTTTATATTTCCACGCTTTTGATCCCACAATGCTTGACATCCCTAAATGAAAAAATAAAAGATGTTTCACTCATTCTTCACTTGATATCTCTTCTCTCAAACCATACCCCCTCTTTCAACCTTTCTCCCTCTCAAACATTTGGTGAATTCACAGGATTAAATGCCCATCATCATCAACTCCGGATAAGGGCAGTTCAAAGAAAAAGTTTAAAATCATGCCAAAGTTAACACCCAATGGTCCTCTAAATCCGAATCTGGTGAACAGAATAGTGGTGACTAAAAAGGAGATATTCTTTATGTGGCTTCTGTCAAGTAAGCCTTTGGTATTGAAAGTGATAACAAATCCAGGATGGCTAGATAGGTTCAGAAAGGAGGATATTCATATTTACTCCAAGCTAGTTGCACAATTTTATCAGTATGTTCAATTAGCTTTTTATTCTGAAGATGACTATATTGTGTGAAGTTGGATCAATGTAAAATTGGTACCCTTTCTTTGAGGTTATGGGCTTAATGCCTTAGGATTCCTCATGAGGGTATTTGTGAGGACTACTATAGAGGTCCTCCACCTCAAAGTTAGTTCTTTGTTTTGGAAGAAGCATTGAGAAGTTTAACTGGAAAATAAACTAAGAGGAGAGACATATCTGACGAGCTAGATAGTGAAACCAGACACTTGTTTAAGTTTGTTCAGAATTTGATTAGCCCCTAAAAGGTTATTTTTCTAAACTCAAGAATTAGGATTTATTTTTTATACATATCATGAAAAATAGACATAAGATCAACCTATGAAGGTATGTTATACACCATATGTGTGATTTGATCAAAACAACCTTCAAGTCAACATCCTTGTTCAATTTAAGAATTATCTCAACTATGCTTCCTGCAAAAGGATTGGTTGGACTAGACAAACATTCTATTAAGGACTATGAGTTATGTATTTCAAAATTTACTATAAAGAGAATGAAAATTAGTTGGAATCCATGGATAAAAGCATGTATGGAAGAAAATGATATGGTTTATGAAAAGTTTAATTCGGTGGAACACCCTTAAAGACCTATGGATATTTCTTACCCTAGTTTGGAACCATAAAAAAATGTTGAGTATTCTGATGAGGAAGAAGAAGAAGTGGTTTTCGTACCTCCAATGGAAATTGTTCTAGTTGAGGAAGATAGTGAATCTTCTCCCCAAGTCTTATTTGAGAAGGAAATGCATGTTCCTACAGAATTTGTTGATATGGAAGAAAAACTTGCTTCCAATGAATAATTGGTTTCTAAGGTAAGTGAAAAGGATGTTGTTGATGCGTATATAGAATAATATCTTTTTGTTTTTCAAGAAACTGCTCTTGAGGAACACCCAGAGGAATAAGTTGTTTCTAAAGTTATTCCATCTACTGATGTGAGAATGGATCAATCCTTTAAGTTGGCTAGAAAAGAAAATAGGTGAGGAAATTTGGGATGAAATCATGGAAATAGATATAGGATCTAAATATTTCAATTCTAAAAAAGATCCACCTATTGAGGGGGAGCTTCTCCCCTTTTAAGAATCCATTGAAGTACCTAATCTGTTTGATCTAAACTCAGTGGATACATCGTATAAATTCCCCATTTATTTTTGTGTGACTGATTCCCAGGAAGTCTCTATTAAAGGAATTGATATGTCTACTATTTTTTATTTGAAACGGGAATATTCTCTTGGAGATATATCATCCACATAACCTAAGCATTTCTTCTCTTCTATTCTTGAACCTTCATAAGAACCTCCAAACCTGGGGAATAAGGATGATCTGAAATCATTTAGAGCCACCTGATTGGATAGAATTGAGAAACTCATTAATATCCAATTAGCTCCTATAACAAATTTAAGTGAGAGTGATGTTTCCCTATTGATGGAAATGGTCATATAGAATATTCAGCCCAAGATGCTTCATGAGATTCAATAATTTAGAGTTGATAACAAATAGCTCAGTGGTGATGTAAAAACTCTTAGAGGTATGGTTGAAGAAATGTATAGAGTGATGTACTCTAGACCATAACCAGTTTCTTATCCTATTGAGGATGTTTTTAGTCCGATTGCACAGTAATTCACTTCCCGAATTCAACCTAATCTAAATTCCTTACCTAATAAGGTAGATGAAATAAACAAGAAGATTTTTCAAGAGATGTGTGAACTTGTAATTGGTCTTAACAAGCTAACTGATGTGTATGAGGGTTGTATCCAGAATGTTCTTAATCAACTGAAATCCCTTACCTCGGGTGTCACTGCTTCTTATACTTCTAGAAAATCATCTCAACCCTCTTTAGATAGTGATCTACTCTGAATAGTTGTCAATGAAGAACATTAATATGTTCTCAATCTATTTGACAAGGAATATGTATCTGAAGTTATCAAGAATAGTGACAGGGTTCTTGATTTGGTGAGAATTCATTCAAAGATTTCCAATTATTCTCATAAAGAAATTCCTAAGAAGGTGGACTTCTACTTCAATGGAATATTCTCTAATAATGACATGAAAAACCACATCATGTACCTTGTGGAGAATATGAGGATTCCTCCATTCACTCAAGATTTCAAAACTCAAGTCCAAAATCTCAAATATTTCACTCTTTTATTGGATAAAATTATAGAGAACAATGAAAACATTGAGAAATCCATGTAGTATGGTGGTGAGATCATTGTTGACTTTATCAAGATTTTGGGGCCTTATCTTCATGTCCAGAGTACTGTAATTGTCACTCCTACAGCTGCACCCCTAAGATCAGGTTTTTCAACTTTCACATCCTCTTCCCATGCACGTACCTCTATGTCTGCCACTCATGATCTGAGTTAGATCAGGAATGTTATCCTTGATCAACAGTTTTCATGGTCTTACACTACACCTACCTTGTCCCCTTCTATTTTTTAAGGACTCCCTTTACCTTCTCTTTCCACTAGTTCACTCCCTTCCTCCACTTATACTTCTACTCCTATGGCTAATTCTTCTGATGTTGCTACCAAGGGAAAAGAGAAGACAAGCCAGTGCTGAAGAACATTGACTAATATCTTTTTAAAGGGATGATTTCTTTATCTCTTGTTACATACTATTTTTAATGACACTTTCTATCCATCTAATTCATTGTGCACTTTTATTGTCTATTTCTTATTTACTCTTTTTATAATCCCAAAAGGGGGAGAAATATGTATTCTATATGCCCTAAATGCATATTAAAGAAGAGTCCTGATATTTAAGGATAAATATCTCACTCACATGATTTGAGATCATCAAAAAGGGGGAGATTGTTGGACTCCTCATGTGTTAATCATGTTTTAATGATCACAAATCCTATATATTCTATAAATATTGTTAATCTTGTTTAATATATCAAAAATAATGTGTATAGATGATTATTTTCTTTTTTCCTTAAATAATTATTTAAAACTATTTTTTTATGATGAAATTATCTTATGATTGATTAAGTTTAGTTAATTCTAGGAATATCACTATTTAAGTCTGTGTATAGATATTTGGCTATGTTTAAGAAACTATGAGTCTGCCACCGGTTGTGTTTTTCTGCCAAAGGACCCAGACATTGTGACCATCCAGACACTATGACCATCTAAACATCGTGACCATATAGAAACTATGACCATCCAGATAGCATAACCATCCAAACACCGTGACCATCCAGACACCGTGACCATCCAATCATCGTGACCATCCAAACACCGTGACTAGACACTATAATCCTAACACTGCATCTGTACTACCAGTTCGTGATCTATACACAACAATGCCATTATAGTTATCTCACTTCTCAAAGGAAAAAAATGATACATTGTTTCATGGAGACACCATCTCATGGAGACAATGTTTCATGGAGACACTATCTCAGGGAGACACAGTTTACAGACAGACCGTGAAACTATTTCTTAATCTTCTTTGTCATTTTTATAATTAATTTCTAATGTTATTATTTTAATTTTTTAAATTCACTGACATAATTATTGTTTCTTTGTAGACATATCACCTGATAGTATGAGGTACGAGGTGCAAAATACATGCATCCTATTAGCTCCGACACAAGCCTTCTAAGAATAAAAAGAACAATGTGATCGTGGTGACTATGATGATAGTGGTGATAATAGAAAAACAAGTGTGCACCAGATAAAAATCAAGTACGAGCATTCATGAAACCCAACACTACTGAAGAACACATGAAGTATACCTAAATCCTAGAGTCGAGAGCATTTCTGTACTATCAACTCCATAAAGAACATCAGTTAGATCAAGCAAACTTATGATACTCTGTTTTCCATGAGAGGACTCGATTTCTGCATTTTCTTCATCTCAAAATTCCAGCACTGAATAGACTAACACTCATATAACTTCTAAACTTATGTCATTATTTATGCTCTATTGTTTATTATTTTTTATCTTTCAAGTTGTGTGTGTCTATATAAAAACAGTAATTTTCTCCTGCATGAAACTAAAAGATATAGGATATCCTTTCTCTTACATCTTTTTACACTTGTGTATTCCCACAGATAAGTGTGGAAGAGGTCCCCGTGTGACCTGATAGTTCATACCCATGAATTTTTTTGGAAGAGGTTGTGTGACCTGGATAGTATTGTGTACTGTTTTTAACCTCGATCTAGGGTGTGGATCATGTTTATTTATATAAACTACTTTGTGGAAGGTGATCAAAAAGTATAGTGGATTAGGTCTTGGCTTGAGATTGAACCACTTGTTTTATATCTGTTGTGCTGTTTATTTTAGTTTTATTTGTATTATTATTTAATTCCAAAATTACTAAATTTATTTTGATATTTAATCTTGTAAAGAAGTTATAATTGTTTTTCAATATTATAATAGCTTAAAAAGTAATGTTAATAATTGATATTAAGATTACTGAGAATTGATCAATCTTTTAAAAGTTATTTAAACAGTAAAACATTAATAACTGTATAACTTTGATTAACTGGGATGTATTTAAATTTATTGGGTAACCCTTTTAAGAATACCTTTTAAACATTAATTTTTATAGATACTCAATTCACCTCCCCCCCCCCCATTCTTGAGTACTCTACTCCGACCAACAATTGGTATTCCAAATAACAATTAAGAGAAAAATACTAAAAAAAGATAGATACAATACTAAAAAATTGTACATCAACCAAATTAATCACAGAAATCCATTAATAAATAACTGAAATATATTCACAAAATAAGGGTATCACATTCTCTTTGAACCATAGAAAACTCATAAGGTTCTACTAATCAAGAGCTCCCACCACCTCAAAGTGGTGCTTTCCCTTTTCCTGGAACTGACATAAGTAAATATAAAGACACCCAAATTAAAAAATAGGGTGTGATGGTCAATTTCCCAATATGATGTCACCAATAACTCCATAAGAAATCCATATAATTTAAACCAAATATTCTTAATTTTAAATAAAACATTTCATGGTAATTATTTCATAATTAAATATAAAATATACTTTTCAAATCATTCCAATGGCTAGTATAACACTAGTATAAAATCATTTTTCCATAAAAATAGATATATATATAAGAATATTTATCAATATATACCTGAATAAATAATTTCATCAAAACATGAATTAATAACTAAATTCATAAACATATGTATATAATAATCATTTTCAATCATAACACCACAGTTATAAGCCTTACTAGTTATCTATATCAAGTTAAACTTTTCTACACAATCTTGTTGAAATATGGATTTTTGATTGCACACACTTACCAAGATCCATGAGCTTAGGGTGAATAGAATTTAATCCAAAAGAATAAACTCAGTTCTCCTATAGTAGTTTAGTATCGTTTTCATCATCAATATGTTTCTATGTAATCAATTTTACATATAATTCATATCCTTCTCTTAGAAAACTAGGCTCCCATGAGCTACTAGGTATTTAATTGTAGATGTTATTATCATTCATTTCAATCAACCTAAAATCATATAATTAATAAATTCAAATTGGTCCCAAGTTCCAATTGAAAAACATACCATTTCATTTTAAAACCCCAGATAAAATTGTTTTCATCAAAACTCATGCCTTTAGAAATATTTAATCTCATTTCATAATCATAAAACATTTCATTCATTCATTTATCAGTAATTATCATCAAAATATTTCATCGAATTTTTCAATCCTTTAAAATAAATTTTCTAAAAAATATCACTTTATTTGGAAACTGATAAATAAAGAGGATGAACATGAGCCATTCCCTATCAAAAAATTTATCGATAAACTCAAATCATTATTTAGAAATCCATAAGAAATTCATTTCCCATGAAGAAAGAAAAAATGGTTTTAATTAAAAGAAATTTCCTTACAAAACTACCTACCTAAATACAAGATATCAATGGTCACCAATATGGGATCCACAATCAGGGAGGGAAGACAATCTATATTAAATCCAGAATGGGTTCTATAAACACAATTCTAATATAAAAACCCAAATCCTGAAATAACACAATATATCATAGCCCCTGATGAAGAAAAAAACATGAGGGAGAAGGGAATTCATCAAATGATCTATGACACACTCATTGATAGAGAAAAAGTTTTTCCAATGGTTCTTAAATCCATTAATTATCAATGTTTGAAGTTCCAATTCACCTAAAATGAGTCTCTCATATCATTATGGTTGAATTAGGTTCAAAGAAGGTGAATTTAAAATAAAATGGGAGATTAAGAGAAAATAAATATGATAACTAACCTCCCATTATTCACATATCAGTAGCAATGGGTAGTTTTTGGGTGCCAATTGCTAGCAGGTGGCATCTATTAGAATGCATAGTCAACTAGAAGTCCCATCTATTCGTTAAAGGGATCCTACTAACTAGCTGGTGGGATTCTGTTTGGAATCCACTTCTACCATCCATCCACCAACTGGTTGGTAGATCTCACATGAAATCCAATAGACCTCCTGTAAAAATATCCCACTACCATACGTCCATCGGTTGGCCAGTTTCCCTTATCATCTATCTGGTGGACCGCCTATAGTCATTTTGGTTATAGGCTCTTGTCTTATCTCCTGAAAAACATTAAAGTACCCCTAAAAACATCCCCATACCTCCTAAAAAGGTTTCAAAACATAATTTTTCCCCTATTAAGGATAAAAATTAATAAATCAAGCAATAATAACCATGTAAAACTGCAGATCAACATGAAAAATTTAGAAAACCAAGATAAACCAAGGATTATACAAAAAAGATAGTGTTAGGATGATACAAGGTAGATAAGATCTTATAACTAAAGAAGAGTATTTATATCCTACATATAATACATAAAAATTAAATACATCATTATAAAAATCCATGAATTATGGTGATGTAAAATCATTCATATCGTTATATGGAGGTGGTGGTCCATATTTACGCACAAGTGATTTCATTTCAAATTTGTTAGAATGGTGGTGGAAAATGGTTGACTCATCCTTTTAATAATAATTAATCATATTTAATATACTAAACAATTTTTTTTAGTTGATACCATAGATTTATAGAAGGTAGAATAAAAATTATAATTAAAATTACTTGGGTAAGAGATAAACATCCCCGTTGAGATATCACCTTCAGCTTACACCTTCTGCCTTGAAAGGATGTAAAATGATCAAAATGGGACCTCTAAAAAATTTTGACGGATTTTTAGAAATTATTTGGGTTTTTATTTTCCTATAAAAGATAATCTTTAAATGTGTATAATATATGTTTGGTGGTGTCCTTTTATAAGGGAGGGGAGGACACATATGTAATTTTTCACACGATGAAAATGTAATAATTTCATACTCAATTAAAATGCTTCCAAATGGATAATATTCAATTATAATATGATATGGGTTCTAAATATGACTATAAAATATTATTTATATAATTTTATGTGCCTATATTATCAAAATAACTTTGTTTTACCCCCTCCCCTATAAACAAGTTTTAACATTAGGTTTGGTAACAACATTTGTCTCTTTTTACTATTCATTAAGATAAAAAAATAAGTTAAACCTATTAAATTATATTTAAAATAATAATTAAAATATAAAATCCATTTTATCATATTAAATCTTAATAAGTGGAGGAATTTATTTTTAAATATACATTCAAAACACTGTAAATAAAATTTATAAAAATTCATTTTAAAGAATAAAACTCAATTTACTTACATTTTACTCAAAGTTAAAATTACCAAATGGATGCTAAAATATTTTATTGAATATATAATTTTTAAATTTAACTGAATTATATAATAAATATTGAATCATATAATTTATTAAGATAGAAACACCTTGCATGCATGAAAATAGTTTTTAGAATAAATATATTTTTAATCCAAAAAATGAACTTATATCCAAATAAAGTACAATATTGATTCCTATAAAATTAATTATATTATTTATAATTAAAGGATTATTATGTAACTCTATGATATAATTAAAAAGAAAATGGTACTTTTACTTGTGAACAATTGATAATTTTATAAGACTTGTTATTTTTCGTTATTCATTGAATAATCAATCTTTGTAGAAAAATTCCTAAATTTCACCTTAAGATACCTTTTGATATGATGATTAAAAAAATAAATAATATTTTTAAAATAATATTTTTAAAATTTCAATAAGTAAATATAATTTATACACGCAAATTCAAATTAAATGCTTTTTGAAGAAAACAAATTTTTGAAGTATAAAATGACTTTTCTAAAAATTGAGAATGTATTTATTATGCATTGATAAACACATTTGAATTATATAAAAACATTATACATATTTTTAATAATTTGGTATTTGTATTCATACCACCAATTTAATGGCTAGTATATAACTATCTCACTTAAATAATAACAATTCAATAGTATATCAGGGTTCATTTAAAATTTATGTTTCATATAAATAAAGATATCTAAGAAAATAAATTTATTTAAAGAGAAATATATCATAAAATAATATGGTGATACATTATTACCACCCATATCCATATATCCATATCTTTATTTATTGAAGAATAAGGGAGACAAAGTAGGGAAAACAACAAAGAAGAAAGGTCTAAGAGGGTCGGTAATAGTGAAGACAAAGGGCATCCCCTCTAATAAGAATTTCACCCTCTGGGTTCAACTGTAGGGGGTATTAAAAGAAGGTGGTGCCCAAACCCTACACCACAAGCTTGGCTAAGTGGTTTGCCACCTTGTTTCCCTTGCTCCATGTGTGCCTCAGATGAGTGTAGCTAGAGAGGAGGGTGTGACACTTCCTGATGGGGTAAGATATTGACCAGGGGAAGTGCCATTTCCATGAAATGAGTTGAAAATAGTTAGGGAGTCTGTCTCTACTTCTTCAATAATGATACCACCTTGCCCACAAAGAGTGAGTCCAGAGAGGAATGTTAGGTCTTCTGATTGAAGGGATGAGCAACAGCCAAGGAAGGTCGTGAAACCCAAGACCATGTGACCCCGAGAGTCTCAAACCACGCCACCGCCCCTCGTGACACCTGCAATGCAGGAGCCATCCTTATTGAGCTTCAGAATAGAGTCAAAAGGTTTCCATCTAATCCAATGACCACTAGGAAAACCGGTAGGGAGGCCAGATTGAGATCAGAGGAAGAGAACTTGAAGAGAGGGTGCATAACGCCAATTATCCAGGCACCTGGTAAGATCAAGAAGAAGGCTGCAGGAATAGGTGAAGATTGGTTTTCTAGAAGATCCAATACCCTCGAACCTGGCCTTGTTCCTAGAATTCCAAATACACCACCCACCATCATGAAGAATAAAGGATCTTTTAGTGCTCTCCACTCCCTTATCTCCTGAGCTAAGAAACCAACGAGGGAGAAATGGGCCATCAATCGGGGGCTGAATGCTAACAGAGGTGAAGCCACTGAGAGAAGACCAGACCTCCCACGCCCAGTCACTTTGGAAGAACAGGTGTTCACTGATCTCCATGCTGGGGTCTTTGTAGCACATGAACCTAGAAGGAAATAGGACATCACATTTTTAGATTTTTCTTCCATTGTGACAGCATTATGCATGATCCACCAAGTAAGAATGTTATACTTCGAAGGTATTTTCTTGTTCCATAGAAGGGCATTCCACCCGGCTGTCTTGAGGTTGAGGCATAAGAGCATGATGATAGTCCTAGGAGGAGAAGGTGCCTATGTGCAAGGGAGTGAAAATTCACTTGTCTAGATCCGCTTACATATCAATGTGGTGAAAAGAATTTAGCTGGTCCTTTTTGAGAACTACTTCGATGAAGGCAAGAAATCTGGCAGCCTCCTCATATGAGATGTTGTGCGCTGGACATCAGGGAAAACCAAGGAGATCGCCCATCCAATAATCATGAAAGAAGGATACTTTTCCTTCCCCAATGATCCATCTAACATGTGGGGTAATGGTAGAGAAAAGGGGAAGAAGTATGGACATTAAGGGGGGCCTGCATGAATTAATACTCATTGTGGATTCCTCCAAATATCCACCCATTGTCTTACCCCATAAAGTTTGGCGTTCATGAAGCTCCCAGGACATTTTAGCATGAAGGAAGAGGAGGGTATCAGCAAGGCTCCGAACACTAATCCCCCCTTCTGGGATGGGCCTCGCCATTTTCCTCCATGACACCCAAGAATGTGTTCCCTCGCCCCAAGCATCCCAGATAAACTGGGAAAGAACCATGTCAATTTTTGAAATCACTCCTTTGGGCGCTTTAACATAGGAGAGTACCTGAACAGAGGCATCGAGAAGAATTCTATTAACTAGGGTGATCTGACCTTCAAACGAGAGGTACCTATTTTTCTAGTTTAGAATTATCTCAGAGATCTGTCACACAATGAAGTCGAAATCGTGGATTCTTAGTTGGCGGGGAGAGATTGGGGAACCTAGATAACTCATGGTCTAGAACCCTTGTTGAATTCCCAGAAGGCTACAGATGAAGGAAACATGGGAGGAGGCACATCCCCGCGATATGAAGAGGTCTCTTTTGTGTTTTTTGATAGCTTTCCTGTTCCAATGGCAGTACTCCTCCATGACATGGGTCAGCCCTCAGATGGATTTCCTAGAAGCATTTAGAAAGATGAGGGTATCATCAGCGAAGATGAGCTGAAAGATGTTCGGAGCTCTTCCCTTTCTTCTATATGAGAGTATCCTACTACTGTAAAAGCTCTGATGAATGAGCCGACTGGGGATTTCTTGGGAGAGGATAAAAAAGGTCGAAGATTGAGGTTCCCCCTGCCTTAAGCCCCTTGTAGCATTGATGAAGCCATGGGATTTTCCCATGAAGTGAACGGCCAGCCAAGCATAGCTAAAACACCTGAAGAAAAGATCAGTAACCTCGGTGGATAATACCATGCCTAATAGGATATTATTAATTAAACCCCATTCGACATGATCAAAGTATTTGTTCACATCAATCATGAGAACAAGGATGGGGCCATGCGCCTTGGTGTTGACATCTTGTATCATTTATTGCGCTAAGGCAACAACACCCTGAATTGTGCGACTTCTAACGAATTTGTGTTATTCCAAAGAGATCCAGTGGGGCAAGTTCACCTTGAGTCTAGTATTAAGTATGCTCTCCAAGACATTGTAGGGGAAGTTGCAAATGCTCACAGGCTGATAGTGATGAATAGAGGAGGGGTGATTCATTTTGGGAAGAAGGACTAGGGACGTGGCACAGGCCAGTCTAGGGAGACATCCGCCCCGGAAGAATTCATGAATAATTGCAATGAGTTCCTCTTTAATGACCTCTTAGGCATCTCTGTAGAAGGATCCAGGGAAAATTTTAGGGCCCGGAGTGCTATCAGCTTTGAGATTCATAATATCCACATAGACATTCGCTTCTTTTGGAAGGGCTGCCATTTCCACACTATCTGGGGAGAGACATGGGTAGCAATGGTAACCAGGAAGCCCGCTTCTCCACCTAAGTAGACGACATGTATACAAGGATTCAGGCCGGATAAAATATCTTTAAAGTGAGAGTGAGAAAGGCTCACCACCACTTCTCTATCATTCTAGAACGACCCATCAGGCATCATGATATTGGGGATAACCTGGAGTTTCCTTTATTTGATGCACGCGTGAAAGTAGGTAGTGTTTCAGTCACCTTTCTCTAACCATTTGATCCTCTCTGTCTCCCTAACCAGCAGCTCCTGACGAGGAATTAAATCACCAAGAGAATCATTTTTCTTGGAAAGCTCTTTGATGGACCGGTCATTCCAGGATCCCTCCAAAATTTTCTCAAGATCATTGATTTCCTTCATGGCATTAGCCATATCCTTTTCCAACAGAGGGAGTATGCTAGACTAGTCATAAAGTTTACCTTTTAGGTTTTTGATTTTGTTATGAAAGGCCACCCATAACCTCCCCCGAGCAGGCGCGTGCCAAGTCTATCCAACCATGTTGAGAAAACCAGGAAAACTGGCCCAATGTTGAACATAGAAAAAGTGATCCTCCCTCACCTGACATAATGAAATGTTGAGGAGGATTGGGAAATGATAAGAAATTCCTCACACCATGTGTGTGACTTGGGTATTAGGTAAGAGAGAGATGTCATGCATGTTGGCCAAGCACCAGTTGATATGGCTTCACGAGCAGCGAAGGCCTCGTTGGTTATTGCACAACGTGAAATTGTCACCACAGAATCCAAGGTCAGTTAGCCCATTGTCACCCATGAATTTAGAAAAGGATGTGCTATCATTCCTGAGAAAGGGTCCCCTCCCCTTCTTTTCCTCTGGATTCAAGATGGCATCAAAGTCTCCTCCAAGGAACCAAGGGTAGCTTCCTAGGTTGAAGAGAGAAATATCTTGCCAGAGAACCTCGCGTTGATGAGCATCGCAACTCTCATAGATGAAAGAAGAAAAAAACATTCATTTGTTATGAGTGACCTTTGTGGTAACATGTTGGTCAACTGAGTGAATGAGATCAACTGATATGTTTCGATGCCAAAATATCCAGATATGGTTTTTGACTGGTTATGCATGCATGTACTCATACATTGAGAGCCTTTTTGAGATGTCTTCAATACAAGATCCATTTTACTTGTGCTCAATAACTGAAATGATACAAACTTTTTGTTT
Organism: Viscum album; assembly: GCA_963277665.1. Taxonomy (NCBI): domain Eukaryota; kingdom Viridiplantae; phylum Streptophyta; class Magnoliopsida; order Santalales; family Viscaceae; genus Viscum; species Viscum album. The sequence continues at coordinate 1,376,440,745 of OY728147.1, read as the reverse complement.
GCGAACAGAAGATTAGAGGAAGTCCATTTTCCCTCGAGCACCAAGGCTGCAGGAATTCTAAAAGATTATAGGAATCATTGGGCGGAGAGCATCCTAGAATTGACCTTGGAAGTTTTGGCCTTTGAGGAGCTGAATGGGGAGATGCTCATCAGGTTCTTAGCATGAGCCCACATGCATCTGCTTGCACTAAAAGGGGTTCAGGGGATTAGGAACACAAGGTTTCTTTAAAATGTGGCCTTGACGAGGGGAAGAAGAATAAGAAATGATATGATCATACTCTTGAGCAAGGGGCACAGGGAGAGAAGGATGTGGAGGCAGAGGAAGGAGGGAAGGAGGGGGAGAGGGGTAGATGGAAAGAAGGAGGGGGAAGTGGAAGAAGGGGGAAGAGAGATAGAGGGGAAGAGAGATAGCCCAGAGAGTTGGGAGAGGGTCTGAGAGGAAAAAGAATTCTAGAAACAAACCTGGGATCTAGGAGCCATCTCAACAGTGAAGGGTCAAGGCCATTAAGTAGGGTTGGGATGGAAGGCCAAGAGGGGAAGAGAGGTTAATCCGCACTCAAGGGGGACCTTGAAAGGGAAGAAGCCTACAGAGAAGCTGGAGGAGGAGCTTCAGGGATAGTGAATGGCGTCCCACTCTTATTACCACCCATAAATTTATTTTCAACCATTAAATTCTATCACTCTAATATAAAAAATGAGTATATCTCTGATTCATCACATCCTTGAGTTCCCATATAGTATCATTTACTTTATTTTTCATACAAAAAACATCAAAGAGGTGAGTAATATTGTTCCAAGGTATATTATCTCTATGACACAAGATTTATACTAGTTATTATTTATAAGAAATTTCATTCTCCAATGGTATAACCTCTAAGTTCAGTGACTAGGAAGGATTAGGTATGTACTTCCCCAAAGAGATATATGAAACAAATAGTGAAATTAACATAGTTTTTGTTGAATAACTAGAATATAAAAAAGCATTTTAGTATGATCAATAATTAAAAAGTGGTTGATATATTTAGGGCTCAACTATCCCTTCTTTATAAATATCATAATTTTATTCCATGGAAATATTCATAAGAATAACTTTTCAACAACATTGAACTCTATATCCTAGAGATGATTGTGAGTATAAGTTTTATTTTGAATCTTAGATTACTTGATATATTGTTGAATAGTTTTACCCATCACAACTATTTATACAAATATATTATCTCCCAATAACTTTCATTCTCTAACTACATCCCAACACATTGGATTCCAACACTTCCTACCATAGAGTGACTTATAAGGAGTCATCTATATGATTTTGTAAAAGCTATTATTATAATAAAATTATTCCAATTTATCATTTTGACATCAACCTCATTTGAGATCCATAAAAAACCTATCAACATGTATTTTATAGTTTGAATGGTCATCTCAGACTGGCCATCTTTTTAAAGATGACATGTAGAACTAAAACAGAACATTGTATCCTAAGCCTACTAAATACATCTCAAGAACATCAAAGTAAACCATAGAACCTGGTTAGTTATAATAGAATTTGATATTGTATGAAACCTTAAAGTTCCATAATTTGTATACTAGAAATATTGTAAAGTTATAAATCTTGTAGGATGGAAATAAAATGTGATAATTTCATAAGGTGGTTGAATATAACCCAAATAGAATTATTCCATTTATTTTAATTCGGAAAGCCTATAACAAAAATCATGGTCATGTTTTCCTACTTACATTATGGTATGGATAATATTTTTAACATAATAATATACTTATAACTCTAATAATTAAATTTTATAAATAACATACATCGAGATACATACTGTGAAATTTTCCATTTCATGTTATCTGGATAGAAATACTCTTTCAGATATCTATATGACTTTGAATTTTCAAAATGAATAGAGAATAATGAATTATGAGGTTAATCCAATATATGTTTATTCAACTCTGGTATTAATGCGACATGTACATGGTTTTATACCTCATCTTTCCATTACAATCACGGTTAAACTCAATAACATTTGTCACGTACCGATGTGGTTTTTAATCCTTCTTTTTTTCCTTCTTAATACTCTCATAGATAGATTATTAAGAATTAATTAGATAAAAAAATATCTTTCCTCTTTCATCGTGATTTCATGATCCATATTCTATGAATCTTGGAATATTAAGATCACTTTCAATTCTCATCATGGACAAACTAACTTGGTATTTCTAACTCAGAGCATCCTTAACCTATTCCAACTTTACATGGTGGTAATATATTGTTCATTCATAATATTTTATCAACTATAATATTCTTATCTATCACATATTCAGAAATTTTTATATGAATATATACTTTAAACTATTATGATCAGTATATATATTACACCTTTCACCCAATAGATAATTCCTCTATATTTTAAATTGAAAAATAATTGTCGTCAACTCTAAATCATGAGTTGCTTAATTTTTCACATGAATTTTCATATAGAATGTGTAATAAGTAATCACCAAATCATTATGCATGAGGAAATATATTTATTCCTTCCTTAATTAATCACTATAGGCTAGAAACCCTTCTCTACTATAGGGTAATATAAGAACAGGTGCACTGACCAATATCTATTTTAGCTCCATGAAATGTTTATCACATTCATCTATCTAAAGGAACTTAAATACATTCTATTTCAATGTTTTTTTTGGATTAGGTAGCCATTAAAAATACATTACAATGAATCAATAGTATCTATCCAACCTATAAAAACTATGGATCTCTATTACTATGGTTGATTTGAGTTATGCTCAATAACCTCTATCTTTGAAGGATCCACCAATATACCCTCACATGAAATTATATGACACAAGAATGTGACTTTTTTCATCCAAAATTCACACATGATAAATTTATCATATAACTTATCCTTTATGAAGGTATTCATCATAATTCTCAAATGTTCTTTATCCACTACTGTTATCTTAAAATATATAATAATCTCATTTACAAATACTACCACAAACTAATCAAGTTAATCTCTAAAGACTCTATTCACTAAATTTATAAAGATATAAAGAGAATCGATAAGTCCAAATAGTATTACTATAAATTTATAATGATCATAACTTGTATGAAATGATTCATTAATAATATCCTCTTTCTTGACAATCAATTGAGGATATAAAAATTTATAAAAATCTTGTAAATGTATTGAGATCCATGGAATTGATCAAAAAGGTCATCAATATGAAGTACATGATAATTTTTCTTGATTGTGATCTTGTTAATTTCTATAAAATTATTAAAAAGATGCATTTTTCATTATTTTTTAATAAAAATATTGGATGCACCCTATGGATACGCACTAGGGTATATGAATCATTTACCAAGATTCTCCTGGAGATTCTTCTTTAATTATTATAACTCAATTGGGGACATTCTACATGGATCCTTATATGTAATTTTATATCTATTTATGAGTTATATTGAAAAATAAAATTCATTATTTAATGTAAGGCTAGGAAAGTCTTTAGAAAACACATCAGCATATTCATAAATAATAAGAACATATTTTATGCCAAGTTTCTCCCAAACCAGTTGAGATAAATATCCCTTATGAATAGTGAGTAAGACCTATATAATGAAAGTAGCATCTATCATATTTTTTAATTAATCCTCACACTAGAAGATAATCATAGGTTGAATCATAATATCAAATTTTATTTTCTTATTTTGGAAATTCATATGGAATCTATGTAGAGAGTTCCAATTGATTCAAAAAATCTCATCAAATTCCATTAAAAGGATAACAATAAGACTTTCATAGAGCACATTATTAAAAAAAACTGAAAATAAAAAACTATAGAGTAAAGGATAAGTGTACCTCAACATTTATGATCCACTTTAGTGATTGACGTAGCATATAAGCATCCATCTTGTTGGATTTATCCATTAGATTAGGGAATTTACTCTGATAAATCCCATTTTACCCCATGCATAAGACATTTAAATATAAATGGTACCTTATGAGGTTATTCATTTACCATCCTGAAACTGTTCATTTTTTCTTATAAATTACATTCATTATACCCTTTTCCACAAATAAAACAATTTCTTGTTCCTTTGATACATTTCCATGTGCTCTTTCTCCCACATTCTTGACTTATAGGAAGTTCAATCTTATTTTTCCCATGATCTTCATCAAATTAACTCCCATGAAACTCTATTTTTCTCTTATTACGTGTGTTAGGAAACTCTCCCAAGATGAGGATGATAATTATATAATGAGATATCTAGTAAAGAATAATTATAATATTTCACATTCTAACTGCCATTTAATTTGGTTGGTCATGGGGAAAATCATTCCATTATCCATAACATTCCTCATTAACATGATTCATCTTGGTTATATGCATTGTATAAAACCAAAAAACAAAGTGTGAGAAACAATAAACACAGTGAGAAATAATATATTAATGAAAAATAATTTATAGGATATCAAAATCATGAAATATTATTTTAAATCTATGAAACTATAGGTTTAACATATTTCATTCATGGGCATCATCTATTCAAATACTTCAAAATGGTTTATATACAAATTTTGAATTAACATGAGAATATCCCCCCATAAGTAGAAAACTAGGTGCACAATAAGGTCCCATTCATCATTCACGAGGATTGTGGCCAATATATACGCATCTAACTATTTTTACATGTATTACCCCTAGATTAATTTGTGCTAAAACCACATCAACTTATAGTATCCATACAAGGATTTATTTTTATAAAAACTATATAATCTATACACTACCAAAAAATTATAATGTTATCTTATAATTAGTTTTATCCTCCATGATTTCACAAATTTCCTCTAATATTAATCTGTAAAAGTTATCTAAAAACTGCTCTGATACTAACTGAGGTAACATACACACTTAATAAATAAATATTACAGCATTTTAGATGAATATTAAATAAATAACATAATTATAAACCCCATAGAACCATAAAGGTATAGTATCTTTAGATATTATACTAAAAAACATCCAATTTCATAGAGTATATTATATAACTCCTATAATGTTATTTATATTATTATCCTTCTAAAAATATCATACATAGAACAATCCATCAAAACCTATAGAAGGAAAACATAAGAAAGGGTGATCTTAGATGATCAGTGAGGGTAAACATATTACGTATCAATCAATGATCATACATAAACCTGAGAAAATAATAATAACATAAGGAATTAATACACAATCAATTAAAACTATTTAATCCTGAGTTAAGGAATAAGGATGTACCATAAGAAAAGAAGAAATTCACAAGATTTTGGAATCACCAATAATCAATCATCATCCATGAGAGAATACCATAAACCAAGGAATATATAAAAAACATAATTTTATAACATTGTGAGCATGTATAAATAGTTACAAGTTCACTCTTTATGTTATGGACATGGAATTAGGTCCTTGAAAAAAACATATGGAAATGAAACTAGGTCATTGAATAAACTTTTAGACATGAAAAAAGGTCAATCAACAAATTTATGTACATGAAATCAGGTATATGCATCATGTTCTTAACACAAAATCTGGTTTATTCATAACATGATTATCCTATAAGTTAACCATCATTACCCAATTTATTAGAGGGCTATAATAGAACAAATTATCACATATATTTAACCCAAAAAAATTCCACAATATCATAAAAGAATTATCATTATGTTATTCTATAAACCATGGAAAATAAATAGATATTCTAAAAATATCATTATTATAACCACATCCCATCAATATAATGAATAGGATGGTATAATTAGATCATATCCATGGTAAATCAAAAGTTAAATCAAAATATTCCATCATAGATTAAAATTCCTTTAAAAAGGTCACTTGAAAATTTCTTGAGGATAATAATTTTTTGATTTTGAAATTAGTTATTTAAAATCTAAACATTTCCAAAAATATATTAGAAATAATTTTCTTTGAAAAAAACATGTAATATTTCAAGGGAATCTTCAAAAAAATGTACAGTCATGGTGGGGGGAAATTTTTTTATGTCCTAATAGTTACAAATATTGATTCTTTCACAGAATTAGTAAAACTAACCTTGTTAGGAAAATGGAAAAAAATATTTTTTAAAATTTTATAGAAAGTCAAAAATGGGTAAAATTGACATTCAATAATCATTGGAGGATAGTAAAAAAATTCTTAATAATTTGTTATAGAACATGGATATGGAAGAAGACGATGCATGGCCAACCAGGAAACAAGTATGTTTTTCACAAATATATTTTTTTATCATTTTATGTACCAAAGAGACAAAAATTGTTATATTTCGAGAAAATTACATGAATAACCAGAGGAGGAGAAACTATATGGGGTTTAAATTATTAGATCTATATAATTTTCCAACATATAAATTATGCATAGACAATTTGAAAAATAAATGATATTTCAACTTAAATCCCTTACCTCAAGCCTTATCTTGCTTTTTATGTGTTCAAAAATATTTTATAATAAATCTTGATATATTATAAATAGTGTTCTAGAATACATTCAAGCATATTGGAACTATGTTTGAAAAAAAAAGTATTAAAGGATGGGATAGTGGAGATACTCTCTCCAATTTCTATCTATCCAGGGGAAGAAAATCCTAAGAGGGTAAATTTTCCCAACCCCCATAAATAGTCAGTCACCACCTCTAAAAATTTAGTCAGGTGACTACTAAGTACATGGTAGCTGTACACAAGATTATGATGTCCAAATTTATACACGGTGGAAGACCACCAACTAAATAGTGGTAAAACTAATAGTAAAATCTCATTGGTTGTTCCACCAATTACTTATTGGTACTATACTAGGTACAAAAGATCATGTTTTAGACACCTCCCAACATATTTTAATAATAAAACTCCCAGAAACAATTTTATAGTATTCTCTAACCATATTCCAATCATCCATAAATCCATTTATATACTTAAAACAAGATTAAAACTTTCGTCAATTAATCTAAATTAAAATTTTATAATTTACTCAGACACCAAAACCATTGGATTCTAATAATACTCACATTATATTAACATATGAAGGTGAATATTGTTAAAAACTCCTAACCAGAATTTTTCTCATCCCTAAGAAGTTTCACCAACCATTAGACTGTATATATCAACCAAGACTGATCATCCATTCCAATTTATCCCACTGTGTACTATCCCAAAACTCTTATCAAGCCCCCACTATTTGAGTCCAAAAAAAAACCATATCATTTAATAAAATCTTAACTACATTATCATTAAGACACCAAATAATGTTTCTATTATCTTAATCTCATCACATGTGTTGTTATACCCTGTGTTTTCTATCAACCCTCTTGTAACTCAATTTCATCCATCTAAGCACCCTGCTTGTATTCATTATCACCAAAACACCAAGACAATACATGTACTCAAAAAAATAAAATTAATCACTAAAAATAATATGATCTTCTTACATATGGATATTCCCATCATAAAAACTCAATTTCACAGGCTAATTTAATATAATGGTTCTCCCCACAAGAATATTTATCAACTAAATTGTATCTTGAGGGGTTTAAACCATAAAACCATCAATATCATATCTAGTCACTCAAACCTAACTATATAAAACCTTATATAATGATTAAAACATTCATCTCAATTCAATATAACTTATTAAAAAAAATAAAAAATAAATCATTTGACCATAATCAAAAACAAAACATTTCAAAATACCAATCCATCACCAACAAAAACACTAAAACCCAAGAAAACTCGGTTACATCCAAATGATCCCAAGTAATGTATTAAATGATATTGTATTTGATTTATCACAACATTAATATAATAAATATGATTGAGAATGATTTCCCAATTATTTTATGTTGATGGGGATGCTTGGATAAATTTCTCATACATAAAAATAACTATTTATTTTAATTGAGTTTGTAATATCTCACATATGATATATAAGATCCTAGATAGTAATTTAGAAAATAATTAGAATACATAGGAATTACTAAGAGTTTAAACTATAATACATAAGAGTAATTTTGATTGCACACTAGATTAAATATATATTTTTAAAAGATATGAAATTTTTTAAAGTTTGTGATAAAATCTCAATCTATTTATAAATAAAATTAACTATAATGTTTCACAGCTAATATAATAGTTAATTAAATGGATACATAAGTGTGATATGTGTTTTCAAAGGATACTTAACATATCTATAGATGATATGTAATATTAATTATTAATTTTTCTTAGGTAATATTATATTTAAATCAATAATTGTTTTGTTATAAATATTAAAATTATCATAGTTCTATGTAATGAGTCATGATACAAGATTTTTTTGGTACTGATATTTAAAGAGGAAGATTGCACTATGAGTTTTATTTTTACACCAAAATGATTTTTTTATATAAGCACACATACATAGAAAGGAAGAAATGGGATTTTTGGAAGACCAAATGAAGAAATAAGCCAATTTTATAGGAGATTTAAAATAAGAAGTAATTTGGGTATTTGTATAACATATCTGGAAATTAAAATGTGAATTTTTCATAACTATTTTTGAAAATTATAGCTAAGATATTTTTCTACAATGAAAATGTGAAAAGTTTCAAATATGAAGATCATTTTTTCCACTTTTAGTGGATTTTTTATATCCAAATGAAGAAAAAAATCCATGTGATTTATAATCAATTTAATAATAATATGATTTGAAGATGAGTAATTATAGAAGAAAATTTTAAAGAGAATGACACTGATGATCTGTTAATTTCAAAAAAAACATCTTTATGTTGAAGTTATTGAAGAAGTTGAAGCTTTGAATATTTCTACTTGTTATGAAGAAATAGAATATCATTCCATTAATTCTAAACCATTTTTAATATGTTTGAATATATTTTAATTTATGGATAAAACACCATTATAAACTGAAGGAATCTGATATAATGAATAATTAGGAGACTTTTCTATTGAGAAACAACTTAAGTTTAAGGCTGATACCTTCGTACTATGTATTCATTTTATTAAATTAATAAATCACACATGTCTCATACTTGACCAAAACATAGGAAGAATATAGTCACCCACATTTGGGTTGAAACTTGTAAAAATCATTAATTCATTGTGTTTCTATTTATTATCTACATATGAATGAGTGAGAGTCATTATTATTAAGGGGATCTTGAATAAAACCAACCATAGAGGTTTATATAAAAAGAAAATTATAAAATAACGGTAATACTAATTCACCACCATCCCCCTCTAGTATTATTGATCTGATCACATTATAACATCAATTGGTATTAAATCGATGTTGTTTTTGAAATATACTATCTATTTTGAAGATCTAATAGATTGTATCCATTTTTTTCAACAGTAGATACACAACTTCTTTTTATAGAAATAATTATCATGGATAAAATAATATGATGATTATATATCTCCTTTCACTTTCCCAAGAGTTTATTATATTTCTACTCTAAGTTTTAGTGTAGTTGAAAAATATGGTTCAATAAAACATGTTGATCAAATAAATTTACAATTTTATAGAAAATAAATTATTGACATCTTGATATACAAATATTAAAATCTATACACTAAGGTTAAAAGACTCAAAATTGGAAATGAAAATTAAAAAAAATAAGAAAATATTGTTGAATCAATGTTAATATTTAAGGAATCCAAGATATAGGTTTTGAGAGATATATCAAAAGGTGTGAGTATTGATACCGATAAGACTATTTATGAATTCTTCATAAGGGGGGATAAAATTGTTAACAATATCAGATATTTTAGAGATATGTTGAATGATTCTATAGTTTTTATAAGATTTTAAGAAACTTTCTTAACTGATTTCACATAAAAAAACATATTTGTTTGAAAGTGACTCAAATGAGTTACCTCTTGATGAGATTTATAACATTATTATTAATTATGAAATAACAAGTGCTCTAATTTTCAATAAGAAGATCAAAGAGGGGAAACATATAATTAAATTCCTTGGATAACACTAAATTCAAGGAGAACAAAAAGTATTTATCTAATGACTCAAAAAATGATAATAAACATTATGAGGAATATGAGAAGATTATGTCTCTCAACACCGTAAGAAAACAATCACTTGGTAATCATTTTCTAGTAGTGGTTTTCAAAACCAGTGCAAAATGTTTCATTTTGTAGTGACGAATAATTATCGATGATTAAAATCATTACTAAATATGAAATTTATATTCATTTATTTATTTTTATTTAATTATTGTTAGGTTTTTTAGAAACCAATCCAAAATTAATAATAATTGATATTTTTCTAATAGACAATTAGCATTTAAAATATTTTTTATTTCTAAATTATTATTTATTTTCTATAACTACTTATTATTTATTATTTAAAACCGTAATTCATTATTAATTATTAATTATTAATAATTATTAGTTATTAATTATTTAAAAACAAAATTAATTGTTATTTAATATTTACTATTATTTACTATTTATTATCTATTATTTATATATTGTTTATTATTATTTATTATTTCTGATTATATATTGTTGAATATTTATTAATTAGAAATTAGAAATTAGAAATTTTTTAATTAGTAATTATTAATTATTAATTGTGAATTGTAAATTATTAATTTTTAATAATCAATTTTAAATTGATTATTATACAATATTAATTATTAATTATCAATTATTTATTATTAATTATATGTGATTTAAAATTTTAATTTCCTATTAATTATTAAATTCTATTTATTATTATCATTTTTTAATTAATATTTAATATTTAGTAATGAATTATTTATTAATTAATTGATTAATTTTAAATTAGAAAATAGTTATAACTAATAATTGTAACAAAAATAAAACTATCCCAAAATATGAAAATATATATATATTTATTAATATTAGTTATGGTTTTAAAAAATGTTCATGAAATTTATAATAATTAATTATTAATTAATATTTTCATTTTTATTTTTTTAATTAATTATCAATAACCTATTATTGATCTTTAATTATTTTTTATTTATTATTTATTATTTATTATTATATTTTATTTACTATTTTTAATTTTAATTGTTTAGTAATTGTTATTTATTATTATTTCTTTGTTATATTTTATTTTTTATTTTTTATTTTTATTAATTATCTAAACATTTGTAATTATTAATTTCTAATGGTTAATTATTAATTATTAACTATTAACAATTAATTTTTATTTTTTAATTTTTAATTGTGAATTTATTAATTACTAATTATAAATTGTTAATTGTTAACTATCAATTATCAATTATTAATTATCAATTTCTAATAAATAATTATTAATATTTAGATTTATTATTTATTATATATTATTTATTATTTATATCCCTAAGGGGCTAAGTCGAGTGGTACTAGATATTTTTACCATTCTCTCTGGGGGGACTTGACTAAGATTGAATCTTGTTGGATTCGATCATAAGTTGAAATTATTCTCACATTTACCTGGTTGGGGAATGTGTTGCACACCCCGAGACAGTATGCTAACTAGTTGTAAAAAGATTTTATGAATACATAAATTTTTTGGGGTTGTGATGAAAGAAAATCAAGAAATTCTCTCTCTATCTCTTCATGGTGATTGTGGTTCTTATTCTATGGGTTATGACTTAGATTGTTACTTGGATCCTTGAGATGTGTTTTTTACTCCTTGAAGAAGGTGGATGATTCAATTGTTTCTAATAGAACTGTCTTAAATTCTAATCGAATCCCTAGTTAAAAATATCCAATTGACATGATAAAGTAAATTCAAACTTCCCTTGAAGAGAATATCAAGAGTAGTAGATTATTCATCATCTTTAAAAAAATCCAACAAGATAACCAAAAATGGTGCACTTCTCTATGTAAAGGAAGATCATTCAATTTTGTAGGAATGACTCATGGTGTGTAAGAATTCTATTATTGTACGGTTATCACCTAAATCTCTAGAAAATATATGAAAGATAATTAAATATCATAATCATCTCTCAAAAATATATGGTTTGGATAATTATTGTCTAATCTCTATCTATATAAAAATTTTATATCATATTCTCATCAACTGATATGAAATCTAGGGCATCAGGACGTATTTTTTCTCCCTCAATCTAGGAATTAATCTAATATATTATTTTAATCCTCTATCTATTCTTCTGTAACTAATCATTTGATCACACAAATATAGATTTCAATTAATGGATAAATCTGGGTTTTTTTAGAGTCCATAGATTCTCTATGATATTAACCTATTTATGGTAGTTCATTTGAAATTTAATAAATAGACAGAACGAGTGAGGTTTGGTAACTTTTAAGGGGTCCTTCTCAAATTTTATATTCTTACTCCCATGGATGAAGTTGTCATTTTGGTGGTTGATGATCATAAAATTGAAATTTATATTGTCCTAAAGAATCTTCCTACCTTCTATACCAAATGTGAAAATATTGGGAAATTATCTTAGTATTTTTGTATGGTTTCATTTTCATTAACTAAAATTCATTTTCTTGAACATTATTAATTCAAGAATCCTTCTAGTGATGAAGATGAATTGGTATTATAGGTTGGAACCTCTGATGAATTTCAAGGCTCTGACTCATTGGTTTGTACTTTTTTAAAAATAATGTATAGTTTTTAAATAATTTAAAAATTAATAAGGATTCTTACATAGTGGATAAGGATATAGAAAAATTATCCTTACTAGCTAGAAAAATGGTGATATTGAATCATCATGATAAATCCTATGTTTTTGTTCCCCCTTCAAGTATAGATAAGGATCATTCCCAGGTCCAGGATTCTTCTTTATGAACTTATATAGACATAGAAATTCATGTTCCATAATATGGGACTCATTTTAAAAATAGGAATTAGTTCTGGTCTCTAAAAAGTGGATTTGATCTTGATTCAACTGATATGATGGAATAAAATTTATTCAATAATGGAGATAGTGGGGATAAAGAGGATTTTGGAATTTACTTTCCTATGTAACAAAATAATTCATAGGTAAGACACTAAAAGTGGATACATAATTCAAAGAACCCACCCCTTGAAATCGATGGGTTGGTGGGTACATTGAGAAATAGATTAGTGCAGGTTGAAGTTGCTTCTAAAAATACCTTTGAATGAGTTCCTAGTATATATAATTATAGAATTTATTTCCCAATATTTAAATAAAGGTTTCAAAGGATATTAATTTTACCTAAGAGACTAATACATATTAATTTAGTGGGAATGATATTTACACTAATGGAGTTATTACTAGAGATCTACCTAAAAAGTAGATAGTTGGGTCCTCAGATCACCTAGAAAATGAATGTTAGAGAAATCTAATGATAAATGTATGGCTGACTATAAGGATCACACTGCTCACATTATTGATTTGAAAAAATAGGTAGTTATCCATGATCTAATATCAATGTTAGGTAAAGAAAGGGTTATTGTTTTGATTGGGTCCTTTTTAAGTATCCAATCATGATTTGATTAATTGTGGTTCCACACTTGTGACCAGTGCATAAGAACTTGGAAAAAACATGGATGAATTAAAAACTAGATAGTTTCTAAAAAGAACAGTGTTAGAGTAAGATAAACTTCGAGAGGACTTTGGAACTACCCCAATGTACAAAAGGATGGGTGGTTGTTGTTATAATAGAAATGGAGTTCTTATAGTTTTCACATCTTCTATTTATGATAATAGGATAATCATAATCAATTTTTGGTCTCTTATCCTCCATATTTTTCTAATTCTATGAAAATCATTTACGAAAATTTTGATAATTCCTTAGAAGAAAAATGTTAGGTAGAAGAAGTTAAAAATTATAACTTCCCACTGAAAGGTTTTGTACAGAAGAGGTTATCCTAGGTCCTTAGTGATTCTCTCGAATATTGGTTGGAATCACAAGATGAGTACTTATTTTCAAAAATGGATTCTTTTCTATTTAGCTATAATGATTAGGTTGGAGTCTTGAAGTTTATATCCACCAACATTGATAAAAAAATCCTGCCTAACCTAGTGTTGGGAATTCAGAACTTATCCTTGATATTTAGTTACCCTAAATATCATGTAAATAATAGTGAATACATCAAATGAATTAGTAAATATATCAAGGAAGAAAATAAAACCTATAGGGAAGTGGATCTAAAATCTTTAAGAAATGATAACTTGACCAACCCATGGTAGAAACCTAAGTATTTGAAGAGATTCTGACATCCACATTAGAGTGGCCCAATAAAATATTAAAATGGAACGTTTTCTTCATAGGTTACCTTTTCTCTAATGACTTTTGGAGAGTCACTCAACTGAAATTGTTTGTGACTTTGTTGGTCTACTATATTTTATGAATTTTTATTCAAATCTTTCTATCTTTTTAGCCTCATGTATCATTTTATCTTTTTTAATAAAAGTATCATGGGATTAGTTTTCCAGGATCGTTGTTTCAACCATTTAAAATTAGTTATTATTTATTACTAATGGATTTTTAATTTTTTGTCACTATTTATTAAAGTATTTATTATTAATTTAATAATAAATGTTTACTTCGTAAATATTAATAAATAATAATTGATAATAATTCAAAATTCATTATGAATTTTTAATTTTATTCATTTTTTATTCAAAAAAATGTATTTTATTTTTTAAAATGGTAAAATAACATTTAATGATATACTGTCACATATAAATTCATTTGGTGGATTTGTTAGTAATTAGAGAGTTAAGTGAGAATGAGTGGGAGTAGTGTATAAATGGGTGACATCCTGATAAGTCATCGTATAAATTAATGCAATATTAAAGAAATTACGTAAAATAAAATTTATTTATATATTAATATATGTAAATGCATTTGGTCGAGTGTTTAGTACATAGACTGTTAAGTGAGAATGAGTGAGGTCAGTGTAAAGATATTTGACCTTATCAGATGTTATATTCCATGTATAATAAAATATTAAAAAAAGAATAAAAGAAATAATAAATGTTAAAAAGTATAAAATATATTTTAAATATTTAACAATTATATATATTCTTTCTTAGAAGTTCTTGTTTCATGAATAAAAATATTAAGATGATTATAAAGTAAAATATTAATAGTAAATAAATAAAAAAATATATATTTTAAATGACTAACAATTATATAAATTTCTAGAATTATATTTACTAAAAATTAAACTTTTTTAAAAAAATATATATTTTTATAGAAAATAATAATTCATTATATATCATAAATCTAAACCACTGTGAAAAAATCACCACTAAGTGATTCACCTTGGTTATAAAAACATCCATGAAATGATTACCATCTTATAAATCCAATTCATTTTATTGAAACTGACAAAAAATGTATTGATTGTTTAAAATACCCCAAGATAACATTTTTCTTGTTGTCTATATCTGGGAAATTTAGAAGCATGTAAGGAATATGAAAAGGTTATAGTCCCTTAAAATGATTTATTTGTGGTGGAATTGTACATTTTTTTATTGATGTTTCTAGACAAGAAAATGGTGATAATGAAGATTACGATAAAGATAATTTTATTCTTAAGAAAAAAATTAATGATGTTAAAAATGAATTTTTATGGGTCATTTAACCAATTAATTAGGATAAAAATATTGCAATAATATACTACATAATCTAGTAATGTTCTAGGATGTGAAAATCAATGAAAATTAAGACAACTTTATTGATTTATTTCATGAAAATCATTAAAATTATAATGAACAAAACAAGTATAATTATGAAAACATTTGGTGAAGAAAAAGATGTAAATGGATCAAAAAATGTTTATATTGATTAAAATCAAACCAATGATGATAAGGGTGTTTCTAAAAATGAAGAACAGAAGTATCAGAGGCTGTAAAATCTTTTTAACTTGAAAATATCATCAGAAATCAAGAAGCACCGATAAAAAATATAATGAGACTATGATTTAATAATTGAACAGCTCTTATGCCACATGATGATCCATATTCATTTATTTAATATATTGAGAACAAATATTAGATAAATTAAATATATTATGGGTTATATTAAGTTGAAAATAACTCTAGTTGGGATTTTCTTCCACAACTAAAAAAGAAAGAATGGCATTGGAACTATGTGGTTTTTTGTTAACAAGATCAATAAATAAAGGTGATATTTATAAGAATAAACCAAAATTAGAAAAAAAAATTGATATTCTCATGTTAAAAAAGTTCATTTTGATGAAACATTTGCACCTGTTGAAAAACATGAAGCTATCATACGGACTGTGGTTTTTGCACCACATAAGAAATATTTTGTTTATCAAATAAATTTGAAATATTCATTCTTAAATAGAGATCTTAAATAATAATTATTTATTTATAAACATGAAGTATTTCTAATTAATGATGATTTGGAAAATATTTATAGTTCGAAGAAAGACAGTTATGTAATAAAATAATATCCTAGATCTCGATATTCTAATCTAGAAAACTGATTGAAAGAGATGTACTTTGTTAGGGTAAAGGTAGAATGTAACGTATATATGAATGAGATGAGAATATGTGCTCTATTTTTTATTTTATATGTTTATGAAATAAGATTTTCAAGTGACAGGGTGTACACTTGTGAAATATTTTCAAATAAAATAAAGAGTAGTTTTGAAATGTATATTCTTGGAGAAATTATATTATTTCTATGATTATGGTTTGGGTAAATAGTGAATTTTAATTTTCTTCCCAAGAAAAATATACCAATTATTTTTTGAATAAATGTATCATAACTGAACCTAAACAGGTTTCTATACCTATAACTGTTAAAAAATATATGATTAATGATGTTTAAGGGGAAAATGTCGATCAAAATGAGTTTAAAAATATAATTAGATATATTATATATTATAGAATCCAGAACTAATATAGTATCTAAAGTGAAAATTTTTATAAGGTTTCAATGTAATCCAAAATAATAACACATAATGTTCTTCTAGGACAATATTTTGATATATCAAATAGACTTTGAATCATAGTTCTCTACATGAAATATATGAGGAGTTAACTCTATTTGGATACACTGATGGGTTCATTCGTAAGATATATCTCTAATATTAGTTTTGAAAATCACATTTTAGTCTCAAAAATCATTTATAATATTTATTTCTCACATTGTATAAATTTTTATAATAATCCTTTAGTTTTAACAGATGAAGAAATTCAGTTTTAACTAATGAAGACCATTTTACTTTACTGGATGGAAACTTATAAATTCTATCAGATGAAGACTTATAACGTTTATTAGATAAATAAACCCAAGTCTGTCAGATAGAGATGTGTAAATTCTACTAGAAATATATTTACAAAGTATACTAGATGAAGACATGTAAATTCTACCATATAGAGATTTTTAAAGATTAATACATACATATGTAAAGAGATTTACTATTTCTACTTAATAAAACTATATAAAAAGCATTATAATAGTTCCAATGTTGAAAACCATTGGAAAATTTTATGATATGATGATTCCATCAAATTAAGAATATTTTTTATTTTATTTCTTTACAACTAAACTCAATAACAGCATAATTTGACCATTTTTAGTTTTTTACACTGATGCCTATAAATTAGACCACATCCTTGAGGAGAAAAAGTGAGCTGGTTATATGTTATATAATTCTTATGGTTGAATTTTTCTAATTTACCATTGAAGAGTGTTATTTAATTATAATATTCAGTGAGTTTGAATTATCCTATATGATTGTGAAGCAGGTACAATAAATACTCTAAGTATGTCAGTTATATTCATTGTTTGAATGATTGTGTTGGTTGAGGGTTGTTAGGTCTTAAAAGAATAAGTACTACTAGATCTTATTGATCAAGGGCACTCAAGGATACATATATAGGGTTTTATATAATCATGATGATTAGTGACTACCATGGTTTAGAAGTTAGTCTTTTCAATATGTTAAAAATCTAGAATACCTAAATTCATTTCTAGAGACATCCTTATCACTTTGGATGAAATTAAAGATCTCCCTTAGAAGAGGTTCTACAAGTTTTTTTATATCATTTATAAATATAATATTCATTATATGTATACTATACATTTTATAAAAAGTTTATATTATGTATTATTTACTTATTTGATACTCCAAAGTTATAAATTATATCATAATTATTGTTCATCTAATAAAATTTCATTTAATCAATGCATTGGGAAGTATTAGGTTTAAATGTTTAGAAACTATAATACATCCCCCCTATAGTAGTGTGTTATCATACTTTTTTATCCTATATTCGGTATTGGAGGATTTCTCATATATATATTTTTACACAAACCTTATTGATATAGAAAATTATTTTTTATGATGGAATGCTTTTCTGTTAGAAATTTAGAAAAGATAAATCTTATTATACCATTAATATTTGATGGTGGTGATTGTGATTATTAAAGAGATCAAATGAATATAATTTTGATAAATACTATTTATAATTTTTTTATGATGACTGCAAACTATTAAATTCCTAATAAACAATTTATAGCTTTCACTGTACATGAGAAGACTTAATATTAGCTAAATTATAGAGATCATAATGCTTTGTAATGTTATATGATAATGAATAGATAATCTTATATATTCTTGTCTTAATGTCAACAATATTTTTATAAATTTTAAAGTAACTCATTTTGGAACTTCTAAAGTTTTTGAAACTATAAAAGATATACTTCATGTAGGTTATCAAGCCTCTGATTTATTACTTGGTCAGTCAGTTATATAGAATAATCAAAGGTTTTTTAATACAATAAATAGCTTACAATTTCTTGCTCAAAATATTTGATAGATAAATAAGTTATTGAAAATATTATTAATATCATACCCAGAGAGTACAAATATAATAGAGCAGTAATAGATTATACTAATCAATAAACAAACAAGAGTTTATATGATCTTATTGGATCTATTATATAGTATCATTATAAATTGAAATGGGATACATAAAAAATAAAAAAGAATAATGGGGTATCTTTTTCTTCAACATATAGAAAAGATACAACTCAGAAAGGTAATACTTATTATAATACTTCAAAATCCTCAAAGACTAAAAGGAACGTTAAAGATGAATTAGAAAGTTTTTCTTTAGAGGAGATTTAAAATGAACTTGGTCATCATAAATATATGATTAATTAGATAGTTGGGAATAAATATTTTCCTTATAAGTATAGAAAGAATCATAAAGATGTAAATGAGAAGAAAAATACTTATAATTTGTTCTATTATAAATGTAATAAAACAAGGCACATCCGACTTGATTATCAAAGCATAAAAAGAAAATATACAAGTTCAATTAATTATTATAAATTAAATGTGAAGAAAATTTTGATGAAAACATAGAGATATAGTGAAATTTGAGGATACACATATTCATAAAATACTTCTAATGGAAGCAGTCATAAGGTTGTTAGATTTTATCCTATAATTCCAACAACCATGAAATGTTATATGGATAATGTTAGCTTTGATTCCATTATAAACTAATGTTAAATTCAACTTACCCTTATATTTATGATGAGGAATATATTTCAACTTCTTCCATCTAATAAAAATTTTATACATCAAAAGATGAGGATAGTTTACCAATTTTTGAATAAACGACTCAATATGAAACGTTATTGGAGAAAAGGAATTATAACGTTATGAAAGGCTATTATTGTTATACGGTATATCTAAACAAATAAAATATTATATTTTTAAATCATAATTTAGAAATTTATAAACTTACACACTTGTAAGACAATAAATATAATTCTTTCTCAACCTATGAATAAAATAATTTAGTAGTAAAACGTGACTCGTAATTCTATAGATTGAAAAAACATCTGTAAAATTTTACATCTGGGAAGGAATTTTTTGATAACCCTTATAGAAATATGATACCATATATAACAACTTATGAAATATTTTTTATCTATGGAAAGTCTCATTTGTAGTCAAACTATATTATTCCTACAAATGAACATTCTGCATGAAATATCAGATGAGGAAATTCTAAGGATATATATTTATTAAATCATGTTTTGTCCTTTTTTTCAAAAAAATTATATATATAATAAAACTTTTATTCCCCATACATTTAATCACATATCCTATGATCATAAACTCAAACATTACTAACATGGTTTGATACCAGTTCTAAAATCTTAGATATAACAATCCATAATTAAAAAAATCAATCATTATTTTTTAATCTATTATATACCAAGGATTATTTGAATTATGGAAAAATCTAAAATAATAAATCCCATGTTCTTTGTATCAAATGTATATTTTTTCAGTTTATATGAAACTACTTAATTTATTATATGTCTTCAACATCTCTCATAAATGATTTCACACATGTGTTCCTTATAAAAAATTCACCTATAATAATTTTATATATGAATTAAGGAAATATAAACATAATAAAGGTTAATCTCAAATTCTCAGAAAGGGAAACATATAATAGAATAATTCATGGAATAAAAATTACATAAATATTAGGTGGGGATATGTAAATTACCTGAATTTATAATCAACGTGAAACTAGAAGCATACTATATCCAATAAGTTAAATGAAAATTATAAATTTCAATAATTCCTATATAATACTGAAGAAATATATTGTTCCCGACTTAAAAATCTATTGTAAAGGCCTTGTTTTAATACACCTACTTATCATCGAGATAACAGTCAATACATCTTGTTGAATTGGGTAGTCAAACACCAAATACGCAAACCTATTTTGTCTTATGAGACATGTCGATGCATCTAGTGGATATATAATTCTATTCCCTACCCATCACGTAATTATGTATGATTAATTAACAAAAATATTCATCAATACCTTTCATACCATTCCTTGAATAATCTATTACATAATAAAACATAGTTACCCATATAATGAGAAATACATAAATCAAATATTTTATCAACCATTGTTAAATGTCAATAATCATCCAAAATACTAATACTTTTTACCATTTAAATAAAAGTGATGACATAATCATAACTCCTTTAGATAAATATGTTGTATGGTAAAATATTATATAGTCAACTTTTCAATTATCATCAGTATTGGGATTACAATATGAGGACCTAAAATACCTTTACCTGTATCAATAAAATAACATTCATTCAAGGTGAACATCATCTAATCAAAATTATATAAAATTTTATTGTCCCATTGTATAGATAAATGGGTATGAAAATAAGTTATTGCAGTAACAACATTATCATAAGTAGTGTATAGGAAGAACTGGGTGGTTTTTAAATTAGCATATCCCAAGATGTAGGGAATATTCATTATAGAGTTAATGTGGTTGGAATGTATTTCCCAGGAAAAAATTATAAAATATTATATGATATATTCAAAGGGAATAATTTAGCCAACATATATTAAATAATTTCTAATAACGATCATAAATCAATGAACAAAAATTTAGTTTTCAAAAATTCTCACTACCGGGGAAACAACTAAATCAATAGAAACATGAATAAGGGGATATTATTTGGATATTAAATTCTATGTAATGAAGGTATTATAATAAAAAAAATTCATGGCTATTAAATAAACCATAAAAAGAAATTATGGTAAATAAAATATAGAATGTCTCAAATAATTAGCATTGAGACCAAAGAAATCCCTACAGATTTAGAAACATTCAAATATAAAACCCTTTCAAAGGGAGGTCTTGAAATTGAACTTGAAAACCCATTATTAAAAAATATTTCATGATATGTCATCTAAAATAGGTATTATATACACTTCATACATGAATGTTTCTTTATATTACCAATTATGTCTCAAATAGAGTAATTTGAGATGAAAACTCATACCTCTTGTTCTTAACTTCCAAAAACATACATTAAACTTTTTATAATAAAAATTTCTATCTTAATAATTTAATTTTTATCCACTATCAAATATATTTTCAATTATATTCTTCATAAATATTCATTCTCTATATGAATTTTTCCAATTTCTCACATTGGGTGTTTATAGATTTGATCGTTGGTACTAGTTTCATAATATAGGAGTTTATTTTCTTCCTTTATTAAAAGTTCATCATTACAAGATCATTAATGTTAATATTAGTTATTATTTTTATTTATTTATGATTTTTTTAAAATCCATTCATTATTGATTTATTTGTTATATATGAAGATGAAATCGATAATAAACATGTTTCGGAGATTCTTGAAGATTAAAGTGTGTTTTATAAATTAATGCATTAAATATTAATATTACATGTCCACAACCAAAAATTCATTATTTAAAGATTTATATCATATTAAAATAATTATTATTTTCTCATATTCATTCATGATATAAACTCATAGTATTTCTCAATTAGGTGCTTAAGCCGACCAAAGCATGAACAGGCCAAGATTTAATTATTGATTGTGTGGTGGTTGTGGTGTAATATCATTATAACATAATAATTATTATATTATGTAGTTTTTATTTGTGTTATATATCATAATTTTTATTAATTATAATAAAAAATAATTGATATGAAAATATTATATAATTTGGAAAAATTATTATCCTCTTAGTATGATTATTTTAAATGATTAAACTAATGATGATTGATTGTGGATCATACAATTAAAAGGATGTTAAATTTTTCATAAAAACATTAATGGTACCATAAAATTTATATTTATCATTTAATATCATCCTTATTTCCAATCTTGTATTGTGGGGATGGAAAATACATGTTACGTTATGGAAGTGGTCATTCACACAATGAATGAACGATGATTATTTTTCTAAATGGATAGATTATATGAATAAACAATGAAAATTATCTTAATATATTATAATAAATATATATATATGTTATAAAAATGTAATTATATAATTGTGTCTAAAATAAAATTTTTATAATAAAATTAATGAGAAAAGATATGTAATTGGTAATACTCATGTCTAGGACTTGAATTTTCCTTGGAAATATCCATGGAAATGAAGGCCTTGTGCTAAGTAATGGTGAAAAAATGTTTTCAAAGAGGAAGAGCATTATAGTAGGATACAATTGGACGATTTTAAAGATGATTTTACATGGAAAGTTATTCATTATAGTGGTTAATATATTACCCTTTTATAAGTGAATAGAATTGTAGTTTTGGTAGTGACCCTTACATTTTTTATAATATAAGGTTACTATTTAAGTTTCAAATTCCACAAAATGAATGAAAGTGGAGTTAAAAATTCATGTGGATCTAAAATAACCCAAAACAATCCTTTTTTAGAGAAATTTTAGTGATATAAAAATTTTTGTTTTAACTTTTTTTTCTTTTACCTAAACCTAATTTTACCTTAATAATTAATTTTAAACCTTAGTAATTAATTTTAATGAATAATATTAAGATAAAACTTTTTACCTAATTTGATACATGTGAACTAAAATTTGAAAATAATTTTTTCAAATAAAATTTCTAATTTTGATAACATTTAATTTTTAAATAATTTCACTTAATTGCATAAAAAATGTTTTTAGGGTAATAATGTTTTTAATATGAAGATTTATATAAAATTTAAAATTATCTTGGATAGAGACTTTAATTGCATAAATTGAATTATTATAAAACAAATTAAGGATATGAGTATTCCAGTGAAATTCAAATCTGAATCTACCTTTAAAAACAATTGACTCAAATAAAATACCGAAAATGGTTTTTATATTAATGAAAACTTTTAAATATTATAAAACAAATTCATGTGTTTTTTATGTTAAAATAATATTTTGAAATGAATAAAAATATTCTTAAAATTTAAATTTTTATACATAAAATTTTCTATAAAATTATTAGTCATTCTTATATAATGGTAAATTCATACAAAATACAAATTTTGTGAAAGCCATGTTTTTTTACTAAACCCCGTCCATTTCTAAAAAATCTCAAAAATATATAATAATTCAAGTTTGAAACGAGGAATTAAAAAAAAGGAAGTTAATTTTTATAAATATCAAATTTATAAATTTATAAATTCATTTTTTTAATAAAATAATTAAATCTTCTTGAAACCCCATTTTAAATGAAAAATAATAATTTCAAATATTAACTAATATTATTTTTATTTAATTTCATTTACCAACTAACTTTATGTTAACATTTTTTAATATAAAACATAATTTATCATTAATCAAATGTTTCATTAAATAGAAATGTGTATCCCATAAAATAAAATATTAGAAAAATAATTTTCTATACAATAAATGACCTTATTAGTCATATTAGGTAAACTAATTGAATTTCATTCATATTAATAGTAGTCATTATTTTCTATATATGTATAATTAAACAATAAATTTCTCATATTCATTACCACTAATTCAATATCAAGGTTTTTAATTTTTATACATGATGCGTGCTGGTAGTTTTGGTTTCCGGTTTTTGGCTGATGTTTTCATTTTTTATTTTGTTTCAGTTCTCACTTAGCTACAAAGTGAAGTTTATGCATGTTTTTAGGAGGTTTTTGGGTGGGTCTAGACCTAGAGAGTATTCTTTGTTCATCCCATCAATGGTTCCTTATAATGGAATGTTGGTTCTCACTTATCCTCAATGTGATTTGTAATGGTGGGTTCTCACTTAACCAAAAAGTGTTTTTCAAAAATAAAAAAATGAATTTGCCAAAAAAATATCATGGTTTCATTTAAGTTTAGTTTTGTGTGTGGAGAATGATATCAAACACATTATCTTATTTAAAGTTAATCATATATTATAATTTGGGGATTTTATATTCCCCACCCCTAAAAAATAAATTGAAACCTCAATATTTGACTCATAAGGTCAGAGTAAGAGAACTCATAATTAACCATA
Organism: Viscum album; assembly: GCA_963277665.1. NCBI lineage: Eukaryota > Viridiplantae > Streptophyta > Magnoliopsida > Santalales > Viscaceae > Viscum > Viscum album. Next base: position 1,376,415,879 of record OY728147.1, on the reverse strand, counting down.
CACCGTTATATGATCATGGGTTTATTTGGGATTTGGAAGGAATTTTATCAATATGAGAAATCATTATAAGTGAATTATAAAAAAATATAATCCATTATTAATTTTTTAAATAATTATATTGATGGAGGTAGATCTGTATCTATAATAAATAACTTCCCACAAACCATGAATATTTTTTATATGATAACCCCACTACAAGGGATTATTATTTATAAATAGATTTCTAGTAGTTAATGAAAAGGTACATAATGTATGAAAATAGAAAATTTATAGAGAAATCTCAATACCTAAATCATTAATAATAGTTTCATATGATTTTTCATGATCATATAGTTGTTGGTGACAATCTCTCTCATTGGCACTTTCATTGGGACATTGAGTAACATAATTTCAAATTCTCTTAGAATTAAAGAAATAAATTAATCTATCTTCTCTCTTTTCCTTATGCTTTTTATTTTGATGACCTTTAACACCACACTTATATAATTTACCCATCCCTTTATGTAAATGTCCCCCATGTTTCTTCCTACATTTTTGTCATATAAGAAATCAAATATTTTTTACATATCATCATCATCACTTGATCTTTCATGAGACTCTATATTTAACTTTCATTTTTTGTTTGGGACATCAACTATGTTCACATTGTTATTAATATTTTATTATAACTAGCTTTTTATAATCCCATTGTTTCTCACTCTATCCCTTATCTTGTTAGGTTGTTCCTTAGGGAAATTTCTTTATTTCTTATAGAATCCATTTTTTTCTTGGTTACTTTTGGTTTTATCTATTTCTAAACCAAAAGAGTTAACATGAGTGACGATTATTATAAAATATTTATGATAAATAAATATAGAAAACTTTTATATCAAGATACCTCACTTTATAACACTATCATGTTAGCTTATAGTTCTTACAACTCAACTTGTATTAGACATTGTTCAGCGTATATCACCCTCAGTTTAACATATATCATTCTTTATTCATCTTAGGTTACTTTGAGGGGACTTTTCTTACACATATTAACCTAATAATTAAAATATACATCGCAAATTACCATGAAAATCTTTAAAATATTCTTATCTAATAATCAATAAAATATATGCTCTCAAACTCCAATTTATCTTTCTTCAATAAACATTAGTCATTACAACAACCATACACCCATGTATGTATATACCCTAATCATATACTCTCAATAAAATACCTTTCCAAAAAACTATTTAAATATTTGTGTCAGTAAATCACAGTGATGTAAAATATTCCTCCTAAAAATTATCTTTATATTTAACCCTAAAATGGTACTAACCACTATTTCATAAGTTTACACACTAGTCAATATATACCATAATCCGAAAAATGTGATGAACATCACTAAAAATATCACAAACTTATTGTTAATCCCAAGGATACCAATACTTCTTACATATTTCTTCAAAATAAAACTACCCTTTATTATATCAATATTGTGTGTTTATTAGAATTATGAGTTATTAATACCTTAATAATATGATCTCAAATACTTAACCCCAAAATTATAAACCTATTATAAAATTAATTTTCAATGTTATTAATACCATTTAATATATGTTTCCATTAATTTAATGTAAAAGTACATAAGAATAAACCTTTTAAGTTTAATATAATCCTCAAAACATTTAAAATATACCAAAATATCGTCGATACATATAACTCACTAATGAAAATAGTTAAGAGTGTCAAGAAACAATCAATCTCACTACCTTAGGTAAGACATTGAAACACACCATTTCCATTGTAATAGGTATATAATAATATTTTTATTTATTTAAGTGTGATTACTTATTAGGTTATATGATATAGTAGTTTCCATTTGTCTACATTTCTCAACTTCAATGCATGATCCTATTTCAACTAAATACTAAAACAAAAATTCTAATGATAGTGTTGAAAATATGAATATGAAATCATTAATCTAAATATCCCTTCCCTTATGACACCTTTTTTAATATATAATACTTCCATATTAATCTATAACTCTCTTTATTCAATCCTTGGTTATCCATGGTAATTTTTCTATTTGTAACTCTAAACAAATTTGATAACAAAATTCTTAATCATTCATATTGGTTTTTAAAGATAATGTGACTAACAAAATCATATCCCATAATAGTGCATAGATAGTTGTGAGGTTTAGACCCATTCATCATGCACCCAATGAATGATTAAGTCAAGGCCCAATTAACTTTTTTCAAGGTGATTATCCCCAGACGAATATGTTCCATTGTTGTATTCACTTTTTAGTATCCAGACAATCATTTATTTCTAGGAAAATCATATAATCAAAAATTTTCAAAAACTTCAGGATTTAAGATTATACATAGGATTATTCTTAGGACATTCACTAATGTTCACTCCTCTTAATCCACAAATAAAATGTGCATTATTTCCATAGCATTAAGTCATATAATTTACCAAAGGTTTACCAAATATGATCAACTTTAACTTATTAACCCTTGATTTATCCTAAAAAATAATCCTAATCACTAAATTTATCCAAACATTTCCTTTGATTCCAACTATGAAACCTCAAACCCACACTCTCAGGTTTGGTTCTTATAAACCCGTACTTTATATAATTTCTTTGATACTAAATATATTATCATATATATAGAAATACATTAATTAAAAAATAAATAAAAATCACTGAATATATTACATTTGATGGATCTTTATGGGTTTATAGATTTATAGAATTATGAAAAAACATAGAATGATAAATCACATGTTCTTTATATCAAATGGACAATTTTCCCATTATATATAGAACTCTTTAATTCATGATAATTCTTTAATGCCTCCCAAAAATTCTTCACATGTGTTTTTCATCCAAACATGTAATGTGTACTACTTTTCTATATAATCTGGAGAAATGGAAACATAAGAAGGGTTGATTTCAAATTCTTAGTAAAGGAATTATACAACTAAAGAAATCATGGCATAAACTTGTCACAAATATTATGGTAGGAATATGTAAACTACATAAAGTAATAATCAAATTGAAAATGGTATTCTGATATATTCATGAAAATTAATGAAAAATATGATATCAATAATATCGATCTCATACTATTTGAATTCATAATTTTGGACATCAAAAACTTATTGTTAAGGCCTTATTACAAGACAATTACTTATCATCGAGACTATAAACAATACATCCTGTTGAATTAGAAAGGTATACACTAACTATTCAAAATTTTGGTCTCATGAGACATGAAAATGGATTGAGGGGATATATAATTTTTTCCCCACTTATCACCTAATTATATCCAATGCATTCACAATAACAGACATCAATACCTTTCATACCATTCCATGAGGAACCTCTTACTCAATAAAATGTGGTTATCTGTATAATGATAAATATGAAAATAAAATATATAATAATCCAATAATTGTAGAAAATAATACTCAATAATTAAAATAATTTTCCTTATTTCAATAAAAGGTGTATATAAGTCATTACCCTTCCAAAGAAATAATTTACATGGTTTAACATTACATAATAAACTTGACAATAATCGTCTAAATTGTAATAATAATATATAGAAGGAAAATATCTTTTACCATGTCAATATAATAAAATTATTTATAGGTAAATATCAACCAATCTGAATTATCTAAAAACTAATGTTCACATCATATAAAACTGTGGTCATAGGTATAATTCAATAATGTAATCACATGATCATAAGCTATCCATAGAAGAAGGTTAGTGATTTTAAAAAGAATATATCCCATGTAGGGAGGAATATATATAAAAGGGTTTATATAGAAGAAATCTATATGCCCAAAAAAATTAAAATACTATATAATATATTCAAAGGCAATAATATACCCAACCTATATGAAACAAGTTCAATTAATGATCATAAATCAATGAATGAATATTGAGTTACCAAAAAACCTCACTATTGGGGGAGAAAACTGAATAAATAGCCACTTGAATAAGGGAACATTATTTGGATATTTAATCTTATTAAATAAACGGATAATAATAAAAAATACATCCATGCAGTAAATATATGATACTAAATAATCATGGTGCATAAAATGTACTATGGCTAAACGAATGAGAATTGAGACCAAAGAAACCCTTCCGGATTTAAAAACTTTCAAATAAAAACACTAAGAAATTGATACTTAAATTGAACATAATATGATAGGATTAATTTGAGGTGAAATCTTTTACCTCTTATTCCTAACATCCGTGGATGTAATTTAAACTTATGTATAACAAACAAAACTATCTTAATAAATTAATTCATAACTTAATAATATCCATTTTCATTTATATTCTACATAAATATCCATTATATATATGAATTATACCAATTTTCCACATTGGGTGTTTTTAGTTTTGATCATTTGTACTAGTTCCAAAATAAAGGTGTTTTTGTTCATAAATAATTTAATATTAACCATTACTAGATAAATAAATTTATTATTAGTTTTGATTTATAATTATTTATAATTTTCTAAATACTTTAATGAGTGTCTAAGTCATTGTCCTTGAATATGAAATCAACAACAAAAATATTTTGGTGATTCTTGACAATCGAAGTGTGTTTTCTTAATTAATGAATTAAATATTGATATAACGTCTCAATAACCAAAAACAAACCGCTATTTGAAATTTTATATCATATTATACACATAATTATGTTCAAATGGTTATTCAGGATATAGATTCATTGTATTGTTCAATTAGGTGCTTAAACTAACCCAAACATGGACATATCCTGATTTAATGGATGATTATGAGGTGGTTTTGTTGTAACATAATTATAACATAAGAATAATATTAATATTTAGTATTTATTAGTATAATATATCTAAATTTGAAGTTATTTGATGAATAATTATTGTATATGAAAACATTACATAATTTGGATAAAATATTATCCTCTTAGTATTCTTATTTTAAACAATTAAATTATTGATGATCACTTTTTGATCATATCATTATTAGGATCATAAAGTTTTCATAAAATAACATTAATTATTTTATAAAAATAATATTTATCCATTAATAAGATCCATGTATCTAGCTTTGTAAGGCAGTGAAGTAAAACTAAGCACATTGTGTCGTAGTGGTAGTAGTCCACACAACAAAAAAATGGTGATTTTTTTAAACAGATAGTGAATATAAATAAAAAATCATAATAAAATTAATATAGTAATATTATAGTATATAAATTATACAAATAAGTTATATCAATGTTTCTAGAATAAACTTAAAATAATAAAATGGAGGATAAAAGTAAAGTAATATATAACACTCACATTGGGGACTTGAATTTTCTGTATAAGTCTACACGGAAATGAAGGCATTATGCTATGTAATGGTGAAAAAATATTTTTAATGTAGAATATGATAATAGGAGGATAAAATTGTTATATTTTAAAGAATAAATACAATGGAAAGGATTTTCTTGAAGTGTTGAATATGTTACCCTTTATAAGTGAAGGGAAGGGTTCTTTTGGGAGTAACCCTTACATTTTCAATAATATAAGGTTACTATTAAAGATTCAAAGGTCAAAAAATATAAAATAAAAGAGGGGATAAAAATGAGTGTGGGTTTATATTCACCTCAAAAACTCCTTTTTGAGAAAAAATTAACTATTTTATGGATTTTTTGAAACTTTTTTATTTTTACCCAAACTTATGTTTAACGTGGTAATTAATTGTTAAACCATAGTAATTAATTTTAATGAGAATGTTATGATATAATTTTTTATCTAATTTGATACATCTAATTTTAAATTTAAAAATAATTATAAAATAAAATTTTTAATGGTGTGAAAAGTTAAATTTATAATAAATATATATAATCACATAAAAATTGTATTTAGAGAAATTTACCTTCTAAGAATAAAATTTATTTATAAAGTAAAATTATCTTGGATACAGCTTTTAATGGAATACATTGAGTTATTATAGAAAAAAAGGATATGATTCTTATAAGGAAATCCAAAACTGAATATTCCTTGAAAAATACTTAATTTAGAGAAAAGATCAAAAATATTTCTTATATAAAAGTAACATTTTAATTGGTTATAAAAATGATTTCCATTGGTTTTATAAGTTGAAATAATATTTTAAAATAAATAATTTTTTTATTAAAATTAATGTTTGATAATGTAAAATATTTTATAAATTTCTAGTTCATTTTTATATAACGGTAAAGTCTTACGAATTATATGTTTCATGAAAATAAAATTTTTTGATTAAAAACCAACCACTTCTAAAAAACAGAAAATCTTGCTAAGTCAATTTTGATATCAGAATTTCAAAAATTAAGTTCATTCTTATTAATTTAAATAACCAAAATCTATAGATTGTTTTTTAATAAACTCGTAAAATAAAATTGAAAGACTATTTTAATTGGAAAATGAAATTTTGAAATATTAACTATTGTTATTCTAATTTTATTTCATTTAAAAAATAAATTTGTGTTGACTAGTTATTAATATCAATCATAATTTATCATTAATTGTATGTTTCTTAAAATAGAATTTTTTATCACATAATACACATTTTTTAGAAAAACAATTCTAAACAATAAATTATCTAATTATTCATTTAAGGTAAACTAATTGAACTTCATTCAGATTAAATGTTTTCTTTATTTTCAATATACATATAATTTATAATGTGTTTAATCATATTCATTATTGATAATTAAATGTCTAGGTTTTTAATGGATATAATTAATATTTATATTTTATCAAAATTTATCAGGGTTTCATTTAAGTTCAGTGTTGCATGTGGAGAAAGATATTGAACACATTGAATTATTTAAAGGTAATCATAAATTATAATTTTTTAGTGTTACAAATTAGTAGTTGTAAAGTATAAAAAATTTGATAGATTTATATTATATATTTTGTATTTTCAAATACTTCTAGATCCAAGAAAATATAGGTACCAAAAACATGGTTTTTTATTTCAAATAGAATTGATGAGTACTAGAAACCAAAAAATATCTTACTAGGAGAGTCTATTTTCATGGAATATGACTAAGGACAAAAATTTATTAAAAATATTTTAAAATATGAATGTTAGAAAAGTAAATTTTGGTCAAAGTTATCAAAGTGTAATCTCTTGAAATATTGTTATAAAATGTTTACATGAAGCATTAATTTCTAATGATTTATATGCTATAGAACTTAAGAACTGTCACATTAACATAAGTCAATTATGTGATGAAGGTTACCTTGTGATCATAAAGAAGGGTAAATGTATTCTTCAAAGTTAAGATGATAATTTCATTCTTTCTAGTAATAAGAATGAAAATTTATAAATTTTAAACCTAGAATACCAAAAATAATAATATCTACCTTGTTTAAGTGCATTGAAAGATAATTCTTGGTTCTGTAATAAAATGTTAGGACACTATAGTGTTATTGAATAAGCTAAAGTTTCTAAGAATAAACTTGTGAGAGATTTACCCAATATTAGGTTTAATTCTTAAAAATTCTATGATCCCTGTCAATATGGTAAGAAACTTAAGTCAATATTTAAGTCTATTAGTATAATATCAAATTTTGAATCTTTATAATTAGTGTACATGGATTTATTCGGTCAATATGAACTAAAGTTATTGGAATAAAACACTATGTGTGTGTCTTGGATGATTGTTACCCTAGACATACATTGGGTTTATTTTCTATCAAATAATGTGAAAGATACTATTTATTTTCAAAAATTTCTAGTCCATGTTAAAAATTATAGAAAGATAACTTTGGTTACTATTTATTGTGATCATTATGGTGAGATCAAAATTTTTTATTTTGAAAATTTTTTTATAAGAAAAGAATTACACACAGCTTCTCATCCTCTAGAACTCCACAACAAAATAGTGTAGTTGAATACACAAATATAATTTTTCATGAAATTACTAGAACCATGTTGAGTGAATACTTAATTGCTAAATATTTTTCATCCTATTCAAAATTACTATTTTCTGTAATATAAATCTATTTTTAATTCAATATTTTATTAATAAAACTCTTTGTGAGTTTTGGATTGGACTAATCACAAAACTTTCTTACTTCCAAGTTTTTTAAGGTAAAGTGTCCATTATAGATAATGAATATTATTTACATAAATTTGATTCAAAAGATGATGATGGAATATTTCTTATATATTCTAAAGATGGTAGTTCATACCATTTTTTTAATGAAAAGAAAACTTTTAACTAAATAGTGCATATTACGTTTTATTATGCCCATCCTTTTTTTATACATTGATAAGAAATATATTTAGATGATTATTTTTAAACCGGTTTTCAACCCATGTTTGAAAATTCTTCAAATATAAGATAAATGGAGGAAACATTTTAAGAATTTTTACCTTTGGAAAAATTTAATCCAATTTTTCAATAATAACTTTTTACTTATCAAAGAAATAAATTGATCTTAAGTAATAATCCCACTAATAATATCATTGTAATATAGACCAACTAACCAAAACATGTAGTTTCTTAGGAAATGACATTAAAAAATTATATTATTATCTTAGTTTAAACATAAAACACTTGATGAGGCTTTAGGTGATGAATATTGGATAATGGAAACGAATGATAAACTTGTTGAATTTTTGTAGAACAAAGTTTAGAATTTTATAAAAAAACCTAAAAATCTTCCTTGGATTGAAGTAAGTTGGTTTTTCAAAAAATGAGATGAAAATGAAATAATTTTTAGAAATAAAGAATAGATTGTTGCTATGTTTTGTAATCAATAATAAGGAATAAATTTTGAATTATATTTTTCCTTAATATAAAACATAAATATATTCATATACTTATAGGGTTTGAATCATATTTAAATTTTACTCTTTATTAAATGGATGTGAAATATGATTTTCTAAATTGATATATTCTAGAGGAAATTGTTTTGTAATATCCACCTAGTTTTAAAAATATAAAAATTTTGGAACAAGTATTCAAAATTATTAAGGATATTTATATACTTGAACAGGCTCCAAGAGATATGTATGAGACACTTACTATATTTATACTTTAAAAAAAAATTGTGAAGGGAGTAGTCGATCCAACATTTTTTGTAAATAATGTTTTAAAAGATACCATTATTTTTTAAATTTATATCAATTACATTATATTTGGATCGATATTAAAATCACATTATGTTTCTTTTTTGAACAAATGAATATGGTTTTGAGATGCGAATTATGGGTAAAATATGTTTTTTATTTGGTATTAAAATTTCTCAAAAACTATAAGGAACATTCTTGTATCAAAAAAGTATACAAAAAATTTACTCAAAAATATATTTTTAAAAAATATATTATAGCATAATAACATCTATTGAAACATCAAAAACTTTTAATCTTAATGAATCTAAGAAAGTATTTGATCAAAATCGAATGATTTTAAGTTTAGTATATCTCACAACTAGTAAAATAAATTTAATTTTTTATATGTTCTTGTGTGTGATATTTCAATAAAAGACAAAAGAATCACATCTTAAAGTTGTAATAAAATTCATTATCTTAAATCAACTTTAAAACATTGTATATTTAATTATTTTGAAAGTAATTTTTAATAAAAACATTTTTAATATGCTAGGTTTTATGGATGTAAAATGGATAGAAAAATTCATACAGATCATGTCACTTCTTAAGAGGAGCTTCATTGTATTGTTTATGAAAGAAACAACTATCAGTAGCACTTTCCACCACTGAATGTTAATATATAATAGTTCAAAGTTTTTTTTTCTCAAGTTTTGTGGGTGAAAAAAACACTCACTAATTTTGGAATAAGTTTCACTAAAACTATAAGAAATATTTATAACACAATTTCCATTACTTTTTCTAAGAACCAATAATGTCGCTCATGAGAAAGAAAGTGGACATAATAAATCATTTTATTTGGTATCCTACTCAAAAAAGGATATATTATGATTTAATTAATTATAACACAAGGAAAAATTCATTATATTTTTATAAAACATATTCATTCTGATGGATCTGATTATATTAAATAAAAGCCTGGTATAATCAATATAAACTAATCATCAACATACTTTTTATTTTACCAATATATTTTTAGTGAAAAACTTCTCAAGAAAGTGGTGATATTTATCTTTTGTTTTTATCTTTTTGATTTTATTATTTTTTCTATTATTTGTGGAAATTTAAAGACATGTATTTTAAAGTTCTCTCAGAATGATTTTACTCTGAAGTTTCATTAGAATAAACTTATTTCTCCAAAAAAATTGGGTAGCCATGTTATAAAACTATCAAATAAAATTTATTTAAAAATTAAATTTATAATTTATCTCAAACAAAAAAATTCAATTCTAATTATATCTATGATGTAGGAAATCTTATAAAACACTTATTATAATTTTTTAAGTTTTATTCGAATTAAATTTTTTTGGTGACCACAAACATTATAATGAATCATATTAAGTTAACTAAAATTTTAAAATAAATATTTTCTTAAAATATTTTGATGTAACATGCTTCTGAGATCTAATCCTATCCATCGGATCATATATAATTCCATGTTCCACTCGTTTTCTCTATATATATTAGTATTGGATCATTTATTTTTCCTCACTATTTGTTTTTATCAATATTATTCATTATCTTTATTCACCTCTCTCTGATATCTTTTTTAAGTTTATCAAAAATATTTTTAGTCTTTTTGAAATGTTTTCATGGATTCTTATTGATATTTTTCTATTTGACAGATCTTCTATGAAATATTTATAAAAATGTGATAGCTTAAAAGTTATGACTCGTTGTTAATGCCCTAAATTATTTCCCAATTGTGGGAAAATGTTTCCATTAAAATATATTATTATGATAAATATTATCCGATAATATTTATTAATATTTACATCATTATAATTTTTAATAAAGAAGATGTCCTAGAGAATATTTCCTTCGGCATGTTTATAAAAAATTATAACATTAATATTAAGATAATATAGATTTTGGTTAGAGTACAACATTAAATATAATATAATTTTTTTACCAAAAAACATCCTGATAAATTTGGTTATTTTTAAATAACTCTTTCAAAAAAATATCATTTTATTTTTAATTTGAATGTTCAAAAGATGAATCACTTATCTCTTAATGTAAGGATTATTTTCCTTTGGATTCAGAGTATTATATACTCAAGAAAACGTGACAAAGACACTATAAAATTTTAGGATATCTATTTACATGATTTTATTTCTAATATAAGTAAGTTTAACCTTATAATGTTTGTTTAAAATTACATTAAATCCCTTCATACAAGTACATTGAAGTTAAACATACGGACTTAAATAAAGTTTCCTAAATAAGTTATTTTCATTTTTAGGGAGGTAGAGAATATTAAGAATAAACCAACCCCAATTAGAGAAAATAGATCCTATTTTAATTATGAAATCATATCTAATATGAGGATTGTTTACATAATTTTTCAATGGATGTTTATAGAAATGGAAGCACAATTTTCTTTAGTAGATGAAATTAAATCTATCAAAAAGAATTTTCATGAAATGAGGAAGGCTCCTAAATGTTATTACAAGTATCTTGAAAATAATAATATAAATTTATGTCTATGTAAATCTAAGAATTTACTAAGATGATGAACAATAAAAAAAATTGAAGGAAGCTTATTTTTTTTTGGACATCACCCTACTTAAGCTATGGCTTTAAAATAAGAAGCTTTTGAAAAAATAATGGCTGAAAAAAAGAAGATAAGAGATCTTCTTAATGAAAAAAAATTTAAATTTACTCCAGTTTTCTATAAGTAAATACAAAATCCTCTCAACTTTAATGAAATGGATAAATACATTTCTCATTCCATTCAAAAATAAAAATAGAAAGAAGTTCCCCAGTTCATTTCATAAGGTAATGTTAATATAGTTATTGAGGTTGTTGTATCGAAGAAATAAAAATATATTGTTGAGGTTTCTAAAAAATATTTCACTTTTATAGAGAACTATAAAATATCCTAAAAATGAAATATTTTAATATAACTATAAAAAGCATCCAAAATCTTGAACAGATCATTACAACCAATGGATTCTTCCCCAAATTAATCCTCAATACAGACATTGATATTTATAACTTTTTAATATTCAAAAGGTGAATAATTTTTTAGTCCATTCAGAGGATAAATATAATAAAGTAAAAATGGAATACATAACATCGAATTTGTTAAAAGAAATTTAATCTAATAAATATCTTGAGATTCAATAAATATATTGATAAAGGTTTGTTGAAAAAGAGGAAACGTCACCTATATGGGTTGGAGGAACCCTTATGCCAAATGTATCAAATGATTCAACAAATTATCCTCTAAGTAAATTCTCTAATAGAATATAAGTAAAGAGTGATTATTTTAGTGAATTTATTTAGAGTTTTTAGAGTATTTTGGATATCATTATTGATATTCAGTCTTGGTGTATGTATATCCTTGGAAATATTGATAACATTGAAGTCTCAAGTTCTCCTAATAAACTATCTAATTCAATTATTCAAATTGATTTAGACTTGAAATTTTTAAAAGGAAATTCAATAGATGATTATAGAAAGACAAATAAAATTATAATTTTAATGAATAAAATATATTAATATGTATATTTTTTTATGAGAATATTTCTATAATTAAAATATCTATAATTTTTTTCTAGTATTGTAGATATCATAATTTCAAAGTGATAGAATATTCAAGATCCATTGATTATTTTAATTCATTTACTACTCAGTAGCATTCCAAGATTACTCAATATAAAAAAAATATAGTTTCTCAAAAATAATTAATGGCTAGTAATGGTCGATTACACAAATTGAAATATTGAGAAGCTCAAAAAATAACATAAAAATATAAATCATATTGTTAACAAACTTTCATAGAAAGATTAGTTTTATTGATCCTTTATCTTTGGAATAATTTAAATTCATATATTTATATTATATATTTAATATTATTCTCTAAATGGTTGAAAAGATTTCATAAATGCATATATAAATATATATCACTCTAAAATGTTTTTAGAGTGTTTTTAATATTTCAAGATTTATTTCTATAAAAATTTATTTCTTTTGAATTTATTTTCAAGAATTAAAAATGGGAAGTATAGTATATAACACTATAGATGTGTAAGTAAGGGGTATCTTTTAATATTTTTTTAAAAAAATCAATTAGTGTTGTTTGTTCTGATTCTCAGAATGGGAGAGATTATATAGTTAAAATATATATTTCTACTCTTAAATTTGAAAATACAAATTCACTCTTAAAATGTTTCTATTTATATTATTAAAATATTATATAGAATAATGTTTTATAGGAATTATTAAATTTTACCAGATGATAAAATTTAATACTAAAGAATGAATTCTTTCTAATTTACTCGATGGAGACTTATAAAGTGTATCGGATGCCGACTTAAAAATAATACCAGATATAAAAATTCAATTTTATCATAATGAGATGTACAATTTATACCAAATATATATTTAGAAATACTACCATATGATGATGTAAAAAATATTACCAACTGTATATTTGTAAATTTTTCTGGATGGGGACATACTGGTATATTCTATCACTACAAGAGAAAACACTATACAAATAATTTTAATGGTTTTGAAACTGAAAACCTTCAAAAAAAAGTGTTCATATATTGATTCCATCAAAATAAGAATATGTCTTCTCTAATTCCATTTCAACTAATCCTGAGACGTTTATAATTCAATCATTGATAGTTTTTCATACAAATGTCTATAAATAGGTCTACAATCTCTAAGAGAATAAGAGAAATAAATACATGTGATCTAAAGCTTTTGGTTCAAGTTTTCTAATGTCTCATTATAGTTTTTTCTTTAATTTTAATCTTAAATATTTTTTCATATATTATATTATTGTTATGATGATATTGAAAATTATTTATACTTTTTAGTTATATTCATTTTTTTCTTATCATACTGAATGATGGCTCCCAATGCTAGATTGAGACTTTTCTAGTCTGGATGATCAAGAACCCCCAAGAATCTTGAGACATAGATTTTTTGGTCATGTTGATGGATATATTCTATTATTTGGAAGAGGATCATTCAATATGTTTAAAATCAATGATACCTAAAGACAATTATACATACTTTCTTATCACATTGGGTTAAAATGAAGACCTCACTCAGTTAATATTATGTAGGTTTTATTAAAAAAATTGTTAATAAAACGTTCTTTATATTTATATCATTAATTTTATATAATTTTTATAATATGTAGTATTTCATTATTTTTTACTATTATGTTATAAATTATATAAGAATGATTATTCATTTGATAGTGTTTCTCATATTCAAGGTGCTCAGAAGTTGTAATTTTAAATTTTTTTCAACTACATTTCACTCAACCCCCTTTAGTATTTTATCATAATTATATGATCTTATATGATATTAATTGGGTTATAATCATTGGTGATAAAAAAATAAACATTATGTGGTTCTTTATTTTTGGGAGACAGTTGTGCCTGTTTTCACTGTATGAAAGAAACAATGTTACACTAAGTACTATTGAATCTTTGTATGTAGTTAAAACATAAGAATGCACAAAAAAATATATGGATGAGATAGTATCAAATATATTATAGAGTAAAGGATGAAATAAAATACATAATATAATATAATAATAAATGGTCAATTGATCTACAAATAAAGATAGTGAAACACACAAAATATAGACATACTGATTTCAAATATCAATTCATCAATGAGAGAATTGAATATAAATTTTTGATGGTATAATCTATTTCCACACTAAATGAAAATGAAAATATTTTCACAAACTTAATTCCAATAGACAAATTTGAATAGTTATAGCTGAAAAATCATGTCCACTTTTTTTCACTTACTTATATAATTTTATAAAGACCACATATTTATTTAGATTCTATTATCAATAGAGGAGAAAAGATGTAACTCATGTGAAATATATTTTTCGGAATACAAATATGGTTTTATAATCCAAAGGTGGATAATTTATTGGGTTGATTAGGGAGAGATTCAGGTTTACTAGCCCCAAGTATCTTGTCCATGATGGATCTAATTCTCTCAAAGATATTTCTTTAACTAGTAGTATGGTGTTATAAATTTTCTCTTTGAAAAAAGGGTATGAAATTATCTGAGTTGAGAAGTTCATAATAAATCCAAAATGGGAGATTAAAGGACCATTGTAATGTATTTAAGGATGATATATTTGTTTTCAATGGTACTTGAGAATCATAAAATATTATTGAGAATTTTTTTGAGTGGATTTGAAGTGAATAAATATGATAGAGATGTATTAATAAAGATGGAGATGAGTTTTAGGATTTTAAACTGATATGAAAGAGTACATTTTACTTTCACAAAATATATAATATCTGATTAGAGATGACTTTGATAAAGTATATATCTATATATGTAAAAGTAACTTGTTCATTCATAAGAACAAATAAATATTTTAATAGTATGTCATTTCTAAAAGATGATATGTAAGATATTATAGAGGAATTTTGAAAAAAATACTAAAACACAAAATAATAACACTAATTTCACACTATAATATACATAAGATTTTAGATTTTTTGAGAAAAACACAATATATAGAAACATGATATTAAATTCTAGGATTAATAACATCTATATGATTAAAGTTTTAGGATACATAAGATAAAAATGAGTTTTATAGAATATCTAATATCACTCCAAATGATTTATAAGATTAAATATGTGTGTTTATTAGGTAAAGTGGGATTTAAATTAGATGATACTTTATTAATCCTCATGTGAAAAATATTATGATTTCATGTGATGAGATATGATTAATGTTGTTTTTTTGGTGTTGATATTTGGAGAGGAAGATGGCCCCTTGAGCATGAGTTTTACACAATAATTAAATATTCATGTAAGCCAAAAGATAAGGAAAAGAATCTATGGTATTTACATAAGATTTAATAGAGAACAAAATGGATTTTGAGATAGAATTAAACACTAAATAATAAGTATATTTTTTGAGATGTATTGAAATTAAAAATTGAATTTTAAATTTTCATTTATTAAAATTAAACATGATATATTTTTCCATGATGAATATTAGACCAATTTAAAACATGAAGATCACTCTACCGATTTTCATGGATATTTTAAAATATAATAAAGAAGCTAAATCCTTGTGATATATCCTAATTTTATAAAAAAAATATGATTTGAGTATAAATTATCATAGGATGAAGATATTAAGATAATAAGACCAATGAAATTATTCTACCCACTATAGAATCTGGATGTAGAATTTTTGGAAGAAGCGGGGTATTATTTCATTTATTTTGAAATCTTGAGAGAATATTTTTTTAATACATACATAATAACAAATTTTAAACATAATTAAATGGTCAATATAATCCAATTTTTCTAAAATATCTAATTATATTCATCAATCCACATTACTCAAGGAAAAAATATGGTAGTGATAATCCATCACTATGGATCCTCCTTTACAAACCTCAAAGAAAATTATTCTGAAGGGACGTGATTTTACCATGTTCTAGTAGAATCACCCTTTCAAAACCCTTATAGGGAATAACCAAATTAGAAGAGAAAAAAATGTAATAATAAAAGAGAAATTTTCAGAAGGAATTACCTCACCATAAATATATAAACTCTTCTTGAGCATCCCAGATTAAAGTAAGACAATGGAGATGGAAATAAGGGAGAGGGGATTGGCTCCCTATGGTCACCTACAAGTTAAATTAGGTTAATCTCATTGAAGTTTAAAATAACCCCCTCATAAATTACTAAATATACCCTATAAAAAATATGGAAGGATCCTACTAGTCACTTGGTATGCTCATACTAGGTACTCAGTGTAAAACCTTATGTCCTTTTGGGTTGTAAATTCTTACCATAATTTGATGTTTTAACTTCAAAAGTTGTGTTCAGTATGAGAATTTTATTCTAGATTGGAATTTATAGAGTTATAGAATCTTAATAATATTTTTTAGATATGGATAAAGTAATTATAGTTGTATCCAGTGCTTAGGAAAATATTGGGTGCTTTAGCATAGACATTGAAATTTTGGAATGGGATTTTTAAGGTGAATAGCTTCCACATAGTTAGGGAAAACCATATGAGTAAACTGTGGGGTGTGGTTTCAACATGGGTATTAGAACACAATTATAAAATGCCTATATAGAAACCCTAAAAATTAAATATTCGTTCCATATTGTATTAAAAGTTGCTTCATGGTTTGGTAAACGAGAAAGACAAACCATAAATGTAACACCTCAGGTAAATAAAGAATATGACATTTTTATATTTATCCATATTTGTGAATAAAATATTAATATTACTTTAAAGGGGATGATATGCTCTATGGCGTACCCAATACACAACAACGAGTTTCTTGGGAATCTTACGTTGCACTATAATAATAAAATAATATTATTTTAAATAGTAGTTAACGCCTAGCCGTTGTAATGGAGGGAATGAACAGAACTAATATTCATTAAAAGGTCAATTAACTGCCTTTTGATGGAGAACCTCTTTTAAATCCAATTTTTGAAAATTTTATGTGTTATATTTGACAAAATAAAATTCTTCTTTAGAATCGAGACATCAAAATTTACTTTGTGTAAATTTTTGGTATCTTTCTGATAAAGTTCATTTTTTAATGAATAGTGAAAAATGTTGTATTTTATTTCAAAACCACTTTTTAATATTATTTATTTATATGATTGGATTATCTTTTGAATTGGTTTTAAAGTGAAATTAGAATATATTTTTACCATTTAATCCAATGGTGGACATTGGAATTAATTTTACTTTGAAATCGGACTTAAACTGGTGTCAATCTTTTGATACATTTTGTTTCATAAAAACACTCTATTATTTTGACAGCGGGAATTAATTATTAAATTAATTAATTCAACTTATATGTTTTGAATTTTGTAAAATAGACATCATTTTTGAATTCGGAATATCAAATATAGCTTAGGGTGAACTTTTGGTAATTTTCTGAAAAACTTCAATTTTTGATGAACAGTGAAACCACTAAGTGGTACTTATAAAGACTGATTTTCCGTTTAAATGAAATTTTGCCATCTTTGTGTTTTGAATTTTAAAAATCTGACATACATGGTTGTCATTAAGAAGTAAAATGTGGTTCAATGGGATTAAAATAATTTTTTGGTGAATAGTAACTTATTATGTTTTTAATCGCGATTAGAGGTAATTAGTGTAGTTTAAGGTAAAAATAATGTTTTAATAATATGAGATGAGCTTGACACATGTCCTACCCTAATGTTATGTGTCATGTCCGACCAAGACAATCCATGGGTCAACTTGGGGACCCCATGGAGCCACTTTGGTTGGAAAATGACATAAATACCTTTTTATTTAATGTTAAGGTAAAAATGACACACACATGAAATGTTTTACTAAAACAGTTTTTACATGGGGTTATACAAGTCAGATTTTTTATTATAAATATTCATTAGAAAGATAAAAATATTTCCTACATCATGATATTTTTTTTATAATTTTTAGACATTAAATATATTAAATTATTTATGACATCATGATGATGCAGCGATTACCTCATTAATAAAGGATTTAAATAAAATTAAACGATAATGTAAAATATATGACCTACACAGGTCCAAAACCTATTTAATGGGAGGATTTCTATCCCTTACCACCATATCCTCTAAACACATAAATGTGGGACCATTAAAATCCGAAACGCATTCTAACATAAAGTAACATTTCTTTACTTTCCAAGAGTGCCCCTCCTCTCCTCTTATAAAAGTCCCCCACCTCTACCTCCGTACCCACACTTACAAAGCCTTTGTCTCAGCCAACCCCTACCCATTTAGTCTCTCCACATCCCTCTCTAACTCCTTGAATCCTCACTTTGGGCAGAAGTCTTCCCAAGGAATCCTTTGAGCTCAAACCAAAGGGAGTTACCCGATTTAAGGTAATGTCTTCACTTGTGTCCTTTTGTTTTATTTTGCCTCTCCAACCCCCTAAACTCTTTTTATTAATTTATTTTGTAACAACTCTAGTATCTTCAATATAATATGATGTTTTTATAAGAGGGATTCGAACTACACATACACACACCTTCATCTAATGGTTAAAGAACATACTGTTTCGGTGGTTGGTGATTTTCTGCCTCACGAAACGATGATTGTTCAATATTCTTTTAACACCTTTAAAGGTGGCCATTATGATGTCACTGTATTTTATATATGGTATTTATGTTTAATATATGATTATTTATTTTATATTTAAACCATACCTTTATTCTTTTCATGTTGTGTAAATGCTATAATTTTATATGAGGAAGTGTGGACTACTGCCCCCTCAAGTGATGTGACTCGTACATGCAATACATGGAACGTATAAAGAATGAAATTAATGAACATATGTGACCTATATAACATATATATTATACAGTAATTATAATATATATATATATCATTTATTTTTAATTCCGTTAATATGAAAAAGAAAAAAATGAAAGTAGCGTTCATGCGTACGTACGCCCTACCGTCTCTATGAACGGTGCTTTTCGTTTTTTATCTCCAAATGATATGGAATAGTATAAAATGAATATGTACTGGATATATATGATATTTTAACCATTAATACTATTCTGGAAATTATTTAATTATAACTACATGGACAATCATTTTTCAAACAAGTTCATTTTTGACTCATGTACCAAACATCGGCAAAAACGTCTAGTATGAACTAACATTATTAAACAATTAGTATAACATTATAATATGTGATATGAACTGAATAATAATTTTTAAAGGATGTCCTTAGGCAATTATAAATTTACCAAAGTTTATTATTCAGGAATATAAAGAAACGAACAAGACAAGTTGGACTTGAGGTAAGGGATCCTACCCCTCTCTTTCTTTTTAAGTACACTCTTTTATGTCATTCCTTTTAAGCTCATATTTCTTGGGATTGGGATGTTATTTTATATTACACCTACTGTAATTTTTTTTTATATGATGATAGACCCTATTTCCTCTCATCAATCCATTTTTGGATGTTTTAAGTGGCGTCGTTAGGCTGCCGAGTTTTCGTAAGGGATTTTTCATCTCACCTTTATTCCCATGAGATTTATGCTACATTTGCCACAATTTACATTGAGTGTTGTATGTAATGCCCATTATTATACACTTTGTGTAGTACAATTTCATTTATGGGTATTCACATCTTCATTGAATGACCCTTCTTCCATGGGGTGTACGTTTTGAAAGTTACCCAACTCGGTAAGGGGACCTTTCACCCTCCTCTTTTTAAAAGACTTCTTTTGTCATGTCTTTTAATTCACATACTATTATGTTGGGATATGTTCTTTTATATCCTTAATGATGTAAATTTTATTTCCAAGTGATGATATGCCCTTTTTATCTCTCATCAACTCATTTTCTTAATTTTGAAGTGATGTCGTTAGGCTATTGAATTTTACCAAGGGAACTTATTAACCCAATTTCGATTTCTTTGGGTTCAAAATGTAGTTATTGAATATGTCATCTTTTGAATATGTGTGAATGACCTTTTATTGTTTTACACTTAATATCCACTTATATTGGGTGTATTTATATTTGTCACACATAATTTTGAGATTGATTTATCCATAATTTAAGGATACCTTCTTTATAAGGGATTTCATCACATTTGACATTTATATTGAGACTTCATTGTTGTTATGCACCAATCCACTCTTATATGGTGTATATACTGTCCTTTGGAATATTATATCATGAATCCATTTATTCTCATGATATTATAAAGTTCTGACTAAATGTTATTCCTCAATTATTGTATTCAAGTGTCTCTAATTCTGGTAAAACCCCTTTAACCAAAATATCGCTTTAAATGTTTTAATTATTTGTTCTTATTAATATCCATGTTTTCAAAATGGTTTTAAGGATTTATTTATATGGATATTAATGGTTTAAAATTTTAAAAGCTTCAAGGTGGTATGGGACACTTTGATTCAAAAATCTCTTTATTAAATGTTTTAAATGTTTTTGGAAATGGTTTCTTTTTGAATGGATTCATTATTTCAATATAATAAAATGTTATATTGTGATTGAAATGTGGAAATGTTATGTTTCCTTTATGCATGTTTTTGTGATACGTTTATGTTATGGTTCTTGGGCATTGTTATGAAAACGGGTGGTTCCGTGATAAACTAAGGGTGGGTGAGCCCGATATACCTCTCCAATTCATTGGGTAACACGAAGGAGTGAAACATTAAGGTTTCTCCGAAGAGATTTAAGGAATATACTGTGGTGGGTATTCTAAACGTAACCAAGAGGGTTACTCCCTATTTAAGAATTTTATGAATTCCTCAAGTTACCTTTTATGTCTTATGATTTCTATGTTTTAGTCATGATTTGATGAGGTATGTTAAAGTGCCTATGTTTTATGGGTAAGGTATGATTTAATTCTTATGTATATATGAACTCATGTTTCCTTTCCATATTTTTATAACCCTTACTGAGCTTTTTATTCTCATCCCAAGTTTTTGAAATATTTTTCACAGGTCAAGGGAAGAGTGCATGATATGATTATAGTGTCAAGGAAGAGTCAAGAAAGGATCCATGTTTTATTTTAAATATGTTTCTGTTGATGGGAAAAATGAATACTATCTTTTATGTAACCACTTTGTTTAAATGTGGAATTTAATGAATGTTTTATGATCTAATTCTCTAAAACTCTAAACCTGAAAAGATCATCAATGTGTAATCTTGTAATAACTCAAGATTAAGTAAGGTTTAAGGCTGGGGCCTTATAGTTGGTATCAGAGGTCGGTTTAGATAACTTTAGAGGTTAGGGTACTCTTTAAGCATAAGTGACATTACCATAATGGTTAGGATTTCAGAAAGAGTCCTAGTTTTAGATAAAGTGAATGAGTAAGTATATCTTAGTGTTTATCATACTCATTAGTACATGATGGTTTTGTTGATATACTCACACTGACCTTTCTAGTTTTAGTAAATGGCTGGATCTAGCAGGAACTAAAGTAACAGTGGATGTGAAGGAAACTTTGACAGTTTTTTGAGAAAGCAACTGAATTATATGGGAGCTGTGATGAGAACACTTGTGTTTATCCTCAACCAACTATCTGGAGTCATTATTGACCACCTAAAGCTTAGTGATTTCTCTAAGGCATCATATATGCGTGAAACAAATCCCTAAAGAACTATAGGTAATAATCATAAAGGTAAGTGTGTTCAAAAACCTCTGTGTCAAAGATGTGGAAAGAAACACCAAGGAAAATGTTTCAAAGGGACAGAAATATGCTATAGATGTGGAAATGAAGGTCATAAAGCAAGAACCTTCCATGGAAATAGGAAGCATCCAGTTGGCTCGAGGAAAGGGAAAGAAGTTTTTTATGGGGGATCAATTGAATGTTTTAAATGTTGTGTGCATGGTCATTATGAAAACACATGTCCTATGAAGAAGTTTCATGAATGGGATCACCAAGATCGTACAAATACTCATTTACCAATACCTAATGCCATTCCGATTGAGGATGAAGAAACTGACAATGACCAATCAAAGGTATGGATTATTTCATAACTTTTGTTTTCCTATTTTGGAATATTAGGATATAATTCATGATTTTGTTTGTAGGAAACAATTATTTCAGAATAAGATGGAAAGGAATGGTTAATGGATCATGAAGAATGTTGAGTGATTAAGAAGTCAACATTTAAGGGCTTCAAGAGTTATGGTGAAATTATTAAGAGTATTAAGTCTCTTTTGATGATGGGGTTACATTAGAAGACTTTTTATAGTATGTGTAACCCTGATGTTTAATATATGAAACTTTTATTCAAGGAATAGTTATCTATTCTTTTGTGGACATAGTTATAAAGAACCATTTGGGTTTATATGAACCTTACGTTTAAGGTAATTATGGGTTACTAAATGTTATGATGGAAGTGAAAGGAATGAGATAAAATTAAGGTTAAATTATGTTATGGTTATTTTTGATGATTTTATCTCCTTTTGGGGAATGATTTTAGAATTATATAGTTTTGTAAAAAGGACAACACGTAGACCGTGTGACATCCCGTCGCGTCGGAAAAAGCTACGGTAATCGAACCCACAACCAAAGTGTGACTGGTATTTATCACCTACCACTGGACTACGTGAAGTCCCTCGTTAGTTTGACTATTTGTTTTAGTTAGATGATTTTAGGAATCAATAGTAAGTTAATTTTGGGTTATCTATGGAAATTATTAACCTATCATGGAGGATATGTGATTAGGTTAATTATTTTTCAATATGAGAATATAAGAGCAACTGATGTTTTTTGGAGATAAAAGTTAATTTGTACCTTGGAAGACTTTGTGATTAAATCCTTCAAATATTTGGTTTTCAATCTTAGTTTGGTTTACTTTGAAGAATTTTATGGACAAATTGTTTATCGAATGGTCCTCGTTGAACTTTGGGTGTTGTTGGACAAATTTTGGAGATTAAGAATAGATTTTCTTTTTATAAAGGGTTATCCTTTTCTGGATTATCTGATCTTGTACTAACCTTTTTGGTTTCGGTTTTGGTTAAAGTCTAAAGACATGGGAAGTATATAGTTCTCTTTTGTGGATTAGGTGATTCTCTAGAAGTTGATTATAGTGAACAAGTCTTCCTAAATGCTCGTCTTTTGGAGAAAATATGAGTTTGTGTAAGAAATATAATAAAAGTTGGAAGTCAACATGATAAGTAATTATGTTTCCTTATGAATAAATTCCTCAATAAAAAGTTACTTAAAACAAAAATGTTGTCTATTAACTTTTCCTACTGGGGAATCGAATACCGTTTAACCCATCACAAGTTTGTGATTTTCTTGTGGTTAACTTTCTCCTAAACATGTTTTCTATCACTCTCCATCAGAACATGACCTCATGTTTTCTCCTCCATGTCCATGTATTCCTACATGGAATCCTAGTATGGGTTAACTCGGGTGACCTCTGTACTTATCTTTCTTTATTTTAAAGTGATTGTTTTACCGACTCTTGTTCCGATGTGGGACTTTCAACGATGTTTCCAATCTCAATTTTAAAATTGCGAGGACGCAATTCCCAAAAGGGGGGAAGGATATAATACCCCAGGTAAATAAAGAATATGACATTTATATTTATCCATATTTGTGAATAAAATATTAATATTACTTTAAAGGGGATGCTATTCTCGATGGCGTACCCAATACACAACAACGAGTTTTTTGGGAATCTTACGTTGCACTCTAATAATAAAATATTATTATTTTAAATATTAGTTAACGCCTAGTCGTTGTAATGGAGGGAATGAACAGAACTAACTACAAATTGATTATATATTTTTTTCAAATATTTTTACTTTTTACAATAAATGATAGAGGATTAAAAATGCAAATGAATCCAATTTTAAGTGTAAACATTCTAATATTCTTTAAAAGGTCGATTAACCACCTTTTGATGGCGAACCTCTTTTAAATCCACTTTTTGACAATTTTATGTGATATATTTGACAAAATAAAATTCTTCTTTAGAATCGGGACATCAAAATTTACTTTTTGTAAATTTTTGGTATCTTTCCGATAAAGTTCATTTTTTAATGAATAGTGAAAAATGTTGTATTTTAATTCAAAACCAATTTTTAATCTAATTTATTTATATGATTATATTATCTTTTGAATTGTTTTTAAAGTTAAATTAGAATATATTTTTACCATTTAATCCAATTGTGGACATTGGAATTAATTTTACTTTGAAATCAGACTTAAACTAGTGCCAATCTTTTGATACATTTTGTTTCAAAAAAACACGCTATTGTTTTGACAGCAGGAATTAATTATTAAATTAATTAATTCAACTTATATGTTTTGAATTTTGTAAAATAGACATCATTTTTGAATTCGGAATATCAAATATAGCTTAGGGTGAACTTTTGGTAATTTTCTGAAAAACATCAATTTTTGATGAACAGTGAAACCACTAAGTGGTACTTATAAAGACTGATTTTCAGTTTAAATGAAATGTTTCCATCTTTGTGTTTTGAATTTAAAAAATCTGACATACATGGTTGTCATTAAGAAGTAAAATGTGGTTCAATGGGATTAAAATAATTTTTTGGTGAATAGTAACTTATTAAGTTTTTAATCGTGATTAGAGGTAATTAGTGTAGTTTAAGGTATAAATAAGGTGTTAATAATATGAGATGAGCATGAAACATGTCCTACCCTCATTTTATGTGTCATGGCCGACCAAGACAATCCATGGGTCAACTTGGGGACCCCATGAAGCCACTTTGGTTGGAAAATGTCATAAATAACTTTTTATTTAATGTTAAAGTAAAAATGACACACACATGAGATGTTTTACTAAAACAATTTTTACATGGGGTTATACAAGTTATATTTTTGATTATAAATATTCATTAGAAAGATAAAAAGAGTTCCTACATAATGATATTTTTTTATAATTTTTAGACATTAAATATATTAAATTATTTATGACATCATGATGATGCAGCAATTACCTCATTAATAAAGGATTTAAATAAAATGAAAAGATAATGTAAAATCTATGACCTAAAAATGTCCAAAACCTATTGGATGGGTGGATTTCGAACACTTATCACCTTATCCTAGAAATAAATCAATGTGGGGCCATTAAAATCCGAAACTCATTCTAAAATAAAGTAACATTTCTTTACTTTCCAAGAGTGCCCCTCCTCTCCTCTTATAAAAGGCCCCCACCTCTACCTCCTTACCCACACTTAAAAAACCATTGACTCGGCCAACCCCTACCCATTTTGTCTCTCCACATCCCTCTCTAACTCCTTGAATCCTCACTTTGGGCAGAAGTATTCCCAAGGAAGCCTTTGAGCTCAAACCAAAGGGAGTTACCTGATTTAAGGTAATGTCTTCACTTGTGTCCTTTTGTTTTATTTTTCTTCTCCAACCCCATAAACTCTTTTTATTAATTTATTTTGTAAAAACTCCAGTATCTCCAATATACTAGTATGTTGTTATAAGACGGATTCGAACTACACTTACACACACCTTCGTCTAATGGTTAAAGAACATACTGTTTCTGGGGTTGGCGATTTTCTGCCTCACGAAACGATGATTGTTCAATATTCTTTTAACACCTTTAAAGGTGGCCATTATGATGTCACTGTATTTTATATATTGTATTTATGTTCAATATATTCTTATGTATTCTATATTTAAACCATACCTTTATTCTTTTCACGTTCTGTAAATGCGATAATTTCATATGAGGAAGTGTGGACTACCGCCCCCTCAAGTGATGTGACTCGTACATGCAATACATGGAACGTATAAAGAATGTAATTAATGAACATATGTGACCTATATAACATATATATTATACTGGAATTATAATATATATATATATTTCATTTATTTTTAATTCCGTTAATATGACAAAGAAAAAAATGAAAGTAGCGTTCATGCGTACGTACGGCCTACCGTCTCCATGAATAGTGCTTTTCATTTTTTATCTACAAATGATATGGAATAGTATAAAATCAATATGTACTGGATATATATGATATTTTAACCATTAATAATATTCTGGAAATTATTTACTTGTAACTACATGGACAATCATTTTTCAAACAAGTTCATTTTTGACTCATGTACCAAACATCGACAAAAACGTCTGATATGAACTAACATTATTAAACAATTATTATAACTTTATAATATGTGATATGAACTGAATAATAATTTTTAAATGAGGTCCTTAGGAAATTATAAATTGACCAAAGTTTATTATTCAGGAATATAAAGAAACGGAGAAGACAAGTTGGACTTGAGGTAAGGGATCATACCCCTCTCTTTCTTTTTAAGTACACTCTTTTATGTCATTCCTTTTAAGATAATATTTCTTGTGATTGGGATGTTCTTTTATATTACTCTTACTGTAATTCTTATGTTCATATGATGAGAGACCCTATTTCCTCTCATCAATCCATTTTTGAAAGTTTTAAGTGGCGTCGTTAGGCTGCCGAGTTTTCATAAGGGATTTTTCATCTCACTTTTATTCTCGTGAGATTTATACTACATTTGCCACAATTTACAATGATTGTTGTATGTAATGACCATTATTATACACTTTGTGTAGTATAATTTCATTTATGGGTATTCAAATCTTCATTGTATGACCCTTCTTCCATGGGGTGTACGTTTCAAATGTTACCCAACTCGGTAAGGGGACCTTTCACCCTCCTCTTTTTAAAAGACTTCTTTTGTCATGTCTTTTAATTCACATAATATTATGTTGGGATATGTTATTTTATATCCTTATTGATGTAAATTTTATGTCCAAGTGATGAGATGCCCTTTTTATCTCTCGTCAACTCATTTTCTGAATTTTGAAGTGATGTCGTTAGGCTATCGAATTTTATCAAAGGAACTTATTAACCCGATTTAGATTTCTTTGGGTTCAACATGTAGTTATTGAATATGTCATCTTTTGAATATGTGTGAATGAAATTATATTTTTATACACTTAATATCCACTTATATTGGTTGTATTTATATTTTTCACACATAATTTTGAGATTGATTTATCCTTAATTTAAGGATACCTTCTTTATAAGGGATTTCGTCACATTTGACATTTCTATTGAGTCTTCATTGTTGTTATGCACCAATTCACTCTTATATGGTGTATATATTGTCCTTTGGAATATTATATCATGAATCCATTTATTCTCATGATATTATAAAGTTCTGACTAAATGTTATTCCTCAATTATTGTATTCAAGTGTCTCTAATTTTGGTAAAACCCCTTTAACCAAATTATCGCTTTAAATGTTTTAATTATTTGTTCTTATTAATATACATGTTTTCAAAATGGTTTTAAGGATTTATTTATATGGATATTAATGGTTTAAAATTTTAAAAGCTTCATGGTGGTATGGGACACTTTGATTCAAAAATCTCTTTATTAAATGTTTTAAATGGTTTTGGAAATGGTTTCTTTTTTAATGGATTCATTATTTCAATATACTAAAATGTTATATTGTGATTGAAATGTGGAAATTTTATGTTTCCTTTATGCATGTTTTATATGATACGTTTATGTTATGGTTCTTGGGCATTGCTATGAAAACGGGTGGTTCTGTGATAAACTAAGGGCGGGTGAGCCCGATATAGCTCTCCAATGCATTGGGTAACGCGAAGGAGTGAAATGTTAAGGTTTCTCCGAAGAGATTTAGGGAATATACTATGGTGGGTATTCCAAACGTAACCAAGAGGGTTACTCCCTACGTAAGAATTTTAGGAATGCATCAAGTTACCTTTTATGTCTTATGATTTCTATGTTTTATTCATGATTTGATGAGGTATGTTAAAGTGCCTATGTTTTATGGGTAAGGTATGATTTCATTCTTATGTATATATGAACTCATGTTTCCTTTCCATATTTTTATAACCCTTAATGAGGTTTTTATGCTCAACCCAAGTATTTGAAATGTTTGTCACAGGTCAAGGGAAGGGTACGTGATATGATGATAGTGTCAAGGAAGTGTCGAGAAAGGATCCATGTTTTATTTTAAATATGTTTCCGTTGATGGGAAAAATGAATACTATCTTTTATGTAACCACTTTATTTAAATGTGGAATTTAATGAAAGTTTTATGATCTAATTCTCTAAAACTCTAAACCTGAAAATATCCTCAATGTGTAATCTTGTAATAACTCAAGATTAAGTAAGGTTTAAGGTTGGGTCCTTATAATACATGAGGGATAGCTTTATACAATGATAATTTCAAAGTAAGTTAATAGTTTAGAAAACCCTATGCTAACTATGTGGGTGCCTAATTTTTTTTTATAAAAGTATAATTTTACCTTATTTACCCTATCTAATTTCAACCCCCTCCCCACTTTCACTTATCGCTCATGGGCATAGACCAGGGGATCTACCTCATATTTTTTTCTTTTGTTTTCCTCTCACATTTTGGTAGATTTCATAGTGATTTTCCTGTAGTTTAACGTGAGTTATCCACTATGTTCTCTTTATTTTTTTCCTTTTACCTCTTGTTTTCATGGGTTTTATTCACTTTAGAATAGTTCTGTATAATGATTCCATAAAAGGATGGTGGAATATTCTCAAAATATTATGGCATTTTCTTGGTGTTCCTAGATGGAATATAGAGATGAATAACACACATTGTCTCATTAAATTTAAATAAATGTGAACCACCTTGTGAAATTTATTATGGTTTACAAAAAATGATGAAATAGACCATTGAATTAGTAATTTAAATTGGATCTTTCATATTAATTTATTCTAGATTCTGTTTTTGAGTTCCCTACACCCCTTTTCTCATGGTTTTGGAAAACAGATATTTCCCAATGAGATTTTAGGCATTTATTTCTATTTAATTTAAATATAATTTAATTAAAAAATTTATAATCAGTTTTTTTAATTGATATTCCATGATATTGTTTCTAAAGTTGTGGAACGATCATGGATGGACTTGGATAAGAGTTTTAGGGATATGATTAAAGAGAAATAACATCATATGTGGTATTTGGTCTCTTGAAAATACCCTTATGGTAAATGTTTCTTTATTTATGTATATGATTTGTGGTCTCACCATCAAGGGTGATTATCCATTTAAATTAAATGAATTTTTGTTTCTAAAAAATATTATTATGTGTAAAATATAATGTGAGGGGCTGATATGGTCTCTTGGACTCAAGTTAATACCTCAACCACAGATGGTTGAGGCCCTGGTTATAAATGTATAACTTTATATATATGTACATCAAATTATTTATTGGTCCCCGATTACTAATTTTTGAGGTATTGATTATGAGAATTGGATATTAGATATATGGGACTATGTGGATATAAATTAAACAAAATGGATGTGATGTAGTGGACCTTGTGATGCATGCCTTATAGACCTTGAGTAGAGATGTGAGATAAAATAGGAATTATTAAATCAGGTTGGCCATGATAAAACCCTAATATGAATTAAATATTTTGGGAAATTTGATATTAGTTGGGGTGTGTGTTCATTCTCCATTGATATGTGAGTTACCTGGGTTGGTAGGCCATGGGTATATTGAGGATAGTTTACATAAGTAGACCAACCTCGAGTGATCTTGGGTATAGGGATGAACATCAAGTGATGTGTCTAGATTAATGTTAGTATGACCTTTTTAATATGTCTAATGAGTTTTTGATATATTAACAAAGAGTCTGAAGAATTTTATTCCCTTTGAGTGATGATCATGGATCAAGAAATAGGATTTTGATCAAGGATCTCATATAGGTTTTTTGTGTTTTTACACGGTCTAGAGATACTGATGGGTGCATCATGTTATCTAACACTTAAGTGGGTTAGTGTTTATATGGGTAGTTATGACTTTAGGGTTAACCTTGGAACCCTAATTACTGATGTGATCCTATTAGGGATTCCACGAGAAGGATATATTATCCCCTTGAGAGTTTGACCTTGTTTATATGTTATTGGTTGGTCAGGTGTCAAACCTATGTTATTATTTTTATCAAAAGATTTCATTGGGTGGATATAGGTCCCTAATTATTAATATGAGATTTGAGCTGGATTGAAACTAAACCACAATAATTAATAATAATTTGTAAGTAGTCTAGTGATCCCTAGGATCTGGTGGTTGAAACTAATAATCACAATAAATTCCTAGGACACCTAGATTCTAGTTGACATATTTAGTGATGCTTGACTGATGAAAAATGATTAATAGGATCTAGTATTTGTATCTTATGATGTGGGGAGATATTTGTAATGATTACTAGGATACATTCCTTATACCTAAGGATGTTGGAGAGATTCTTAGTGATTCCTATGATCTATTCATTATACTATATAATTTTGGGAGTGATTCCAAGGATCTTATAATTGTTTATTAGGATGTTGAAGTATATTCCAAGTTATTTCTAGGTTCCACTTGAATGACTGGTGTCTTTCATTGAGATTACTAGGATGCCTAATATCTAGTGATGATAGGACATGATGATGATATGCTTAGAATGATTTATAGAATATGGTTTTCAAACCTTATGTGGGAATGTTGATAAGATATCAATGAAAAAAATATATACACATAAAGATATGTTTCTTGATCAAAGACATCATGCACTGAATGAAGCATGTATAGTCACTCCTCAGTTTTACAATAGAACTTGAGAATTGATGGTTATTATTAAATTTTTATTAATAATTTATTTTTTATTTATTCTGATCATATCACTTTTGTATACACTATATTTACTAGTAATTTTAGGACACTATTCCTTCTCGGGCATCAATATCAATTGTGTACCCCCAATAGACATTACTAATCATAGATTTAGTTAGGTTAAAGTCTTTTTGTTTCATGAAAAATCATTATAGATTGGATGGGGCATGGAAATAAATATTTGATGCAGCTCAGTTGCAGTATTAAATACACCTTGTATTTTATTTGTTTTATTTGTATTATATATGTGATTTGTCGGGTGCGGGATCAGTGGATGTGTATTGGTATGACTTTGTGTCTATATGGTTGTATGCTTCCGCATTTCATTTGATATATAATGTTTTATTTTTTTGATTTTGTATAATATTATTATTATTGTGTTAGATAACATTTAGTTTTTTTGTTTCTTTAATCTAATATGATGTTTTAGTCTCCCCAAAGTAACACCTTAAAACATCACTACAAGTTAGTATCTTCTAATGTATGGGTAGGTGTTCCTGAGTTCATGTGGAACAACTGACTAATACATTGAGATGTGTTCTAAGGCCAGTAGGATATCAAAATGTGGTATCAAATAATTTTATTTGTTTCCAAATATTCATGATGATGATACATGGGGGTTATAAGAATATTTATAGCTTGTGATGGATCTTGAGCTGGTGTATTGTAAGCACCTTTTTTATGGAAATACCTAGTTACCAATAATATAGGATTGTATTTTTGGTTTTCTATTTTTCAATTGAATTATTTTACCTAGTGTTATGAAATTGTGTTTTTATATTTATCATTTAATAGTATTTTTCATTTTTCTAGTTTCCAAGAGGCATGTGTGCATGAATCATTCTAGGTACATTGGACTAACATGACATTTTTTTTCTATGTGATTGATATAATTGATGATAAAGGTTTCAATTATTTAAAGTTTTAACCATAACTTATATTTTTTTTCTATATATCTTTTTAGTGGAATTATAACCTATTAAACTATGATATCCTCTTATAATTAAAAGTTATGTGGATAATACATAGGGATTAACCTTGATGATGACTATAAATCCCCCATTTGTTAGGAATTTATAGTGACCCCTAGTAGGTTGGTATTTTTAAAGGATTTATTAATGATAAACCCCTTGTGGGTAATTAAGGTACTAGTTTTTTAAAGGAAAAATAGGTTTGGTTACTAAAAGTTTCAATAATAGCCTATAAAATATTTTTTGATATAGTGTATTGGTGTCATTATACTTAACCAAACCATATTTCTATGGTATACTTGATATGGATATTCATGGGATAATGTAGTTTTGTGTGTTTGTGTGTGTGATAGAGATCATGGTCCATGAGGGGGTAGCATCTTATATAAACTCTTGGGGAAGATCAGTTTCCTAGTAAGCTGATGAATTGGCAAGTGATTATTGGTGTGTGTGTGTGTGTGTGTGTGTTTGTTTGTTTGTTTGAGAAACTTTGAGTGGGTGTTTTAGAACATGAGTTTCCTTATGTTATTTGTAATGGGAATAGGTATTATTCATGTAATATATAAATGATATGTTATATGATTTATGGGCAAGGTGGGAGAGATTAGTGCCTTTGAGATTCATCTTAAGATATTATTGATCCAAGTGATATGTATGAGGGTAAGCTAATATAGGGATTAGTATGGGATTATTAGTGTCTTATAGACAAGAATCATTGGTAGATGCATTGGTTTTTGAAAACAATGCATAAGAGTGTTATTCGGTATATGTTATAGGTATGGAGATGCCTTGGGATTTTGTGATGTGAAGATCTTGAGGTGATTTAGTACCATGGATGGTTTCAGAGGGTAAGATCGGTAGAATTCTTGACTCCCTACTGATTCTGGGTGCAATTCCAGTGGTATGGAAAATGAAAGGGTATAAACCAGGATTTTGAAAATGAAACCTGAGTATAGGGTACTATGTGAACATGCATTAAAAGGAGTGTGATTTCGGGCCTGCTAGAAAATTCACTAAGTTGGTCCTAGTTAGATGAGATTACAATGTATGCGGGGAATGGTCAAATAAATTTTAAGAACTTGAGCCTAACTTTAATGATATACAACTCATGGGAGTGTAAGTTTAGTTTTTTGATCGTGTGGTAAATGAGTATACACTTTTTGGGTTTCGACAATGTTGTGGTAGTATGCAGAAATTATGTATTATACCATTTGAGTTTCGGATCAATGAATTTCTATGGGCTAGTCGATAACTCATGGTATTAATTAAATCCTTATAATCTTTGTTTCTTTGAGTTTTAATGGGAATGATTGTTGTCCCTATGTGGTGAGAGGTTACCTCAGGAATGAATGAGGGTATATGTTGGGACATGGGTGGAAAGAAGTTGTTTTTGGAATCTATAAGAATTTTTTGCTGAAATTATTGTGCTTTATTGTCAAAGAAAAGAAATAAAATCACTTTGTAATAATTAGAGATCAATATCACAATCATAATCATAATAGTGGATTAGAATTTATTAAGAAAGACCATCATGTTGTGAAGAATTTTTCTAGGGGAAATGTTCAGCAGACTCACCTAGGGTTTGGAATGAAAGTTTCTGTCGTAATAAGGATGAGTATAAGAGTATAAGTGGCTCTAATAAAAAATCTGATGATGATTTTTTTTTTGGTTAGTTCTAAAAAATCATGAGTTGTATGAGAAACCTGTGATGAAATCCCTATGAATGAAAGGGGAGAACAAGTGCTATAAATCGTTCTGAGGTTTGATTAGAAAGAAAGAAGATATTAGAAGGATGGGAATTCATAATAATTTACAATGTAATTCCAATGATGGTATTATGATATTTATTGTTCTTAAAGTCCTAAGTAAATCCTAATTACAATTAGGAGTTTTTGAAAGGAGAAATTTAAAGTTATTACACTCGGTTCATTACTGTTAGATCATTATATGTAGGTTTTTTTTTTAAGTTTTTGAAGTTGTATTTCAAATATAAGAAGATAAAAATTCTAGATTTTGGTAAGACCAATAATACACAAGATACAGTTATTTGAAAGAATATACTATTAACATCATACCATCAGACATGGTGTGCCACTGATCATCACAGAAATCCAGATATTAATCATCAGATGTTGTGATGGTTGAAAAAGTGAATTTTAGGGAGAATTGTTTTTGAAGAAGATCAATAAGTGGACTTTTTTTAGAATGATAAGAAAGTATAAGTCATTAGGACTGGTGAAAATTGAATAATAGATCAACCAGTAAGGTAGTCAAAAAAATAAAAAGGATGAATTTTTTCTGTCAATTGGGTCAAGAATGAAATAAGAACTATGATATGCTATCAAATGGGTCAAGATTCATCAAAAAATAATTGTTATTGACTCATCGAACTAAATGGGACACCGATTCATTGGAATGAAGTGAGGACTAATCGATGAGGCGCATACACCAATAAAAGTAATCAGATGATGGACTTAATCGGATGCAGTATCATTAGTCAAAGAAAAATAATAAAAGTAGAAATGTCTTGAAGCAGCTGAAAATGTTTTGAAAATATTTTTTTAATGGAATTTAAATATAGTGCTACTTTTTTTTAGGAAGTGCCAGAATCTTTAGAGGTTTTAAATATGTTGATGGTATGATGGTTTCAATGGTTTTTTTTCTTTCATTTGGAACAGAACATCATAATGATATGTCATTTTCTTTTCATATGTTTTATTGTTATGGAGAAACATAATGAATAATATACTATTGTATATATGTCTTCATCGTAATGAAAAATCAGAATGAAAATTAGAATACTACTGGATAATAGTTTGAAATTATTAAGTCATATAAAATGTTGAGAATATTTTAGAAAGTTTGAGAACAAATTAGAAGATTTTAAAAGTGATGAAGAAGTCAAATGTGAAGCAGAAATGTAGGGAAATTGATATTTTGCAAAATTTGGTTATATAGAAAAACTTTTCAAATTCCTCCCTAAATTTCTATTTGTATGCCTATAAAAGGATGGGAGTGAAATTTAATTATGAAGGATCTAAACATTGTTCATGTTTAGAGGAAGAGAGGATGATTAGAAGTTTTAGTGAGAATAGGTTTTTGGATATAGAATTCCTGAGGATGTTTTATGGACAGAATAAGAAGAAGGAATATCATATTCATTTGTTATTAGAACGTAATGGGTCATAGGATTGGGATTAGGACTGAGATTTCTATACTAAGATAGAAAAAATTTAGAATTGTTTAAGTGGTATTCTAGTGAACTTTTATTTTCGGACTGAGGAATCGGAATGGGGTATCAGATTGTGTATCTTTATGAAGTCCAGAGAAGTTATTACTTTCTACTGGGTAGAAAAGTGAATAATTATTTTTATAATTAATAGAAATTAATGTTGAAAAGGAATCATGGTAACATGTTTGGAATCAATTGGTGGAATATTATTAACTTATTACACAAACTTTAATTACATCATTTATGCTAGAATAACTTTAATTATTGTATTAATCATAGTGCTACACAAGTGTATGGGTATTTCCTACTTTTTTATCCTCACAAAAAGGATTTTATTCTAGAGGACTGTGTGGTATTTTATTGTTTCCAAACCATACCATGTATGTAGATACTCTTTTTAGTAGTGAACCTTTTAAATTACTATGTTCATATGGATATGTGATCGTGTTGATTTCATCAAAGATAAAAATCATTAACATGAGAAGAAGGTTGATTCAAAATAAATGAAGCTTAATAAAAATATATCACTGATTCACCCCTCCCACTCTCATTGATACATTGATCCTAGCTAGGAAATATTAATTAGTATCATAGTTAAGTTTTCCTTCGTTTACTCATTGCTGATGTTTTTTAAAGATATGTTGTGATGGAGAATTTGAATTTTTAGAATAGTAAGTGGATTCTTGTCTTAAACAGTAAGAACTACTATATCTAGAAATATATAATGTTTCCTTATCTTATGTCTATTGGGTATTATGTTCTTGAATATGAAATAGATCGATAATCTTTTATTGATGAAAAATCTTCTCTTAAATCTGTTGAAAAGAAGAATATTTAGAATGATTGATGAGCTATGAATGTTTTACTCTAATGAATTTATGAAAGTTAATTTCAAAGAGTGGTGTGTGTTTCCACTAACAAAGGTATTTAGGATAACCTGGATAACATTTATAAATGAAATGAAAAAATTAAGAATGAAAAGTTAAAAATATTTAGATTGAAGTATGAATATCTCAAGAAGGGTGAGTATAAATAAGTCAATGAATTTTTTTCAAGGGTGAATGACATTATTTTTACTATTATATGTCATAGTGAAAAGTTGTAAGATTATATTTTTTTTAAAATGGTCTGGAGAATTCTTACTAAAAATTTGGATTCCAAAGTTTCCTCA
Source organism: Viscum album (assembly GCA_963277665.1). NCBI lineage: Eukaryota > Viridiplantae > Streptophyta > Magnoliopsida > Santalales > Viscaceae > Viscum > Viscum album. Next base: position 1,376,379,163 of record OY728147.1, on the reverse strand, counting down.
TTGGAAGATTGAGATCCTCAAACATTATTTCTAGATGATTTTCATAGAACTCTCATCATTTATGAAATGATAAGGGATAAAGTTATGAATGTAAAAAACAAAATTTTATAGAGAAATGTCTTACAAGGACCCTAAGAAAGAAAAGCCTATGAAGATTCTTGAATATGATAAAGCTATAGATTATGATTTTGAAAATGAGGTATGAAAAGATCTTAATGAATTTTTATCCTTGTTTTCTAAAATTATGAAAATAGGTATATGTAAATATAAAGGGAAAATTCCCTTGAAATTATTTTATTGTTGGTCTATTGAGAACATTACAGTGAATATTTCTCAAATAATGAAATAATAGGATGGTGATGAAGATTAAAGAAGATCAAGAAGATCATGGAAGAAACATTAATCCAAAGGGAAAGATAAACAGTTATCCAAATCCAAAAGGAGAATTTTTTTGTCTAAATATGATTAAGAAAAAGATAGTGAAGCTTAATTTGAAAAGTTTATTGAGATGATTATATAAGGTACATTCATTATAATAGTTAATAATGAAGATTTTGGAAGCATCTGTTCTAAAGAAAAATAAACTCAATTAAAATTTCATCCAAAAGAATAATTGGGAGAATGTTTGAAAAATATTGGAAGGCTTGAGAGAGAAATTAATTAATTGAAAAATTAATGTTCCCCAAAAAAACAGAATGTTTTCCTGAAGTCAAATTTAATATAATGGAAGATATTGATTACTAGAAGAGATGTCTAGAGAAATTAAATAATCAGAACAAATATCTTGAAGTTAAGTTGAATGAAAAGGAAGTGTAGTTAGAACTAGTTCAAAAAAATCATTCTAATGCCGAGAAGAGGGTTGAATGTTTCAGGAACTCCATATCTGAAGTTGATGAAATTTATGAAAAGTGTGAACCTGAGAATGATCAAAAGTTACCTTCAATGTTTAAAAAGAAATTTGAAATTGTATCTGAGAAGATGAAAGCTATGAATGTTGTGTATGTGGAAAAATCAATAATGTGGAGAAGTCAGAAGTTTCTTAAAATTTTGAGTCCAAAAATGTTTCTATAATTTCATATGATGATAAGGATAAAAAGGAAAACTAATATAAAGAATTATTTCCCATGTGAGAATAGAAATTTTGTGACTAAAAATGTTACAATTTTAAAGAAAAGAAGGTTGTTCAGAAACATCCATACAACTCCAAACAGTAAAAAAGTCAAATTGGTAAATATTATATCTATGGGTACTACTAGTATTGTGGTGGATTTAGGCACATGAAAAAAATGTGTTGGTTGAATCACCAATATTAAGACTATTCCATAAATTATATATGGAAAAGTTTTAGGGGGAGTCAATCCTCTCAAAAGAAGAATTATAAGAAGGATTATTTGATGAAACCTGAGATGGTTTTTGTGAAAGTTGAAAAAATATTCCAACCTTTGTAAACTATTTTTAAAATATTTGAATGACATATACATCTTGAAAGAGGTTGTATTATTTTCAATCATCATAAAAAATGGTTTTTAACAACTCTCAGAATCCATATATGAAGAAAGATAATGTGAAATAAAATAATCTTGTTATAAAAATCACTCTCAAAGCTACAAAAAAGATAATAAAATTTGATCTTGGATAGTTGGTGTTATTATCATATGAAAAAAGACTTAAAAATTTTTCATAATGTAAAAGACTTCAAATAAATACTAGTGACATTTAGAAATGATGAATTTGGTAGATTCAAATGTGTTGGATCTGCTATTATTAGGGAAGAAAAGTTAAAGTACAAGAAATATTTGTTTGTTTATAGGATGAAACACAACCTTCTAAGTCTTTCACAAATTTTTGGTGAAAGAAACAAACTTATACTTAGAAAATATGGGTTTATTTTAAAAATAGAGGATGATAGAAAGATATTCATAGGAAGACAACGTACAAATAGAAACTAATTCCATATTGGAGGGGTTCAAAACTCTTGTTTTACTTGAATATGATAGAATAAAATCAATTATGGAATAAAATAACAGGAAACATGTGTCAGATAAACATGAGAAACATATCAAAGATAGAAAGTTTTTGTAGAATTCCTAATATGTCCAGAATAAGTGATTGGTGTTTCATAATTGTTTGGAAATGAAATATTACAATCTATATTTATAAGAAAGTTCACATTTGTTCAAAATGACCCCTATATCTTAATAATTATGATATCTATGGGCCAATGAGAAAATAATCAATTCATGTAGATATGTACTTAATTACTTTCATTGAAGAATTTACTCTTATTACTTGTGTTATGTATATTAAACATAAGTCAAATGATCTCATAATGTTTAAATGTTTCTGGAGAAAATATGAGAAGGAATGTGTGTATTAATTGAAGAATTAGAGAAATAAAAATGGTGGTGAATACAATAATGAATAATTTAAAAGTAATCTTAAGAATCATGGAATTAATAATGAGTTAAATACACCATAAACTCCTCAAAAAAATTGAGTTTCTGAAAAATTGAATTGAATTCTGGTTGTAATGGGATAAACTATGCTACATGAACATGTTCTTGATGATTCCAAAAAAAGAGATAGGAATATTAGTTTACTATTTTTATGTGAAAGTAATTGAAAAATATAAGGAATATGTTAAAGAAAATTGTGCATATAAGGAGGAAGAATCAGAAACAGACGTTTCGAGTGATGAGGATGAATTACAAAAATCTCATTCTAGGATAAGAAAGAAAGTGGAAGATCAAAACATAATTGGTGTTCAACATCGAAAGGTTTAAACAATAATAATGTCAAATGACATTACACATACTTCTTTATATTTAAATGTTGAGTTGAAATATTTGAATGAAGTGTTTAAAAATCTAGAATTATTTTTGGCTATGACTGAAGAGTTTAATCAAATCAAGAAGAATTATAGTTGGTAACTCAAACATAATCCAAATGAAAAACATTTATTGATATAAAGTGGTTATTTTGGAACTAATTGAATGAATCTGGTTAAGTGACATGAAACAAAGAAATATTAGTGTGCAAACGTTAATCACTGATTGAAAGCAATGATTTTGATGAGAATTTTTTTCTGGTGTAAATATTAGAAATAATTATAATCATTCTTTCTATTATTGCAAAAAAAGCTACCAAAAATTTCAGTTCTATGTAAAGTCAGAATTTTCTAATGGAGAACATGATAAAGTGGTTTATATTGAACAACCGTGTGGATTTTTTGTTGGAAAGGATGCAATTTATGTGTGAAATTTAAAGAAATTATTTTATGGGATAAATCAATATCTAAAAGAATGGTATTAAAAATTGGATACCTTCTTAAGAAAGATGAGTTTTAAGAAAAGAATGATTAATAGTAACCATTACACCCAATAAAGTCATGAATTTTCCCTCTTCATAATTTTATATATTTATGACATTATCATTTCTATGAATGATGAAAGACCTTGTGAAAGTCTTACTGAAGAGATTAGATTTTGTTTTGAAATTTCAATGTTGGGTTTAATGAAATACTTTCTTGGGTTATAAATCCTAAAAAATAAGAAACACATATTTATTTCCCAAGAAAATTAGGGTAAGGATCTTATTAAGATATTTGTAATGAAAAAAATTAAAAATAGTTTCCACATAGATTTCAGGGGGAACCAGGTTTACTAATGATGAAGAAGGAGAGAAATTTGACTCTAAAGAGTTTTGTAATCTTATTAGAAATTTATTATATTTTATTACCTCAAGAATCGACATTTTTTATGTGTTTTCCTTATGTGAAATATTTAAGAGTGCTCCAAATGAATCATACCTATTGGATAGAAAAAAAATCTCAGATGTATCAATGGAATAATAGATTTCAGAATCAGGTATAATAGTTCAAAAATCATTGACTTGTTTTGGTATGCAGATGTTGATTGGGTGCAAAATATTGATGATAAGCGATCCAAATCTGGTGGAGTCTTCTTTCTAGGAAAAAGTTTTATTAGTTACCATATAAAGAAACAAAATTTAATAACTCTTATAATGGATGAATATTATTTTGTTTCCTTCACTCAAGCAATTACACAACTTATGTGGATGAAGACATTTTTATAAGACGTACTTGTTCAAGTAAATTTTTCCTTGCTCTTGGGTTGTGATAATCAAAGTTCCATCAACCTTACAAAAATCCAGTACAAATTTCTCATTTAAAACATAATAACATCAAAAACCAATTCATTAAAGACACTGTGAATAAGAAAGAATTAATTCTGGATTATTTTCCTACATTAGAACAAGTTGCATAAATGTCAACAAAACCTTTACTGAAGGAAGCATTTTTCAAGTTGTGGTTGAAAATGGGAATCCAACCTCTTTCTCATTAAGGTTTAGGTATGTAATTTTTTCTCCAATCTCTTATTTTATTTAGATAGTATTTTCAAGTGGGATAATTGTTTTATAAGTTTATCCATTAATATGTGATAAAAAGTTTAAGGACGAATGTGTATAGGGGAGTTGTGGGTATGTTTTGATCTCAGGAAGCAAGTATATGAAAAATTTTAACTGTTTTTTTTAGTGGTTATAGGAAAATATTTCTTATAGGTAAGTGGAATAATTAAAGATTGATGTGAATAAAAACTAAATATGTTTCATAAGTCACTGCTTTTGGATAGCATGGTTTTACTATCAACGACTCTTGTTTCCTACAATGAGTTAGCTCACATAGTCTTAGAATTCGTTGATAAGTAATCCATTTCTTGAGGAAATAGAGGTTATTGATTTATAAATCTTGGTTGACAAAAAAATGGAAAATGGGAGATTATTGGGACCATGTTGGAGAGAAGTTGTTTTTGTAATCTAGAAGAAGTTTGTATTGAATGTATTGTCCTTTATTGTCAAATAAAATAAATAACCTCACATTGTAATTGTTTTCAATCAGAAGCACCATCATAGTAAGAATATTGGATATAAAATTCTTAACAATTTCTATCAGAATATCAAGAATTTTTCTTAGAGAAAAGGTTCATTAGACTCACCTTGGGACTAGAATCAACATTTTGATTATAATGAGTAAGTGTATCGGATTCTGAATAGCCCTGATGAAAAATATGTTGATGCTTTGATGTTTTGTAAGTTCTAAAAAATCATGATTTGTATTAGAAACATGTTTTTAGTGACGTATAAAGGAAATATGGAGAAAAAGTGATACAAACCATTATGAGGCTTGGTTGGAAAGTAAGAAGATTCTAGAAGGGTGGGAAGTCATAATAATTTCACATGTAAGTTAGACAATTATATGACAATATTTACTATTCTAAAAGTCATGAAGAAATAATGATTACAAGAAAAAGTTTGTGAAAGATGAAATTTAAAGTTTTATTGTCTTAGTTCATTGGTGTGAGATAATTGGATATAGGTTTTTTGAAGTATGGGATGTTTTTTTTGAAATTTAAGAAGATGAATATTTTGGTTTTCACTTAGACTGATAACACATAATATACAAGTATTTATAGAAATATATTGTTGAAGAAAGAAATTTTTTTGGACACTAGTCCATCAGATATGGTATGCCACTAATCATTAGAGTATCCTTGATACCTACCATCAGTTGCATTTATTGTTGTAAAAGTGTATTATATGTTGAAATTTTTGATAAAGAAGATTCGTAAGTGGATATTTTTGAAACAAATGACAAAGTAGAAGTTTTTGGGACTGATGAAAAATGGGACTGGAAATCAATCAACAATGTAGTCATCCATTTTCATGAGGATGGATTTTTTTGTATCAATTGGGTCATGAATGAAAGAAGAACTCTGATATGTTATAAATGGGTCAAGATTCATTATAAAATATGTGGTGCTGACTCATTGGAATAATGGTGACAATGATCCATTAGAATAAAGTAAAGACCAATCAATTAGGAATAGACACCAATAAAAGTCATCAGAGGTTAGACTTCATGATATTTAGTATCATTGGTCTAAGGAAAATAAGAAACGGAGAAATTTATTTAATGAGTTTAAAAATTCTAACAATGTATTGTCTATGGATCTTGAAGCAGGTGTTAAAATGTTACTGAGGAAGTGCATGAATATTTAAATTTTGTTACTGTATTGATGGAAAAATGGTTCCAAATTTTATTTTTATTTCATTTGGTTTTGATCATCATAATAAAGTGATTTTCCTTTCATATGTTTTATTATTATATTGAAACATAATTAAGAATATTCTACTTCACAAATATCTTCATCCTAATAAATAAATTAGAAGGACAATCAGAATCGGACTGAAGAATGGTTTGAAAATTCGAAGCGATGTAATGTTTTGAGAAGATTTGAGAAGGTTCGAGAAGAAAAAATAAGAGTAAAGAAGCAATTAATAATTCAAAGGTGAATTGAAAATTTTGGGTAAATTGATGTTTTGGTAAATTTGGTTAACTGGGAAAAAAATTCAAATCTTTTCCTAACCCATTTTTTCACACCTATAAAAGGATGAGAGTACGTTGGACTTTGTGATGGATCTAAACACTATTCTCATGTGTATGAAGATAGAGAAGCTCTAATGTTTTAGAGATAATAAGTTTCTAGATAGAGAATTTTTGAGGATTTTTTCTATAAAAAAGAAGAAGATGGAATTTCATATTTAGTGATTATTAGACTGGACTGGTTTATCAGACTAGGAATCAGATTGAGACTTCCTGGTAGAGGTAGAAGTAGTTTAGAATGGTTTTTGAGGAATTATAGAAAAATTATATTTCCAAATAGAGTAATCATACTAAGGAATCATATTAGTGTATCGAACTGATTATCATTATGACGTTTATAAATGTTCTAACATATTGTTGGGTAAGAAAGTGAATAATTGTTTCTACATTTATCAAAATTAAAAGTTGATAAGACATCATAGAAACATGTTTGGAAGAAATTGGTGAAAGTTTCTTAAAATTTTACACAAAATTGTATTACATCATTTATACTAGAATAAGAACATGCAATTTTGTATTTATTATAGTCTTACACTGGTTAAGTTTATATCATACTTTTTTGTATCCACACAAAAGGGTTGTTTTCTAGTGAATTGTGTGGTATTAGATTTCTTCAAAACCATACCAATGATGTGGAAACTCTTGTTGAGTAGTGAACCTTGTAATTTCTTGTGTTCACATGGATGAGTTGTTGTTTTTTTTCATTAAAGTGATAAATATTTAACAGTAGGTGATTTTTTTTACAATATAAGTGAGACTTAAAATAAAAAGATATGACTAATTCACCCCCTCTTTTTCTTAGTGACACATTGGTCCTATCTAGTAAATATCCGTATTGTGATACGGCCAACCTAAGTTTGTGACTTACCATGAGTTATTGGGAAGAAGTGTTATTATAACATATTGAGGTTGTTCTCAAAAATAATTATAAGGGAAACTATATGGTGGGAAGTGTGGAATTATTCATTAAGGGTTTGTCCCTCATTATTGATATAATTTTTCAGGTGTTGAGAATGATGTTCCTGGTGAGATGGGATTAGGAGGGGGTTGATGTTTTATATTTTCAATCAATAAATAATGGGATGGAAACATCTAACCATTATGTTTAGTGATAGAATGGTCATGGGTTGTAAAGGTATGATCCTCGGTTAGGTAGGTTCTTGGGTGTGATATGACCGATCGTTGTATAGTTGAGATGGCATTGGGTGTCTATGTGTAGGTAAAGTAAATTTTATCTTATTCCTTGGTGAGTAAAATATTTGAGGTTTGTATATAGGGGTGGATCATGTTTGGGATTCGATATAGAGAATGGGACTATTTGGATTTGATCTTAATGTGAATCGGTGTGATGGTGCATCAGTTATTTGGGTGAGAGTATGATAGTTGGTTTGGTTAGTTGAGGTTCCAGTAATTTAATTACACTAAGATTCAAGTATGAACTTTGTTGTGGGTTTTGGGGGATATCAAGATTACTTTGGGAATTAAATAATCCTAATCAATAAGTTAATGGAATGTTCGTAGGTTTAGTAATATTTTTTGGTAATGGATACCCTAATGAGAAACACATAGTGTTTTGCATAAGGTTGGGTATGATGAGATGAAAACCTCATCAAGTGGGTCATTAAACCACTAGAATTACATTTCATAGGGAAATTTTGATATTGGGGTGCATCATGCCTTAGAATTATCCCTTATTAGTTGATATATAGTGAGGATTACTATAAGAATAAATATGAATCAATTGATAACACCTTAGTGTCTTAGGATAGAAAGGCACGGGTAAGCGCTATCTCAAGGTTTTGATGATTCTGGTCAGTGGTAGATTATTTTTCATGAATAGTGTTCCTCATGCTTAGAATTACACTATGGAATCTCATTCGGTGTTCTAGGGTAGGACATTAAGAGTTGATCCAGAATTAGTGGTCATTATAGGTCAGGATAAATGATTGAAAGAACACTATGGTTTCTCTAGATGAGAAGTGATATAGTGGGGAGGTTGTAAAACCTAGTGTCCTTTCCGGTTTCAAAATCATGAGGGAATTCATTTTTTTGGTTTTTAGAGTTTGGGTTATTCTAGGAATTCAAGTTTAGATTGGAATTCTATGAGTTGGATAATCCTGAGGATATGTTTTTGGGATATGGATCAAGGACTAAGAGGTGTCTCACATGCTCAAGTGAGTCTCTAGAGATTTAGGATGTAATTTGAAATTTCAAAAGGGTTTTTTTCCTATGAATAGTTACCACATGGTTAGGGTAAACCTTGAAGGTAAGCCATGTGATGTGGTTTTGGCTTTGTTCTTGGTGCATATTTTTTAAGAAACAGAGAAAAACCTATAATATTTTTTTAAAGGGTCTTCCACAGTTGGATCATAGTTTGGTAAATTATGTGGCCAAATCATGTGAGGGGTGTCTTGAGATAGTGGAAAAAATATATTTGGTGCACAGTTTTCTAAAGCATGCAATAACCATGATGGTGAAAAAAAATTAGTAAATATTGTGAATTTAAAATGATTGTATCTTTGATATTTTAACACCTTCTTACTTATTTATCTTCTCCCTCATGTGAGAGGACTAAGGGATCTACCTTACCTTTTCTTATATTTATTTCCCCATGGATTTGGGGTGATTTGATAGTGATTATTTGGTGGTTTTACTTGATTCCTCCCCTTTCTTCTCATTATTCTTTCGTTCCCCCTTTTTTTATAATTTAGTTGTCTTATCTGGGATATTTAGTAAAGATTTAATCATATCCTAGTGTAATAACCTTGATTTGATTGGTATTTTTCTCGGCAATTATATAGGATATCCCAAGATAATGAATCCACGTCATCATATATAGTTTTTTGAAGGTATTTGAAGCATGAATTTTCTTAGGGTTTAATTATCCTTCAAAACAGGAATTTAAATTGGGGATTTAATTTTGATTAATTCTATGAGAATGTCAAGAGTTGAACCCATACCATTGATTTATTTTTTAGTGAGTGAATATCACCGAGAGATTCTTTAGGCATTAATTCTTTAAATTATATTTAATTAATTTTTTAAAATTAATTATAAATTTCTATAATAAATTTATTTTAATGTTATGTCTTTAGATAGGTGCTTAGGTGATGGTATAGTCTTATAAAGGATTACATGAGAGTATTTTGATTTTGATTAGAGGTAAATATCTATATGTTAGGTAGGTGGTGACCTAAGAATACCCTTATAGTAAATTCATTTTTTATTTATGTATGCATGGTATATATAGTATCACCACCAAGGGAGATCAAACATTTAAATTTAATTAATTATATTATTAAAATATGATTCATATGGACAAAATATGTGTTCAAAGGTATTTGATATAACCTTAGACCCCATTCGATTCTATAATCACTGATGGATGAGGCCTTTATTATAAATGTATTCCCTAATATATGAATACCTTTGATGCTAGCATAATCCCTCCGCCACTGATGGTTTTGGTATTGATTATTAGAATGTGATATGAGATAAATGGGACTATAAGGGATATAAATTAAATTAAATGAACAATATGTAGTATATTTTGTGATGGGTTCCTTACATCACTTTAGTATGGATCTGTAATGTACTGGGGATGATTATGTTGGTTACGAGATGATAAAATGTTAAGATTTATTAAATCCTATAGGCTAGTTGAGATAAGCATGGGGTGAGTGTTACTACCCCATAGGAATGTGAGTTTCTTGGGTATGTAGGCCCTTAGTAGATTAGTGATAGGTTGGGTGAATGGAACAACCTAGGATAATCTTGGGAATATGAAAATTCATCATATATTCTCTCCATTATAATACTAGTATGTCCATTCCTGTGAGGAAAATGAATCCATGATATGTTTATGATGAGGTTGATGGATTTTATATCCTTTGAGTGATAGGAATGTCCAAATATATGAGATTTAAATTTGGGATACCATATCGTGTGTTAGTGGATTTTGTGACCTAGGGGCCTGGTGGATTCCTTCCATTGTGTGAACCTTAAGAATTTTAGTGCGCGTATAGGTAGTGATGATTTCAGGCCTCACCTTAGAAACTGAATCAATAATGCATGTCTACTAGGGCTAAAATGATAGGGATAGTTCATGCACTTGATAAGTATATCTTATTTATATGAGATAGGTTGGGAAGGTGATAAAGCCATGTTGATATTATTATGTGACGTTTTGGGTTTCAAATAGTACCCTTGATTATTATTATGAGTTGTGAACTGGGTGGATGTTGGACCTTGATAATAAATGAAAAATTATCTAATTATTAGTAATCTATACGATCTAGCAGTTGATCTTGGTGATTTCATGGGATGCCTAGGATTCCTAGTAACTAATAGAAATGAATGGATAATTTAGAGAGATTCCTAGTGATTCCTAGGATCTTTTCAATATACCTTATGATGTTGGGAGGGATGAATACTGATTCTGAGGATCTGATTATTATACTTGATGATGTTAAGGATATTCCTAGTGATTAATTACTTTTTTTTCATTGTACCTTGTGATGTTGGGATAGATTCCTAATGATTAGTAGGATCTGGTTGTTATACCTTTTGGTGTTGGTAGATATTCATAGTGATGCCTAGGATTTGATCAGATACTAGGGTGAATTTTATGAGATGCCTAGTATTGCATAGGATCCAAAGGGATTCCTAATGACTTCCATTAATATACCAAATATTACTAGCGTTTGGTGATGATGGGACATGATTTTGATATTCCTCGAATGATTTCTAATATATGGGTTTCAAAACACATATACTTATGTTCATTAGATATTGGGGCATGACTCATATCCCCTCAAAGATATGTGTCATGCTCAGAGACATATAACACTATCCTAAGCCAGTATAGTTTATCTTATATGTCAAATTTGAACCCAAGTATTGATGGTGATTATTTATTTACACTTCTATTTAAAATATTTATTTATTTTGAGAATGACTTCTATTCATATATTTTATTTACCACTTATGTTAGGATCTCACTGGTGACTACCTACTAAGTTGTACTCACAACCTCCTCAGACAACCTTGGCACTTGGGTACATGAGAAGACTGCACTGATTATATGTTCATCTAGGATAGAGGCCTATTGTTACATGATATAACATGATATATCATATGCAACATGGTATGCATGAGGTGATATATCTTGAGGATAATAGTAAAGCCACCTTCAATTTTATTTATCATGTATAAGTGATCGGTTCAGTGGTCAATCAATGGATGTTTGTGGGTATAAAAATGTGTCTATATGAATATACTATTAAACATTTCCTTTGATATAGCATATAATGTTTTATTTTATCATATATATTCTGATTATCATTGTGTTGGATTTCATTTGGTTATTTTTTTACTCTGAAATAAGGGCATCGTCTCCAACTGATAACACCCTTGAACATCGATTCTAGTCAAATGAATATTGAATATATGGAGTTGTACCTAATTTAATGTAGTTCTAGTATTTTATACATTAATTGGTGGTATTTGTCTAGGAATATATCATCCCAGTAGTCATAGCGGGTACTAAGTGTAATCCCACGAACCACCTGATATCCAAACTAGTGGGAAATAATTGCTCGTTATTCCTATGGGTACCCAGTAGTACTAAACCCAATAATCGGTGGCATGTTGTTGACACATCCTATAAAATTTTAACAACCAAACACCTAAAAACAAAATCCAAATATTTTCAACTAATCTTTCCACCTTCAAAACATCCATTAATATATTTAAAATATGTCAACAACACTTTAATTTTTATCTAAATCCCAGATTAAAAATTTGACATTACACTAAAACTATGAGATTATAACACACCACTCATTATATATATGATAAGGTATGTGTTGTTATATTCATTTTCAAGTTACATGTACTCTCATTTCTATTTTTAATTCCTTTTTAATATTATAAGGACCTAATGATCAATAATCTGTAAAAATTGATTCATTAGAAAAGAATTAATTTTATTAATTTCAGAGAGATCAATTTGGTTTATATTTTTATCTTATTAGTTAATCACCCTGAAAATAAAATAATAAATTATATAGTATAAGTTCCACTCATTATCCATTTCCTTCAGAAAACAAAAAATATATATAACCAGTTTTTTTCAAGAAATTTCTTCACAATTTCTATCGTGGCCTCATACTTGTCCCTAGTCATCAATAAAATTTTATAAAACATTATGAAATGTGGGATGAGAACAAAAATATCAGTAAGGGACATATAAAAATAAACAAAAAACATTTTAGTCCATGAATACTCAAAAAAAATTCCTTTTTCAAAAAAAACATTAAACTCCAAATAAACATTTTATTACCTAAGAAAAAACATCGCTTATTTAAAATTTTCCTAAATAATTTCATAAGAAATATTAACAGAAAAATAAAAAACCTAAAATTTTCTTTCACTCGTGAAAAACTCGATAAATATTTTTCACAAATTAATATATTTTACCATTAATTAGTAGCATAAACATCCCTTTAAACATAAAATCATTAGCTTACATTATGAAATCATAATATTTTCCAAAATGATCGATAGAAAGAATATATAAATCATATAGGTTACATGGGGAAAAAATTTTATATCACTATTTCAATCACTCTTAAAATTGAATAACCTACCTAGAAAATTTCAATAATCTCTTTGGAGAAACCTAACTAGTTAACTTTGTCCCCTTGCCCAACCCATTGGAGAGCTATATTGGGCTCACCTTTCATGATGATTCATGTCGAGTTCACCTATAATCATGAGTTATATTGCACTCACCCATCAACATACATAATTTCCAAGAACCATAACATACTCATAATACATAAATATTTGATTCCTATCATCATACTTATAAAAATATTATTTTCATCCATAAGGAAAAAAATTCTGGATATTGAAATATCAATTTCAATTAAAATTATTTTTGAAAATACCCAAAACAATAAGAAAGATAATTTTTCTTTAGATAGTACATGAAACCTTTTAAAAGAATTAAAACATAAACTAATAGTTATGGCAGAAGTAAAACCCATTGCCACTGTATATGTTAAATAGAACATTCCGAAGAAAATACATAAAAAAGAATCCTTTTGAAAACATTTGAAAAAAAGTCAAAAGTGAAATAAAATTCCCTGTATAATTTATTTATATCCACATAAATAAATATACAATGAATTTTTATGAATATTTTTATAGAAGAAAAATATTTAGAAAATAAATCTTTAAAAGATTTAAAATTAGGTTTTTAAGGTTATGTTTCTCTTACCACAAGTCCAACAGACTATATAAATTATCTCTCTTCCTAAATGATAAAATTATATTAATTTTTTTCTTCACTAATGACATTTTTCAGGTTTATTATTCATTTTATTTTATTTATTATCATGTTAAATACAATTACAAATTCAATTAAGTTCACATCAGGTGTTTTGATGATATTTGACTCATATATACAAAATAATAATGGTAAGTTGATAATGGTCAAAGAGGTTAATATTATGCCATCCCTAAAATAATAATAATGAAATAATTATCAATTTTTAAATTAATTTTATTTTAAAAATAACCATGACTGATGGATTTGAAAAATGAATTACATTACAACATGGAGATGGTAGTTCGTATAAATGAGTGAGTAACATTTCTATTTTTCAATGGATGGAAAGGTAAGAAATTATATGATATAATATTTTTCCATAATGAAAAATATTTCATTAATACCATATATTTACATTAAACCCATCATTATAACCATCTATGAGAGGAAGTTATGGAAAAAATTCACTGATTCATGAGGCGTTAATCCATTATACACACAAATGATGGTTTAATTTCCCATTTGATGGAAGAAAGAAATGTATATTGGTTATGAAATTAATAGAAAAATATATTATTATATTTAATATAATTTTTAAATTTAAAAAAAAATTAATAATATTATATGTAGGTAGATGAATACATAAAATGAAAATTCTCAGTTAATAACAATTCTTATTCTCTAGAAAATCGCTTTAGATTTACACCAAACTCTTTTCAAGGATGTTTTTCTGATCCAAAAAAAATCCTATAAAAAATAAAGGATTTATCATAGGGATTTTGTTAGGGTTGTTCTGATCAATAGTGCTCAAATGGTGTGAGAAATAACAGATATTATGTGCACTTTTATAATTGGGAGGGGGAACTCTAGAAATTACATAAAGTATTAAATTAATATAAATTCATTTTCAAAGAAAAATGAACCCAATTTTGTACCCCTCTCTCTTGGATTTTAATGATCACAATCACTCTCATCATGTTCTAACTTGTTTTCAAGTTTGTTTGATGATAGGAAAAAGGTTGCCAAAGAGTTGGCCCAAGAAGACTGGAAAAGGACTCTCTGAGTCCACCGGCCAACCGGTGGATTACCACCGGCCAGCCGGTGGTCTCTGGCAGAAGCAATTCTCTCTGCCAGGTGCCACCGGTCAGCCGGTGCCTGACCACCGGCCAGCCGGTGGAACCAGACAGTAGGTCTTGCCCACTGCCAGGTGCCACTGGCCAACCGGTGTCTGAATCACCGGCCGGCCGGTGGAACCAGACAGAGAGCTTGCTCTCTGTCTCACCCACCGGCCGGCCGGTGTCCCAGCACCGGCCAGCCGGTGAAACCAGACAGAGAGCTTTCTCTCTGTCTGAACCACCGGCCTGCCGGTGGGCCAGCACCAGCCAGCCGGTGGAATCCAGACAGAATGCTCTGCCTTCTGTCTGGAGCACCGGCCAGCCGGTGGACATGCACCGGTCAGCCGGTAAGCCCAGTCAAACTAGCCGTTGGGCTTTGACCAGACTTGTACTTTTGACCCCCAACGGCTCCGGAAGCCCTCCAACGGCTATATTGATGTTTTTGGGGATATTTCTCCTATAAATAGACGAGGATGGATGCCGGGAACACCTACCGATACATTGGAATGATATTTTGATCCCTTGAAGCTCTAACGACAAATCTCTAAGGCTACTTGTGATCCACCTCCATCCTTGAAGCTTGGGCTGCCTCTACATCAACTACTCTCACACTCTTGGCGCTCAAGGATTCCTCAAGTTTGTTGTAATTTATTTATTTCAATTGTTTAGTAATTAATTGGGTTTGTATTAAAACAAACCATCCTTTTCTTCCTCACTTTCATTTTGGGTTTCTTGCTACAACCATCCTAAAAAAGAAAGTTGTACAAAGGTGATCTAGCCTACCTTAAAACGGCTAGTGGGTTTCTTGCTACAACCATTAAAAAGCAAGCTGAAGTAAATCTCTCAACGGTTGAGTTGGGAGCGGAGACGTAGGCTTTGGTTTAAGCCGAACTCCGTCATCAAATTGTGTCTTGCCACTTTTTATTTCCGCTGCATTTATAAATTGTTTTTAAATTGTTAATTAATTTTTAAAAGGCAATTCACCCCCCCTCTTTCCATCACTCTCCGACCAACACCCAAATAGATATATTTCAAATATATTATGATTATGAGTCTAAATCTTCTAATACAATGAAATTTGGATAATTTTAGGTGATTTGTTTACCCGTATCTCTTAGTTTTAACCCCATGTTACCCCTTCTTATGATTACCGCGGTATTGAATGTTTTTAGACTATAGGAGCCAAGAAAGTTACTATAAAAGTAAAAGTTGCCCATAAATTAACCTTGTATAATATTATCAACCATATCTCATTCACCTAGTTAAATATATTGTTTTTATTAATTTTAGATCATTTAAATAAATATTATTTTATAAAATATCTTTAATGTAATTTTTTAAAAATATTCATTTAATTTTACTTTGAAGTTAAAAAAATTTCAATTTAATTTAAATATAAACCTTTAAAAAATAAATAATATATTATATTTATCTATATATTTTTTTACCATCATAAAGAATCTAAAAAAATACTTTTAGTGTTTTTAAAATCATATACTTGATTTTTCTACTGCTTTTGCAAGCACTAAATTAGTGTTCTCTGAGAATTTAAGGTAATTAGTTCATCACTAAAAATTAAAAAATAAATTATCATGATAAAAATAAAATAACTAAGTTTTATATAAACCTTTATATTCATTGAATATGTATATTTTATGACATATATGTGATGAAACCTATTTAATATGGTATTTTGACCTTTCTAGCATTGTGTAGGAAATACACAAGCACTTTGATACGTCACATTTTATATAACTTAGAAATTAATATCTATCTATAAAAATCATCAATAATACTTCATATTTATTAAAAAAGTTTAGTAAATACTTCTTACTTCTCAAATATGATTTTTATGACACCAAATTTATCTTTTTTATTGTTATAATAGCATTGTGTAGGCAATGAAAATGATTTTCATATTTATCGGGAAATTAATTCTAATTTATATGTTTTGAAATATTTTTGATTGGTATTTAATATATATTATCATACAAGAGTCCTTCCATAAGTTTAATAAATATTTATATCATAGTTTTGTCTTTGATATATCATAAAAGATATTATGTTTCATAAATACATTTTTTTTCTTACTATTCAGTGAAAAAAATATTTTTTAAAATCCTAACATTTCACCATAACAAAATTTTGAAATTATGGTTTCAAAATTAATGTTCATTATTCAAAATTAAAAGTATAAAATTAAAAAAAAACTTTTTCAATAAAACATTATAATACATTAAAATTAATTTAATAAGAGTAAATTTATTTTCTTTATGATTGAAAAAGTACATAATATTCCTATAATGACTATAACTATATAAAATATAAATAATGAATTTTAATAAAACATGAAATTGATTTAATATTAGAATTAAATTGGTTATTAAATTCTTTCCCCCTTCTGGAAATTCATTCCTCACAATTTTCTTCATTACTAAAACAAGTGGGGTTATTTTTTCTTACTAATCTTTTCAAATTTCTATATTACTCATTCAACCATATTTTTTTCGAAAATAATAATTACCATGAAGAATTACCTTATTCGACAACACTTTCTTTCTTTGGTTAAGAATTTTTACTGTTCATTCCTCATAAGAAATATTTTCTTCCAACTAAACTATATTAGAGATCAAAACATGACATGTATCCAAAAAATATTTTTTTTAAAAATGAAACATGAAATATATCATATACCTGTAATAAAATTGGAAGTAAGGACACTAGGAAAATGATCTACCTTTTTCCAATAATTTAAATGTTCTAAGAAACTATGAAATTAACTTTTTCTTTTAAAAAAAATACATAACAATTTTACATGGTGATACTTTAAGAAGAACATGATGACCTGATTCAAATGATATATGTTTTATCATATTATATGTATAATGTTTATGCCAAATTTGTAACATCCTCATATATAAATGATTCATATTTACCTTCTCAACCATTTATTCTACCAATTTTGGTCCTAATAACTTTCATTCACTTACATCATTGATATACGTTACAGTCTGACACCGCTTTCCATAAAATTTCTGAAAAGGTCACATTTTTATACTTGGATGAAAACTGTTATTTTAAGAAAATTACACTAATTAAATAATTTGATCCTATATTATATGGTAATACATTGAACAATATTGAATAATTTCTTCCAAATTTTGAATCATTCTCTTTGACTTTCCACTAGATAAAGGAAGAAAAGTTGTACTAAAATTTAATTCAATACACACAAACTTTTGAATAATTTTTAAAAAATTAAAATTAAACTTGGGATCATGATAAAATATAGTGGAGATTTTAACTTCATGTAACCTGATTATCTCAATGATATATATTTTTTAAATCATATCTAAATACATGATATCTCTAATACAGTGACCCTTCTTTTCATTGCATGATTATTACATCATTTTAGAGATAAACAACATAAAACTATTACACAAACAAGTTCCATAGTTTTAGTTTCTTGGGTAAATTAGGATCATACCTAGAATTTAAAAAATAAAACATATAAATTTATTTAATTCCTTCTTCTTTAGTTATGTATTTTCCCTTGTATTCTCCTCGGTACAAGTAATCACCTAAGGATACACATTAAAAAAATTGGTGAGCTAAAATCCCAGTAAGAGGATGAATAAGATACATGAAAATGGGTGAGTATAATAATCATCAGAATAATATAATAAAATTAACATAATCATAATCATGAGAGTAAAAATTATATAAATTCATGGAATGTGATAATTCATAAAAATGAAACATCATGTGTTAGTGGTCAAATACCACACATAGTTGTGTACAAAGATAGCATCATGTTCATTAATATTTCACATTACTTTATGAGATTTATAACATTAACCAATGCATTAGATATCTATATAATTCCATGAATTCCTGTTATATCATAACATTTACATGAGCTATATAATTTCGGGTGCACCTTTCACATTTTAACAATTACATTATCATGCATACCACATAGAATGTATACCAATCATGTTCATAAAATAACCCATGTAAAGAAATGAGTTTAATTTAATAAATCATAAATTCCTAAAATTTTGGGTTCGCAAGATAAAAATTGAATAATATTATTGGTATAAATATTAATTTAATAAGAAACAATATCATGAGAAGTGAAAGGTGTGTTTTTTTAAAAGATGATTTCTTTTGGAAAAATCATTGAATTTATCATAAAACCAGTTTGAAAGAATTTATATCCCATAAACAAAACTTTAAGAAAAAATAATTTATATTTATTTATAAATAAATTAACATCCATATTAAAAATGTAGTGAAAGAGATAAAATCCAAATAAATTGAGTTGGGTTCAATAATTCCCCTTACTATATATGTGGATGATTTCTTCCCTTTAATATCTAGGATAATAAAACTCATTAATTTGAAAATAAATAAACTTTTATACATTAATTTTATTAATTATAGTTTTATTATGTTTATATATGTGATTTTTGATGTGTTATATAGTTTAATTTCATCGTTCGGGAGTGTTTGTATTCAGGGTTTTCATGATCGGTTCACTTGTAAACATGAATTGGAGTTTATGTAAAATGGGAATGAATATACAAAATTGTTATTAAACGTTATTAATGAACATAAATAATTATATATGATCATATAAATATTTTTTATATGGTATGAGGATGAATCATTAGATAAAAGTTAATGATATTCGTTTTAGGTTAATTTTAATGGTTTTCGATCAAAATGAACTTGTTTTGTTTTATCATTTATTATTTTTTATATATATTTGTTAAAGAATATGAAAAGGGTTATAAAAGAAATTTTAAAATTTATTTCAAACATTATAATGGTTTTATGACCATCTTTGAAGGTGTTTATATAAAATGAAAACATGTTGTCCTTGAAGGCGATAAAACAACACTTCACAGATGACGTTTCCATTTTTATGATAAAAGATAGAGGAGAAGGATTTTGATGATGGATTATTATATTATCATAATTAAATTAGTTTATATTTATGGTATTGGAGTTATAATAACATTTTTATGATGTTAGGTGAGGATATAATAAGAAAATAAAAGAACTTGAAAATAAATTAAAAGAAAAGAAAGATAATTTTACCTCTTGAATCCATCTTCTTAAGAACCTCCATATGGGGGGTTAGTTTTTGGTATTTTTTTTGAAACACTAAATATTGAAATTTGGGAGGGTATTTGGAGGATATTTTAGTATAATTTAGACAAGGATCAAAGATTTATAGGTGTGAGGAGAAAAGGTTGTGAGGGGTGGTATTTATAATAGAGAAGAGGGGTATTTTCTAATTATTTTATTCATTATTTTATTATTTTTTATCAAGAATATGAATAGTTTGAGAATTATCAATAAATATAATAAAATAATTGAGTTTATTTCAAGATTTTGGGCTTACATTATCTATGACTCAACAATTCATGTATTTATCTTTTATCGTAAATTATCAAATGTTATTATTCACCAAAAACATGGTATTTTAGAAAAATCCAAAAAAATAACCCAAAACAGTTTTTGATGTGTAGAATTAAAAAATTAACTAAATTTTATCAAAATAATTTTCTAAATATGAGAAATTTA
This sequence comes from Viscum album, assembly GCA_963277665.1. Taxonomy (NCBI): domain Eukaryota; kingdom Viridiplantae; phylum Streptophyta; class Magnoliopsida; order Santalales; family Viscaceae; genus Viscum; species Viscum album. The sequence goes on along the minus strand of OY728147.1, from coordinate 1,376,358,651 downwards.
ATTTTTAAATTAAATCATCATTTACTTTGAAGAAATTGATTTTTAAATTATAACTAATTTTATAACACTTTAAAATTTTAAGAAAGGTCTCATAAAATTATCTTATAATAAAAAGATAAAAAATAATATTTTATGAATCAATTTTATGAAAATAATTTTACCTTTAAATGATTAAATTATTTATAAAATTTTAAATAATATTTTTGACTTACAAAAATACCAACACTCAATTGATAATTTTGAACCCATTTATTTACTTATACTATGATATAATTATATCATATTATCATTTATAAGATGCATAATTTTATTTAGGCTTGAATGTGTTAGGTTACTATTAATTTGGTCTGTTTACTATTCATATGGGTCCTATTACTATTCCTAAGGCTAAGTAACTATTTTATAAGTATAGGTTTCTTAACATCTATAAATGCTTATAATTTCATTCAATCTACATTTATAAAGTGTGTATTTTATTTTATAAGTGATTTTATGTGGTTAATACTATATGAAAAAATTATAAGAAGGTAATTTTCAGTGATAAAATTTTGGGTGGTTACATAGAATTGGAAGGAGAAACATAGATTTAGTTAATCGATCAAAAATAACACAAATCACATTATTACATCAATATGTCTTTGGAAGTACCACCATGACATCTAGGGATATATTTTTCCATTTCCACTCTAGATCTAGAAAATTCTAAATAATCCCTTTTGATAATTTTCATTCTTCTTTAGCATGATACCAATTCAAACATTAAATGGTAAAGTCAACAAAATATTTTTTCTTTCCAACCCACCAGTAATACTTTTTAAGGTCTATATACATATTATTGATTCCATGATAAATGGAAAATATAGATTTATGATCTTCACTCTACAATTCTTTCTTCAACTAGGAATGGGTTAGAACACACAACCTCTTTCCAAATTCGATAACACCTTCTTCATCAATATCAAAGGCTGAAAATTTACTCTTCTTAACAGATTTTAAATTTTTCTATAAAATATGATCCTCCTTATGAGTACTGTTAATTATTTATAATAAATAAATTTTTTATAACACATGAATCAAAATAGAGGTAGTTCAAGTATGTATAATTTATATTCCAAAGTTCATTAAATTATTAACTAAAGGGTCCTGTTCGAAACTTAATAGGGTTAATGTAGAATTATCTTTCTAACACAATGAATCTTCTACTTTATTTTCTTTAACTATATGATAATGAATTCTGTATTCATAATCATTTATCAATTCTATCCATCTCCTACATTTATTTTTTATCTCTTTCTAAGTGAATATATATTTTAAACACTTATGATTAGTATATATTTCTAACTTTTCTCCATATAAATGATGTCTGAAATTTTTAAATCAAACACAGTATATTCTAGTTCAAGGTCACATGTAATATAATTGTAGATTCCGAAAAGTGCTTAAGTTTCAGAGAAAGTTTCAAAATGACAAAGAGAAGTCATGTTCGAAACTGGAGACCTAGTTCCAGGGGCCTGGAGGTGTTGCGTGAAAAAATGTAAAAGTGCACGAAAAAAGATGTACCGCACGGAAAGTGTAGGGATTCGCGAAGATTCCTTAGTGTAGGAACGAAATAATTTCACACCTGTGCCCCGTGCCTCGCACATAGTGTCCCCCCGCCTTATAAATTCTCCATGCCCACTTGTATTCACGATGATGGGATCACCCCTCAAAGGGGATGATATCCTCTTTATTGGAGTGGCGTTTGTCCATGGGGAAGGGCAGCCACCTTGGTGTAAGCCCCTAGCTCTCCTTGTAGGAGGCAGCACCCCTGCTCCTCCTCACTTAATTGGTTCCAAGGCCAGCGGAGGGTGTGATAGGGAATAGGACTCCCCCATTATTCCATCCCAAATCCCTCGCTCGTTGCACTTTGTTTCCATGGGCCTCCACCCTAGAGTAAGTCCCAGCACCTTAGGCCATTCAACACATAAGCCCCTCTTCATTTCCCATTGACGCACCCTTCACAACGTGATCATCAAGTCTCTTCTAGCTCTTTTTTCTCACACTGAGCATGACTCCTGTTAGCTTAGAGTGACCAATGGCCATGACACACCTTGGGCCATCTCAGAGCATAATCCCCAATGCCCTCGTCCGAGCTGTAGGACGTTAAACTGCCATGCACCCTCGTCCCAAATGACGTTAAACTGTACACCCGAACTACGGGGACATTGATCTATGCTAAGGCATGGTACGTATGAAGCCTCCACGAGGTTCAAGCCCCACCACCTTGGGTCATCTCAGAGCATAAGCCCCATATTCCACCCGAACTATGAGGACTTTGATCTATGCTAAGTCATGGTATGTAAGAAGCCTCCACGAGGTTCAAGCCACACCACCTTGGGTCGTCTCAGAGCGTAAGCCCCATTACAATATAAAAAATGGGTACTTTGATCCATGTCAATTAATGGTAAGTAGGAAGCCTGCATGAGGTTCACGCCCATCTCCCATTGGTCGTTCAAACCCCATTCGCGTTGGTTCACCATACACCTTGGGCCACCTCAGAGTGTAAGCCACAATCCATCACCTTGGGCCACCTCAGAGTGTAAGACCCAATCCATCATGTTGGGCCACCTCAATTTGTAAGCCTAAATCTATCACCTTGGGACGCCTCAGAGTGTAAGCCCCAATCCATCACCTTGGGCCCCCTCAGAGTGTAAGCCCCAATCCAACACCTTAGGCCGCCTCAGAGTGTATGCCCCAATCCATCACCTTGGGCCACCTCAGAGTGTAAGCCCCAATCCATCACCTTGGGCTGCCTCAGAGTGTAATCCCCAATCCAATACCTTAGGCCACCTCAGAGTGTAATCCCCAATCCATCACCTTGGGCCGCCTCAGAGTGTAAGCCACAATCCATCACCTTGGGCCGCCTCAGAGTGTAAGGTCCAATCCATCCAAACTATGGAAACTTTGATCCACGTCAAAGCATGGTACGTAGGAAGCCTCTACAAGGTTAAAATCCACCACCTGATTTTTCCTTCACATTAGGTTTTCCCCCGTCCCGCATGACGTTAAACTGTATCCACCTTGGGTCGTCTTAGAGAGTATGCCCCAATCCATCCCAAACTATGGGGAATCTGATCCATGCTAAGGCATGGTATATAGTAATCCTTCACGAGGTTCAATACCACCATCCATCCAGACCCCAGGTCCACCTTCACGTCGGTTTACCGACACCATGGGTTACCTTAGAGCATAAACCCCAGATGCCACCCGAACTACGCGGGCTTTGATTCTCTTCCACGGGGATACGTAGGAAGACTCCACGAGGCTCAAGCCCATCACCCATGACTCATCCTAATCTCTCCCTTGAGCCCACATGTCTTGGTAAGCTCATGACCTAACCCGGGAGTTCCAATTCCTCTGTGTCCCATCCATGCATCCATTCTCACATGTCACCTCCTCAGGTGTCCCCTCGTTTCATCGTACTGCACGGAATTTGATTCCCTGCCATGGGGATACGTAGGAAGTCTCTTTGAGACTCAAGCAAAATACCATCATCCATCCTAATTCTTACCCGGGCCGCCACATCCCGGTGGGATCATGCCACCTTATTCTCCTCCACAATATTCAGGAATCCGCCCACGTGCTGGCCCCAACATCTGTGTCCCCTCCCAGGGGTTCCTCTGTCTGATACACTCTTATCAGTGTTCCGATCAGTCTGATCCTTCTCTGCTGGACGTTAAACTTGTGGCATACCATGTGTTAAACATGAGAAGATGAGGAAAACCTTAGATACAAGCCTATGGAATAGGATTCCCCATGTTCTATGTGGGATTCCTCGGGCATACATGCCCTAGAGAAGCACTATGATAAGGGACAGAAGACAGACATGCCAATTCTCTAGCATCAAGACACACCGGTGATGCCTAGGGAGACTACTCTACTAATTGAAGATTACTGCCCTGACCGGACTCCTTGGATAATCCCGACAGAAGCAATGTAATTAACTGGTGTCCATGAAGATATGGCGCTAGGAAGAGATTTGCGAACTACCTTCTAAATCTATGAGGGAGACCCGAACTAGGTGACGAACTCTGAGGAGTGATCCACTAAAGGAAGAACCGACATCCCATCATCCCATTTAGATCAAGGAGAAAACATCCCTGAATAAGGAGTGGATACTGCCCACCTTTGGAAATCAGGAATGCGGGGTAACAGCAGCGCGTCCTCTACGTGACGGATGTGCACGCCCTGGAAAAAGCATCATAAACATAAAATGGTGAACCCGATGTGAAGCGCTTATCCTCAACATATAGGCTAGTAGCGTTTGGGGCATCGATGGTTTAGCATGTCATCTGACCTCGTAATCCTATATCATGTCCCACCAAATAAGCGTGATGTGAAACTCGCTAGAAGTTGGGACAGTCGGGACGTTGAGCATTCCTTTCTATGACGTTGTCAGTGTGGATCCCTCTGGCCGACCACAGAAGATGGAATGGTGCTGGGGAACTGGTTGTCGATTCCTTTTCCTAGCAGTATTAGTGAGTTCATCTCCTTACTTTCAGGAATCAATTCATTGTATTCGGAGCTCGATCACATGCCCACTGGCATAGGGGAGGGGAAATATCGATGCGGAAACCCACACGGTTATACCACTTCCATGACTTCCCCGACCACCACGACTGTTGGGCAACCACGCCCCCTATCCCCATCAGAAATTATCCTGATAAGGGTAATTAATGACCTTGTACGTAGGTATGAGGAGGAGGAGATTATCCCCACTAGGGATATGGCCCACTTGGATCTCGAGGAAGCTGCACCTCACCATCAACGCTACCCCCGAGGTCCGCACTGGGAGCTTCTACTCTCCACAACCACATTCAATCGCTTCGGGAGCTTGTCTCTGGAGCTCCTTGATAGCTCCCTCCTTTACGCCGACGAGGTAGGGGATGTCTGGGTCGGCCCAATCAGAGTCCTGCATCAAGGTCTCCTAGTGAGGGCCCCCACCAAGCCGCGTCAGCACCGCCGTCTGGTTCCCCAAGCCAAGGAGCATGTAATTCACGTGCCTGCATCACTGGCTCCAGTCCATCTGACCCGACGCCAGCATCAGGCACGAGTGGAAGAAGATGCTCGCCACGGGGTGTCAACGTCAGCAACTACTGAGGCCCGAGCCACCGCTGACTCATATCCCCAACTCCCTGTATACGTTGAGCAGGTACAGTTTCACACCCGACCTGGATCGAGGCCCCAACCACCCCACGGGTAGGCTGGGTCGATTCTCCTGGTCGCTGGCACAGGTGATGGCTGCCGCGGACCAATCCGCTTCTATGCCACCCCACACGGAGGCTCATTCCGCGCCACCACTATGAAATGTGTGGATCATCCCCGCTTCCAATCTATGCTTGGAGGTCTTCCCACACCACCTTTAACCCAAGAGAGGGTCTTTCCCATGACAGAAACACTCCATATGGGGGTCTTCCATGCGCTCACTACACTGGGTACGAGGTCACTCCTTGTGCTGCAGACTGCCGATATAGAGACATCGCATGTCTGGTCATCCGTCGGAACTGAGGTCCTCCCTGTGTCCCTTTAGACATTTGTATCGGTGCCCCTCACACCCCGGCTTTATTGGGTGGAAACCCAATCTCCCCCAGCACCAGTGTGGCCATAGGACCCCATGTAGGATGTCAACCCTGTCCCGAGGATCCACCCAGGTGCAGGAAGGCGGGTTGTCTCCACTGCAATAGGAATTCTGGGGAAGGACAGATAGAAATCAGACTTGTTTGCTTCTCAGACTCTGAAGTGGAGTTCGACTCATCGCAGGAACCATCTACTCAGTCCTCCGAGTCAAGGGATGGGAAAAAATGAGGTGCATCAGCCTCGTACTCCTCGAATGTGAGATTCAAAGGATCCATGTTTCCCTTAGAAGATATGTCTAAGAGGACGACACCTTGGCATGTTCACCAGGGCCGACCGTGTAGTCACTAACTGTGTCTCCGGAAGCGCCCTCTGTCTTGGCTGGAGGCTACGGAGAGCTTTTTTTGGGGTCAATGGAAGGAGTTACACGGCATGGCCCACCCTCGGCAGATGCTGATGTTGTGTTGGATGCCCTTGTTTCCATTCCATCCTATCATGACATGGAGGCCATATCACTACAACCCTCAGAGCACAGCCCAAGATTCGGCAGCCAATCAGCCTGTTCGTTGTATTCTTTTCCAGCCAGTCCATCATCCCAACAGCCCACCTCATCACCGTTGCTAGTTCCTCAGCCACCCTCAGTTGATGAGTGGGAAAATCAAGGGCCATACCCTGAATCTGATCCGAGTAGTTTTCGTACCATCCTCATAGTAGGCCACTTCCCTAAGAAGTTTTGGCCGGCCACAGGACCAAATTTTGGAATGCCAGAATCACTCACCCCGGGGGAGTTCGAATGTTTCCTCTGGACCCTCTGGGCGACTAACTTCCATCTTTTCCACCAATGGGTGACTTATCCTAGGAGCCAAGAGCACCTGGATTATATCGGCAAACAATGTCGTCCGGTTGACCTGGCCATGCTCCCCACGGTCCAGCACCCTGAGTCACCTGGCCACCGCAGGGCCCTCCAACAGCAATGCGTTCAGAGTTTCCAAGTACTCCGCAAAGTTATTTAGGAGGATACCCCCCATGCGCAAGTCTGTGGCTGGGGGTAGTACGCTTCCCTCCTCTTTAGTTTGATTCGCATGTAGCCCAAATTTCTTAGAGATAATGAGGACATGCCCACAAGAAGAGTGGTGGTCAACATGACTGATCCGTTGGGAGGAGAGAATGAGATGGGACTTCTTGATGGGGACGTCCCCCTTGAGGACGTTCCGCCACTAGACCCATCGGGGAGGATTACTCGCTAGCAGAGGAACCTCCTAGGTCTCCCTCCACCAACTGAGGCATTGGTACTCATCCAGAATGTCAGCAAGGGGAAAGAGCACGTCAGAGCCGTCAAGAACTCTGACCCGTCCAACTCAGTGTAAAAGATGGAAGAGGACCCTTAGAAGGCCACACAGCGCCAACATCTTGCAGAGAAGAAGAAGTTAGTCGATGAACATCTATTTGAACACATTTTTGGAGCGACGACCCAACAACGGTGATCCTAGGTTGGGGCAGCAGGGGCAAGAACAACTACCCCTCGGTGAGATTCTCCCATGAAACTCTGATCATGCCGCATTCGTTGATAGGTCGGAAGCCGGAGCTCGTGGAAAGAGGGCGTGGTACATCTCACCGAACCCTCTCAAATAGAGCAACAATCCGAGGAACCCTACTCGGGCTCCCCCGGCCACCCCAAGGGTCGCTCCACTAGCCGCTCCGCAAGCCGCTGAGCTTGTCTACTAAATTGAAGAGCTTGGAAATGCGATCATGGTTAGGGATCCCCATCACGACAGGGACCCGTGTCCAGACGATCCAATGGCGGCGCTCATCGCCTTCCTCGAGGCTTTGGAAATGCAACAGGTGGCCATCCCACCTGATGGAAAGCTATACCCGGCATGGTTGGATGACATGCCAGCGCACCTGGGATTCAGGAATCCCACTTTTTCCCCGTCTAATGGGATAGGGTACCAGCCGCAGCACCTATGCAACTTTAACTCAAGGTTTGGGCCTATGTTAGGGACCCAGCGTAGCAGGAGGCCTCCAAGCTCTGCTATTTTGTTCCGATGCTAGAAGGGCCGACATTCGTCTGGTACAGATAGCTCCCCATTGGATCCGTGCATAGCTGGGAGGACCTTCATAGGAAGTTCCTTTACCAGTTCAGCTCTACCACCCGAAAGATGAACATTGCATACCTTTTCAGGTGCAAGAAAAGGCCTGATGAGCGGGTCGCGGACTTCATCGCCCATTGTAAGGGGCTCACATACTCCCTTGACATGCCACTAACTCAGCAGAAATTACTGATGATGTACATGGGAAATGTCAAGATGGAACTGGTTCCCTCCCTGATTAATCAGAACTATCCCGAAGGGTTCTGAGACTTCTCGGATAAGGCCTAGTGCCTCGAAGAATATCTGCAACAGGCTATTCAGGCATGCCTGCTACCACCTGCAATCCCAGTAAGGAGAGATTCCAGAGCTGAGCCCGCCATAGTGGCCCAGATAGAGACCCCAGGCAGCTGGAATTGCTTCCAGTAGATCTATCTCTGCAACCTCGTAGAGATCCACCACCACGGGCGCAGCTTCCATCCCAGCAGCGTCCTCAGAATCAGCAGGTGCCCCCGCATAACGCACTGCCACCACCTAGACAAGATAATCAAGTTACGCCTCCTCGGCAGCCTCCTCCAGCCCCTCCTTAGGGACAGGCTCCTAGAACCCCCTTTCTGAACATAAGGAATTGGACCTACTCATTTGATGAGGCTCAGGTCCCTGGAAACTTCCACAGTGCCTTAAAGTAGAGAATTGTATGACTGCCTGAGTGCCGGAAGCTAGAAGAGGTGCATCTCACTGATCACCCCAACTAATGACCTTATCATTAGATCCTGGGGCACACCATCAAGAAATTATTTGTGTTTAAGGACTGGCTCTAAGACCAGATTGAAAACAACATAGTCAGGTTGGGCGCAGCCCCGGCACAAGTGGCGGGTGTCTTTGTCAGATCATATAGCAGTAGAGACGGTGAAGGTGAGTAGAAGTAGGTTTCTGACCGCGGGTCTAAGAAGTATAGCGACTGGATGGCCTGCAAGAAATTTTCCTGCACCCATGGCATCATTCTGGCATGTCTGAATCAGTCAGAGCCTTCATAAGCTGTGGCCACCACTTCTGTGTTATCATCTTAGCTATTCTCTTCCTAGAAGAGCAAGTATCGATGGCGCAAGAAGAAGAAAGGCACCCTGCCAATGCCATCATCATCTCACAATCTCAGAAACTTCATACTCTCAGAGATGGGCATCTCTCCAAGAATACTCCTAGTGATGGATGATTTGTCAAGTGACAATCAAGGGTACGCTTCGGTTAACACTATTGAGTTGGTAAATACCTATATGACTCCCGATGAGGGGGAGTTCCAGGATAACCTTCACAATGTCCTCATCTAATGCCAACGTCAGCGAAGCCACGACCATTTGGTTCATCGAGGCGCATCAGTTGTCACCTCCAACCAGGCCATGCATGCCGTTGAGACTAGACAGCAGGCCTAGCGAAAAACTCATATAACACCCCAACCCCTCTAGACAGGAGCTGGTGCATTACTTGTGATATTGGCATGGTTAGAAAGAATGAAAAATCTAAAAGGAACATTCATTTTTGTAGTCTTGAAGAAACTAGATACATATATTTAATATAAATTACATTGGATAAGGTTACAAGATACAATACATAATGAAAAACAAAAAACTGCATCCAAAATCACTCAATAAATGACCTCCTCTTCCTAAACTGTTGAAGGTAAACAATGAAAGGGGTGATATCAAATTCTCAGTAAGGGTTACAAAGAGCGGAATCATGTGTACACTAATAAGTGGATCATAATCAATCTGACATAATGAAAATGGTATATTAAATAAATGAACAACTAATGCCATTAATAAACTGAGAATTAAACTACATCCATAGATTTTTTCATAGTGAAAACCTCATTGATAATAATAATAACTGATAATGAATAAATATAATTCTTATTAATTGTACGTCATGTATCTACCACATGAACCATAATACCATAAAAACGGTTTAGTTCTATGGGTAGAAACCTGTCTGATTTTTTCGAAACAAACTCAAAGGGTTTGTCGCCAAACTGCTTTGTCTCATGATACCTACCGATGAATCAAGGGGATGTATTGGGCCCCACCCACCTCTACATCCAATCATTCTTTATAAATATATTCAATACAAGAGCAATATGTATTTACATTATCTGTATAGAATAGAGGAAAATGATTCATCTACATTTACACAGTCAAAACAACATTCAAAATAAATATCGTATGTAAAATGGTATACGGCATAAACAATGAGAATATGGATATTTAAATGAAATATATTTTCAATTGAAAAGTTTTATAAAATGGGAATTAGGTACACCACATAAGAAAGAGTAGCTGCACAATTACTAAGAAAGTCATAGCGAAGTGAAAATTGAGACAAAGCGTGTTACTGTGTTGTATTCAATTGGGTCATATGAAAAAGAGTTAATAACCACCAAAAGAGTCACAGAATACAATGAATATAATGATAACCATGATAAAATATGTCAAATTTCAGTACACCTATACCACATATAAGAAATAAGAGGTGAACAATGGAGATCCCACGGAATTGAAAGTGATATGAGAAAACCTCTTACAATTATTTTGGCACGGTAACGAGTGTTATTGCAAGGTATTAATGAGAGGTAAAGGGGTATCCAATAATTTATATGTCAAAAGGGTAGTATGGGGGAGTTTATAAAACATACCCCATCATTATAAATTAAAAACAAAAGCACACAAGATAGGGTGGATTCTTGAATAAAAGTGAGAGAGAGGATACCTTACAAAGATTTTGTCATTAGAGTGATGATAAATCAATGAAGTATTTATGTGTCACAAATAAAAATGCACAAAATATAATTGTATATACATTATAAAACAATAATAGGTCATTCACACATATTCATGGAACAATGTAACCAATGAAATAGATGTTTAACTCAAAGAATGAAAATTGAGTTAAGCAATCCCTTACCTTATGCTTGAAGGTGTTCTTGACTTGTTATTAAAGAACTAAATAAACAAATTAGGATTATTAATTCATAAGTCCAGAACCTCTTTTATATGTAAATGATTTATTATAATCCTTTTTAGTTCATTCTAGGCATTTTTTGTTGGTTATAAGGTTCAATTTCATTGTTCAGGCTCGTTTGTTTACATGGTTTTAAATGATTGGTTCACTTATATTCAAGTTCAGATAAATATATAATATGGATGTGGTTGTCCAAAAATGAAGTTATACACTATTTTTTAACATCCAAGAGATTACATGGTTTTAAATTCAATTTGGGTTACTTAGATTGAAGTCAAATCTTTATATATTTATATATAATCTTAGTGATAACCGTTTTGGTTAATCGGTGGGTTTGATTTCGATGACCATTTTTTTCTTTATAACATAATACCATTGGTAAAAAATTATTACAGAACTAAAAATAGGATATATTACATAATAATATGGTTCAACCATAACACAAATGGTTTCCTGACCAGAATTAAATATTATAATAGAAATTGATAAATCGTTGTCCTTGAATGTGCTAAATTAGCACATCTCAAACAGTGCTTTCATTTCTTTCAAATAAAAGTGGGGAAAGGGGAGAAGATAATGGAATATATACCATTAGAATGAAAACATTTCAGTACATTTATGTTACTAAATTTATCATAGTATTTTGGTGAAGGGAGGTGAGAAAAGAAACAAAAATAAAAGAACTTAAAAGAAAAGAATGGATTTGAAAGAGGAATTTACCTCTTGAGAATTCCTCCTTTGAGAACCTCTTAAGGGGAGAGCTTTTGGTCTTTTTATAAAACCAAAGCTTTCTAGACATGGGGGAGGAGGTTGGGAAGGTATTTGTACAGAATTTGAAGAAGGCACAAGGCTTGAGAGGAGTGAATGGAAGGGGGTGAGAGGGGGTTTTTATAGTGGAGGAGAGAGGGGATTTCTTAATATAAAACTCATTAATTTATTATTTCCTCTCAAGACAACCAATAGTGAGTATTCCATGACCAAAAATAGTAATATATGCATTTAACTTCTAACCAATTGGGATTACATCAGCAGATCATCATCAATGACTCAATTAATCTATTATTTAGCATTTATTGGGAATTATCGGATTTTACTATTCATAAAAAATTCAAGTATTTTAGAAAAATCCCAAAAATTCACCCTAACCATTTTTCGACGTGTAGAATCCAAAAATGAATTTCATTTTTCAAAAAAAAATCTAAATTTGATTAATTAAATTTTTAATTAAATCATTATTTAATTAAAATATATAAACACTTAGAATAATCATCTTCATCTTTAGGGTGTCTAAATTCATTTATACAGTCATGGGTATGGATACCATTCATAAGAGTCATATTACTATTCATAAGGGTAAGTTACTGTTCCTAAAGGTAGGTTACTATTCATAAGGGTAGGTTACTATTCACCGAAAATTAAGTTTATTCTAAATATCATATTGAACACAGCCATGTATATCAGATTTTTAAAATTCAAATCACAGAGATGGTAAATTTAAGTTTAGTGGCTAAGTTATGGCTCTCTCATATAAGTAACCATGTTTTTTCCATAGGGGCTCAGTGATTCATGAAATATAGGATACCTAATGAATATAGTGTATTTAAGAGAAACATACCAAAAAATGTTTGGGGTGCTACAACTCAGCACGCGTAGCCTCTTCATCCAGCATCGACAGGCCCGCCTCTACAACCGTTTTTGCTACTGGATCAGACAGAATATCTACGGTCATGACGTGACCAGCTTCGCCCTATTATAGGCCAATCTCATCCATCTGGTCCTCATTCGATAGTGACCCTCTGAGCTTCGACCAGTGATCAGCGGGATATACCAAGCACTAGTCAGCCGTCGGTCTAGCCGGCAGGGCCCGCCATGCCTTCCATCACAGAGCGACTCTCTATAAGCAGAAGATCGCGCCTGGTACGGAAGTACGATGTTCTCAAGTTCCTCACCAGCATCCCAGCAAGGCTTTCCATCCATGAATCCCTTCGCCTGTCACCAGATATTCGCGAAGCACTTGTTCTGGCTTTAAGGAGCCCCCACCAGTTTGAGATGGAGGTAGCAGCTGCAAAGGCCTTTTATGCCGAAACAGTTGAGGATTATGAATGTTAGTCCATCATTTCATTATTGGTAGAAGATGAAGTCTCTCACATATAGGGGCACATCCTCCCGTTGTATATCACTGGCCAATTCAACGGTGTGGAGGTTCGCCGCTGTCTTGTTGACAGTAGTTCCAGGATCAACCTTATCCCGACGTGGACACTATGGAAGCTATGTTTATCTAAAGATGACCTAACTCCCTCAAATTTCAGAATCGAGGTATATGACAGTTCAGAGTATACACGAGTTGGTAAGATCCATCTGAAGACCCAGTTCGGTGTTCTGGTTGTCTGCACCGAGTTCATGGTCATCTCCCAGGACACTACGTACAATGCATTGATGGGTAGGACATGGATTCACCTGCATGCGGTGGTCCCCTCATTGTATCTCCAATGCCTCAAGTACTCCCTTAATGGTCGATTAGGCGTACTCCAAGGTGATGCATCTCTTTTTTCCTCTTGTGAAGCCCGCTACATGGATGTTGACTATTACAAGAACAAGGATAAACAAGTCCATGCAAGTGAAGTTGAGCCCGTCGCTGCTACAACCGACCCTTGGGCAGGATTGAATGACACCTACGTCTTCCTGATCCATCAATTGGAGGCCACAACCCCTGATATGGGGCAATGTTTTGTCATTTCTGGGACAAGAGGGAATCGTGCTCCCAAATTCAGGCAGTTTCAGAAGATCACTTCATATTCTTATATGAACCAGGATCTAGTGATCTTAGAGCCTCCTACTCCCATCAGGTATCGGGATGTTTGGCTCATGGCAACAATAGTACATCATACTTGTTTGTTTCACTGGGCTGGAATAAGTCAGCTTCGGGCGACGTTCCACTACTGCTTTGATATTATCAAGCATGTCCCCTTGGGCCAGAGACTAGATGTGATCGGGTCGATAGCCTTCATTTCCATAGTCTCGGCAGTACTATAATTCCCTAATGTAATGACCACTGCCGCACAAGCTGGTACCAACCTCCCATCAGGGCCTGGAAACCCAAAAGTAACTTCTCTCATAGAGGATCCCTCTATAACTGGAGAAGAGGATATATAGGATTCTCCCCTACCTTTGAGGAAGGCGTCTCTGTCACGGTCGATGAGTTGGTACATGTGAACCTTGGTAGCGAGACAGATCTAATACCTACGTTGATCAATGCCTCCATGTCCCTCGAGGAGCAACAGTAGTACGTAGTATTCCTCAAACAGAAACATGATGTATTTTCCTAGAGTTACGACAAGATACCGGGACTAGATCCTCATGTAGCCATCCACCGCCTCTGTCTCCCAAAAAATCATCGTGGGTTCAAGCAGCCTCCCAGAAAGATGCACCATTCTCACGGTGCCATGGTCGAGGCGAACTTGACAAGCTCATCAGATCCAACTTCATTAAGGAGGTATTGTACCCCAATTGCTTATCCAACATCATGCCGGTCAGGAAGAAGAACAGACATATCAGAGTCTACATCGACTTCCGTGATCTCAACCATCACTATCTGAAGGATGATTTTCCTCTTCCGGTGACAGAATTGTTGATCAACACTAAGGCTGGGTTCCAAGACCTCTCCTTCATGGATGTTTACTCTGGATATAATCAGATCTGGATGGCCCTCAAGGATGAGGAGTCTACCGCTTTCAGAGTGTCTCAAGGTACTTTCTGTTACCAGGTTATGCCCTTCGGCCTAAAGAATGCAGGTTCCACCTACCAGCGGGCCATGCATCGCATATTCAAGATGATCCTCAGGACATTGGTGGAATTCTATGTGGATGATCTAGTAGTCAAATCTTGTCAGCACCAGGACCATCTCAAGGACCTTGAGAAAGTTTTTGGCATCCTCCACTCCTTCCACCATAAGATGAACCCGTTGAAGTGTGACTTCGGGGTCACCTCCAGGAAGTTTCTTGGATTTGTTTTCAGGTACCAGGGCATCGAAATAAACCCAGAGAAGATCAATGAAATCAGTCAGATGCCTCCCCCGAGTAATATTCAAAATCTTCGAGGTCTTTAAGGCCACTTAGCCTACTTACGTCGATTCTTTGCGAATTTGGATATCAAGAGTAAGCCCTTTTCTCGGCTCATGAAGAAAGGTTCCATCTACGAATGGGACAAAGAGTGCCAGACCGCCTTTGAGGAAATCAAGAAATATTTTCTCCAGCCTCCGGTCTTGATGACACCCATCTCTAGGAAGCCGCTAGTTCTCTATGTCACTGCCTTGGAGTGGTTCCTCGGCACCCTTCTAACCCAGAAGAACAATGAGGGATAGATAACAACCTCTATTACCTCATCTTAATGTTCCTTGATATAGAGACCAGATACCCCCCCATCGAGACGAGTTTCATCATGCTTGTGTTTGCTGAGAAGAAATTACGGCACTACCTACAGCACCATGAAGTATAGCTGGTCTCTTGGGTAGACCATTTGAATTATATTCTGAATCTCCCCATGTTGACTGGCCAACTAGCGTGGTGGGTGGTGATCCTCTAGCAGTTTGACATTAGGTTTGTTCCACAGAAGGCTATCAAGGGGAAGGCATTGGCGGACTTTCTGGCTGCTAATCCAACCACCGCAGATTAGTCCATGGACCTGGATTTTCTTGATAAGGCAATCCTCTTAGTTGATCAGGTCGTCCCATGTTGGCAGATGCACTTTGATGGCACCTCCCAGAACCTCACCGGTAGAAGGCTTAAGGATCCTAGGCTCAACAGAGTAGGCCTGGGTATTGTTTTCATTACCCCGGAACAAGCCATCCTACCATATTCATTCTTGTTATTAGAAGGCTGCACCAACAACGAGGCAGAGTATCAGTCCCTCATTATTGGTCTTGAGTTGGCCCTTGAGATCGACGTGCCCCATTTGCATGTGAAAGGGGACTCCAAGATAGTTATTAAGTAGGTAAATGGTGACTATGTTGTCAGGAATCCAGATCTTGTACCGTTGTTAGAACACACCATTCAGCAAATGGCCCAGTTCCCTTCTCGGCCAGAGGTTATCCGTGTCCCTTGGTCGCAGAATGGTCGAGAAGATGCTTCGGCCAGACTGGTTATATCACTTGCAGAGCCTGAGTAGGATGATCTAATTATCCATGTGGAACATCAGATATTTGTTTCTCCCATCACCCTAAATGATGACGACGGCCCACAGGTAAGCCATCTTACCGCCATGGCTTCCACATCGGGAACCCCAGGTTCTTAAGGTGTATTGGTTGAAGAAATTCCCGACTGGAGAACCCCTTTTGTTGATTATCTCTAAAATGGTTGACTCCCAGCTGATCGGGCCGATCACGAGAAAATATGACACCGCATGACGCAGTTTACCCTCCAGAGTGGTCCCAGTCTTGAGAAGATCCTCTATAAACATATATTTGATGGTTTTCTCCTCTGTTTAATTAAAGGGGTCGAGATTCCACAGGTCATGCAAGAGGTTCACGCCAGTTCTTATGGTGCCCATAAGGCTGGGCCAAAACTGTCCCATCAGATCCAGAGACTAGGGTATTTTTGGCCCTCCATGATCCACAACTGCATCGAGTTTTCCAATAGGTTCCATACATTACATGTTAATGCTAACTTTGTGCATCGTCCACCATAACCTCTCTATACTACAAAGTTCTCTTGGCCCTTTGTAGTCTGGGGGTTTGATATCGTAGGTTCCTACCCACCGGCAACGGCTTGCCAATGTCGATTCATTCTAACCACTACAAATTTATTTTCCAAGTGGGCATAGAAAATTCAACTCAAGGAAGTCAAGGTCCGTACTATCATGTACTTCGTGAGTTTCAATATCATCCATCAGTTTGGAGTCCCTCACGTTATCCTCACCGATAACGGCACCAACTTTCGAGCAACCGAGTTGAAGAAGTTGTATGCCAAGTACAAAATCTGTTCTAACCATACCTCCCTCTATCATGCACAGGAAAATTTATAGATTGAGGCATTCAAAAAACCCCTCTATAACATTCTGCAGAGGATGGTTGGTTAAAACAAGAAGAGTTTCCCGGATAAACTCCACAATGCTCTCTGGGCCTATCGCACGACAACTCGTAACTCCACCCAGGTGACCCCATATTTCCTAGTGTACGGAATGGAGGTCGTCCTGTCCATCGAGATTCGGTTTCCCTCATTTTGCATAGTGGTCTATGACCAGAAAGCATTGGATAGAGTGGCTGAGATCCGTCTAGCTGAATTGGAAGCACTGGACGAGAATAGGCTTCGTGCCTTAAACAATCTAGAAGGCCATCAGAGCAGGATAGCTTGAGCTTTTGACAAGAAGGTTCACCTCTTCTCTTTCCATCAGGTTGACTTGGTACTAGCCCTCAGAGCACCAATGATCCCCGAAAGGAAACCACCCAAGCTGGAGCCCAAATGGAAAGGACCTTTCATTGTTCATAAGTTTTATCCCAATGGTACGTACTCCCTAGTGACCATGGATGGTGAGCGTATAACTTCTCCCATCAATGCCAAGTTCCTTAAGAAATATTTTTCCTGACCCTACGAGGTCCCCCATTACCTTAAATTGGTTTACGGTCCTACACAACCTTAAACTGTTGGTCCTGCATGACCCTAAAATGCACGTTTGTCCCGCATGATGTTAAACTGCACGTTCGTCCCGCATGACATTAAACTGCACATTCATTCCACAAGATATCAAACTGTATGACATCATGCATGATGTTAAACTTAACATTTGTCCCGCATGACGTTAAACAATATATCATCTCGCATGACAATAAATTGTATGTCGTCTCGCATGATGTTAAATTGTATGTCCTCCCGCATGACGTTAAACTGTATGTCATCCCGCAGGACGTTAAATTGTTCTTTAAGAACTATGTGTGGATTGATTCCCATCCTTATGGGGTATGTAGGACTACCTAAACATTCAGATTTTGGGTCCAGCCCCATCCTTTTGAGATCTCTCGATCTCCCGGTCACCTAGGCCCCTTGTCCTGTTCCTCTCCACAAGGGGGGTATATAGGTGTGGTACAGGGTTATGCCCTCCTTCGTGTTGGGTTTTTGGCATCATGTCCCCCTTCTCTTGGGAATCTACCATCTCTTGGATGCTCTCAAGATGATCCCTTTGACCCTTTGTAGTGGTTTCTCAATGTGCCCAAGAGTACTCTAGTCTAGGACCTAGAGTGTCGGATTCAACTTGGGCAAGTTTCCATCTGCATGTCAAGCTTCATGTTCCCCTTCATTTGGGCCCCCGTTATCTTTCACACATGAAGGGACCCCATAAACGGTATGGATACTACGCCTAAGGTCTCTCCTACCATTACGGGCCAACGCCCCGAGGATTTCAGACAACAAATTAATGCAAATCTTGCGTTGCGAACATGGTCAGCAGTCGATGCTCATTTGTTTGTCCCCGTTTCAGGATAATGTGATAGGATTCTGTGTTTCTAACATGGTCAAAAGTATTCCTCCATATTCACGCCAGCCCCCTTCAGGCCTTGAATGTTGGTTACATTATTCACATTATTTTTCACCCCCATCATGTCTAGGTGGAGTCTCGACACTCTTCTCACTATCCCTCAGTGCGCCTCTGCACGTCAGGCGGACACAGCTGCAATACGACATCCTTCGGGGCTCCCGTTGTCTGAGATCTAAGACCGTAAACTAAGATCTTCATTAAGGGATATGTGAGGCTCGATCCTCATCCCCGTTGGATACTTGGGATCACCCAGACATCGTGCTTCCGGGTCTAGCTCATCTGGAAGCTAGCGTCTCCTGCCCCTTATCCTCTGACCCGCGCTAGCCACTTGGCCCAAGGATCCTCTCCCAGAGGTGTGCACGGTGATGATCTGGACCTCATCAATATTCAATTCGGGTATGCTTTATCATGTTGTGCACATTCCTCCATGTCCAAGCCATATGACTTTAAACTTCGTTGTTTGGTCCTACCACATGACCCTAAACATTGATTATATTTTCATGGATGCACGACGGAAAACAACATTACATTGCGATGACCTCATCATAGAGGAAATCACGTTGGGTATCGGTCATTTACCATACCATTTTTCAACACCTGTATATGGCTTGATTATTGTGGAGATGCCAGGAATTTCTATCCTAGGCTGGTTGCATCACAAAAAACAAAAAAAACCCATTCACCTTAAAGGACAAACAAGATGCATCAAATACCGCTTTTCTTGGTACAAGGGCTAGAACCACACGCCCCTTTCATCCTTTACACTAGTACCTTACCAATATCATTTCCAGAACTATGTATGGATTTATTCCTATCATTATGGGATACGTAAGAATGCCAGGGAACTTCCCCACGGGCCCAGCTAACCATTCGGGTTCAGTCCCTTAACATGAATACTTCCCCAAGGAACACATGGTGAGTTGGACTTATGTTCTCATTCATGTCGGGTCTTGTAATCATTTTACCATGTTCCACCTACATGTATTGTTGATCCTTGGTCAGAGTTCTAAGACCTTAAACTAAGACCCTTTCCAGAACTATGTATGGATTGATTCCCACCCTTATGGGATATGTAGGAACGCCCAGACATTTTTTCTTGGATCCAGCACTGAGAATCAAAAATACCATCCCTCCTCACTGTCGGCCCCTTGTCCTGACCTTTTGGGGAGTTGTGTAACTGCAACATTTTCCCCGAACAAGTTCGGGATGCCCTATGATGACATTGGGAAGTGACGGTTCCCTCACCAGAGAGGTCCTGTCTAATAGTAGGGATGACCCATGATCAGATTGATGCATCCGCCTAATGTGCCTTCACCATGGTGGTGTTATCTTGGGAGTGTTGGATTCTGTTCGAAAAAACCAACACTTCATGTTCCACACTTTGTGTGCCCCTTTATTCGGATCTTCATCCTCTTTCACGTTTGAAGGGACCCCCTAACAGTATGGATGCTCGACCTATGGTCCGTATGTTTTCCTCAGCCAACATTCAGGAAGACTGATCATGTTTGAACGGACCCCCTAATAGTATGGATGCTCAACCTATGGTCCTCTTGATATACTTGGCCAGTGTTCTGGAAGACTGATCGATGATATTTGAGTTAGGTCCCATGTTATGAACATGGTCAGTGGTCGACCCTCGTTTATTGTCACCATTTCAGGCTAGTCCAATAGGGATGCTGTGTTTCGAACATGGTAAACAGTCTTCCTTTATCTCCACGCCCCTCCCATAGTGTTTTGAATGTCGGTAATGTGATTCACATTTCTCATTTTCTTGTATTCGGACTGATTCGAATTCCCTTGGCATTGCCCTGCTCATGCACTAGAGCACATTGAGAAGACATTACATTGATTGGTATGAGGTCATCTTACTTTGATTGGTCCTCCCTGTTCTCATTGGGGATCCGGGTTCGAATTTTGAATACCCGAAGCTTGGTTAATGCTCCCACGATCAAACTAAGTGATAGTACGAGCTTCCTTTGCTTCTCATGGCCCACATGAGCTTAAGAATGGATTGTTATTTATTTTGGGATTATGGTCAAGAACGTTAAACCAATGGACAAGTAAATAAATTTTTCCATACATACAGTTCAAAAGAACAAGAAGTAGTAAGGTGGGATAAGTTTATCAGTTCAGCCAAAACAGGGCCCCTAAGGGTCGTCTTCTTGGATAGATCTCTCTAATGCCACCACCTTTTCACTGGTGGCCTCTAGGACTACCTCCCATCCCCTGAGGACCCTTTCTTCATAGGCAGTCTTGGAACGTAGTTCGCAGACCCTGGACCGTGCCCGCGCTTATTCAGTCTGGAGCTCGGTTATTTGGAGACTTGCTTCCATGAGTTGTTCTTGGGTGTCCGCCAGCTGGGCCCTCAGTTTCTCCACGAGCTCAGAGTAGTTTTCGATGAATATCTTATGTACTTTCGCCTATTTTTTGAGGCGTTGGACCTCCTACTTTGCCCTCATAAATTATTGAGTACTTCCCGACTCTTCCCTGAACTAGGTGACTTCGGCACGCTGGCTGCTCTCACGCATTTTCTCGGCAATGTAATCACGGACCGTCAGGAGATGGCATTGAGAATCCACCCCTCCAGCACACAAGAAACGCAGCCAGGTGTGGAGTGACCTCATCCACTTCTTCCATTCTTCCTGACTCTGATTGAGAAAATGTCAGATGCACTTACATACCTTGTGTCACGTCATTTGGCTCTCCTCAGCCACTTTCGAATCAGAATCATCAATTTCTTCGGGGTCAGTGGGCCGATAGTCAGGGAAGATAGCCAACAGGCCAGTAGTTGGGTCCTCCTCAGAGATTCCTCCTAGGGGAATAGGCTCCCTTGCATCTGGGAGACCTTCCTCTCTCCCCTTGATCATGGCGGCACCCTCGTCGACTTCCAGCCCTACCCCGACAGCAGCTCCACTGGTGTCTGCCGCTCCCTGCACGCCAATTGTTGGGCCTAACTCAGTTTTGGAGGCATGTTCTATATGGGGTGGTACATTTTCCATCGGCACACTTCCGGATGGTCTAGGTTTAGTAGCCCGACGAGCCTCTAATGTCGTGATCATTGTACAGATAAAGAGCACCATAATCAGTTCAGTTCTCCGACATTAGGTAATGGCATCAGAGCAATGGACTTACAGGAACCCAAGGCATCAACCTCAAGTGCTATGGCCACTACAGGAGCTTTCGTGGTAGGGGATCCCTCAGAACTCTTCAATTCAATAATGGGCATCGGTACCCCGCCTTGCCCCATTGGCGCTTCCTCCCCTCCTTCAACTGGAAATGCTTGATTGGCGTCACTGTGCTCCTGAGTAAAGATACATAAGGTGCGTTAAGGATTGCAAAGGAAAGAGAATACAGGATAGGACAAGGGTCGAGGCATACCTCGAGCAGCTCGGTTACATCTATATCGGAGCCGACAATCTCACCGCTCTCCCAGAGACTCCCTTGGTGGGACGCCCCCTGAGACCCTTCACCTTCAAGATCCTTCTCTCCTTTATCATCCCTATCTCCTTCTACCTCCTCTCCTACCTCACCACCCTCTGACTCATCACTATCATCTTCCCCCAGCGGCATCCTTTCTGGATCATGCTCCTGACCGAGAATCACTTTCACCAAGATAGGTGGCTCCACATGCTGACCCCGTTGGCATGCGTACATGTCCATGGCTTTTAGATATGCATGACGCCAGTGGAAGTTCACTCTGTTAGTGACCCGAGAAATCCCGGCTTTTGGCAGCTGGATCCTGTCCCGCACTATCTTCTACCAGAGGGCTTTGGTACTCGCTAACGGTTATAGGGTTCGCCGGCCTACCATAGTGCAGGGAAGATCGTGTCGTGGGAAGGTTGAAGAAGGTATCTTATTGGCTTCCCAGGAAGTTCTCTGGCCACTCCGTGGGACTCCCCTCCTATAGGTTATGAGGGCTTGACCACGCTATGTGACACCCTTGTTGCTGAGGTCCTGGCCTATGTGGGCCTCGTTGCCTGAGGCGCTTCTGACCCTTCCCCTCTAGAGGCACCCTGCCTTCTCTCTCGCCGTTGAGGTTCGTCACTGGAGACATTGAGCTGTCGAACTCGATTTTGCAGAAGGCCATCAGGGTACGCTATGGTCCAATGTTCAGAATACTCGGTTGATAGGCCAGCGTCAACTCTGGTGGGAGGAAAGGTGATGATGTCACCAGAGCCGAAGGTTGTGAACATCAGCCACAACTGACGAAGAACACAGGGATTCCTCTCCTCCCAGACGTCTGTGTATACTCTCTTCATCATTCGCAGGAGGCACCCAAACTACCTAGAAAACCTGGATGGGACATAAGGCTCACAGAAGATCTTCCCATCAATCCAGGCCTCAAGAACCTCGCCTATGATGCTCTAGAAGTACTCCTGCTCCAATGAGCCTTTCCCATCGTCTATCAGCTGACTAGTTGGGGTGGGGAATGGGCTGAAGGCGAAGTTGGCATGGTTACCAATCCTGATCTGTACTCCCTCCTCGTTGAGCGTCATCGCACTACTAGAAATATCACTTATACCCACGGTTTAAAACTGTGGGCTGCAGTGGCGCCGGCATAGCCCTATACCCACCGTTTTTACAAAACCGTGGGGATATCCAATCGAAATTTTGTAATACCCATGGTTTGATTAAACCGTGGGTAAAAATCTATTCCCATGGTTTTCAGAACCATGGGAATAGATTTTCACAACCCAATAACATACCCACGGTTCAATGAACTATGGGTATAGATGATAGCTGGAAAACAAATATACCCACGGTTCAATGAACCGTGGGTATAGATGATTCATGGAAAACTAATATACCCACGGTTCAATGAACCGTGGGCATAGATCCTTCTCCCAGACTAGCAGCTACTACCTGCAGCCTTCGACTTCCAGTGAACCTAGCTACTTCAGCCTCCCTCCTACATCAGTGCACCCAGCTGCTGCAGCCTCCCTCCTGCTTCCAGTGCACACCCAGCTACTGCAGCCTCCCTCCTGCTTCTAGTGCACCCAGCTATTGTCGCCTCCCTCCTGCTTCCAGAGCACCCAGCTGCCCACATCCTTCCTGATTTCAGCTTCCAGTGCACCCATTAAAACAAATCAGAATATAATATCAGTTGGAATTGATACCATGAGGCATATTAGCATGAATGAATAATTATTTAATAGCATTAACCACCTCATTATGAATAATTTCCCAACAAAACATAATGAATTTATTGGATAACCCATCAAGACATTAAATAATATCAATGTTATTATAAAAAAGTGCTACATGAACCTCCTCTTTAAATTTACATGTAAATAGATTCATCAGGATACAATGAAAACTAATATCATAGGCTTCCGGAATAATTTCTCTACTCCCAGGGATCAAAATCAATCCATTATTGAACATGAAGGGAAGGGGTAAAACCCTTCTAGATTGTGAAAACATCAATAATCAATGAATTATGACATGAATGTATTCTAGATAGAGTAAAACCAGATACAAAACATGAATCAGTTCCATCATTAACGAATACAAAGCACCTATCAAGTTTACAAGACATTCTACCATTGAGTGTACGCATATTCCAAGTATAAATACCCCCAGAAATTTGAACGTTAACAATGTTGCATTGAACAATACACATATATAAATCATGAGAGGCCAATCTATGAATATTAATTTCAGTCCTCTCTTCAGGTCACATAGAATCTTCCTCTATTTTACCCTTTTCATTTTATGTTTTCTCTCCACTCCATAGGGATCCTAAATCATCTATATTTGAAACACTACCTCCATGAACAGGTTCCACTACAATATCCTAAAGTATACCACCTAAAGGAATATCCCTGGATGCAAGAGATACCATAGTAATCCTGTAATCTAGGTTAAATTCCCCCTTATTATCATTAACCACTATCATTGTTTAGGATTTTTGAGGACTTCATGCCATCTACATAGGATCTAGATTTTAGTCCTTAAAAAGTGGGTTAACAACCTCTTTAATAGAGGGGGAATTATCCAAGAAGGATTTACCCAATTTAAATATACAATAAGAAAATGAAGGGTCAAAACTATATTGATATGTATATGTGAGAATATACAGAATACACATATCAAACCTGAACTATCTCAAGCAGTACCTGATCATGTCCTTGTTCATGTTCTGTTCGGTTAATTCTATATCACAGCCGTTCTTGTACAGGGAGTCCTGTAAGAAAAATATCACACATCAAATTTACCCTAGAAAACAGACGAACTCAAATTGGGTTGACATTCCAAAAACATCTGATTTGTGATCATTCAGGATCATTTTCATACAAGGGAGAGAGTTGGGGAGACTTACCATCTCTAAGTTGGAGTTCCACATCCTTTGCTGCCTTTGAATGGACTAAATTTGCCTCTATAATTTCATTCAAGGACAAATTCATCATAAATGAAGCTATTACTAGGCCAGTACCTCCCAATTTCTTCCCCATTCAACCAGGCCATGCCCTTCCCCATGGATACCATATCCAATCCAACAGGTTCATTTCCAGGTGGGTGATCCACAACAGCCTGCAGCAGTAAAATTCATCCCCAGAACTTCACTTGAATGTGTATTTGATTCTTAAAAAAGTCAACAATCATAAGTTCTTGACATCAGCTCATGGGATTTAGGTCCTTGCCATGTACCATGTAAGAGGCTGATTGATTTTTACTGAAGTGTGGATCCATTTGACTTTATTATCCCCTTCATTATATATTTTCATGTTCTCACCTTTCATTAAAATCTAGAATGTCAAAGATGGAGAGGTTAGTCATTTCAAACTTTGAATGATGACAACAGAAATATGTGTGTGCACATCAAAAAATCTCACAAAGTTGTAATTAGGTATTAAATACCCCCACATAAATGAATACTAGAAAATTTCATAGTATGGTCACACCCACTAATCATTTTAAACGTACAACGGTCTTTTGTGGCTGTGTTAATATTTATATCTCTATCTGAAGAGGTTTATCAGTACTAGAGAAGATGGTGATGATGGAAAAATAAAAAATTATTCTAAATCAGTACTAGAGTAATAGTCGAACTATATATCTTATATACAATTATCCACACCCAACCATTTTATAAGGCACATTTCAATAGCGTTATCAATACTATTTCCAATGATTCTTGTCCTGAAAGCATAAATCACATTAATGAAATGATAACTATACCATGTGATCATTAATTACAATAGAATACATGTTAATTTTAATCTAGAAAATAAGATGATATAGCAATTTCACCCTTTTCAATGCCATTGATTTTGGAAGATGAAGAATAATCACCTAAAATGGAGAATTAGACCTGAAAATTATAGATTTCATAAATGAAATCAATTAAAATGGAATTGGAAATTATTAAACATTAAATTAATCTAATAGAATTTTGACCATTTCAATGATTGTAATGGATAAAATTTGGTAGCTGGTCTTTCAAATAAGCAGGGTAATAGAAATAGAAATCATATCAAACTTGTGGACCTTCTGATGAATGATCAAATTTTACCAACTAGCCAAGAGATAAGTTTAGTAAGCTAAAATACAGAAAATCCATCTGCTTAAAGAACAGTTTTATCCTTGAATGGAAAAAGCAGAGTTACCTGAGTTGCCTGAGAAATTTGATTCGAAAAGTTTTTGTCAAAAAATATGAGAGTATAATTCCACATACCAATGCTTCAATCACCAGCCAATGATAAACAGTTTCCAATGAATTCAATGAATACTTCAATCTGTTTCCCTTGGTAGAAAAAACATAGAAAAAATGGTTTCCAAAGGGAAAAATACCTGAAGAATCATTGTTGCCCAGACTAATCGGATGGCCCACACAACAAAAGTAGATGTTCTTATATTAATTGATCCATCAACTTCAGTGAAATATTTGTGTACAATCCAAAAGCCCAACCAAGAACCAACCAGACAAGTGGAAACCAGCAAAATTATTGCCAACTGGAGTTAAAAATAACAAACCATCAATGCTAGTATTGTCATTTCAACACCAATTATAGAAGAGCCACCCCCGAAATACATAATTGATAACTTACATACAAGATAGTACATGTCCTTGTTGATTTCTAAGTACATGAGTACAGAATTGAATAAACTTGGCAAATAATGAAGGAGACATGATCCCAGACCTGCCTGAATAAAATTTATATTAATTTTACAGATGAATGGATTAATGAGTTAGGGTGAGGACTGATAAAGGAAGTTGATACCCACAATTGATGAAACCATGCAAACTCCCAGTGAGTTTTTTTGACTAGTGGGAAGCAGTCGCATTCCCTAATAATAAATTTGATCAGTAATAGTGATGAACAAAAAATATTTCAGTTGATTAAAAATTAGAGAGTAGGTTCCTCATAAAGATATAAAACTTCTAAAACTAAATGGAAAAAACATCAGATTCAAAATATCAGTGGGGGTTAAAGATAAACTACCTGAAAAAGAATCATCAATATAACAAGGATGATCCCAATGGTCATTGCACTACTGTAGAAGAAAATAATGGACTTACTCAATGAGGGTTGCAATGCCCACATAAAAATTCTAATTACTAAAAATTCCATGCGATGCATGTTAAATTCTGCACAAATGAAACAACAGCATAAAAAACAACCATCTTCATAATGATTAAAAGGTCATCGACACTTCATACATTAATTTTACCCTCTTCAATGGAAATTCCAATGTTTTTAGTATAAGAACCCAACCCTTGTAAGGCACATTACAATGCCATTGTCAATACTATTTGTAATGATTCTTGACCTAAAATCATAAATCACAATAATGAAATGATAACAATATCATGTGTCCATTAATTACTAGAGTATACATATTAATTTTAATCTTGAAAATAAGATGATATCGCAATTTAACCTTTTTCAATGCCATTGATGTTAGAAGATGAATCAGCATCACCTAAACTGGAGATTTCACCCATATATTGAAAACATTAAACAACCAAACATGAAACTGCATCATATTATGAAAATATGAGTCTGGGGTTAAATTTAATTTTTGAGGATGTACTTGAGTAAAAATAAAACTTGTCATGATGTAAAAAATGGTGTGGTAAAACCATACTTTAGCGACAGTGGATAAGTCGACACTGTCCAGCTCCTCCCCCAGGCCCTCCCCCTCCCCACCTCCCCACCTCCCCCTCACCCTTCTTCCCCACTTCCCAACCCCTCCCCCTCCCTCCCCACTGCCCAGCTCCTCCCCCTCTCCCTCCCTCCCCACTGCCCAGCCCCTCCCCCGCCCCCCTGCCCAGCCCCTCCCCACTGCCCAGCCCCCCCTGCCCAGCCCCTCACCACTGCCCAACCCACCTACCCAACCCCCCTACCCATCCCTTCCCCCTCCCTCCCCCACTAAACATGCTTTTTATTTTGTGTTTAGAGTCTTCCTAAAACACAAAAAACCACAATAAAAAATTAGAGAAAGGAAAGCTGAAAACCACAATCAGCATATGAAACATCTAAATCAGTTAGTCAACTCTGAATATTCATATAACTGTTAGATCACATACCAATCAGTGCCTTTACGTTTAAAGAAAAAGATCAGAAGCAACTAAACCTTCTCAACGCCTTCAATAGATTAGCTCTTCTGCTTCAAAGTGGAGGACACGGTCATACTCGCCTGATGAGCATCTTATGCAAGTCTAGTATATGGAAAAGAGATTCAGTGAATGAAGCCCCCTCCCCTACCATCCCTCCACTGCACCCCCCCCCCCCCCCTCCCAACCCTCCACTACAGACCCCCTCTCAACCCTCCACTGCAGCCCCCCCATCCCAAGCCTCCCCTCCACTACTAAGGCCAAGATTAGATGGCAAGATAATAATAAACTCACCAACCCATAAAAAATATATGACATGTGAATATTACCTAAAGAATTGTCAAATAACACCCCTAATGAAAACATAATCCAAAATTCATTTCATTGGATAAAGAAATTCACATACAAGTAGTCCACCAATACAAAAAAAATTAAAACTCCAACACAAGTCTCTCAGCTAAGACAAAAATGGAGGGGATTAATATCCCCCCCCCCCCATCTCCATCATCGTAATCCCCATGTCCAGCATCATCATCATCAGCAGCAACATCATCGCCAACATCATCACCAACTGCACCATCAGCATCATCATTAGCAATCTCATCACCAACAACAGCATCAGCAACATCCTCGCCAGCTCTATCGCCACCACCGTCATCTCCACTAGGACCCTCATGGGAATCACCCAAGTCATTATGTAAAGAGAGAATTGATTCCATACATGAATGAAAAGTGGAAGCAACCTCTGGTGGTAGTGACAGACTCAAAACTGACACAGCTTTAATGAAATGTTCATTAATTAGCTTACTTTTTTCATGCTCCTCTAATACTATTTTCTTTGTCGCAACTAATTCAACACACGTACTTTCCCACTCAGAGGCCTTATAGGCTTTAGAGGAGTCCGATGATGACCAATACCTAGAGGGGAAAATGTTTTTTCCTGGTCTACAATGGATACTTCCTGGATTCTACACACCTAACACCTGATTCAAATGATCATTTGGCCCTATGTTGTCAGCTTCCTTCTCATCCATGGCCTCAAAGGAACACTGTTGAAATTATAAACATATTAAATTATGAATTTCATATAAATGTTTGAAATATAAATAAAAAAACATACAACTTTGTCTTGTGTTTCTGAATTAACTGAAGTTATGTCTTTTTTTCCTACTATAGAAGAATAATTTGGCACGATGTAAAGGACCTTCAATGCCCAATTTAGCTTTCTGCATATGAGAAATGCACAAATTTGGATTACAACCATATATGATAAATGAAAAAAAATTGGATTGAACGTACTAGAAGCTTCTCATGATCGGGCATTTTAGTGCTCCCCAATGTGTGTAGATATGTCATTTCATCTTTGTTTTTTATGTTTTTCGCTGACACTTCCTAAGAAACAAAAAATAGTACAAGTAATAATAATTAAATTTTATATAAAAACCATTAAAGATGGGTAGTACCTTATACTATTTATTCTTCCAATGTGCGATCATTTTTTGATATTATCTTTTTAGAAAGTCAGGGTTTGTGGGTACACCCTCTAACTCAGTACCCACTCTGCTCCTCCAACCAATATGTAACTCATACTTGTATGACTGCCAATACTCTCCAAGATCCCTCAACCTAGCAGCTTTGGCATCTTCACGTTTAGGAATGTTAAATTGACTCTACAATGAAAATGTTAAGTCATATAAATACATTACTAATATAAATATAAATTTATAAAATTTCCATACCCATATATACCCCCATGCCCTATCCTTGATGTCAGCACTGATATGTCTCCATGAGACCGGTTCCACCAGAACGATGTCATGATATTTGGTTAAAGTATCCATGAAACTTCTACACTCCTTATAATTTTTACCTACCATTTGATTTTGAGGATTGTAATCCACCATAATCAGAGTTTCGTGATTCTAGGCATCCCGCATTCGAGTGTGCCCAAATCGCCTACTAGAAGATCCCACTGAATAAGATAAGAGGTGAAAATAGAAGATTTAAGTGACAATACAATAGGAAAAAAGTGAAATGATATAATTTGAAACATTTATAATAATAAAACCTGATGCAGGCTCTTGAATAGGCTTTGAGGCATCCGTGGACTATGCTGGATCAGCATCCTTCGAAGGAATTATCTATTCCACAGCATGCTCTGGTTGATCTTCATGAACATGAGTGGAAACAGAAGGAACAGACTCAATATATGTAGGATGGATGTTAGGAAAAGGAGGTGGTATAGACATGTCAGAATATGCATATTAGGTCTGGGGATACATGAATGGATATGGAAATTAGGCAGGTGAGAACATCGGTCGAGTCGGCGTGGACATGGAATGGGAAAAAGAGGGTAAATGGGATGATGGTGGTGGAATCTATTGGAACATCCCAGGGGTCTCATTCGGAGGGTGGAAATGTGTGGTAGATGGGATGTCCACTGATGGGTCACTGTGGGGAGTGGTAAGACGGGAGCTCTGCATAGGTCTAGGAGGATCCCTGCTCGGTCCCATACTAGGAAGAGGAAACTCTGGAGTTATATATCCCTAGAAAAATTGATCAAAAATATAAACTTCATATTATATGTAATGCAGAAGATAAATATTAGAATTATTATACTCACTAAAGGCAACTCACGCTCGTGTCTAACAGGATCAACATCAAACAATCTTTTCTTGCGAGCTTCTGTAGTTTTCTTCATAATCTGCATAAGAATGAAATAAATATTTTTTAGCAGCAATTTTTACAAATCATACATACAACTTAGAAGCCAAAATAGAAAAAAATTTCATAATATCTTTCAGTAATGATAATTTACAACCAAGTTATAAAATTTTTAAAACCACATTTTAAACCCAGTTTTCTAAATTGAAATAAATATAATTAAATGAAATGAAACCAAACAATACTAAAACTGACATATCATTCCAAACTAAAACTAAATTAAAGTAATTACATTCATACCAACCTGAGAAACTCATATCAAGGTAAACTGAATGAACTCTGAATATATATGGTTGATTTTATATATTACCCTCCACTACCTCAGGTTCAACATCATCTCTCACAATGGGACCATTTGTGTCATCAAATACAATATTTTGGCTAACACCGATGGGGGTGTCAATGGTGAAAATTTCATCCCCAGCATCATGAAAAATATTTCTTGGGATTACTTCATTAATGACACTGTAATCTGGTTTCATATGATCTTTCACATAAAACACTTGTTTTGCCATTGATGTCAAAATGTATGGTTCATCAGTATGCAGGAATCAACTCATGTCAATAACTCTAAATCCTCAATCATCAATAAATGTACCATGTCACATCATTGAATCAAACCATTTACATTTCATCATAGTGACTCAACCTTGAGAGTAGTAATCCAATAACAATATTTTTTCAACCAGTCCCTAATAATACACATCTTCATATCGAGTTCAACTATCTGATGCACTGGAATAACAATTTGTTCTAGCAGTTAACATTACACCATCATGTTGTGTTATCATTTTCACCTATTTATCATTTGTAACAAATTTATATCCATTGATTATTAAATATTTGCAGTCACGAACGAAATAACTTGGACCAAAAGCCAACGCTCTTAATTCTTGACAAATGAAGTCAGCAAGTAAACACAATACCTATAATACATACTAGTAATATAATTTATCATATATCTATATTTTAAGATATATGATGTAATGGTCATACCTTTGATTTCAACCAAGCTGGGAATTCTTGGCTATGCGTAGCCTATCTCCTTATCAACGGCAAAGACCGATGAACTCTACTTATAATTTGTTTATGTTCTCTACATAAAATGACAATAAAAGTATAAGGTATATGTGATATCATATCATATTATATAACATATATATATTAAAATTACTTAATTGATATAGGCATCGAACATACCATAATTAAACAAGACTGTATGATGTGCCATATTCCACTCTTCAAAGCTCAATGTAACCAATGTTTATGACCCGACAATTCCACCAGTTTGGGGAAGAGATGGAAATGAGGGCTGAATTTCCTCATACTACTCATCTTAATTTCTCATTGGTCGATTATGTCTTGTCCTCTCATCAGACAAATACATTGAACAAAAATCCATACATTCTTGGGCCAACTGACTCTTCACAATGGAACCTTCAGGATAACTCTTATTTTAGACATATGATTTCAAAGTGCACATATTTCTTTCTGTGGGATAAATCCACCGAAAAGCGAATGGTCCCCCAAGAAGTGTCTCAGTTGGAAGATGAACTGTTAAATGAAACATGCAAGTGAAAAGGATGGAGGAAAATGTTTTTCCAACTCACATAGAATTAATGGAGCCTCATGCTGCATTTTTATCAACAATGATTTGGATAACCATTTAGCACAAAGGTCTCTAAAAAATGACACAACTGAATCACTTCCACCCTTACATTATTGGATAGAAATTGCTGAATTTCTATTGGAATCATTTCATGAAAAAGGATGTGATAATCATGAGTTTTTAGGGATTTCAATTTCAAATGTATTTTGTTGAATCGTTTAGATTTGTTGCTGGAATAGCCATCTAGAACCTTGATATTCTCCAATATTTCTAGAAATTGATCTTTCTCTGCCGATGTCATCACATAAGAAGCACAGGGAACTTTCCATTTGTTTTCACTGATACAAATAGGATGTAGTTCTGGTCGAATACCATAATCCAATAAATCCCAATGAGATCGGAAGTCATCTTTGGTCTTCCCCTTAATATTCAAAAGAATTGAAGGAAACATTTCACATATATTTTTCTCAATATGAATTACATCTAAACAATGACATAAAAAATTAGTAGACCAATATGGAAACACAAAAAAAATACTTCTCTTTTTTCCAATTGTAAGTGACTTCAGTATCAGCATTCTTCTTTTTTCGAGATTTCAATTGACCTTTCCCTAATGAAAATCTGAAATCTTTCAATTCATCAAGAACATCACATCCTAACATATGTTGAGGTGGTTCTTCAATGTCAACATTATTATAAAACCTCCAACTATTCGTCCTGTATTGATGATCCATTGGCAAGAATCAGAGATGCCCCATGAAACTAAAACTACGACGATATTTAAGCCTTCTCAATCATGTATTCTTCATACAAACGGGACATGATATATTTCCCTTCGTGCTCTACCTAGACATCATTTCATATGAATGGGAATCATTTATGGTCTATAGAAGGGCATAACACATCTGAAACATATTCTTTTAAGGAGCATCAAATGTCTGCACACCTAAATCCCAAAGCAGTTTCAGCTCTTTTTTTAAAGGCTGCAAGTAAACATCGATATCATTACCAGGATCCAAAGGTCCAGATATCAGTATACTCAAGAAAGTGAAAGGTTTTTTCATACACATCCACGGAGAAAGATTATAAACATGAATAAAAACCGGCCACGTGCTATGAGCAGTAAGAATCTGACCAAACAGATTAAAACCATCACATGATAGGCCCAATCTGACATTACGTACCTCAACTGGAAAATCAGGATGTTGTGCATCAAATGTCCGCCATGCTAATCCATCTGCAGGATGGACCAGCTCATCAATACCTTTAATTCTTTCAATATCTTTCCATCGCATATTGACTGATATTTCTAGAGACATGAATAGATTTTGAAGTCTGGGAATCAATGGAAAGTGCCACATGACTTTTTGTGGCACATGAGATGGTGTTCCATCTGTATTTGTCTTCCATCGAGATGTACCACATTCCTTACAGTCATTACGGTCACCTGTTTCCTACAAATATAAACTGCAATCTTTCAGACAAGCATGGACTTTATTAGTAGCAAATCTTAGCTTCTTAATTAACTTCCATGCCATGTATTGATTTGAGGGAATATTTTCACCATCATGAAGAAAGTACTTTAAAAATGTAATAATATAATCAATGGTGGTATTAGAAATCCCATACATGGTTTTTCCATGATATAACCGCATTAAAAATTTCAACTTGGTCATTTTAGTACATTCTTGATATACTAGCATTCTGGCATCATCCAATAAATTTTTCACTCTCTCAACATCATCAACTTCCACATTTTCCCCATGTGTACTGATATCATTATCTTCTTGCACCGGCATGCTATCTCTATCGGAATGACGCACATATGGAAACCAATCAAATATAAAATTCTCCATGAAACTCCATTCATTTTGTTTATGAACAGTCGAAGATTGACTCATCTCTCCATTATGAAACCAAACATTATAGTTTTCTTGAAATCCAAATTTCGTTAAATGGTAAATAACTTATTCTCATCTTAACCATGGTCTTCTAACACAATTATATCAGGGATATTGTATACAACCTCCATCTGATGCATTGTTAAATGAAAAATCTAGAAAATTCTCCTAATTACTTTGAAACTCGGTTGAAATATGATCGGTACGATACATCCAACTTCTATCCATTCTATAACAAGAAAAAAATTATCATTCAATCAACAATGTAAATCATATTTAAAAAATTAATTACAATCAATTTTATTATTAAATTAATTAAAGCATATTATTATCTAGAAAAACATATTTAATGACAAGAGGATTCCATGATTGAATAAGTAGGAAAAAAGAAAAAAGGTCTAACTTGACATGTAAACTAAAGAAAAAAGTTAAAAAAGACACTCCCAAGTGGTCATTGATGGGGAATAAAAAAGATACATTCAATGTAAAATAATCTATTATAGATATAGAGGCATTATACACATGGGAAGAAAATTTTATTTAAATAATATGAATTTATAATTTTACAGATTATTTGGTAGGGGTTATTTGATGAGAAATAAAACATTCAATGAAAATAAAGCAGTTATAACTTTAATGTTTTGGAATTAATATTGAAAAAATGATTCAAGGTATCCTACAAATTTTGTACAACATGATGCTTACAAGATATAATTTTTATGGATTCTATTGGAACATTGGAATATTTGTTCATATGGAAAAGATATGTTTTTTAAAATAGACATCATGATATACTTAGTAGTATTGAGAATCAATGTTTTGGGGTTTCAACCCCTTTAAAGGAATTAAAGTTAGAAACGTATTGTAAATTCTATATAGAAATCACATAAAATGTTTGATATTCTTGAATATGTCTATAGAACGTGTGACCATCCTATTCATGATGAAAATGATTGCCTCATCAATATACCATCCTAAAAATATTTGAGTTTTAATACTCAAAATAATCCAAAGAAGAATAGAAAAGTGAATGAGAAAGATTTAGTTGTTGAAGTTTCACCCAAAATATCTAAAGGGGAAAGTCCATGGATCTTGGATAGTGGATTTTCTGCTCACATGAGCCTTTTGGGTTTTGAAAAATCTCAAAACAAACCACAAGACCAATTTAGGTATCTCAATGGGTGTATAGGCCATTATGCCTTGGGTTATTCCATAAGGCTATCATCCCCGATTAACTATCTCATGTCATACTACAATGTCATCATTCCCCACTTCCGGACTCCATTAATGCCTCAAGGCCTTCATTCCCTTCCATTTTTTATTCAAGAACCCACCATATTCATCAGGAATCACGTCTCAAATTCTCCCCCTATATAGGATTAATAAATTCATGAAGGATCCACTTTTAACTTTGATACAAGATAGTATAAGTCTACTATCCATACACACATATATATACCCAAGTCATTGTAAGGAAACTTTTTATCTATATAGAGGCATAAACATATCATTTTAAAAGAATTATCATGGTCTGTACACACACACATGAGTATTTCATATCATACATTTTTAAATAATTGTCTTAACATGGTAAGAACTTCTTGTATTCAACATATTGAAGCCCAACATCAATGTTCACCACTTGAATCAATCTCACAGACCAAAGATCCACAGAATCATCCCCAAATAACTACATTAGTATTCAAGGGTTATGATATATGATGAAGAACATGTTATGGGCTGGGATCATTTTAGACCTATCCATCAAGATACTACAAAATCAAGATATCTAGATGAATCTGAGAATGATCAGGAAAAACCATCTTTCCATATTTATTTTCCAGGTAAATCTAGAAAGCATCACATTGGATATCATTGTAAATCATAAACCTGGATAAGAAATCCAAGATCTAGTTCCTTTACAAGGATAATAAATAATATCTAGAAATAATAATAATAACAACAAACAAATTATAAATTTTATTTAAATCTTAAGGATCGATATCTCTATATCAAATATAATTCCTCTATGAAAAGAATTAATTCACAATGAAGTCTCAATAGAGTCCCTTGGTTTGATTACCCTGAGTTTAGGAGGAATAATGACTATATTTAGGGTTTTTTTGTGTCAAAATAATAATTTTCAAATGATTAAATTCTATGTAAATGGTTTGGTTTCTTGGCTTACAAAATCACGCTCTAACACTACCTATTCAAGTCACCTGCATGGTTTAGATACATGGCTTTGTAAACCCTATGACAATCATGATGTTGATTATCTTTAGAGTTACATAGTTACCATGGAATTATTTCCATGTTAGCTCTAAAATTACTCCTACCATATATCACCCACTACTCCTCTCCAATAGGCTTTATAGTTACATTGGGGGACTACACTATTCCCTCTAACCATTATCACCATTAAAGTCTTCTACCCCACCCCCCCCCCCCCAATCTCCCAAAATCTACCCAATACATCACCCAATAAATGTAATAACTCAAATAAACTCTTAATAAAGGCTAAAAATAAGGCATAATGCACCTAGAAAGTGAGTGGTTGTTCCAATATCCCCCTTTAATGACTTGTTGACCTTAATCTATGTCTCTAGAGGTCTAAATCTAACAATAAGGTCTAGTAATACTACACATATGATTCCTTATACCATTTATCTTCTTTAATATGTATGTTATCCGATAAAACCTTAACAAGAGGCTTCATCTTCCTTCATAGTTCCTTTATTCGTCGATCAACAATCCATATTGGACCTTTCTCAAATGAGTCATTTACCCCCAACCCAACATTCTCAATATCAATTACATTTTATGGATAATTATTGAAATTTATAAGTAGGAACGCATGGGAAACATCATATAAAATAGAAAACTAATGAATTTGAGGATACTCAGAGGAGAGGGAGCCGAGAGGGGGGAGTGGGGACGTCGCCCGAGCTAGGGGTAGCGTGGCGAAGGCTGAGATGTTGAGGCAGAGGTGAAGTCCGGGAGGTCCAGGTTGAGAGTGGAGGCGGAGGCCGAGAGGTGGAGCCGAGAGGTGGAGCCGGGAGGTGGATCCGGGAGGCAGAGCCTAGAGGCGGAGCCAGGAGGCAGAGCCCGGAGGTGGATCCGGGAGGTAGGGTTGAAGTGGGGGGAGCACGGCGGAGCTGGGACGCGGAGCCGGGAGGCAGAGCCGGGAGGTAGGTTTGAAGTGGGGGGAGCGCGGTGGAGACGGGACGCAGATCCAGGAGGTTGAACTGGGAGGTAGGGTTGAAGTGGGGGGAGCGCGATGGAGGGTTGAAGTGAGGGAAGTGTGATGGAACCTGATAGTTTGCCCCAATCCATCACCTTGGGCCACCTCAAAGTGTAAGCCCCAATCCATCACCTTGGGCCACCTCAGAGTGTAAGCTCCAATCCATCACCTTGGGTTGCCTCAGAGTGTAATCTGGAATCCATCACCTTGGGTCTCCTTAGAGTGTAAGCCCCAATCCAACACCTTGGGCTGCCTCAGAGTGTAGGCCACAATCCATCACCTTGGGCCGCCTTATAGTGTAAGCCCCAATCCATCACCTTGGGCTTCCTCAGAGTGTAAGCCCCAATCTAATACATTGGGCCACCTCAGAGTGTAAGCCCCAATCTATCACCTTGGGCCACCTCAGAGTGTAACCCCCAATCCATCACCTTGGGCCGCCTTAGTGTGTAAGCCCCAATCCATCCGAACTACAGGGACTTTGATCCATGTCGAATAATGGTACGTAGGAAGCCTCCACAAGGTTCAAGCCCACCACCTGATCATTCCTTCACATCAGGTTCTCCCTCGTCCTGCATGACATTAAACTGTATCCACCTTGGGTTGTCTCAGAGCATAAGCCCCAGTCCATCCCGAACTACGGGGACTTTGATCCATGCTAAGGCATTGTATGTAGGAAGCCTTCATGAGATTCAAGCCCACCATCCATCCATACCCCATGTCCACCTTCACATCGGTTTACCGACACCATGGGTTGTCTCAGAGTGTAATCCCCAGATGCCACCTGAACTATACAGACTTCGATTCCCTATCACGGGGATATGTAGGAAGCCTCCACGAGGCTCAATCCAATCACCCATGACTCATCTTGATCTCTCCCTCAAGCCCACGTGTCTCAGGAAGCTCATGCCCTAACCCAAAGGTTCCACTTCCTCTGGGTACCATCCATGTGTCCATTCTCTTGGGCCGCCTCTTCAGGTGTCCTTTTGTTTCATCAAACTACATGGACATTGATTCCCTACCATGGGGATACGTAGAAGTCTCTTCGAGGATCAATCCGAAGACCATCGTCCATCTTGATTCTTACCCAGGTCACCACATCCCAGTGGGATCATGCCACCTTATTCCCTTACACAAAATTCAGGAAGCTTCCCACGTGCTGGACCCAACATCGGTGTCCCCTCCCGAGGGTTCCTCAGTCTGATCTACTCTTATCTGTGTTCTGATCAGTCTGATCTGTCTCCGCTGAATGTTAAACTTGTGAAATACCCTATGTTAAACATTGAAAGATGAGGAAAACCTCAGATACATGCCTATGGAATAGGATTCGCCATTTTTGATGTGGGATGCCTCAGGCTTCCGCACCCTTGAGAATCCCTATGTTAAGGGATAGAAGACAGACACGTCAATTCCCCAGTATCAAGACACACCAGTGATGCCCAGTGCAACTACTCTCCTAACCGAAGGTTTCTACCCTGACCGGACTCCTTGGATCATCCCAACAGAAGAAGTGTAATTAACTGGTGTCCATGAAGATATGGCGCCGGGAAGAGTTTCATGAACTACATCTTAAATATATGAGGGAGACCCGGACTAGGTTACGGACTCCAAGGAGGAATCCATGGAAGGAAGAACAGACATCCCCTCATCCCATTTCGATCAAGGAGCAGACGTCCCTGAATAAGGAGTGGATGCCACCCGCCTTTGGAAAGCGTGAATGTGGGGTAACAGTAGCAGGTCCTCTACGTGACGGATGCGCGCACCCCGGTGAAAGAGTCAGAAACAATAATTTTACTCATGGGGTTTTAATTGATGTGAAGAATAAGTAATTTTCTAATCATTCTGTTTTAAAACAAAACTCGTACTCCTCAAATAAGCATCATTGTAGATAAAAAAGTTACCAGTTCATGATGTCATGGCAAAAACTAAAGCATTCACTAAATTTCTTTTTGATTCCTAGAAACATTCATCACATTCCCTTATCTATATGAGCCTAATTCTTATTAACATTTACTTGGTTAAAGGGCGTTATAACCATTCATAGTTTCCAACAAACCATTGGTAATAGCCTAATATTCCAAACCATTGGTGCATACCCAACCATTATGAGGACCAATATGTGGGTATCTTGGGAAATACAGGACTCAAAACATGTCATTCTATTTGAAAGGAGACTGAGATGATGAAACAAGACCCGAATTTTTCTCATATATATTATGGTTTAAGACGTGACTTGGAAGGATTTAAGAATGTTGAACTAATGGAGGTAGAGTCACAGTCCAACTCCTCTACCACTAATGTTTTATATCATAAAACTGTGTCTTACAGGGGGTTTTCAAGGAAATATATTTCACTTGGAGCTCATCTGGTCTTGACTCCCTCTGAAACATATGGGATAGCATTGATCCATCTGAATGAATAAAATGCCTCCAATGCAGGAACCTTATAAACAGTGGGAATCACCTTCCTCAACATAGCTATATAATCACTTTCAAGCCCTAGATGAAGCTGTAGTTGGAAATACTAACCAAAAATGGTGGAAGATAGTGACTCCCAAGTGGTAAACTAATTATATTGACTCTAAGAACTAGTTCGATCCAGTTGAAAGTGAAAAAGATGTAGATTCCCTACCAATTTCGGATGGTGAGTAAGATCTTCTGATGACCGATGATGAATTATCTCGCCATATCTTAGTGGAAATAATTGAGAGTATTCATGGTTGAAAACTTTACAACATAAGGTGTATAAAGGGTAAGAAGGGAACTCGTGACTCTGGGAGTCACAAGGTGATTAAGGGGAAGAAATCTAAAGGTAATAAGGACTATTCTTACTTTCCTAAACCCATGGATACAAGGTCTTCCAAAAATGGTGGCTCCAAAAAGGATCTAGAATGTATATCCACTATGATGGATTATGAATATAAGAATAATTTTAATATTCATTATGTAAACCAATTGGCTGAGGGTGATGTATCTATGGAACAAGATAAGGGTGCAGAAAGGTTGGAAGATTCACATCAAATCTAGAGAGACTTTGTGTGCGTTGGTGAATTCAAAATTATTGGTTGTCTCGGACTTCCTCAAATCACCAAAATTGTGGAATTAGACAAATAAAATTGTCTAGAAATCATTCACCACTTGAAATAATCAATGATCAAATGGTTTTTCCATATCAATGCTAAAAATGATGATGTTAATCGAATAGAAGAATAATTCTGGTTGATATCGATTAGGAGAAAAGTTTGTGGATCAAAAAACAATATCAAATATTTTTTGGAGGATTCAATGGAATGTAGATCAATTTGGATGAGTATATCCAGTCTTGGGACAAGATGGCCCATAATTTTGAATCCATTATCAAGGAAGACCCAAATACCAAGGAATATACTTAGCAATGGGTGTAACGACCCAAACATTTATTAATGAAAATTTCTTTTGATCTATTTAAATGTATTATTATGTAAAATGGTTATATAAAACATATGCACATCCTTGGTTTTATGTTTTTTGATTTTAAAATACCATTAAGAATTTTTATAGTTGCTAATATAGTTATTGAACAGTGATCACATGATTAGTATAAATATAAGTCTTTAACAAATCCAATTTTCATAGAAAAAGGAAGTGATGGCCTCATCCAGTAGAATTTTTCCAAATAAATCCCATTTTTTAGAGCTTATAAATTAGTTGGCGTCATTGGGCTTCACTCTTGACCAAGCCCAAGCTGATCTTCAACACGTTAAAGCTTGAACGGAACTGCCTACGGGAGAAGTGGATATTAATAGAGATTACCACCCAAGCAATGTTATTTGAGCCACCCCAAGAGTCTATTACCATCACACACCTTACCCTTAGGTATTATGTGGGTTTTATAAGGGGTTATATAACAAGACCCCAGCACTATGATTGCATGAATTATTTTTGTATAAATAATATACATTCATTTTATTATTGTTACTTTGTAAATGGTTTTTAAAGAACACAAAGTATTTTTTGTTAATATTCAAGTAAGAAATCTATTTTGTTGAATTAATGTATTTTTATATTAAATAATATTTTAATAAAATATTATTACTAAAATACTTTTTAATATATATAAATGATCGTATAATTTTTATGAATACAATTCTAATTTTTATTAAGGTTTGAAAGCACTTTTTTTTCAAAACCGATAAATTTTTAATAAATGTCTGTTTTTATTTTAAAAGTATAATTTCACATATTTAGATAATTATTTATATAAAATTAATATTATTTTTATAATCAGGATGTCTAAATTATCCAACAGTGAATTGTTCATAATTTTCTAAGACAGTCAAATTTTTGGGTAAAAATTAAATACTGTTTAATTATATAATGTGTTTTAAGACATCATAATGAACAAATAGTGATGTAATAAAATAATGTAAATGATATTTTTGTCCAATATATTTTTTAACTTTAAAATAATTTGATTTTAGGATTTTTTGATTTATTTTAAAAATCCTTAGCGGATTCTCCAAGACTTATAAAACATTTTAACATTTTAAAATGATTTCCTTGAGAGTGTGACTCACCTACACGTAATAAAGAATAATATTTTAATAAGTTTGGACATTGGACATATAAAATAATGTTTTATACTCCACTTTTTTCAAAAAACATTGGTTAAAACCATGGCATGGTTTGTGGTTTTTATTAGTTTAATGTGTGGTGTCAAAAACCTAAATAATAAAGAATTATATCTCCTTTCCTATATAAACTCACTCAATATCCCATTATTATTCACTCAAACCATTTGGACGGGAAATTTTCATTTGGCTCACACTCTCTGCATTAGAGTGGTAGCAATAGGTTCACAAGAATGAAGCACATCAAACCCTCTCGCAAAGATTCGTCCCAACCCGCAAAAGCAAAAGAAGCGGGTGTACTTGTGAAGTGATAATCATACAGAATTAAACCCCTACTTGTTCGTTGTTGGTTGATTTTGGTGTGAAAAGGCAGACGTCGATTCATTTTAGACAAACATGTCCTACATCGGAGGAAGTTCTGAGGAAAAAAATCGAAGTCGAGGTTGTTCTTCGTAGTCGAAGGCATTCTTCTTCAGCATTCTTCGTTGGTGGAGCATTCTTGGTTGGGAGCTTTCTCCAACGTTCCTCCTCTCCCCAAATTCCACCCAAAACGAAATGGCAGCCCAATATAATAGATTATAATATCTATTAATTCTTTGTCATAATATTCAAAAAGTTTTAATTGATTAAGGGATATTTGGAACAATTAATGTGGTGTGTTGGCACAATTAAATTGTGGAGGTGTTGAAGAGGCTCCCCCCACATTTATTAAGGAGTTGAGGGTTTGTCCCAATTAAAGGTGGGTTTCAAGGGGGTTTATTCCTGGGTAGTCCTCACCACCATAACCTCTCATGGGAGGTTATGGTTCGGCTGGTCCCCACACCATAACCTCTCATGGGAGGTTATGGTCTGGTGGTCCCCATTTCCAACACCCACATGGGTGTTCGAAATAAAAATAAAAATGTCACACACTTTTATTTTTATTTTATTCATACACAAAAAACCCAAAAACTATCTTTCACTTTTGACCCACCTTCATCGAGGTGAAAGTCTCCTTATGTGAATACCGGCTCTGTGAATTCAATGGTTCCCTCATATTTCAATTCTGAGCACCGGTTCAAAAGTTAGAAAAACCCACTCACACATTTACTAAACGTACCTGAAAAGAATTTCAGAAATTCATTTTGGGCAATCTGGGCCTCAGAATCATGCTCCGTCAATTTTTCCACACTCGTAAAATTCCCATTTATTTTAAAAAACAATTACATGTAAATTCTGGGTCTTTATAGCAAGGTTAACCACTTCTTTGGTGGGCTAAATCCTACTCTATGTAATGCCCTATCGATCCATGACTTCGAGAGCTATAAGTAAATTGTATGATGTTCCCTCAAAGACAAAATGGAGATTGTTGAATCTTAGTGGTATCATGTGGATAAGAAGTGTAAGGTGAACTTTAATTATTGATTTCTACTGGATAAATCCAATAGTTCTAAGAAAATCTATCACCCCACTTACCAAAGGTGCAAAAAGAATCACCCCGGAAATTTCCTGAAGGGGACGAGGAAATGCTTTAGGTGTGGAAGAGAATGGAACTTGGCCAATAAATGCTGACAAGAAAAACCCTTAGTTGTGATATAGGAGATGAATTCTTCATTAGATCCTCGATGCAATGTTCATTTCTTCAACTACAAATAATTAGTTCACTTTGCAAACCAATTCCCAAAGCTAAGGGTTTTAGGAGGAAACAAACAACCTCCAAGGCAGTAAGGGTGAGATTTTTCCATCTCTACCGCTGAAGTGAACCCCAACAATGAAGTAGTGATAGGTATTCTAGTTATTCATTCAATAATAGCTAATATAATTTTTATTTAGGTTCTATGAATTCTTTTATATCATGAAATTTTAGTAGAATAGTCCCAACACCACCACAAATCATCGAAATAAAAAATTTTGTGAGCACAGAAAATGGGGAAATCATTGCATCCCATGAATATAACTCCTCCCCTATCATAATTTGTGGATTGAACTTCTCATTGAACCTCATCATACACTCTATGGTGGATTTTGTGGCAATTCTTGGCATGGATTGTATTTCCTTATATAGAGCCAAAATAAATTTTTTTGAGAGGGAAATCACTCTTCATATGGTGAACCATCCCCCAATTTTGTACAGGTTCAAGGAGGAGGATGTACCTTATTTATCCCAATCATCTCAAGTGTCGATATTACTGCCCTAGGAGAATATGTATCTTGCTCAGATGATTGATTCAAAGGAAGAAACCATCCTTAAAGACATGCCTATTTGATGGAATTCACTAAAGTGATTCCTGAGGAATTGCCTAGTCTTCCACCTAGAAGAGATGTTGAATTCTTGATTGATCTTATACATGGGATATTTCCAATATCCAAGACTCTGTAAATAATAGTTATTGTGGATATTGAGGAGCTGA
Organism: Viscum album; assembly: GCA_963277665.1. Taxonomy (NCBI): domain Eukaryota; kingdom Viridiplantae; phylum Streptophyta; class Magnoliopsida; order Santalales; family Viscaceae; genus Viscum; species Viscum album. The sequence continues at coordinate 1,376,314,379 of OY728147.1, read as the reverse complement.
AGAAACAAATACAGGAGAATATGTATAAATGGTTTATACACCCAAGTTCTTCACCATGGGGTGCACCAGTACTCTTCATCAAGAAGAAGGATGGGTGAATATGCCATTGTATTGATTATTGTGAGCTCAAAAAAATCCCAATAAAGAACAAGTATTCTCAACCCCGAATTGATGACCTATTCGATCAGATATGTTGAGCACAATACTTCTCCAAGGTGGATTTTTGGTTGTGAAATCACTAGGTAAGGGTGAATAAGAAGGATATCCCCAAGACTGCTTTTCATACAAGATATGGGCACTATGAATTCATATTATAGCATTTCAAACTCACTAATGCTCTATAAATATTCATGGACTTTATGAGTATAGTATTTAGGGATTACCTCGGCAAATTTTTCATAGTCTTTATATACAATATTCTTATATACTCCAAAACCAAGAAGAAACATGAAGAGTGTAACGCCCTGATACCAGTTACCCAGAGTCGGTGCATTACTACATAACATTGGAATGATCACAAAAGATCAAGTCTTGAAAGACCAATTAGTTTAGTAGTCTTGGAAACACTAGATATATTCATAAGTCTTACATTACATCATAAAGTAAAATTAACTACAACAACATCTTTTCTTCATATCCCCTCATACTATCCCGGCAGGTCATTCATAAATTGCTTCTTCACACCCTGTGAAAAATAAAACATTGAAAGGGGTGATCTCAGATGCGTAGTAAGGATAACATTATAGCGGAAATGTAACACCCGAGACTTTTATGTTATATCATCAAAGGAATCCTTTTCTACACACAACACTTGCTTGGCTTGCTTTACATGAAATCGCAACCTTCCTCGATAGCTTGCGTCGTACGCAATACCGAGTTTCACTAAACAATGATATGCTAATAAAATATTATTAAAACTAGCCGTTATGAATAGTAATAACCACTTTTTTAAATTTTATAAATTTTATTTTTCAAAATGGACTTCATTTTTGGATTCGGAATATCGAAATTATCCTAGGGTGAAATTTTGGTATTTTTCTGAAAACTTTCAATTTTTGATGAATAGTGAAACCACTAAGTGGTAGTTAAAAAACTGAATTTTTCATAAAACTTAATTTTACCGCTTCTGTGAGTGGAATTTAAAAAATCCGAGAGACACGGTTGATTTCAGTAAGTAAAATGTGGTTCAATGAGATGAAAATAATTTTTGGTGAATAGTAACTTTTTACTTTTATTTACCACGGTTAAAAGTAAGTAGGGTAATTAAGGGTAAAAATGATATTATTATTATCCTAACACATGTACTAATTCTATTGGACAAGTTTAATTCGACCAAAAACAACCTTAGGAACAAAATATGACCATTTAGGCCCACTTGGATTAGATTAGGGCATTTATTATTAATATATTTAAAGAAGGGTTAAAATAGTTAAAATCAATGTTTAATAAGTAAATAATTTTTAATATGGGGTTATACATTAGATAAATTAGACTATAAATATTAATTAGAAAGATAAAAAGATTTAATAAATAATGGTATTTTATTTGTAATTTTTAGACATTAAATAATTTAATTTATTTATGACACAAAGATGATGCAGTAATTATCTTATTAATGAAATATTGACATAACTGATGTTATAAACACCAAAATAAATGTAATTTGAGATTTTTTATGAATTAAACTAATTTTCTAGATTAATATGACATGTTAGTATTGGTTTAATTAACTTTGTTCGAACTAATAATTCTGTTATGATTTTCACAAAAATTAATTACTAAATAGTGTCAAAATTGACATAAAATAGTTTTTAAAACAAATATTATATTAGTAATTGTTATTTTATTCCTAAAAATCTAAGGTTTTGAAAAATGACTTATATAAGGTTATATCTATTAATAATAAACAACTTGGGGTTCGTTTGGCAACTTATAGTAAGTTTATTAACCTTATAGTATAAGAACACAAGAAGACACGGTAAAAGTAAAATTATTTAACATAATGTTAAATCTAAATGATAAGGTTAAAATAGGAACCTAAACTTGTCTAAATTCTATTGGATGAGATTATTTCGACCCATACCCACCTTATCTTCGAAATAAATTAATTTTGAGCTATTTAAAACCGAACTTGACATTATAATAAAATAATATTTTTAGTTTTTCCAAAGGAGCCCCTCTCCTCCCTTATAAAAGGGCACCTCCTCTCCCTCTTCCTCACACCACTTTGAGCCTTCAAAATCGGCCAACCCCTGCCAATTTCTTCTCTAAAATTCCCTAGAAACATCCTAGAGGTTCTGGTCTTCTTCAAAGACCCATTTTAGTGCCCTAAAAGGAGGTCTCAAAGAAGCACTTCAAAGAATAGGTAATGTCCGTTACCGATTCTTTCATCTTTATTTCTTCTTCCACTTCTTCTTCTTTATTTTTTTAATTATGAAGTAATAACATCAGTATCACTAATATACTGATATGTTATTATAAGTATGAAACAACCCTATTTCACCATCTATCCATCCTATGGAAAAAGAAATCACCGCGCGTGCGTACGTACAGAATACCGTCTCCACGCCGTGGTGTAATCTATTTTCCACCACCACCTTACTTGGATTGGTATAATGGTGTAAATAATGACTATATATGACTATTATAAAGTGATAATGATTCTGAAATAGTATACATACACTCCAATACAATTCCACGATCATAGGAACGATATCATCACTCGTGCGTACGTACGGAATACCGTCTCCACGATGTGATGCGACTCGTTCTACATGATCTTCATTTCATAATGATTATATAAATTAATTGAATGAATGAATATGATATATATTACACTAATACCATTTGGGAAATGAGGTATCTATAACCTAAAGAGAATAATAAGAATTTATTCGACAAAACACGCATAAGAACAAAAAGTTATAAACACCCGAATAACAAGTAGCAATGAAATATTACTACTAAGAATCTACGAATATGACCATATATTATATCATAAAAATAAGTATGATTCTGTAATAAGTCAATAACATTATTTAAATGATTATACAGGAGGTTCATACACGTACAAAGCATATCGGACCTAAGGTAAGGGAAATATCACAATCTCATTTTTATTCGAGATTGTTTATAATTTGGTTTTTACTAGGGTGTATTTTATCAACCACATCCATGTTTCCTCAATATGTAATATTATTTCCATCCACCTACAATTGTTTAAATCCAATTTTACCCTTCAGTGATTTGTTAGTAAAGGATATGAAAGGAATCTTTTGTCGTTTTTCGTACGAGGTACTTTTTGACTTTTCCGACAAAAGTACGAAGAATGTTTTTTTAACTTATACGGAATTAATGGATTTTTAAAACATTATTTCCAAGAAGCTTCATTTACAAGTTTTCAGGTTTATTTTTAATCAACTTATTTTAGTTTATAATTGTACGACATGTTAAAAAAGGAAAAGTGTTTTTGAAGCAGAAAGGATATTTTCCTCAAGAATGGAGTTCAAGTGTTTTATCAGAATTATTTTCCATCTAAGATAATATAGGGTTCTGTTTCTATCCCTATTATTACATGGATTTGATTATGTTGTGATGGAAATATTTTTATGAATTCCTTTATATTATATGAATTGTTTTATGATGTCATGTTGTTTAAGAATCCCATTTTTACTACATGGGTTATGCAATGATGTATGATTTATGATTTTGTGGCACACATAAGAATGGTATCATAATGAGATGGGTGGGACCTATATCTCCCTCCAATGCATTTGGTAAAGATTTTATATCTCATGAGATAGACATGGCAGGAAGGTAGGTTATACCGGTTCAGTGAAACAGGACTGAAATGAGGAGTGAAATCGGTTCAGAAATGGACTTTGTCCACTAAGATAGTCTTGGAAATGAGTATTGACTAATAAGAAATGATTCTCTATGATTATGTGTGTATGACAAAAAGTTTCATGTTTTAAGTTATGATTATTGGGATTAAATTTCACTACTATGATTTATCCCATGTTATGAAATTATGATCTCTTTTTCAGGATAAGATTTCCAAAAGTTATGTGCTTATGTATATGATGTGATTGATATTTCTTTTGTTTACCCTTACTGAGCATTTGAGCTCACCATTTTGTATGTTTTATTTCCCCAGGTCAGGAAGATGGTTATTAAGTAGAATATGCCAAAAAGGGACTCTAGATATGATGAAATAAATGGGAGGCAAAGTAGATGCTTTATGAACCAGCTGTTTATGTTTCCCAGTTTCTCAGGACACTATACCTATACGGTCCTTTCTTTGTTTTGTTATATGTTGTAATAAGTGTGCTTCAATTCTGAAGTAATAACAATGTATGTAAAGTATGGGTCGTTATAGTTGGTATCAGAGGAAAGGTATAGTCAACCTTTGGAAACTAGGATGTGAAATCCTTAGTAAGAACCCTAAGGATAAGTCTAAGCATAGAACACAATCTTAGTGTTTTAGAAAGGGCCATGAATAACCTAGGATAAGACCTTAAGTGTGAAATTTTATTCTTGAGTATGTGGTTTTCCTATTATAATTAGTGTTCCTCACACTATTATTCTTGGTTTTAGTCAATGGCTGGAACATGAAGGAACCGTGTTAATGCAGAATGCGACGGGCAATGCAATGATTGTCCCCCTGAGCAACCAAACGTTATGGGAGCTGGAATGAAAAATCTTGTAGCCATGCTCACACAACTTTCTCAAGCTATGAATCATGTAGGACTTCCAAATGAGCAAAGGAAGGAGCAATATTCTGTTGAATCCTTCATGAGACAGCGTCCACCTTCATTCAGCGGGTCTACTGATCCATTAGTTGTTGAACAATGGATTAGTACTACTGAAAAGATATTTTCAGTTCTTCAATGTTCTGAGCATGATAAAGTCATCTTAGCAGTGTATCGTTTGGAAGGTGATGCTGATCAATGGTGGAATATTATTAATAATATGAGGCAAAGGGATGAAATTAAGTCCATGGAATGGGATGAGTTCAAGAACTTATTTTTCAATAAGTACTTCCCTCGTATTCTCCAAACAAAGATAGAGAAAGAGTTTCTTGAACTGAAGCAAAAGGATGATGAATCTATTGGTACCTATGAAGCAAATTTTACAAGACTTGCAAGGTACGCTTCTGGTATTATTATCCAACCTGAGAGTAAGATCGATCGATTCTTTAGTGTCTTAAAACCAAGTCTTCGAAGGGCCTTAGCCATAAGGGACTTCAATAGCTAGGAGGAAATCGTTCGATGTGCTCTCAAAGTTGAGATGGAGATTGGAGTAACCCATCAGTCATATGGGTTTGATAAGAAGAGGAAAATGGAATTCAAAGGAAAATCTAAAGAGCACACTGAAAAGAAGATGAGCTTTCCCTTATGCTCAAATTGTGGAAAGAAACATGGAGGGAGTTGTCTTAAAGGGACAAGTAAATGTTTCAAATGTGGAAAGGAAGGTCATCGGGAATTTGAATGCCGCGATGATGGGAAGAAGATGTATAATGATGCAAACAAAGGAAGGGATACACATAATGAACCTACTACACTTCAATGTTTCCAGTGTAAGGATATGGGACATTATGCCAATAAATGCCCTAATCCAAGGGTTGATGATGATGGTCGACGTCAACAAACTCTTAAGGCTAAAGACAAAGGAAATTCACATGCAATTTCTATCAGCGATGTGGAGTACGATAACGATGTGGTGAAAGGTACACTTACCATCCACTCTAAAGTAGAAAATGTTTTATTTGATTCTGGGTCTACCCACTCCTTTATTTCTGAAGATTTTTCTAAGGGTATCACCTTATTACCTCAAAAATTATATTTTGAGTTAGCTGTGACAACACCTAATGGCACAACAGTCGCATCAAAAGTTTATAATTCTTCTCCGATTGAAGTTTGTGGGAAAGTGCTTCCTGCAAATCTTGTGATCCTTCCTATAGTGGAATTTGATGTGATTCTTGGCATGGATTGGATTTCTCTACATGGATCTCATATCAATTGCCAAAGAAGGGAAGTCACATTTCATATTCTAGATCAATCTATGATCGTCTATCGATGCAAGGATGAACATAACCTTCCAGTGGAAATTTCTTCCATTTTATGGGTATTTATTCCACTAAAAGAAGGTTATTTATCTCAAATGGTTGGTGAGAAACTCATGATTAAGAATATTCCCATTGTATGGGAGTTTGATGATGTCTTCCATAGGAATTACTGGGTCTTCCACCGAATCGTGAAGTTGTGTTTTCAATAGAACTCGTACCGGGTGCTTTGCCTATTTCAAAGACACCTTATAGAATGGCCCCAATTGAGTTGTAGGAATTGAAGAAGCAACTCCAAGAGAATCATGATAAGGGGTTCATACGCCCTAGTGTGTCACCTTGGGGAGCACCTGTTCTGTTTGTTAAGAAGAAAGATGGATCAATGAGACTCTGCATTTATTATCGAGAACTTAACAAGATCACTATCAAGAACAAATATCCTCTCCCGCGCATTGATGACCAATTTGACCAACTACGCGGAGCTCAATACTTTTCCAAGATTGATCTTCGTTCAGGGTATCATCAATTAAGGGTCAAAAGGGAGGATATACCAAAGACGTCTTTCCATACAAGGTATGGACACTATGAATTTATAGTGATGCCGTTTGGTCTTACTAATTCCCCTGCTATCTTCGTGGATCTACTAAATAGAGTCTTTAGAGACTATCTTGATCAGTTTGTGGTAGTCTTTATAGACGATATTCTTGTCTATTCAAAGAGCATGGAAGAACATGAAGATCACTTGAGAATTATATTGAAGACCCTGAGAAAGGAGAAGCTTTATGCCAAATTTACCAAGTGTGAATTTTGGCTTCAAAAAGTTGCATTTTGGGTCACATAATCTGAAAAGAAGGGATATCTGTTGATCCTGCAAAAACAGAGGTTATCGAAAGATAGTCGAGACCAACAACAGTAACCGAGATCCGAAGTTTTCTTGGTTTGGATGGATATTATCGAAGTTTTGTGAAATATTTTTCATGATTATCTAATCCACTCACCAAGTTGACTCCGAAAGGAGTTAAGTTTGTTTGGACGGAGGAATGTGAAGAGAATTTCAAGGAGTTGAAAAGAAGGTTATCCAGTGCACCTGTGCTCACACTGCCTTGTAGTGGAGAAAGGTTTGTGATATACAGTGATGCATCCAAGAAGGGATTGAGGTGTGTTATTATGCAAAATGATATGGTGATAGATTATGCCTCACGATAGTTGAAAATACATGAGAAAAATTACCCAACTCATGATTTGGAGTTAGCTGTGGTAATCTTTGCATTAAATATTTGGAGGCATTACCTTTATGGTGAAAGGTGTGATATTTATACTGATCATAAAAGTTTAAAGTACATTTTCACACAAAAGGAGCTGAATATGCTCCAAAGAAGATGGTTGGAGCTGAATAAGGATTACGACTGCTCAATCCATTACCACCCTGGGAAAGCAAACAAGGTGGCTGATGCATTAAGTCGACAAGACCATGTTAGTTTATCCATGATGAGGATCACAAAAGATCCAATATTTATGGATTTACAAAGGATGGATCTTGGAATTATAATGAAAGGGGAAAAATATTATCTTTTTCAAATGAATGTTCAACCATCTATACATGTGGAGATTAAAGAGGCACATAAAGAAGATGTCGAGTTACAAAATAAGGTGAGAAATGTTCCTGAATTCAACATTGATTGTGATGGGATAATAAAGTTCAGGAATCGGTTTTGTGTTCGTCCCATCCCTGAATTAAAGAAGGAGCTGCTAGATGAGGCTCATAGTACTTCATTCTCTATTCATCCTGGAAGCATGAAGATGTATAGGGACCTGAAAGAGTACTTCTGGTGGGATGGCATGAAAAGAGATGTTGCTGAATATGTCTCTCGATGCTTGGTTTGTCAACAAGTTAAAGCTGAGAGAGAGAAGTCTAAGGGGATGTTACAACCATTACCCATACCCGAATGGAAATGGGAAAACATCACTATGGACTTTGTCACAGGACTTCCTAAAACATCCAAAGGCAATAATGCTATCTGGGTCATAGTTGATCGTCTTACAAAGTCTGCACACTTCATTGCTATTAGAGAGGATTTCTCTCTGGATCATCTTGCCATGATATATGTAAAGGAAGTGGTAAGATTGCATGGAGTACCACTTTCTATTATATCTGATCGGGATCCGAGATTTACCTCGAAGTTCTGGTGAAGTCTTCAGCATACTCTGGATAAAGAGTTGAGTTTCAGCACTGCTTATCATCCTCAGACAGACGGTCAGTCTGAGAGAACAATTCAAACTCTAGAGGATATGTTGAGATCTTGCTCAATGTATTTCAAAGGTGGTTGGGATCAACACCTACCTTTGGTGAAATTTTCTTATAATAATAGCTTTCACTCCAGTATTCAGATGGCTCCTTATGAAGCTCTCTATGGAAAGAAATGCAGGACTCTAACTTGCTGGGACGAAGTTGGGGAAAGAAAGCTATTAGGACCCGATCTCGTTGATGAAATGGCAGAAAAGGTCAGATCTATTCAACAACACATAAAAGCAGCTCAGAGTCGACATAAAAGTTATGTCGACAACTGAAGAAAAGACCTAGAGTTTGAAGTGGGTGATAAAGTGTTCTTACGAATATCTCCCTCGAAGAGGGTTATGAGATTTGGAAAGAAGTGGAAGTTGAGCCCTAGATATATTGGTCCTTTCGAAATACTAGATCGTGTTGGGAAGGTAGCTTACCGATTGGCGCTTCCACCGAATCTCTCTCAAGTTCACAATGTGTTCCATGTATCTCTCCTAAGAAATTACATACCTGATCCTTCACATGTACTCAGCTCAGAAGTTGTACCGCTGGAGCAAGATCTTTCTTATGAAGAACAACCAATAGAGATTCTGGATCGTAGCGAAAAAGTCCTACGAAACAAAACCACTCGATTGGTGAATGTTTTATGGAGGAACCACCAATTAGAAGAAGATACATGGGAGCTTGAGGATATGATGAGGGAGAGGTATCCTCATCTGTTTGTTACAAAGTGACGAATTTCGAGGGATAAATTCATTTTAAGGGGGGTAGAATGTAACACCTGAGACTTTTATGTTATATCATCAAAGGAATCTTTTTCTACACACAACACTTGCTTGACTTGCTTTACATGAAATCGCAACCTTCCTCGATAGCTTGCGTCGTACGCAATACCGAGTTTCACTAAACAATGATATGCTAATAAAATATTATTAAAACTAGCCGTTATGAATAGTAATAACCACTTTTTGAAATTTTATAAATTTTATTTTTCAAAATGGAGTTCATTTTTGGATTCGGAATATCGAAATTATCCTAGGGTGAAATTTTGGTATTTTTCTGAAAACTTTCAATTTTTGATGAATAGTGAAACCACTAAGTGGTAGTTAAAAAAACTGAATTTTTCATAAAACTTAATTTTACCACTTCTGTGAGTGGAATTTTAAAAATCCGAGAGACACAATTGATGTCAGTAAGTAAAATGTGGTTCAATGAGATGAAAATAATTTTTGGTGAATAGTAACTTTTTAATTTTATTTGCCACGGTTAAAAGTAAATAGGGTAATTAAGGGTACAAATGAAATTATTATTACCCTAACACATGTCCTAATTCTATTGAACAAGTTTAATTCGACCAAAAAAACCTTAGGATCAAAATATGACCATTTAGTCCCACTTGGATTAGATTAGGACATTTATTATTAATTTATTTAAAGAAGGGCTAAAATAGTTAAAATCAAAGTTTAATAAGTAAATCATTTTTAATATGGGGTTATACATAAGATTAATTCGACTATAAATATTCATTAGAAAGATAAAACGATTACCTATATAATGGTATTTTATTTTTAATTTTTAGACATTAAATAATTTGGTTTATTTATGACACAAAGATGATGCAGTAATTATCTTATTAATGAAATATTGACATAATTGATGTTATAAACACCAAAATAAATGTAATTTGAGACTTTTTATGAATTAAACTAATTTTCTAGATTAATATGACATGTTAGTATTGTTTTAATTAACTTTTTTCGAACTAATAATTCTTTTATGATTTTCACAAAAAATAATTACTAAATAGTGTCAAAATTGACATAAAATAGTTTTTAAAACAAATATTATATTAGTAATTGTTATCTTATTCCTAAAAATCTAAGGTTCGGCAAAATGACTTAGATAAGGTTATATATATTAATAATAAACAACTTGGGGTTCGTTTGGCTGCTTATAGTAGGTTTATTAACCTTATAGTATAAGAACACAAGAAGACACGGTAAAAGTAAAATTATTTAACTTAATGTTACATCTAAATGATAAGGTTAAAATAGGAACCTAAACATGTCTAAATTATATTGTATGAGAGTATTTAGACCCATCCCCACCTTATCTTCAAAATAAATCAATTTTTAGCTATTTAAAACCGAACATGACTTTATAATAAAATAATATTTTTAGTTTTTCCAAAGGAGCCCCTCTCCTCCCTTATAAAAGGGAACCTCCTCCCCTGCTTCCTCACACCACTTTGAGCCTTCAAGATCGGACCAACCCTGCCAATTTCATCTCTCCACTTCCCTAGAAACATCCTAGAGGTTCTGGTCTTCTTCAAAGACCCATTTTAGTGCCCTAAAAGGAGGTCTCAAAGAAGCACTTCAAAGAAGAGGTAATGTCCGTTACCGATTCTTTCATCTTTATTTCTTCTTCCACTTCTTCTTATTTAGTTGTTTCATTATGAAGTAATAACATCAGTATCACTCATATACTGATATGTTTTTATAAGTATGAAACAACCCTATTTCACCATCTATCCATCCTACGGAAAAAGAAATCACCGCGCGTGCGTACGTACGGAATACCGTCTCCACGCCGTGGTGTAATCTATTTTCCACCACCACCTTACTTGGATTGGTATAATGGTGTAAATAATGACTATATATGACTATTATAAAGTGATACTGATTCTGAAATAGTATACATACACTTCAATACAATTCCACGATCATAGGAATGATATCATCACTCGTGCGTACGTACGGAATACCGTCTCCACGATGTGATGCGACTCGTTCTACATGATCTTCATTTAATAATGATTATATAAATGAATTGAATGAATGAATATGATATATATTACACTAATACCATTCTGGAAATGAGTTATCTATAACCTAAAGAGAAGAATAAGAATTTATTCGACAAAACATGCATAAGAACAAAAAGTTATAAACACGCGAATAACAAGTAGCAATGAAATATTACTAATAAGAAGTTAATAATATGACCATATATGATATCATAAAAATAATTATGATTCTGTAATAAGTCAGTAACATTATTTAAATCATTATACAGGAGGTTCGGACACGTACAAAGCATATCGGACCTAAGGTAAGGGAAATATCACAATCTCATTTTTATTCGAGATTGTTTATACTTTGGTATTTACTGGGGTGTATTTTATCATCCACATCCATGTTTCCTCAATATTTAATATTATTTACATCCAAATATAATTTTTTAAATCCAATTTTACCCTTCGGTGAGTTTTTAGTAAAGGATATGAAAGGAATCTTTTGTCGTTTTTCGTACGAGGTACTTTTTGACTTTTCCGACAAAAGTACGAAGAATGTTTTTTTTAACTTATACGGCATGAATGGATTTTTAAAACATTATTTCCAAGAATATTACTTTACAAGTTTTCAGGTTTATTTTTAATCAACTTCTTTAAGTTTATAATTGTACGACATGTTAAGAAAGGAAAAGTGTTTTTGAAGCAGAAAGGATATTTTCCTCAAGAATGGAGTTCAAGTTTTTTATCAAAATTATTTTCCATCTAAGATAATATAGGGTTCTGTTTCTATCCCTATTATTACATGGATTCGATTATGTTTTGATGAAAATATTTTTATAAATTCCTTTATCTTATATGAATTGTTTTATGATGTCATGTTGTTTAAGAATACCATTTTTACTACATGGGTTATGCAATGATGTATGATTTATGATTTTGTGGCACACATAAGAATGGTATCATTATGAGATGGGTGGGACCTATATCTCCCTCCAATGCATTGGGTAAAGATTTTATATCTCATGAGATATACATGGATGGAATGGTAGGTTATACCGGTTCAGTGAAACAGGACTAAAACGAGGAGTGAACTCGGTTCAGAAATGGACTTTGTCCACTAAGATAGTCTTGGAAATGAATCTTGTCTAATAAGAAATGATTCTCTATTATTATGTGTGTATGACACAAATTTTCATGTTTTAAGTTATGATTATTGGGATTACATTTCACTACTATGATTTATCCCATGTTATGAAATTATGATCTCTTTTGCGGGTTAAGATTTCCAAAAGTTATGTGCTTATGTATATGATGTGATTGATATTTCTTTTGTTTACCCATACTGAGCATTTGAGCTCACCCTTTTGTATGTTTTATTTCCCCAGGTCAGGAATAAGGTTATTAAGTAGAATATGCCAAAAAGGGACTCTAGATATGATGAAATAAATGGGAGGCAAAGTAGATGCTTTATGAACCAGTTGTTTATGTTTCCCAGTTTCTAAAGACACTATACCTATACGGTCCTTTCTTGGTTTTGTTATATGTTGTAATTTGTGTGCTTCAATTCTGAATTAATAACAATGTATGTAAATTATGGGTCGTTATAGGAAACTTTCATATATAAGCATAAACATTTAAGCCAATGTATAGCTAAAACAAAAGCCTTTTAAACTTGAACCTCAACATAATATGGAAAAGATAAAATGATATAATTCCATTTACCTATTCATAAGGATATTTTAATAGTTGAATAACCACATGAAATATCAATAACCACTTTCAAAATGATGAAATGCATAATGCCAGACTATCATAGCCACATAGTCAAGGCCTCGTGCTAATACTAAAAATAAGATTTTGTCAAGGCCTTGTGCCAAGACACTAGTTTGTCTCATGAGACCTACCGATGCATTGAGGAGCTATAGCGGGCGCCACCCCTCACATACTAAGTCCAATGCATTCCTCATATGAAATGTTTTAAACATAATATAAACATTTGTATGAAAAATAGTATACGAAATGTCAATAATTTAACCACAAACCATGAATGGTATAAAAATAGCACATCCATAGTCAAACATAACTCATTCGATACAATATGGAATATTGTATTGTATCAGATTAACCTCAATCGATAAAAATGAAGGTTATTGACATAGATTTAAATAATCATCAAACTATTAAGAGAAATATCCCCCTTTTTCTTTAAAACATTTAAAAGTCACACTATGTGTCAAGAATCCATTTAAAATATATTTTTGAATCAAAGTGTCCCATGAAACTTTGAAACTTTTAAAAGGAATTTTGATTTGAAAACTTTAATTTCCATATAAATAAATCCTTAAAACCATTTTTAAAACATGGACATTAATGAGAATGATTTAGAATAATAAATCTTTAAAACATTTTAAAATGATATTTTAGTTAGGGTTCATAACCAAAAGAGAGACACTTGAATACAAATAATTGAGGTAATAAAAACATTTTAATATCATGAGAATAAAAGTATTTATGATATAATATGTCAAAGTACATTATATATACCATATAAAAGTGATTTGGTGTATAACAACAAAGGAGTCTCAATGGAATGTAAATTGAGATGAAATATCTCATAAAGGTCGTATCCTTAGGTTAAGGATAAATCAATGACATAATTATGTGTGACAAATATAAATACACTCAATGTGATTGGATATTCAGTGTAAAACAATCAAAGGACATTCACACATATTCTAGTAAAAACAACACCAATGAATTCATTGTTCAACTCAACAAATGGAGATTGAGTAAAAGTTACTCTTATCAAGTTCATACCGATGACTTGAGAATTTATCAATGGAGTGATTATGTGTATCAAAAGTATATCCACAGAAAGGGGAGTTGAAATTATGACATAAGCAAATGAAGAGTGATTCCACACATAATCTTGGAGTAAAATAATCAATTAAGTATGCATAAAGCCGAATGAGTGGAAATTGAAATTTCAAATTCCCTTATTGATCTGGTAACTTAAGAGACATAAACCCATAAAAGACGGATCATACAATGATGATGTAAATATCCATGAATTAAAGTATATTTCACAATGAATACAAACATGGGTAGTACACACACCACATGCAATAAATAAGTGGTGAACAATGGAAATCTCACGGAATTAAAAGTGAGATAAGAAACCCCTTACTTTGTACTTTTTCCATGGTGGAGGGTAGTTTAGCCTCCTTTATAATGGTGAAATAATTGTTATTGAATTATACATGAATCATATACATTAATATGATATCATATATGATCTTTTAACAATTCTTTGTTAATAATGTCTTAGTATTATCGTCGTTTCGGGTGTTAACTTACTCGTTTTCTTTTATATGTTTTGTTACATAAGTCATGTTTTTTATGGATAGGTTGTATCCTATTCATATAAAGAATGATATCAAGTCCTTAAACATTATTTTTAATCATAAAATGAGAATTAGACTTGTATGGATACGATGGGGAATGAATCTCATCGCGTTCGTGGAGACGGTAGTTCGTAAGTACGCATGAGCGATAATATCATTATTTTGATATTAAAATCATATATAATTGGATGTTTTATCATATATACAGAATCATTATCATGTTATACTTTTTATTTACATGAATTACACATCATTATTATCGACATCCAAATAATAATGTATTGAATAACAATTACATCACGACGTGGAGACGGTAGGTCGTACGTACGCACGTATGGTGACATGTCATTCAAAGGATGGATATAATACTGAATATGGTTGTACCATATTTATAATAATATCTCATTATATAAAAGATACTGGAGTTATTATTTTAGAATGGAAATAACAAATAAAGAATAAGTTGAAGAAGAAAGGGACTTGAAAGAGGGTTGTGAAAACATTACCTCTTCTTCGGGTTCTTCCTTTTGATTTGATCAAAAGGGCTCCTTAGGTTGGCTTTCTGATCAAACTAAGGCCTCTAGGATGAATTTAGGTGAGTTGATAGAATATTTGGGAAGGGTTTGGCCGATCCAAAATGCTTTGAAGGTGTAAATTAGAGAGGAGGGGGAGTACCCTTTTATAAGAGGGGTGCGGGGAACCTTTGGAAAAGATAGATATATTATTTTATAATAAATTCATATTCAGTTTCTAATGGCTCCAAAGTAGATTATTTAAAGTTTAAGGTGTGGATGGGTATAAATCCTTTCAACCAGTATATTTTAGATAGGTTTGGGTCACTATATTAACCTTATCATTTATATTTAACTCTTAGTTAAAAAGTTTGACATTTATCATATCTCTTTGTATTTTTATATTTTATAGATAATAAACTTACTATATACCTCCAAGAGACCCCCAAGTCATCCATTAATGATAGAAATATCATTATATAAGTCATTTGGACGAACCTTATATTTTTACGAATATAATATCAATTAATAATATAATATATTTTTTAAAAACTCTTTTTTGTCAATTTTTACACTATTGGGTATTTTGTTTTTGAAAATTTTGTAACAGCATTATTACTTAGAAAAAAAAATTATATAACCAATCCTAATATCTCATATTAACCTAGAAATTTTTTGGAATTCATAAAAAGTTTCAAATTACATTTATTTTGATGTTTATAATATCAATTATTTTAATATTTCATGAATGAGGTAATTACTGCATCACCATTGTGTCATTAATAAATTACATTATTTAATGTCTAAAAATTATAAATAAAATACCATTATGTAGGAAATTTTTTTATCTTTCTAATGAATATTTATAATCGAATTTATCTTATTTATAACTCTATATTAAAAATGTTTTAGTTATTAAACATAGATTTTATCTCTTTTAACTCTTCTTTGAATGAAATAATAATAAATGTCCTAATCTAATCCAAGTGGACCTAAATGATAATATTTTATTCCTAAGGTTATTTTTAGTCGAGATAAACTTTTCCAATAGAATTAGTACATGGTTTATGGTATTATTAATATCATTTTTACCATTAATTGCCCTATTTACTTTTAACCATGGTAAATAAAAGTAAAAAGTTACTATTCACAAAAAATTATTTTCATCTCATTGAACCACATTTTACTCCTTGATATTAACCGTGTCTCTCAGATTTTCGAAATTCCACTCACAGAAGTGGTAAAATTAAGTTTTATGTGAATTTCCAAATTCTCCTAGGAGGTGGGTAAAAGACGGTGAAAAGTTCAATACAATTTTTATATATCTAAAATTATTCTAAACTAACTCCAATTAATTACATTGAACTTATATAGGTATTATGTATCTATTTTGACCTTAATTAAATTTAAATAAAATAAATAATTATTTAAATAAAAATTTGGTTTTAAATTATAACTCAGTGTTTTTTCACTATTCATCAAAAATTGAATGTTTTCAGAAAAATATCAAAAATTCACCCTAATCTAATTTCGATATTCTGAATCCAAAAATAAAGTCCATTTTGAAAGATAAAATTTATAAAATTTCAAAAAGTGGGTATTACTATTCATAATGGCTTGTTTGATTGGTTGTGGTGTGTGTTAGAACTCGAAGTTGCGTACAACACATGCTACTGTATTATTCAAAGAGAAGCGTACTGTGGAAGCTTGGGGTGTTTCATTCTCCACTCCTTCAAATAATTTCATCATCAAAATTTTTAAAATTGGGCTTGGGAATATAATGGAAAGTCCTACATCGGAAAAAGATTCAATAAAACTATCACCTTAAAAGAAAGAAATAGGAGTACAAAGGTCACCCAAGATAACTCATACTAAGATTCCATGTAAGAAAACATGGATATGGAAGATAAACTAAGTGTCAAGTTCTTATGGAGAGGGATAGAAAACATTAATAGGAGAATTTTAACAACAAGAAAGCCACAAACTTGTGATGGGACAAATGGTCATTAGTTTCCCAGTAGGAAAAGTATACGGACATCATTTTTTTAAGTTACATTAAATAAAGATGAGGAATTAATTTATAAGATTGACTAAGAAAATAAAGAGATATACTTACTTTTTAAGTATAGTTTCATTCTTTAATGAATTTCCACCACTAACTCATTTTTTTTAAATGATGAGTATTCAGGAAGACTTGGTCACACTGGAAGAGATAGAATAAACATCTATATAATTACATGATCCACGAAGGATAAACTATATATTTAACTTGTCTTTAGAGATTAATCAAAACCAAAACAGTTAGTACAAGATCTGATGATCCCCCAAAAGGATATTCCTTTAGAGAAATAAACACTAATCTTAATTTCTAAAATTAAACCAACAATACCCCAAAGTTAAATAAATACCATTCAATAAACAATTGTCCTTAAAATCCTTAAATATAATCCAAACTAATATTGAAACCGAAAATGTAGAAGAATTTGGTTATGTAGTCTTCCATGTTAAATTGTATCTCCCAATGAAATCAACTACTCTTAAAGTCACATACTTAAAAGTAATTAACCTAATCACATATTCTCTATTATAGGTTAATCATTTCCATAAATAACCCAAATCACTATAAATCCACAATAAAAACATGGATAAAAATCCACCATTACTCCTCAAATGAAATCCCATAGTATTCTTGTTTCCTTGGTCATATAGTGTTCCCAAAAAAGCAAACATCTTCCAAAAATAACATTTATCACATAATCACCATATCATTTTCCTATAATAAGGGTATTCATTTTATAAGACATAAGAACCCAAATCAACTTATTATTGATTAATAAAATCATTTAACTAAAAATAATTAGTCACACTAACCAGGAAATTCACGTAGTCCAGTGGTAGGCGATAAATCCCAATCGCACTTTGGTTGTGGGTTTGATTCCCACTACTTTGTCCGACGCAACGGGTTGTCACACGGTCTTCATGTTGTCCTTTTTCAAAAACTATATTTTATAACATTACCAAAATGAGATGAATTTCTCAAAATAAAAATAACATAATTTTAACGAGAAATGTTATCTCATACCTTGAATTTTCATCCCAAAATATAATAACTTGTAATTTCCTCAAACCCAATGATCATATAAAACCAAATGGTTATTTATAACTATATCTACAAGGGAAAAGATATGTCTTCCTCAAATATCATTCTCACATGGAAAACTGTGGGGTTACAAATACAAGAGAAAATTATTCCAAAGTAATCCCATCAACAAGGAGCACTAATACATTTAAACATTTCTCCAACCATTTATTTCCACATAGCATCTTCTTTGACCAAGAAAATATCCTATAGAATAGGGCATTCACTCGGGTAATGGCCATGTCCCCTACATTTATGGAAAATGACTGTAAATGGATTTTTGGGACCATTCTTATTTTATTCTATAGTACTCTTCATTTTTCCTCACCAATTTTTCACTTTATGTCCTTCTTTCCCGCACGTAATGAATTTATTTTTTCCGTTCATACACTTTTTTGGGTGTCTCCTTCCACATTTCCTACATGATGGAAATTTAGGATTCTTTTCTCTGTGGTCTCCACTGCTGGAGCTCTTATTATTCATCACCTTTCTCTTCATTATTGAGTTTGGGAGTTGGTTAATATATATGTTGTTGATCATATTTTTTGAAAACTGATTTGGGATGAACACGATATCTTTTACGCCTATCAACATTCCATTTTTTTGCTCATTTCCACCACCTTTCCCACCTTGTACATCATTCTCGAAGTTACTATGACTTCCTTGGACTCCAGCCATTGACTAAAACACGAAATAATTGTGTGGGAAACAGTAGTCATAAAATCATTTAGAGACTATCATGACACCATGTTCTCAATTCGAAACATCTTAGGATTCACCAAGGTCATTTATTCTAATCTTATATTAAAATAATTTAAATTCGTTTGTAAATAAAATATAAATTATCCTAAGAATATCCCTCGAGAGTGTCATAACCAAGAGTGCAGTGAGGCCCATGGTCATGCACCCGTTCCCGTTCGAGTCTAGCTCAAAGAGGTATTTTAGGGTTTTTCCCCAAGGTACATTTGTTCCATAGCCACCTCTACCTGGTTATATCCAGACAGTAATGTATTTCTTGGAAAACTCACAAAATCTATACAATACCAAAATTCTAGGAAGTTCTTCTACACTAATCCTCAAATTCTATCTTAGGGCTATGTGCTCTAATCAAAGTTTATCTAAATCTAGTTTCCAAGGTTTGTACTAAACTTCCTCTGATACCAACTGTAACGCCCCGAACCCAGTTACCTAGAGTCAGTGCAATACAACATAACATTGGAATGATCACAAAAGATCAAGTCTCGAAAGACCAATTATTTTAGTAGTCTTAGAAACACTAGATATATTCATAAGTCTTACATTACATCATAAAGTAAAATAAAATACAACAACATCTTGTCTTTATATCCCCTCATACTATCCCTGCAGGTCATTCATAAATTACTTCTTCACACACTGTGGAAAATAAAACATTGAAAGGGGTGAGCTTAGATGCTAATTAAGGATAACAGTATAGCGGAAACTTCCATAAATAAGAATAATAATTTAAGTCAATGTATAACTAAAAAAGCCTTTTAAACTTGAACTTCAGCATAATATGGAAAAGATAAAATTAAATAATTTCATTTACTTATTCACATTGATATTCTACTAGTCCGATAACCACATGCAATATCAATAACCACTTTCATAATGATGGAATGCATAATGCCAGACTATCATAACCACATATTCAAGGCCTCGTGCCAAGATTACAAATAAGATTTTGTTAAGGCCTTGTGCCAAGACACTAGTTTGTCTCATGAGACCTGCCGATGCATTGAGGATCTATAGCAGGCTCCACCCATCACTTACTAAGTCCAATGCATTCCTCATATGAAAAGTTTTAAATATAACGTAAATATTCATATTAAAACTAGCTTACGAAATGTCAATAATTTAACCAAAAACCATAAATGATATAAAAATAGCACATCCACAGTCAAACATAACTCATTTGATACAATATGGAATATTGTATTGTATCATATTAACCTCAATGAATAATAATTAAGGATATTGACATAGATTAAAATATTCATCAAACTATTGAGAGAAATATCCCCCTTTTTCTTGAAAAAATTTAAAGGTCACACTATTTGTCAAGAAGACATTTAAAATAGATTTTTCAATAAAAGTGTCCCATAATAGTTTGAAACTTTTAAAAGGAATTTTTGATTTGAAAACTTTAATTTCCATATAAATAAATCCTTAAAACCATTTTTAAAACATGGAAATTAATGAGAAAGATTTAGAATAATAAATCTTTAAAACATTTTAAAATGATATTTTAGTTACAATTCCTAACCAAAAGAGAGACACTTGAATACAAATAATTGAGGTAACAAAAACATTTTAATATGATGAGAATAAAGGGATTCATGATATACTATGTCAAAGTACATTATATACACCATATAAAAATGATTTGGTGTATAACAACAAAGGAGTCTCAATGAAATGTAAATTGAGATGAAATCTCTCATAAATGTAGTATCCTTAGGTTAAGGATAAATCAATGACATAATTATGTGTGACAAATATAAATGCACTCAATATGATTGGATATTCTGTGTAAAATAATCAAAGGATATTCACACATATTCTTGTAAAAACAACACCGATGAATTGATTGCTTAACTCAACAAATGGAGATT
Source organism: Viscum album (assembly GCA_963277665.1). NCBI lineage: Eukaryota > Viridiplantae > Streptophyta > Magnoliopsida > Santalales > Viscaceae > Viscum > Viscum album. Next base: position 1,376,293,549 of record OY728147.1, on the reverse strand, counting down.
GAGTAAAAATTACACTTATCAAGTTCACACCGATGACTTGAGAATTTTTCAATGGAGTGATTATGTGTATAAAAATTATATCCATGGAAAGGGGAGTGGAAATTATGACATAAGAAAATGAATAGTGATTCCATACATAATCTTGGAGTAAAATAATCAATGAAGTATGCGTAAAGCCAAATGAGTGGAAATTGAAATTTCAAATTCCGTTATTGATTTGGTAACTTACGAAACATACACCCATGAAAGATGGATCATACAATGATGATGTAAATATCCATGAATTAAATTATATTACACAATGAATACAAACATGGCTAGAACACTCACCACATGCAATAAATAAGTGTTGAACAATGGAAATCTCACGGAATTAAAAGTGAGATCAGAAACCCCTTACTTTGTACTTTTTCCTTGGTCTATGGTAGGTTATCCTCCAGTATAATGGTGAAATAATTTTTATTTAATTATACATGAATCATATACATTAATATGATATCATATATGATCTTTTAACATTTCATTGTTAATAATATCTTAGTATTATCGTCGTTTCGGGTGTTAACTTACTCATTTTCTTTTATATGTTTTGTTACATAAGTCGTGTTTGTTATGGATAGGTTGTATATTATCCATATACAGAATGATATCAAGTCTTTAAACATTATTTTTAATCATAAAATGAGAATTAGACTTGTATGGATACGATGAGGAATGAATCTCATCGCGTTTGTGGAGACGGTAGTCCGCACGTACGCACGAGCGATAATATCATTCTTTTGATATTAAAATCATATATAATTGGATGGTATATAATATATACAGAATAATTATCATGTTATACATATTATTTACATGAATTACACATCATTATTATACCCATACAAATAATAATGTATTGAATAACAATTACACCACGACGTGGAGACGGTAGGTCGTACGTACGCACGTATGGTGAAATGTCATTAGAATGATGGATAGAATACTAAATATGGTTGTACCATATTTATAATAATATCACAGTATATAAAATATACTGAAGTTATTATTTTAGAATGGAACTAACAAAGAAAGAAGAAGTTGAAGAAGAAAGGAACTTGAAAAAGGGTTGTGAAAACATTACCTCTTCTTCGGGTTCTTCCTTCTGATTTGATCAAAAGGGATTCTTAGGTTGGATTTATGATCAAACTAAGGCCTCTAGGTTGAAGTGAGGGGAGTTGAGAGAATATTTGGGCTGGTTTTGGTCGATCCAAAAGGCTTTGTAGGTGTCAATTAGAGAGAAGGGGGAGTACCCTTTTATAAGAGGGGTGCAGGGCACCTTTAGAAAAGCTAGAAATATTATTTTATAATAAATTCATATTAGGATTATAATGGCCCCAAAAGTGGATGATTTAATGGTTAAGTTGGGGATGGGTCGAAATCCTTTTAACCAATAGATTTTAGACAGTTTTGGGTCACTATATTAACCTTATCATTTATATTTAACTCTTAGTTAAATAGTTTGACATTTACCATGTATCTTTGTATTTTTATATTATATAGTTAATAAACATACTATATACCTCCAAACGACCCCCAAGTGGTCCGTTAATGATAAACCTATCATTATATAAGTCATTTTGCCAAAACTTATATTTTTAGTAATAGAATATCAATTAATAATATAATATTTTTAAAAAAAACTCTTTTATGTCAATTTTGACACTATTGTGTATTTTGTTTTTGATAAATTCATAACAGCATTATTACTTTGAAAAAAAATTATATAACCAATAATAATATGTAATATTAACCTATAAAATTATTTAAATTCATAAAAAGTCTCAAATTTCATTTATTTTGATATTTATAATATCAATTATTTTAATATTTCATTAATTATGTAATTACTGCATCACCATTGTGTCATAAATAAATTAAATTATTTAATGTTTAAAAATTATAAATAAAATACGATTATGTATTAAATTTATCTATATTTCTAATTAATATTTATAATCAAATTTATATTATGTATAACCTTATATTAAATATGTTTTAGTTATTAAACTTTGATTTTATCTGTTTTAACTCTTCTTTGAATTAAATAATAATAAATGTCCTAATCTATTTCAAGTGGACCAAAAAGATAATATTTTATTCCTAAGGTTTTTTATGGTCGAGATACACTAGTCTAATATAATTAGTAAATGTGTTAGGGTAATATTAATATCATTTTTACCCTTACTTACCCTATTTACTTTTAACCGTGGTAAATAAAAGTAAAAAGTTACTATTCACCAAAAATTATTTTCATCTCATTGAACCAAATTTTACTCCTTGATATTAACCATGTCTCTCAGATTTTAGAAATTCCACTCACAAAAGCAGTAAAATTAAGTTTTATGTGAATTTCTAAATTCTTTTAGGAGGTGGGTAAAAGACGGTGAAAAGTTCAATAACATTTTTACATATCTAAAATTATTCTAAACTAACTCCAATGAATTAAATTGAACTTATATAGGTATTATGTATCTATTTTGGCCTTAATTAAATTTAAATAAAATAAATAATTATTTAAATAAAAATTTGGTTTTAAACAATAACTCGGTGTTTTTTCACTATTCATCAAAAATTGAATGTTTTCAGAAAAATACCAAAAAATCACCCTAAGATAATTTCGATATTCCGAATCAAAAAATGAAGTCCATTTTGAAGGATAAAATTTTTAAAATTTCAAAAAGTGGGTATTACTATTCAAAACAGCTAGTTTGATTGGTTGTGGTGTGTGTTAGAACTCGAAGTTGCGTACAACACACGCTACTATATTATTCAAAGAGAAGTGTACCATGGAAGCTTGGGGTGTTACAAAGAGCATCAAAGAACTATACTAGAGACCTTGTGAAAGGAGAATCTCTATGAAAAGTAAAACAAGTGTGAGTTCTGGTTGAAGGAGGTATCATACTTGGGTCTTATCATCACAAGCAATGGGATATCTATGGATCCCTCCAAGACAGCTGCAATTAACGGATGACTAAGGCCATCATTGTTAATGGATATCCATAGATTCCTGGGTTAATTTGGATATTATCACTGATTTTTGAAAAATCTCTCACGATTTTCCAACCCTCTTACCAAGCTAACTCGGAAGGGAGTAAATTTTTCTTGGAATAATGAATGCAAAGAGAGATTCAAGGAGTTGAAAAGGAGGATTATCACTGCTCTTGTGCTCAAATTACTCACAAGTGGATAAATTTTTTTGGTATTCACTAAAGCTTCTAAGAAAGGCCTTGGATATATGATGATGTAAAATGAAAAATTCATTGCTTATGCTTCAATTCAATTTAAATTTCATGAAAAAAACTATCCAACACGTGATCTTGAGTTGGATATAGTATTTTTAACTTTAAAAATTTTATGACATTACCTCTTTGGGGAGAAGTTTGAAATATATACGGATCACAAAATCCTCATGTATATATTCACACAGAAATAGTTGAACATTCACAAACAAATATGGTTAGAGCTGATCAAAGCCTATGACTAATCAATCCATTACCACCCTAGGAAAGAGAACAAGGTGGAGGATTCTATAAGTAGAAAGGACCCAATTATTCTATCATTGATGAGAATTTAAAAGGATCCAATCTTTTTAGATTTGAGGAATATGGACATGGGAATCATAAAGAAGGGAACATCATAAATCCTTTCACAAATGATTGCTCAACCTTCTCTTTTGGAAAGTTTAAAGGTTTCTCAAAATGATGATGTGGGAATTAAGAAGAAATTGGAAACTATTATAAAATTGAAATCCTCAGAGTTCAATGTTAATAAAGAAGGAATTGTGATATTTGGGATAGGACTGTGTGTTCCATCAAATACGGATTTAAAGAATGATCTTTTGGATGATGCACATAGTTTGAATTTATCCATTCACCCATTAAACACAAACATGTATCGAGATCTCTGAGAGCATTATTGGTGGGATAACATGATAAAGGAGATCACTGAGTATACATCAATGTTCCTGGTATGTCAGCAAGTGAATGCTGAGAGGCAGGAGTCTAAGGGGATGATGCAACCATTACTTATACCAACAAGGAAATGGTAGAACATCAGTTTTGACTTGGTCACCAGACATTCGAATACATCCAAAGTAAACAACGTTATCTAGGTTGCTTTGTATCATCTTACAAATACTCCACACTTCATTTCAATTCGGGGGGATTTCTCATTGGATCAACTGGCATGGATATATATTAGAGAAGTGGTAAGATTGCATGGAGTACCACTATCAATTGTATCTGATCGAGATCCAAGATTCACCTCTAAGTTCTGTAAGATTCTTCAACATTCTGTGAATACTGAGCTAAAAATAAGTATGAATTATCATTCTCAAAATAATGGCCAATCTGAGCGGACTATACCAACATTTGAGGACATGTTGAGAGAAAGTTAAATGGACTTAAAAGGAGAATGATATCAACATCTTCCTTTGGTTGAGCTCTCTAACAATAACAGTTTCCACTCTAGCATCCAAATGGCTACTTATGAATCCCTTTATGGGAAGAGGTGTAAAATACTATCATTTTTATGATGAATTTGGGGAGAGCAAACTCTTAGGTGTAAAAATGTTTGAATAAATTGTGGAGAAAGCTAAGACCATCCAATATCTCATTTAAGGGGCTCAGAGTTGATAAAATATCTATGCTGATAATCATTGATGAGACATAGAGTTTGATGTTAGAGACATGGTATTCCACCGCATATCACTATTAAAGAGAGTTATGAGATTTGGGAAGAAGGGAAAGCTTAGTCCAAGGTACATCAGCCCTTTTCAGGTCCTTTATCACATTGGAGCAGTGGCCTATGGAAGATCACTCCCACCAAACTTATCTCGAATACATGATGTATTCCATGTATAACTCTTAAGTAAGTACATACCTGACCCATCACATGTACTCAGTCAATATTTTGTACCATTGGCGATAACCCACTAATTCAAAATATCCACAAAATATGAGAGGTTGATATCACTTAAAATTATTCACTATTGACATGTTCCTCTAAGGTAGATCTAGTTTCTCTCTCTCTCATGGATTCCAACACCATTTATATCTTTAATTAATTGATCCATCATAGTAAGAAACTACACAGTTCCAATTCTAACCATTCCAGGCTACTGATTTGGAATGATATTTTCTTCTTGGTGAATACCTACTTCAGTTTCCCTATTAACATCCTTAGAAACCCATTTTTTAAGACACGTAGTTTAGATGAAGAAAATTGGTAATCTTAAAATTTTATATCATGGTGAAAATAAATTATAATAACTTAAGGTTACTTACATACACTATCATAACCTCTAAAATTACATAATAATTTCCCATGATACCAACTATAAGGACCCAGCCTTAAACAATATGAAAAGAAACAATTCTTTATATGAGAATTAATTATCTTACATTTCCAAAGATATTTTAGGTTTAAATTTTTATATAATTAGGTAATCACCATTAAAATGAAATATTTTATTATAAAGTGGACATTTCCACTTAGTATCCATTTTTTCACAGCACAAGACTTTTAAGATATACCCAGTTTTCTTTTGAAGATTTATCTTCAAAATTTTAATCTTGAAGTAATCCTTTTTTATAGTCATATATAAAAACCATTGAAAAACATTTTAAAATGTTGTATGATCACAAAACTATTATAAAGGGATCTGTAAAAATAAACAAATAAACATGTTAGTCCATGAAAACTCTTAAAACATTTTACATTTCAAAATAAAGTTGATCTCAAAATAAACATTTTTCTAACCAAGAAATCAACTTCACAAGCCAAACATTTTCATAAAACATTTCATAAGAAATATTAATATAAAAATAAAATAAAATAAATATTTTCACTAATGAAAAACTCATGAAAACATTCTCAGAAATTTGTACATTTCACCCTCAAGAAGTATCATAAACTCTCTTTCAAACCTAAGCACACTAACTTACAATGTGAAACCATAATATTTTCGGTAAAATCACATAAACAGCATAGATAAATATTTTAGTTAACTTTGGAAACCATTTTAATGTCACTCTTATAATAAATCTTTCAAATGGAATAACCTACCTTGTAAATTATAAAAAAAAAATAAGAGAAACCTAACTAGTTAGCTTTATCACCTTACCCAATGCATTGGAGAGCTATATGAGGATCACCCATCATCATGAGATATATTAGGATCAAACATCATTGGGATCCTTACCATGATCAACCTACATTATAAATAATTACCAAGAGTAATAATATAATAATAATATATGAATGATTTCATTTACATCATCGTATTCAAAACAATACTCTTTGCACCCATAAGAAATCATTTACAAATATTAAAAATATACATTCTATTAAAAACATTTTTGAAAATACCCAGAATAAACTTAAATTGGGTTTTTATTTGAAGAAAATATAAAATCTTGCAAATTAATTCAAACATCAAATAACAGTTATGGTGGTGTAATACCATTGATGTTGTATATACTAAAATAGAACATTCCTTCTTCTCTTCTTCCAAAACATTCAATATAAAATTTCAAAAAATATTCCTTTTCAAAACATTCCAAATAAATTCATGTCTGATAAAAAATTCCCTATATAATTCATTTATATCTATGTAAATACATATAAAAATTATTTTTAATAATATGGATTTTAATGAAAAAAATTAGAAAATAGATTTTCGAAACATTTAAAATGAGGTTTTTAAGAAAATGTGTCTCTTAACCCATGTCAGACTCATCATGTACGTTATCTATCTTCGTAAATAATAAACTTATTTAAATTATTTAATTTCCTAAAAAAATTCAAGATTATTATTCCTTTTATTTTATTTTATTTAAATTTTAAATATAATTACTTATCTAATTAAGTTCACATCAGACGTTCTGATGGGGTTTGGATCATATTTCCCAAATTACTTTTCTATGTTGAATATGGTCAAAGTGGTAATTATTACATAATACCTATAATAAAAAACATTTCCTTTTTAAAATTTTAATAAATTAATTGTAATTTTAAAACTAGCCATGAAATATGGTTATGAAAAATAAATTATATTACAACATGGATATGGTATGTCGCATGTGAAAATGACTAACGTTTATTTTTTAAAATGGATAGAAATTTAAGAAATTATATGATATATTTATTTTAAAAATGTTAAATATTTCATGAATATCATATATTTAAATTAAATCTATCTTTGTAGTGATCTACATGAGGAGATGGTTGAAAATGAATTACTTTGGTTCTTGAGGCAATTGTCCACTTCACGCAAAGATGGTGGTTCCATTTCCCATTTTATAGAATAAGAATATGTATATAGGTTATAACATTAACATAAAAAATTATAATGATATTGAAAATATTATTTTTATTATTTCATCAAGTTTGGAGAATGTTTTAAGGAGTTATAAGAATTAAAAAAATTAAATTGATTGGTTAAGAACTGTATCTCTTCTTCATTATAGCTCTTTAGGTTTATACCATTATCCTTACTAGGATTCTTTTAAAATAAAACCAAGGAATCTTTGAAGTGTTAAGGTATTTCATAAAGTTTTTCATGTAGGGATTTTCCAATTTATAGTGCTTGAAATTTTTTAATAATAGAGGATAGTATGTGTTATTTTATAAGTGATAGGGAGGGACACTCTTTGAATTATTTAAACTATTAAATTAATATAAATTATTTTTCATGAAAAAATGGAACTAAATTGATATATATATATATAATATAGAATTATTATGAGTTTAAACACTCTAATAATATAAAAACATTAGAAGTCTAAGAGAGTTTTTACACTTATCTCTTTATATTAACCCCTTATTAACCCTTTTGACGATTACTATGGTATTAATGGTTTTTAAACTATTGGAGCTAATAAAGTTACTATAAAAAGAAAATTGTAAAATAAATGGACCATGGTGGATTATATAAACTATATCACATTCAATTGGATGAATATATGATTTTTATGAATTTTAAATCATTAAATAAAATATTTCTTATTATAAAATATAATTAATGTCCTTTTTTGGAACTATTCATTTACTTTGACTTTAAAGTCATCTGGATAAAAATTAATTTAAAATATAAAACTTTAGAATCTATATAATGTGTTTTATATAGAAATAAATAAATTTAACCATTATAGATCTCCCAAAAAAATCCTACGGATTTTTTAAAATCATTTACTTTATTTTCCAACTACTTAGACAAGTGGTGTGTCGGCATTGCGTAAGAATTTAAGGTAATTATGTTATCACTAAAATATAAAAATAATATATCATAATAAAAATTAATTAATTAAGTTCAGGTTAAACTATTATATTCATTAAATATGTATATGTACTCATATCTACGTCATGATGACCAATTCAATATTTTATTTTTTCTTTTAGAGTCTTGTACAAGCATTTGGATAAGCCACTTATTATATAATGAAACAATTCATATATATAAATTAAAAAAACAAATAATAATTTATATTTATTAAATAATTATATAAAAGACTTTTTAAGACTCAAATTGTATCATTATGGAACCAAATATAACTTTTTTAGTGTTGTACAAGATCTGTGTTGGCAGTCAAAATGATTTTCTCATTTATCGTTAAAAAAATTCAAATTTATATATTTTGAATTTATTTTGTATTATATGTTTATTATAATATGATACAATCTTATTTATATATGTTTAATAATTTTTTATATCTTATTTATTTCCTAGTTATATAATAAGTGATACAATATGTCATAAAACCTATATTTTTTACCATTCATTAAAAATAATTCTTTTTAGAAAAATCTCTAAAATTTAACCGTAAGATAATTTTTATATGATGGTTTCAAAAATGAAGATAATTTTTTCAAATTAAAATTTTAAAATTTAGAAATTAATCTTTTAAATAAAAAATTATAATAGATCAAAAAAAATTAATAACAATAAAAATATTTCCTTTTTTATTGAAAAAGTGCATAATATTCTTATAATGAATGTAACTATATAAAATATAATTGATAAATATTAATAAGATATGAAATTGATTTACTATTAAAATTATCTAGTTTCTTACATTATTCCCCCTTTATAGAAATTGTATCCTAATAATTTTATTCTTTAGATAAACAAGTTGGGATATATTTCCTTTACAACATTTTCAGATTCTGCGGTTGTTTCTTCAAGCAATTTTTTTCCTTAAAAAATTAAATTGGTGAATTACCTTATTCAAAAAAACTTTATCTATAGGTTCAAGAATACTGACTTGTTTTTTATCATAATAATGGTTTTCTTCTAACTATACTACTTCAGGGATCAAAACATGAGATACATTGAACACATATTTTCTTAACAACAAAACATGAAATACTTCATGTACCTAAGATAAACTGAGAGGAAAGTAAACTCAGTAGAAAATGATCCAAATTTTTCCATGATTTCATATGTTAAACTAAACTAAGGACTTATCTTTTTTTTACCAAAATTAATAACACTTTTCTATAGAGATACTTTATGAAAAGAATGATATCTAACCTCAAATAAAAGATGTTTTCTCCAGTTATATGAGTATCATTTTTTCCTACTTTGATTCATCCACATATGTTGCTATATTATCCTCACATTCTCAATAATTTATTCTACCAATTCTAGTCTAAAAAACATTATTTCATCAACTTCATCCCAACAAGTTATTTTCCTACACCTATTTCTATATAATTCCTTAATAGGTTCAATCTATATACTCAAATGAAAACCTTTATTATATGAAAATTAAACTAATGAAATATTTTGATCCCCAATTCCCTTGTAATCTAATGAAAGAATTCAATAAAATATTCTTAAGTCTTAATCCTTCTCTTTAATTCTCTATCATATTTAGTATGAAAAGTTGTATTAAAATTTAATTCATCATCCAATGACTTATGATGAATTTTTGAAAAAATAGAAGTAAACCTGGGATATTAGTCAGATAGAATGGAGAAAATAACTCCATATAACCCAATTATCTTATTAGGATATAGTAATTAAAGCTTATCAAAATAAATATTATCAAAAATATGAATAAAATGCATAGATTTAGTTAATCTATCAATAATAACCCATATCACATTATTACCTAGACATGTCTTTGGAAATACCACCCCGAAATCCACATATATATTTTCCCATTTCCACTATGGAACTTGAAAAGTATGATTAATCCCCTTCTATAATTATCCTTATGCTTTAACCTATTAACAAGTGAAACATTTCATGGTAATGTTCAAAATAACTCTTTTGAAATAATTAAATCCAATATGGAGGACATGTAACTTGGATTCCTTCACCTTACTATAACCTTCATATATATTGGAAAATTTCTCCAATATAGAATTTACATTTATGTAGTTCAAAAAATTTATATAAATATAATCTAATAGACATCCAGATAAATCATTTTGATCATTGGCATCATCATATATACATTTCTTGTCAGCTTCAATCATGGACTTCCCTATCACAACAATAAATTCCATCTCATGTAAAGTGGTAGAAATAACTTCCATCTTAAGATATCAAAGATATAAAATCATATTGTTCTTCCATTTTTGGTAGTTTCATATATCAAATAGAGGAATTACTTTACTATTTACATAATTATTTATCTAAAATAATTTATGATGATATATTTAACCACTAGAACCTCAATTTAATACCACATGTTATACCTCAAGACTCCCTAAGAGAGAAAGGGTGAATCAGGGTGTCAAATTTTTCTTTCAATTTAAAGGATCATATCCTTATGTTGATAGGAACTCATTAAAATAATCTTAAATAACATTCATTTAAAAAACACACAAAATCAAAATTTTAATGGTTGTAGTGATTTTACATAGTTCCCCACTAAGAACTAATCCAAGTAACATCAGCTAATGATGTGTTATTTATAACAAAATCCATTAATCTTTAATAGATTTTTTTATAATAATATTTTTCCGTGATCTCTCCCTTCTAGTAATAATTACTTTACAATGAGTCTAGAGATAACACATTTCCTACCTTGGATCACTTTTATCAACTCCTCCTTGCACACTTATCTAGATGAATCAGGACTAAATTTATCAAATTGAAGTTAACTTTTACATTTTTAGAATATTATAATTTTATATTCCATATAACATCCTCAATTTTATGATCCAATAAACTCATCAGTCTCCAAAAATACCTACCTATGATCTTCATGTCAAAAAAACCAACCTGGATATTCTTTACTTGAATTAACCACATGAAACTCAGTTCACCATGCACTCAACCTCAAAAACCATAGAAAACACTTCTTAGACCATACTTTACACTTTTCAAACCTCCTATAAAATATCCCTCTATGTTATAAAAATCTTCTTCTTAAGTATCCAAACATCTTTGATAAACCTAGAACTTGATTACCAATAAACAAAACATATACACCAAACATATACCCAAATCACCTAAGTTCAAAAACTATAGGTTTTTATTGATATACCTTCTCATATAAATATATACTAAAGTTAAACCATTATTTTTAGGTGTTAACCATGTTGTGGTATGTGTTGTTATTTCTACCTATTAACAGGTATCGAGATCAGTAGAAACAAAATGTGATCATTTTTTTAGAGTTTTAAATTTCTATAATTATTTTTAAATGTTAGACAATTGATGGAATAATTAAACTATAAATTCTAGAGAGTAATGAATTTTTGAATATTTTTTGAAATGTTTCGGTTATAGATAATTGAATTTAATAAGTTTAAAGTTCTATGAAGTTCATTTATAGGTTATATAAAGTGTTTTAATCCTTGTATAATGTATGATTACAATATCTAATTTAAAATGTATGTGAGAATCTAAATACAAATCTCTAATTTTTTATTTATCATTTACCAATGGTTCTATAAGAGTGTGAGAAAGATTAAATCTTTCCTAACTATTAGGAGATTAATACAACACATAGATTACCATTGAAGTAGGGATATTTTTTTCTAGTGATCTTTATTAAACTTTTATGAATATGGAGTAAAGTATTGTATATAAAAAATGGTATTTTCTTTATTTATGCCTTATTAAATTAAAATAAATGGTTGTATGTTTTCGAAAATATCTTTTAGTTTTCTTATTTTATTATATATGGATAAGGGTTTCCCATACTAAACCACAATAGTGGTATCATAGAACATCCATTACATTTCTATAAATGTTTAAATACATGAATAATATATTAAAATGGATTTCTTTAACCATAACACATTTTATGAAGAGAAATAAAGTTTATGAAGATTCTCAAAACCATTATTCTATGAAAAATTAGGCATGGTATATAAAAATTATAAAACTATATCATGGTTTACGAAAATTGATCATGTAAAATATTTCCTAAAAATATATCATTACAGAAATATAATTTTTCGTGACATATTTTTAACAAAAATGTCCATGGTTCATATTGTAATATAATTATAATAATGAAAACTATAGTATAGCTGAGAAAAAAATATCATGGTTTTAAAAGTATTAATTTTAAAAGATATTCACAAAATGACTTCTCCTAATAAGAATATAATATTTCATTTTTAAGTAGTTAGTTTAATGATATAGATCAAGTCACCTAGTTGAAACCTAAGAAAGGACACTATAATACCTAAGGTGAACCTCCCCATATGACAGAGGATTCTTATTAGTATTCAATGATTAAATAAATCATGGGGAGACTCCTCTCTCAAAAAATAAATCCCAAGGGTCATGCCCAAGACTATAGAAAATTAGGAATAACATTACTATATAACAAATATCCCAAAAACCAATAGACTATAAATAGGGATCCAATAGGTCCCCCATAAAATAGAATACAAAGAAGTAAAATAGTTTATGTGATACATCAAAATGTAATGAAGCAGTAATAGTATATATACATAACCTTCATCATAATATAAATTAACATTAACATATTGGATGGTACATGGTCAATAAAAAACAAGAGGGAAACAGCAATAATGGTCGTTCACCCAACTCACATAATAATATCTAATAAATACTCATCCTTCACAACCTACTTGACCAAAGCCACACATCTAAATCCCAGACATTCATGTGCCTAAGAAAAAACATGAAGGTCTACCCACGTACATTAGAACTCATTCCATGTACGAGGGTGGGGTTGAATCCAGTGGCCCAATATGATTCCCCCACTATCCTAAAAAATATTGAGTGTTATTATAATCAATTGGATGGTCATGAAATACATATATAAGAGTGTGGGTGATGATCATGAAACTATCCCACCCACAAACATAGCACACAATTCATATAAAAGCATACCCATCATGTTATAGTGTGCTAAATATACCACCATGATACATGACCCTACCAATTTTCACCAATGATAGTAGAATAGGGTCACCTCATAAAAAATAGATATCAAGGGCAAAACCTATGACTTTATACTCAATTAATGGTCCCACATCAATTCCTTATCCACACCACCTCATTATTATTTGATTGCATATCAATTCCCCATCAATTTATTCAATCATCCCCTCTCACTCACGGAAGGTTGCACATCAAGTACCCCAAATATCCCCTCTCATAAAGGGAGGTGTAACACATATATTTCTTGTGGAATAGTTTTTTCAAATTAATTTAATCATTTTGAAATTTATTGTTATAGACAAAACCGATTGTGTCTTCCATTACACGCAAAAATGATTATAAATAAAACATGACATATTATTAAAAAATTATTATTTAATATAAAATTTATCACCAAGCTATTGGAATGGAGGGTATAAATAAGATTAAGTAAATTATAAAAATATATGGTTTACACAGAATTATGTAATGAATTATTTTGTGAATAATTAATTAGAAATGAAAATAAAAACCATTTGAAAACAAATGAAATATTTTTTTGAAAACTATTTTTATGAACACAAATGCAATTTACCTAAATAAAACAAACAAGTCACTATTAGTGAATTATTTTAATAAAATATATCTACTATATTTTATGTCAAATTTTTAATATTCATCTTATATTTTTTTATAAAATTGTTAATAATAAAACCAATTTTACACATAAAAACCTTACATACTGCGCTTAAGGTTAAAATGGGTTTATTGGGGGTTAAACTAAAATGATAAGGGATAAAATTGACTCAAAACCTTTCAAAAGCCCATTTTATGGCCATATGATGAATTTATATCTTATAATTAAGATAATGGACAATTTTAGTACTTTCCTATTTGAAAAATGTGGGTACACATTTTTCTTTCCAAAAATTACAAGTGTGTCACTCACATCACTTATAAAAGAATGCTCACTATTTTATCCTATTTAGACTTCAAAACCAATTTGTTTTAGAAAATAAATGAACAAATAAATTACTTAATTCTATCCAATAATCCTAGAATAATTGTTTTTGTTATAAATCCAACCTAAGAATCCTTTTTTGTGAAATCTAAAATATGTTTTCTGAAGAATAGGTAATGTCCCTAATCGAGCGTTCTATTTTATTTATCCATCCACATACTTTAATTATCATTAAACCATGACTATATAATATCTCAGTATATTCCATATACTTATATTTTATTATTTTAATTACATAACCTAAATCCTTCTCCTCTTTAATCAAATGGGATATGAAATCATCATTCATGTATACAGCGAACTACCGCCTCGCGAACTGATGTTATTAATCTTCCATCACCACCTATCAGATCTGAATATTATGATAGATTTATTACTTATATATTATATTTATGAAATTATTATTCTTCTTGAATCATGATATTTCATATTTCTTCTTACTTTCCATTCTATGAGAACACGATAATATTGTTCATGGGTACGGTGAACTACCACCTCGCGAAGTGATGTTATTCGTTCTTCACATACGCTTTACATGAAAGATAATAAGGAAAGGATTAAATAAAAACATGTCATATATATAAAATAAAAAATATTCTTCAAAGTTAATATATTAATTAACTTTATTTCATTTTATCTATCGAGAAAATAGAAATAACATTCATGCATAGGTACAACCAACTGTCTCCAAGAATGGTGAATTTAATTTTTTATCTATAGAATTTATAGATTACTATAAATAAATATATATGGAATATATATTATATTTATATCATTCTTAATATTCTGAATATAATTTATCAATTATAAAATTAAGAGGACCAAAAATACAGAATCAAAACATACAAGAAAAACAAAACTGTTATTACCTGAAACATGACTTTAATATAGTAGTGTTAATAAAATGGTAATAAAGGGTTATAAGTAAATTAAACATGGTATGATATATATAATTAAGGTTATTTAATATATTTATAATAAACTTATATTTATTATACAAGAGTGTTTAATGTGTATGAAAGAATTGAAACTTATAGTAAGGCATTTTCGTCTCACGTTTATTTTCTATGTGACATGATCCATATTAACCATGTGTTCATTTTATGTGGGGTATATAATACCCGTGAATATATTTTATAATTATTATCATGAAAATTTTTGGTATTTACATATCCATTATCGGATCTCTCCTTCATTGGGTTTATAGTTTAAAAGTTACTAAAGTCGCAATGGATTTTTTTTAATTTTCCTTCTATGATATATTTGGCATGTTATAAATCTATCTTATTTTATGAGATATATTTAAAGACCCTTTTACATGTAATTTCATGAATTTATTAATTATCATGATATATAATTTAATTTTATTCTTTCATGGGGATTGAAATTCAATGTTACCAAAGTGGTAATTGTTTTAGGATTCAATTTAATAGTTCATTGGAATTTTTTATGTTTATACTTATGATAATGAATTACTATCATCCTTATATCAATAAACTCTTGAATTTTATTATAATATGGTTATTTAGTGATAATATATGTTTTCCCTTCATTTTACTCTCTTTATGTACTCAATATTCTAAAAGAATTGTTTTTAATAAAACTGACATTATTTTTTTGGTTGAAAAATTCCTTTTCTTCCAAAATAATATTTTCTAAAAAAATCAAATTTTTTTTAACATTACATAAATTATTTATTAATGAAATTTTTATACATCTATTTATTTTTTTAATATTTTCAAATTAATAGTCCTACCGTTTTTCAAACAATTATCATTTGGATTTTACTGAAAATGTGTACGGACTCTTTATTTTAAAGTGTACAGTATAAATGGTGCTTTCCACCATCATGAACAATATTTGTTTTAAAGATTCCTTTATGATTTTCCAAGTTTGTTTTAAAATAAAAAGTATTTTGAAAAAATTATATGTTTTAATAATCTTTTTTAAAATTTAAAAGGTAATTTTCCTCATGAAATTTTTTAAAATATTTTTAAGGTTTTCTTTATAAGTTTCCAAGATTATTTTTAAATAAAAGTATTTTGAAAAAAATTTATGTTTTAAAAAGTGATTTTTTTAGTGTAAATGATATATTCCTTAAAAAAATTTCCCCATGATCTTTTAAAACCATTTTTTATATAATATGTGTAAGAACTCGGTTCTTATTTTTGAGGTACGAGTTTCTTATTTTCTCTTTTCCTTAAGTGTTTTTGAGAAAATAAGAAAAATGCTGAAAAATCCTAAATTTTGGGACTACACGCCATGTACTTTTCCACATGTCGTGTACTTTGGCCGTGTGGGATGAGTACATAGGGTGTGTAGCCATGTGGGCGATGAATGGTGTAAAAACCAACTACACGCCGGGTAGTGGATATTTACACGCCGTGCAGTCAGTCGGTAGGCAAATAGTAAGGTGGTGGAAGTAGCCACCAGCTGAGCAGCAATACACGCCGTGTAAGCAGAAATACATGTCGTGTAATCATGTCGACGAATGAACAGTGTGGCGGTGCTTCCAAAGGAACAGTTAAATGAGAAAAGTACACGTTGTGTAGTCAGTAATACACGCTGTGTAGTTTGTTTTTTCCACTTAAAATGGGAAGTAGCCAACTTTGTTCACATGATTGGATTAGAACACTGGAGGAGAGCTTGGGGGATGGCCAGAGCTTCGGAGATCAGTTGATTGCGCACCAAGAATCTGTTTCCGCTTCTGTTGATCACGTTGGAACCGCACGGTTAAGCCCTCTCATCTCCTGGATTAGTTCTTACCAATTCTTTCTTGAGGGAAGGTTATTCAAGTTTGAAAGAGGTTTTCTTTCACTAAAGATCTACGTCATTCTTGGATGATTCGAGTATCATCGTTCGCTTATACCGATCAAGGGCGATCAAGGTAGGTGGCTTAGTGTTTATTTCCAACTATTGTGTGTTTGTGTGTATTTTTGTGCTACAAACCCATGTTGGGGTGTCGTGTGGCTAAGGCCTTGGCTGTTTAAATACCTAGAATCATATAGGTAATTAATGTGATAATAAACTGTTGTTTGGGATCGCTTCTTGGATCCAGGACCACCCCAGGGGTGCGTTCCTCTGTTAGCCGTTAGGCCCGGATACTCGAGGGTATTCCATGTTTACTTTATGCATTACATTTTCCTTGAGATGAATTGTAAATAATTGCATGTTTAAATGTTGGTCATGGCCGGGTTACTTTATAGCCCAAGGGTGTGGTTACTTTTTTAGCCTAAGGGCAGTGATATATTAGCCTGAGGGCAGTGTCATATTTCGCCTGAGGGAAACTTCTTCCATGCCTGAGGGCTATAGATTTTGTGCTTGACGGAGACACTTCGTACGCCTGAGGGAAACACTTGATAGCCTGAGGACAAGCTTGAGGGCATGGTTTTACTATATTATCCTGAGGGAAAGATTCTGATTGGCCTGAGGTCTTGGTTTTAATGAGCACAGAATGTTATTAAATCGAATGGTTACATGAATAATAAAATGGCAAAGAAACCGGTAGTGATAGTTACTTTTATGTACTTACTGGTTTACTGCATTTACTACTATACACTGTTTTTTCATATTTTCACACAGTTGGACATGGGCCTTTGGTGGGTGCCTACTGAGAATTATTTCTCACACCCTGTGTGGGTCATGTCTTCGGCCCAAATAGATTACATTTCTGTAGGTGTGGATAAGGGCAAGGGTCCCTATACAGGTACTTGATTGCTGCTGAGGAGTAGGGGAGCATGGGACTGGGCTTAGGCTTGCGATGCTACCAACTATTTTTTTTTGTTTTTCTGTACTCTTTATTGTACTATCCTGTAATGTTGTGTAACATGTTCTGGCTGTTTTCTTAGAACTTGAGGCATGTTGCATCATTATATATCATTGTTGGTTATATTTTACTATAGTTGTGTATGTATGGTTTATTGCTTCCGTTGTTGTTGAATGTTTTGATTATTCCGATGCACTACACTTTGAAAAATGAGGGAATAGTTTCCCCACTATCAGACCTGGGCCCTCACTGCTAGTCGGCAGCCTCTGGAGTTTGGGAAAATGCGCTTGAGGTCATGTGACCAACCGGGTTCGGGGCACCCATGGAGTGGTACCCGGATTTGGGACGTTACAAAGTGGTATCAGAGGAGTTCTTTTCTTTAACATACTATTTGGAGCCTTAGTCATGGATAGGACACAAACGGTATATGGTAATAAGTTGTGCCCGATAGTAGCTAACCCGTGTACAGGAAAAAGCCAGTCTACCTCGTATTTTTGCAATTCTTCTGATTTTTCAAATTTTACAGTTGATTTATTTTCACCGTTGGGTGACGCACTTGTGATTGTGCTGTTTATATTTTTTCCATGGGTTCTATTTAGTTTCAACCTAATAATATGAGGGTATTCCATCTCATGCATCATTTAGGCACATGCTAGGAATCACATGCCATGCACAATTTTCTTAGCCATGTAGGTGCATTAGAAATTGCATTTTGTTGTGATAGTTGTTTTGCTAGAAAAGCATGTTGTTGTGATAGCTACTTGATAAATACCTACTATGTGATAGGGTATCTTGGTATGAGTATGTTGATAGAATGGATGCCATACTTTGGTTTTTGGGGAGTATGGGGCCCCATTGACCAGAATTTGGTGGACCATTAACTATTTTTTTGTTATAACACATATAAGATGCCAAAATTTTATTTGTGGAGAGTATGAGCCCTCATGGATCAAAATTTGGAACTTAGGAGTTGTTTTTCAGTATTTTCTGGGCTGCGGAGGAGTAGTATCTAAGCCTTACTATCCGGAAAACCAGGATACATGCCGTGTCGTTCCTCGGACACACGCTGTGTGATCTTCTGTTCTGGAAGAAAATGAAAACTTTTTAAGTACATGTCGTGTACCCTAAGTTCACGCCATGTAGCCGCTTTTCGTGTCAAGGACCATGTGGGCAGGGACACGAGAAAGGGAAATACTTGGGGAAAACATGCTATGTACTAGATGTACACGCCGTGTAGTGTTGACCCCGAGTCCGCCCATGTAACTAACAACACGGACAGAGGAGACCTTAAGACATACACGTTGTGTCCAGTATGGAACACGGCATGTAATCTGACCCAGGATCCGGCCGTGTAACTAACAACACGGGTCAATGAAATCCTTCCGTGTACACATCTTGTGTATATGGAACACGTCGTGTAGTTTGAGTCGTGTATCAGGCCATGTAACTAACAACACGGGTCGGTGGAGCTCGTCTATTACACATCGTGTACCCGTGGGACATGCTGTGTAGTCTTTTCCGAGGATAGATTGTGTGGTTTTAGCCGTGTGGCTCAGAAATGGGGTGGTGTACACGTCATGTGCGTGTGTAACACGCCGTTTAGTAACAAGAAGAGTAGTCGGATGTGTCACAAATGACACGGGAAGTTGGAAAATTAAACCATACACACCATGTAGATTATATACACGCCGTGTAGTTTTGTTCAACGGGAGTCGTGCAGCTTAGTCGTGTAGAATGACCTGGGTAGGGGAAGAGAAGTCAGGTACACGCCGTGTAGTCAATATACACTCCGTGTAGTCTTGTTTTGCAAATATTGAATGCCTTCTTCCTCCTGTTCCCCTTTTTGTCCCTTCGTTTACAGACTGTGATAATCTTGATCTAAGGTGTACGTTTGACCTTGTAGATTTGTGGCGCCGAGATGACCACGCGTTGTTCTCCAGGAGAGAGGCAATGATTATAATCCAGAGATGGTAGGCCATGGGCTACCAGTGGATCCTCCAGTAGATCCAGATGCGGCGCCAGCCGTTATACTGGACACAGGCGCGGAGGCGTAGTTTCATGAAGGCTTTATGCGGTTCATGTAGACCTTTCAGGAAGCACCACCGGTTGCCACATCTATGGCAGAGCTGACATGTATCTTCCAGTAGCAGCATCCGCCTATGTTTTCAGGGGATGGAAGACCACAGGATGCAGAGTCTTGGCTGGGGTCGATGCAGACTATCTTCGAGCATCTTGAGTGCATCCAGGGCGGAGGGTCAAGCTCGCGACTTATATGCTGTGTGATTCCGCCAAGAGGTGATGGTACATTACCACCCAGTCAGATAATCATAGAGACATGGCGTGGGAAGATTTTCAGGCAGTATTTTATGACTTCTTCATTCCAGAGACGCTGAGGGAAGATATAGCTCAAGAGTTCATGAATCTACTGCAGGGAGCTATGTCAATGATGGACTATTCTAGCCGTTTATTCGAGCTTCAGCGTTTTGCACCCGTTCTGGTGGGTGATGAGACGTTGAGAGCTAGATGCTTTAGGGATGGCCTTCGATATGACATCTGAGCACTGGTGAATGTTTTCAAGTTGCCTTTAGTACATGATATTGTGAACCAGGTGCTGATTACAGAGAGGAACCTATAGTAAGCTAGTGGTGTAGGCCAGGGTGGTTTGGCACCAGTTTCTGGTACTATTTCTGTCGGTAAGAGGAAGCGACGGATAGATTTCCCTCATGGTGGTAGTACCATCCAGGTAGTTTCTTCAGGTGGCCCGGTCAGGTGCTATCAGTGTAGTAAAGAGGGGAACAAGAGACCGCAGTGTCTACGAGACCCAATGGAATGCTGAGCTTGTAGAAAGATGGTTTATCTACAGCGCTTTTGTAGTGAGTTTATACCAGTGGCTAGTGACAGGGGTTCTATACAGACTCTGCATGCGAGAGCAGGACCAGCAGCTTCTTACCAGTTAGGAAACTAGAATATGTCAGGGCGTGCAGGCAGAGATGGTGGTCATGGGCGTGGTATCCAGACACCATGATCTCAGAGGCAGCAGGGTGGGACAGCTCAGGGTAGCCAGGTTGTGTCGCAAGGCCACAGCACTGGGCAGGCATATGCAGTGCAATAGACCCAACAGGAGCAGGATCCCGGACCTTCTAATATCAGAGGTACTATTCTAGTAGCTTCTGTTTTGTCTTCAGTACTTTTTGATACGGGAACTACACATAGTTTCATATGTGTACCCATTGTGGAGAGCCTTGGGATATATGTTTCTTCTTCTTTTTCTGTTGTTATGACGTTAGACACTCCGTTGGGAACTAGAATGGCTAGTGTGTGTCTGTGCAAGGAGTTCCCCCTTGAGGTTGGTGGGTGTCACTTTCTTTGGGACCTCTATGTATTAGAGATGATGATCTATGATGTCATTCTCGAGATGGAATGGTTGGTTCCTTTTCGAGGCTTTATAGATTTCTATCGTTGCAGGGTGAGTTTCACGTCATGAGAGGGTGGAAAGATTCTATGCAAAGGTGAATGGGATTTTTAGGCGAGTCGAGCTGGACAAGAGCACCATGGGCGAGGGGGAGGCATAGCCCAGATTGCGAGTTTATATCTAGATGATCAGGGGACTTGTCAGTAGTATTTCCCTCCAGTAGTTGATCGTTTCAGGGATGTCTTCCTAGACAACTTTTCAGGTCTACCTCCAGAGCATGAGGTGGATTTCTCTATTGAGCTTGTGCTAGGAGCAGCAACGGTGTCCATTCCTCCTTATAGGATGGATACACCAGAGTTTCAAAAGATCAAGAGGCAATTAGAGGAGTTACGGGAAAAGGTTTTCATCTGACCCAATACTTCTCCTTGGGGTTCACCTATCCTTTTTGTGAAGAAGGCAGACAGTACCCTTTGACTCTGTGTGGATTATCAGAAGCTGAACCAGTTGACGGTTAAAAACCGATATCCCCTGCCGATGATTGATGATCTTTTTTTATCAACTTTGTGGAGCATGAGTGTTCTCGAAGATTGACTTGAGATCCGAATATCATCAGCTGTGTGTGAGACCATCGGATATCCCACTTATAGCTTTTTGGAGCAGATATGGTATGTATGAGTACTTCGTTATGTTGTTCGAACTCACGAACGCGCCAGCAGTTTTCATGGCTCCGATGAATCATTTATTCCATCGTTATCTAGATTATTTAGTGGTAGTATTCATGGATGACATCTTGGTTTACTCTCACACTCGACATGACCATGCCACCCATCTTGAGATCATATTGAGTACACTGAAAGAGCATCGACTATATGATAAGCTCTCAAAGTGCCACATTTGGATGGACCAGATTCCCTTCCTAGGTCATATCATCTCAGAGGAAGGAGTTTTCATGGACCCAGAGAAGGTGAGAGTAGTAGTTTCATGGGATCATCCTATGAACGTTTTTCAGATACGGTGTTTCATGGGGCTGGCTAGTTACTACAGGCATTTTATACAGGACTTCTCCCGCTTAGCAGCACGGTTGATGGGTTTGACTAAGAAGGGTGTGAAGTTCGTTTAGTCAGGAGCTTGTGAGGCAGCCTTTCAGGACCTAAAAGGAAGGTTGAAATCAGCATCAGTACTAATACTTTTAGAGCAAGGGAAGAGCTATACTGTTTATTATGATGCATCGGGTATTGGGCTGGGAGCTGTGTTGATGCATGGTGATCAATTTTTTGCGTACGGTTCTCAGCAGTTAAGCCCACATGAGAGGAATTACCAAACACATGATCTCGAGTTGGCTGTAGTTGTACATGTGTTGTGCTGTTGGAGACATTATCTCTTGGGATAGCATTTTGCAGTTTTCACCGACCACAAAAGTCTCAAGTATATCTTCACTCAGCGTGACTTGAATATGAGGTAGCGAAGGTGGGTCGAATACCATCATTCCTTCAATTTTGAGCTTGCCTATAAACCTGGTAAGGGTAATGCAGTTGTTGACGCACTGAGCAGGAGGACTCATATACAGGCGGTTCATGAGGCCAGTGGTGAGTGGAAGCTCATGGCTTTGTTATCTGAGATGCATTTGGAGGTGCATGACAGTCAGGGGAAGACCTATCTTAAATCTTCAGCTATGACTTATACCCTCCTGGATAGAGTGAGGATGACACATCTATCTGATTCAGAAGGCCTAGTTCAATGGGATTCAGTGGCATGTGAGGACCCTCCTCCTGGTTGGACGATAGGCGATGATGAAATTCTGTATTTCCATGGACGAGAATGGGTTTCAGGGGAGATATGCGAGGAGCTAATGCGGGATTTTCATGCTTCATCTTGGGAAGTTTATCCTGAAGTTACCAAGATATACCGCGACCTGAGACGTCATTACTGGTGGCCGGGTATGAAGAGGGAAGTAGCTGGTTTTGTTACGAGATGTTCCACCTATCATCAGGTGAAGGTGGAGCATCAGAGGCCAGCCAGACTGTTATAGCAGTTACCCATTCCAGAGTGGAAGTGGGATGATGTCGCGATGGACTTCATGACTGGGTTGTCGAGGTCACCTCGAGGCAATGATATCGTGTGGGTTGTTGTGGATAGACTTACGATGGTAGCTCACTTTTTTCCAATCAAGGAGACCTTTGGTGTTGAGGAGATCAGGAAGTTGTATATCTGAGAGGTCATGCGTCTTCATGGGGTCCCTCGTTCTATCATTTCAGATATGGACGCCCATTTTACATCTCATTTATGGAAGGGTTTTCAGTGGGCACTGGGTATACAGGTGCTTCTGAGCACAACTTACCACCCTTAGACTGATGGTCAGTTAGAGCGTACGATACAGGTGCTTGAGGATATGTTGTGTGCATGCGTCCTAGACTTTGGGGTCTCATGGGAGAAGCATATACCCCTAGTCAAGTTTTCCTATAATAATAGTTTTCAGGAAACTATTGAGATGGAACCTTACGAGGCTTTATATGGTAGTCCATGTCGATCACATTTCTACTCGTTAGAGGCAGGTGAGGCAGCTTTACTGGGACCATGTCTCGTGCAAGAGACTTCTGAGCAGGTCCAGTTGATTCAGAAGCGGATGGCTACCATACAGTCTCATCAGAAATCTTATGCTGATCATCACAGATGACCCTTGGAGTTTGTGGTCGAGGATCAGGTTTTCTTGAGTGTTTCGGTGAAGTTGGGACACAGGTGGATCAGGAGATAGGGTAACCATTCATCGAGGTATGTGGGGCCATTTGAGATTCTGGAGAGAGTCGGGTTGGTTGCCTATTGGTTTTAGTTACCGCAGAGGTACCGGGCCATGCACGACGTCTTCCATGTATCTCAGTTGTGCTGTTATCATTCAGACCCATATCACATCTTTCAGCCCAAGGAGCTTGAGCTGCAGATATATGCATCCTTTGAGGAGCATCTCATTCATATCGTGGATAGAAGCACGAAGTTTCTCCGAGGCCGGTCAGTTCCTCTCGTATGGGTGCTATAGCAGCATGGCCGAGTGCATGACGAAACTTGGGATCGGGAGACCGACGTACGTGCTCAGTGGCCAGAGTTTTTCTGGGCTTTATCTTTTCCACCTTTGGAAGGGAAATTCGGGGATGAATTGCTTTATGGGGGGAATTTTGTAAGAACTCTGTTCTTATTTTTGGAGTACAGGTTTCTTCTTTTCTCTTTTCCTTAAGTGTTTTTGAGAAAATAAGGAAAATGGGGAAAAATCATAAATTTTGGGACCACACGCCATGTACTTTTCCACACACCGTTTACTTTGGCCGTGTGGGATGAGTACATAGGTTATGTAGTCATGTGGGTGATGAATGGTGTTAAAACTGACTACACGCCGTGTAGTGGATATTTATGCATCATGTAGTCAGTCGGTAGGAAAATAGTAAGGTGGTGGAAGCATCCGCCAGCTGAGCGGCAGTACACACCGTGTAAGCAGAAATACACGTCGTCTAATCATGTCAAAGGATGAACAGTGTGGTGGTGCCTCTACAGGAACAGTTAAATGAGAAAAGTACAGGATGTATAGTTAGTAGTACACGCTGTGTATTTTGTTTTTTTCTCTTAAAACGGGCAGTAGACAACCCTGTTCACAGTATTGGCTTCAAACGCTGGAGGAGTGCTCAGGAGGGAGGCCGAAGCTTCGGAGATCAGTTGATCACGCACCGGGAATCCGTTTTCACTTATGTCGGCCACGTTGGAACCGCACTGGTAATCCCTCTCTTCTCCTGGCATATTTATTACCAATTCTTTCCCGAGGGAAAGTTATTTGAGTTTGAACGAGGTTTTCTTTCACCTCAGATCTACGTCATTCTTGGACGATTTGAGGATCGTCGTTCGCGTATACCGATCAGGGGCGATCAAGTTAGGTGGCTTAGTGTTTATTTCCAACTTTTGTGTGTTTCAGTATATTTTTGTTCTATGAACCCATGTTGGGGTGTCATGTGGCTGAGGCCTCGGCTATTTAAATACCTAGAATCATATAGGTAATTAAATGTGATAATAAACTGTTTTTTGGGATCGCTACTTGGATCCAGGACCACCACGGGGGTGCATTCCTATGTTAGCCATTTGGACTGGATACCCGAGGGTATGCCATGTTTACTTTATGAATTACTTTTTCCTTTAGAGGAATTGTAAATAATTTCATGTTTAAATGTTAGGCATGGCCCGGTTACTTTATAGTCGGAGGGCATGGTTACTTGTTTAGCCTGAGGGCAGTGATATATTAGCCTGAGGGCAGTGTTATATTTCGCCTGAGGGAATCTTCTTCCATGCCTGAGGGCTGTAGATTCTGGGCCTGAGGGCGACACTTCGTAAGCCTGAGGGAAATACTCGATAGCCTGAGGGAAATCTTGGGGGAGTGGTTTTACTATATTAGCTTGAGGGAAAAATTCTGATTGGCCTAAGGCTTGGTTCTGATGAGCAAAGAATGTTATTAAATTTAATGGTTACATGAATAATAATATGGGAAAGAAACTGGTAGGGATATTTACTTTTAAGTACTTACTGGTTTACTGCATTTACTATTGTACACTGTTGTTGCATATTTTCACACAGTTGGACATGAGCCTTTGGTGGGTGCCTACTGGGAATTATTTCTCACACCCTTTTTGGGTCATGTATTCGGCCCAAACAGATTACAATTATGTAGGTGTGGATAAGGGAAAGGGTCCCTATACAGGTACTTGATTACTGCTGAGGAGTAGGGGAGAATGGGACCGGGCTTAGGCTCGCGATGCTACCGACTGTTTTGTTTTGTTTTTATGTACTCTATATTGTACTATCCTGTAATATTGTGTAACATGTTCTGGATATTTTCTTAGAACTTGAGGCATGTTGCATCATTATATATCATTGTTGGTTATCTTTTGCTGTATTTGTGTATGTATGGTTTATTTCTTCTATTATTGTTGAATTTTTTTATTATTCCGATGCGCTACACTTTGACAAATGAGGGCATAGTTTCCCCACTATCAGACATGGGCCCTCACTGCTAGTCGGCAGCCTCTGGCATTTGGGGAAATGCACTTGAGGTCATGTGACCAACCGGGTTCTGGGCACCCATGGAGTGGTACCTAGATCCAGGATGTTTCAATATGGTATCCTTTTATTTTACTTATGCTTCAATGGGTATAATATTGAATGATATAATCCATATTCTTTCTATGTATGGTCAATGTTTATGTTGATGAATGGTTTATAAAATCCATTTATTTTTCATGGGTAATGCTATGGTGACTTGATGAAAATTTTATGTAACTTTTTCTCTTTACATGGGTAATGGTGTTATGATATAATGAATATTTTATGATATCATGGCACACATTAGTATGGGTTTCATTATTAGATGAGTGGTATCTATATCTCTCTCCAATGAATTGGGTAAATCTTTATATTACGTGATCAAAAAATGGGAAACAAGTCAATGGTCTTGATCAACTATTCAGAATAGGTGAGTCTTGATCCACTATGGGAAATAGGTGTGTCTTGATCCATTATAAGAAACAGGTTTTCCCTGATCGACAATGATAAATATGATTTTATTATTTATCCACTATATTAAAGTTATTGGTAGTTAACCCTGAAATATGAAAAAAATCAATATTTATGATTGTGGTACAATTTTATGACCAGAGCTTATGGTTCATTATTGATTTATTATTATTTATCACTCTTATGGACTATATTTTCATAAATGATAAATTTTGATTCCATGACTCAAGTTTATTATCGATGATAGGTTGGTTATTAACTTCATAGGTTATTTTCATGATCATATACCATTATTCTTATCTTATTCTTTCATATGATAGTAGATTGACATCCATTATGTTTACCCTTACTATGCATCTAATCTCACCCTTTATTATGTTTCCTTCTTTATGATATAAATAATGTTTTATGTAGGTTATTTCTAATATAATTACATGGTGAGAAGATATTTATGGGAGATATTAAATATATTTCATGGAAAAAAATATTGTGTTTCTAGTCTCCAAATAAACTAAACTGTTATAGTCCTCGGATGCGTATTTATGAAATATATTTAATATTCATATAAATAGAGGGTATATTTATTTATGAAATGCATGGGTCGTAATAGTTGGTATTATAGGAATGTTTTATTTAACATTTAGAAACTAGGATGATTAAAATTTAGTGAAATAACTAGGGATATTTTATAAGGATATATCTTCAGATGTATCTGTTGAGTCAATAAGTTTTCCATATGAATTTTCTATTCCTTCATGTTTTTAAAATCATAAACACTTTGTCTCAAGGTAAATTTCTTTTTCACTCAGATTTTCTTTAATAATGAAAATTTTCTTTCCCCAAGAAAAATTTATCCTTTCCATATTTTCATTATTCATTTACTAGTTTCTCTAAATCTAAATATTTTTATTCCAAAGTAAAACATTCATTTTCACATATAAAACCTCATAATTCTATAAATACTTAGATATAGAGTATTCTGTTTTCAGGATCCAAATTCAGTCTTAGAATTATCTAAAATTATAACTTCGAATTCTCTGAAATTCAGACTCTGAATTCTCTGAAATTCAGACTCTGAATTCTCTAAAATTCAGACACCAAATTCTCTAAAATTCAAACTCCGAATTCTCTGAAATTCAGACTCTGAATTCTCAAAAATTCAGACTCCTAATTCCTTATAATTTACACTCTGAATTCCTTAGAATTCAGACTCCAAATTTCATAGAATTCAGGTTCCGAATTCCTTATAATTCGAACTCTGAATTCCTCATAATTCTGACTCTGATGCCTACAGAATTCAAATTCCAAATTCCTTGAAAAATGGAATCCGAATATCCTTGAAATATAGACTCTGAATGTTTTCCCCTTAGACTCTGAACTTTCCTTTCCCTTAGACTCCAAAAAATAAATTTGGTTGAGCAACCACATTTTACTTATCCTTGTAATAGTTATAAAAAAATGTCATGCATTCTGTTTCTAACCAACTATTGTTTGAGTGACACGTGTACAGGTCCCTCCAAAATTTAAGGAAAAATGTGATCGTTGGAGGAGGGAGACAACCGTTGGGAAAATGCCTATAAATAATATCTATTTTCAACAAGCTCATAACTATCATTGATTTTTCTACAACTCTATATATTACATGTTGTTGAAGTTATTTCTAGAAAGAGAGAGTCTCATGCTTTGTGTGTACTGAACATCTTTTTCAGATTGCTTCGTGCAACTCCAACTATTGCTGTGTACAATTGAGGGCTTCCGAGGATAGGAAGATAGGGGTGCTGACTACCTTGAAGTTCGAGGGCCTATAGGGATAGGAAGATAGACTCCGATATTCTAATCAAGGGCTTACCTTGGTGTGGGTACGACGGACTTTCTCGAAAGTATAAATCAAGGGACCTTTATCCAAGGTTGTTAGATACCCTACTCTTTGGGTTAAAATATTTTATACTTGTTACTTGTATTGTTTCAAGTTTTTTTTATACTGCATTTTTATTATTAAAAAAAGTATAACTATCTTATACTTTTTCAAACTTGTATACTCTGATTAGTAAGATTCTATATGCTTTAAGGTATGGTCTTTGTCCTTGTAAACTGTTTTTAAGTTTCATTTCTGGAACCATATATATGGAATCTAGAAAGTTTGTATAACTAATAGGTCTTGTGAATTTACCTTGTTTAACTTTGTTGAACAATAGAAAGTTTTAACCAACATTAAAGTTTCCAAAAAAAATTTAAAAAGTATAAAATTCACCCCCTCTTGTATATTGAGCATCTACATCATTATTTCGATCCTACAATTGGTATATGATGATGTCTCTAAAATACTTATATTAACATATAATTTTTCTTGCTCAAGTTTTCATTGTTCTATATTTTTCTTTTCTTAGGATTTTACCCTTGTTTACAAACTTTTATTACTAACAAGATTATGTGGAAAGATATTTTCTTTAAGATGGCAGGAATGAATGTTGGTTCGATTGACAATCTTAATCCTACTACACCACCTATATTTGATGGTAATGATTATAAATATTGGAGAGATCGTATGAATACTTTCTTTATAAACACTTGACTGGAAAACTTTGTAACGCTTACTGGAGATTACAATATTCTTGATGAGGAAGTTAGAACTTTTACTAATCAAGAAAATTCAGAATATCAACTAAACTATAAAGTACGCAAAACTTTATTGTGTTAAATGACGAGGAATATATATAGACAAATTTCTTCCTATGAAGCTGAAAATTGTATTTGGAAGAAGCTTGAAGTAACTCACTTTAAAACTTCCAAAGTTATCGAAACTAGAAGAGCTATACATAGAGATGGGTATCGTGGTTTTTTCTTTCCTTATGGAGAACCAGTGTTCTAGGTAAAATAGAGGTTTATGACCATTGTTAACAATTTACAATCCATGAGTGAAAAAGGTTTATATGATGAGACACTTGTGGAAAATATTATAGATATCATTCCAAATGAGTGGTAGTGAATAAGAACAGATATTTATGAGAATAGGAAAGTCTCGCAGATTACTCTTGATAGCATTTTTGGAACTCTTCTTCAACATGAGACAAGAATGGAAAGATATGCTGATCTAAATAGGAAGAAGAATGGAAATGGAAGTGTTTCTTTTACAGCTACTTCAAATCATATGAAAGCCAGAACTCCTGAGAGAATTACAAGATCCAAATCTAAGAGGACTGTTATTCAATCTGAATCTAGTGGAAGTGAATCTTTAGAAAACGAGTTAACCAATCTTGCCCAAAGGATGAACAAGATTGTTGGACAGAAGAACATTAAATCTAGATACAAGAAGAAAGAAATAAAGGATAATAAAGACTCATAAGTCACTTTCTATGAATGCAATAGAGCATGGCATATAAGGCCAGATTTTCCTATGCTTAAGAGAAAAGAGAGAAAGGAAAATCATTCTAAGAGGAATAGAAAGAATTACTACATTTCTAAATCTAATAAATCCTTGAATTCCAATGACACCTAGAGTGCCAGTGGTGGTGACTCTTCTGAAGAATCCTTAGAGTATGAATCTTCTGGTCAGAAGAATCTTGGTTTACATGCCAAGCTACCTATTGAAAATCATTGTTTAATGGATAAGGTACACAATGATGAATAAATAACCAATTTATCCTTGAATTCTAATTATAGTGATAGTAAATATTATGAATATTCAGATGAATAATCTTCTTCTAATGAAGATAATACTTTACCTACTTATGAAAAAATCTCTAGGTTTTCTAAGCTCCTTGAGAATGAAAATTCCAATGTCATGAAAAATCATGATAAGGAAAATTCTAGGATTTCTATTATTACTAAGGAAGTATCATATCTTTTTAAAGATCTTGATAAGAAAATTTATGATTTTGAAATTATTTCAAAAACCCTTGAAGAAGTTAATTCTGGGAAGGATAAACTTTCTAAGGATCTAGAAAAAGTAATTTCTAAGAAAAATGTTTTCGAGACTAACTCTAGTGCTAAAACTAATGTTTTTTAGGATAAAAACATAGTTATTAAGCTAAAGTCAGAAATATTTTTTTTAAGGAAGTGTTTGTAAAATTTTACCTTATGTATGGAAAATTTTGATAAGATGTATTCCCAAATTTGACCTCTAAGGAATAATTCTGGACTTGGTTATACTCATTCAAACCTGATTTTTAGTAACAATTATTTTGTTCGACAAAGTGCTTCATTCTGCACTAATTTTCTGTGTGGTGGGCATTGGGAAAAATTGTTCCTTAAAAACTCAGTCTTTAGGTTTTCATAAAGCCTGTTTTCTAATGAAAATGTGGATTCCTAAAATTTTTCTTTCTGATGTTTCCGGATCCAAGAAAGTTTGGGTTATGAAAGTCTAACACTCTTGTTTTTAGGAAATTAAAGAAAGTACCAAAAAAATTACATGGTCAATAGATAGTGGATATTCCCGGAACATGACTAGTAACAAAAACTACTTTGAAAATATTTTCAAGACAAAGAGAAGAAAAGTAACTTTCGGAGATAATGCTCAGAGAGAAATTATTGGTATAGGTGACATTGTTCTTCTTGGAAAAACTTTGATTTCAAGGAAGAGTTTATTATTTATGCCCATAGGTAAGATAATGTTTACACACTAAACATAGAAGACCTTAGGAGCTAAGATCTACCTTTTCTTAGTGCAATGGAAGATCATTCTAGGTTATGTCATAGAAGTTTAAGACACTATAACCTTAGGAACCTATACAAACTCTCTAAGAAAAGACTAGTTAAGGATATACCAGATATTAGATTTGATTCTTTAAATTTTTGTGATCCTTGTAAATATGGAAGGAAACATAAATCTAGTTTTAAATCATTCGGTGAAGTCTCAACCTCTTATGCATTACATTTGGTGCATATGGATTTTTTTGGTCCATCACAAACTGGAAGCATTGGAGGCAAATATTATGTATTTTTCTTAGTTGATGATTTCACTATATTTACATGGCTCTATTTTCTAGCAAAGAAATATGAAGATTTTTCTTATTTTAAAAATTTTAGATCCCAAGTTAAAAATGATAAAAACCTTCAATTGATAACTATCCATAGTGATCATGGAAGAGAATTGCAAAATTCTAATTTTGAAACATTTTGTATTAGAAAAGGCATTACTCATAACTTCTCAACACCAAGAACACCTCAACACAGTGGTGTTTTTGAAAGAATAAATAGAATTCTTCAATAGATAACAAGAACCATGTTGAGTGAATATTTGGTAGCCAAACATATTTGGTCTGAAGCTGTAAGTACTGCTTTCTATACTAAAAATCATGTTTTGATTAGAACTATTCTTAATAAAACTCTTTATGAGTTATGGAATGGTCGAAAACCTAGACATTTCTACTTCAATGTTTTTAGTTGCAAGGTATTCATTCTGAATACTAAAAATAATCTACACAAATTCTCACCTAAATCCAATGAAGGAATTCTCTTAGGCTACTCTACAAATTCTAAGGATTATAGAGTTTTCAATAAAAATACTTGTACTGTTGAAGAAACATTACATGTTAAATTTGATGAAACTAATCACTTTGATTCTAAACATCCTCAACCTACATCTTCATATGTGTTTTCAAAAACTGATTATCAACCCTTGATAGAAGATCCTTCTGATAAGGAAAATGTCCAAGAAAATGTTTCTAAAGCATTTACCCTAGAAGACTTCCTATCATACATTGATGAACAAGTTTTAAAAAACCCAAATCGGTTGTTTTTTAAGAATCATCCGACTGATAGTTTCATTGGTGATGTAAATCAACCTGTAAGGACTAGAAGTTCCTTAAGAAATAAAATAGAATATCTAGCTTTCCATTCCCAATTAGAACAAAAAAGGCACTGATGAAGCTTTAGATGATGATTATTAGATAAAACCTATGCAATATGAGCTAAAAGAATTCAAAAGGAATAAAGTCGAGAACTTGGTTGAAAGACCTAAAGAAAAATCTATTATTGGATTAAAGTGGGTCTTCAAAAATAAGTGTGATGAATATGGAATCGTAGTAAGAAATAAGGCTACATTGGTCATTAAAGTTTATTATCAAAAATAAGGAATAGACTATGAATAAACGTATTCTTCAGTATCTAGACTTGAATCTATTCGTATTTTACTTTCCTTTGCATCATTATTTAATTCCAAACTTTTTTAAATGGATGTTAAATGTGCTTTCCTTAATGGTTATGTTCAAGAGGAAGTTTTTGTTGAACAACTTCTGGGTTTTGAAGATACAAAACATCCTGACCATGTTTTTAAACTTACCAAAGCTTTAAATGGACTTAAACAATCCCCAATATCCTGGTATCATAGACTTATAGGATTTTTGCTTCAAAACAATTATGTTAATGGAAATGCTGATCCAACCCTTTTTATAAATAAATATAAGAGAAAAGTTTTGATTGTTAAAATTCATGTTGATGACATTATATTTGGTTCAACTCAACAATATTTAACTAATTCCTTTTTGGATCTAATGAAATCTGAGTTCGAAATGAGTTAGATGGGTGAGTTAACATTTTTCCTTGGAATTCAAATTTCTCAAAAACTAGAAGGAATCTATATATCCCAACATAATTATATTAAATATCTTCTTAAAAAAGTATGGCTATGAAAACACTAAGAGTATAATTACTCCCATTGGTACCTCAAATTCACTTGATCTTGATGAAGCTAGGAAAAAGTAGATAAAACATCTTTTAGAGGTATGATAGGAATCCTAGTTTATTTGATAGCTAGTCATCCAGACTTAATTTTTTCAGTTAGCTTATGTGCAAGATATCAATCTAATCTTAAGAAAATATCTGAGTGGAAGATCTACTGGGAAAGGTTAGTCGATCTGATGTTTTATTCCAAGTATGATTCCATTGTTTCTAAGAATATAAAGTAGAATACTTGGGAGAGTGTATGTATATCAAAAACAAGAGCACAGGATCCGGTGTATCTGGAATTAATGGTAGAATTCTATGAGACAGTTATTTTTTTAATGAAGGAGGAAGAGATAAATTTTATTTCTAGAGCTATGCAAATACATACTCTATTTCTTATAACATGGAAGAAAATATGATAGTAATTCCTTATGAGAGAGAAGCAGAGTTTTTCTCACACAAGCTACCTAATGTAATAGGATATTTTGACAAGGAAAAGGCTTTAGACTCTCTTGAATTGAAGGAAGTGAATACTCTGAAAATTATTCAGCTCTCTAAAAATCTTCATATTCTTAAGCTATGGGTTCAAGGTTTTCTCATTACGAGGAAAGGGGACAACGATACCCTAAAGAATAGTGATATTTATATTCTGGATTTCCTGGTGAACCTAATAAATATAAACCTGGTTAAGAATATCGTGTTTATGATTGAGAATATAAATAATGGAAATCTGAAGTCTCATATTATCATGTATCCAACCATCCTTTCAAAAATTATTTTTCTTTATTTTCAGTCTTTCAAGAATCCTTGTAGTTCTATGCCGAGAAATTTCAAGGTGATGCTTTTAAGTGATTATACTCTAAGGAGGATAAAGATTGGATTTAACGGTCGATCCGGAGAATTTTGTGATCTATCTGAAAAAAAGTTGTATCTCTTTCAAAGAAATTGGAGGTGGATGAAACCTTCAAAAAGGGTGGAAGGAAGAGGAAGGTGAAGGAACTAGAAGGAAAATAAAAAACACCTGCGAAGAAGGACACTCAATCTGTACCCCCAAAACCTAAGAAGAAAAAGATGTATACTGATGAAGTGGTTTCTAAATAGAGAGATGACAAGAAGAACTAAAAATAGGGGGAGCATAAGTTTGGCCCGGACCCTGATAAGGAAAAATCATTGAAGGAAAATACTACATAGAATCTTGGAAAGGAAGAAAAAAAGAAGTAAAGGAATAAATTGTTGGAAACTGAAGTCATTCAATCTCTTATCAAGGCTACTAAAAAAGCCTCCGAAGAAATTTTGGTACCAGAATCTTTTTTAGTAGAATCATTAGCAGAGACTCCAGGAAAGAAGTAAGTGGTTCCAGAACGACATCAAGAAGAAGAAATAGTGCCAGAAGAAGAAGTGGAATAATAAGAAGAAGAAGGCAGTGGTGATACTAAGGACTTGATAAAGCAAGTAGAGGATTTCCATGAGATGGAAAGTCCTTCTGAGAAATTATCAATCCGAAATTATGAATTCAAGTCTTAAAAACTTGCTAACCCATGAAAATATGAGAAGTTTGAGGAACAAGTGAATAAGTTGTCTGAAAAAAAAAAGTATCAATCATGATTTTATTCACCTAGGGGATGCTGAGGCAGGAGCTGAGAAATAATATGTTGATAAAGATAAAAATTTTCAGTTATCATATAGTTAACATGAATCTCCCAATCAAGAAGAAATAATTCCGAAGGATGATAAAGGAAAAAAGTGGTTGTGGATACACCTAGAAAATCTGTGGTAAAGAAGAAAGAAGTGGGTGTTTCATCAAAGAGTAAAGCTACTGAAATTGACAAAGAATCGTTACCATATAAACTCTCGGATTCAGAATCATCTTCTCTTGGCCATCATTTTTTTGTTCTGTATTTGAAGAAGCTTCATGTGAATATTTGTTTATCCCCTAGAATAGACTCAAGATGTCAGTTGCTTCAGAAAATGTTAAATCAAAAATTGGATTCAGTTTCCATGGTGATGGATAAATGTGTCAGTCTTGAGGTAGACATCAAGACCTTTCTCATTGGTTACGAGGCTCACAAAAGATCTTGCAAGAAAATGAAAAGTTATTCAAGGAATAAAATAGAAGAGATGAGAATCTTTTATGAATTTCAAGATAGTTTCAAGGATACTTTTGACACTGAAGATGTGAAGATCAAGGATCTCACTAATAGTTTTGAGGAAAAGTTAAGTCTTGAAGAGACTTCTCAAAAGCAAGAAATTAAGAATATGAAGGGGAAGATAAATTCAGTTTCTCAGAGTTGGAAGAGGGAAAGGGATCATAGAATTGAGATTGAAGAGAAGATCGCTAAGCATAAAGAAGTCTTGAAAGCCTGGGCATAGAATATTAAGGCTGAGAAAGAAAAAATTAAAGCCTTAGAGAAGAAAACTAAAGATCAGGATCAGTTGCTCAAGCTTGCAGAAGAGGATCGCAATGAGCTTAAGAAGTTAAAGACCATAGTGAAGAAGCTGATGGCAAAGGAGAAGGAAGGATAATCTTTTCTAAATATGATATTTTATTTTATTTATTTCCTTGATAAATTCTTTCTAACATAATAGATTTTTAGTTACTCTTAATATTTTTTGGTTGTTCATTACTAATATTTTAGGTACCATATTTTCCTTTCCATTCCATGTATTTATTTTTTTAAATCACGAAGGGGGATAAAAGAATGTACAAAAAGAATACTAATTAAAGAAGAAATTTCTCTAAGTAATGGGGGAGTTCATCTAAGGGGTAGTTTTCATCATGAAGATTTTTGTATGCAAGAAAATGAAAAAAAAAACTCATTCAAGAAATTCAGAATACGATCCTTAGGGATTATAAAGCCTAAGGGGGAGTTAGTCAAATTCACATTGATCCATAAGTAAAGGAAGTTAAGTTTTTATTTACAAGCCCATACAATTTCTCTGTTATTATATTCTTTTTCGTAAGGATGTTTGTACTTTCCAAAAAGCAGGAGATTGTTGATTCAATAAGGTTTCCTTATGCCTTTTCCATTCCTTCGTGTTTTGAAAATCAAAAACACTCTATATCAAGCAAAATTTCTTTTTCACTCAGAATTTCCTTAATAATGAAAATTTTCCTTCCCCAAGGAAAATTTATCCTTAAAATTTTTTCATTGCTCATATTTTAGTTACTCTAAATCTAACTATTTTTATTCCTAAGTGAAAAATTCAGTTTCACATATAAAACCTCAGAATTCTATAAATACTTAGATATAGAGTATTCTATTTTCAGGATCTAAATTTAGACTCTGAATTCTCTGAAATTCAGAATCAAAATTCTCTGAAATTCAGACTCCGAATTCTCTAAAATTGAGACTCTAAATTCTCTGAAATTTATACTCCAAATTCTCCAAAATTCAGACTCTGAATACTCTGGAATTCAGACTCTGAATTCCTTAGAATTTGGGTTCCAAATTTCTTATAATTCAGACTCTTAATTCCTTGTAATTTAGAATCTAAAGTCTATAGAATTCTGATTTAGAATTCCTTGAAAAACAGAATCTAAATATCCTTGTAATATAGACATCGAATGTTTTCCACTTAGACTCCGAACTTTATTTTTCCTTAGACTCTGAAAAATAAATTTTTTTGAGAAACCAAATTTTACTTATCCTTGTTATAGTTATAAAATGATTTTGTGCATTCTGTTTCTAACCAACCATTGTATGAGTGACATGTGTACAGGTCCCTCCAAAATTCAAGGAAATATATGAATGTTGGAGGAGGGAGCTGTCCTTTGGGAAAATTACTATAAATAGGATCTCATTTGAATGAGATCATAACTATCATTGATTGTTCTACAACTATAGAGATTACATCCTACTGAAGTGATTTCTAGAGAGAGACTCTCATGCTTTGTGCATACTGAACATCTTGTTCATATTTCTTAGTGCGACTCTAATTGTTGTTGTGTACAATCAAGGGGTTCTAGCGATAGGAAGACAGAGGTGCCGACTACCTTGACGTTTGAGGGCTTTCGGATATAGAAAGGCAGACTCTGATATTCCTATCGAGGGCTTACCTTTGTGTGGGTAAGACAGACTTTCTTGAAAGTATAAATCAAGGGACCTTTATCCAAGGTTGTTGGATACCCTAATCTTTGGGTGAAAAGATTTCATAATTGATACTTGTATTATTTCAAGTTTGTTTTCTGCTGAATTTTGATTATTAAGAAAATTATAACTATCTTATACTTTCTCATACTTGTACACTCTGATTAATAAGATTATATATGCTTTATGGTAGAATCTTTGTCCTTGTAAACTTCTCTTAAGTTTCATTTCTAGAACCATATTTCCGGAATCTAGCATGTTTGTAGAACTAAGAGGACTTATGAATTTACCTTGTTTAACTTTGTTAAACAAAAGAAAGTTTTAACAAAATTTAAAGGTTCCAAAGGAATTTTTAAAGTATAAAATTCACCCCCCCCCCCCTCTTGTATATTGAACATCTATATCATTGTTTCGTTCCTACAGTCTCTAGGGATAATTCTAATGATTATTTAAAGTATAGTAAAATTTCTTGGAATTTTGTAAAGGATTGTGAAAGTGGATTCTAAGAAATTAAATCCCTATCTAGATTCTATAAGTGGATGTAGACTTAGAACAGAGGTTCCCAGGTATAGTAACTCTAAAAAGGGTGTATTAATCATGACTCAATCATCACCTGGTTCCCAAAAATAGTCTTTAATACACACCTGACTTGAAACTCCCATGGGATATACTTTATAAATTCACAAATTATTTATGAACCATCATAATGAATTTAAATAATAACTATGAATTAACAAGGTTAAAATTAAGGTTTTATAGATTTAAAATAATGTGCCATGATTTATACATATTTTAACTTATTTTTATTGATTATTTGGTTCCCCTCTTTGATTATTATTAGTCACATTGTGCTTCTTAATTTTAGTCAATGGAAGGAACCATGAGGAATTGGATTAAAATTGAATGTGATAGATCATGTGTTGATGAGAAACTAAATGGGATGATGAATGGAGTGAAAAATATTATGATTATTACTAATAAATTATCATGATATATGATTAACAAATCTCACCTTAACCAACTCTTGGAGTCCCCAAATATTAGATGGACAAAGTTCATTGATATTTTGGGTGGTGGAGACCATGGAGGAAATAAGATATAGTTTTCTATATGTCATGAATGTGACAACAAAAACTCTAGGGAATGTATTAATGGAATGATAATATGTTTTATGTATGGATAAGTACATATAATATGATATTACCTTGGAAAAATAAAAAATTTAGTTAATGCAATGGATTGGAATATTTGTCCTCCTGAGGTATTAACAATGGATGAATTTTTTAACTATGTAAAGTATGGGAATTATGAAAATTTATTCCCTAGGGAAAAATATCATGAAAATAATCATCAAGGTGGTATGATTAATGGTTATACTATTGATGATGAAAAGACCACGAGTGACATATAAAAGTTAAGATATATTATAACAATATTGTATAGGATAAATGTGTAAATCATGATTAAATTGAGGTTGGAGAATGTTAAAAAATTATTCTTATCTTATATTAGAGGAAATAGGTATTAATGAATTAGATGATGAAGCCTAGTTAATGGTTTAATAATTAAGTGGAAAAATTGAAGTGTTTATGTATAGTATTCTAAAATTATGTTATATAAATTATAAAATATATAAGAATTATTTTTTAGATGTTTTCTATTTAGTATTTTTAATAATATATTGAATGGAACCGATTACCTAGAAAAGTTATAAAATGGAAATTTGATATTTTTATAAAGGGAAAATTTCCATTAATATGTTCTTGATGTTAATAAAATGGTGTTTATTTTGGATAAAGAGATTATTCATATGAATTAAGTAAATTGGAAAGTATGGATGACCCTGGAACTGATTAATGATTTGTGGAAAAAGTGTTTTATGTTATCATTGATGGATTTTAAA
Source organism: Viscum album (assembly GCA_963277665.1). Taxonomy (NCBI): domain Eukaryota; kingdom Viridiplantae; phylum Streptophyta; class Magnoliopsida; order Santalales; family Viscaceae; genus Viscum; species Viscum album. The sequence continues at coordinate 1,376,253,753 of OY728147.1, read as the reverse complement.
TAATTATTGGATTTATGGAATATATTCAACATTCTATAGTTTTATTCAAGGAATGAGGAATTCTGTATATTTTCAATAAGGTTTTATGGTTATTCTAGTTATCTTCATGATTAAAAAAAGTATATGATTAAGGTATTTACATATTTGGTATGTGACCATGAAGAGAAACTTCACGATATTTGGGGGATTAGTTTTAAGTTAATTTTGAGAGATTTAGTGACCTTCTTTATAGAATTTGTATTTTTTAAGGGTTATAAGATTAACTATTTATGGATTCTTTATGTTTAATTTTGGATGAGTTTTTGGAGATTGATTAATTATTTCACCATATAAAGATTTATACATAACTTATTATAACCATTTTTTTATAATAAAAAGATATATAGGGAATGAATTATCATTATTTTATAGGTATTAAATAGTGATTTTGACATGAAAAATTCATCATTTAGATTAACATATGACGTAGAAATAAATCAAGGAACAACTAAAGGATGAGATTGTGCTTATGAAATGGAACAAAATAAAGTAATCATATTTTATAAGTAAAATTCCTCAAAATTAGTAAAAGTATCATTAAATAAAAAATTTCTTATTTTCATTATTTTATTAATATTAATAACCTTTTTCACACCTCTTTATTTAATGGCTTTTTGGTCATTAACTTTCTCAGGTCTATGTTCTCTATCACTCTCCATCAGTATTTAGGTGTTATTTTTCTATTCTATGTCCATGTTTTCAATTCCCATCGATGTTCTTATATTATAAAACCTAGAATGTGTTATTCCATATAACCTTCACACATACATTTCTCTCATTTCATGATTAAGTTTGATTAACCCATTCTACAATGTGGATTTCCCATAATGAGATTTACAAATGTTAAACTCATTCTTACCGATCACAAGTTCAAATTTCAAGCACACAATTTATTTAAGGGATGTATAATGCTTCACCCAAAGATTTTGGGAAATATTGATCTTTAAATTAATTTAAACTTTTCAATATTTTTTGTTACACACAAAACTAGTTTCATCTTGAATTACACACAACATTGAGTTTTAACGAAACATGACATATTATTAATATATTGTTATTTAATATGATAGTTATCACCTTGTAATTAGAATGGAGGGTTTGAATATGATTAACTAAATTATAAAAATGTATGGTTTATACATGTTTATATGGTGAATTCTTTGGTGACCAATTAATTATAAATTAAAATGATAATAATTTGAAAACAAAGGAAATATTTTTTTGAAAAACTACTTGTATGCGCCCAAACAAATTTTACCGCATTAAAATAAAAAATAACTTATGGTGCATTATTTTAATAAAATATATAAATTATATATTCAATAAAATTTTCAAAAATCATCTTACGTATTTTCTAGACAAGAAAGAAAAATAAAACAAAATTTAACATTGAAAAAATGTATTTCTCTAAAAAAACAGTTTTCTCACCTTTTGTGAACTTATTCTAAAATTAATTTATTTTATACTTTTATAAAATTTATTTGAAAAAATAAAATTCATTTTATAAATCATAATTTCAAAATTATGATGAAGTTAATATTTAATAATTTTATTAGAAGATAATTTTTCTGATAAATAGTCAAAACATGGGTTTTTATTATGAATTTCCATTTCTTTTAAAGAATTTAAAAACATAAAATTTGTTTGATTATGTTATAAAATGTAAAATTTGTTCAATTATATATATTTTAATCTATTTTTGGTTATTAAAATCAATATAAAATTGAATTTTTATATATAAACTTTTCAAACTTTTGAACATTTTCTCATTGAAAACATGTTTTATCGTCACATCTACGGGTTTATTTTTAAATTAAATTCTTAATTTTTTGGGGAGTTGAATTTAGAAATATGGATTATATATTTCTATTCATAATATTTTATATTATATATTAATTTCAACTTAATTTTATATCATTATTAATAGTAAAAAGAATAAAAATTATTTACTCTAGTTAAGGTAGAAATGGGTGTACTGGGGGGGTTAAACTAAAACATTATGGGTTATAAATGAGCTAAAATAATAATAAACCCATTGGATGGAAATATTTATACCCTATGAATTATGTTATATAAAATTTATTATTTTAGATCCTTTTTTAATGCAAAACATGTGGGAACACATTTTTATTTTTTAAAATTATAAGTGTTCCAATCAACTCACTTATAACAGGCCACCCCTCTCCTCTCTTATTAACTCTTCCAAAACTCTTTGGTTAAGAAAATACCTTCCAAAATAACATACTTAATTCCCTCGTCTTATACTAGAAGAATTATTTTGGTCAAACATTCAACCAAATAATCTTTTAAGTTCAAACCAAAGGTAGTTTTCTGGAGAAGTGGTAATGTCCCTAATCGAGCATTTTATTTTATTTATTCCTCCACGTACCTAAATTATTATTAAAACAATTTTAAATAAAAAATCAGTATATTAAATATAATTAAATGTTACTAAGTTAATTTAATAACCTAAATCCTTCTTCTCTTACATTAAATGGGTTATTAAATCATCATCTATGTGTATAATGAACTACCACCTCGTGAATAGATGTTATTCATTTTCCATAACCACCTATCATTGATGGATATGATGATGAATTGATTGTTTATATATTATATTTATGATATTATTATTCTTATAGAAAAATTATGTCACTTATTTCTTCTTTCATTCCATTTGGTGGGAACACAATAACGTTGTTTGTGTGTACAGTGGACTACCACCTCGTGAAGCGACCTGATTCATTCTTCACATATGATTTACATAGAATGTGATAAGGATATTTTTAAATAAATACATTTTATATATATTCCATCAAAATTATTCTATAAGAATAATATATTATTTAACGTTATTTAACTTTATTTCATTTCTTCTCTCAAGAAAATGGAAACAGTGTTCATGCATATGTACGGATTACCGTCTCTATGAACGGTGTATTTAATATTCTATTTCTAATTTTTAATTATTACTATAAATAAATATATAATGAATATATATTATATTTATATCATGTTTAAAATTCTGTAGATAACTGAACTGTTCTCAAATTAATATGACTGAAAATACCAAATCAAAACATACATGAAAAACAAAGCAGTTATTACTTGAAACGTGACTTTAACATGGAATTGTAAAAAATGAGTAATAAAAGGTCATAATTAAATCATATATGGTATAATATATTAAATTATTATTATATAATATATTTATAATAAATTTATACTTATAATATAGGTGTTTTGAATTTGTATGAAGTAATTCAAGACTTCTAGTAATGAATTTTCACCTCACTATTATTTTCTATGAGACACATGTCATATTCGCCATGTTTTTATTTTATGTGGTGTATGTAATATCTATAAATGTATTTTATAAAAAATATCCTGAAAATTATTGGGATTTAAATATCCTTTTTTATCTATCTTTCATGGGGTTTATAGTTCAAAAGTTACTGAAGGAAAAAAAGGGTTTTTTCTCAATTTTCCTTCTTTGAGACATATGTCATGTTATGAACCTATACTATTTTATGAGGTGTATTTACATCCCCTTTGACATTTAATATCATAAATTTATTAATTATCATGATATTTTAAGTATTATTTAAGTGTATTTATTCATGGGGCTTATGATTCATTGTTACCAAAGTGGTAATGGATTTATGATTCAATCTCATCGATTATCAGGATTGTTTATATTTATCCTTTGAATGATGAAATAGTATGATCCATCACTCGAGAAACTTATAAATTTTATTCAAAAATTCTTATTTCATAAGAATACATGATTTCCCTCTATTTTTCCTTCTTTATGTACTCAAGATTCTAAAATAATTTTTTTAAAGAAAACTGACATTATTTCTCTTATTGGTCAAAGATCCTATTTCTTCAAAAACAATGTTTTCTAAATATTTTTTAAAAATCTAGAATTATATAAATGTTTTATTAGATAATATTTACCCATGTTGTACATATTTTTAAAAAAATTAAAGGAATCTTCATGTCGATCTCCAAAAAAATATTTTTTTTACTTTAATAAAAATGTGAAAGGAATATTTGTTTTAATGTGTACGGAATGACGAGTACTTTCATCCATCATTAACAATCATTTTTGTAAATATTCCTTTATGATTTTCCACGGTTATTTTTAAATAAATTTATTTTTATAAAAAATATGTTTGAAAAAAAATAAAAGTGAAAAGTTAATTTTTTTCAAGAAATTTTTTAAAATATTTCTAAGGATTCTGTCATATGTTTCCAAAGTTATTTTTAAAGAAAATTATTTTAAAAAAATATATGTTTTAAAAAGAGTTTTTTTCTAATAGAAAAGGATATATTATGAAATAAATATTCCCAGTGATATTTTAAAATAATTTGTTATCTAAGATGACATCCTTTGATGCTACTAATGCATTACTATGGATAATATTGAATGATACCATAATTATTCATTCTCTAAATAGTTAATGTTTATGTTGATAAAATGTTAATTAAACCCATTTATTTTTTGTGGGTTATTATATGGTTAATTGATGAAGTCTTTATAAAACCCTTTTTCTTTACATGGGTTATGATGGGATGATATAATGAATGTTTTATGGTATTGTGGCATATATAAGTATGGTTTTCATTATGAGATGTGTGGAACCTATATCTATCATAAATGTATTGGTTAAAACTTTAAGTATCAACATAAAAAAATTGTAAATAATTTTATAGTCTTGATAAACTATGGAAAATAGGTGAGTCCTGATCCACTATGGGAAATAGGTGTGTCCTTATCCACTATGAGAAATACGTGTGTCCTGATCCACAATGGGAAATAGGTGATGATTCATTATCCACTATGTTAATGGTCATGGCAGTTAACTTTTACATATAAAATGGTTTTCAGTATTTATGATGTTTCCACACTTTTATGACATGAGATTATATTTAATTATTTATTTATGAATATTTATCACTCTTATGGTCTATTTTTTCAGAAATTATAAATTCGTATACCATAAATCATGTTTATGATCTATGATAGGTTGGGTATTAACTTCATAATATATATTCATGATCACAAGCCCTTATTCTTATCTTATCCTTTCATATGGTCATTTATTAATATCTCTTATGTTTACCCTTATTGAGCATTTAAACTTACCCTTTATTATATTTCCTTCCCCAGGTTATGAAGAATGTTTTAGGTAGGTTATTCAAAAGAAGGATACTATGTGAGAAGATATGTGTGGGAGATATTTAATATCTTTCAGGAAATAATAATATTGTTTTTCTAGTTTCCAAATAAACTAAACAATTATGATCCTTGGGCATTTAATTATGAAATTAATTAAATATTCATTTAAAAATATGGGATATTTATATATGAAAAGCATGAGTCACTATAAGACGTCACACATCAAGTACACTAACCATTTCCTCTAACAAATAAGGATTCACATCAATATTCACTACCCTCTCACTCTGGACAAGTAAAAACCCATCAGTCAAAACATATAAAACAATATGTAGTGATAATTCCACATAATAAAGAACTTTCCTAGGGTCAAACACTAACCCAACAAAACTCTCCAAGAATGATCCTCCCTTACCAACCTCTTAAACCATCTCACATAACCAAGTTCACACACTATAGACCTCCAAAAGAGAAGAAAATCATCTCCCAAACTCATATTTTAGAAAAAAAGGTCATTGAAGCCTTATCTTATACTAAACAAATCTCCCTAGGCTCTTTCTAACCAAGGGTATATCCCCTCATCTCTTTAGACAACTAGAAATGGTTCCATAAAACCTAAGTATATTTACCTATCTTTTCCCTATAAGTTTTCAATTTCATAAATACAAACCAACCTAGGCACTTTGATACCAAAAAATAACATCATCAACAAAGAAACAAAATCATGAATCATCATTCAATAAAATCCACTAGGTAATCAAAATCAAAATAAATCAAAATAAATAATTCTTTATAAAATAGTGCATCACCCACATGAAGTAAAATGAATAAAAAACGTTCTCAAATTATACCTTTGGGATTTCCTTTAAATACCAAATCAAATTTCTATTCAATAATCATTTAGAGATTAATCATGTTTCATCTTACTTAGTCTATACTCTAGGAAAAATTCTAATTAAAAATATTCTTTAGAAACCCATTTTTTTAAATACCATTTTTCAACACATCACTTGAAATCATCCTCTTTACCATAAAATCAATTTTATCGAACACATGTTTTTAAATACTCATTTAAAAATGATAAATCCACATACATTGATATTCGAACTCATTCCTCAAATAAATCCATAAATAGGGCCACCAATATTCATTTAAATAAGGCATAGCCAATAAACCATTTGACAATGATATACATTCCTTGCAAAAAATTGGGTCAATGTAATTGTATCCCAATTTATGGGTAGAAAACAAATAATTCATAAAACATGGTAGTATAATAATAATAATACTCACATGATAACATAAAATCACTAATTGAATAAAAGAATCAGGAATTTTAAGGCCACTTAACTCAATGGAAAATTAAAAAATTGATCTTGATCTCATATCAACATTTTCTAATTCTATGATTACATATCCCATACATAAACAAAATTTAATTTATAATCCAAATAATTAAAAATCACTTACTAAATTGGAATAACCAATGTAGAACTGATTGGGAAGTAAAGTGATGATAAAACTATGGGAAATAGGGTGTGGTCTACTTTCTACATGTACCTGAACCAAATTCATACAAAATACCAAATTTAAACACTAAAATAAACATCCAATTATACCCAATCTCTCTAAAATAATTAATAAATTCATGAGTAAATATACCTTAAGAAAATTGATGAACAAAATTATAAACACCTCCTTCTAGGACCTCCATTACTTGACACATACTAAAGCCCCTTGTAGTGGGATGATTCCACCATGTTCTAGTGGAATTGTCTACTAAAAAACAATTTGGGAAAACCAAAATCTTAAGAAAACAATGAGGATTAAAAAGGATAAAAAATGAGATATATTTCCTTGAATACGAGTGAATAAACCCTCATGAACAACCCATATCAATGGATGATAAATGGAGAAGAAGGGGGAAGTGGTTCTTTGCATCCCCTCAAACAAACATCTAAAAATAAAGAAATATAAAACGGGGTTTATAATTTATAATTCCTAAAATGACCATTATAAAAATTTAAGAAAAAATCTCTATAGTATGTTATGATGTGACTACCATGGTCATGGAATGATGCACCCATGCCAAGCCACTTCATGACAAAGTACCTCTGGGTCATTTTGTGACTGGTCTTAGGAATAGGGAATAACCCCCCAAGAAGGATACTATCAGGAAAAAATTAGGATGTTCATGTCATTATTTCTTGCACCATAAGGACAAATGGAGTGACTTATTATTTCCAATCTATAAGACTCTATATATCCATATGGTCACATCGTGGCATCATCTTCCATGTTGTAACCACATTTTTTCACCCGACCATCATGACATGAAATCCTACACTATGTTTTGACCATACGTAAGGATAAATCTTTATAAATGATGACCTTTATGTAAGGGTAAACCCCTTTACCAATTAAAAACTCTATGCCTCACTTCATGTCACCCATTTTTCATGGAGTGACATCACACTTTAAACCAACTATCATGTTGTGGTGCCCCAAGGAAGCATCATGATGCTGGATCAGCCACCTCATCTTTCCAAAACTCCTTGTACGATGGTTTGGTGACCTACGTATTGTATAATCTCATCCACCAACACTTGGTAATTAATTATAGATTCTCTTACACCAAACTAAAACTTTTCAAACATCCAATAGATCATTAAAAATAATATTAAAACTCAAATACCTCACCCAAGACCAAAAAAATAAAATTATCTATAGAAAAATATAGTCTGTAAACTTACAAGTCATTAAAAACTCCCCAATATAAGAATTCTCAACTCCTAAAAAACTAGAATTTTTTTTGAATTTATTATCCATAAATTTGAAACCAATATCACTCTTCATTCTCATTATAAACTATAATTTATGTATCTAAACTACCCATGAACTAAACTCTAATACACTAGACTTCCTTATAACTCCATAGTTTAATCCTTGAGATATATAAGTCCTATCCAAATCAAAGATATTGATGAATTTTTTGCCACACTATATTCAATCCCAAAAAACAACACCAGTCAATCTTTCTTCAACCAACTTTATCCAAAAATGCTCAGCCTCACATGTCTATGCACCTTCAAATCATGATGACTTAATTCTAAAAGTAATTATCGAATCATTCAAATAAATACACTAAATTTTAAACCCAACACTCAATTTAATTCAATTTTTAGATCCTAAGCCAATCAAAACATCTATCACACTCTCTCTATGTGTATTTACATTTCTCTGATCTGACTCACTATCAAATTCCACCATAATTATATTGTGTAGCTCCAAAAAACAAAATACATTATACACCACATCCATGAACCTTCCTATATCAGGATTGTGTATATATTACCAATATGATTACATATATCACAGTATTATCCTTATTATCATGAAACAGAACTAAAAATAATGATCATAATGAATGGATATGACCTCTCTACTCATAACCAAGCATTAACTCAAAAAACTAATGGATATCCATTCTCAGTTTACCAATAAAATTATACTTAAAATTCACTGAAATTATTCCATGGTGAGGGTCACACCCTTTAATATTCAATGATGGGTTCCCCACTATATAAATTCTCATACATCACTCTTCATGGGAAACACTTGATAGAATCCATTATCTTAAGTGTGTTACTCCTCTCCATCCACAGTTATAAAAACACTAAGTACTAATACGGTTCTAAACCACACTCACTGATCACAGTACACTGAAGTTACAATAACTGATTCATATCCAATATTATGTTTCTCCCCCAAATAATAGTTCACTCATAAAGGATGATTCTGATTAATGTTTCTCCCTACTATAATAATTTCTAATTGAAACCCAAATCAACTTTTCCAAACCACCAACCCATTTAAAATCACATCCTCATACTCAAGATCAAAACCAAACATTCATTCCCATAACCCAACACATGATTATCATAAAAACTAATAGCATACCCATTTAATATATAATTCAAACATCTCATCCATCTTTGATCAACCGCTAAAAATCAGTAAAATCTAGTTTATATAGAAACTAATTGATTTTTTTCAGTATCAAATCAAAACAAATAAAATCTTCCATCCCCCCTTCGATCTTTCCAAAAAAATGAAACATTATCCCAGCACATATTTCAAGCAACTAGGTTACTCCCATCTATAGAACTATAATCTAAGTAGCCATTTTTATACCTTCACTAGTTTTTTATTCAAATTAGATAACAATATTTTATAGAAAACATAATTCATATGAGTTTTCAAATCACCACTTACCATCCAAGGGTTTTAACAAAAAAACAATTCTTAAAATCCTAAGCCTAAAGGGTTATTTTTTTCTAAAAACCAACCACATTTTCAAAACCTTCTTTGAAATTAAATTTCCAAAACTTTTTATTTGTTTTTTTTTCAAACCCAAATAATCCCAAAAAAAATCAAGTGAAAATAACTTATAATACCACATCATGTATACCTAGTTCTAATACATGATTGTTTCTTCTTAAAATAAATTTTTCCCAAAAACCAAGCATCCCAAAATTCATTTTTTATAAGAGTAAAACAATCAAAATCAATAATAAATCAATCAATCCCATCATGTATATATTTATATAATCATCTAATATAATATATTTTAAAGAATATTGATTATGTATTATGTTACTTCAATTAATAATGTTCCCTTTGAGGCAACATGTCAAACAAAATTTTCGATTGAAATATTCATCATACTCTAAGTATACCATAATCATGATACATAAACAAGGTCACTAGATCTTATCCAATCCATAAAAATCATCTTGATAATCATTCATATTATATTGGGATTCTCACTCTAATAGAAAACCATATATATCCTGGGGCTCTTGGCCTCAATATTGTACGTCCCCTGGCAATATGGGTTTTAACCAAATCAATTCCAGAAAGGCATGATACTAATCTACCTATCAAGTCCAAAAAACCTCCATTCACCAATAGCAAGCATGGTCTCATCCCAAAACACACCTTGATTCCATTTTTTGACACCCTATCCTTGATCACCCAAAAGGAACTAAAGCAAGGGTGTTGTAATACCTCAGGTGCACCCTCCACCACCCTAATACACCATAGTTTTTTACTAGAGATGGATGACTAAAATAGTCATGAGGAGACAATTCTTTCAAAGAATAAAATCATAGGGTCATTCCTGAGTCTATCAAATATTTGGAATGACCTATCTATAAAAAACATCCCAAAACCTATAAATAATAAAAAGGGATCCAAGTGGGCCCCCATAGTTCAAAATAGAATACAATAAAATAGTTTATTAGTTTTATAAAAATGTGAAAGAGTTAAAGTATCATATATTCATAACAAGTATCATAATATAAATAAACATCAACAGACTAGTTGATACATGCTCAGAAAAAAAACATGAGGGAAAAAATAATAGTGGTCATTGTCCCAACTCACATAATTATCCTCATAAAATCCTCAAAATCAACAACCTTCTTGACCCAAACCATGTGTCCAGCATCAATCTGGACCTTTTCCGGGGAGAAAAAATGATGGTCTACCAACTTATATAGAAACCCAAGTAATGAACATGGGTTGGGGTGAATCTAATGACTCAATAGGATTCTCCCTCTCTCCTAATTAATTAAGTGATAATTTGATCAAGTGGTTGTACATAAAATATATATTTATAAGAATCAAATTCAATACCATGAAAAACACCAACTCAAAAACATAACACATGATGTATATGTAATAATATAAATTAGGTTATCATGTTATAACTAAACCATAGCGATAAATATCACTACCTAATTAATTCAATTCTTTTAGAATAGGCTCAATTCTTACTACAATACTTTTTAGAGCCTGATTAGTGGCTTTATAATGAATTCATCGTCCAGCATCAAGTACCACATAAATTATTTTACCATACCTCCTCACACAATGTTTATTCCACTTATATTCCACTACATGTTCCCAAACAACCCTCTATCACTCAAGGAAGGTATCACATCATGTACCCCAACAATGTCCTCACATCGAGGAAGGACATACATTATGTAATCCAACCATCCCCTCTCATTAAAAATTTCACACATAAAGTACCCCAACTGTCCCATCTTATCAATTTAAATCACACATTATGTCCCTAATCATCTCTTCTTAGTTGGGAAGAATTCTCATCAAGTACCCTGATAATCCCTCAAATTGAGGGTGGTAACTTGTAAAGTACCCTAATAATCTCCTCTCATCAAGGAATTTTTCATATCAAACACCGCAACTATCCCATTTTATCAAGTGAGGTCTAAAATAAACACCCACCACCCTCTCACTTGGGATATACTACAATTATTAGTCTCAATATATCATACAAGAAATGATAACATCATATAATCCATCACTATAACAGGGTCAAGTACTAACCAAATGAAACACTCTAATAATAAAAGTACCATAGGGATATACCTTGTCTAGTCCCTTATTGAAATCTTAAGTGTTCTCACACAACCAAGTACACACACTCAACACCTCCAAAAGTTATGGAAATAATCATCTAAACTCATACATTAGAATACTATGTTACCCAAGACAAATTATAACCAAAACAGCTCACCCTATGAATTTTTTACCCAAGAGTGAATCCCCTACTCTATTATTGGAAGAAGATATTCTTCCATACACCCCAATAAAATTTACCCATATCTACCCTCTTCATTAATATAGATAAACCTTTTCACTTTAATACCAAAATTAAACATCATTATCCAATGCATGGAATTATGAATCATCATGAAATAATAATTCCTTAGGAAATCATAATTAGTAAGCACACTCAAAAGAAACCATGATTTAAAAAATAATGAATCTCTTACATGAGTTTAAATGGAAAAAACCAATATCAACCAATCCATTTTGGATTTCCTTTAAAAAAATTAAAAAATATTTACAAATAATATAGAAAATTCATCGCATGTCTTCTTACTCATGCAAAGCCCTTTCAAAAACTTCTATTAAAAATTATATATATAAATACCATATTTTTTTTGAAATACCATTTCAAAAAACCATAATTTAAAATCATCATGTTTTCCTTGAAAATCCATTTTTCTCAAATAATAATTTTAAATCCACATTTTAAATATAAATAATCTATTTACTTTTATAATCCAACTTATGAAACCCATAAATTCATAAATAGGTACACTGAAACTTGTTCAACTAATGTTTCACCAATGAACCTCTTAGAAATTATATTTTTTCCCTTTCAAGCTATTAAGTTGATGAAAAATCATCTTACTTTATGGGGAAGGAACACAAAATTCATGTAATATTCAAGTATATTAGTGATAATTATCACGAATGAACATAAAATAACAAAATGGATATGAGAATAAAGAATTTTCAGGACACCTACCTCAACCGGCAGTCTATAAATCAATCTAGAGATCATTCCAACTTCCTATGACTCTAATATTACATATCATATTCATAAACACCATCAAATTAATAAACTAAAAATTTAAAAAACAATTCTCAAATAATCATAAATAATATTAAACTCAATTGTTGTCACAATGATGCTGAAATTGAAAACAAAGGGGTTCATTACACTTCCAACACACACCCAAAACTAAGACACAAAAAACCCAAAATTATCCCACCAAAATCAAAAACTAATAATTCCAAATTTTAAAAAACCTATAATAAATTAATTGTAAAATATGACTCAAGGAAAAGTATGAATGGTGGCATGAACACCTCTTCTATGGACCTCTTATATAAGCTTCACACCAAATCCCAATTAAATGGGATGATTCCACCATGATCTAGTGGAATAGTCTATATGAAACACTATTCATGTGAACCATAATTTGAGAAAATCAAGAAGGAATTAAAAAATATTATAATTGGATAAATATCACCTTGAATACTAGGGGAAAATACACCTAAAAACCTAGATCAAAGGGAGGAAGAGGGTAAACAAAGGATAAGAGGACCTCACCCCCCTACTAGCACATCCTGAAATGAGAAAATTCTAAAGTGGGATTTGAATTTAGATTCCTCAAAAGAACCATTATACACTTTTAAAAAACAACTTAATGGTAGGTCACATCATGACCCTCATGGTCATAATAAGATGAACGCATTCTAGGCTATGTCACATCCTGGACTCTTTGGGTGATAGTGCGACTACCCCTAAGAAAATTAACAATCCCCCCAGTAGATCACCATCATAGTGTAACCAAGATGGTCATTTCATGATGGCATATCTGGTAGTTCCTCTCATCATGAATACTAGAACCCAATTTATGAGCCTTCTCAACTCTAATCCATAATGTGGTGGAACACTCTATCACATTGTGACCACCTTCCTTCACTTAACCATTATTCCATGTAATCATATACCGCATCATCATCATAAATAAGAATAAATCCTTAAATAGGATAAGCCTTACAAAATGATAAACCCCTTTACATTTTCAACACCTCTATAAATCACACCAAAACACCACTTAATCATGATTTTATCTCCTACTTCAAACCATATATCATGCTATTCATCCATAAGGCCCTAATGTGACCTTGTATTAGCCACCTTATCATGTTTTCTAATAGTAGAATCACATCCAGAAACACCCACTAATTTTTTTTGGGTTATCTTACAATGAACTATCCCTTCTGAAACATCCCATAAATCATTAAAAATATGATCAAAACTTTTATCCCTCTCCTAGGACAAAAATATTAGATTTTTAATAGAAATAAATGAACAATAAATTTTCAAGTCGTTACAAACTCTCCAATATATGGATTCCTATCCCCGAGAAGCATCAAATAAAGTTTCTAGACTTCTCATCCATCAATTATAATATGATACCACTCATTATTCTTGATTCTAAACTCATATTAATGTGGATCAACTACCCATGCACCAAACCTAGATACACCGACCTTCTTTAAAAGATCTTGATTTAATCCTTGATATATATTAGGCATATCCTAAAAAAAATTTCTTAATGATATTTTCACCTCATTATATCCAAACCCATAAAATAGCACCAATTAGTCCCACACCATCCTATTTTCCTTAAAAATTCTCAGACACACTTGTTGATATACTTTCATATCTCCTAATCATTAGACCTTATATCTATAAGACATCATAAAATCATCCAAACACCCACATTGAAGTCTAAACCTGATACATTGTGTAATACCATGATTAGATATTCAACTAACCAACCCTGTTATCATACTCTCCCATTGATGATAGAATGTTATCAATATAACACACTCTTAGATTCCTCCACACTTTAACTTCATGACTAAAAACACTAAAATGTATTATACATTATATCCATGATCCTTTCAATATGAGGGTCATGTATCCATGAAAGATGTGATTCTCCCTGCCATAGGATTATCTTTATCATCACCCTACAAACATAACTTCATATATTAATAACCCATTTCTTGTCCACTAACAAACATAATGAATATATATAACTTTTATACTCATACCTGAGCACAAACTGAAAACATAGATCGCTAAATATTCACATTTTACTAAGAATTTCATTCCTAATATTTATTAAAATTCATCAATAATAAGGGTCAAAACTTATAACAACCAATGATGTTCTCCTCATCATATAGCTTCCCTTACACCACTCCTTTAGTAAAATTCTTGATAGGTTCCATCATCATACATGTGTAACTTCTCCTGATCCAAACTCATGACCAAAACAAAACAATGAGATGGTTCTCAACCACACACATCAGTCCTAAGACATATAAGATTCAATAAAATATTTGTATCCCTACTTATGGTTCTACACACTATAATACTTCACTCATAAATTATGATTCTTTGTAATGGTACTCCCTACCATATGAATCACCAAACAAAACAAAACTCACCTAAGAAAAATTATGGACCCATCCAAACATTTATCTAGATAATTGGGACCAACATTAAATATAAATCTCACAATACTAACACATATATCTCTTAAAAAATATCATACCCATGAAATTCATAATTTAAACACCTCAATTATCCTTGTTTAACCATTAAAAATCATGCCCACCCAGTCTACATAGACACCTATTTATTTTTTCCAACATCAAACTAAAAAAAATTCCATCCGTAAACCCCTCATATATATTTCTAATAAACATTATAGACTAGCTAAGTGAATAAATTAATCATCTAAATCACTCCTAGAATCCAAGTATACAAGTTCACACAGGTACCGGTTACTTATTTAAACCATCTCAAAACCTTTCAAAAAAATATAAATGATCTGATCTTCCAAAACACGCCATTTGAATCCAAGTATATTTTATCAAAAATGAAATCTCACAATCCCTAGCCTATTTTATTCTTTTAATTTCTAAAAACCAATACAATTTTCAAAAAAAAATTAATATAATTTAATAAACCTTTTTCCTTATATTTTATCAAAACCAAAGAATCCCAAAAAATTTAAAGTGAAAATAACTTATAAAAATATTTCACACATGCCATCACATGAGTTTTTATTCTTAAAATATGATTTTATCAAATTCCAAGAATCCAAAAAATCATTTACCTTACACATCTGAACGATCATAGTCAAAATTTAATCAAACACACCCCTATAATCCATACAAATAAAATAACCTATTATAATATATTCATGAAAAAATATATTATATTATTATTTGATTCAATTAATAATGTATCTTAAAGAATAAAAATTTCAATCAAAACCATCCAATATAATATGTATTAGATCATAAGCATTTCACTTTCATGATGAATGAACAAGGTAAATGGATCATATCCTATGAGTATGATTCATATGAAGCCTCATTTTTTCCATATTAGGATTCTCTATCCAATAAAACACCTCACTAATCCTATAAAGATAGGTTCCAACATTGGAAATATTCTAGAAACTTGGGTTCCATATAAAGTTATACTATCTAGAGATGATATCAGTCTAACTCCTGAGTCTTGAAAACCTAAATCCACCTCTAAATTACATTATTTTATCTCAAAACATGCTTTGATAAAATTTCTCAATTCCCCATCCTAGGTCACCCAAGAAGAACATGGGTAATGATTCTATAAGACCTCAGTCATGCCTCCTCATATTCTATAAGGCTTTGATTAATATAGTGGGCATAAACTAATAATTGTGATACTATTCCCTCAAATATTGAATCCTTAGTAAGATTCCTAAATCTACTAAAAAATCATAAAGGCTTGTCCATATAATGGACATCCTATAAACTTATAAATAATAAACAGTTAGTGAATAGGTACCTGACAGTCTAGAGTAGAAAGTAGTAAAATAGTCTATATGATTGATCAAAATGTAATAAAGAATTAGAATTAGGTATACATATCTTGAATCATAATATAAATAAACATTGCTACATGAGATAACACATTCTCAATAAAAACTAGAGGAAAAAAACAATAATGGTCATCATCCTAAGTCATATAATCATCCAAATCATAACCTTAGACTCCACAACTAGCTAAACTAGTACCATATTTCCATCATAAAGACATACCTATTCCTGAGATAAAAAATTATGTTCTACACATATACATAAAAAATTATGATGTGTATAGGGTTAGGGGTGAGCTTAATGACCCATTACGATTCCTCCACTATTCTCAACAATATTAACTTCCATTGTGATTGAGTGGATATTCATAGAATACAATCCTTCTTCTTCCGATATCGGTAGAAGAGGGGAAGTTCAAACCACAATACCTCTCAAATCCTACATAGTTCCTTTTGTACTTAGGTAATGGTCTCCCTTAAAGTAACACACCAAGTCCTAAATAGGACCTCCCCACTCAAGGCTGATTGCATGTTAGTTCTTCATATTATTCGTGAACCATCCCCACTAACTTAGAGGAGGTATCACATCAAGTACCCTAACCATCCCCTCTTATCAGGGGAGTCCCCACATCAAGTAAACCAATTGTCCCCTATTATTTGGTAAGGTCAGACACAAAGTTCCCCAACCATTCACTATTATCATGGTAGGTTTCAAATCAAACACCCCAATTGTCCCCTATCATCAGGGGAGTCTATAAATCAAGTACCCCAACCATGTCCTCTTATCTAGGGATGTCACACATCAAGTACCCCCACAATTTATCTCATCACGGGAGGTCACACATCAATATCCAATACCCTCTCAATGAATACATGTACATGATCATGAGTCTTAGTATATCACATAATAAGTAGTATGGACATCATATCAATTAATATCATAGGGTCAATCATTAACCCAATGAAACTCTCCATGAATAGAATTACTATAGGGATATCCCTCGGATTATCCATTACCTACCCTCAAGGTAGATCACATAACTAGGATCACACACTCAACACCTCTACATGTGAATAAACTCATCAACCAAACACATACATATTACCACTTGGTCTCCCAAGCCTTTGTTAATCCTGAATATATTACCCAGGGCCCTTTTTATCTAGATGACATCCCCTCATCACTTCATTGAACCAAACATAGATCCATTAAACCTAATCTAATTTACCCATTTCAACCCTCAAAGGGTTCAATTTCATCCATAGAAACCAATCTAAGAACATTTATACCAAAACAAAACATATTCATCCAATGAACACAATCATGCATAATTATGAAATAATAATATACTATGAAATAAAAATTGGAAAGCACACTCAAAAGAAATTATTATTTAGAATTATCACCCACGTGAGGTAAAATAGACAAAAACCAATATAAACTATATAATTTTAGTTTTTCTTTAAAACCCAAGTCAAAATGATATTTTAAAATCATTTAGAAAATGAATCATATGTCTTTTTTTACTAAGTCTAGTCCCTTATCTAAAAATTGGTTAAAAAAATTAGAAACCCTATATTTTTTCTTATAATAAAATTTTAAAACCCATCACATAATATCATCTTATATACCAATAAAATAAATTTTTCTTAAAAAATGTTTTTAAATACATGTTTGAAAAAGGAAAACTCCCATTTATCTTGAGAATCAAACTCACTCTAATAAGAAATATATAAAGTGGTTCATCAAAACTCATTCAACCAAGGCACCACCAATGAACTATTTATCACCACTATATGGTTATTTCTGAATATTAGGCCAATGAATGCCTAGTTTAATTTATGGGGTTGGGGAAAACAATTCATGATACATTCTAGAAGAATAGTACTAATTCTCCCACCCAAACATAAAATCACCAAATAAAAATAGAAATAATAATTTCATGGCCACCTACCTCAACAAATGATTAGTAAATTAATCTCCCACTCATAATGACCTCATATGAGTCTATAATCACCTATCTTTCCCATAAAACCCTTTAAAATAGTAAACAAATAATTTTAAATTTACATTCCTAATAAGTATTACCAACATCAAAATCATCAGGTGGAAAAATGATGTCGAAACCATAAGAAATTGTGTGCATTATACTCTTGATGAGGTGTAATAAACAAAACATACATAAATGATACATCATTTGAGATAAAAACATAATATATTACCTAATAATTCATGCCCCATAATCATAAAGCTTAGTGTAACTTTAGACTAGATACATGAACAACTTATTTCATGAAATATCTTAAAAATATCTCATAAATTTTATCTCTCAAATTACTCTTCTTAGACATATCCCCCCTAAAACCTTTCTTCATATCCTAAGGGAAAATATAAATATAAGAAAGGGTGGGCTCAATTTCCCTGTAACAGTAAACATGGGAGATATTAATTGATGATCATATATTAGCATAAGAGAATTATAAGGGTATGATAGAATGATTATTAGTGATTAACTTTATGCCCAATCTACCATAGATCATAAATAATTAGTCATGGTATAAAAATTTAACATTTTTAAATACATGAGTCATAAGAGTGAGGTGTCATCATTAATAAATCATTATCCATGAGAGAATATCATAAAAATAAGAATATATTATTCTAATTGTATCATAAAATATTGGAACAATAATAATAATATAAAATCATTTAATTATTCAAGGATCAATACCAAAGCCATCATTACATATTTAACAAAATCCCATAATAGATTTGGTTCACAACGTGACCTCTTTTCGTTCTTTTAATGAGTTCACTCCCCATCCCCATTCATTCTTGGAATGGGTTCACTCCCCATCCTCCTTCATATTATCTCATAAGACATAAGTGATTACCTATTTTATTGGAGTGATATATAATTCCAATCCCACCAATCACATAATGAAATACATATATATGTATTACAAAAGATCATAAAAACATTTAACATTCCATCATAGAATAACCCATGGAAAAAAATGGGTTTCATGAGTATTTCATCATCACATAATAAAAATCCATCCAAATAGATAACAAGGATGGTATCTTTAGATCACATCCCTTTTGAATTATAAAAAAATAAAATGATATTGAAATAGATTAAAATTTAAGTTAAAAGAAAATTCAAACCCATCTTTGAAAACATGTAAAAAAATATCATTTTCTTATGATAACATTTTAAATAAAAATTATCAAAATATTGAGAAAATTATTTTATTTGAAAGTAACCATGGAAACATTTAATGGAATATTCAAATAAAAGATCATTCATCATTGTGGAAAAATCCATTTTTATGATAAACATTAATGAAAAGTTTACTTTTTTTACTTTTGTCAAAAGTTATAAATAACGTGTTCAAAAACACTAAAATAATTAATTTATAAAACATTGAAAAGAAATTAAAATATAGAGTTAAATTATTTTAAATTAAAAAATTCTAGAAATTAATATTTTTGTAATCATTTTAAATAACATGGAAATGGATGAAAACATTCATCGACTAAATAGGAAATAAGGTCAAATTTTCTTATTAACAATTTCTCAACTGTTTTATGTATAAAATAGAGGATAAAGAAATGAATAAAATTTAATATCTAGAAATATATAGAGGATAATAAAATATATGGGTTTTAATTTATAATGATCATATAATTTTTCTCAATGGAAATTTAACATATAAGATCTTGGAACAAAAAGAGATTTTGAAATTAACCCTTACCTCTGGTACTGACTATCTTTGTATAAATTCATAAGATCCTATATAATAAATTTAGATTTTTTATAAAAATTATCTAGAATATTATTCATAATTATATTAAAAAATTAAATTCCCTTTTAATTTTCAATTACCCATTTATTATCAATTCTTCATTGAATTTGGGTGGAAATAAATTATACCAATAGTATTTATAAATGTTTTTGGTTATTTTATCCATCATCTCTCTACTTTAACCCTTTATTAATCCTTTTATCCCTAACCATAATAATGATTTTTTACCTCGATTGCAATTTATTAAGAATAAAAATTAAATTGAACTACCATATTTTTAACCTCTTAGTTCTAAATATTGAAAACCTTTTATCATATAGAGTTTCTATAAGTGGTAAAATTTATTTTAATAAGATTATAAAATACAATGAAAATCGTTTTTTGAGATATACATTTTTAAGCATAACAATAAATTAAATCCAATTCCTTGAAAATTAAAAACCCCTATATGAATTTTAACTTATTTAATTGAATATATAATCAACATATTTCATTAAAATAAATCATAAATAGTGACTAATTTAATTTTTTAATATGAAAAATAAATTTTCTGCAAAAAAATTATTTCTTCAAAAAAAACATATCTTTTTACATTCAAATTATTTTATTTTCATTTTTGACCAATTGATAACCAATGAATTAATTTTTTACATGATAAAACAATAATTTTAATAATCTGAATTAATTTTTAAATAAAACATATATGAATATAATAATTCTTAAAAACAAAATATATGACAACAGTTCTTTAGGATGAATAGTATTTACCAACTGAACTATAAATAATTATTAACAATTATATTTTATTTAAATACAATATAATGTGATTTTTAATGTACCATGCTTCCACTATCTCAGTAGTTTTCAAAAAAATTTCTTATGGAATGTTCTGAAATAAAACACATTCTTTATACCAGTGGAAACAAAATGGTCTACAATAGCACTTCTTTCTTCTTTAAATTGACCCGAGTGAATGTCCTTACTATTGTAAAACATGAAAATGATATTAAAAAGGGTATTGTAAAAACTAAATAAATAATTTTATTATGCTTAAAATTTTTTGGTATTATAGGTAATTATCATCCTCCTTCCAGTGCCTTGGAAGTGACCTGGACCCCTCCATTTTTAGGATGGCTCAAAGGAAACAAAAAAAGTTCCTCAATAGATAATTTATGTCCTTTTGGTTTTGGTGTGGTTTTTAGAAATGATAGAGGTGAAGTAGTGGAATTATTCTAAATTCCATGTGAAATCTCTACATCCCTTGAGGCTTAAATTCTTGGTATTACTAAATTGGTGAAAATTTAAAAGCAATGATATTACCTTAACTTTTGGATTGAATGTGACTCCACCACTATTGTACAAGCTATGAAAAGTGGCATTATTCATCTTTCATGTAAGATAATGGTCATATGGGGTAATTTCATGGACTCTTGTTAATCTATGAACTAAATCATCATGCATTTATATCATGATGAAAATTATATAGTTGATGGGCTCACTAACAAAGGTTTTATTTCTATAGATTTGACCTCGCTCAATGATGTTCCCAAAGATCTCTTCTCACTTTGGAAAAGTGATTAGTATAAAAAATTATCTTTCAAAATACTGTAATTTTGTTTTTTATTCAATAAAATTGGATTCTCCTTTTGGTCATATTCTCATTCTACCAAAAAACCAAATAACATGATTCATTTTATATTTTATAATAATTATTCACATAAATTCTTCTTTTAATGTTTTATAATCTATCAAACACATAGAATTTATTAAAGAGAAAAATATATTTAAAAATATAAGGGTGTTATATTATACCCCCCTCCCCCCATAGTAATTCCACCCTTAAGATTTTGTTACTCAGATTTACAAAAATTGGGATACCTTTACATCATCCCAACTCTGGGTTTCCATATTTCTTCCATTAATTTTTTATTCATTCAGTGAACCTTAACTAGGTGAGTATTCTTGTTTCATATAACCTTATCTTTATGATATAAGAGTTCCACTAATTGTCCTTTATAATAATTATCATGCTAAAGTGATATGACCACTAATTTTTGTATATATGAATGATTTGGTATGTACTTTCATAAAACATATACTTGAAACACATTATAAACTTGGGAGAGGTTTGGAGGAATCAATAAGAAATAATCTACCCCCCATATATAATCAATAATATCATAGGGAATATTATATTTAGGGATTATATTTCCCATATTTTTAAATATAATAACCTTATTACAAGTTTATATCCATAGGAACTCTTTATCGCTAACTTTGAACATCAAATCTTAACAATGGTTATCATAACAACACTTTTATCGACTCTTATCTTCATTGATATGATTTTTAATGGATCTAACTTTATCTACTAGTTCATATGTTATCTCAAGTAACAATATATTTCATTTACTAACTTCATCACAACTTGTTTGAGTCCTTCACATAAGTATATATATGTATTTTTAAGAATCCATCTGGATTCTCAAGTGAAATCAATTTTTGTATGAAAATTAAAATAAAGGAAGGTTCTAATCCCAACTTCCTTTGAGATACAAAAAGAAATCTATAAATATATCTTATTGGGTTTGAATTTTTCTCTAAAATTTTACTTCTATATGAGTTTGATATTTAGTTCTATATCTCAACTCCATATTCAAATATTACTAAAGACTTCACTGGAAATTTGAGGTAAACCTCAAATCTCAAACAAATAATATTGAGAGTTGTACTTCATGAAACCTTTCCACATATTTAATGTATATCCATTAAATATGATCAATATATATGTCTTCTATGATTGAAATTAAATTTTATGATAGCATAAGGTGATCAATTATAACCCAAATAGTAGTATTCCCTTTAGGTATCTTAGGGAGAAACAAGATGAAATCCATAGTGATGTTTCCCATTTCCATTCTGGTATGGGTAATGGTTGTAATATCCCCTTATACTTGTGATATTTGTCCTTAACTTGTTAATACATTGAGAATAAAGATAAATACTTAATATCTATCTTTATGTTGTCCCATTATAAACTCTATTTAACATGTCTATATATCTTCATACTTCTAAGATAAATAGAGAATGGTGAACTATAATCTTTATCCAATATCTCCTTCTTTAATTTTGGTATTTATGGGACATATAATCTATTCCTGGACCTTATCATTCTATCACTATAATTATTGAACTTTGTATTATTCCTTACCTTTTTTGTAGCTCCACATCTTCATTTTTTTCTTATTTTATCTTCACATGAATAGATTATTTAACATTTATTTAGAAAGATAGTGACTTTATTCTTTCCTTATGATTTTAAGGTATATGTTCTATAAATCCATAATTATTAGATCTATTTTAATCCTCATCATTGAGAAAATATAATAGTCTTTCCAACTCATAGCATCATCCACCTTGTTTGTCTTCCTAATGTGGTAATGTATTGAGAAGTCATAATCATTAATCATTTCCAACCATCTGTTTTAGAACATATGAAACTATTGTTTTGTGAATATATACGTCAATATTTTATGGTAAATATATATATATATATATATCACACATATCACTATAAAGATAATGTCTCTATATATTCAAAGAAAAAATTATCATTGTGAGTTCTAAATCATGAGTCAAATAATTTTTCTAATGAACCTTCAATTAGATAGAGGAAACCATGTTATTATACATGAGAACACATCCTAGTACCTTATTTAATGTAT
This sequence comes from Viscum album, assembly GCA_963277665.1. Taxonomy (NCBI): domain Eukaryota; kingdom Viridiplantae; phylum Streptophyta; class Magnoliopsida; order Santalales; family Viscaceae; genus Viscum; species Viscum album. The sequence continues at coordinate 1,376,229,655 of OY728147.1, read as the reverse complement.
AATTATAGATCACAAACCCTTATCTACTATAGGCTTTTGTGATAATAGGTTCACTGAACAAATTTCTCTTTGGTTGCTTGAAATTATCTTTACATTAATTTATCTATATGAACCTAGATACCTTATTCACCAATATAGTTAGTGGATCTGATATCCATGATATATTTCTCACAAAACATTTATAGTATCCAAAAAACCAAAGAAAACTTTGGATTTTGGTCAATGTGGTTGATCTAAGACAATGTTAAATAACTTTCATCTTTGAGCGATCCATTGATATATAATCTATTATAATTATGTAACCTAATAATGATACTTTTTATTTCCATAATTTACATTTATTGAATTTAGAATTAGGTTTCTATTTCCTCAAGGTCTTCAACATAATCCTCAAATAGACTTAATTCAATTTCTTTATCTTAGAATATTTAAGAATATATTATATAAAGACTATAAAAAAACCTGTCAAGGTAATATCTAAATACACTATTAATTAGATCCATGAAGATATAAAGGTATTTAGTAAGTCCAAATGGAATCACTATAAATTTATAGTTTCCATACCTCGTATAAAATCGTATCTTAGATATTTCCTCCTTTTTGACCATCAAATGATGATACCTAGATGAAATTTCAATAATTGATAATTATTAATATCCTTATAGTTAATAAAAATTCATTAATATGGGGTAGAGGATACATTTTCTTGATAGTAATCTTGTTAAGTTTCTAATAATCAATGAAAATATTCATTGACCCATCTTTCTTCTTAAAAAAATAGGTAGTGCACCCCATAGTGATGCACTTCAACAAATGAATCCCTTATCAATATTCTCCTATTGTTTCTTCATCAATTCCTACAACTCAATTGAGTTAATTATATAAGGAGTCTTTAAAATGGGAGTATCACTGGGTGTGATTTCTATTTTCATGATTCTGGGGAATACTAAAAAACTATTTAGGAAATACATTGTCATATTACTGCACAATTGTAATTTATTAAATGTTGAGTTTCACGCCAACTATTTGAGATAGATACCCCTTATGAATATGTTATAAGACTCATATAATGGAAGTAGTTCTATTGGAATATTATATTCATCCCAGTATTAATATATAATCATTAGTTCATTTACAATATAAGATGTGACATTCGTTCCATGGTAATTGATATGTGTTGTATATAAATAAATCCAATACATACCAACAATCACAATAAATTCAACTAAAGAAACAATAACAATATTTTAAGGAAGCATATTCCCACAAACTTCTATCTGAGAGGAATTATAGTCTTGATATATGATCATAGTATCATTAGGAGTTTTCAATAATAATTGAATATGTAATCATTTAGGATATTAATTAACATTCCTAAATACTTATCATGATATAAAGGAGTTCAAATAACAAATATAAAATAAGATACTGCAATATTTGAGTGTACCAGCCACCACCTCAACTTCAACATTATATCTTTTATCCCTTACTCAAACCAAAATGGTTATCGTGAGCATAAAACAAAATTAATCATAGTGAGAAATCATATAACCATAAAAATAATTCTAAATATAAACTTAATTGTGAAACCTTATTATCAACCTATGACACTTTAGGTTAATCATATATAACATTCAATTCACTATCTGCTGCCATAGATTCTATCCTCTCATTATTCATAATGGTTCATAAATTCAATGTGAATTGCACAAATCATATCACTTGAGATTATAAAACTAGGTGTGAAGTTAGGCCTCTTTATCATACACCATGTGAAGATATAGTTAATATCCAATCATAATTTATAGGTTTATAACTCTTGGGTTCATTTGTGCTAGATCTTGTATCCACTTTTATTCATCTAGATGTGGATTTCATTACTAGGAAACCACATAACCTCTAAATTACCAAAAGAACTGGAAGTTATCTTATACATAGACTTATAACCAATGTTTTCACCATAATTTCCTAATCACAATATTCAAAAAGAAAAAAAAACCCTTATTTGATACTAAATAATAATACCTTAGTAAAACATATATAAATATTACATCATTTTAGTTGAAAATTTAATATATTACACAATAATTCATACCCCAAAACCATAAAGTTTTAGTGTATTAGTAGAATAGATATATAAAAAAATATTTCATTAAATACATTAAAAATATACCACAAATTTATTCTCGAAAAGTACCCTTATTTGACAGATCCTACCTAAAACCTTTCTTTATAACATGGGGAAATATATAGACATAAGAAAAATTTGATATTAGATGCTCAGTAAGGGTAAACATGGGAGATATCAATCGATAGTCTTATAAAATAATAAGATAATCAGAAGGGTATGAGAGAATGATCATAACTTATAAATTTAATAACAAATAAGTCATGTATCATAAATCATGAGTTATGTCATTAATATTTAGTATTTTAAAATACATGAGTCATTAGAGTGAGGTGTCATCATCAATCAATCATGAGCCTTGAGAGAATATCATTAGCATAATAACATATCATTGGAATTATGTCATTAATGTTTTTAAAAATCATAATTATAGAAAATAATTTCATTATTCAAGGTTCAATTCTAAGACAATCATCTCATAGTGTACAAAGTCTCAAAATGGATTGAGTTAACTCCTCATCCCCTTTTCATTCTTGGAATGGGTTCACTACCATTACTTGTTAATTAATTAAATGGGAAAAATCCCTCTAAACATTCATATAATATCATGATTTATAATTCATTACTTAATTAATTAGAGTGATATATAATTGCAGTCCCACTCATCACATAATAAAAACCATACAAATGTGTTCCACAATATCATGGAAACATTCATCATTCCATCATAGCATAACCCATGGAAAAGAAAAAGGTTTCATAAACATTTCATCATCGCATAATAATAACCCATTCAAAGAAATAATGTTGATGGTATCATTAGATAATATCCTAATTTAATCATAATAACTATCAAAGAATGTTTATATATATTAAAATACCTTTAAAAGAAAATTTGAACCCTTCTTTGAAAATAGGACAAAAATATTTTTTTATTATGATAAAATTTTAGATAAAAATATCTGAATATTTATGAAATAAATTTATTATAAAATAAACATGTAATATTTTAAATAAGTATTAAAATCAAATAATTTTCATAATTATGGGAAAATCCATTCATGTTCTAAATGTTAAAACAAATATTCCTTCCACACATTTTGTAAAAAGTAATATATAAATAGTTTTAAAAAGATAGTAAAAACTGATTTTAAAACCTTTAAAAATAAATTCAAATATTATTTAAAATGAATTTAAATAATAATTTTTTAATAGAAATTAAAATTATTCAAATCATTTTAATGAACATGTACTTGTAATAAAAATATCATTGACTAAAGAGGAAATAAAGATATATTTTTTAAACAATATTTTATCATTCGTTTTAAGTACCAAAGAGGGGAGAATTAAAGGATAACATGAAAACCCTAAAAATAACTAGAAAAGAAGATAATATATAGTGTTTTAAAGATAAGTATCATATAATTTCCATCAATGGAAATTTAACATAGACAATCCCAAAATGGAGATATATTATAACTAAAACCATTACCTCAGTTCATGAAATTCTTTATATGAATTATTAATACCCCCTATAAGGATTTTAAATATATTATAAGTATTTTATATAACCATATTAATACTTATAATACAATATAAAATTCTATTATAGTTTGCAACTAAACATTTTTTATTAATTATTTATTAAAATCAATATTCGATGTGTTAACTATTTTGTTTCTAATGCATGTTTAGGTTTAAAGGTCCATATCCTCACACCATGTCCATAGTATTATCATCATTAAAATATTATTAATTTTATAATTATCATATTTACTCATTATTTAAACTTTTATAACCATTAATATAATTTGGTGAAGAAAAATGAGTTATGTCACCTTATAGAGATGGTATTCTCTATGTACACACAAGTAATATTTTAATTTTATAAAGAATGAAAAAAAAAGTTAAGTAATAATTTATCATCCTAGAATAATAATAATGTGATAAATATAATATATATTCATTAAGTCCATCTATATGACCATCCATGTGTGTAGGACATGAAAAAAATCACAACACTCTATGGAGGTGGTAGTCCACACATACGCACAAACAACATAATAATTTTTTATAAGTTGGAAAGGAGGTACAATATGGTGATACCATTAACATAAAAATATTTAAGTATTGTAATGATACTTAATTCATCATATTATTATGGTTATAAAATATTATTATGTGTTTAATAAAGAAAAAACACAAAATATACTAGTAAAGACAGTTACCACTTCTTTGGGAAACTGTCTTTGGATTACATATTAATCATTAAAATTTTTATCTATTTGGAAACCAAAATCTCCTAGAAATGGGGAGTAAAGTATAGTAGATATTTGGGTAGGTATTGGAAGAACTATGAGATAAATTTTAGTGAATAAGTGAAGATATGGGGTGCCCTTTTATAATTGAGGTGGTTAGAACTCTTGTAAAACATAAATCATTAAAATATAGTAAAGATATTTTCAAGTGTAAGTGGAACCCAGTGTAATATTTTCAATTACAGATAATAATTAATGACCTATTTTTAATAATTTATAAGTGTTTTATGTGAAAAATATAATTGTTTAAAAAAATCACTTGATAAATGATTTAAAGGCCTTATGTAAGGGTAAAATATTACATAACCCTTTTGAATATTCTATCAAATATTTTCAGAGTCAAGTGTTGAGTTAGTTAAATATTTAGAGGTTTATAGAGACTCATAAAATATGGAATAAAGATATTAAATATATTATACCACTCACGCATGATTTTTCTAAAATAATTTAATATATCCTAGATGGTGTGTTGTATGAGAAATCTAAGACCACAATTAGGTTCGGTATAAGGGGTTTACCCTAGGCATGACATGTATTTTGTATACATTGGGAATTTGTTCTGATCACACATGAGAATAAATTAATTAATTTTTTTATATTTTTTAAAAAATAACGGATTATCTCTAAAATGTTACATCGTATGAGAAATTTGAGACCATCATTAGGTCTAGGATTTCAGGTTTACCCGAATCAGAATATAACTTTTCTATGTGTGGGGTATTTGGAAAAATCGCACGTAAAGTCAGTTGTTTAATATTTTAAATATATTATTATCATTAATATAATTATAAAAAAACGTTTTCTATGTTCTTCTTCTTCCCCAAATTCCATGCACCTCCATTAATATTAATGGGTTGTTTGAAAACCTTTGGTTTCATTATTATTTTGATATGTTTCTATTAAATGCCTTAATTAGGAGAAATTAAAGACTATGTCATCATTTTTCATTTGAATCATGGACTAAATGGGGTGTTTTAATTTGGGTTTTTAATTGTTGTGATCTTGAGGTTTAAAATAGAAAAACCATTTTGGCTTCGATGTTAGATGATTTTGTGGAGTATAATTGATTCAGAGACCCCCTTGCACATGTTTTATGAACCCATCATCGATCGAATCAGGTTTGCATGGTCCCTTATGACCTCCTTGTATGATATTCCCATAGAAGGAAGGTAAGTTTATTTTTTTTATTTCTTCATATTTAATTTTATTTCTTTTATTCTATTTATTTATTATAGAAAATTATAGAAAAAAAATTATTGATTGAAATAAAATATGATAAACCCAGAATTATCAAGGGATAATTCTAATTAATTATCAAATGATAATTTATATAAATTATCAAACATTATTGATAAATTTTAGACAATGATAATTTTGAAAAATTATCAAATGATAATTGTGCAATTTTAAACAAAGATAATTATTGGAAATTATCAAACAACAATTAAACAATTTAAATAAAATGATTTTTAAGAATCATCAAATTCTAATTAAAAATAATTATAAAATGATAATTGTGTAAGATTATTGATGATAATATTATACAATTATCAAAAGATAATTTAAAAATATTATCGTAATATAATTTTATAAGGATAATTTCTATGAAATTAAAAACGATAATTTTAAAAAAAAATATCAAAAGATAATTATAATAAAGTATTAATGGTAATTAATATAAAAATTATCAAAATATCATTTTTGTGAAATTGCTAAAGGATAATTAAAAATAATTTTCAAATTATTATTAAACTAAATTATCAAGATATAATTATAAAAGGATAATTTATGAGAAATTATCAAAATATGATTATAAAAGGATAATTTATGATTAATTTTCAAAAGATAATTATAAAACAATAATTTATAAGGAATTATCAAAAGTTTATTATAGAATGATAATTCATGAGAAGTTATCAAGAGATAATTATAAAAGGATTATTTATGATAAATTATCACTATATAATTATAAAAGGAAAATGTGTGATAAATTATCAAAAAACCATTATAAAAGGATAATTTTTTTAGAAATTATAAAAGGATAATTTATGAAAAATTATAAAAAGATAATTATAAAAGGATAATTTATGATAAATTCTTAGTTGATAATTATAAAAGGATATTTTATGAGAAATTATCAACAGATAATTATAAAGTGATAATTTTAAAAAAAAAATCAAGAGATAATTATAAAAGGATATTTTCAAAGAAATTAAAAGAAGATAATTATTCTTGGGGAGAATATTAAAATCACATACGTTAACCTAAATGATAATTTGAAAATTATTTAGGAGAGATAAAATATCATCGCATGTGTAATTTAGAAGATAATTCAGAAAATATCTAGAAGAGAAAAATTATCATTACATGTGATATTTTATTTATTTTTTAAATAAAATAGTTGTTTTTGGTTCTAGGAACCTTTTGAACATATATTGTTAACATGCTAAAAATAATGATAATAAAGCATGTGAGGTGGTGATCTTGGTGTTTATGGTTTCTACTCCAGCTTTCAAACCACACAGGGAGGTTTTTATTTATCATTGATGTTGATGACTTTGAGGTAGGAGGTTTCTTTCAATTTTTGTCCTTGTATATATGATTTTATCATAATCTGATTTATATGTTGGCCTAACCAATTTTTTTATGAGTTGTATGTGGTTTTTTGTGTATCCATGAGGCCATCATGACTTACATAATATGATTAAGCACGATATCATTCTTTATACCATGTTGAGTTTATTACATGAGTGTAGGTAGGTTTTTCTCACACTAATGACATGTTATGTATGATGACACTATTTTCATGTGATATTCTTGGTATATGAGATGTTTTTGTGTTATGCATGGTAATAAAGTGATATGTGGGCCCATCATGGATCATTATCCATTGAGGGGGAGTGTGTTTAGATGTTGTAAGTGACTTGATGAAGATATTGAGATAGACAACAGGTAATTATGGCCTAGTGTGGCTTGAATTAGGAGGATGATGATCATGAGTGATCGGACCTGTATGTGATGAATGTCGGGAAAGATGATCATGAGTGATCAAACCTGTATGGAAATAGTGGGGAATGATGGTCTATGTGGTCTAACTTAGAGATAGCACTAGGGCATCATGGCCTAGTGTGGATTGACCTGGTGGTATGGGGCATGTACAGTTATTAAGTAGATTTATTTTGGCTCTAACATTGAGAAATTTCTATTATTGTTCCAATATTTTCTAGTATAAAACTGAATCATGTATAACCAAGGTTTGTAGAAGATTGGTTAGCACATGGATTCTCAGCATGATTGTTACTTATGTGTTCATTTATATATTATTATGTTGTACACTCGTATGCATGTGGACACTTGTTAAGGACCCATTGGTGGTGTCCTATTGGGTCCTTGTACTTCCACCCTTCTTTGGAATTTCAACGCACTTGTAGATTTGATGACCTTAGATCTGGCGAAGGGAAAGGGCTTTATGGTAGAGAGTTGTGCAGTGAAGTATGGAACATAAGTTGGTCGGGACAGACTCCGAAATACCTATAGACGTTTATTTATTTTTTTACCACTTTAAGTATTTGTTTATTACTTTTTAGAAAAACTTTTCACATTGTGCATTCTTATATATATGTTATTTATCCAGTTTCTTCATTTTTTTTACTTCTATTATTTATTAATTATTTTATTATTGTTCATTGTTATTCTATTTGAAGACATGATAGAGAGGGTATATTCCTCTCACTATCACATTTAGACCCTCGGTTCTAGTCATCAGCCTCTAGCATATAGGTAGGTGTGCATGAGGTTAAGTGGAATTCTAGATTGGACCTAGTGGTTCTGGTTAAGATGTTATAAAAATTGTATCAGAGGCTAGGATTAACTAACATGTCTTTTCTCTTGGACTTGGGTTGGGACAAGATAGATAGTAGATAGAATTGTTGGGACTCAGGTAGCGGAACTATGAAAGTTCATTTCCATCACTATGTAGTGGACCTCTGATTTCTCATAATGTGGAAAATTTATGTTTTGTTATTACCTTTGATTAAATTCACCAAGGGTGATACAATTTATGATTATAAGTTATTTATGATATTTTGAGTGTGTTCACACATCATGTCACACCCCAAACATGGTTTCTCTTTATTTGTATCCTTTTTTGATGTTGGATCCTTTTTTCATAGTTTGGGTCAAGTTCTCAGTGAAATTTTTTGATTTTAAGAGTCTTTGGGTGGTTTTTTTCCATGTACATGGTTTGAGCATGGTTTGGTCAGAAACCATGTAAGGCCCAACAGTGATCATGTTCCATTATTTTAGTGGATCATGGCTTGTGTACAGTTATAGGAAACTATGCAATAAGCATGTAAAATTGTTTGGTAAAATTAGAGATCTAGGTTTCATGGTTAGCACATAGTTTCTCAAATTGTGCAGCCAACCCATATAAGGGGCCTTTATCTCTATTTGGGTTTGTACGATTGGTATACATTCTGGCAGACCAAGTGGACAAACTGTATGTCCTTCATTGAGTTCAAAAAAAGTAAAATTAAAATAAAATGAGAGAAAAATAAAATAAAATAAAGTTAATTCTATTATTATTATTATTATTATTAATTCTATTATTATTACTATTTTTAAGTTTATTATTATTAACTATTATTATTATTATTATGGTTTTTTTTCTCTCAAATGTGATTCCACTGATTTTTCTGAAAAACTAGGCCTCTGAGCGGCAAATCTCCCTTCTCTCATGATCTAGTGTTTCCCCCTAGTGTTGATCTGGAGGGGGAGGCTCACGACCTTAGTGTTGAGATTGAGGGATTTGGAACTACCCCCCTTACTTCTTCTTTTATTTATTTTTCTCTCGCATGTCTAAAGGTGGTTTTTCAGCATCACCCACATCAGATTATACATGCTTCTCCTCATTGGTTTCTTCAACTTCACATGGTTTTCACAATTTGTACTCTAGTGAGGTTCTTATGTGGTTCAGATCTATTTGGATCAATGCCCAGAGTGGCGTTTTGGGGTCAGATTGGCTTGGATCTCTTCATTGGTGATTCTCATTTGGTGTTGTGTTGGGCCATCTAGTCCTGGGTGATTATGGTTCAGCTTTGCGTTCCTTGGAAAGCCTTCCTCTTCAGGTTGCTTATGTGGCTGTAATATTGGATTAAGTATCATGGATGGAGGTAGGGGTTTCTTCTGTATTAGGTTCCAGTAACCGGTTTGCTGACTAAGGTGGAGGAGCAAGTGTGATGGCTTCATGGTAAAGGTGGAACTGGTCTATAAAGAATATGTAGGGTGTTAGAGATGAATTTTTTAATTTGTGGAATGGATTTTGTGATGGTATGTTTTCTTTGTGGAACTATGGTCTAAGGTTTTTGGGAAAATGCATTCAGTTCACCGACAAGGGACTTCACCAGAAGAGTTTTAGATCAAGGAGTTTTCACCAGACCATTTCTATCTGGAATTGGATGTTTGAGAGGGTATGGTGATTTCCATCGGTATGAAGCAAGTACATCCATAAATGGGATAGATAGTTGAATAGCGAAGAGAGGGTGTAATCTTGTCTTAATTTTATCAATTCTATGGAGGGTCTTTTCTTTACAGACATGAATTGGTTTGTTTTTTTCCTTGGTCCTTTGAACTATGGGGCATGGTTGTTGTTTTACGTCTTTGGTGTCATGTTGGTTTCCCCCTCAGCCCTTAAAAGGGGGTCTATGTTAATAAAAAATTAATTTTCAGTCAAATTTGGTTCCCCTATCAATGCCCCCCCCCCCATCGCATTTATCCCCTTCCTCGCACAACCACCCCCTCCTCCTCTCCTCCATATTCATGTGCCCCTCCCTCTATTTAGCTCCCACTTTGTCATCATTTTTCCAAAATTTCTTCTAGTTTCTTGGTCAAAACTTCGAGGTAAGCTCTCTTCTTTTCTCTTTCTCCCTCTTTTGGCCTATTTTTCCTTCTCTTATCACTCTATTCATTTTAGACGAACCCTAGGGTTAGGGTGGAATATTTTTTGTGTTTTGTTCTGTTATTAGGGTATGTAGTGGCTCTCTCAGGTCGACCATGTTAGTATCCTGGTATCCTCCACCAAAAGAGAAGTTTTTTGGTTCATTTTGGCTTTTTAATTTCCATTTGATTTTTGTCTCATCTACTCTACGGGGTTGTTTTGATTTTTTGGGTCATTTTTGGTGATTTTTGGAGTTTCTGGTATCTTTTGGTAGTTCATTTTTGTCTTGGTTGGGATGGATTTGAACCACCATTTTCAAAGGCTTATCTGTGTATACATAGGTAAGAATAAATATTTTTATGTTCCCCTTTATATATATTCACCCATGGAAGGATTAATATATATAATGGGGATAGTTGTGATTATATATATATATATATATATATATATTTCTATGTATGTATGTATGTATGTATGTATGTATGTACGTATGTATGTATGAAAGTGAATATGCATGTAAGTGAAAAGGGTTATATGCATTTCCTTTGTATATATTCACCCATAGAATGCTGAATATATATAATGGGGATAGTTGTGATTTTATATATATATATATGTGTGTGTGTGTGTGTGTGTGTGTGTGTGTGTGTGTGTGTGTGTGTGTGTGTGTGTGTGTGTGTGTGTGTGTGTGTATGTTTGTATGTAAGTATGAAAATGAATATGCATGTAAGTGAAAAGGGTTATATGCGTGTATAGGGTTATGTGTAAGGATCCCCTTGTACATTTTTTTCCAAGAAAATATGTACATACGGGCAAGGTGTCCTTGCATATAATATAAGATGCATATACGTGAAAGAGGTAAATGGACGGTTTGAGTTGTCATTGTCTTGAGCAGTGCACCTTGAGTTTGAGCTAGGTTCCCTATACCTAACCCTTTAAATTGAATTCCATAATCGCTTGATTGTTTTAAAAATATGTTTTATATTTATGTAGTCTGTAAATTCTATTTGATCTGGTTATGGTTGTTAGAAATGTTTTTTATCTTTTTTACAATTTATCTAAGCTTCCAACGTGGGTTTTTCATAGTGAAATATGCTCCCAACCATTTTTTGGAAAATGTATTGTATTTTTAGTTCTCAATTGGTCTTAAATGATATGTCTTTCAAATTGCTTTCCTAAATAGTTTTGAGTGTGCAATGGGTATTTCCAAGTATGTTTGGTGTGTGTAAAATATTTATTAAAGTTGACTTGAATGAAAATGAGTTGTGTATGATTTTAAAAAGGGTGAAATTCCTTGTTTTTATAGGTTTAGAAAAAAGCATGAGTTTGGGTTTGAATTATATTTTAAATGGTGATTTACCTTTATTAAATGAATTGCTTAAATTTGAGCATGGTTTGAAGATTTTTTTAAATGTATAGTGCCTAGTTTTTTCAATTTCACTTTTAAATGGTATTAAAATTAATAGTATTGGGGAAATAGTGCTTTCTAAAGTGAAATTATTCCTTATAAAGTAATGGGGCATGTTTGGAACTTTGAAAATGATTTGTGGAAGTGTAAAAAACCCTATTGAGGAATTCCCCCTCATTTCATAAATATTATGTGTATGTTAAATGTTTTAGTTGTGATATATTTCTAGTGAAGAGGCATGTGTATTATTGTGTAACTTAAAAAGGGGGATGTTCTTAAAGAGGGAGATCAGTGGTGAGTAGTTGGATGGGTTTTTTAGTAAAGGAAATGATGTGTACATAAAAATTTTATTAAAAAACGAACCACCATTTGAAATACAGAACACGAAAAACCTAGGTATCTAGGTTGAAAATTTAGAACTAGTATTCTAGTTGATTCAAAAGTGGTTAAGGCCCAGATTCTTCTTGCATGATTGATGATACAAAACTATCTAAACATGTGATATAATTGGAGAATGCTAGAACTTCAGAAGATATCCTCTACAGTGGATCATGTATGGGAATGCTATTGGACCATTTGAACTTTGGATGAGATCCTCTCTAGTGGTTCATGCATGAGAACACAATTGGTAGTTGAGTTGGAAGATTTTTATCACTAAGGTATGATGTTCATAGGGCTCCACTTGTGCTAATTACCTATAGGTATTATCCCATGGTTCTTGTGATGATATTTCTATTTCAATTTCTTCTTGATTGTTTCCTCCTTTATAAAAACCATGTTTTAATGTAAATTGCTTTCCTTTCATTTTGAAATGACTATGTGTTCTTGGGAACTATTTTGGAAATGTGATGGAAAGAAAATGGTTTCTATTTAAAATGGAATCTTATTACTTGAATTTGAAAAGAATGGAAAACCTTATTTTTATATGGTTTTATTTTCAAACTAGCATTAATGTGTTTTATTTTTAAAAGTTAAGGAATAGGGAGTAGTTTATCCAGGAATCCCTATTGAGTTTTAATACTCATGCCTATGGATTTATTTTTTTTATCTTCTGGTGATTCTTCCCGCTAGGGTTTTCTCATGGAGTGAGTGTGATCTTACGGTTGGAGGTGACCCATGAGGTCACATGGAGGTACGTGTGCAGTTTTATTTTCTTCTTTTCTACTAGATTTTAGTTTTATTGTTATTTTTATATTTTTTATTTTATTTTTTTATGGGACAAATCATCTGCATATTCTTGATGCTCTGCATTAGTTTCCAGCCACAGAGGATTGGGAACGCCTCTCGGGACTTGTCACGGGCTATCTCGAGTAACTGGTTTAGGGTTGGCCTAGGTTGGTTCCTAACACATCAAGACTATACATGTTGGTTCACATGCCATATATATATATACCCTTTTTCTGTTTCATAGTACTTAATTAATTAAATTCCTATATTTTTTCTATTTGTTTGGTATTTTTTTATTAATGTGATATATTTGTGTTTCATGTGGTTGAGATATATATTTATTATCATTAATTAGTTGAATTAAGTGTGTTGTTGGTTTATTCTATGTATGATACATGCGACTAATGTGAAGGGATAAAGATTGAGGTTAATATTAGGAAGGGTATACCATAGTTAATGGGTCAATTCCTAGGAGAACTTAGTGTGATCTCATAGACTAAATAGGATATACTTATGTTCCCAATGTTCCTTCATGTTACAGAAGATGTCTCATCAACGTATTCTTAGGGTAACTACTAGTGAAGTAGGGATGGAATTATTCTACGAGGGGGGATGTTTCTGATTTACCACTAGATGTGTAGAAAAATGTAATTGATAATCCTCTTGCATTTTCTAGGTGGTAATATTAGTAGGATCACTTTAGCTAAAAGAATTTATCTTAGTGTCTAACTTAGTTATTATATTTTACATATATGGTTGAATATGTTGTGACTTTCAATTCCATCATTCTCCATCCTATCTGAGTTCTATAGTCCCTCAAGATACTGAGTAATGGACTAAAATCATTGAGAGAATATTTAACATAGTAGAGACTCTAAAGGATCAGCAAGTCAAGATGAGATAAAGCTCATGTCAAGTGCACAGTTAGTTTGATAAACTTGTATATTTTGGATTAAACTATGATGAATGATCATAAGGTATATCTATATAACTTAGAGATGGAATATGTGGTTCATGCTCTAAATTTCTAGCGATATTACCTCTTTGGAGAGATATTTTCTATCTCTATGAACCATAAGTGCCTTACTATATATTCACATATAGGGACCAACCTATGAGATAGATGTTCTGGATTGAGAATCTATAGAAATTTGAAAGTAATATGATGTATTCACCATGGAAAATGAAATGTCATTTTGGATGTATTAGTCGTATGATGTAGGTTGAGTAGTAGCTTGGTGAGAGGCCCTTAGAGGAGAAATGAAACATGATGATCTTATTGACTGATTATAGGATGGATGCCTAAGTGGAACAAGTTTCTATGACTTGTTCTCTCTTTGTAATCTCATGTCCACTTGTTGACCAGGTAAATTATAGTCAAGAGTAAGACCTAGAGTGTGTTGTGATGATGAAATAACTAGCTATAGGAGACCTAATACATGGATGGTTGATGTACAATGATGATGTAACTATGGTACATGGGAGATTAGTAGTCCCTACTTCAATAATAAAATATATTATGAGGTTTTAACATACATATATATGGGTAGTACATTCTAGTGTTGTGTCATGATGTCAGAAAGTAGTTCTGGGGGATGGGGTTGTAGAGAGACATTTATGGTTTCATTTCCCGATGCCCTGCTTGTCAGAGGATTAAGGCTAAGTACCAGTTCCTGGGTGGGTTTTTACAGATACTCATGATACCAATTTGGAAGTGGGATTATTTCATGATGGACTTTTTTACAAGGTTACCCAGGACCTTGAGGAGTCTTGACGTTGTATGGGTGATTTTAAACCCGTAAATGATGCCTTATCACTTCTTATAGATAAGAAAAATAACTTAGTGGAGGATCTATGAAATATATATATGTGATAAATCATATGAAAACATGGAGTTTCCTTTATCATTTATTTATATAGATACACATGTTTTATGATGCACTTTTGGTATGTCTTGTTAAAATCCATTGGGAGTCAACTAAGATTGATAAGGGCTTACCATCTTCATACCAACAGACAGTTTGAGAACACTATACTCATATTGGAGGATGTGATTTTATATTGGATGATATACTTTAGTGTATTTTTGGATAATCATTTACCCTTGATTGATTTTGGATACAATAACAGTTGCAAATAATTTATTCAGATGGAACCTTATGAGCCTCTTTATAGGAGGTCATGTCACTCACTACTCTACTAGAATGAGGCGGTTGAGGTATAAGTTTTTGGACCTAGTTTAGTTTAGGAGGACATCAAGAGAGTGAATTAATTAGAAATAGGTTTCTCACTACTCAAAGCATACATAGATCATATACCAACATTATTATAAGACCTTTGGAGTTTGTTGTATGGGATTGAGTTTTTCTTATGAGTGAATCTTCGTTTGGGGAAGTGACATTTAAGAAAATAGGTAATGTTAGTACCAAGTTTTTTGGGACCCCTTTAGATCACTGAATGGGTAGGGATAGTTGTGTACTATCTAGAATTTCATTTGTGTTATTGAGACATGCATGATTTATTCCACATTTCTCATATTCATAGGTACACACCTGATCCCTTGTATGTTATAGACTGTGAGAATATTGAGTTGGAACCAGAAGAATTGTATAAGGAGTATTTGATACAAATATTATTCCATAGTGAGAAATTCCAATGAGTGAAGATATAACCACTCATCTGAATTGAACATTAGTATGGATAGATCCAGGAAGATATGTGGGAGAGAGAGTCTGGTGTTCAAGCCCAGTGGTCTGATTTGTTCAAGAAAGATAACTAGAGTTACTTCTTAAGGATGATAAGTTTATAGGGGGAATAATTTTAATATGAAAAAAATTAGATGAAAATAAAAACCTTATTTTTTAATAATTAATGAGATTTTTTATGTAAAAAATGCAATTTTTTAATAAAAATCACTTAATAAATGATTTAAAGTGTTTTTTTATAGGTAAAAGTTCAGTTAACACCTTAGAATATTCTATCAATATTTTCAATGTCAACCGATGAGTTAGTGTCAGATTTTGAGGCATGTAGAGACTTGGTAAAAATGGAATAAAAATAATAAATATATTATATCTCATTTTCATGAATTTTCCAAAATAATTGAATTTATCCAAATTGGTATGTCGTGTGAGAAATATGAGACCACCATGTCACGAACCGAATCTGGTCACCACCATTAATGGCACCAAACCTGGGTCGTGGCAAGGCCCAAAGGCCGTTCCCTATCCCCACGGGCTGGCACAAGTGCCCGGGTATCAAAAAATCTGGTTTGGGAACAATTTACTCGAGTATGAAAGCATAAAACATTAAAAAACAGTCAATAATTAGAATCTAAAATTTTCATGCTAAACAATTCTTAACAAAACCAGATCTGAATAAATTTGTTTAAATACACTAATAGTGGTCCAAATACAATAATGACAATAGCAATACATCCCCATGGACTCCACATGACAAGGGGGTCATCGCCCGCAAGCCTTCTCAACAACTTTGCCCCAGTGATGGGGACTAACACCCTGAACTGCCATCACCCTTAGCCTTCCCTTTACCTGATTCAAGCATAAGAAGTTCTACTTACACCCAATGGGTATAAGTAGGGTGTGAGCCTAATACCAATAGGATACCAACAGATGATTCCAAAGAGCATGCAATACAATGTGAACAAAACAAGCAATTTTAATACACAAGGTGAAACAGTTTTAAAATTCCATGAAATGCAACTTTCAATTGAAAACAGTTTTCAATCTGACAATTTCAGAATGTTAAAACATTAAAATAAAAATGTTAGATACTGTAATTTACTTATAAACACACCCTATTACATGGGTAAATACCAAAAATCCAATGAGCAACAAAATCGGAACACCCCTAGGCACTAGGTTGTCTCGGGCCTTATGTACCTCGTACCTCGGTGTAAAGTAACCATAGAAAAATCTATTCTCATGCAAGAGACTCTAGTAGGGAACATACCCATATCCTAGTAGTCCCCAATCATCATACACATAGTTTAGTTAGAGTTTTCGTTATCCAAATTCTCTGTGAAACAGGGACAAAACTCATCCGGTCCACTAGTCGTACTAGTACAAATCCACCCCACCTAGGTACCCGAGCTTCCCCCTTTGCGCTCAATCAATTTCATCATGCAACATAAATATATTTTCATATAACACACCACTACTGGTCACACACAAATAATACAGTATCTATCACATTTTATACCACTTAAAACACACAACAAAACACTTAGATTTTTAATAAAACAATTCCTCCAAATCTCGTAATGTTTCACACATCAAACTCCTTAAAAACCAAACTTGCACACTATATGCACACCATAAGGTTACCAAAATAGAAAATTCAGACCAATACATTTCTATTCAAACAAAAAATCATTTTTTAGGGCAGCCCCTTGTAAACCAAGAAATGATAACTTTGAAACACCTCCATTTTTACACAATCGTGGGACTTAAAGTACACTTGTTCCAAAAAAAACAATTAAAACCCATTTTCACAGAAAAAAAAAAGGGAATAAAATTCAAAACATTATTTGAATCCCTATTATAGTTCAATAAAATCAATTAATTATTAATAGGGGATTCCCTAATAAACCAATAAATCATTCCCATGAAATCCCCCCCCCCAATTTCACATGAAGTTTGCATTTTAAAAATTCATTTTCAAAACAAACACCAATAAAACTAATTTTTATAGAAATAATAAAATGATATAAACCTGAAATTATGATAAAAACAGAAATCTAAGACACAAAGATTTCATAAACATGGAATCACCTACCAAAAGAGTCAATAACCGCAAATCCTAGTGCGGAACTTCAACCGCACCACCACCGCACCACAAGGGAGTGATATCAAACCTAAAACCAGAAGATTGGACCAAGAAACTCAAAATTAAACCCTTGGTACAAAGCCCTAGCTTCTGGACATTTGGTTATTCAAGAAAAAAAAGATAAATCTTAAGGAAAGGGAAGGAACTTAGAAGGAAGTCACTTGCTTCAAAAATCTAGACGATTTTAGAAACCTGAGAAGTTCGGCCCTAATTCCCAAAAGATACGATCTCCAAAGATGGGGAAACGAAGCTGGGGGTGCGTCCAGGTATAGTGGGATCAGGTGAGAGTATAATCACCGAAAAAGGATAAAAAATTAATATTTTATGAAAGAATTAAAAAACAATTTTAAAACTGGAAATGGGATTTCAGGTTGGCCCAATACCAAATTTGATCACCCAAATCCAAGATGCTAATGAATTTTTAAGGGGCCCAAATTTCATTGGTGGTTTGAATAGTTAAATGAAGGTCATTTTGGAAGTTCAATGGGTGAAAAAGGTTGAAAAACTAAGGAGTTATTAAAGAAACAAGATATACTTTCAAAACTGGGAATGGGTTCTCGGGTTGGCCGAAATTTTAGGAACTCACCATTTCCTTCAAAAATGCATGGAAAACCCCCAAAAAAATCAAGGATGTAAATTTAATGAAAAATAAATTTAAAATATGTCATTTATGTGACAATTATCTCCACCATGAAGGACTTTCCACCCTGGAAAGTCAACATGAAGCTTGATTGGAAAACAAGAACGGGTACTCTACCTCGACCCATGACTTTCACTCTCATGTCTCATGTGTATCATTCCCATGCAGCCATAGAACCCGGAATAATGGAATAGAAAACCCTCTAAGTATCTTCTCTTGGTAGTCCACTATTTTTACCAGCCTCTCAACAACAGACAAGTCTGGCTCTATCTCCAGTTCTTCCCAACTCAACACATGGGATGGATCCGGGTTGTATTTATTCAACTGAGAGACGTAGAATACATCATGGATGGACGTCAACTGAGAAGGTAATTCCAACCTGTATGACACCTTTCCAATACGCTCGGTGATCTCAAAGGGCCCGACATACTGTGGCATCAGCTTACCTTGCTTCCCCAATCGACGATGGCCCAGACAAGGGGCCACTTTTAAGAATACCCTATCACCCATAGAAAACACTAGGTCTCGACGCCTCCGGTCAGCATAAGATTTGTGACGACTCTGAGCATTAAATAAACGCTGCCTGATCAACTTGACCTTCTCATAAGTCTCCTACACAAGGCTCGGCCCCAACATTGAAGTCTCTCCTACCTTAGCCCAACATAGGGGGGACCGACATGGCCGACCATAGAGAGCCTCAAAAGGGGCCATTAAAATTGAGGATTGGAAACTATTATTATAATAAAACTCAACCAATACCAAATGGATATCCCAAGAACCTCCAAAGTTTAGGACACATGCACGAAGCATGTCCTCCAAAATCTGATTCGTCCGCTCTATCTGACCATCCGTCTGAGGGTGGTACGCTGTGCTCATCTTAATCAGAGACCCCAAGGCCCTCTTGAAGGCCTTCCCAAAATCGATAAGTGAAGCGGGGGTCTCTATCTGAGATAAATGATGATGGTACATCATGGAGTCTCACCACTTCCTGAAGATACAAATGGCCCAACTCATCCACTTTAGTTGTATCTTTTATCAGAATGAAGTGGGCTGATTTGGTCAGACAGTCGATCACTACCCAAATGGCATTATTACCCTAATGTGTACGAGGTAAGCCAACAATGAAGTTCATGGAGACCTCTTCCCACTTTCAGGTAGAAATGGGTAGTGGATGGAGTAAACCGGAAGGCCTTTGGTGCTCTTCTTTCACCAACTAGCATGTGTAGCATCTCGAAACAAAGTCCGCTATGTCTCATCTCATAACAGGCCACCAAAACTGTCGACGGACATCATAATATATCTTAGTGGCACCCAGATGGACATCCCACTGAGACTGGTGGCTATCCTACATCACCACCTTTTGCAGACGTAATGGCACTACTAAACGGCCCTTGAAGCACAAGATTCCCTCAGGAGACGATGACCAATCAAAGGATGTCTCCTCACCATGAAAAAACTACTTGGACCACTGACACAGCTCATCACTGGGTTGTTCCCACAGAATCAACTCCAATATATAAGGATTCAACTAGATGCTTGCCAAGAATAACCCTCCACTATGTTCCCTAGTCTCCATATGCATCTGAAAAAAGAGCCCCATCAATGCCCACTCATCAATAGACTTCCTCAAAGCCTTCACTAGAACCCTTCTGCTCAAGGCGTCAGCCACTACATTACCCTTACCTAGGGTATAAACAATGTCAAAGTCAAACCCCTGCAAGTACTTGATCCAGTGACACTACCTCAAGTTGTGGTCCTTATCTAAGAAGATATAAGCCAAGATTTTGTGATCATAGTATACCAAAAACTTCTCCCCAAAGAGGTAGTGATGCCATGTATTCAAAGCATGCATCACCGCTGCCAACTCCAAGTCATGGTTCGGGTAGTTACTTTCATGTGGTCGAAGTTGGTGAGAGCCATACGCGACCACATGATCATCCCATATAAGCATGCACCCAAGACCCATACCTGAATCATCATAATAGACCACATATCCCTTTCCTACCTCTAGTAAAATTAGCACGGGGGTGGTAGTAAACCGCCTCATCAGCTCCTCAAATGACACCTGGTATTATGGACCCCATACAAACTTCACCCCATTCCAGGTGAGGGCAATCATCGGTGAAGCAAGCCGAGATAAATCCCGAACAAATTGCCTGTAATAACAAGCCAGGCCAAGTAAACTCCTAATCTCGAACACATTCTTCGGCTGCTCCCATGACATAACCACACTAATCTTCTTAGGGTCCATTGAAACCCCCTGCTCAGAGATCACATGCCCCAGAAATCTCACTTCCCTAATCCAAAAAGTGAACTTTGATAACTTTTCATAGAGGTAGTGATCTCGTAATGTACCCAAAAAGATCCTCAAGTGATGTTTGTGTTCCTCCTCAGAGTTAGAGTATACCAGAATGTCATCCACGAACACCACAACAAAGGAATCGAGATACTGATCGAACACCCTGTTCATGAGTTCCAGAAAGACCACTGGAGCATTGTTCAATCTGAAGGGCATGACCAAATACTCAATGTGGTCGTACCTTCTTCGAAAGGCTATCTTTGGGATATCTAACTCTTTCACCTGAAGTTGATGATACCCCGAATGCAGGTCTATCTTTGAGAACCACTTTTCCCCCTTCAACTGATTTAAAAAATCATCTATTCTTGGAAAAGGGTATTTATTTTTAATTGTTACCTTATTCAGCTTTGGGTAGTCAATACACAACTCAAGGGATCCGTGAGCCTTTTTCACGAACAACACAGGAGCAGCCCAAGGAGAGACACTCAGGAAAATGAATACTTTGGATTCTAGGTCATCCATCTGTATATTTAATTCCCTCAGCTCGGTGGGGGTCATGTGATAAGAGGGAAGAGATATCAGCTGTGTTCCCGGTGCCAGATCAATCAAAAACTCCACATCCCGCTCTGGGGGAAAACCTGAAAAATCATCCGGGAATAACTTCGGAAACTCGTTCGCTACATGAGGTAATGAACCTTCAGGGGAAAGACCATCCTCTATCACGAGCGAAGATAACTGGAAGATAACACTTTCCAACTCTGGGAGTGGAGGCCCTGTGCGACCTGACCGAGGATCTCATTCTCTATGAAAAACCAGACGACTCCCATCAGGTGCTTTGAAACTCACATGCAGTCTGTAGCAATCGATGTGTGCCTGGAAGTGTACTAGCCAATCCATCCCGAGTATGACATCAAAAGATTCCATATCTAAGACCAAGAGGTTCCACTCCATCTCGACCCCTGACACAGAAAGAGCACACGATGGGCACCTGAGACCCTAATTCTTCTTCTTTCCCAGCGGTGTCACCAACTCCATCGTGAAAGACATCAACTCAGTTGGAAAATTCAGAATGTCCACAAAATGGGCAGAAATGAATGAAATAGAGGCATCAGTATCAAAAAGAGCAGTAGCTATAGAAGATGTGATCAGAACGGTACCTCGAACTATCGACGGTCCCACCTCTGATCCTTCTGGTGCCCGATCCACTACATAGAGATGTCCAGTATCTGCCCGAGGAAGACCGCTAGTTTGTGGCTATGCCCTGAACTGGATCTACCCAGAAGACAACCCATCCCTACCACCACGGTTTCCAAATCGAGATCCCCTGGTCCTCGATGGCTCAGACTATGCTGGTACTCCTCTTGAAGCCACTGACCCAGCCCCACTCGGAAGTGGATGTGCCACACCAAAGAAACGTTGTAAATGCCCCCATACCTCCACATTGGTAACAAGGTTTCGGAGGATTTGGACATGCTGGTCGGATGTGCCAGGGCCTCCCACACTGGTGGCACACGACCGATCTCGCATCAGAAGCCAGATAAGAAAACTACCTGGAAGAGTGGCCGGAACTGCCACCTCCTTTCTTCACAAGATCATCCTGCTTCCTTTTCTTCTCTAAGGAGATGCCACTTCCCACTGCTGATACTGAACCATAGAAACCAGCCCTAACTTTCTTATCAATCTCCACCATGCATGCCCAATCAACGACCTCAGCATAGGTCCTCATCTTAAACATGAACACCTGGGAGTATATCTCTGGTCGCAAGCCTTTCTCAAACCTCTTGGCCTTCGCATGCTCAATAGAGACAATTTCTGGAGCATACCGAACTAACTCAGCAAAACGGTTGGCATACTCAATCACAGATAGATTCCCCTGAACAAGTTCCATGAACTCTCTAGACCTAGCATAAGCCAACACCTCAGGGCAGTACTGTTCATTGAAGACAGCCTTGAAATCTCCCCAGCGCATCTGCTCATTCTTCCCAGCCTGAAGCACTGACTCCCACCACTTACGGCTTGGACCCTCCAACAGAAAGGAGGCACACATCACCCTGATCACCTTAGGTGTTTCTAGGAACTTAAATATACGCTCGATCTTCTCGATCCATTCTTCTGCTTCCTGGGGTTCTGAGCTACCTCAAAAGGTAGGAGGCTTGTTTTTCAGAAACTCTTGTGCTTTATCTTTTCTAGGACCTGTCTCTTCTGCCCTAATAAGAATAGAAGTAGGATCTGGTCCCTGTCCTAAATCTTGGATAGCTCTAACCACAGCCTCCATAAGCCTCTGATCAATCGGTGTGGGAGAACTCTCTCCAGCATCCTCCTGTGGGCGCATGGGAGCTTTCCGGGGAGGCATGTTGCTACAAAATGCAAGAGTCACAAAACAATACTCAATACAACAATTATAAAAATTGTAATCAAATACATCAAATATAAATAAACTAAAAACATTCCAGTAATAAAAGAAACAACTACTCCACATCCGCCAGATGTCCACACGTGGTCTGCAGCCCACACGTCTCACCTGGAAGTGAAGTCAAGCCATAAATTCCAACATCCCCTAGTGACTAAAGGTCTTCCATGAGAGGTGTGGTCCAGGAACCCTACTCATAATCAAATCCTCGAACCCTGACAATCCTAGCTCCTGTAAATCCCGAATCATCCCAAAATTGCAAAATAACCCAAAAACTTTAACCTCCTCTGATACCATTTTGTCACGAACCGAATCTGGTCTCCACCATTAATGGCACCAAACCCATCCCATGGCAAGGCCCAAAGGGAATTCCCTAACCCCACAGGCTGGCACAAGTGCCCGGGTATCAAAAAATCTGGTTTGGGAATGATTTACCCGAGTATGAAAGCATAAAACATAAAAAAACAGTCAATAATTAGAATCTGAAATTTCCATGCTAAACAATTCTTAACAAAACCAGATCTGAATAAATTTGTTTAAAGACACTACTAGTGGTCAAAATACAAATAATTACAATAGAAATACATCCCCATTCACTCCACATGAAAAGGGGGTCATCACCCGCAAGCCTTCTCCACAACTCTTCCCCAGTGATGGGGACTAACACCCTGAACCGCCATCACCCTTAGTCTTCCCTTTACCTGAGTCAAGCATAAGAAGGTATACTTACACCCAATGGGTGTAAGCAGGGTGTGATCCTAAGCCCAATAAGATAAAACCATATGATTCCAAAGAGCATGCAATACAATGTGAACTAAACAAGCAATTTTAATACACAAGGTGAAATAGTTTTAAAATTCCATGAAATGCAACTTTCAATTGAAAATAGTTTTCAATATGAGAATTTCAGAATGTTAAAAAATTAAAATAAAAATGTTATATACTGTAATTTACTTCAAAACACACCCTAGTACATGGTTAAATACCACAAATCCAACGAGCAACAAAATCGGAACACCCCTAGGCACTAGGTTTTCTCGGGCCCTATGTACCTCGTAACTCGGTGTAAAGTAACCATAGAAAAATCTGTTCTCGTGCACGAACCACTAGTAAGGAACATACCCATAACCTAGTGGTCCCCAATCATCATCCACATAGTTTATTTATAGTTTTCATTATCCAAATGCTAAGTGAAACAGGGAAAAAACTCATCTGGTCCACTAGTCGTACTAGTACAAATCCGCCCCACCTAGGTACCCGGGCTTCCCCTTTTGTGCTCAATCAATTTCATCATACAAAATAAATCTATATTCATATAACACACCACTACTGTTCACACAAAAATAATACAGTAGCTATCACATTTTATATCACTTAAAACACACAACAAAAAACTTAGATTTTTAATAAAACAATTCCTCCAAATCCCGTAATGTTTCACACATCAAACTCCTTAAAAACAAAACTTTCACACTATGTGCACACAATAAGGTTACCAAAATAGAAAATTCAGACCAATACATTTCTATTAAAACAAAAAATCGTTTTTTAGGCCCGCCCCTTGTGAACCAAGAAATGATAACTTTGAAAAACCTCCATTTTTACACAAACATGGGACTTAAAGTTCACTTGTTCCACAAACACTATTAAAACCCATATTCACAGAAAAAAACAAAGGGTATAAAATTAAAAACAGTATTGGAAACCCTATTATAGTTAAATAAATTAAATTAATTATTAATAGGGTATTCCCTAATAAACCAATAAAACATTCCCATGAAATCCCCCCCCCCAATTTCACATGAAGTTTGCATTTAAAAATTCGTTTTCAAAACAAAAACAAATAAAACTAATTTTTAAAGCAATAATAAAATGAGATAAACCTGAAAGTATGATAAATACAGAATTATAAGACACAAAGATTGCATAAACATGGAATCATCTACCAAAAGAGTCAATAACCGAAAATCCTAGTGCGGAACTTCAACCGCACCACCACCACACCACAAGGGAGTGATATCAAACCTAAAACCAGAGTATTGGACCACGAAACTCAAAATGAAACCCTAGGTACAGAGACCTAGCTTCTGGACATTTGGTTATTCAAGAAAAAAAAGAAAAATCTTAAGGAAAGGGAAGGAACTTAGAAGGAAGTCACTTGCTTCAAAAATATGGACGATTTTAGAAACCTGAGAAGTTCGGCCCTAATTCCAGACTGATAAGATCTCCAAATATGGGGAAAATAATATGGGGGTCCGTCCAGGTACAGTGGGAGTATGTGAGAGGTGGAATCACCGAAAAAGGATAAAAAATTAATATTTTATGAAATAAATAAAAAACAATTTTAAAACTGGAAATGGGCTTTCGGGTTGGCCCAATACCTAATTTGATCACCCAAATCCAAGATTCTAATAAATTTGTAAGGGGCCTAAATTTCTTTGGTGGT
The DNA here is from genome assembly GCA_963277665.1 of Viscum album. Classification (NCBI taxonomy): domain Eukaryota; kingdom Viridiplantae; phylum Streptophyta; class Magnoliopsida; order Santalales; family Viscaceae; genus Viscum; species Viscum album. The sequence goes on along the minus strand of OY728147.1, from coordinate 1,376,204,056 downwards.
TTGAAGAGTTAAATGAAGGTCATTTTGGAAGTTTAATGGGTGAAAAAAGTTTAAAAACTAAGGAGTTATTAAATAAACAAAATATACTTTCAAAACTGGAAATTGGGCTCTCGGGATGGCCCAAATTTTAGGAACCCACCATTTCCTTCAAAAATGCATGGAAAACCCCCAAAACAAATCAAGGATATAAATTAAATGAAAAAATACCTTTAAAATATTTCATGTATGTGACAACCATTTGGTCTAGGATAACGGGTTTATCATAGGAACAACATAACTTTTATGCACGTTGGGTGTGTAGTCAGATTACACATGAGGAAAAATTATTTAATATTTTAATTATATATTTGTCTAAAAATAACTTAGTATATCTCAATTTTTGAAACATATGAGAAATATGATACCACTGTTAGGTCTGAGATACGGGGTTTTCCCATGGTGATACATAACTTTTGTGTTCATCGAGTGTTTGGTCATATCTCACTTAAATTCAAGTTATATAAAATATTAATTATATTAGTATCATTAATATAATTATAAAAAAATATTTTTTATGTTCTTCTTCTTACCAAAACCCCAGGAACCTCCGTTAACACCCTCTAGTTTTTTTAAAACCATTTTTTTCATCACTGTTTTGGTAGGTTTCTATTATAACTCCTTAATGAGGAGAAATTAATGACCTTATAATCAATTTTAGATTAAATTATAGATTAAATGTTGTATTTTAATTAGAGTTTTGAATTGCATAAATTTTGAGGTTTAAAATAGCTTAACCATTTTATCTTCAGTGTTGTATGATTTCATTAAGTCTGAGTGATATCAAGACTCCCTTGCACGCATTTGATAAACCCGAAGTTGATTGATCTGGGTGTGAGCATTCCTTTCCTCCCTGCTCATGTGCTACATTCATGGAAGAAAGGTGAGGTTATTTTATTTTTTTATTTATTCATATTTTATATTATTTATTTTATTTTATTTATTTATTATTGTAACTTTTGGGAAAATGGTCAGTTGAAATAAAATAAGATAAACTGTAAATTATTGAGGGATAATTCTAAATAATTATCAAAGGATAATTTTATAAATTAAATGCTATTGTAAAATTTTATAAATTGATAATTGTTGAAAATTATCAAATGATAATTGAAAAATTTTAGCAAAAGATAATTTTCAATAATTAGAAAATTCTAATTATGTTGAATTATCAAAGGATAATTGTGAGAGATTATCAAAGATAATATAATATAATTATCAAAATATAAATTAAAATTATTATCATAAGATAATTATCAACACATAATTTCTGTAAAATTGTAAATGATAATTTTAAATAATTATCAAAATATATTTGTATTAAATTATCAAGGTTAATTTATATACAATTTATTAAAAAATGATTTTTTTTCGAAATTAAAAATGGATAATTAAAAATAATTATCAATTCATAATTAAATTAAATTATCATGTGTAATTTATGATAAATTATAAAGATATGATTCTAAAAGGATAATTTATTAGAAATTATCAAATTATATTATAAATTGAATGTTTATGAGAAATTATCAAAAGATAATTATAAAAGGATAATTTATGATAAATTTTCAAAAAAAAGAATTATAAAAGGATAATTTATAAGAAATTTTCAAAGGATTTTTATAAAATTATATTTTATGAGAAATCATCAAAAGATAATTATAAATGGATAGTTTATGATAAATTATCAAAATGTAATTATAAAAGGATAATTTTTTGAGAAATTATCAAAAGATAATTCTAAAATTATAATTTATGAGAAATTATCAAAAGATAATTATAAAAGGATAATTTATAATAAATTATCAAAAGATATTTATTAAAGGATTATTTATGATAAATAATAAAGAGATAATTATAAAATGATATTTTTTAATAAATTATCAAGATATAATTATAAAATGAAAATTTAAAAGGAATTATAAAAATATAATTACTCTATAAGATAATATTGAGAGTGCATGTGTTGACTTAAATGTTAATTTAAAAAATATTTAAGAGTGAGAAAATATCATCACATTTTATATTTTAATAGTAATTCAAAAAATATAGAGAGAGGATGTGTCATCGCATCTGATATTTTATTTATTTTTGAAATAAAATATTGTTTTTTGGTTCTAGTAACCCTTAGTGAACATAGAGTGTTGAAATGAAAAAAACTATGATAATAAGGCCCACAAGGTGGTTTTCTTGGTTTTTAAGGTTTCCACACCATATTTTTAACAACATAAGGAGGGTTTCTTACCATTGAAGTTGATGAATTTGAAGTAGGGTGTTACTTTTCTTTTTTGTCCATATATATATGATATTATCATGATGTGATGTTTATGTTAAACAAAACTACGATTGTGGTGAGTTTCATGTGGATGCGTGTGTAGCCATGAGGCCTGCTTGATTTACATAATAGGATTATACATGATAATGTGATTTAGAGCATGTTCTGTTTCTCAAATGTGTGTATGTATGAATTTTCTCACACTCATGACATGTTATGTATGATGAAACTATTTCCTTTTTATATCCTTGGTATATTCTGTGTCGTTATTTTATACATTGTACCAAAGTGATATGTGGTCCCATCAGGGCTCAGTAGCCCTTGAGATGGAGCATGTTCAAAATCTGCATGTGACTTGGTGAAGTGACCAAGATGGACAATGGAGCATGATGGAATTGGGTAGCCTAACCTAGGGTAATACAGATCATGAGTGATCATACTCGTATGTGATGACCATGAGGCATGATGATCATGATTGATCAGACCTACCTGGAAACAGTGGGTCCTAATGGTCTATGTGGTCTGACCTGAAGATAGCATTGAGACTTAAAAACCTAGTTTGGTTTGAACTAGAGGACTAAGACATATATATCTATTGAGAATCTTGAGTAAGGCTCTAACATTGAGATGTTTCCATTATTGTTTTGATATTTTCTAGCATGGCGTTGAAGTAGGTATAACCAGGGTTTGTGGAGGCTTGGTAAGCGCATGAAAACTTTTCAAGGTTATTTTATGTGTGTTCATTTATCTATTATAGTGTTTGGAAATATTATTCATGTGCACACTTGTTAAGGACACATTGGTGGTTTCATACTGAGTCATTGTACTCACACCATACTCATGAATTTCTATGCGTTTGTAGATTTCATAATCTGATACATGGTGAAGGGAAAAGGGTATATGGTGGACGGTTGAGAAGTGCATCATAAATCCTAAGTGGGTCAGGACAGACTCTATAGTAACCACATGTTTTAATTTATTTATTTTATCTATTTATGTATCTTCTACCTAATTTCTAAAAAGGATCGCCATATTGGGAGCTCTTATATGTATGTCATTTATTCAGTTTCTGCATTTTTAGACTCATTGTTTAAACATTTTTTTACTGTTGTTCATTATTATATTGTTCAATGACATCATACGGATGGTATATTCTACCCATATTTGTACTTAGACCCTCACTACTAGTCAGCAACCTCTTGCATATGAGGAGGCGCACATGAGGTCATGTGGCATTCCATCTTGGACCTGGTGATTTTGGTTGGGATGTTACACTAAGGAAACCAAAATTTGAATATAAAATAATTGGGTTTGAAATATATTTAACTCATATGATTTATATAAGTTTTTAGGTTGTTTTAATTCTTAATTATTTAGTTTTACCCCTCATTAACTCTTTTAACCTTTACCATAATAATGAATTTCCATGTCAATTGATGTTAATTATGACCAAAAATGTAATTTACCTCATTAAAAAATTTGAACATTCTAGTTCCAAATAAAAAAAATTTACCAAATTCGACCTCTATAAGTGGTAGAAATTACTTTTAAAATAAGGAACAAAAATGCAATGAAAAGAATTTTTAGAAAAATTCATTTTTAAGAATAACACTAAATTTAATCCAATTCCTTACCTAGTAAAAACCACTATTTGAATGTTAACTAATTTCATTTATTATATAATCTAAAAAATTTATTAAAATCAATCATAAATAATAATTAATTTAATTTATTGATATAAAAACACATTGTGTGCATAAAAATAGTTTTGTAGAAAAAAAATATATACATATATATATACATTCAAATTCATATATTTTCATTTCAAACCAATTGATATCCAATTAATAATTTTTATTTATATTTTAAAACAATTTAAAAACTTAAATTAATTTTTAAATAATACATATATGATAAAATCAATGTTTATAAGAAAAATATTTCAATAATAGATCATTAAGATCAATAGTATTTCCAAAGTTAATTAGAAATTATTTTCGACAATTATATTTCATTTAAATACCATATATCATTTTTTATTTTATAATTTATAATAATTATTCACATTATTTTAGGGTTTCATGATTAAAAATATGTTTAACATGTCAAATTTATTAAAGAAAAAAATATATTCTAAAATATTAATGTGTCACACCTCACATGCACCTAGACCTAATCCACAATAAAGATCTAATTTAATCACATGAATCAATACCCAATTAAACCATATTTTCTCAAAACCCAAAATAAATTTTCATTCATACATACCATAACAAAAGGAATGAATGCTAGAATGGAAACCTCCTCTAACAACCTCCTCTATAAGATGTATACAAAAGCACCATGAAATGGGATGATTCTACTATGCTCCGGTGAAATTCTATCTCGAAAATCATGGTTGGAAAAATAAGAATTTAGGAAATCCTAGAATGAGTAATATAAAGTATAAGGGGAGATATATCACCTTGATTCCAAGTGATTAAACCTTCTTGAACAACCCAGTTCAAGGGTAAACAAAGGGAGAGAAAGTGGTTGTTGAGATAAGCCTCCCCTTGCTCACAAGCTCTGAAATGAAGAAATATCAAAGTGGAACTACAATTTAGAAGCACCTAGAATACTATTATTATATAAAACCAAGATTGAGATATATATACATTACAATACTTTTACAGAAGACTTAATACATTACACAAACACATGCCCAAAGACAGTATTAGACTAGTGCCTTTGGAAAATTAGATCATAATATTATAATTTAGTGAAAGATATTCAACATATACCATAAATACCTTCCCCTTTAGTGCCCCTAACTAAGACCTCTCTTTATAACCTAGAGAAAAGAAAACATAATAAAAAGGCTGAGCTCTGATGCTTAGTAATGGTAAACAATGGAGACATTGAAACATAATAATGAGTATAAGGGTATGAGAACATGATCATGAAATTAGAAGATCATACCTTTCGTGTCAATGATCATAAATAATAATTATGGAATAAATATTGGTAGTTCATAATTCATTAATCATAGGGAAACAAATAACATAATCCATGAAATCATAACATAAGAATAAGACATGGAATTTTTTTAAGACACATAAGCATATAAAATTATTTCCATAGTAGTCAAGGAATCACTGCCAAGACCATATTAGTATAATAGGGTCTCACTCCATACCATATTGGTAGTCATGGTTCACCCCCATGGCTATTTTAATAGTCATGGATCACTCCCATAACCATCTTAGTTGTCAAGTTTCACTCCCAATGTAATATTAGCTAACAATGTTCTTTATGTCTATCTTATGAGATATAAATCATTTCCCAATGAATTGGGGAGAGATATAGGTCCCACTCATCTCATAATAAAATAATACATATATTCCACAAGAAAATAAATCATTTATCATATTATAACCTATGGAATGGAATGTTTTTAATAAACATCATGCAATTATAACATAACCCATAGAAAAGAAATGGGTTTCCTAAATATCATTCCACCATAAACATTAACCATTCATAGAAAGAATGAGAATGGAAACATTGAATAATATCCCCATTAAAACATAAGTAACATAAAAAAATGATATCCTTGATGGAAAATAATTTTTAGAGATCTCTTGAAAACAATTCTTGAGGAAAATATCATTTCTTCTTTGAAAAAAATTTCTTTGCTTGAATTGTCGCGCCATTTTAAAAGAAACAAATTTCATTGAAAATACGTTTTTAATATTATAAGGTAAGCTTCAAGGAATTAAGATATTACAAAATCATAAAAAAAATTCATGTTTTATGAGTTAAAAATCATTTTTCTTATACTTTTTCTGGAAAAGTAAAAAAAGTACCTCGTTAAGAAAATGACAAAAGATTCCTTTCAAACTGTTCAATAAAAAAGAATACATACGTAAAAATGACTCCAAAAAAATTTATAAGAATAGTAAAAAAAATTATAATGAATTTTTAATAAATGTGGACAAGGAAGATAAATATTTCCTGATAGATACTTACGTATAAACAATCCCGATAATAATGAGATTGTGGAATTAACCCTTACCTTATTTCTGATTCCCTCCATACATGTCAAAAACTCATGTATAGTGGTTTTAAACCTATTATTAACTTATAAAAGAATCATAATAATATTTATTATATCATATATGATTCATTTATGACTTTATATTACTTGTTTAATAATAATTCCATGTTAAAGCAACATTTTGGGTAATAACAGCTTTGTTTATCGTATATATTTTGACTTGTTATTCTTGATCCTATTACTTAGATCATGATTTTATTACTTGAAGATTATAAAAAATGATTTATATATACATATTTTTTATAAATAATATATATATATATATATGTGTGTGTGTGTGTGTGTAAAATTGAATACATTATTCATGGAGACGGCAAGTCATACATACAGATGAATGTTGTTGTTTTTTTATCCTACTGAATCGAAGAAGTGAAATGATATATATGTATAAATATATATTATTCCATTAGAATTATTACTTCATATATTTCATATTTATTCTTTATATATATTTTTATAATCATCCTTGAAATGTTTAATGTGGAAGATGAATCTCATCGCGGTGTGGAGATGGTAGGTCATACATATATACAGGCGATGATATCAGTATTTTAATGGTAAAAGGGTGAGAAATTAGATGTTATATTAATTATAGAGAATCCATATAATTTCATATTTATTATTTATATCAATTATATCCATTATTATACCAATCTAAATAAAGTAGTGATGAAAAACATCTTACACCACGATGAGAAGACGGTAAGTCGTACGTACACACGCGTGGTACTTTCACTTTTTTTAGGAATAAAATGGGGACTATGGTTGTTCTATAATAATAATAATAAATAATAATATATTTGAAACTAGAGTTATTACTTTATAATGGAATCAATTCATGAAGAGGAAGTAGAAGAAAAAACAATTTTGAAAGAGTCGATAGGGAGATTACCTCTTCTTCGATGATCTCCCTCTAGATATCCTCTTAAGAACATGAGAGTTGGTCTTTTGAGAATATCATCACATATAAAATGTTACTAGGTAATTTTATAATGTAAATTTTTAGGTTTGGATCAATCTTTAAGGCTCAAAGTGGGTGAGGAAGTTATGGGTAGTTTCCCTTTTATAATTGAGGTGAGGAGCACTTTTTGAAATCCTCAAAATATGAAAATATAAAAAGGCTAATCTAGATACAAAAAAATCCAAATGATAAATAAATTATTGGGTTGTAACATTTAAAAAAATATCATATATCCGTTGGGATTATTTATCATTTTTTTGATTTTTAAATAATTTATTAATTTATTAATTCAATAAAATATCATTATTTTCAAATTTGATGCAATTTATTTTATTTGTCTTTAAATACATCAAGAATAGATGGGAATTCTAATCTAACGGTTTTAAAAAACTCTAATATATAATATAGATCTATAAAATTCGTTATACACTTTAATTATTCAAAAATATATCAAAACTAATATTATTAAAATCAATTATTTTATTTTCATTGTAAATTAAATAAATAATATTGTAATATTGAAGAATCATATAAGGTCATTATAAAAATTATAAAAATTCAAAATAAAATTATATAATCAAATTAATTTCATTATGATAAAAATATACCTTTATATTCATTCATATATTGATTATTCCCTATTTGGTCACACAAAAAATATTAAATACAAGAGAGTGATATTTTGTAACGATCCTTGACTTTAAATGATATATTAGTTATTTTCATGGACTACTATCCATTAAACAAATACAATTAAATATTAAGGTTATAAGGGTAGAATCATAATAATATAATAATATTTGGACAAGTTTTGGTTTTATGTTAAACTTTATCATTTTGATATACCCTTAATTAATATATTTTAATTTTAATTGTGGTAACAAAATTTTAGATATTAAGAGGATATAAATTATTATTTATATGGATAAAATTTTCTATAAATTTAAGATTTATTAAATTTTATGACTTATCATAATATCTTTGAAAATTTTAAATATTTTTATGATTTTTATTTAATTTAACCAAATATTATTTTTATAGAATATAATTAGTGTCAATTTTGACATTATTAATAACTCTATCTTTAAATAAAATCCAAACATAAAGATAATTTAAAACCAAACCATTTAATACACTCCTAACATTTTATAGTAACCTATAAAATTTTTGTAGCACCAAAATTAATTCAAATTATATTTATAATATTTTCAATATCATTTATTTGATCCTTTTATTAATTAAACAATTAATGCATCATCATTATGTCACCATATAAGTTCATTATTTTATCACTGAAGATTATAAATAAATTGTAATTATGTAGATATATATTTTATCTTTAAAATGAATATTTATATTCAAATTTACCTCCTTTATAACCCTATATTAAAAATGTAATAGTTATTAAAAATATGAGTATGATATTTCTAACTTATCTTTACAAAAATATAAAAAATGACATATTATAACTCAAGTTTCTTAAAAATGTTATAATTTTGGTCTACGGTTTATTTTAGACTAATAAAACTTATCCAATGAAATTAATACAAATTTTAGGGTAATTTTATAATATTATAATATTATTTTTACCTTTAATTATCCAATTTACCCTTAATTGTCATAAATAAAAATTTACTAAAGTTACTATTCAAAATATTCAAAATATTAATTGAATTCTATTAGACTCTAAATATCATATTTATTACAACCATGTATACTCATTTTTTTGGAATTCAGTTTACGTAAGCAGCAAAATTATGTTTAATACTAATCTCGTAGATATGGTGAGAAGACGAGTAAAAAGAACATTCAAAAGTTCTATAAGTTTTTATATATATAATTTCAATATAAAAATTATTCGAATTACATAAATTGGATTAATATATTTATAATTTATCTATTTTGACTTTAAAAATCAATTTAAAGGATAATAATTCTTTAAATGGAAAAAGCCATTTTTAACAACAATGCAGTATTTTTCATTATTCATCTAAAAATGAAACTTCTCATAAAAATACTAAAAATTAAGCCTATGTTAATTTCGACATTCCAAATTCAAAAATGTTGTTTATTTTACCAAATTAAATTTCTAAGTGTCTAAAATTAATATTATTATTTTTCATAGAAGGACATCAAAAGCATTTCCTTTAAGAAAATAGTATTTCTAAACATATAAATACTTTACCAAAAATTATACATTCCATTATAAATATGTTTTATTTATGTGAAAAATCTTAAAAATTAGTTATTAATATTAATATTACTGTGTATAATGACTAGGTTAAACTATCTCATTTAAATAATTATAACAACAAATTCTTGTTTCGTAGAGACTCGATGTTGCGTGTAACACAAGCCAAGTCGATGGTTTGTGTAGCATAAGCTTAACTTGGTGTTGAATATAAATTAATCCAAAGTTAGTGCTTTTATATAATAATAAAAAACTATATTCAGTGTTATTTAAAGTTAGAAATATCAAATAATAATAATTCACAAAATCTTAGGGTGTTATATTCTACACCCCTTAAAATGAATTTTACCCTCAAAATTCATCTGGGTTATCAATGTTTTAATACATTAAAGTTTCTTTCATAGAAACTCACATCATAAAGATGAATTCTAAAACTTCCTTTTAAAAAAAGAACATTTGGAAAATAATAGTTATCCTAAGTAAATCATAACTAGGTCACTACATAAGAGAACATAGGTGAAGATTTTGGCATGGAAGAAAAGTGTAAATAATCATAGATATTGATAAAGATCATTGATCAAAAGATAGTGGGTGATCCAAATAAAGTTAACAATCAAAAAAAATATAAAATAAATAAACATTAAAGGTCCATTGACATCATTCGAATGATTATAACAAAACAAACTTTTTACAGCACGATCTTCTTCCTAATATTTAACAAGTTTTATGAGAAGACATACTTAATTGACTTCAACACAATATCTCCCTTTTTCTTACCTTGATCGGTTTCCAATTCATCTCTTATTCCAAAAAAATGAAGTTTAATTTATCGGTATGAATGAATTAGTAGCTTAGGGGATCCATAAATAAAATGATAACTCATTCCATATATCTTTATCACAACAAAAAAATGTTAGAACAAGTTATCAAAAATGATAAGTCTGCTCATAGTGAGATAATAATTTAATATAACAAGCTTCATCCAATGCTTAAATTAAGCTTTAGATAAATGGATAACCATAAAACTATTTAGAAATATAAAAATCTAAAACATTAGGATAAAAGTCACAAATTAATCTTAACATTGATCCCCCATATATCACAGAGTATTTCTTAGTTGTCCCATTCAAAACATGTGAATACCCTCATCGTATATTCTCTTGAAACATGTTAATAACCTTATTTAACATAAAAACTTTTAGAAAAAATGCTTTCTTCCTTATTTTAAAGATTACTGGATATATTCCTTAAATCTAATAAGTTTTCAACATCATCCATGATAACATAGAGTAATTTTTCAAAAAATCCTTTATCATTTCTGAGGTAATCAATACCCTCCAATTTACTTATTCATATCCAACATATCTTTAGCCAAACATCATTATTTCAATATCAAGAATAAATTAAGTGTTACCTTACCTTAATAAAAACAACACCTTTCATTAAATCACCTAACTAGTCTATTATAACCATTGAATATTTTCTTGTAAATCCTTAGTAAAAACATAAACTATACAATACTTATATAGTTAACCATTCATAATTCTAGAATCAAAATACCTAAATACTTCAATCCTTCAACTTTAATGATTGGAATGGAATAGGTCCTTCCTTGGTTTAGAAGTAAATTATTTGGTCAGGGCATTAAGTTTAGTAATTACCATGTTCCCCATAGATAAGACATTAAACTATATGATAATTCATTACTCTATGACCCTTTTTCCCACATATATAACATCTTCCCCTCCATTTGAGGTATTTCTCAAGGTTTTTCTTCACTTATTTTGACACGTAGATATCTGAATCTTATTTTATATATGTTACTTACTATATGAACATTTATAAAATTCAATATTCCTCTTATTAAATGTGTTATGAGTATCACCAAAGATATCATTTTTAATTATATATCATGATAGTTGATTCAGAATAATTGCAATATATTTCTCTCTTGTGATCTTCCCAGTTGACTACTCATCAGTAGAATGTTCATCGCATTCAATGTTAACCAAATTTATTTTTATTCCCTCCATTGAATAAAACCAAAAATCATAGCATGAGAAATAATTATCATAGAGAAAAAACATGTAATCATGGAAAATCACTTATAGGATTTATAAATTAGGACACCTTCTAATAACACCTTGGGTTTATCCATAGATATATACCTTGAAATATCCTCAGAAATATACCTGGGGATATCACTAAATATTTCTCATCCTAGTTTCCAAAGTTTGACTAAACATTTTCTCTGATACCAACTATATAAACCAAAACTTTACATATATAAACACTACACCACTTTTGTGAAATACTTAATACATTACAAAAACACACGCCCAAATACCATATTTGTTTAGTTACTTCATAAACTTGGATCACATTATTCTAATTTGGAGACATATCTTCAACATCTCCCATAAAGATATTCCCCTTTTTTAGACCTAACTAAAACCTTTCCTTATAAAATGAGGAAAAGAAAAAATAAAAAAATGGTGAGATTGGATTCTCATAAAGGGTAAACAAGGGAGACATGTAAACATAATCATGACAATAAGGGTATGGGAACATGATCATAAAAATAAAAGATTATACAATGTGTTTCAATGCTCATAAATAGTAATAATTGTATAAATATTGGAAATTAATATTTCATTAATCGTAAGTAAACAAAGAATAAAATCCATAAAATCATAACAAAATAATAAGACATTGAATTTTTGGTGGACATATAAGCATATAAAGTGATTTCCATAGTATTCAAGGAATCACTGTCAAGGCTACCTTAGTAGTATGTTTTCACTCCCCGTACCATTTTGGTAGTCATGGTTCACTCCTACGGCTATCTTAGTAGTCATGGTTCACTCCCATAACCATCTTAGTTGTTAAGGTTCACTCTTAATACTATATTAGCGGACAATGTCCTTTATGTCTATCTCATGAGATATAAATATTTACATAATGAATTAAAGTTTGATAAAGTTCATACCCATCTCATAATGAAATCATACATATATGCTCCAAAATAACATAAATCATTTATCATATCATAACCCATGGAATGAAATGGGTTCATACACACCATGCAATCATAACATAACCCACAGAAAATAAATAGGTTTCATAAATATCATTCCAAAATAACAATAATCTATTCATAAAAAGAATAAAAATATAAAAATTGAATAATATCCCAAATAAAGAATAATTAGCATCATAAAATTCTATCTTAGATGAAAAATAATTTTGATAGATCTCTTGAAAACAATTCTTGAGGAAAATATTCTTTCTGCTTTGAATAAATTTTCTTTACTTGAAATGTCAGGAAATTTTAAAAGAAAGAATTTTATTTAAAAATAAAATTGTAATATTATAAGTTAATATTCAATTCATTAAGATATCATGAATTCATTAAAATAAATTCATTCCATATAAGTTAAAAATCATTCTTCTTGTACTTTTTCAAGTAAATTCAAAAAAGTATGTTCTTAGGAAAATGACAAAATATGAATTTCAATCCGTTTAATATAAAGTCGTAAATGGGTTAAAATGGGTTAAAAATTTTTTAGAAGAACATTAAAAAAATTATATATATTTAAGAAACTTTTACATGGAATAAAAATATTTCTTGGCAGATACTTATGTATAAACAATCCTGATAATAATGAGATTGAGAATTAACCCTTACCTTAGGTCTGATTCCCTCCGTACATGTATGAAACTACCGTATAGTAGTTTTAAACATATTATTAACTTATACCAATATAATAATAATATTTATGATATCATATTTGATTCATTTTGGATTTTATATTTCTCATTTATCAACAATTCCATGTTAAATCAATGTTTCGGGTAATAAAACCTTTGTTTATCTTACGTGTTTTGACTTGTTATTCAGGATACTATTACTTATATCATGATTTTATTACTTGAAAAATGTAAAAAAATTATTTATATATCATATATATTTATTATATAAATATATATAAAAGACATATATATGAAATGGAATACACTGTTCATGGACATAGTAAGTTGTACGTACGCATGAATGTTGTTTCCGTTTTCTTATCATACTGAAGGGGAGAAGGTAAATGACATATATATATATATATATATATATTATTCCATTACAATTATTGTGTCATATATTTCATATTTATTCATTATATACATTTTAATAATCATTATTGAAAATGTTAATATGGAACATGAATCTCAAGGTGTTGTGGAGAAAGTAGACTGTATGTACGCACGATCAACGATATCATTCTCTTAATTGTTAAGGGGTGTGGAATTAAATGGTATATTAATTATAAAGAATAAATATGTTTTTTATTTATTATTTTTATCCATTATATCCATCATTATACAAATCTAAATAATGTAGTTATGAAAAAAATATTACACCACGGTGTGGAGATGATAAGTTGTACGTCAGCACGCGTGGTAATTTTATTTTTCTTAAGATGAGTAAAAAGGTAGAATATAGTTGTTACATAGTCATAATAACATCTTATAATATAATTGACACTATATTTATTACATTATAATGAAAAAAACACATGGATAGTAAGTAGACGAAGAAACAATTTTGAAAGAGTCGGTAAGGAGATTACCTCTTCTTCAACGTTCTCCCTCTACAGATCCTCTTAGGGACACTAGAGATGGTATTTTGATAATACCAAAACATATAGAATGTTACTATAGAATTTTATAATGTAAATATTCTAGGTTTAGTTGATATTGAAGTCTCAAAGTGGTGTGAGGAAGTGGGGGAGGAGGTTCCCTATTATAATTGAGGTGAGGGGCACTTTCGGAAAATCCTCCAAATATTATATTATATTAAGGCTATTCTAGAGGAAAAAACATCCAAATTAGATTTAAATGAATGGGGTGTGACATTTTAGACCATATACTATCCCATTTTATATTATTTATAATTGTTTTGTGTTAAAATAATTTAATAATATATTAATTCAATAAAATATCATTATATTAAAATTTGATATTATTCATTTAATTTAGACTTAAATACATCAATAAAACGTGGTAATTAGAATATAATTGTTTAAAAAATATCTAATATATAATATATATATATATATATAATTAATTATACACATAATTAATCCAAAATATATAAAAATTAATATTATTAAAATCAATTATTTTATTTTTTGTTAATTAAATAAATACAATTCTGACATTGAAGAAGCATATATGTTAATTATATATTTTTAAAAAATTAAAAATAAAATTCTATAATGAAATTAATTTTATTATGATAAAAATAATCATTTATATTCATTTATATATTTATTTTTTCTCTATGTGGACACATAAAATATATTAAATACAAGAGAGTGATATTTTGTTACTATCCTAGAATTTAAATAATATATAAGTTCTTTTCGTGGACTAATGTCCATTAAACAACTATAATTCAATATTAAGGTTATAAAGGTATAATAATATTCACCCAATAATTTTTTTTCAAGTTTTGGTTTTATTTTAAACTTTATCATTTTGATTTACCCTTAATTAATCTATTGTAATTTTAATTGCGGTAACATCATTTTAAATATTAAGAGGTTATAAATTATTATTTATATGGGCTCAATTGTATATAAATGGAAAAATTATAAAATTTTAGACCTTATTATAATCTCTTTTAACTTTTTAAATATTTTCATTATTTTTAATTAATTTAATAAAATAATATTTTTATAAAATATCATTAGTGTCAATTTTTACATTATTCACAACTTTGTCTTTAAATAAAATCCAAACAGAAAAATAATTTTGAACCAAACAATTAAAGAAACTCCTAACATATCATGTTCAACTATAAAATTTTTTATCACCTTAATTAATTCAAATTATATTTATTTTAATATTTTTTATATTTTTTATTTGATTCTTTTATTAATTAAACAGTTATTTCATCATCATTACGTCACCATTTATGTTGATTAATTTATCAGTAAAAATTATAAATAAATTATAATGATGTGGATAAAAAATTTATATTGAAAATTATTATTTATAGTATAATTTATCTTTTGTGTAACCCTATATTTAAAATGTTATAGTTATTAAAAATATGAGTATTACAGTTTCACCTTATCTTTAAATAAAATATACTAAATGTCATATTATTACCCAAATGGCTTAAAAGGGTTATAATTTTGGAATATGGTTTATTTTAGTTGAATCCTACTTATCCAATGAAATTATTACAAGTGTTAGGGTAATTTTATAATATTATAATATTATTTTTACCTTTAATTATCCAATTTACCATTAACTGTGGTAATAAAAATTTACTAAAGTTACTATTCATAATATCCAAATTATTAATTTGAATATATTAAACTCTAAATATAATACTTATTACAACATTGTATTTCAATTTTCGAAATTAAATTCACAGAAGTAGTAGAATTAAGTTAAACACTAATCCAACAACCGTGGCAAGAAGGCGGGAAAACGAACGTTCAAAAGGTTAATAAATTTTTTATATCTAATCTCAACATAAAAATGATTCCAAAGACCTAAATTGAATTAATATATGTATAATTGATCTATTTTGACTTTAAAAATAAATTTAATTTATAATAATACTTTAAATGAAAAGGTATATTTTAACTACAATGCTGTATTTTTCACAATTCATCAAAAAATAAAACTTCTTAGAAAAATACTAAAAAAATCACCCAAAGTTAATTTTTACATTCCAAATTAAAAAAATATTTTTATTTTATCAAATTTTATTTCTAACAGTGCCTAGAATTATTATTATTATTATTGTTCATAGAAGGATTTAAAAACCGATCTTTTAAGAAAATAAACATATAAATACTTTACTAAAAATTATACATTTCATTATAAATTGGTTTAATTTATATGAAAACTTTTGAAAATTATTTATTACTATTCATATTACTATTTTTAATGGCTATGTTATAACCATCTTGTTTAAATAATTATAATAATAAATATTTATCTCAAAGAGTCTTAGTGTTTCGTGTAATGCAAGCCAAGTAGAAGTTGTGTGTAGTGAAAGCTTAACAAGATATTGATTATAAGGTAATCCAAACTTATTTCTTTTATATACTAATAAAAATATATATTCATCATTATGTGAAGTGAAAAATATAAAAAATATTAAATTTATTTGAAAAAAAATATTCAAAAAATCTATAGATGTTAAAATTATGCTCTTTAAAAATCCCAATACTTGGTCATGGGGTGAGCCTCATGGTCATGAAGTGATAAACCCACACCAATACATATTAATATATGGCCCTTATGGGTAACTATGTGAATGACACCATATAGATGGACTAACCCCCTAGTAGGTCACCATCATAGTATAACTATGATGATTATATTGTGATGGCCCATCCCGTAGGGCCTCACAATTTGACCCCTCACAACCAACTCATGAGAATCCCTAGATCTAGGGTGTTATGGCATTCCACCCTCTTCTATGTTTGGATCACATCCCTTCACTAGTCCTTCACATCATAGAATCTTCTAGCATGTCATGACTATATGTAAGTATAGATATTTATGTAGGATAACCATTATAAGGTTACACTCCTTTACTATTTTGACACCTCCAAGATTCATGTTGTAGAATCCTTTCTCTTGGAGTTATCTCCCCATTCAAACCATTTTTCACTCCATAGTTCCTCCAAGCCATGATTTGACCCCAGAAAAACCATCTTGTCTCATTGTGTTTCCCCGTATAACATTGTGGTGACCTACCTGTTACATAATCTCAATCACCAACACCCAATATTTCATTATAAGTTCTCTTCAATCAATATACCACTTATGAAACATCCCATAAATACTTTAAAACTTGATCAAAACTTTCAATACTAACATAAGACTAAAGATTTAAATTTTTACAAGAAAATAATGACCTTTAAATTTTTGGGTTATTACAATTGTCATATCAGAATAACTATTATTTAGTTTATGGTAAAATATGGTGTAGTTTTATTTTATTTTATTGAATAAAAAATTTACTTATAATCCTCAAAAAACATTGTTTTCATGGGCTCGTATACTTTTTTGGGTGGTTTTTATCTATGTTTAAAGTGAATTTACTTGGTTGATTAATCTATATAGTTTTTATAAATTATAAGATAAGGTTAAACATAGAATAATTTATATTTTTTTATGAAAAATTTATAAATTATAATATTAAATATTTTAATTAAAGATCCTTATATTATAAAAAAAATTAATCCATTCCAAAAGAAGTTATGGTGGATTTAATCAAGGCTTAAATAAAATGAAATATGTAATATATATATATATACATAAAATATAAAATGTTGATATAGAATATAAAAGGTTTATAATTTCTTAAATATATTATATTTTAAAATTTCCATGTAAAATCATAATATAAAAGAGTTTATATTGAAATAAATGTGAAAGTTTTATGTTTATTAAAATATAGAATACACATAAAGCTAGATTAATTATAATTTATTTATAATTATATATTTATAATATATTCATAAATGTTGATATCATATCTAAATTTATGATCTATTTATTTATTTATTTTATTACCTATTTTATTATTCATATATATAAAGTTTTTATATTCTGAATGAAAGTATGATTTCATTTAAATTATTGAAACTACTTCTTATAAATATCATATCATATATATAAAGAGTTACATGATAGGTATCAGATAATATTTTATAACATTCAACCATTATTATGAATTATTTTTAGGTTATCAACTTAGTAATAAATCTTTTTTATGGGTTATGAATATTAAGTTCTAGGATTTCATGATAATCAAGATCTTTATTTTTTATTGATATATGGATAGTGGGACTTTGGATTGGACTTATCACTATATTGGTGTATTTCTCTCTTTATAAAAAATTTGAGGTTATATATCTAACCCACCATATTTTCCCATGTGGGGATTTAGGTTTTTTTATTATAAATAATTGCAAGAATGGTTATTATATACCTTATTTATGAGATTCATTTATATATATGTAAATATAAATGGATTTTGTTTTTGGGGTATGTACCTGAAATCATGAGTAGTATAAAGTGATATTCATTATTTATATTTTGAATGGAATAATTTTCATGAAGTGATAAGATGAAAAGGTTAAATTATTGGAATCATTCATACATTATGGGAGTACATGAGATAATATGGTGTGATTATAAAACCTTTCAAAAATTCAATGTTTATATTCCTTTCAAAGAAAATAATTTTCAAAACCTCAATAATCTATATGAGTAGTTTCATATTAAATATGGGTGTCCATAGACTTTATTGTGTTAGTCGTGGTATATTTAGATGACCTTAATAGTTGGGTAACCATGAACCATTGTGATATTTGGGTAACATATAGCTAGAAAACCCTAAAATTTGTGATAGTAGAGGAATAGAGTTTGGATAATCCATCTGATTTATTTGATAAAGGATTTTTTTTCTCAACTATTCAAAATTTATATATGATAAGATTGATATGATGGTATAATTAAATAGCTAATATATGAGAGTAGAACTAAATTTTACTCAAAGAATTGTAAAATAGAGATAATGGGACACTAATAGATTTAATGAAAATTTAAAATGAGTCATCATTTTAATATGATCACATTTATCAAAATTCCTTATTGAATGATTATAAAACATGATACTCATATAATGAAAACTTATATTGTAGATAAAATGGAATCATCATCATCAAACTTGAATTTGAGATAAATTATTCCAAAGGATAATGTTTACAAAATAAAATTTCTAGACTAATACTTAATCAGCTGACTAGAAATGTTTTACAATAAAAATACCTAGATTCTTATGATAATCATAATAAAAATTAACTTGATATTTCTACCCTCATGCTTTTATATATTAAGTCTAAAATTAAAATAAAAAAAATTATAACATGGATTCATTCATGATGATATATAAATTAAAAAGGATCTATAAAAATAACTATTTTATAAGAGATATAAGGTTTTAAAGGAGTTATTAAGTTACAAAATAATTAACGGAACTTCATTATTTGATGATATTCTTATTGTGATTGGGTTTATTAATGACTTGGATAGGTTGGTATTTCTATTAAAGATAAATATAGCTACTAAATCAGTTATATAATCATTTCTAGAAAGTTTATGTAAATTCATTGTGAATTATAATATAACTGAGTTCAGTAAAATTTTACATGATCTTTTCAATATGTATAGGATGGATGAGTAAGACTTGGGATGATTAAGATCTGGTTTAATATTAATAATATGTAAGGGTAAAATTTTAATACATAAGAATAATATTTTAAGGTCTAATTTTAATTCTAGGACATTAAAACCTTTTGGAGGTTTCAATGTAGAGGGTAAATACTTCCATTTAAGAAATCTTGGACATTGGTGATGGAATTACCTAGAATTACTAAAGGGTAATAAGAAATTTTTTGAGATTCTACATATAGTATTTATTTTATAGAAATTATTTTTTATATTTTGAATAGTATATAACACCAACTATACAATATACAATTATTTTGAATATGTATAGAAGTTTAAAATTGAATAATTATATGACCCTACTAAAATAAATCATCACTATGGTTGGGGATTTCGTAAATGGTTGTTCTTCAAAATATTTAATCTTAGTTTCGATATTAATATTATCATCTTTTTATGAGTTCCGTTTATTAAATTTATTTATTTAGATTACATATTGGAGACATTATTACTACTTCATAAAGTGAAAACGTTAAACTCCTCATTATTATTTTATATAGTATTCTCTAGGAATTTTCCCTTTAGGTTTTTCAATTAATTATTTAGATATTTATCCCATTTTAATTTTTAATTCTTACAATTGTGATTTTGTATTCCAAATTTTTTCTTATCATTAGATATGTGAGGTGCCTGAAACCTATTCTCTCGGTTTTGGGGATAAAAATACATACTTTTATAAATTAACATTGATACCAAGTGAGATAATCCAATATAAACTTGAACAAATTTTACATTAGTATTACATCTCATAATAATCTCACATAACTCAGAGAACCTTTGGTTTAGTGTCTTTGAGGACCAGTTTCATAGGAATCTTGTTTCATAAAAATTTTGGATATTTATCTATAATAGAACTATTCAAGACATCCTTTTGTTATTATCATAGGTTACACACTTCTTAATAACATAGGGAAATGAAAAAATAAGAAAGGGGTTATCTTAGATAGTCAATAAGGTTAAACATAAGTGATAACAATGAAAGACCATAAGTGATCATAATATGAGAATATGGGTATAATCATGACACATAATAAAATATTACCCAACAAATATTTGATCATAAAATATGATTCATGGAATATTACATGGCATAACATAATAAATTAACCACTTAGGTTTGTAAATATGAGTTATTAAATATGATCCATGAAAGTATAATGTAGTAATAAGAATAATCACGAGACTATGGCACAAACATTATCATAAGAAATAATAACACAGGGGAGTAAGATAAATAACAAGATTCCTATAACAGAGTGAAGCGATCATCAATACCTGATTCCCATAGTAGGTTGATCACGATATACTTGATTCCTATAATTATTTCCTGAGATACTAATCCTTATTAAATGCATTGGATGGTGATATAGGAATCCACCCATCATCATACATACATATTAGTTCCACTTGAAAAAAATCATTCATCTTATCATAAGTAACCCATTGAAAGAAAAATGGGGTTCATTGAATACATCATAAATAACCTAGGGAAATAAAATGGGTTTAATATTCTTTTAAAATGGAATCACATAAATAAATAATTTATAATCATAACAAGATAAACCCATGGAAACTAAATGGGTAACCAAATATATTCAGAAACATTCTAGGTATATACCCTTAAATTAAGATAATAAGGTATAGTGTATCAAGATAATAAGGATAAAATGGTCTATAGGTTAGTTAATAATTTTACCCAATCAATTGATGTGTGTTATATAGGTGAAAACCATTCAATAAAACAAATCGAAAATAGTGTATTCAAAAATAAAGTTCATTGTAAGAAAGATCGTGCCTATAACAAAGGATGGTTTGGAAAGAGAAAGGGAGTGATGGACCATAAATTTGATAGAAAATAACATTAAAAAACATCCTAATAAAGAAGTTGGATAGTAAAATTTAAATAATTTCCTCAATCAGGGATAATATATGTCAAAAGAAAATAACATATATAAAAATCACTTTTTTGGATCTTTAGAAAGATCACTTTTTAAATAAGAAATATCCTAGATATTTTGAAAAAAATTTAAAAGAAATATTTTACAAAAATAGGAGAAAAATAATTAATTTAAAACCATTAAAATTTAGAGAGAAATTTTTATATAATAATTACAAAGGTGGTGTAAATATGTGTTTATACAAAAAATCATTAAAAACATACTTTCAATACTTTTATGAAAACAAAAGTTTCAGAAAATATTAAAATTTTCATTAGAACTTTTAAATAAGGTAAATTTGTAGAAAATAACCTTAATAAATTATTAAGTCATATAAAATTACATTCAAAAAAACATCCAATGAATATAGACATGGAAAAAGTGAGGTTTTGGACTAAAAAAAGGTAGAGTCAGTTTCCTTACAATGGGTAAATAATAATCCGAAGGGGAAAATTAAATAGGGATAATATAAGTGAAACCTCAAATCTTAATGGAGGATAATTGAGGGATATGGTTTATAGAGATAAAATTATACAAATACCCCAAATGTATTATCTTTAAAAATAAATCTCTATTTTAAAATGAAATTAGTGTCAAAACCATCTTGGTATGAGTAGCGTAAGAATCAAAGGATTTTGATAGGAAGATCATTAAAAATTAATTAAAATATCCTGAAATGGATGATATTTCATAATTTATAGTAATAGTGTAGTGGATACACGAAATAAAATAAATAATGGTGTGGAATATCAAACATGTCTCGTGGAAATAAATTTGAGATAAAAAACCCCTTAGAACCTTATAAATTTTCAAGTTAAAACACCTTGAAGGTTGTGATTTAAAAAATAAAAATTAAATAACATAACTAAAGATATGATCATTATAAAAAATATTAAATGGTAAATAGATACACTATTATAAAGATTACATGGTGTTTACAGAGAAATATATCTCAAGAGTGAAATTTTGAGACAAGAAACTCTTACCTTATTCCTGATTCATTTTGTGCATGCACTTTATCTTCCCGAATAATCAAATTAAGTTTATTATCTACCTTATTCAGAACCTTATTCATCAATATTTAATTTAATATAGACTATTTATTATCATAATATATTTTTTAATTATATATTTTTTCTTATATTTTCTTGAAAATTCAATTAGTGTTGGCTTATTTTGGTAATTGTTTTGACTAATTATGATATTTTAATAATAATTTAAATAATTAATATTGAATTTCTAGATATATAAAAAATAATATTTTATTATTATCGTATAATAAAATTTTTATTCAACTCCGCATATTCATTAATGATAGTGTTTTATAGCATTGTTCAAGTTTGTGGTTAAACCAACCCCAAACATTAACATGTTATCTTAATGGGTGTGTATGGTTGAGGAAGTACATAACATAATTAAAAAAAATTATATTATTTAAATTTTTTTAATATTTTGAATCAAATTTTATGTGTTTTAGATAAATAAAGAAAATAATGATGAAAATTAAAAAAAATTACTTCATGGAGGTGTTAGTCTGCACAATTCAGGGTTAAAGTCCTTTCGATTTTCTAATTGGATAGTAAGTAATAAATAATGAATTTTTTATTAATATAATAAGACTTCAGTATGATAATGATATTTATTTCAACATATAAACGTTTTTAGGGTATGTTTTGAATAGAATTATTTTGAAGAAAATGTAAGAAGTAAGGAGTAACTAATATTCATTTTGGTACCGTGAACTTTCTCTTGAAAGTCTCATTAGAAATGAAGGGATTATGATAATTTATTGAGAATATGGGCTTATGAAATTTTGATAATTTTTTATAAGTAGAAAAATGGAATATGTTCAGGAATAAATTCAAAGTAATTGATGTGTAATTAGGGGTGAAAATGTCCCCATTTATAAGTTAAGAAAATAGATCTTTTTTGACCACTCATTGTTTTTTCAATAATGGAATGCCACTATTTAGGGTCCAATGCTTCAAAAAGTGAGAAATAATGGATATTTGGTTGATATAAGGTAAATGAATCCCTAAAAACCATTTTTACTCATGTTTTAAAAAAATCAAGCCTCTTAACACTTGACATTTACATTTTAACAGTTTTGGTTTTTATTGTAGTTACTAGTTTTTACACTAGTAGTTTATATTTTATTAAAAAAATAAGGTAACCATTAGAACCAAATTTTTAGGTTAAAAACCTAAATTTATTCTACATATATTCTAATTCAATTTATAAAAGAGATTAAATTACTTTTAAATTTAAACATTTAATATATAGAAAGTATGTTTTGTAGAAAAATATTATTTTTACCATTGAGTGTTATTAATTTCATTTAGTATTGATTTCCAATCTAATTAGTGATGATATATTTCTATATATGTTTAAATATAACATAAAATTAATTATATAAAATATATAAATTTAATTTATTAGATAAAAATTACTCGGCATTAATAAAACAATTCTTTGAAGATAACCCTTTCACCGTTACCATGGTCATTAACTTTAATCACGGTAATCATAATTTTATGCATATAAAAGATATTGAAATAATTATATAATATTATCATGTTGATATAAAATATAAAATATTTTTTTATTAAATTTCTATAAGTGATGAAGACTAATTTTTAATATAAGTAAATAAAAATAGTTTTTTAGTCTAAAATATAAATTAAGATTTCAAAACATTAAATGTGGTATTTATAAATTGAAAGTGGTATTTTTATATTATTTATTTTAATTTATACATATATATATTTTTATAAAAAATGGTTTCAAATATTTTTAATTCATAAAAGTGATGATATTAGGAAAATTAGCATTTTTTCACTATTAACCTAAAAATAAATTATTTTATAAATATGTCATAAATTAACCCAAAGATAATTTTTAAAATATAAATTAAAATATGAAGTTATTTTTATCAAATTAAATTTATAAATAATATATATTTATTTTTTAAAATGAAATGAAAAATATAAATAAAAACATCTTTTATTGAAAAATGCTTGTTTTGAACATCAAGTGTTTTTAAATATTATTTCATACCAATATCTAATTAAAATAATTTTAACATATTATTTAATATATTTATATACAATATATTATTATAGTAATATTTTAAATTTTGTTAATTTAATTTTTTAGGTTAAATTACCCAATATTTTAAAAAAAATATTTAAAGAAAAAAAACATTGTTTAATAATAATTATTTATTTTCTAAATATAAAATTTTTAAATTGATTAATATCATTTTATTTACTTGATATTTTATTGTTTCTATACTTTTATTAACAATAATTTTCTAATATATCATGACTTGTTTTAGTTCAGTGTTTCATGTGTTCGATGTTGTGTATGATTCAATTTATCAAATATATTATTAATTAAAAGTATCTAAAATCCTAGGTATTTACAACATGGGTATCAATGGTGGCCACTAACTTAGAAAACATATCCATTAATATGTTTTTTTGTGTGCTTATTATTGTTATTAATTCCCTTGATATTGATTATATTATTTTATAGGTTGATAAAAACATGGTATTTGTCTCTAAAAAAATTAATGGTGCTTGTTATTGAAAATGTTGAATTTTAGAAATAATTCCCTATTTTTTCCATGAGAAGTTATAGTATTTATACAAATCTATTTTTCATATATTTCTAGACTAATTTATCATCCTATTCAAGAAGATATAGTCAGCATCATCTATAGGGAAATCTATTACTCTATATTGAATTTTTTTCACGATTATAAATATGTGATACTTATTGAGGTAGGGCCTTCATGAATAAAATATCCTTGTTTATCTTCACAAATGCCACTTATTTTTTTGTAACAATCATGTGTGAAACTTCCTAATGAATGTATTATTTTTTTGTTTCACATTTTGGATCCTATTTAATATTATTTTGAACCAATTTCTCTATAATATCTACAAATTTCTTTATCATTTTATGTATTAATCTTGCATCAGTGGTGGTGTAACGTCTCATATCTGTATGACCGTATCACTGAGCTGAAATGTTAAAAAGCCTCAAGTGCACTCCCTGATCAGCATAGGTTAGTGGCTAGAACCAATAATTTTAAAAAAAATTATGGAGTGATTTTCCCTCTAATGGTACCTCGCGTATAATCACCAATTACAACAGAAGAAAATTCATCATAACTAGAATAAATTAAAATTAATCCCAATATGTATGTAAATTTCATTCAAATAAACAACATGTAATCCCATTTTTAATTATGTGTATCTTATATACATGACCAATGTTAAGTTACAAAAGGTATAAAAAATTATATTTACACCATAGAATACTCCAACAAATCAAATCCCCAAAAACCATGACATATCTAATATCAAACACCAACATATGTCAGTTTTACTTACTTGCATCATATTACATAAGTTTAGTTTTTATACTATATTTACATATATTTAATGAGCCTATAAACTCAATATTATAGTACCAAAGGACCCAAAAATTTTCCATTATATAATTTGTCCCTATATATAATGACAAAATGAAATAATTAAAATTTGAAGTTAATATACAAAAAAATTAGTATACATGCATAAACTAAATATCTAATTTCTCGGTCAAATAATTTATCTCAAACCATAAAAAATCATTTATCATGGTAAACCCCAAAATATTTTCTAATCCATTCAACGATTAGCATAGTCATTTACATTTTCCCCTTTTAAACTAATAGATTAACATAGACTTATACATTTCCCCTTTTACAAAGAAAGCATAACATTACCATTTGTGTTTCCCCTTTTTTACAAAAAGTGTGATATACCATTCATTCCTCATGCATATAGGTGGTAAATAGCCATCATATCCCCTATTATTCTTGTAATAACAAAGATATTATATTCCATTTTAGTAATAGTGTAAATAACCCATGATAATTTCCCATTCAATCAATATGAAATTAAATAACCCATGAATATATCTATTTTATGTTCATCATAGATTAGATATACTCAATAAGTAATTTTAACAGACATAAAAGTATATTTTAGGAAATTTTGTAGCTCAATACATAATCAATATCATTATATAAATTTTTAACATTACCATAAAATGTTATAAAAACATTATAAAAATTTATACATCTTAGAAAAAGCATGAAAACATCACATAAAATCCACTTTACTCAATTTTAAAACAAAACAACATCAATTATCACTTTAAGAAATATTCTAAAAAAATTTATGGAAAACATTTCATAAACCTAGTTTGTCCTTTATTTATCAAAAATAATAAGCATGATAATATTTATAATTAATTTTATCTAAAATCGTACTCTCTAAGGTATCAATTTTTCATAGCCTATGAAAAATCATACATTACATTGTCAAAATTAAAAACATAAATATTAATAAAATATAAGAATGGTTTGAGGATAACTACCTCAATATAAAATATATATTAGATGAAATATGTGTATAATAATTCTCAATCCATCATTCAAAATGCAATAATATGTCAAACTAGAATAATATATGTCACGAACCAAATATGGTCGCCAACAATACTGGCACCAAAACCGACATGTGAAAAAGACCAAAGGACGTTCTCGATCCCCATGGGCTAGCACAAGTGCCCAGGTACCATAAAATTATGTTTTGGAATGATTTAATCGATTTTATAAACATTAAACAACAAACCAACTAAATAAAACAAATCAATATTTTTCAACTAAAACCGTGTTTTAAAAAAATGTAGAACTGAATTACATAAGTTAAAACTATGTTTAAAGACCATTAAAAGGTAAAAAACCAAATAAGTACATACCATGAACCTCTACATGGCAAGAGGTACCACCCTCAATCCATCCCTACAACACTGCATCACGAACAACCGGTAAAAACCTGAACTATTAGCACAAAAGTTATACCCAAACCTGGTACAAAAAAAATAACCATGTATAATTACACCCAAGGGTGTAAGTAGGGTGTGATAAAATTCACATTATTATACCACCACTAATATATTCCATGTGATAAACATTCAAAGATGAAAATCTTGCAAGTTTTCATAAATATGAAATTCTAGTTACAATTTCTAAAAGATGCAACTTAAAAATTAAAATACTTTTCAGGTGGGATAATTTAAAGAATCATCATTTTTTAAATAAATTCCAAAACTACTGAAATTTACTTCCAACAATACCATATACTGATGGTAAGCACAAATAATCCAATGAGCACAAGCAATGGAAAATAACCCATAGGCACAAGCTCGTTTTGGGTCCCCAGGTACCTCGTATCTCAGTGAGAGTAACAATCACAATATTCGTTCTCATGCACACGAGCAACTAGTATGTAGCATACCCATAACCTAGTGGTCCCCAATTATCATCATCATAGTTTATTTAGTGTTTTAAGCATCAATATTGCTATGTGAAACTGAGGTCAAACCCCACGAATTCACTAGTATACTAGTACACGTCCACCCACCTAGATACTCGAGTTTCCCTCTTGTTCTCAAACAATTCAACAAGACAAGAAATAAATTTTTCATATGAAAATATCACTTCCATGTCACACATTAACCAAACATCACCATGTACATCACACAAGTAAAAAAATCCACTTTTCATTCAAATGCATTTTGAAATCAAACTCACACCAAAATAGCCCACAACACATTTTGCATAACTTTCAAAATACAACACATAATTTAGAAATTTTATAAAATCTTTCCAAATATTCTAAACATCACATAACATCCCACTCACATGTTTCATAAAACTCTTTTTCATAAAAAAATTCATTTTTCACGTCAAACTCACACAAACAGCTCACATCACGTTCACACCACTTTCACATTTCAGTAAATCTGTTAAACATTTTTATAAAACATTTCCAAGAGGATACACATCACATGACAGCCCCATTCACATTTAAAATAGACCATTTCAAAATATAAACAATCCAAAACAGTTTTCCAAAATGGTTTCACCTCTTACATAAATCATTAGACTATTCAAAACTTTTATAAAACAATTCAAGGGAGTGTACCCAAGATTTTCACATAAAACCCACTTCAAAACCATCTTTCAAGGAAAAAAATCACACCAATACTAATTAAATACCGAATTGGAAGCCCCAACAACATTTATTAAACAACCTCCAAGTGTTATACAAATACCTCAAACAATACCACAAAATATCCAAATGAAAAACACACATTTTTAAAATCACTTTGAAGAAGTACAACATCGTTTTACACCTTAAACCCATTCAAAAGCCCACTTTCAAACCCAATGGCACACCAAGACCCTAACAAAGTAGAATTTTCATCCCAAAAAATATTTATTAAACTCATTTCATATGTTCTAAAATACACCCAAATAATACCACAAGTGTTACACCTGAAAAACACCCAATTTCAAGCTAAAATTAAACTATAAAATTAAACTCTTAACAAAATCAATCATGAACAGTTTTCACACCACACGAAACATATGAGGAATATGAATAATGAGAAAATAAAACAATCTAACTCATCAATAATTGTTTACACATGGAACCACCTATCGAAATGGTCGAATCCCACAAATATTGGTGTGAAACGTCCAGCGCACCACCGCCGCACAACAACGAATTGAAAAAAAACCTAAAATCTCATGATTACACCAAAAAGACACCATATAAAACCCTAGGTTATAACCTTATCTTCTGGACACTTTGGAACATCAAGAAAGAGGGATGAAACCCTAAGAAAATGAAAGAAAAGGAAGGGAGGAACACTAACTTGGACAAATCTTGGAGAAATCGACCTAGATTCACTAGTATCTGAATTTTAAAATATCTAAACATTCAAAGGAGGTTCGAATAAGGATGAGGATATCATGTAGGAATTTTAATGGGAGAAAAATAGCGATAAATTAAAGAGTTATTAAGGAAACAAATTACCATTATAAATCTTCTCGAATTGAGAAACCCTATAATGTTTTGTACTAAATCGCGATGGAAACAACCTCTAAAGAGTGGGGGTAGGGGGCATGATCTTGGGTTTAGTGGTCTTATGTGACACTTGGGATCACCAAGAGATCCTTAAAATTGAATAATTTATCGATTAAACAATTTTTTTTAAAACTATAAATGGGCTTTCGGGCTGGCCCAATTCCTTAAATATAAACCTAAATACACCACTATTATGGATTCCTAGAAGATCCAAATTGAAGTGGTGGTGTTAATAGGTCAGGTGAGGACATTTAGGAATTGAAATGGGTGCAAAATATTAAAAAAATTAAAAGTTAAAAAAGAAACAAATTTTTTTTTAAATCTGGAAATGGGCTCACGGTTTGTCCCAAATCATGAAAACTCACCCTTTCCTCAAAAAAATCTTGGGAAACCCCCAAAACAAAAAAAGAATGGAAATTAAATTAAAAATAAATTTAAAAGAATTCATGGATGTAAAAATATAGATAAAATTTAAACAAATAACAATCCAACTGAATTAATCACAAGAATAATTATAAGGATTTCCTAAATCTCATACTCAAAAAAAGAATTCAATATACAAATAAAAATAATAATTAATAATTGAGAAACATCGAGATGAATTAAGAAGGTAGAAAATTGGAATGTATATTTTAAGTTATTGTTAATCTATAATAAAGAAACCCACATGTTAACAAAAACCCTAACATTATAATTACCTAAATTCACCTTAATAAAAATTATGGTCCAAAAAACCCACTTGGTTACAAATATCTCTCCATATAATTCCATGTGGTTATAGGGTGACACTGATTATGACATTGGTACACTTTTATGTTAATGGTTATTTATCCCCTTGAGTTTTATGAAATATGGGTGAAATTTTTTGATATCCTAGATTTTTTTTAAAAATACCTAGTTAGGAAGAACAGACTCAAAGAACTTTTAAGGGGGCATGTGGGGTAAAACAATTTAAAAAGTTATAAATAAATTATTTCATGCAAGGTCTTGGATACCATGTTGTAGGGTCATGAATATTTTTAAAACTATAATAATTTATATTCTAAAGGTCAATTTTCATAATTTATGATATATTATTATTTTGATTCAATATTATATCTTTATATAGTGGTATTCATCTATCTCTATGCTTCCTCCCTCCATCCATAATGGTTTTTTATGATTCCTTAGTAAATATTAGGAGAAACTCAATCTTTGTGCTTCTTTTCACTTCATTTCTCCCTTATCTTATTTTTTCTTGTTCTTGTTTTCCCTAAATAGCCATGGTATTTTGAGTCATTTATTAGGGATTGATAAAAATTAATGATTTTGATATTTATGGTGTGAAATTACATGATCTATCCCTAATTTATTCTTATTTAAATGAATTATATTATTTTCCTTAGTAATCAGTGGGTGATTCTATCTATTTCAATTCTTCCCCATGGTGTTTCATGCATGGGGTTTCGAAAATAATTCATCATGAAGTTAAACCCTATTTTTATTATTTAATATTTATTTGTGTGATTATTTTACATTGATTATTAATACATGTGTTTCATATAAAAATAGTTTGGTGTTATATTTAATTTATACAACTAACTGGTTTTAAATATTAGAAAGGCTTAAATTTATGGTGATTTTATTTTTTTTTATTTTTTTAATATCATTCCCCTATTATTGATATGATGATTATAGATTGTTTATGGAATATAATTTTGTATATTAATGAGAAAGGGGCTATTTAAATGAGAGGGAACATAGGAGTAATATGAGTGATTTTATTAGATTTAGAATGGTTTTACTGGTTATTTTTTGGTAACTCATAGATATTATAGATGTTTAATTGGTTGAGGGAGGTCTTAATAGTCATCATTTTAATATTACTAGTGTTAGGTTAAAATAATACCAAGATACACAAGAGAGTGTGAATTGTGCCTTTTCAATAATCTTGAAAATTTCTAGATTTTGACTCTATTTTTGATTAATGCAAATATGCAGCATTCTGTACTGTAAGTAATTGAGTAGAAGATAAATATTAAATAATGAATATAGTGATTTTTATATTGGTGTGGAGCACAAATATCCCCTAGTCTACTCCACCAATGCTCTCTCTAGAAGCTAGGTTATTTTCACTGGAAAGGTCCTATTATAACAAGACCATAAAATCAACAACTGAGTAGAGGCAGTTTCCACCTTCATAATAAGGATAAATAGAGCCTTGTGGTTCTTTTATAGGGAACTGGTTATCCAATGATTAGTGTAAGAAGAAGGCACTTAATCCGTGACTAAGTTCAAGTAGTCAAAACTCAAATAAATCAAAATATTTTAATTTATTGATTGGTTCGAGTTGAACTCCACAGTTGTAGCAGAAAATGAAAGAATATGGATCTTATTTTTCAAATATGAAAAATTTTTAATAAATAATGACACTGAAGATATCCTAGTTTCAAAATATCTTTAATATGAATAATAACTTATAAATAGTAGTAGTTACAATAGTTATATAGATAATATATTCACAATAAAAATGTATTTGTATATCATATGAATCATTTGTTATAGTGAAAATATTATGATCAAATATATATCTTTATTTCGATTGAACATATCCAAGAAAGTCGACTAATAGACCGTTGATATTCAAATTCAAAATATTCAAAAGAGATAAAACTTTCCTTAGAAATAAGAATGATTTGATCTATTAAAGATGGTTATTTGAATCAATCATAATGAGTATTTGAATTAGTCATAAAATAGATTTTAAATGATTTTTATTTATATTAACACCACTGCATAAATCTTAGATATAATTGTGGATTTAAAACTCCATCATTAAATACTAAAATATAAGGTTCAACTGTATAGCGTACGGTTATTTTTTATAGTGTAGGGTTCTTTAACATAGTGTAGGGTACGAACAGTGATTCTAGTCTTCAAAGTTGGATTGATATCCCATATATTTATTCAAATTTAGGGTTTTCAATCCATACATTTATTCAAACATAGGGTTTTCAATCTATATGTTTATTCAAATGTAGGGTTGTCGATCCATACATTTATTCACCAAATGTGGGGTATGAGAATTGTTTCTAGAACACATACTATGACTTTGCATTCTATTAAAAGGATATATATATTCATGATATATATATTCCTAAAAAATACTTAAATAAACTTTTTTAGAAAATAAACATGGGTATTTTTTAGAAACAAAATCAATAAGATTTATAGAATATTATTGAGACAATAAATTATCAACAATCTCCCCCTTTTGATAATATCAATACCCATAATAATTTACTAAAATTTAGGAATTGTAAACACTAAGAAAATAATATTTAAAAACAATCTATGTTTTGAAAATTATTTTTTCACAATACTATTTTGATTTCACAATATTATTTTGATTTCATATTAATTTTTTTATTTCACAATATTATTTCGATTTCATGGTATTATTTCATTCATGACAATAAGATGCTCTTAAATTTAGAATATTGTGTTTACCCAATTTTCTCCCCCTTTTGTGATATAAAAAAAGTACAAGAAAAATGATTGAAACACATTTAATTTTTCTCAGAATAGAAAATTAATGTTATAGTATACTTAGTAGAAAAATAATACATGTTATCTGACAGTAGATTTGAAAAAAAACAATAATAAATATAATGTAAGAGATAAAGTGAATGGAAAAATTGATTACATTACTTTATCAACTTAGGTAATGTTTTAAAAATATAGTTTTTGTTTAGATTGGTGGGATGGATTAGAATATCTGGTGAGAGAGGGTGCAGCAGGATGAGGAGTTAATAGGACATCACCATGTATATCATCTAAATTTACCAAAAAACTCTGAAAATGATTATTGAATACTTTTTTCCATTGATGTAGAATCATCCTTAAGTCCTGACTTATCCTCAAACTATCAACCAATTTTACCTTTAAAAATTCATTAACAGATTCTTTATATGTAATGAATGTGTATAACTAATCTTTCAATTGAGGAAGAAATATCCCT
The DNA here is from genome assembly GCA_963277665.1 of Viscum album. NCBI lineage: Eukaryota > Viridiplantae > Streptophyta > Magnoliopsida > Santalales > Viscaceae > Viscum > Viscum album. Next base: position 1,376,170,249 of record OY728147.1, on the reverse strand, counting down.
AACCAAGATTCATTGGAGGTTAGTTGACTGATCAGACTTCTATGATTATCCAGAATAACATTTAGGGGAGTATTGTCACATTGTAGAGTGTGCAGCCTGTTATTTAAATCAGATAAAACATGAGTTATTGGTTCAGATATTCTAATTAGATCAGGAGAATTTTATTGAGTAGAATTTAATGCTTGATGACTTTATCTGATAGATTTAAACTCTCTCCCCAACAATTGATTCAACCCATCCAAATCATATTTCTTAAGATATTCTTCTTTTAGTGTTCTAAACTCACTAGTTAATGTCCAGATAAAATCTTAAATATCACCCATGTAAATAAGAGTTTCTTGAATATCCCTGAATTGAGTCTAAATTTCCTAAAACTCAGCTCAAAACACATTTGATCTCCTAATTTCTTCAACTTTATTCTTTCTAGATTTTAATTCTTCTCTTAGAGACATGTTCTATTCATTTAATTTATTTTATTTACAGATCAGAGTGTCACTATTTTAGTTCAAGGAGTCAAAAGACTTAGTATAAAGTCCTCTAGAATATTGACCATCATCCACTAACACTAGCCTAGGATCTTCTTCAATAACTTTAGTTTCAAGCCTTTTTTCATTACTCTTAATACAGACACCTCTAAATCTATAAAATCAGCAACAAAAAGAGATAGACTAGCCTGGGTGGATTCACTAGAAATAGGTATAACTTCCCTAAATTGATTTTCCATGTGAACGTCGTTCTTAACATCCTCAGCCACTTGATCCTCATGCTCAACTCTTTATTCATTTGCTTATTTATCCATATTCATAGCCTTAGAAATGTTAATTTAAACTCTTCTCGTTTGAGGAAGTCTAGCATCTTGAATTATCAATTATGTTTCTTCATCGGTCATGGGTCTAACAGAACTAACAAATGGAAATAATCTTCATTATCTCTGAGTACTGTCTATTATCCTATCTTGTTCTACTATTTCTATAGGTAAGAGACCACTACAAGAATTTCTCCAAAAATATCTTAATTTCTGTACTATTCTTGCATTCAGAATATTACTATGATGACATCTCGTACCTAATGAAATGTCCACTACTTTTAACAATATGATAAAAAAGATAAAAATAATCCCTCCATAGGGATAGAAATCCATTTTTTCTTGTTTTTGATAGCAATCATGCATGTATTATATCATATACTGACTGAAATTTGGCATGATATTATTCAGAAAAAAAATAGAATATATATATCCTGACACAAAACTTTTTCCAACTCAGTACTTCTTAGCACAATTGTTGACTGAATAAACATTATTAAGACCTTTTGATCATCATGGAGGCCTTTTTTCATCATCTTATTGAAAGTTATTGTTCCAAAAAAATTGACACTATATCCTTTGATTAATATTTTTCATCACCAAAATTTCTAAAATTGAACTGAGATTCCCCCTCATGGAGAAAACTAATAGATTTTCTATTTGAAATGAATAAATATAGAATTCATTGTCGTAAATATTAGAAAAAATTGTATCTTCGTCATCTCCATAACTAAATGAATCATTTTAATAAAACTCTTTTACTTCAATTTCAAACACAAAAGTCATATCTATCTCCAAAAATAAAAATCCAATCCTAGAAATATAATTTCATTCTTGAACAGTATATTTTTTTATTTAACCCATAAAAAACTATTAACTTCCCTTTAAAAAAAATTTGATACTTTACATGATGGTGGATAGGCTCCCTCGGATCAATGTCATTCATTATTCTTGAAGTTTCTATTGTCGAAGGTTTGAGATTTGAAGGTTTGAAGGTTAGGGTTTTTTAAAACTAGGATGAGAGATGCTCTGTAATTCAAATGGTTGATATGGAGTGAGAATAAGAGATGGAGAAGTTGTGTTTTAAAACCAAAGTCGAAACAACTAATTTATTTAAAAAAATAAATGAAAAATTACTCAATAAAACTAATTGACAAAGAAATTAAAATAAATTAATAAACATTTATTTAAAATTAAATATCCCTAACCCCCCCCCCCCCCATAATAAAAATCAAAACTTACCTAGGAAGTGGTTTAGTAAAAATATCAGTTGATTGATATTTGATATTTACAAATTCTAAAGAAATATCCTTTTTAAGAACATCATCTCTTAGAAAATGATACCTTATATCAATATGCTCAGTCCTAGAGTGACTTATAGGATTTTTTTGAAATATTTATTACACTAGTATTGTCATATAAAATATGAATATTATTAAATTTATTCTAATGTACAATAAGGTGTGTTTCATCCACAACACTTATGCATAGTGACTTCCAGCATATATATATTCTACCTCAGCTATTGATAGGGAAATTAAATGTTGATTCTTACTCAACCATGATACTAAATATTTCCCAAAAAAGTGATAGGTTTCTGAGTTGATTTATCTATCTAATTTACATTCTTTGAAGTCAGTATCTGAATATAAATTCAAATTAAAATCAAAGGTTTTTTTATAAATAAGTGATTTAAAAATGGTTCCTTTTAGATATCTAAAATTTTTTTAATAGAAATAAGATGGGATTCTTTTAGGATTTGATTGTAATCTAGAACAAATACATATAGAAAACATTATGTCTAGTCTGTTAGTAGTAAGATCTAGTAAGATTCTAATCAAACATAAATATAAATTTTTGTAAACTAGTTTTCTAGCTTCATCCAAATAAAATTTTATATTGGTACACATGGGATTTGTGTAGGTCTTACTATTTTACAATCCAAACATTTTAAATAAATAAATAATATATTTAATTTTATTTAATGTATTTCTATAATCCTTTTTATATATTATAAAACCTAAAATGAAATTTAATTCTCCTATAATACTCATTTCAGGTTATTTTTTATTAGATTTAAAAAATTATTATAAAGATTTTTGTTTGTTCAACCAAAAATAACATCATCAACATAAATTTTTACTAATAAACTATTAGAAATATAGTGTTATTAAAAATAATAGGATCTACTAATCCTATAGAAAATCCATTTTCCAATAAAAAAGGAGTTTAATATTTCGTACCAAGCTCTAGTTTCTTGTTTATGGACATAAAAAGATTTTGTAAGTTTAAAAATAGAATTTTGTTTGTGAGAATTTTTAAAATCAGAGGTTGCTCAGCATAAACTTCTTCCATTAAATATCTATTTTAAAAAGGTATATTTAACAACCATCTTATATAATTGATAATTAATATGATATTCATAAGATAAAAGGATTATAATGGATTCTAATCTAGATATAGGTAATATTTTTTCATCATAATCTATTACTTATTCCTGATTATATCATTTTTCTTCTAATCTAGATTTTTTTTGTTATGATCCCTTGATCATCCTGTATATTTATAAAGATCCATTTTGTTCTTATTACCTGATAATTGGATAGCCTTTCTATTAATTCCAAAACTTTATTTCTCCTTAATTGGTTTAGTTTTTCTTGCATGGATAACAACTAACTCTTATCTTCAAAATCTATTTCAATATACTAAATTTTTAACAGAGGTAAAAAGTCAAAAAAATCAAAAAAGTTTCCTAAATTTATTTTAATTATAACTCCTATGTCAAAGTCTCCAATAACTATTTCTAAAGGATGATTCTTTATGATTCTAGACTTTATACGTGAGACACTTTTGTGTTCTTCAGTTTCATGTTCTTCTGAACTGGACTAAATTTCATTAATTTTATTTTAAAACCCATTCATAGGTGAATCAAGTCTCGTGTTGTTAAAAAGTTTTTATTTTCATCTGTCTGATATTTGTCTTTAATGAAAAGATTAGTTTCATTAAACTTTTCATGAACTGATTCTTCAATAATCCTTTACTTTTTATTAAACATTTTATAGGCTTTATAAGTATCTAAATATCCTAAAAATATTCCTTCATCAACTTTTGGATGAATATAATAACTTTATCCTTAGTATTCAAGATATATACCTTGCATCAAAAGACTTTAAAATACTTTACTTTAGGCTTTATATTATTACAAAGCTCATAGGGTTTCTTTTTAATAAGGGGTTTTATAAAAACTCTATACATAATGAATAAATCTATTCTTACAACTTCTACCCAAAACTAGGTAGGAAGCATGTATTCATTCAGCAAAGTCCTTGTCATTTCTTGAATAGTTCTGTTTCCTATTTCAACAATTCTATTATTTATGGTGTTCTTGGTATATAAAAGGTTTGTTCAATACCAAAATTTTAGAAAAAAAAATTAAATTATTCATTTCTCAAATTCTCCACCATGATCACTTATCAATGAAATTATTTTAAAATCCTTTTTGTTTTGAACAATTTTTCAAAAGCTTTCAAAAATAGTGAATACCTCACTTTTGAGTTTCAGAAAATAAACCCAAGTAAATCTTGAAAAATCATCAATTAAAACATAAATATATAGTTTAACAACCAAACATTATACTCTTAATGGTCCAAAAAAACTCTATATAGATAAGTTCTAATGGTTTATATATAGAAATTTTGTTAACTGGTTTGAAATATGATTTACATTGTTTTCCAATTTGAAATGCATCAAAAAATCTATCATCATTAAACTTAAGACTAGGAAAATTAGAAATTAATTTTTTCATAGAAAATTAATGTAAAAAAATATATATTGAAATTTTCAAGTCTCATATTCTATACCCATGACTCATTTTTCTTATTAGTTAAACAATTCACTTTCTATTAACACAAGGAATTGAGATCCAAAGTATCAACATTTTCAGTTCTTGGTGCTATAAATTTATGCAGTTTATCTTTAAAGACTAAGAATTAATTATTAGAGAAATAAACATAAAATAAATCATCACAAAGTTGATAAATACTTATAAAATTGTGATTTATCCCTTGTACATACAGTACTTTATTGATTAAGATTGGCTTTGGATCTTCAATTGATCCAATTCCAATAATCTTTCCTTTTTCCTTATCTCTAAATATGACTAGTCCTCCTTCCATTTTTGTGAGTGTATGAAAGTTGGAAGAGTATTCACTCATATTTCTAGAGCAGAAACTATCCATATACCATATATAATTTTTTTCCCTATGATCTTTGTCCTGTAAAAGCATTTAAACGTTTATTTTTTTTGGTACCCATGTTTTTTTGGGTCCAGTTGTGTCAGCAAGCAATGATCTAGGAATCTAAATCTGACTAAATTTTCTAAAATACAAATTACTCATTTCAGAAATACTTTTATAAATTAAATCCTTTTTAATACCATTTATTTTAGGATTTCTTAAGTAATATTTATTAGTTTAATTTACTTTTGTTCCACAGTAGTAGTAGATAGCACTTTTATAATTAGTCACAAAATAGTTTTTGTATATTTTTTATTTTTCACCCTTGTTTCCTATTCCATAATTTTCTTTTTTAATAACATTATTTCAAATAATACCATTCAATGTTTTTTCTCCTTTAGTTAAAATACTATCAGCACTTTTATGATATTTTAATTCATCAATTAATTATTTTATCCTTCTTTCATGAACAATATAGTTTGACATAGATGAATTTAATTTTTTTAATTAGTTCTTGATGTTATTTTAGTATAGTGTCTATTTCACCTAAAATAACATTATTAATATTTTTAATCATTCATTCTTATTTATTAAAGCATAATATTTTTCTTCCAACATTGAACAATAAGTATTCAATTTACTATTTAATCAACTATCAGATTCAGAAGTAAAAGAATAATAAGATTGTTCCTATTCTTTTCCTTATCAATAAAGAACATATTTTCTTTTAGATTTTGTGGCACTTTTTTTAATCAGATTTTGAGTTACTGGTGGAGTCTTTATATATGATCCAAGTAGTTTTCATATCTCTTTTTTCTCTACTCATAATCATGTTTCCTTTAATGTTTCATTTTTATCCCTCTTATTTCATTTTTAATTAGGGGAAATTAGGTCTGATGTGACATATCTTTTTGAATTCATAACATATTACTTATATTGGTTCCATTTATTCTTTTTAAAGGATTTTATAAAGCTTATTTTATTCTTGTATAATTTTATAAACTTTCTAGCTAGTTGAGCTAGTTCTATTTCAGAGTTTGAGGAATCAGAATTTTTTTTTCTTTTTTTTGACATCTTGTTTGGATTTTATTTCATGCTTCTGATATTTCACCTTAAGGGCAGTGTTTTACCTTTTTAATACAACCATGTGATCTTCAAATTCATCTGGTATTTATACTTCATACATCATCAATTTTCCAATTAATTTCTTTATAGTTAAATTCTTAACAGGTGATGATTGTCGAATAGTGGCAGATATGCCATTTTATTTAGAGGGAAGTATTATAAGTACTTTTAGCACTTGATCTAATTGTGAAATTGGATCTCCTAATTCAGTAATATTGTTGAAAATTGTTTAAACTATTTATTCATTTGTGTGATGCTTTCACCTACAAACATTATAAAGGTTTCAAAGATTAGTTTTGTAGTAGCATATCTCATCTATCTGATGTTATATATTCCTTTATATGGGATAGTGATTGTCTTTCACATTTCATAGGTAGTAGATAATTGTGATACTCGATTGAATTAATCCACTACTGGAATTCTTGGTAATTGAGATAGCCTATTTGGGATGGGATTCTTTCACAAATAGCATGTTGCAGAAAACGTTGTCGCAAATACCATTATTTGCGATGGGCCCGTCACAAATAAGCCTCCGATTATATGTATTATTTATACATAAACATTTTCATTAGGGGCCCGTCGCAAATAGTTTTTGCGACGGGCCCGTCATTTAATCGCAAATATATATATATATATATATATATATATATATATATATATATATATAATGTTCTACGACAGGCCCGTCGCAACAAAGTATTTGTGACGGGTAAGTAGTCCCATCGAAAATATGTTTTGTAAAAATATTTACTTAGACTATTTGCGACGGGGTCCCGTCGCACATAATAAATTAATTTTAAAAAAATAAATTTAATATAATTACGATTAATGAAAAAATAATATTACTATTATTAAAAAAATATTAAAATTCTTAATATTCACAAATAAAATTAAATAATTATAAAATAATATTATTATTATTAGTAGTAAATAAAAAAACATTAAAAAACATAATACTAAAAAAATATATTTAATAAAATAATATTATTATTATTAAAATAATAAAAAATATTAAAATTCTCAATATTCACAAAAAATATAAAAAAATAGTAAAATATTAAAAATTAAATTATATAATATTTGAACCAATATAAAAGATAGAAAATGTAAATAATTCATATTACAATGTTAAATTCAAATGTTTTTAACATAAAATAAATCACTGGGGGGTCGTCTTCTGGAGGAGGTGGAGCAGCTGAATGAGCTGGTGGAGGAAACTGCATCCCTAAACTACGAGTCAGACGGTGCATGTACTCCATCTACTCGTGATGATGTTGCTTCCATCCATGAATCTCCTCATTATGCTACTATTGTTGCTGCTGCCATCAACACATCTACTCCTCGTGATGCTGCTCCTGCTGTTGCTGCTGCCAACTCATCTCTTCTTGATGCTTCTGCAAAGTCTCTATAAGCTTAACTTGAGATCGCAACTACTCCTGATACTGTGAGCCATAAGATTATGCCTCTCCACGAGCTCCTCTCAAGCTGGATTCCTACATCGCAGCAGTACCATAATAAGTACTATAATTCAAATTAGATATGATACCAACTATTATGCCCTTCTCAAATCCATACTAAGTCGCCTGCATCCATATCGCCTCATCGAAATGGTGTGCACTGATCTGCTCAGTCATCTTGTCCTAATACTCAGCTTGTGTCTGAGAGGTTAGAGCCTCATATGACTCCTTCTATTCCAATTTAAAATTAAAATTGTGAAAATATTATATGAAGTCAATTTTCAAACTGAAAAAAATAATACTAACCACAATCTGACACTGGCGATCACGTCTAATCTCTCCAGTGGCTGGATCACTGTACATCCTCTGATAAAGGTTGAACTTCGTAATATCAGTATGCTCGACTACCTACAAAAATATAAAATAAACTATTTATATTTAAAGTTATATAAAATATTTAGAAAATATACTTACCATATGATCTTTATATGAACTGAATGCACGGCTACCAGCTTGATGTGTCACCTCCTGTCTCCCCCGGTTATGCCGGCCCACTGAAGATCTCCTCTGAAATCCACCACCCAACCAGTGTAAACATAATCCATCCCAAACGTGAGATGAAATGTACTCTGTTCGGTGGGCTCTACATGACTCATCAAATTCTGTCACTTCTGCTTTCTTAATGGCTGTCCTTCTCAAATTGTGCAAAAACTGACTGAAATGGTCATGCATAGAAACCTGCCATGTTGCGTGGATAGCGTCGCGCATGATATCATCTATAGGATACCATAAACCCTAAAAATAATTTATAATATCAAGTTGTTAATAAAATAAATTTCAAAATAAATATTATTTATTTACGTACAAGCCAATGATGGAACATGTCACATCACACATCAATGGGAATCTGTTCCCATGTGATCCATGGCTGAGAAAAATAATTGTGCAATATAGCACTCCCATGTCCAATAGCTACATGCTAAAAACTGTGAAAAAGGAATAAATAATCAAACAATTAGTATATATTTAAATAAATTAATGAAATCTAACTTAAATATACAGGTTACCATACCTCTGTGTGCATGGATCGAAACCAAGATGTGGACGTCACTCGGAGATAGGGTCAAGAATCATCAGTCGTGCAAGACCGTACCCCCTTAGCATACCTCCTGAACCACCATTAGGCTGAGGGTCAGATGATCCCACATCCCCATCATCCAAAGGTAGCTCAGCCTCCTTTAACCCACACAAAAGATCAGATTCCATCTGAAACACAAAATTATTGTTGTTAGCAGATAGTTGAAAATAACTATTATATATAGATATATATTAGTTATGATTATAACCATCGTTTAACTATGTCAATTTTCATCTTCATCCTCTTCTCCATAGCTGTCAATGTCAATGTCTTCATCTTCCTCCTCAGCATCATCAATATCCATATGAGTTTTAGTTTCAGCATCTCTTATCTTTTCAAATTCATTTGTAACGTCATTAACATCTTCATCGCCATCGATCCTTAATTGTGGGGTGTCATCATCGATATTCACATAAATTTGTGAATCAGATTGATTTTGAGCAGTCTCTTGAAAATTTTCAATTCCTTCTACTTCAGCGAAACCACATTCAATTTGAGTAAATTGATTTTCCCAAGATTTAATTTTTATAATGCTCCACCAATCGCTCAAGTCTCTTAAAGTAGCACAGTACTTTGTATAATAAATTTGATGTTCCTGTTGAGCCAGTAAAAATGGTTCATTTACTATAAGAAGTCTTCTATATTTAATATCAATGATTCCATGAGTCGGATGAACACATAAGTATCTCTCAGTATCCAACCACCGACATTTAAACATTGTTATGTAATTCTATCCTAAATAACACAGCTCAATAATTTCATCCAAAATACTATAAAATTCAACTTCAGTTTCTCTATGATGTGATCCTCTCAAGAAAACTCTATTGTTAATTGTTTTTTTATTCCCCATATGCATGTGTATGAAATAAAAAACCATTCACTACATATGAATTATAAGATTTAACCCTTTTGGATTGTGGGTTACTCAATATAAACAGTCACTTATCAATTTTATCAGCATATTGAGATGCCTGAAAATTTGTAAAACAATTATCAATATAATAAATAATAAATAGAATTAATATTAAACCATCAATAATTTATGTTACCAGTTTTTTAAACCATTGAGAAAAAAAAATTTGTGTTCTTCAAGAGGAGCTGTTGTAATTTGTGGAAGTTATTTCTTGATATGATTATCATATAACCTAAAAATAAAATAAGTGTAAATACTATAACATAAATTATAGAATAAGTGATAGAAGAACTCACAGGACAAATGATGTCATTTCTTCACAGTTGAGTAGAATGTATGTATGAGCACTATGATGTTCATCATATGAAATCCATCATTCATGAACTCCACCGAAACAAAGATTTGGCATATTAAAAACTGTTAATTGATTGTCCATTTTGTCATTAATATTCCCCTCGTAGTCTGTTGTCGCTACACAAATGTCTCGAAAAAAAATATGATATATCTATTATCGAATCCCAAATCATAGAATTCAACAAACCTATGAATCCAATAGGCATAAGTCTTTCCATTATAACCTGACAATCATGACTTTTTAATCCAGTAATATAACCATTCTTAACACATCTACCCAAATTGGAATCATAGCCATCTGGAAGTCTCAAATCTGAAATCCACCGACAAAATAATAAACGACTCTCTTTGGATAGTGTATAAGCTGCTTTTGGCTTTATTAACCTCTGTGATCTGACATTTTCAAAGAGTTCAAGTTCTGGTCGCCTACAAATTTGGGCAAGATCTAATCATGCCTTTACAGTATCTTTGGTCTTACCTATATCCAAAACTATATGAAATGAATTATCAAAATCGTTCTTCTCAATATGCATAACATCCAACATGTGGCGGATCAAAAAATCATACCAATACGGAAGATCCCAAAAAATGCTTCGTTTTATCCAATTAGGTTCTTTCCCAAAGCCATGAATTTTTTGTTTGTTTACTGTTGGTCCAAATGTGATGGGGGTAATGAAAATACAATGTATTTTAACTCTGTACCTGAGATCATCTTTGGAGGTTCATCCCTTTCAATTGTACCTTTTCTGAAATGATATTTGTTCCTCCGAAAAGTATGATTGGTTGGAAGAAATCTATGGTGACAGTCAAAATAGCAAGGTTTTTTTCCATTGACGAGCATATCGGATTTGTTTTCTTTCATACAGTAAGGACATGATTTCGGACCATGTGTACTCCAACCAGCTAACATGCCATATGCCGGAAAGTCACTAGTTGTCCACATCAATGCAGCTTTTAATATGAAATTTTGTTTCACAGCAACATCATATGTATTAACACCATCACTCCACAATGCATTTAACTCATTTCAAATAAACATTAATATTCTTTTTTGGATGTCCTAAGATTAATAGAGTCAAAAAGATATAAGTCTCCTTCATCAACATCCATGGAGGAAAATTGTACGGAGTTATAAAGACATGGCAAATATGAATACTGACTACCATAAGAACCAAACTGACAGAAACAGTCAGTAGAAATACCCAATCGCACGTTTTGGGCTTCTATAGAAAAAGAAAGATGCAGACGGTCAAAATGTTTCCATGAATCACCATCAGATGGATGATTCAAGCTTTTATCAGTTGAAATCTTAGTTTTGTGCCATGACATCATTGACATTGTGTTCTGAGACATAAATAAATGCTGCAACCTGGGTGTGAGGGGAAATATCTCAACTGTTTTACTGGAATCGATCTAGACTTCCCTATTTGATCTTCTTTATACCTCGATTGTCCACATGTGAGACAAATATCCAATGACTCATTTTTTCTAGAATATAAGATGCAATCATTTGGACATGTATGAATCTTCCAATAACTAAGGCCCAGATTATAAATCAGCCTCTTGCTCTCATAGTAATTTGCAGGTAACACATTTCCTTCAGGTAACAGTGTTTTAACCAAAGAAAATATCTTATCAAAACAGCTGTTTGACATTGCATTATCTAATTTAATAGCCATAATTTTTTCAATCACTTCTAATTTGCTTATCTTGCAACCAGGACATAATTCATCCTTATCAGACCTCAACAACTCATAAAATTCATATGGTACCAACTCGGGGGGTTAAATCAATATCATCGTGAGTTTCAGTTTGTTGCACAGATGGACCTGCAACATCATGTACTAAATTTTGAAACAGTGATGGATCTGAAATCAAGTTATTAGGATCTTCTCTAGAACTACGTTCACCATGTTGATAGCAAAAAATATAAACCTAGTTGAAAACCAAACTACAAGAGATGTTCCCCAACCTTTTCAAATGTGTCAAACATTCTCAAATCACATTTTTTACAAGGAAACTTAATTGTGCCTTCTAAAACATATTCTAGTTTTGATGATGCAAATGCTAAGAAAGCTTCAACACCCTCAATATATACAGGATTTAAACCAGAACCATTTGTATTTCTGTGCTGATTTATCCAAGCGCGATCATCTAATAATGACTGATGTCGACTTCCTTATTCCATATTTTTCTACATTAAATATAAAATCATCAATATTTTTGAATAATTTGAAATTATAAAAACACTATCTGAAAAAAGAAGATAATAAATTACAACTACTTAATAATTATTACTAATTATTACAATTATTACTAATTATTACAATTTATTACGAATTATTACAATTTATTACTAATTATTACAATTTATTAAAATTTATTACTAATTTATTAATACTTATCAATACATAGAAAAATGAAAACTACTTGAATAATGAAAGGAAATTTGGTAATTATCATTGTGGAGATGATTACAAATTTTCCCTTCGTTATCCAAGAAGATTTCGTTTACTAATTATTACTAATAAAAAAATTATATTATCAATATTTATGAAAAATCAATATTAATATTATTAAAATAATAAAAAAATTATAAAATATTAAAATTATCAATATTCACAAAATACTTTGCACTATTCTTAACATGTTCAAATCTCAAAGGGTCGCCAATTATCAGGTTATGCGTAATAAAAAGTTTGTGTCAGTCGTGTCCAATGTAAACTCTATAATTGTACTTGCATGGTTAATCACCTCGCAAGTAGTGTTGCAATAGGATGACCAAAGTAATGTCATTCTCATCTCTAAGAATCATCTTTCTCCCTTTACAAAGATCATTTGTCCTTAAAAAATTGAGGGGATATCAGTATCTTTCCCTTAAATTTTCAAAAAGAATGGTCTATGTAAAGGGTTATGTGAGATAATTCTTATAGATGAGAAGGGCATGACTTGGGTTGTCATATTGCAACACTACTTGCGAGGTGATCAACCATGCAAGGACAATTATAGAGTTTGCATTGGACATAGTTAACACAAACTTTTTATTGTGCATGACCTGACAATTGGTGACCCTTTGAGATTTAAACATGTTAAGAATAGAACAAAGCCTATTGCCAATATTGATAATTTTAATATTTTATAAACTTTTTATTATTTTAATAATATTAATATTGTTTTTTCATAAATATTGATAATATAGTTATTTTTATTACTAATTATTACTAAATATTACTAATTATTACTAATTATTACTAATTATTACTAATTATTAATAATTATTACTAATTATTACTAATTATTACTAATTATTACTAATTATTACTAATTATTACTAATTATTACTAATTATTACTAATTATTACTAATTATTACTAAATATTACTAATTATTACTAATTATTACTAATTATTGTTAATTATTACTAATTATTAGTAATTATTACTAATTATTCCTAATTATTCCTAATTATTCCTAATTATTACTAATTATTCCTAATTATTACTAATTATTCCTAATTATTACTAATTATTCCTAATTATTACTAATTATTACTAATTATTAGTAATTATTACTGATTATTAGTAATTATTACTAATTATTAGTAATTATTAGTAATTATTAGTAATTATTACTAATTATTAGTAATTATTACTAATTATTAGTAATTATTACTAATTATTACTAATTATTACTAATTATTACTAATTATTAGTAATTATTACTAATGATTACTAATTATTACTAATTATTACTAATTATTACTAATTATTACTAATTATTACTAATTATTACTAATTATTACTAATTATTACTAATTATTACTAATTATTACTAATTTTACTAATTATTACTAATTATTACTAATTATTACTAATTATTACTAATTATTACTAATTATTTCTAATTATTACTAATTATTACTAATTATTACTAATTATTAGTAATTATTAGTAATTATTAGTAATTATTCCTAATTATTCCTAATTATTCCTAATTATTCCTAATTATTCCTAATTATTCCTAATTATTCCTAATTATTCCTAATTATTCCTAATTATTCCTAATTGATCCTAATTATTCCTAATTATTAGCAATTATTCCTAATTATTCCTAATTGTTCGTAATTATTCCTAATTATTAGTAATTGTTAGTAATTATTAGTAATTATTACTAATTATTACTAATTATTACTAATTATTACTAATTATTACTAATTATTACTAACTATTACTAATTATTACTAATTATTACTTATTATTACTAATTATTACTAATTGTTACTAATTATTACTAATTATTAGTAATTATTACTAATTATTAGTAATTATTGCTAATTATTGCTAATTATTTCTAATTGTTGATAATTATTGCTAATTGTTGCTAATTATAGCTAATTATAGCTAATTATTGCTAATTATTGCTAATTATTGCTAATCATTGCTAATTATTGCTAATTATTGCTAATTATTGCTAATTATTGCTAATTATTGCTAATTATATCTAATTATTACTAATTATTGCAAATTAATACTAATTATTACTAATTATTGTAAATTAATACAAATTATTACTAATTATATCTAATTATTTCAAATTAATACTAATTATATCTAATTATTGTTGTACATATCTAATTATTACTAATTATATCTAATTATTGCAAATTAATACTAATTATTTATAATTATCACTAACAATATCAATTTCTTACTAAAAATAGATATAAATAAAAATCAATTGAAATCTAATTTAATTACAACTAATAAACAACAATTAAAATTAACATAAAAAAATAAAATAAAAATAAAAATAAAATATAAATACCTTAAACTTTGATATTTTGAAGATATTGACGCCCTCCAATTGTTCTCGTATAAAAAATTTCTACTAAAAGAAAATTTTTCCTTGAAACTGAAGAATGAAAAGAGGGATAGAGCAAGATCTGAGTGATTTGGGAAAAAACGGATGAGGGTATATATATAGGTTAGATTAGTTGTGACCGGGTTATTAGCGACGGGTTTCCCGTCGCAAATACCCTCGCCCGCATTAATTACAGTTGGCGGTTAAAAGGTTATTTGTGACGGGACCCATCGCAAATAGTTCATGCTGACAGTCTTTTTGCGACGGGATCCCGTCGCAAATACCCATGCGCAGTTTGGCGCGCAAGTCGCGCCAAACTATTTGCGACGGGAGATGAAAACCCGTCGCAAATAATTGGTTATTTACGATGGTGAAATTGCCCCGTCGCAAATAGCTTCCTGGACGGGTTATTTAAGACGGGAAGAAATCTCGTCGCAAATAACCAGTTGCAAATAGTGATTTTTCCCGTAGTGATCAAGTCCAAGTACACATATGATAGAATTCATTTCCTTTGATTTGATATCATATTCAACTTTTGTTGTAGTATCCCAAGTCTCTGGTTTCTAAGGAATTATATAAGGAGTAATGATCTTTGAATAGAATCTGAATACCAGATTCTCTAGGTAGATGATCATGCATGATTTCTAGTATTTGTAGTTTTCACCATTAAAGTATAGAGCTCTAATCATAGACGTACCTTCTTTTGGATCATCCATTGACATATACTCTATATAGACCTTATTCTTTTAAAATTTCTAGAGATTTATCTACTTTATCCAAGAAGGTCCTTTGATACCAATTTTTAGGTGGGAATAATACAAAGATACAAAATAAGGGGGAGTTTTTTCTTTTCAATAATCATGATAGATTAGGGATTTTTAATTTATTTATGATTAATGCATATATGAATCATTCTTTACTTTAATTAATTGGGCAGTAGATAAATATTAGAGATAAACACATCAATTTTTGTAGTGGTTCGAGGCACAAAGATCCCCTAGTCCACTCCACTAATGGTCTCTCTGGTATCTTGGTGATTTTCACTAGAAAGGTTTGATAATCACAAGTCCTTCAAATCCAAAACTGAGTATAGGCAGTTGACACCATTACAATAAGGCTAAATAGAGCTTTCTGGTTCTTTAAAAGAGAACCAGTTATCCACATATTAATACAAGAAGACGAAACTTAATCCATGACTGAGTCTGAGAAGTTGAAACTCTAATAAATCAAAAGAGTTTGATTTGTTTATTGGTTTGAGTTGAAATTTATAGTTTTAGAAGAAACTCATATAATATAGATCTTTTTAATAAAATATGAAAGTTTTTCATTAAATAATAACACTGAAGAGATCTTGGTTACAATAGATCTTTAATATTAATAGCAACTAATAAGAGGCAGTAGTCACAGTAGTTCTGTAGAGAATAGATTCAAAAGAAAAACGTAGTTCAATATCGAATGAATCGTATGTTGATAGAAAAAATATTCCGATCATATATAAAGATTTATTTTGGTTGAGAACATATAAGAAAGTCTCCTAATAGAACACTCGTACTCAAATTCAAAATATTCAGAAGAGATGTAACCTTTCCTAAAAATAGGAATGATTTAATCCATTGAATACGGTTCTTTGAATCGATCATAATGAGGCTTGAATCAGTCATAAAATATCTTTTAAATGATATTTGTTTCTATCAAAGCAATTTTATAAATCATAGATAAAATCTTAAATTTAAAACATCATCATTGAATAGTTAAATGCAGGGTTCAACTATGTAGCATATATTTCTTTTGCATATCGCAGGCTTCCTTTGTGTAGGGTAGAGTATGAAAAGTGATTTCAGTATTTAATATTGTATTTTTATTCCATAAATTAATTTAAACATAGGTTTTCCAATCGATACATTTATTCAAATGTAGAATTGTCGATCCATACATTTAATCGAATGTATGTTTGTCGATTCATACGTTTATTTACCAAAAAATAGGGTATGAATAGTATTTCCAGGACACATCCCATAACTTTTTATTCCATCCAAAGGATATATATATTCATGATATATATATTCCTGAAAAAATACTTATATCAACTTTATTAGAAAACAAACAAGGGTATTTGTGAGCATTAAAATCAATAAGATTTATAGAGTATTGTTGAGAAAATACATGCCCAAAAACTAGAACCTTTATTATAGAGACCCAAGGAGTTTCCTTAAGAATGACTTAACTTATCCTCGATTATAAGGGTCATAATCCCCAAGAGGGTAAAATAATAAATTAATCCAAGTAAACATACTCAGAAAAAAATTTAGGGTTCCATTGATTTTGAAATAAACTTTTTCCCTTGGGGGAGTTTCAGTGAGAATCCAATCCATTTCAGTTTATGGGGATATTAAAATTTTATTTAATAAATTAATTATTATCCCACATGTATGAGTAATTTAAACTATTGATACATCCTAAATGAATCTAAAATAGATAATTCATCAATGTAGTCAGACTCTAGATGGGGGGTTTTATCTAAGAGATGTAAAAAAATTGTTTAGGTTATGGGCCCCATATTGGGATTATTTTGGGTCTTTAATGATAAAATACTGGTTGGCCTAATTCTTCTCTATAAATACATCCTTAGAATCTCTAATTAGGGTTAGTCATCATTTGACATAATACTTAGAGATATATCTTTGTGAAGGTTCTTCTAGATAATCCATTGGATCATAAAGTGATGGTGAATCGTGAGGCAATAATAAAAATATGTGAGGTATGAATCCTTTACCAATTATTCTATAAATATTTATGTAATTATTTTAAAAATATCAATATTGAAATATTTTATCACTTAATCAATTTTTGTAATAATTTTCTATACATTTTATCATTTGAATATTTTATTATGTGCAATAATCATCAAAGATAGATTTTCTGAACAATGAATGACTGGTCAATGATCACCGACCATAGACTCCCTATATCTCTCTCTCTTGTGTCACGTGCTTCTAGGTATGGAATAGTTCCACTATATTGAGTCAATAGGAGTTCATAAATGGATGATACTTATCCTAGATGATTTATCTACCTATCACTTCTTCACATTCTCTCTCTTGTCTCTCTCTCTATTGCTATGAATGAAACCAATATCAGTCTTTGAAGAGGTATGAGATTTGAAGGAGGTGGATTGAGCTTTGTGATGAAGCTAGGATAGCACGGCACAAGATAAATGGAATGGGACATTAACTTAGTAATGTGAATCCTGAAGTGGGGTAGCACATGATGGATTAGCTAAGACCAAATGGTGGGCTCAGGAACTAATAGTATCATGTGTCAAATTTTCTCTCAACTTTGTGTAGACTATTATGTTTATTTCTTAGCTTCTTGAGAGTTTGAAGGGTTTCTCAAAAGTCAAGAATAAGTGTGTACTTAAGCCTACTACATTAGGAGATTTAGGTGGTCCATCAGCTAGCCATTGTGGGCTGAAAATTGATATAGTGTTTTCTTATAGCCACCATCTAGTCGGTGGGAGGGGTATAGTGGAGGAATTCTTCCTATACCCACTGACCATCTGAAGGGCCACTAGCCAGTAGATGGTGATGTTGGATGTTAAACTTGGTAGGGGTTGTTATTTCTTTTTACCTAAAACATTTGTTTTATTATTTATATTTCTTCCATTTAATTTTCCTCAACCTATGTGAACCTAGGGTCTCTCCTTGGATGATTTTGGACTCTATAACCTCAATTATTGGTGGATAAAATTTCCAATCATCATAGTAGTTCCTGAATGATATGTATTTCTCCTTCTTTGTCATGGATCCTCATATTCTTTATATACTTCTTGAAAAGGGTCTATGGAATCCATATAATTTCATGGGATCCGTGTTTTCTATTTATAATTTTTTTCTCTAGGGATCTTCTTATCACTTCTCTAAGTATCTTCTCTCTTAAACTTGTTTTTCCCTTCTATTAATTGGTATTTTAAGTATTTTAAGTTATGTATCTTCATCATTTCCCTTTAAAGTCAAGTCAATTATTTCTTATTCTTTCATCTTAATTTTTTGATGTCTTTGAATTTTTAGACATAGATCTAGTAGTTATATCAAATATTAATGATTAATTGAGATTTGGATAAAAGTGGGAAGGGGTGTTTTGATATGATTTTTTGTGAAAATGGTTTTGAAGGATTGCAATATTATTTTTGAAATTTAAATTATTGGTTGTTTCTTTATAAATGTACCTGATTTGTATGTGTTGATGATTTCAAATATGATGGGAAAAGTGTAGTTTTCTAAGATAAAGTTTGTTTGAATATTTTTGAAAGAATAATTTAAAAAATAGTATATATTAATGTGCAATTATTTATAAATTCTTTGATAAATTTATTCATTTTTTTAATGGATTGATAGTCTGAGTGGGATATAAAAATCATGGTTTTCACTTTAATTAATTTTTTATAAAATAAAAACCCAAAGGACGTTCCCTTTTATATGTAATAGAACTGATGGATATTTGAATGATTGTAAAGTAATTTTCCTTTAAGGAAAGTTAAATTTAATTTAATTAATATTCATGATAAAGGGTGATGTTTTTATATGGGTGTTTGAAGGTGTGACAAAGACTTTTATATTTTTTTTAAAAATTTGATGATATGATGTGATATATGACATGATACTATTTGAAATGATTTCCTCAATTTTATTTTCATGGTAAGACCTGAGTTTCTAGGTGTGAATTCAAGGTACACATGTTCACTAGTATAGAATCATGCTCTAGCTAGTGGACTTGGATGGGACTTAAGTTAACCTAATGAATTTTTCCTTAGTTAGGCTAGGATAGGGTAGTATCATGTGTTTGGGAAAAAAGTTGATTAATATATTAATTATTTTTTGATATGTAGACTTTGATTCATTAATGGACATGTTATATCTATTCTAGACTATTTCCCTTTATCTTTATTGAGTCCAT
This sequence comes from Viscum album, assembly GCA_963277665.1. Lineage (NCBI taxonomy): Eukaryota > Viridiplantae > Streptophyta > Magnoliopsida > Santalales > Viscaceae > Viscum > Viscum album. Next base: position 1,376,150,409 of record OY728147.1, on the reverse strand, counting down.
GATGATGATTTATATATTTTTTCTATGGTATTGTTATTTTGGATATTTTTGAAATGATGTCATGTTTATCTTAAATGTACCTTTAAAACTTTTTTTAAACTATAATTTATTAATGTTTTTATATAGAAAAATAAATTATTGTTTTATTTGTAAAAATTATTGGTTTTGTGAAAATGGATGTTTTCAAGGTAATTGTTTGATACTTGTTTTATTGAATAAAACCTAGAAAAATTGTTTTGTATTCTTATTTTCAAACCTTAATGATATGGATTCTCTTTTGTGTTTTCCTTTGGGTCAATAGTGGAAACCTATTGGACTTTTATCTCGGACCTATATATTATAGGTGTAGCAGTTTTCTCGGTGCAGTGGATAATATTATATCTATGGGTTACAGCTATGGTGGGGGTTTATATAGAATTTCCTCACTTTTATATAGATATGTCCCTGGCTTGGTATCTATTTACTTATTTTTAGTTTCATTGTCCATTAGCCTTGTTATCGAGTTTATCTTGTACTGTTGGATATCTAAGTTTATGCCATGTTTGGATTTTCTTTCCTCTATTATATTTTTATGTATAAATTTAATGGGTTAAATCATTCCCATTTCAATCTTTCTAAATATTGGGAACTTTTTTAAAGCCTGTAGGGATTGATAATTCCCTTCAAACTAGTGTAGTATTGCTTTAAATATTGGTTTAGCTAGTATTACAATTTTCTTAATTAAAAAAATAGGAGCCTTGGGTGGCGTGTGATGATAATGGTGAGGTTTATTAAGGTGTGGATGGTGGTGTGGAGGTCAAAAAGAGAGAATAAATTAGATGGTGGTCAGTGGATCTAATAAGGATAGAAGTTAGGATACCCTTGGTGAAGAAAATATATGGCTTTTTTTCAACTTTAAATAAATTGATATTTGATAATAACCCTATCTGGTATGTTGTGGGTCAAGTGGAATCACCTTATGGTCTTATCCCCATCAGAATACCACACATGTGTAGTGGCCCAACCCATATTTTAGGTTAGGTATCACATATGGGTTGGATAGCTAACCAAAATCCCTTCAGGTATCTGGATGGGCATGCAGGTCAACCCCTACAGGCCAACCTCCCCCTCTATCTCAGTTGAATTGTTTGTTAAAGTGGGGCAGTGAGGCCTTGTGCATGGTCTAAACTGACCTAGCTTGGCCCTTGGGAGGGGTGTGTGTGGAACCACACACTAAAACCCCATACACCTTCATGTATGAACACATTTCTAAAGGCATGTTGTCCCCACATTTTTACAATGCCATGTGTCACACTAAGAGGGCTATTATATGGCTCGGTATATTCCTTTTTATCATTTTTTAAATTTTATCCTAGGTGTCAAAGTAAAACAAGTGAGTTTCCCATTATAATTATTTTTTTATATAGAATAAAATGGTGTGATTCTCTTGAATATCATAAATTTTTCATATAGTGTATTGGTTAGATTTAGTTCTTTATCTTCTTACGGATGGTGATTGGGTTAATATGATATGATCACATAAAACACAAGTCTCGATACTCACCCATAGTCATAGTGATGATAGAGAAGGGGCCCCTCGTACATTATAAAATTTTGTACTCCCTTTAAACTGAAGTTATGGGTCCTCTATTTCATATATTGATTAAGTAGAGTATCTTTAGGGGAACCCTATAGGATAAAGGAAGTTAAAGGTGAATCAAGGTTTGAAAAAAAACATTATATGATTTTTTCTATCCATATTTTTTCTTAGATTGGATTCATGCACCTGAATATTAGAATGACGATGTTAATCATTAACTACATGTATTTCCTTATCTTAGTGACTAGCTCAAGACCAAAAGGTGTGAAGTTTTATTCATGTTTTATTCTCATTGAAATGATATGGATGTAAGAGAGAGAGTTAGCCTCTTCCTAAGAGCTTTCTCAGTATCACGCTTTCACAAAATTCTAGGCTTCAGTGACCATGAGGCAAGGGGCAGTGTAAACTCATGGTAAGGTACTCCCTCGATAGTTACATAAATAATAAGGAGTTGGTTCCCCATATGTTGATAGTATTGGAACTCCTCCAAGGGTCAGGGTGTGGGTCCTCAATGTTAGGCATAGGGTTTAATTTCTCCCTTTATTGTTACATTTCTGATAGGAAATAATTATCCATTATATGAAATAGTATAGGTAAATACCTAATATGATGCATTTTGGGTACCCATATGTGGATTTTATACTCCCTAAACCAATATAAGACTCCTTGGTGTGGCATGGTTCTTCCAATATAGTCATCTATTCATCATAGGTTTCTTATAGTGAGGTGTTCTTATGTGTTCTTATGTCATAGAAAGATTTTATAGAAATAATGTTTCATTGGTATGTCAAGATCGATGACCCCCATTTCATGTGAGAGGTTGTTTTAGTTTTTTTTCATATTTGGTCTATTTTTAAATCTTACATGCATGGATTATTACATATCATTTACCCTATGAGTGAAACATAGGTTAAAAGTGTTGGTTTTTTAATATAGTTGAGATGTTTTGTATTATTTACTCAAAAAGGGTGGGTGAAGAGGTTCACTTTTTCCATTAATGTTTTAGGGTCCAGTTCTTTGAATATTTTTCTAATGATGTAGGTAGTTTATTAGGTTTGTATGATCCTCTTACCTTAGGAAGATAGTGTGTTTTTCAGGAAGATGGTTAGTTTGGATACTATGAGTCTTATAGTTCACTAAATACCATAATTTTCTTATAGAATAGAATATTCATTGAGATGGGTAGTGATGTTGAGAATTCATCACATATTTGACTATATCAATCCTAAAAGTATATAAGGGGATTAGATTTTTCTTTTTCTTTGGTTTCATACTAATTTTTTGTTTATTATTTCCTTTTTTTAGAGAATCCTACTAGTTATGTTTTACTCACCCCTACATGGTCATTCCACCCATATAAATTTTGATCTTTGTAGATGATGTGAATTTTAAGGATGATCATGAAGGATATAGGGTTGGTGAAACTTGTTCTTAGTCATGCATGGTGGTAATGGTCATGGATTGTGCATATGTCATGAGTTTTTATGATGAGGATGGGTATTTTTTCTTGCATTATGTATATATTTTCTTTGAGATATTGGTCTATTATATTTTCCTTTTCTTCAATAGTTTGTACTTGTTATAATATTATGTATTTTTTTTACTAAATACATTTTATATTATAGAAAATATATGTTATTTTTAATGATTGGTACCACTTTAGGTTTTGAGAAATGTGGTTTTATATTGGTTTACTAGGTTAAATCCTCCCATGAGTGTTATTAATTATTATTGTTAGTCTGTAGTGTTGAATTTTTTTCCTTAAAACCAACTTTATTTTTAATTTTTATTACCTTTATTTTCAATTAACTTGATATTAATAAATATTTTTTACATGATGAGTGCTATTATGAATATTATTAATGTAATAATGTCCTTAGAGTATTTATCACACCGAACGATTATAGTTTTTCACCACTACAATAATAACCTTGATGATTTATGAAAATACTAACAAATATGATCTATGGTTAGATGACATCTATCTGAAAAGGAATATATTATTTTTGATCATCAAGTGTTGGAGGATCATAATACATTGATAGTTTTTCACATGATGTTAGCACTTGGTAATCTCTAATATAGGAGATTATGAGAACAAAACTGCCAAAATTAATTCCATATGTTATATGTTTCATGGGATGTTCCTATATATAGAAGTCTATATTGGTCCTTAGACTTGAGATTATTATTAAATTATATCATGAATTATATACTTTGATTTATTGTCAAAACTGGTGATGACATGTGCTTAGGGAGAACTAAGATATGTTGGATGTATCATAAGTGATATGATAATGATTGAATAAGTCAAGAAAATATTTGTCCCTTCCAAGACTAGAAGATGATATACCAAGCTCGTTGAATGAAATAGAATTGCCTGATTAAGTTCATAGCAATGGTGGTTTATCAATGAGTTCACCTAAGAGAGTCAAAGAAAGATATTAAAAAATATAGATTGATGATAAATTGTGAACAATAATTGATGAGATATCAAGAAAAAGAGATTATATTACATAGTGATCATCCATGAGAGATTTTTATCATTGCAATATTAATATCTTTCTCTATAGTTTCCTTGATGCGTTTTTAGACATTGATCATGGAATTTATGAAAGACTAACTAATTCCACTAAAAACGTCTCTTAGAGGGTCACATTCTAAGTGTATCCAAAATCTTGGTTAAATTCAAATTGAATTAAATATAGAATAAATATTTTTCTCAATACTATAGAATAATACTTATTTGGGTATTTTTATTTTCTTAAATTAAATAAAAATTTATTCCATTTTGAATATTAGTGAACTGAATATTAAATAAATATCTATTCACCAGTTTGTAGATATAAAATTTATTTATTTACTAAATAAATGATATAAAATATATTTACTATTCAAGGTAGGATAAATGTTGAGGAGGATTTATGGTATGATTTAAGGGTCCAAATGTAAATAATATATTTTATTTAATATCATTTAAATATATTTATTTATTTATTTAGGAAAATAAAATTGAAATAATCTATGATTTAGCACACACCAATAAAATATTATTATTATTATTATTCTGAAAGGGGGTTACCTATAATATAGATATTGATTTAGTGCCTATATATAATAAGTAATTATCTAACCCTAATTACATTAACCCACTTGTATTGTATCTAGGGTATTGAGTTGGTGTGCAAAACATTCTTGTACTATCCTGTGACTGAACTGGCTATTTAATTTTGAGAAGAGTTTGACTTTTCAAACAATTGGTTGGATCAATTAGAGAACTAGGATTTAAAATAACGTTTTGATGCTTGGAACACCTCAATAGAGGTTTTTTACATATGAATAGAGGTTCAAGATTTATCTTAGTGGTTAAAATGAGTCTCAAGAGGTGATAGGTGGCTACTAAAACAATTCCATAGGCTAGCTGATGGCATCTTCCAGTGGAAATAGCCACTTCCTAAATTCACCGGGTATATGGTGGTATTTTTATTGGGGGGATTATAATTTCTCCCACCCTTATTATTTAGAGAATGAAGCCCCCTATTCCTCATATTATTCTCTCAGGGAGTCGAGAGAGCTATACCCTTTTCTCTCCCTTCATCATCCCTTATAATGGGTGTTCTTATTAGGAATTTTCATCAATGAAGGAATATAAGGGCCCTTTTCCCTCATCTTATATCTTATCTTCTTCTTTACATTGGTTTTGAGATTCCTTCTGTTCAGGTTTGAATTAGCTATTTCTATAATGACCCAAGTATTTATAGAATAATACCTTTTCATATCTATTAATATTTATAAATAAAATATTGATTTTATGTTAAATAGTACACCTCATCTGAAAACTTACTCAATACGCAACAATGGTTTTCGTTGATATCTTATGTTTCACAAAACATTGAGATATACCAAAAAAATAAAACAGTAATAATATTATTATATTAAATGATAGTTATCGCCTAGTCGTTGGAATGGTGGGAATGAATAATATCAAGTGAATTTTTGAAATATAGTTTTCACATGTTTAAATAATGATTAATTGTTTAATAAATATATTATAAATTGAAATAAAAACCAATTGAATATAAAGGATGTGTTTTTATGAAAACCTATTTAAAAAAGAATAATTATGTTTATAAAATCATATCAGTCTTTATGTATTTTTATTTAATGAAAAATATATGTTATATATTCAATTTAATATTTTAAATTCATCTTATATTTTTTCTAGATATGATATATGAATAAACTCAATTTTTCGGATAAAAGAAGTATTTTTCTAAAAATACAGTTTTAACGCCTTTTGATGGAGAACCCCTTTTAAATATAGTTTTTGTTAATTTTATATGTTATATTTTACAAAATAAACTTATTTTATAAAATTGGGATATCAAAATTTACTTTGGATGAAATTTTGTTATTTTTCTGATAAATTTCATTTTTTTAATGAATAGTAAAAAAATACATCATTTTAATTCAAAACTATCTTTTCATCTAATTTATTTATATAGTTATATTGTACTTTTAATTGGTTTTAAAGTATAATTGGATTAAATTTTTATAATTTAATACAATTATGGTCAATTTAAGTAATTTTACTTTGAAATTGTAAGTAAACACATGTCAATCTTTTGTAGTTTTTACTTCTTAAAAACATGTTTTTTTGTTTTGACAGCGGGAATTAATTTCTACCAATTCTATGTTTTGAATTTGGAAAAATGGATTCCATATTTGTAATAATGAGTTAAAAATTGTTTAAATATTTACCTTTTATTTTTAGACATTATGAATAGTAACTTCAGTAATTATTTTATTTTCCATGGTTAAAGGGTAAATATGGTAAATAAGGGCAAAAAAATAATATTATAATAATATTAAACTACTCTAACAATTGTACTAATCCTATTTTATGAGATATTTCTGACCATGGGAATATTTGGGTAGATTTTGGGACCCTATGGATCCATGCGGATGTGAAAATGACATTTTATAAGAATTACTTTAAAGTAAAGAAAAATGTAACATAAACAAGTATCTTTTAGTAAAACAATTTTTATACGAGGTTATCTAAGTGTTCATTTTAACTATAAATATTCATTATAAAGCTAAAACTATTTTCTACATCGTGGTATTTTATTTATAATTTCTATCCATTAAATAAAAATATTTATTTAAAACACAATGATGATGTAATGATTACTTTATTAATGAATGATTCAAATAAATGAGATTATAAATCTTACAATAAATTTAGTTTGAAAATTTTTATTCCATAAACAAATTTTATGGATTAGTATGATTTTTTATATTTTAATTAATGATTTTTTTTCTAAATAATCAAGTTGTTATATATTTTTTAAAAAATTCATGATATGAATAGTATAAAAATTGGCATAAATGAGTTCTTAAAACAAATACTATTTTATTAAATGATATAATAGTTCTAAAAATCTAATATTTGGACAAATGACTTAGATAATTTTGATCATGTCATTAAAGAACTACTTTAGGTTCTATTTTCATTTTATAGTAACTATATTAACTATATAGTATGAATATACAAGAATACATGGTAAGAGTTAAATTAGTTAACTAAGGGTTAAAGATAAAATATAAGGTTAAATTTGTGACCTAGACTAGTCTAAAACCAATTTTTTGAAAATATTTAGACCCAAAGTCATCTTATCTTTGAAATAAATGACTTTGGGACCATTTAAAACCAATAATCTTTTCATAATAAAATAATACTTTAAAACTTTCCTAAAGTGCCCCTCCTCCCTCTTATAAAAGGGCATCACCCCTACCCATTTAATCACACATCACAAGACCCTTGAATCGTACAAAATCTTCCCAAATAAGCTTCCAAAATCCATCTATTCTTCTTATAATCCTTACCTTAGGCATAAGGCAATTCAAGAAATCATTTTTTCTCAAATGAAAGGGAGTTACACGTTTTAATAGGTAACGTCTTCTCTAAAGTTCCTTTATATTGTTTTGCTTATCCACTCCCTAATATATAATTATTATTTTATTACATACCACACCAGTATACTGAATATACTATGATTTTTTTTAGAAGGATTATAACTACACTTACAAACACCTATATTCAATGGATATGAACATATTATTTTTGTGTACAGTGAATTATAGCCTCACGAAACGATGGTTGTTCGATTTTCCTCTACCATATATCTTGGTTTCCATTATGATGGAACTATATTTATATATGATATATATTATATTTATATTGTCTCTATGATAGTGTAATTTTTATTTTCAAACATACCTTTATGCTTTTCATGATGTGTAAATACGATAATTTCATTTGAGGAAGTGTAGACTACCATCCCCTCAAAGTGATATGACTCGTTCGTGCCATACATGTAATGTATAAAGAATGGAGTTAATTAATTTATTTAACATATATATAATATTATATTATAATTTAATTATAATATACCTATGTATCATTTAGTTTTAATTTCTTTAATATGACAAATAAATGAAAGTAGTGTTCATGCATACATACGACTTACCGTCTCCGGGAATGGTGCATTTCATTTCTTATATCTAAATTTTATGAAATATTATAAATACATATATACTGGATATATATGATATTTAAATCATGAATACTATTCTGTATATAATTTAATTTTTACCACATGGACAATTTGTAATTATAACACGATCATTTTCGACTCAAGTACCCAATATCAAAAAAACGAACTATATTAACTTAAATAACTATGTAATTTTTATAATGTGGTGATAAGTGAAATAAAAGGAATAATAAACATTAAAAATTTTCTTAAGCAAGTATAAATTATCTTAATTTTATTATTCAGGAAGAACAAGGAACATACGTGATGAATCAAACTCAAGGTAAGGGACCTTCTTAACCTAATTTACATTCTTTGGGTTGATCGTATACATCTTAATTGTTTAGTTATATGAATATGTGAGAAATAAATTTTTCAATATTATCTAGTATTTATACTTTATTTATGTTGATTTATATTGAATACTCATAATCAATCTATTTGACAAAAAATGATCTTTGTAAGGGAACCTTTCACCCCCCCCCCTCTTTTAGTCAAAGACTTACTTTATGTTATGTCTTTTTATTTAAATTTTCTTATTTTGGGATATATTATTATACATAATTATTGTTGTAAATTTTATTTCCAAGTGATGAGAGACCATTTTCTATCTCATTAACTCATTTTCTGAATTTTTAAGTGACGTAGTTAGGCTGCCAAATTTTTGTAAGGGAATTTCTAAACTCAATTTCCACTCACTGGGTTTTATGCATACTTAGTGGATTATATTATTCAAATATTATGTGTGTAATAACTATTTATTTATTTATTTTGTAATTTCTAATTCCCTTTGTTTGTTTATACTTTTTCAACACATAATATCTCCATTGATAAATTCTTACATCATTTATAAGAATTTGTAAAGGAAATATTATCTCAATATCCATTCATTGAGTTAAATATACATGTCATTGGTTTTTTTAAAGAATATGTGTGAATGACCTATGATTTTATTATACTTAATATCCACTTATATTGGGTGTATTTATATTTGTTACACATAATTAGGTCATTGATTTATCCTTAATCTAGTGATACGATCTTTGTAAGGGACTTCATCCCAATCTTCTTTCATTGAGGCATATATTGATGTTTTTCACCTTTATTAACCTATATGGTGTATCTAAAACCCTTTTAAAATGTTATATCATGAATTAATATGTTCTCATTATATTTAATGTTTTATTTAATGTTATTACTTAATGATTTTTATTCATGTGTTTCTCAATTTTCAAGGTACTCTTTAACTAAAACATCATTTTAGATGTTTTATATATTTATTCTTCTACAACATTCTATTTCATGTCCATGTTTTAAAAATGGGTTGTTGAATTTATTTATATGGACATGAACATTTTAAAATGTTAGAAGTTTCAAATTGGTATGGGGAACTTTGATTCATAAGTCTTTTATTAAATGTTTTAAATGGTTTTTGAAATAGATTGAGTATTTCTATATCTTGAAATGATTTCTTGTGATTGAAAATGAAATGTCATTAGTGAAATGTTGATATTTTCAATATTCTATATATTGTGATTATATAATGGTACTTGGAAATTTGACAGGTGGTTATGTGATAAACCAATGATGGGTGGCTACATGATAAACCAAATGAAGGGTGGTTCTGTGATAAAACAAGGACAGGTGGTCATGTTATAACCTAAAATGCATTAGGTATGGAAGTAGGATGTATAGCTATTCCATTTAGTGATATGTGTGGAAGTAGAACGTATGTTTATTCCATTTAAGTATGTTTATGTCCCAAGTTACCTTTATAGGATATATGTTATTTTTTATGGGCTTTATGGTAATCTTCTGGTTACTAAAAGGGTAAGTAATGAGTTTATATTTAGTGAAGTATATTTACTACTTATTAAAGGTGGAAGGTATTAATTTATGATAAAGTATTCATGGTTTTCATGTTATCCCAAGACTAAAAATTTTCTTTCTTTATGTATCCCTTACGAATATTTTTATTCTCATCCCAAGTTTTGAAATGTTTTTCATAGGACATAAAGTAGAATAGAGTTAAGGATGGGATCAAGGAAATGTTATGTTGTTAAAACTTGAAATGATGTCATGTTTCATTTTTAAGAGTTGTGTTTTATAAAAAAAATGGATAGTGATTAGAAGTGTCTACTTTTAATATTCAAGATGTTATGTATAAGTTATGAACTAATTCTATAAAGCTCTAATCCCGAAAATATCATCAATGTGAATTCTTGACTTAACTCAAGATTAGGTAATTTTCAAGGCTGGGGACTTATAATTTCACTGGATAATGGTGAAATCACATGTTTCAATTAGAGATTTCTTATAGCCTAAGTAGAGAACACACTGAGATTACGCTCACCTATCACAACTCATTTTATCTTCAATGGTTTGTTGCACCTTGGTTTTTTATTCATTATTTAAAATGAAATTGAAGTTTTTTAATTATGGAAATAGAGGCATAGGTTGGGTCTTTTTCTCATCTTGGGTTAGGAGATGTGTTGAGGGTGCCCAAAACCTATATTATTGAAGAGTTGGTGGTGATAATATTTTTGGTCTATTATCCAGATTTATGACTAGTTGGAAAGTAACTATTTATTTATTTTTAAATACAAAATTACTTTTTTAGTGATTTATTCTTGGATTTAGGGGCATAGGATGTGGATACATACCCATTTTATCATGGATGAGCTTGAATAGTCATTTTCAGCTACTATCGACCCTGGAAAAATGTTATAAAAGATTCATATAAGGTAAGTGGTCAGATGTACCTTCTCTTAAGTAATTTTTTAAGGCATATGTGTTGTTTGGTTTTCTTAGGTTACACCACTAATTGTGATGGTTTCATAATTAAATGTATTTCTTAATTAAATTAATTAAACTTCTTAAATAACTTGATTAAATTTTTAAAAAAAATCTAGTACCTTAACCAATATATTAAACAAATTTACAAGGTAAACTTTAGTCCCTTAGGAAATATATCACTTATAAGGCCACTTTAGGCCATGAACTTACTATATATTGTTATCTTAGATTTAAAATTACCCTAGCAAGGATCCCTAAATTTGGGAATGGGTGATAGAGACCTACTACACCTAGATTAGGAAACTTTGTTACCTTCCTTAAGAAGGTGATTCTCTTGAACAGTTATTGTTGTCCTTGGGTATTTTTAATGACAAAAAAATCTAGCTTAATATTTTCATTAAGGCCTCAAGGGTCCAAATTTGATATAGGATACATCTTAGGGGTGTTACTCCAATTATATATTGACTTCGGTCTTGATCTAGGAATTTAAGGGGACCCTGAGTAGGGTACCCAGATCACGTTAACACCCTGGTAAGGGACTGTTGGGAATGGGTAATGATGACCAGGGGTATCCCCCTTGAGTATCGATTAACCAACACCACCATTAAGGCCAGTGACATAATAATATAGGTTTAGGAATTCGGCCTACCCTCTGGATTCAAGAATAGTATTAAATCATTTATTAGTTAATTTGTAATTGAATAGAATTATATAATTATAAATGAATTTTTGATGCTTGAGGGACAATATTCCCTAAATTACATACATGATTAGGTTCCAAGATCACCTAGGACTCGAACCAACCTATCTATTATATCGAATTTCAATTCTTCCTGAATCTTGAATGTGTCGTATCAATTTGATGTATATGATTATAATTATTTATATGTTATTGCTTTTGTATTGTGTTATATTATATAAAGTAATTATCAAGTTGGATTATTTATAGATTGGGATCTTCAAATTAATTAATATTGAATTAATTTCACCAGTAAGTTAATGTTTGAACTAAAAATGATTAAAACTTGTAAAGATTTAGGTGCTTAGTGTGCTTAGGATCAAATATTTGATGCTACCATGACTAGGATGTTGAGTGTTTCTAGTATTCATCATTATATTGGGTAATATATGATGTTATAAAGTGAATTAAGAAACTCATTTGGGTTATCATATCACTCAAGATGCCTAGTGCACTAGGATCTAGATGATTCTATATGTTATCGGGTGGTCTTATTTCCCTTGAGCACTAGATTTTTGTGACATCCCCAAGGTTGATGATGACCACCTAGATTAAATAATCAGATTCTCTCTAGGATCAGGTAGACTCACCATGATTTAATTACCTAGAGCTGTCTGGGAATAGGCCATAGAGATGATGATTAATGGATACCAAGTTATCATCTCGAATAGATATAGTATTCCTAATATATTTCTTAAGGTTCATCCCCTTATTAATTAATTCCATTTTCCATGTTTTGGTTTCTTATATACCGGAATATGAAATCATACTAGAATAGGGAATTTTGAGACACTATCGGGGTTCCACTGATTACTCATGACTTGAGTATTATACCTTGGAATCTAAGGATCCTAATCGACACCTTACTCATATGAAATTCAACCAGTACCTGTAATCCAACCATATATTTAATGCAGGCGAGTGTGGGTGATCTCGGGGTTTGGAATTATATTCTACTATGGTAATTATCTTACTCAAATATATTTCAGTGATGTTTGAAGTAGGTATGTTCATATAGGGTGGCCATTAGGCCCAAGGTATTATATTGGTTATTTCATTAATATTTAGTGGATAAATGTTATTATTATTATTTGGTTGAGTAGTTCACATACAAGTAAATTTATTTACTGGTAATATATGGGACTGTTTTGGTGGTGCCATACTAAGTTTTGTACTCACACCATGTCCAGGCTTCCATTACACTTGGGTAGAAAATAAAAAGTTCACCTGGATGTATGTAAGCGATGGTATGAGGCCCAAGATCTTTATTTTTTGATCAGGTAGGTTATCTCTTGTTTTTTAGGGATACTAGATGAGATTTGTCTCAAGATTTTTTCAAGCTAATATCTTTTATTTTATTTTATTCTAGTATGTATATGTAACTATCCCAGTGTTTTATCTGTGTATGTATGGATTTTTTGTTCTGGCCATTATTTTATTTCATTTATTATCACCTATTTATATTCATCTTCTTAGGATTTCAATTTATTATTATTTTGTATAATTTTTAGTTTTTTTTTTCATTTTCTTTCTTACTCTAATATGAGGGTATAGTCTCCCCATGAACACACCTTAGGCCCTTTATTTTATTTAGAAGCCTCTAGAATATGGGGAGTCACACTTGAGGTTGTGTGGTGACCTGACATAGTTATTGTTCATGATAACCTAGGAAGTTCATGAAAAATTTGTATCAGTGCACAAAATTTCATATTATATTTCTATTTGGGACAGGGTAATTAAGATTATTAGGAATATGTTGGATCCTATGATGGATATCAAAGTAGTGTGTCAATAACACTTATTCTGGTATGAATTGAAGGTTACCAGGGATGTGGTCTTTATGTTCTTGGTTTTTAATTTGACACTTTTATATGGGTTTTACATAGATTGATTCACATGTGGTTTGTATTCTTTCATATATTGTGGATTTCTATCTCTTGAACCATTGTCAAGAGGCCATTGAAATGATTTTTACTCTTGGCCTATAGAGGTAATATTCATTTTCTCATGCATCGTATTAGGTATATAGGATTCACATGATACATAGTTCTGCTAGTGTGTGATTTATATGAATAATGATTATGGCTTAATTTTTAAAGTATCAGTAACTAGTTATACAGTTTTTTCCAATGTAAGTAAATGGTGGAATTCTACTCAGTTTGGATGACATGTATGGGGGTTTTATTTCTAATAGAAGGTCATGTGGATTTATGGTGATATGCTCATTGATGATGAGAATGGTGATTTAGTCCTCATGTATGTTTGGGTATTGACCTTGGTGGTTCAGGATAGGAACAAGATGCATAAGTGTTGAAAGAATCATGGGGTTTTTCTATCTAGGTTTGGTTATTTAAAGTTCTAGTAACAACCTATACAGTGTTTTCCAGCATATCTTGCAATGGAATTCTACTTAACCAGGCTAAGTGCATGTTGTGTTTCCCTTGGTATAGATCATCTAGGACCATGTCATTATGTGTAAACCTATCGACCATTGAGTCACTATTCTCTAGGATGTAGTATATTGTGTAGATTCTCATATAGTATGGGTACCCTAGTTGTGGGTTGTAGTTATTTTTATTCCTTAGACACAGACCGTTAAGAGAACCATTTAGGCACCCATTTCTCTTGTAATTTCCCTAGTAGGATGGACATAGAACTAAACACCACCTTATTAACCCTTATAGGTCAATATGGGATGCAAATACCTTTCTATTATATTCTTTGTGGGTGTTTCCTTTTTTAGGTACAATTAACTAAAAATTTAAAATAGGATACATGGTGTTTTTATATCTATCTTTCTACGACATATTATTAATCAAACCATCATTTATGATTATCTAGTCGAATCATCTAATGTGATGTTTCTAGGTACCTAAATGCTCCTTATTGAACTAAAATCTTGAGGGGGGGTATTACCATATATGGATACACACTAATATTGAGTTCATCAAATCTTTTATACATTGACATCACAACCCTCAAGGGAATAGCCTAGTATGAGAGGGATTTGAGAGGATTAGTGTCTGATAGTTCTATTATTAGAATTTGATTCCCTAAATGATTAAGGAATTAAAATATTTATTTAAATTAAAATATTATTTATGGGTTTCACATAATGGGATGTTAATGACAACTTATAGGGTTTTTTCCTCTATAACTTTTAATTGAAAACCCATATAATTGAACCCATGTTGGAATTTTTGACCCTCATAGGTCAATATTATCATTACCTACCACTGAAATTACCTCATTAAGAGTGTGTTTCTAGGTTTGTTAAATGTTTTGTAGTAATCGAGGTGGGAACAAGGATGTTTCCCATACATTATAATTAAAATAGGTTATGTACTATATGTCGGTGCCCTACCTATGGAAGGTCTTTAGAGTTTGATATTTTCATATATAATACCTCTTGATTAGCTATTTGGTAATTTCAATGATGTTGATTATTTTATAGGAGTGTGGATGAAATCTTGTGAGATGTTACCTTGGTTAGAGGTTTAACCTATGGGCTGGGTGGATGGACCAAGTGTCCCTGACACCCTTAGTTTGGCTTGGACTCAAGGGGGTTGGTGTTTGGTTTAATCAAGAGAACCCCATGAGAGGGGATATCCTAGTTTGGTGTTTTTCTTTGAGGAAAAGTATTGGTACATGATTCAACATATGGGATCGATGCATGGGAGTTTCTTGTTGTTTTTTTCATAGGAATGATGATTAATTTGGTTTTTGAAGAAACACTTATAGTTCTTGGGTATCGAGATTAGATTTTATAGGAAGAATTATTTTTCTTCCTTACCCTCTTGGATAGTGGGTGTGTTACTAGAAATGTGGGAAGATCATAGGTGGATGGTCATAATTGGAATGGGATCAGGTAAAATCTAAGAATGTGGATGAGTTTGACACACCTTAGACTGAGGATGAGAACATGTAATTCTAGAATGACACCCTGAGGTGGGTGTTCATTTAATGAACCATGGCATAAGTGAGGTGCTCATTCTTTTAGAGGGTTTCCTAAGGATATCGTGGCATTTTAAGAATGATGTGACATAGAGCATGATCATCTTGAACATGATGGTATATGAATCATGGGATCATGATTTGGATGATGGATCTGGTGGTACTGGATTGTACACCCACTGTATAGGGTGGGTTTGGTACACATTAGTTATTTGTGAAAACTATTTCAATTGAATTTTTATGGGTAACCTTGTATAAATTGAGGATTGATGGTTTATAATGATATAATTTTGAGTGTGGTAACCCAAATCTTCATATGGAATAAAGGTAGTTCCCTGTGATGATGGATATTTTGAAAATGCATCGGGTTTCATTGAATAGTTGACTTGAGGGTGGAACATGAGATTCATTTTCAAGAGAAATTGTTTTAGGGGTCGGTTAAAGGAAAGTTCTCCGTAGATTAATGTGTGAATGACTTGAAGGGAGTGGCACGTATCTAAGTGACCCCCGATATGAACTGAAATTCAAGGAATTCCATGGAAACAATTTTCATGGTCAAGAATGGATGATAAGTGATTTTTTCATTAGTGGTCAGGAATGATTGGGTATGTACATTCCAGTAATTATGTTCAGTGATGTATGGAGCATGGGACATAGTATTTTGGATACCTATTTTGGGGGGTCTAATGATAAGGTTGTGCCCAAGGTGGGGAGTGGGATGTCGGCTACAAACATGTATCCTTCATGGGATAAGGGTCATGGAAATGTGTGAATGGTCATTGGATGGTTTTTTGGGAATTCTAATCTCACTGGATAAATAAACCAAAGTACAATAGGATTGCTTAGTGAATTTCAGGTTCCTATTTGGATATGGGCTTGGGTGGAGTCCAAGCATGGGAATTGAGATTGGGACAGCTTTTTATGATTGAAAGGTATTGGATCAAGAGTGTGTCGGTGCTTATGTTGTTTCATGGTGATGGAAATTTAAGGTGGATTATTTGACTAAACATTTTCATTGGAAGCCATATATGGGATTTGGTGAGAATTTATTGGAATGATCTCAGGATTCCTCTGGTGGTATAGGCATCATGATCAAGTTTTGGTGACACATTGGTGCTTGGAGGCAAGTGTTTTGAGGAAATTCATTCAGTGGGGGTCAACACATGTTCTTTCTTATTTCTATATGTGTTCAGTGAGGAAATACATGAGGCATTCCATTATTATGAGATGATTGTTTTTTAAAGGGTAGCCAATGCTTTTCAAGGAAAATCTATTGCAGTCAAATTGAGCTTGGTTGAGTAGAATTTGACCACTTTAGAGTATAATAGGGGACTAGTAGAAATTTATTCATGATTAATTAGGTGTAGCAAGTTGTGAACCATTCCAGTATCATTGTTAGGATTCTAAAAGTGTGTTTCAGCTAGAAATTACAATGGTGGTGGCACTGTGGCTCAGAATTGGTCATTTAAATAAAGGACATATGATATGGAGAACCATAGTCAGGGTGATGAATCAGATGGTGAAATGATTGTTTCTTGTAGTATATGGTCTTGGGTAAGTTCCATCTTGATGCTCCAATTATGGTTACAAGTGTTAGATTGGGTTTTGGTGGTTTTAGTGTCTTATGATTAAATTTTCACCTTTGGTGGTAATTGGGATTTTAGAGATAGGACATGGCCATTTAAGAAGGAATTTACAATCCTTAAAATCATTAAGGTGGTTAGGTTATAAGATCATGTGCTCAGATGGGCTTTTAAATTTTTATAAGAGTTTGAATTTTCAAATAAGTGGTTGGGTCAATTTGAAAAATGTGATTTTTAACCATGTTATGAGGCTTGTAATACCCCAATAGATGTGTTTTATACATAAAGGGAGGTTTGAGAGTCATCCTAGGGAATCATAGGAGCCTTAGGTGGAGCTGGTAAGCTTCTGTAGTAGTGATACCTAATAGCTAGTAGGTGCCATTGACTAGTCAATAGTGTCTAAAAGTGTAAAAACAATTACCTTAAGCTACCATATAGTTGGTTTCCTATAATAGATAGGCAGTAGGATTTTTAGGGGGTAAATTAAAATTCCCCCTTGATTATTTAGAGGTTCAATCCCCTCTTCCTCTTATTCTTCTCTCTCATAACCAGAAGGATTGGCCCCTTTTATCTCCCTTGGTCCCCCCTTATAAGGGTTGTTCTTCATAGTCATTTTTGAAGAATATGAAAGGTAAAGGCACCTCTCCCTCCTCATATCTCTTCTACCATTATTTTTACTAATTTTTATGTTTTTTATGTTTAGGTTGTAAATATTGATTTCACTAGAGGACAGTGAAATCACCCATTTTGGTTATGGATTTTGTACAACCAAGGTAGAGGACATCCTAAGATGATTTTCACCTATTTCCACTCATCAAATCATCAATGGTAAATTGTACCATGTTTTTTTATTTTTTTAAAATTAAAAGTGAAATTGTTTAATGATGGACTTTGAATCATAGGTTGGGGATTTTTCTTGACTTGGGTTCAGGGATGTGTTGGGGGTGTGGGCACCCCATTGCTCAAATATCTAATTGTCATATAATTTTTGTTGAGTTATCTAGCTTTATTACTAGTTTTAAAGTAAAAAATTGATTATTTTTAATTTATAAAATTAATTATTTAGGGATATATTCTTGTACATAGAGGTTCAAGGCATAGAGATAGGTCTAATTGATCATGGATGATCTTGAATAGGCCTTTGCAGCTACTTCCAAGCCTCAAAAAATGTTTTAAAAACAATTTATGAGGTAGGTGGACTGAAAAACCTTCACTTAAGTAATTTTCTCATGTTTATTTGTTTTATGATGTGCTCAGGTTTTTCCAATGATAATGAGGGACCCATAATTAATTTTTTTTATTAATTAAATTAACTAAATTTTTTAAATAACTAGATTAAACTATTTTAAATAAATCTATTTACTTAACCAATATATAGATAAAAGTGACAAAGGAAACTTAGGTCTCTTAGGCACTATATTAGTTCCTCAGTCATCATTGGTTGTGAACTTACTATAGACCATTACCTAGGATTAAAAAGGACCACTATGTGGATTCCTAAATTTGGGAATGGTCGAGAGATACCTATTATACCTAGACCTAGGTGACTTCATGTCCTTTCTTAAGAAGGTGCTACACTTGAACTATTATGGTTGTCCTTTTGGGTTATTCATGACCAAAAGGAAAATCACCTATTTTTATTAAATAATTAAGGGTCCTAATGTGGTAGAGGGTACATGTTAGGGAATTCCTTTTCATGGATATGGACTTTTTTCTTGATTTTAGACATAGAGTGGGCTCTGATTAGGGTTTTCTAATCATGTTATGACCCTAGTGCGGGAGTGTTGGGAATGGGTAATAATGACTTTGGGTATCCCCCTTGAGTATGGATTAACCAACCTATACATTAAGGCTAGTGTCATAATAATCTGGGTTTGGGAATTTGGTCATACCTTCAGCTTCAAATATATTATTAAATCATTTATCATTTAATTTTTAATTAACAAGACTTCGATAATTATAAATGAGCTAGTAGTTCATAAGGGTGATCCACACTCAACTAATTTCATGGTTGGGTTTCATGTTCACCTAGGACCTAACCTTTCCTATCAATTACATTGGATTTTGATTCTTCCCAAATCCTAAATGTGACATAATAATATGATGTGTATAGTTATAATCATATATATATTATTAATTGTTTATTTGGTTATATTAAATAAAGTAAATATCAAGTTAGATTTCTGATAGATTGGGATCCACATATTAATTAATATTTATGGTCTTTCAATTTTAATTTAATTTTTGAATTAAAAATGATTAAATATTGTAAATAATTGGAATTCTGGTGATCTTATTATCCAATATTTGAGTGCAACCATAACTGTAATCCAAGTGTTTTTTGGGATTCATCTCCATGTTGGGAAATAGAGGAGGTTTTCAAGTGTATCTCAAATACCCATATTAGTTATAATATCACCCAAGATGTCTATGAAACTTAGATCTAGATGATTCCATTGGTTTCTAGGTGTCTGTATTTCCCCCCATGAACTAGATGTTTTTTATATCCTTGAGGTCGATGATGATCTCCTCAATTGATGCCTAGGATACTCCCTGGGATTGGGTGGATGCACCGTGATTTCATTTCCTAGAGCTACCTAGGTATAGGTTATAGTGACAATGATTTATGGATACCAACTTGTTATATTAGATCAAGATATTATTCCATATATATTTTATAAGTTTATTCCCATTAGGAATTTATTCTAGTTCCATGTCTTGATTGCCTATGGACCGGGACCTAAGAATCTGACTTCAAACTAAAATAGGGAACTTTGAGACACTGTCTGGGTTTCACTAATTACTCATGGATTGAGTATTATGCATTGTATTCCAAGGATCCTACTCAATTCCTTACTCAGGGGATGTCTAGCTCATACCATGAATCCTACCATATATTTAGTAGAATAGAGTATAGTTTATCTCAAGGTTTTGACTTGTATCCCCCTATGGTGATGTAGATTGCTCAAAAATATTCCATCACTGACCAAAGAAAGTATGGTTAGACCAGGGTATCCATTAATCCCTATTTTTGATATTGGTTATTTCATGTATCTTCAGTATATCAATGTTATTGTTATTCTTTGGTTGAGTAGTTCCCCTACATATACACTTTTTTACTGGCTATGTATGGGACCGCGTTGGTGGTTCCCTACTAAATTTTTAATCACACCCTACTCAAGACACCGTTTCACTTGGATACCTAAGTAAA
This sequence comes from Viscum album, assembly GCA_963277665.1. Classification (NCBI taxonomy): domain Eukaryota; kingdom Viridiplantae; phylum Streptophyta; class Magnoliopsida; order Santalales; family Viscaceae; genus Viscum; species Viscum album. Next base: position 1,376,129,948 of record OY728147.1, on the reverse strand, counting down.
TGTTCACTTAGTTAAAATTAAAGGATAGGCTAAAGCCTGAGGTCTTTGTTCCGTAAGTGGGAAGGTCTTATTGTGTGGTATTAAGATACTATATGATAATTGGACCTAGGTGTCATAGAGAAAAAATCTTTTATTTTCTTTTATTTTGGTATGTATATGTAACCATCCTAGTGGGTATTTTAGGAATGTATGGCTTGGATGGTCGATACATTACAACATTTTATTCATTATTTATTTTTTATATCCATCTACTTCTTCTTTAATTTTATTATTATTTAGTATCATGTTTAGTTATTTTCTATTGTCTTACTTAATCTGATATGAAGGAATAGTCTCCCCATGGGCACACCCAAGTTTCTCACTTCTAATTGGAAGCCTATAACATATAGGGAAGCAATATTGAGGCTATGTGGAAACCAAAGCATGTTATTGTTCATAGTAACCTTGGTGGAGCATTAAAATTCCTTTATTAGGTATTCTATCAAGACTGAAGATATTTCTCTCAAGAATGCTCTCAGAAATGAGATAATCCAACCCTCCTACTCCTCCTTCTCAATATTGAGAGAAGAAAATAGTATCCTTCAAAGATAAAGGGATTCTTATTGAAATCAATGGATAATGACGCAATAGGATCAGTACCTCTACACTAGCACCTGAAGTTTCATTAATTATATTCATATATTCATGGTGAATGCGTGGATACCTCTTGAGGAGTTATATATTCAAATGTTCATTTCAATAATGGTATAGAAATAAGGTTATATGGATTCATCAATGAAGAAATAATTATCATGTGGGGTAATTATTCATTATAAATTATATGTGAAAACATCCTATCTTAGATTCTTTCAAGGTTTCTATCATCCAATTCTTAGGATTTATCCAAATAAACCAATGAAAAAACATATTAGGAATCAATTAAATCTCTTTCATTGTACCCCAAAACCATTAACCATCCTCAGTCCTATTATAGGTTTGATTGGGATGCCACACTCAACCTAAATACTATCCTAGGTAGGCCTTGATGAGTTGATTCATGTTAGAGTGATATCAGAGAAAAGTTTTTTCCTAAGGAAAAAGTTTAGAGTTGGGATTATTTTAAAGATGGATAGGGAACTGTTTGATTAATAATGTTTGAGATGTTTTATTTCATGCATAAGACAAGAGAGAATAGATATTTGATGTGGTGGACCATGAATTCCTATTTAAGGAATTTTGAAATATACTAATTGATTTGAGTAATTATAGAATTATTCATAGGGTATGGTTATATTGGTTTATACATCATATGGTAGTCATGGAATTATTATCCTAGTGATGTGGCATCCTATTATTAGTGATGTAACTATATGATGAGGATGTAGAGATTCTCTTGGAAATATATCCACTGGAAGTGTAGTATTGACCCTTTTATAATAGAATGAATGATTAACTACTCATGATATTGTGAGTCTTACTAGTTATAGTTTTATTGATATTTTATAAGGTCATTTCCTAGAGAAGTTTCATAGTATAACCGTAGAACAAGGACATGGGCCCTACTGTCCATGATTTATCTATACATAAATAGGTTCAAGTACTCCCTTATCAATTTATCTTTGATAAGGTTTGGTTACTCTATATACTTTAAAAGATCAAATACTTTCTTATTCATTTAATTTTTGACAAGGATTAGGTGTAGCGTCTCCACCCAAGATCACTCGAATAACACCTGATCTATAATTACACTAACCTCGGGCTGGCCTCTACATATATCAAGGTTGTAAACTAGTAGTGAGGTTCTAGGAGGTGATAGTGGTGAGACTATACTCTCAGTAAAAAAACTATAAGCAATTTCAAAAGAAAAAATAATCAATTAACATAATAAACAGTAGAAACATAGCCTAAATATATCACATGGTATACCAAATAAGCATATATAATATTAAGATAGTTTTATAGAAGTAAATTGGATTTACAATAATCCAATATTCTATATAGAGATCTAAAATAACAAAAAAGAACACAATTTGGCACCAAGGATCCTCTGGATCCAACCCACAACTCCAAAGACATCTTTCATATGAATACACTACACCTCCATCCTCTACACATAGGTTATACGGCCATTTACTTTGCATGTTTCATGAACTATAAAGTCTACGTGCATCTTAGAAGGCCCATGAAGTGTGTGAGTATGAAATATGTGGGCCATAACCAACAGTGTTCCTGGATAATATCCATATTTATACAATTTTATCCAAAGTGTAATAAATGAAAACTATTATAACAAAATAACTTGATCTAAACCATGATCATCATGACATAGGTGAGTTACATGACCTAGTTAGGCCAGTGCTATAGTGGGATGATGTACCCATGGTCCATCACACTAGAACTGCCCCTATCCTTCCAACCAATTTTATATCATACAATGATACATGATAATTCACATCCCATATAACTATATCAAACCATTAGTAATGATGCCCATAAATCATTTCCATATACCATACCATAATCTTCATAATCAACAAATTATCTTTCTAATTGTCATCCCAAAATCACAATGAACCCAAACATGGTGAGCATCATCTCCCATACAATAATCTCAATCACCATCCACATAATTTGGATATTTATATGGTTTATCCTTCCTTTTAATTAATTCCCAACACTATCACCTTAATCTACTCAACTACAGATAATTCCACCAATCAATCCAGTGGTCAGCACCACCTCATGGTCCATGTCTTGTGTATACATGGACCTAATGGACTCATATAATGATAAGAATCACTATTAACCTAATAATAACACTCATATATAGAACCTTGATTTCTTCCCACAACAATTTTCATTACCACATGTAACATCCTGATAATCCACATTGACCAACGACCTCACAAGTAACACCCATTTTTTCCAAGGATCCATATTAATAAGTGCATCACAAAACCCAACACTTTACACATGTGGAAAATTTCTATGTAATCCTCAAATCCACACACATGACACAACTCATAAATACCCACATAATAATACCCCTAGGTATCATTCATGAATAATGGAAAATAAAACTCGTTCTATTCCAAGCCACACAATCATATTTACCCACACCTATAAATTACATGAAGTGTAAACACATGTATAACATAGATTGAATCTAGGATCCACCAACCTCATACTAGAATAGTCCTATACATCGAATCCCATAACCTAATTTAACCTAAGGAGCGAGATATAGTGAAACTGGTTAAAAATCCCTAAAATGGATATCTTAGATAATGATGAACACCATATGTGGGTTTTAATTACCTATAGTGACCTCATAAAATAGGAAATAATATGAATAGACACCTAGTAGTATAGATAGCCTCTTAGTATAGAGATAAATGAGAGAGTTGTAAGGGATAGGTCCCCTCCCATTTTAATAAATTAAAAAATTAGTTGATTAAATTAAAATTTAAAAAGGGGTGGAAGAAGGGAACTGGGTACTTGGTACCCTATCATTAAGTACCTTATATATACTAAATACCCTCCATAGTTTTACCAGTCATCAAGTATCCCTATAGGGGTTTCTTACTCCCATAACTAGCACATTGGATACCCTATAATATCCAATGGGGCACTTGATCCCATTTGTTTTCAAGAACATATATCCTGAACTAAGTCCCTCTTTCAAATATTAAACCCTGGGAATTAACTAAACCCTTTCAAACCTTGAATATTCCCAATTTCATATGGTTAGGACACTCTTATACCCTAATTACCTCACTCAAATAATTGGGTCATCATGAACTGCCCACTATATAAAAGCACATCCTAAAGTTATCTCTAGCCTTGAAACTGGCCAACCCCTAAAAAAACCCAAGTTTCCCAATCATTATACGCCTAAAATGTTGAGATTATATAAAATTTATTTTCTTACTCCCAATCACTATATACAATGGAATCAAGGAATCCAATTCCAACAATGGTCACTTGCCACAATAGGATTCACCTACCCAGTCTCACCACAACCAAGATACCTAACACGTTGATGGTACCATACCAAACCATCAAACTAAATTTTATATATATCATCTAATATATATATTAATCATGCATCATACCCAATTTCCAAACAACATCTTATAATTATACATTCTATTTAAACATTACACACACCATGCATCAGTGTCCATCATGAGAAATCGAAAACAAAACACTCACTATATACCAATAACCATCAACAACTCTCTAGACTGCTCTAAAAAAGTAGGATCAATCACATGAAAGTGTCTTGATTCTTGACCACCTAATATATGACCTCCATATAGAGTCATGCATGTTTTTGTACACTTCCCCCACTACTGGGTATCATGTTCACTATCATGAATTATGTTTGTAGATTGATCCTAGTTACTACCTCCTGAAATTATTCCTACCTTAGACACCTAAGTCAGACCAAATACCTGACCTTCTACTCATTTTGAGCTCATCTAGGAAAACCTCTCTAGGTTACACATATATTTTAAATATTTCTACTCGTTAAAATGTCAATACACTAGACCTAACCATTCCTATCATATCATCATTAATAATACCTCATAGAAGACCCACTTTGTGGGGTAAATGTCAATTGTCTACCCTTTCTTTCATATTGGGTCTCCTTATATGCATACTTTTGACTAAATGAAGCCTTTTTACCCATACCAATAGGAACTGATGCTTGAATGTGTCCATCCCATCATTCATTTTCTATTTCACTATCACATCTCGGTTCACAACCTTAAAAAATGTCAACCTAAAAATATTTACTTGTACCTAGATAGCAAGCTAAAGATTATCCTTGAATCTCCACACTTTGGAGATATTTACACCCAACAATGCGATTAAAAATTACAATAGGTTTATGAAACTAGTGACATAATCTATGAAAAATTTATCACCATGTGTTAAGTTCATGAACTCATTAGGTCAATATTCCCTCAGTGTCTTGGTAAAAAAGTGATCAAAAAACCTCACCTTAAAATCCTTCAAAGTCATCCCATCTTGTTTACTCACCTTAACCAACATATCCTGCCATATTTTCTATCCCTTTGAGTATCCATATACCTTGGTTGTATCTCAATCTAATCAAATATAGTCTAGACCAACTCAATCCAATACTCTTCCACCTAGGTTCCACCCTATCCCTATCACATGGAATGATGTTATGATTGGAACTACCTCATATGATATTACATGGATATATCTACTCCTAGAGATCCATAATAAATTATATGAATAAATCATACCAGAATAACCCTAAATGAATCATCAAACCACTACCTTGATACCTATAATCGTTGTGGATAACCTATCTATCTCAGAATATCTACTTACAACTCACGCTCTTATCCACACTTTGTGGTCTAAATTGGCTCATTCCTTGATGGTGCCATATCTTCACCCTCCAGATGCACTAAAAGATTCCATTAAGGTGGAATATTTATGAGAACCAAATACCATCTCAATACACATATAACAATCCAAATATCAAAAATTGGTAAATATGGAACATGAATTGTATCTCACAAGACTATACACTTCCCTACTATAACCTAGGTCTAACATAGCTATACTTAAGACCCCACCTATCCATTATAGGTTTAGCTACCACACACACCACACACATACAAGATAAATATGCTTGATAACACTAGGAATCAAAAAACTAGTATATTTGAGTAGAATGCCACTGAGAATCTATATGGGAAAACACCATAAAGGTTGTTGTTAAGATTTTAAATATCCAAACCCCTATTCCATCACTAGAAGATCAATCACATGTTTAAAAATACCTATCATTTGATTCGTATGTATTTAACATTGTGAATTAGTACCACATAATTATTCTCTAAGGTAAGAGTCAAAATCATAAATAAAGAAAATAAAATACCTCATTTATCAAGATCAAATGATGAAACTGTAATCATGGAACAAAAAAATCCCATTCCCAAGAAAATTAGGCATTATCTTATAAATATGATTTCCAGACATGTAATACGACATCTATTCCAAATCCTAATGCATTTCTATATTTCCAATCTAACACAACTCCCAAATAAAAAACAAAACCCCACTCACAATCACATTATACCAACCTTTCCCACCCACTTTGATAACAGTTTTTAGTATCCCTAGAACAATTCACCTAAAAAACACCCAAGAAAAAGTTCCTCTAACCTCGAAAATTCCTTCACATATTTCTGATGTTTTCGACTAATAGTGAGGGTCAAGGAGGAGATAGTGAGGAGACTATACATATAACGAATAGATCCTTATTCAACCCATAATTTCATTTTAAAAAAATAATTCATTTTCTTGAATTCCTAGAGATCTATTTAGGTTTATATTTTTATAGAATTATATCATAATTCTTATATAATAAACTCATATATTAAAATTTGGACACTTCTTCTTATTATCCATTTTACCTACAATACAAAACTTTTAAAATGAAACATGTTTTATTTTATTGATAAATCTTCATGATTTTCATCTTGACTTAATTATTGTTCCTAATCATATTTAAACCCTATTAAAAAAATTAAAAATGTGGTATTATAAAAAAATATCAAGGGTCATCTAAAAATAAAAAAATAACTTTTCATTATATTACAAAATGATGAGATCGTAAAAGAGAGTTTTCCTTTAACATAATAAAGTTTTAGCTCAAATAATTGTTTACTTACACATAAAATCATATTTACTACCCAAATTTATTTATAAAACACTCTATAAAAATATAAAGGAAAAAATCATAATCATGAGGGTTTATTAAAAACCATTATAACAGATAAAAAATTCTCAAAACATACTTTTATCCCCTTAATGTTCATAATATTTCCTTTAACAAAAGATCTTATGTTATGAAATCAAAATATTTTCCTAAAAACTCATTATAAATCATATAAAATTCATGTGTTTTTAGTGGTAAATTATCTCTATAAACCCCTTATAATAACCCTTACAAATGGAATATCCTACATGGATAAATTCTAGTATAATTCTCTGATGAACATAATCATTTCCCAATGCATTAAAGAGCTATATTGAAGTCACCCATCATCAGAACTATACTGAGTGAACCATTGATTCATAAAAAACATCCATGGACCATAACATTTATGAAACACAAAAAAAAACTTTCATTTCTATCATCAAACTCATAAATTATCCTCTTAAACCTTTAAGTAAAACATTTTTTAATATTGATATAGCCCTTTCCTTGAAAACTCAATTTTCAAAACTAATTTACCTAAAATAAAGGGAAGGAGGGTTTTTTATTTGAAGAAATAATGGAAGCATATAATGTAAGACAAACATAAAATAACAATTATTATGGCATTAAAATTAATTGATTTCATATATTTCAAAATAGAATATTTCTTTTTCCATTTGTAAATATAGTCAAAACTTTACTTATAAAATACGTAAAAATATTCCTTTTGAAAACCTTTTAAAGAAATAAAAAAGATGACATAAAATTACATTTATAATTTTTTTGTGTCTTTATATATTCATTCATAAAATAATTTTAAGAATATTTAAATGGAATAAAAATAATCAGAAACTAAATTTTTAAAACATTTAAAATGATTTTTTTAAGGTAAAGTGACCCTTACCTCAAGTCTGGCTTATCACATACATTATTTAACTTATTGAATAATAAACTTATGTTAGTTATTAATTTATTAATAAACTTTTATATTTCCATTAAATTATTACTATCTATTTTATATAATTTATGACCATGTTTTATTTAGTTACTCCATCAGTTAAGTTTATATCTGACATTTTGAGGATAATCGGTTCATAGTCCAAAAATAGATTCGATAGGATAAATATGGTCAAATAGTTAATTATTATGTTATCTATAGAATAATAATAATGAAATATTTATAATTTTTTACATTAATTATACCTTTAAAACCAACCATGAAATATGGTCATGAAAAATTAATTATGTTAAAATCGTGAAGATGGTAGCTCATATGTATACATGAGTAATGTTTCCATTTTTCAATTAACGTGAGTAAAAGAAGGTGAGTATTATTTTTTATTTATAGAATTATTAATATATCATAAATATCATATTATCTATTTAAATAAACTTATATATATCATCCATGTGATGCACTGACGAAAAATGAATCGCATCGCTTCGTGGAGGTGGTAATCCACACATACGCATGAACGAGGTTATCATTTTTCAATGGATAGAAATGTAAGTAAAAAAGATGATATATTATCTATATAGAATAATAATTATTTAATTAATATAATATCTATATATATATATATTAAATCCATCATTATAATGAGTCTTGAGAGATGATATTGGAAATTTAATTATATTGATTCGCAAGGCAGTGGTCCATCATAAACCCGAACGATGGTTTCATTTCCCATTTGATGGAAGAGTAAATGGATATATATTATTTAAAAAACATAATAAAATATAATTATATCTTATTTACTTATGTTATTATATCCTATAAGAGTTCTGAAGTAGATAGAATAAGAACTAAATAAAAAATTCTCAATTAATAATTATACAACTTCTTCACACAACATCCTTTACTTTACACATTAAGCCATCCAAGATTGGGATTATGAAAAAAAAAATAAGAACATAATATCATTGTGATGGATATTATGAGTGTAATTAGGTAGGTATTGAAAAAATAAAAGGCTTATGAAGTGTCTATAGAAGTGGATATGGGTGTCATTTATAAGTGGGTGAGAGGACACACAAGGAATTTATAAAAAAATAAAATATATTAATGTTTTACTCAAGATAAATGGATCCAAAATGGACTATTTATGAATATGATATGAGATAGGGTCTAAATAATTTTGAAATACATGATTTATATAAGTTTTTATTTCATCTAAACTTTTATCACTTTAATTCAACACCATAGTAAACCTATTTGAACATTAAACATGGTAAAATATTTTAACTAATTTTAATATTAATTATGAAAAAAAATTATGTTTAACTTATTACCTAATATTAATTATTTTTATTCAAAATATGGAGCCCATTTTATCAAATTCAATATGTGGAAGAGGAATGATTTTTAAAAAAAACCCGCAAAACATGATGAAAAATAATTTTCTAGAAAAAAAATGTCTTCTTAAGTATAAAATTTTTTATACCCAAATAAAGCATAAAATTGATTCCAATGAGTTTAATTGGACTATTAATAATATAAATGAACTAATTTTAATTTGAAAATATTTTAAAAAAAATTAACTTTGTAAATACTTGAAATTAAAAGATAGTTTTCAATTAAAATCAGTAATTTAACTAGTTATTCAAAAAATCAAATTTTTAGAAAAATCTCAAAAATTCACTCTAAAAAAATTTACATGCTGATCAAAAAAAAATTAAGTTAATTTTTCAAATTAAAATTCAAAAATTTTAAAATTAATCTTTTAAATAAAACCATAAAATACATATAAATGAATTTAACATGAACAAATCTATTTTATTTTTTATTATAAATTTTCTTATTAAACTTATAGTGAATATAAATATATAATTTTTAATTTATGAATACTAATAAGGCATTAAAATGACTTACTATTAATATTACCTAGGTTGTTACATTCGTCCCCTATTTTTGAAATTGTTTCCTCGCAATTTTATTCACTACTTAAATAAGTGGGGATATTTTTTCTTCATAGCATTTTTAGATACACATATTGATTCTTCAATCATATGGTTTCAATAAAAACGTAACCTAGTAAATCACTATATTGCACAACACCTATATAGTTAATAATCATAATATATATTTCATTATAAGAAATATTTTCGTCCAACTGAACTACTTCAGGGCTCAAAACATGAGATGTATCTGGTATATACTTCCTTAACAATGAAACATGAAACACATAATGTGCCAAGTATAAACTCAAAGAAAATTATGATCAATAAGAAAATGGACCAATATTATCCAAAATTTCATATGTCTCAATAAACCATGGACTTCACTTTCCCTTTTACCAAAATGAATAAATCTTTTCCATGGTGATACTTTAAGAAAAACAATATTGCCTACCTCGAATGAAATATATTTCCTCTAGTTATTTATATACCTTTTTTCCTTATTTAATCTATCCTTATATATTGTTGAATAATCTTCACCTTCTTAACCATTTATTCTAAAAATTCTGGTCTCAACAACTTTTTTTCAACATCTTCAAAGAAACACATTGTTGTCCAACACAATATTCTATATAAAGCCTCAAATAAATTTCACTTTTATACTAAAATGGAGAATTATATTACAAGACAATTTAACAAATGAAATATGTTGATCCCAAATTTATTGGTAATCTATTGAACAATATTGAATAATGTATTCCAAATTATAAATGATTATATCAAATTATCTATTATATTGAGGATGAAAAGTTGTACAAAAATTTATTTCAGTACCAAATGACTTTGGAAGTCCTTTTTAAAAATTAGAGGTAAACCTAGGATCATGGTAAGATACAATGGAGAGAGGAACTCCATGTAACCTAACTACTTACTTGTGTTATAGTTGAAAATTTTGATATAAATATATAATATCTTGGATAAAAAGAAAATGTATAGATTTATTCAATTGATCAAAAACAACCCAAATTGAATTATTACCATAAATTTATTTAGAAATCAAACCCCAAAATCCATAAATATATTTTCTTATTTCAACTTTGGAGCTGTAAAAGGATGTAGTAAACCCTTTTATAATTTTCATTCTTCTTTAACATATTAACAACTCAAACATTTAATGGTAAATTCAAAAATTCTCTCTTTATTACATCATGACATAAATGTCTCATAAGGTCTATATACATATTAGTGTTTCCAGGATGAATAGAAAATGGATAATGATAATCTTCATTCAAAAAATCTCTCTTCAACTGGGAATCACAAGGCATGCATAATATCTTTACAAATTTGATAACACCTTCTTCATCAAAATTAAACATTGGAAACTTAACCTTTTTATAGATTCTACCTTATCCTATAAAATAAGATCCTATTTTTGAGATTTCTTGATCCTTTTTGAAAAATATGACTACACTGACACCTAACATAAAATAGAGGAAGTTCATGTATCCATGATTTATCGACTAAAATTCATCAAATAATTTACTAATAGATCATGTTCTAGACATAGTATAGTTAATGACGAATTATCTTTATGAATTAAAGCACCATATACTATGTTTTCTTTTTCTATATGGTAATGAATCATGTAGTCATAATCCTTAATTAGTTCTAGTCATCTTTTTTGTCTTTTCTTCAACACATTTTTATTAAATTTATTATTTTAACTTGTATGATTAGTATATATTTCACACTTTACTCCATATAAATGATATATATGAATTATAAAATAAATAACTACAGTCATGAGTTCAATATTATGAGTATGATAGTTTAGTTCATGAGGTTTCAATTGACATGAATAATAATAAAATACCTGGTTATTCTACATTAAAACATAATAGTGTCCCTTTAAATAATCATTTTAGATAAAATTCACCATTTCTAAAAGGAAAGTCAAAAACATAAGCATTCATTAACCTTATTTTCAGTTATTGAAAACATTAATCATATTCTTTTATTCAAATGAATTTAAATACATTTTTGGTTATCTTAGTTAGTGATCTATATAACTGAGAAAAATATTCAACAAATAATTGGTAGTTACCCACAAAACCAAGAAAACTATGAATATATGTGACATTTTTAAGTTTTGTATATCCTTTAACCACTTTTATTTTAGCTGGACCAATAGTTATTATATCTTTATTTAAAATATATACAAGAAAAAAATATATTATAAGAAAAAATCACATTTACTATAATTTTCATATAAATTTTTTTCTTTCAAGGTTTGTAGAACAACCCTCAAATTATTACTATGTTTATCATAACTTTTTGAATATATAATGATTTCATCATTAAAAACAAAAAAAAAATTATCCAAATATTCATGGAAAACTCTATCCTTAATTTACATAAATACAAATGGAGAATTCATTAACCCAAATAGAACAACCACAAATTCATAATTATCATACCTATTATGAAATTTTATTTTCATAATTTTATCCTCCTTATCCTTGAACTAATGGTACATACTTGATATCGACTATATAAAAATACTTATAATCCTAGGGATAATAAAATAATTCATTGGAATGAGGAAACGGATACCTACTGTAGTAGTACTATATCGTATTGTAGCAGTAGCAGCACTGTAGCAACGGTGGGCACTGTAGTGGTGGTAGAGCACTGTAGAGGCGGAGGGTACTATGTGGTACTATAGAAGGTGGTTATTGTAGCAGTAGTATTCACATAATGGGCCATGGGCCAAAAAATTGGGCCTACGGGCCATGTAATGGGCTAAATGCCCACTGGGCCTTCGGGTTATGTAATGGGTCTCCCTCTACCCAGTTAAAGAGGTCTTTGCTTAGATTTAATAATAAATGAGGATTTGGCCCCAAAATTTTAAAAAATCATATGGTTAAGTACTAGGATGAATGAATCCCTTATTAATAAACTCTTGTAACTTCTTTTTCAATTCTAAAAGTTCTACTTGATACTTTATATAAAGAGGTTTAGATATTGGATTATCATCAGGAACTAACTCAATAGAAATTTCATTCTCCCAATTAGGTATAATACTAATAAATACATAATAAAATACCTACATATATTCATTTAATATAGGAATATCACCAATTTTAATAGTCTCATTCTTCTCAAAAATATGTGCAAGATAACTTTAATTTATATATTTAATCAATTTATCAACTTTTTAATATATTATCAAATGTATGAATTAATTATTTTTTGAAAACTAATAATCACTCTGAAAAATAAATTCTTTAGCTCTAAAATCTATCATAGAATGGTAAACATAAATTCAATTCATTCCTATAACAACATCATACTCTATAATGGGAAAGAAAATAATGGTTGTAGGTAAATCATTTCCAAATACAAAAACATGAAGATTCTTATAATTTATTTTTTCTTTAATACTACCCCAAGTTGTTTTTACAAAAATTTATAGCTTCATTTATTGAGGTGAAATTTCCAATTTAGAAAAAAAAAATTAAATAATATGTCAATCCTAAATCAAAAAAGACATTTTCATAATCCAGATAAACATGTAATGTACATAAAATTACATCACTAGATGGTTCAACATCTATTTATGTGGTCATAAAGGATTTATCCACACCTTTCTACTTGTGATCTTTACAACTTCCATTGTTTATTTAAATCTGTATACATGTAATCACATAATGACCCATTTCATTGTAATTAAAACATATTACTCTCACCGTTTCATTATTTTTATGATCATTACTTTTATTATTTTCACTACATTCATGATCCAAAAGTAAAAACTTACCATATTAAAAATACTTCCCAAATTTTATAATTTGTCTCCATGTTTTTTACCATAATTATCACAAGTTGGAAACTTGATTTTCTTTACTTTGGATTTCCTTGATTGACGTTTCCCATTTTCCTTCCACCTGGATCTCTTTTTCTATATATTCTCAATGGCTATATGATAATAAAAAAACTCCATTTTGACCTTCTCATCACATTGAACAAATTTATATTAACATTTAAATTCATGAGAAGTTAATTCCCTTTGATATATTGCATTAAATCTTGAGTAATATTGATTAATTTTACTAACAAGATCCTGAATACAATTTAGTGTGTATCTTGCCAATTAGATGAAGTTTTTTGCTTACCTAGACACTAAAACTTCATACATATACCTCATTTCCAAGAAATTATTTTAAATCCTAAGTAAAATATCCTTCGGAAAATATTTATCTAGGAAAATATTCTTAAATTCCTTATATTCCAAGGAATAAATCTCTTCTATTTTATTTATATTCTTAACCTTTGACTACCACTAATCATCTTCACCCTAAAAAAATTATATATAAAGAATTTAATTATGATTTTCTAAACAACATATAACTTTGAATATCTTTTCCAATGATTTAATCCATCATTCATCTATTATAGGTTCAGATGATCCATTGAATGTTGGAGGTTATTGTTTCATGAAATTATCTCCAATAAACATGTTCCTCTATGGTGAACATAATTTCTCTCTTTCATGGATACCACCAAAATTTATATACTACATCAATTAAGATATCATAGAAAAAACACTTTTGTTCAAATTGTAAGCATTCTAGGTTACTGATTTGGAAAGATATTATACACTTGGTTCCTTCCTACTTTAGATTTCATGTTTCCTTTATGGAAAACCATTCTGAACAATCATAGTTTATATAAAGAAATATTATAATATTCAAATTATATATCATTATAAACATAAATTATTATCTCTTAAGGGTACTAAAATATATTATCACAACTTCTAAAATTATCTAAACCCAGATATGATTCCAACTATAAGGACCTGATCCTTATTCAACCCATAATTTCATTTTTAAACAAAATCTATTTTCTTACATTCCTAAAGATCTTTTCTGGTTTAGTGTTTTAAATAATTAGGTCATAATTATTAAATAATAAACTTATATATTTCAAGTTGGATTATTCCTCTTTCTATCCATTTTTTATACAATATAAAACTTTTAAAATGAAACATGTTTTCCTTTCATGAAAAATCTCCAAAATTTTTAAATTGACTTCATCATTGTTCTGACTCATCCTTAAACCCTATTAAAACCTTTTTAAAAAATGGGATGAGATAAAAAGATCAATAAGGGACATATTAAAATAATAAAGAAAACCATTATTCCATTTCAAAGCAATGAGATCATAAAAATAGATTTTTCCTTTAACATAATAAGCTTTGAGCTCAAATAATTGTTTACATACACATGAAATCAACATTACTGTCAGATTTTTTTATAAAAAAAATATTAAAAAAATAAATTCAAAATAATAATCATGAGGGTCTCTTAAAAAAATGAGGTCCTAGGAAAAACATTTTATTAAAAGTTTATCTTTTTACCCTTAAAGGGCATAATATTTTCTTTAGTAAAATATCATACCTTATAAAATCAAAAGATTCACATGAAAACTAATTATCAAGCATAGAAAAGTAATGTAGGTTCCCTTTAACACCATACTTATAGAACCATTACAATAACCCTAACAAATAGAATAAACCACATGGTCAAATTCTAACATATTTCTCTAGTGGCCATAATCTTTACCTAATGCATTGGAGAGCTATATCAACCTCACCCATCATCGGAGCTATATGAGGCTCACTTATCCTTTATAAATAATTTCTAAGTACTATAAAAATCACAAAATGGATAAAATATTTCATTTACATTATCAAACTCATAAAAACATCCTTTTAAACACATAAGTAGAACATTTTCAGATATTGATATATACCTTTCCATTAAAAATAAATTTTCAAAACTAACATACCTATAATAAAGGAAAAAAGTTTTTTTATTTGAATAAAATGTGGAATATTATAAATGAATCCAAAAATAAAATAATATTTAAATTGGTGTAAAAATTGATTGATTTTTTATATGTTAAAATAGAACATTCCATTTTCCTTTTGTAAACTATATCAAAACATTTTTTATAAAATACATAAAAGGATTACTTTTAAAAACCTTTAAAATAGAGTGAAAAGAGACATAAAATAAAATTTATAATTAATTTATGTCAATATAGATACATTTATAAAATAATTTAAATAATATATACATAGAATAAAAAAAATTTAAAATAAATCATTAAAACATTTAAAATGATGTTTTAAAGGTAACGTTCCCATTACCTCAAGTTTAACTTGTCACATACATTCTTGTCTTCCTATATAATTATGTTATGATAATTATTTACATAATATATATCATTTAACATGTTCATTACATTACTATTACCCATTTTATATCATTTATGACCATGTTTTATTTATTTACTTCATCAGTTGAGTTTATATCAGACTTTTTAAGTAAATTTGGTTCATAATTAGAAAACAGATTTGGTGGGATGAACATGGTCAGAGAGATAATTATTAAATTATCTATATAATAATAATTATTATATAATTATCATTTTTATACATTAATTATACTTTTAAAACTAACCATTAAATATGGTTATGAAAAATTAATTACATTGCAATCATGGAGACGGTTGGTCATGAATACACATGAGTAACATTTCTACTTTTCAATAAACATGATATAAAGAAGGTAAGTATTATTTTATCATTAAATAATAATTATTGTATCATATATATAATATTATATCTTTATATACACTTATATATATCATCCATGTTATGTAGTGATGAAAAACAAATCACATCACTTCATTGGAGGTGGTAATCCACACTAATTCATGAACAACATTGTCATTTTTTAATGGATATAAAGTTAAGAAAAAATATGATATATTATATTTCCATAATGATAATTATTTCATTAATATCATATATATACATTAAATCCATTATTATAACCAGTCATCAGAGGTGATGATGGAAAATTAATTACATTTTTTCATGAGGTGGTGGTCTTCCATACACATAAATTATGGATTTATTTCTTATTTTATGGAAGAGGATATTATAACAAATTTAACATTTATAAATAAAATCCCATTTTTTATTGAATTAAATACTCTATTATGTAATTTTATTATATAAATAACATGAACTTATTTGCCTATATCAATTTAGATTTAAAATACCATTAAGAATCATGACCATTGATAATATGGTCATTGAACAGTGATCATGGAATTAGTATATATTAAGGGTTATGATAAATCTAATTAACATAGACGAAAGAAGTAATGGTTTGACTAGTAGGATTGCACCATATAAATCACATTTATTAGAGATTCTAAGGGATATATCTTCTCTAGTATTTTTCCTTAAACACGACCAATTTGAGATTCAAAAACTAAAGGATGAGTGAAACTATTTATAGGATAAATTCAATTTCATCAAGATCATGGCCCAAATCATGTTTGTTTAACCACCCTAAGAAAATCTCACTATCATGCACCTTACCCTTAGGGGATTATCTTTTTTAATAAGGGCTTATGTATCTCAAACCTAACAGTATGAATATGTATATTTTCTTTTCAATAAAATAATTTCTATATTTTTTTCTTATTGTTTTTTATCATATAAATGATTAAATAATGAGTTTGATAAAATTTATATTTTAAAATGACAAAACTCGAATTGCATTTTTAGGTAATATGTAATTTCAATTAAGTCATTCATTTTAATGAATTCATGAATTTTTCAAATAAATTATATTTTAATAAAATATTATAATTTAATATTATATTTTAAATATAAATGATAATATAATTTTATGAAGTTAAAAAGTAATTTTTATAAGGGTCAGAAAACTGTTATTATCAAAAAAATTAGTATTTTTCAATAAACAAAGATTTTAATTGAAAAATATAATTCCTCGTATTTATAGAATTATTTTTATAAAATAAATATTATTTTTGGAATTATGATATCAAAATAATCCGACTATGAATTTTCCATAATTTTCTTACAATCAAATTTTTAGGGAAAAATTAAATACGATATAAATATATGGTATGTATTATGACATCATAATGACCCAAAAGTTATGTAATATGTTCCATAAAAGGTGTTAAGGAAAAAATCTATATTTCCCATTTTTATTTTTATTTTATTTTTTTTTATTTTGAGGTTATTTTATTAATTTTATAAACCCTTTATGAATCCTCCAAAACTTATATTATATTTTAAGGTTTTAAAATCATTTCATTGTAAACATGACTCACTTCCACATCACCAAGGGTATTATTTTAATGTGCTCAGTTTATAGACTTATAAAATAATTAAATCCAATCCTATTTGGAAGAAATAATGGTAAAACCAATAAAAAGGTTTTTGGTTTTTATTACATTATTTTATAGAGTCCAAAACCTAAGTTTGGAAAATAATAAAGAACTCCCCTATATTTTCCTATATAAACCCACCCAGTATCCCTTTCCTCTTTACTCAAAACTATTAGATAATTAATATAATCTTCCATTTCCTCTCTATAGGCCTCCCAATGTTCCCCAAATCTCTCAATAATCATATCCCAAGATTTTGGAAACTCCCTCTCAAGGTAAGGGATCTCCCACTCTTCTTGTCCATTCAAGCACCTTTTTTGTCATTATCCATTTGAATCTCAATTGTTTATGTTATCATGCCTTTATAAACATAAATTTACTATATAATTTATGTTTTAAGAATTATAGATCTTTTATTCTCTCTCATTTTATTGCCTTTACCTAATCCATTATCATGCCAAAAGAAAGGGATCCTCTTTTTCTCCTCTTTATTTAAGAACCTCCTTTTTATTGTGCCTTTTTTTCATTTTTTCATTTTGGGTATGATATAACCAATACCTATTACCACTATTATTATTTAAAAGTGATTAAGTACCACCTTCACTCTCATTAATCCCATCATTGTTTCATTATGTACCCATGTTATGCTTATGAAATTATCCTGAGATTTTTCCATGCCAAACTTTTGTTTTGTGAGTTCTCATACCCATTTCAACACAAGGGTATTCTATTAAATGAACCTATCATTTATTGATTGGATACTTCCATGTATTTATCCTACACTCTTTAATTTTGGGATTATATGTGATGAATTATGTTCTTATCTTTAATAATCTATATGGAACACTTATGCGTGTACATGATTTTAAAGTGGATGGTTCTCTTAGAATTATATAGCGCTTCAATGCATTTGGTAATGTTTTAGTCTCATGATATATCATTTATGGGACTAGGGAGTAATACTAGTCCATTATGGGAATTTTTCCATCATGATATAATTTCTTGGTAGTTATCCTTAACTTATTTTTATGATGTCATGTTTAATTTTGTTGCCACATTCCCATTTTTTATTTATGATATCATATTGTATCATGCCTCATTGTTCAAGATTATGATTCTCACCCTTTTTATGTCCCACATATATTATTATTGAATAACATGTAACAATTTCATCATTTTATGATTTTTTTATTTCTTTCTTGGGATTTATATCTCTCCCCTTTCTTATATATGTCTCTAGGTTATCCTATGCAGTTTTAAGAGAAATGAAATTTTAGAGAATTTTAAGGGAGTTTTCAATAATATTATTGTATCTATGTATCAATTGGATGTGTTATTTACATAATTTCTAAAATTTACTAGGCTTAATGATCTTATAGGTTTTTACTAAGGGTGATTTTATGTAATAAATTACGAAATAAAGTATATTAAAGATATGGGTTATCATAGTTAGTATCAAAGGAAAGTCTAGTTATTTTAGGGGTTAGGATTATAAAACACTAAAGAAAGACTTAGGGGTAGTAATAAATATAAGAAAACATCCATAAATTTTGGTAAAGTATAGACTAAGTGGTTTCTAAGCAATTATATCCCTTTCTATATACTATAAGTGGATGTGGCTCTGGCACAGATCTACGTAGGCATAATAACCCCAAAAATAGTGTATTGAGCTAGAATCGATCTTGAACTGGGGAATGACAATGGGACTTAATACACACCTATTTTTACAATATCAGGGGATATTATTTGGTAAATTCAAAATCTCATTACAAACCATTATTAATGGAACAAAAATTCCAATAAGATTTTATATTAGGAAATAGATCATGGATAAATTATATTAAATCCTATAAATTCATTAGTTAAGGAATATATATTATTTATGAGTTATCCCTTTAATGTTCATAGTTTCCCTTTTCTATGTTTAATAATTTAAATATTAGCATCCCTAATTTTTCTTTTATTATATTAAAATGTCTATAAATTGGAGGAATTGGGTCAACAACCAATGTGAGGGGCAATGTGATTACTACCCAAATGATATGTCCAACCCAATGGGAGTAGGAATCATGAACTTCATGACAATAATTTCTCAATTGACTCATGTTTTGAGTCCAAACCTAAATCAGGAGTAATGCCCAAATCCCCATAAGAAATAGTAAGTCTTTATTAATACCTTTATGTGGCAAAGGCCTCTGACTTTTAGTGAATGTTTTGATTCCTTAATTGAAGAATAATGAATCAGCTCCATTGAAAAGATTTTTTATATCCTTGAATGCTTTGAGAAATATAAGGTTATGCTGGTTTTTTATTATATGGAAGGAGAAGCTGATAAATGGTGTATATTGGTCAATAACATGAAGATCAATGAGGATATTGAAGCGATGAAGAGGAAATAATTATGAAAAATGTTTTTTGATAAATATTTTCCTTCAACTCGCCAACTGGAAATGGAGAGGGACTTCCTTAGCCTTAAACCCAAGGATGATGAATCTATTGGGGAATATGAGGAAAACTTCACATAAGTCTTGCATGATACACCTCCAGATTTTTCATTACCTAGAAAGGTAAATTTGGCCAATTAATTGGTGGACTGAATCCTAGTATATGAAAAAAATATCCATTTGGGGATTTGAGAGTTATGAAGGAATTTTTCAATGTTACCTCAAAGTTGAAATGGAGATCAGTGAGTCTCAATGGTCTCATAGGGATAAAAAGAAAAAGGTTGAGCTTAATTATAGTGGTGTGATAAAGAAACATAATAGTGGAAAAAATCCCTATATCCCACTTATCAAAGGTATGGGATAAAGAACACTAGAAATTTTCTAAAGGGGGTGAGGAAATGTTTTAGGTGTAGGACGAAAGGCCACCTAGCTAGTGATTATTGACGGGATAAACCCACCAATGTGATGGAAGAAAGGAATGATTTGTTCAACCCTTATCACATGATCTAATGTTTCAACTACAAGGAACAAGAACACTATTTGACTCAATGAACTAAAACAAGGCTTGTCAGAAACAACCAACAACAACAATCCCAAGGCCTGAAGAGTAAGGGTGATCTTATTCAATCAAAACTATGGAGCTAGATCCCAAAAATGATTTGGTTAAAGGTATACTATTTATTCATTAATAAATAATGAATATAATTTTTTATTCTAGTTTTAAATATTATTTAATGTCTTGAAAGTTTAGTAGAACTATTAAAACACCACTGCAAAGCATTGAAGTAGATTTTTCAGTGAAAATGGAAAATGCGGCAATTACTTCATCCCAAGTATAAAACTCCTCCCTGGTTAAATTTTTTTTTATGAACTTCCCAATAAACCTTTTCAAACTCTATTTTGAATAATTCGATAGAATTTTTTATAGATTGAATTCATTTATATAAATCCAACATAAATTGATTAGAGAAGGAAATCACTCTCTGTATCACGAATATTTCTTTAATTATATACAAGCGCAAGGAGGAGGATTAATATACTTTGGAATCATCATCTCAAGAATGGATATTATTTTCCTATGATAAATCATATATTTCCAAAATTATATATACTAAAGAAAATATCATTATTTAATACATACCCATCATGAGGGAATATGTTTATGTGTTTGCTGAAGAATTTTTTTGTCCTCCCCTTAGAAGATAGATTGAATTTTCAATCAAGATTATACCTAGTGATTTTCTAATATCCAAGACTCCATATATAAAATACATTTTTTAAATCAAGGATCTGAGGAAAAATATACTATATAATTGATATAAAAGTTCTATATACCCAAGTGTTTTACCATGGGGTACACTGATCCTATTCATCAAGAAGAAGGATGGGCCAATACACCTCTGCATTAATTATCATGATATCAAAAAGATCATGACAAAGAAAATGTATCCTCTACCATGGATTGATGACTTGTTTGATCATATATGTAGATCCCATTATTTCTTTAAGATATATATTCTATCGAGATATTATCAAGTAAAGGTGAAGAATAAGGATATCCCTAAGACTACATTTCATACAATGTATAGGAACTATGATTTCTTAGTGATTCCATTTGGGCTCACTAATTGTCCATAAATCTTCAAGTATTTGATTAATAGAGTCCTTAGTGATTACCTTAACAAATTTTTAGTAGTCTTTATTGATGATATTCTTATCTACTCCAAAATAAAAAAGGAAAATGAGGATCATTTGAATACTCTACTGAGTACCTTGTGGAAAGAAATATGCATGAAAAGTACAGTAAATGGGAGTTCTCATTGGACCAAGTAAAATTAATTGGGCATGTTATCACCAACAAAGGTATATCTATGGATCCTATAAAAGCAAAGATGATTGGAGGGTAGCCTATACCAACATCCATGATAGAATTTCATAATTTCCTTGTATTATATAGGTACTATCATGAATTTTTAAGGAACTTCTCATTATTTTCAAGCCCCTGACAAAGATAACTCCTAAAGGGGTAAAGTTTTTCTAGATGAAAATTGTGAGGAATGTTTTAAAGAGCTAAAGAAGACTCTTATCACTGCACCTATGCTCATATTACCTTCTAGTGAGTAAGTATTTGTTATCTACGGTGATGTATCAAAAAATGGCTTGGGTTTTTTACTTATGTAACTTGAAAAAGTGATAGAATATGTGTAGAACAAACTAAATATCCATGAAGAACACTGACCAACTCATGATATAGAATTGGTTTCAGTGATCTTCATTTTAAATATTTGGAAACACTATCTCTATGGGGAAATGTATGATATATATGATGACTATAAAATCCACAAGTATATATTCACATAAAAGAAGATTAATATGTGACAATGGATTATGTTGGAGTTGATAAAGTATTATGATTTTCCAATCCATTACCATATAGGGAAAGAAAACAAAGTGACATGTGATCTTAGTGTAAAAGGATCCCACAACTCTATCCATGATGAAGATTTAAAGTGATCCAATCTTCTTGTACCTTTAAGTATGGATATGGGAATAATAAAAGGATCTCCATACCACCTTTCTCAAATAACTACTCAACCATCCATTATTAAGAGGATCAAGGAGTCTCAGAAAGATGATGAGTTACTAAATAATGTAGTGAATGTTTTGGAGTTAAATTTTTTTTAAAAGGGGGTTATAAGTATTAGAAGCTGGATATGATTCCCATAAATTCCAAAATTAATGAGGGAACTTCTAGATGAATAATATAGATCATAATTATCTATTTATCCAGGAATCACTATAATTTATAAATATTTGAAGCAAAATTTATTGTGGGATAACATGAAGAGAGAGATTGCTAAGTTTATATCTAGATTTTTGGTATGCCAGCAAGTTAAAGTATAATGATGGAAGTTTAAGGGTATGATACATCCATTTCCCATAACAATATGTAAATGGGAAAGCATGCCCATTTAATTCATTATTGAAATCCCTAGGAAACCTAAAGGAAATAATTCCATCTCGGTGGTAGTTGATCATATAACCAAGTCAACACATTTAATTGCTGTCAAGGAATATTTATCTCCTGACAAACATTCCATTATGTATATAACAGAATTGGTAAGAGTGTATGGAATGACAATCTCTATTGTATCTGATCAATATCTAATTTTTTCATTAAGATTTTAGAGAAGACTTTAGTAAGCATTGGATAAAGAACTGAACTTCAGTATTAATTATCACCCTCATATGGATGGTTAGTTTTAAATGACTATTAAAACTCTAGAAAATATGATGAGATTATATTTAATGAATTCCCAAGGCTATTGGAATCAGCATCTTCCCCTAGTGGAGTTCTCATATAACAATAGTTTTCATTATGGCATTCAAATAGAACCTTATGAGGCTCTATATGGGAATAGGTGTCAGAATTAAACATGTTGAGATGAAGTTAGAGATTATAATACTATTATATCTAATCTTACCCAAGAGATGACAAATAAGGTTTAAACCATTCAGCATCATATGAAATCTGCACAAAGTTAATAGAAAAGTTATGTAGAAAATCATCGATGAGACTTGGAGTTTGATGTCAGAGATAAGGTGTTCCTTTGTATATCACCATGAAATAAATTCATGAAATTTGGGAAGAAGTAAAATATTATTTCAAGATATATTTTCCCCTTCTAGATCAATTATCACATCAAAGGTTTAGCCTATCAACTAGCACTCCCACCTAACCTATCTTAATTACATGGTGTGTTCCATGTATCCCTCTTCAGGAAGTACATACCAAAACCCTCACTTGTACTAAATCTAGAGGTGGTACCATTGGATAATAATATTTTATATGATGAGAAACCATTGAAGATCTAATATCATAGAGACGATGTTCTACAAAACAAGAAAACTCACCTGGTCAAAGTTTTTTGGTGGGGCCACAAGATTGAGGAAGCAGCATGGGAACTAGAAAAGGCAATGAATTAGATGTACCCTCATCTATTTTAGTGTATCATATGAAAATTTAAAGGGTTAAATTTATTAAGGGGGAATAATTTAACAACCCAAACATTTATAAATAAAATTCCCTTTATGATTGAATTAAATTCCCTATTAAGTAATATGGTTATAAAGAACACATGCACTTGTTTGGTTGTATATTTTCAAATTGAAAATAAAATTAATAATCATTATCATTGATAATGTATCCATTGAAAAATGATCATATGATTAGTATATATTAAGTTTTATGAAAAATCCAATTGATACAAGTGAAAGAAGTAATGGCCTAGACCAGTAGGATTGTACCCCATGAAGCCCATTTATAAAGATTACAAGGGAGATAGAATCTTTGGGATTTTCTATTAACCAAGAACAAGATAATATTCAACAAATAAAGCATGAGAAAAACCATTTATGGCATAATTTCAAGCTCATCGAGATCATAGAATAAATAATGTTCACCAAACCACCTTAATAAAATCTCATTATCGCACACCTTACCCTTAGGGCATTCACTGGTGTAATAAGGGGTTATCTATATCAACCCTAATAGAATGAATATTTATATTTTATTTTAAATAAAATAATTATTAAATTTATTCCTTTTTTTACTTTATAAATGGTTAAGTAATGATTTTGAAAATATATATATATATATATTAACATGAAAAAACTTGAAAATATTTTTAGGTAATATAAAGTTTCAACTAAGACATTCCTTTTGATAAATTCATGAATTTTTTAAAAAAATTATATTTTAAAAAAATATTATTATTAAATATTATATATTAAATATAATTATAATATAATTTTATGAAGTGAAAATTAAATTTTTATAGGGGTTAGAAATGATTATTGTCAAAAGACCAGAGTTTTTCAAAAAATGGGGGATTTAAATTTAAAAAATTAATTTCTCATATTTATATAATATTTTTATAAAATAAATATTATTTTTTTAATAAATACATATAAATTATACCATAGTAAATTTTTCATAATTTTTTTAGAGTCAAATTTTCAGGTAAAAATTAAATACGGTATAAATATATAGTGTGAATTATAACCTCATTATAACCCAAAAGTGATGTAATATGTTCCATAAAATGTATATAAGACCAAACCTATATTTACCCTTTAAAATAATTTTTTAGGTTATTTTATTGATTTTATAAACACTTTATGAATCCTCAAAAACATATATTATATTTTAAGGTTTTAAAATCAATTCTTTGTAAACTTAACTCACTTCCATATAACCAAATTTATTGTTATAATTTTATCAGTTCATATCCATATAAAATAATTAAAAACACTTTTATTTATAAGAAAGCATGTAAAACCATGGGAAGTATAGTTTTTTGGATTAATTTATTTTATAGAGTCTAAAATCTATGTTTGGAAAATAATAAAGAACTCTCCTCTCTTTTCCTTTAAAAACCAACCCAATATCCATTTCCTTTTGACTCAAACCCATTGGATAATTATTATACTCTTAACTTTTCTCTATATATCCATAAAATTGTTCATATAAGCTCTAAATAAGCTCCTCCAAAACTTTTTGAAACACCCTCTCAAGGTAAGGGATCTCCCTATATTTTTTTCCATCAAACACCTTCTTTGTAATTAGCCTTCTTGATCTCAATTGGTTATGTTTTAATTCTATTATAAACATAAATTTTCTATAAAATTTATGTTATAAGGATAATATATCCTTTATCCCATATATTTTTTACCATTAACTAAGTTTTTACCATGAAAAAAGTTAGGGATCCTCTCTTTCTCCTCTTTATTCAAGAACCTCCTCTGTGTTATGCCTTTTGTTTTCCATTTGTCCATGTTGGTGTGTATTATCACAAATAACTATTACTTAAATTATTATTTTAAAGTTATGATATACCCTATTCACTCTCATTAATTCTTTAGATGATTCATTATGTACCCCTGTTATACTGCTAAATTTTTCCTGTGATTTCTTCGTGCCAACCTTTTCTTTTGTTAATAATAATCCTCATTTACACTCAAGGGTATTCACCTAGATTTACCTATAAATTATTTATTTTGGACTTTATTTTATATATCCCAAACTCCTTGATCATGATATTAAATTTTATGAATATGATCCTATATAGAATGATCTATGTGGCACACTTATGCATGTACATGATACGAAAGTGATGGGTTCACTATAAATTATATAGCACTTCAGTGCATTGGATAATGTTTTAGTCTCATTATAAATAACTTATGGTATTGGTAAGTAAACCTAATATATTATTTTCATTTTTTCTACAATGTTAGCATGTCTTTGTGGTTATCCTTGACCGAGGTTTATGATGTAATGTTTAATATTGTTCTCACATTCCCATTGTTTCCTTTAGGTTATCATATTGTATCATACCTCATTGTTTAATATTATGATTCTCACCCATTTTATGTATTATTGAAATTAATATTTACTAACATTTAATACATTCATAAAGATATTATTTTTTTTATTCTCTTACTAGGCTTCATAACTCACCCCTTTCTTATGTATCTCCTCAGGTTATCTCATAAAATTTTAAGAGAAATGAAATTTTAGGGAATTTTAAGGAAGTTTTCAATAATGTTTTTGTTTCTATGTATAAATTTGATGTTCTATGTACCTAATTTCACAAATACACTAGGATTTATAATCTTTTGGGTTAAAGTAAGTGTGTTTTTATGTAATAAATTATGAAATAAATTGTATTAAAGATATGGGTTTTGATAGAGATAGATAAAGGTTATTAAATAAATATAATAACATATTATTATATTGGAGATAGTAATTTTATTATATCACAATGGTTATAAGTTTTTTTTAAAATTTATAAGAATAAATTAAATGAAAACACTCAGTTGAAAATTATACCTCTTCTTCCGACAACTTACTTTGCTTTACACCTTTATCCCTCAAAGGTTGGTGTTATACCAAATATAAAACCTCAAATACATGGGGATGGATTTTATGAAGGTATTTTGGTAGGTATTAAATGAAACAAAATTATCTTTAAGTATGTATAAAAGAGGAAAGTGGGTGTCCTTTTAAAAGTGGGGGAGGGGTTACACTTGGAATTTTTGAAAAGATTAAAATATATTAACTTTTTTATCAAGAAAAATAGACCTAAAATAGACTATTTACAAATATTATTTGATATATGATCAAAATATTCTATTCTAATATAATTTATACATGTTTTTAGGTCATTTTAACCATTATCACTTTAGTTTAACCCCTATTGAACCTGTTTTAACCTTGATTATGTTAACAGATTTTTAATGTTTTACTATTCTTTATGACCAAAAATTAAGTTAAACTTATTTACTAATATTAATTATTCTGATTCCAAATATATAATTCATTTTTTCAAATTAAATTTGTATAATTGTAATAATTTAATTTAAAAATAAAATTGAAAAACATGATGAAAATCGATTTTCTAGAAAAAAATGTATTTTTAAGTATAAAATGTTTTTATACCAAAATAAAGTATAAAATTGATTCCAATGAAATTAATTAGATTACTCAAAATATAAAAGAACTAATTTTACTTTGAAAAAAAAATTAACTTTTTAAATTCTTGTAAGAAAAAACATTTTTAATAAAAAAAATATTTTAACTATTCATTTGAAAAATAAGACTTTTCAATAAGTTTCCAAAAATTATTTCTAAGATAATTTTGGTGTACTATTTTAAAAAATTAAGTTCATTTTATAAAATTAAAATTCTATAGTTTGGAAGTTATTATTTTAAATAAAACAATATAATACATATAAATAAATTTTGTATGAAGAAAACTATTTACTTTTTATTGAAAATTTTCTTAATATTCTTATAGTGAATATAACCCTATAAAATCTAATTCATGAATATTAATAAAATGTGAAGTTGAATTACTATTAAAATTATCTAGTTTCTTAAAATAACTTTAGTAATAAAATAATAAACTACGGTTAAATTAAGACAATAATCGGTGAACATAATAAATAGTGGAAGCACAACCCAAATAGAGAGCATAGAATGCCAGATAAACATCTACAATGTCAATAAAGTCTTTTAAAAGTAGACTAGATCACCAATTGGATAATGATATATATATATATATCCAAAAAACTAAAAATAACATTGAACAACATCAAGAATCCACCTGATCTAACCTATATCTCCAAATACATATTTCTTATACATTCACTACACCTTCAGTGTGCTATTAACCAGTCATGGGTCCCTTAACCTTTCTTGTTCCATGGTCCATAAGTCTACACATATCCTAGAGGTACCATGTTGGTTGTGATTATGAACTTAGTAGGTCACCACTAATATTATCCCTTGATAATATCCAAAACACATGTGAGTATATGAATAGTGAAATAAAAACAAAATAATATAACAAAAAAACTCTCCAAAATATGATTATCAAGCCATAGGTGATCTCCTTGCCTATTTTTACCTGTGCTCAAGTAAGACAATTCACCCATGATCAGTCACACTGAAAGTTTCCTTATCCTTCCAACCAATTCCATACCACATAAAGATACAAACCCATTGACATCATGTAAAACTATCCCAAACCATTACTAACAATGTGTCAAAGTCAATTCCATATACCACACCACAAACTCCATAGTCATCCAATTCCCATTCCAACCATTGAATCGATGGCCCGATGAACCTAAACGTGACTAGTTCCATATGATGATCTCAGTCACCACCAACATCCTGTGTCCATACCTATGATATATCCCTCTCTCAAATAAATGGAAAACACCATCACCCTAAGTTGTTCGACTGTGAATAATACTACCAAGAAATAAAATGGTCAATAGTAACTCATGTTCATTATCTAGTGTACACACAACACCAACAATCTCAACCTCGTTGTGAGTGGAATCATTATCAACCTATGACCGCAACTCATATGGAAAACCTTGATCACTTCCCATGGTAGTGGTTATCACCACCTATGACAACCTGGTAAGCCACTTCACCTCATTACCTCACAAGCATTTCCTATTTTATTCCAAAATATCTATATCAAGAAACACATCACAAAAACCAACACTTTACAAATGCTATTAATTTCCTCATAATCCATATAACTATTAAAAGAGAATAATCCATGCACAAGTTTGAACTAGATAATTCCTAAATGGGAATACCACTAGGAATATAATAAAAACAATGGAAATTGCAAATTTTCTTGCTCCTAGTCACACACATAACCATACCCATGTCTATAAATTACATGATGAATAAATACATTTATAATAGAATAAGAATAAAATATCCACTAACATGGTATTAAAAAGAGCTTATACATAAAATCCTTGAGCCTTATTTGACATTAGGATGAAGAGATAGGTAAATAATAGAAAAATACTTAAAATGGAAGTTTTAGTTGAAACCCATCATAGAAATGATAAATATGGAAATGGATAATTAAGGATTCTATAGGAGTGTTACCATAACTATAGATAGTTTCTTTAATCTATATAACCAAGAACTAAGAATTGATACTAGAGATCCTCTCTTAGTATATAGAGAAATTATAGAGGTCAAAAAAGATATTGTCCTCATAATGTTGGGGTAAAATGAGGGCACCCAATCCTTTTAATTAATTAATAAAATAATTAATCAAATTAAAATTTTAAAAAATCATGGAAGAATGACATAGGGTACCCATTCCCCTACCATTGTGTAACCTCTCCTGGTTCACCAGCCCCCATGGGTTTTATTCTCTCTTATCTAGCACATCAAGTACCCAATACTAGACAACCGAGTACCTGATGATATCTATCTTCAAGAACAGATGACCCATATCAAGACCTTCTTACCAAAACCAACCCTTGGTCATTAAAAAAACCCTCTAGAAGCATTAATATAAAAAATTACACATCCTTAATCCAGTCGTAGGCCTAAATTACCTCACCTAAATACCTAGGTCATCAAAGTGGATCCCCTACATGAAGAATGGGGTTAGATACTCCCTTAATGATTGGGTTGCATGTCCTCCATCAGTAGAGTAATTAGTCCCATATTTACTAGATAGTAGTTTCTCCATCAATATAATGGGTACTCCCTTGATGAAAAGGGATTAGGTCTTTCATTAATAGAGTAGGTAATCCCATGATGGCTAAGGAACAGGTCCTCTAACAGCAAATTAGGTACTCCACTGATGATCAGGTATTAAGTCTTTCATCACAAAATATGGTGATCTATATAATAATGAGATGAGGGTCTTCTAAAAATGGTTTTATATATTATGAAGAGATTATTTGACATATAATTATTGTTTATCATCTCATTAATAATGGAATAATCATTGGAATTCCTTTTTTCTTATCTTTGAAACCTATCAATTTATGCTATTTGGGAAGTAGTTATTATGGTGATCTTGAATCCAGGTAGGTAATCCTTAGTAATATGGGACTAATTTAATATTTTAATCATTTATTCATCAAACATAATTTTTAGACGATATTATTCTATGAATTATTGGTAAATTATAAGAAAAAAATTGTTATACCAATAATCATCTAGAAATTAGTATTTATTTTATTTCCTATTTTGATATTCTATTCATGATCATAATCCTATGAGATATTTGAGAATGAGGTTTCACTGGTTGATTTTTTTATTATGATTAATAATTTTCAGGAATGTTTAATGAAGGTTTCTTGTGTATCTCAACAATACTTAAAAAAACTTTGTTTCTTTTCATATCATGATCTTTGTAGTTATTCATTTGATTGTCTTGGGAAACATAGTCATTGATGTAGAGGGATTATATAGTTCCCATAATGGGTGGATTGAGAATTATTTTAGGGTTTATTGGTGCAATATATACTACCACAAGAGGAATTTAGAGAATGATAGTATTTCTTATTCATACTAGGATATTATAAAATATGATTTATATTAGGTTCATCCTAGTAAAACATAGATCTATGGATGTATGTGGTGACTATAGTAGTTAGTCGTATCTATTATGTGGAAACTATATTCATTTATTGATACAATTTATGGGAAGTTAACAAGGAATATACTAACATAGGTTGGGGTCATGGTCTCTCAAGTTATAGAAGGTCTTAACCTAGGTTTTGGAGCTGACAATTCAAGGTTATTTGAGTGGGTTAGGTTAATATTATTTATATTATGGTAGAATGTGTCACCAATAATCTTATATCTAAGTGTTTGGTGGTTCAATGAGGTTGATTTTTTGATTTATGTGCTCATTGTTATATTTCATAAGGGAGTAGAAAAGACCCAACCAAGATATCTAAAAAATTGTATTAGAATCTGACCAAGGTTTATAAGAGTATATGTATTTCCATTCTAGAGTTTAGAAGAAAGGAAAATAAGGAGATCGGTTTTCTCATTATGTTTTGAGAAGAAATATTAATATGTATGGATTATTTGGGAGGTGGTGTATATGAATGAAAAATAAAAAAGGAATATATGTGTAACCTTGAATTTTGTGTGAAATTTATGTAGTGTTATTATTGATTCATGTGGAAATATGATTAATCAACTAGAAATCCTTTGGGTCACTCAATAGATATGGGGATCATAACACCCTCGTGAATATATATCTTTGTTGATGAACCATCTCAAAGTTGATGTTAGTGGTTCATGGTTCAACATTGTATAGTGGAAAGAAATTACATATGGAATGTAAAGGTATTGGAAGAAATAAATATAAATAGGTTCATGAAATGTGATCTTGTTTGTGTGTCTTATAATTTCCTTGATTTTAGAATAATCTAATTGTGGGTCTGTGGAAATAGAGGTCGTTGAAATGAAATTTATAATGAAAGTGATATAAATCACTTTTTTTATTTTGTTTCTTAAGATCATGGAGAACCTTAGATATCTGAGAATGAAAGATTTAGGAGTCAATAAATATAATCCTTTCATGGGTAGAGTGATTTATGATATTATTATTTTAATATATCCAATTATTTTCTTTTAGAGTAAAAAATGTTTAAAGGTGGGGAGAATGTAGTGGACCAATGTTTTTTTATGAGAATAACTTAACTCATCCTTGAGTATCGAGTGATGAAACTTGAGATAGAAAATAAAAACTTTTTCCCTAGTAAACAACCTCAAAAAACTTCTAAGTTTATTCTTGATCTCAATACATTATTTTTACCCTTATTCAAGTTTTGATGAGAATACAAGTCATAATAATATAAAGGGATATTTAATATTTTTTAAATAATTAATTTTTAACCCATGAACTTAAGAAATGTAAACTATCGATATATCCTAAAATAATCCCAAATATATAATTGATCACCATAGTTTGATTATATAAGGGTAGATTCAGGTTTTGATCCCTAGACAAGTCCCTTTTGGGTCTTTAATGATAAAATAAAATTTTTTCTAATTATCCTTTATAAATTCATCATTAACCTCTCCAATTAGGATTTTTTTTTCATTTAAACTAAACCC
The DNA here is from genome assembly GCA_963277665.1 of Viscum album. NCBI lineage: Eukaryota > Viridiplantae > Streptophyta > Magnoliopsida > Santalales > Viscaceae > Viscum > Viscum album. The sequence continues at coordinate 1,376,097,115 of OY728147.1, read as the reverse complement.
CTAACTGTGATCAGTGTGAATGTTTCTTAATGATACTTCATAATATCATAAATCAGTAGTGAATCATAAGGAAATTACAAACAATCCTGGGGGTAGATCTCTTTTACCAATCATTGCCTCATTATTCAGGAAATTGTTTTAAAAATTATCATTATTAAATTATTTAATCACTCCATTAAATATTGTGAGAAAGCTCAAAAAAATATCATTTTAATATTAAGTTTTTATATGATATTCATCAAAAATATATTTTATAAAATAATAATGGGTGGTTGAGAGATCATCGACCACCGACAACCTTTATCCCTTTTAGTCATGCGCCCCTCGTTGCACCATGGTGTCATCGGCTTCATCATGCGGGGTTTTCTGAAGGGTATATGGTTCTTTTGGAAACTTCATATCTCTCATTCTCATCCTTATTCTCTCTCTTATCTCCCTTCCTAGTAATTAATATAACCATTTTTGGAATTTATAGTGTCTGGTGATCTGAATGAGGTAACTCAAGATGAGAAGCAAAGGAAGGATAGTGTGGTGCGAAGTAGAGTAATGTGGGGAAGTAGTATGATGTGAGTATTTTCACGGTGGAGGAAGTTAGCACAGGTGATAAGCCTAATTTATGATAGTGAAGGAGCCTCGGGCGATGGAACAATAGTTCGGATGGATACAAGGCAGGGCGGTAAGGTGTGAATGGTTGTAGTGAGGTCAGATGGTGGGTAATTGTGGAAAAGTGAGTGGTGAATCCATGGATGATGGATAGGGTTTCATATGTTAAGAAAATATATGATTTTTTTTCATAGTTAGATTAACATAGATCCAATGGTCACCCAACCCACCATGTACCAAGCTAAGTAGAACCACATGGTGGGTTGACCCACACCAATGGGCCACACCGACCAAACATCAAGTATGGTTGGGTGGAATAGGTGACTAGGGTGCACCAGAACAACCTAACCTAATGGTGAGGGAGTTGACCAGATTATCCCTAGGTAGCCTAAGGAGTATGTAGGCCATCCCTAATAGGTTAGCCTCCCCCTTCGATTATCCTATCTCGTTCATCCAAGAAAGGCAGTATGACCCTAGTTCATGTATGTGTTGACCCGACTTATCCCACTAGTAGATCACATGATTCACTACACACAAGTGCCTCCTTTCCACATGTGGGGAGAAATCCCCCCCAAGGTCTTATTGGAAGCTCCACATGGAAATCCCTAAAGGCCACCACAAAGCCTGATATGAACCTTTTTAAGTATTTTAACACATTTTCACATAGGTGTTGAAATTAATTTAGTGATTTTACCATTGTGATTTTCTACATATAGAATTTTATGGTATAATCCATTTCACTATAAAATTTTGTTTATTATAATTTAGGGGAATATTGAATTCTTTAACTATATAGGGTTAGTGATTGGGTTCATGTGATATGATCAGATAAGACATGGGATTTGATACTTCTTTGAAGACATATTAATGATAGGTGAAAGTACACTATGTATATTATAGTGTTTGGTAATCCCCTATGGAATTGGGGAATGGGTCCCCCATTTCAGATGTGGGGTCAGGGAAGTTTCTCCAAGGTGTCCCTATAGAAGTAATAAAGTTGGAAGTGAATCATAGATCAATAAGAATCTTAGATAATTTTGTTACACTTATAATTATCCATGGGTGGGATTTGTTCACATGGTCTTGTGAATGGTGATTTCAATTTTTTTCTCTCTATGTACCCTGGTCTTAGTGACTAACTAGAGACTTGAATGTGATATGTTTCATTTATGTTTCATTTTCATAATAATATTATATAATTAATAGAGAGTGTGTATATGTGTGTAATTCTCTTCCTAGGAACTTTCTCAATGTCACTCTATTACGGAATCTTATGCCTTAGTGACTATTTCTAATAAGAAACTATAATCTGGCCTCATTTCTATATTATTGGCCTCTCAACAGGCCTACTTTATAAAGGCATGTGGTTACTAGGGTTTTTTTCTAGTGACTCTTTGAGGTATACATTGGATAAGGGTGGTAGGTTGGAGTCATTGAACCTTTTTTAGGGTATTATTTACTTATTAGTCTCTTTTATAAATTTAATATTTTTTGATGAATAATTCCTAAGTATTAATGTTGGAATAGTTACCACTATACCAATAGTTGGTCATTAAGTTGCATCGATGTGAACTTCTATATGTATCAAAGTTTCTCCATCTATATTCTTTACTAATTAAAAATTATTAATTTTAAATGATTATGGTTTAAATACACATAGTTTGGTACTCTTGTATATATCATCATCGAGGATAGTAGTAGGTTTTATAGTTTTGGGATTAGTCCCTTGAAATGAGCTTCCTACATGTCCTCATAAAATTAATCATAACCCATGTAATTTGGTGTCACTTAATAAGACACATGCTACCTTTTAATTCCAAGTGACAAGGATCAATACATGTAATTTAACATTATATGGAAAGGATAATATAGAAAAATATTATTAAAATGGTTAGTATGGGGCTTACACATTAGTGAAATTATTTTGTTTTCCTCAAATGGAATATGGTCCAATGTGGATAGATTTCATGGGGAATATGGCTTAGTAAAGGGAATGTAATAATACCTGAATAGAATATGACACTTATAGTGGTAGCATTATTTTATCCATAATATATCATGAAAAATTATTATCTATAGGGAACAAATCCTTAATCAATGAAAGTGAGTTCTCAAGGAGAATATAGCCTAATGAGTAAGGATTTTTAGACTCATTAGGAATATGGATCATTGAGGAGGGACATAAGTCACATCATGAGGAATACTGACCCATTAGGGTGGATGTGAAAGGTGTATGGTGTTAGTTTTGAACCATAGTGAGGTTTTTTACATATTCTACATGATAGGAATCAAAATACAGATAGTTTGAATGACACAGTTTAAGGTCAACTGATAGGACAAACCCATATAGTTTAACTTCATTTTCTAAATATGTTTTCATGTAGTTTAACATCATGAAACTATAACAATGGACACACATTTTAACCTTGGGTTTTGGGGATGTTTTTATCATAAATGGTCGATAATAGATGATTGAGCAAGAATTATGCATACGGTGCAACCCTAGGATGATATATTGAGACTTGAACCTAGTAGGAGCACCATGTTTGCGACATTTTAATTTTTTCAATTGTATGATAAAATCAAATATATAATTCCATTTGTGTCATGTTCAGTGTGAGAGACAATAAATAATATAACATCAATCATATTTTATGATAATTCACAATTATATTTAAATGGGTCTTGCACATTGAGATTGAACTTCATGATTATCCTTGGTTCATTGATGGTATTTCCAACAAAAAACATCTTAGGTATTATACCTAAATGGGAATATCATCTTCCCATATTCATTCTTATTAATAGGTAGGGTCAGATGAGGAGGTAGGAGGAATATGGAATCCTACAATAAAGACTATGGGATTACTCTTGGGGGTATGTGTTTAATTGAATATTGCCTTTGAATTATGATATGTTTCGTCTTAGGTATTGGATATTACCTTTTGGTATACCTAGGCTCATTTAGTGGATAATAAATCCGTGTTTGATCCAGGATTTTCTGCTCTAGTACCTTCATAATAAGGACCCATGTTATCAAGGGAATCCAAGATTGTGATTCTTCTAAGGGTTATATATATCTAGGAATATGATTCTATATCCTCCTTTTATCAAAATAATATATGATCAAAAGAGAGAATTATTATGTGCATTCCCTAATCATATAGGTCAAGTGGTTTTAGAGGAGGCTTTAAGTTGTAATTATTTGGATTTCCTTAGTGAAAATGGGAAATGGGTTAATCAGATACTTTGTACATAGGAATCGGTGGGAGGTTGAAATCAAGAACCCAAGGAGGGTATGTTCCTCCTTATAGGTGCATGGATATAGTTTTCTTTACATGATAGGCATGTTGTATAAACTAGTTTTTATGGTAGATATATGTGTAGAGGGTAACCCACTTGGATACCTCATAAAGGAGATCATTCCACTTAAGGACATATGGAGAGATTATCATTCATGGTCGATAAGAGCATGGAAATATAGTTCATGAAGAAACCATCAAAGATAGGTCAGCTTTTCTATGAGACATGTGATAAAAGGAAGACCTTCCTAGGAGATATGTGATGGAAATGTTTTCCACCAGGATGATATGTGATGGAGGGTCAGCTCACTTGGGAGATGAAAAGAGGAAAGATGGAACACCTAGGATATGTATGAAGAAATAATTCATCATGTTCACTGGGAAACTAATCTATTATCTAAGTGGATTCATGTAAGAGATAATTTATTACTCATAAATATTTATAATTATCTTTTAAGGAATTTCTTGCTCTCATTTTCCTTCGATCCACTTCGTATTCTACTTCCTCTCTATGTCTTATATAAATAGAAAACTTTTATATTTATAAGTAAGAGTTAGGAAACCCATTTTCAAAAATAGGTGACCATGTATCAAGGGTTATGTAGTTGTGTGGTTACTCCACTTATATAGTGTTTTTTAGATTAGTGTAGCATAGGGCGTAGGAGACTATCAGGTTGATGGGTGGTCACATGGCATGCTTGTCTCGGAATTTTGTGGCTAATTCACAGCCAATAGATGGTGTATGTAAGTGTAAATTTGGGTTATTTTATTTTCTTTTTAATTTTTTTGATTGCATGGGGATCAAAAATTCCACTGTAGAATGATATTTAATTAAAATTAATATATTTTCATTCTGATAAAGTAAATAAAATCTTGTGTGAATTGTTATGAAACCACCTTGGAGTTCTATGGTTCATATAGTGAGGTGAACAGATCACATAGAAGGTGTGTGGTGGGTAGATAAAAGGTTTTGGTCTTGATTATAAATGGGTTGAGACACTAGTCCCCCATTAATTTTTACTTCTTTTCTCACTAATTTAGAGTCATACATAGAAAGAAAACTTATGTTCACCTGACTCCACTAACCTTCCTCACAAACTCATGACCTTTGTGAGCTTAGTAATTACACCTCTGTGTGGAAACTATCATTTGTTGTGTAATTACTAGGTGGTTTCTAGACATTTACATGAATTTTTGGAAAACTTCTCATGACCATAAGGTAATTATGTGGAATTGGATCAAATTCGTATTCATTTAACAGCTCGTTTGTCGATTAAGAAATCATGAAACTTTTTTGTAGTCGATGCATGGTATTGATTTGGTTACTTTACAGAAGTTTTTTACTTTTTCATTTTTATGGATTTTAAATATTTTCTATCCATATTTATATAATATTACTAAAACCTTAAGGATTCTCTTCATTGTTATAAAATGTTGAGTTGGACCCTCCATACCATGGCATTCCTTAAAATGAAACCTTGAATTATCTTCTCACCCTATAAATTCAACATTACTCATTATTTGACAAGCTACCCATATGTGAATTATGTATTTAAGATGATGTCATGATCCCTATAAATGATCATAATAAATCATTAGCATGGTCCGCATACTCTCTAGATGATATTTAAGAAAATATATCTACTAAGGGCTAACTTGTCTAAGAGGCTTTCCAAGGGAGTAAAAATATTCTAAACAACTCTCTACTCACTAACAATAAAGAAAATCAGTGTTAGTAGCCTATGGATCAAAACTATTCATCTATATTAACTATTTCATTGAATAATATCAATGGAGGGTGGATTACAAAGTGATATTTAGGCCCTGATGGTAGCTTTTATAACATGTAGAATTGGGGTTTTGGATGCATTAGAGTTGTGTAGAGTTTACTAAGAAAATGTGAGTAATTTTCCTGTATGAGGTAGCATTAGTTTCTTAATTAAAATTGTATTTAACGAATGAAATTCTTCTAGATTTTTTTAGTCTCTATTGTTTAGTTACAATAACTTTACACTTACCTCATAGTGGGGAAGGGATTAATTTATAAGAGATCTAGAAAATTAGAGGAGTCCTAACCCTTGGGAAGATATATATTGAATTCATCATTATATACAATGTCTAGGAGGATATAAGAAATACTCATCCCTTAAGAAGGGATATGCTAATTATAGTGAAGATAATATTGGGCAAGGACCTCTATATTTTTATAATTATCTCATTATGGTAATGGGTGAACATCTTCCTTCAACCCAACAGGCTAAGACTGAGAGTCGGATTATTATAGATTTTTCCTAGAAAAAAATCCATGAATGATGATGGATCATATAATTTTATTTTAGTAGCATGCTAATACTTCTACTAGGGGTATAAAATTACACCAAATATGGCCAATTTCTTTTGACTAATGGGGTTTCTAGCTGTGTTTTTGAGTGTGAATATCTCTCTTGTTGAGGATTCCCACTCAGGAATCAGGACTAGTGTTGGTACCAAGGTTCTCAATGGAATTTAGTGGATAGTAATTTAAAATATTTATCATCATAATGATGAAACTTGTCATATATAATGAACTAAGCCTCGGTATAGTTTGAGGATCTCATGTGGATTAAACAAATCATAGAAAATAAAGATGAATAAGTACCCCATTCGGAATCAGATCATGCTTAACTGTTGCTCATTGATGATGACTGTTGCTTAAAGGATCTAAAGTTGGAACCCTATAGATAGTCCATACATGCTCTAAGGATCCACACACATATCATTCATTGAATTATGGGTGCTATCATGGAGCTTTGATGATCTCTTCAACATCATGATGATCACCATGATCTCGTTCCTTTGATCCCTTGAAGGCATCTTGAATCGATCATTTTGGAGAGAGGATTTCTTACTCTAAGATGTGGGAGGAGAGATAAGATCTCAATTACAAATTCAGGAATAGTTATTGGAATGAAGATAATCTTCTCTTTATATAGTGGATTGTATAAAATACCTGTATAGGGTTCCCAACCCTCATATATTTAACATCCACTAAATAAGTAATAAATAAATAATTATGAGGAACTAAACTACATAATAAATATTATTTATCTTTTATCACATACTTGTAATATATAATAAATATATTATGTGATAAACCCGAGTCATTAACCCGAATCATAATTCTCGTTAATATTAAACAAACCTATAATATTATTCCTTTTATTAACTTAAACACTAGTAAATAATTTTAATAAATAAATTCAACCCAATTATTATTTACTTGAATAATATTGAATTTATTTATTAATCAGTTACCAAAAAATTGGACAACTCCTAGACCCTGTGGAGGGTCCCACCATGTTCTATATACTGATTCGGTTGAATAGGAAAGATTCTCAAATGCGCTATTATGTGTGACAATCTTGGACCTTATCTTGATAGTATAGAATAATATCCATAGACCAAGATCAGAGTATAGCAACCCATCAAGGCCCCTAAAGAGACAAGGAGTAGTCAGAGAAATGGAAACCAACCTATGGACACATGTTGTGTAATATAACCTCTTTGTCATTAGATATATCATAAAGCAAGACACACACTTGGGTCATTCTCCTTTATTTCTTTATTGTTTATTGATCTATATATAAGGTTTTACCTTTGAATACCATAGATATGGATTTATAAATGTACTACCATCTTGATCAACTTGAGTTGATATATTACTTCCTTAACTTGGAAGTAAAAAATTCTATCTTGATCAATCAACTAATGTCATACCACCAATGACACGCCCAACACAAGCTACCTCACCACGATTTCATTATCATGGTTTTTTTCTTGTATCAAATTATGTGATCAAATTGAACACAATGATAATGATATCAATTTAAGAGACCAATACACATGAACATATATAGGAACATCCAATGGCACCTAAATCATGCGGTGTTCCTATTAGTTAGTATGTATTCATGATCTCTCCTACCATAGATCACCAAGTGTGAACTTCATGAGAATATGTTTCAAGTTTTATGAGACCCTAGCACCTAATAGTCTAACATCTACTGTGTCTAGTCAGTATTATGTATCTAGACCATAATAAATATATATAATATTAATTTAATAGTATCTCTAATTTTTCATTATATCTTGTGATATATTGTAATCATTTAATACAACAAATAATCTATGGACATTACCATTAAATATTGGACGCAAAAAAATTATACACTATAATGGTAAGTGTACCTCATGAATAGATCACTATACACATGGTGTGATAATCAAAAGTAATAATCAATTTCTGTCTAGGGAACCCACTATTACAATAGTTAGTACCATAGTGATGGAATCTCTACTGGCGTAAGTTCAATCAATCAATCTTGCAGCTCCGGTTCTCAATCAAATTTAAAATATGTTGGGTCACATTCAAGAGGGGAAACCCATACATTGAATTAATGATCCACTCCAGTTCTTGTAAGTAAGTATATCAAAAAACTTCTAATCTTATGAGTTTTATAATACTATAAAAATCCCTCATTACACATATTTATACAAAATTATCTGTATCTTAAATATTTTTATAAGGTCCCTAAGAATCAATGAATTTAGTGTAATGCATAAAAATTTCATGTATTTCATCCATTACCTTATAGTGTCATAAACTCTTGTATAGTTATTGATAATAGTATCTGTTTTCAAAAGGATTAATTTTTTATAATGTCTTCTTGGTATGGGGTCTTAGTGACCCAAGTAGATGAGAATTTAATATTTGATGCTTATTATCCTTATATATTTTCATGTTAATTATGGTTTTTATAGAGAGTTTATATTCTAACTTTCACTAGGGTCTAGGGAGAATGATATCTCATTACTATCTAACAACTTTGGAAAAATCTAGTGTGAAAGTAAATAAAGGACAAGATAACATTTCCTCCCTCATAATCCCCATAAAATTTATCACACAATTATGATATGTCATGGATAGAGAACTATTCAAATAGGGTGCTTGGATATCCCATTCAATAGGTGAACAAACCACTGGCTTATCATAGACTACTTATTTATTCTTCCCTGTAAATGATCATCAAACTGGAGGTTATTGTGATTAAGTGCTCCAAACATCATACAAGACATTCATCTTCTATTCTCATTCATATTGAATATGTGGTAATCTTAATGCAGGTGGATGAAGTTGATAATAAAACTGATGGAATAAGCCTTACTATGCTAATAACCAGTAATACATAGGAAAATATTTCCTCTAATAAACTATTTTATGGAACTAGATGGGGGGTAATGGTTTCTAAATCACCTATACCCATCTCATGTTCTATCTTCTCCTTTATGGAATGGATCCTTGATTATATCATATGAAGGAAACTAATAAAAGTTTGAACCCTGTAGTTTCTACTGAATATCAGGCAGTTAGAAAGTGGGTCAATATCCAAGTACAGGATATCATTATGAATATCCATTTTGGAGAGATAAACATCAAGGTTTAAATCCTTTACCAACTTTATAATAGTTGTTATACAAGAATATTTGTATACTAGCACTTGTATACTCTAATAAAATAAGTTATAACTACTCAACAGTAATTGGAATCCCAATAAAGTAACCTTATATTATTTAATAGTTTTAACCATTTGGTTAAATTCATGAAGTTTTATATGAAATTTTAAACCTCTTTATTTTTAAAAAAACACGCCTTCATGATCAGATCGTCATACAAACAGCAATGCTTCAAGAATATGAATCTTATGTGGAAAAGGTTAAGGCATAACTATTAAAGGTGAATTTTGAGATTTAGGACTTTAAATAAATTATTTAAGTGTTAATTTCTCATTTCATATGAACATATAAATTTCTCAAGGAAGTATCTATCCAATGTGTGAACTGCCAATAGTCCATTAGTGTTTCTCAACAAGCTTTAGCTATCTTACTAAACATATAACAACCCATATTATTAATAAACTTTAAATCATGATTTATTATATAAAGACACACTTAATAAAATCCCAAAATATTTTGAGGAATAGTTTATTTGGGTGATTAAATACATAGAATAATAACATGACACATGGGTACAACATCATTATTTAAAAACTCTAAAATAGACCCTTATATTCCTTGGATCTTCTAAAACTGCATGAGTTAGCTTGGGGACGTACATAAGAAAAGAGTGATCTATAAATACTAATAAGTGAATAATAAAATAATAACATGATGAAAGTAATAGATGTTAGTTAATAGTTGTATCAAGCTGATATAAAATGGGTGATAATCTTAAACATGATCATCAAATCATAATATGAGATGATTACATCAAGGCAACATAGGACTGTGTAAACAACATAAAACTTGAAATCATAAGAATAAGTCAAGGATAAACATAGATAAATCATAACGTAGTGTTATTATGATAATATACTATGACTCATAAATATAATATAATGATATAAAAACATTACCCAAGGCATTGGAGGTCTGTATAATTTTGGTCCCACCCCTCACATTCATAACATGTATATGTGTTAGTGTGTCACATATATCATACAACATAAGAATTCCTTTCATCACTTTTAATCCCATAATTAATGAGTGTGTATTATATAAATATAAGTATCCAATCAATTAAGGATTGGTTCATCTAGGTGAATATCCTTAACTAGAAATGGATATGGGTATTCACTAGATGAATGTTTGGCATGGAAAAAATGTAGGATAATTTTGACAGCATAACGAGTGTACATAACAATATATATAAGGGTTTAATGAGATTGAAATGGGGTCTATAATTATATATAAATAATTGTTATAGTAAAATGGATGTTTAAAAACACATTCCAACATGATAAATTTCAAATCAAATGGCATTATACAAAGAAAGTGCTTCAATAAAGAGGAGGAGAGAATCCCTTTACCATGAGGGGCACTTTTAAAAGCTTTGAATGAGCTTCTTAAGAGATTTTTAAAACCTTGGGAGGTACTTATAAAGGGATAGTGAGAGTAAATTAATTCTTAATGTATTTTTTAGTGAAGATTAATGGGATCTTGTGTGGGTATTTACAGAAAAATAGAGGGGATTCTTTATTAATGCCTAAACATAAGTTTTGGACTCTATATGATAAAATAATAAAAAACACACACCTTACTATGGTTTTTAACAATTTTTTATAACAAATAGAAGTTTATTTAAATATTTTATAATGATAATAACAAAACTCATCTAAATAATACCACTTGCGATGCAGAAGTGAGTCATGTTTGTAAAGAATCAATTTTAAAACCTTAAAATTTAATAAAGGTTTTGGAGGATTCATTAAGGGTTTAAAAAAATTAATGAAATAACTTAAAAATACATTATTTCAAAGGATAAAAATATATTCTATCGTGTATTTAATTTATGGCATTTATTATATCGCTTTTAGGTCATTATGATGTCATAATACAAACCATATATTTATACCGTATTTAATTTTTACCGAAAAATTAGACTGTCTCAAAAAATTATAAAAAAGATTTGATAATTTCAATATTTTTATTTCAAAAATAATATTTATTTTATAAAAATATTTTTCTAAATTTGAGAATTTATTAATTTTAAATAAAATCCCAATATTTGGAAAATACTAGTTTTATGATATTAACCACTTTCACACCTTTATAAAAATTACATTAGACTTAATTAAATTATAATATAATTTATATTTAAATATTTATTATATAATAAGAATATTTTATTTAAATATAATTTATTTAAAAAATTATTGGATTTATTAAAAGACTGTCTAAATTGAAACTATCTATTTCTCAAAAATACAATTTTGATTTCTTAGGGTCAAAATATAATTTTCATAAAACTAATTATATAATAATTAATTAAATAAAAAAGGGATAAATAAAATAATTATTTAATTTAAAAGAAAATTTATAAATTCATAATTCTAGGTTATAGATATATCACCACTTATTACACCAGTGTATGCTCTAAATATAAGGTATCATATGGTGGTGCTTTCTTAGGTTTGTTCGGAAAACATGGTTTGGTATGTGATCTCAAAATGCTTGAAATTATCCAATAAATAGTTTTTCTCAAGATCCAATTGTTGAATATTTTCTTGGTCTTAGTCAAGGGAAATCCCAATCATTCCATCTCCCTCAAAATCACTTATAATTTTGATTTATTGGCTATGATCCTACTGGTTGAGGCCATCGCTTCTTCCATCCATGTCAATTGTACTTTATCATAACCCTTAATATATACTAATCTTAAAGGACATTTTAAAATTTCTATATTATTAATGGTTAAGATTCTTGATGGTCTTTTGAATCTGAAAGGCTATATTTTATAATGGTCTAAAATAACCAAATTAGTGCTTGTGTTTTCTATAACTACATTATTTAATAAGACATTTATTCATTCAAAAATGGAACTTCATTTATAAAAGTTCAGGTTGTTATATTATTCCCAACATCATAAATTTCACCATCGAAATTTAATTTCATACACTATGATAGATGAAGGTACTTCTATTTCATCATCTCTTCTGATTCCCATGTTGCTTCCTCAAGCTTTTGGGTTTCCCATAGTACTTTGACCAGGTGAGTTGCCTTGTTTTGTAGAATATTATCTCTATGATCTAAGTTCTTCACTGACTGCTCCTCATAAAAATATCATTCTTCAGGTGTACCATCTCTGGATTTGTTTCATTTGAGGGGTATGGTATGAACTTTCTAAAGAGGGATACATTGAAAAAATCATGTACGTATGATAGGTTATGTGGTGGTTCTAGTCGATATTCCATAGCTCTGATTCAGTTAAGGATTTTGAAGGGGTTAATGTATCTTAGACTGATCTTCCCCTTCTTCTCCAACCTCATTAATTTCTTACATGGTGAAATAAAAAGGAACACCTAATCTCCAAACTCAAACTATAGGTCTCATCTATGATTATCAATGTATATTTTCTATCAAATTTTAGTATATTTCATATAATTTTGAATGGTTTGAACTTTCTCTATCATATTTTAGATAAGATCAAATACCATAAGTTTTATCTCTCTAATTTCAACCCATCATATTGGAGATTGACACCTATTCCTATACAGAACCTTATAAGGTGCCATATAAATGGTATAATTGAAATATTTGTTACATGAGAACTTTGATAGGGTTACATTCTAATCCCAAAATCCTTATAAAATCATTGAACAAGATCTTCATAATCCCTGTAGAGTTTTAATGGTTCTATAAGATTGATCATCTATTTGAGGGTGATAAACAGTACTAATACTCATTTCTATATCCAATGATTGATAAAGTATTATTTGTAACCTCTAGGTAAACATTGGATCTTGATCAGATATAATGGAGAGTGGAACACCATGTATTCATAACACTTTAATTATATATATCTATGTGATTTGATCAAGAAAGAAAAACTCCTCAATAACAATGAAATGTGCTTACTTTTTAGGGTAATTGACTATCACCCAGATAGCGTTATTACCTTTAGATATTCTATGGAGTCATATGTATAAATCCATGTTTAAGTTTTCCCTTTTAAACATTTTTTTAGTAAATCGTTGCATCATACCCTTAAAATTCTTTCATTCAGCCTTGACTTATTGGAATACCAAAAATCAAGATACAAATTTTGAAATCACCCTCTTCTGGTTATACCACAATAATTTTTACATTAGATCTTTATACATCTCAGTGATTCTTAGATGAATAGAGAAGTGTGAGAAATGTACGTCATCTATAAGTTACCTCATTGGTTTTTCTTTTGATACGGTACATATCCAGGTTCCAAACCCTATAACTCCATGTTTAGAAAATTTGAACTCTTGAATATTCTCAACCTTTTTCAATATCACCTCATCATCTTTCTGGGAATCCTTTATCCTCTCGATAATGGATGGTTAAGTAGTTATTTAGGAATGGTAGGATAAATATCCTTTTATTATTCCCATGTCCATACTTTTCATGTCTAAGAAGATTTGATTCCTTTCAATCCTTATCATGGATTGGTTTGTAAGATCCATTATACTCAGAGCATCATCCAATTTTTTCACCTTCTTAGGATGGTAATGTATTGAACAATAATAATCCTTGATCAGATCTAACCACCCTTATTGATTAATATTGATCTCTTTTTGTTTGAATATATACTTGAGGATTTAATGATCAATATATATGTCACACTACTACTCATAGAGATAATTTCTCCAAATATTCAATGTGAAGATCACCGAAAACAATTCCTAGACCATGTGTTGGGTAGTTTTGATCATGGATATTTAATTTTTGAGAGTTATAGGCTATCACTTGGTCATCTTTCATGGGTACACAACCTAATCCCTTTTTGGGTGCATCTCTATAGATCACAAATACTTCACCACTAGTGTGTAATGTGATCATAGTTGTAGTGATTAGACTCTTATTTAAATATTTATATCTCTCTTATAATTCATCATTCAATACAAACACCACCCCCTTACAATTTATATTGGTAAGTGGGATTTAAAATCATCAGAAGTTTCTCATTAATCATAGATATTAACCAACTAATCTAAGGAAACTATGGATCTCCATCATAAATGTTAGTATGGGTCATCCTTAAATTTCCTATGTTTTTAAAGATCCACATATATCCCTTTTTGGTGATAACATTCCCTAGGAATTTTATTTTATCCATCAAAAACATTAATTTACTATACTTCACATGTAACTTTACCTTTCACAAGGCCTTCAGTACTGTGTTCAAATGCTTATCATGTTCCTCCTTAATTTTGGAGTAGATAATATTATCATCTATAAATACTACCACAAATTTATCAATGTAACCCCTAATGAATATATTTATTAATTCCAGGAAGATATATTTAGAATTAGTGATTCTAAATGGAATCACTTTAAACTCATAGTCCCCATAACTTGTATGGAAAGAATCCTTGGGTATATCCTACTTCTTAACCATTACTTGATAATATCCTAACCAAATATCTATATTATATAATTATTGGGATATACATAGCTAATTGAACAAGTAATTAATCTATGGAAGAAGATAATTTTTATTTATAATTATCTTGTAAATATCATGATAATAAATGAAGAGGCACATTGACCCATCCTTTTCCTTGATGAAGAGGACCATTACACTCTATGGTGAAGCACTTGGTCATATAAACCCTTTTTCTATATTTTAATATAGTTTCTTCTTTATATCTTCAATTTCAATAGTTTTCATTTTATATAGAGTCCTAGAAATTGGAAAATATATGTATATAATCTTGATTGAGAACTCAACCTCACGGCATAGAGGAAGACCATAAAATTCTTTGGTAAACACATCAGTATATTCCCATACAATTGGAATGTTATAAAGGATGGTATTTTATTAATTCTTAATCATTTGAGATCAATATTATTCCACTTAATTCAATAATTTCCATTATTGGGTTGATGATAGAATAGTATACTCATAATCCTCCTTTCACTTGTATAGAATCAGAGTGTGATTCATGATATGGAGGGTGATTTATTTCTCTCATCAATTTACGTTGGATATATATAAGGAAGTAAATCCATACCTATAATTACATCAAGTTCTAGTTAAATGAGTATTATAAGGTTTTCTAAGAAACTCATTCCACAAATATAGACAGGGGAGAAGTTATATATTGGGATACAATAATTTACCCATTTTACATTTTCACTGAGAGATTCACTTTCATGTATTGAGGTGGTGTTTAAATAGTTCTACTAAACTTGTGTGATATTGAGTAATGTTTATAAACAAAATCAAATAGTATATTCAATATTCTTAAATGAATAACTATAATACTTATCACCACATTTTTGTTAGGATCCACCTCAGTAGTTGTGATGGTATAATATCACCCTTTCTCTCTATGCCTTATAGGTTCTTAGCATCGATTATCATTGATAACCCTTAACTTAGTGCATTGATTCACATAGTTCCCTTGTTCCTTGGACTTGAAAAATTGGACAGTAGGTTGAGGGTTGACCATATAATTCCTTTATTCCATCATATTGGTGGGTTTCTCCCATTGGAATTCTTTATCTATGTTCCCTTCATTCATACACCCAAATTATTTCCTTATCCCCTTTATTAAATTTATAGTATACTTCTTCCCACACTTTTTAAAAGTGGGGGCTTATACTTTCTTTCCTCCCTGATATTTCTCCATCATACCACCAGAATTTAAATCCATTTTCTATTCCTTATATTATAAAACATGATACTCATGAGATTCACCAATATCCATTTCAAAATTGAGGGAATATTAGACAATTTCATCATAGCTTTCAAAGTCTTGAATCACCAAATATTTTTGTAGAATCATCTTTAACTCTCCAAAAAAGTAAACATTAATTTTTGGAATCAAGGAAATATCTAGAGGTGTGAAAGTATTGTGAAGTTATCCTCATACTCCCTGATGGATTCATAATCCTTCTACTTGAGTCTAAGTAAATCCCTATCTATTTTATGTTGTATAATGTAAGGAAAATACTTGTCATAAAACATTTTCTAGGATTCTTTCCACTCTATTTATTTGATATCCTACATGGACTTTGTATTTATGATTACAATACCCCATTGATCATGTTATACCTCCATACAATAAATTTTCATTATGAACTTCTCTTGATTAGAGCATTAAATGATGGAGAATATCTTTTACATTGAGTTGATCCTTTTTTTATTAAAAAACTAGAAGATCCACTGAAATTTAGAGTCTTTTTTCACATAACTGTCTCAAATGCAACTTTCTATTTCTTAGGATGATGTGGTTTTTCACCCTAATTAAAGTTTTTATTCATATTTGAGTTAATTGAGTAAGTATTTTCATGAAGTTCTTGAATAATTATCTCATTAGGTTGGGCATCTCATTTGGGAATTTCTCATCACATTGGTTTTTGACACAATTACTCCTATTTCAATCCATTGACTAGAAATAATGGTAAAATTAGGTATGATGATTTCTAAATTATTGAACATATAAAAGGATATATATAAAATTTTAAGGGATAAATCATAAATTAAATACATTTCCTTAACCTATGAATTCATAGGACTCAATATAAGCTATTCATGTTCAATTTTCTAACAAAAAATTTTATGGTAACTTTTGTTCCCTTCATAATAGTTTGTAAAGATCTTGTGAATTTACCAAATCATATCCCCCAAGAGTATTAAATTTGGTGTATAGAAAGGCTTATTTATTATGCACCAGGTTAAAATTGAGTCAATTCCCAATATGCCCTTTTGGGGTTATTTCCCCTAAGTAAAACTATTCTATATCTATATAAACTTGTAGTATCAAGATAGGATTTTTGTTGCTTGGAAACCACTTCCTCTATAATTTAACAAAATATGGGGATGTTTCCCTATGTTTAGTCTTATTCATAAGGCTTTAACTAAATTTTTATATTCCTAATCCCCAAAAATATCTAGACCTTTCTCTGATACCAACTATGACAACCCACATATTTAACACACCTTAATTAATGATTTATTGCATAAAGATATACTTAATAAAATCCCAAAATATTGTGAGGCCTAGTGTCTTTGGTTAATTTTATATATATATATATATATATCATTATAACTTGAAACATGGGTACAAAATCTTTATTTAAAAACTCTAAAACATGCCCTTATATTCCATGGATCTTCTACAACTACCCAGGATAACCTAGGGACATACATAAGAAAGGGGTAAGCTATAAATCCCAGTAAGGTAATAATCAAAGTATAACATAATGAAAGTAATAAATTTTATTCTATAGGAATATCAAGGTGACATAAAGGTGGTTATAATCATAAACATGAAAATTGAATCATGATATAAGATGATAACATCAAGGAAACATATGAATGTGGAAATAACATGAAACATGACATCATAAGAATAATTCAAGGATAACTACCATGACATAATAACATAGTGTTATTTGGATAACCTATAGTTCACTATAAATGGAATCTCATGAGATAAAAACAATACCCAATTAATTGTAGGGATATATAATTTTGGGCCCACCCATCATATTCATAACATGTATATGTGTTAGCATTTAACATATATCATAAAACATAAGAACATATTTAATTAAATTTACTCCCATGATTAAGGATTTTGGGTTAAATACCTGGATTTCCCCAATAAATTAAGGATAAGATCATCTAGTTTAATACCCTTGAGTGGAAATGGGGATGGTTATTCACTACACAAATGTTTGGCATTGAAAATTTGTAGGGTAATTTCAATAGCATAACGAGTGTACATAATGATTCCTAGAAGGGTTTAATGAGAGATAAATTTGGTATATAATTAATTTTAAATCATAAGGATAGTAAAATTGATGTTTAAAAAAAATTACAACCTGAAAAAAAATAAAATCAAATGGAATATTACAAAGAAAGTGCTTGAATAAAGAGGATGAGAGAATTCCCTTACCTTGAAAGGGTGCTTCTAAAATCTTGGGAGGAGATTATTAAGATCTTGGAAAAAACTTGGGATAGATTTATAGTAGGGGTGAAGGAAAATTCATGATCAATAGGTTTTTCTTTAATAGGAGTGGGGATTTAGGTAGGTATTTATAGAAAAAGTGAGAGAAATTATTTATTAATTTCTAAGTATAGGTTTTAGACTCTATATGATAAAATAATAAAAACCCAAAACCTTATCATGGTTTCTTCCAAAGATTATTTTTTTCAATATTTTATAAGGCTAAGAACCGAAATCATTAAAATAATACCACTAGTTATGTTGAAGTGAGTAATTTTTATAAAGAATTAATCTTATAACCCAAAAATATAATATAGGTTTTAAGAGATTAATTAAGGGTTTATAAAAGTAATAAAATAACTTAGAAAATAAATTATTTTAAAGGAGAAATATATATTTGTTCATAGATGTCTTTACAGTATTTCTTACATAAATTTTGTGCCCTTATGATGTCATAATGAAGACCATATATTTATACTGTATTTAATTTTGACCCAAAAAAATTTATTGTCTTGATAAATTATGAAAAAATGACCATTAGATATTTTCAACATGATGATTTAAAAAATAATATTTATTTTATCAAAGTAATATTTTAAATATTTTAATTTTTCACTTTCAAATAGAAATATCTATTTACTGGAAAATAATATTTTTTACAATATTTACTCGTTTCTAACCTTTATAAAACTTATATTGGACTTCATTAAATTATATTATCACTTATATTTAAATAATTATTATCTAATAAGAATATTTTATTAAAATAATATTTATTTCAAAAATTCCTATATTTATCAAAAGTGTCATAATTAGAACTATATTTCCCAAAAATACAATTTTGATTTCTTGGTGTCAAAATATAATTTTTATCAAAATAATTATATAATCATTGATAAAATGATTAAAAAGGGATAAATATAATAATTATTTCATTTAAAATAAAATATAAAAAGTAATAATTCTAGGGTCTAGATACATATCCCCTTATTACACTAGTGTATTCCCTAAGGGTATGGTTTTTTATGGTGTTCCTTTCTTGGGGTGGTTTGGAAAACAGGGGTTGATTCGTGATCTTAATAATCTTGAACTTTTCTTGTAAACCATTTTTCTCAAGCTTCAGTTGTTAAATCCCATAATGTTCATGGTCAAGGTAAAATCTCAGTGATTTCATCTCCCTCAAAATCTCTAATAAATGGGATTCATTAAGTATGATCCTACTATTTGAGTCTATCACCTCTTCCATATATGTTAATTGGACTTTATCAAAATCCTTAATAAATACTAATCTAATTGGTCACTATACAATGACTATATTATCAATGGTTAAGAATATAAATAGTTTTTTTAAATCTTATATTCTATATTTTTTAATAGTCCAAAATAACCAAAGTAGTGTATGTGTTTTATATAACTACATTACTTAATAAAGAATTTATTCATTCAAAAAATGGAATTTAATTTATAAAATTTTGGTTTGTTACAAAACACATCTCATTTGGGCTCATTGTAGCTATTTTCATTTGTTTTTTTATGAAGGGTAGAGAGAGTCCCTTCCATGTATGTTCTTTCAATATCTTTTTTGAAATAAATGAATTAAATTAAATTTTTTCTTCAATCATTTTTCAATTATATGATTTTTATTTCACTTTGAATATCATTTTATAATAACCTAATAAATTATAAACAATAATATTAGAATAAATTGAATCTACTTAAATACAGAATGTGAATGAAAAAAGTAAATCATGATTCCCAAACACTTGAGTAAAAATTATTTCCTCCTTGCTATGGATCACTAATGATTATAGGCACAAATATCATCACCAAAACACAATATTTTTTCATTTAGATGAATTGTTTTCTATTGGGATTGGATCACGTGTGGATATATCCATAAATACCATCACCATATGAGTAGAGTTGGTCCATTTGGATGAATAAATGTGATAACTCAATGGGATGAGGATCATAAAGGGGGATTTGGAATGAGGATTCCAATGTTAAAAATGGTTTGAATACCCTAAAGTGATGTCTTTACACATTTCATGGGGATCCCCTATAACGATATATCAGGGATGTGTGGAATAAATAAATTCTATAATTTTTTATCTATCCTAAGGGACTTAGTGAGCATATATAAGCCTCTATTGGGGTCACATCATGGACCCTACAATATTTATATCTTTTATTTTATCACCCTAAATTCTTATTAAGCCTCATATGTGGAAATATTAGTAGGAAGTAACTCAAATTTTCCTTAGGATAAACTATATGGGTTTTCAAACTAATAAGTTTTATTCCATTTTAATTTAAAATTCCCATTTTTTATAAATAATGTAAATTGTGTGTTCAATGAGAGGATATTATGAATTTTTACCTAAGTCACCTATTATGGGTTTTCAACCTGAAAATTTCTAAGTCTCTTTCCTTTTATATTTTTAGATTATAGAAGGTGGGCCAATGTAGCTGATGTTTAAGTTCATACAGCTTTGACCACATATTACTACAATTAAATACATGTAGCTTTCAAAAAAATGTGAGGTGATATGTATAGAAATATGGTTTAAGTGTAAACAGTGTGGATAAGGTTCTAATGAAATCCCATATCAAGATAAGTTAACATTGTTTAAGTTTTTAATACCTAGATCAAAAGTTACTGGGGTTTTATATTGAAGAAATTTGACCATATATTGAAGTATTTTAAGTTCAAATAACTTTTACCAAACACTTTGGATAGTCCATATAGAAAGGTAAAGGTAAAATTCAATGTGAATGAGGGGTCCACCACTAAAATATACTATACCAAAGAAAAGACTCATTCATTTTATTATCATAAATCTCAAACCATTATGTCATGTGGTTAATGATTATGTGATGAGCACCATTTAATGGTCAAAGGGTGAGATGTAAAATATTGGTTTTAAATGTGAGTATAATGCACAGGTCTATAACATTGAGGGTAGATAATACACATGAATAGTTATATTACGTGTTTTGTAAATCATAACTCAACAAATTTAAATCAAGTATGATGATATGGAACTTGTATGAAGGGGATGAATATGGACCATATTTGAAAGATGAATTCTAATTAAATGGTGTATGGGAATATAGATATTAAAGGATCTTACCCATAGGATGCAGATGCCTCTGGTTAATAGGCTATATCAAGGGAAAATATGTAGATCCATTTCAGGGGAGTGTATACATAGTTAAGAAGAAGTTTCCATTGGAGTCAAATCTGTTCATTACCGATATCTAGGATGATATATGAGGACTCAAGAACTCATGAAATGAATTATATTTATAGAATAAAGAGAGTATTTAATAAGGTTTCTAAAACTCTAATTCTTATTCCAATATTTATAGAAAACATGATTAGGTCAGAGAGATATGATATGTCACTACTTTAAATTTTTCCTAACCTAGTGGGTCTATAGAGCATGATTTGACTTTTTCTAAGATAGTATGATGGGAACTAAAATATTTTTATGTATTCTATTTATGCTTTAATTTTCACATAATCCTTAAAAGTGGGTGGCTTATCAAGAAAGTACTTGAATTTTACTCAGGCTTCTCTTTACAAGTTTTTATTCTGATAAGTTTTATGTATTTTTTACCTAGAGCTTAAGTACTTGAGGTATGGACCAATGAGGGATATATTTCAAGGTTATATAGGTTTTAACCATAAGTTTTGAGTTTAATTTTGTACATATTTTACCAACAAGTGTTTATTTTATGGTTATACATCAATATCCAGCAAAGGAGTAAGTTTATACAGCATGAATAAGGTAAAATCCAAAGTCAATGGGGGTCCAATGATAGTAAAAACTTTCTCAGAGATGGTGAAAACAATTTAGGTCTTAATTCTTAGAACAATTAAGGTTGGACTTTGAGGTTATATAGATTTGACCAATAATTGTTTAGTTTAAGGTCATACATATTTGACCAATAAGTGTTGAATTTATGTTTGTATATATCTGACCAATAAGCGATATAGTTAATATAAAAAGAGAAAGGTAAAACCTGATGTTAATGGGGTCCCAATGATATTACAAACTATCTCTGAGAAGGTGCACACAGTTTTGGATCTTGATTCTTGGACCAAAAGTGTTAGGCAGTCTATATAGTGATAAGTTAAAGTTGACACGACATGAATGGAAAACACAATGCCACTATAGACCATCTCAAATGTGCACACATAGATTATGTTCATGTTGCATAGACTTTGAGGAGGGTAAAAGTGACAATACAAATGGGGTGAAAATAATAAGAATATATGTGATTACCATAACCTATAATCCTAGAATCTAATGTGAATAAACACATTCTTTACGTACAAGCTCTGAAATAAATAGAGTGGACAAATTTTAACCATCAATAATTAAAATATCACTAATAAATATTGAGTCACTTACATTCAAATGAACTTTTAGGTTTATAGTTTTAAATAGTTCTAAAAAAGTTAACTAACAAATTTCATGCATATCTCATCAAATAAACTATTTTTTACACTATATAAGAAACTAATTAATTCATAATAAGTCTTCAACATCTACCACAAAATTATCCACAAAATCTAATTTGTTAGACAATCATGTGTAATTAATTTCTTAATAACCTAGGGAAATGGAAACATATAAAGAGTGATTTAAAATACTCAACAAGGGTAAACATAAGTGATGGAAATAAAATATCATAACTGAGTATAAAATGAGCTTAAATAATATGGTAGGAATATATAACCAAAAATAATACCACAATAGAGTGAAACTAAAAGAATAATATATTAATGGATAATAATAGAAATTAAAATACCACATAGATAATAATAACTATTTATTTAGTGATGAAATGCATAATTTCATAGAGTTAATTATATTCCCTAATCCAAGACATCATAATCTTATATATCATGATATTTCCTTTAATGCATTTTATGTAGGAAATATTTTGTTCTAGACTGTAATACACCAAAATAACCCAAGATAGTTAGTCTCATGAGACCTATCGATGCATTATGGAACGATTGCGGGTCCCGCCTATCACATATTCAATACATTCTATTCATTATATGAATGAATGAAAAATATATACAATATATAACCAATATTATATAATAATTAATAAACATTTGTATTTGAATAATAAGTATGTGCAATTTCAATATTTTCCCAATCAATAAATAGAATAGATTTATATGTAGGAATCCCTAAAACTAACATAATATAGATCAATGGGTATATAGTTATGTTAATAATTTCTATAACCAATAAATATATGTTATCTAGGGGAATATTCTTAAATCAAAGGAAGAAAATATAAAGTGTTCATAAAGGAAAGGAATTAGAAGAAAAATTATGTCAATAAAAGAGGGTGGTTTGGAAATAAAAAGGAAGTGATGGATTTTTGTGAGTTTAATCCACAAAAATAATATAGTATTATAGGATTTAAGCAATTTATTAGGTATAATAAAGCAAAATTATAAAAATAGAGTTCAATAAGAATGTTTGCAACTCAATGGAAGAAAATTGAGTGAGCATAAATCCTTATGATATCAGAAACACTCGAATGAAAACCCATTGAATAATATGATTTCAATTAAATATTAAATATCATGAATAATTAGAGGATCATTATAAAAAATATAAAATGGTGATTAGATACACCATTAAAAAAAACATGGGGTATAATAAGAGATATGGCTCAAGAAATTAAATTTTAGACAAGAAACCTATACCTTAATTCCTACATACCACAAAATTGATTTAATCTAATTTGTAAAAAAAATATCTTAATAACATATTTAATAAAATTATTAATATATATAACATTTTATAAATTAATTTTCAATTATTCTCTATGTCTATATTAGTTATTTATTATGTGTTTTTAATATCGATTGTGAGTTTTTTTCGTTGTTTTGAACTAGTTTCATAATAGCGGTGTTGTTCTTTATTATTCTCCAAAATATCATCATACCAATATTATTTAAGGTACTAAAATAGAAAACTTATATTGATTTTTATATCTTTTATCAAATTAAATTAGAGTTTTAGCTATGTTTCATGAAAATGGAATCAGTGTCAGGTTATTTTGGTAATTTTAGAACACTAAGATGGAATTTGAATAATAAGTTAAATAAAAAATATAGCCTTTATATAATAATAAAAAAATTGTTAATTTTTAATAATATTATTATTTAAGTTCCCATAGTCATCCATGTTAATGATTTATATAGTTTTTCAAGTAGTTGGTAAGACTGACCCAAACATGAACATATAATAATTTGATGTGTGAGTATGGTTAAGAAATTGTTTATTTTGAAATAATAAAATTTTAATATAATAATAATTATATTTTTTATATTTTTTAAGTTTTTTAATAATATTTTAAGTGGTTTGGATAAATAATAAAAATAAATATGAAAAATGTTACTTCGTGGAGGCGGTAGTCCACACAACGCATGGTAAATGTTTCCATTTCTCAAAAAATGAGAGGAAATTAAGGTGAATTATAATTTGCCTCATAATATTCATAATTATATTATATATTTCAATTTTATTTTTAAATTCCATCCTTATAACCAGAAAATAGAGGCAGTGGGGGAAATGATGATGTCACTTTGTGGTGGTGGTAGTCCGCACAACTCACGATCGACGTTCTTTTGTTGTTCTCAGTAGATGGAAAGGAATAAATAATAGTTTTCAAATTAATATGATAAAACTTAATTATAATAATAATAATAAGGTTACTATATAAGGATAGTTTTAAAATGGAAATAATACAAATAAAGAGATAAGTATTATGTAATACTCAATTTGTGACATTGAACCTTCTCTTGAAAGAATGTTTGAAATAGAGGGGTTAGGATAACTAATTGAGATAAGCGGCCAATGAAATTGAGAGAGTTTTATAGGAGGATAAAAATTTCAAAGTTTTATTAATAAATTATAAGTAATGGGTATATCTTTAATGGGTGGAATTTTCCCCTTTATAAGTAACAAAAAGGGCACTTTTGTGAACACACATTATTTTTCAATAATGGAATGACACTATTAAAGGATAAATGGTACAAAAAGTGAGAAATAATGGATTTAGGGGTGATATTAGGTTGATAAAGCCTCAAAAAATATTTATATGATTTTTTTTAACAATAAGAAATTCATTTGTTGTTATATTTTTACTTTTACCTTTTTTGTTTTTACTAAGCTTACTAGCTTTTACCGAAGTAACTTATTTTTTACTAAACGTATAAAATAACCCCTATTAAAAAATTTGTGTGTTATGAATATAAATTTAATCTAAATTTAACATAATTAAATTTATAATTAATATAAAATTAAATTTTAATTTAAAACATATTATATAGATAAAAAATATAGAAAAATGTTATTTTCACCATTAAGCTTTTTTAATCTTATTTAGTATTGATTACCAATTTCATGAGTGATATATTATTAAAAAATAGGATTAAAAATTATATTAAAGTCACTTTTGATAATATATTAATTTATTTGATTTGATAAAAATTATACAATATTAATAAACAAATTCTTTGAAAATAATAGTTCACCATTATCCTGGTTATCAACATTAATCTTAGCAATCATACTTTTATAACAAAAAATTGAAATTGAACATATTACATAATATGAAAATTTTGATCTAAAATATCAAATACATTTTTATTATTTAATATATATAATTTATGAAAACAAATTTTTTAATATAAGCAAATAAATCAAGTTTTAAAGTATAATGTTACATATGTTTTCAAAACGATGTACATGGGTTTTCTAAGAACAACATAGTAAGTTTAAATGATTTATTTTTATCATTAATGTATATATATATATATATATTATATATTTAAATGTTTAAAAACGTTTAATACATTCTTGTATTATGATAATTTTATTAAAGTGACAGTTTTAAAAATATCGGTATTTTTTCATTATTCACTGAAAAATCAATTATTTAAGAAAAATATCAAAAATAAACCCTAAGATAATTCTGATATGATGAATTCAAAAATGAAGTTCATTTTATAAAATTAAAATTCTAAAATTTATAAATTTATCTTTTAAACAAAAGTACTATATTTAAGTTAAAACTAATATTATTGAAATAATAATAATAATCTCTTTAAAATTTTATGTTCTTAATCTTATTTCACATTAATTTCTATCTAAATATATATATATTTATTTCCTAATCATTTAATTTTATTAATATATTGATATTAAAATATTTATTTGATTTTTATCATATTATTATTTAATAATAACATTTAGCATATAAAAAATATTTTTATATTAAACATTTTAATTAAATGTTATATTTGGGTTTAGTTATTTAATATTTATAAAAAAATATTTAAAAATATTTATAACCATAAATAACATCATTATACCTATTTTAAGCATGTACATCCAACAACCATATTTTCTACTACCATATTTACAATGACCATGTTTGTAATGGAAAGATTTCAATATGATATATTGCCTTACTATACTTATTCATTATAATCACGATTCTTAAGTCACAGTTTTCATTTCCATACTTTTAATTTTAGATATCACAATATGATTTTTCAATTCATGATGTTCTTCCTCAGTATATGTTTTCATTTTATATTGGTAATCCTCAAGTTTGAATATGATCAAGGGGATTTCCTAGTCATAAAGATTTTATTATTTTCTATTTATTACCCCTATTAATTTAGGCACTTTTAATGGATGTGTTTTTTAGGGTGAGTAATAAATTGTGATTTTTAATACTTAGTTTCATGTTCTTTTTTTTGTAATGTTTCATTTCAATAAAATGTATCAGAATTTTTTATAGCTCAATGATGCGTGTAACAGAAGATACCACAACATTAATGTATTAGAACTTAAAGGGTGTTAGATTCTCCACCCCCCCTAAATATATTGTGTTAGATGCAAAACTATGTATGGTGTTGGATTTATTTTTAAAAATATTTGCATATAGTATGAATAGAATATTAGAATGGTAATGATCATTTATAGCATAAGGGGTATATTTAAGACATTCAACTATTTCCCAGTCGAGGAAGATGATGTGAAGATACATTCCTAGAAGTTATCAATTTTTTATTTAGAAATTATGATCAGGATTTATGCTCAAACTAGAATTATATGGTTGAATGTCTATAAATTTTCTTAAAATACTGAGTTGAGGTAAATAGGTTTTGAATTTAATCACTCAATCCATAGTGAGTTATCATTTCTGACTTTGGTAAAGATGGGAAAAGCACTTATGTGATATTTGGATGTTAAAGGGGGATGAATGTAAGAAAATGATTCCATAGTGTAATTATTCTCACCAAGAGGAAATTTCAAATGCTATTGTGATTTATGGAATACATGGACTTAACCCTCATATTTATAGGTTGGTCTCATCTAGTTTTTTGGAATAAAGAAGAGTGAATCAAAGAAATGAAGCATAGATTATGAATTTAGAATCATAAAAGTAGAACTTAAAGTTTCGTAGTTATCTAATGTTTTACAAATTTGGGTTCATGAAAAGATGATAAGAAATGATTTGATTTCTCAGAAAAGTTTCATAATATTTCTAGATAAAAGGAATAAGTCTTGTGTAAAATTATAGGTTTTATGAACTTGTTGACTCCAAGAACTATCATAGAAATGTAGAAATGGAAATTTTTTTGAGTAATTTAAAAATTTCCATGAATATTGTTTGTAGTTTTGAAAAGTTTCAAGAAATTGAATATTCAAGGTTTCCACATTTAAATAAGATTAAGTAAATTTCTTCATTAAGGTTATAAAGTTTATTGAAGTTTATAGTTTCATGAAACATGTAGAGTTATGAAAACCCACAAAATATAGATGGGAGTTGAGTGATGGAAGAGGGTTTCACAGTAATGGTGGTTTCAAATTATAAATGCTCTACAAAATAGTAAATTTTAACAAACCCATAAAATTAATATGGGATTTTTTTAATAGTAGTTAGTTGTTAAATAAAGATGAAATCAAATAGTTGATGTTCAGTGAACCCAAAAAGTTGTGCACAAGTTCAGTGACATGAAAGGTAGTTGTGTGAAGGGTTGATCATGTAAATAAATAGGTAGCTACCCCCATTATTTCAAAAGATATAGAAATATAATGAGATATAGTGATACTTGTTGAAGATAAGAAGTCTCTAATTAATGAAATAGTTTCATGATTAAGTAATGAAAACATAAGTTATATGAGGAAAGGACCCATGTTAGTTTGACCTGATAAGTTTTGTGAATGTATTCACATGGAAATCGATTGTGTGAAATAACTTCTTTAAAAAATTAGTAATATTAACATCAATTGCATGAAGAAAGAAAATATGTCTATAAAAATAATGGAAATTTTTGAAATATTTAAAGTCTCATGAAATTTGGGAGTTTTGATACATAGAGAAATTTGTGTGAAGGTGTGGAGTTTCATGACACAAAAAAGGTTACAAAAAAACCGAAGGATTTTAATGAAAGTGTATAGTTTCATAAAACACAAAAATTTTCATGAAAACTGAGGATTTTTATAAAAGTGAAAGAGTTACATGAACAATGGTTATTGAACATCTTTTTCAACTGAACAGTGCATTCAAGAGGCATCCAATCAGGAATATGATGAAAATGAAGGCTCATACTAATCAGGGATAAGGCCTTATGATTCCAATCAATATTTGAAGACCTAAAAGTTTATAAACTATGGAAGTTCCTTCATTAACATAGTGCGTAGAGGTGGGGAAGAGGCGGTGTGTATTGGGTGAGGAGTTTCAAACCCCTAAATCTTGTAAAGTAAGTGAACCTATAATAGAGTGACCATTACTAAATAATTTTTATCTATCAAACTAGTGAAGCTCAATGGATTTTTTTATTACCAACACATTGTAGGTGCATGCTTCTTGGACTAACCCCTTATGGTGAATCAAGTAAAAATATCTATGTCCCATGGATGTTTTACATTCTTGTATATTTTTTAATCAATCCATGAGATTGATAGGTTGGATTAATCAAGTGATAGGCTGAACATCGCTCCTACTAATATGGGAACAATATCCTGAAATAAAGTTAATCAAACTATGAAGAAAATATTAAATTTATCCATCACCCTGATTCACCCCCCCCCCCCTCAAGGTGAATCTAGTTCCAATAAGTGGTATTAGAGAATAATGGTTCAGTATCAGTTTTTAGCCTCATAATTATTGTTTGGATTTGAGCACATGGATTATATGATGAAGCCTCTATTTTTTAATGGAACTTAATTTTATGGATGGTCAAAAAAAAATATTGACGTTCCTTCAAGCTTGTGGTGAAGTGGTTCTGAAGTATATCTAAATAGATTCTGACATGATAAATCATAGTTAACGAATAGGAAATGTATATATATAAAATATCTTGAATATATTTTTGTCCAATGAATTTTATAAGAAAACCATTCATTATGATACTACTTTTAAAATATGGAAGAATCAATAAACTATTTATATAAAAATGAAAGGGGAAAAGAATTTTGTGAATTCCACCTCAAAATAATATTGTAAAAGAGTCCAATGAGAGTGCCTTATTACAGAAGGAAAGAAAAATAAGAAGAATAAAAATAATAATAAGATGACTCTTGGGATATTAGATATATAAATTGAGGTTAATTAATCTAATTCACTTATTTCATTTGATTATAACCAAATTGCAGAATTTTCTTGTAAATCTAGAAGTGTATATTTCTCCCTTGAAAAGATAGAATCAGAGGGTGCAGTTTACTTATAATTAGAACTAGAATATGCTCTTAAATAACTATACATTCAAATAGTCAAAAATAAAAAGGTTTATGGGAAGTTAAAAGAATCAACTTAATATGTGGATTATCTTGAAGTAGATATGGAAAAACTTTAGAAATAAATAATTGATAAATCTGTCTGTTAAGTGAACTCTAAAGAAGTAGTAAATCTCCTGAATAATAATAAAGTTCAAGTAAAGGTTACTAAAATATTGAAATGTTATACTAATTAATAAGATAAATATATTGATTCATTTGTGGATAAATTTATTGAATGGTTAAAATTTAATGATCCATTTAAAGATTTTAATTTTGAGAATAAAAGATTTTAAGGATTTGGTAGTGAATATGAACTACTCGTGTATGACAAAAAAATCTGACAAGGAATAAGTGTCTATGATTTATGGTCATCAATTCAGAGTGAGTTTGTCCCATGATCAAGAAGATATCTAATCCTTACAATATAATTTGTATTAGTGGTACATCATATTAAAAGTGGACTATGAAATCATTGAAGATTTTTTTTATAGATAAAAAGAGGCTAAAAATAGATAAGGTGAACCTAAATGTTGACATATATAATATGGGTTCCAAGATGAAAGAACAAAGTGATCTTCTTGAATATATTTATAAAAATATCATAAATCTATTGGTCATGGAGAAGGAGGTGAAAGAAAACTTCCTCTCTCTATATCTCAATACACGGTTAAATGAGAGAATAAAATATAAGAATTATTTCATATCATGATTAAAGAAGATTGAATCTCGTCTAAAGGAGAAAATTAGAAGATCAAGAAGATTGAGTCAATTTTTTGTCTAAGGGAACGGTAAAGTTGGAGTTTCCCTCCAAAGACTCATATATGAGTGTAGTATAAAATGATCCAAATATGAAATTTGAAAATAAAATGAATAATATTGTTGAATCATGGAATAAGGTAACTATTAAGTTCTAATACTATAGAAGAATGGGACACACTATGAGTATATGTCAAGAAGCCATAAGGCTTGACAATGGAATAAGAATAGATACATCAACTTCTAAACTGAGACAAGATGATACAAAGAATGTTTTCAGTGGTAGATAGTTTATTGTTTCTCACCTTGGTCATATAGAATAGAAATATATCCATAATAATACATGGAAGTAAAAAATTTCCACAAGGAGGTCCTCGATTATAGTGGAATATAAGGAAAGAACCTACAATGGAAAAGTAATTATTAAGATAGAAAACATATACACTATACTAAAGGAAAAACATGAAGTTAAATGCCTACTATACAAATCACATATCATGTTTAACTCATAAAACCACTCTTGAAGATAAAGGGAAAAAATATAGAGAATGAAGGGGGTTAATTCTAGTTGTGAGCAAGAAGGTTGTGCGCATAAAGAAACACTCACATAAAATGAAAAAGGACAAAGTGTCATACATTTCTGTTAAAGAGAAACAAGAATAATGGATTCATGGTAAACTTTTAATCAATATCTCAGGATAAAAAATAAATTATTGTATAACATATATCTGATAAATGAAGAATAAAGATCATATGACCAATGGTAAGATTCCTTCTCTGAGGAATAATCATGTATAATGGTGCACATGTGGTGTGTCAAAGAAATAAATCTATATGAGTATATTTGAATCCAAAACTATAAAAAGTTGCATGTCATAAGTACTTATATATTGAAAGAAGACTGAGTATGTGGGTAAATAATGATTAATTATATGGCCAAAATAGTTTTAGTTGGCTAGGATGTTGAAAAAAGCTTAAGAGAATAATATTTGGAAAGAAAATATCAAAGGGTTGGTCTATTGGGATCAACCACAATCCTATTTTTGAGGATTCCAAAGGTACCTCTCCCCCTAGGAATTTAATTTTTTTCTAATATATGTTAAAAGTGGTATTGTATTAAGGGTGAGTTACGATTCATGGGGTGTGTATGTGTTGAAAGGGTATAGGTGTTTAGGATAAATAAGGATACATGTGACAAAAATAATAAAAATTATTGAAATTTACATATGGTATCAAATTCAAAAAGTGGAGTTAAACAACCACTCAATTTTTCAAATCATTATCTGAATGTTGCATGTTATGGAAATGGAAAATCATACGATGAAGAAACTAATGTGAAACTGAAGATCTATCCAATCTATATTTTAATGGTCTAGTGCTTCCAAGTTACATTTAATATTTAACCACTAGTATAAGACCTCAGTTCAAGTGGTATTTTACCACCAAGAAAGGATATATTGGTATAGAATAAGCAACACTCATGTATTTCATTTTTATCTATTTTATTCTGACAAAGTGGTATTGACTAACTATTTTTAGGATACTAAGAAGATACTGGAAAATCAATAGTGTTCCAATCAAGTGGTATCCCTATTCTAAAGTAGAATTAAACATTTAGAAGTAGCTTAATTAGTGGTATTAATAAGCGGTATCGTCCAAAGTTGTATATATTCACCTAAATTTGGTTACAGCCACTCTATTTTATTTAGCCTTATCTAACAAAGGTGTCATATGATTAATTGAAAATCATCCATACTAAGTTGTATCATGAGGTTATCTTTAAAAAATGGTTTCAATTGGTTTAACATGTGGTATATTTCACACACTTATGCTTAATTTCTCATTCACAGATTGTATGGATTTAGTGTGATTGAAATCACAAGATTTTATTCAAAATAAATAAATGTATACTTCTGGAATCTATGGAAATGAGTGAGTGACATTGACAACATTTGTGTTTTTTAGATTAAAATGTTGTTTCCTGTAATGATTTATGACTCATTAGGATTAGATTATTTTATGATGACTCAATGGAATGTGTTAATATCACTAACTAAAAATATATTAGTGGTGTGTAAAAACATGAATAAAGTGTCTCCTTTTTTTAATAGTGGATTTATCTAGATGTAAGTAATTAGAGGAGAAATGTGTTCCCCTGGTTGTTTCTGAATCACATTGTAAATATATTTAATGTATTTTATTGATTAAGGGGGTAGTTTTTTATAATGAAATACCCTATGGCCTTCATAGTTACCGGGGCGGGAGAATTAAAGGAAATTTGGGTTCAATGTATCCCTATTAGTCCAAATTTCAAAGGGGTAGATGACATAAATGAAGGATCTAATGACCCTAAGGGGAAGATAACTTTACTGATAAATATGGTTTCATATGAATCTCTATATTTTGATGTCAAAGGGGGAGATAAAAGTAACTAGGGATTAAAATAAGGAACTTTAAATTCATACCCATGAAATTTTTGGAGTATCTCTAGATGAGGATAGATTTATGATAGAATTGATGACAAAATCCAAAGTGAGAGAATGTTGGACCCAAACCTATTTTTAGTGTTGGATTTTTTTTCAATCATAGTGTCATACAGTATGACTAGATTATAGGAATGGTAATGATAATTAATATCACAAGGAATATATTGAATACATGTAGATATTTCCTAGACTAGGAGAATGATATGAAGAGACATTCTTGGAGGATATCAATTGCCTATTAGAAAGTTATAATCAAGAGTTATGATTGAACGGAAAGGAGATGGTTGAATATATACAAGTTTTATAAACATACAATGTTGAGGGAAGTAGATTGTGAAGTTTATCAATAAATACATAGTGAGTGATCATTCATGGCTCAGCTGAATATAGACAGAGCAATAAAGTGATATCTGGTCATTGATGGAGGGTGAATGCAACATAATTATTCTAATGTATAATTATTCTCACCTAAATTATGTTTCACATGTTTTCATGATTTATAGAATACATGGACTTAACCCTCATCTGAAAGAGTTGTTATAATCTAGGTTTATGGAAGAAATAAGAGTGTTTCCAAGAATTGAAGCACATAGGATGAATTTATAAGCCTAGAATTAAAATTTAAAGTTTCATGGTTCTATAGTTTTTGTAAAAAAAATTATAAAAAACAAATAAGAAACAATTTTATCATTTAGTAAGGCTTCATAATTTTTCCAGATTAAAGTAATAAGTCTTTCATAAAATCAAATGATTCTCAAACATGGTTACTCCAAGTTATCTCATAGAAATATAGAAAAGTAATGATTTTCATGTAAATAAAATGTTTTGAAAAATTATTTATAGTTTTTAAAAGTTGTACTAAATAGAAGATTCGGGTTTGCCTCGTCAAAATAAAGTTAAGGAAAGTGGTTCAAGAAATTTCTGAAGTTTCATGAAAGTGAATTTTTCATGAGTTTGGTAGAGTTACACGAACCTGAAAAATATATATGGAAGTTACACGATAAAATATGGTTTCATGCTAAAGATGATGTTAAATAAATGAAGTTTTGTAAAATATGAAAGTTACATAAACCCCAAAAATATATATGGGAGATTTATAGTGGTAGTGAGTTTCACACTAAAGGAAACATCAAATCATTAATATTTAGTTAACTTAAAAATATGCATGCAAGGTTAGTGGAACGCAATTCAATTGTGTGAAGACTCGACCACATCTATAAATAAGAATTTAAATCCCATATTTGGGTAGAGAGAGAGGGAAAAAAACTTGTTAAATATCCAAATTCTTTGATTCATGAAAGAGTTACATGAAGTAGTAATTTAAACATAAGTTACATGATGAAAGGTCTTGTGTCAGTTTGACCAAGTGAGTTTTTTGAATGAATTCACGTGGACATAAGTTGCATGATATAACTTATTGCATAAATCAATAATGTTAACATAAATTTCATTAAGAAATAACCTATGTCTATAAGACCAAGGGATATTCACAAAATATTTAAAGTCTCAGGAAAGTTTGGAGTTTCAATTCACAATAAAATTTGTGAAAAAGTGTGGAGTTTCTATACATAACAAAAAAAAATTGAAAACCTAAGGTGTTGTATGAAAGTGTGGAGTACCACAACACATTGAAATTTGTGTGAAAAATGAGAATTTGTGTTAAAGTGAAAGAGTTTCATAAATATATGGTATTGAAAATATATTTCAATTGAACAATGTAATCAAAGAGAATTAAATTAGTACTATGATTTAATAAGAGTGTTTATAATCATGTAAAAAACCTTATGATTCCAATCTATTAAATAATAACTACCTGTCTATAAACTATGGAAGTTCCTCCATCAACGCAGTGCAAAAAAGTGATTAAGAGGTAGTGTTTCATAGTTTATTAGTTCCCAAACCCAAAATATTAAAAAATCAATGCACCTATAATAGAGTGACCTTTGATGGATCATTTGTATACACGAAACTAGTGAATCTTAGTGAATTTTGGTATGACTGACACAACATCATTTTATTCTCCTTAGACTATCCCTTCATGGAAAACCAAGTAAAAATCCATTTGTCTCATGGATGATTTACTTTCTTATATTTTTTTATTAATATATGAGATTTAGAGGAAGGATTAATCAAGTGACAGGTTGAACAGAGTTCCTACCAATATGGTAACAAGATCCTAAAATAAATTTGACCAAACTACAGAGAAAATTTAAATTTTATTTATCACCCACATCCCCCCCCCCCCTCAGGCTGTATCTAGTTCTAATAGATTATTTCCTCATGATTTCAATTATTAAATATGAATGGAAATAGTTATGAGTATCTGAAATATAGAAGAAAATTATGATGTAATTTCTAGAAATATATCAAACTTGGAAACATATATTTTTCTCAACATAGTCTTAACTCTAATATTAAGATTTCCTCTAACCATTAGATCCAATAGAATATCATTATTTAGTATCAATACCCAAATCATATAATTTTCTTTTAAAGGATTTTCATAATCAACCTAGCTTGGATATACTATCATAGGTCGATATAAAATTTAATCTCCTTTTTCTATATAATTTTTACTCTAAGTGAAGATAATCAATCCATTTCTAAAATTACATTAAATTTATCCAAAGGAAGAATATAAATTTCTTATAAAATTAAACTTGGGATACAGTAATCATAACACTAGAATTTTATTATTAGTAATTTAGTATATAGTCATCAAGGTGATGATTTTATATCCTTATCAAATATTCTAGGTACATAGAAGTGAGTATAATAAAGATGAAGTACAACAGTCATAGTTCTTAAGTGGGTGATCAGTGTTCATTGCTCCACATAATTTTTGAAAAATCACTTCATTAGTTGTGTTTGTATAATATTTCCCTTATCTTGTAATTTTTTGGTTCCTATCATCATTTTTATCCCATGTATTTTGGAATTAACTTAGATAATATTCAATTTTACCACATTTAAGACATTGAACTCTTAATGGTACCTCTAAAAAAATCTATTTCATAAATGTATGTCTACGGGGCTATTCACTTTTACTCAATAATTAGTTCTCTATTCACTTCCTTTACTCAAATAAAACATCCCCAATTCCTCTGATACATTTTCCTTTGGGATTATTCCCACATTTTTTATATGTATAAAATTGATCATTCTTTACTTCATCATCTTTATCACCAAAACATCCATGAGACACCATACTTATCTTATTTGGTTTATTTAGAAACTCAACAAAGTTCACATTGTTAATCATGGTTCTTCATAGATAGTTTGGAATAATCACGAGGTTTCCCACTTCATTTCTTATTCAGTTAGGTTTCTTGTTGGGAAAATCTACGCATTATCCATAGCATTCATTGTTAACTTGATTTCTTCAGGATACATCCATTTATAAAACCAAAAGGAGTTAATGTGAGTGATGAATTCCATATTATAATTATTTTAATATAATTAAATTCAACCTCAAAATATCTTAATCTTTGAAATTATTACATTATATTTTAATTCAACCTAAATCAATCTCAGGTCAATCTAAGTTTCTTCAGGTTGGGTTCTATAATATTCCTTAAACTAATTCCTTAACATAATAAATAATTTGTAATTCCTTGTAAAGAGAATGTGATTAACCAAATAATATCCACTAATAGTGTCAAACTAGGTGTACAGTTAGGCCTATTTTTCATGCACCAGGTGATTATCAAGTTAATACCCAATCCACCTTTTTAAGGTTTATTAACTCTAGGTAAATTTGGGGAATAACCAACATCAACTTGTATTATCCAAATAGGGGTTAAATTTATAGGATAACCACACAATTTATATTTTACGGAAACATTATGATGTTATCCTATACTTATAATTATTCCTTTGAATTATCCCTAGGTTTTTCACTAAAGACATCTTATCCCAATTCTAAAAATATTTAATATTACTTAAACTAACATAAAGGTTTAAAAATACCTTTGATATTATGATAAACCTTAACTTATCAACCCTTAAATCATCCTCAGCTAAAATAATAACCTCTAAGGTTATCTAAACACTCCTTTCATACTAACCATGATAACCTAAACCTGTGATCCTAGAATTTAGTGCGAATAAACACCTTTTTTATATGAAAACATTGAAATAAACTAAAGCAGTCCAATTTTCACCATCAATAATTAAAATATCATGATAAAATACCAAGTCGCTTATATTTGAATTACCTTTTAGTTTTAAAATTTTAGAGAGTTATGAAAAAACCTTCAACTAAAAAAACTATGTATATCACGTCAAATGGATATTTTTTTCACTGTATAAGAAACTATTTAATCCATAATAATTATTCAAAATCTCTCAAAAAAATCTCTATAAAATATATTCTATTAGATATATCATGTGTAATAAATTTATTCATAACCTAGGGAAATGGAAACATAATAAGGGTAATCTCAAACACTCATTAAGGGTAAATGTAAATGATAGAAATAAAAGATCATAAATAAGTATAAGATAAGAATAAATAATATGGTAGGAATATAGAACCAAAAATAATTATATAATATAATGAAACTAAATTAATAATATATCCATAGACAATAATAGGAAGGAAAAGATCACATGGATAACAATAAATGGTTCTTTAGTGATGAAATTCACAATTATAGATAGTTAATTCAATGAAATAATCCAATAAATAATAATATTAAACATCATGATCTTATCTTTAAGTCCCTATGTCTGGGTGATATTTTGTTCCAGGCATGAATACACCAAAATATCCAATCTAGATTGTCTCATTAGACCTATTGATTCATAGAGGAAATTTTCTGTTACCCAACCATCACTAATTTTTCTTAATGCATTAACCATGTGAAGTAACAAATAACTTATTGAATACAAAAATAATATTACTTAATAATCAATAAACATCCATATTGGAATAATAAGAATATAGATTCTCAATATTTCCCAATCAATAAATTGAATCGATTTATATATAAGCATCCATCAAAATAACAACTTATAGAGAAAGTTTCATATGATAAAATTTATAATTTCCCAAATAAATTGATGTATGTAATCTAGGTTAACACCCTTCAATCAAATTAAGGAAATATAGATTTTTCACAAAGGAAAGTAATTATAAGAAAACATATAACTGAAACATAGTATTATTCGGAAAAGAAAAGTAGTAATGGATTTAATAAAGTTTAATCCCTTAAAATAAAATATTATGATAGGATTTAGAAGTTAATCCATGACCAATATTTACACCATAAAACATAAATATGTGGTGAATATGAATCATATCACAATGAAGAAAAATTTAGATACAAAAAACCCTTACAGTAATAGTATAATAATAATCAAAATAAAATGATAGGAATACCATAAAATTTAAATATATTAATTTTAATTGAAGTAAATTGGGCATTTAATACACCATATAAAAGAAAATATTGTGTTCAATATCAAACCTATCTCATGGAACTGAAAATAAAGAAAAATAACACTTGTTATTTTAGAAACATTCAGAACAAAACCCCTTAAAGGATAGAATTTCAAATAAAAAATTAAATACCAGGAATAATGAGATTTTAATGATACATAATATTAATGGTGGTAGTAGATACACCATTAAAAAACGGCATATAATAAAAAATAAGTCCTAATGATTGAAAATTTGAGACAAGAAACCCTCATTATTTCATAATATTTGAGGTGAGAATAATTTTATAATGAGGTTATAGGAATAATTTCAACACACATGAAAATTAGTATTAAATAAAATAAAAATTATATAGTAGTTATAATTAATAAAACTTGTAACAATAGAGTTTAATAAGAATTTTTGTAACTCAATGAAAGAAAAA
This sequence comes from Viscum album, assembly GCA_963277665.1. NCBI lineage: Eukaryota > Viridiplantae > Streptophyta > Magnoliopsida > Santalales > Viscaceae > Viscum > Viscum album. The sequence continues at coordinate 1,376,057,733 of OY728147.1, read as the reverse complement.
TGAGTTAACATAATCACTTACGATAATGGAAACTTTTGAATAAAAAACCCTTGATGGATATGATTTAAAATGAAGCATAAAATACCATGAATAATTAGATTATAATGATAAAAAATATTAAATTGGTAATAGATAAACCATAAAAAATAAATCATGGTTTATAATAAGAAATATGTCTAAGGAAATTAAATTCAATAAAAGAAACCCTTTCCTTAATTCCTGATTTCCTCTAAATCACTTGAATCTCCTATATAAAAAAAATAACTATATTAATCACGTATTTTAAAACCTTATTAATATCTAAAAACTTTTATAAAAATAAATTATAATTATTATATACAAGTGTATTAGTTAGTTATTATCTTTTTTCAATATTGGGTGTGAGTTATCTTGATCATTTTGAACTAGTTTCATAATAGTGGTGTTATTATTTATTCTTCTCCAAAAGTTCATAATTAATAGATAATTTAAAGTAATAGAGTATACATATTATATTTATTTATAAATATCTTATCTAATTCCATTAGTTTTTTATTTTTGTTTCATGAAAATAGAATCGTTGTCGGTTTATTTCAGTAATTTTAGCGAATGGAGATGATATTTTAATAATAAGTTAAATACTTAATATAATAGTTATAAAAAAATAAAATAATCATAATTTTCTTATTAATTTATAATAATATTAGTATTTAAGTTCCTATAGTCATCTATTGTAACTTCCCACCCCAAAATCCACTAGATAGTGCCCCGAGCTAATAGGTCACATGGCCTCAAGCACACCTCACTGTACATCAGAAGTTGTTGGCTAGTAGTGAGGGTCTATAATGGAATAGTGGGGAGATAATAACCACATGATCAGAGGGTGGCAAAGGGTTATAATCATATCAATCAATAGAAAAAACATATTATATAACTAAACAAATGAATAATAAACATCCATCACATAAATAACCAAGCAATCTCCTCTAATAGTGTCATATAGAAATGATGATCATGGAATGCTATAAAAAATATAGGAAGTGCATGGAAATAGACATACAGTATAATAAATGTATAAAATGGTCAAAAGAAAAAAAATTAACTATCTCCAAATAGCATTACAGGACGTATCTTGGTCCTGTTCTCCCAAGATTCTATTCCATAATCAATAAAGCAGTATCAATAGGGAACTTACCCCTATCCCTACATACATCTGTGAAGTTTGTCCGGGTAACAAATAGAATCATAAGGGTGTGATATAATGCTTAGTAGGACTCAACCAATAGTGTCTATAATAATTCTATTATGTACATATAATATGAAGCAGTGTGAATATATAACAGAATTAATGTAATAAATATAGAAGTGATACTATCCAATCTGACAACGCTCATTGGGATCAAGAAGCATAATCATAAGGTTAACTGTAAATCATGATATGCCTTGTTAATGGCATATTCTATGTAATCAAGTATCATATCTACAAAATCCATTATCCATGGAGTGGAAATGTCCAATTCATCCTAGTGGTTCAAATAAATCAAGTAAATCGCATCCAAGGAGTATGTCCAAGGCATCCAAGTCATCCAATTAAACTGGACCCAAGGAGTAGAAATTTCTAAGGCATCCAAATAGGTATTCATATACAATGAATATAAATTTATAGGTAATACTAGTAGGTTATTGTATCCAAGGATTAGAAATGCATAGGGAATCCTAAAAGTTCATTGGATCTAGGGAGTATAAATTTCCAAGGAATCCTAATAGGTTTTCGGGTCTAAGAAGTAAAAAATGTACAAGGAATCCTAGTCAACTAATTAAACTAGATCCAAGGAGTAAAATTATCCAATTCATCCAAGTGTTCTATATCCTTGGAGTAGAAATGTATAAGGAATCCAAATAAGTTAGATCCATGGAGTAGAAATGTACATGGAATCTAAGGGGGTTGTTGGTTCCATACCACGAACCCCATTATAATCATAACCAATTCATTAATCATTTAACTAATCCCCGCATAATCATATACAATATAAGGGATTATCCATTTAATGTATTTCATATAAAAATTAAAAGGTTCTACAAGGTGGTTACAACCTTTAACAATCCACATCCTTACCATATTCAGTTCCTAATAAGGAATAGAGAACTCAACTCACCCTATGGGTGACATGATCATGGACAAAGGAAAGAACCCGCCCCATGGGTGGTTCGGGTTGATTTCAATAACCTCTAACCTACTATAAAGGTTTCATAGCATGTATTAAACATAAATTTAACATTTAACACAAGGGTTTACTAATTTAGGATGCAACTCTAAAAAGTTTCAGCATGCGAAACAATGACAACATGGTATAAACAACCATACTTTGAGAGATAAGGTATAGACCACCTACCATAATCCCATAGAAGAAAAATCATCCAGTATTATCCTCTTAATTTGTCTATATTAGACAAAAATTAAAGAGTAGAAAAAAAAACTAAGAAATATGGCATATTAGCTTGTACAAAAATAGCATCGTGGGTAGGAAGAAAAATGAATAAAGGTGTCTAAGAAATGAATAACTCACCTATGGATATCCAATGATATGAATGGAAATTGGATTAGATATTTTATGTAGAAATTATCACAAATCATAGGTTATGATTCCATGGGAGCTTCAAATAGAGAAAGGGGTAGCCACTGCTAGAGAAAAAGAAAAGGGAAGATGGGTTTCAACATTTAAATCCATTAAGGGAAAAATAGTCATTTTAACCAACATAAAATGGTAAATCAACGGTATAGATAGGATTCTCATCAAATGACACATCTAACTTTAACTCAAACTCATTAAGATGAAGAATATGTTACATATCATAATGATATCAATGAAGTTGGGATATGTGGAAGATTTTGTACATAGCCTGGTACCTCTGAGGTAACTAAAATCGATAGGGTACCAGCCTAACTCTAAAAAATTATGAAGGGCATGAAATAACTAGGAGATAGATTCACTTGTTTATAAATCAAGTTATTCTCTAGTCTTAGAGAAACTCATAAGAAAACCTAACATCCCACCTTAAAATCTAGTGGTCGACGGCGACGATCAGCGTATGATTTCTGTCTAGACTGAGTTGTATACATCCTCTTACTAATAAGTTAAAACCTGCTCTAAAGTCTCCTAAAAATATGATGACCCAATAGTGCTACCTATTCTACCTCTTTCTAGAACAGGGATGAATATCATAGCTTACCTTATAGGGTATCATAAGGATCCATTTGCATGGTGTCCTGGTAGATGTTATTATAAGAAAACTCAACAAGAGGTAAGTGTTTCTCCCATGAACCTCCAAAATCAAGGATGCATTATTGAAGAATATCCTCCAAAACATATATAGTATGATTATACTAATCGTTAGTATGTGGGTGATAGGATATACTCATCAGTACCTGTGAACCTAGTGTCTTCTAAAACCCCTACCAGAATCATGAAATGAATCAGGAATATTTGTCTGATAAGATAAAACTTGGAACCCCATGGAGGTATATGATATCAGGAATGTAGATCCTTCTGATCTAATTCGCTGATAATGTCTCCTAAATAGGTAAGGAATTGGAAACCTTTTTCAACCTGTCTATGATCACCCATATGGAACCACTGACCTGAGGTGATCTAGAAAATCATATCATGAAATCTATGATGATGTCATCCTATTTCCACTCAATAATAGGAAAAGGATATAAAGTCCCTATTGTCCACTAGCGCTCTACCTTTACCTACAGACAGGTGAAACATTGAGTAACAAACCCTTTTATCCCTCTTTGCATATTTCGCTACCAGTATTGATGGTGTAAGTCATGATACATATTCAAAATATCAGGATTCATAGCCCATATAGAGGCATGAGACTCTCGCATCAAATACTCTTGGAAATTTTTATGAGCCCATATGCATCCACGAATGCTCAATACCTCATTATCATTAATGAACCAACTAGGTAGTGGGTCATCACTTGCAAGTCTCTCCCATAGGACTGAGCCTTCAGAATATGATAGCACCATCATCTTCACTCTCTTAAAAAGTGAAGATGTCACTAATAACGATTAAAGTAATGACTTTATATGATGATCCAAAACCATTATATTCATCTCAAAAAATAGTTCCATAAGATTCCAATCGTTACTAGCCTCCTAAACCACCTATGTCTGAGTCCTTCTATTCAGAGAATCAGCAACAGCATTGTCTTTTCTGTGTGTAGGCAAGTTCTAAGTCAAAGGACTGTAGGTATTAAACCCACCTTTATTACCTGAGATTCAAGTAACACTGCATAAAGATGTACTTGAGGATTTTATGGTTCATATACACCAAAAAAAATTACCCATTAATTAATTCCTCTAACATCACAAGGCATGAATAACAGAAGTTAACTCGAGATTGTGCATTGGATAGTTCCTCTCTTGTGGCCTTAGCTGATGATACCCGTATGCCATGACTCGCTCCTAGTACATAAGAACTTCTCCTAGACTGATACCTAATGCATCACAATAAATTGTATACCTTCTTCCTTACTCTAGTAGAATCATGATCAGCACTGAAATGAGTCTCTCTTTTATCTCCTGAAATGATATCTCATAGTCTTCTGACAATGATAACTTCAAACCCTTCCTATTAAATCCCATAAGAAGTAATTATTGGTATTATAAGACCTTTATAAAAGGCTTATAATAACTATATATCCTCATGAAACTCATTATATAAAATTTTTTATTAAAATTATCCATGTAAACTATAGCCATCACCTTCTCAAGGTCAACTTATACTCCTGTCTCTGAGATAATATAACCTAGGAAGTCAATATTATCCATCCAAAAGTGGCACTTTGTGAGCTTATCATATAACTTATTATCTATTAGTTTATTTAATATTATCTCTAGATGTTTTTCATGGTCATGTCAAGTGTGGGAATAAACCAAGATATATTCCATAAATACCACCATAAATTAATCTAGGTATGGATGGAAAACTTGGTTCATCAGTTCCATAAAAACTACTGGTGCATTCATGAGACCGAATGGCATGACCAAATAATCATAAAATCCATATATACTATAGAATGTTGTGTATGGTATAACTGATGGTTTAAAATAAACCTTATGATAACCCTATCTCATATCAATCTTCAAGAACACTCTATCTCCTCAATGTTGATTGAATATATCATCTACACGAGGAAAAAGGATAATGACTTTTAACCGTCAATTGGTTCAATTTCTAGTAATCCACACATAAAAAATGTGTTTCATCCACATTATTAGAAAAAAGGACCAACAAAACCCATGGGGAAATATTGGTTTATATAAAACCCTTTTTATCCAAGTTCTCTAACTACCTCTTGAGTGCCTACAACTTAGTAGTAGTCATCTTGTAAGGAGGAATGGATACCGGTGAATATCTTAGAACTAGATTTATAGAAAAATATATCTCTCTCTTTAGAGGTAGTCCTAAAAATTCACTCAAGAAAACATCCCAAAAATGATCTACCATTGGAGGGAAATTTGAATGACATGTTCCCTAATCATCTAGATATAATCTAGCAATCTGGTTTTTCATACCGCTTATCCCATGATACTCAGGTCCAACTCGTCTCTCCTAGACATCCCATTCACCCTTGTGAGTAAAAACCCCACCCTCTTGTGATATTAAAGTCACCCTTCGATGATAATAGTCAATGTAATCATGATAGAGACCAAACTAGTCCATCCAGAGAATAATTTAAAACCCTATCATCTCGAGGAAAAAGAGGACTCATACAAAGTGACACCCACTTATCTCAAGGGACACTCCCAACACTGGCGTACACTCTTTGATCAAAATCCCAATAGAATTTTAAGTGTCATAATTCCATATAAAAACTAAACATCAAGCCCAAGGCTCTCCATAATAGGCATAGATATGAATGAATTAGAATCAAATATATCAAAAATAGTAGATACTAATGTAGAGGCTACTGGAATAGTACCTCTCACTATAGAAGGTTCATAAATATACTCCTCAGGTATTGGTTACACTGTATACATATAACCCGACCCACAACCCTGATATATATCCTAAATTCCTTGATAAGGTCCACTATAATGGTGTAGTAAGTTTAGTTTCTAGATACCCCATCAAAGATCACCACCTCAGCCTAATCAGTTAGCTAAACTCTAGCTCCCTACATGATGAGAAGCTGATAACCCTACTCTAGAACATGGATTTAGTGTAGACACTATCTCACTATCTTTTAGAGGAAAATTACTTTAAAACTATTATATATGGTTTATCCTTCCATAGGATAAACACTTAACTAGGTTTCTATCACACTGTATCCTCTTGTGTCCCTTCCTCCCACATTGGTGATAGAAAATAGAACTACCGTCACTCATGCTCTAGTTGGTATTACCCTAACAAGAGATATAAAAACATCACTTCCCACCACCTAACACTACACCATTGGATCAAGAAGCTAAACTACCCTTCTCTTCACTACTAGCATCCCTCAGGTTATACTCTATAATCAGTGCCTAATATACTATTTTAGATATAGTAGTAAGTCAAAAGATGTTCACCTATGATCGGATGTCATACATGAGGTCATCCTCAAATCTACAAGTCTTAGATAACTCGTCACCCAACAGAGTATGTGTGAAACACTAGATCTCCATAAAACATATAGAATAGACCATGATTGATAATGTTCCATACTCCAAGTTCATAAACTCTTTGGATTTATTGACACTCAATGTATGTGGATAAAAATAATCATAGAAGGACATCTCCAAATCCCTTCAATCCATATCCTCATGATTATTAATATAATTAATAATGTACCACCATATATTGAAATAATCTCATAACATATACATATAAATATCCACTTCCCTCTTGGGTGGTGTCTCAAGATTCTTGATAATCGATATCATAGACATTATCCATGACTCTACAACCTGTGGTCCTCCATCCCATGAAAATGTGGGTGGGTGATGCTTCTGAAACTCCTGAGTCAAATTTTTCATAGTTAGTCCAAGTCATGGGGCTCCCTAAATATTTTTTATAAAGAATAGAAAACCCTCTAAAAAACTAGGAATCACCACCCATATCATGTATAACAGTAGGTGCAACAAGTGGCACTACTGGAGGTTCTATGGGTGGTCCAAATCCCACCACCCCCTGAGAATGGTCGTTTCCACCCTCCTAGTTCACAATGGGAGGCTATAGTGGTGGTATGTCTCTACAAATGCTATGAAAATTCCTCAAACAAGATTTAGTAATAATGGGGTCAGAGATATATATAAATAGTATAGAAATAAGTCGTCCTAAACATAAATCTCACCCCTCTGTCTGCTCTAAAATCTAGGCCTGGGTGATGTATATATCATAAAACATAAGAGATATTTCCTACTTACCACTACTAAAGTTAGTTCATGGTCATGTTCTCTACTATAAGTCTAATGTTCTGATATACACAAAATAAATTGAAATTTATAGAGGAAAATAACCTTTAAATTGTAATTGTCATCCCTATTAAACTATATGGATCACCACTTACAATTTATAATGTCCCATACGACTTATAAATTGAAATGTGGCATACATTTAATCACAACCACTAATTTATCAAGTCCGTGTATAAAACGTTATAGCAATTTCATGGACATAGAAATAAAGGAACCAAAACAAGATGCAAGAAATGCATGAGGTGAGTAAATGTGGCATGGCATAATGCATGACATATAAATCCAGAAGTGCCAATGATGATGAATGATTCAATATTTCCAGGCCATACCAGGACAAGGGTAAAAATATATAGTCATAAGGAACACCGACATCAAGTTCATCACCCAATGGTGAAGTCAAATCAACTATAATAGGCATAAATCAGGACATCATAACCCATCCTAAGTAACTTTTATTTTCCTTATATGTGGGTTAGATACTCCTATGAACATATCTTTACCAAACTCTGACACATCCCAACTCTCATGTCTAATATTCCCAAATGATAATAAAAAAATAAAGAAACTCTTTTGATACCACTTTGTAACATACCACCCTGGAAGCCACTAAATGGTTCCCTAGTATGTTGGGTTACATGGTCTCAATAATTCCTCCCCATACACTAGGGGATATTGAATAGCAGTGAGGGTACATGGTGGAATAGTGGGGAAATTATACCCTCAGGATCAGAGTGTAGTATAGTGGTATAATCATATCAATCAATAGTAGAAGTATATGAGATAACTGAATAGCTAAATAATAAATATTCATCACATAAATAACCATGTAATCTCATCTAATGGTGTTATATATAAATGATAATCATGGAATTATATACAAAATATAGACAATAAAAGTAAATATAAATCTATTACAATACATTTATCAAATGTAAAAAATGACCAAAAATGACTGTCTCTAGAAAGAATTACAAGCCATAGCTTGGTCTTGTTCTCCCATGATTCTATGACACAATCAATCAAGCACTATCAATAGGGATCTTTTCCCTATCCATGCCTATATCCATGATATATTTTCGAGTACCAAAGGGAGACCCAAACAGGGTGTAAAATAACGCTCAATATGCCACCACTAACGGTGTCTATAATAAGTCTAGTCTTTGAATATAAGATGAATCAGTGTGTGTATATAATAGAATTAAAGTAATAAAAGTGGAAGTTATATTTTCTAGTCTATCAAGGCTCATTTTGATCAAGCAGCATAATCATACGGTTAACTGTAAATCATGGTATGCATCATCAATAGCCTACGTTGTGTAATCAAGTATCATATCTACATAGGCCAAGATCCATGGAGTGTAAATTTCCAATGAATCCTAGTGGGTAAAATAAAATAAGTAAATAATATCCAAGGGGTAGAAATTCTAAGGTATCCAAGTCAGCAAATTAAACTATAATCAAGGAATATAAATGTTCAAGTCATCCTAATAGGTCTTCGGATCCAAAGAGTAAAAATGTTCAAGGCATCCTTATTGGTTTTCGGATCTAATGAGTAGAAATTTCCAAGTCATCATAATAGGTCATCAAATCCAAGGAGTATAAATGTCCATAGAATCCTAGTCATTTATTTAAATTTGATCCAAGTAGTAGAAATGTCTAAGGAATCCAATTGAGTTAGATCCTTGGAGTATAAATGTCCAAAGCATCCAAATAGGTTAGATCTATGGAGCAGAAATGTCCATGGAATCCAAGTGAGTCGTCGGTGCCATACCATGAACCCCATTATCATCATAACCAATTCATTAATCATTTCAATAATACTTTCATAATCATATACAAGATAAGGGATTATCCATTTAATATATTTAATATATAAATTAAAAGTTTCTACAAGGTTCTTAAAACCTTTAACAACCCACATTATTACCATATTCAGTTCATAATAAGGAATATCGAACTCAACTCACCTCATGGGTGACATAATCATGGAAAAATAAAATAACCCACTCCATGATCTGTTTGGGTTAATTTTAACAACCTTTAACCTAGTATGAAGGTTTCATATCATGTCTTAAACACGAATTTAACATTTAACACAAGTTTTTATTAATTTAGGAAGAAATAACTAGAATCTTTATTGTGAGGCCCCATGAAAAGAAGGTATAAACAACCATACTTCGAGTGAAAAGGTATAGACCACCTACCTTAATCCCATAGATGAACAATCATCCAGTATTGGCCTCTGATTTGATTAATATTAGAAGAAACTAAAGAACAAATGAAATCCCTAGAAATAGTTTATATTAGATTGCACCAAAATAGCATCATTGATATGAAGACAAATTATGAAAAGTGTCTAAGGAATGAAGAAATAACTTGTGGCTATCTAAGGAGAAAAAATGACACTCGAATTGGATTTCATATGGAGGAATTATCACAAATCCTAGGTTAGGATTCTATGGGATCTTCAATGAGAGAAATGGGTGGAAACTACTGGAGAAAAAGAAAAGGGAAGACAAGTTTAAACATTTAAAGAAATTAAGGTAAAAATAGTCATTCTATCCAACTTAAAGGGGTATCATGGTTAGTCACATGGTTTTACAAATAGTGCACCAATCATGTTCCCAACACTGCCTCAAGACCCCCCCCCCCCCCCTCGCATGGTCATGGTGCATGGTTAGACAAACAGTGTGTTGACCATGCATTTCCCCTTTATTAAAATGTCTATAAGAATTGCATAGACCTGAAGCATGGGTCACATGGTTAGGGAAAACTGTGCATCCCCTGATAGTGCACTAGATAACTCTACATGGTTTACTCAAATTTTGTGTCCCAGCCAGCATGGTTTCCACTAACCATGCGGCCCATCTATTTTCTCAAAAAATCAGGGCTTCGAGGTTTGAACAATCCTCAGACACCCATGTTTTCTCCATAGCCCCACTAGGAACTACCATAAAGATAAAACTAAATAAAATTAATAGAAATTAAAAGGATATGTACCTTATATAAAATATAGGTTATTGTATATATGATATATTTTTATATCATTTTTCAAGTAGATGGTTAGACCGACCTAAATATGAACATACAATAATTAGATGGGTGAGTATGGTTAAGAATTTTTTTATTTTTAAATTATAAAATTATAATAGAATAATAATGGTATTATTTATATTTTTTAATTTTTTTAATCATATTTTATGTAGTTTTTGTAAATAATTAAAATCAATATAATAAACTTTACTTTGTGGAGGCAATAATCCACACAACGCACAATTAACATTTTCATTTCTCAATGAATGAGAGGAAATAGTGGTGGATTAAAAATTTTATCTTTATATTCATAATTATATTATATATTCAAATTTTATTTTTTAATTCTATCCTTAAAACCAGCAAAGATATGTGGTTGTGAAAAATATAAGATGTCGCTTTGTGGAGGTGGTAGTCCATATAACACACAATTTATGTTACTTTATTTTTATAATTGGATTCATAGGAACAAATAAGGGAGGTTATATTAATATATTAACAATTAATTATAATAATAATACTAATTTAATTATATATATTTTTATTATAGTTTTTTAAGATAAGGAATAAGAATAAACGGATGAGGATTCAGTAATACTCACTTTTGGACCTTAGACTTTATCTTGAAAGTCTCCTTGGAAGTGAAGGGTTTAGGATAAATAATTGATACTAGAGGCTTATCATATTTATATAATATTATATTAGGATTAAAATGGTATATTTTTAGGGATAAATTTTAAGGAATTATTATGGCGTGAAGGGGTGAAAGTGTCCCATTTTATAAGGCAAGAAAATAGAACTAATGTGGACACCCATTATTTTTCAACAATGGAATGACATTATTCAAGGATCAATAGTTCCAAAAATGATAAATATCAGATTTAGGGATTATATTGTGTCAATAAATCCTCAACTAATTATTTTTCACACATTTTTTAAACATATTAGAAGTCATTTGTTCTTATATTTTTATTTTTTCTATTTTTGTTTTTACTGGGGTAACTAGTTTTTACCCAAGTGACTTATGATTTACTAAATATATAAAATAAAAAAATATTAACCAATTTATTTTTTATGAAACATAATTTAAACTCCATTTAATATAATTAAATTTCTAATAAATATAAAATTAACCTTTAAATTAAAATGTTTTATATATATATAATGTTTTGCTGAAAAATGTTGTTTTCGCCATTAAGTGTTCTTTATATTATTTAGTATTGATTACCAATTTAATGAGTAGTAATTTAATTAAATAAGATAAAAATTATATTAAATTTACTTTTTATAAGTGAATAACTCATTTTATTATATAAAAATTATACAATATTAATAAAAAAATTATTTGAAAATAACAGTTTTCTCATTATCATGGTCATTAACTTTAATTTTATAAATCATAAGTTTATGCCCAAAAATAAAATTGGAATTAATAAATAATATGATCATGTTTATCTAAAATATTAAAATCAATTTATTGGATTTAATTTATACAAGTGATGAAAAATAATTATTTAATATAAGCAAATAAATCTGTGGTTAGGGTAAAATATTATTTATGTTTCCAAAATGATATACATGGGTTTTATAAGTACAACATAGGAATTTTAAATTATTGATTTTATTTATAAATATATTTATTTTATATAAAAAGGTTTAAAAAACATTTAATTTATTCTTATATTATGATAATGTTATAAAATTGACGGTTTTAGGAATATCGACATTTTTTCACTATTCACCTAAAAATCAATTATTTTAAAAAAAATCTTAAAAATTCACTATAAGATAATTTTTATATGATAAATTCAAAAATGAATTCAATTTTACAAAATTAAAATTTACAAATTTATAAATTTATTTTTTAAATGAAAATATTATATTAAATAAAAACTATTATTGAAAAAATAATAATCTTTTTAAACTTTATATGTTCTAAGTCTTATTTAAAATTAATTATAAATTAAATAATTATTTTTTATATCCAAATCATTTAATATTTTCAATATATTTATATTAAAATATTTCATGTATTCTTATCATATCATTCTTTAATAAAAACATTTATCTTATAAAAAATATTTTTAAATTAAAATAATTTAATTAAGTAATATATTTTTGTTTTATTTTTTATTATTTATAAAACATATTAATGACCATACATAAAATTGATATACATATTTGAAAAATGAATATATAATAGACATATTTTAAACAATCATATTTGTAATGGCCATATTTACAACTACCATATTTCGTTTCTATATATAGCCTTACTGCACTTATTCATTACATTCACACTTCTTAAGTCACATTTCTCATTTTCATACATTTCATTTTAGATCTCACAATATGATTTCTCCTTTCATGATGTTCTTCCTCATTTTAGGTTTTATTTTTCTATTAGTGATCCTCAATGTTGTAGATGATCTAGGGGATTTCCTAGTCATAAAGATATTATACTTTTATATTTATTGGCCTTGTTAATTTATTTACTTTTTAACGGATATATTTTTCCAGGGTAAGTAATAATCCATGATTTTTTAATCTTAGTTTCATGTGATTTTTTTGTATTGTTCAATCACAATAAAATGTATCATATTTTTTATAGTAAGGTTTTTTATGTAAGATAAGTTACCATAAAATCAATGTACTATGAATTATGGGGTGTTACAATATCCCAACACTTTTTCAATTGAGAAGTGATGAGATTGTAAACTGAAACTAAATGTTCTTGGATCTGGAGTAGTGATATGAAACATTTCTAGAAGGGATGACTACTGATCAGATTTGAATGATGAGTTCTTTTGTGATGTTATAGAGGTATATAGTTATTAGAGGATCTTCTCCTTAGGAAGTAGATTCCTATGATTTATAGGATATAACAGGAGCACATATGAAGAGCCAAATCAGGGGTGTGTATGCATAGTCAAGAAGAAGTGTCCTTTTGAGTCAAATATACTTGTTACTGATAACCGTGAAAGATTTGTGGAAATCTAAAACACTCAAGGAATGATGTGTGATTTATGAAAAAGTATGTTTAGCAAGAGTGATATGGGAATTTAAAATTTGACCTTGTTATAACTATGATGATTTCAATGAAATTAATAGATATAAATGAGGTCTCATGGTTGGGTATTGATTATATGATTCATATGTCACTATGTATTCTAAGATAACATGAATAAATCCATGCATAGTTTTTATATTATATGTTAAGCTATAAACATTATGATATAATATTTGGAAATTGAAATTTTATCCGGATTATTTTTTATAGAACAATCCTACATTAGGCACCCTTTAATGTATCTGGATCTCGTGTAGGGAAATAAAACCGTATAAATTAGCCTCTCTGGGTAGTTTAAGGTCATTCAGGGTAGACCAAATTTCATGATTTTTATCAACCTGATACAATATAGTTTAGATTAATATAAGGGAGACCTTTATATAAAAGATTGTTGTAGATATAGCTCATATTAAAAATGATATGCCTTTCTCTCCGAGTTGAATCAGTAATTAGAAACTCAATATAAATAAAAGGTTTAAACACTAGGACATGGTAGGGCATTGATTGGGATTTTTGGATGGGCTTGTGATAGGAGATCCAGGAATCACTATATATCCTATGGATAGGAATCACATCATACATTGTTCTTGTAAGTAAATTTACCTTATATATATTTATCATATACAAAAAATGAGGCATTTTCAATCATATTTTTGGTGATCCATGATTCTAGGGTAGCTAATATAGCCATAACCACTGGATCACCATGGAATGGAGATAGAAATACCTTTGTAGATCAATATCTTATATAAGAGATAGTAAATTTTAGTAATATATTCCAAGGATGAACCTATATTGTGATTCACTACATAAACCAGTCGTATATATTAGATAGAGCATTTTTATTGAATCACACAATTCTCATGAGGCTCCTTCTATATAGAATGGATTTGTGTATAGGGGAAGGAAGTTAGGCCTCACCTTAGTGCAGTTACACACACTAAAGAAGTCAAATTATTTATTGTAATTTATGGTTGGTCCCAGGATGAAGGATTTGGGAATCACAATGTATCATAAAGTAACCGGAACCAAGACACACATAGTTCTTAGAGATAAATTCCCTACATAGATCAAACTCATATGTAGGTAAATGGGGTGTTTTTGTTTATGGTTGGGACTAAGAGAAATGATCCAGGAATCACTATGTATCATGTTAAGATACTAATTAAACTACACATAGTTATTATAGGATCCCCTATGCATATCAATTTATTGAATAGTAGGGAATCATTTTTTTAATATGAATTCATAGATTAGAAACTTTACAATGAATAATCCTAAGTGGATTTGACTCATATATGGAAAAAGAGTCATTTTATGTAAAGACCCGTAAAAATTCAAGGGAAATTTTTTTTTCTTAATTTTCTTTGGGATTTTACAAGAACGCAGTTTCTGATGGCACCTGATTATGAGGCCCGGTGTGCCCAGAATCATTTTCTGAAGTTTAGATCGGGTAAGTTCAGTAAACGAACAAGCGGGTTTTCCTAACTTTCGAACCGGTGCTCGGAATCGAATTCCGAGGGCACCGATGTAATCGCAGTGCCGGTAATTTCTTAAGAACACCTTTTCCGGAGTTGCATTTTCTTAGGTGAGGTTAGTAATTAATTGGGTTAACTAAAGAATAAAAATAAAATCTTGTGGTACAATTTTATTTTTATTCTAGGTAGTGTTAACCTAGGCATGATGGTTGGAGTGTCACCAACTGATATCCTAACTCCTAGGTAGGATATTAGTGAGGTGGGGCCCACATGAGCCCCACCCCCTTTATTTCTTTTTTTACCTCCCACGTGCATTTAATTATGTAACTCACTCGCACCCCCCTCTTAAATGCCAAGTCAACTCTCGCGTTTAATTAATTATTAAACACCTCTTTAATTGGTCAACGTACATTAATTAAATCGTGTATTAATTTTGAATTTCAATTAAGGGTTGGCATGAGAAATAAAATAAGGCAAAGCCTTATTTTATTGTGGTTGTTTCGTTGTGTGAGAGTAATTGAGAGGTTTTGCTCAAGCCTTTGAATATTCACCTTCTTCATTGGAGAACGCGCAGAAATCCGGCCTCCGACGGATGACGACGAAGAACGCTAGTTCCCCGGAGATCGAAGATGCGACGCCATGTACCGCAACGCTGAAGATCCTCTTCTCCGCGACGCTGTGTACCGCAACGCCGATGATGCTTACGGAGCCTTCTTCCGCGACGTCCTTTTTTCCGCGATGAACCTTCGTTCAAAAACTCTTGAGGTAGGGGGTTTGGTTTAATTTAATTTATGAGAATTATATCCTCGGCATATAATTAAATTGTTGGAAGTCGTTTGAACCTCTAACGCGGTGGGTGCGGACCAACGAACAAGTCTGAACCCACCATTTCTCTGTTCTTGATGCGCGGAACGTTGGGCAGCGATGAAACGAGACCGTTGAGGCATTTCGAAGTCTCCGCAAATTGTTTATTTGACGGCGGATTGACGGGCGATGTCGGAACGGGCCGCAGAGGCTGTTTGATGATTCTGCAGTAAAGTGTGAGACCCGAGACGAACACCGGCGCAGACGGAATTAAAAACGGACCATCGGAGCAACTCCAATAGCCCACAAAATTCACCAGCGGAGCGGGTCGCCGACGCGGCGGCGCCGGCGGCCGGAGGCGGCGGCCGGCCGCCTGGAGGCGTTGGCGTCCCAGCGCGCCGCTAGGAGGGACCGCCGCGGATGAAGCCGCGGCGGCAGGCGTCTGGTCCCGCGGTCACGCAGGACCGAAGGGGGGGACGCGGCGCTCGGTCACGTCCGCTGGCAAGGAACGACCCCCACGCAGGGGCCGCAGTGACAATCAAGGGGGCAGCCACCCCCTTTGCGCGGCCACTCGGCCCGCGCCGAGCCGACCCCGCTCGGCCAGTGCCGAGCCGCCCCGGGCCAGACCGGCCGCACCGGGTAGGGCCGTGCCCTAATGGGACAGACCTGGACCCAGTTCGGGTTGACCCGGTTTGGGCCGACCCGGGGGGGTTGGACCGGGTCGGACTAGGCCCAGACCCCCATTTTCAGACCACTTCCGGTCTTTTGCCCGTATCATGGGATATGGACCTCCGATAGACACACCGTCAGTTGAGATACGATCCTTGGATCGAGACGGTCGTTTTGGTATATTACACTCAAGGTTTCGGAGAACTTTGGGTATGGCCGGGTTGGTTCGAACACGAAACCAACCGGGCCCTCGGAGCGGAAACGCTTATAACTTGAGCTCCAGACGTCCGATTGATGTGTCATCAACTTTGTTGGATTCCTCTTAGTGATACGGACCTTTTGGATTACTCCGCTCGAGGTTTTGATGTAGTTGGAGTGTTTTCCAGTTGGTTTTGACTTAAAAACCAACCGGGCCCCTAGAACGAAACGGCCAATAACTCTTAGACCGGGCATCCGATTGACGCGCCGTCTGTCACGTTGAGTTCCTCTTGTCGAGATGGAACTTTAAGATACATTAACTCCGGACTACGTGTCAGTTGATGTATCGACGGTTGGACCCGAGGAGCTGAGGTGGATATCTGTACCCACCCTTCAGGTGGGACTTCCAATGGATAGCTCGACGTTGCTGCTTTACTTTCAGTTGATGTACTTTCTTTCCAGTTGTACTTTACTTTCAGTTTGGGTTTGTATTCTGGCCCACTTACTTTTCCACACATACTTGTACTCAGTTTACTTAGTGTTTATTTATTCTTGCTTGCTCTGTGGTGTTTGTTTACTTATAAAGTCAATGCCTTCCCTTTTTTTCATGATTTACGCCTTGGTGCTAGTCGCCAGCCCCTGGCCTATGGGAGGCGGGCTTCGGGTAGTCACGGCACGAGTCCCGAGGACGGGTCATGACAAATTGGTATCAGAGGAGTTCGGTTCTACCGCAGAACTCAGGACTCTGATCTTTCTTCTATGTGAAGCAATAGTGTTTAGGGTATTGAGTGTGGTTATCAGTCCAGGGAGTCCAGTGTTGGTGCAGCGGCTGACATATCCGTACACCAGGACCCTGACTTCTGATTTCTGACTCAATGCACGAAAACATTAATTGCATGTGTGTTTCAAAAAATTTCTTTGTGATTACTTTGTGTCAGCTCACCAGGTATACTATTTGACCGTGGCGCACCTATTTCTTTTCAGGATGGCCCCACGATGGCAGCCAGCTAGGGTTCCGAGCGTTGTGCGAGATGACAGCCCACCGAGCGACGAGGCCTCGGTGCAGGGCCCTTTCACAGTGGAGGCACCGGCGGTACCTCTACCCGTCGAGCCACCGATGCTACTAGCCCCAGTCGTTGATAGTCCACGTCGCCTTAGTGTGTAGCACGAGGTTCAGCGTCAGAGACCGCCCAGGTTTTGCAGGGAGATGGACCCTCAGGCAGCCGAGGATTGGATGGAGGCGGTTGTGCGAGTTTTCAGGTTAGTGGGGACACCAGCTGACCTCATGGTGATCCTCGCAGCAAGCCTCCTGCACGCGGCAGCAGGTAGATGGTGGAGCTTGATGCTCCATGTGCACGGTGAGGCATCACTCCTCTGGACGGACTTTGAGAGCTTCTTCTACTCAGAGTTCGTCCCAGCCACCCTCTGTGCGGTGCGCATCCAGGAGCTTCTACAGCTGCGGCAGGGAAGCATGATGGTCTCCCAGTACTCGGCGAGATTTACCGACCTCTCATGCTATTTGACGGACATGGTACGGGACCCATTCTTCCGGGCTCGGACCTTCGAGCAGGGACTGAGGCATGAGATCAGGGCATCGATGATCTCCCTCAGCATTCTGACACAGGCAGGATTACTGAAGCGAGCTATTCTCATAGAGAGATTTCTTGCCGAGCCTATGCCAACAGTGAGACCTACCACAAGGCGGCACGCAGTAGAGTCTTCTGCAGCTGCCAGTCGACAGATTTCACAGGGATCCAGGCAGACCAGACCATCAGGCATATGACCTCAAGACACTGGCTCAAAGGTGCGGGGCACAGGACACAGAGCCAGCCTTCTGAGGAGCAGACAGTGCTACGCATGCGGCGGGTAGGTCCACATGGCTCGTGACTGCCTGACCCGCAGTGCAGAGGAGCAGCAGACGGTTGAGGGGCCACCCAGGCAGAGGTAGAGGGTTGACCGTGGCGGTCCACCAAGATCAGGCGGATGAGGCAGGGGAGCTGGCCGAGCAGCAGGTGGTGGGCGACGCTTTGAGGCTCTACCACCACCACCACCAGGAGGTCCACCCCGACCATAGGGAGCTGGCAGGCAGGGACAGGCTCAGCTTCAGGCAGCAGAGACCTATGACCACGGCATGCCAAAGATTATTCGAGGTATGATCTATGTCTACTCCACCATTGCTGCAGTTCTTATAGACATAGGAGGGAGTCATTCCTTTATTTCCGCTTCCCTTGTTCGGAGCTCGGAGATTCCGACGGAGCCGTTGGCTCTATCCTTATAGCTAGAGACTCCTACGGGAGTAGACTCGATGATTATGCACTGGTTTCGGCAGTGTGAGCTTACTCTAGGAGGTGAGAGTTTCGGCTGGGATCTTCTTGTAATGGCATCGAGGCCTAACGACGTCATCTTGGGAATGGATTGGTTATCTACAGTACCTGCTTAGATTGACTGTATTATGCGCAAGGTGCGGTGTGTACGCACCTATGAGAGCAGGTTTAACTTCACCGGTGAGAAGAGAGCCTTTTCAGTACAGGATGGACTCACGTAGAGGAGAGGACATCCCATCACTCATCAGTTGGCTAGCCTCATCCTAGGAGCAGTTGACGTACAAAGTCCTAGTTTTCCTGTAGTGGTGGATCAGTATGCGGACATTTTCCCTGACAACGTTCTAGGAATACCTCCTCACAGAGAGGTAGAATTTTATATTGACCTGTACCCTGGGATAGCCCCGATATCCACTCCAGCATATCGAATGTATCCCACTGAGCTTCGAGAGCTACGGGTACAGCTGGAGGACTTGCAGGGCAAGGGATTCATCCGACCCAGTGTTTCACCCTGGGCTTCCCCGATATTGTTCACCAAGAAGGCGGACGGGATCTTGAGACTTTGTGTCGATTATCGTCGCCTGAACCAGGTAACCGTAAGGAACAAGTATCCGCTACCGAGGATTGACGACCTCTTCGATCAGCTCAAGGGAGCGTGGTGGTTCTCAAATATAGACCTTAGATCAGGCTATCATCAGCTCAGAGTTCGAGACGAGGACGTGTAGAAGACGGCCTTTAGATGTCGGTATGGCCACTATGAGTTCTCGGTTATGCCTTTCGGCGTAACCAACACTCCAGCAGTGTTCATGGGTCTCATGAATAGGATCTTTTAGCCATACCTCGATCGATTTGTCGTGGTCTTCATCGATGACATATTGATATACTCGACCACTGAGGAGGATCACGCCTAACACTTGCGGGTTGTACTAGACACACTCTGAGATCACCAGCTTTATGGAAATCTCTCGAAGTGTAAGTTCTGGTTATGTGAGGTCCACTTCTTGGGACACGTAATCTCTGAGGTGGGAGTTGTGGTGGATCCTGCGAAGATCGAGGTAGTGCTAGCTTGGGAGCCACCCAGGAGAGTGACGGAGGTGTGGAGTTTCTTGGGTCAAGCTGGGTACTACCGGAGATTTGTGCCAGACTTCTCCAGAGTTGTGGCACCACTCTCAGCTTTGAAGAAGAAGGGGAAACCCTTCATGTGGTCAGACAGATGTCAGCAGAGCATCCAAAAGCTGATACAAAGATTGACCAGCTCGCATATCTTGAGGCTACCGGAGGAGGGAGTAGGGTACGTAGTCTACTGCAATGCATCAGGGACCGGACTCGGATGTGTCCTGATGTAGGAGCAGGCTGTGATTGCCTATGGATCACGTTAGTTGAGGCAGCATGAGCAGAACTACGCTACCCATGACCTGGAGTTATCAGCAGTGGTCTTCGCTCTGAATATGTGGCGACACTATCTAATGGGCGAGTGATTTACAGTCTACTCTGACCACCAGAGTCTCATGTACATCTTCTCACATAAGGACCTGAATCTGAGACAGCGGCGATGGCTCGAGTTCCTCCAGGACTATGACTTTGGGATAGTCTATACTTCTGGGAAGGGGAACGTAGTAGCCAATGCTCTCAGAAGGAGGACAGGCATCCAGCTACTCGGGGAGGCGACGGAGCAGCTAGCCGCTTTTTAGATATCCTTCGTGGATAGAGATGGAGCATCCTTTCTTCAGTCACTCACAGTCACTCCTCCATTACTGCAGCGGGTCAGAGAGGCATAGTATGAGGACGTTGACTGTGAGACGCGGCGTGCGTAGATATCCTCCGGACAGGCACCTGATGGATTCTCTGTAGGAGGAGATCACGTCGTCCTTTTCAGAGGATGTACCATGGTACCAGTTTCTTTATAGGAGGAGGTGCTGAGAGAGTTTCACACTTCCCCTTTAGCGGTACATCCAGGAGTGGCGAAGATGTACCAAGATCTCAGACGACAGCATTGGTGGCCGGGTATGAAGAAGATTGTGGCAGAGTTCGTTTCTTTATGCCTTACCTGCCAGTAGGTGAAGGCAGAGCACCAGGTACCAGCAGGCTTGGTATAGCCCTTGGAGGTCCCAGAGTGGAAGTGGGATGGGATATCTATGGATTTCATGACTGTACTTCCACGTACTTCCAGAGGTCACTACTCCATTTGGGTTATTGTCGACCGACTCACCAAGTCGGCCCACTTCTTACCCATCAGAGAGCAGGGCTCAGTAGAGAGCTTGGGGCGTCTCTACATTCAGGATATTGTATGGCTTCATGGTGTGCCATCATCTATCGTCTCTGATCGAGATGCTCGCTTTACTTCCCAGCTTTGGAAGGGGTTGCAGGAGGCATTCAGGACACAGCTACATCTGATCACCGCCTTTCACCCTCAAACGGATGGTCAGATAGAGAGGACCATTCAGACTCTCGAGGACATGCTCCTTGCATGTGTCCTCGACTTTGGTCGCAGCTAGGAGGACCACCTACCCTTGGTGGAGTTCGCATACAACAACAACTACCACTCCCCCATCGATATGGCACCATACGAGGCATTGTACGGCCGACCATGCAGATCGCCTCTGTGCTGGGAAGACTCTGGGGAGTTAGCACTTGTGGGACCGGAGATGGTCCAGGACATGATAGAGAAGGTCCAGGTTATCCAGGAGTGGATGAGGACAGCTCAGAGCTGGCAGAAGTCTTATGCTGACAGGAGGCGGAGGCCACTGGAGTTCGAGGATAGTGACCACGTCTTCTTGTGGGTCTCGCCTCGATGTGGATTATAGAGATTTGGCCGAGCCGGCAAGTTATCTCCGAGCTTCATCGGACCACTCCAGGTCCTCAGCATGGTAGGTGAGGTGGCCTATCGCCTAGCTCTACCACCTCAGTTACACCGGGTGCACGACGTCTTCCACGTATCTCAGCTGAGGATATACGTGCACGACCCGACACATATCATCAACTATGGGGAGCTCGACCTTGACGATGGGGCAACCTTTGCGGAGTTCCCGGTAGAGATCGAGGATCGACAGGAGCGGGTCTTATGTGGGCGGTCGATTCCTTTAGTGCGCATCAGATGGCAGCACAGGAACCTCCTGAAGAGCACTTGGGAGTGGGAGGCTCAGATGCGTACATAATACCCACATTTGTTCCCCTAGTTTATGATGTATCTTTACAGGGATGTAAATCCCTGAGGTAGGAGTAATGTAAAGACCTGTAAAAATTCAAGTGAAATTTTTTTTTCTTAATTTTCTTTGAGATTTTACAAAAATGAAGTTTCTGACGGTACCTGATTCTGAGGCCCGGTGTGCCCAGAATCATTCTCCGAATTTTAGCTCGGGTATGTTCAGTAAACGAACGAGCGGGTTTTCCTAACTTTTGAACCAGTTCTCGGAATTGAATTTCGAGGGCATCGATGGAATCGCAATGCCGGTAATTTCTTAAGAACACCTTTTCCGGAGTTGTGTTTGCTCGGGTGAGGTTAGTAATTAATTGGGTTAACTAAAGAATAAAAATAAAATCTTTTGGTACAGTTTTATTTTTATTCTAGGTAGTGTTAACCTAGACATGACGGTTGGAGTGGGACCCACTGATATCCTAACTCCTAGGTATGATATTAGTGAGTTGGGGCCCACACAAGCCCCACCCCCTTTATTTCTTTTTTTACCTCCTACGTGCATTTAATTATGTAACTCACCCGCACCCCCCTCTTAAATTCCAAGTCAACTCTTGCGTTTAATTAATTATTAAACGCCTCTTTAATTGGTCAACGTATGTTAATTAAACCGTGTATTAATTTTGAATTTCAATTAAGGGTTGGCATGAGAAATAAAATAAGGCAATGCCTTATTTTATTGTGGTTGTTTCATTGTGCGAGAGGAATTGAGAGGTATTGCTCAAGCCTTCGAATATTCACCTTCTTCGTAGGAGAACGCAAAGAACGACGAAGAACACCGGCCTCCAAAGGATGACGATGAAGAACGCTAGTTCCCCGGAGATCGACGACGCGATGTCGTGTACCGCGACGCCGACGATGCTTACGGAGCCTTCATCTGCGGCGTCCTTTTTCCCACGATGAACCTTCATTCAACAACGCTTGAGTTCGGGGGTTTGGTTTAATTTAATTTATGTGAATTATATCCTCGGCATATAATTAAATTCTTGGAAGTCGTTTGAACCTCTAACGCGGTGGGTGCGGACTAATGAACAAGTCTAAACCCACCATTTCTCTGTTCCTGATGCGCGGCACGTTGGGCGGCGATGAAACGGGACCGTTGAGGCATTTCGAAGACTCCGCAAATTTTTTATTTGACGGAAGATCGACGGGTGATGTCGGAACGGGCCACAGAGGATGTTTGATGATTTCGCAGTAAAGTGCGAGACCCGAGACAAACACCGGCGCAGAAGGAATTGAAAACGGACCACCGGAGCAACTCCGGTGGCCCGCGGAATTCACCGGTAGCGCGGGTCGCCGGCGCGGCAGCACCCCGGCGCGCCGCCAGGAGGGACCACCGCGGCTTCAGCCGCGGCGGTAGGCTTCCGGTCCTGTAGTCGCGTGGGACCGAAGTGGGGGATGCGGCGCTGGGTCGTGTTCACTGGCAAGGAACGGCCCCCACGCGGGTTCCGCGACAACAATCAAGGTGGCAGCCGCCCCCTTTGCGCGGCCACTCGGCCAGCGCCGAGCCGCCCCAGGCCGGACCGGCCGCACCTGGCCGGCTCGCCCAGGCCGGGTCGGGCCATGCCCACCGGGCCGAGCCGTACCCTAATGGGCCGGACCCAGACCCGGGGGGGTTGGACCGGGTCGGACCGGGCCCAGACCCCCCATTTTCAGACCACTTTCGGTCTTTTGCCCATATCTTGGGCTATGGACCTCTGATCGACGCACCATCAGTTGAGATGCGATCCTTGGATCGAGACGGTCATTTTGGTATATTACACTCAAGGTTTCAGAGAACTTTGGGTATGGCCGGGTTGGTTTGAACACGAAACCAACCAGGCCCTCGGAGCGGAAACACTTATAACTTGAGCTCCGGACGTCCGATTGACGTGCTTTCAACTTTTTTGGATTCCTCTTAGTGATATGGACCTTTTGGCTTACTCCGCTCGAGGTTTGGACACAGTTGCAGTGCGGTCAGGTTGGTTTTGACTTAAAAACCGACCGGGCCCCTAGAACGAAAAAGCCAATAACTCTTAGACTGGGCGTCCGATTGACGTGCCATCTGTCACGTTGAGTTTCTCTTGTCGAGACGGAACTTTGAGATACATAAACTCCGGATAACATGTCAGTTGATGTATCGACTCCTTGGCTCTATGAGTGGACACTCCCAGAATGAGCATGCTGTGTACGGGAACCCTAGAGCTGGCTGCGACTGTGAAGACTACACTGAAATCCTATGTGGGTTCAGCAGCGATGAAGACCATACTAAAATCCTATGTGGGTTCGACGGAGATGAAGACTGCACTGAAATCCTATGTGGGTTCGGCAGCGATGAAGACCGTACTGAAATCCTATGTGGGTTCGACGGCAATGACTACCGTTCTTGTATCCTACATGGTTCTGGCAGTGTCTGACTCTGTTATTACTATCCTATGTGGGTCTGGTAGAGTTGCTGGTTTAGTATCCTACGTGGGTCCTAGCTTAGATGAATCAGTGGCTATATCTGATCATCTCTATCACTGAAGAGGTATACCTATGTGAGCTGAGTCTTGACTTTCAATCATTATCTTCGATATGATTGACTTGCTTTCCTATGTACATTGTGTTGTGCTTTCCTGTGTGGACTGGGTTCTACTAACCTGTGTGGATGTGATCAAACTTAGTCTCGGGCGTTGGGGACAAACTGGAATTGATGACTTAGGTATATGTATGGGAATATACCTAAGTAGTTTTGGTTGTTACTTTGTGATTGTATCTTTCTTTTGAGGATTATCCTTTGTGGATTCTGGGAGACCTTTTGGGGTCTCGGGGTCCCTACTGAGTAGCGTATACTCACCCCTGCACGGGCTATGCCCGCATTACTTTGTGTTGGATGCAGACGGCGGACAATGCTGATCATGGTAGAGGCCAGTGGAGCAGTCGGTACCTGGAGGTGGACCACTGGGTGGAACGTAGACGGAGCGGACGGCTGGACCCGAGGAGCTGAGGTGGCTATCTGTACCCACCCTTCAGGTGGGACTTCTTGTGGACAGCTCGACGTTGCTGCTTTACTTTCAATTGCTGTAATTTCTTTCTAGTTGTACTTTACTTTCAGTTTGGGTTTGTATTCTGGCCCACTTACTTTTCCGCACTTACTTGTACTCAGTTTACTTAGTGTTTATTTCTTCTTTCTTGCTCTATGGTGTTTGTTTACTTATAAAGGCAATTCCTTTCCTTTTTGTCGGGATATACACCTTGGTGCTAGTCGCCAGCCCCTGGCCTATGGGAGGCGGGATTGGGATAGTCATGGCACGGGTCCCGAGGACGGGTCGTGACATTTTATGTCATTGGTTGAGTGAACTATGACATTAGGTTTATCTAGTATATCCATAACCATTTAATCCTTTATAAATAGAGAGAGGGTCCCTATATAGATTGCACTTATATAGGGGAGAGGCATTTTTTATTTATGGTTGGGCCTAGGATAAAGGATGCAGATGTCACTAAATATTAAATAATAAAAATCAAGACACATGTAATTTTTAGAAAAATTACACACATTTATAAATATAATATACAAGGTATGGGGCATTGATATCTTTGAACACTGTCATATTGTGCACCAAGGGATCTTACCTTGATCTGGATCTTATATAGGGGAATTGATCCATGAATAATAGGTTAACCTAAGTATTCTAAAGTAATGCATCATGGATTATTAATTCCCCATTTTTTCATATTTATATTAGTCATGTTAAATAGATTGATCAACTAAAACCACTAAACTCATGTGAGTTATGCTCGGTGTGAGAAACAAGATATAATAGAAGGATCATATCTACTTTACTAGAGCATGTGACAGGGAATTAACCCCCAAAATATTTGGAATTCATGGAGTGAAATTTATCTTATAGTTTAACATATTGTAGTGAGGATGGTGACCATGTATTTTAACATCATATTATATGGACAGTGATGTATTGTTTAACATCATGTGGTAGGTATGTTGACCATGTGTTTTAATTTAATAATGTGAAGATTTTTTCGTTAAATTATACACCATAAAATTAGGTTGTTTTTATACAGTTTTACATCATGAAAATAGAATGTGCATCATGTAGTTTAACATTATATAGTTTGGACACACATGAACTGATGAAAAAATTATGAAAAGTGATTCTTGAGAAAACTTTCATTCGTGGGAGGTGTGATGTGCTCACCATCCATCGTGACCAAGGAATAGTATTCATTGGAGTAAACCCTGTGTGTGACATAAGGTCATTTCCACTTTAGTTAATGTTTTGGAGGTTTCTTAGTTATTTTAATTAGAGTTATGAGAACTAATACCAACTCTCATTGGATGAATGAACAATGTTGGACTTTCTTATTAAAAACATGTGAAACTTTGTTTTGATGAATCTTCAAGTTGTGAAAGGATCAAAATATCTTCTCATTGAGTCATTCCAGATCATCTAGTTTCTATTGAGATTGTTCATATTCATATAGTTAGTTATAGATAGTAACTCAAAGTGAGGGAATATGAACTTTGATAGGCACGATATATTATACAAGTGAATATGGGGTCACTTGTGTAGTTGTATGGTTTTTTTCAAGGTGGATATGCCAAAATAAATTATTACAGTGATTTCCCTTTGACTGCCTTATATAGAATGAACTGAGTATCATATTTTTTAAGGAATAACACCAAATTTTTCAACCATTAAGTCAATATCAGATGATTGAGTATATATTTGAGTGGACCAATACGAAAAACCAAATGGACCTTGTGATTTTGTAGCTAGTGCCTCAACTTCTAAACCATGAAGATCAGTTCAAGGAAATTGTTCTCAACATTAGAATATAAAGTATCATTGTTAATCATGGTTTTATTGATATATTAAAGGCAATTTTGTTTTCCCACATCATTATTTTACCTGATAAAGGAACTAAGTTATTTATCTAAACCTTCCAAATATAGAATAAGTGGATTTACTTTGATAGGTGGCATCAATACCAATGGTTTTAAGATATATTTATTGAGATTTTAAAAATATTCATGAAAATATTCATCCCATTAATAGGTGACTCCATTCTTTATGAGCTTGGTGAAATATAGGAACTTCCCTACAGGGTTCTCTATAAAGTGTTTGATGTAGGAAATTCATCTTTGAATCCCTCTTAACTCTTTGATATTTTGAGGAAGTGGAATATTAAGGATCGCCTTGGTTTTCTCAAGGTTATACTTGATGTTGTGATGTTTTAATAAAAATATAAGAAAAAATATTAATGTTACTCTAAAATTTTATATTAAGGGGTTCATCTTCAGGTTGTGTAGTCATGATTTATTGAAAACTATCATAATATCAGAAAGATGATCATAGTGACACTAATATTTGATCACCAGATAATCCACATAGAATTAAATGATTTTCCTCATAAAAGTATTTAAAATATAGTTCATGGTATATTGATATGTGGTTCTAGAATTTTTCAAATAAAATGGAATTACTCAATAATAATACACTTCCTAAGGTGTCCTGAAAGTAGTGTCTTCTTCTTATTCAATATCCATCAAAATATAGTTATAGTAGGAGGATCCATATATAAGGAAAAGGGTTTGGAATTTGTTTTTACATCAATAAAAAAGTTCTATTATTAGAATTAGGAAAGTGTTTTGTAAGAAATTTCAGTTGATGTTCATGAAGTCAATGAAAGTTTTTATTTTCTAATTCATTTTTTGATGAAGACAGTTTTGGA
Source organism: Viscum album (assembly GCA_963277665.1). Classification (NCBI taxonomy): domain Eukaryota; kingdom Viridiplantae; phylum Streptophyta; class Magnoliopsida; order Santalales; family Viscaceae; genus Viscum; species Viscum album. The sequence goes on along the minus strand of OY728147.1, from coordinate 1,376,029,796 downwards.
AATCCATTTTAGGTAATGAATCTTTTCGAATGAAGTTGGATTTGATAATATTTTCAACTTCTTCATCCACTTTAGATGTGTGAGTTGGATTCATTATCTTAGATTCATGTTTGTATACATGATGATATTCAGTAAAACCCAAAATATGGGTGGCCACATCAGGATTAAACTCTATAATTTCTATGTAATTCCAAGAAAAGAAACCCATATATTTATTTGAGAAATATATGAATGTATCTTTTTATTTAGGAGACATACTAGTGATGATCAAGGTGAGTTGTGTGTCTTCCTCTATACCCAGATTCTATTTTCTGAGCATATCAATGGTGGTGGATATGCGTTCCTGAAAAAATGGAGATGAATCTCTGAGATATTTTTCTGTTTCTTCCTATACTTCAATTTTAGTGGAAATTCTTGATGAAGGGATGATTTTAATATATAGATGAAATACAGGGTCATTTTTATCCTCTATAAAAATGGAGAGGAATCTCTAGGTCCTGAGAGTAATAATGTATGATAATCTTTGTTGGGAGAATTCTAGATATATTCTCCCACTTTTCAACTACCATCTAGGATAAAGGAGGTTACAACATCCTAAGACTTAGGAGATAACACATGGGAATTTTATTTTTAATGAGGTAGAGGCATTATATGCTTTATATAATGATGAAAGGATCTCCATCGCTCTTAGAGAGAGAGGAGGATCATTTACATCCGGGCCATTATTATCATTTCAATGATCAAATCCTTCTTCAGTGCAACTATATTTGGTGGATGTGACTGATATCATAAAGACAAAAGAAAAAATTACCAAAACATAGAAATTCCTTCCTCTCCTAGGAATCATATACACTTTGTTGAATAGTATAGTTTGTGTTAACTAGGGTTTAATATCAGTCATGATAGCCTTCTTATAGAGAATTTGAGGAACAAGATTGATCTCCATGGATAGTATGATATTATTTATCTCAAATAGAGTTAGATATTCTAAGGTAAATTTATCTTGGGCATCATATGATGGAAAGGTAATCAAATATTATCATATTTGATTCATATATCTCATTTATTTCCTAGATTTAGAGTTAATTCTTCAATTTTATTAATGGGAAACACATAATATTTATTGAGTACATGGAATGGGTTGAAAGGGGCCATTTTTAGATCGTTTGGGGTAGCATTTCATATAAAATCACCTTTAAATAGCTATTTTCCATCCCTTTGGTAGAATTGAACATCTATTTATTAATATTTGAGAGATAAAAATGGGGAGCCATCACCATATAGTACTTTTTCATGTCCGTTGATAGATTATTTGATGCACTAGTGGTATAATGAAGGTAATTTAGCATGGGAATAGATCTATGGTCTTCCAAATAGGACATTAAAATTAATTTCTTGATAAAAAAACATAAACATATAATAATATACAAGATATGAAAACTAGGATATGAGCTTGATTATTTCAAGAGTATTTTTATCACTTTTATCATAACCTTGGATTTTCAGGTTAGAGGAAGACAAACAAACTTCACTATGGTCCAATTGTCAGAATTTCCAGAATGATATGTGGTTGATTCCAAAACCATTATCAATAAGGGGTCAAAAATTTTCAATATAATCCATATTTCCATATATATATATAAAAAATTTATATGAACCAATATAGTAGTCTTCCTATCCTACTCTATGAAGGAGATAACCTAATGGTGCTTCATAGGGTTAGTCTCTACACAATATACTTTAGCAGAAGTGTCCTCAGATTCAAACACTTGAAGGAATAGGAGAGACTCAATAAATTCCTTCCAAATAAACTTTGAAATATGAAGATAATAAAGAATTAAAATCATAGATGAAATAAGATTAAGTTATTTTAAGATGTTAAATTTATGATTCAATAGTCTATCCTTCCCTATAAGAGGTCATTCCCAATTCTAAGTCTTGATAGATGAGGCTTCTTATATCGGTGACTATTTTACCTAATAAGAACTTGAGGTTATTTTTGTAAATTGTTAGTTGGGTTGAGTTAACTTTCCCACATTTGAATGTTGACCAGGAAAATTTTTATTTTCCAATTGGTCCTCCAGTACGATCAGGCTATAATGAGCCCTTGATAACACAAGAGTAGATTGGTGATCCTTCTGATCTCTCTAGAGGGCACGTATATGGGTCTCTAAATCATATATAGTTTCAATAGGGATATGATCGAAGTGGAGATATCCATGTTTACCTCTTCTCCCTAAACCCTATCAGCCTTTGTAACCTCTTCCTTCTTATCCCTGATTATAAGATGGGAATTCAGGATTGTATGTATCATCATCATCATATAAGGGATCCACCAAGTGACTCACATTGACAAATATGTGTAGATACTATTTGTCTGAATAGTTTTATATTTGATGGGTTGGTGATTGGTAAACCATTTTTAGGGGCAATTCTTGTCCTCTCAATGTTGGGGACATAAACTCTAAGAGGGTTTGAACTATCATGGGAATCATCATGGGTTCATCATCTTGTTCCTTACTCTTGTTATGAATTTTTCATCAGTTCTTAGAAGATCAGCCTTTAGAGGATTATGGTACTGAATAAGTATACTCAATCATCATAGTAAGAGTTGGGGTCACAATTGGGGGATTCAACTATTCCCTAAGGATGGAATATTCTTAGTTAACTATCTTTATGGTCATCCATTCATCAAATTTTTTGCATGAACTTTCTTGGGATTTCCTACCATTCTCCTTCTATTTATGGAAAGGTGGTGGAAATACAAGCTACCAATGATGGTAGCTTTCCTACTTTTAACCACCTAGAATCTACCATATTTTGTAGGATATATTTGAATATTAATCCCTAATATATGGTATGTCCCCACATTCAGTGGAAGAGGAAATACTCTAGGAAGTTACTAATTCCAACTTGATTAGGATTATTGAGATTTGGAAGATTTAATAAAAAAGTTACAAAGTTATGATGAAGTAACTAAGGACCTTCTCATTTCAGAAAGAATAAAATTTATACTTATTGTATTTATATGATATATGTCTCTATTCTTTTATCCCATCCTTATGAAGATTTTGCGGTTCTTTTTTGTTTTTAGGAGGGTTTATTTTTATATATTTCATGGTTTTTGGTGTTAGAGATGGTTTCTAGGTTGGCTTAAATGTTACAGTTGTTGTTTCTACTTTTCCAATCCTCTGCCATTGAGTTTTCATCATCGGTCGAGGTTTGGGCTTGGTACGTCGATTGGAATCTTCTAACCTCAATAAAATTATGGAAACTCATGAAATCAGCCTAGATATTTTAACAAAATGAGTGACATTCATAACTTCTCGTGGATATTTTCTAAGGAAATTCTTAGTAACTCCTCTTGGGGGAGTTATAATTTCAAGGATTAGTTCAAACCCTTCCACCTAGAAATAAATTCTGAGATTCTCTCATTCTCATGTAGTTTTCAATTGGAGAGGATAAGGGACATTATATTTCTCAACATTGGTAAAGAAACTATTAGAAGAGGACTTTCCATCTTGTGACTCATATGGTTAGTATATTTTTATCCCAGAAAAATGATGGTTCATCTATAGTTTTTATAAACAATCTGATCTTATCTACCTCTTATTGGTCAAGGGTTCTCAGTATTGGTCCATATCATGATAAAAATTTCATCAAATGTTTTTATAGGTCCTAAGTTTTATTTAAGGTTTAAAAAGTTTAATTTCTCAAGTTAGGTAGATTAAGAGTCACATCCACCTATTCATGGTATGTATTTCTTTCCTATTACATGGGTGCACACTATCCTTCAGTGGTCTCCATTTGAGCTATCAAAGATTCAATAGAGTTAATGAGTTCTGATGGAATGGTTCACTATCTCGATACCTATGTGAAGGAAATGAGTATATCTTTATATGGTTATATTTCTCATGTATCTTGCTGATAACTAGTTTGGGTTGACATGGTGTAGCTTTCCTGGCATGGTTTTGGCTGATTCCCTAATTGAGGTAACTCTTTAAATTCCTTACTAACTAGGTCCAGGTAGACTAGTTATTTAAACCTTGAGTTCATCGGATGGATATATTCTACTCTCATTGGTAGGGAAGCCTATAAATGTTAAAGGAGAATTACTAGAGCATAAATTTCCCATGATAAATTCAGTATTGATTAAATTTAACTCCTTTACCCCCACTACATATTAAGAAACCCTATCTTCAATGGTGATAGGTCCAACCTATTTTTTAAATGGGTGGGATGTAGCCGCACCCTTCCCCTTTTCTTTGGTTAAGGGTCACCGCGGAGGAGGTAATGAATCATTCAAGGGAATTCCCAAATTGTGATCTTGTCTTTAATAATGGGTATCCATAGTTTCTTTTATCATTTTAGTGTAGACTATACTTTAGAAAGAAACTTATGCATCTTTATATTCTATGATAGAATCATTCTCTAGATTATCAATGGGGTTGATGTTGATGGAATTCACTAATGTGTAGTATACCATCAGACTCGTATCCTTATTAAAAGGGTAAAAGGATTGGTTATATCTCAAATATATTTCAATATCCAAGTGATAAATCTTATTAGTCTTACCTTTCTTGGAATATCATTTTGGCTTACATCCCTTACAAGGTGTTACCTTATCCTTCCACTGCTCCCCAAAAACTAACTTATGAAGGGTAATATTGATAGAATCTCTAGAAAACCATGTTAAGAATATCCCCAATGATATATATGTGTCATACACTAGAATAAACTATGAAATACTTTCTTTCTATGTTCCTCCCAAACTAGAGAAGTCTAATTTTCATAGGGGGTTGTGGTAAAAATTACACCAACTCTATGGGTTGGAGCTGATTTGGTTCTGACACCATTAAATCTTGGAATCTTCAGGGATTTGACGATTCTTAGAGTTGTGAAGGTGGTAAAAATTCCATAGAAATATAGGTTGGGGTTTCTCCTATATTGCAGCTGTTGTGACTATTATTACTAATCTTCTAATTTTGTAAGATTTTGTTCAAAACTGAGTTAGATACAATGAATGTTCTGAAAGTGAGATTCTATCTATTGAAAGAAATACTTCAAATAAGGATTTTTTTTCTTTCTCATGTGAGAAGCTTTTTTAACCTTTTCAGGGGCTTGATGCAAGAGTCTCATGATAAACCAGTCCCATAGGGTTCACAATTTCTATTATTTAGAGATAACTAGACCCCATTGAATAAAATGGAAAACATATATAGATCTTGGGTCAAAGGTTTATCCTGAAGTGATAAAGTTACATGAAATTATTTTTAGTGGACTCTACTGACTATAAAATTGAGTGAAATTCAATGCTCCGTGTTCACCCCACCCTCTATTATGTACATAAATGAAGTTTCGGTAATCAGCTAACATAGATTCCTTAGATCATTAAAGTATTCAGATTATAAAACCTTACACTGCCTTCTAATTCTGGGTGTTGCACCACTAAAAGTGAATATATATCAATTTTATGGTGCATTTCCTCTATTTTCTCAATGTTCTTTGCATATTCTATGTAAGGTTGGTATTTTTTCAACAAATGATAAAGATTAATTCATAGATTCAGATGAAGATAGTGTGTCCCTTCATTTGAGACATATATTCAAGACAAAACATGACCACTATATTGTATTTAACTAAGTTATTTCCTCATTATCAATATATCCTATCCATTTTTTGTGATATATTACTCTACCTAATCTAACCATAGTGGTCATTTCCTAGTTTCCTAACTAAGGGGAGTAGGTTTAGTTGGAATATTATATGTTGTATTAAAAGATCAGTGATCCAATGATAGTATGGATAATGACTACTACACCGGGATATCTTCTAGTTGAGAAATAATTTCTCTCATTATAGATAAGTAAGATGGTGTGATTGGCCTCAATATCTTGAGTGCCTCATAATATGATGGATTTCTCAAAGTTAGTTATGAATGGGGAAAATTTTCTTATTGAAATATGATGACATTATAGGGAGGAACTTCAAAATGAATACCACTATAGGGAGGACTACCATCATGAATCAATGTCCTCTCATAGGGAGTATTTCTTTGACATTTATCCGAGGGAAGACCTTTAGGGTGGATGGTGTTTGAGCATCAATGGGAGTACCTTCATACATATCAGTATTTTGGATATGGTTTGGATTTCTACATCTCTCACCATGAGAATAATTCTCAAGATCGATCTTGATATAACCATGGGGAGGACCTTCATGGTGGGTACTCTGAGGAGGACCACAAGAGTTACTGGTAAAAAACATTTAGGCAGGACCTACACAACTATAGTTGCTTCCTTTGTCTAATGAAGATTCAAAAATTGTTAGGACCCTATTTAAATATGTTTTACAACCTCAATAATTCCATCATTGATTAGGGAAAGGATGTTGTCATACCCCTAAACTTTAGGCTACCCTGAGTGAGGCTTCCTTTTGGATGCTCTCTATTGGGTGGTTGGGGTCATGTGTTGTGCATGATAAATTTCACATGTGAGAGTCTTCTTAGGTGACTCCCATGTTGATATAAAAATATAATGATGGGCTTATTCATTATTGATAGTAATATGGTTCTTCCCTAAGGTGGTCATTAAAGTGTGATGATAATATCTAGTTGGAATGGTAAAATGTTCTTGATCACGTTTTCCCTTATTCATCGGGATGTAGCGATGACCCTTTTGAATGATGTCAGGAATATGTTTCTGGTCATGAATAGTTATCAAAATATATTGATGGTTTGTTCTAGTGGTGGGGTGGGAATATGTGTATTCCACCTGATAGTCACTGGGAATATGTTGATGGGATTATATAGATAAAATGGGGATATATTCCCATTCCTTATTGAGAGCAGGGATATGACCCACTCTTTTCCTCTATTTTACATTGGGATATGATGATGAGCTTCATGTATGGGGTGGGAATATGTATATTTTCTTTAGTATAAGAAGAGATGTATATACATGAATCTTTATATACTTCCAAAGTACACTAGAAATCTTGATGAGTGTGATAATGAATATGGGCCTACCCTCTATTGAACATCGATATATTCCAATATAATTCCTTTGGGGCTGCCAGGATATACTATCATATTTTATAGGTGAAAACATGGATATGTCCCTAATCATGGGTTTCCACCAAAGTATGTTGGTCAAATCCTTTAGTGGAAATGGGTATGTGGGTCCACTCTTTGGGATCAGTAGATTTTTTTCCCCTGGTAATATCTCTTAGAATCTCAGGTATAGGTGACTGGAATAGAGATCTCCCATGTGGATTCCTCATTGGGTTGTTGAGGGGTTGGTGTTGCATGATGCTGGTGATGATTTTAGTTGATAGGAGCAATCATAGGTAACTCTTACACTGATTTGAGTCTATATTTTACCTCCTAATCCTACTCCCAGAGAAAAGGGAGATGGTTTTGTTGTTCTCTAAGGAAATACTACTGAAGAGGTTTGAAATGTAAATAGGTTTCCCTTGCTTATTTTCCACCACACTCCGTTGGATGAAAGGTTAGTGGGGATTTATATTGATGAGGGATTTTCATGAAACCTTAATCATAGATATAGTACTACTCGAGTAGTACTCTCACACTAGTGAATTCATTAGTTATTTCTAGATATGTTGTTTTTCTGATAAAACCTTCATGTTAAACCAGGATCTAGCATTGGAAAAATTTAAGTCATATGAATGTCAATATGGTAATTCCATAAATTTATATTAAAGGGGATTCTAGGTCAGTCCTAAAATGATAAAGACACATGAACATGAAAACCCAACAAATTTCTTTTAAAGCTAAAGGATTCACATCGATTTCACTATTTTTTGTGTAGAATATATAAAACAAAATGGATCGATGTTTGGTTTTGAAAGGCTAGCACAATTAAAATATTTAATCAGGTTTGTCATTTTTATTTCTGATACAAAACATTAACATACACTCCCCTCTACAATGGTTTATCATAGACTCCATTGTATTCCCTCTTTCCAAAGGAAATTGATTACTGGGGTGTTTTATTGGTGACACTTTGAGGTGTACATTGGTCAATATATTAATAGGTTGGTATCATCACACATTTTTTAGAGTATTCTTGTATACTCTTTGAATATCTTATGAATTTTAGATGTTTTCATAAATCCTACCCAAGTCCTAGTGTTAGATTGGTTACCTATGTTCTAATAGTTGGTCATTAACATGTTTTGATGTGAACTTATATATATATTTGAGGTTATCCATATTTTCTCATTATTGATTAGTGATGCTCAATTTTAAAGGAATATGGTTTAAATCCACATAATTGGTGACTCTATAATTTATTTCTATTTAGGAAAGTGGTATGTTTTTATAATGTCAGGATCAGGCCCATGAAAGGGGATTACTATATATCATCATGAAAGGAATCAAAACCCATATAATTTGATTCCACTTAATGGGAAATGTTCTAACATTTAAGGTCATGTGACAAGGACCGATCTATGTAGTTTAACATCATACAATAAAGACAATTAGTATAAAGATGTCCATAAATGGTTTTTATGGGACATACACATGAGTGAACCTCTCTAATTATCCTCAAAGGGAATATCACTCAATGATGATGGATTTTATAGGTAATATGTTCTAGTTAAGGAAATTCAATAATACCTACAGAGAATATGGACCTATGGGTGGGGATATAATTTTATCAGGAATATATCCCAACAAAGGGTGATATATAGAAAATATGGCTCTAATGGATTAATTTTTGGTCTTATAGAAAATATGGCCTGTCACGTACGTAACCTTTTTTAGGGTTATTTTAAATTTATTTTCCACTCATGATTTGTTTTGGTGGTTTCCAAAGGTTTTATTGAGAATAGGTGAGTTTTCATGAATTGGGCCAAATTGCGAGCCCAATTTCAGATTTAAAAATAAATTTTGTTTCATTTATAACTTTTTCAATTTTTAATATTTTTGACTCATTTCAACTCCTAATTGTTCTGACCTGATATAGTAACCCCAAATTTAAATTTGGGGCCTTTATAAATCCATAAGCATGGGGGATTTTTGTTTTTATTTGAAAATTGGGCCAACCTGAAGGCCCATTTTCCAGTTTTAAATTGTTTCATTAATTTATTAATATCTTATTCATTAAAATGGATTTTTCGGTGATTCCACCTCCCTCTCTACCCTAAGAAGTCCAGGCGCGCTCCCATTTCCTTTACCCCCACTTTGGAGATCTATTTCATCGCGATTTGTTGCTGACATTCTTGGGGTTTCTAAAATCGGGAAGATTTGAGGAGGTAGGTTCATTCCATCATAACTCTCTCAATTCTTACTCTTTTCCCCCCATTCCAATTCCTACATTATCTCATAATCCCTGTTAGAACTTCCCTTTAATGGTTGGATATTTTTAAATTCATATTCCTGTGGAGTTTAGGTCGTTTTCTTCAAGATTATTTTGGGTAATGTTTCTCTTTTCAATTCTTCTCTTCTCCTTAGGGTTTCCACCCTATCTCAAGAGTTTATAGAATGTCCAGAACATAGGGTTCGAACATATGGTCTTATTTGGTATCTTTTGGGTAAATTTTTGGTGTTATAGGTCTGGATTTATATTTCTTGATGTGCGGCGGTGGTGCGGTTGATGTTTCGCACCATGTTTTGAGGGTTTCAGCATAAAAGGTAGGTGATTCCATGTGTAATCATTTATAGATGAGTTAGTTTGCTTGAATTACTTATTATGAATTTACTAATATGCTGTGTGTTGTGCAGGAACTGTTTATTTTGTATTTGGTAAATCATTTGTTTTTACAGTTTCATTTTAGTTTAAAAAATTGGGTGTTTTACATGTGCAACCCTTTGGGTATTGTTTGGGTGTGTTTTATAACATATGAAATTGGTTTAATAAATCTTGTTTGGGCTGAAAATTCTGATTTGGTATGGTATTGGTGTGCCATTAGGTTTTAAAGAGGTTTATTTTAATGGGTTTAAGGTGTAAAGCCTTATTGTACTTCTTGAAAGTGATTTTGAAAACGTGTGCTTTTCATGTGGATCTTTTGTGGTATTGTTTGAGGTGTTTTTATAACACATGGGGGTAGTTTAATAAATGTTTTTGGGGATGAAAATTCTGTTTTGAATTTGTATTGGTGTGATTTTGTCATTGAAATATGGTTTTGAAATGAGTTTTTTTTTTGTGAAAAGATTTGGTACACTCTTTAGAATTGTTTTATGAAAGTTTTGAATGGTTTAATGATTTATGTAAGATGTGAAACCATATTGGAAAACTGTTTTGGATTGTTTATACATTCAAATGGACCATTTTAAATGTTAATAGTTCTGTTATGTTATGTGTATCCTCTTGGAAATGTTTTATAAAAATGTTTAATGGATTTACTAAAATGTGAAAGAGGTGTGAACGTTATATGGGCTGTTTGTGTGAGTGCGATGTGAAAAGTGGATTTTGTTTATAAAATGGGTTTTAGGAAACATGTAAGTGGGCTGTTATGTGATGTTTAGTATATTTTTAGGTATTTTATAAAATTGTTAAAGGATCTGTTGGATTGTGAAAGTTATGAAAAAAGTGTTGTGGGCTATTTTGGTATGGGTTTGATTTCAAAATGCATTTGAATGAAAAGTGGACTTTTGTGACTTGTGTTGTATACATGTGGGCTGTTTGGTGAATTTATGATATGAAAATGATATTTTCATGTGAAATTTATATTCATTGACTTGTTGAAATTATTTGATCACAAAGGGAAAACCCGGGTATCTAGGTGGGTGGACGTGTACTAGTATGCTAGTGATCCCGTGGGGTTTGGCCTCAGTTTCACTTAGCAAGATTGACACTTACAACTCTAACTAAACTAAGATGATGATGATTGGGGACCACTAGGTTATGGGTATGTTCCCTACTAGTGGCTCGTGCATGAGAACGAATATTTGTGATGGTTACTCTCACCGAGATACGAGGTACCTGGGACCCACAGCTAGCTAGTGCCTAGGGGTTATTTCCCATTGCTTGTGCTCACTAGATATTTTGTGCTTACAGTCGGCATACGGTACATTTTGCTGGAAAATTCAGTAGCTTTGGTGTTTATTTTAAAAAGTTTTAATCCTTTAAAATAGCCCACTTGAAAACTGTTCTTATTCAAAGTTGCAGCTTTTAGAAATTGTAACTAGCTTTTCATGTTTTTGAAAACTTGCATGCTTTTCGTCTTTAAATGCTTATTATATGGAATCTCTTAGTGGTGGTATCCTATTGGGATTTGGCTCACACCCTACTTACACCCTTGGGTGTAAGTAGACTTGGTTATTTTGTTGTCGCAGGTTTGGGTATAACTTTTGTGCCAACAGTTCGGGTTTCCACCGGTCATTCATGATGCGGTGTGGTGGAGATGGCTTGAGGAAGATGCCTCTTGCCATGTTGAGGTTCTTGGGCTGTATTTTCTTGGGTTTGTACCTTTGTAATGATCTTCAAACATTGTTTAAAATTGTGCAATTCAGTTCTGAATTTATTGAAAAGATGTTTCGGTTTGAAAAATCTAGATTTGGTTTCTTAGATTCATTTGATGTTTCAAGTATAAAAACTCGGGTAAATCATTCCCAATTTTCAGTTTTTGATACCTGGGCACTTGTGCCAGACCGTGGGGATCAGGAACGCCCTTCGGGACTTGCCACGGGTCGGGTCGGGTGCCGGTTTTTGCGGTGACCAGATTCGGTTCGTGACAAAATGGTATCAGAGGAGGTTCTGGTTAACTCTTTGGGTCATGTTATTTAGGGAACAGTTGGGATAGATTAGAGTTAGAATTGTTGGGACTTTGTAGTTCAGTTATGGTTAGTGTGCCTGATCACCACACCTCAGGACGGGATTCGAGTCACCAGGGGAAGTCGAGATTTATCTATGTTATTTGTTTTTCTTGGTTTAATGATGATTAGGGGAAATGAAAAGAGAGTTGGGTTAATGGTCTCAGTGAGCTCACAGGGTCTGGCAAGCCATGTGGAGTCGGGGATATTCTCTAGAACACTCTCTGTGACAGTGAAGTGATTGGAATATGGCCGCCAACCATATTTCCAATTCACCCACTGAAACTAGTTTCCTCTCAGATTGTTTTGTACTATAGTTTTGAAATCTTGGAACTTTGGTTTTAAAAGGACTTGGTTTTAAGAAGTATAAAGTTTTTCTGAAATTATTTTCAAATAAATATGGAATGGATTGATTTATGAAATGGTGGAACTGAATTTTTAGAATTGTTTTGAAATGGAAAATGGTGTTTTTACACCTCTTTTGAAAGCAAGAACTATATTGAAGTTGGTTTTGAAAAGTGTTTACAATAGAGTTTTCTAAACAATCAAAGAGTGTTTTAATGGGATGAGATGTTTTGAAATTGATGTGAATATATTGAAAGTGAGTTATTTTCTAAATGGTTGTGCATTTCTGAAAAGTTTTGTAAGATGTGAGTTGGAATTTGATCTCGTGGTTAGCGGTTTTGAGAAAAAGGATGTGTTGGTTGACCATTTTGGTTTTGAAAAGTGGAAAGAATTTTTGTTTTAACCTTTGGTATTTTCATGAGCAACCACATGCATGGGGTTATATGAGAAGAGGGATGGTTGATGACATGACTGGATGAGTGTCGGGATGGATATGAGGAGGGTGCCTGGTGTGGTATAGAAACATGCATGTGTAAGGCCCATGGGGTACCATTGGTGGATGTGCTAACCGCTGAACCATTTTTTTTAAAAGAAATGTTTTTAAATAAAAAAACATGATTTCTTGATGATTTTTTTTTGGGATGGTGTATATTATGTGTTTTCGGAAAATGTTGATGTTGTGGGATGTTTTGGGTCCAAGAACCCCTCCAGTTTGAACTGTGTTTTGGGTTTGGGTTTGGTCAGTAAGTTGTGTTGTAGGGACGGTTAGTGGTCTCTTTTGAAAAATGTTTCGGGACGCCTTTATGATGGTTCCCTACATGTGTTTGGATCTAGTTTTTGGTATATCTTGACCAATGGACTATCTTGGTTGGGTCCTTGGGTTCAATCATTGGATAAGGTACACCCCCATTAAAGGTTAGTGCACAATTGAAGTGCAACCCGGATTGTTTCGCTGTTTGAAGACCCTCCAGTTGATCAATATAAGGAATCTTTTTCTTGAGATTTCTAGATTGAGTCTACACCCATTCCTTTCATTGATTTTTAGATCCTCTTATAACGAGAGAGTTCTCTTGGAAGGTTGAAAGAGACCTTAGTTTCTTAAGTTTCTTGATTCGTCGAAGGTGGATATGGTCTAGGGTTGTTAGTGTGGATGATTGTCTCGATGGTGTCTAAGAGGGCCTTTGGGTTCTTCAAAGTTTCTTTGAATCATGAGTTCATGTTAAACCACTGGTGTGGGAAATATGGTCATGATAGGATATTGTGGCAACTTTCTATAATTGTGTGCTGTTTGGGGATGTTGTATAAGGTCCCTCTCCATGAATTGTTTATATCAGTTGAAATGGTCATGTTTGGTGATGCCTTATGATGTCATGTACTCGATTGACTGTATAGGTGAAAGTAGTGAAATCCTCTGAGAGTCCCTTTTATGTTGGAAAAATGTCTCCCTTGGAAAAACTTCAAAATCATCTATTTTAGAGGAATGTGAGTGTAGGTGTTCTTTACTTCTATTGTTTTTCACCTGAAGAAACAAGTTGTGATGTGTGTGTATCTTCTTATACCTTATTTCAGTGAAATATCAGGATAAGGAAAAGTGAGTTTGGAATGTGTTATGTCTAGAAAACTTATTTGGGACTGCGGTGTAGTTTTTGGTGGCACCGAAAAGAAGAATTCTCATTCAGTGGGTTTCCAAATATTAACTACGAGGCCGAAGATGCTTCAATCATTTGAGCTCCAGCCATAGGTCTCGGAGAGAAGTTGGCTCGTAGTCAGGGGAAATCTCAGGGCCATTTAAACCCTTGTACAAAGTCCTATCCTTAGTATGAAAGATGGGAATAGTTCAAACCTTTGGTTTCGTCATGGTTGAGCACATAGTTTGTGCTCGTTTAGTAGTGGCCGTGTGCTAGGAAGACATGTAGAAAGAATTATATTCATAGTTAGTGCACAGTTTCCCAAACCATGCAGACTAATCCTGCGCCCTTCCTAAATCTTTAATTTCTTTTTGGGTCTTTCTGTGTCGGCCCATGCTGGTCGGTTAAGATGGTCAGTTCTTATGGTGGGGAGACCCACTATGATTCTCATGAATTTTCCTTTATAAACATTTAATAGAAGTATATCCCTTGTACTAGAGAGTATGTTTGGGCCTCCCACTATTAGTGTCTTGATTCTTTCTCGGGAAAACAATTTAAGTTGTCTCTTATGGTGGGGAGCCCATTTGTGTCTCTTCATACGAGTAACTCATATTTTTTTTCCTTGGAATTGTCTGGGAAGTAGGTATTATCATTAAAAGATATCTAACTACCTACATATTCATTGGGTAAACATTGATATTGGAGAGTTTCCAATGGTTTAGTTATAGTAGGGAAGTGTAACCTTGTTCAATGTTGTTATTTTTTTGGGTAAATTGATTGAGTATTGTTCAGATTGTGTTTGAGGAGTTTTCATTTGGGATAAAGCCTGAATGTACTTGATTGTTTCAGGAAAGTGGTGTAAGTTTGGTTTGTGAGAGTATTCCTTCCATCATTGATCACTGGAGGTGTTTTGAACTTTGGGGGTGAAACCTGGCAAGGGTGTACCTATTGGTTTCTCAGTTGGGTTTGGTTGTTTCTTTGACCTTGCTGTGACTTTTCGGGGCGGAAAGTTTTCAAGGTGAGGAAAATTGTCACGTACGTAACCTTTTTTAGGGTTATTTTAAATTTATTTTCCACTCATGATTTGTTTTGGTTGTTTCCAAAGGTTCTATTGAGAATAGGTGAGTTTTCATGAATTGGGCCAAATTGCGAGCCCAATTCCAGATTTAAAAATAAATTTTGTTTCATTTATAACTTTTTCAATTTTTAATATTTTTGACTCATTCCAACTCCTAATTGTTCTACCCTGATATAGTAACCCCAAATTTAAATTTGGGGCCTTTATAAATCCATAAACATGGGGGATTTTTGTTTTTATTTGAGAATTGGGCCAACCCGAAGGCCCATTTTCCAGTTTTAAATTGTTTTATTAATTTATTAATATCATATTCATTAAAATGGATTTTTTGGTGATTCCACCTCCCTATCTACCCTAATAAGCCCAGGCGCGCTCCCATTTCCTTTCCCCTCACTTTGGAGATCTATTTAATCGAGATTTGGTGCTGACATTCTTGGGGTTTCTAAAATCGGTCAGATTTGAGGAGGTAAGTTCATTCCATCATAACTCTCTCAATTATTACTCTTTTCCCCCCATTCCAATTCCTACATTATCTCATAATCCCTGTTCGAACTTCCCTTGAATGGTTGTATATTTTTAAATTCATATTCTGGTGGAGTTTAGGTCGTTTTCTTCAAGATTATTTTGGGTAATGTTTCTCTTTTCAATTCTTCTCTTCTCCTTAGGGTTTCCACCCTATCTCAGGAGTTTATAGAATGTTCAGAACATAGGGTTCGAACATATGGTCTTATTTGGTATCTATTGGGTCAATTTTTGGTGGTCTAGGTCTGGATTTATATTCCTTGATGTGCGGCGGTGGTGCGGTTGATGTTTCGCACCATGTTTTGAGGGTTTCAGCATAAAAGGTAGGTGATTCCATGTGTAATCATTTCTAGATGAGTTAGTTTGCTTGAATTACTTATTATGAATTTACTAATATGCTGTGTGTTGTGCAGGAACTATTTATTTTGTATTTGGTATATCATTTGTTTTTACAGTTTCATTTTAGTTTAAAAAATTGGGTGTTTTACATGTGCAACCCTTTGGATATTTTTTGGGTGTGTTTTATAACATATGAAATTGGTTTAATAAATCTTGTTTGGGCTGACAATTCTGATTTGGTATGGTATTGGTGTGCCATTAGGTTTTAAAGAGGTTTCTTTTAATGAGTTTAAGATGTAAAGCCTTATTGTACTTCTTGAAAGTGATTTTGAAAACGTGTGCTTTTCATGTGGATCTTTTGTGGTATTGTTTGAGGTGTTTTTATAACACATGGGGGTAGTTTAATAAATGTTTTTGGGGATGAAAATTCTGTTTTGAGTTTGTATTGGTGTGATTTTTTCATTGAAATATGGTTTTGAAATGAGTTTTTTTTGTGAAAAGATTTGGTACACTCTTTAGAATTGTTTTATGAAAGTTTTGAATGGTTTAATGATTTATGTAAGATGTGAAACCATATTGGAAAACTATTTTGGATTGTTTATACTTTCGAATGGACCATTTTAAATGTTAATAGTTCTGTTATGTTATGTGTATCCTCTTGGAAATGTTTTATAAAAATGTTTAATGGGTTTACTAAAATGTGAAAGAGGTGTGAACATTATATGGGCTGTTTGTGTGAGTGCGATGTGAAAAGTGGATTTTGTTTATAAAAAGGGTTTTAGGAAACATGTAAGTGGGATGTTATGTGATGTTTAGTATATTTTTAGGTATTTTATAAAATTGTTAAAGGATGTGTTGGATTGTGAAAGTTATGCAAAAAGTGTTGTGGGCTATTTTGGTGTGGGTTTGATTTCAAAATGCATTTGAATGAAAAGTGGACTTTTGTGACTTGTGTTGTATACATGTGGGCTGTTTGGTGAATTTATGATATGGAAATGATATTTTCATGTGAAATGTATATTCATTGACTTGTTGAAATTGTTTGATCACAAAGGGAAAACCCGGGTATCTAGGTGGGTGGACGTGTACTAGTATGATAGTGATCCCGTGGGGTTTGGCCTCAGTTTCACTTAGCAAGATTGACACTTACAACTCTAACTAAACTAAGATGATGATGATTGGGGACCACTAGGTTATGGGTATATTCCCTACTAGTGTCTTGTGCATGAGAACGAATATTTGTGATGGTTACTCTCACCGAGATACGAGGTACCTGGGACCAACAGCTAGCTAGTGCCTAGGGGTTATTTCCCATTGCTTGTGCTCACTGGATATTTTGTGCTTACAGTCCGCATACGGTACATTTTGCTAGAAAATTCAGTATCTTTGGTGTTTATTTTAAAAAGTGTTAATCCTTTAAAATAGCCCACTTGAAAACTGTTCTTATTCAAAGTTGCAGCTTTTAGAAATTGTAACTAGCTTTTCATGTTTTTGAAAACTTGCATGCTTTTCGTCTTTAAATGCTTATTATATGGAATCTCTTAGTGGTGGTATCCTATTGGTCTTTGGCTCACACCCTACTTACACCCTTGGGTGTAAGTAGACTTGGTTATTTTGTTGTCGCAGGTTTGGGTATAACTTTTGTGCCAACAGTTCAGGTTTCCACCGGTCATTCACGATGCGGTGTGGTGGAGATGGCTTGAGGAAGATGCCTCTTGCCATTTTGAGGTTCTTGGGCTGTCTTTTCTTGGGTTTGTACCTTTGTAATGATCTTCAAACAATTTTTAAAATTGTTCAATTCAGTTCTGAATTTATTAAAAAGATGTTTCGGTTTGAAAAATCCAGATTTGGTTTCTTGGATTCATTTGATGTTTCAAGTATAAAAACTCAGGTAAATCGTTCCCAATTTTCAGTTTTTGATACCTGGGAACTTGTGCCAGCCCATGGGGATCGGGAACGCCCTTCGGGACTTGCCACGGGTCGGGTCGGGTGCCGGTTTTTGCGGCAACCAGATTCGGTTCGTGACATGGCCCAATGAGTGAGTACCTTATAACTCGTGTGGAATATAGCCCAATGAGGAGGGATGTAAGTCACTTCTTGAGGAATATATCCCCATAAAGATGGATGTGAAAGGTGGACGGTATTGGGTTTGAACCTTTTGGATGTATCTTATCTTTCCTAATTAATAGGAATCAAATTCCATATAGTTTGAATGAAATGGTATAGGGTCATGTGACAAGACAATACCATGTAGTTTAATGTCATGTAGTAAAGAGACTATCATGCAGTTTTACATCATGAAATGAATTCATTGTATACATAGTTTAACATCTTACTATGGGTATGTTTTTATCATTAAAGGTGTGACAATAGAGTATTGGGATAGGATTTTATATACAAATATTCCCTTGAATGGTAGGTTGGGGATTACACCAAGTAAGTGGCCCATGTTAGAGACATTTTAACTATGCTAATGGCATGATCAACTCAGATATCTAGGACCATGTGAGTCATGTTTATTATGAGAAAAAATAGATAATAGAATATATATCACATTTTATGAGAGAGAATAATTAGGTTTTAATAGATATTATGCACTAAGGATTCCCTTTGTAAGTATCCCTAGATCATTGATGGTATCTCCAATAGGAACCTTCTTGGGTATTATACCTGAATAAGAATCTCATCCACTCATATTCCTATATATTGATAAAAAGGGTGGGATATAGAGGCAATATGAATATGTAATATTATAATAAATACTAGGGTATTACTCCAGGAGGGATGAACTGAAGATAATATGTCCCTTTAAGGATGATATATTGGGGATTACACATTGAATCTTCCCATTTTGGTATTCCATGGATCATTGAGTGGAGAATAAATCAATCATTTATCTATTATAGATCGCTCCAGTATCTTCCTGATAGGGACCCATGTTATCATGATAATCCATGATTTTGATTCCCCTAAGGGTTATACCTATCTTGGATGATGATTTGTAGGGACCCTTTTATCATGGGGATGCATGATTAAAGGGGTGTGCATTGATGTGAATTCCTTTATTTTGTAGGTTTTCTAGCCTAGGAGAAAATTTTAAGTTTGAATTATTGTGGTTTCTATAGCAAAAATGGGTCATGGGTTTAGAAAATACCTTGTACATGGGCATTTATGGAAGGATGGGATCAAGTACCCCAAGGAGGGTCTAGTATGCATGTCAGGTGTGAGAATAGAGTTTGATTCACACAATAGGCATGCTGTATAAACTTTTATATGAGGTATATAGAAGAGTGAAGGGTAACCTTCCTATAGAACTCATGAAGGAGGTCGGCCTACTAGAGGGAAACATAGAGAACTTATCACATGTGGTCAGTTGGAGCACAAAAAGTTGGGTCATATGGTAACCTCATGGGGTAGAATGACCCACTTGGGAGATATAAAATGGAAGGCTAGCCTACCTGGTATATTGTCAAAGGTAGGTCATCTCTCCTAATATATATGAAACAGAAATTCAGTCCACATAATAAATGCATGATAGAATAATTCTATGTAATATGTAGGTGATTATTCCCTCATGAAAGTGGCTTCATGGAGAAAATAATTTCACATGACTTACAAAAATATAGTTTTATCTTTATAAGAATCATTTTCTCTCATTTTACTTTAATTCGTGATGTATTATTAGTTCCCTCTATCTATATTCTCTAAATAGAAACATTTTTTATTTATAATTAAGGTCTTGTAAATTGTTTCCTGAAATATGCAGTCATGTAGCAGGCATGACTGGTTGTGTGGTGGCTCTACCAAAGGAGTGCGTGGTGGATGAGAACAATATAGGGTTTAGGCATCTTCCAGGTTGATGGGTGGTTCCATGGCATTCCCATCTTAGAATCATGTGGTTGGTACATAGCCAATGGATGGTGTAAGTATGTGGATTTATAGGGTATATTCTTTCCTTTTTTATTTTGGTGAGTCCACAAATGTCAAAAGTGGCCATGAGGCAAGGATTGTTGAGAACTCAGTGTTAGTTACTCCCTCATTAATTATTTCATTAATGAGATGTAGTATCCTTGTATGTTTATGGTGTTGGAACTCATCAAATGGTTAATGTGTGAGTCCTCAACATTATACATGGGGTTCAACATCCCCATTAGTTGTTACACTATCAATAGGGAATGGTTATCCTTTACATTTAATGGGGTTGGGAAATCCCTCATGTGATGGAGTGTGAGTCCCCCATATATAGATTTATAACACCCTAAATAGTTGTAAAACTCCTTGTTGAGGTTTGGGTCTTCCACTATAGTCATCCATTCAATGTGAATTTCTTATAGAGAGGATTTTTTATGGGGTTCCATGTTATAGGAAGTTTTCATGGAAGAAAATTTCCATTGATGCATCTGGTTTGATAACCCTCATGTTAGGTGAGATGTGGTTCTAGTGGGATTTTCTTAGTTCACATATTTGGAAAGCTTTTAAGCATCTATTGTCCTATATCATTTCCTCTAGGAGGGATTGGGAGGTTTGGAGTTAAGGTGATAACATGTAATTCATATCTGTATACCCTTTTCTCATCAAGGGTGAGAAAAGAGGTATATATTTTTCATTAAGGTTATTGGATTTAGTTCTAAGGATATTTCTATTATGAAGTGGGCTATTTAACTAGTTTTCTTCCTCTTCCCTTGGTAATATGGATTGGTTTTCAAGAAGCTAGTTAGTTTGAATACCATAGATATTTCAATTCACTAGATACCTCAAATTACCTAAAGTATACAATATTCATGGAGCTAGAATGGTAAATAGATACTTTATCACTTTTTTGACTATCACAATACTTAAAGAATATGTGGGTCTTGGATTTTAATTTTTATTTGGTTTTATGTAGTCCTTTTATTTAGTCATTACATTATTTTGGGGGTCTCCTATTAGGTATGTTAATACTCACCCATGCATGAGTGTTACACCCATGAATGTTGTGTTCTATATAGATTATGTAAAATTTGGGGATAACTATAGAAGACTTAGAGTTATTGGAGGGGGTTCTTAGTTGTTCTTGGTGGTGACAACAATGGTTGGTGCTCATTTTTAGAGTTTCTAGGATGATGAGGAGTCTTTTTGTTGGAATTATGTCTATATACTCTTTAGGATATTGGTTATTTTTATTTGCTTTTAATTTTTGAGTTTTTATTTTTAGATTATTATATATTGGTTTTTTTCAAATAAATTTTATACTATAGATTAAATATTTCATTTTTAATGATTGATATCATTTAGTCCATGGAGATATGTGGTTTTATATTGGTTAATTTAGATAAGTCCTCCCATGTGTTATATGCCTTCTTGGTGCTAGTCATAAGTCCCTATCTTATTGGAGGTTTTATTGGGGTGGAACACTTGAACTAAATATTGATCTAGGTGTGGCTACAATGGTTTGAGTTATGTCATATATTTATTAATTCACTATGAGTAGTGAGTACCATTGGTAGTGAATTCACACTAACTAATGGGGGAACCCTGATTAATCATTGATCATAAATTTTAGGTTATTGGTTTTAATCATTGATAGTGATATGGATCCTTCAATTATAGACAATTCATCAGTTATCCTTTAGAGATTAATAGCCTACTCTATTACGTATTATCCTTCCATGTGATTTTCATGGTGTATTCTTGGAATTTAAAACCCTTATTTTATTTTTAAATGTTATATAATTTTTTTATTTTAAAATTTTTATTCATGATAACCACTCTTTATTTTATAAAAACCTCATTATGAAAGTATGAGTTCTTTATTTATTTATTTCAAACTAGTAGTTTTTCCTTGGTTTAAGAAAGGAAATATATAGAATCCTTATAAGAATTGTTTTAGGTTTATACTCACTCCCTACATACACATGTTTGTGTGTGTGTATGTTTTATTATTCATAGTGTAAGTAAAGAGAAGATACCACATTCCTTTAGTGATGGATCACAATTTCTTATATGGAGATATGGTAATAGGGATATGGGGAAGGTGAATTTAGTTGACATAGAGATAGAGTTATTTTGGTGTTTTGGGTGAATTTTGGTTTATTTTTGGATTTTATATTGTAAATTACCTCATCAACCATTCATTACCTTTTTAGTATATATATTTACTTTGGAAATGAGTTATAAAGAATTCATTTTAAGATTCTTATAGTTTATGTATTGTATGTTCATTATTTTTTTGGTTCTATTGGGATTTTTTATTAATTGAGAATTTTATATTTTGTATTTAATTTATTCAATACTTGGTTGAGTTTTAATTAAACAAATATTTTCACCCATAATTTTGCATCCAACATATGGATACTTCATCTAAATTTCTATAAGAAAACATAGTTCTTATTTATTAATGTTGGTGAGGGAGAAATAATTCTCTCAAAGTAAAATAGTTGATACCCTTAGAACTTGTACCAGCCTATGATAATCATAAATTTGTTTTAGACCTTGTAGCATTCCATATTAGGTTTTAATGTTAGGATATACCCAGTTGTTTCATTAAAAAATAGTATTAGGGCCCTATTTAAATATGTTATTTAGGGATGTATAGTATAAAAGATATAGGATTTTCATAACATTAGGGTTATATTTTGGATAATTTTCATGCCAACACTTTATTAATGATGATTAATTTCTCAAGGGATGTTAAGAAAAATTATTTTAATTTAATATTTATTTATCAATTATTTTCCTGATATTTTTTTAAACCAATGTAATAATTATTTATATGGAATCCCTATAGACTATTTTGAAAAACTTAAAGGTTTAGAGTAAAAATTGGAAGAAAACCATATTTTATAGTCTTGGTGAATGATTTAATACCATTCATGTGGACTGTGTAGGTCACTTTGAGGCATCCTATGGTTAATTTAAAATCATACACATGGTTTGTAGACAATGTATTTCTAACCATGCATTTTTGAAAACCCATAGTTTTGTGTTTATTTTTTCCTCTATGATTATATATTAATAATAAATTTATTTATGACTTTTTAAAGATATTTATATGATATTTTTATCATTTTATTATGATGTTTTATTGAGTTATGATTTCATTTATGTTATTTTAATATGTTTTTCTATGTTTTGATAAAGTAGTATATAATCTATATATTATTGATGCATGACTGCTATAAGAGCACAATAAAATACTTAAGAGGATGCCACCAATAATTTTCTATGGGTTAACCCTTTCATTGATCCTAATATATCTGATTCATTCATCTATTCTATATAGACTCTTGGTAAGGAAGTAGAACGGGATCTAACTCGATATATGGATTGTGCTTAGAAGTTTACTAGGAAACCCCCACTAAATTTTCATGGTTATCAAGGACCTAAAGAGAATGAAGTGTGGTCAGATAAGATTGAAATAATTTTAAATTTTTTATAAATTCATTATACCTTTAAGGATAAATTGTATACTTATATGTTAGAGGGTCTAAAAAAATTTGGAGTCGGTGATTCTGGACAATTTGAATTATGATCTCACGTGGTAGGGTTTCAATAATTTTTTTAATCAATAGTTCTATCCAGAGACCCTAAGGATGTATAATACTTTGTAATTTCCATATTTTTTATGAGGTTCTTATATGATAATGGATTACATGACCATATTGGATATACGATAATAATGTTCACTTGATCTTGTTGCTAATAACGCTTTTAAGGCTCATCACTTTGAGATAGGGATGTAATCTAATATTATATCAAGGGTTCTTCTTTTATTCTTGAATTTATATGTTTTGGTGGTCAATTAGGTAGTAATGGATGATATAGATATTTCAGGGTCTAAAACATGGGGATTTATTTTGTTGTATCTAATGTAATATTTTTTACCTCCTTGATTCGAAAGAGAAAGCGTAAATAATTTTGGTAGGAAGGTGGTGTAAGTGGTAAACAAAAATATAATATAGTTTTCTTTAACTCATCTAGAAAAAATACCACTGGTGTTATATCAGTATGGTTTTCAATTCAATGTAGATACTAATTTTATTAAAACTCTAAAGATATTATATAAGGTTGTTTAGTTGAGTTACTAGTATAGGTTTTGAAATAATCCTCTACTACAGGGAAACATGGTCAGTTTAACTACCTCTAATGGTTCTCAAATGTAATATGAAACTTATAAATTTATGGATACTCACTCATGGACATGTGTATGGTGTAATAAATCTCCATGTGGATAGGTTCAAATATGGAGAGGTTCATGGATTGGAGGGAGATCTCAAGGTCAAAATAAATTTTAGTGATTATATGCTACCGAGTATACACCTAAAGAATTAGAGTTCAGGCCAATGAAAATTTGAGGTATTGTGCTAATTACATCCTCTATGGTTATTAATTTATTTGATACAAGTGTCTTTCATTATTTCATATCATATAAATAAGTTAACTAGTTGATTTTTAAATTTGAACTTATTCCTTATGCCATGAATATTTCTACTCATTTTAGAAAGAAGAAGGATCGTGGGTTTAAGTTTATTTTTTTCTCTATGATGATTTATGGTACTAAAATTGTATAATAATTCCTTATAATAGATTAAAATGTTTTTTCCTTGTTCTATAAATTTATTAAATGTCCAACTTTAAATCTTATGTTGATTGTTATCATCATAAAATAGTTTTTTTATTTCATAATGGAAGCACTCATGTTTCTAAATGTGAGTGGGATCCAAGATCAGGGATATTTAGACTAATTATTCAAGATATAATAAATATATATTATTATTTATTGATTTTTATTATGGATTTTAAATAGTATAAGTTAGTAAATATATTATCTTTAATGATAGATTAATATTTAGAAGTTTTTTTGATGATTTCACTATTTTTACACCATAGATTGAAGTGGAATTCTTAATTGGTTTACTTTATGGTATGTGTCTCATTTTCTTACCATAATATCTAATGACACCTATTAAACTAAAATAACTAAAAATATAGATTTAAGATCTCAAAATAAAGGTTTTAATATATCTGAGTGTGTCACCTTGGGTCACTTTAGTTCTCTTTGAGAAGAACAAAGATATTATTATTTACTTTTATATTTATTATAAAAATCTAAATCAAGTGATTATGAGGAATAATTACCCCTATAAATTAATAAATTTCCTCAATGATTAGGTTATAGTAGTGAGGTTGTTTTATAAAATTGATCTTCATCCAGGGTATAACCAGTTGTAGGTGAAAGAGTCTGACATTATTAAGAATTTCTTTAGAAGTCATCATAGAAATTATGAATATCTTGTGATTAAATTAGGTTTTATAAATGATCTTATAGTATTTATGGAATTTATTGAGCATATCTTCCATAGATATATTGGCACCATTATAGTTTTTTAGATGATTTCCTAGTTAATTTTATGTCAAAGGAGGATCATGAACATCATCTTGAAATTTTTTTGAGGGCTCTCATGTGACGTCACCTATATGTTAAGTTATCTAAATATAAATTTTGGATTTAGGAATTAAAATTATTGGGACATGTGGTTTTTGTGAAGGAAATTTTAGTTGACTCTGAGAATATTTTAGATACTATATCTAAGGAATATTCTAATAATGTTTTTAAAATCAAAAGTTTTATGGGATTAATAGGTTATCATAGGTTAATTGTTTATGATTTATTGAAGTTAACTTCTCCCTTTACTTCTTTGATATAAAAAGGATTGAATATTGAGTGGAGTGATGTTAAAAATATTTTTATGAACTCAATAATAGATCAAATTCATCTCCCATATTAATTATTACTCGGTTGGGTAAAGGTTACATTATTTATTGTGATTCTAAAAGTATGCGTTTTGGTTTCATTCTTATACATAATAATAATATCGTGATGTATAACTATCATAAATTAATCCAATGTGAGAAAACTTATCCTACCCATGACCTTGAATTGGAAATTTTGATGCATGATTTGAAATTTTTTATACATTATCTCTTTTATGAGGAATTTACAATCTATACAGATCAAAAAATTCTGAATTATGTATTTTCTAAAAAATATTTGAATCAAATACAAAGTTGATGGGTGGAATGATTATAAGATTATGATTTTGATTAGTCTTATATCCATGTTAAATGGAATTTTGTCACCAATTATCTTAGTGGGAAGTTGGTTTCTCCCAAATTTACCCAAGTTTTAAGGGTCAAGCGGTCTCTTGTAGTGTAGCCTGGGTTGTCGAATCCTCAGAGACCTAAGAAGAACCTTTAGACACTCAATAAAAAGATATAGATTTTTGGCTATGAAGTGGCCAACTTGGGTTGATTTTATATGGTTTTAAAAGAGCACTAAAAGATCTATGTGAATTCAAATTATGAGAAAATGAGTTGATCCTAGGTTATTGCTCCAGGTGGATTGAATGAATTCCTTTTTTTAAGATTTTAATTTCATTAACTCGAGAAGGATTCATGCAATGAATTCAAACTAACCTCATAACTTACTGATTAAACACCTTCAAAACACATGATAATCACCTATACACTTGTAGGATCATTTTCATGAGCACTCCAAGGTAAAGGATGTAATTAACACATGAAAGTGGGGTGAATAAATTCAATAAGGAAGAGGAAGAATAAAAATCATTGAATAAAAGAAACTCAATTAAAAGAAATTAATAACATTTAGGGAGTGAGAAATAACATTCAATCCAGCCCCTTTCTAATCCCTTGGATCAACCCATTAAAGAGCTAGCCCTCCATTGATGACAAGTTCCCAACGGAAGCGGAAAGTAGACTTACGAGGGTGGAATTGAAGAAGTAAAAACAACAAAAATAACGATCACTCCACTGTTGTGTGAACAAAATCACAAGGTTTAGTGTGAATAAATTCACACCTTGAGGAAATGGTATCAAGGTGATAAGAGTAAGAACATAACAAGAGAATAAGAAGAACTTTTATTAAAAATTAAGGTGATTCGAACAACATACATGGGAAGGAAAAATGCTACAAAGACAATTTGGAATAATAACATTACAATCAAAACAAAGCTCCAAGATCCCTAAATCCTCCACCACTACTACCTTAAATAGGAAAAAATTAAGTCTTGGCTGATCCCCCAACATCCCATGTGCCTTTAATTAATTGTGTTGGGGAAAGGTGGATGGAACAGTAATGTTGAGAGACTTTTCCACTTCTTGCCCCGAAGTTGCATCCAGCTTGCATCCACTGGAAATACATGCCTAAATGACCTTATATAATGCCAAATTTGAGTGGGCCCTAAAATAATTCAATTAATCCCCAAATTTCCCCTAACCGCCTGTAAAATTTCAGTCAAAAATAAGAAACTATTCGCGAGATATGATATAAATAGTGGGCTGTTTTTCTGGGCCGCAGAATCTGGCCCAGAATTGAATCTTCAACTTGGTCTGCCTTAATCACCACCATTTAGGACGGATTAGCACTGGCTCCAGAATAATTATTTGTTCCTCTATATTTCTTCTAATCTCTTATAAATATTGGGCTTCATTGGGCCTGTATTGTGGGCCCCACATTCCCATCAGTGGAATGATATCCAATCTTCCTTCTCCAGAATTGTTTCCTTTCATCGCCAAATATCCCCAACATCCTTTATTAATAATCCATTGATCCCTGAATGAAAATTTTTATATTTATGTTTATATACATTTCCCAAAATATCAAATTAAAATATGGATGATTACATTCTTTAAAATCAGATGAAACATTGGGCCTAAATTGGTGCATATTAGGCATGAAGTGCACAAATGATGAGAATGGATGTTCAAAATTAAAATTCACTAACTCAGGCCCACAAGATCAAAAATGAAAATTTAATACCCTTAAAATGTAATCAAAATATGTGTTTTTATTGGCTAATCACCCCCCCCCCCAACTTGAGTTTTGCTAGTCCTGAGAAAAATATATCTCACAAAAATGAAATTCAAATTACCTTTTCCAAAAACATTTTAATACACATTTCTCACCCAAATATCACAAACCAAAAAATTATGAAACCCATCAAAATAATTTAAAAATAGTTATTTCCACAGGCATATCTCAAGCCCAAGCCCATTCCTTTTTTCAAATTCATTGCCATATTTCATCCAAATTCAATTAAGCATGATGAAGTGTTGTGTGTCACAATAGACATGAGGGTTCATTTTCATTCGAGGGAGAAAATATGGAAGCTCTAGGAGAAATCAAATTTTAATAATAATATGAGTACTCATTTTTTAATTTTATTTGTTTTTTTTTTTGGATTTTTTGGATTTTTTTTTTTTTGCAATTTTTCCATGGTAATTGAAATTGAACTCAATTGATTCAACCCATGTAGCAAGACTTTTCTGATGACTCCCAGGCTCAAAGACCTTAGGGCACCAAGTGATGCTCACATACTCGGGCATCATCTTGAGTTAACTCAATCAAAAAAAATTCAAATTACCACAAATAGAGATAAAATACCCAACTCTGGGCCAGACAACTATGGAGTCATGATCCCCAAGTGCCGAAAGCCACACATTAGGTCAATTCATTTCTCTACACACAATTGATTTTTTTTTTGAATACTCATGTTAAAATTAAAATGA
The DNA here is from genome assembly GCA_963277665.1 of Viscum album. Lineage (NCBI taxonomy): Eukaryota > Viridiplantae > Streptophyta > Magnoliopsida > Santalales > Viscaceae > Viscum > Viscum album. Next base: position 1,376,001,535 of record OY728147.1, on the reverse strand, counting down.
TCGCCAATCCTATGCTATTTATTATGGGTCCCCAAGAACTCAAAATAAAACCCCACAATCTAGAGGACATGCATTGTGTTTTTTTATTAAATGGATAAAAATATAATGGTGAAAAATCACATCGGACAACCGCACTTTCAAATATCTATGCATATGATCATAAACTTTAATTAAAATCAGAATTAAGGCATACAGAATTATTTGATATCCAATTTTAGAGTTTGGAATGTGTGTTATCATGTTCAAGGTTAATGACATTTTTCCTTCCACACATTTTCATCTCCCCCCCAACTTAGAATAACACTGTCCCTAGTGTTTAAAGAATTGAAACATAGAAGGGGAAGGATAAAAGTTAAACCAAGACATTGAAAATGAAAATTATAGAATGAAGTCACCTGGTGGTTGATGTTGAAAATGCATTCCCATGTCTCCCTTCAGTTCCGGTTTGTCTCCCAATTGCTTGGACGGTTGCGACCATCTTTTTCCAATGACCTATGACATGCCTTTAAATTTTTTTTAATATATATATATATATTTTTATATATTTTTTAACCTAAAAAACGTACAAATAACATAAAATGATGATACATTGTCTTCTTTATATTTTCTGGGTAAGGTATTACTCAGGGATCACACCCCGTGACACGGATGAATACGGTGCTCCCCTTTTATACCCATCCTTACTCATAAAAGAAGAACAGGTCAACAATCTATTTTTTTTAAATACCTACAAAAACATAAAAATAAGAATAAACTGATGATACATTGTCTTATTAATATTTTTTGGGTAAGGTATTACTCAGGGATCACACTGTGTGACATGGATGAATATGGTGCTCCACTTTCATACCCATCCTTACTCATAAAAGAAGAACAGGTCAACAGTCTATATCTTTTTAAAAAAAATAACAAAATGAAGAAGAAGGAAACAAAAGATGATTCACAAAGATTAGAAACATAAAAACCACAGGTTGCCTCCTGTGCAGCGCTTTTGTTTAATGTCGTCAACCCGACATGGATCCTAAATCTATCAATTTTTTCCTGGTTTATAGGTTGGCTCTGTTAACTCTACCTCTATTTCATGTTTATTGAATGATTCAATGAATGGTTTTAACCTATGACCATTGACCTTAAAAATGTTACCACTTGTGGGATCCTGAATCTCTACTACCCCATGGGGGTACACATGATGCACTATGAATGGACCTGACCATCTTGACCGTAACTTTCCCGGGTGTAAATGAAGTTTTGAACTATACAAGAGCACATGTTTTCCCAGTTCAAATTGTTTGACTTTGATATTCCTAGATTGGTAGGCTTGAACTCTAGCTTTATTTATCTTTGAATTTTCATAAGCCTCCATCCTAAGTTCCTCAAGTTCATTAAGATCTAATTTCCTCTTTTCTTCGGCTAAAGAAATTTCAAAATTCATTTTTTTGATTGCCCAAAATTCCTTATGCTCAATTTCAACAGGTAAATGGCATGCTTTTCCATAAACCAACCTATATGGTGACATTCCTAGGATGGTTTTGAATGCTGTATGATTTGTCCAAAGAGCATCCAAGAGTTTCTCATACCAATATTTCCTAGAGGGTTTGACAGTTTTTCAAGAATTTTCTTAATCACCCTATTTTCTAACTCAGCTTGACCATTGGTTTGAGGATGGTACTCAGTGGAAATTTTATGAGAAATTACATACTTATACATGAGTTAATAGAATGGGCGATTACAGAAATGGGTTCCATGATCACTGATTATAGCCCTCGGAATTCCAAATCTAGAAAAGATATGCTCTTTCAGAAATCAGATCACAACATGATGGTCATTGGACTTAGTGGGAATGGATTCAACCCATTTTGAGACATAATCAACATCTAAGAGGATGTAGAGGTATCCCTTAGAGTTTGGAAAGGGTCCCATGAAATCAATTCCCCAACAATCAAAGATTTCAACGACCAAAATGGGAGTGAGGGGCATTTGATTTATTTTGGAAATGGATCCTAATTTCTGACACTGAGGATAACTTTTGCAGTATTGGAAGGAATACTTAGTGAGGTTCAGCCAGTAGAAACCACTTTGGAGGACCTTTTCAGTGGTTTTGTTTGTAGAAAAGTGGCCTCCATATGCTTCTTCATGACAAAATTTTATAATGGACTCTTGTTCAGACTCAGGAACACATCTCCTGATGATTTGATCAGGACAGATTTTGAAGAGGTAAGGATCATCAAACACATAGTGTTTGACATCAGAAATAAATTTCCTCTCATCTTGGGTCCCCATGAATTTTGGAATGTCACCCATCACCAAATGGTTTGCTATGTCAGCATACCAAGGGAAATCACTCACTGAATAGAGGTGCTCATCGGGAAATGAATCAGACATAGAGAGGTGGTGTGAGTTGTCTTTGAATTCCATCCTAGAGAGGTGATCAGCTACAACATTTTCAACACCCTTTTTATCCTTAATGGTTAAATCGAACTCTTGAAGAAGAAGGACCCACCTAATCAATCTAGTCTTGGCATCTTGTTTTTGGAACAGGTATTTTAGGGATGAATGGTCAGTGAAGACAATGATGGGTGATCCTAAGAGATAAGACCTGAATTTCTCTAAGGCAAAGACAACAGCAATCAACTCTTTCTCAGTGGTGGTGTAGTTTATTTGTGCATCATTTGAAGATTTTCTTGCATAAGAAATGACACATGGAGTTTTCTCACACCGTTGTCCTAAGACTGCTCCTACAGCGAAGTCACTTGCATCACACATGAGCTCGAAAGGAAGTTTCCAATTTGGAGATTGCATTATAGGTGGAGATATAAGAGTTGACTTGAGTGTAGAGAATGATTCCTTATAGCTTTATTTCCATAAAAATGGAGCATATTTTACCAATAGAGCATAAAGTGGTCAAGAAATAGAGATGAAATTCTTAATGAACCTTCTATAAAAACCAGCATGTCCTAAGAAGGACCTCACTTCCTTAACAGTTTTAGGAGAGGGAAGGTGATGAATGATGTCAACCTTAGCTTTATCAACTTCAATCCCTCTACCGGATACCAGATGACCTAGAACATGTCCTTCCCTTACCATGAAATGGTATTTTTCCCAATTTAGTATGAGATTCCTATCCTCGCACCTTGACAAAACCTTTTCAACATTTAGAAGGAATCCCTCAAAAGTATCCCCAAAGATGGAGAAATCATCCATGAAGACCTCTAAACAATTCCCCACCCTGTCTGAGAATATTCCCATCATGCACCGCTGGAAGGTACCTGGGGCATTACATAACCCAAAGGGCATGCGCTTGAAGGTAAAAGTTCTGAATAGACAAGTGAAGGTTGTTTTTCCTTGATCCTCTAAGGAGACTTCAATTTGATTATACCCTGAGAATCCATATAGGAAGCAGTAGAATTGATGACCCGCCACTCGCTCGAGGACTTGATCAATAAAGGGCAGGGGAAATGGTCTTTCTTGGTACAAGAGTTGAGCTTCGTATAGTCAATACAGACTCTCCATCCACTACTAACCCTTGTTGGAAGCATCTCTCCATCCTTGTTGGTTATTACTGTGATTCCAGACTTCTTTGGAACCACATGTATTGGGCTAACCCACTCACTCTTAGCTATAGGATAGATGATACCAGCTTTTAACAATTTCAAAAGTTCTTTCCTCACTACTTACATGATATTAGGATTGAGTCACTGCTGAGGTTGACGACATGGCTTTGAATCGGATTCTAGAACAATTCTATGAGCCCTGATAAGTGGGCTAATCCTAGGAATATAAGATAGGGTCCATCCAATGGCTTTCTTGCGTCTCATAAGGACATCTAGAAGCATCCATGATCGGCTTCAAGAGAGAAAGAAATGAAAATAGGAAAGGATTGATTATCCCCTAAGAACACATACTTGAGTGATGAAGTTAAAACATTAAATTCAAGATCATAGTGGTTATCACTTTCCAAGAAAGGATGATACTTTGTATTGAACTCAGTTTCATTGTTCAGATTTCTTGAGAAAATTGGTTCCTTGTGAAAAGAATTTTCATCCACTAAATTATCTAGATTAGTTTCATGAATGGGTGTGGACTCGATGTTATTGATTTCACCCATGGTATCATTGATTGGTGATTCCATAAAATCATCAATAGAGCTATCTGAAAGAGATTCAAGCCAAGGAGACAAATTTCCCTCATGTGAACAAAGAAAATCGATCTATTCTTGACTTAAACATCCTTTAGTAATTCATTGATGTTCCTTGAGTTCACTATCAACACTACCTATCAAATTAACCTCATGTATCTCTTCATCATCCCCAATTTGAGAGTTTTCATTGTAGATGTTCAAGTCTAGACTCATGTTTCCGAAGGTGATGGTCATGTTCCCATTTCGGACTCGGATAACAGAGTTGATTGTTGCAAGGAAGGGATGACCAAGGATGATTGGGGTTTTCTCCCTAGTACCTAAGCTTGGGTGATTGTCTAGAACAGTGAATTCAGCTGGGTAAATGAAATTTTCAACTTTCACCAAAACATCTTTTAAGATCCCCTTTGGAACTCGAATACTACGATCAGCAAGTTGAAGAGTGACAGATGTGGGTTGGAGTTCTTTGAGCCCTAACTGACAATACATAGCATAAGGAATGAGTTTCACACTGTCTCCTAGATCACACAAGGCTTTGACAACTTTTTTCTCTCCTAGTTCAACATTTATGTAAGGTAATTCTGGGTCTTTCATCTTTGGAGGAAGGGTTCCTTGGATTGTTGTGCTAACATTTGCTGCCAGAAGGACTTGGTTCATATGTGAGAATTTCTGTTTAAATGTGCAGAGGTCCTTAAGGTATTTTGAGTATGCAGGAATGGTTTTAATGGCATCGAGGAGTGGAATGTTCAACTTGCACTAGTGGAAATACGGGCTTTAACGTCGTCGTAATAACGTCGGTTTTTTAAAAACCGACGTGAATATTATGTGCGGGGAATTTTTGGCGTCGGTTTTACAAAAAACCGACGCCAAAAATAATTATGCGTTGATATTTCGCGTCGGTTTTGAAGAAAACCGACGCGGAAAATATTAGTATACATATTATCCACGTCGTTTTTCCTAAGAACCGACGCGAATAATATTATGCGTTGATTTTTCGCGTCGGTTTTGAAGAAAACCGATGCGGAAAATATTAGTATACCTATTACCCGCGTCGGTTTTCCTAAGAACCGACGCGAATAATATTAGTATACATATTTTCCGCGTCGGTTTTCCTGAGAACCGACGCGGAAAATAAATTTTTAAAATGTTTCGGCGTCGGTTTTCATGAAAACCGATGCCGAAACTCATAATTCCGCGTCGGTTATTTTAAAAACCGACGCAGAAAATAATTAAAAAAAGTTTTCAGCGTCGGTTTTTTTAAAACCGACGCCGAAACTAATAAAAAAAATATATTCCGCGTCGGTTTTCCTGGGAACCGACGCAGAAAATAAATTTTTAAAAATGTTTCGGCGTCGGTTTTCATGAAAACCGACGCCAAAAATTTTAAAACAACATTTTGGCGTCTGTTTTTCTTAAAACCGACGCGAAAAGTCTTTTAAAAATATTCACGGTCAGAAACCCTCATTTTGTTCGTTCGTCGAAATCGAGTTCCGCTGTGGCGCTTCGGACTCCCGACGACCTTCGAACTTGATTTGCGATCTTGGACAGCCATTGTTGAAGGTTTTTTGTCGTCTGCACGATTTTGGGTATGTGTTCTTCCTATTTATCTCTTGTTTCATATCCCATTGTTTATTTCTTTATCAATAACCCTATTTTGCGTGATTTTGATTATTGGTTAGATTTTAGTTGTAATTTATCTTTATTTTTTGTTTGTATTATCATTGTTGGTGTAGATTTGATATTGTTTGTTTTTTGAAGTAATTATACCGGTCGCAGTTTGGATTTAACATCTCCATTCGGGTTGAACTTAAAATTTTTTGTTTGTATTATCATTATTCATGTTTAAAATGATCTTTCATTACATTATGAAGTACTATATTTTTAATTCCATTTCCATTTTAATAAATTCTTCTTCAAAAAAATAATTTTATTGTGTTAAATGAATTCACTCACATTTTTGCATGTAGTTTGTTGTTATTTCATTCCTTCTTGAGATTTACCATGCCAAATTCCTCAATTCTTTTTGGTTATCATCATTTAACTAAGACATGAATAATTACCACTATCTATTATGTTAAAAAAATTGAATAATTATTTTCATGCCATTATATAATAAATAATTTTTCTTGCAATGTCCATAATACGACTAGAATCATAATGTATTGTAATTATTTCTTCGTAGATAATAATATAATCATTATCCCTCTATTAATGTTCAAAAATACCTTTCCACTTTCATATGTGGGGTTAGATTCATGCATTTTTAATAAATGTCCTCTTAAACTAATCTCATTCCATTGATTATATTTATTCATCTTTCTCTCCCTCTAAATAATAGTCATGAAATGATTTACTTCCCCCTCTAAGTCATAGGCTGCAAATAAAACATTCTCATGATCTAATCTTTCATGGATGGATAATATATTTCTCTTCATGTTGATCCATTCCTTGACATGTTTTGCTGCAATAGACCCATGGATGGGGGTGTAAGTTGTCACCTACAATATGCAATGGAATTTTTATCCCCCCATAATGAATTTATATGTTCATAGTTCCCTATTATAAAACTCATGGATTGAGGGAGTTGAGTTATCATAGTCACCAAAAATTGTATCATGTCTCTTAATACACATTGTCTTAAATAAGGATAGTTATTGCACTATTTTTCACATTAATTTTTCCATGATTCATTCATGTTACATCAAATGAATAAAAAAATAAATATAGTGTGATCAATAGTAGTCATAGTGAGAAATCATATTATCTTGTATGTCATTCATATAATATTTATATCATGAAACTTTATTTTCAAAAAATGAAACCTTTGATTTAACCATTTTGTCCTTGTATTTCAATATAACACACATGTATATAATATTAAAATTAACTGTTTACTGTATTTGTAAACGTGTTTCATATCTGATGTCTTTTATCTGATTATCAATAGTTTTTATGGAATATGTTTTTGTTTGCAATTTATCTGATAGATATTTAAATTTTTTTATGTTTTAATATATTCATCAATTATATTGTGATATCAGGTATTAATGGATCATAATTGGATTTATCTACGAAGAACTACTAGTGAATATGAAAGAGGAGTTGACAATTTTTTGGAATTTGATAAACGGAATAATCAAAATATTGATTTGATTTTCTGTCCATGTGTGAAGTGTGTAAATATGAGAAAGTTAAACTTCAGAGAAATCAAAGATCATCTCATTTGTTATGGTTTTAGCCTTAATTATACACGTTGGATCTTGCATGGTGAAAGAACTGAAAATTCAACATCCAATGTTGATGACGATATTCATAATGAGGCAGAGGATCGTATTGAAGAATTAATTCATGATTTAGGTGTTGAAACCATCGAAAAAACACCAACTGTTGAACAATTGTATGGAGATTCTGAGAAACCATTATTCCCAGGTTGCAGTAAATATACAGTGTTATCAGCAGTTTTGAGATTAGTTAACTTAAAAGCAAAAAATGGGTGGAGTGATAAAAGTTTCTCCAGTTTACTTGAGCTTTTAAAAGAGCTTCTTCCAGAAGGCAATGGGCTTCCAGATTCCAATTATGAGGCGAAGAAAATATTATGCCCAATGGGATTGGGGTATAAAAAGATACATGCTTTCCCCAATGATTGTGTACTGTATAGGAAATAAAATGAACATTTATCAAGTTATCCTACAAGTGGAACATCGCGCTATAAGATGGATGAGAAAGTCAACTCAGATTCATTTTCAGGTGATGTCATGTAACGTTATGAAAAATCGATTTTTTTACTTTCCAATGATATCATCCAGTATTTTTTTCAAACAATTCTGATAATTCAATTCTGATTTATTTTTAGGTACCAAAATCAAAACTCCATCTAAAGCATTTTGGTACCTTCCAATTATTCCTCGTTTGAAGCGTCTATTTGCAAATTCAAATGATGCAAAAAGGTTAAGATGGCATTCAGATGAGCGCATTTCTGATGGTAACTTACGTCACCCTGCCGATTCACCACAGTGGAAGAGTTTTGATAAAAAATTTCATGATTTTGGAAGTGAAGTTAGAAATCTCAGAATGGGATTGTGTACTGATGGAATGAATCCATATCGGAGCCTCAGTAGCCAACATAGTTCATGGCCTGTTTTGCTGGTACTTTACAACTTGTCCCCACATCTATGTATGAAGAAAAAATATGTTATGATGAGCTTGATGATTTCTGGACCAAAACAACCGGGAAATGATATTGATGTGTATCTTACACCATTGATTGAGGATTTAAAACTGCTATGGGAGAAAGGTGTTACAGTTTTTGATGCATACAAGAAAGAGTATTTTCTTTTGCGTGCTATGATAATGTTCACTATAAACGACTTTCCTGCGTATGGAAACTTATCTGGATATAGTGTTAAGGGACATAAAGCATGTCCAATTTGTGAAGAACAAACTTCATATTATCAATTGCAGAATGGAAGAAAGATAGTGTACATGGGACATCGAAGATTTTTGCGAATTGATCATCCTTATCGTAGATTGAGAAAATCATTTAACGGTTTACAAGAATACAACCTCCCCCCTCAACCATTGTCAGCTGAAGAATATTATGACAGAGTGAAAGATATTGATTCAACATTTGGAAAGAGAAAAAGTTATGGTTTACAAAAACATATCTGGAAGAAGCAGTCTATTTTTTTCGAACTACCTTATTGGAGATTTTTAGAGATAAAACATAACATTGATGTTATGCATGTTGAGAAAAACATATGTGATAGTTTGATTGGAACTTTGTTAGACATAAAAGGAAAGACAAAAGATGGATTACATGCTAGATTGGACTTGATATTAATGCGAATACGTTTGGAGTTAGCTCCCGCTGTGAAAGGAAAAAGAACATATTTACCTCCGACTTGTCACACATTAAGCAAGATTGAAAAGATGAATTTTTGTCAGTGTCTTCATGGTATTAAAGTACCCAGCGGTTTTTCTTCAAATGTGAATAATTTTGTGTCATTTAAGGATTGTAAATTAATAGGTATGAAATCACATGATTGCCATGTGTTAATGCAACAAATTCTACCAGTAGCAGTGCGTGGTATATTACCGAAAGCTGTCAGGAAGACAATCATCAGGTTATGTAATTTCTTTAAATCCATTTGTAGCAAAGTTGTTGATCCAAATTTGTTAGATTTGTTGGAGAATGAAGCAACTCTTATTCTTTGTCAACTAGAAATGTATTTCCCACCCACATTTTTTGATATAATGGTTCATCTATTGGTTCATTTGGTGCGTGAGATAAGAATGTGTGGGCCTGTTTATTTAAGATGGATGTATCCTTTTGAAAGATATATGAAAATTTTGAAAGGATATGTTAAAAATCCTTATCGACCAGAGGCCTCTATTGTTCAAAAATATGTATCAGAAGAGGTGATTGAGTTCTGTACTGATTATTTGAATGAGGTGGAGCATATTGGTATCCCTCTATCTCGACATATGACAGTTGACAGAGAAGGTAGAGGGGTTCGAGGCTTAAAGGTAAAGTTCATTCCACGTGATGAAGTGATGCAAGCACATTTATACATTTTGAACAACACAGATGAGGTTCAACCATATATATCCTCACATATTGCTGAATTAAAGTTACGATATCAGAAAAGAAATGAAAAGTGGTTGATGATTGAGCATAAGAAGACATTTGTTTCATGGTTTAAAGAGAAAGTCACCTCAGATATATCTGTATCAGAAACATTGAAGTGGTTATCAGGGGGACCATCTTTTAATGTGATCACTTGGTCTGGTTTTGATATCAATGGCTACACATTTTACACAAAAAACCTGGATGACAAGAGTACCGTTCAGAATAGTGGTGTGATGGTATTCGCTGAAGCAGTGCATTTTTCGAGTGCCAAAGATAAAAACCCAATTTCTGCATCAACATCATATTTTGGAGTTATTGAAGACATATGGGAAATTGATTATATTAAATTTCGAGTCACTATTTTTAAGTGAAATTGGGTTGATAGTAATAGTGGCGTGAAACATGATGAATATGGGTTTAAACTGGTTGATTTGAAAAGATTTAATCACAATGAGGAACCATTTATCTTGGAGACACATGCAAAACAAGTATTTTATGTCATTGATCCGTCGAATGATCAGTGGTCAGTTGTTTTGCAAGGGAAAAGATATCATTTGGGTGATGATGATGATTCTGATGATGCTAGTGATTTACATGAGCCTTATTCATCTATTATGCAATTTTCAGATGATTACAATGAATATAAGACAGACATAGTGCATGCAGTACGTACCGATCATGATGAAGGGACGTGGGAAAACACTAAATTAGTCTCCTAATTTTTCTGGTAAATATTTATATTTTGTGTCTATTTTTAAAACTTACAAATGCATGCCTCTATTTTTACATATTTATTTTTCATTTCCTTGTTTCTAATTATTCAGTTTTCTAATGATATGCAGGTACCCAAAATTTCATTACACTTTCTAGTAGCAATGTCAAATACAGATAGAGAGGAGCAGTTACCGAGGTATATCTATTTTGACATATTATTAAATATTCAGTAATATACATATTTAATGAAATAAAACTGTTAATTTATTAAAAAAAATTGCAGGACTACTGATGCGTCCTCGGCGGAGGAGACTTCTCCAGTTACTACTGAAAAATCAAGTTCTCTAGTTGGTAAACGTGGTATTACACATTTACCAAAACTATCACTCGCTCGTGATGATAACAAATTACACATCCGTTTTGATGATAATAATAATGCAGTTGGCCCAAATGCAGTTCAGTTTGTCAGTTATATAGCGATGTAGAGCCGTTGCAGGATTAGTATTTTATATCCTGATTGGAAGTCAGTGGACAGGACGGCGAAGCAACAGCTTTGGGAGGCCGTGACGGTAAAATATCTTTATTTATTTATTTTATCTCATTTTTTTAATATTATATAGTTTAAATGACATATTTAATTTTTTCAATTACAGATGACATTCAATTTTGAGGAAACCAAAGAAATTAGGAAAAGACATCTCTCTTTAGCGGCGGTTCGATGGAGAGATTTTAAAAACAAACTGACGAAAGATTATGTTTTTGGAAAGAGAAGGTTTGAAAGCCCATGTCTTAAGTATCCATATATAGATGAAGAAACATGGAAGCGATTTGTTGACAGTCGTCAGGAAGAGAAATTTCAGGTATTGTAATTGTTTTATATTTTAAAATTTATGCTATATTTTCCTTATTACTTATGTGTTTATTTTTATGTAACAGGCCTCCAGAAGATCTCATCAGGAGATCCAGTTGAAAAACGTATACCCTCATACTTTATCATGTGGAGGATACTCGTATTTGGAGCAGAAAATTATTGAAGAAAAATTTGAAGCATTAAGAGCTCGATCAAGTAGTGGTTCAGAAGAGGTCCAGTATGGTCCTCCATCTCCTCCCACTCGCCATGAGAAATGGAAACGAGCAAGAAGAAGAAAAAATGAACAATATCTTACAGATGAAGCTCATCAAGTGGCTGATAGAATTGTAAGTAAATATTAATTCTTTGTTAACAATTTTCCTTTTTTATAATTTATAAACACTAATATAAATTTTTTATTTTTCATTTCAGGATGAACTTCAGGAGAAAGAGACACAGGGCTCTTTTATCCCCGAGGGTAGGATGGATATCCTAGCCACTGCTTTGGGAAAGACTGAACACCCCGGCCTTGTTAGAGGATATCAGGCGGGTGTTAGTATTCGGAAGGTTTTTGGTAAGAGTAAGCAACCAAGAGACCTGGAAATCGAATCCTTAAAAGAAGAGCTGCAGGATATGAAACGGTCTATGGGTGATCAAATTCAAGCAGCAGTACAGAAGGCTTTATTAGAACACTTGGCAAGACAGTCACAGTCTGCTCATCCTTCCGAGGTATATTATTTACTGTTAACAATTTTTCTTTTCTATAAATTATAAACACTGATATAACTTTTTCATTTTTCAACATTCTCAGCCTACTCACTCAGACTATCATGCCTCATATGCTTACCCAACACCGTCCGGGCAGCCTTCCGAGGTATATTATTTAATGTCATCAATTTGTCTATTTTATAAATTATAAACACTGATATAACTTTTTCATTTTTCAACATTCTCAGCCAACTCACCCGGACTACCCTGCCTCATCTGCTTACCCTGCCCCGTCTGCGCAACCATTTGAGGTATATTATTTTATTTAATTTTTAATCAATTTTTCTATGTTATAAATTTTAAACACTAATATACCCTTTTCATTTTTCTGACTTCTCAGCCTGCTCACCCTGACTACCCTGCCCCACCTGCTAACTTTGAGCCTCCACCTCCTCCATCGGATCGAACCTTATATTGTGAGTTGTTTGCGGGAGATCCTCATGTACATATTGTTGCGTTAGGACAAGTGTATTTTTTGGGGGACTCGGTACATCATCAGCCTATGCAGATGGGTCAGGTTAGAGTATCAGTACTTGTTATTATAGATCCTACTGCTCTACTACCATTTCCTACTGCGGAGATCACCAGTGTTGGGGAATGTATGGGCCATTTTTTACTTTGGCCAACTGCACTTCTTCGTTATATTTCACATGAGGTATGAGTTTTTTTAACTAGTAATTAGAAATGATTCCAAATTACTTATAATGTTTTCTGACATTTAACTTATATAGGAATATCTGAAAGCAAAAGAAACTATACAAATGCAGCAAAATGTTCAGAAACAGTCGGCTGTAGATACTTCTGATATTTCTTCTGGGTTGAAAAGATTATCTCAGTGCTCTTCTTCCTTGAATTTTATCTATGAGTTTCGGATGACGTCCGATATATGTGGAAGAAATTATAAATTGAGAATATTGAAAGAAGATATCATGAATTTAGTTAATTTTGAAGAGATCGTGCTGAATGTGGTGCAGTTGTTTTCCATGTAAGTAAATTGACGTTTGAATTGCTATTTCTTTAATAAAATATTGTTATGTCATTGACTAACTATATTTTCTTTTTAAATTATGTATCTATACAGGATTCTTTTACAAAATTAAACTACAAGCATTTATAGATTTATAGATCCAGAGTACATTTCCTTGGAAGTCAAACATGTGAAAAATGATGAAAGAGTTCAATATATATCCGAGAGATTATCACAAACAGAGATTCAGTGCTGGTTTTTGCCATTTCTTGATAAGTAAGAATATCAACATAATTTTGAACTCATGATCATTATAATGTCATTAATTATGAACTTTTTGTATTATAGGGGGCATTGGATGTTAGGTGTATTTTGCCCAAATGAATGCACCTTATATTGGTTTTGCTCTTTATTAGGAAAAGTGCGTAAACCATTTTCCAACTTATTAAACAGGTAAGTTGTTTTTTTATTTTTAGAAGTTTGTTATGTTTAATTTTAATTGTTTACACAAGTTTTATTAGTTCTTATATAAAAAAATGCAGTTCATGGAAACATTTTACAAATGAAAAGAAACCAACGAAAATCAAATATGTGGAAGTACAGGTAATTAGTTTTTATATTTTTGTTATATATTGGGTTTCATTATTAGTTAAATGTTTTATAACTGCAGTGTCATCGTCAAAATGGAAATGTTGAATGTGGTTATTATATTCTACGATTTATGTACGAGATAATCACAACTGGGGAAACTACTGATTTTCATAAGGTTAGTTGTATTAACTTTTTTATATATTTTCATCCACTTTCTTCTATTTATTAATTTCATATCATTCAATATTATTGTAGGTATTCAATGATTCACAGTCATATTCTCAATCTGATATGATTCATATTCAATCTACTTTTGCGGACTATTTGTTAAGTCTGATTAAGATTTGAGGTATGTATACTAATATTTATAAATAATAATATATATGGGTTTAAAAAACTAACTCTTATGATATATTAGGTGTTTGAACCTACTAATAATCAAATGAATGCTTCAACAATAACAAACAATGAGCATGTCATATATTTCAGGTACGTGTATTTTAATTCTGCTTTACTGAGTTTTCTCAAGTGCCTCTGCAAAAACTGTTTTATTGAATCTACTAATAATCAAATGAATCCTTCAACAATAACCAACAATAAGCATGTCGTATATTTCAGGTACGTGTATTTTAATTCAGAATCAGTTATTATATTTCTTTTCATTGTTATTTCTTAAAATCATTTGTCTGTACAGTGACAGATCTGTAGGGTGGTACTTGGATCATGAACATAGAGATTCGTATAGCGAAATAACATTCACAAACACTAAAAATTGTCTCCCTTGAATGCACAGCAATATCTTCTAGGCCTTTTTATTTTTTATGCAAATAAATATCGAAAAATGATTGCCGATAAGCATATCACATAATACCTGAAATAGCGCTTAGTGGGTTTGCACAAAGATAAAATAGAAGGCGTCAATTTTTAAGGTATGTTTCTTTATGTCTCCTCAATCTGCATTTGATTTCAATTTTCTAACCTATTTTTTGCACTCAAACTTATTTCTCTGTTATTCCATAACTTAAACAAATAACAATAGTGAATGGGTAATGCACGTCTATACAGAGCAAATATAAAAACCTGAGGTTGGGGGTGGTGGGGATCCTATGGTAAAAAGACACCCCCAACATCTTCAGTGGGGGAGGTGAGGAAGAGGTTGCATCGACTGAGTGTTCCTGGAATTTTGATCAGGAGTCGTAACATTTCATTTTGGTAATTTACTTTGTGAAAAAATGAATGATTCAAATAAATTACACATTTTCATTTAATGTTTATTCATTGCACTAATATCTTGGATTGATTTTTTCACGCACATCTCCTTAGTTTCATTACTGTTTTGACGGGATTGGTGCTATCTATGGGAGGAAACTTACAATGATTGATACTGAGTATGGTTAGATTAAGAAAATGCACCATGTAGGTACGTGTATTTTAATTCTGCTTTACTTTGAGTTTTCTCAAGTACTTCTGTTAAAGCTGTTTAATTGTTTTTGTATACTTCGTTATTTTTTTTCAGGGTTCCAATTTGTTTGGAGGAGAAAATATATGTATTTTATTTAAAAAAAATTATTTACGGCGTCGGTTTTTTTAAAAACCGATGCCGAAAGTTTGATATTGCGTCGGTTTTTCAAAAAACCGACGTCGAAAATCCTGTTTAAATTGGTTTTCCGCGTCGGTTTTATATAAAACCGACGCCGAAAACCTAGTTGACTATATTTTCCGCGTCGTTTTTTTAATGAACTGACGCGGAAAGTTTGATATTGTGTCGGTTTTTCAAAAAACCGACACCAAAAATCCTGTTTAAATTGGTTTTCCGCGTCGGTTTTTAGAAAAACCGACGCGGAAAAACGATATTTCGGCGTCGGTTTTATATAAAATCGACGCCGAAAACCTAGTCGACTATATTTTCTGTGTCGGTTTTTTAATGAACCGACGCGGAAAATAATGTCTAAATGTAGCTTCGGCGTCGGTTTTATAAAAAACCGATGCCGAAGCTCATAAGCGAATTATTTTTCGCGTCGGTTTCTATGAACCGACGCGAAAACTGTATTTTTAACGTCGCTTATAAAGACGTCGGTTTATAACCGACGTTAAAAATTAAAAAAACCAACGCGAAAAAGTGTTTTTTCACTAGTGTTGACTTGTGAGAATATTTCCCTCAATATTTCACTCAATTCAGGCTTGGTTTTCCCCCTCATGCGTTGAGGAAATGGCGCAGGTTATGGGGTTGTTTTTTAAAGAGTTGTTTATTTCACATTTTTATTAGTATCTTCAATTTTTTCATGTGTTTCATTTGAATTTTCATTAGATTTTTAATCTTCATGTGGGTTTTGAACTATTTGTTCAGGTTTCTCAATTGATTTCCCACTTCTCAAAACTGTCACAGCCTTTAGTTGTTCCTGAGTTGTTTGAGTGCAACTTGTATCTCCCCTTGATTTTTGTTGTGGAATGGCCTGTGTGGGCATGGGTGCCTTTCCAGTTTTGATGGTTTGAAGTTCTTGTTTCAGGGAAGAGACTTCTGAGTTCATCATTTCCATTTGTTTGCACAGTTGTTCAAGGATTGGGAGAGGGACATATTGGGAAGGGGCTTATGTTGGTTAGGTTATCCCAGGGGGATAATTTGGTTGTTGGATGGTTTTTTGGTATTGGATTGGTTGTGGTTGGAATTGGTTATGGTTTTGAAAATTTGGTGTAGGGTAGGGGTTTGGTCCTTGTGGTTGGCAAGGTTGTTGGTTATCTTTCCATTGGAAGCCTGGGTGGTCATTATACCTTGGGTTGAATGTGTTTGGGTATTGAGGATTTTGAAAGTTTAGGGCATTGACTTTAGCAGGTGGTCCTCCTAAAATAACATCCTTTATGGCTGGAATGGTTGGGCAGTTGTTTGTTTTGTGGTCATGTTTCTCACAGATTGTGCAAACGGGGTCTACAGTTTGGATTTCATGGATTTTCATATGGTCTATCTCTTCAACCTTCCTAGAGAGTGCTGCAAGTTTCACCCTAAGGCTTTCCTCTTCTCTAAGTGTATACATTCCAGGAGTTCTTTGAGGCTTTTCAGAATAAGGTAATGTTCCCCATTTTTGGTTTTGTTCAGTAAGGATTTAAAGATACTCATAAGCATCATTTGGGGATTTGTTTTTAAAGGTCCCATTACACATCATGTCAATGAATTGTTTGTTCCCCGGGCTCAAACCTTCATATAAAATTCTTACTTGTTTAGGAATAGAAAAACCATGGTGTGGAACCATTTTTAGGGTGTCTTTGAACCTCTCCCATGTTTCATAGAATGACTCTCCCTCTTTTTCAAAAAAGTTTTGGACACTCTTTTTAAGTGCAATTGTTTTGTGGTGGGGAAAGTATTTCTTGTAGAATTCAATTTGCAGTTGGTTCCAAGTGTGGATTGATGAAGGTATCATATTATTTAACCAGTTATTTTCTCGATCCTTAAGTGAGAAAGGAAAGAGCCTCATCTTAGCTGACTCAAGTTGATGTGGTGAGCACATGGTTTCAACAATTTCATTGAACTCCTTGACATGAAGGTAAGGCATTTCTAACTCCATCCCATGTAAGGTTGGAAGGTGGTTTAGGACATGAGGTTTAAATACATAGTGGGCATCTCCTAGGGAAGCATGCCTAATGCAAGAGGGTTCATTGGTCCAGGTAGGTGTAAGGTAGTCATTCATGGTTTGATCGACTGCATTCCCCAAATTTGGGGTTGCCTCATTTAGATTACCATTTTGGTTCCCGCCCGGGTTTATGAGTTGGTTTCTCTGAAGACCCTCCATTTAAATTGACTCAATATTTAACACTGTGGTATTAAGAAGATTAGGATCCAATAGTGTACTTGACTCCCCTGTCCTATGACTTTCCACCCTAACTAGTCTGTTTGAGTTATCGCGAGTGAAGGCGGACATGCGCCAAAAGAAAAAAAAAGCGAGAAAGGGAAAAGATAAGAGATCTTGGGTGAGAATAGAAGAATGGGGGTGAGGAAAGAAGGTTTTTTGTCTAAGTAACTTACTTGTTCCCCGGAAACAGCACCAAAATTTGGTTTCGCCCAAATTTACCCAAGTTTTAAGGGTCAAGCAGTCGCTTGTAGTGTAGCTTGGGTTGTCGAATCCTCAGAGACCTAAGAAGAACCTTTATACACTCAATAAAAAGAGAAGGATTTTTGGATATGAAGTGGCCAACTTGGGTTGATTTTATATGGTTTTAAAAGAGCACTAAAATATCTATGTGAATTCAAATTATGAGAAAATGAGTTGATCCAAGGTTATTGCTCGGGGTGGATTGAATGAATTCCTTTTTTTGCGATTTTAATTTCATTAACTCGAGAAGGATTAATGTAATGAATTAAAACTAACCTCATCACTTACTAATTAAACACATTTAAAACACATGATAATCACTTATACACTTGTAGGATCATTTTCATGAGCACTCCAAGGTAAAGGATGTAATTAACACATGAAAGTGGGGTGAATAAATTCAATAAGGAAGAGGAAGAATAAAAATCATTGAATGAAAGAAACTCAATTAAAAGAAATTAATAACATTTAGTGAGTGAGAAATAACATTCAATCCATCCCCTTTATACTCCCTTGGATCAACCCATAAAAGAGTTATCCCTACATTGATAACAAGTTATCAACGGAAGCGGAAAGTAGACTTACGAGGGTGGAATTGAAAAAGTAAAAACAACAAAAATAACAATCACTCCACCGTTGTGTGAACAAAATCACAAGGTTTGGTGTGAATAAATTCACACCTTGAGGAAACGGTATAAAGGTGATAATATTAATAACAGAACAAGAGAATAAGAAGAAATTTTATTAAAAACTAAATTTATTCGAACAACTTACATGCGAAGGAAAAATGCTACAAAGACAATTTGCCATAATAACATTACAATCAAAACAAAGCTCCAAGATCCCTAAATACTCCACCACTACTACCTTAAATAGGAAAAAATTAAGTCTTGGCCGAGCCCCCAACATCCCATGTTCCTTTAATTAATTGTGTTGGGGGAATGTGGATGGAACATTAATGTTGAGAGACTTTTCCACTTCTTGCCCCGAAGTTGCAGCCAGCTTGCATCCACTGAAAAGAAGTGCCTAAAGGACCTTCTAGAAGGCTGAATTTGAGTGGGCCCTAAAATAATTAAATTAATCCTCGGATGTCCCCTAACCTCCTGTAAAATTTCATCCCAAAATAATAAACCATTAGCGAGATATGATATAAATAGTGGGCTGTTTTTCTGGGCCGCAGAATCTAGCCCAGAATTGAATCTTCAACTTGGGCCTCCTTAATCACCACCATTTAAGACTAATTATCACTGGCTCCAGAAGAATTATTTGTTCCTCTATATTTCTTTTAGTCTCTCATGAATTTTGGGATTCATTGGGCATGTATTTTGGGCCCCACATTCCCATCAGTGGGATGATATCCAATCTGCCTTCTCCAGAATTGTTTCCTTTCATCGCCAAATATCCCCATCATCCTTTATTAATCATCCATTGATCCCTAAATGAAAAATGTTCATATTTATGTTTATATAAATTTCCAAAAATATAAAATTAAAATATTTATAATTAAATTCTTTAAAACCAGATGAAACATTGGGCCTAAATTGGTGCATATTAGGCATGAAGTGCACAAATGATGAGAATGGATGTTCAAAATTAAAATCCACTAACTCAGGCCCACAAGATCAAAAATGAACATTTAATACCCTTAAAATGTAATAAAAATATGTGTTTTTATTGGCAAATCATAAGTTTCTAATTAAAACAGTGAAATAATATCATGTTGAATAGAAATTGATAATTATTTTTTTCAAAGTGGAATTTAGATATATAATGAGAATCGAATTAGGTGTTCTTATATAGTATGAAAGTCGTGAATTTTTTGATTGATCAATAATAAGTGTTTAATTTAAAATACCAATAACAAGTATTATTTTATTAATCAATAAAAAAGTGTTTAATTTAAAATACCAATGGATAATGGGAATTTTAAATAGTTGGGAGACCATTGGTGAATGGTATATTTATTCTGATTTAACTATTTATTTCAGGTGGTAACTTATACTTCCTATCTTCATGAGGTTGGAAGTTATAAAATATTTTGATTTTTTAGATAGGATATGCGTCAAAGTGTTACTATGATGTATTATGATATAAAACTTTAGTATTGGTGGCTTTAAATGAGGAGTGGAATCACTAAATTTGTTTCTTCTTGCCTCATTTCTCAACAGTTGAAGGCTAAGAAACAAAATTATTTCAGTTTTTTAAAACCAATTTCTATTCATAATTGGAAATAGAATAAGTTATTTATAAAATTTATGATAATATTTTCTTAGTATACTCATTTAAGTAATTTTATGTGGGTTATTATCAAATATTTGTATAAATAATCTCATTTCACTCTCATTAAGAAATTTTTTAATGTGGTGTATTTTGGAAATATTTACATGAAAGAGACTTTAAAACTACATGAGGTGCCTCTAGATATAGTCTTTTACTGAGATCCTTGGTACTTGAAGATACTAAAAAAGTATATGATTGCCTAGTTGAAATATAGTATCACATATCATCCTCAAAATTATGGTTATATGAAGCAATCTATTAAAATTATTGAAGGTATACTATGTGCTTGTGTTCTTGATTTTAGAGGATTAAGGTAGATCCACTTATCATTTAATAATTTATATTATAATATTAGTATAATTTTTTTATCAATATGGATAATTTTTAATCTTTTTAAGTTAATTTATATTAGTCCCCTTTATTTTGGATCAAAGTGGGTGAAGTATCTTTTTAGTGACCAGGAATTGTGCAAGTGAAGAATGATAAGATATGGTTGGTTCAAATAAGATTTATGACAACTAAAAGTCATAAAAAAATTATTAGTATCATTATATATTACCCTTAAAATTCATGTATTTTGATTAGGTGTATCTAATAGTTTCTTCTTGACTCTGACATATAATATTGGGGAAGTGAGGTATGATTATCCCAAGATATCTTGGATTATTTTTTGGTTATAGAACTACTTTGATAAGTGAAATATCAAAATTATTTCTCTTATCCGTAATAATATATTTATAATTTATTTTATGTTTCAATGATAAATAATTATAATTATGTACCATATAAAATTATTGATTGCAAAGATAATGATTTAGAGCATGACATGACTTTTCTCAAGAAACCTATTTAGATTCTTGATCTTCATAATAAATTAGTATAGGGTAAATTAATTCCTATTATTTGTGTGCATTGGTAGCATAGGAAGGAAAATCATGAGAGTTGGGAATAATAATCTATGGTGAGGGATATATATCCCCATATCATTACTTATGAGGAATTTTGATGAATTTTTATTGAAACAAGTTAGAATAGTGAGGAAAATTTTGAAACCTATGATGTCATTAGTATGTATTTATTTTAATAGTTATTTATCTCCCTGAGTTTTATGAATACCATGTGAAAATTTTGGAAATTATAAAAAAATCTAGTACGCATGGTCCTGGAGATCATACAAGGGAATGGCATGGGGTAGAAAATTATAGATAGTGGTAAATGAAAATCCCACATAAAATGAGGGAAATCATTCATTCTAGCTATGTATCTTTTAAAAACATCAAAAATTACATTTTAAAGGATTGTTTTTAGAAATTTATAGGTTATTATTCTTATATGGACTTAACATATCAACCTACAAGGTTATCCAGCCAACTCCTTGCTCTCTAGTTCTCTTATTGATAGTTTTGTAAATATTTCTTGGTGAATCTTGGTAAAACTCAAGGTTAGGGACTTTTTATCTTCTTTTCTCCATTCTCCCTCTTTTTATTTTCTTTCTTTACCCTAACCAACCATAGTGGGATATTCCTTAATTAAATAGTGATTTTTATGTTTAAGGTGTGTGAAACATCTTCTATTCTTAATCTACTCTTATTCAAATTAATCATGTCGTTTTCCTTGGTAATTAGTAAGTGATTCTATTTATATCCATTCTTAACCATATCCCCCCATTATTGGGGTTTCTAAAGTGATTATTCATGAATTTAAACTATCTTTTAATTATATAATGTTGGTTTTTGTGAGTATTTAATATTGATTGGGAAATTACATGTGTTTTTATTAATACCCCTTATGTATTATATTTAATTTCTTATATTAAAAGGTTTTAAATGTTGGAAACATTTAAATTAATGGTGAATATTATTTTATTATATCATAATATCATGCCCCTTTTATTTATAAAATTATTATAGATTGTTCATAGAATTAATTGTTAGATATTTATAAGAAAGGTTTGTTTCTATGAGAGGGGGTACAAGGGTTATATGAGTGATTTTATTCATACTGTATGGATTTTTTTATTTATTTTTTTCTACTTAATGGGAGATATAAGTATCTAATTGGGAGATTCTTGTGTTAATTTTTTTCATGATTTTACTCTGATGATAACTACTATTTATGGTATATATCTGAATAATGGGTACCCTTGGTTATGATTCCCTCTAACTATTTGGGGAACCTGGTCAGGCTTTAATCATGTAAGTTGGGTTTTTAGTTCAAATATTTTCTAACTATATGGTTTAATCGATTATATCTAGGATCTCAGTTATCCTTTATAGACTATTATCATGTTTCATGATTTATTAGTCTTCCTTAATATTTTAGTGGTGCGTGTTTGGGATTTAAAACCCACTTTTAGATATGTAATTGTTTTGAAATTCTTTTTTTTAAATGGATTCCTAATAACCTCTCTTTATTTTCAAAAAACCAATTTATGAAAGTCTAAGTCATTTATTTATTGAATTAAACTATAATTTTTGTATTAGTTTAGGAAATAAAATGTGTAGAATATTTGGAGGCATAATATTGGTTGTATACTCATTCCTGACATACACACATTTGTGTGTGTATAGATTTCTTTATCCATGATATAAATAAATAGAAGATAAAAAAAATCCTTCAATGGTATATCATATTTTCTTATATGGATCAAAGGTAGAGGTGATATAGGGAATGTGATAGATATATTTTCCTTCATAGGCCATCCTTTCTCTTTTTAGTTTACATATTTACTTTTCAAATCATTTATTTAAGAAAATAATACGGTTCTTATGGTTTATGTGTTCAATGTTAATTAGTTATATCAGTTCTATTAACAATGTGTATTTATTGAGTTTTTATGTTTTGTATTTATTTTATGTCATATTTGGTTAAGTTTTAATTTAAAAAGTGTCATCACTAAGCATGGAACGTCAAATATATGGATAATTCATGCCAATTTTCTTAAAGAAATCATATTCCTTTTTTTCTAATGTTATTCTTGGGCAAACTATTCCCAAAGTAAAATGTTTTATCCCTTTTCACTTATGTTAGACTATGGAAATTAGAAATTATCTTTCTCCCTTCTGCCATGACATCTCAGGTTTCAAGTTATGATATCCCAAGTTGGTTTATTTCCCACTAGATTCCAAGTAGTTTACCACCAGTATTATGGTGGTACCTAAATGCATACATAACCTCTGGTTGAGTAACTAGATTTCCAGTGATCCCCATTGGATTCTTGATGGCTTATAGAATCCACTATCAAACTCATGAACTCTTATAAAACTCAAAAAATTCTCCCCCTAAATTCTCAAATAATGAAATTATATCAAAAATAAATTCAAATAAATTCATAAAAAAATATTAAAATAATATAATTATTATTATAAAAAACTTATCATGAAAAAATCCTCACCATAATTTTTCTCAACCCTAGGAATCATCATTAAGAATCTCTACTAAATAGTTCTAGCCACTGTGATATCATTTTCTATTTCCATTATCACATATTATCTTAAAAATGTCTATTATTACATAATATATATACTAATGGTATAATATTTTACTATAAAATCTTCTTGATACAATCTAGAATACAAATTAGATACTTTATAAATGAATCATCGATCTTAAATTCAATATCATCGCATCTTATAACATGAGATAAGTTTATATTATACTTCATAAAGTGAAACATGTGAAACAAATCAAAAATTCCATTTAATGATCAAGGCACAAACAATAAACAACTTCTCTAATATGATCCATAATTCTAAAAGTGTAGACAAAGTGAGTTAATAAATTCCCTTTACTTCTCTAATCTCTGATATCCCAATCGATGCAATTCTTAGATAAACACATGATTATCCATATTGAATCCCAAAGGTTGATATCTTTTTTATATAATATATATTTATATAACTACGATCCATAATAAAATGAAATAGGGTTAACTAAACTAGATTGGTTACCTCTTGCGTCAAGCTAGGACTGATCAAATATTCTTCTCTAACTTCCATCCAATGTAAAGGTGACTTGTAAGGGCTATAATATAAAGATTCAGATGGGTCTATTTGAATAAAAACCTAGTAGCTATCATTATAAAAAAAACTCTACCAAGACTAAATAGTCCTTCCAAGCACCAAAAAAATTCAAAATACAATCTCTTAACATATCATCTATAATCTAGATAGTTTACTCTGGCCAATTATCCTTTTAAGGATGAAAACGGTACTTTTTTCACCTGAATACCCAAAGTTCATTGAAACCCCAACTAAAAATGAGAGTTGTATCACCAATACCTATCAAAAAATAGTTTTCAAGGTCACTTAATGTATTTAAACCATTATCACACATATAGTCTTCACAAATCATCTATCAATTATGACATTTGAATTATCCAGATATGTGAAACTTTATTTAGATAATCATAAATCACTTATAATTCATCTTTACCTCTAGTTGATTTTATAATACTACTTAAAAACTCCATTATGACTATATCCCACTTCCAAAATGTAATAATAAATGGATAAATTGTATAATAATATATCTAATTCTCTTATTTCACTCATTTATTAATAACACATCACAAAAAAAATCTCATAATATCTCTCTCCATTCCCAATCACTAGATCTAGTATTTAACACCATGGTAAATCATAGACAAATAAATATGAATAACCCACTAAGAAATATAAAAATACCATATTAATTCTTCTATAATATGCATTGTAACCATCATCTATCCATGTACATACAAAATAGAGCTAGCACCCACAGTCCATCCAACTATCTTCTTCATATCATATAATATTCACAAATCAAAAGACACATATAATTAGAACTCTAACTATTATTCACCCATTCCAACAAGGAATATGTGATGCTCAATGAATCCAAAAAAACATCACATTATTCTTCCACCACATCCAAATGTAATTCATAAAATGAACACATCATTTATCATTCATCCTTAGATTCTCACACTACATCTATTTTTGATTTCCTAACTAGAGAATAAATAACAAAATTTTCTTTCCCAAAGTATACATAATACTAGAATAAGAATATCAAATGTAATTCACACATATTTACTTCTTTATATTTAAAAATAATTGAGAGAAAATTTACTTCACTCTCTTATGATTGGGATAAACTATAAATTTCCATTTATACAAGTAATGCGTTTAGAATTTTAAAGCATGTGAAATTTTCATTAGATCAAGATAATGAGTCAAGTATGTGATCTTTATTCTTTTAACCATTTTCCAAAAACATATTTTTCTTATATCAATACACATCCCAATACCACAAAAGATATATCACAATAAATGACATACCTCTTACCTAGTTTAAGAATGATAAGTAGCAGTTCCATGGTATGTATTTTATTTAACTCCTAAAATGATACTTCAAATTGATCATCCCATTGAAAATTTACTCCTTTCCAATATAGTGTGTTCATAGTCATTGATAATTTAGAAAAATCATAAAATAAAAATCAATAATACCCTAAAAGTCCAATAAAATTTCAAATATAAAACTTATTTTTAGGTATACTCTAAAATAGCTCCGCAACCACCTTCCTTAGATCCAACAAGATCCAAACTTTTGACACAAAATACCCCAAAATTTTCGCCTTTCTAATCCAAAAATGTAATTTAGGGATTTTATAATAAATATTATAGAACTCAATGTATCTAAAATAATCATGAAATTATTTTTTTGCTCAACTTATGACTAATAGTATACTAAGATATAATTTATAAACACAATCCTAATGAAATCAAAATAATGATAAAATATCATGTTCATCATGGACTTGAACATAATTGGAGTGTTATTAATCCCCTAATTTGATCAAATAAATCTTCATTTTGAGGTAATGAACATAGGCTCTTAATTTTTACCTAATTTATATTTCTATAATTCACATATATCCTCGGTTAACCATATGCTTTATTAACAACCAACACTAAATCTCCCTAAGTTAAAATACTAGACCCGATAAAACCCTTAAATTATAAAATCCACCATAAAAATATCAAATACTTATAAAATTTCAAGAATCCTTCCTCAAACTTCTCCAACACTAAAATTCAATAAAAAATGAATTCAAATAAATTTAAAAATACCAATTGAAATCAGTGAATTATTTCTAGAAACCCTAAGTCATTTTAGGTGGAGTTCACAATGGTTCAATTATTATTATTTAACATAATATAGAAAATTTAAATTTTAAATAAAAGATCCAATCTACTGTAAGAAAAATGCCTCAAAAAATTTATTGAAAACATTTTCATACTTCATAAACATATTATATTTTTAATGGTGTAAAATTTTAATTTTATTTCAAAAAAAATTATTTATGAAGGTGAGAAGTATTTATCTAGGAATTTTTATATAGGTTTGGACTAAGTTATATTAGGATTAGTGGTTTTTTTATTCATTTCATGTACCAGTCTAGTCCACCCATGGGCCGAGCACCCGATTTGTCATATGACATTACCCGAGGGGTGTTCTTGGTCCCCACGGGCTAGAAACAAGCACCAGGGAATCAGAAAAATATGAGTGGGAACTCCCCTCAGGTCATTTCATGGGATAGCTTAGATGTCTGGTCCAAAGGTATCCTGGACTAGTCTGTGACAAAATGGTATCAAATCCAATGTTCTTAAGTATTAGGTTCTATAGTTCCCTTTTATATTTGATCAATAATGTTATATTGGATATAATACCATTTTAACTTAGGGTGTAGCTATGAAGAAGTGTTTGGAAAACACTTTAACCACCAAACCTTGAGTTACCATGGGATGTTAGGTTTTGAGTCTTGAATTGTGGGTTTTCTTCATTCAGTATTGGTGCAACTCGAATCATGATGGCAGTTTTTTGTATTTCATTAAAAATTGTGTGAGTTTTTTTTGGGAGTCTCAAGTTTTGATATTTTATCTTTTGTTTCTGATGTTTCTTTATTTAATTTTATGGTGTTTTGGATTTTACTGATATTAAGTTGCATGTTTATAGTTTTTATCAAATTTGGGGGTTAAATGGGAGTTAAACCAATGGCATGTGGTGAGCTTACAAAGTCTAGAAAACCATGTGGATCCCATCTTCATGGTAATTAATAACTATTTAAGATGATGTTATGAATAAAACAAGATCCACCAACCCATGTGGACAAGTCATTCATGATCACTAACCACCATATAATTCAGTGTTTGATAGTTTATTTATTTATATTTTCTTTTTTTTATAATACATTCATGTTATTTAACTTTAAATTGGTTTTAAATTTTAAAAACATGTTTTAAAATAGAAATATTTTGGTATGGAAATTAATGAATAATTTTTCCTAAATTATTTTAAATCTAAAATTATTTTTTTTATTTTCAATAAAATTTTTTTGATAAAATTCTTTTTCTAAAATATTATTATGCAGTGTACTTTAATTTTAAAACTAATGTGTGTTATTTTAAATATTAATTCAAAATAGTTTTAAGTAGAAAGAAAATAAAGGGTTATTTTTTAGAAAATGAAATTATTATTGAATAAAAGTTTGAGAAATCAAGAGTGTTGGTATAGAAATGATTTAAATTTGGTGTAAGTGGATTTATTTTATGTTTTGAGAATTGATTTTTTTATTTTCATTTGACATTGATATTTTATTTTACAAATAATTGGGGGTTTGTTTTGATTTTATTTTTTGTTTATATTATTTTATATTATTCCCTCACTAAGTATATATTGATTTACAATGGGAATCTATGAGTGAATCTCTTCTAGTAAACCCTTCACTTGATCAACCTAAGGATTTTCTTTTAGAGTTCCAATAGTTGAGTTCTCCTCTCTTATATATTCATTCAGATTTTGTGAAGATAAATATTGGTTATAGAGTATTAAAAGGATATTTAGTCTTCTTGAGCTCCATGATTCTCTCAAGATGAAATTTACTACCTTTATAATGGAAGGTCTAAGTTGGAAGTGTTGGAAGTTCATTTTTCAGGCGACACCATAGAAGGACCTTTCTTGGGAAGATTTTAAAGAATTATTCATCCAAAAAAATTCATCTAATATATGAAGGTGGGAAAGGTGATTTATTTTTACTACCTTCAATAGGGTAACTGAACAGTATTAGAGTAGGTTCATTGTTTCATTAACATATTCTACGTTGATACCAAGCTTGATTTGAAAGCTGAAAATAGGTAATTTAAAATTTTTATTATTGGATCGATGTGGTGATGTCGGTGCTAATGATGCACTACCTAGTAAACAACCCCAGGATCTAGAATGATAAATAATAAGAACAAAAATTAAATCAAACCATTAACTCATTCTATTTTATGTTGTAGGAATGTTCTGCTCATCATCAGAGATCGCTGCTTGAAGGAACCAATGTCTAATCCTTCTAGATCATCCACACATGATATGGATGCTTTTGGAAGCATTGATAATTGATTATCAAATGATAACATGGAAATTCAATGACAATTTCAATGTTTTGATGATCATAAGAGCATCGTTTTTCTAATTCAATATTAAATCCTAGATTGGTGTGCTCTGATTACTACTTCTTCTCTCTATAAATCAGGAAAGTATAGAGAGGGGATCTAAAAAAAAATTAGTGAATAGTAGATTCAATTTCCTTAAATATATGATTTTAATTTAATAAAATTTTACTTTGGTCGATCTATAAATGAAACTCTTTAAATAAAAACATATTCACTATTCCTAACACAATAAACATGTCATAAACTTATAAATATTTTATCACATACTTGTAACATATCAATAGTGTTACATGATAAAATATAAGCTATTAACTTGACCTGTTTCTCCAAAAAATATTTAACCAACTTGAATAAAAATATTCATTCATAAAATATTATTTTCCATACTCACATAACACTTTTTAATACACTAGGAAAATAAATTCACTTCTTATTATTATATACTCAAATAATAGTGAGTTTATATATTTCTTATGATCATTCAAAATTTGACATGTCCCAACCCCTGATATAGGGTCCATCAGGTACAAAACTCTAATTCGCTTAGTGTTCATCAATAATATGAATAAACTTAGTGTGTGATCCTCTAGGACCTTATCTTAATAGTGGTTAGTAATACCCACTGACCAAGAGTATTATCTAGAAACACATCATGACCCATAAGGATATAGGTTTTTTTCATAGAAATAATAACCTCTCATATGAATATATACTATGTAATATTATTTATTTGTATCATTATATCTTATAACAAATAATGTATACTTCTTGTTATTATCCTTTCATGATTAATTTATTTTTGACCATATTGGACAGACTTACCTTCTTTTATCATGACCATAGATTTAGTGATGGTACTACCATCCTAGTCAATTGTACTTGATATATATCTTCCTTTTAGAAGTGAAAAACCTTGTCTTGATCATTAAATAAATTTTATATCACCAATGATACACCCCACACAAGCTACCTCAATAAAATATTAATGTATTCTTTTTCTTCTTACATCAAAGTAAGTGATCAAATGGTATGATCTCAAATAAAGGGAACAATACACATACCCATAAATAGGGACAACCAATGGCACATTAAACATGTGGTTTTTCTATTGGTGGGTTAGTCCTCATGATCTCATATACATGAGATCACCAAGTATGAACTTCATGATAAGTCTCAATGATTATGAGTCCCCAACACTTAATAGTCATACATCATCAGTTTCCCATAATTATTATGTATCAAAACTATAAAATAATAGTTTAAGATTAATTTTATAGTATCTATAGGTCCTAATTATTGTTGGGAAATTCTATAACCTTTTAATATGAAGAGTAATCTAAGGAAATTAACATATTTATAGCATAATTAGAAGAAATGTTACTATGATAGTAAGAAAAAAACATGTATATATCAATATGAATACTTATGATGGTAATTAAAGTACACATATTAGTTAGATCTAGGGATCCCACTTACAACACTCCCACTTTCAATAGAGATAAATATATTAAAAACTATCAACCCTTTAACTCTCACATGAGAGTTATTCTTTTACATAGATATGGATTTATTCAGGGTGTTTGTCACATTATCCTTTTTAACTACTCTACTAACTATGAATTCACCTCTATTAGTGAAAACCCTTGAGATATAAAACTTCTAAATTATATGATTTATCCTTTGGTGTGACCTGGGTTCATTAGTAAGTACCACTACTGTAGTGTTATCACAATAAATTATAAAAAGTTTGTAAGCTGCTAGAAATAATAGAAATATCTGAGAAAAAGTTACTTATTCAAAATACTTAGTTATATCAAAAGTCTCTATATACTCAAATTATGTTGTCAAATCAGTGACCATGGGACACTTTGAGATTCTCTAGCTCACTACACCACCATTTATGAAAAATATATATCTTGAATAAGATTTCATATCACTATGATCTTCCTAGAAGCTAGTATCAATGTATACCTTCACTACTAGATCCTCATATTCTCTGTGCACCATGAACATATCATTTATACATCTCAAGTACTTCAATATAGTTTTTACAACTACCCAATTGATCTCTCTAAAAGACAATGTCATGGGATCTTTCAAATGATGTTTGGTTTCGGGTTACTTAGGTGCAGCAGAGTGGCTGACCAAGGTCGTCTCTCAAAGAAGGAAGTAAATTCAAACAACTTATTAAAGGTATTATAAAAATAAAATAAAAGAGAATAAAAACACTACTTGAAATTATGGGGGTTTTTTTATCGTTTATAAAACTAGAATAAGTTTTCTGGAAGAATATTGCATTTTTTTAATTTTGAAATAAAATTCGACGCAACAAGAAGATGTTTTTTAGAAAATATTTTAAAAGGAGTAATCAATATAACTCTAGATATTAAATTAATTATTTATCATTATAATTTAAATTAGCAACCACTTAATTATAATCCTCTAATTTATTAACCCTCGAACCCTATGGGAGTTAACTTAACCACAAAGATGAAATTACTTAAACCCTAGGCTAGCTTTGGAACATACAATCACAGCACCCTTCTTTGATTAATGTTCTAAATCTAGCTTATGGTCAGTCGTAAATTAAGGCACATGTCCATTCTTGAAAATGAGGATGAATTGAGCTTAGGTATTATATTTTAACTCTACAAATTTATCCCACGTGGTCTTGTTTTACCAATTAAGTATACGCTCTCACAATTTACACAATACTCGACATCATGTGTTTTTGTGTTAATTGTTCAATTGCTTTATTAGTTTATTATAATTTAAAAACTCATTTCATGGATCATGTTAATTAAATTACAGTATCTCGATGATTCAAAATAATTAAATGAATAGGTTAGAAGATAGATCGATCACTAAGAGAACTACTCTTCCATGGGCAGTGTGGTCATCATGGAGACGTTTTGCATTAGCACAAGATTGAAAGGGTAGAACCCAATATCATATCTACTCTTGAATCCAACCCAAATAGGATGAATAAAGAATAAGATAATTGAACAAAACAGAATAAAATAGAATAAATAAAATAAGAACAAATAAGTTTATTACACAAATGAAAACATTACAACATGAAGAAGAGAAGAAGGCTTCGATGAGGGGATCATTGCTTCAAGAGATACCCCTATTACAATGGTTAGATAATTTGGGTGAAACCAATTATCCTCTAACTTAAATCTTCTAATCCACATCCCAGCCCCTCCAAATGAGAAAAACACTAATTTATAGAGTGGAGGGTAGGCTAGGATTAAAGAGGTTTCAAGTGTGAATGGGAAATCTCGGCCAAATATTTTAATTCAAATTGAACCACCCATTTGACCTCAAAAATTCATGCACCATCTATTATTCCAGAATAATGATTTGTGCATAATTTAGTTGGAGAGCTTCTCCCAAAATTTGGGCATAATACAAGCTTGTATTAAGATGTTATGGCCCAAATATAGAATCAATATCCAATCTGGCGGGTCCATCCCACATTTGACTTCATAGTCCATTTAGTCCAACAAAATATACGTTTTATCTTCAATTTCCAGAAAAAAAGATGTATCCCATTAATTCAGGAACAGAGTTACAAAATTTAAAGTTCAAATAATAAATATTAAAATATTTATCTTTGAAATACTACAGTGCACTATAAAGGGAAAAACTGTAATTTCCATAAAATTTTCAAATGAATGATCTAATCCCAAATATTTTATAAATAAAAATATTTAACACAATGAGAGGAAACTTTATCATTTATTATCAATAAAATATTCAATAAAATTTTGTTTTATCAACTCCTACACACTTACCCTTTTTCACTCCTAGGAAAAACTTCATATCATGTATTCGAAAAAATTGTGACAAGATATGCATATTCATATTTCTCAATCCACAATGCAAATATAGGCAAAGTAAGAATCTCATCAAGGGTCAATATCAAAAAAAATTAAAGTTATTGTCTCATAAATTGTGTCAAAACAAAATCCAGTGAGATTCATAACACTAATCATAGTGAAAAAAATTATCGTTATACCTTGCCACTAATTCTCCACGTGTGTGTGTGCCAACTATTCAAAGCTTGTCTCTCCACCCTTTATCAAGTATATTAAAGTCAATAAAAACTTTTCTTCTTACCTGATTCTATTTCACCTAACCTGTTCAACATCCTTTGTAATCAAATTCCAAAACCCACTCATTTAAGCATTCCCAGAAGTCAAACCATGAGCTCTAAACCTAAATATATCCACATGTCTTACATTTCTTCACTCCCCTCTTTATTGACTGTTTTTTTATTTATTTTTTGTTTTTTTAATTTTTTAGAGGGCGTAAAATAGTCAGATATTAGGTGCACATGCATAGGTCAATCTGGTACAGTGATGGAAATGATCGAAAGAGAAACGAACGTATGGAAAGACTATGTTATAACCTGAAAAGGATTACTTACCCTAAATATAAATTCAATTGGGTAAGAGAAACTCACAAGTCATGATTGTGTGAAAAAATGTGTGGAGAAATCAATGACACAATTTACCATGAAAAAATATCACAAATAATGATGTCAAAATCTTAAAGGTTTTATAATGACACAACCATTCATATCATCAACGAATTTAATTTTTATAAAATTCAACCATTGATGATGAAATATTACTCATGCTTATATTTCTACCAATGAATTTTTCAAACATTCATCCACATGAGAATGTTACATGATATATTTGTTTTTTTTTATTGAATTTTTTTTTGAAAATTTTAACCAAAAACATAATAGAAAATACACATAAAACACAGAAATGAAAATCCTGAATATCTACTCCAAAATGTTTTCCCCTCACCCACACTTAAAATATTGCATTGTCATCAATGTGAATATATGAAATTATATATGCACATAAAATTTATAATTTTAAATAGGAAAAATAATATAAAAGTGAAAGGTTTAGGAACCGCCTGATATGCTCAATTGATGATGGGGTCATGCAGTGTGATGAAATCCGCTGCATCAGTAGGAAGTCCCTCAATGTATTTATTCAACATTGCCCATTGACTATAAATCTATTTCTTGTGTACCCTTTTGTGATCTCCACTACACTATAAGAAAAAACATTAGTCACAAAATAAGGACCTAACCACCTGGAACGCAACTTACCAGGCATCAGCTTCAGTCATGAACTGTAGAGAAGGACTTTATCTCTAACATGAAACTCACTTTGTTGGATCATTATATCATGAGATACTTTTGATCTTTCCTTGTAGAGCCTTGAGTTCTCATATGGATACAATTGAATCTCCTCAAGATCTTGAATTTTTAACTTCTTTTGGATTTCATCTTAGGCCAAATCCATGTTGCATTTCTTTATAGCCCAATAAGCCTAATTCTCAACTTCCACAGGGAGATGACATGCTTTCCCAAAAACAATCCAAAATGGGGACATACCAATGGGTATCTTGTATTCTATCCTATAATCCCATAGCGCATCATCCAATCGCTTTCTCTATTCCTTCCTATTTGGCTGCACGGTTTTCTCTAAAATTTGTTTCAACTCACAATTTGAAACCTCAGCCTAACCATTTGTTTGGGGTGGTATGGTGTTAATGTTTTGTGTGTCACCCCATACTTCTGAAGTAGGGAAGCCAAATTCAGATGGAAAAAGTGTGTCCCTTGGTCACTGATGATGTCCCTCAGTACTCCAAACCTACAAAAAAAATTGCTTTTACAAATTCCACAACAACATGAGAATCATCAGTCCCAATGGCCTTAGCCTCCACCCATTTTCTCACATAATCAATAAAAACCAAAATATAAAGGAATCCAAATGAACTTTGAAAAGGACCTATAAAATAAATTACATATACATAAAAAATCTCACAGAATAATATGGGTTGTTGGGGAATATCATGTATCCTAGAAATGTTCCATGTGTGTTGGCAACGAGAGCATGACTTACAAAACACATGAGCATCATGGAATAATCTAGGCCAATATAATCCAGATTCTAATACTTTCCTATCTTTCTGTTGGGGTACTAAGTGTCCACTACAAGAAAGTGTGTGACAGAATTTCCTAACAGACTTAAACTCGTGATCAGGAACAAACCTCCTAATAACTTAGTCACTACACATGTGCTAGAGGTAGGGATCACCCCACACATAAAATCTAGACTCATTCTATAACTTTTGGACTTGATGTTTCATTAAATTTGTAGGAATTTCATATGAAACAAGGTAGTTCACTAAATCAGCATACCAAGGATGTGTACCTAAGATGGAATAAAGATGCTCATCAGGGAAAGTGTTCTGAATTGGTACACGGTCTAAGGTGTCATCCTCTAGTGTGTGAGTAAGCCTACTCATGTGGTCTGCCACTAGGTTTTCTGACAACTTTTTTTCCTTTATCTCAATGTCAAATTCCTAAATAAGGAGCATCCATCGGATTAGCCTGGTATTTGCATATGGCTTCTTCAATAGGTACGTCGGAGTTGCATGGTCAGAAAAAACAACTACTTTAGAGCCCAATAAATATAAACGGAATTTATCTAAAGAAAATATAACAGCAAGAAACTCCTTTTATGTGGTTTTATAGTTTTATTGGGATTAATCCAATTTCCTTAATGCATATGCAATCACATGTAAACGTCCTTCCACCCTCTGAGATAAGACAGCTCTGACCGCAAATTTGGAGGCGTCACACATAAGCTCAAAAGGAATCTCCCACCATGGGGGTTGTATGATCAGTGGAGTATTCAGACACTTCTTTATCTCATCAAAGGAAGTCCTGCAAGAATCATCAAACCCAAAATCATAATCATTTTGAAGTAATCGTGACATAGGAAGATAAATCTTACTAAAATCTTTGATGAATCTCTGATAAAATCCTGCATTCCCTAGGAAAGATCTAACATCATGCACACATGAAGGATAGGGTAAGGATGAAATGATATCTACCATAGATATATCAACCTTTATCCTATGTTTTGACACTACATGCCCTAAGACAATCCCATGCTCTACCATGAAATTACACTTTTCAAAGTTTAAGACCATATTCTTCTCAATAAAAGTATTTGAAACCTTTCCCAAGCTAGAGATACAATCATTAAATGAAGACCCATATACAGTAAAATCATCCATAAATACCTCCATGCAGGTCTCAATAAAATTATAAAAAATACTCACCATGCATCTCTGGAAGGTACCTGGGGAATTGAAAAGTCAAAATGGCATCCTTTGGTAGGAAAACATACTAAATTGACATGTGAATGTTGTCTTATACTGATTCTATAGAGAAATAGGAACCTGAAAATATCTATAAAATTCATCCAAGAAACAATAGTGTGTTTTCCCATAAAGTCTCTCAAGCATCTGATCAATAAATGGGAGGGGGAATGGTCCTTGTGAGTGGACTAGTTTAGTTTCCTATAATCAATACACACACACCAACTATTTTTAACCCTCATTAGAACTAACTCCTCTATCATTTTTAACAATAGTAACACCACTTTTCTTAGGAACAACCTGAATAGGACTCACCCACTGAGAATCTGAAATGGGATAAATTATACCTTCCTCGAGCAAATTTTCAACCTCTTTTTTAACAACTTCCATAAGGGTTGGATTGAGTCTCCTTTGTGGGTGCCTAACCGGTTTAGACTAATCCTCTAAAAGAATCATATGCATGTAAATGGAGGGGATAATACCTGATATGTCATCCAAGGTTCACCCGATTGCCTTAATGTTCTCCCTCAAAAGATTCAAAAGTTTTTCTTCATGTTCAAAAGGGAGATTATTAGCAATGATAACAGGTAATTTCTCACCACTTAACAAGTATGAGTATTTGAGATTAGGTTTAAATGGATTGAGTTTCAATTTAGGGGTGATGTATGGATAGAGAAATTGAAGGAACTAAAATATGTTCACAATGAACATTAGTATCATAATATAAATCATCAAAATCATAGAATAAAGTATCAAATCCATCAGCATACTCAACAACCATGCCATAATCAGAGTTCACATGATCAAAATCATAATATGAATCCATTTCAAAATAAAATCTAAGAGAGTCTTGTACATTAGAAACATGTGTGGAAGTACTCTTAGACATTAAAGTAGAACTAATGATCATAATATCCCTAAGAATAGGATAATAAAATTCCATGGGGTTTTTATTTGGTGCTTCAAAATGGGAGATAAGAAAAGCAGAATGGTCCTATGAGGGGTACTTCATGGATTCCATAACATTAAATATCACAACTTCATCTCCAAATTCCATGGAAATTGTACCCTCATTGACATTTATGATAGTTTTTTTAGTTTTGAGGAAGGGTCTACCTAATATAATGGGATCATGAGAACTTACCTGGTTATCCTCCTTGTTAAGAATGTAGAAATCTGTTGGAAAGATCATGTCTCTTACCCAGACAAGTACATCCTCAAGGACTCCCACTGGATATGCCATAGCTCTATTCTCCAACTACACCACTACTCTTATCGATTTTAACTCATCAACCTATAAAGAAGAGAATATAGAGTGAGGCATTACATTTATAGAAGCTCCTAAATCACAAAGAGCATCAGAAAAGTGTAACTCCACTATGGTACATGGGATGGTGAATGTCTATGGATCCTTGAACTTTTTTGGCATTGCTAGAGTTTGTGTAATGAGTAATGAAACATTCCTTCCAAGATTTATCCTCTCATATCCCTTGATCCCTCTTTGATTGGTACAAATTTCCTTTAATAATTTGGCATACCTTGGGATTTTCTTGATGGATTCAAGTAAATGGATGTTGATCTCCACTTGCTTGAATGTTTCCAAAACTTCTTTTTTCATCGCATCTTAATCCATATTTTTGGTTTGAACAACTCTATTTAGAAAAGGAAGGGTCTTAGGAGAAATATCATCAATTTTTTCTTACTTTTATCTTTATCCTTGGGTTGCTCATCAGCTAGTTTTAAATGGGGATTCTTCATATTTGAGGTGAATCCTGGTGGAACGATAGGTGCAGATGTATTAGTTGTTTGCTTTCCACTTCTCAATGTGTTGGCACTGAAATTTCCCTTAAAATTTGGAGTAGGTTGGGAAGGTAGATTTCTTGAATTCTTACTTACATATTCATGGAGGTCAGTGGAAATCTGTCTCATTTGAGTCTTTAACTCCCTCAGCTCTGAACCTTGACTCTTCATCTCATTCTGTTGATTAAGAACATTTTGTTTCAAAATATCATCAGTGTTGTATTTTACCTTGGGTGGGGGATTCCCTTATTGCTATATTGTTAATTCTTGGGATTCAAATCACTTTTGGGGTTGTTGGAAACCCTACTGGTAAGGCGGAGGCTAATGGAATTTTTGTTGAAAAGGGGTGCTTTGTTGTTGTCCAGAGCCATACCTCATTTTTGATTGATTATTCCACCATTGGTTGTATTTTGGAGAAAAGGAATAAAACTTATTTTGGGGATATGGTTGTTGTTGTTGCTGATATAGTCTCCCAGGAAGCATTGATGCACAATCTTCTATTTCTTGTAGTTGGGGGAAATAGTCAGTTGGGTGGCTTGTCTCAGTTCAAATACCAAAAGGCCTCGAAAGAGTGCGTTGAGATGTCTTTTTAGCCAAATAAAATTTCCTCGCAATAGTGGTCAATTATTCTAACTTGGTATCAATCAAATGACTCTCAATAGAAGAAGGAATTACCTGATGTACTCCCCTGACATGTGGTGTACCTCGATCGTCAAATTGTTGGGGGTTTTGGGTCATCTTGTCAATTAATGCACATGCAGTTACTGGTGTCTTGTCCACCAATGCTCATCTAGTTTTGGAATACAGAAATCTCTTCTTCATAGATGTGATTCCATCATAGAAGTATTGGATAAGGAGTTGCTCATTGATTTGGTGATGTGGGAAGCTTTCACACAACTTCTTGAATCGCTCCCAGTACTCATACATTGAATCCCCTTAGGATTGCTTGATCCCTGAGATCTCCTTTTGAATGGATGTGGTCCTTGATGCTGGAAAAAATCTCTATAAGAAAAGACATTTCAAATCATTCCAACAATTTACATCTTTAGGTTATAAATAATACATCTAATCTTTTGCAACTCCATCAAGTGAGAATGGGAATTCTCTTAGTTTGATTTGATCTTCAGAAACATTTCTTTTTTTAAGGTTGATCAAACCACACTGAATTATTTAAGGTTTTTATTGGTATCCTCACCATAGAGGCCATGAAATTTTGAAATCAAGTGAATTAACCCAGATTTCAGTTCAAATTATAATTCGAGATTTGGGTATGCAATGCAATTTGGTTGATAATTAATATCAGGTGCATCTAATTCTTGAATGGTTCTATTAAGTTCATTCCCATTATTTTAATCCATTGATTCTTGTTTTATGGTTGAATTTTAATTTCTTCCAATTTCAATGTTCTGAGAGTGGATGAATTCTCCAACTAGTTGAATGTTGAAACTTCTCTTAGACTGAGAATGTCTGATTCGAACCCTAAGGCTGTGTTCAATATCAGGGTCAAGATTTAAAATATCCTTGGGATTAGTTTGTGTCATAAATCAAATAAAAATTAAAATAACAAATGTTGACCATATTAAAATAAAAATGTTAATTTTGAGTTGAAGGTCAAAAAAGAAGAATAAAATAATATAGGAAGAAAAAAATTCAGATTGGGTAAAGAAGGAAGAAAGAAGAGAAGAATAGAATAAAATGTAAAATAAAATAAATACCTCTAATTAGTTGAAATAATTACTTACCTCCCCAAAAATAGTGCCAATTTGAAAGGTTATGTCGTGGGTGCTTTCAAATATGTTCAGTTTTGGGTTACTTAGATGCAGCAGAGTGGCAGACCAAGGTCGTCTCTCAAAGGAGGAAGTAAATTAAAACAACTTATTACATGTATTCTAAAAATAAAATAAAATAGAATAAAACACTAATTGAAATGATGGGGTTTTTTTATAATTTATAAAACTAGAATAAGTTTTATGGAAGAAGATTTCATTTTTTTGTTTTTAATTTTGAAATGAAATTCGACGCAACAAGAAGATGTTTTTTTAGAAAATATTTTAAAAGACATAATCGATCTAACTCTACCTCTTCACTTAATTATTTATCATTATAATTTAAATTAATATCCAATTAACTATAATCCCCTAATTTATTAAGACTTTAATCCTATGGGAGTAAACTTAACCACAAAGATGAAATTACTTAGACCCTAGGCTAGCTTCGGAACATGCAATCACAGCACCCTGCTTTGATTAATGTTCTAAATCTAGCTTATGGTCAGTAGTAAATTAATGTACATGTCCATTATGGAAAATGAGGATGAATTGAGCTTAGGGATTTTATTTTAACTCTATAAATTTATCCCACGTGGTCTTGTTTTACCGATTAAGTATACGCTCTCACAATTTACACAATACTCGACATCACATGTTTTTGTGTTAATTTTTCAATTTCTTGCTTAGTTTATTATAATTTAAAAACTCAATTCATGGATCATGTTAATTAAATTACAGTATCTTGATGATTCAAAATAATTAAATGAATAGGTTAGAAGATAGATCGATCACTAAGAGAGCTACTCTTCATTGGGCAGTGTGGTCATCGTGGAGACGTTTTGCATTAGCAAAGGATTGAAACGGTAAAACAAAATATCATCTCCACTCTTGAATCCAACCCAAATATGATGAATAAAAGAGAAGATAATTGAACAAAACAGAATAAAACATAAGAAATAAAATAAGAACAAATAATTTTATTACACAAATGAAAACATTACAACATCAAGAAGAGAATAAGGCCTCGATGAGGGGATCATTGCTTCAACAGATACCCCTCTTGCAATGGTTGGATAATTTGGGTGAAACCAATTATCCACTGACTTAAATCTCATAATTCACATCCCAACCCCTCCAAATGAGAAAAAAACTAATTTATTGAGTGGATGGGAGGCTAGGTTTAAATAGTTTTCAAGTGTGAATGGGGAATCTATGCCAAATATTTTAATCCAACTTGAATTTCCCATTTGTTATCCAAAACGCATGAACCATCTATTCTTCCAGAATAATGATTTGTTCATAATTGAGTTGGAGATCTCCTCTAAAAATTTGGTCCCAATAAAAGCTCGGATGAAGAAGTTATGTCCTAAATACAGAACCAATATCCAATTTGGAAGGTCCAGCCCACATTTGACTTCATGGTCCATTTAGTCCAACCAAATGTACATTTTAGATCCAATGTCCTGAAAAAAAGTTGTATACCATTAAGTTATAAACAGAGTTACAAAATTTCAAGTTTAAATAATAAATATTAAAATATTTATCTTTGAAATACTATAGTGCACTCTAAAGGGTAAAACTGGAATTTCCATGAGATTTTCAAATGAATGATCTGATGCCAAATATTTTATAAATAAACATATTTAAAACAATGTGTGGAAATTTTATCATTTATTATCAATAAAATATTCTATAAAAAAATTTATCACTCTTCTATATTGTACTTATATCTTTCCACCATGCTTAAAGAAAATTAAACATCAAACCTAGTATATAACATGTCATACCTAATAGATATCATTACTAAATCATAATGGGATCTAATCTTTCTTTAAATATCCCCTTACATTTGTGGAAACATTTTCTTAAATAGATTTATGTCAAGTGACATTAGAAACAATCCCATATTATATTGTTTCATATTGTACCTTTTAAGTACCTTGTTAATATATATACATTGATTTATTCAAAGTAGCCTCAGACATCTATTTAGATAGATCTTCATCCTAATAATGTAGGTTTTTTCACCTAATCCTTTCATAGAGAATCATTTATTTAACCATTTCATTACTGACTATAAGACATAAACTTCATTTCCTATAATTAATATATCATCAACATATAATACTTGGAAAATTATTTCATTTCTACTAATATTATTATTGACACATGGATGACTTTCATTCTTGATGAAACCAAATTACCTTATAGCCTCATCAAAGAATACATTAAATGATCATGATGCCTATTTAAATCAATAAATAGATCTATACAGATTTTATACTTTATTTTCACTTTTTTACATAATAAAACTATTGAATTATATCATATAGGCATCCTCAACCAACTTCCCATTTAGAAAAGAGGTTTTGAAATTCCATTTTCCAAATTTCATAATGATGGAAGGATTATATTGTAATTAATATTATGATGTATTTTAGAATCTCTACTGGTGAAAATGTTTTATAATATTCAATGCCTTGAATTTTCCTAAAACCATTCAAAACCATTCGTGCTTTTTAGGTACTTATATGATCATCCATGTCCAGATGTTTCTTGAATACACATTTACATATAATAGGTTTTAAATCATTTGAAGGGTTTACCAAAATCCAAACTTGATTTTTTTAATATTGACATCATCTCATAATGCATAGATTCTTTCTATTTATCATCATCCTTTCCATCTACTGTTTTCCTATAGGTTAGAGGTTCATTATCCACAAGGAGTAATGTGTCACCAAACTAGGTGATAAGAAAACCATATCTCTTGGGTTCTATAACCTCTATAGTGATCCTACATAGTACTTTTTTCTTGGAAACATAATTATCTACCACTAACTCTTTTAATATAAAAAATTATATTTAAAAAAAGTTATTTTCTAAAAAATCTTTTTTCATCGCGTTTTTACATTCTAATTTTAAATTAAATTCTACCACTTATATGTTTTGAATTTTCAAAAATTGATTCTATATTTTTAATTATTGGTTCCAAATTTTGTAAATAGTTCCCTTTTTTCAATATATATATTAACCTTGGTAATTTTTGTTACCATAATTAAGGGTAAATCAGGTAATTAAAGATAAAAATAAAATGATAAGAATAATAAAATGGCACTAAAACTTGTCTAAATTTTATTTTATGATTATATTTCATCAATATTCATCCAAATTTTGAATATATGTCCTTTTTTTATTTTTATATGATTATAAACGTTATAATATTTTATTTAAAGTAAATTAAAAAATGTCACACTCTTGTTATTAATAACTATAATACTTTTAACATAGGGATAACCAGAGAATATGTTCAATTATAAATAGTATTTTAAAATTTAAAAGATTTATATTCATCATGATAATTTATTTTTAATTTTTAGTGAAAAAATAATTACGTTAAATTCTTACACAACACTGACATAATAATTATTCAAATAATGGAAAAATAAAATAAATGATATTAAAAATATTAAAAGTAGTATAATATAAAAAAATTAATATAAACCGTGAATTTTATAGATAAAAATGGAATATTATAGAGGTTTTAATTCATTGAATTTTAATTTAATTTGTTTTCTTGATGTTATAAAATTCAAATTAAATGAATTCTTCTAAAATTGACATTATTGATGTTTTATGGAAATAGTATTTTATTAAATGATATAAAATTTACAAATATCATATATTTATCCAATTTATTATTATATTATTGAAAATATAAACTATTATCCATTTGTTGGATGTTTTTATATTTATAGTAACTATCTTGACCCTCAAATAATAAAAAACCTTATTGTTGTGGTAAGAGTGAAAAGGGTTAATGGGGGTTAAAACCAAAAGACAAAGGTAAAAATGTGATCTAAACTTATAAAAAATTATTTTATGAGATTATTTTAACTCATACTCATATTATATTATAATATTACCAATTTTTATCCATTTGGACATTACAATTAATTTATATTAATTTAGTATTTTAAAAAATTCCAAAATTGACCCTCCCCTCTCTTATAAAAGGACACCACTTCTCACTTATTCACATTTAAAAACTCATTTAGTTTAAAATATAACTAGAAAAATACCTTCCTTATATCTATATACAAATTTTTGAGACATTATTTATAGAATAATACCAATATTATAGGCTTTAAGGTGTTAAGAAAAGGATATTTTCCAAAGATGTATAGTTTATAACCCCATGTTTTAGTTTTATTTATTATTTAACCTCATTAAATATTATTAAACCATAATAAAATAATAAAAATAATATCCTACATATAATGATATATTATTATGTTAATTTAATAACCTATATTCATCTTCTCTTCCATCAAATGGGTAACAAAACCATCATTCGTGTTTGCGGTGGACTACCTCCTTACGAGCCGATGAAATTATTTTTCCATAATCGTCTATCGTGGATGGATTATAATGATATAATTAGTGTTTATATATAATATTAATAACATAATTATCATTATTAAAATATAAAATATCATTTACCTTTTTTTCCTTTTCATTCACTAAAAAATGATATTGTCGTTTATGCGTACGTGTGGACTACCACCTCCATGAAGCGACGTGATTCGTTTTTCATCACCAAATCACATAGATGATATATATAAGAATATTTAATGAATTAATATTATATATATGATATTAGTATAATTATTTAAACATAAAATAATAATTACCTTCTTTCCATAATGATCATTTAAAAATTAAAATGTTACTCACGCGTACGTACAACCTATCGTCTCCATGATTTTAATGTAGTTCATTTTTCATACCAATATTTAGTGTTTGGATTTAAAATTATAATTGATAAATAAAAATTATAATTATTTCATAATTATTATTCTAGATATGATGGAATAATGACCTCTTTGACCATAGTCAATATACCGAAGTAATTTTGGACATAGGAACTGAATATTATCAAAACATCTGACGTGAATTTAAATGATTAAGTAGTTGTTATAACATGGTAATAATTGAGATAAAGGGAGTAATAAAGATGAAAAAGGTTCTCAAACTAGTTAATAATTAACATAAGTTTATTATTTAGAAAGATAAAGAACATACGTGATGATTTGGACTCTAGGTAAGGGTATTTCTTTTAAAAAAATCTATTTTAATGTTTCCCTTAAAACTCTATTTTTCTTCCATGTCCATATTTTTAAAATTATTTTATGGATGTATATATATATATAAGTAAAATATGAAGGCCATTTTATGTGTCTTTTTAATTTATTTAAAATCTTTTTAAAAATAGTATTTTTATGGAATGTTTTTATGTTCTTTACAAAATACAAAAGGAATGTTCTATTTTAAAGTATATGATGAAAATGATTTTTTACGCTACCATAACCATTATTTTATTTTTGAATTCATTTACAATATTACATGTTTTATTTAAATAAAAATCCTCCT
This sequence comes from Viscum album, assembly GCA_963277665.1. NCBI lineage: Eukaryota > Viridiplantae > Streptophyta > Magnoliopsida > Santalales > Viscaceae > Viscum > Viscum album. Next base: position 1,375,956,825 of record OY728147.1, on the reverse strand, counting down.
TCATTATGTTATATTTATTTTCAAAACGCATTTTAAAATAGAATGGATATTTCAATATCTAGAAATGTTTTCTTATGGGTAAAAGGAATATTTTGAAAACTGCAACCTTTTATGTGTTAGGATTTAGTTATAGTTCAAGGGAATTTTTTATGATGATGGGTGTTTTTGTTACGAACTAAGGTAATTATATCCTTTTATATCTCTCTAATTCATTGGGTAAAGGAACAAAGTAAACTGATTATATTTCTCTTAATAGAATATGAGAATATACTGTGATGGTTATTCCAAGTATAATTATGATGGTTATTTCAAGTGTAACTATGATGGTTAGTCCAAGTTTAATTGTTATTGTTATTACATATTTAAGCATGAGAGTAACTCTATATATAATAATGATATGAAAATTATTCCCCAAGTTTCCTACATGTTTTACCTAAGCTTGCTATGGGTTTTAAAAGTTTCATTTGATAAAAAAGTGTATGTTTTTATGTGGAAATGATTTATTTCATATTCTCAAAGAATGTAACATCTTGATTTCAGAAACCGCCCAGAGGTGCCCCAAACCAGGTTGGTCACATGGCCTCAAGCGCATTTCCCCGAATTCCAGAGGCTACCGACTAGCATCGAGGGCCTTGGGTGTGATAGTGGGGAAACTATTCCCTCATTAGTAGAGTAACACAGTGAAAGTAAAATAGATAGCAATAACAGAAGTAGTAAAACATGCAATAGGTAAACAGCAGAAGTAATAAACAACTGGAGCTCACATATATATATATGTGTGTGTGTGTGTGTGTCTGTCTGTCTGTGTGTGAGTGTGATGCATGATACATATGTCTAGGAAAATAGCCAAACAAGTCAAAATGATAGAATACAATACTAAACAAAATTAAAATAGAAAAAAATGATCCATAGCATCGCAAGCCTCAGCTTGGTCCCTTTCTCCCCAACTCCGTAGTAATCAAGTACCTGAAGTAGAAGGGTATTTTCCATTATCTATACTTGTAGCAATATAATCTGTTTGGTCCCAAAATCATGACCCAAACAAGTTGTGAAACTAAATCCCAATAGGTAACCACCCAAAGATCTTTTCCTAACAGTCAGTGAATATATATGGCAGTCTATAATCAAAATGAAGTAGTAAACAAGGAAGTACTCAAAATTAAACAATCCTACAATTTCAAAAGCATTCAATTATCATATATTAAGTAAGTAGTTAATCATAAGCATAGAACCCTATAGAAAGTACTCACATCCTAACCCCTCTGGTCTAACCAAAACTAACACAATCAACCCTCTGGGAAGTACACACAGTCTAACCCCTCTAGTTCAGCTTTTGCATAGACTCTATAAGGAAGAACTCACCGTCAATTCCCCCTATAGTCTTGTATCGGTAACTAAAAGGTGCTCTAGGGAAGCACTCAACATCCAATTCCCCTTGTGGCTAGAATTGAGGAACTACAAACATTCTGAGGAAGCACTTATGTCTGTTCCCTCTATGGACTCACATCGTAACAGAAAACAGTCACTCTAGAGAAGCCCTCAACATACATTCTCACTATGGTCTACTACACTAGGTTATCATAGCCCTGTGTAAGTAAATTGAGCACAGCAATATATAACGGCCAAAGTATACCTCAAGAACTACTTGGATAAACAGTCTACAGCATAACATCAAGTCAGACAAATAATATCACTCCATCCTATCAGCACTAGGAATGGAAAGCAAAAAGCCTAATAGGCTAAGAAAGACCAAATGGTCATAAACAATACAAGCATGGGAAATACATCCATATCATAGCAATTAACCCTATTCACATTCAATTGACCTCTACTCAAGCATATAAATCATAGCAGGAAATAACAAGGTTAAATTCAAAACACGCAATACCCCGATCAAGGGTATTGGGCACTTTTTCACATATAACTCAAAGACTATCTATGGAAAGGCACAAACCACCTACCTCGGTGTCGTGAGATCAATATACATGAACCCCAAGCCTTTAATCAACCTAAAACACCAAAGATCTAAAAAAATTCTAAAACGTTCAACCAAGGATAACTCACAAGAGAAGAGAAATCAGGAAATGAGGTTCAAAAAGAAGAGAGAAATCACTGATGCAATTCCAACGTAACTAATGGAGTTTAATTTGGAGAACGGATGCTCGATCAGGGGCTTGGGTAAGGATCAGCATCGTACAAATGCTCTTGTTCAAAGAAGGCAAAGAAGAAGACACTTCTGCCAATTAGACGTGACCCGGTCTGTTTAATGAAAAAAAAGTACATGGTGTGTACTTTAGAAGTACACGGCGTGTACTTTCCCTTACCATCCCCCACATAAGGCGGTCTATAGGTTACCACACATGGTTGTGTGCTCGGCTGTTACACAGCCATTGCACGGCTACATGTGGAAAAAGAGTACACGACTTGTACATATAATTACACGGCGTGTACTTCAAAAATTTCCAGAAACTCCTATTTTTCTCAAAAACGCTAGAAAAGAGAAAAATATACCTAAAAAAAGATCTGGGTTCTTACAAACTTCTCCCTTTAAAGAAATTTGTCCCAAAATTTCCCTAGCAAGGTGGTGTAGAAGAAGAATCCTCAAAAAGCTCCGACCACTGTGATCATACATCGGCCTCCCTCTCTCAGGTCTCGTCTTGTACTCACCTGTGCTGCCATAGCACTCTTACCAGAGGAAAATACTAGCCACGGAAAACTTTTTTACTTTGATAAAAAATATGAATAGGATGCTCCTTAAATTAGGTGTCTGCCTCTAACTCAACCTCCTTGGGATGAAAAACATGAGATGATTCTGAGAAGTAACATCGAAGCTGAGAAATGTGGAATACGCCGTGCATATCCCGGTACCTTTAAGGTAACTACAACCGATAGGCAACCGGCTAAACTCTCTCTAACACCTCAAAAGGCCAGACGTACCTCAGTGAAAGCTTACCATGTCTCCTAATCCTCCTGAGTCCCAACCTCGATGTGACATGCATGAAAACCTGATCCCCAACCTAGAACTCCAGAGGTCATCTCCGTCAATCAGCATAAGACTTTTGTCAAGATTGTGCAGTAGTCATCCTCTTCCAAATCAATTCTATCTGCTTTGTGGTCTCCTGAACAAGACGAGGTCCCAGCATAGCTGCCTCTCCTACCTCCAGCCAGCATAAGGGTGATCAGAATGGCCTACCGTACAAAGGCTCATAAGGTTCCATATGAATAGTTTCTTGAAAACTATTATTGTAGGCAAACTCCACAAGAGTTATGTGCTCCTACCGCAAACCTCCAAAATCTAGGATTCATGCTCGAAGCATGTCCTCAAGCACCCGAATCGTACGCTCGAACTGGCCATCTGTCTAGGGATGGTATGTCATACTCAAAATTACCTGTGTACCAAAAGCCTTATGTAATCCCTTCCATACCTGAGAAGTAAAATGGGCATCTCTTTCAGAAACAATGGAGTGTAGAACTCTATGTAAACACAAAATCTCTCGTATGTAAAACCTTCCTAGATCATCAACACTAAAGGTCTCCTTGATCGGTAAGAAGTGAGAAACCTTCTTGAGTTTGTCAATGAAAACCCGCACTGCATCATTCCCTCGATCTGACCTCGGTAAACCTGTCATGAAATCCATCGCGACATCATTTCACTTCCACTCGGGAATGGGCAACTTCTGAAAAATACATGCTGGTCGTTGATGCTTCGCCTTCACCTGCTCATAGGTGGAACACCTCATGAAAAAACTAGAAACATGTCTCTTCATACATGGCCACCAATACTGACGGTGTAGATCATGATACATCTTAGTGATGCTAGAATGAACTTCCCAAACTGGGGAATGAAAGTCTCGCATCAACTCCTCGCGTATGTCCGCTAGCACCCATACGCGCCCATGAAGATGCAAGATCTCATCCTCGCATATGGTCCATCTATGAATATGGTCCTCTCCTGACACACTTTCTCATAGGACCAGGCCTTATGAATCTGATAGCTACCTCATTCAAACTTGATCAAGTAGAGTCGAGGTAACAACTACAAAAGAAAAAAACTTTTCCCCTGCCTATTGTGCACCTCCAGATGCATCTCAGAGAACAAAGACATAAGCTTCCACTCACTGTTGGCCTCTTGAACTTCTTGTATCTGAGTCATCCTACTCAACGCATCAGCCACAGTGTTTCCCTTCCCAGGCATGTAGGCAAGTTCAAAGTCAAAGGACTGAAGGTACTCAACCCACCTTTGTTGTCTCAAATTCAGATCACAATGAGTGAATATGTACTTGAGACTCTTGTGGTCGGTGAAAACCAAAAAATGCTCTCCCAGAAGATAATGTCTCCAACAGCGTAAAGCATGAACAACTATAGCCAGTTCAAGATTGTGCATTTGGTAGTTCCTCTCCTGTTTCCTCAACTGATGAGACCCATACGCAACAACCCATTCCCCTTGCATAAGCACTTCTCATAGCCCAATACCTAATGCATCACAGTAAATATTATATCTCTTTCCCAGCTCTGGAAATACTAGTATTGGTGTTGAATTCAACCTCCCTTTCAGCTTCTGAAAGGCTAACTCGCAAGAATCTGACCACAAGAACCTTGAGCCCTTCTTAGGTAGGCCCGTCATTGGTGCTGCTAAGCGTGAAAAGTCTTGTATGAAATGTCTGTAGTAACCAGCCAGCCCTAGAAAACTTCATACCTCAAATACATTCTTTGGATGATCCTAGGAAACTATTTCTCTCACTTTCTCTGGGTCTACTGATACTTCTATCTCTGAGATAACATGACCCAAGAAGTGAATCTGGTCTATCCAAAAGTGGCATTTTGGGAGCTTAGTATATAACTGATGATCTCTTAATGTACTCAAAATGATCTCAAGATGTGATGCATGGTCGTGTCAAGTGTGATAGTACACCAAGATATCATCCATGAAGACTACCACAAAAGAATCCAAGTATAAATGGAACACTCGGTTCATCAATGCCATGAAAATTTTCAGTTTGTTCGTGAGACCTAATGGCATAACCATATACTCATATAGGCCATACCTGCTTTGAAAGGTTGTAATAGGTACATATGATGGCCTAATGCGCAACTAATGGTAACCGAATCTCAAGTCAATATTTGAGAACACCTGGGCTCCTCGAAGTTGATCAAAGAGATCATCAATCCTCGATAAGGGATATCGGTTCTTGATCGTCAACTGGTTCAACTTCTGATGATCCACACAAAGTCTGAGGGTACCATCTACCTTCTTCGCAAACAGGACAGGCGAACCCCAAGGAGAAGTAGTGGGTCGGATGAAACCCTTTTCTTGCAAATCCTCCAACTGCTTCTTGAGCTCCTGCAACTCTGGTGTAGCCATCCTATAAAGAGGAATGAACACCGGTGTTGCTCCTGGAACAAGATCAATAGAAAATTTGACCTCTCACTCTGGAGGAAAACTTAAAAAGTCCTCTAAAAAGACATCCCTGAAATGATCCACCACTAGAGGAAATTCCATCTGTGAAGTCCCCTAGTCATCCAGATAAATACTAGCAATCTGGGTTGCAACACCTCACAACCCATGATGCTCGGGTCCCACTCTACTCGCCTGGACATCCCATTTGACCTTGTGAAGAAATGATATGCCATCTGGTGATGTGAAACTCACACTATGGTGATAGAAATCGACAACTTCTAGGAAGGGAACTAACCAGTCAATTCTGAGAATGACATTATAGCATGGCATCTCTAAGACATAGAGGTCCCTGATCAGCCATATCTGGTGTCTGATCACTGCCCTGTAACTAGCGGACAACCGGAGGAGGTCTCAGTGGCATGAATCTGCAAGGTCAAGAGCACACCTTATATTAAGATTAACAAGGGATGAAACTTATAAGTGTGATAAAATAATAAGAGAAAGAAAGTATTCAAGTTTTTCAAAACATGGATACATGGCGTGTATAATGACTAAACGGAGTGTTCCATTAAGCCTTCACATGGGCGTGTACTTTTTCCAACCCAGGTCCTATAACACCCAATACACACAGTGTGTTTTCCTAACACATGGCGGGTACTTGAATCCTCTTCCTCTGCCCGAGTTCTTCTACATGGTTAAGACACACGGTTCTCCTAGAACAAGACTACACGGCGTGTTAGTGCCAGACACAGTGTGTACTAGAAAAACTTCACCAACCCATGTTGTTAGTCACATGGCCAGTTACCTGGGTTATACTACACGTCATGTTAAAACATGACACGGAATGTATAACTTAATTTTTCATCCATTTGTGTCATTAGTCACACGGGTGGACATAAGGTCTATATAATACGACATGTTCAATCGACACATGGTGTGTTCCCCCAAAGATTTCTCAACCCCATTTCTTTGCCCACACAATCAGTGACACGGTTAGAGACAACATGGTGTGTACATAAATTACACAGCGTGTTCTCAAGAAAAATAGTTCCTTCCCAAACAGAAGGACACACGTCGTGTATTCATCATTACACATCGTGTATTCTGGGTTATTACGGATAGTAAGCCTCATAAACTACTCTAGAACCCAAAAAAACACTGAAACAAACATTGAAGTGGAAAACTCAGATTCATGAGGGCTCATACTCCCCGCTAATCAAAGTTTGGAATCTCATATAGGTCATAAACAAGGATAACAGTGTAATGATCCACAAAATTCTGGTCCATGAGGTCCCATAACACCTCAAGAACCAAAGTTTGGCATTCATTCAAACAAAAACTTATACAACCAATACCTTATCAAAAATCAGGTATTCTATCAAGTCATCTATCACAACAGCATGCATATCTAACACAACCTCCATCACAACAACATGCAATCACTAATGTACCCTAAATTTCATGGAAAGAATGCATGACATGTGATTTCTAGGAAGTGCCTATATGATGCATGAGATGGTATACCCTCATCTCATCGAGTTGAAATATAAATATAACCTCAATAATATTAACAATAACAGCACAAAACATGTGAATCACCCAATGGTGAAATCAAATCAACTATAAAATTGTAAAACCCAAAAAATTTCAATAATGAGGTAGATTAGATTTTCCTTATACACGAGTTAGTTACTCTTGGGCATAGATTATTACCAAGTACCTATTCTTTCTTATCCCTGGCTATGGGCTCCAAACAATAAGTCAAGGAGAACAGAATTCCTCTGATACCACTTTGTAATGTCCCGGTTTTGGAAGCCACCTAGAGGTGCCCCGTACCCGGTTGGTCACATGGCCTCAAGCGCATTTCCCTGAATGCCAGAGGCTGTCAACTAGCAGCGAGGTCCTTGGGTGTGATAGTGGGAAAACTATGCCCTCATTGGCAGAGTAACACAACAGAAGTAAAATAGATAGCAATAATAAAAGAAGTAAAACATACAATAGGTAAATGGCAGAAGTAATAAAGAACTGGAGCTCACATATATATAAATATATATATATATATATATATATTATTCATGATACATATGTATAGGAAAGAAGCGAAACAAGTCAAAATGCTAGAATAAAATACTAAACCAAAGTAAAACATAAACAAATAAAATGATCTACAGCATCACAAGAATCAGCTTGGTCCCTTGCTCCCCAGCTCCGCATCAATAAAGTACCTGAAGTAGAAGGGTGCTTTCCCTTGTCTATACTTGCAACAATATAATCTATTTGGGCCCAAAAGAATGACCCAAACAGGGTGTGAGACTAAATCCCAGTAGGAAACCACCCAAATATATGTGCCTAACATTTAGTGAATATATATGGAAGGCTATAATCAAAATGAATCAGTAAACAAGGAACTACTCAAAATTAAACAATCCTACAGTTTAAAAAGTATTCAATTATCAGATATTAAGTAAGCAGCTAATCATAATAATAGAACCCTCTGGAAATTACTCATAGCCTAACCCCTCCGGTCCAACCAAAACAAATACAAGAAACCCTCTTGGAATTACACACAATCTAACTCCTCTAGTTCAGCTTTTTCACAAACTCTCTAAGAAAACACTCACCGTAAATTTCCCCTATAGTCTCGTATCGGTTACTAAAATTTTCTCTGGGGAAGCACTCGACATTAAATTCTCCATGTGGACCACATCTAGGAACTACAAACACTCTGAGGAAGAACTTATGTCCATTCCCCCTATGGTCTCGCATCATAACAGTAAACATACACTCTGGAGAATCCCTCAACATCCATTCTCCCTATGGTCTACTACACCAGGTTATCACGGCCCTGTGTAAGTCAATCGAGCACAGAAATATATAATGTCCAAAGTATACCTCAATAATTACTTGGATAAATAGTCTACATCATAACAGCATGTCAGATAAATAATATCACTCTATTCTATCCGCACTAGGAATGGAAAGCAAGAAGCCTAACATGATAAGAAAGACCAAATGGTCATAAACAATACAAGCATGGGAAATACATCCATAGCATATAAATTAACCCTATTCACATTCTATCGACCTCTACTCATGCATATAAATCATAGCAGGCAATAACAGGGTTAAATCAGTAACAAGAAATACCCTGATCAAGGGTATTGGGAACTTTTTCACATATAACTAAATGAATATCTACAAAAAGGCACAAACCACCTAACTCAGTGTCGTGAGATAGATAAACATGATCCCCAATCCTTGAATTGTACTAAAATTCCATATATATACAAAAACGTCTAAAATGTTCAACCGAGGATAACTCACGAGAGAAGAGAAATCAGGAAATGAGGTTCAAGAAGAAGAGAGAACTCACCAATGTGATTCTAATGCAATTGACAGAGTTAGATTCGGATAATGGATGCTTGATCAGGGGCTTGGGGAAGGATCGGCGCCTTACGGATGCTCTCGGTCGAAGAAGGCGAAGAAGAAGACACTTCTTCCAATTAGACGTGACCCCGGTTTGTTTAATGAAAAAAAATAAAGTGCACAAAATGTACTTTAGAAGTACACGATGTGTACTTGCCCTTACCATCCCCCACATAAGGCAGTCTCCAAGTCACCACACACGGTTTTGTTCTTGGCCGTTACACAGCCAGCACACAGCTACGTGCGGCAAAAGAGTACACGGCGTTTACATATAAGTACACAGCGTGTACTTCAAAAATTTCCAGAAACTCCTCTTTTTCTCAAAAACAATATAAAAGAGAAAAACATACCTGAAAAGAATATTCGGGTTCTTAAAAATAATAATGTGATAAAGGTAAGTATTTTATGGGTTTTTATATTTTTCACTAGACTAATGGATTAATTTCTTTTGTATGTCATTTGTTGAGATTTTGTTCTCATCGAAAGTTTTAAAAAAAATAACAGGATAAGTAGAGACAAGGATTAGGTCGAGATAAAAATGGTGAAGAAGTCTCATAAAAAGAAAACATATTTCTTTTTAAAAGTTTTATTTTATAGAAAAATTGATATTTAATAGAAGTGTACACTTTGTAATATATGGGTTTGTTATATAAGAGTTATAACCAAACTCTCTAAAACTCTAAACCTAAAAAATCATTAGGAATGTAAGAAAGTGAATTCTAGTTAAATTCACTTGAATATTTAATGTTTAAGGATAGTTCCTTATAGTAGATATTTTTTATCATTTTCTACACCAAACATCCAACCCATCATCCAGTGCCCAAAATATTGATGAACATAATTCTGATAGATGAAATTATGGTGAATTAAACTAGAAATCACCTCACCATAATATATAACTTGAAGTTTGTTCTAGGTTACCTTGGAAACTCCCCAAAACTTAGAATATATAAATGTTCTCCTTACTTCCCTTCTTTCATTCATCCAAGTTTCACTGATGCTTGATGTTGCATCGGGATTTCCTAAACAATAGTCTTGGTAAATATATTAATCAAATTTTGGATTCCTATTAATTTTCATAGCTCCATCACTTTCTCCTCTAAAAATTTATAATTAAATGATACTTCATTTTGATATGCTTCATATGATCATAGAACATATAATTTTTAGAAAAGTGGATTGCACTTTGGATATTATAAAAGTGCACTACTCCTTCCTAATTTTTTCTGAGCTCCTTCAATATTTCCTTTAACCATGTTATTTCTTTTCAAACTTCCATCACAAAAACATCCTCTACTTATGTTGAACTTATAATGACAATTATTTGAAACTTTGAAAACTATTTGATAGTCATTCCTACAAAATTAAACAAAAAATCTATTGTAATTTTCCTTGTATATGTGTCATCCACAAAGTATGATTCCAAAATTCCTTATAATAGATCATATTTTTTGTTTCATAGATCTTGATCTTTCAATCCTTTCAAATACCAAATAATCCACCTCACAACCTCCCTATATACTTTCCCCAGATTCATCATGTTCTGATTCATAAATCCCACTACATGGGTAATGTCAGGCCACACGTAAACAATTATATACATTATAATTCTAATTATTGATGCATATAGTACTTTCTCTATTTAATTTTCCTCAAATTCCATGACTGGTGTCTATGACTTTGATAATTTTAAGTGATAAATAAGAGGGGTATAGACTATATTGCTTCTGTCCATCCCAAACCTTTCCAAAATCGTCCAAATATAGTCTTTATGAGATATCACCAATGCCACAAATTTCTTATATCTTTCAATATTCAGTCCAAAAATCTTAATTTCATTTCCAAGATTTTTCATCTTGAATCTTCCAGTCAAATTAAACTTTAACTTTTAGATTCTTTGATCATCTGATCTAGGTATTAATATTTTATCCACATATAAAAGTAGTGTAATTAATGTCTCAACATCATATTTATTTTGATAATAACAATGATCTACATTACACCTACTAAACCCTTATTTTAATATAAATGAATCAAATTTATGATTCCATTATCATGGTAATATCATAAAACCATACATGATCTTCTTTAGCTTACAAACCAAATTTTATTACCCTTCTACTAGTAAACCTATTTTTTATTGAAAGTATATCTCCTCCTCCAACTCAATATAAAGGAAATCTCTCTTAACATTCATATACTCTAGATAAAGATCTTATTATGAAACTATGCTTAACACTATTTGAATAGTATAATGTTTAACTATAGGTGAGAATATTTCTCAAAAAATCACTCCATTATTTTGTTGAATGTATTTCACTTCTAGTACTTCCCTACATCTAATCCTACCATTATCCACTTTCTTAATTCATTAAACCAGCTTATTTTTAAGTGAATTTATACCCTTCAAAATTTCAACCATCTCCAAAGTTCTATTGAACTTTAATAAAGCCACCTCCTTATTCATGGATGAATCTCACTAATAAGATATATTAAGAAAAGATTCTTCCTATAGTTTTTCAGGTTCTCCTACATCCATTAGGAGAATAAAAATAATATCATGCCTATTCCTTTGAATTGGTATTTTTATTATGGTTGATCTACTCAACTAAATAAGTTATGTTGAACTACTTGGATCAACTCTTTCTAAAAGTACCTTAACTTATGGTAGTTAAACTTCTAGGGCTCATAAATCTAGTGATCCTACTCAATATTCAACTTCCCTTGAAATTTCTAGGTGATATGATGGTCTTATATCTAGACTTCTGGTGCTTTGAGAACTTTCATCTTATTTCTCCAGTTTTTATGATTTTCTAATACTCTAATGAACCTAGAATTTTATATTTTATTCACCTACAACTTCCTATTCAGCTATGTTTTAGTCCTTCTATATAAACTTTTCATCAAATACAACATCCCTAATTTTGATGATTTTTTTTGTTTTCATCGCACCAAAAATTATATTTAAAACTTTCATCTCCATAACCAAGGAAAAAAACACATTTTATATTTTGATTCAAGTTTTTCCCTTTCATTAGAACTCACTTATACATATGAAAAACTACCAAAGACTCTTAGATGATGAACTTATAGTCATTTTATAGACTAAAAATCCTCTAGAAGTTCCTACCCAATAACCAATATTAGAGTTTTATTGGTGAGATAAGTTTTTGTGTTGATTGCCTCTACCTAAAGTGCCTTAGTCATTCCTAAGAGAAAACTCATACCCCTAACTTTATTTTCCAGAGTACCATTCATTATTTTAAACACTCTATTCTACTATGGAATTTCAGGAACCATATTCTCATGTGTAATACATTCCTTCTTGTAGAACTTTTGAAAGTTGTGTCAAGTGTACTCACCACCATTTTCTAATCAGTTTTATTTAAAATTCTATCCACACTCATTTTCTACCCTTTCTTTCCACTGAATAAACACTTAAAAACATAAAATTTATACTTTAATAAGTAAATGAATACTTTCCTTATAGCATCATCAATGAAAGTGAGAAAGTTAAGATAAACACTATGGGATTAAATGGGGGAATGTCCGTAAACATTTGACTATATAATCTCTAAATTCCTATCCCTGGGCTTCCTACCATCCAAATTGAAAGACATTGTTTTCTAATTTCCCATCACACAACTTTAACAATTTATAATTTTCATGTGATCAAGTTTTAGTATTCCCTTGGCCTTAATAACTTTCATGTTATTCTCACTGAGGTGACCATACCTATATATTAATACATTCGTATCATCATAAATTGAACTTCTAACCTTTTTTATTTTTGGTCAATTAAAGAGTCTCATCCTCTACTCATTTTTCATTCATCATAGATCCTTGGGTAACTTTCCATGCACTGTTTTAAAATCTAGTTTTATATCCCAAACCATCCAATTTTCCAACAAAAGTATTTTTTTTACATCAACCAGGAATGTGGTGAACTTTATATAGCTTAAATAATTATATATTATTCATTTGAATGTTTACCTCTCCTTTTCTAACAACTAAAAAGGCTTCACCATTCACCAAATTGACTTTCCCAAACTCCACTAATACATTATTGATTATGTATCTTTGATCATTAGTTAAATGGAAAGATGCTCTAGAGTCAACTACCTATGATTCTATTAGAGTTTTCACACTTAGAAAGTAATTGCTACTTCCTTTTGGTAACCCAACAGAATTTGAACTATTGAGGTTTTATGCATTTCAAATATTATCATTATGAATTTTTCAATCCTTCTTGATGTGTACTTTCTTCCCACACTTCCATCAATTTAGACCTATACCAGCTAATTTTCCTTGACACTTCTCTCATTTCTTTTCTTTATATTACTTATTTTGGTATACCTACTTTTGATGTGGTGATATTCCTCATCTATCAACATTACGTGCACTACCAGATGGTTCCTAAACTTCCATTCTCTAAAGTTATTTATTAAGTATTGGATTCCTAATATCATCAAAAACCATATCAGTTTTTTCACTGTAGTTATTAACTACAGTAACCATTGTATCCTATCTTTCTAAAAGTAAAGATAATATTATAAATTTTCACTTATCGATAGAAAAAGTTACCTTTACCAATTGGAGTTACCCATGGATCACGTTGAAGAAATTCACATGATCTATCACTACTCTTCCTTCTAACAACCTTAATCCAAGAAACCTTTGCAATATGAAAACTTTGTTAAGGGACATTAGTTTTTTGTACATGTATGCCAATTCCTTCATAACATCATTTGTAGTTTTCTTCTCTAGAATTTTAAAGGAAACATTTCTTTCTAGAGTTATTCTTACCAAATCTAGTGAATATTTATCTAAGTTCTCTCAGTTGTATTTATTTATAAACATTGGCTTTACTGTAGTAAATAGAACTTCCAAGTCTTTTTTAACCAGATAATATTTAATTTTCATTGTATAAAATCAAAAATCGAATCCATTAAATTTATCGATTTAAATCTTTCTTTTATATAAATTTATTCTTGAGCCGTTTTGAGTATGAAAACCTAATCTCTTTGACACCAATTTTCAGGGATATACTTGACCTTACAAAACCATAAAAAACCAAACTCATGTATGACTCATAAAACCACTAAAAATATGATCATCAAACCATTGGGATATTGCACAGATAAGACTCTATGCAGTGTAGAACTTATCTATGGAACTTTAATTCCCCTATACTGAGTTTACCAATAGTAGGTATACTAAGTATCCTACTCACCACAAAAATTCTTCTTTACACTCATAATTAGGCTCAAAAACACCCAACATTCGTAAATAAATTCAATGGTAAAACATGCAATAGAAAAAAAAATAGATATTGAGTTTAACATACATCAGACTACAACCTATATGAATAGGGAAAAAAACTATTGTGACATTTATTATAACCAAAATATAATATGTGATTAAAAATATATTAAAAAGAAAAGTAATTATCACTAACTTCTCATCTCTCTAATAAAGGAATTTTAGAATCGCCACACACTACATTAAAGTCACAACACAATAATAAACTAAGTTTCATCCAGTCAAACAAGTTAAACCTGCACCTTTAAAATAATAGATCATAAGGCATGGTCACATGATCTTGGATACCAAAAAAGTCACCCTTCAGTCTTATCAAACTTCTATTCCTTCATGGCTTCATTGTGGAACCATTTGTAGAATTAATGTTTCAATGGACCTATTTTTATTAGAGAAGTTCTACTACCACTATCTACACCTCACATCAAATCCACCATATGGTACCCGAAATTAAAATTAAATTAATTCCAATAAATGAAATTTTGGTGAACTAAAAACAACTTCACCTCCAAATAAGAATCAATTTTGTTATAAATTTTTTAAATAAAGAAAAAAACTCAATACATGCCTATTATACAGAAAATGATAAGTCTCTTAAAATGTAATATTGTGATATCAATATCTATCTATAAAATAAATATTGATGTATAGTAACTATCTTTTAGATACCCTTAACTATTTTCACTAGTGAATAATAATTAAAATTGTGAGGGTACAATTTATTTAAGGGAGAGAATATAATTCCCCAATATTTTAACATATATATTTCCTTTAAATAAATCTAATTTTTTCGATAACTTATTTCACACACAACACCAAAATAAAATGATTTGTGACATATTAGATCAATATTATTAAGAAAAATTAATAATAAAAAACATCTAATAAATAAAAATATTTTAATCAATTATAAATGCATACAAAATAGAATTAAGAATGATTAAAGTTTTAAAAGGGTAGTTTTCAATAAAAGTTGTTTTTATTTAATATTATATTTTCATTTAAAATATAAATTTATAAATTTTAGAATTTTTATTTTGTTAAATGAAATTAATTTTGGAATTCATCTTGTCAAAATTATTTTAGGGTGAATTTTTTAAATTTTTCTAAAATGATTCATTTTTTGGTGAATAGTTGAGAAATAATGATTTTTTATGATACCTTTACTTTTATGACAATATAATAATACAAGAATGAATTAAAATATTTTAAAATATTTTTATAAAACATATATATTTATAAATTAAAATAAATCATTTTTAAAAATACTATTTTGAATTTATAAAACCCATGTTTAAATTTGTTTAATAAAACTATTTTTATTCGCTTATATTAAAGATTAGTTTTCATTACTTATATAAATTAAATCTAATAAAATTTACTTAATATTTTATATCAACATGTTTATATTATGTAATGAGTTTAATTTTATTTTTAGGCATAAAGTTATGAATACTAAGATTAAATTTAATAACCATGATAATAGTGAATGAGTTATTTTGAAAAAAAAATTATTAATAATGTGTAATTTTTTAAACCTTGTAGGAAGCTGCGGTGGTAGGGGTGGTTTTGGGGTGTAAATTATGGGATTGAGTCCTAGGGATGGTTTATTTGCAGTGTGCCTTTCTTTGTAGTGTGTGTGATCTGTCGTTGGTAGTTGTACCCTCTATAATATAATATTGTGTAATTTTTATCTAAAAAATTAAAATAATATATTTTATATAAATACTTTGATATTATTTTTACACATATATAAAAATATATTATCACTCATTTAATTGTTAATTAATTTTATATATGATTAAGAACACTTAATGGTTAAAACAACACTTTCTGCAAAATTGTTATTATGTATGTTAAATGTATTAATATAAAAGTTAATTTTATTTATATATAAATTTAATTAGACTATATAGATATTAAATTTAGGTTTATAACATCAAAATTTGGTATGATATGTGACCTTATATTTTTAATAAAATATAAATTACTTAGGTGGAAACTAGTTTCCACTGTAAAAACCAAAATGGTAAAATGTAAAAATCTAGTGGTAAAAAACATTAATTATGTTTAAATAATTTGATAAAATGAATTATTGAGACTTAATAAACCTTATATCACCCCAAAATTCATTATTTTTCACTTTTTTATCTATTAACACTTGAATAGTGTCATTCCATTATTGAAAAAGTAATGGGTATTTACAAAAAAGTCGTTTTCTTTGATTATAAAAGGAGATCACTTCCACCACATTTATCCACCCATTACAAAGACATATATTGACCAAAAATATACACTATAATCTCCTTAACTCTCTCCCTATATTCTAGAATCTTTTTTATTTCCAAAAGAACAATCTAAGGAACCATAAGTTGTTACCCAAGGGATAACATTCAAAGGTAAAGGTAATATTCTCAAACGAGATCTTTTAATTATTCTCTAATTATATACTCTCAAACCTATTATATCCATGAAATTATGATAGAATCAGTATTAATAATATTATTAAATTTTTTTATACTAATTTAATGTCACTTTTTCAACCTTCTTTTAAAACCATTCAAAAAATGAAGATGTTGTCATGTGTACATGCCGACTATCACCTCCAGGAATGACATGCTTAATTTTTTATCCCTTCCATAAAAGAATAATTTTAAAAGACTATTTAAAGGAATAATATTATTTTTAAAACATAATTAATATTATTAAATTTTAAATCATTCCCTATCTTCCTTCTTATCTATGTAAAATGAATGTGTCGCATGTGCATATGTGTGGACTACCGCCACCACAAAAGTGACGTATTTCGTTTTTCACTCTATTATTTCCTTATGTATAAAAATATATTATAAATTGAGTTAAAACCTTAAAAATATCTAAATAATATCATTATACTTCTTTATTAATGATATTACTCCAAAATAATCACTCTCTTAACCGTACTCACTCAGAGATTATAGCATGTTCTTGTTTGGGTCATTTTAACCACCTACTTGAACAATGCTATAAATTTATATCATGGATAAATATGGAAACATTAATACTAGTTTAATTATAAATTAATGAAAAAATAATATTTGGTTTATGTTTCTGGAAATGTTATTATTTTAACACCCCAATATTTTAAAAGAACACTGTATTTGATAGCGTATACGACACACAGCACTGAGCCAAAACAAACCACAAAATATTTTTATTTAAATATGACCATTATAACTTATTAATTGAATTATTGTATATTAATGGTGTTGAAAAAATTATTAAATATATATATATTAACTTATAAATATAAATTAATTTATTAATTCTTACGAAATATGTACACAGTTATCAGTAAAGTTATTTTATGCCTCGGAAATATGTTTTCTTCAAAAATAATGTTTATTGATTTTGTGTGAAGATATTACAATTAATTTCTTAAAATTATATAAATTATATTTCATAAAAATAAAATGATTTTTGAAATAATTATATCAAAATTATCATAGGGTGAAATTTTCATATTTTTTTAAAAAGATTGATTTTCCAATGAATAGTGAAAATATATTTTTTTATTGAAAATTGATTTTTTGTTTTAATAATTTAAAAAGGTACATGATTTAAAAGTAAAATTAATTATCTTAAATTATTAAAAATCCAATATAGTTCATTGGAATAAATTTTATTATGGAATTTGGTATAAAAACATTTATATAAATAAAAATGAATTTGTATGAAAAAATGTTTTTCATTTTGTTTTGAGTTTTGATTTTAAATTAAATAATTACACTTATATAAATTGAATATTGAAAAATATATTCTATATTTTGAATCATAAGGTTCATATATGGTAAATATTCCCCTTTTATTTTTGGTAAATATGAATAGTTTTCGTGATAAAATTTATCACATCGGTAAAGAGTAAATTGGGTTAAACTAGGTAAAAAATAAATGTTAAGGTCGTTATTTTTCATCTAAATTCCAATTTTATGAATTTAATTCATCCATTATAACTATATTCTCAAAATTTAATTATTTTAGGGACACTTATCCTTGAAAATGACTTATATAATATTTAAAGCAAAGAAAAATACAAAATATCACTCTCTTAGATTTATATATCTATTATGTGTCCACATAGGGACAAAATAAAGTTATGAAAGAATATAAATATATATTTTTATAATAATGAAATTATTTTCATGATTTAAATTTATTTCTAATTTTTAGTAATTATATAATTACCTTAAATGTTTCTACAACACCGATATAGTATTTCTTCAATTAATAGAAACATAAAATAAATTAATTTAAAAATATTAAAAGAAATATATTTTGAATGAGTTATAGAATTTAAAAAAATTAATAAAACATATTATTGTTTTTTAAAAGTATAATATTCAAATTAAAACTTTTTATTTATGTCTTTTAAGTCAAATTAAATGAATAGTGTCAAAATTGATATTAATAATATTTTATCGAAATAATATTTAATTAAATTATAAAAAAATTATAAAAGAAATTAAATATGATAAATTGGATAATATATGTTCTAAAATTTAATAAAAATTTTATTTATGAACCAATTTTTAACTTATAAGTAAAATTATAACACTTTAAGTGTGGAAAGATGTTACCGCGGTTAATGTTAAAATAGGTTAACTAAGTGGTTAGAACAAAATATAAGGTTTAAAATACCACTTAAATCTATCCAAATTTTATTTTATAGTTTTATTTCAGCCCAATTATACCTTATATTCAAATCACTATTAATTTTTAATCATTTTTCTGGATGATGACTTTATTATATTTTAATCTTTTAAGAGATTTCAAAAGTGCACCTCACCTCAATTATAAAAGGGTACCTACTCCCCTCACTTATTCACACATTTTGAACCTTCTAGATTAACCATACCCTACCAAAATCCCTTAAAAATTTATCCACATTCTATAGGTTCTTTTATTCCAAAATTACCAACCCTAGGATCCTTAAGAGGATATCTAAAGGGGTTCTTCAAAGAAAAGGTAATCACCATAACTGATCACTTTCTTTTTTACTTATTATTTAAATTATATGAATATATGGTATTTATCATAAAATAATTACTTAGGTATCCTAAATTTACTAAAATGTTATTATTATTATGAAATCACCATTGTACACCCTCTTTACCATCAAATGGGAAGTGAAAGTAATGCCAGTTTGTATGTACGACTTACCGTCTCCACGTAGCGATACAATTCTTTTTCCATTACCATATTATATAGATGTTTATTATGATGGTTTTAATGTTTATATATGATAATTATTAAATAATTATTCTTATTTAATTGTAATATCACATCTACCATCTTACCTTCCAATCCATTCGAAAACGATAATGTCACTCGTGTGTACGTGTGGACTACCACCTCCACAAAATATTGTGATTTGTTTTTCATTTACACTTTACATGGATAGAAATAAGGATAGATATAATGAATATATATGATATATGTGATATAATAATTATTTTTTAAATTTTAATTATTATTTATCTTTATTTCATTCCATCAATTGAAAAATGAAGATAGCATTCATGCGTACATACACCCAATTGTCTCCATGAACGATGTAATTCATTTCTCTATATATACATTTATGAATGAATATAAATATGTATATAATGAATATATATTATATTTATATAATTATTAATAATCTATATATTATGGAATCATGATAAAAGTACGAGTACCAAAACTACCTAATCAAAACATACATGAAAAACGAAGTAGATGTAACCTGGAAGAGTCATTTTAATAGAGAATTGTTAATAAATGGGTGATAAAATGTTATAATTAAATAATATATGGTATTATATATATGAGTATGATTATTTAATATATTTATAATAAATCTATATTTATTATACAGTAGTTTCTAATATGTAAGAAGGAATTAAGACCTAGGGTAAGGGATTTTTATCTCATTTTTATTTTTGTGAGTCACATTCCATATTCACCACTTGTTTATTTTATGTGGTGTATATACTTCACATGAATGTATTTTATGATTATAGTAATGAAATTTATTAGGATTTATATATCCATCTAATGTTATTTATTTCATTGGTCTTATAATTCCAATGTTACCAAAGCGATAAGGGTTTTATGTCACAATCTCGTTATTTATCAAGATTGTTTATGATTAAGTTTCTGATGATGGAATATTATTATCTACCTATCAATAAACTCCTAAATTTTCTTATCCAATGTATATTTCATAAAAATACATTTTTTCCTTTCATTTTTCTCACCTTGAGTACTTAAGAGACTGAAAATAATTTTTATAGAAAATAATCTTTGTTTCTCCCTTCAATCAAAAAACCTTTTTCTTACATATCTATGTATTCTAAAAATGATTTAAATAATGTTTTTAATATTTTAATATAGTTATTTAATGTTATTATAATCCATTTTATTCTTTTTAAAAAAATTAAAAGGAATCTTCTTATCATTTTCTGAATGATATACTTTTTGACTTTTTACAAAAAATGTGAAAGGAATATTTTCTTTTAACTTATATGACATAGATGGAATTTACCACATTCATGAATGATAAATGATTTGAAGATTTCTTTAAAAGTTTCCATGGTTCTTTTTAGAAGAAAATATTTTTCATAATATTTTTCAAATTTTTAGTTTTCAAAAGTAATTTTGAAAGTGAAAAGGGTATTTTTCACAATAATTTTTTTAATAATATTTTTATGGTATTTCTATTCATAAAAGACAGTATCCTTTTATTATACTTATGTTATATTGGGGATATTTTTTAATGATACCATCCACTATGTTACTCTTTATGGATTATGATCATGTTATATTTATTGATTGGGGAAAGTGTTAATATTTTATAGGCTAGTTTTTCAATATGAATGTTTATGTTGATTATGTTCACCCCTTTCATATGATTAATTAATTGGACATAGTAAGTAATGGTAAAGGACTAATATAGAACCTTGATGCATTGATAGGGATCATGAGACAAAAATAGTTTGGGTATTTTGTTGATAAATTACCTATTTATGTGAGATATTTTGGCATGAGGCCTTAATGGTATGTTTATGATGCCTGGCATTATGCATTCCATCATTTTGAAATTATTTATTGATACATATGTGATTATTTGAATAGTTATGATATCCATGGATAAGTTTCAAGTTCATGTGATTATTTATATGTAATTATTTGATCATAATTTATTCCTATCATATTATTCTTTATTCTCAATTTATTGATTGTTTGGAATGTGTTTTCAATTACTTACCTTGAAATATTTACTATTACATATTTAATAATGATAGCTTCCACTGTATATAACCCATACAGAGCATCTAATCTCATTTTTTTCATTCCCCCAAGATATAAACAAGGAACCTTTGAATGAGTTCAAGGATGAGGAATATTTACTTTTAGTATGTTTTATACTTTTTGTTTTCAATTGTATGTGAGGTTCAATTATGTATCTAGTTTACCAAGACTAGTAAACTATTTGGTCCTTAGGGATGAGATTCTTTATATTGAGTGCCAATGTAATAAAGTAACCATCAACTCTAGGATACTAGGTTCAAAGTCATTATAGTTGATATTAGAGGAAGTTTAGTATAAACCATGGGAAGTGGATTAAGAAAATTTAGATTAGGGAACATACCCCTATGAATGGATTTGTGGATAAATCTAAGTATAGGATAACATCCTAAAAGTTTAAAAAGGTAGAGATTATGTGGTTTTCCTTGAAATATATCTCTATATAGATACTGAAAGTGGGCATGTTTTTGTCATAGATTCATATATGGGTAATAACCCCGAAAAAATTTTAGTCAAGTATATCTTGACCGTCATTCTAAACAAGGAAATATCCAGTGGGGATATCCTCCCGAGCTACTGATCTCTTATTCAGATGCTTCATTTCCTCATGGATGGTGGTCTCTTTCATGGGTAGAACCCATGACTTATTCAAGGAAATGTGTGGGCTCCAGCAAGGAGACCCCCTCTCTCCAAGTATTTTCATCCTCATGCAGGACTCTTTTAGTCGTCTCATAAACACGGCAATATCCAGTGGAGACATTCTCCCTTTTCACAAAAAATTGAACTTCCACCCTATATCTCACTTGATGTTTACTGATGATATGATTATCTTCTCCAATGCTAGAAAACATTCTGTTCATAGGTTCAACATGATTCTGGAGGAGTACTGTTATTGGAGCGGCCAGATTATCAACAAATCCAAAATAAACCTGTATATCTCAAACAAATTTACTTCAAGAAGGGTCGCGCACTTGTGCAACAAGCTTGATATGAAGCGTGGATCCTTACCAATGGAGTAACTTGGAACCCCAATAGATTCAGGAAGATTGAGAATCCATGGCTTTGATCAGGTTGTGAATAGGATAACTGGCTGGGTCTTTAACTGGAAAAATCACTACCTCTCTTTCGGGGGCCAGATAGCTTTAGTGAATAGTGTCTTATCTGCTATCCCTGTGCATGTGATGGAATCAACCCATGTGCCTAAGGGATTAATTTTATCCATTGATAAGGTCCGGCCAGATTTATTTGGGATGATCTCTTTGAAGACAAAAGGCATTGGACATCGTGGGAAAAGATGGTCAGACCTATCATTGAGGGCGGGATCAATGTCATAAGCTTAAGTGACACGATCTGGGGCATGCACACTAAAATTTCATGGGAAGTCATTGAAGAATGCATGCTTTGGGGGAAGGTAATGTCATAGTTGGCCAGGAGCATAGTGGATATGGTGGGAACTCATAGATCCCCTCTCTGGGCTAGGATATCCCCCCTCATACCAAGCCTCCAGGATCACTCTCGCTGGGTTGTTGGAGAGGGAAACATCAGTTCCTGGCATTGAAACTGGGCTGGGGATGAGCTTGGATTCCCTGGATGTCTAGCCCTTGACATTTCCTTTAATAATTCAAACAAATACCCACAATTCATCAAGGTTGTACTGAATGAGGATTAGTTCAGTATTTATGAGCTAATCCCCTTGAACGTCAAGCCTGACATTTGTATTTTCACCCATTCCACTTCAGGGAAGTTCATGAAGACGGAACTTCATAGGATCTTCACCTACTAGGATCACCATGATGCATGGAATGAGATATTGTGGTGTGGTACGATACCAACAAAATATATCTTTATAAGTTGGAGAATGAGGAACCAGGCTCTTCCTATAGATGATAACATCAAAAAACTGGGCATTCCTCAGGCATCAAGTTTCCAGTGTTGTAGTAATAAGAGGAAATAAAGTATCAACCACATCTTCTTTGAAGGAAGTTGGGCTTAGGAAGTATGGAGGTACTTCGGCGGTTTCATTTCTACTCTCTCCCATGATCCCCAAGATGGCACATTCTTGCATCACTGGTTCTAGGGAACAAATGATAAAAGGTAGGAAAGGATGGCTCGTGCCATCTTCTTCAACGTAGGTTGTTGGTGCCTATGGATAGCTCAAAACCAAGCATGCTATGAGGGGTCTTCTCCAACAGGGAGGTCTATCACTGTCTGAGAAAGATGCCTCCTGATTGACCTGGTCAATCTTTCCAGCGGCTGGAAAGATGCTCCTTCCCTGAGGATGCTCCAAGTTCTCCCTCCTGTGGCCCAACCCCTCACCAAGCAGGGCCAGTGGGTGAAGTGGAAGCCCCCCGATAATGGCTTTAAACTCAATACTGATGGCTCTTACAGTGTGGGGGAGATTCGTGGGGTAGGGGTGGTCCGCGAATCCTAAGGTAGTTTAATTCTTGCTTTCACAGCCCACTATGGCCCAGGTAATTCCTTGCAAGTAGAGGCCAAGGCTATACTAACAGGACTGAATCTTTTCAAGCAGTGGAAGATCGACCTAGATCATGTCGAAACTGATTCCAAGATTATACATGAATCCATACATGGGGAAAGGGCCCACTCCGTGGGTGGTATCTTACACGATCAAGAAGTACAGAACCCTCATAAATAGCAATGCACGTGTATCCCATATATGGAGGGAGGGGAACAATGTCGCAGACCATCTTGCCTCCTTGGTCATCCAAGGCTATAATGTCACTTCCCTTTAAAAAATATCTATCTTTAAACCTGAGGGGTGAATATTATTTGAGGGGATTCCCTTTGTCTCCCTTACTTTAGACCCCCACAGGCCTTATTTTGTTTTGCATGTGTCCCTTATCCCTTACCCTTTAGAATAAAAATCTAATGTTATGATGATGTGACCTTACTACGCACCTATTTTAACACTCTTAGGGGATATACTTGGGTTAACTCACTTTTCATTATAAATTATTATGAAGTATTTGAATAGATAATAACTAAGGATGACCTAGTATAAAACTAATCTATCATAGAGTAAAAATCAAGGGTCATGATTTGACACCCTATGAATGATATTTCATGATTTTTTGCTATGATTATTATTTCTCATACAATGAATTTTGGTATCATTAAATGGATGGTGAAAGAAGAAACTATTTTAACATTGAATGTGATGATAAATAAGGTGATTATAAGAAACTATATTGGATGATTACTAGAATTAAAGATATTATGATTATGCCTAATCAGTTATCATGATATGCAATCAACAACTTTCATTTCAACCAACTGTCAATATCACTAATTAAGAGAAGGATGGAATTCACTGAGAGCATGGGTAGAAGAAACCATGGAGGAAATAAGGCACAATTCCCTTCATTTCGAAAATATGGAAAGAGACACCTTGGAGAATTTCTCAAAGGAATGGGAAAAATGTTTATGTGTGGAAAAAAAGATAATAAATAAATGAATTGTAAAGTAAAAATAAATAGTATTATGGAAGGAAATGAATTACATCCTACTACGCCATTTATAGTTCAATGTATTATGTGTGGGGAATATGAGTATTACCTGAGTCAATGCCCTAATCTAAGGGTTAACTCTTGGACCAAGGAAGGCCTTATGCTATGGAAATCATTGAAGTGTAAGGATTGAAGTGTTTATATATTAGTATTTGAGAATTATGTTATAGAACCATTATATCATGCTAATATAGATATAAGAATCATTAAACATATGAGGATTATTCCAAATTAGTTATTCTTTAAGGATTTGAAAACATACGTTGAATGGTACCGATAACCCAGAAAAGTGATTTAGTGATAAGTTAATGTTTTTGGAAAACATGTTATTGAGGGACTAATAACCATTAATATGTTTTCATGTTTTGATAAACTTAAAGTTTCTTGAGATGATAAGTATAAATTTGATCATAATTTTAAAGGCATAGATTCCCTTTTAAAGTTTTATGTGATGATATTTTATCAAGATTGAGAATGTTTTGGGATACATTTATTAAAATAAAACCCTTTTATTTAGTATATGTTTAGTAAAATGGTTATTTGGGGAATAATTATTTTATATTTTTTAGACATAAGTTTAAATTTATTCATAACCTTTAGGATTAATGTTATTTTTTAGGTTGAGTTATTAGGATAAAAGAGTTAGTGCATTTTGAGAATATATTTCATGGAAAACCTTAGCAGTTTAAAAAAAATTAATTTGATTAGTAGTGTTATTTTTGAGTAATTTCATCATATTATTGGGAATATTATAGTTTTATAAAAATGATAACCTGCAGTTTGGGCCACAACATGTCACATTCAGCAAGGTTATGGGCTTGAAACCATAACTGAAAGGTGATAAGGATGTAGTGCCTACCACTGGAATATGTGATGTTTGGGTTGGTATGAAATTGTTTTTACATAAATGGTTTGATGAATAAATATTAATTTTATTTTGGGAAGCATATTTTAGGATCGACTATTTTTTAATTGTTGTTATTTTTTGGTGATTAATGAAATTTTATGAGATGTTTTATTATGGTAAGGTATATATAAAATTTAGGCTTAACATAAAGGATTATTTGGGAATAATTATATTAAATTTATTGAGGAGTAATCTGAAGGGTATGAGATAACATTTTAGTTTAAAACATTATTTAATGTTGATTTTATTAAGGTTATTTGGGATATAGGGTTATTTATTTTGAACCCTTGATGTTATTGTGAAAATTTTGAAGTAAAATGTGTTATACCTTTGCATGAAGAATTATACATTTTGGGTGTTATCATAACTTTTGGTAACCATTTTAGGTTTGGATAATGTCTAAATATAGGAGGAATAAATTTGTATTCTTTTGTTGATTATGTGATCCTGTATAATTTTACTTTAGTGCTTCTGGTATAAAAAATCATCTTGAATACTCATCATCTAGAGAAAAAAGATGAGATTGTTGTGTAAATTGATTAAAGGACAAAATTATACTTGTCAATATGGTAAAGGAATTCCTAAAATATATAAAAAATATCTTGAAACAAAAATATTATCCTATTACTTTCATTTTTTATGAATTGATGGTCTTTTTCACATCTCTTTAGTTTATAGTTTTGTGGTCATTAGCTTTCACACGATCGTTCATTTTATTAAGATAAATGATATTTGTTAATCTTCATTATTATTTGGGAATTATGCTTTTATTTTATGTCTATATTTTCACTTCCCACTAATGTTCTCCAATTATGAATCCTAACTATGTGTTATTCCAGAAGACCATCATATTTTCTTTTTCCTATTTCCAAGAGGAAGTTTCATTAATCCTTATTATGATGTGGGTATTCCACAAAGGAATTTTAAAATGTCCAACCCTTGATTACTGATCATAATTTCAAATTTAGAGTATGAAATTTATTAAAGGTAATAGAATGTGACAACCTGAAATTTTAAAAGAACATTATGTTCAATAGGGTATATGACATGAAACACCGAGCCTAAATGAACAAAAAAATATTATTCTTTACATATGGTCATTATAACCTAGAAGTTGAATTAGAGGGTATGAATAGTATTGACTACATTTTAAAATATATATAAATAACTAACCTAATACAAATCCATGTATTAATTCTTAAGAAATAAATACCCAATTTTCAGTAAATTTATTTTATACTTTAGAAATACGTCTTCTTCAAAAATGACTTTTATTACCTTTTTTTGAGAAAATGTTATAATTAAATTTTTTAAATTATATAAATTTTATTTTATAAAAAATATCATTTTTTAAATAATCAAATAAAAACTACATTAGGGTGAAATTTTCAAATTTTTCTGAAAAGATTAATTTTCTCGTAAAAAGTGAAAAATACAGATTTATATTGAAAATTGTATTTCTGTTTCAATAATTTGAAAAGTTCTATGATTTAAAATTAAAATTATTTCTACTATATTATTAATAATATAATTAAGTTCATTTGAATCAATTATATTATTGAATTTAGTATAAAAACATTTTTATACATAAAAAGACATTTTTCTGAAAAACTATTTTTTGTTGTGTTTTAAGTTTTTATTTTAAATAAAAAATTTATAACTATAAATTTTAAATTTTTAAAAATTTATTCCATATTTTGAATCAAGAGGTTTAAATTTGGTAAATAGTACACTTTTTTATCAATATGAATAGAAATTATGATAAAATTTATCACCTTGATAAAGGGTAAATCAAGTTAAATTAGGTTAGAGCTAAATGTTAAGGTCACTATTTTTCATATAAATTACAATTTTATGAATTTAATTCTACCCTTATAACATTTTTCTTGAAATTTAATTATTTATTGAACACTTTTCCATGAAAATGAATTATATAATATCTAAATAGAAAAAAATTACAAAATGACACTCCCTTACTTTTAAATATCTATTATGTGTCCACATAGAGACAAACTAAATTTGTGAATATATATAAATGTATATTTTGAGAATAATGAAATTAATTTCTTGATAGAAAATTATTTATAATTTTTATTAATTATATAATTACCTTAATTCTTATATAATGTCGATGCAATATTTCTTCAATTAATAAAAAAAATAAATGAATTTAAAAATATTAGTAATATAATTTGAATGTTTTATTGTTTTATAATAATTTTATATGTTAATACGACATATAAGTGTTGTTTTAAAGGATTATATTTCAATTCAAACTTTTTATTTATGTATTTTAAGTATAATTAAATCAATAGTGTCAAAATTGACATTAATGACATTTTATCAAAATAATATTTTTTAAAATTATTTAAAAATCATAAAAGTATTGAAAGAAAAAAAGGTGTATATTATATAGTCTAAAATTTCATACATTTTACATTTATGAACCAATTTTTACCTTATAATTAAAATTATAATCCTTTAAGATTGAAAAAGATGTTATGGTGATTAATGTTAAAATAGGTTAACTAAGGGGTTAAAACAAAAGATAAGGTTTAAAACATCACTTAAAACTGTCCAAATTTTATTAGATGATAGTATTTCAACCAAATCATACCTTATCTTCAAATATTTTTCCATTTTTAATCATTTTTCTATCAATTTACTTTTTTATATTTTAATCTTTTATGAAATTCCAAAATTACCCCTCACCTCAATTATAAAAGGGAACCTCCTCCCCTCTCTTGTTAACACATTTTGAACCTTCTATATCAACCATAAACTAAAAAATACCTTATAAATTTCCTTATACAATTTCTAGAGGTTCTTTTCTCTTAAAAATTCTAACCTTAGGATCATTAATAGGATATTTAAAGGAGTTCTTCAAAGAAGATGTAATCACCTTAACCGATCACTTTCTTTTTACTTATTCTTAAAATCCTCTAAATATATGGTATTTATGATAAAATAATAACCTAAGTGTCATAAATTTACTTAAATTTTATTATTATTATGAAATCATCATTATCCACCCTCTTTCTTATCAAATGGGAAGTAAAAGTATCACTTGTGTGTACATACGAATTATCATCTCCACATAGCGATACAATTCATTTTCCACTACCAAAATTCATGGATGGTTATTATGATTTTTATAATGTTTATATATGATAATCATGACATAATTATTATTTTTTAATTATAATATCACATCTAACTTCTTACATTCTAATCTGTTGGAAAATGATGACGACGTTTGTGCGTATGTGTGGACTACCGCCTCCACAAAGCGATGTCATTCATTTTTAATTTCCACTTTACATTGATGGTAATAAGGATATATATGATTAATATATATTATATATATTATATAATAATGATTATTTAAAGTTTAATTAATATTTATCTCTCCTTAATTCCATCATTTGAAAAATGAATACAATGTTTATGCGTAACTACGACCTATCGTCTCCATAAATGGTGTAATTCATTATTCTATATATAATTTTATGGATGAATATAAATATGTGTATAATAAATATATATTATATTTATATCATTATTAATATTATTGATATTATGTAACCATAATCAAAGTATAATTACCAAAACTATCGAGCCAAAACATATATGAAAAACGAAGCGATATCACCCAGAACAGTGATTTTTATAAAGAATTATTAATAAATGGGTGATAACAGGATAAAATTAAATAATATATAGTATGATATGTATTAGTATGGTTCTATAATATATTTATAATAAATCTATATTTATTATACAGGGGTTTTGAATAAGTAATAAGGAATTCAGACCTGAGGTAAGAGATTGTTGTCTCACTTTTATTTATGTAAGACACATGCCATATTCACCACTTATTTATTTTATATGGAGTATATACTACCTATGAATGTATTTTATATTGATTCTTATGAAATTTATTGGTATTTAAATATCTATATAATGTTCTTTATTTCATGGAGTTTATGATTCAAATATGACCAAAGTGGTGAGGGTTTTATGTCATAATCTAATTGTTTATTAAGATTGTTTATGATTAAGTTTATGACGATGAAATATTATGATATACCTATAAATAAACAATTGAAGTTTCTTCTAATATAGTAATTTATTGAAAATAAATTTTTTACTTTCATTTTAATCACCTTAATTACTCAAGGGACTAAAAATATTTTTTTAAGAAAAATCGAATGTATTTCTCACTTTGGTCCAAAAACCTTTTTCTTCTATATCCGTGTTTTCTAAAAATATTTTAAATAAGGTTTTTAATATTATTCTATGGTTTTATAAATTCATTTTTATACATTTTTTACTTTTTTTAATGGTTTAAAATGAATATTCTTATCTTTTTTCAAATGAGATACTTTTTGAATTTTCACAAAAATATGAAATAAATTTTTTCTTTAAACTTATACGGCATAGACAGAATATCTCTCCATCATGACTGATCGATTATTTAAAGGTTACATTAAAAGTTTTCATGTTTCTTTTCAAAGAAAATATTTTTCATAATATTTTACAAATTTTTAGTTTTCAAACGTGCTTTTAATGTGAAAAGGGTATTTTCCTCAAGAATGTTTTTAATAATATTTTTATAGTATTTATATTAATCAATGAAAACAACCATTTATTCTACTTATTCTCCACTAGGTATATGTTTCAATGATACTATCCACTATGTTAATCTATATGGATTATTATCATGTTATATTTATTTATTGGATAAATTATTAACATTTTATATGATATTTTTTTAATGTGAATGTTTATGTAGATTATGTTCACCCCTTTAATATGATGAATTCATTTAATTTAGTAACTGATCAGCAAGGCCCATTATATCCCCTCAATGCATCAGTAATTCTCATGAGACAAACTAGTTTGGGTATTTTTCTTAGGCATTACCAATTTATGTAAGATATCTTGGTATGGGGACTTGATGGTATGTTTATGATGTTCGGAATTATGCATTCCATCATTATGAAATTAGTTACTGATGTCCATGTGATTTTTTAAATATATATGATATCCATGGATAATTTTAAAAATCATGTGATTAGTTATATGGAATTATTTTATCATTATTTATTCCTATAATATTATTCTTCATGCTCAAGTTATTAATGAAATTGATTATTTTTTCATTTATATACCTTTCCATATTGATTATTCCATATGTACTCATGATAGTTTGTAGTATATAACCCATAATTAGAATCATACCTTTCCTTTTTTTACTTTACCAAATATATAAAGAAGTCATATTTCAATAAGTTTAAGGATGTATAATATTCACTTTCACTATTTTTTTTTATTTTTAATTATATATGATGTTCTAGTATGTATCTAGTTTACCAAGACTACTAAACTATTCGATCCTTTGATTTGTGATTCCTTATATCAATTTCCAATATAATAAAATAACCACTGAATTTGTGCTACTGGGCTTGGGGTTATTACAGTTGGTATCAGAGGAAGTTTGGTAGAAATCTTGGGAAGTGGGTTTAGAAAAACATATATTAGGGAACATACCCCTATGGATGACTTTGAGGATAAATCTAATTATAGGATAACATCCTAAAATTTTAGAAAGGTGTAGATTATGTGGTTTTCCTAACAATACTTCTCTATCTGGATACTACAAGTGGGCATGGTTTTGGATCAAATGCATCTAGAGGTAACAACCCCAAAAAGAGTTGGTCAAGTATATCTCAACCATCATTCTAGTGCACAGTGAGTGTGGCCTTACTATGCACCTTTTTTTAAACTCCTGATTTATATTCTTGGGTTAAATTATATTTTCATTATAAACCATTATAAAGAATTTTAATAGATAATAACCAAGGATTACCTATGTTAAATTTAATGTTTCATAGATTAAAAAGTGGGTGTCGTGATTTAGACACCCTATGAATGATATTTCAGGATTTCCCACTATGATTACTATTTATCATACTATGATTTCTGGTTTCATTCAATGGATGGTACCACAAGGAACCATGTTAACATTGAATGTGATGAACAATGTTGTGATTATGAGAAACTAGAAGGGATGATTACTAGAGTAAAAGATATTGTGATTATGCCTAATCAGTTATCACGATATATGGTCAATAACATTCATATTAGCCATCTATCAGACTTAGCAAAGAAGAGAAGGATGTAGTTAGATAATATCATGAGTAGTGGATACCACAGAGTAAAGAAGGAACAATTTATTTCATGTCAGAAATGTGGAAAGAGATTTCTTAGAGAATGTATCAAAGGAATGGGAAAATGTTTATGTGTGGAAAAGAAGGGAATAAATCAATGAATTGTCAAGGAAAATGAAGAGTGTGATAGAAGATGATAAATTACATCCTACAACACCATTTTTATTTCAGTGTATAATGTGAGGGGAATATGGGAATTATCCAAGTCAGTGCCATAATCCAGGGGTTAACTCCTAGATCGGGGAAGGAGTTATGCTATGGAAATTGTTGATGTGTAAAGAGTGAAGTATTTATGTATTTTTATTTGATAATTATGTTATAGAATTATTATATCATGATATTATAGATATAATAATCATGAAAAATTTAAGGATTGTGCCACATTAGTTTTTTTAAGGATTTGAAAACATATGTTAAATGGTAGTGATAACCTAGAAAAGTGATTTATTGATAAGGAAATTTTTTTGGAAAACACATGATTAAGGTACTAATAACCCTTAATATTTGTTTGATTTTTGGATAAACTTAAAGAGTATTGGGATGATAATTATATGTTTGATCATAATTTTAAAGGCATAGACACTGTTTTTATGTTTTATGTAATGGGAATTTAACATGATTAAGAATACTTTAGGAGACATTTATGGGAATACAACCCTTTTGATTAGTATATGTTTTAGTGAAAAGGTTATTTGGGGAATAATTATTTTATGTTTTCTGGACATAAATTTATATTTATTGATGAACTTTAGGATTAATTTGATTTTTTTAGGTTTATTTATTAGGATAAAAAGTTAGAAAATTTTGGGAATATATTGTATAGAAAACCTTAGTAGTTTAAAAAATATTTATTTGATACTTAATGTTATTTTTTAGGATGTTCATCATATTCTTTGGAACTTTATAGTTTTAGAAAAAGGAAAACCCATAGTCTAGGTGATAACTTGTTGTTTTAGACAAGGCCATGGAGGTTGAATTTACAATTGAATGGTGATAAAGATGTAGGGTCTACCACTAGCCTATGTGATGTCCTATTTAGTATGAAATTTTTTTACATAAACAATTTGATGAATAAATATTTAGTTTATTTTGTTAAGAATATTATAAGATCAAATTTTTTTAAATTTTTTGGATATTTAGGTGATTAATAAAATTTTGGGAGATGTTTTCGTAGGTTAAGGTATATATAACCTTTAGGTTAAACATAAAATATTATTTAAGAAGAATGACATTACATTTTTTTTATATGTAAACTGAAGGGTATGATATAACCTTTGAGGTTAAAAATATCCTTTAATGTTGAGGTTATAGAGGTTATTTGAGATGTAGGGTTATTTATTTTTAACCGTTGATATTATTGTGGAAATTCTAAAGTAAAATTTATTATCCCTTCACATGAAGAATTATACATTTTGGGTATTATATTTCCTTGTGGTAAACATTTCAGGTTTGGTTAATGTCTAAAGATAAGAGGAATATTTTTTTATCCTTTTTTGTATTATGTGATTTTTTAGAAGTTGATTTTAGTGCTTTGGGCATAAAAAAATCAACTTGAATACTCATTTTCTGGAGAAAAAGATGATATTGTAGAGGAAATTTATTAAAGGACAAAATTATGCTTGTAAATATGGTAAAGTAATTCTTCAACTCTAGGAAAAGGATCTTGAAACAAAAATATTATCCTATTACTTTCATTTTTATGAATTGATGGTATTTTTCAAACCTCTTTGGTTCATGGTTTTATGGTTGTTAACTTTCTCATGATCATTCACTTTTTTATGATCAATGATATCCTTCACTCTATATAATTATTTGGAAATTATGATTTTCTTCCATGTCCATATTTTCACTTCCCACTACTTTTCTCCTATTTGGAAACCTAGTTGTGTGTTATTCTAGATAACCATCATATTTCTCTTTCCCTCTTTTCAAGAGGAAGTTTAATTAACCCTTTTTAAAATATGTATTTTCCACAAATAAATTTTCAAATATAAAAACCTTGAATATCAAGCATATGTTAAAATTGTGTGCACATAATTTATTTAAGTGTGTAGAATATGACACTCTTATATTTTAAAAGAACATTATGTTCTATAGTGTATACGACATGCAATGTCGAGCCTAAATTAACCACAAAATATTGTTATTTAAATATGACAATTATAAAATATAATTTGAATTGGTTAGTATGAATAGTATTTATCAAATTATGAAATGTATATAGAGGACCTAATCAATACAAATTCATTGATTAATTTTTATAAAATAAGTACTCAATTTTTAGTAAAGTTATTTTATGCTTCAGATATACGTTTTTTTTTCACAAATGATTTTTATTATTTTTTGAGATCAGATATTATAATTAATTATTGGAACCTGTATAAATTTTATTTTATTAAAATATTATCAATTTTGATATCAGAACATCAAAATTAACTTAGGTTGAAATTTTTGTATTTTTATGAAATGATTAATTTTCCCATCACTACTGGGAATCCATGTTTTCCCAGCGGTTTTAAACTATTGTGAAAGGCCCTCAAACTGTTGGGAAAACCTTATACCAATAGTTCACATTGAACCATTGGGAAAAGGTTGTTTAGATTTCAATTTCCCATGGTTCATAATGAACCGTTGGAATAAAATTGGATCATGTTATAGCAACAGTTCAACTGAACCATTGGGAAAATCAGTGCACAGGGGTGTGCCAACGGTTCTAAACCGTTGGAATAAACATATTGGGGGTATAACCCAATGGTTTTTAACCATTGGGAAATGCAGCAGCACACATGGGTATAACCCAACGGTTTTGAAACCATTGGGAAATGCAGCAGTACACAGGGTTATAACCCAATGGTTTTGAAACCGTTGGCTTAGACCCCCATTAATTTAAAATGAAACAGCCTGCAATCAACTGCAGGCTGCAATCTATGTGAAAAACGTTCCATCTCACAAAAATACACTGAAATCACAAAAAAACACTCATTCTATGTGTTTAGGAACACTGCAACCTGCAAACATAGAAAACACACTGCACACATAGAAAACTCACAAAAACTCACTTCAATCACCTACAATCACACAAAAAACACATAGAAATAATCATCTCATTTTTTCAGGCTTACTCACATCCCTTCCTCTTGTATGGTTCACATATTTATGTGGTAGAGAGACCAAGAACCAACAAAATGTTGTCTTGTTGATCAAATAGGGAGGGGGATATTGTAATGGTACCCGAGAATGAATTGGACTTATGGACATTTCTTGAATTGGACATAGAGTTGTAGTATCTATGTAAAAGGTTCTATATTTTCCTCATCATATCACATATGAGAATGTTTCAACATAGGAATGATATTAAATCAATAATCATAGTCAATGTAATATTTTCAAATATTGATAACATTTATCATTAAATACAAGTACAAGGGTCTGATGTTTCTCAACATAATGACATATTAATCTTGATCTATGATGGATATAACATTATTACATTCCATAGTAATTGTACCTGGTTGGATTATGCATGGGGATTTTCCTTCTCCTACTAGACTCACTAAATGGGTCTTCCACGGTTTCTACAATATTTATAGTCTAAGTAGGGACACGGCTAGAATTATAGATTCTTCCATGAATGTGCCTTATCTGATATACTCAGGTCCTACGAAATTGTTCTGTAGCTCCCTAATTGGGTTCAAGGAACTCAAGTTCATCTCCATACTCATCCACCTACCCAACCCCCCCCCCCCCCACTACCCCACCTGCACAGCCACCACCCCACCTGCACAACCCCCCCTGCCCAGCCCCCCTCTCCCCTGCCTAGCCTAACCCCTGGCACATCCCACCCCCTCCACCTGCCCAACCCCCCCACTACCCCACCTTCCCAACCCCCCCCCCCCCTACTACCCCACCTGCACAGCCACCACCCCACCTACACAGCCCCCCCTGCCCAGCTCCCCTCCCCCTACCTAGCCTAACCCCTTGCACATCCCACCCCCTCCCCCACCTACCCAGCCCCCCTCCCCCACCTACAAAACCACCACCCCCACCTGCACAACCCCCCTGCCCAGCCCCCCTCCCCCATCTGCCCATCCTCCCACCTACACAGCCACCCCCCACACCTGCACAACCCCCTCCCCCCTGCCCAGCCTACGCCCCACCCCCACCCCCTGCCTTGCCCACCCCCTCCCCACTAACCCCCCTACACAGCCCCCCTCCTCCCCACCTCACCCCCACCAAGCACCCCCTCCTCCCCCACAAATTCCCATAGGGCAGTTGATTTTAAGTTTTAATCATATTTTTTGAGTTTTTGGTGACCCATTCAGGATTCAATCTATGGATACCTTGGAGAAATTAGGTGTTTTGGGATATTTTGGGGGGGTTTAGTTTGGGAGAACTCATGCACATGATGTGTAGTTTTGATAACACACATCATGTGTTCTTAATACTTGGGAAATATGGGTTTTGGGAACTAAAATATTTATACAAGGGGGTGGGTTACACGCCATGTAGTGGTGACTTGGGGTGTGCTAGTAGCATATGACCATGTAGGGTATAAAGCGATATCTAGTGTGAGGTAAATGGATAGGCAATGTTCGTAGGTATACCTTGTGTGGGGGGGGATATATGGATAGGTACATACATGGGAACCATATGTGGGGTAAATATTGTGTATGGGGTGATACATTCCACGTAGTAGGGAATTTTTCATGGTAAGTGAGGCCTTGTATGTGAATGTACCCAGGTAGGGGTAAACATCATATACTGAAACACATGATGTGTACTTTGTAAAAGTACACACTGAGTAGTCTATGTCACATGAAACGAGTGTAAATTTTGGGTTACATATCATGTACCTAAAGTACAGGTTGGTTACTTTTTTCTCCTAGTTGTGTTTACCCTATTTTAACCCTAGAGTCAGAATTCGACTTATGAGTATTCAATTTTGATCAGTTTTTCATATAAATTTACATGGTAGAATACTTTCTGTGTTTGAATGTTTTCTTTATGGTGTTTTGGACTAAGAGAATTCTTTATCATGATTTCTTCAAGGATTGGATTTAGAATCCTCCAGTAGGTTGGGTTGTGAGATGAGAATCATGTGTGAGGGTTATGAGATCATTATTTTGAATGTATTGTAAAATCTAAGCTAGTTTTGTTCAATGTTATTTTATATAGATCCTGAAAATTATAATCAAGTGGTATATATGAAGAGATCTTGTTTTATCCTGACATGTTGGTACCTATTTCTCAAGGTTAGAACAGTTCATAATTACCTCCTTTTTTAGGATTGGAACTATTGGAACCATTAGGATGGGTTGATGTTGTGGGATAGAAGTTATGGTTGGATTTCCTTAAGATATTTATATGCGTCAAAGGGACTCTTGAGGATACCATAGTGGGCTTATTACTAATTGAGTGACTAGTGTTTTCTATAGCTGTTAATTAATAATGCCCATGTAGAGTGGTAAATCTTGTACTATAGAGCCCTTGTAAGGTAAAACTTTTATGATTGTCATGAGGACCATTGATAATTCATTGTTTATTCATTTCTTTTATATACCCCATTGAGTGCATTGTTGATAGATGATCAGTTGGAGACTTTGTTGATCGATGATTAGTTGGAGGCCATTTAGGGGCATTTGGGATATTTCTTCACTGGGTGTGTCTTGTGCTTTGGATGTACTAGAGGTACCCCTCATAGGATTTATGTTCTTATTGTGGAATTTTTCCCATTTGAGGTTTTTTGAATGGCTTGGGCCAAGATTCTAGGTTCATCTGAGGACGCTATAGTTGTAAATCACTTTATATTGTCACATTGAGGACCATGGGAGCCCCGTGTTTTGGTTTGGCACTAAGGTGGGTCAAAGAGAGCCAATAGTGGTTGTTTTTAGAGGATAATATCCCAGGGAACATGGAGAGGGTATGTTATTTGTTTTATGTGAGTTGATCGATGCTTCTAGATTAGCTATTTGGATAGTGGTTTGAAGGCTAGATCATCCCATGTTTGGTTGGAATTTGGTCGTGAGGTTTGAGGATGTTTATGGTCAGGACTCTAGTCCAAGGAGGAGACACATATGATATCATAGATCAGGCATTGGAACTATGTTTTGATCTAGTTATCTCAATTTTTTTACTATATTTAGATGTGATTAGTGATATAATGGGAGATCTGGATGAGTGAAACACCCCTCTAGTTGAATGATCACTTAGGATAGAGTGGCTTTAACATCGTAATGTGTTGAGGCACTCACAGAGTTCGACAAAGTGGTTAAGTTTTTTTGGGTGAGTTGGTGATGATGAAACTTCTATGGTGGGGAGTGATGTATTTGTTGCAAAGATATAATCCTTATTATAAAAGGCTCATAGGTTTGTGGAACTGGCTTTGGATTGGTTGGGGTGGCATTGTGATTGGATTGGTTGGGGTGGCATTGTGATTCTAGTGAGGAATCCTTGATTTGTGCAATTAGTTTTCATAGGGTATTTAAATAGAAAATAATTTAGGGTATATGATTTATCTGATTGTGGGCATGGTATTGGGGTGTTTTTGAAAAGAAATATGAGGTGTGGTTATCTGAGGTGAGTTGTTGCGTGCGGTAGGAAACAAATTTGGTTTTGAGTTAGTAGAGGATTTGACTATTGAACTACACTAGGTCCGGGTACAGATTCCAATTGGTGGGTTTGGGTGGTTGTGTAATGCCTTTAGTAGTGAAGGCATTGAAATGAATTGAGGTGGAAACATGCCGAAGAATGGAGATGGGTGCTCATGGAATGAGTCAAATGAGGATAGACTGACAAAGGTTATCACATAGTGTGGGTTCTTAAGATTTCATGATACATCTATTGTGTGGTTTTGGAAATGATAGGTGCGTTTAGAGTTTGATATGTGTCTAACCTTTTGGGGGAGTGATCTCTAAAATGGAAGAATGTATTTAGAAAGAGTTTCTAAAAGGGATAAGTTGTGAATTCAGCAATGTTTTGGGTTGTCAAAATCTGGAATTTGTTTACAGAAAACTGAAAATCTGAAATATGTTTAGAAAATCAGGAATTTGTGAACTGTTTTTGAAACCTGTGAACTACCCTAAAAGTTTTTTGAGCATGGTTGTAGGAAATATGAAATCGATTTAAAAAATCAAGAACTTGTGAACTGTTTTTATAATCATGTATATGAACCCAATTACCCAATGCAATACAGAATTCATAATTGAATTCTCAATTGAATACATGCAGGATGAATTTTTTAATGAATTATGAATTATGAATCAATAACACATACAAAATGAATTATGAATTATATATAACACATATATAATATGACATACAAGGGGTTGGGGGTGTCTCGGGGGTGGTAGTGTCCAGGGGTGAGGGGTTGTCCACAGGGGTGGGGGTGTCCAGGGGTGAGGGTTGTCCATGGGGGTGGGGGTGTCAACACAATCTGAATCCGTTTGGTCGGTTTTCCGTATGTCAGTTGTTGTTTTCATTTAAAATGTTGTCCATTTCAAATAAAAGTGAGACACTTCGAGTGGTATCGGTCACACCATGCCTCGGTTTGAGGCGGGGTTGACTCGTACACGTCACTTGGGTGTTTTGAGTGCCGTCAAGTGCAGATTGAAGATCCGGATGAGTCTAATCTTCTTCTTGATTCTTATTTTCGATTAGGGTTTGCACTCTTCTCTCATCATCTTTCGAAGCTCTAAAACCCTCTTTCTGTTGGGATTTAGGGTGACTATTGAAGAGAGCTTAGATTGGGATCCGGGGTCCAGGGAGGAGGGTTTGGGGGGATGTCCGAGGTCCAGGGAGGAGGGTGGGGGGGTTGTCCAGGGGGCTGTCTGGGGTCCAAGAAGGAGGGTGGGTGGGCTGTCCGGGGTCCAGGAAGGAGGGTGGGTAATGTATCTAAAACTCTATCTAGGTATCATACATCGAATTTCGACAGGACTGTGAACCGCCATGGGGTGTCGTCTTGAAGCAGGGCCAAATCACAGCATTACCGCAGCGTGACCGTGGCGTGACCGCAGCATGATCGTGGTGTGACCGCGGCATGACCGCGGCATGACCGCAGCGTGTTGGCCCGGTCCAGCGACATCTGCAGGGCAGCATCTTCCGTCCAGGAGCGAAGGGAGCGGGAGGAGGTGGGGCAACATTTTGACCGTCGCCTCCCTCCCCAATAACTATGGCTGGGTAATGTATCTAAAACTCTATCTAGGTATCATACATAGAATTCTAACAGGTCTGTGAACCGTCACGGGGTGTCGTCCTGGAGCAGGGCCAAATCATGACGTGACCGTGGAGTGACCGCGGTGTGACCGCGGAGTGACCGTGGCATGACCGCGGTGTGACCGCGGCATGTTGGCCCGGTCCAGTGACATCCATGGGGCAGCATCTTCCAACCAAGAGTGAAGGGAGCGGGAGGAGGTGGGGCAACATTCTGGCTGTCGCCTCCCTCCCCATTAACTATGGGTGAGTAATGTATCTAAAACTCTATCTAGGCATCATAAATCGAATTCCGATAGGACTATGAATCGCTACGGGGTGTCATCCTAGAGTAAGGCCAAATCACGGTGTGACCACAGAGTGACCGTGGCGTGACCGCAGCGTGACCGCGGCGTGACCGCGGCGTGACTGCAGCGTGACCGCGGCGTGACCGCGGTGTGACCCTGGCGTGTTGGCCTGGTCCAGCGACATCTGTGGGGAAGCATCTTCCAGCCAGGAGCAAAGGCAGTGGGAGGAAGCAAGGCAATATTTTGTTCGTCACCTCCCTCCCCATTAACTATGGGTTGGTAATGTATCTAAAATTCTATCTAGGTATCTTACATCAAATTCTAACAAGACTGCGAACTGTCGCGGGGTGTCGTCCTGGAGAAGAGCCAAATCACGGCATGACCGCGGCGTGACTATGGCGTGACCGTGGCGTGTTGGCTCGGTCTAGCAACATCCGCGGGGCAGCATCTTCCAGCCAGGATTCAAAATAAATCCTATGTAGTTGTCCTTCACATTATAGAAATTAATCTTATGTTATAAAAAACAGACTCTTGATTTGGGATTGTGGTATGATAAAGATATATATTTTATATTCATTGTTTTTAAAAGTTGTTTTATTATAAAAACATGACTTTATTTATCAAATGAAACAATTATATTAAATAAAACTTATTCAAGATATTAAATTCAATATAATTAATAAGAATTAAGAAAGAAGCTAAATTCAATTTAAAGCATTCTTAAATTAAAGAGGCTACGAGAGGGACTCTACCTCAAGGTGGAACCAAGTCGTCCACTTCAGATCTTGGAGCTTTCTAACTAAAAGTTGTTGCTCCCCCACTGGGTATACGCACCTTCACACACATGCAAGGACACCTATCCCCTATGCACACACCCGCATGGCCATGAGCATGTGCAAGGGGATCCTTACACATATGCTTATATGCATATACCAGTCTCCACTCACCTGTGTATGAATTTTTATATATATACATGGGAACACCTAGCCCCATACATGTATAATCATTTCCATGGTTGACTATACACGTAACGGGGGAACCCACATACATATACTTACTTACCTATGCACACGCAAGCGAGTCACCCTTGACTTGGTGACTCGAAACCAACGATCAGGGATCAACGCACTATAGAAAGGATATTAAGAACCTTAAAACACATAAAGGACCCTTAATAACCAGTGAAAAACCAACTAACAGCATTAAAACCTTACCTAGATTGGCAGCGAAGAACCAAATCCACCCTAACCAACACAAAACGATCCAAAGCCCTACCGAAAACATCAATTGGAGTCAAAAACATTGAAATACCCAAAATATATGAGGTGCGAGACAAGTAGTAATCATAGAATCTTACCTCGGATCAAAGCCGGTGGACTGAAACAATATGAACCCCTTCTGGCCTCCTTCGTAGAATATAACTACTTCATGTCCATAGAAACCAGTAAAAGACCTAAGTGGCCAATGCAATAAAGAAAATAAAATAAAAACTAAACTAAAACATACCTGTCTACTGTGACTATACATGTCACCACCCAATATATAAGAACCACAACACCACATGGGTCAAATCATGTTCCTACAAGCAAGGGGGAAACAAATCCATGTTTCAAAATGATACTATCAAAAAGTACATTCCTATTAATTAACAATTAATCTTCCTATAAATGGTATATAATTAGTTTGGCTTAAGTTTCAGCTTAGTTTGGTTTTGTTCAATACAAGTTTGTTTGTGAAATTTCCATTAGATTTAGTTTGTCTTGTTTTTGTTTATATTATCTTGGACAATTTCATTCGTTTGGGTTCTAGTCGATCATGGAATTAATAATAATCAATCAATCCATATTAATAATTATATCAATTGGTTCTATATCTAGAGTAAAAACTACATATAAAGGAATGACATCATATAAGGAAAATCATAAGAGGGGAATTTGAGACCTTTCTCTCTCCTTTTATCTAAAGGAATTGCAATTTAAATCACAAAATGCATGAAATCAATAAAATGATTTATCATGTACACAATATAGGTCTAAATAATATAATTGGTGGAAATATTTTCAAATAAAACACTATATAATTATTAATCAATATTAATTGTACCTCTCACTGTTATTGGACCTGCATCATCTATCATTGGATTATCATATACCATGTGATGAAATTTCATTCCTAATTCATGTGGATAGAAATTCAAAATTCATCCTCAAGACTGTGTTAAAGACATTGAGCCAGTGAAATCCAGGTGACTTGACCTTTTTTCATCATGAAACCTTCATGATATTCTTACAGGATGTCAAATGATCTGGCTGGTAAGTGTGGAGGACTTCGCGAGACCTAACTAATAGACAATGGGGTTGTTGCATAATTTTGGTGACCTGTATGTGGAAATTGTAAGATCTATATAGAGAGCCCATAGGGATTCAAAAGAATTAGGTGGCATGTCTGAGGGGTGTCGTGAGACTTTATATAAATTTCTGGAGGACATCGCATGATCCAAATGGCATATCCAAGGAGGGCTGCATGATTTGGGTGACATGTCCCGATGCTTTCACATGATCTGGGTGAGTCGTGTGATGTTTATGAGGATAATTGTATATTTTCTTTATATAAGTATCATGTCTTTTAATCTTTATTCCATATTTTATTACATATATTCCTTATATTTTTCTATTATTAGCTTGTTAAGGATTCAAATGATTCATCAGATATTCAGGACCTCCTTCACATGACCTCGATGTCACTCCAAAAGTCCTTCGCAATACATCATGTTATCACATGAGGTGTTTATGCATGACTCATGACCCCTTAGGTTGTTCCCTATATTTTACCTAGTGGGTAATCATTGTGATCATGAGATTGGATGCTATGAGAAATCTACAACGTATGTGATCAGTTGTGGATACCTGAATGTGCAAGTGCATAGATTCCTTTTTTTGTGCTAAGGGGGAGGGATATAGAGGCCTCAAAACCATATTTATAAATATCCTTTTTTGGTGTGTATCTCATAGATTCGGAATGGATTTGATGTAGGGAATTTTTGTTATGCATTTCGTATGATTCAGCAATGGTTTATTCATGGGGTGTCACATAATGATCATTGACCACAATAACCTTCACCTACACCCCAATTATTATACTTTGTCCAACCAATGGGGTATTGACTAAACATGTGGGTAATTTCCAACATATCACACTCCACAAGAATCATCCACCATTTCCTCTTTTATTTAATTCTTTATTTGAGAAAGGCAAGGGGTCTTGCAACTTCGTAAGAGTGTTATCGAAGATAATATCTCTACCTGTTGGCACTATGTCGCATCACCAATGAAGGGTATTGTGGTGATGCATGATCATTATCATGTAAAACCCTTTATTCTTTCCATGGAGTCGTTCATTATAATAGAGAGTCAAATGGTCATGTTTAAAACCTTTTTTATGATGAATGTGACATGCCAATCGGATGTTGTGAGATAAGGTAGACCTATCGCCAGGGCTTCCATGATGTCTTGCGAACCGCATGGGCACATCTCTGATTAATGAGGATGGCTATTCTTGGTTAGGTAAAGCTGAT
The DNA here is from genome assembly GCA_963277665.1 of Viscum album. Lineage (NCBI taxonomy): Eukaryota > Viridiplantae > Streptophyta > Magnoliopsida > Santalales > Viscaceae > Viscum > Viscum album. Next base: position 1,375,912,617 of record OY728147.1, on the reverse strand, counting down.
TAGATTTTTCTGACCAGCTACACATTATCCATATTTATGAACTAGTATGAGTTTCCTAGTATATCATATACCACCAGTCTAATATTCTAATAGAACTAATTATCCATTGGTTCCTTGGAACCAACTCATTCCATTTTTCACACAACGAAGTTGGAATTATCCTCTAGGATGTCTATTGAATAGGTAGGATACCCCCCCTTGGGGAAATGTGAGACAAATTTCTTCCTGTCAGGGATGTCTGGGATAACCCCTCATAGACTCTAGTTTTGGTGAGGGATATGCTCAATATCATGAAAGAAAAGTTAAGAAATGAGATTTTTATACGCTCGCTCATCTCTTTTAAAGATCGGATCAATATTTTACTCTATCGTAGTAGAGCATGGCTGACCTCTATATGCCCTCACTAGTTCCCTTCCCAGAAGGTCCATAATAGTATCAGTTCATATTCAGAAATCATAGAAGTAGGAGAATACACCACATGGGGTTATTGGGTGAGGCTATAAATATATATAATCCTTAGGATTGATGGTTTCATGGAAATATTTTTGAATGGGTGGTTTTTTCCAGTAGGGGATGCGCGTTCTGGAATCCAAGTTGGCACTTTGGTAATGGCATCTTGAGTGGTAGAGATTTGGCCTCTTAATATAGTCATATTGACCCTTATAGGCCTCTGGCATCTCTTGAGCCATATTCAATAGGAAAATATCCTTTATAGACTCAGTGTTCCTTTACAGTTTTTATTTGGATAGATAGGGGATCGCCTCCATTGATACATTTATCACAACACCACTGTAATCCCTGGGGCCTTGTTTCACCCCAGGCTACTATACATCTCTTGATTTGAGTACACACCATTAGGCTCTGATGAGGTTGTTGATCTGGTGAGATGATCTGACCGTTTCTATTTCACACATTATCTTTCATTGACTGGGCCAATTATTGAAAATGGATATGACTCTCTTATTGAAAGGGCATGCAAGTTATCACTTCAAGATGGGGTTCTAATCAATTCAGTTTCATTACATTTGGTTCATATCAGTTTGGTTTAGTTCAATTTAGTTCATGTCAGTTGCGGTTATATAGGTTTTAATTCATTATATTTGGTCCAATTTGATACATCATTTATGGGTTTGTATGGTGCCAATTTATTTAGTTCAACTCATTTTGGGTTTACTCTTCATAATCTTATTTGGTTTGGTTTCCTATGGTTCATCTTGGTTTGTTATGTTTGATGTCATCCTAATTGAGGCAGGTCACTGATTATGTATGATTTATTTTGATACAACATGATATGATTTGTTTTAGATCTGTTTAGTTTTAATTTATTTTTTCGGTATACGCTAATTTAATTTATTGTAGATTCATTTAGGAATATTCAATTTTACTATTTATAGGTTAATACAATTCAGATTATTTTTATTTTTCCTACTTATATTATGTCTTATTTCATTCAATTCAGTTTGAATGAGTTCATGTTGGTTTCATTTAAATTGGTTTGTTTCATCCTCAAGAATGTGTGGCATTGAATCAGTTATTGAGAATCTAGAATGGGTCACCCATACATTAGACATCCATGAAACATCAAATAAACATAAGTAAAAAAAGATAAATAACCTAAATGAGATTAATATAATTAACATCAATTAAAAATTAAAAAATGAATCATAAAAATAAGATTCAATGAAAGTAGAATCAAACATACACTAGGCCGTGTTAGATAAATATAATAGCACATACCAAAAGAAAATAAAAAAATCAATTATACCCACATATACATTGTACAATATCATGTTTCTCATCATATCTCCACTCACCCATCAATAAACAAACATGAGATGATTATACCAAAGGATGACTCTTGAACATATAACATGATATGATCTACAAACACACACAAATAGATATTTAGGATGTAAAGTAGTCTTATTCATGCAATTCATACCTAATATAGAGTTTTCATAGACACATAAATCACTACAAGAACCAAATTAAATTGGGCCAAACAAAGAGAGAAGAATAAACCAACCTCAAATGGTAGAAGATGAACCAAGACTATCCAAACCACTTTTCCTTCAGCATCGGATGCCAAAACATGCCCCAGGCAACCTGAGAGAACCATGATACCCCCTGGAAACAAGGATCAAAGTTAGAATCAGGAAATCTCAAAACCCATAGGGTTCAACTGAATGAAACCGGGAAACCGAAGAGAGGAAAACTCTAAGAAATTGAAGAATTAAAGAAGATGAATTCTTACCTAGAATTACCGATCAAGAACCCTCAAGAAATTTGGGAGAAATAGTGGAGGAGAGGGATCCAAGAGAGGGGGCATCACGCGGGGTTTTCGGCCATGGGGGGTCTCGTGCATGACTGGAGAGGGGGACGGGGGACGTCATTAGAGGGGGAACGTCGTCAGAGGAGAGGGAGCCAGGAGCCGAGAGGGGAGGGGGACGTCATCTTCGGAGAGGGAGCCAAGAGGGGAGGGTTGAACGTTGCCGGAGGAGAGGGATCCGAGAGGGGTTGGGGGTCGGGAGGCGAAGGCGGAGGTCAGGAGGTTGAGGAGGTCGAGGTCATGAAGGGGAGGAGAGAGTCAGGAGGCCGAGGTTGGGGAGGGTTCGCGCGGGGGGTGAAAAAATCAAAAGGGATCCCGATAAAAATCAGAAATCGGTAATGTATACCGATGGTTTTAGAAAAACAGTAGGAATAAACCACAATTTCCCAAAGGTTCTTATAAACCATGGCCATGTATGCATTGGTATAAACCTATTTTCCACTAGTGAGTGAATAGTGAAAAATACTAATTTTTATTGAAAATTGTATTTTTGTTTCAAGAATTTATAAATTTCCATGATTTAAAAGTAAAAATAGTTCTCTTATATTATGAATAATAAAGTTAAGTTCATTGGAATCAATTTTATGATTGAATTTGGAATAAAAACATTTTTATATATAAAAAGACATTTTTCTAAAAAATTATTTTTCATTGCATTTTTCATCATGATTTTTAAATTAAATAATGCCACTTATAGAAATTTGATATTTAAAAATTGAATTAATATTGGAAACATGAGGTTAAACTTTGATAAAAGTCCCCTTTTATATTTTGTCAATATGAATAGTAACCATGATAAAATTTATCACCTCGGTAAAGTGTAAATCAGGTTAAACTAGGTTAAAACTAAATGTTAAGGTCACCATTTTTCATAAAAATTCAAATGTATAAACTTTATTCTTCCATTATCACCTTAGGATAAAAATTTATTTATTTAATGGACACTTATCTATGAAAATGAATTATATAATATTAAAATCAAAGAAAAATATAAAATGTAACTCTTTTACTTTTAAATATCCATTATGTCTCCACATAGGGATAAAATCAAGTTATGAATGAATATAAATGTCTATTTTTAGAATAATGAAAAAAAAATCATGACGTAAATTTATTTTTAATTTTTTGTAGTTATATAATTACCTTAAATGATTATAAAACCCCAACACAGTATTTCTTCAAATAATAAAAAAATGAATTTAAAAATATTAAAAGTAATATAATTTGAATGATTTATTGTGTTAGAATAATTTTATATATTAATATGAAATATTATTGTTTTTTAAAAGTATTTTATTTGATTTTAAGATTTTTATTTATGTATTTTTAGTCAAATTAAATAAATCATATCAAAATTGGAATTAATGATATTTTATCAAAAAAATATTTTATTAAATTTTTTAAAATTAATAATAATTTTGAAAGAGGAAAAGGTGAATAATATATTTTATAAAATGTCATACCTTTTCCATTTATGAACCAATTTTTACCTTATAAGTAAAATTATAACCCTTTAAGAGTGAAAAGGATGTTGGTAAATGTTAAAATAGGTTAACTAAGGGGTTAAACCAAAAGATAGGGTTTAAAATATCACTTAAACCTATAAAGATTTTAGTAGATGATGGAATTTAAACCTCATTATACCTTATATTAAAAAATCGGGCCATTTTGAAGATGTTTTTAGAGAATGAATTTGTTATATATTAATATTTTATGAAATTCCAAAAGTACCCCTCACCTTAATTATAAAAGGTTGTATATTCTCCTCACTTATTAACACATTTTGAGACTTCTGGAGAAAAATCCCCAAAAAAATCCTTATAAATTTAATTAGATTCATTCTATAGGTTTTGTTCATTTCAAAATTCCAACCCTAGGATCCTTAAGAGGATATCTAAAGGAGTTCTTCAAAGAATAGGTAATCACATTGACCAATCACTTTCTTTTTACTTCTAATTTACCTTATATAAATATATGGTATTTATCATAAAATAATAAATTTAGTATCATGTATTTACTGAAATTTTATTATAATTATGAACTCCCCACTATCCACCCTATTTCCCATCAAAAGGTAAGTGAAAGTATCACTTGTATATATGTACGGCTTATCATCTCCTTATAGAGATACAAATCATTTTCCACTATCATATTTCATGTATGATTATTATGATAGGGTTTAATGTTTATATATGATAGTTATAAAATAATTATTATTCTGTAATTATAATATCACGTCAATCTTATTACCTTAAAATTCATTAGAAAACAATAACATTGCTCATGCGTACATGTGGATTATCGCCTCCATAAAGCAATGTGATTCGTTTTTCATTTCCACTTTACATGGATGGTAATAAGGATATATATAATTAATATATATAATATAAATAATATAATAATGTTTCTTTAAAGGTTAATTAATATTTATCTATCTTTTATTCCATCATTCGAAATATGAAAATAGTGTTCATGTGTACGTACGGCCGACAATCTCTATGAATGGTGTAATTAATTTTTCTATATATACTTTTATAGATGACTCTAAATATGTATATAATGAATATATATGATATTTATATCATTATTAACATTATTTATATGGTATAACCATGATAAAAGTTCAAGGATCAAAACTATCAAACCAAAACATACATAAAAAATGAAGCAGATATCACCCGAAAAAGTGGTTTTAATAAAGAATTGTTATTAAATAGGTGACAAAAGGCAACAAGTAAATCATATATAGTATGATATATATTATTATGGTTATAAAAATATTTATAATAAATATATATTTATTATGAATGAGTTTTGAACACATAATAAGGAATTCAGACCTGAGGTAAGGTATTTTTGTCTCGCTTTTATTTTTGTGATACACATGCCATATTCAGAACTTGTTTCCTTTATTTTATGTATATACTACCTATGAATTTATTTTATTATGATTCTTATAAAATTTATAGGGATTTAAATATCCAAATAAGGTTATTTCTTTCATGGGTATTACGATTCAAATGTTACCAAAGCGATAAGGGTTTTATGTCACAATCTCATTGTTTATCAGGATTGTATATGATTAAGTTTATAGTTATGAAATCTTATGATAATCTATAAATAAACACCTGAATTTTATTCTGATTTTTTTATATATTTAAAATATATGTTTTTATTTCATTTTAATCACCTTAATTACTCAAGATACTAAAAATATATTTTTAAGGAAAATTGACTTTATTTTTATCTTCGGTCAAAAAAACCATTTTCTTCCATATCCATGTTTTCTAAAAATGTTTTAAAGAAGTTTTTTACTAGTATACTATGGTTTCTTAAATTCATTTTTACCCATGTTTGAATTTTTAAAAATTGTTTCAAAGGAATATTATTTTTTTCTGAATGAGATACTTTTTGAATTTTTATAAAAATGTGAAAGGAATGTTTTATTTTAACTTATACATTATGGACATAATTTCCCACTATCATGATCGATCAATGATTAGAAAATTACTTTATAAGTTTCCATGATTCCTTTCAAAGAAATTATTTTTATAATATTTTTCAAATTATTAGTTTTTAAAAGTTATTTTCTTAGAAAAATGGATATTTTCCTCAAGAATGTTTTTAATAATATTTTTATAGTATTTATATTCATCAATAAAAACAAACCTTTATTCTAATTTTACTCCAATGGGGAGATGTTGTAATGATACCATATGTCATGTTACCCTATATTTCTTATGATCGTGTTATATTTATTGATTGGGGAAAGTATAATAATTTCTTATGTTTGTTTTTTAATATGAATGTTTATGTTAAATGTGTTCACCATTTTAATATTATGAATGCATTAGACATAGTAAGTGATGGGTGGGTCCTGATATAGGCCCTATATACATCAGTAGGTCTCATGAGACAAACTATTTTGGTTATTTGACCAAGTCCTTAACTATTTATGTAAGATATCTTGGCATGAGGCCTTGAAGGTATGTTTATGATGTCTAACATTATGTATTTTGTAATAACCCGTGTTTTTTTCGAGATATAATTTTCAAAAGAAGATTGAATTTTTTGTTATTATATGGTTCAAATCTTAATCAGGTATTTGGAATTGAATTTTTAATGTTTTAATTCTTCAAAGTTATGTTTTAGATGTGTAATGAGACTCAGAAGGTATCTCAGAGGTTTCAGAAGCATCATAGGGGTCTGGGGCCCAAAGTTGGAGTTTTAGAAAGGTGCAGCCAAGAATGTGTGGTTTATAAATAATTAGCATTAACCGTGGAGCCTAACTATGTGGTCTAGTTTTTACAAGAACATGGTTTTTTAAACCATGGGAGGAGTCTAGAGAACCATGTAAAATGGTGTATAGGTGTAAGGGGGAACCACACAGTTGGATCATGGATTTTATAACTATAAACTACAATTGTATAAAGTGGAGTATTCCCTGGACAGTAGAGGCACATGATTGATTCATGGTTTGACCAACCATGCATCCAAACCATGCACCAATTGGGCACCTCTATTGTATTGTGTTGCGTACTTAAAAGTGGAAAATGTCTATTTTGACCCTATGAGATTTAATAGGATAAACCTTAATTTCCTTCCCCTTTCTCTCTCTCTTGACTCAAGAGGTTCTCTCCGCATATTCCTCTCTTCAAACCCCACCAAGGGTGGTTTTTATGGACTTTCATGGCATTTTAAGGTATGATTTCCCCTCCAGTGAGCTTCCTAGGTCTCCTACTTTCTTCATTCTTAGTTTTTAATTTCTATGATTATGGTTTTTTATTCCCGATTAAGGTATGTCACCACGATGTAATTATAGAGATATAAATATTATTTTAATTTTTTGGGGTGTTTTCTCGATGTTATTTCTTGTGGAATAGTTCTTATTCAAGGTTGAGAATGAGCTATAGTTTGTTGGAAAGTTTTTAGTTGTCGTTTCGGTGTGATGGGATCAGTTGGTAAGATTTTTTTAGTTATTCCTATTTTAAACAAAGTGGTTCTTTAAATTAAATTCTTGGATTTTAATTAATTAATTATAATGTTGCTATAATTAATTTTTTATGGTGGTTTTGTTGTGAGGAAATACCCAACACGACTTAGTTAAGCTTGAATGGTCCTTGGCATCTACTATCATCCTTTTGAGAATAAATGGAAAGCTTTCTAAAGTTGGGTAGTATGTCATACCTATGCTATGTTAATTATGAATATTTATAGTAGTGTATACATGATTAGGATTTTTCCTAAGGATGAAATACATATTTATAAGTATTCAAATGGACTTTTTAATTATTTTTATAGGTTAAATTAAATGGATGAATTCCATGGGTCAATAAAAAACCTTGTGTGCTAGATTCATACTTTTACTTGAGACTATCACTAAGACTAAGGATCCCCTATGGGTTGTATATTCTTATGATTTGACCTAGAGGCTCCCATATAAGATGCCTCCACTTTCTTACTCCTTATGAGGATCCCAAGAGGGATGCCCTTACTTATGTGTTGACTTAGAGGATTCCAATAGGGATGCCTCTATTTATATAATAAGTCTAAGGATCTTGAGTAGAATTCCTCTATGGAGTATTGAATTAGGGTACCTAGTTTATTCCTTGGAATTTGACTGACTCTGACCTAGTGCGTCATGGGTTTGGGTAGAGATGGTAGTGGGTGTCACCTTAAAACTCGTACTGAACTTGTGATTCTGAGTGTTTTTGGAAGTAGTGGTGGGTTTAGGAATATATACACTCTCACTCTTTTATTTATGAATTCACTTGAATACTTTTAATGCATCTATGATTATTATAGGGGCTTCCTAAAATTTTGGGCTAATATGCCTAATGATGGGAAATATATTATAGAGATTCCCATAGGTGCTACTCGGGATCTAGCTTATAAACCTTTTTTATTGTCTATTTTGTTATTGGGATACCCAAACATACTTCTTGGGATTAGGACGTTATGCATTATTGATTATTTTGATTCCCATACATACTCTTTGGATCCAACTTACAAGCCTTACATGGTCAGAGGTTACCATTTTAAAAATTCCCATTTTTCACTAGGATTCCTCCCCTAATGGGGGTTACATAGGTAGGTTTATAAGGATGTATAATAACCCTATTCAAATTCACTCTAGAATGATTATTTTCTCTTAGAGAAATGATTGGGATAATCCATAGGGTTGGGTGGATACACCATTACTATACTCGCCAGACTTGTTTGAGAGTGGACTATTGAACCATTTATTAAACGGATGTCGAACATGTAGTTAAGTCTGGAGAGCATTCTTTAATTGTCACCAAAGGGTTACCCCCCTTAGGGATTATTTGAGTTAAAATGTCATGATTACCTATATACTATGACCTAGGACTCATACATTAGACTATATTTACATGAAATGAGTGTTATGACATCCAACTAAGTTCCATAATTACAAGATGTCTAGATGTTACCTGGAATCCTTTATTATAGTGATTGGAAGATAGTATGAGTGATCTAATGGTTAGAAAATGTATCCCCATATGGTGACATATATTTCTCAGAGACATTTCGAATATTGGTTGAATTAGGTATAGTAAATCAAGATTATGGACCCAAGGATCAAATTGAATTATACATGGTGTGAGTGGTACAACATCTATCTCAATGTATGTTTCACTAGATGTTTAGTCGATTGGGGTCATGGACCCAAGGATCAACTATATGTTTATTTTATTATTTTACATATTATTATGCATCGACTAGGTTGATCACATTTCATAAGAATACCCTCATAAAAACATGCCTTGCTAAAACCCATGTCTTCTAGTTTATCTTAAACACCTATTTTTTATTATTATTTTTATCCTGATGAGTAGCTCACATATATATACACTACATTATAATGGCTATGTATAGTACCGCATTTTCAATGCCCTACTAAGTTTTTTACTCACACTCTACTCATCCCACCATTTCACTGAGGTACTCAAGAAGATGTTCACTTGGTTATAGGAACGGGTTGGGATGAGGCCTAGGGCTAATTGATCAGGATGGATCAGACATTTATGTAATGACCAGGTTTGTGGTTTGGATCAAAAAATATAGTAGAGCCTTTTTCTTTTATTTTTACTTCTATTTCTTTTATTTACTTATATATATGTGATTAGCCCAGTGGGAGATCGGTATTGTAAGTTTGACATGGTTTTTCGGTACTTTACTACATTTCTTTTCTTGTTAAAGCCTTATTTATATTTACTACTTTTGTACTCTATTTAATGATACTATGGATGATATCTGGTCATTTATGTTTGTTTACACTAATATGAGGTCATAGTCTCCCCACTGTCACACTCTAGGCCCTTACTTATAGTTGGCAGGCTCTAGAGTATAGGGAGGTGTGCTTGAGGCATTGTAGAGAATTGGCTTGGAGCATTGGTTTAGTGGAATCTGGGTTAGGACATTGAAAAGTGGTATCAGAGCTGTTTCTTTTCCTATTGTGTTACTATTTTGGATATGGTATATATGAGTATTAATAATGTGTCAGAACTTGTGATGGATATTAAACTAGTGCGTCAAGAACACTTATTCTAGTAAGAATCCCTGGTTACTAGGGTTATTGGATTTTTATTGTTGATATGTGATAATATAGTTGTATATGATTTTCACTTTGAGTGAAACACGTTATATGTGTATTTTATGTTTTATTTTGGATTTATATCTCTTGGACCATTGGAAAGAGTCCATTGACTGGTTTTGACTCTTTTACAACAAAGTAAAGATGTGTATCATGCATCATATTTGGCATGTAGGGTTTATATGTTATAGGCCTACTAATGTGTGATTTTACTAGCGATTGGTGCTAATTGTTTAAAGTTTATAAAACAACCAAAATGGTGTTTTCTCATATAATTTCTTGGTGTCATTCTACTCAATTGTTCCAACTTATATATATATTTCTTTCTGATGAAAATTCATGTGGATCTATGGTGAGATGTTCAAAAATGAGGCTAATGACTCGGTACTCATGTGTGGGTGGTTCATAGACCCTAGTAGGTCAATAAGGAACATGATACCTAAGTTTTGAACCCCTAATGGGGTTTTGTTTCCTTGGTTTGGATATTTAAAGTGTTGGTAACAACCTATACAGTGTTCTACTATGTATTTTGGAATGACATTCTACTTAATTGAACCATGTTATTATGATATAGAACAGATCACTGAGACAATTTTGTGTACATACTGTTAGCCCTCGTAGGTCAATGCTGGAAATTGATACCTTGGTTTGAGGTGATTTAGTTAGGTCTCTTTGTATGATCCCAATAGAAACCTAAACTTTTATAGTTAACTGGAACCTTGAGGGGGTATTACCGTATACGGATGTCCGTTGAGTGTTATTTCATAATTTTTTTCTATGATTACATCATTAACCTCTAGGGAGTAATCCATTGTGAGGATACACAAAGAATATTGGGGACTTAGTGGGTCAATTATTAGTAGGTGATGTCATTAGAGTTTTTCCTCAGTTATAGTTATCAATGGTTTGTAATTACATGGGTTTCAAATTATAACTTATAGGGTGTTTTCCTCTATAAAATGGAAATTTAAAACTAGTATAATTGCAACCCACATTGATGGGCATGTTAGATTCCTTGTATTGAGATGGTTGTGTGTATGACATTCCATGATATGCGACCTTACTGAGAGGTTTAACCTATGGGCTAGGTGGTAGGGCCTAGTGATCCATCTTAAGACTTGATCAGTAGGGCTATGTGGGAGACCTAGATGGCCTTAGTTGTGACTCGTACCCTTGTAGGTAGATGTTTGGGTTGATTGAGGGTAACTTGTGAGCGGTTTTTTCTTGAGTTTATAGATGCCTTCTAGGCAGTGAGCTTAGTATTATGCTCTTGCTGATACTGATGCATGGGAGGTGCTCAGGTTTTACGATATAGTAATGATGATGTATTTTGTTTATAAGGAAGAACCTTGGGTTCTTGTGTTTTGGTATTGAGTTCAAAGGGTGGGTTTGTTCATTTTATTGACTATGTTGACCAATGGATGATTTTTAGCAGCTTGTTAGAGCATGGGGAGACGCTCATTGTTAGATAAAGTCATGCAATGGGTAGTCATGGAATAATTTGTGGGATAAGAGAGGAAATTGGTTTTGAAGATTAGTTCCAAGGGAAATTCTATATTAATTATATTGGCATGTTGTTTAGCACAATTATCTTAGATTTGTGATGGATGACTCATGGGAGCATGAGTCAAATGATAATGGTATATGTCGGTTACGTGTGGTGTCGTTTAAATTGTAAATTGGTGAGTGGTCCTATGCGATCTGAGTATCAATGTTTTAAATAAATTTTATGGGCATGGTTTCCTAGGAGTTGTGATAAAATGATTAATGTCCCTCATTCATATAAAATACATCAAGAATATATCAAGTGTCATGAGGTGGTTGACCTGTGGATTGACCTAGACACGCATCATCAGGTGATGTTGTGTAAATGGTTAGTTATGTAATGCCCCGGCTCCAGTTACCCAGAGTCAGTGCATTATTACGTATCATTGGCATGATCACAAAAGACCAAGTCTCGAAAGACCGATTATTTTAGTAGCCTTGGAATCACTAGATATATTCATAAAGTTTACATTACATCATAAAGTGAAAAACTACAACAACATCTTGTCTCCATAGAACACACTCATATCCTCATACTATCCCTATAGGTCATTCATAAAATACTTCTTCAAATCCTGGGAAAAATAAAACATAGAAAGGGGTGAGCTCAGATGCTCAGTAAGGATAACAATATAGCATAAACTTTCATAAATAAGAATAAACATTCAAGGCAATGTATAACTAAAACAAAAGCCTTTTAAACTTGAACTTCAGTATAATATGGCAAAGATAAAATGAAATAATTCCATTTACTTATTCACATGGATATTATACTAGTCAAATAAACACATGCAATATCAATAACCACTTTCATAATAATGGAATGCATAATGCCAGACTATCATAACCACATAGTCAAGGCCTTGTGCCAAGACTACAAATAAGATTTTGTCAAGGCCTTGTGCCAAGACACTAGTTTGTCACATGAGACCTACCGATGCATCGAGGAGCTATAGAGGGATCCACCCGTCACTTACTGATTCCAATGCATTCCTCATATGAAAAGATTGAAACATAACATAAACATTTTTGTTAAAAATTGCATAAGAAATGTCAATGCTTTATCCACAAACCATGAATGGTATAAAAACAGCACATCCACAGTCAAACATAACTCATTCAATACAATATGGAAGATTGTATTGTAACAGATTAACCTCAATCGAGAATAATGAAGGATATTGACATAGATGAAAATAATCTTCAAAACTATTTCAGATAAGTATCCCCCTTTTTTCTTGAAAACATTCTAAAGTCACACTATTTGTCAAGAAGCCATTTAAAAATAGATTTTTGAATCAAAGTGTCCCATACCACTTTTAAAATTTTAAAAGGAATTTTAATTTTAAAACATTAATTTCCATATAAATAAATCCTTAAAACCATTTTTAAAACATTGACATTAATGAGAAAGATTTAGAAGAATAAATCTTTAAAACATTTAAGAATGATATTTTAGTTAGAGTTTTAACCAAAATAGAGACACTTGAATACAAATAATTGAGGTAATAAAAACTTTGTAATATCATGAGAATAAAGGGATTCATGATATACTATGTCAAAGTAAATTATATACACCATATAAAATTAATTTAGTGTATAACAACAAAGAAGTTTCAATGGAATGTAAATTGAGATGGAATCTCTTATAAAGACCGTATCCTTAGGTTAAGGATAAATCAATGACATAATTATGTGTGAAAAATTTAAATACACTAAATATTATTGGATATTCATTGTAAATCAATCATAGGACATTCACACATATTCTTGTAAAAACAACACCAATGAATTGGATATTTAACTCAATAAACGGAGATTGAGTTAAAATTACTCTTATCAAGTTCATATCGATGACTTGAGAATTTATCAATGGAGTGATTATGTATATAAAAAGTATATCCATATAAAGGGGATTGGAAATTATGACATAAGAAAATTAATAGTGATTCCACACATAATCTTGGAGTAAAATAATCACTGAAGTATGCGTAAAGCCGAATGAGTGGAAATTGAAATTTCAAATTCCCTTATCGATTTGGTAACTTACGAAACATACACCCATAAAATAAGGATCATAAAATTATGATGTAAATATCCATAAATTAAAGTATATTACACAATGAATACAATCATGGGCAGTACACACACCACATGCAATTAATAAGTGGTGAACAATGGAAATCTCATGGAATTAAAAGTGAGATAAGAAACCCCTTACTTTGTACTTTTTCCTTGGTTGAGGGTAGTTTAACCTCCTGTATAATGGTGAAATAATTTTTATTGAATTATAAAAGAATAATATACATTCATATGATGTTATATATGATCTTTTAACATTGATTTGTTGATAATATCTTAGTATTATATTCGTTTCGGGTGTTAACGGATTCATTTTCCTTTATATTCTTTTTTATGTGAGAAATATTTGTTATGGATGGGATGTATCTTATTCATATCCAGAATTATATCATGTCTCTAATAATTATTTTTAATCATCAAATGAAATTTATTCTTGAATGGATATGATGGGGAATGAATCTCATCGCGTTCGTGGATACGGTAATCCGTACGTACGCACGAGCAACAATATCATTCTTTTGATATTAAAATAATATATAATTGGATGGTATATCATATATACAGAATAATTATCATGTTATATTTATTATTTATATGAATAACACATCATTATTATACTCATACGAATACTAATATATTGAATAACAATTACACGACGACGTGGAGACGATAGGCCGTACGTACGCACGTATGGTGACATGTCATTCAAAGGATGTATAGAATACTGAATATGGTTGTACCATATTTATAATAACATCACAGTATATATAAGATACTGTAGTTATTATTTTATAATGTAAATAACAAATAAAGAAGAAGTTGAAGAAGAAAGGAACTTGAAAGAGGGTGGTGAAAACATTACCTCTTCTTTGGGTTCTTCCTTTTGATTTGATCAAAAGGACTCCTTAGGTTGGCTTTCTGGTCAAACTAATTCCTTTAGGTTGAATTTAGGTAAGTTGAGAGAATATTTGGGCAGGTTTTGGTCTAACCAAAATGCTTTGAAGGTATGAAGAATTGGTTAGAAGTGGTGTCCTTTTATAAGGGGGAGGAGGGGCTCTTTAGGAAAAACTTAAAGTATTAATTTATAATAAATTCATATTCAGTTTAAAATGGATCCAAAGTGAATTATTAAAAGTATAAGGTGGTTATGGGCCTAAATACTTTCATCCAATAGATTTTAGACAGTTTTGGGTCACTATATTAACCTTATCATTTATATTTAACTCTTAGTTAAATAGTTTGACAATTACCATGTCACTTTGTATTTTTATATTATATGGTTAATAAACTTACTATATACTTCCAAGAGACCCCAAAGTGGTCCATTAATGATACACCTATCATTATATAATTCCTTTGGACGAACCTTATATTTTTAGGAATAGAATATCAATTAATAATATAATATTGTTTTAAAAACTCATTTATGTCAATTTTGACAATATTTAATAATTGATATTTTTTAAAGTCCTAAAAACTTTATTAATTCAAAACAAATCCATTTAATAAATTATAACATGTCATATTAAACAATAAAATACTTTTATGGCACCAAAACTTTCAAATTATATTTATTTTAACATTTATAATACTAATTATTTGATTCTTTCATTAATAAGGAAAATACTACATCATTGTTGTGTCATAAATAAATTTAATTATTCAATGTTTAAAAATTATAAATAAAATACCATTATGTATGAAATAGTTTTATATTTCTAATTAATATTTATAGTTGAAAATATAACATATATAACCCTATGTAAAAATTGTTTTGCTAAAAGATATATGCTTATATCATTTTTGTATTTACTTTAACTTTATTAATATAAAGTGTCATTATCACTTACAAGTGGATCTATGGGGTCCCAAAATCGACCCAAATATTTCCATGGTCAGACATGTAACAAAAAATAGAGTTAGGAAACGTTTTAGGGTAATTTAATATTATTATAATATTATTCTTTTACCCTTATTTACCAGATTTACCCTTTAACCATGGTAAATAAAATATTTACCAAAGTAATTATTCAAAATGTCTAAAAATGAAAGTTAACTATTTAAACAATTTGGACCTCCTGATTCTAAATATGGAATACATTTTTTTAAATTCAAAACACAGAAGTGGCAGAAATTAATTTAAAATTAATTCCCGTTGTCAAAACAAAAAGCGTGTTTTTATGAAATAATAACTATCAAAAGATTGGCACTTGCTTATGTCCAGTTTAAATGTGAAATTATGTCCAATGACCAAAATTGGATTAAATGGTAAAAATATAATCTAATTATACTTTGAAATAACTCAAATTCATAATTTATCACTATTAATTATTTTGATTAAAAAAGTTGTTTTTAATTAAAATTTAGTAATTTTCACTATTCATCAAAATATGAAAGTTATCATAAAAGTACCAAAAATTCACCCTAAGCTAATTTCGATATTTGGAATCCAAAAATGAAGTCCATTTTGAAAGATAAAATTTATAAAATTTCAAAAAGTGGGTATTACTATTCATAACAGCTAGTTTGATTGGTTGTGGTGTGTTAGAACTCGAAGTTGCGTACAACACACGCTACTGTATTATTCAAAGAGAAGCGTACCATGGAAGCTTGGGGTGTTAAATTCTACCCACCTTCAATAAATTGAATCCTCTTAATTTATAAAATTGGGATTGTGAATATAATGGAAAGTCCCACGTCGGAAAAAGAGTCAATAAAACTATCACTTTAAAAGAAAGAAAGAGAAGTACAAAGGTCACCCGAGATAACCTATACTAGGATTCCATGTAGAAAAACATGGATATGGATGATAAAATAAGTGTCAAGTTCTGATAGAGAGGGATAGGAAACATGATCAGGAGAAATTTAACAACAATAAAACCACAAACTTGTGATGGGACAAATGGTCATTAGTTTCCCGGTAGGAAAAGTAAACGGACAACATTTTTTTTGTTTTAAGTTACATTACATAAAGATGAGGGATTAATTTCTGATATTGACTAAGAACATAAAGATATATACTTAATTTTTAAGTAAATTTTCATTCTTTAATAAATTTCTACTACTAACTTGTTTTTAAACAATGAGTATTCAAGAAGACTTGGTCATACTGGAAGAGCTAGAATAAACTTCTTATAGAATCACATGATCCATGAAGGATAAACTATATATTTACCTTATCTTTAGATATTAATCAAAACCAAAATGGTTAGTATAAGATCTGATGATCCCCCAAAAGGATATTCCATTAGAGAAAGAAACACTAATCTTAATTTCTAAAATTAAACCAACAATACCCCAAAGTTAAATAAATAGAATTCAATAAACAATTGTCCTTAAAATCCTTCAATATAATCCAAACTAATATTTAAACCCAAAACTTAAATGAATTTGGTTATGTAGTCTTCCACGTTAAATTGTATCTCCAAATGACATCAACTACTATTAAATTCACATACTTAAAAGTAATTAACCTAATCACATATTCTCTATTATAGGTTAATCATTTCCATAAATAACCCAAATCACTATAAATCCACAATAAAAACATAGATAAAAATCCAACATTACTCCTCAAATAAAATCCCATAGTATTCTATTTTCCTTGGGCATATAGTGTTCCCAACAAAGAGAACATCTTCCAAAATAACATTTATCTCTTAATCACCAAATCATTTTTCTATACTAAGGGTATTCGTTTGATAAGACATAAGATCCCAAATCAACTTATTATTGATCAATAAAATCATTTAACTAAAAATAATTAGTCACACTAACTAGGGACTTTACGTAGTCCAGTGGTAGGCAATAAATCCCAATCGCACTTTGGTTGTGGGTTCGATTCCCACAGCTTTGTCTGACGCAACGGGTTGTCACACGGTCTGCGTGTTGTCCTTTTTCAAAAACTATATTTTATAACATTACCAAAATGAGATAAATTCCTCAAAATAACCATAACATAATTTAACCACAAATGTTATCTCATACCTTGCATTTTCATCCCAAAATATAATAACTTGTAATTTCCTCAAACCCAATGATCATATAAAACCAAATGGTTATTTATAACTATATTGACAAGAGAAAAGATAAGTCTTCTTCAAATATCATTCTCACATGGAAAACTGTAGGGTTACAAATACAAGAGAAAATTACTCCAAAGTAATACCATCAACAAGGAGCACTAATACTTTTAAACATTTATCCAACCATTTATTTCCACATAGTTTCTTCTTTGACCAAGAAAATATCCTATAAAATTGGGCACTCACTCGAATAATGGCCAGGTCCCCTACATTTACAGAAAATGGCTGTAAATAGATTCTTGGGAGCATTTTTATTTTCTTCTATAGTACTCTTCATTTTTCCTCAGCAATTCTTCACTTTATGTCCTTCTTTCCTACACGTAAGGAATTTATTTGTTCCATTGAGACACTTTCCTGGGTGTCTCCTTCCACATTTCCTACATGATAGAAATTGAGGATTCTTTTCTCCATGGTCTGCACAGCTGGAGCTCTTATTATTCATCACCTTTCTCTTCTTTGTTGAGTCTGGGGGTTGGCTAATATATATTTTGTTGATCATATTTTTGGAAAATTGATTTGTCATGAACATGATATCTTTTACGCCTATCAACATTCCATTTTTTTGCTCATTGCCACCACCATTCCCACCTTGTACATTATTCTCAAAGTTACTATGACTTCCTTGGAATCCAGCCATTGACTAAAACCAGAAATCATTGTGTGAGTAACAGTATTCATAAAATCATTTAGAGAATATCATGACACCATATTATTTATTTGAAACACCTTAGGATTAACCAAGGTCATTTATTCTCATCTTATATTAAAATAATTCAAATCGGTTTGTAAAGAAAATGTAAATTATCCTAATCATATCCCCCGAGAGTGTCGTAACCAAGAGTGCATCAAGGCCCATTGTCGTGCACAGTTCCCATTCAAGTCTAGCTCAAAGCGGTGTTTTTGGGTTTTACCCCTAGGTACATTTGTGTTAGAGCTGCCTCTACCTGCTCGTATCCAGACAGGGATGTATTGCTTTGAAAAATCACAAAATCTATACAATTCCAAAATTCTAGGAAGTTCTTATATACTAATTCTCAAAGTATATCTTATGGATATGTTCTCTAATCATAATTTATCTAAATATAGTTTCCAAGGTTTGTACTAAACTTCCTCTGATACCAACTGTAACGCCCCAACCCCAGTTACCCAGAGTTGGTGCATTATTATGTATCATTGGCATGATTACAAAAGATAAATTCTTGAAAGACCGATTAGTTTAGTAGCCTTGGAATCACTAGATACATTCATAAAGTTTACATTACATCATAAAGTGAAAAACTACAACAACATCTTGTCTCCATAGACCACACTCATATCCTCATACTATCCCTACAGGTCATTAATAAAATACTTCTTAAAATCCTAGGAAAAATAAAACATAGAAAGGGGTGAGCTCAGATGCTCAGTAAGGATAACAATATAGCGGAAACTTTCATAAATAAGCATAAACATTTAAGTCAATGTATAACTAAAACAAAAGCCTTTTAAACTTGAACTTCAGCATAATATGAAAAAGATAAAATTCCATTTACTTATTCACATGGATATTCTACTAATAGAACAATCACATGCAATATCAATAACCACTTTCATAATAATGGAATGCATAATTTCAGACTATCATAACCACATAGTCAAGTCCTTGTGCCAGGACTACAAATAAGATTTTGTAAACGCCTTGTGCCAAGACACTAGTTTGTCTCATGAGACTTACTGATGCATCAAGGAGCTATAGTGGGCTCCACCCATCACTTACTGAGTCCAATGCATTCCTCATATGAAAATATTTAAACATAACATAAACATTTGTATTAAAACTAGCATACGAAATGTCAATACTTTATCCACAAACCATGAATGGTATAAAAATAGCACATCCACAGTCAAACATAACTCATTCAATACAATATAGAAGATTTTATTGTAACAGATTAACCTCAATCGAGAATAATGAAGGATATTGAAATAGATGAAAATAATCTTCAAACCTATTTGAGATAAGTATCCCCCTTTTTCTTGAAAACATTCAAACGTCACACTATTTGTCAACAAGCCATTTAAAAATAGATTTTTGAATCAAAGTGTCCCATACAACTTTGAAACTTTTAAAAGTAATTTTAATTTTAAAACATTAATTTCCATATAAATAAATCCTTAAAACCATTTTTAAAACATGGACATTAATGAGAAAGATTTAGAAGAAAAAATCTTTAAAACATTTAAGAATGATATTTTAGTTAGAGTTTCTAACCAAAAGAGAGACACTTGAATACAAATAATTGAGGTAATCAAAACTTTTTAATATCATGAGAATAAAGGGATTCATGATATACTATGTCAAAGTACATTATATACACCATATAAAAGTGATTTGGTGTATAACAACAAAGAAGTCTCAATGGAATGTAAATTGAGATGAAATCTCTTATAAAGACCATATACTTAGGTTAAGGATAAATCAATGACATAATTATGTGTGAAAATTTTAAATACACTCAATATGATTGGATATTCAGTGTAAATAAATTAGAGGTAATTCACACATATTATTGTAAAAACAACACCAATGAATTGGATATTTAACTCAACAAAGGGAGATTGAGTTAAAATTACTCTTATAAAGTTCATATCGATGACTTGAGAATTTTTCAATGGAGTGATTATGTGTATCAAAAGTATATCCACGGAAAGGGGAGTGGAAATTATGACATAAGAAAATGAATAGTGATTCCACACATAATCTTGGAGTAAAATAATAACTAAAGTATCCGTAAAGCCGAATGAGTGGAAATTGAAATTTCAAATTCCCTTATCGATTTGGTAACTTACGAAACATACACCCAAGAAAGAAGGATCATACAATGATGATTTAAATATCCATAAATTAAAGTATATTACTCAATGAATACAATCATGGGCATTACACACACCACATGCAATGAATAAGTGGTGAACAATGGAAATCTCACAGAATTAAAAGTGAGATAAGAAACCCCTTAATTTGTACTTTTTCCTTGGTTGAGGGTAGTTTAACCTCCTGTATAATGGTAAAATAATTTTTATTGAATTATATAAGAATAATATACATTGATATGATGTCATATATGATCTTTTAACATTGATTTGTTTATAATATCTTAGTATTATCTTCATTTCGGGTGTTAACGGATTCATTTTCCTTTATATTCTTTGTTATTTGAGACATATTTGTTATGTATGGGATGTATCTTATTCATATCCATAATTATATAATGTCTCTAAACATTATTTTTAATCATCAAATGAAATTTAGTCTTGAATGGATATTATGGGGAATGAATCTCATCGCGTTCGTGGAGACGGTAATCCGTACGTACGCACAAGCGACAATATCATTCTTTTGATATTAAAATAATATATAATTGGATGGTATATAATATATACAGAATCATTATCATGTTATATTTATTATTTATATGAATAACACATCATTATTATAATCATAAAAATAATAATATATTGAATAACAATTACACCACAACGTGGAGACGGTAGGCCGTACGTACGCACGTATGGTGACATGTCATTGAAAGGATTTATAGAATACTGAATATGGTTGAACCATATTTATAATAAAATCACATTATATATAATATACTGGATTTATTATTTTAGAATGGAAATATCAAAGAAATAAGAATTTGAAGAAGAAAGGAACTTGAAAGAGGGTGGTGAAAACATTACCTCTTCTTCGGGTTCTTCCTTTTGATTTGATCAAAAGGGCTCCTTAGGTTGGCTTTCTGATCAAAATAAGGCCTCTAGGTCGAATTGAGGGAAGTTGAGAGAATATTTTGTCAGGGTTTTGATGAACCAAAAGGCTTTCAAGCTATGAATAATTGGTTATAAGTGGTGTCCTTTTATAAGGGGGAGGAGGGGCTCTTTAGGAAAAACTTAAAGTATTAATTTATAATAAATTCATATTCAGTTTCTAATGGCTCCAAAGTGTATTATTCAAAGTATATGGTGGGTATGGGTCGAAATAATTTCATTCAATATATTTTAGACAGTTTTGGGTCACTATATTAACCTTATCATTTATATTTAACTCTTAGTTAAATAGTTTGACATTTACCATGTCACTTTGTATTTTTATATTATATGGTTAATAAACTAACTATATACTTCTAAGGGACCTCCAAGTGGTCCATTAATGATAAACCTATCATTATATAAGTCCTTTTTCCGAGCCTTAGATTTTTAGGAATAGAATATTAATTAATAATATAATATTTGTTTTAAAAACTCATTTATGTCAATTTTGACAATATTTAATAATTTATTTTTTTCTAAAGTCTTAAAAACTTTATTAATTAGAAAAAAAATCCATTTAAGAAATCCTAACATGTCATATTAACTAATAAAATTATTTTATGGTATCAAAACTTTCAAATTATATTTATTTTAACATTTATAATACTAATTATTTGATTCTTTCATTAATAAGGAAAATACTGCATCATTGTTGTGTCATAAATAAATTTACGTATAAAAATTATAAATAAAATAAAATTATGTAGGAAATAATTTTATCTTTCTAATTAATATTTATAGTAGAAAATATAACATATATAACCCTATGTTAAAATTGTTTTGCTAAAAGATATATGCTTATGTCATTTTTGTATTTACTTTAACTTTATTAATATAAAGTGTCATTATCACTTACAAGTGGATCCATGGGGTCCCAAAATCTACCCAAAGATTCCCATGGTCGGAAATGTATCAAAAAATAGGGTTATGAAACGTTTTAGGGTAATTTAACATTATTATAATATTATTTGTTTACCCTTATTTACCATATTTACCCTTTAACCATGGTAAATAAAATATTTACCGAAGTAATTATTCAAAATGTCTAAAAATAAAAGTTACCTATTTAAACAATTTGGACCTCCTGATTCTAAATATCGAATCCATTTTTCTAAATTCAAAACACAGAAGTGGCATAAATTAATTTAAAATTAATTCCTATTGTCAAAACAAAAAGCGTGTTTTTAAGAAATAATAACTATCAAAAGATTGGCACTTGCTTATGTCCATTTTAAATGTGAAATTATGTCCAATGACCAAAATTGGATTAAATGGTAAAAATATAATCTAATTATACTTTAAAATCACTAAAATTCATAATTTATCACTGTTAATTATTTCAATTAAAAAATTTGTTTTTAATTAAAATTTAGTAATTCTCGCTATTCATCAAAATATGAAAGTTATCAGAAAAGTACCAAAAATTCACCCTAAGATAATTTTGATATTCCAAATCCAAAAATTAAGTCTATTTTGAAAGATAAAATTTATAAAATTTCAAAAAGTGGGTATTACTATTCATACAGCTAGTTTGATTGGTTGTGGTGTGTTAGAACTCGAAGTTGCATATAACACACGCTACTGTATTATTCAAAGAGAAGCGTACCGTGGAAGCTTGGGGTGTTACAAGTTAAATTAAAGTATATAATATTTTTATATGATAATATATTTGGGAGAGAAATACATTCCTATAAATATAATCTTATCATACTCCTAGTTTAGATATTATGATTCCCAAAATCTTGACATTGTCTTGAGTACACTAAGAGAGAGTTGGTTATACACCAGGATTCTTTTATTTTTAAATATCTTTTCTGGTTTGATTAAATTACTCCTTAGGAGTTTCACTTGAGGATTAGTATATGGTGAGATATATGGTGGGGATTACACCATTTTCCATTAGAGGGTGGACCCTCATGGTGAGTTGGAATTCAGCATTTTCTATGGAAATCATTCTCAGAAAGTGAGAACGGGTGATGTTATGATTTGGTGCTTAGAGTAAGAAATTTTGTATCCCTATCATTGGTTATTTCTATAAAGGGGTGGGGTTTTATCTACATTTATTGATAATTAATTTCCATGGTGAAATAAGGATACTTCTAAGGTGGGAGTGGGATGTCTTGTAAGTTTGACACTGGTCTTTGGATGGTTGTTTGGATTTTGGATTATGTGGATAAATGGAATTGGGTATCAGTGACGCATCAGCTACTGAAGCAGATCATTTTTGATAATATTCATCCAAAGGTGGTTAGGATTGAGTTCTCTCAAATAGTTGAATTTGGTTGGTGAGAAACTGAAATGAGCATGTATTTGGAATGATATGGGAGAAAACTAAAGGTTCGATATAGATTTTCAAGGAAATGGTGACGTGACCATGTTGATATTATTTGAATGGAATTTTAATTATTAGGTTAAATTGAGGACTGTGATTAGTGGCCTCATTTTTAATCGGTTGTAGCATGTGAGAAGCATGTTAAGAGCATCATTAGGACTCTACAGACATGTTTATTTTAGAAATTATGATGGAGTTAGTACTGTGTCTTGGAATTGGACATTGAAAAGTAGGAACCTTTGGTGGGGAGTGACATCGGCTGGATAATGACTGAGGTGATGAAAATATCATAGTTCAGCTAATATAATCTCAATTAAGTGTCATCTTAGTGTTTCAGTAATTCTTACAAGCATTCATGAGATGAGCATCATATGTTAAAGAGGCGTTTGAAATTGTGTTGGGTGTTTATAAATGATACATGGTCATTTGAATGGAATTCATGACTGAAGTAGGTCGAGTTTTTTGTTTTAATACCCACCAAGACTACTTGGGGATGATAAGGGTTAATATGGGGAAGTTGTATCATCTCGTGTTTTTTCAAGTTGGAAATTTCATAAGGAAATTGAATTTTATATTACCGGACTGGTCATATCTTGATCAGAAATTCATAATGTAATTATGAAGGTTATAATTACTCAAATTGATGTTTTAGATGTGGAATGAAAATCTAAAGGTATCTTAGAGGTTTTAGTAGAATTCCAAGAGTCTGGGTCCCAAAGTTGGAGTTTTGGAAAGGTGCAGCCTAAGATGCACTGTTGGAACACAGTTAATGCTAACCGTGGAGCATAACTATGTGACCTAGTTTGTACTAGAACATGGATTATTTAAACCATACAAGGATTCTAGATAATAGTGAAATGTTAATAGGTTTAAGGGGTAACTTCATGGTTGATTCATGATTTGTCTAACCATGCACTATAACCATAGAAAGTGGAGTGTTCCTCAAACAGTAGAGACCCATGGTTTTGCCAAATGTGCATCCAAACTATGTGGTTCACATAAAAGTAGGAAATAATCATTTTTATCTATGATATTTAAGATTATAAACCCATATTTCCTTTCCCTTTCTCCCTCACATGACCTATGTAGTTCCCTCCTCCCCTTCCTCTCTTAATACCCCACCAAGGGGGTGGTTTTGATAGGATTTAATTGTATTTTAATGTATAATTTATCCTTTGGTGAGCTTCCGGGGTCTCCTCCTTTCTTTGTTCTTGATTTTAGGTTTATCCTATTAGGTTTTTTATTCCAAATTCCATCATATCATGGTGGAATCATATACTTATGATAGGGATTTTACTATTCCTAGTAAGAGGATAACCCAAGAGGTCGTCAACACTTCTCTGCATGTAGTTTTGTTGAGGTATGTCATTATAGTGGATTTCAAATGATTTAAAGATTATTTTAATTTTTTTGGGTGTTTTCTTAACACTTTTTTTTGAGGATTAGTCATAATTCAAGGTTTATAATGAGTCATGGGTTGTTGATGAGTTTTTGGTCATCGTTTCGGTGTGATGGGATCGGCCGATAAGATTTTGGGCATTATGACTATTTTAAATAAAATGGTTCTTTAAATTAAATTATTGGGTTTTAATTAATTAATTAATTATAATTTTATTATAATTAATTGGTTATGGTGGTTTTTTTGTGATTTAGGACCCAACACAACTTTTTTGAGCTTGGATAGGCCTTGGTAGCTGCTGCCAACCTTTGGAAAATAAATAAAAATCTTCCTAAAGGTAGTTGGTATGTCATACATTCACTGTGGTAATTATGTATGTTTATAGCAGTATGTGAATGATCTATCTTTACCCTAAGGTATATAACCCTATTTATATGTATTCCAATGAATTTTTTAATTATTTTTATTTGTTAAATTAAATGGATGAATATCAGGGGTCAACAGAAACCCTTGTGCGCTAGCTTCATACTACGACTTGAGACTATCACTAAGACTAAGGATCCCATATGGGATGACACTAATTTTGATTTGAACTAAAGGATATGATGTAGGTTAAATCCACTTGAATACTCCTTATGAGGATCCCAAGAGGGATGTCCTTAATTATGTGTCGAATTAGAGGATCCCAATATGGATGCCTTCGTTTATATGCAAACCCTGAGGATCCCAAGTAAGATGCCTCTATGTCATTTTGACTTAGGGGACCTAGTGGGTTCCTTTATGGTTGATCAACCCTGACCTAGTGCGTCATGGGTTTGAGTAGAGATGGTACCAAGTATAACCTTACAACCCATACCAAACTTGTGATCCCAAGAGGCTGTGGTGATAGTGGTGGGTTTAGGTGTCCGTCCACCCTCAATCTTTTATTTATGCATTCACTTGATTACTATTGATGCAGATATGATTAACAGAGGTTCTTCCTATAATTTTGGTTCAATTTACCTAACACGATGTGATACATGATAGATATTCCCATAGGTACTACCTCAGATCTAGATTCTAAGCCTTTTTAATTGACTGTTATGTTATTGGTATGCCCAAACATGCTTCCTAGGATTTGGATATTGAGCCTTATTGATTATTCGGATGCCCAAACATACTTCCTGGGATCTAGATTATGATCCTTACATGGTCAGATATTACAATTTCAAGAATTCCCATTTATCCCTAGGATTCCTCCCTTATTGAGGATTATGGAGGCAAGTTGTTGAGGTTGTATCATACCCCTCTTCAGAAGCACTAGAGGATTGTTTCACTCTCTTAGATCAATGCTTAGGATACTCCCTAGGTTCAGGTGGATACACCACTAATATACTCACTATACTTTTCTGGGAGTGGTTTATTGAACCATTAATTGAATGGATGTCTAGTATTTACTTAAATCCAGAGATAATTCCTTTCATATCACCTTATGGTCATCCTCCATGGGGATTATCCAAATTTCAAAGTTGTGATTTCTTATAGACTAGGACCAAAGAATCAAACATTGTACTAGATTTACATTAAATGAGTGTTAAGTCATCCTACTTAGGTCCATATTTACAATATGTTCAGATATTACCTAGAATCCTTCATTATAGTGATTGGAGGCAAGTACGATTGATCCCAAAGTTAGGACATGTATCCCCTTGTGGTGATGTATCTTGCTCACAGAAATTTTTGGTGTTTTCCAAAGTAGGTATTATCAATTAGGATTACGGACCCAAGGATGGACTTGAATTATACATGGATTGAGTGGTACGATATCCTACTCAATGCCTCTTTCACATTATTTCCAGTAAATCATGATCATGGAACCAAGGATCAAATATGTGTTTATTTTATTCTTTTACTTCTTATTGTGCCTGAGCATGGTTGTGGACATTTCATGAGCATGATATCATGGAAATATTACTTAGTACAAACCTTTTATTCTATTTTATCTTCAAAAACTAGTTATTATTATTTTTGTTGTTGTTGTTATTGTTGTTGTTGTTGTTGTTACATGATGAGTAGCTTAGATATACATACACTACATTCTACTGGCTATGTATAGAACAATATAGGTGATTCCCTACTGAGTTTTTTACTCACACCCTACTCAGGTTTCCATTTCACTAGGGTACTCGAGTAGATGTTCACTTGGTTGTAGTCACAAGTTGGACTGAGGCCTGGGGTTGATCGAGTAGGATAGCTCAGATATGTATATAGAGATCGGGTATGTTGTTTGGATCAGATCACGTATTATATCCTTTTACTTTTAATTTTTTTTATTTTATTTACTTCTGTATATGTGATCTTTCTAGTGGGTGATCAGTGTTGTATGTATGACATGTCCATCCAGGCCTTTACTGCATTTATTGTATTGTTATATCCTTGTTTATATTTACTATTTATGCACTCTTTTTATTACTATTATGGATGATATCTGGTTAAATATATTGTTTCTTACTCTAATATGAGTACTTAACCTACCCATTGTCACACTCTAGGCTCTTGCTACTAGTTGGAAGCCTTTGGCATATGGGGAGGCACACTTGAGGACTTGTGGTGAATTGGATCTAAGCACCAGTTTAGTTGAATTTAATTTAGAAAATTACACATTCCATCATTATGAAATTAGTTATTTATTTCCATGTGATTATTTGAATAGTTATGATATCCATGTATAAGTTTCAACCTCGTGTGATTAGTTATATGGAATTATTTTATCATCATTTATTATTTTCTTATTATTTTTCATGTTCAAGTTATTGATTGAATGGAATGTGCTTTCAGTTATCTACCTTTCCATATTTATTATTCCATTTTTACTCATTATATTTTCTACTATATATAACCCATATTGAGAATATGAGCTCACCATTTTTGTTTTCTTTCCCCGAGATATGAAGAAGGAATCTTTAAATGAGTGCAAGGATGCAAAATATTTACTTTCACTATGTTTTGTATTCTATATTTTCAATTGTATGTGAGATTCAAGTATGTATATAGTTTAATAAGGCTACTAAACTAGTTGTTCCTTTGGGATTCAATTCCTTATATCTAGTGCCAATGTAATAAATTAATAACTGGCTCTAGGCTATTGGTTTCGGGTCATTATAGTTGGTATTAAAGTAATTTTATTAGAAACCTTGGGAAGTAGATTTAGGAAAACATGGATTAGGGAACATACCCATGTGGATAATTTTGAGCATAAATATAATTAAAGGATAACATACTAAAATTTTAGAAAGGTGGAGATTATGTGGTTTTACTATAAATATATATCTATCTAGATACTAAAAGTGGGCATGGTTTTGGAACAACTTCATTTAGGGGTAATAACCTAAAAAAGAGTTGGTCGGGTATATCTCAACCATCATTCTGGTGCATGGAAAGTGTTCCCTTACTATACACATGGTTTGAAACTCCTAGGGGATATTCTTGGGTTAAACCACATTTTAATTATGAACCATTATAAAGGATTTAAATAGATAATAAACAATTATTTCCTAGTTTAAACCTAATTTTTCATTGATTAAAAAGTAGGTTTCATGATTTAGACACCCTATTAATGATATTTCATGATTTACCATTATGATTTTTATTTCTCATACTTTGTTTTTTGGTTTAATTCAATGGATGGTGCCATAAGGAACCATTTTAACATTGAATGTGATGAAAAATTTGATGATTATGAGAAACCAAATGAAATTATTACTAGAGTAAAAAATATTATGATTATTCCTAATTAGATATCATGATATATAATTAATAACTTGTATCTTTACCAACTCTCATACTCACCAAATAAGATAAGGATATATTTTGTTGATATCATGGGTAGTGGAGACCATAGACTAAAGAAGGCACAATTTCCTTTATGTTAGAAATTTAGAAAGAGATGCCTTAGAGAATGTATCAAGGAATAGGAAATGTTTATATGTGGAAAAGAATGGAATAAATCAATGAATTTTTTAGGATAAATAAAGAGTATTATGGAAGGTAATAAATTACATCCTATGAAACTATTTTTTGTTCAATGTATTATGTGTGGGTAATATTTGAATTATCTGAGTCAATGTCCTAATCCAAGGGTTAACTTCTAGACTAAGGAAGGACCTATGATATTTAAATCATTAAAGTATAAGGAGTAAAGTTTTTATGTAATGGTACTTTAGAATTATGTTGATAAGTATTATATCATAGAATTCTCAATATAAGAATCATTAAACATTTAAGGTTTGTTCTATTTTTTTCTTTAAGGATTTGAAAACATATGTTGAATGGTATCGAGAACTTAGAAAAGTTATTTAGTGATAAGGTGATTTTTTTGGAAAACATGTGATTGAGGGACTAATAACCAT
The DNA here is from genome assembly GCA_963277665.1 of Viscum album. NCBI lineage: Eukaryota > Viridiplantae > Streptophyta > Magnoliopsida > Santalales > Viscaceae > Viscum > Viscum album. The sequence continues at coordinate 1,375,882,993 of OY728147.1, read as the reverse complement.
TATTATGTGTTTGATTTTGGGATAAACATAAAGTTTCTTGGGATGATAATTCTAATTTTGATCATAATTTTAAAGGCATTTATACCCTTTCTAAATTTTATATGATGGGAGTTTAACATGATTAAGAATATTTTGGGAGACATTTATGGGAATACAACCCTTTGGTTTAGTATATTTTTTGGTGAAAGTATTATTTGGAGAATAATTCTTTTATATTCTATGGACATTAGTTTGAAGTTATTAATAACCTTTATGATTAATGTGATTATTGAGTTTGGGTTATTGGGATAAAATAGTTAGTATATTTTGGGAATATATCATATGGAACACCTTAGTAGTTGAAAAAAAAATATTTTATTATTAATGTTATTTTTTAAGATGTTCATCATATTCTTGGTAATTTTATAGTTTTATAAAAAGGAAAACCCATAGTCCAAGTGGAAACCTGTTTATTCCATTAATTACATGGGGCTTGAATCCATAAATGAAGGGTGATGAGGATGTTGGGCCTACCACTAGCCTATGTGATGTCCTATTTAGTGTGACATTGTTTTTACATAAACAATTTGATGAATAAATATTTAGTTGATTTTGGGAAGAATATTATTGGATATTTTTTTTGAATTATTTATGATTTTGAGGTGATTGATGAAATTTTGGGAGATGTTTTATTAGGATAAGTTATATATAACCTTTAGGTTTAACATAAAGGATTATTTAAGAATAATTCTATTACATTTTGGTAGGTGTAATCTGAAGGGTATGAGATAACATTTTAGTTTAAAAAATTATTTAATGTTGAGGTTATTGAGGTTATTTAGGATGTAGGGTTATTTATTTTAAACCCTTTATGTTATTTTGTAAATTATGAAGTAAAATGTATTATCTTTTCACATGAATAATTATAAATTTTAAATATTATTTTACCTTATGGTAACTATTTTAGGTTTGGTTAATTTCTAAAGATAGGAAAAATATATTTTTATCCTTTTGTGGATTATGTGATCCATTAGAAGTTGATTTTAGTGTTTTAGGCATAAAAAATCATCTTGAATACTCATCATCTGAAGAAAAAGAAGATATTATTGTGGAAATTTATTAAATGAAAAAATTATACTTGTTAAGATGGAAAATGAATTCCTTAACTCTTGGAAAAGGATCTTGAAACAAAAATATTATGTTATTACCTTCATTTTTTATGAATCTATAGTCTTTTTTCACCTCTTTAGTTTATGGTTTTATGGTTGTTAACTTTCTCATGATCATTCACTTTCTTTTGATTAATGATATCTGTCTCTCTACATCATTGTTTATAAATTACAATTTTATTACATGTCTATATTTTCACTTCCCACTGATTTTCTCTTATTTGTAAATCTAGTTATGTGTTATTACAGATAACCATTGTATTTACCTTTCCTTCTTTCTAAGAGGAAGTTTAATTAACCCTTTTTATGATGTGGGTTTTCCAGAAAGGAATTTTAAAATATCAAACCCTTGATTACCAAGTATAAGTTAAAATTTCAAAGATGTAATTTATTAAAGTGTGTATAATTTAACATCCATTTATTTTAAAATAACATTATGTTCTACGACATGAAATGTTGAGCCTAAACGAACCACAAAATATTATTATTTAAATATTACCATTATAACCTAAAAGTTGAATTGGTGATTATGAAACTTATTAACCAAATTATAAAATATATATAAATTACCTTCTCAATATGAATGTAATGATTAATTCTTATAAAATAAGAACTCAATTTTTAGTAAAGTTATTCTATGCTTCGGAAATATGTTTTCTACAAAAATGATTTTTTTTGTGATCATATTTTATAATTAATTTTTGAAAATTATATATATTTTATTTTATAAAAATAATATCTCTTTTTAAATAATCATATCAAAATTATTTTAGGGTGGAATTTTTGTATTTTTCTGAAATGATTGATTTTCTAATGCATAGTGAAAATACCTATTTTTTTTAAAACTGCATTTTTGTTTCAAGAATTTATAAAGTTCCATGATTTAAAATTAAAATTAGTGCTCTTATATTATGAATAATATAATTAAGTTCATTGAAATCAATTTTATGATGGAATTTGGTATAAAAACATTTTTATATATAAATATACATTTTTCTTAAAAACAATTTTTCATTGCATTTTGCATCGTGATTTTAAATTAAATAATACCAATTATAGAAATTAAATCGTTAAAATGGATTCCATATTGTAATAATTAGGTTAAAAATTGGTAAATAGGACTCTTTTATTTTTTGTCAATATGAATAGTAACTGTGGTAAAATATATATCTTCGGTAAAGTGTAAATCGGGTTAAAATAGGTTAAAATTAAATGTTAAGGTCACCATTTTTCATATAAATTACAATTGTATGAATTTAATTCAACCCTTATCAACTTAGTATCTAAATTTAATTATTTAATGGACACTTTTCCATGAAAATTAACTATATAATATTTAAAGTAAAGAAAAATATAAAATGTCACTCTCTAACTTTTAAATATCTATTATATCTAAAAATGGATATAAAATCAAGTTATGAATTAATATAAATATCTATTTTTAGAGAAATGAAATTATTTTCATTATTAAAATTTATTTTTAATTTTTAGTAGTTATATAATTACCTTAAATACTTATATAACACTGACATAGTATTTATTCAATTAATAGAAAAATAAAATAAATGAAATTAAAAATATTAAAAGTAATATAATTTGAATTATTTATTGTGTTATAATAGTATTATAGATTAATATGACATGTTATTTTTGTTTTATTAGATTATATTCTATTTATATCTTTGTATTTATGTATTTTAAATCAAATTAAATGAATTGTATCAAAATTGACATTAATGATATTTATCAAAATAATATTTCATTAAATTATTTAAAATTCATAAAAATATTTAAAATAGAAAAGGTGGATAAAATATGGTCTAAAATTTCATCCCTTGGATATTTATGAACCAATTTGTACCTTATATGTAAAATTATAACCCTTTAAGAGTGAAAAATACGTCATCGCGGTTAATGTTAAAATATGTTATCTAAGGGGTTAAACCAACATATAAGGTTTAAAACATCACTTAAACCTATAAAAATTTTATTTTATGATGTTATTTAAACCAAATTTTACCTTACCTTAAAATATTTAGAAATCTAGAAGCATTTTATAGATAATGACTTTGTTATGTATTAATATTTTAAGAAATTTCAAAAGTACCCCTCACCTTAATTATAAAAGGGTGCCTCTTCCCCTCACTTATTAACAACTTTTGAGTCTTCTATCTCAACCATACCCTAAAAATTCACTTCTAAATTTCCTTATAAACGTTTTATAGGTTTTTTTATTTCCAAAATACCAATCTTAGGATCCTTGAGATGATATCTAAAAGAGTTCTTCAAAGAAGAGGTTATCACCTTGACCGATCACTTTATTTTTACTAATTCTTTAAATCCTATAAATATATAGTATTTATCATAAAATAATAACTTTAGTATCCTAAATTTAATTAAATTTTATTATGATTATAAAATCTCCATTATCTACCATATTTCCAATCAAATGGGAAGTGAAAGTATCGCTCGTGTGTACGTACGGTTTACCATCTCCTCGTAGCGATACAATTCATTTTCAACTACCATATTTCATGGATGGTTATTATCATGGGTTTAATGTTTATATATGATAATTATGAAATAATTATTCTTTTTTAGTTATAATATCATATCTACCTTCTTACCTCCTAGTCCATTAGAAAATGATAATGTCGCTTGTGTGTACGTGTGGACTACCCCCTCACGAAGCAATGTGATTCGTTTTTCGTTTTCACTTTACATGGATGATAATAAGGACATATATAATGAATATATATGATATAAATAATATAATAATGGTTTTTAATGGTTAATTAATATTTACCTTTCTTTTATTCCATCATTCGAGAAATGAAAACAATGTTCATGCGTACGTACGGCCTACCATCTCCATGAATGGTGTAATTAATTTTTCTATCTATAATTTTATGTATAACTATAAATATGTTTATAATGAATATATATAATATTTATATTATTATTAAAATTATATATATTATTTACCCATGATCTAAGTACAAGTACCAAAACTTTCAAACCAATACATACATGAAAAATGAAGTAGATATCACCCAAAACAATGATTTTAATAAAGAATTGTTATTAAACAGGTGATAAAAGGTTACAAGTAAATAATATATGGTATGATATATATGATTATGGATATAAAATATATGTATAATATTATATATTTATTATTCATGAGTTTTTAAAACATAATAAGGAAGTCAGACTTGAGGTTAGGAATTTTTATCTCACTTTTTTTTCTGTGAGACACACACCATATTCACCACTTATTTCTTTTATGTGGTGTATATAATACCTATGAATTTATTTTATGATTATTATTATGAAATTTATGGATATTTAAATATCAATATAAGTTCATTTATTTCATAAGTATTATGATTCAAATGTTACCAAATTGTACGGGTTTTATGTCACAATCTCATTGTATATTGGGATTATCTACGATTAAATTTTTTATTATGAAATATTATAATATACCTATCAAGAAACTCTTAAATTTTATTATAGTCTAGTTATTTATTGAAAATAAGTTTTTTCCTTTGATTTCATCACCTTAAGTACTCAATATTCTTAAAATATGTTTTAATTAAAATCGAATTTATTTATCTCTTCATTCAAAAATCCTTTTTCTTCCATGTCCATGTCTTATAAAAATTATTTAAGAAGGTTTTTACTATTCTAAAATGGTTTTTTAAATTCATTTTTACCCATGTTGGACTTTTTATAATTAGTTTAAAAGTAATATTGTTTTCATTTTCGGAATTATATACTTTTTGACTTTTTACAAAAATATGAAAGGAATGTTTTCTTTTAACTTATATGGCATGGATAGAATTTCACACTATCATGATCGATCAATGATTTAAAGATTAATTTAAAAGTTTGTATGGTTATTTTGAAAGAAAATATTTTTCATAATATTTTATAAATTTTTAGTTTTCAAAAGTTATTTTCTAATTGAAAAGGGTATTTTCATCAATAATTTTTTTTAATCTTTTTATGGTATTTCTATTCATCAAAAACAACAACACTTTATTATATTTATACTCCATTGGGGAGATTCTATAGTGATACCATCTACAATGCTACTAAATATAACTTATGGTCATGTTATATCTATTTATTGGGGAAAGTATTAACATTTTATATTGACATTTTTTAATATGAATGTTTATATTGATTATATTCACCAATTTAATATGATTAATGCATTTGACTTAGTAAGTGATGGGAGGGGCCCGCTATATCTCCTTGATGAATTAGTGTGTCTCATGAGAAAAAAACTATTTTGGGTATTTGGATGAGGCCGTACCTATTTATGTAATATATATTGTCATGATACCTTGACGGTATGTTTATGATGTTCAAAATTATGAATTTTTTAACATATCGTGTTTTTTTGAGTTAAAATTTTGAGAATAAAATTGAATCCTAGATTACTAGATAGGTAAAATCTTGATTGTAGATTTGGAATGTAATTTTGAAGGTTGGAATTCCTTAAAGTGATTTTTTATATGTGAAATGAGGCTGATAAGGTAGTCCGGATGTTTTGAGAGCATTACAGGGGTCCTGAGCCTGAAGTTGTAGCTTTGGAAAGGTGCAACCTAGGGCACATGTTTGGTACATGGTTACTGATAACCGTGTGGACTAACTATGTAGTCCAGTTTGTACTGGAACATAGCTTGTTTAAACCATGTAAGGAGTTTATAGAATCATAAATAATGGTGCATAGGTGTAAGGGGGAACCACATGGTTGGCACATGGTTTATCTAAACATACACTGAAACTGTGTGAAGTTGAGTGTGCCTCAGATAGTAGAGGTTCATCTTTGGTGCATTGTTTGTCCAACCATGCGTTCAAACCATAAATCTCACATAAAAGTGGGAAATGACCATTTTTAACATGTGGGATTTAATAGGATAAATCCCTCTTTCCTTCCCCTTTCTTCCTCACTCAACCCAGGCGGTTCCCTCCACTTCTTCCTCTCTTCAAACCCCACCTAGGGGTGGTGTTTATGGTCTTTTGTTTCATTTTAAGGTATGATTTATCCTCTGATGAGTGTAATGACCCTGACCCCAATTGCCTAGAGTCGATGCCTTTGTTTTTACATTAGCATAATATATAAGAGATCACATACCAAAGACCGAATAGTTTAGTAGTATTTTCAAACTAGATACATATTTGAAATTAAAATTTCATTTTGAACAGAAAATAAAAAAGGTATTTTCTTTGAGAACACCATTATTCTCCTAGCTTAACCCTACATATCAGTCACAATAGACTTCTTAGAATCCTGGGAAAAATAAAACATAAGAAAGGGGTGAGATAAAATTCTCAATAAGGGTAAAATATAGTGGAATCTAACTTGAATTAATAATGAATAATAAATATAGAAATAATAGAATATGATCAAATAATGTCATATAAATAATCACATGAGCTTAAAACTTGACCATGGATATTATAACTAATAAAATAATCACATGGAATAATAATAATGATGAAATTTATAATATCTAATGTCTAAAATATAAATATATATCATAAAGATAGTTACTATCAAGATCTATCCCCAAGTCATTTTAAGTCTGTGGGTAGAAACTCATTTGATTTGTGTCAAGATCTATCCTCTTGATAATTTAAAACTACTTGGAAACAAATGTGAAGGGTTTTTCACTAACTTATTCTATCTCAAGAGACTATTGATGCATCGAGGGGATTTTATATATGTGGTCCCCATAAATTATTTCATGTCAAATGCATTCCCCACGTGAATAAATAATACAAATTAAATCAATATGTCTTAACAAAATCAATAACTAGTCAAATGGTACATCAATACTTCCCCAGTAAAACTGACCATAAACCATTTAATAAAGTGTAGAATATGGTATCATAAGAGATAAACCTCAATAAAGAAAAAGATTAAAAAAAGTATATTTACATAGATGAAAATACTTTAAATGAGATCACTAAAAAATTATTGAGTAAAAACTCTTATTAAACCCATATGAAAAACACTTTCATATAAAAATACCATTTTCTTTCTAGAACCCATTTTTAATACCAAAACACCCTCTTATTTGAAAAAATATTTTCAATACCAAAATTACCAAAAAGATAAATATGGTTTTTCATTTAAAGAAACATGAAATCTTGAAAATTAAAGTTAAAATTAAATAATGGCAAAGGTGGTAGAAAAGTCATTATTGTTGTATACGTTAAGAAAAGAACATCTCTTTTGTCATTTGTTAAAAAAATCATATAAAACATGTAAAAAGATTTTTCTTGAAAACCTTTGAATGAAATTAAAAATATATATATAATTTAATCTATAATACTTTTATATAAATAAATATATAAAATAATATCAAGAATATTGACATGGAGAAAAATATTTGATAATTAAATATTTAAACATTCAAGTTGTCTCATACCACTTTGAACATTTAAATCATAATCCCCAAGAAAGAATAATATTTAAAAAAACATTTAATAACTTGATAATAAATAAATTAATGGCATGATAAGTCAAAGGGGCTGTATATACACCTCATAAAAGAAGTTGGGTGTATAACATCAAACTATGCCTCCAATGAAATGAGATTGAGATGAAGTCCCTTACCTTACGCTTATTTTAGTCAAATGTGCTTTAACCTCTTATATATTAAACATAGGTTTATTATGAATCTATAATATAATCATATTAATTTTTATAATACCATATATGATTTAATTATGACTTTATATTACCTTTTTATTAATAATTCCATGTTAAAGTTACGTTACAGGTAATAACTCCCTTGTTTTTCGCATGTGTCTTGATTTGTTATATTTTGTATCCTCTTAATTATATCATGATTTAATCATATCAAAAATGATAAAAATGGAATAAATATAATATATATTCATTATATATATATTTATAATAATATATAAATGATAGAAATAGAAAATGAAATACATTTTTCATGGAGACGGTAGGTCGTATGTAGGCATGAATGTTGTTTCCATTTTCTAATCATATTTAAAGAAATGAAGTAATTAATATAATTCAAGTAGAATTATTATTTCATATATATAATTTAAATTCACTAAACACATCCTTAATACATTCCATGTAAAGTTTTAAGTAATAACATCATTTTGTGGAGGCGGTAGTCTGCACGTCTACAAATGAAGTTATCATATTTACACAAAATGGAAAGTATGAAGTTATGTGTTATATAATAATTAAATAAGCATAAATAAATCATAAATATAATATATATCATATAAAAACATAAATTAAATCATTATTGTCAACCATGAAAGGTGGAAATGGAAGAACAAACGACATCGGTTCACAAGGTGGTAATATGTTGTACACACGAATAATGATTGCGTATCTCATTTGATGGACATGTGTGTGAGTGTAGGTTGAAAACTTAATATAACAACATAAAATTATATTTATGATACTTATTTTATTACATAAACATTAAATAAAAACTTTTTAATGGGTTTAAGGAAGAAATAAAACAAAAACATTTGTTGATGAATGTTACATCTTCTTTTGGTATCTCCTTTTGATTTGCACAAAAGGACTTCTTTGGTTGGATTTCTGAAAAAATGAGTATTCTAAGGTAAAGTTATGGAATTTATGAGGAGAAATTGGTTGTTTTTGTTTGAGATATAAGGCTAAATGTGGTGTGAGTAAGTGATAGAGGAGGTGCCCTTTTATAATTGAGGTGAGGGTCACTTTTGGAAACTCCAAAAATATTAAATTTATATAAATTAATTTTCAATTAAAAATGGATCAAAATTGACTTATTTAAAATATAATATGACTATGATTATAAATACTCTCAACAAATAATTTTTAGACAATTTTAGGCCAAATTATTACCCTTATCTTTTTCCTTTAACCCTCAGTTAAACCCTTTAACTCTTACTGTGACAACTTGTCTTTTTACTTTTTAAGGGTTAATATAGTTACTATAAAATTCCAAAAAAACATAAATGAGTCAAGGATGAAATCTAAACCTTATATAAATTATTTTTATGAATTTTATATTTTTATTAATTTTATATCATTTAATAAAATATTATTTATTTTAAAATATCATTAATATCAATTTTGATACTATTCATTTCTAGACTTTTTAAAAAATATCAATACACAAGATAACTTCAAACCAAAACCTTTAATACATATCTAATATTCCTAGTCAATATATAAAATTTTTCTATGACATTAATTATATCAAATTAAATTTATTTTAATATTTTTAATAACATTTATTTGATATTTCCATTAATTAAACAATTATTGTATCATCATTGTGCAAGCCTTTAATTTAATTATTTATTCAATAATAATTAAAAATAAATTATTATGATTAATATATAAAATTTATCTTTCAAATTAATATTTATAGTCAAATTTATCTTCAGAATAACCATATATAAAAAATGTAACACTTATTAAAAACATGAGTGTGACATATTGGACTTTCCTTAGAATAAAATAATAAAAAAGGTTTAAAGTCATACAAGTGGATCCAAGAGGCCATAAAATCATCCCAATTATGATTTTTTTTATACTATATAATAAAATAAAATTAGGACAAGTTTTGGGATAATTTTATAATACTTATAATATTTTTTTTACCCTTAATTATAGGATTTACCCTTAACCATGGGAATTAAAAAAATACTAAAGTTATTATTCATATTGTCCAAAAATAAAATGGATCTATTTAATAAATTTGGACCTTATGATACCAGATACAAAATCCATTTTTCAAAATTCAAAACACATAATTTGATAAAATTAATTTAAAATTAATCTCGATGATGAAATAAGAAAACAGGGTTTTTTAAAGTGAAGACGTTCGAAAGATTTTAATATTTTTATATCCAAATTCAATGTAAAATTGATTACAAAGGACTAAATTATAATAAATTATGAAAAAATTATCTAATTATAATTTAAAACTAATTAAAAATATAAATTTTACTATAAATTATTTAGATAAAAAATTTGTTTTCAATTAAAATACAATATTTTATCACTATTCATCAAAACATGAAACTTATCAGAAAAAAAAAAATCAACCAAAATAAATTTTGATATTCCTATTTAAAATAATAAGTTTATTTTTTCAAATATAATTTATAAAAGTATCAAAAAATATATATTTAAAACAAGTGTTTCATTAAAAGGTGGCAAAACTGCCTTTTTAAAAAAATGCTTCTTTTATGCATATAATTGGATTTGTTCTTATATATTGTATAGAAAATACATAGGATTAATGTTAAACATTATATTTAATATTATATATATATATATATCATTAAAATAGTCCAAAAAGTGTGATTTATTTAGTTTATTGTTATAAAACACACTTGTGTGCATTTAAATAGTTTTTATAAAAACATTTTATTTATATTAAATTGATTATTATATTTATTTATAATTAATTGGTAAACAATGAATTTGATAATATATTTTCATAATTTATTTAATTATATTCATAACCACCAATTTAACGACTATGATATAATTTCATTTTAAATAATAATATTAATAGTATATCATGGTTTATTTAAGTTCGGTGTTGTGTGTAATGTAATCTATCAAAGAGATTAAATTTAAAAAGATACATACCATAAAATATTGGGGTGTTACAGTTAGATTCCTAGGTATCCTAATTTATTCATTCTTATTTTTTTGTTTCTCCATATACGGTTTTTATTCCAAATTCCACTGGTGCATGGTGGAATTAGATACTGATGATAGGGATTTTACACTTCCTAGGAAGAGGATAACCTGGGAGGCCATCTACACTTATCTGCATGTCGTTTCATTGAGGTATGTTGTCATGGGGGATTTCTAGAGATTTAAAGTTTTTTTGTCTTGATGTCATTACTTGGGGATTAGGCTCTATTTGAGGTTGAGAATGAGTCATGGGTTGTTGGAGAGTGTCTATTTTTCATTCCTGTACAATACGATCATTTGGTAAGATTTTGTGTGTTATGCCTATTTTAAAAAAATGGATCTTTAAATTAAATTTTTGGGTTTTAATTAATTTATTATAATTTTGTTATAATTAATTGGTTATGGTGGTTTTTTTTCAATGCAAGACCCAACATAGTTTAGTTGATCTTGGATAAGCCTTAGAAGCTACTGTCAGCCTTTAGAAAATAAATAGAAATATTCATAAAGGTAGGTAATCTTTCATACCTATTCTATAGTAATTTTTAATGTTTATAGTTGTATGTTCATTCATAGGCTTTTCCCTAAGGGAGAAACACCTATTTAGATGTATTCCGATGTACTTTTTAATTAGTTTTATTGGTTAAGTTAAATGGATGAATACTATGGGTCACTAAAATCCCTCATATGCTAGCTTTATACATCGACTTTATACAATCATAGAGACCAATTCTCCCCCATGGTATGCATCCACTTATTATTTAACCTAGAGGATCTAATATAGGATACCTCCACTTGCTTACTCCTTGTGAGGATCCTAATAGGGATGTCCTTACTTATGTGTTGACTTAGAGGATCCCAAGAGGGATGCATCTATTTACATGTGAACCTCAAGGATTCTGAGTAGGATGCCTCTATGGAATTTTTACTTAGGGGACCCAATTTATTCCTTGGTGGTTGATCAACCCTAACCTAGAACATCATAGTTTTGGGAAGATATGATAGAGGGTGTCACCTTAAAACCTGTACCAAACTTGTGAGCCTGATAGGTTGTGGTATTAGTGGTGGGTTTAGGCGTCTAAGAACCCTCAATATTTTATTTATGCATTAACTTGATTACTCTTGATGTAGCTATAATTTATAAAGGTGTTTCATATAATTTTGTTCTGTTGTACCTAATGTGATGTGTAACACCCCAAGATTTCATAGTATGTTATTTTCTTTAAAAGTAATTCAATGGCTTGCACTACATGCAACACCGAGTTTGAGCGCACCATGACTTACCAAACTAGCCATTCAAAAAGCTGTTATGAATAGTATTAACTGAATTTTAAATTTTATATACTACATATAATTTTAGAATCCATATTATGTGTTTCTTAGATATAATATAAGAACAAATTCATTTTTTAGATAAAAGAAGTATTTTTCAAAAAATGAAATTTTACCACCTTTTAATGGAAAACCCTTTTTAAAACCAATATTTGACACTTTTATATATTAAATTTAATGAAATTAAATTATCCTTTAGAATCGGGACATAAAAATTTATTTTTGGATAAATTTTTATTACTTTTTTGATAACTTTCATATTTTAATTAATACTGAAAAATACTAAATTTTAATTGAAAACAACTTTTTTAATAGAAATAATTTATAGTGTTAAATTATGCATTTGAATGGTTTGGAAGTATAATTAGATTATATTTTTATCATTTAATACAATTTAGGTCATTATAAGTAATTTCACATTTAAATTTGACATAAACACATGTCAATCTTTTGATAGTTTTTACTTTTTTAAAAACCCGCTTTTTGGTTTTGACAACGGGAATTAATTTTTAATTAATTAATAAAAATTATATGGTTTTTATTTGGTAAAATATAATTCATTTTTTAATTCGAAATATCAAAATTAGCTTAGGGTGAATTTTTGGTATTTTTCTGAAAACATTCAATTTTTGATGAATAGTGAAAAACATTGCGTTATTGTTTAAAACCGACTTTTTATTTAAATAATTATTTATTTTATTTATTTTAAGTAAAAATAGATACATAATACCTATATATGTTCAATTTAATTCTTTAGAGTCATTTTATAATAAGTTTAGATATATAAAATTTTATTGAACTTTTTACCGTCTTTTACCCACCTTCTAGGAGCATTTGAAAATTTACATAAAACTTAATTTTACCGCTTTTGTGAGTTGAATTTCAAAAATCCAAGAGACACTTCTAACATAAATAAGTAAAATTTGGTTCAATAAGATGAAAATAATTTTTTGTGAATAGTAACTTTTGACTTTTATTTACCACGGTTAAAAGTAAATAGGGTAATTAAGGGTAAAAATGATATTATAATTACCCTAAAACATGTCCTAATTCTATTGGATAAATGTAATTCGACCAAAAACAACCTTAGGAATAAAATATGATCCTCTTTGGTCCACATGGATTAGATTAGGACATTTATTATTATTTTATTTAAAGAAGAGTGAAAAGTGTTAAATTCAAAGTTTAATAACTAAACCATTTTCAATATAGGGTTAAACATAAGATAAATTCAAATATAAACATTCATTAGAAAGATAAAAATATTTCCTAAATAATTTTAGTTTATTTATAATTTTTATACAATAAATAATTTAATTTATTTATGACACAATGATGATGCATTAATTACCTTATTAATAAAATATTAAAATAACTGATATTATAAATATCTAAATAAATTTAAATTGAGACTATGATGCATTCCAATAATTTTCTAGGTTAATATGAAATTTTAGGTTTTATTAAATAAATTTTATTTTAAGTGATAAAGTTTTTATGGCTTTCCAAAAAAACAAATACTAAATAGTGTCAAAATTGACATAATTGATTTTTTAAAACAAATACTATATTATTAATTGATATAATATTCCTAAAAATCTAATGTTTGGCCAAAGTACTTCTATAAAGTTATATATATTAATAATGAACCACTTTGGGTTCTCTTGGTAGTTTATACAAATTTTATTAACCATATAATATAAAAATACAAAGAGACATGGTAAATGTCAAACTATTTAACTAAGAGTTAAATCTAATAGATAAGGTTAATATGGTGACCTAAACCTATCTAAAACCCATTGTTTGAGAGGTTTTAGACCCATACCCACCTTAACCTTGAAATAAATTATTTTGGATCCATTATAAACTGAAAATGATTTTATTATAAAATAATATTTCAAGATTTTCCTAAAGTGACCTTCCCCTCTCTTATAAAATGGTACTTCCCCTTCTCTTAATTTCACACCTCCAAAGACATTTTTCTCAGCCAAAACCCACCAAAATATCTTCCCAAATTCCCTCACATAAACCTAGAGTCCTTACCTTGATCCTAAATCGAACCTAAGGAGCCCTTTTGATCAACTCAAAAGGAAACACCCGAAGAAGAGATAATAATTTCACCACCCTCTTTCAAGTTCTTTTCTTCTTCCACTTCCTCTTTCTTTGTTGATTATATACCAAAAATAATAACTGTATTAACTTATACATACTTTTATGTTATTATAAAAATGGTACAACCATATTCGTTATTCTACCCATCCTATAAATGAAAAAGTCACCATACGTGCGTACGTACGACTTACCGTCTCCACGTCGTGGTGTAGTTTGTTATTCAAACACTTCATTATTTTAGATGGGTATAATAATGAGTATAAATTATTTAAATAATAAATATAACATGTTAATTATTATGTATATATGATATAACATCCAATTACATGTGATTTCACCATCAATATAATGATATTGTCGCTCATACGTACGTACGGATTACCGTCTCCACAAACGTGATGAGATTCATTCCCCATCGTAATAATTCAAGAATAATTTTAATTTTATGATTGAAAATAATTTTTATTAACATAATATCATTCTTTATATGAATCAAATATATCCTATCCATAACAAACATTTCTTACTTAACCAAGCATATAAAGGAAAACGAATCAGTTAACACCCGAAAAGATGAAACTACTGAAATATCATTAACAAATCAATATTAGAGGATAATATATGATATAATATTTATTTATATAGTTCTTTTATAATTTAATAACAATGTTTTAACTATTATATATGAGGTTAACATACCATATACTAAGGAAAAGTACAAGGTAATGGGTTTTCATCACACTTCTTATTCGCAAGAGATTCATGCTATACTGCCACTATTTCCTTTTGTGTGGTGTATATACTGCCCATGATTTTATTATTTGTGTAATATACTTTAATTTATGGGTATTTACATCTTCATTTTATGATACTTCTTTCATGGTGTGTATGTTTCGTAAGTTACCAAATCGGTAAAGGAATTTCAAATTTCAAATTCCACTCATTGGGCTTTATGTATACTTCATTGATTATTTTACTCCAAGATTGTGTGTTGAATCACTATTTACTATTTATGTAGTAATATCCACTCCCCTTTCTGTGTATATACCTTTTATACACATAATCACTCAATTTATAAATTCACATTCCATTGATATGAACTTTTTAAGGGTAATCTTAACTCAATTTCCATTCATTGAGTTAAACATCCAAGACATTGGTTTTGTTTTTACCAGAATATGTGTGAATGTAACCTAATTTGTTTACACTAAATATAAAATTATATTGAGTGTATTTATATTTTTCACACATAATTATTTCATTGATTTATCCTTAATCTAAGGATACGTTCTTTATAAGGTATTTTGTCTCAATTTACATTCCTTTAAGAACTCTTTGTCCTTATGAACCAATTCACTTTTATATGGTGTATATAATATACTTTGACATATTATATCATGAATCCCTTTATTCTCATGATATTATAATGTTTTGATTAATTTTATTCCTCAATTACTTGTTTTCAAGCATCTCTTATTTGGTTAGGAACTATTTAACTAAAATATTGTTTTAAATGTTTTAAATATTTATTCTTATAAATCTTTCTCATTAATGTCCATGTTTTAAAAATGGTTTTAATTATTTATTTATATGGACATGAATGTTTTGAAATCAAAATTCATTTTAAAAGTTTCAAATTGGTATGGGACACTTTGATTCAAAAATCTCTTTTAAACGACTTATTTGATAAATAGTGAGACATTTAAATGTTTTCAAGAAAAAGGGGATATTTCTCTCAAATAGTTTTAATGACTATTTTTATCTATGTCAATATCCTTCAGCATATTTTATTCTTGATTGAGGTTGATTAATTATAATACAATCATCCATATTGTATTTAATCAGTTATGTTTGACTGTGGATGTGTTATTTTTATGCCATTTATGGTTTTTTGTTAAAATATTGACATTTCGTATGCTAGTTTTAATACGAATGTTTAGATTATGTTTCAACCTTTTCATATGAGGAATTCATTGGACTTAGTAATTGATGGGTGGAGCCCACTATATCTTCTCGATGCATCGGTAGGTCTCATGAGACAAACTAGTGTCTTGGCACAAGGCCTTGAACAAATATTATTTGTAGTCTTGGAACAAGGCCTTAACTATGTGGTTATGAATTCTAGAATTATGCATTCCATCATTATGAAATTGGATATTGATATTACATGTGATTATTCAACTAGTATAATATCCATGTGAATAAGTAAATGGAATTATTTGATTTGTCTTTTCCATATTATGTTGAAGTTTAAGTTTAAAAGGCTTGTTTTCTAGTCTTTTACATTGCCTTAAATGTTTATTCTTATTTATGATAGTTTGCACTATATTGTTATCCTTACTGAGCATCTGAGCGCACCCATTTCTTATGTTTTATTTTTCCCAGGATGCAAAGAATTATATTATGATTAACCTACAGGAATAGGCTAAGGGATATAAGAGTGTTCAAAGGGGACACAATGTTGTTGTTTTTTTATTTTATGATGTAATGTAAAACTTATGTATGTATCTAGTACTTCTAAGGCAACTAAACTGATTGGTATTTTGGGACATGATTCCTTGTATCATGCCAATGTTATGTAATAATGCACTGATTCTAGGTAACTAGGTTAGGGGTGTTATAGTTGGTATTAGAGTAAGTTTAGTACAAACCTTGGAAGCTAGATTTAGGAAAAAAACTCTGATTAGGAAACACTACCCTAAGATAGATATTGAAGATTAATATAGAAGAACATCCAAAAAAATTAGTAATTTAAATATTATGTGGGTTTTCCAAGAAATGCATTCTTATCTAGATACGAGCTGGTAGAGGCGGCTCTGGCATAGATGTACCTAGGAGTAGAAACTCTGACAAGGATTTTTGGGCTTGACCCGGGATATCCTAGTACACGACAACAAGCCTTGCTTCACTCTTGGTTATGACACTCCCAGGGGATATGCTTATGATAATTCAAATTTTCTTTACAAACCGATTTGAAGTATTTTAATGTAAGATGAGAATAAATAACCTTGGTTAATCCTAAGGTGTTTTAGATTGAAAATAAGGTGTTATAATATTCTCTAAATGATTTTATGACTCACACTATGATTTATTGTGTTAGTCAATGGCTAGATTCCAAGGAAGTCATAGTAACATTGAACATGATGTATAAGGTGGGAACGGTGGTGGAAATGAGTAACGAAATGGAATGTTGATGGGTGTATAAGATATCGTGTTCATGTCGAATCAGTTTTCCAAAAATATGATCAACAACATATATATTAACCAACTCCTAGAGTCAACAAAGAAGAGAAAGGTGGTGAATGATAAGAGCTCTGGCAGTGGAGACCATGGAGAAAAGAAAGGTAAATTTCCATCATGCGGGAAATGTGGAAGGAGACACCTAGGTAATTGTCTCAATGGAACAAATAAATTCTTTATGTGTGGGAAAGAAGTACATAAAGTAAAGAATTGCTCAGTAAAAATGCAGAGTACTATGGAAGAAAATAAAAATGATCCCAAGAATCCATTTACAGTATTTCTTTGTAAATTTAGGGGACCTGGGAATTAACCGAGTGAATTCCCTATTCTATAGGATAACCTCTTAGTCAAGGAAGAACCTATGTGGAAATAAATGGATGGTGAAATGTTTAAAATTATTAGTGCTCTTTGTTGATGGGATTACTTTGGAAGACTTTTCTCTTGTATGTGTAACCCTGCAGTTTGTTGTGTGAAAATTCTATTTTAGGAAGAAGTATCTTTTCTATTGTTGATATAGTTATAAATAACCATTTGGGTTTATATGATCCTTGAATTTGAGGCAATTACAAGTTATTAAATTTTGGGATGAAAATGTGATGTGTGAGATAACATTTGTGGTGAAATTATGTTATGGTTATTTTGATAAATTTATCTTATTTTGGGAATGTTATAAAATATATTTTTTGAAAAAGGACAACACGCAGACTGTGTGAAAACCCATCACGTCGGACAAAGCTACGAGAATCGAACCCACAACCAGAGTGTGGTTGGGATTTATCACATACCACTGGACTACGTGAAATCCCTGGTTAGTGTGACTAATTATTTTTAGTTAAATTATTTTAATGATCAATAATAAGTTTATTTGGTAACTTATGTCTTATCAAATGGATATCCTTAGTATAGGAAAATTATTTGGTGATTAAGTGATAAATGTTATTTTGGAAGATGTTCGCTCTGTTGGGAACACTATATGCCTAAGGAAAATAGAATGCTATGAGATTTCATTTGAGGAGTAATTGTAGATTTTTATCTATGTTTTTATTGTGGATTTATAGAAATTTGGGTTATTTATGGAAATGATTAACCTATCATAGAGAATATGTGATTAGGTTAATTACTTTTAAGTATGTGACTTTAAGAGTAGTCGATGTTATTTGGAGATACAATTTAACATGGAAGATTGTGTAATCAAATTCTTCTAAATTTTGGGTTTCAATATTAGTTTGGATTATATTGAAGGATTTTAAAGAAAATTATTTATTGAATGGTATTTATTGAACTTTGGGTATTGTTGGTTTAATTTTATAAATTAAGATCAGTATTTCTTTCTATAAAGGGTTATCCTTTTTGGGGATCATCTGATCTTGTACTAACCATTTTGGTTTTGGTTAATCTATAAAGACAAGGTAAATATATAGTTTATTTTTTTTGGATTATGTGATTCTCTAGAATTTAATTCTAGTGCTTCAGGTGTGACCAAGTCATCTTTAATAATCATCATTTGAAAAAAAAATATGAGTTAGTGGTAGAAATTTATTAAAGGATGAAACTCTACTTAAAAAGTACGTATATCTATTTATGTTCTTGGTCAATCTCATAAATAAATTCCTCAACTTTATGAAATGGAACTTAAAACAAAAAACGTTGTCTGTTTACTTTTTCTACTAGGAAACTAATGACCATTTATCCCATCACAAGTTTGTGGTTTTCTTGTTTTTAACTTTCTCCTGGTCATGTTTTCTATCACTCTCCATCAGAACTTGACACTTAGTTTATCTTCCATATCGATTTTTTCTTACATGGAATCCTAGTATGGGTTATCTCGGGTGACCTTTGTACTTCTCTTTCTTTCTTTTGAAGTGATGGTTTTATTGACTCTTTTTCTAATGTGGGACTTTTAATGAAGTTCCCAAACCCAATTTTAAAATTGTGAGAACAAAATTTATAAAAGTGGGGGAGAACGTAACACCCCAAGATTTCATAGTAAGTAATTTTCTTTAAAGTAATTCAATAGCTTACGCTACACGCAATACCGAGTTTGAGCGCACCATGATTTACCAAACTAGCCAGGCAGTTATGAATATTATTAACTAAATTTTAAATTTTATATACTCCATATAATTTTAGAATCCATATTATGTGTTTCTTAGACATAATATAAGAACAAATTCATTTTTTTCAGAGAAAAAAAAAGAAGTATTTTTCAAAAAATGCAATTTTACCATTTTTTAATGGAAAACCCTTTTTAAAACCAATATTTGACACTTTTATATATTAAATTTAATTAAATTAAATTATTATTTAGAATCGGGACACAAAAATTTATTTTGGATAAATTTTTGGTACTTTTCTCATAACTTTCATATTTTGATGAATACTGAAAAATACTAAATTTAAATTAAAAACAACTTTTTTAATAGAAATAATTTATAGTGTTAAATTATGAATTTTAATGGTTTGGAAGTATAATTAGATTATATTTTTATAATTTAATAAAATTTAGGTCATTATAAGTAATTTCACGTTTAAATTTGACATAAACACATGTCAATCTTTTGATAGTTTTTACTTTTTAAAAAAACCCACTTTTTGGTTTTAACAATGGGAATTAATTTTAAATTAATTAATGAAACTTATATGTTTTTAATTTTTTAAAATAGAATTAATTTTTTAATTCATAATATCAAAATTATCTTAGGGTGAATTTTTGGCATTTTTCTGAAAACATTCAATTTTTGATAAATAGTGAAAAACACTATGTTATTGTTTAAAACTGAATTTTTATTTAAATAATTATTTATTTTATTTATTTTAAATCAAAATAGATAAATAATACATATATATGTTCAATTTAATTCATTGGAGTCATTTTATAATAAGTTTAGATATATAAAATTTTATTGAACTTTTTAATGTCTTTTACCCACCTTCTAGGAGCATTTGAAAATTTGCATAAAACTTAATTTTACCGCTTCTGTGAGTTGAATTTCAAAAATCTAAGAGACATGGTTAACATAAGTAAGTAAAATTTGGTTCAATAAGATGAAAATATTTTTTGGTGAATAGTAACTTTTGACTTTTATTTATCGCGGTTAAAAGTAAATAGGGTAATTAAGGGTAAAAATGATACTATATTTACCCTAACACATGTCCTAATTCTATTGGAAAAGTTTAATTCGACCATAAACAACCTTAGAAATAAAATATGATCCTCTTTGGTCCACTTAGATTAGATTAGGACATTTATTATTATTTTATTTAAAGAAGAGTTAAAAGTGTTAAATTCAAAGTTTAATAACTAAACCATTTTTAATATAGGGTTACACATAAGATAAATTCAACTATAAATATTAATTAGAAATCTAAAAATATTTAATACATAGTGATATTTTATTTATAATTTTTAGACATTAAATAATTTAATTTATTTATGACACAATGATGATGTAGTAATTACCTTATTAATGAAATATTAAAATAATTGATATTATAAATATCCAAATAAATGTAAATTGAGACTTATTATGAATTACACTAATTTTCTAGGTTAATATGACATGTTAGGGTTGATTAAATAAATTTTATTCAAAGTGATAATGTTTTTATGGATTTAAGAAAAACAAATACTAAATAGTGTCAAAATTTACATAATTGAGTTTTTAAAACAAATACTATATTATTAATCAATATAATATTACTAAAAATCTAAGGTTTGGAAAAAGGACTTAGATAAGGTTATATATATTAATAATTAATCACTTGGGGTTTTCTTGGCAGTTTATAGTAAGTTTATTAACCATATAATATAAAAATACAAAGAGACATGGTAAATGTCAAAATATTTAACTAAGAGTTAAATCTAAAAGATAAGGTTAATATGGTGACCTAAACTGGTATAAAACCAATTTTTTGAGATATTTTAGACCCATACTCACCTTATCCTTGAAATAAATCATTTTGGATCCATTATAAATTGAAAATTATTTTATTATAAAATAATATTTCAAGCTTTTCCTAAAGTGACTCTCACCTCTCTTATAAAAGGGTAATTCCCCTTCTCTTAATTTCACACCTCCAAAGCCATTTGTCTCAGAAAACCCCTGCCCAAAATATACTTCCATATTTCCTCACATAAACCTATAATCCTTATGTTGATGAGAAATCCAACTTAAGGATCCCTTTTGATCAACTCAAAAGGAAACACCCGAAGAAGAGGTAATAATTTCACCACCCTCTTTCAAGTTCTTTTCTTCTTCCACTTCCTCTTTATTTTTTGATTACATACCAAAATAATAAATTAATTACCTTATACATATTTTTATGCTATTATAAATATGTTACAACCATATTCGTTATTCTACCCATCCTATAAATGGCAAATTCACCATACGTGCGTACATACGGCTTACTGTCTCCACGCCGTGGTGTAGTTTGTTATTCAAACACTTCATTATTTTGGATGGGTATAATAATGAGTATAACTGATTTAAATAATAAATATAACATTTTAATGATTCTGTATAAATGATATACTATCCAATTACATACGATCTCACCATCAAAATAATGATATTGTCGCTCGTGCGTACGTACGGATTATCGTCTCCACGAACGCGATGAGATTCATTCCCCATAGTAATAATTAAAGAATAATTTTCATTTTATGATTAAAAATAATGTTTATGAACATAATATAATTCTTTATATGAATAAAATACATCCTATCCATAACAAACATGGCTTACGTAACCAAGCATGTAAAGGAAAATGAATCACTTAACACCCGAAACGATGAAACAACAGAAATATCATTAACAAAGCAATATTAGAGGATCATATATGATATAATATTTATGTATATAGTTCTTGTATAATTTAATAACACTTTTTCAACTATTATACAGGAGTTTAACATACCATCTACTAAGGAAAATTACAAGGTAAGGGGTTTTCATCTCACTTATTATTCCCATGAGATTCATGTTATATTGCCACTATTTCCTTTTGTGTAGTGTATGTACTACCCATGATTGTATTATTTCTGTAATATACTTTAATTTATGGGTATTTACATCTTCATTGTATGATACTTCTTTAATGTGGTGTATGTTTCATAAGTTACCAAATCGGTAAGGGAATTTCAAATTTCAATTTCCACTCATTGGGCTTTACGCATACTTATTTGATTATTTTACTCCAAGATTATGTGTGGAATCACTATTTACTATTTATGTATTAATATCCACTCCCCTTTCTATGGATATACCTTTGATACACATAATCACTCCATTGATAAATTCACATTCCATTGATATGAACTTTTTAAGGGTAATCTTAACTCAATTTCCATTCATTGAGTTAAACATCCACGTCATTGGTTTTGTTTTTACAAGAATATGTATGAATGTAACCTGATTTATTTAAAATTAATATCCAATTATATTGAGTGTATTTATATTTTTTACACATAATTATTTAATTTATTTATTCTTAATCTAAGGATATGGTCTTTATATGGTGTTTTGTCTCAATTTACATTCCTTTGAGACCTCTTTGTCATTATGAACCAATTCACTTTTATATGGTGTATATATTATCCGTTGAAATATTATATCATAAATACCTTTATTCTCATGATATTATAATTATTTGATTAATTTTATTCTTCAATTACTTTTATTCAAGTGTGTCTTATTTGGTTAGGAACTCTTTAACTAAAATATTGTTTTAAATGTTTTAAATATTTATTCTTCTAAATCTTTCTCATTAATGCCCATGTTTTAAAAATGGTTTTAAGTATTTATTTATATGGAAATTAATGTTTTGAAAAAAAAATTCCTTTAAAAATTTTCAATTTGGTATGGGACACTTTGATTCAAAAATATATTTTAAACGACTTCTTTGATAAATTGTGCAATATTTAAATGTTTTCAAGAAAAAGGGGATATTTATCTCAAATAGTTTTAATGACTATTTTCATCTATGTCAATATACTTCAGTTTATTTTATTCTTGATTGAGGTTGATTTATTATAATACAATCATCCATATTGTATTTAATGAGTTATGTTTGACTATGGATGTGCTATTTTTATGTCATTCATGGTTTGTGGTTAAAATATTGACATTTCGTATGCTGGTTTTAATTCGAATGTTTAGATTATGTTTCAACCTTTTCATATGAGGAATGCATTGGACTTAGTAAGTGATGGGTGGAGGTCGATATAGCTCCTCGATGCATTGGTAGGTCTCGTGAGACAAACTAGTGTCTTAACACAAGGCCTTGAAAAAATCTTATTTTTAGTCTTGGCACAAGGCCTTGAATATGTGGTTATGAAGTCTGGCATTATGCATTCCATCATTATAAAATTGGATATTGATATTACATGTGATTATTCGACTAGTAGAATATCCATGTGAATAAGTAAATGGAATTATTTGATTTATCTTTTCCATATTATGCTGAAGTTTAAGTTTAAAAGTCTTGTGTTCTAGTCTTATACATTGCCTTAAATGTTTATTCTTATTTATGACAGTTTCTAGTATATTATTATCCTTACTGAGCATCTGATCTCACCCATTTCTTATGTTTTATTTTTCCCAGGATGCAAAGAATTCTATTACGATTAACCTATAAAAATAGGCTAAGGGATATAAGAGTGTTAAAAGGGGACACAATGTTGTTTTTTTATTTCATAATGTAATGTAAAACTTATGTATGTCTCTAGTACTTCCAAGGCTACTAAACTGATCGGTCTTTCAGGACATGATTCCTTGTATCATGCCAATGTTATGTAATAATGCACTGATTTTGGGTAACAGGGGCCGGAGCGTTACATGATGCAATATATGATAGAAATTCCTAGAGGTTCTACCTAGGATCTAGATTCTGATCCTTTTTTATTGACTATTACGTTATTTTTATGCCCAGATATACTTCTTGGGATTTGGCTGTTGAGCCTACTTGAATAGTGGTATGCCTATAAATATTTCCTAATATCCATCTTATGATCCTTACAAGGTCAAAGTTTACCATTTTTGAAGTCCCATTTTTCACTAGGATTCCTCCCCTATTGAGGGTTATAGAGGTAAGTTGTTGAGGATGTATCATACCCCTCTTAAAATGCACTTGAGGATGATTATACTCTCTTAGAGAGATGATGAGGATGATCCCTAGAGTTGGGTGGATACACTATTACTGTACTTTACATACTTGTCTGGGAGTGGGTTGTTGATCCATTTAATGAATGGATGTTGAGAATGTACTTGGATCTAAACATCCTTCCTTATATGTCGCCTAAGGGCCACCCCCTTAAGAATTATCCAAGTCGCAATGTTGTGATTGCCTATGGAATTAGGCCTAGGACTCATACATTGGGCTATATTTACATAGAATGAGTGGTATGGAATTCATCTTAGAGTCATATTTACAAGATGTCTAGATTTTACCTGGAATCCTTCATTATAGTGATTGGAGGTGAGTACAGGTGATCTTAGGGTTAGGACATGTATTCCCATGTGGTGAAATAGCTTTCTCAGAGTCATTTTTGATGTTGTTCAATGTATCTTTAATTAGGATTATGGACCTAAGTATTAACTTGAATTATACACAGCTTAAGTGATACGACATACATATTAATGCCTCTTTCATGTGATGTTCAATCAACTAGGATCATGGACCCAAGGATCAACTACAGGTTTATTTTATTCTTTTACTTCTTATTGTGCCTCATCTGGGCTGAGCACATTGCATGAGCATGCCTTCATGATAGAATGCCTAGATATGACCCTTGTCTTCAAGTTTATCTTAAACAACTAGTTTTAATTATTATTATTATTTTTATCCAGATGATTATCTCACATATATATATACTACATTCTACTAGCTGTATATGGGACCACATTGGTGGTTCCCAATAAAGTTTTGTACTCACACCCTACTCGGGACACCATTTCACTGAGGTACCCAAGAAGATATTCACTTGGTTGCAGTCACAAATTAGGATGAGGCCCAGGGTTGATGGAGAAGGATGGGTCAGACATGTATGTGGAGATTAGGTATGTGGTTTGTCTTAGAGCATTCAGTAGAGACTTTTACTTTTAATTATATTTATTTTATTTACTTGTGTTTATATGATCATCCTAGTGGGTGATCAGTGTTTTAAGTGTGACATGGTTGGTCGGGCCTTTACTACATTTCTTTTATTGTTAAATCTTAGTTTAGATTTTATTTCTTCTTCACTCTTTTTATTACTATGGATGACATATGGTCATTTTTATTGTTTTTTACTCTAATATGAGGGCATAGTCTTTCCACTATCACACCATAGGCCCTTGTTACTATTCGACGGGCTCTAGTGTATAGGGAGGTGTGGTTGAGGCCTTATGGAGAACTAGCTTGGAGCACCGGTTTAATGACATCCAGGTTAGGACATTCCAAATTGGTATTAGAGCTGTTTGTTTTCCTATTATATTACTATTTTGTATATGGTAGATGGGATTATTAGGAATGTTTTAGAACTCATGATGGATTTCAAACTGGTGTATTTATAACACTTGTTCTAATAAGAAGTCATGGTTGTTGGGGTTTGGTATTTTTGTTTTTTATATGTGATGTTTTAGTTGTATATGATTTTCTGTTTGAGTGATACACATTCTATGTGGATTTTATGTTTTTTTTGAGATTTATATCTCTTGATCCATTGGTAAGAGTCTAGTGACTGATTTTGACTCTTGACCAACAAATTAAAGAGGTGTCTCATGCATTGTATTTGGCACGTAGGGTTCAAATGTTATAGGCCTAATAGTGTGTGATTTTACTGAATATTAAGGACAATTATTTAAAGTATCTGTAACAACAAAAATGTAATTTTTCCCATATAGTTTATTCATGGTATTTTAATCAATTGGTCTGACTTGTATATATATTTCCTTCTAATGGAAAGTCATGTGGATATACGGTGAGATGTTCAAAAACGATTCTAATGACTCATTACTCATGTATGGGATGTTCAAAGACCCTAGTAGGTCAATAGGTAACATGATGCATGAGTGTTGGTCCCATCATGGGGTTTTGTTTCCTTGGTTTTGATATTTAAAGTGCCAATAACAACCTATATGGTGTTTCCCAAATAGATTGGAATAACATTCTACTTAACCAATATGCATACTTATGATATTACATAGATCATTGAGATGATTTTGTGCACATAAAGTTAACCCTTATAAGTCAATGTTAGAAATTGATAACTTTGTTTGATGTGATCTAGTTGGGTCACTTTTTACAATGCCAATAGACACCTAAAATTTTAGTCAATTGTGACCTTGAAGGGGTATTACCATATATAGATTCGCGTTGAGTGTTAGTTCATCATTATTTCCTATAATTACATCATGAATCTCTAGGTAGTGGTATATTATGAGGATTATCAAAGAGGATTAGGGCCCTAGTAGGTCGATTCTTGGCAGGTGATGTCATTAGATTTTTTCATCAGTTATAGTTATCAATGAATTGAAATTAAATAGGTTAACAATTAAAACTTATAGGGTGTTTTCCTTTATAGCATGGAAATTGTAAAACCTGTATAATTGAAAATCAGGTTGATAGGGATGTTAGATTCCTTTCATTGAGATGGGTGGGTGGATTATTCCTTGTGACATGTGACCTTGGTGAGAGGTTTGACCTATCGGCTAGGTGGTAGGGCCTAGTGTCCCATATTGAGACTTGATTGGTAGGGCTAAGTGGGAGACCTATAGGACCTTAGTTGTGACTTGAACCCTTTTATTTTGATGTTTAGGTTGATCTAGGGTAACTTGCAAGAGGTTTTTTCATGATTTTATGGACTCCTTTGAGTTGGTGAGCTTAGTAGTACACTCTTGTTGATACTGATGCACAGGAGGTGCTCAAGTTTTGTGATATAGATATGATGATGCCTTCTGTTTCTAAGGAATCATATTGGGTGCTTATTTTTCAGGATTGAGTTAGATGGGTAGGAATGTTTGGGTGACTAACCATGTTGACTAATGGATGCTTTTTAGCAACTTGTTAGAGCATAAGGAGACACTTGTTGTTAGATGAAGTCATGTAACGAGAGGTTGTGGAATAAATCATGGCATGGGAGAGGTGCTCGATTTTGAAGAGGAGTTCTAAGGAAACTTCTAGATTAATGATACTAACATGTTGTGTATCATGATCAGCTTATCTTTTTGATTAATGTAATGTGGGAGAATGAATCGAGTGATAATTTTACGTGTCAGTTACATGTGGTACCATTTAAATTGTTAATTACTGAGTGGTTGTCTGTAAAATAAAGACTAATGTTTTAAATAAATGTTGTGGGCATGGTTTTCTGCGACTTGTGATAAAATTAGGAATGTCCCTCCTTAGTAGAGGATACATCAAGAATAAATCAGGTGTCATGAGGTTATTGACATGTGGCTTGACTTGGACGCGTATTTTTGGTTGACATGGTGTCATGAGTTGGTTAAAGGAAAGTGTATAGCCATTTTTGATGTGATCATAGGTCAATGAGAGAAATACATGCTTATAAATTGAATATTAGAATACTTATAATTTACAGATGATCATTCCCCATATATTGACATCATTATGAGTACACTGAGTGAATGTTGGTTATACATTGAGCTTTTTATTTTTAAATATCTTGTCTAGTTTTATAAAAGGAATCATTGGGAGTTTCACTTGAGGAGTGGTATAAGGTAATTCATATGGTGGTGAGTACACCATTGTCCATTGGAGGGTTTAACCTTATGGTGAGTTGGAATTCAACATTTTTTGTGGAAACCATTCTTTGGAAGTGGGAATATGCGTTGTTTTATATTGGTTCTTAGAGTGAGAAATTTTATATCCTTGCTAGTGGTTATATCCAAAAAGGGGTGGGGTTTTATTTACATTGATCAAGAGTTAATTTCCATGGTGTGACAAGGATACTCCTAAGGTGGGGAGTGGGATGTCGTGTGAGGTTGAGATGGGTATTTGGATGGCTTTTTGGATTTTGGATCCCATGGATAAATGGAATCTGGAATCAGTGATGTGTTGGCTACTAAAGCCATGAATTTTCAATAATAGTCATCCATAGGTGGTTCAGTGTGATTTCTCTCAAATAGTTGAATCTATTTGGTGAGAAACTATATTTGACACATAGTTGGGATGAGATGGGTGTAGACTAAAGGTCTATCATGGCTTTCTAAGTAAATGTCAGTGTAACCAGATTGAGATTTTTTGAATAGAATTCAACCACTTAAGTAAAATTGAGGGTTGTGAGTAGTGACCTCATGTGTAATCAGTTATAGTGAGTGATAATCATGTTGAGAGAATCATTAGGACTCTTGGGGCATGTTCCTTCTAGAAATTCTGACGGTGGTGGTACCATGGCTTGGAATTGGCTGTTGAAAAGCAAGAACCTATAGTGGGGTGTGTCATAGGTTATTTGATGACTAAGGTAATGATGATATCATAGTTCATCTTATATTGTCTCAAGTAAGTGTTATCTTGGTGTTTCAATAATTCTTACAATCATTGTCTCGAGTCTTTGGTGAGATGAGCATCGATGTTAAATAGGTGTTTTAAAGTGTGTCGGGTGTTCAGAAACGCAACTTGGTCATTTAAATGGAATTAATGAACAAATTAGGTTAGGTTGTTCATTTTTATACTCACTAAGACTTCTTAGGGAAGATGAGTGTTGAGGTATAAAAGTTGTAACATCCCCTATTTTTCAAAGTTATAAATTTCATAAAGAAATAGATTTTTTAGGTTCTGGACTATCCAAATATTGATCAGAGGTTCAGAATAGAATTTTGAAGGTTGGAATGCCTCAAAGTGATGTTTTAGATGTGAAATGAGGCTCATAAGGTAGCTTGAATTTTTTAGAATCATTCCAGGAGTCCAAGGCCTAAATTTTGAGTTTTGGAAAGGTGAAGCCTAGGGAACATAGTTTGTACTAACTGTGTAGCCTAACTGTGTGACCTAGTTTGTACTGGAACACGGATTATTTAAACCATAAAAGGAGTCCAAAGAACTATGAGAAATGGTGAGTAGGTGTAAGGGGGAATTTCATGTTTGGAACATGATTTTTTTAATCATGCACTACAATCGTGCAAAATGGAGTGTGCCTTAGATAGTAGAGGTATACGATTTCACCAACCATGTGTCCAAACCAAGCGGCTCACTTAAAAATAAAAAATTACCATTTTCCCCTATAGGATTTAATAGGATAAACCCATATTTCCTTCCCCTTTCTACCTTTCATGACCCAGGTAGTTCCCTCCTCCCCTTACTCTCTTCAAACCCCACTAAGGGGGTGGTTTTAATGGCCATTCATATCATTTTAAGGTATAATTTCTCCTCTAGTGAGCTTCCTAGGTCTCCTCCTTTCTCCATTATTGATTTCTAGTTTATTTAATTAGGGTTTTTTATTCCAAATTCTACAATATAATGGTAGAATCAGATACCAGTGATAGGGATTTTACTCTACCTAAGAAGAGGATAACCCAATAGGTCGTTATCACTTCTTCGCATGTCGTTTTGTTGAGGTATGTCACCATAGTGGATTTATAAATATTTAAATCTTAGTTTAATTGGTTGGGGTGTTGTCTTTTTTTCTTGGTATTATTCTTAATTCAATGTTTATAATGAGTTTTTGGTTATTGTAAAGTGTTTGGTTACCATTCTAGTGTGATGGGATCGGCTGGTAAGATTTTGGGCGTTATGACTATTTTAAACAAAATGGTTCTTTAAATTAAATTATTATGTTTTAATTAATTAATTATAATTTTGTTATAATTAATTGGTTATGGTGGTTTTGTTGTGAGGTAGGACCCAACACAACCCGGTTGAGCTTGGACAAGGCCCGGCAGCTGCTTTCAGTCTTTATAAAATAAGTGGAAATCTTCCTAAAGGTAAGTGGTATGTCATACCTTCCCTATGGTAATTATGTGTGTTTATAGTAGTATGTGCATGGTTGGGCTTGACCCTATGGTAGATTACCTTATTTAGATGTATTAAAATAGACTATTTAATTATTTTTATTGGTTAAAATTAAATCGATGAACATCAAGGGTCACTAAAAACCCTTGTGCGCTAGTGTCATACTTCGGTTTGATACTATCACTAAGACCGAGGATCCCCTATGGGATGCCTCTACTTATGATTTGACCTAGAGGATCCCATGTAGTATGTCTCTACTTGATTACTTCATATGAGGATCCCAAGAGGGATGTCCTTACTTATGTGTTGAATTAGAGGATCCCAAGAGGGATGCCTCCATTTACATGTAAACCCTAAGGATCCCGAGTAAGATGCCTCTATGGCATTTTGAATTAGGCACTAATGAAAAAATAAGATTTAAAATTTGTTTTTTTTAAGTTTAACGTTAGTTTTTAACCAACATTTATAAAGGTGATGTTAAAAATAAGGTTTTTATCATCGTTTTTTGGAAAACCAACACCGAAAATGTGAATCCACTTAATTTTTTGCTTCGGTTTCTTTAAGAAACCAATACTAAAAATGATAATCGATTTTATTTTCATTTTCTTCTTTTGTGAAAATCTACATCGAAAACCTTTATCATTTTTTTTAATGTTTCAGCATCAGTTTTGATAAAAACTGGTACCAAAAGTTAAAAAATAGAAAATTTTGAATATTACACCCCCAAAAAATCAAAAACCCTATAATAGAAAAAAAAATAGTATACAAACATCAAATAGTATATATCATTGACTAAAAATATATAAAAAACATAATTTAAATGATTTAATCAAAAAATTATCTATTCATTTGTATTATAAAGTAGAATTAAAAAACACATACCTGAAATTTACAACATAATCATTTTCAATTGATGTTGAAGCATTATTTTAAAATCATTATGTTCAAACACATATTATAAAAAAATAATTAGTTTATGAACACTTGTTATTAGGAAAATGTAATACTAATCATAAACATTAGAATATACATACCTTAAATCGTAATCATACTTAAAAATAGTTCGCAAACAAAGATCAAATATGGATAAGTTTATATTTCATATAAGACTTGACCTCATGGAATGTCTACAATAACATTGAATGATATAAGATTAAAAAATAGAATACTATGACAGAAAATATAAAATAATTAATATAACTAACCTTATCAAATTCAATAGTTACCCCAGTTGTGATTATCCCGTATATGAATCATAGAACATAATTACCACATTTAGTATATCCTTTTTAGTGATTACACTGTAGTTATAAAACATTAACTTGATAATAAAAACCAATATATATATATATATCAAAAATCAAAATAATATCTAATATATATAATAATTACCATTACTTTCACATATTGAATTTCATTTGGGTTATTTATCGACAAGTGATCTTTGTTAAATTTTTTCCATGACCTGCATTTTCATATATATCATCTAATAATACATTTATATACATTAAGAATTAAATATAATGAACATATAAAAAATAAGAAAACTTACCTATCTAACATGGTGATAAATTTTTTATGAACATTACCTAATAAATAGAAAACCCAATATAATGTGCATTCACTTGGGTAGAATACGCCTAACATCCAATTCCCCCTAAAATAAAAAAAGTTCATAATTAATGACATTATAATGAACATTGGTTAATAATTATGTTTGTGATCTTACCCATCAATAAATGTAAAAAACCAATATCCAATATCCATATTTTATAATCTCTCACATATATATGTAACTCTATCAGCAGTCTTCAAATATTGCATAGTTATTAAAATGAATTATAGATTTATAAAACCATAAATGCCTATGGACTCATTTTGAATAAGAAGAATCTATAGATACTTAATTTAAAAAGTAATATACTTTGTAAATTTAAATCATCTTTAATTAAAAAATAAAAACTGAAATTTTAATTTACTTACATGGAAAACAACTTCAACATAAACACACAGAGATCTTTAAAATCAATTAAATCCATGATATCCTTTTTAAATATTCTCAATGGATAGTCTCTTCCATGTATATTGGATGTCGTCTGAAACTCATAGATATTTTCCAAGGAAGAAGAATCCTAATATAATCTTTTTATCCCATCTGAAATATCAGAAGTATCTATAGTTGTTTGTTCCTAAACCTTTTGTTTCCATTGTGCCGTTTCTTTTGATTTTAGATACTCCTATATAAGTTAAATATCTGAAAATTTATAAATAATTTTTAATCAGATTTAATTAATATTTAAAAACACATACCTCGTATGAAAGATAATGAAAAGGCCATATGGTCAAAGTAAAAAATGACTCATACAATCCCCAACTCTGGTAACCTCCTCAGTAGGAAATGGTAGTATGGTAGTAGGATCAATAATATCATATAATAATACTCTAAACTGAACAATCTGTATAGGCTGGTGATGTACAGAATTCCCCAAAATATGCATGACTCTGAACGCTACAATATATACATGATGATCTCTAGCATAAAACTCATAGTATAAGGTTGGGTTTCAGCGAGGAGGTGGAGGATCTGTGTAGGCGGGTTGGGTAGGATGGTTCGTCTAGGAGGGTTGTATAGGCTGTGCAGCTGGCTGAAAAGACTGGGAAGGCTGTGTAGACTATGACTGTCTCATCAATTTTTCTAACATAGCCTTCATAGTTGATTGAATTTGATCACCCATGGATTTTTTCATATCTTTCAGCTTATCTTTTAAGGATTCAATTTATGGGTCTCTTGATTGCTTACTTTAATGAACAAAAACTTTCAAAATACTAACACCTTCCCCATATCCTCTTATGTGCCCGGGGTGTTCTAGATTTCCTAAAGTAGAGGATAGGATCTTCATCCTACCCTTAGGGATAAAAGTGAACTATGATGATTTCTCCTAAAGTTCATCCTGAAATGAAAAATTAAAATGGTATGTTAGTGTTGTTAATTTATAAAATAGAAAAATTCATTAAAAATAAAAAAATACTTAAAAATCTTTCAAATACTTAATTATCTTTCTCTGTAAGATACTTTTCATTTTTTCTTCTTCTTTCTCTTTTCCATTTTTCATGATGGGTGGGGAAGATAGAGGACCAAACTTGACCTCATCAGAAACACTAATAGATTGATATATTAATGCTTCAAACTTTTCCTCAATCATTTTTTTCTCCAATAAATGATACCCTACACATGATAAAGTATGAGGGTATACATTTTCCAACTGTATGTCTTGATGGGATTTCTTGGAGGCCTGTTATATAAAAAGTAAGCTAATAAGTAATTAGGTACATATATAATAAATTTCACAATATAATATAATTATTATACCATAAAGGCTCCATCATGTCGGTTGGAAACAAATTTATTCCATGTCTCTACATCTAAAAACTTATACTTAAGGCATGGGTTTTCATTTTATCTCTTTCCAAAAACATAATTTTTTGTCAAATTTGTTTTTAAATCTCTCCATTGAACTGCCTCTAAGGAAATACATCTTTTCTTAATTGATTGTATTTCTTCAAAATTAAATGTCATCTGTAATTTAATAAAATAAATATTATTCATTTAAAATATATCATATTTGAAAAATGTGATAAAATAAATCAATTGAGATATTTTACCGTTATGGCCTCCCAAATATGATCTATCTCTATCTTGTTGATTGTCTTATAATCAGGATATAAAATTCTAATCCTAAAATGGCTCTACATGGAGATATCGCTGATAAACTACATTGCATTTGGATCAGTTGCATTATTATTATCATCAAAAGTAATATGTAATTACTCATATTCATAAGAAAGTGATGGTTTTGGTAAATGTGTAATTATACATTTACCAACTCAAGAACTCAATTTCTTAACAGTAAAAGCAGAAGACTCCACCGTTGAAGTCTCATCAGTAGTCCGGTAATTATTTTTTGTAAATTAAAAGTTTGTTTAAAATAAATAATTATATTACTAGATATTTAATAATATGAAAATAGAAAAATACCTATGTACATGTTCTTCTAACTCTTTATTTGTATCCATCATTGAAATAGGTAAATATAATGAAATTCTTGTGTAGATGCATATTATTAGACAAGTAAATAATTAGAAAATAATAAAATATAAATATTTAAGTAAAAAAAGTGGCACATGTGTGTAAGTTTAAAAAAATGATGTTAAGATTTTTAACCAAAAAAATATACAAGGTAAACTATTAAATATAAACATTACTTCTAAGATTATAGAAACATTTATAAATTTAAATATCAAAGTTCAAAAAATTATTCTCATATATGTAACTTTAACCAAAATATAATAATGTACATTAGGTATTTCATTGAAAAAATGTTTAACCATAACCATAGAATATCAAAATTTAACACAAAAAATCATATAAATAATCAAATATTTATAATTAAATATCCAATAGTTATTAAATAATACAGTTTTTACACATGTAGATTTCAAAAAATAAATATAATGTAAATAATTACAAGATTAATTAGGAGAGTAATTTAGTGTTTTCCCATATCCTTTTAGCATGATTATTTCTTACTCCATTCACTATGTATGCATTATAGTCATTATTATCTAGAAATCATGTAATAAACAAAAAAGCCTCATATAAACCAATAACATCATCATCATCCTCATTAACCAAATGGATTATTTTCCCTTGAAAAACGATGGACCACTTATCATTAGAGGGGTCAGTGACCTAAAATATTTTCTTTCCAAGTGTAGTCATGATAAATGGTTCCTCATTGTAAGTAAATATTTTTAAATCAACCAGTTTAAACCCACTTTCATCATGTTTCATGCCACTATTACTTTCAACCTAATTACACTTAAACATGGTGACTCAAAATTTAATATAATAAATTTCCCATATGTCTTCAAAAACTCTAAAATATTGCATTGATGAAAAAATTGGGTTTTTATCTTTTACACTTGAAAAATCCGGTACTTCAATGATGACCATTACACCACTATTTTGAATGATACTCTTGTTATCTAGATTTTTTGTGTAAAATTTGTACCCATTAATATCAAAACTAGACCATGTGATAATATTAAGAGATGGCCCCCCTGCCAACCATTTCAATTTTTCTCATGCAAATATATCTATAATGACATTCTATTTAAACCATGAAAAAAATTTCTTTTTATGTTAAATCATTAGCCACTTTTCATTTCTTTTGGGATATCTTAACTTTAATTCAGAAATATGTGATGATATATATGATTGAACCTCATTTGTGTTTTAAAAAATGAATAAATGTGCCTAAATCACTTCATCACATGGAATGAACTTTACCTTTAAGTCTCAAATCCCTCTACCTTCACTATCAAATTTCATATGTTGAGATATAAGGAGACCAATATGCTTCACTTGATACAAATAATCAGTATAGAACTCAATCACCTCTTCTGATACATATTTTTTGAACAATAGAGGTCTCTAGTAAATAAGTATCTTTAACATATCCCTTCAAAATTTTCATATATATTTCAAAAGGATACATCCATTATAAATAAACAGGCCCACATATTCTTATCTCACGCACTACATGAATCATCAGATGAACCATTATATCAGAAAACGTAGGTGGGAAATATATTTCTAGTTGAAAAATAATAATACAAGCTTCATTATCCAACACATATAACAAATTTGTATCAAAAACTTTGCTACAAATGGATTTGAAAAAATTACATAACCTGATGATAGTCTTTATGACAATTGTCAGCAATATACTATATAGTGCGATTAGTAGAAGTTATTGCATCAATACATGAAAATCATGAGATTTAATACCTATTAATTTACAATCCTTTAATGACACCAAATTATTCAAATTTAAAGAATATCCAATGGGAACTTTAATACCATGAATACACCAACAAAAATTCATCTTCTCAATCTTTCTTAAGTTGTGACAAGTCGAAGGTAAATATGTTTTGTTTCCTTTCATAGTGGGAGCTAACTCTAAATGTATTCCCATTGATATCAAGTCTAATATAGTATGAAATTAATATTTTGTCTTTCATTTTATGTCTAACAAAGTTCTAATAAAACTTTCAAAT
Source organism: Viscum album (assembly GCA_963277665.1). Taxonomy (NCBI): domain Eukaryota; kingdom Viridiplantae; phylum Streptophyta; class Magnoliopsida; order Santalales; family Viscaceae; genus Viscum; species Viscum album. Next base: position 1,375,846,381 of record OY728147.1, on the reverse strand, counting down.
ATGTTTTTCTCAACATACATAACATCAATTTTATGTTTTATCTCTAGAAATATTCAATAAGTTAGTTCTAAATGATAGACCATTTCTTCCAGATATTATTTTGAAGAGAAGGACTTCTTTTCTTTCCAAATGTCCAATCAATATTTTTCACTATATTATAATATTATTAAACTAAAAATGTTCATGGGGGAAGATTGAATTCATGTAAACCATTAAATTCTTTTTTCATTCTACCATAAGGATGATTAATTCACAGAAAAAATTGATGTCCCTTGTACACTATCTTTCTTCCATTCTACAATTGATAATATGAAGTATCTTCTTCACAAATTGGACATTCTTTATATTCCTTAACACCGTATCTAGATAATTTTCCATATATAGGAAATTCATTTATAGTGAACAATATCATATCATGAAGAATAAAATACTCTATTTTATATGCATTGAAAACTTTGACACTTGTCTCCCATATCAATTTAAAATCATCAATAAATGGTGAAAGACACACGTCAATATCATTTCCTAGATATTTTGGTCTAGAAATCATTAAGCTCATCATAACATATTTTTTCTTCATACATATATGTGGGGACTAGTTTCAAACTACCAAAAAAATAGGTCATGAACTATGTTGGTACTTAGGATTCGATATGGATTCATTCTATCATCACATAATCCCATTCTGAGATTTTTAACTACACTTCCAAAATCACAAAAGTTTTTATCAAATATATTCCACTATGGTGAATCAGTAGTTTTACGTAAGTTACCATCAAATATGCACTCGTTTTAATTATATATTAACCTTTTTCATTTATTGAATTTGTAAATAGACACTTAAAATGAGAAATTATTATAAGGTACCAAATTACTTTAGCAGGATCTTTGATTCTGGAACCTGAGAATGAATCATAGTTGAATTATTAGAATTATATAAAGGAATTATTGGATGAAATTATTATAAAGTATAAAAAATTGATTTTTCATGTGGTTAGATTCTAGTACCAGATAATGAATCTGAGTTGACTTTTTCATCCATCTTATATAATGATGTCCCACATATAGGATAGTTTGATAAATATTCATATTCTTTCTTATAAAACACATAATAATTGGGGTAATCATGTATATTTTTATACCCCAATCCCACTGGGAATAATATTTTCTTCATCTCATAATTAGAATCCAGAAGCTCATTTCCTTTTGGAAGTAGCTCTTTTAAAAGTTCAAGTAAGTTATAGAAACTTTTATCACTCCACACATTTCTTTATTTCAAGTTAACTAATCTCAAAACTGATGATAACATTGTATATTTACTACAACTTCAGAATAATGGTTTCTCAAAATCTTCATACAATCATTCAATTGTTGTTGTTTTTATGGTTTCAACACTTAAATCGTGAATTATCCTTTAATATGATCCTCTTCCTCATTATGAATATTGCCATAAAAATTAGATGTTGAATTTTCAGTTCTTTCACCATGTCAGATCCAACATGTATAATTAAGTATAAAATCATAGAAAATGATATGATCCTTGATTTCTCTAGAGTTTAACTTTCTCATATTCAAATACTTCACACATAGACAGAAAATCAAATCTATGTTTTGAAGACTACGTTTAGAAAATTCTAAGAAATCATCAACTCCTTTTTCATATTCACTAGTGGTTCTTCGTAAATTTATTTAATTACAATCCATTAAATACTTGATATCATAATATAATCAGTGAATATATTAAAACATATAAACATTTAAATATATATATATATAAAGAGATAAATTGTAAACATAAACACATTTAATAAAAATTATTGGTAATCGGATAGGAAACATCAACGATTATTAGGAATAAAATAAAAACTGATCTACTAAAGGTATTTATTTTGCATCATGTGTGTCATGTTGATCCAATGGAAATCACATGTAATAACACCAAGAGAAATTCCCAGTAGAAAATAATGATTTTGTAAACTAATATTTTTTTTTGTTTTAATTTATTTCCTTTTATTTCTTTATATATATGTGATATTCCTAGTATAAAATCATGATTTTTTCACTAAATGTATGTTTTCCACACCTCATATTATAATATTAGGATGTTCATTTAATTTCATACCCTAATTTTTGTGGTTTTTATGATAAATCATTACTTATTTTACTAATTAAAATTCTAATATATGGGGTATAGTTACCCCATGGTAACTCCTTAGACCCCCACTGCTATTGAAAACCTCTTTTTGGTAAAGACAATATTAATCATTATTTACATAAAAATACATTATTTTTGAAAAAATCCCAAAAAGTTATACTATGATAATATTGAAATTATAAATCAATAATTGAAGTTCATTTTACCAAATTAAATTTATACAATTATATTTTTTAAATGAAGTATTATATATAATAAAAAACATTTTTTATTGAAATATGACCATTTGAACATTTATTGTTTAGTAATATTATTTTAATAGAATATGAAAATTAATTAATTATAATATATTATTTTATATGTGGAAATATCATCTATTTTTTCAATCATTTAAAAGTAGTAAATTTAATTTATTATGGTGAATTACACAAAATTTTAAAATATTTTATTTGAAAAAAAATCGTATTTTAATATAAATTATATATCTTATGAATTTAAAAATAGTAAATTTTTTATTTTCATATTATATACATGTGGTTTATTGATATTATAATTTAATTATTTTCAATCATCTAACATGTATTGGTTCATTTTACATAGTTGTTACATTAGTTTGGTGTCACATGTGTCAAAAGGTATTGAAGATTGTATTAATTTAACGGGTGAAAAATATGGAGTCATTACATGTGATGTACATTATATTGATTAACAATGAAACCATATATCATTCTTAATTGCATAATATCATTAAAACCATTTGATAATCTCATCAAATAAAAAATTATCAAAATAAACAAACTTTAATAACAACATTTATAAATAACAATCAACTGTATAAAAATAATTGAAATAATAACTCAAAAATATAACTAATTGATAAATAATTTAAGTAAATATTTAAAAAAAACTTCCAAAATTTGAAGTTAGATAAGGAAAATGGATCCTTAATCTAAACATGTTCCCTCGAATTCGTTGGAAAAAATAAATACTACAAGATCTAATAAAAATGTTTGTTGAAATGAACAATAAACAATAACAGAGAAATAAAATCAAACCACGGTTGATGGTCAGGAAGAAAATAGTTTTCAAATAGAAATACTTTTGTGGGTGATGAAACAATGATAGAGGATAAAGAATCGAGACCGTAGATCGTGAAATTATGATAAAAACCGAAGAAAATCAACAACAACAGCCATTAAGGATCAGCAGGTCACCATCGAGGTCATCATGAGTCAAGAAAAAAGTTTCATATATCTAAAAAATGAGGGTTTTGTGATCTAGGGTTTCTATTAAAAAAAATTGGTGTTGGTTTTTATAGAAAACGATTCAAAAAACTAATTATCTGCATTCATTTTTGGGAAAATCGATGCCAATAATTTTTTTTTTAATTTATGGTGTCAGTTTTTGTAAAAAACAGATGCCATAAAGCCTTTTCATGGCCATTTTTTGTGTCAATTTTTTTTAAAAATGACACCAAAAAGTCAATATAAAAATTTGTGGCATCGTTTTATGTTAAAATTGTTGCCAAAAAGTGCCTGAAGATACATTTTTTCATCAGTTTATAAAAAATCGACATCATAGCTTCGACGTTGAAGCCACTATTTCTACTAGTGAGGGGGGCCAGTGGGTGCCCTAGTGGTTGACCGACCCTAACTGTCACGACCCGTCCTCTGGCCCATGCCGTGACTACCCCAAGCCCGCCTTCCATAGGCCAGGGGCTGGCGACTAGCACCAAAGGCATAAATCCCGATAACTGGGAAGGCATTGCCTTTATAAAAGTAAACAAAATACCACAGAGTACAAGCGAAAGTAAAACACTAAGTACAAAAGAAAGTGTTGAAAAGTAAATGGGCCAGAATACAAACCCAACTGAAAGTACAACTACAACTGAATGAAAGTACAACAAAAAAGACAACAGCTGGAAGAAAGGAAGCAGCTCCTAGGTCATCCTCCTTGGATCCTACCTGAAGGGTAGGTACAGATAGCGTAGCTCCCGGATCGTCCACCACGGATCCTACCTGAAGGGTATGTACAGATAGCGCAGCTCCTAGATCGTCCACCACGGATCCTACCTGAAGGGTAGGTATAGATAGCCTCCACAACGCTCTTGCCCTTCAACCTCCTCCGAGTGTCGTCTCGTTGTGAAGTCCACCTCCGGATACTGACTCGTCGTGAGGTCCACCTCCGGGTATCGTCCAGTCTTCGAACACTCGGCCTCCGTCAGCACTGCCCGTCGTCTGCAACCAACACAACGAGGTGCGGGCATAACCCATGCAGGGGTGAGTATAACGATACTCAGTAGGGACCCCGAGACCCTCAAGGTCTCACTAAATCCAACAAGGATAACCACAAAGAAGATCTCAACAGATAACCTCTACTTAGGTATATGCCCATACATATACCTAAGTTATCAAGTAACCCATCTCAATCATGAGGAAACACAAAGATTATGAAATCAACAGATAACCACTACCCAGTTATATGCCCATACATATACCTAAGTTATCAAGTGACCCATCTCAATCAAGAGGTAAACACAAAGATTATGAAATCAGCTCAAACCAGGATTTTCATTATCGAAACCGTAATTGCTGAAGAGCCCCATCTCTGGAGTGTACAGTGGTCCTGTCACGACTCCGAGGTACTGCTCACTAACCTAAGACTGCTGAGGTACTCCTCCTGTAGAGTACCGCGGGTCAGCCACCCAAACACAGTAGTGCTTCCCGCCGGGGTATGCCACCCAAACACAGTAGTGCACACCCCCTAATAGCCTGCAGAGGTACTCTCTGGACGAGTACCATGGGTCTGCACTGTCACACAGGTAGTGCTCCGTCTGCCATGGGTCTGCACCCAAACAAAGTAGTGCTCCGTCCACTGGGCTAGTCGACTCACTCTAAGTCGAGTCGGTCAAGCAGTCATCAGGTCTCAGTCGGCTACACGGTCTCCATACTCCGTACGCTCGTCTCTGGGAGGGTCCGCTCCACGAGCTACAGGTCGATACTCCAAGTATATCAAAGTCCCACGAAGAAGTAGCTCAAAGGACCGCCTCATCATATTGGTCTCAACGCAACAGACGGCGCGTCAATCGGACACCCGGTATGTGAGTTATTAGCCTTTTCATCCCAGGGGCCCGGTTGGTTTCAGGTGCGAACCAACCCGGTTGTATCTCAACTGAACCCCAAACTCTCATACGGTATGCTCATAGGGACCGTTTTTCAATGTGGTCACCAACACCGCTGACGGTTCGTCAAACGGACGTCCGGTCTGAAAGTTATCAGCTTTTCCGTTTCAGGGGCCCGGTTGGATTTCGGGTACAATCCCACCCGGCCACTATCCAACTGCATCCAAATCTCGAGCATAGTATGCCAAAAGTTCCATCTCAATAAGAGGAATCCAACAAAGTCGACGGCACGTCAATCGGACATCCGGAGCTCGAGATATAAGCGTTTCTGCTCCGAGGGCCCGGTTGGTTTCATATCCGAACCAACCCGGCCGAACCCAAAGTTCTCCTAAACCTTGATTGTAATATACCAAAACGACTGCCTCGATCCAAGGATAGCATCGCAACTGACGGTGCGTCGATCGGAAGTCTGTAGCCCATTTATGGGTGTTCGAACTGAAATAATCCGAAATGGGGGGTCTGGGCCCGGCCCGGCCCGGCCCACCCCCCCTGGGTCGGCCCGAACCGGGTCAACCCAACCTGAGTCCGGGTCCGGCCCATCAGGGCGCGGCCCGGCCCGGCTGGCGCGGCCCGGCCGGCGCGGCCCGGCCGGCGCGGCCCGGCTGCATGGCCAGCCGCGGCTCGGCCAGCGTGGCCGAGCGGAAGCCGCGGAGGGGAGGGGGGGTGGCGCGGCCCCCTCACCGTTGATTGAAGCCGGCGGTGGTTTGCGCCACCGCCGTTCCTCCAGGATCCCGCGCGGCCGCGGGATCCCTCGTGCCGCACCGCCGCCGCGGTTTGCTTCCTCCGGCGGCGTGCTAGAGCGTCGCCGCCTCCTGGCGGCCGGACGGCTCCAGCCGCCGCCCCCAGTCGCTGGCGGCACCGCGTCGGCGACCCGCACCTCCAGGGTTTCCGCGGGCCACCGAAGTTGCTCTGGTGGTCTGTTCTCAAAACCGTCTATGCCGGCGTTCATCTCAGGTCTCAAACTTTACTGCGGAAGCTTCAAAATTACCTTACGGACCCGTTTGTCGTCGCCCGTCAATCCGCACTTCGACAACAAACTGCAGAGTCTTCAAATTACCCCCGCGGCCCCGACTCCGGTCGTGGTTTCGTTCAGCCTCAATGGCGTGGAACGACGGCGCCGAGCTTCTTCGTCACGTTCTTTCTCATTTCCGAGCGGTGCAACGGCACCGTGCTGCCTTGCTCGTGCCGCAAACAATCCAAACAACAAAGGGGGAGGAGAGTCGTCCATGTTCGTGCAGTCCAACCTCCTCCTGTTAAGTTGATAACAAGCGGCCCCAAAGACGAAGAACGACAATGATTTTTCACGAACAAAAGTAATCAACCCCAACAGTTTTTTTTCTGCAATCAAGAATTCCCAACCCACAACATATTCTTCGTGGATCAACTTAATGTTTAGTTGATCCGCGTTCTTTGATTTAGAAGGAAGTAACATGGGATTCATTAACATTTCACAAATTAATTCCCTACCTCGAGCGTAGTTGAACGGAGGCTCGTCATGGAATTGCACGTCGCGGAAGAAGGCGTCGCGGAAGGGGGGATCGACGCGTTGCGTAGAAGCATCGCGGAAGAAGCGTCGTGGAATTCGATCTCCGATGGTTTGGCATTCTTCGTCGGAGGTCGGCGCGTTCTTCGCGTTCTTCGCGTTCTTCGTCAAAGAAGAAGGATTTTCTCCCAATCCTCTCCACGCAACAAGTTCCAACAGAAATAAAATAAGAGTTTTCTTATTTTATTAACGCACAATCCAACGTTTGAATTTTAAAAGAAACAAAACGAATAATTAATTGAGGAGTTTAAAACCGCCCAATTAATTGGGGCGTTTAATATCCAGTTTAAACGTAATAGTTGACTTCATTTAAAAGGGGGGGTGCGGGTGCGTTACTTTGAAAAAAAGAAACGGTGGGGCTCGTGTGGGCCCCACCTCAAAAATATCTTACCAAGAGGGTAGGATATTATGGGTCCCACATCATCCACTTAACTTAAGTTAAGAAAAATAAAATAAAAGATCGGTTGCACCACTTTTATTTTATTCCTTAACTTTACCCCAAAAAATAAAAACCACACCCGAGCAAACGCAACTCTGAAAAAGGTGTTTCTAAGCAATTATCGGCACTGCGAGTTCATCGGTGCCCTCGGATTTCAATTCCGAGCACCGGTTCAAAAGTTACAAAAACCCGCTCATTCGTTCACTGAACGTACCCGAGCTAAACTTCGGAAAATGATTCCGGGCACACCGGGCCTCGGAATCAGGTGCCGTCAGAAATTGCATTCTTGTATAACTCCAAAGAAAATTAAGAAAAAAAATTCCTTGAAATTTCCAGGTCTTTACATTACTCCCACCTCAGGGCTTTACATCCTCATAAAGCTTTAACACAAACTAGGGTCACAAAATCGGTACTGAGCATGCATCTGAGCTTTCCGCTCCCATGTGCTCACCTGGAGGTTCCTGTACTGCCAGTGAAAGCGCACCTGAGAAATCGACCGTCCTCGTAGGATCCGCTCCTGTCGATACTCGATCCCCACTGGAACCTCTGTGAAAGTCACCCCATCGCCATCATCCAGCTCCTCATGGTCGATGATATGCGAAGGGTTGAGCTCGTATCTCCTCAGTTGAGATACATGGAAGTCGTCGTGCACCTGGTGCAACTGAGGTGGATGGGTCAAGCGGTAAACCACCACGCCTACCCAGCTGAGGACCTAAGAAGGTCCGCTGAACCTCGGAGATAACTTGCCGCCTCGGCCACATCTTCGTAAACCTCGTTGAGGTGAGACCCGTATAAGGACGTGATCGTCATCCTCAAACTCTAGAGGTCTCCAATTCCTGTTAAAACTGAAACTCAAAACGACTGCTGCCATGAGGGTAAGTTTGACCGACTCAAGAGTGATCGGTCACACCCTCCTGTGCATGAGTTTATCATGTGCTACCTGGGGTTTCCTTTTCGCCGACAAAGGAAAACCCATCCCGACGTCGTAGTTAAACCACAAACTTTTTTCCTAATACCGTCAATTTGTGTATGACCTGTGATTGCCCAATCCGTACTCAAGCCAATGTCGTAAGGCCTCGACGCTGCCACCAAGAGATTCCAACCGAAACTCTCTCCTCGAGGGTCTGACCACACCGTCGGCGTAAGTGTGATTATCGAGTCTTCTCCCAAGGTATCTCCAGACGTGAGGGTCAAGTCTACGGCTTGCCGGAAACTCTAGGTCTGGGACAATATTTTTGAAAAGAAGGAATGATTCATATCGATGTCTGTTACTACAGCAGCTAGTAGTGGATACAGACTATCCCTTGAATCATTTTTTTAAAGCTATTAGGTCACACTCCTTGACCGCATGCAGTCGCACTCTCCCTCTGCCCTCCAGCTCCCTGAGCCTGGCGGGGATAACTAAGGCGGGTGGTTGTAGCATGTTAAAAAGTACACCACCTCATGCTGCTCTCCTAGATCTGCCTCCACATCTACTGCTTCGCAGACTCATATCTCCCTAAAGATTCCTATTCTTGAAACATTTAACACGCCCAAGTCTCTAAGACTGGCGATGGTTTCCCATTCCTTACTGCACTGTGCAGTCTTCATCCGCTCCTGGATGATCTGCACCTTCTTTGACTATGATCTGAAAGAGCTGCCAAAATTTCTCCTTTGCCGAAAAGAGAAACTCGGTCTCATCCCCTAGATGAACCACGCCCATTGCCTAATACATTCAATCCTGACATAAATGATGTATTCATGCCATGGATGACGTCGTAAGGCCTCGACGTTACTACCAAGAGATCCAACTGTCACTCTCGCCTCCAAGGGTTGAGTCACGTTGTCGGCATTAGTGTGAGGTCACTGGGACTCCTCCAGTAGAAATATCGAAAGTGAGGGTCAAGTCAACAGTCTTAACCGGGACCACTCAGTATCAACCAAACAAAAGGGCAGGAAAGAAAACATCACAAAGATAAGTGTCTTTTTATTATTATTGCAGCTCTTAGTACAAAGACACGAATACAACAGCAACATGGAACTAGAAGTACAAGGGATATATCCACTAGTTCTGATCCTGTCCACCGGCTCACAGAGCTCTACTTCCTTGTCCACTGCTCGGTTGTTGCTCAAGCACCCTCCACTGCTTCTGCCTTGGTGTCTCCTCTAAAGCCTGCAGATCAACTGTACGGGGGATCGGACAGTCGCGTGCCAGGTGACCCTTACTGCCACATTCATAACACTTCCTGCTCCTCGTACAGCTGTCTCTAGTCCTCTTGGACCTCTGCATCATCTGTCTACTGCCCACAGATGACTCGGCTACTGATCAAAAATCCTGCGGCAAAGGCAGCAGCTCCTGTACACGCTCGGGGTGTAGAGCTACTGGCACAAACTCCACCCTGAAGAAGGTCTCGAAGTCTTCCCATGTGAAGGTCATCCCGTCGCAAAACTAGAACAAGTGGCTCCACCACCTGCCTGCAGCTTCCTGAATAAGGCAGGCAGCAAAGATCACCATGAAGTCTGCTGGCGTCCCTACTAGCCTGAAGACTCTCACCACAGCCTCCAGCCAATCCTCAGCCGCTTGCGGGTCCGTCTCTCCCCGGAACCTTGGTGGCCTCTGGCGCTGGAACTCGTTCAACGCGCTCAAGTGGCGTGCATCGCCTACTACTGAGGCTGGTGGCATCATTGGCCTAATGTATGGTAGTACCGTTGGTGCCTCCGTTGGTGCCTCAACTTCAAGAGGGCCCTGTACCGAAGCCTCATCGCTCGGCAGGATGTCAGTACGCACATCCCTCTGGGCTCTAGCTGGTCGTCCGTGAAAAGGCATCCTAAAAGAAACAACGTGACACGGTCAAATGTTTATACCTGGTGAGCTGACCTGTTTTGAGCTGTTTTAAGGGAAAACCTTTGAAAACATACACGCAATCAGTGTTTTCATGCACAAAGTCAGAAATCAGTTGTCAAGGTCCTGGTGTATGGATACGTCAGCCGCCCGCACCAACACTGGACTCCCTGAACTAAAGACCACACTCGGTACCCTTAACACTATTGCTTCACATAGAAAAAGATCAGAGTCCTGAGTTTTATGGTAGAACCGAACTCCTCTGATACTAATTTGTCACGAACTGTCCTCGGGCCCGTGTCGTGACTACCCCAAGCCCGCCTTCCATAGGCCAGGGGCTGGCGACTAGCACCAAAGGCGTAAATACTGATAACTGGGAAGGCATTTCCTTTATAAAAGTAAACAAAACACCACAGAGTACAAGCGGAAGTAAAACACTAAGTACAAAAGAAAGTGCTGAAAAGTAAATGGGACAGAATACAAACCCAACTGAAAGTACAACTACAACTGAACGAAAGTACAATAGAAAAGACAACATCTAGAAGAAAGTAAGCAGCTCCTTGGTCGTCCTCCTTGGATCCTACCTGAAGGGTAGGTATAGATAGCGCAGCTCCCGGATCAACCACCACAGATCCTACCTAAGGATAGGTACAGATAGCGCAGCTCTTGGATCGTCCACCACGGATCCTACCTGAAGGGTAGGTACAGATAGCCTCCAAAACTCTCTTGCCCGTCAACCTCCTCCGAGTGTCGTCTCATCATGAAGTCCACCTCTGGATACTGACTCGTCGTGAGGTCCACCTCCGGGTATCATCCAGTCTTCAAACACTCGGCCTATGTCAGCACTGCCCGTCGTCTGCAACCAACACAACGAGGTGTGGGCATAGCCCGTGCAGGGGTGAGTATAACGATACTCAGTAGGGACCCCGAGACCCTCAAGGTCTCACTAAATCCAACAAGGATAACCATAAAGAAGATATCAACAGATAACCTCTACTTAGGTATATGCCCATACATATACCTAAGTTATCAAGTAACCCATCTCAATCATGAGGAAACACAAAGATTATGAAATCAACGGATAACCACTACCCAGGTATATGCACATACATATACCTAAGTTATCAAGTGACCCATCTCAATCAAGAGGTAAACACAAAGATTATGAAATCAGCTCAAACCAGGATTTTCATTATTATTTGTCCCAACCTGCCTCCCCGGGTCATGAACCTTATCATCTGACCCCATGGGTCTCTTTTAATACCTAGGTTTCCTTCCCATCACCATAGGCCATTACTCACTAGGGTCACTTATCAGACTAATGACTGTCCCCACAGGCCAACACATGTTCTTTCAGTGTGTTTTTTTCCTCACTCACACACACCCTGGGAAACTTCCCAGAAGGTCACCCATCCTGATTACTACTCCAGGCCAAGCATGTTTAACTGTGGAGCTCTAATCAGATAGGCTCTCGAAAAGAAAGGTGCACCTTTTTGACATGGGTAGTAACATTTAGCCTTTTAAGTCTCACTTTTCCATGGTTGTTACATTATCCACCCCTTTAAAGCACAACGCCCTCATTGTGGACCCCAAGCCTCAAACCCAGGCAGTGCCTAAGCACTTCTGGCTGGGTATTGGCTCTGATACCATTTGTCACAACCCACCTCCTCGGGTCATGAACCTTATCATCAGACCCCATGGGTCTCCTGTAATACCTAGGTTGCCTTCCCAGCACCATAGGCCATTACTCACTAGGGTCACTTATCAGACTAATGACTGTCCCCACAGGACAACACATGTTCTTTCAGTGTGTTTTTGTCCTCACTCACACACACCCTGGGAAACTTCCCAAAAGGTCACCCATCCTGATTACTACTTCAGGCCAAGCATGCTTAACTATGGAGTTCTAATCAGATAGGCTCCCGAAAAGTAAGGTGCACCTTGTTGACATGGGTAGTAACATTTAGCCTTTTAATTCTCACTTTTCCAGGGGTGTTACACTGACCTAGTGTTTCATGGGTTTGGGTAGAGATGGTAATAGGTTTCACTTTAGAACCCATATCGAACTTGTGAGCCTAAGTGGTTGTGGTGGTAGTGGTGTGTCTAGGTGTTCGGCCACCCTCACTCTCTTATTTATGCATTCACTTGATTACTATTGATGTAGATATGATTGTAAGAGGTGCTTCTTGGATTTTTGGCCAATGTGCCTAACACGATGTAATACGTTATAGAGATTTCCATAGGTGCTACCTAGGATCTAGATTCTAAGCCTTTTTGATTGACTATTATGTTATTGGGATGCCCATATGTACTTACTAGGATCTGGCTATTGAGATTCTTGATTATTGGGATGCTTAGATATACTTCTTGGGATTTGGATTATGAGACTTACATGGTCATAGGTTACCATTTTAGGAAATACCATTTGTCCCTAGGATTCCTCCCTTGTTGATGGTTACAGAGGTAGGTTGCGGAGGATGTATCAAAACCCTCTCCATATGAAATCGAAGATGATTACGATCTCTTCAAGTGATGCCTAGGATGCTCTCTAGGGTCAGGTGGATACACTATTACTATACTCACTAGATTTTTATGGGAGTGGTTTTTTGATCCGTTTATTAAATGGATGTTGGGAATGTACTTGGATCCGAAGAGCATTCCTTTAATATCACCTAAGGTTCATCCCCCATATGGATTATATGAGTTTCAATGTTATGATTTACTATATATTAAGACCTAGGACTCAAAAATTAGACTGTATTTACATGGAATGAGTGGTATAAAATCTAGCTCAAGGCCATATTTATAATATTTCAAGATATTACCTGGAATTCTTCATTATAGTGAATGGGGGTGAGTATGGGTGATCCCAAGGTTAGGACATGTACCCCCCTATAGAGACGTAGATTTCTTAGAGACATCTTTGGTGGTTTCCAAATCAGGTATCATCTATTGAGATTATGAACCCAATGATTTACTTGAATTATACATGGATTGATTGGTACGACATCCATATCAATGCCTCTTTCATGAGATTTCCATTTGATCATGATCACATACCTGAGGATCAAATGAAATATTATTTTATTCTTTTAATTCTTATTATGTCTCAGCTAGGTTGAGCACATTTCATGAGAATGACCTCATGACAACATTCCTTGGTACGAACCTTATCGTCTAGTTTATCCTCAATAACAAGTTTTTTTATTATTATTTTTATCCTGATGATTAGCTCACATATACATACACTTCATCCTACTGAATATGTATGGGACAACATTGGTGTTTCCCTAATGAGTTTTCTACTCACACCCTACTCAGCCCTCCATTACATGGTGTTACCCAAGAATATGTTCACCTGGTTGTAGGAATGGGTTAGGCTGAGGCCTGGGGTTGATTGAGCAGGATAGCTTAGATATTCATGTTGAGATCGGGTATGTGGTTCGACTCAGAGAATGCAGTAGAGCCTTGTTATTTTACTTATATTTATTTTATTTACTTCTTTATATGTGATATTCCCAGTGGTATATTAGTGTTGTGTGTGTGACATGGCTATTTGAGCCTTTACTATATTTATTTTATTGTTACAGCCTTGTTTATATTTACTGTTTCTGCACTCTGTTTATTACTACTATGGATGAATTTGGTTATTTATATTATTTCTTAATTTTATATTAAGGAATAGTCTCCCCACTGTCACACCCTAGGCCCTTTATTTTAGTCATAAGCCTCTAGAATATGGAGAGTCATGCTTGAGGCCTTGTGGTGAATCAGCTCAGAGCACCGGTTTAGTGGCATTTGAGTCGGGATGTTACACATTCCATCATTATGAAATTAGTTATTAATTTCCATGTGATTATTTGAATATTTATGATATCCATGTATAAGTTTCAACCTCATGTGATTAGTTATATGAAATTATTTTATAATTATTTTTTCCTGACATATTATTCTTTATGTTCAATTTATTGATTGAATGGAATGTGTTTTCAGTTATTTACTTTTCCATATTGATTATGCCATTTTTACTCCTGATAGTTTTCATTGTAAAAAACCTATAATGAGCATTTGATCTCAATTTTTTTTTGTTTCCTTTACCCAATATATGAATAATTAATCTTTTAATTAGTTCAAGGATGTAGAATATTTACTTTTCCTAGGTTTTTTTGTGATTTCAATTGTTTGTGAGGTTCAAGTATGTATTTGGTTTACCAAGACTGCTAAACTATTTGATCCTTTAGAATATAATTTATTTAATCTATCACCAATGTAATAAAGTAACTACTGACTCTAGGTTACTAGGTTCAAGTTCATTACAATTATAATATTAAACTCATTATTATTGTACCATCTTTTTGTTCATTACTGAAATAATATCATCACCAACTTTGGAATCATGAATCATAACTAAAATAATTATGAAATGAAATTAAAAAATTATAAATAATTATAAAAAATATTTCATAATTGCTATACTAATCTCTAAATTATGAACTTTTAATTGATAAACAAGGACTGACACTACCATTACGAAACTAGTATTAAACAAAAAATCGAAACTAATAACAACCAATAATGAAAATTAAATATGAATAACTAATATATTTGTAATAAATGATTATAAATGAAGTTTATAAAAGTATTTAGGTATGAATAAGGTTTTAAAATAGGTGATTAATAAAGTTATTTTAGTTATATAAGAGGTTAGAGCACTTTCAGCTAAGTGGTATTAAAGGTAAGGGTGTTTCATCTCAATTTCATTTCTTTGAGGTAAGTTTTTTATGCACCTAATTTCATTTAAATGGAATGTATACATTATATTAGGTATATTATATCATGAATTATCTTTTATTCATGGTATTTTAAGTTTAATTTTAATCTCTCTCTTTCAATGGGTTTTTATTAAAATATTTCTTAATCTGTGAGGGGTTTTCTTTACTAAACTTCTTTCTTAAGTCATAATTATTTCCTTTTTTACTATGGTTTTATATGATCATTTTATTATAATCAATGGTGATATTATAATAAATTTACTCCTTCTTTTATAGGGAATTACATTGATGAATTTATTTTTTCATAAAATTTGGTAATGTTAATAATAATTCCTATTATCTATAAATGTGCTCTTTCTCTTCCATATCCATATCCACTCTTCCTACCAATGTTCATCTTTATTACTTTGAAATAAAATTATGATTTATTTTTTATGATATTAAAATTTCCTTTTACATTTTTTTCAAATGAATGATTTATAACTCTCTTTAAGAAATATTTCAATAAAGGTATTTTTAAAAAAACTAAAAAATATTTATCCTTTCCTAATTGTACATTTTAACTTCCACTCTGTATTTCCTTTGAAAAAACCTATATGTCATTTCCTAGGATCCATTATTGAATATCCTTTTCAAAATTAAATTTTTCAAAAGTTTTTTACTTCATATTTTTTAAAATGAATTTTGAGTGTGACACGTAACTTCTTCTTTTATGACTATGGTAAAAATATTTTTTTATAAAAATATTTTATATTTTCTTTCATCATTATGAGCATTATTTTTTACAAAGATTTCTTTCCATGGTTTAAAATGGTTTTCAAAATGATTTTAATTATTATTTATTTTAAAAATAAAATTAAATGTCGTTATATTTTTCAAAAATAAAACTTTGATTTTAAAAAAGGAATTTTTTATTTTAAAATAGATTTTAAAGTCTTGTATTTTTAATAAAAGATTATTTTGTGTTTTTATAAATTCTAAAAGAAAATTTTTGAAAACATATTTCATTTATAAAATTTATTTTTTAAAAAAAATTGGTTTTAATTTTAAATTTTAAAAAAAATATCAAACCCAAAGTATTTCATTTTAAATAAAAAAAATTTAAGGAGTTTTCAAGAACTTAAAAAAAAGAATATTTATTCTTATGTTTCAAAGTAATTTATCTAACAATTTTGAATGGTTTTTTTATATCTATGTCACCATCCTTTTAAATTTCTTATATTACACTTGGTATATGTTTAGATGATACCATTCATCTTCTTTATCTAAATGTTTTGTGAAATATTCTATGAATGTATTCATGAAATCCATCAATTTTCAATGGATTAATTAAGTAATGTTTGGAAGATTGATGATTTATTTCAAGTGAAACATATATATATATATGTGGATGATTTATAAGTGGGGTCTTATATATCCCTCTAATGCATTGGTTAAGGTTTTGTATCTCATCAGATAATGATTTTTGTGTGTGAGTGTAATTTTGGTTAAGTTATGCTCACAAGATTGTGCGTAGGTGTAGTTGCAGTTAAGCTATACTCACAAGATTGTGTGTGGGTTTAATTGTGGTTAATATATTCTCACAAGAATATGTGTAGGTTTAATTATGGTTAATATTTTCTCAAAACATTGTGTGTGGGCATAATTATGGTTAAGGTATGTTCACAAGACTGTGTGTGGGTGTAATTGTGGTTAATATATGCTCATAATATTGTGTGTGGGTGTAGTTGTGGTTGATATATGCTCACAATAATAGTTTATTTGTAATTTTGGTTAAACTATGATCATCATATTATGTACGAGTGTAATTTCTGTTAAGTTATACTCACAAGATTGTGCATGGATATAATTATAGTTATGTTATGTTCGTAATGTTATGATCACTTACATGTATTATTGTGTCACATTTCTATTATATATTCCTATGATTATGCTTCATGGATCATTTTTATTATATCACACTCTTTTCTATGGTATATGTTTTTTCATTTGATATTACATGTCCTTCTATCATGACATATGGACAACTCTAATTCTTCCATGATCTTTTTAATAAGACATTTCTCTCCTGCCCATGTTTCTTATACGATTATGATCTAACCCTTGATGGAATGTTGATGAGTTTTTACCTTACTAGGAATTTGAGCTCAAACCTTTCTTATGTTTCCATTCTTGGGTTATGAAGATGATTATAACCTTTGACGAGTCTATAAGGGAGTCTGGTGTGGCTCAATTATGGAGAAATATTCATGAGTATTGTAAAATAAGTTACTTAAGAAGTTAGTCCTCAAAGACACTAAACCTTTTTTTCTTAGTATTTCATGATTATTGTGATATTTAATGTTTAAATTATTTAAATATGTGTAATTTTAGTTTGGTACATCTCACTTATATAAAATCTATTTGTAAAATGATGTGTTTTTAGCACCGAACCTAGGAGTGTGGGTTTTGAAGGACCCTGGAACACCCTGAGAGGGGAGAGATAAATCATGGTGTCAAATTTTTCTTTTAAACTGATGGATCTCGTTCCCACATTGGTAGGAACCTATTAAACATGTCTGATGACAAAGAGAAAAAAACAAACCATCACATTCAAAATAAAAACACATCAATTTTACTTGGTTCACCACTAAGGGATGTATCCAAGGAGCATACACCGATAGGTTATTGGTCGTACCAAAGTCCACTAATATTCACTAGTTGTGGAGTTCAAAAGTTTAGCATAGTCACTTTGTTCCAGGTTCACTACCTTTATTAGGTTTTCGAGATGACACACTGCATCCCTCAGATAACTTTTGTTGAATCCTCCTTTCTCACAGTGTTGGGAATAATATGAACTCAGTTTATCAATTTGAAGGTCACTTCAATAGGTTTGCATTAAATCATGAATCCTCAACTATAGATAGATGCTATGTTGAAGTCATGTTTTCACCTGTAGATGTATTTCACTTTTTCGTGCACTATTAGTTTGTTAATTGTTCCTCCGCGTACTGACCTTCTTCCTTCGTAAACTGTACTACATCGCGTACCATGAGTGCTTCCTCCATAAACTGCTCATGCTCTGTAGTGTACTACGCTGCTTCCACTGCATACTTCCTTGCTCTTCATACTACGAGGATTCCTCCGTGTACTTCCCTACTCCACATACTATGACGCTTCCTCTATACACTACCCCACTCTGCTTACTTCCTCTGCAAATCAAGACCATGTACTACCTTCACAAACCACATCCACATACTAATTCTTCTCTATAGACCAACTCCTCCTTCGCAAACTATCTTTCATGAACTGGCCTTCTTCCTCCACGTACTATATTTTGTGAACTATCCAAGACTTTACCAAATTCCTTTCATATTTTTAATTAAAGTATTTGTGGGGTTTTCTTCTCATGAACTACTTCTAGATTTCACCAAATTATTCTCATATTTTTAATCTCAGATCCACTCCCTAATGAAGGTATTAGTTCTCCTTATATAGGAAAATAGATCCACATAATTTGATAAATCAAGATTTACCAAATCTTTGATATAGAACCACCTTTACCACATATTATTCATCTCCAATGAACCATATTCCATGCGGTCTATGTACTGCTATTTCCCTACATGGAGGCAAAAATTACCACCTCATTTCCGCAAATGAAACCCTTCATAGTTTCTGAAAACACTACTTTGTTTTCATGAATAACATGTCATTCTGGGAACTATTCACCTCCCTCGAACTACAATCCTATAAGAAAACCACAAACCCTCCTCGTGAACTATTTTTTCATTTCGCGAACCATTTTCATCTGATCTGCATTGCGCCCTTCATCATCCGTGAACCATTTTCGATATATGGTACATGGTTCATGTCATGTGTTATGCGGTTCCCTTCCTTTTCTAATTTCCTTCTCCATTCCGCATCTCATTCACTCCTATGTAGAAATCATTCTTTGTAAAAAAAATCTACATTTTGAGGCCCAAAAATTTGGAAAACAATGAGAAATTTCTCCACCTTCAATACTGCTTTTAACCTCAAATGAAAGACCACATTTATTGCAAATTCTTTGATAAACCCAATAAGGATTGACAACAAACACAAACCATACTCTATTTCTAGAAAATAACAGCCTTGGTTCCAACTATCTTCCCTTTTGGTTTGTTGTAAATCTGCAGATAAATTCAATGAAGCACCAGAAACAATCAAAACCTGATAGGTGAGAAACAAATCATCCAACATTCCAAGTCTATGTGAGAAAATATCACTGTAGAAAACAAAAGGAGCATGAATTGGGTTCTCATGTCTTGGAATTATTAAATATTTCCAAGCTCATCTTTGATTGTTTCCTCATAACCCCAAATTTTTTTCTCTATTCTCATTTTCTCCCTTTTGTAAATCATCATTCTCCCCCATTGTAACATTTGTGAATTTCTCTATTATCCATCTTCCTACAACCAACTAAAAAAACATTTCATTATCATTTAATATCTAAATTATCCCCCATTGGTAATAAACCCAAAGAATCAAATTTTTACTTATAAGGATTTAATAATACTCCCCCTAGATTGTATCTCCCCCATAAACCTATAATACATCAAAAAATAGATTAAAACATTTAGAACAAATAAGGAGAGGGGAACCTTCATAACCACCTCATGCACTGGGAGGTGGTTGAACACTGAGGTTCAACCGATGATTCTCAAACACATATGCTAATAATGGCTTGGTCAGTATGCTTTCCACTTGATCATCAGTTCCAACATGATCCATTTTAATCATGTCTTGTTCAACTTTTTCCTTGATGAAGTGATATCTGATTTCAATGTGTTTCATATGAGAATGATGAACAGGATTTTTCGTAAGATAAATTTCACTCTTGTTATTATAGTGAATCACCATTGGATATTTCACCTCATCACCAATATCAGTTATTTGTTGCTTCATCCAAAGTAGTTGAGTGTAAGACTTGGTAGTGGAGATATACTTAGCTTAAAAAGTACTAAGATAAGTACTTTCCTGTTTCTTACTCAACCAACCCACACATATCTTTACAATAAATAATCCAACACCACTTGTTTACTTTATATCAGTAACATATCCAACCTATTCAGCATCAAAAAATGCTAAAAATTCATTATCTTTTCCTGCAAAAAAGTATAATCCATAATTGTGAGTACCATGAATATACCTCATGATTCTTTTCACTACTACCATATGTTCTTCCATCAGATTACTTTGAAAGAGGAATGCTAATCATGTTGAAAAGATAATATATGTTCATGTCATATTAAATTATAATAATCTTCCAATGATCCTTCTATACATTTTGGGATATACAAATGTCCCATCTTCATGCTTTTCTAGTTTTGTTTCAACTGAAATCGGAGTCGACATTGGTTTGGAATCATGCATGTTTAATTTATTCAGAAAATCTCTTGCATACTTTTTCTGAGAAATGAAAGTGTAGTCTTTCCTCTGAATCACCTATAGCTTTAAGAAGTATATGAGTTAACCAATCATAGAAATTTAAAATTCTGATTTCATGTGATTAGAAAATTCATCCACTAATCCCTACTTTCTTCAACCAAATATAATAGCATCTATGTACACCAAAACCATGAACTGATCTTTCTGATAATTATTCACATAGAGATTGTGATCCAATCCTCCCCTTTTAAATTTTAGCTTCCTTAGATAAGAATCCAGTCGAGAGTACCATGCCTATGGTGCCTGTTTAAGACCATATAGAGCCTTCTTTAATTTCCAGACCTTTATTTCATCATTGCCAAGAAGAAATCCCACCGGTTGTTCAATATAGACTTCTTTTTCAAGAACCCCATTTAATAAATCTGTCTTGACATCCATTTGATACAATTTGTATTGTCTATGAATTGCTATAGAAATAAATAGTCTGATTGAATCTATCCTAGCCACCGGAGCAAATGTTTCTTCAACATCAACACCTTCAAACTGTGAATAGCCTTTACACGCCAGTCGTGCCTTTTTTCTGATCACATTTATATGATCATAAAATTTATTTTTCAAAATCCACTTCATACCAATAACATTGTGGGTTTAGGGTCTATTAACTAGATCCCATGTTTGGTTCTTATCAATCTAATTCAACTCTTCATTCATGCCTTTAACCCATGATTTATCCTTTGTAGCTTCTTCAAATGAGAATGCTTCCACAACTAATAGGAATATATATTGTGTATTATTCATAATTATCCTTATCTATGTGGGAGTTGTCCAATCTCCAATGATGTTGGATTGATCAATTTATACTCTTCAATTTAACCTATGAGGTTCAGATGAATTTTCTCCATCCATGGTTTCCTCTTCTAATTCTTCTTTTGATTCAACATCATGATGTGATTCCTAAATGTTTTTCATGACTTACTCTACTTATATATTTGAATATATTCCATGTCAACATCCTTCATCATCTTTTATCACATCATTAGAAAAATTTATTGAGGCATTTTTGGTTTTATCTTCTTTGATCTTCACATCACTACTTTCCACAATTTTTCCAAGACGTCTATTGAAACATTTGTAGGCATTGCTTCCTTCCATGACATAACTCCTAGGGTGTCTTTATTTCCCCTGTATAAATCCCCATTCGATTTTGGATATAAATTTCAACTTAAACAACCTCTTTCTAGTAATGGCGAGAGATACGACTCTCAATCCACATAGTTTTGTCCATACTATTCACTTGTTGATTCTGACGCTCAACAACTCCATTTTGCTGTGGAGCTTTCACAACAACTACCTCATGTTGTATACCATGTTTCTCTAGGTAATTTTAAAACTCAATGGATGTATATTATCTACCATTTTCAGATCGTAGAACTTTGATTTTCTATCAAGTATCATTCTTGGCTATTCGGTGAAAAGTTTTCATGCAATCAAGAACTTGTTGTTTTCTGTGTATAACCATCACAAAAGACATTCTACTATAATCATAAATGAAAAGAATAAAGTACCTTTATCCATGAGTTCCAACAACATTTATCGGACCACATACATCTGTATGAATGTGATCAAGAATATTTGATGCTCTTTTCTTCTTTGGACGATATGAACTGCACACCAACTTTCCTTGCATACAAGCATCACAAGTATTCTCCCATTTACACTTTATATTTGAAATATCCATGAAAATATTTAGTTTAGATATCTTTTCCATATCTTGTTGATTGATGTGACCTAACATCTAGTGCCATAAGTTGTTCTCTTCTTCAACCGTCATGTAACAAATGTTCTCTTTACTATCAACATGATATAAGTTTCCATCTATTTTGCATCCTTTCATGAGAAAATTTATTGTCTTTCCTTTGATAGTACAGCATTTTTTATTTAATTTTATAGTAATTCCTAAGTCAAAAAGTTGACTCACACTCAGGATATTGTGACACAATCCATCCACATAAAGAACGTCGGTCTTCTTTAGCTCACCATTATCCAGTTCAGTACTTCCACTACCTTTGATCTTCAGAGCACCATCATTATCGAACCACACTATTCCATCAACCTTTTTCTTGATATTTGTTAATAGATATTAATTTCCCATAATATGGGATGAGAACCCACTATCAACAATCCAATTAATATTGTTCTTGGTAACCTTAAGATCTACTTCTACAAAGTTGGATTTTTCAACTTTCTTCTTTTCCTTCCAAGAAATATCAGTTTGAATGAAGGATAAAAATGGTTTTTTAAATATATTTTCCATGTGCATGGGTTATTCATAATTTTACTCTTATTTTAGTGAATAAAACATATTTTAAAGAACAACACCATCGGGTTGACGAGTATTGACTTATCTCTAAGTTTTGTACGAATTTTTATTGTCATTCCTCTGCCTGTAATCAAGAGCTTTATAGCCAAAGTTGGAACACTGAAAACAATATCCATAGAAAATGTTTCTTCTATAAGAATTAGGATATTAATTCATTATCCTTTTTTGAATTTCTAGATCTTCCCCATTCAAGTATTTTTATGCCTCTTCACAGTATGACATGATATGGCCTAGATAGCCATAAAATTGACATTTCATAATTGTGAATGTCTTTTAACTTATATTCATTCTCATGTAAATTTCCATAGAAGGTTAGTTTGAATATCTATCATCTTAGGATGGATGAGAATAGTTTTCAGTTCTCCTTTCAGATTTAATTGAGGCTTTCTTATTCAGCACTTCAGGATACTTTTCAACTTGAACAAATTTTAGCTTGCCTTTATTTTTACTCATTTTATTTCTATCATTAAATGTTTTTGCATCACAACTGATTACACTATTACCCATGCATGCAAGTTTATGTTCATTAAAAATATTTTCAACACCATAGGAACCACACTTATATCTCTCCAACAACTTAGCATCTGAGAATTTTCTGAACTATGTTTTATTCTTTGTTTCTTTTGAGATTAATTCACTTTCGAGTTTACTCCTCAGAGTAACAACTTATTCCTCTAGACCTTCAACAGTCTTGGAATTCTATTCCAATCTGGTGGTAAGTTCATTGATTACATTTCCCTATTCTTTAATTCTTATTTTTAGTTCCACTACATTTTTTTTTATTTCAAGTATTGATTAATATACTTTCACAAATTCTTCAAGTCGTTCAATTTCAGCTTCAAATTGATCAACATATTTTGATGATTCTTCCACAATTTTCTCCACTTATTTAATATCTTACATTAATTATCAAGCTTACCAAAAGCATCCTTAAGTTTAAAATTGGGATTGACATCAGCGGTCAACTAATTATCTCTAGCTTTATCTTTTCATGGTTCTATTTTTTCAATTGTAACCATCATGGAAGCATGGTTTCTAGACTTAAATTATGATTCTTCTTCCTCAAAGAATTCATTATCATCATCATCTTCTTCACAGAAAAAACTATTCCATTGTAATTTATTTCCATATTTTAAGTCTCTCTTTTTAAAAAACCTTTTTTAAGGCTTTTGAATATCTCCAGTTTTGCTTTCTTCATCATCAAACTTTCTTGGGAACTGAGAGGCAATGTGCCCAACTCTTCCATAATGAAAACAAACCAGAGGTAACTTACCTTCAAATTTCCTTATTCCCTTCTTGAATTTCTTGGAAATGAGAGAAATATTTTTTTCCCTTATTATCTTCATCAACACTATCTATTGAAATTTCTATTTTTTCCATGGATTTGAGTTCCATTTACTTTCTTACATGAGTCATTGCATCCTCGGGTTTGACTCTCATTTCATAAGCCACTAGACTACTCAGTAGATCATCCAAATAAAGTTTAGAGAGATACCTTTCATTAAGGGATGACACATTTTCTTTGTAAATAGGTGGAATTATTTTCAGGATTTTTTTTACAATATCAATGTCTTTGATTTCTTCACCAATTCCTCATGTTGCTCCAACAACTTCACTAATTTGATTAAAAATGCATCTATGTTTTCATCTATATGTATTTTGATATCATCGAACCTATTATGAAAAAATTTGAGTTTCACCTCCTTCACTTTGTTGTCTCCTTCATATATGTTCTCTATTTTTTCCCACGTAAACTTTTCTGACGTACAACTCATCACTTTTAGATATATCTAATCAGAAAGAGATGCAGTGAGGGCATTATGTGCTTTAGCATCTGCATTAAGAATTTTCCTATCTTTTTCAATCATAGAAATCCCAGTTGGATCAGTGAAATGTATTCCTTGTGTAATGGAAAACAAGACTTCCATTCCAAGAGATATTAGATGATATCTCATCCTATTCTTTCAGATCTGAAAGTTTCTTCCATCAAAGAGGGGTACTCCCCTAACATTTATTGTATTCTCTATTGTATAAATGAAGGGGAGATTTAACACCAGTAAACTTTACCCTCTAATACCACTTGAATGACCCCAGGACACCCTGATAGGGGAGGGGTAAATCAGGGTGTCAAATTTGTATTTTAAACTGATGGATCTTGTTTGCATGTTGGTAGGAACCTGTTAAACCTGTCTAATGAGAAAGAGCAGAAAAAACAATCACATAACAAAAAAACACAAAAAATTTACTTGGTTCACCGCTAAGGGCTATGTCCAAGGATCATATGCTGATAGGTTTTCAGTCATACCAAATTCCACTAATCTTCACTAGTTGTAGAGTATAAAATTTTAGCATAGTCACTCTATTCTAAGAGTAATTATTTTACAAGGTTTTAGGGATATCTCACTACATACCTCGGATCACTTCTGTTGACTCCCCCTTGCTTACTACATTGGGAAGAATCTAAACTAAGTTTATTTACTTGAAGGTTGATTCAATGGTTTGGCATTGAATCATGCATCCTCAACTATAGATAGATTCTATGTTGAAGTCTTTTTTTCACCTATAGATGTATTTCACTTTTCCATGCACTGTTAGTTCATAAATTGTTCCTCTATGTACTGACCTTCTTCCTATACAAACTGTAATGCACCACATACTATGAGTGCTTGCTCCGCAAACTGCTCCTGCTCTATCACGTATAGCGCTTCTTCCACTATATACTTCCTTACTCCGCGTACTGCGAGGCTTCCTCTATATACCGCCCTGCTCCGCATAATGCAAGGATTCCTCCATGTATTTCCCTACTCCACCTACTTCCTCTAAAAATTGTGACCACATAATATCTTCATAAACCATGTCTTCATACTGCTTCTTCTCTGCAGAACAACTCCTCCTTCACAAACTGTCTTCCATGAACTGGAATTCTTCCTCTGCATACTATCTTCCATGAACTTTTATAGACTTTATCGAATTCCATTTAGATTTTTAATTAAATTCTTTGTGGGGTTTTCTTCTCACTAACTACTTCTATATTTTACTGAATTCATCTCATATTTTTAATCTCAGATCCACTCCCTAATGAAGAGATTAGTGCTCCTTATATATGCAAATAGATTTGAATAATATTCTAAGATGAGATTTACCAAATATTTGATACGACATTGCCTTTACCATGTATATTTCATCTCCCAAAAACCATATTCACTATGCAGTATATGTACCACCATTCTCCCTATTTATAAGTACAAATCACTACCTCGTTTCCGCAAATGACACCCTTCGTGGTTTCTCAAAACTCTACCTCGTTTTTATGAATGACACGTCATCCTGCAAATTTTTCACCTCCCACGAACTACAAGCCTTCTCGCAAACCAAAAAACTTCCCTATGAACTATTTTTCATTCCTCAAACCATTTTTGTATGGTCCGTGTAGCTCCCTTCATAGTCCATGAACCATTCCTGGTACATGGTACGTGGTTTGTGTCTTGTGCTACATGGTTCTCTTCCTTTGCTGATTTCCTTCTCTATTCTTCATCTCGTTCACTTCTATGTAGAAATCCTTTCTTTACCAAAAATAAACTTCCGATTTTAAGGCCCAAAATTTTGGAAAACACTGGGAAATTACACCACCTTCAATACTACTTTCAACCTCAAATACAACACCACCTTTCTTGCAAACTCCTTGATCAACCCAATAAGGATTAACAACAAATAAAAACCATACTCCATTTCTAGTAAAGAACATTCTTGGTTCCAATAGGTCTGGGGTGCTTCATATTCCTTATTTAAAATCATGAAAAGATATATTTACTTGAAATAAATAACCTCCATTTTTTAAATAAATATTTATAATATGATGATGACTCGTTATTTGGTTTGAATAAAAATGGAAAGAAATCCAATTATCCAATTGTATTTCAAACTAGTATAAAATGGATCTTTTATTTAAATATTATGCATGGTATGTGGTTTTCTTAGCATGACTACTAGGATTTTATGTTCATGCCTATTTTAATTAAAATTTTAGGTTCAAAATATGGTCTCTTATGGAGCATTTGTGGTATTAAGGTATGATGATGACTTGTGGAGTCATGTGGAGATCAGGTTGGGTATTAGTTTACTTTTATATTTTTGGTGTACTAGCCAAGTCATCCACTCTTGTATCAGCTTATTTTTTTAATTTTATGTCTTATTTTGAGTTATATGTTTATTTAATTATTATTCTCTATTTGGTTTTCGTCAATTTATAAAAAAATATTTGATTTGGCTTGGATATCCAACGTATAGATGACTCATGCCGGAATTTATAGAATAATTATGTTGCTTATTAAATCATATTTATTGGATTAAATCATTCCCACACATGTATATTTGATCCGTTAGTTCTTTTTCCATCCCATGTAGATATAGAACACCCATCAAGTCATGTCATGATCTAGCTCAAGTGCTCAGTCTAGGGGTGGCCTAGTGTCACAAACCAATTTGGGTTGCATATCCATCAGACACCCGAACTAGTCTGAGACATACCCAAGGCACATTTCTGATCACCCCAAACTGGAAACCAGTTCTAGGGTCTTAGAACATGATCATAGGGAATGATTTTACCCTTGATAGAACAACTGAATCAATACTAAAATATCCACATCAGAGTAAGCTACATAATAGAGGAAGATAACCAGAGACTAAATAATAAGAAGGAAGCATACATATAAACACACATGGTATATAAATGGGTAGTAGTATAAAAATGAATAAACATCAACCCCTCATAAGGAATAAGAGATAAATACAAATCTGATGCAAATATAACCCAAAGGGAAACAAAAACAAATGATACCCGCAATCTCTATGTGACACATGATTACTCTCCTCATCTCAAACCAAACATCTTGAACAACCTGCATCCCAAATAAAGGGATACCAAAGTCAGCAAACTTTAAATACACCTATAAGAGCTTCATACATCGAGTAATGTAGATAGAATGTAAGAAAAAATGAGCCCATTTGGTAAGCACCATGAAGTTTGTATGTTTACTTAACAAAAGACAATCCATTCCATGCTAGTTTGAAAATAAAATTGAAAATGTTTTTCTAATCCATAAGTATATAAAATCCAAATGACACACACACACATTTAAAAAAATACTGTTATTTGTCTTAAATGAAAGTGGTCACTTGAAAACCACTTTTGGGCCTCATCCCCCTTTTCAATAAAACACTCTCCCTTGTTAATAAAGAAAGAGGGGCAGAACTCAAAAGCTTTTTCCAAACACTTTTTAAAACATCGAAATAGGAACTTTTTCTATAATCCATAAACAAGGTAAAAACCCATTTTATCCTCTTTTAAATCACTTCTCAAATATTCATTTCGAAATCATGACACTTGTATTTTCAAATTCACTTTCCAAAACATTTTCAAAAACCAATTTTTAATTGAATAAAACCACTACTCATACAAGAGTAATCAAGAAAGGTTTCTAGAATATAACAAACAACAAGCCAAAGAAGCCAAATAAAATAAAGGTACTATAATCCAATTGATGGTAGGGGATATAAACAAGGCATAAACACCAAAATCCCCAAAATCATCCTAAATATGATATCAAAGCATCTTGGGAAACCTATTAGGACTTAAGTACAATGGTTTAAACTAATTACATGATCCTTAGGTTATTACTAATGAATCAATCTCATCCTCAGTAGTCCCATCGAACCAATTTGAGATAAACTGCCCTGGTGTACAATGCAACCACGAGACACAAGAAGATATCTAGTTTGTTCCCTCAATCTAACAACCACACTCAATTCCACTAGCTCACTTGGTCTAGCGGTCCACCAACCCTAATCAGAACACACTCTAAACTAAGGCTTGCACTTATCTAAACCTTTACTTATCCTAATAGGAATCACATAACATGCATAAAATAGAGGTAAGAAATCACATGCATTAATATATAAAAATAATAAATCACACCTCACCTCCCACACCCTCACAATAAATAGACCCATCACATTTCATTCATAATATTAGATGTAAGCAACATGCCCCTTGTTCCACAAATCACATCAAGCGATAAGAAAAATTCCCCTTCAGGTTATGATAGAACAAGGGGATTAAGAGGATATCACACTCGAACACACTATTTAGAAATCACTCAAAGTGACAAAAAGACCTTTATCAAAAGACTCAAAATTAAAAAATGCTTCTCAATGGTTTGAAGTCCCACTCAAACCCATAATTTAAAATAAATATCTTGAAATCCTCTTGTAAAACATCTTCCAAATTAATTTTTCACAAAACCCTTAGAAGGAAAATTTCAAGAACCGACACATTTTTATTTAAAACCTCAATATAATTAAAACACACCTTTTTAATTCACATCATAACCCAAACAGGTTCAATGAGTTTTAAAAAATTTCACTCTATTTAAAATTATTCTTTCAACACTTGAAATTTTAAATCACCACTTGAATCACCAAAGAAAAACCAATGAATGCTCAAAAACACACTTCACATTTCATTTTACAACTTGGATGGGTTAAAAGCACTATAAATGACATGTTTTATTTAAAACAAATTATAATATAATTTAAAAACACTTGGAATTTCAAGAATAACTTAAAGTGCCAAGAAAAACACTTATGCTAAGTGTAAACGCATCGTACACACCTTTCAAAAACAAAACAATCCATTACACATGGATTTAATTTAACAAATCGATAATTTTAAACAATAAATAACTCAATGTCATGTAAATTTAATAAAAAAACACAAAAAAACTACCTCGGTTTAATGACTACTAAGACAGAAGTCATCACCTATGAGGATGAATGCTCCAACAGGCATCAAGGGGTCCTCCTTAATCCTTAAACAATAAAACCCCCCTAAATAACTGATCCCAAACCCCTAATCTAAAATATGATAGCCATAGGGTTCTTGTGAGAGGTAAAATAAAAGGGAAAGGGGAAGAGGGAAGTGGGTAGGAGGAAACCAAGATAAAGGAGAAGAAATTACCTTGGAAATTTGGATTAATAAGGCTTATAATGAAATAAAATTGAAGGGAAAGTTGGGAGTAACCTCCTAGAAAATTCACCTAGCTAGGATGAATGAGAGTGAAATAATGAAATCCCTTAGGGCTCCTAAAATAATAAGGGAAAAATAAAAAATCCACTTTAAAATGAATATGGGAAACTGCATGGTTAGGTTTCATGGTTTGGTAAATTGTATGCCCACTATGCAGTTGGAACTGCCTAAGAAAAATTCCCTCACATGGTTTCTCCCAAGATGATCGCATAGTTCATCTACCCATGCTACAACCATGATGAAAAACACTATCCCATTACATAGCCATATCACATGCTTGTTGCACAATTTTTATAATCATGTGCAAGTAATGCATCAGGAAACTCAAGTAAAGAAATATTCATGTGGTTTCTTATAAGAGTCACCCCAATTGTGCACTACCCATGAAGGTCAAACCATGAATGTTTAAAAACAATTGAAAAATTTCACACCTAAGGGTACCTACATGGTTACTCCTAAACTGTGTGCATAAGCATAAATTCTAGAAAATAAAAATCAAAGCCAAAAATTTCAAAAATTTAAAATTACTCTAAAATTTTATCATTATAATAAAATCTACAGAGCCACATGGTGTTACAATATCTATTCAATAAAAAAATTTATCCCCAAAAAGTCCTTAATTAAGAATGAAGTAACCAGAATGAGTTATAACCCTTACTCCATGGAATGAGGTGAGTTAAATGAGAAATAACCAGATAGAATCTAAGGAAGGAAACTCTAAAACTCCAATGATTCCTCCCTACTGAACCATCAAGGCCTCACAATAAATAGATGTACCTAAGAAGAAAACAACCAAAAATACTGATATAAGATCTAATAGAGATAGAGATTGAACATCAGTCTCCCTATTATTTTGAAATTATCTAAATGGTGCAACAAAAGGGAGAACACACCTTGAATGAAAACATACATTATAAGGGTGAATATACAAGAAATTCCTCAAAAATCACCCAAATATATCAAGCACAAGCGATCACCAAAGAACCTATTCTAGCACCCAAGGTGAACACATTCCAAGGGAAATTCAACCTCAAAGGATTTGACATCTATAAGGCTCAACCCACTACTAATATTAACATGAATTGCATATATAAGGGATAAATCATAATCATTACATAATAAGAAATGACATGGGATCCTGACCCAGGTCTCCTTACTCTATGGGTAAACTAGGACCTCAGCCTTAGAACACCATCCCATGATGAACCCCAAAAAGCTAGTACTAACAAGTTCTCATCTTCCCAAGGGAAACATGTGTCTTAATTACCCAAGCACCGACCCAAAGGTAACTCACACTCATATCAAAAATAAATTGACCTCAAAATAATCACAACACAAGAAAATAATGTAAACCCTAAAATAATGCAACTGAAACAGCAAGGCATGCACCAAATCCCAAAAACCCAAAGGCATCCACACAAGCCAGAACTTCCACACATTAGTCCAAAAATCTATTTACATACATGATAGAATGACTCAAACATCCTTGATACATACCACAAGATTTTCTCCTAATAAAATAACTAGTCGAGGAAATCACAAAAGATCCCAAGATAACAACCATGAGACTTTACCACCAAAGAACCATTCCTAAAATGGAATCACCAAGGGGAAACTACAAACCTTTATAACCAATCCATATAAAATATGGGAAGGGAATTAACTCAAGAAGCCCCACTTTTCAAAAAAGGCTCTGAATCCACCAAATCCACTTAGAGTTTTGGCGGATTAAAGAACATAAAAGGTCAATTTCAGAGAAATGGAAGAAACCACATGAAGAGAACTCCTAGAAACAACACCCAATATTCTATCAAGACCTTCATAAGAGGAAATTAACAGCTAACATGAGACATAAGCCTAGCTTCTAATGATCCTCAAACAAACAATCAGTCTCATAACCAAGGGAACAAATCAAAGCACCCATTTCAAATACCTAAAATAATTACCATTTCAAAGCATCTTTTGAAATCTAATTTCCATTCCAATTTTAGAATATCATATGTAAACCTAATTTTTTTCCACAATACCACTTATTAAATATTTCAAACCATTAATGAGGCCCACCAATATCAAAAAAAACTTTAAACCAAGGGATAACCTCCTTCTTTTTAGAAATAATTTCACAAATTTTCACAAAAAGTAAAGCTCAAAATAATTTCTAAAAAAATTTCTGATATATTTCAAAATCAAAAATCTTTAAAACATTCCATGGTCATTAAAAAAGTCCCAAAAAATCATTGAGAATCAATCCACTTTTTACAACCCAAAAATAATTTCAAAATTCTATTTGGAAATTGAACACTCGTTTAAAAGGACTTTCATTAACAAATTACTAAAATACCCTCCTTTAAGAATTTAAATCCTTCACAAAATTACACCTTTTCAGCTTAAATGATTTTCCCCCAAATTTTTTTCCATAGGTCCACTTTTAAAACAAAACACTATTTTTTTTTGAGAAAAAAAACCAACATCTTTCTATAACCATTATAAAACGGTTTTCAAAACAAAAAATCTCATGGAATTCCTCTCTTCTATCCCAAAAACAATTTTTCATCACATGGAACCAAAACCCCAATGGATTGAACCAAGAAAACCAGCACAATTTCAAATAAAAACACATTCAACCAGATAAATTTCAATAAAAACCCAAGAAAACTCCCTAATATGATGACATGATAATGGCATACTCCATTGGAATTAATCTATGAAACGGGGGAGGAAAAACAACAAATCTGGAAGAGAAATTGAATTGTACATGGTTGGGTCTCACGGTCTATAAAATCATGAACTAAACATGAAATAAGAACTATCATAACTACATATCTATTCCACATGAGCACCACATGGTTTATCGAACTATATGTGCTAATCGTACATCCCTAGTTCGTCCCTCACTTTCTCCTTTGAAGCTTAAACAAACCCCTAAAATCATTAATACACTCAATGAGGGTCAAAGAATCATCACAAAAATATCAAAATCTATAAAAGGTATCTAAATATGAACTCAAAATTAAGAATCAATCCCAAAACACCCATAGAAACTCAAGGTTTAGTGTAATGAAGATCTACCCAAGCACTTTCCCACTCACTCTACCCAGGCCTTGATAATGATCCTAGTCTCTATACTACCTAGACACACCCCAAATAACAAGAGGGTGTAATTTGATACTATTTTTTCAAAAATTAATCAAGGTCATCCATCCATTGGACACTCAAACCAGTCTGGGACATACTCGAGGTGTGTTCTCGATCACCCCAAGCCGGCAACTAGTGCCAAGGTCTCAAAACATGATCATAGAGAATGATTTAATCCATGATAAAACAACTTGAACAATAGTAAAATATCTACATTAGAGTAAGTAGAATAATAAAGTAGGATAATTAGAGACTAAATAATAAATAAGGCAACATCCATATAAATGCACACTAATCAAATTAGGCCTTTAATAGAACTAATAAAAGGGCTTTAGCAGCACTATATAAGCACTAATAATGTAAGCGATATTAAAGGGTTATCTTTAACAATACTCGTAAAAAGAACTGATAAAGGGGGTAATTTTTTTTGTTCATTCCCCACTATCATTGCTTCCCACCCCTACCCCCCCCCCCCATCAGCACTTCCCCCATCCCTTTATCAGCACTTTAGATAATACCATCCTCCCACACGTTCCACTACCTCCATCAAGTTTCAAACCTGAAACCTCTATCTTATACACCAGTGCCTTTTCCACTCCCCTATATTGTTTTGTTTTACATTTTATGATATATCTATATATTTATATATATTTCATTACTTTTTTATCCATATATTTATATATATATATTTAAATACACACTACTACAAAACACGCCTTTAACAACTCTAGAATAGGCCTTTATCAGTACTAGAAAAGTGTTGACTACCTCAATGCGGTTAAAAGGCCAAGAATTTTATCATCGCTAGAAAATCATTGATAAATTGTAGCTTTATCGATGCAAATAAAATCACTGATAAAGCATATTTTTATCAGCACTTTTATTTAGCACTGATAAAAGTATTATTTATCAATGCTTCTACAAGCACTGATAAAACTACCCTTTATCAACGCTTTTAAAAGTGTTGATGAAGATTACCTTTATCAGTGCTTCTAAAATCACTGATAAATGATTCCTTTATCGGTGCCTATACAAAAACCGGTAAAGTTTATCTTTATCAGTGCATTTAGTAGTGGTGATAAAAGTGAAAACTGTAGTGTGATGCTACAACACACAGCATCACCAAAAATAGGTGCATTGTGTTGTAATAACACATTGTATCACTATAAAAGGCAATAGAAATTACCAAAATAATATAAAAATATTGAATTTAAATGAAATAAAATTTATAACACAAATATAAGAAAAAAACACTATTATAGAGTATGTCAGCTTTTTTTACTAAAATTAATGTAAATTTTGAATAAAAATGTGCACTTGGATTCATAACAGTCACACCATGAGTCAAATTGAGGTGTGACTAATTCCTACATGTCAAAATTGACTTATAGATCATTTTCCTAAAGTACCAAAACAATCTGAATGTGTTTGCTTGGTTTTGAGTATGTCAGTTTTGAATAAAAAGACGTACTTGGAGTCATACCGGACACACCGTGCATCAAATTGAGGTGCGGCTGATTTATACACATCAAAAATGACATATAGATCATCTTTATAAAGTATCAAAACAATAAGAATGCGTTTCCTTAGTTTTGAGTATTCCACTTGTATTTTTTACTAAAATGTCATTTTAAACTGGAAACACGCATTTTGAGACATACAGGTGGCATCGTGTGTGGGTTTTAATGAGATTGATTCATGCACGTCACAAATGAATTATTAATAATTTTCCCAAATTATTAATACAATCCAAGTGTGTTTACTCAGTTTTCATTGAATGGCACTTTTTTGTATTAAAATATCAATTTTAAACTGATAATGGACACTTGGAGTCATATTGGTCACACCATGCATTGGATTGAGGTGCAGTTTATTACTACATATCACAAATGACATATAGATCATTTTCCTAAAGTACTAAAACAATCTAAATGAATTTACTCATCTTTGAGTATGTCAATTGTTTTTTTCACTTAAATTAATGTCAATTTTGAATAAAAAGATGTACTTGGAGTCATATTGGACACATTGTGCATCGGATTGAGGTGTGGATGATTTATAAATATCTCAAATGACTCATGGATTGTTTTCCTAAAGTATCAAAATAATAATAATGTGTTTCTTTGGTTTTGAGTATGCCGCTTGTATTTTACTAAAATATCATTTTAAACTAGAAACACTCAGTTTGATCCATACATGTGAAATCGTGTGTGGGCTTGGCATGAGACTGATTCATACACGTCATAAATGAATTATGAATTATTTTCCTAAATTATTAAGATAATTCTAGCATTTTTTCTAAGTTTTTAATGAGTGACACTTTTTTGTATTAAAATGTTAATTTTAAACTGATAACGGACACTTGGAGTCATACCGGTCACACCATGCGTCAGATTGAGGTGAGATTGATTCCTACACATCAAAAATGAAATATGTATCATTTCCCTAAATTAAAAAAAATAATAAAAAAAATTCTTAGTTTTGAGTATGTTAGTTGTTTTTTTCACTAAAATTAATGTCAATTTTGTATAAAAAGACGCACTTAGAGTCATACCGGTCACACCGTGCATCGAATTGAGGTGTAGATGATTTATATACATCCCAAATGAATCATGGATCATTTTCCTAAAGTATAAAAACAATAAGAATGTGTTTACTTGGTTTTGAGTATGCCACTTGTGTTTTTTACTAAAATTCCATTTTAAACTGGAAACATACACTTTGAGCCATACAGGTGGCATCATGTGTAGGTTTGACATGAGACTCATTCATACGTGTCCCAAATAAATTATGAATAATTGTCCCAAATTATAAAGATAATATGAGTTTGTTTTCTTATTTTTCAATGAGTGACACTTTTTTGAATTAAAATGTCAATTCTAAATTGATAACAGACACTTTGACACCATCCCTCCTCGATGTACATGATATATCAAAGCTGTTTTTCCTCCAATAGTTATCTCATACAGCTATTGAATTTTATGGCTGATTACACACATATTTATTCAAAAAATTAAGTTTTATTGCATATCTATTTGATGATTGGGAGTTGTACAGATGTTGATTCAATAAAACTAGTGGAGAAATTGAATCTTCCAACACAGAATTATATTATAGGTGGATTACTACCCTTTATAAAATCACTTAAAAAAGCGGTGAAAAAATTTATTTCAATAATTAACCTGAAACACTTACACAATGGATCTTATCTTAAGTGAAAAGTGTTGTGTGCACTTTTAAAAAACTGTTCTCAAACATAATCATGGTATGATCCTCATTCTACTTCATTACCCAACAATTTTATTGTTTTCAAGACAGCCCTTCTTATCCTCCTCTGCCTCAGTCTCCACCTTGATATTTTCCTTTTCCTCCTCCTCCACATCAGTCTCTGACTTTGAATCTGCCTCTACCTTCACCTCCACCTTTGCCTTTGCCTTCGCCTCTGCCTCTGACTTTGCCTTCACAATTTCCCAACAATTTTATTATTTACAGGTCAGCGCTTCTAAATAAATTGATTTCCTCCATTATTCTTATCCTTGACAAAGAGATCAAAAATAATATATAATCATTCTGACACTAAGGCTTTACACCCCAAATATCTTTCGAAGTTAATAACTTGTACTAGATCACAAACATAGTAGGTAATCACCTAAATTTGTTTTTGGCATACATTCTGAAAAAAAAATTATGACACCCACTCGTCTCTAAACAAATTGATTTCTTCTTTTGAGTAACTAGGTTATCGACAATCTTGATAGTACTGAGAAAATATAGACAAACAAATGATTATAAAATATATTTAATTAAATTGTAATTGCCTTCAGAAATTACCTGTTAGGGGATGCTGGTCTTTTCATTGTTTATGATTTCTCTCATAAATTTTCAAACATAATATCCAAAATAGATGATATTATCTTGTTTCAGAAACTATAGAAACGTTGACCAAAATAAGTAAATTGTTTTGAAATGTTTTGACAGTTAAATATTTCTATATATACCTTAATTTTTTTCCATTTATAGTAATTTGTAGGCTTTATCCCTTTAGACACCGACTTCATGTCATTATCTATCCTGTATTGAGTGACTGCTCTATCATAAAAAATTCTTGTTAAAACATAGACTAAACATATAATTCAAAGTTTATCTATAAAATTTTGATTAAAGTGTATTACATATTCACAATAAACATCATGTATGTTCAATTGGTTGCATATCCATGCATTGGATCCAGAAAATAAATATTTGTGGTGTCTATATTGATTGTTATCAGTATCCAGTGCATCCTAAAAAAACAAAAACAATTAAGTAATAAAAAAATTAAAAATATATTTTATGTGATTAGATTATAGATTTTTACCTTTGCATTGTTGTCATAAAAAAGAGTCTATCATCTTATGTTTTTTTATTAAATGATTTGAGTAACTCATCTTTTTTCTTATTAATTGCTTCCTCATTAAAAGTAAGTTCTAGAGTAGAAAAGATACAGGGACTAATGAATCCAAATCGTGATTTGAACTATATTCCCTTTATATAGTTGTAATATAAATTCATGTACAAAATATGAATAGTTATTAACTTTAATAAACATATTAGCTCACTATTTGGACAGTTGTATTATGAAAATGTACCTTATGTGTGTATTCACAACTGAGACTCCCATTCATTCATGCTTGATAATCTTAATTATAGTCTCCAGACCAATTACATTTATGAAGGAATCTCCATATATTTTTTCTTAATATTCAATATAAGACATAGTTTTATCTTTAAATGTGATCTTTGTATGAATTTGTAATGATAATAAATGTTTCTTTGGAACTAGTGGGGAGAAGGTACTCTCAGAAGGTTATTTTATTTTCTTGGTCGATTCCCTAGATTTTCTTAATTCGAACTTCCATTTCTCCACCGATTTATCCATCTATAATATCATACCTCACTTCAGACCTTTTATCATAAATTGTTAAATGTTTTTCATATGAAAAATTTTGTTAAAGACATACCTCATGTATCTTTATAAGATTAGACAACCATTATATAAAATATCCAATAGAAACTTCGATCATTGTAATATCTAGACCATCAGGTGGAACAGAAAACTCAATAGTCAGCTCATAAGCTACATCAATCCCCACTCTCATGTGATATTTTGGTAGGCCTTAATTGTGTAGCCGACCTCCTGGGATATTATACATTGTACCCATTGCAACACGGTAGTACGTGGGTATTGATATCTAAAAATCACATACAATTGTACCCTAAACAATTTTAGAAATATAAAGTTATTGGAAGTTATTTGATTCACATTTAGGAGAAAGAGTAATGAAAAAATTGATTAACCTGGGTAAGGTATAAAGTTAGGGGGAATGACTAGCCTCAAAGCTATTGGGATCATTTGGTTCATGTATAGATCTTTTCTCCATTGCTGGTTTGCTTTGATCCTTTCTTATACATTGGTCGACCAAAACAGAACACAAAATAATATCTTGCAGTGAGTCTATTTCTGTCTAAAATCATCTCACTTTATTATATGTATCTTCATGTGGTTTTATCTTCTTGAAATATGTTTGAGGAGAGACTCCAAAACCTAATCCTCTAATGCGACCATAATGGTCAGGCTGCTTCAAAGCTACTAAAAGTATCTTTTCTTCTGGTACGGTCATTATCGATTCTTATGTCTAAACCATATAAAAAAATATGAACATAAATAGATATTTTCATGTAATATTGTTATAAATCATAATAAATTACAATTATGTTATACTTACACATGATTCTCATACTACTTTTGTGTTTTCATCAACTAATTTACCCACCTTATTTACACGAGCCTCCTTCTATGGCACGTGATGTGGGATGGAAGTGGCTTCATATTTTGATTCATAAATCTGTATATAAACAAAGGAACATATATTGTTTCATATCAAATAATTAAACTTTTATTGTTGATTTAAAATAAATACCAATTTTTTCTCTAATGAATCATATCCCATCCTTCCTTTGTGATAGGGGTATATTGGTTTTGATGCACGTTCTTTATTTTCAGTGCTCTTTTTTTATTTCATAAATTAACAATTTTGAATCAAGTTGGATAAAATAAATAATGAAAAATAATATATTATCGACTTCAATGCACCTGAAATGATTTCTCATTGCAACGATTGATGAAAGCAGTCCATGTTTCCTACTTTATAATGTGTGTATAACTAAGTGGTGGGTGGGGCTTTATTTTCTCCTCAGTATCCTTAAGATTTAACTTCATCAGAAGAGTCTGGAAGCCTCTATGGGATTTTCCAACATCCATTAAGACAAATTTCTTACAAAAATATTCTAAAATTAACAAATTTTGCAAGGAATAATGAAAATTAAATCAATGTTTCATTATATAATTTTTTAGTAAAATAGAGAAATTATATTGTAACATTACCATTATATATTTCCAAACGATTTCATTCGTTACAGGTTGGACATGGTGCCATGAGTCAATATCAATCAGCACATTCATCCCTGTTGTGACCCCAAGATAAATAATGAACATTGACTTGTTGGGGTTAATAGGTTAGACACATTGATTCCAACCAACCTAAAATTTTATACCCTGACTTCTTACCTTGATAATTTTATTCAAAACTATGATGTTTCATTATTGTTTCTTTTTTTAATCAATATGTTTTTGATCCCCTAATAATTCCACAGTTTCATCATCAACATTTTGTTCTTCCTCGTGATTTTTAATATCATCATGTTCAGAATACATTGTATGCATGAGTAGTCAAACATTTAATTTTTCTTGAATAACAACAATACAATACACTCCATTCATAAAAGTCTTCAATTGCATGCATCTTGTATGAAAATTCTTACCTTCTTTAATAGAGATATAATACTTCAATATTATAGTGAAACTAACCTTCACTGTCTTTATTTAATATGTCCTCAAATGTTGATTGCCTTCCATCTCTTAATTATGGATTGGACTCCCTCTTTCAAACTAGCCTTCCTCCCATCATTGTGGTTCCAAATTTCATTAATGACATACCTCCCTAACTTTTATTATTGAATTTTGTTGTTTGATATTTATCTCCCATCTTTTGTGGACATCCACTTGTGTTTCTTGAACTACTCTAACCAAAAGTCATACCATAATGTGTACTGGTGATCATTTTGGATGAACACTACTCAGAGTAGTTCAAACAACATAGAAGAGATGGGGGATGTTTCTGAGGTTCAAAAATAACTTAAATGAAAATTTAATTATGGATTATAACATATTACATTACAAAAATGAAGAATAAACATTAAAATCCACATGAATTCTACTCCTAGTCATTTATTTACACTCACAAACATTTATTTTTTGCCACTTCTTTGAAATTTTTATTGTTTTGTTAGGGATTAGATGAGATACAAACTTGCGGTGGTATTGGTGTGATGTGGATGGGAGATTTTTACAACCATACATTTCTCTAATCTTCCAAGAGAAAGTATCCTAAATATTAATACAAAAACAAGGTTGGATATCTTTGCTCATTGTGGGAGGAATACCTTCAAGAGTCAGATTGGAACCCTTTTAAATTTATCAAGGGTGAAGGGTAAGAGAATCAAAAGGTGTTTTTGGCATTTTTTTTTCACAAAAATATGTATAAAACATGTATTTTCAAGAGGTCACTCATCATAGTAGTATTCTCATCCAAGTATTCTTAACTACAGAGTTCTAATAGGATCCAATGTGACCACACTCAAAATAAAAGTAATTTTTAATGAAGTGTTGTTAAAAGTAACCGAGTGAGTCATATAAGAAAATGCATATCAAGAAACTAAAAAAACATTCTTTATGTTTTGACTAATTTTTTAGTGTCATTTTTTGTGTTCTCAAGAAGTATTAAATGAGGAGGATTAAAGGATAAAAGAGTTAAAGAATGAGTTGGGAGGTGTGGTATTCAAATCCATGGCAGTAGCTTTGACAGATATTAATGAATACAATTTGATTAGGAGGTATGTCATGAAGGAAATTTAGAACCACAATTATGGGAGGAAGGCTAGTTTGAAATAGGGGGTCCAATCCATCATCAATATATGGAAGACAATCAAACATCTAAGGATGAATTAAATAAATGTAGTTAAGGTTATTTGTATTATAGTATTGACATATTATATCTTTGTTCAATATAGTAACAATTTTCATGCAAGATGCATGCAATTGTGGACATTGATGCATATAGTGTAGTGTATTGTATACCAATCTTACCAAAATGAATCCTTATTTACACAACCTTATTTTTGAAACCTATGGTCATTTTTTATGAAAATTTATTTATGTTTCTTATGACTATTATGTGTTGTATGCTTCTTTCACAACAACAGATGGAGATGCAGTTCGCAGTGGTCTCATATGAAAAATAAATTCAAAATACGTCATAATAATGATATAAAAATCTTTAAAATGACTATATATACCCATTATAATATCTCAATTTAGAAATCTACCACATATTACATCCATCTTATCTAGGTGTATCAATACTCATCAATGTTGAGGAAAATTTTACTTTCAATTTATGAAGATATATCCACTTGTGCCTACCACTATTGTATAAAGTTGACACTGGTTACTCTTTTTCCATATGTTTACTAATAGAGAATATTGATGTTAATAACATTATGAATAAGTTATAATCCCAATCCCAAATGAAATATAATATACTCATAGTTAAAGAATAGGAAGTGTATGTGTCCTAAGACCATCAACAAAAGTATAATATACTAGGATTGTACCTATCACTATAAAAGAACCATGGCTAGTATCATCCATAGACTAATCAACCATAAATAATCTACCAGTAATATCTAATGACCCTTCCTAGAAGTAATAGCTCAAAAGGACCATTGGAGGTTCCCCAAATAACCACATTGATAGATTTGTTTCACATCAAAGAGGCAATAAGGATTAAAGTGTACTAGGGACCTACATTGATGGAATCACTCAAAAATTGTCCTCAATTGAAGTGGAATTAGAATACCACCACTCTAATGGTATTGAAGAAATTAATCTCACCCCACCTACATTCTACATCACTTCTGTTTACTCAAGGATTACTCACCTTCCAATTTTGGAAAAAAAATCCACCATAAGATCCCTCCAATAACATACATCCATTTAAAGGGTGAATTTTTTAACTTATGCTCAGTATTGATCTAGAATTTTTCTACTCTTATAAATGAAATTAATCTATTCAATGAAATCCTAAATTTATTATTATTATATATTACCATAAAATCTTAGAGTAACCATAGATAGTATATGTTCTCATTGTTGAAAATTATACCACATAGCTTGAAAGATCTACAATTACCTCTGGACATGAGGATCAATATAAGTTCTATCATATAGAGGATGTTCATTGGATCCTTCCTATGGAGATCTAGGGGTAAAAGTGGTGAGATATTATATATTAATGTAGATATTCACATAATTTCCCCCTTTATAAAAACAACAATCTTTTAGAAATAGGCACAAAATAATCTATATTAAATGTGACCCCCTGCCCCTCTATCTCATTCATTTCCTTTTTAATAAGTCTTTTCATACTTTAAATATGATTTAAAATATTTTAGAAGAATTATTTTAAATACAACTAACTAATATTATCGATAAAGGGGATTACTAAATAAACTTAATCAATTAATAAGTTATATAAACCTAATCATCACTAATAAGTAAATAATAATGCAATATTTATTTATTATTCATGTTCCTATTAATATAAATTTATAATTGATTCTAGAAAAAAAAATTAAACAAAGACACATAAGAACATGACATTTCATATATTCTTACTTATTCCTACCTATAAACTCCTAAATAAGAGGCATGAGACTCAAGAAGATAGGTCAAGAAAAAAATAAACAAAAAAAACTTAGACTTCATGTGGTAACTCAAGTATCCAACATAATTATGCTATCTAGAAATATTTATGGATTACTTCTTATGTCTGTAAAGTTTTTACTTTTGGATATAATTAATACCAATATCCCTAGTTTCACTCTGATTTCATTTTGTAACATTTTTGACCTAGTATACCCAAATAGTTCCTAATTCAGGTCAGCACGTTACCACTGACACACTTTCTGATCACTAAAGTCTTATGTCAATTCTAAGGGATATAGATAACATTTTTGAGAAATGGGTTAACCTATTCAATGTTTAACTAAACTCAATTTTATCATACTATAAAGCAATCATTACCTTTGCAGTAGAGTATGGTGAAAAATCTATTTTATTTATCCATACAGGCCCATACACATGTGTTGATTGACCTTACCATATAAAAACATCCTTCTCTTTCTTCAAAACCATTTTTTATGGAAGAAAAAGATAAAATAGAACCACTCATTGTATTTTAGTGGTGAGGATATGAGATATAGGTTTCTTCATGGTTAAGAACAGCACAAAAATGCAAAACCTGGAACCCAAAAAAACAAACAA
The DNA here is from genome assembly GCA_963277665.1 of Viscum album. Taxonomy (NCBI): domain Eukaryota; kingdom Viridiplantae; phylum Streptophyta; class Magnoliopsida; order Santalales; family Viscaceae; genus Viscum; species Viscum album. The sequence continues at coordinate 1,375,802,979 of OY728147.1, read as the reverse complement.
CAATAGAGAAAAGATAGAAAATATCATACATTGGATTCTACCCTTAATTAATCTGAGGGAACGTAGAGGAGTCGCATCGACAGCAGAGAAGTTCTTCAAGAGCTTGAGAATCTCGAGTAACTGAGTCACGATTAGGGTTCTTTTAAATAGATCAGGGACACTTTTAATAGCACTTTCAGAAAATTGCTGATAAAAGATATATTTATCAGCACTAACGTTTTAGCGCTAATAAATATTTCTTTTAACAACAAGCTTTTAGCGCTGATAAATATTAATCCTTATCAGCGCTGATAAATAGTCCTTTTATTAGCACTAAAACTTTAGCACTGATAAAGGTTTTATGATTATTATTATTTAAATAAATTTATTATAAATTTATAATTATGTTAATATATATAATTATTTATTTATAATAATTATAAATTTATAAATTTATAAATATAGTAAATATATATTTATAAATATATTTATTTAAAAATATTTATTTATAAATATATTTTTAACATTATTAGTGGATATATAACCTTAAATACATGCATTTTAAAAATCAGTGAAATTGAATAATTGAAAATGAGTACACTTTAAAAATATTGAAAAAATATATAAGTTTTATTAATTAAATATAAATTATTAAAAAAATATGAATATATATATATATATATATATTTAAGTAGATGAATACATATTGAAAATACTAAAACATGGTAAATAAATATATATAAATAAATAATAGAAAATGATCGAATTCAAAAATAAAATAAAAAATAAAAAATATTAAAAATGAATACCCTAACTATAATAGTATTAAAAACAAATAAATAAAATTTACTGATTAAAAAATAATATATTAAATGTATCAAGTTATAATGAAATTCTAAAATATACTAAAATTTGAATAAATTACAAATATTAGGTGTGTGTATTTCTATATATTGTGTAAATATATTTATGTGCATGTTGTATATAAAAATGCATTAATTACATATATATATATATATATATTCATGTGAAATAAATGTATCACGCGATGTTTGATATATGTTAAATTGAAAAATCAAACAACATTAAAAATGAAAAAGACATTAATATGTTTTTAATTAACATTTTATTCATTTTATATATATTTATATTTAATGTATATTATTTATTACTATTTATAATATATATATATATATATTATACTTAATCATTTTTATTAATAATTGTTTCATTAATAAATTTTTAAATAAATTTTTAATTTATTCATTTTAAATTTTGTTGTTTAATTATTATAATTTATTCATTTTATATATCTATATTTAATATATACTATTTATTAATATTTATGATCTATATATATGTATATTAAATTTATTCATTTTTATCAATAATTATTTAATTAATAAAATGTTTAATATTTTTCTTAATTTACTCATTTTAAATTTTTATTTGTTTAATTATTTCATTTTATTCATTTTACTTACCTATATATTTGATATATATTATTTATTAATTTTTAAAATTTTTATATATATATATATATACATTTTATTCATTTTTAACAATAATTATTTAATTAATGAAATTGTTAATTTTTTAATTTTTTTAATTATTTCATTTTATTGTGTACCTTTATCAGTGTTAAAAAAGCGTTGATAAAGGGTGTCATTTATCAGCGTTAAAAAAAAGCACTGATAAAGTGTATCCTTTAACAGCGCTAAAAATAAAGCGCTGATAAGGGGTAACCTTTATGAGCGCTAAAATAAGCATTGATAAAGGGATCCCTTTATCAACGCTAATAAAGGGTTCCCTTTATCAGTACTTATAAATATGTACTTTATCAGTGCATTTTGCTAGCGCTGATAAATGTCAGCACTGTTAAAGATGTGTTTTGTAGTAGTTACATATATAAAATATGTTTTTTTGTGAGTGTGTGTGTGTGTGTGTTTATAAATACATACAAACATACATATATCATTTATATATATATGTGCATCTATAAATATAATTATATATGTTTATATTTATTTATATATATTATATATTAATATTTATATACATATATTATAATATATAGATAAATATATATATGTTTGTCAATACACACACACACAAATATATATATATATAAACATTATATATATATTAATTGTATTGGTATATAAATATTCATACATTTGTATTTTAAATAAAATGGATATTAGTTTTTATTTAGATAAGGTTTATATATTAAGAAACATAAACCACTTCGGTGGTGGCGTGGTGGTCAAGGAGAGTGGTATAACAACGCCGTTCTTTGGGAGGTTCAGGGTTTGAATCCTGGGATTCTACTTTCGGGGCGAGCCTCTCCCCCAGGATCCACCCGTCTTGTTGGGTCGCTCGGTCTCAACTAGGTGGGAAAAATGAGGCGCGGCCTAATGTGTTGACGTATTGCTTTGACGAACCATCACTGATCGGGCAGTTACCCTCTGGGACGCTCTGCCATCTCGGCTGGCAACAACTCCTTCCCTGGCTAGGGCTCTACCTCAGGGCAGTGACCTCTTTATGGGGGAGGGGGGTTTCCATGTGTGGAGGGTTCGAAAATTCCACACATGGGAATTCCCTTTTAAAAAGAAGAATATATTGAGAAACATATTTTATATATAAATATGTTTAATTATTTATTTATAAAAATAAATTTGTAGGTGTGAATATATAAAAAATATGTATATATTTTTATATATTTGATTATAAATAATAGTACATTGTGAAAAACGATAAAATTTCAAATCCATAATATCAATATTAATGTAATCCCTAAGAATAAATTCATCCCCCACTGAAAAAGGGCAAAAAGAACCCCTTAAATGAGGCTGAAAATCCATAGAATGTTAAAAAAATTGGGTACCCCAACTAAAAATTCAGTTTTAGAGGCCATATTGGTCTTTTTTGGCCTCGAAAAAATAGTGACCAAGGTCCCCCTATGTTAATACAGCATATAGATCATCGCAGGTTTCGATTCGATATGTGGTAGAGCCCAAACAGACACCCGAATCAAAAATTATGATCGTTTGAATTTTGAGTAACATTTTCAACTTATTTTAAATATTTTATTGATTTTTTAATTTTTTTATCTTAAAATTATTATTAAATGACTATTACTCAATAATAATTTTCAAATTATTAATAAAAAATATTTTTAAAAAATATTTTATAAGTCATTTTCACTAAATATCTTATATATTATGTGTAAATGCCTATTTAGCCTTATCTAAAATGTATTTAAAATATATATATTATATTTATAACAATATAAATATATTTATAAATTTATATATATATTTTTTAATGAAATATTTTTTTTTCAAATATAACATTTATCAGTGTTAGTAAAAAAGCGCTAAGAGGGGTCTTTATCAGTGTTTCTAATAAAGTTCTAATAAAGACGCCCCCCCCCCCCCCCATCAGTACTTTTTTAGAAGCACTGATAAAGGACCCCTTTATCAAGGTTTTTTTAGAAGTACTGATAAAGACCCATTTTATCAATGTTTTTTTACTAGCACTGATAAAGGAGGGTTCCTTTATCAGCACTTTTTTACAAGCACTAATAAAGGACCCCCTTTAACAGTGCTTTTTTAGCACTATTAAATACCCCTTTAACAACGCTAAAAAAACATTGTTAAAGACCCCTTTTAACAGTAATTTTTCTAACGCTAACAAAGGGGGTTTTTAACAACTCTTTTAGCTAGAACTGGATAAACTTGATTTTGTAGTAGTGGTACATGGTATATAAATAGGAAGTAGAATAAACATCAACTCCTCATAATGAATAAGGTTTAAATTCAAAGACAATAAAAATTCAACCTAAAGGGAAAAATACAAAAAATGTTATCCATGATCTCTATGTGACCCTTGGTCACTCTCCTCATCCCAAGCCAAACAACCCGAGCATCCTACATCCTAACTCAAGGGAGGCCAAATCCAAGGTTCCTAAAAGGAAACCATGAGAGCTGCATACACCTTATGATGTATAATGGGTGTGAGAAAAATCAAGCCTAGTAGGTAAGCACCATAGAATTTGTACATTTCCAAACAAAAGAAAATCCATTTCATGCTAGTTTAAAAATACAATTGAAAATGAGTTTTCAATCAACAAGTATACAAAATCCAAATAAGATTAATCATGCATGGTACCTAGAATAAAATAAACAACAAGCCTAATAAGACAAACAAAATAAATTTAATATAATTCAATCGATTTCTGGGGATAAAAACAAGGAATAAACACTAGAATCCCCAAAATAATCATATATAGGATATCAAAGCATCATGGGAAACCTCCTAGGATTTAATTATAATGGTACAAGATCATGATATGATCCCTATACCAGAACTACTGAATCATTATTACCTCTAGTAGTCACGTCAAACCAACCAGAGATAAACCTCCCATGTGTACAATGCGACCACGATCCATAATAATCTCTCCTATTAGCTCCATAGGTCTAATGTCCATGCTCAATTACACTATCCCATGCAGTCTAGAATGCCACTTTCCCTAGTTATAACACACTCCAAAATAAGGCTTTCACTTATCTATACCTCTACTTAGTCTACTAAAACTCTCATGGCATGCATCAAATTGAGATATCAATCACCTAAAATAATATATCAAATAAATAAATAAAACCTCACCTACCACACCCTCATAATCAACAACCCCATCACATTTAATTCATAACACAATAGATAAGCAATGTGCCCCTCAAGCCACAAATCACATTAAGTAATAAGAAAAATCCCCCTCAGGGTCATAATACAACAAGGGTCTCAAGAGGGTCTCACACTCACCCACATCATTTAGAAATTACCCAAACTTCCAAATAGTCCTTTATAAAAAAACTCAAAAATCCCAAGTCGCTTATCAATGGTTTGAATCCCCACTCTAAAACATTCTTTAAAATCAATCTCTTGAAATATGTATGAAAAACATCTTCCAAATCAATTTTTCACAAAACTATTGGAAAAAAAATTCAATAACCAAAACATTTTCATTTAAAACCCTCAATAGGCTTAAAACATCCCTTTTTAATTCACATAATGACCCTAATGGGTTCAAGGTGTTTTAAAATATCACACTTTATTTAAAACTCTTCTTTTAATAGTTTTAAAACACTTAACATTTTAAATCATCACTTGAATCACTAAGAAAAAACATATGGAAGTTCAAAACCACACTTCCCATTTCATTTTACAACCCAAATTAGGTCAAAACACCACAAACCCCACATTTTATTTAAAACCAATTATCAAATAATTTAACAACACTTGGAATTTCAAGAACCACTTGAAGTGTTAAAAAATAACATGTTCTAAGTGGAAAACAACCTTGAACACCTTTCAAAAACCAATCAATCCACCACACATGGATTTAATTTAACAATTAAGTCATATTAAACTATAAATCACTCAGTTACATTTAAATTTAAGAAAATTCACAAATAACATACCTCGGTTCAATGACAGTCAATCCTAAAGTCATCACCTAGGATGAAGAACGCTCCAACAAACATCTAGGGATCCTTCTTAAGCCCTAAGAAACAAAACCCATATGGATAACCCATCCTGAATCCATAATATGAACCCTAGTATTTATAGGGTTCACAAGAGATGGAAAATCAAAGGGAAAGGGGAATTAGGAGAGAAGATAAGAGAAAACAAAGATAAATGATAAGAAATTGCCTTAGAAGCTCAAAGGAAGAAGGCTTGGAAGGCTACAAAATCGAAGGGAAATGAGGGAGAAACCTCCTAGGACATGCGCCTGGTTTGGGTGAAGGATGGGGGAAATAAAAGCCCTTAGATCTCTTAAAATCATAAGGGAAAATCAAAAATCCATTTTTAAGTGAATCTGGGAAACTATATTGTTAGGCCGCATAGTTTGGAAAATTGTGTGTCAACTATACTATTGGAACTGGATAAGTAAAAGTACCTTGCATAGTTTCTCTCAAGAAGTTCACATGGTTTATCTACTCATGTGCCAACTGTGTCGAATGGCATTGCCCCATTACAAATCCATATCGCATGCTTGTCATGTGTATTCTCTAATCATGCATGTAACGACTTGAAAAATTTATTTATATTATTAATATAGTAACTCTTATTTTATAATTAATTTTTTATTATGAGAATATAAAAAGACTATTACATTTCATAACAACATTACACATCATTTGTTGAAATGGAAAACTACAACTAGAAACAGTAAATGGATATATACATAAAAGAATAGTACACTCACTAAAAGAAACTCCATAAGATTAAATCCCCCCATGAAGATCGCTCCTGCCATAATGACTGAAAAAATAAAGAGAAGCATTAATAAAACAATAAAAATTATGAAAGGATGTGTAATAACCTTTTTACGTAGTGAATGATGAAGTGAGAATAATGGTGTATTTATAGAGAAATATGGTCGTTCAATATTATGATGATCGGACAATATGGTCGATGGGAATTATAACCATTGGTTAATACGATAGTTGGTCATTATTATTATGGGTTAGGTAAATACAATAAAGTGATTGTTGGGAATTGTTTTATTATATCACCAAAATTGTATTTTTGGAAACTAAAAATATGATTAAATTTCATTAAAAATGTGTTTTATTATAAATTTATTAGTTTTAAATAAAAGTTATTTTCATGAAATAATGTTATGAAACTTTTTTTAAAATGGTAATATAAATTTACAAAGTCCGAAGTAATTTTATAACAGTCTGAAAGTTTATTATGCCATAAAAAATAATGATTTTCAATAATTAAGTATTTTTATTTAAAAGTTAAAATTATCATATTTATAGAATTATTTTGATAAAATGAATATTATTTTTTGAATCATAAAATTGAAATTATCTTATAGTTAATTTATGGTAATTTTCTAAAAAAGTAGATTTTTTGGGTAAAAAGTGAAAATAATTTTTTTACAAAATATCACAAATCTTATGATTTAGTCATGATATGCTCATGATTTCAAATTTATTAATCCTTCTTCTTGATAAAAGTTTATTTAATTAATAACATAATTCATAATGCATTACATTTATAAACACATGCTTCACATTTTGAAAATCGTGATTTTATCTTTTCTAAAAAATTGTCTGTATAAGTTAAACGTGTATCATATTAGAATTGATTATTATTACTTTTAAAAATTTGTAAAAGTAAAATTTATTTCATATTTTTAATTAGAAGTTCCAAATTAAATAATAATGGAAATTTTATTTTTAGTCATAAAAAATTTATTGTGGTAAAAAAAGTTACCGTGGTATAGGTAAAATAATGTAAAATGTTAAAATTAAAAGGTAATGACATAAGATAGATAAAATGGAAAATTTAAATGGTTGTTTAATTTATTTATCATCCCTAACCAAACTTTTAAAAATTAATTTTCAACCAAATTAATTGAAAATAATTTCACCCAAAAGTGGTTAGCCTTAATAATAAAATAATCATTATTTTAAACCGTAAAACCACCCCTCCTTGAGTATAAATACCCTAATTCCCTCATAAATCTCCACACCAAATCCATTGATCACGAATTATATATCAATATCCCTATCAATAGTATCTCCAAGGTAGTTATATGGTTCTAAGGAATCTCTCTCTAACTTTAAGAAGTGTCCTCCCAAGGTAAGAGTTTTCTCAATCCTCATCTTCCCCTTTCAAGTACAATACTTTTGTTATAATGTTTTTTAAAATTACATTTTATATACTTCCATGATTTTTATACCATGTTATTATCTTCAATTCAACATTTTTTAAGGATATTTTATTTATTACTTCTCATTTTATCCTTTTCTTAAGCCATTAATCTGCCGAAATAATGAATCCTCACCCCTCATTTCCCATTACCTTTGAAAGCCTTTTTAAATTACTTTTATTTTCAACAGGAAATTTTTTTATGTGTAATTTTTATAATTTTCTTGCTATTTTATCATTGAGTGATCATTATTCCCTCTCATTAAACTAACTTTATAAGCCATTATAATGCTCAAACTTTCTTGTTTCCATAAAACCATCCTAAATTTGGTAAAGAAAATTGTGTGTTGTTTTCCTAATAATGACATCCCTATATGGATACTATAAGTGGATGTGGATCTTGTATAGATATACTAAGGGGTAATAACCCCAAAACGGTGGATTGAGTATGAACTCAATCGCCACCTCATGCATGACAAAGAGGTCTTGTTGCACACCTAGTTTGACACTTCTAAAGGATTTTCTTTAGATTACCCACATGCTCTTTATGATCCATAATGGATGATTGGAATATATGAGTTGAGATATACCATCAATTTATGAATGTAACTTTTTTTACTATTTATTAACCTCTCTTCTATAGGTTCACAACTGATTGTAATGTGAATACATTATAGTTTCTAAATGGATAGTCACCTAGATAACCATAATAATTATTTTTCATAGATTATTTCCCACTCATGTTGTAACTAATGTTCATGTTCTCTTTCAATATTCATCATTCTCATAGATTTTACCTTTCTCCTCCATGTTTATGTTCCTATGTACACATGGTATGCTGGAAATATGATCTCTATGGAGAATTATTTATCACTGCCTTTGTCTTGTCTTGTCATCAGTTATGTATAACTTTTCTTCTAATATCTTTACCTTGTGGATACCCTTGTATGATTATTTTTATTGAAGGGTGTTCACCTAGATACTCATCCATGGATTGAATAGGGAAAATATTGACTAAAATGTATACCATTTTTTCTATATGGTGTAAACACCCCATAATTATTTATCTTGCACTGCTGGAAATGGGCTCTATACCAACACTTATATACCAATGATTTGAAAATCGTTGGTATAGGGAGACTATACCAATAGTTTGTACAAATTGTTGGTATAGTATGTATAGAATCAAGGTATCCCAATGGTTTAATTGAAATTTTGGGATAGTGTCCCATTTACAAATATTTCCCAACAATTTTAAAAGACCATTAGGATACACTATATATCCCAATGGTCTTTTAAAACTGTTGGAAAAGTTTTCCCCTAAATACAGATCGGTCCTCCAGTTCCCCCTCCACTCGATTCTTACCCTAAATCGAAGCTCCCTCTTCTCCAGCATGCCAAACTTCTTCCTCCGATCGATCCATCTTCAATCAAGAAATTTTTTTATTCTACACTTCAAATATGTAAATTCTACCTTAGTTTTGCTGTTCTGCATCTATATTTTTTTGTTTTCTATTTTTATTTGGCTGAAAAGAGAGCTCTGTGTGGTCATTCATCAGCCTTGTGGGTGGTCATTTGGGATGTAAGATATTATGATTTCATTTTACTTGATATATCCAATAGTATTATTGATTTATGTTCACTTTGATTATCTATGACTAATGATGTTGTTTAATAAGTTTTTATTAATGTTTATAATAATGACAGCATGGTATAAGGGTTCACATGTTGTGTATAAGGGTTTACATGGTGTCTAAAATAATCTAGGGTCCTGGGAATGTACACACAGTACACGACTTAGATAGACATGTAAATATACATGGCCAATCCCTTGTGGTGCAAGGTATGTTTGGCCAAATGGGGTGCTAGAAATGGCCCATTGGCACATGGCTTTATTGCATGGGTATGATCACATGATGTGTTTTCCATACTATAGTGTGGGTAGTAATTATCTTAGCCAAAACAATTTCATCCCAGAAATCCCAGACTACATGGAACATGTTCCTTCATGATACATAGAGTATAGTAAATGATTTTAGAAAACTCGATGTATTTCCTCACGCATATTACATATATATTATTTTCACCACTTTATTCACTATTTTACCACTAATGATATTTGTATTTGATTGGAGGGAATGATTTTAAAATATTGATTTTCGGCCTCTATTGGAAAAAATAGGATCTCTAATTACATGATCATTAATCCATCCTGCCAACCACTTCTTTTTAGGGTTCCATACATCTAATTAATTACCCTCCACAAAAAATCTTCTATAATCCATCCCCAAGGATCTAATATATATAGGTTTTTCAAACATCCTCTGTAAATTTAAGGGATTATTTATGCTCCAAACCATACTAAAAATGTCGAATAATGGCCCCATTGAATGAAGAAAATGAACATAAAAAATGGTATGAAAAGTACATGAGTGATGTGAAAACACATTATGGGATAGTGTGATCCCATCTAATTATATCATAATGTGAAACATGGTTGAAATCAAGGAACAATTAATATAAATATATGGGTTCAAAAATATAACTAAATTTGGGATCATGCTAAGATCAAAAAATGATAGAAAGTTAAAAATATAAAAAATAAATGCCTGAAAAATAAATCAAAGGGTATAAACCAATGACATAATATGAACTACCTGAAGAATTGAATGATCACTGGTGTAGGATGCTCTCTTCTGGAAAATAGGAATATGATACAACTATATTTATCATTTTTTTCTTGATTCTTCTTGTCCATTCATCATTGACCCTCATTCTTGCCCTGTTAATTCCAAAGAATCTTTCCTCATCCTCTCTGGTACCCCAGTTTTATGAATATAACTTGGTATACCCAATGTATGATTTAGTATCTCACTACTAGTTGATAGTATTTGAGGTCTGTAGAGGTGCACCTGAGGTGTTTTTGTGCACCTATTTGGATTCTATTGTTTTTATTTTATTTTGGGAATTAGAAATCAATATTAGAGTTTTTTTTATTTTTCTTAATATTTGTGGATAATTATATGGTGATAAGAATGTGTTGGAATTATGATGGTCCTAAAACAGGTGAGTCATGAAGCCATCTCCAGTGGTAATTATAGTTTAATAGGGATATGAAATTGATCTTCTTGATTATCAATGTTACAATTGATATATTTAATCAAGTATGATGTAATGATTTGATATTGTAATTTTTGTTTTTAGAACTTGGACCATACAGGAAAGAGGATTGTGTACATTCATCATATGTGGCATGTAGGATTCACATGAAATTTATATTCTTATGTGTTACTGAATTTTTTAATGACATGAGGTTTAGTTCTATAAAGTGTACATAATGAGTTTTATATGGGTTTTCAATATAACTTGTTAGAGGAATTATACCCACCCAAACCATAGTGTTTTTTGAGGAAAGAACATGTGGATCATATTTTGGTATGTTCTCTGATTAATAAATTCCATTGGTGCAATGGATGTATTTTAACACTTGGGGGTTCATTTATTAATTTTATGGATTTGTAATTGTTTAAATTATAGTTAATCATAAAAATATGGTTCATGATGGGAATTATTCACCTTTATTATTTTGACACCCTTATGATGGTAAAATTGAATAAATATATAATTATTTCTTTCTTTTTAATTTAAATTACTTGAAATAAATTAGGAATCATGATTATATGAAGAGGGAATGATTTATTAGATACCTAGGCCTATTAGTTTTGGGTGTGGTTTTTGACAAGACAGTTGATTATGATTTGATATGGTTGGATCTAGGATGGATAGAGCATGCATATGTTTTCAAATGAAGGAAATGAAACCTATTGAAGAGATGCGACGAAAAAGGACGACGAACAACAATTGTCACATGGCTGAGATGGGCGTTCCTCCACTAGTGTCTATAGTGAGAATTTTATTTCAAATATATATATTTAAATAACATATAATGTCATGTGATTAATTTTTTTAAACGTTTTTGTAGGATCCACCACTTAAGTGACAATTATTTGATGAACAGCCTAGTAGTGGTCTCAGTACTGAGGCTGGTGGTACGAGGGTTAGGTGATCTAGTCGGCGTACCCAATTAGACCCTACCCCTCCCACTGACATACCATCTATCCCACATTCTGATCACAATGTGTCATTAGGGACACAAGGTATATTTAGGCCTCCCATGTTTTCACCACCCTTTACATCTGATCCTCCTCACCCGTCTCTACCACATCCGATGATGATTCTCACTCCTCATCCATATCATGCATTTGTCCAGCCATCCATGCCATCTTCTTTTACTTCTACTTCCTTCTCTTTGAGCTTCTATATTCTATCTTCTTTAACTCCTGCTCTAAAATAGTCTGTTACTATGAAGCATACACTGGGACCCACTCCACCTGTACAGGGTGTTCCTTCAGTTTCTGCGGATCTAGTGGCACCCATTGATTAGACTGTCGCATGTATATTTATATATCTCTAACAAATTTTTATACCATTATTTATTTTCATTATAACATGTATTGATATAATATTTGTTTTCCTTTCATAACAGATACATCTACTGATAGAAGGTAGGGGCGGGGGCATACACGCATGTGTGCGGTGTGGAACTGCCACACACAGTTGATGGTGGACTACAACAAAGATAATCAAATGATTGAAAAAATAGGGCAGCAATGTCAAAAAAATTTGGCGACACTTTCCAAATACTCCAACATCATTCTCGTTAGCTCGCTCTCATGGTGACAGTTGCCAAACAGAGTCAAGGATAATGTTTGGGAACAGATATGGGTAAAAAAATATGTTGTATTTAATGTAATATATTATTTTTGTATTTATATGAATTAATATTTTGGTTTCATCTTCGGTTTAATTTCCCCGATGATGAGGGTGCACGGTCATCACATCTAAAGGAGTTAGGTGAGATTTTGATTGCCTATAAGAATGAGTTGTATATTGGCTGGCATGCTAGAGTTGGCACAGAGTTAGAGGTGGTACTCATCATAGATGATTATCCAATAGAACAGTATCAACAAATGATTACCTATTGGATGACTATCAAGTTTAAGGTATTAATCACATTTGAGGTATTTAAATGAAAATTTTCATGTTTTTCATTAATATTATCTTTTGTATTATTGAATTTCATTTAGGAATCATCCAGAAAAAATAAAAAAAACATTGATGCTAAAAAATACCACCACACATTGGGATGTACTATGATGTCAGATCATGAGAGGAAGTAGGTATGACAGTTGTTTATAATTTTTCTTTATGACTTTCACTTTATATTGTTTCCTCCATAATTTATTTGATTTCTAAAGTTTTCATATAATTTTAGTTATGAAATTCATTATTTGTAACCTATTTTTAATTATGGTTTCCTACATTCAATGTCATTGTAGAGGCAAGCATTGAATATTGAAGGACATGTACCTTGAGCAAAACGGTTTTGCTTGAGTAGAAGGAAAAAAGATGGAAGTGCGGTTAATGAACCGACACATCAGTAGATTGTAAGTTTTACTTTGTTGATTTCAAATTTCAATACCTGTTTTGTGACTTAATAATCTATTTATATTAGTAATAGGCTTCTTTAGAGGCCCTTGATGCCTAGGAACCTGACAATTTTGGGCCAAATGATCACTTACATTAGGTGTTGGGAGATGATCACCCTATAAGAGTACATTGCCGACCTGGGAATAGTATATTCCCAATGAGGTATTGTCCCTCTTTAGGTACCATTTTTAGTGCCACCGAGTTCTAACAGGTTAAGGCATGAGAAGAATAGTCTGAAAAAATGGCTACATTGGTGGAAGAATGGTCTGTTAGGGAAAACACTGAATTTATGAAACTGATGAAAGTTTTATGTCCAACACTTCCACTAGAGGTCAGCACAGTTTGTGATGAATATATGTCATCGATACATTCAATATATAGTGCACCAAGTGGAATCTCTAGTGGTGTTCAAGATGATGTCGTTCCTAACGATGATGATGGCGAGGATGAGGATGATGTCGAGGAGGGGGTGAGGAGGAGGCTGAGGCAGAGGATGAGGGAGAGGAGGAGGCTGAGGAGGAGGCTGAGGCTGAGGACGGGGATGAGGATGGGGATAAGGACAGGGATGATGGGAGGTACAAAGATGGGGATAGGGATGAGGATGAGGGTGAGGCTGATGATGATGCTGATGATAATGATGGTGATGAGGGACAGATTTATCCATTACATTTTTGACTGATATTACTAACATTTGATCTAGTCTCATTCACATGTCATGTTGTACTTGATACTTTGTGTTGTTGTATTTGTTACCAAAAATATTTTGATTTTCTGAAAAATTATGAATCTTCTTGATCTGATTTGTATGGATAAATCATGGTATAATGTTTCATGATCCTAGAATGTGTTTTTGAGGTCGGTTGGAAGTCATCTGTAGAGGCTATGAGTGAATTTGAGTGAAATTTGTAACCCATAGGTTTCTTAAATCAATGTTTTACATTATAATCAAGGAATCCCATCCACCGAGATAATCCCATATCTTACTTCAGGGTAAAATATTCTCAAGGTCTAGAAGGTCACACCAAGATCCTTACTCACCACTCTGCCCTTAGACCCTAGTCCACTCACTTGAAAATAGATCCATATGTTTATAAATTTCCTTATAAAATCCTTTTAATCTACCCATAGAGTAATGATATCATCACTATAAACCCATTATATGTCACTTGGGTGTGGGTGTGCAGGTGGGAGGGGGTGTGCAAGTGGGTGGGTGGGGGGTGCAGGTGGGGAGGGAGGGGTGTGCAGGTGGGGAGGGGGTTGTACAAGGGGAGGTGGGGGTGAGGTGGGGAGGGGGTGTGCAGGTAGGGAGGGGGTCTGCAAGTGGGTGGGGTTGTGCAGGTGGGGAGGGGTGAGGTGGAGAGGGGGTGAGCTGTACAGGTGGGGAGGGGGTGCAGGGGGGTGGGGGGTTTCAGGTGGGGGTGCAGGTGGGGAGGGAGGGGTGTGCAAGTGGGGAGGGGGGCTATGCAAGGGGAGGCTGCTCGGGGTGAGGTGCGGAGGGGGGTGGGTTGTGTAGGTGGAGAGGGGGGATGGATTCCCATGGTTTTCACAAATGGATGAGGAAAAGGGGACCTCCCACTTCAAAACCCCAAGGGGAAAATGTTGTAACTTTTCCCCTCAAAAAGACCACTAGTGGTCTATTGTAGTTTTTCACCAGCAACCTCCACCCCTAGATGCTCCCACAATATCTGAGCTACATCTTGATCCCCATTCTGATATCCAAAATTCCTTTTAGATTGCTTCCAATCCTCATAAATATAACTCAAACAACTATTGAAAAAACAACCCCTCTAGTAATTAAAAATTCAATCTTTTCCTCAAATTCTAAACGCCCATATGAACACAAGGTTTCAAAATATCCCCACTATAATTCTTATCATCCCCAAGAAGTCTCAGTGGACAACCCATCCACATATCCTAACCTATGTTGGTCAATAATTTAGGGCTTAACAACCTCATTCCACTCCCAAATGCTCAAAACACATCCAAGGAATAACCATTAATTTAAGGTTCTCTAACTAGAAAACCAAATCCAATACCTATTTTCATAATTGCAACACCAATATGTTGATTACCTGAGCCCATATATCTAAAAACATTGATGGTTTCATTGTTCAACACCTTTCAGGCTTATGTTTATCCCCACCATAAGCTTCATCTTAACACCACCAATTCATATGTTTTAGTGCATACTCTTTTGAATATTCATATTGAAACATCTGTCCCATGTTCTAATGACATGCCTAACATGGTTTGTAACTCACCTCACCTAAACATAAACTAGAACACTTGTTAAATGCAAGAACTCATCCTAAACATACACTAGAACATTGGTTAAATGGAAGAACCCATCCTCATTACTGAGTTACATACCTAGATGGACAAAAAACCATCATTCATGAACATCCTTGTAATGTATAGGCTTTTCACAAAACACATATCCCTTAAATGTCAAGAAATTCCAATAGAAACTAATTCAAAGCTGTCATTTTTACAGGTGCATTCATGTTTATAGGTTCTGGAAGATTGGAAGAGAATCTATCATGTTTATAGAAGGAAGTTAAACTCTGATTCCAATGTTAAGGGCTTTATATCCTTCTCACCCCCTGCAGTGATAATGACATGATACTGGAGATGACCTGGATGAACATTCAGGATTTTCATCATGTCACTTTTTCTTCACTATCACTACTTGAAATAGCACCTATACCCATGGTTTTAAACCGTGGCTATAGCCCTTGAAATCGTGGGTATACCCTATACCCACGGTTTCAGTAACCGTGGGTTGTAGTGATGTCGCAATAGGTCTATACCCATAGTTTTCTGAAAATCGTGGGTATAGACTAGGAAAATTTTATAATACCCATGGTTCATTGAACCGTGGGTATACTGATTTACAGCGCCAGAAATTTCCCACGGTTCATTTGAACTGTGGGTATAGATGTATACCCACGGTTTCAAAATCGTGGGTATACTGATTTACAGCGCCAGAAATTTCCCACGGTTCATTGAACCGTGGGTATAGGCAGGTCCCCTGCAGTAGAGCAGCTACACCTCGCTCTATAATTTTTCACCTCTACAATTCTACACCTACACCTCTAAACATTCTGCACCTAAAAACAGAATATAAGATTATATATGGATCTTTATGACACCAGGAAGCCAACAATTACCCATGAATCATCATGAATGAAAACCCAATGAAAGAAAGAGTAAAATCCACACAATATTCTACATCATTGAGCAATTTTATTCAACCCCTTTCTAAGCCAAAATGTTTCTTTCAAGGCCTAAACATCCAATAATAAAACCTTACACTTATACCCCGATATAAGGAATCCATTAGTTGATTCCAAGGTACAAAACCAAGGGTATTCACTACCCAAAGTCTAGCATCACCTATCCTGGATATACTAGCCTCAATCATACTTGAATGACTCATCACAATCCCATTTACATATGTTGATAGCCCAACCCACATACCCTTTAAAAAGATCATGTTTTTTATTTTAAAGGTACATGACTTGTACTCCCCCTCTAAGGGACCTACTGCATCGAAACGGGCCTCATCCTTTATATTTTAAACCAAAATCATAGGTCTCATATGGGTACACAAACATGTACATGAAAATGAAGGCATTGTTCTAGAAGTTCCACAGAATCATCATGTGTTTTATTTAGTGTTTTAACATATTCATTCTAGAGTGACTAGGATGAGACCCTTTCTTCTATCACCAGGCCTAGTGAACCAGGATCTTCTAAGAGGAACCTGACCCATATCAATGATAGTTATCTAATTTAAATTTTTTGATGGTTAAATACATGATCCTCCCCCTCCCCCCCTTGCCCAGCCCCTCCCCATCTTTCCCCACTGCCCAGCCCTCCCCCCTCCCCCCCCTTCCCAGCCCTCCCCCTACCCAGCCCCCCTCCCCCTCCCCTCCCCCTCCCCCTCCCCCCTGCCTAGCCCCCCTCCCCCTCCCCCTGCCCAGCCCCTCCCCCTCCCTCCCCACTGCCCAGCCCTCCCCCTCCCCCCCTGCCCAGCCCTCCCCCTACCCAGCCCTCCCCCTCCCCCCTACCCAGCCCCTCCCACTCCCTCCCCACTGCCCAGCCCTCCCCCTCCCCCCTGCCCAGCCCTCCCCCTGCCCAGCCCTCCCCCTGCCCAGCCCCCACCCCCTCCCCCTCCCCCTCCCCCCCTGCCCAGCCCCCCTCCCCCTCCCCCCTACCCAACCCCTCCCCCTCCCTCCCCACTACCCAGCCCTCCCCCTGAATCTCCCTGCATGAAATATGTAGATGCATGACATGTTTTATTTGGATGCAGACCCAACCAGGTAAGGTACTGAAACTATAGAAAACATCCTAAAAATTTGATAAGGTACTACAACTCACTGTATTACAGAACATATTATAACAGAAAACAAATCTAAAATCGGGTGTCCAGCTAAATATGTTCCCTTAAGGTATGTTTATTTAAGGTAATACAACTCACTGTAATACAAAACAGATTATAACACAAGAAATACCAGTCAAACTCATGAAGAATGTGATTATTAATATATCATTTACTGCTTGAGTTGTAAACAATATAAACTTCATACATCCTATCCTATTGAAGAGTTAGTTGGGAAAAAAAATACCTTCATCAATCCTCGCTGAGACATAAATGATACACATCTCTTAAGTTTCTTCTCCATGCTTGTAAATTGAAGGAATTCATTCCATCAGCCCATGCACATTCACCAATATTTCGGTTCATCGCTATTTTGGGATGAGAACAATCAAAATATTGTCTAGAAACTCTTAGACATGACCCACAAAAATCAATATACAGTGGAGCCAATAGTGAAAACATATCACCTGCATTCATATGTTGGATGAAAGGGAGGTTAAATCCATGATTTTACAACCAATAACCTGCATTCATATAGTGTGTAAATGCAAATGAAAAATGATGCATGGTAGGGAGGTTAATTCCACAATTTTAGGAAAACATACCTGTTGTAGAGATCTGGCACTTATTAGTGCAGGATTCCCTTGATCTCTTCATGTGCTGAGTGAGTCACTTGCAATATATAAATAAAATAATCAATATTCATCTTAAAATATGAAGTGCGTAATGATGTATGAAAAAGTATTATGCGAAGGGAAATACTACAAATTTTCTAGGAGATTATTTCAACGATATTATGAGAACATACCTATTGCGGGGCGAGAAACACATCGGTCAAGATTCGATTGAGTAGAAATAGTCGACAGCTGTAGATGAGGATATAAATCACGATCTTAAGGGAATTAGGGAATGAGATGGAGTGAATCTGGAGGGCTTCTGACTGAAATTCTTTGAAGGAGTAGGAACTGCGGGTAATGTATGAGGAGATGAGGAAATTTGGGATGATGAACCGTAGTACATAAAGAAAAAATTAGTAAGGAATATGCCTTCAGTGTTTTGTGGGTACTGGAGATGGGAGGGGAAATGCGAGCAACAACCCTAGGTGCAGCGCTGGAGAGGAAACAATAGTGTGAACCATAAGAGGGGCGCCGAAGGGGAAATGAAAGCAAGATTCGTAGGAATTGTAGCAGAGGTGAAACAGGTGTGGGATTCACTGATGAAGGTGGAGGCGGAGGCGAATGGCTCGTGACGGATGAAATGAAACCCTAATATGGAGGGAGGAGTGGAGGATGGATGCACGGGGGAAATGGGAACGTGGTTTATGGATGCCCGATTTGGAGGGAGCAATTTGTTTTGGATGGTGATGTGGCTGCGTAATAAGGTGACAGGTAAGATGGAAGAAGCCTATTTTAGTATAGATAATAGATAGATGTGTTACATATATTGTGCATTAAATGGGTGAGGTAGGGTTGTGTATGTCTAACCAAGAACTGAACAACTTGCAACTTTCATAGCTCATAATAGATAAATAGGGGTATTATCGTGTTTAAAATGGATAGTTTGGCCTTATATACACTGGATATTATATGGTGTGGTTGATGGATTGATGATAATGATATCACATATTTTAATGTGGTGATTCATGGGATGTCCTAATTGATTCACTTATTTAGGAACATGATGAGTGAAAATCCACCTTACTATGAGTGACATTTACCACTAGGATTCTGGATATGGAGGATCATTTGTATGATGCATATTATATTGACCATTATCAAAGTTGATGAAAAAGGTGTGGAAATAGGCTATTAGAGATGTTGCTCATTGTGGTTACTGAGGTCATTGAGGTCATGTGTACAAAGTTCAGGTCCCATGAATTTGTTTTGACCCCCATTTTTTTTGGTGGTATCCTCCAGATTTAAGCGACATAGGGTAGATGATGATAATGTTAATTGATACAATGGAGGATACAATGTATTAGGCTATGATTGGAGTGTGTGAGACCACTAGATTAGAGTAGGATTCTCACTGTATCTATGTTATAGTTTGGGGATGATTAGTCAGTCATGGTAAAGAACATGAGTCACTGTGTGTTGGGTTTTGTAGGATATTGATCTAGTTGTTGGTAAAAAGTTTTGAAACCTAGGGTTCTTGTGATATAATACGTGGATGTGTCATTAGGGAATCATGATTTATACATAATAGTGATAATTTATGAGTTGGAATGTGATTCAAAGTGAAATAAAATTATATGAAAGGTCAAGGGAACTTCTGGTATGATATATTATGTATGTATCTTCCCACATTAGTATTGTACAAGGTAGGTAAAGTCTCACATAGGGGTAGTTAAGAAAAACTAGAAGAAGAAGTGTGGAATTTTGATTGTTTTTTTTGTTCATATCAAACACTTGTAGATGATTATCAATGAATTCAAAAATTGGTGTTAAGTTATCAGTGAGATTGATTTCAATGACAAGTTTGTTTTCACTTAATAAGATCTTGAAGTCATCAAAGAATAGGAGAAGGATAGCTACAAAAGAAGAGACAACTCACAGCAATGTGGATATGAACAATTTGGCCATCGTCTCTTGGGGGGTACACTAAGGAGAACCTTCATAGAAAACGACAGGAGTAAGCTTTGAAAGTAAGTTGAGGAGAAGCAAATGAAACCCAAAAAACAAAAAATGAGCATAGCATTGGCAAAGGAATTTACAACTTCCCAATATCAAAAGGAGGCCCTTTTAGCATTTTTGTTGGAGATCCTGGAAAGAGTATTGTAAATCGCCCGTTTCTTGTTGAAGTGGCTGCTCTGGGCGGTTTGGTAACATCCACCTCACCCGTGCACTTGCTTTGTGTTTCCAGCACACCCTTCAAGAACACTTTCAGCTTCCAGAATGTTGATTCACTCTGCATCCCACATACCAATTACGTATAGTATGCAGTTATTGAGTTTAGTATAAAAGAAGATAAATAAAGGTTATTAATTCATAAGAGAGTTGAGCAGAGAATTATGATGGTGACCTAAGCATCCAATTCAAGGACAACTTCTTCTACCGCACCTTCAAATCAAGGTTGTTATCCATAACAATATTCACTACCTTGCGTAGATCTTCAGCAGTCAGCCTGGTGAGGGAAGCCGCAATTATCTTTTATCTCAGTTGACATCTTCCTACAACAATATTCTTGCATATATATTCAATTAGAATGCATTCATATTGAGAAGTGGGTCAATTTATTTGTGTGCATAATTTGAAGAATGTTGAGTTCTTATATTATTCAAATTTCATTTTTTTATTGCTTGTTAATCCCAAGAACATCATCCACAATATGAAAATACACAGAGGATCAATACGCATTATGGCAATCTCATACCATATTTAAACAAGTAAATCTTGAAATTTATAAGGAAGAACAATGAACACTTTGGTACGTTCCATTATATTCCTGGCCAGCCCCTCCTCCCCCTCCCCCCTGCCCAGCCCCCCCCCCCTCTCCCAGCCCCCCATCCCTCCCAACCTTCCACTCCCAGCCCTCCCAACCTTCCCCTCCCACCCCCCCCCCTCCCAGCCCTCCACTGCACCCCCCCCCAGCCCTCCCAACCCTCCCAGCCCTCCACTACATCCCCCCCAACCCTCCACTGCACCCCCCCTCCCAACCTTCCCCTCCCATCCCCCCCCCCTCTCATCCCTCCACTGTAGCCCCCCCCCCCAATCCTCCAGCCCCCCCCCCCCTCCCCCTCCCCCCTGTCCATCCCCCCCCCTCTCCCAGCCCCACTGAATCCCCCCATCCCTCCCAACCTTCCCCTCCCAGCCCCCCCATCCCTCCCAACCTTCCCCTCCCAGCCCCCCCCCCCCCCTCTCAGCCCTCCACTACAGCCCCCCCCCCCCAGCCCTCCAACCCTCCTAGCCCTCCACTGTAGCCCCCCCCAGCCCTCCACTACACCCCCTACCAACCTTCCCCTCCAAGCCCCCCCCCTCCCTCCCAGCCCTCCACTGCAGCCCCCCCAACCCTCCCATCCCCCCCTCCCCCTCCCCCCTGCCCAGCCCCCCCTCCCAGCCCCACTGCATCCCCCCAGCCCTCCCAACCTTCCCCTCCAGCCCCCCCCCCCTCCCAGCCCTCCACTGCAGCCCCCCCCCAGCCTTCTTAACCCTCCCACCCCTCCACTGTAGCCCCGCCCCCCCAGCCCTCCACTGTACCCCCCTCCCACCCCCCCCCCCCTCCCAGCCCTCCACTACAGCCCCCCCAACCCTCCTGCCCCCCCCTCCCAACCTTCCCCTCCTAGCCCCCCCCCCCAACCCTCCACTGTAACCCCCCCAGCCCAGGCCTCCCCTCCACTGCTAAGGCCAAGATTAGATGGCGAGATAATAATAAACACACCAAATCATAAAAAAAAATATGGCATGTGAAAATCACCTAAATAATTGACAAATAACACCCCTGATGAAAACATAATCCAAAATGCATTTCATTGCATAAAGAAATTCACATACAAGCAGTCACCAATACAAAAAAAACATTAAAATCCAACACAAGTCTCTCTTCTAAGTCAAAAATGAAGGGGATTAATATCCCCCCCATCGCCATCATCGTCATCCCCATGTCCATCATCATCATCAGCAGTAGTAACATCGACAACAACATCATCACCAACCGCACCATCAGCATCATCATCAGCAATCTCATCACCAACAATATCATCAGCAACATCCTCGCTAGCTCTATCGCCACCACCATCATCTCCACTAGGACCCTCATGGGAATCACCCAAGGCATTATTTAAAGAGCGCATTGATGCCATACATGAATGAAAAGTGGAAGCAACCTCTGATGGTAGTGACTGACTCAAAAATGACAGAGCTTTCATGAAATGTTCATTCATTAGCTTACTTTTTTCACGCTCCTCTAATACTATTTTATTTGTCGCAGCTAATTCAGAATGCGCACTTTTCAACTCATAGGCCTTAGGATGATGACCAATACCTAGATGGGACAATGTTTTTGCCTGGTCTACAACGACTCTTCCTGGATGCTCCACGCCTAACACCTGACTCAAATGATCATTTGGCCCTAAGTTGTCAACTTCCTTCTCATCCATGGACTCCAAGGCAGACTGTTTAAATTATAAACATATTAAATTATGAATTTCGTATAAATGTTTGAAATATAAATAAACAAACTTACAATTTTATCTTGTGTTTGTGAATTAACTGCATTTCCATCTTTTTTTTCCTACTGAAGCAGAATAATTTGGCACGAGGTACAGGACCTTAAATTCCCAATTCAACTTGCTGCATATGATAAGTGCACAAATTTGGATTACAACCATATATGATAAATTCAAAAAATTGGATTGAAGTGAGTTTCAACAAATACCTACAAACATTGAGTAAATGACAGTCATAACCGATTGGTGGTTTTCTGAAATGGTTTTCAGAAATGGTTTTCTGAAGTGGGTTTCAAGGAAATATACTACTTGTTTAGGAACAATTGACATGATTTATCCTAGTATAATATGTGATTTCCAAGATACATGGACTAACCAAGGGAAGGCATGAATAAGTTATGATGACATGTTATAAATAAAGACTTTATTTTAATTCAGATGAACGTACCAGTCGCTTCTCTTTGTCGGGCATTGTAGTGTGCCCCAATGTGTGTAGATATGTAATTTCATCTTTTTTTTTTGTTTTTATCTGACACTTCCTAAGAAAAAAACAATACAAGTAATAAAAATTAAATTTTATATAAAAACCATTAAAGATGGGTAGTACCTTATACTGTTCAGTCTTCCAATGTGCGATCATTTTTTGATATTGACTTTTTAGACAGTCATGGTTTGTGGGTACACCCTCTAACTCAGTACCCACTCTTCTCCTCCAACCAATATGTAACTCATACTTGTATGACCGTCAATACTCTCCAAGATCACTCAACCTAGTAGCTTTGGCAGCTTCACCGTTAGGAAAGTTAAATCGACTCTGCAATGAACATGTTAAGTCATATAAATACATTACTAATATAAATATAAATTTATAAAATTTCCGTACCCATATCTGCGCCCATGCCCTATCCTTGATGTCAGCACTGATATGTCTCCATGAGACCGGTTCCACTGGAGAAATATCATGATATTTGGATAAAGTAGCCATGAAACTTCTACACTCCTTAGCATTTTTACCTACCATTTGATTTTGAGAATTGTAATCCACCATAATCTGAGTTTCACGATCCAGGCATCCCGCATTCGAGTGCACCCATGTCGCCTACTAGAAGATCCCACTAAATAGATAAGAGGTGAAAAGAGAAGAGTTAAGTGACAATACAATAGGAAAAAAGTAAAATGCTATAATTTGAAACATTTATAATAAAAAAAACCTGATGCAGGTTCCTGAATAGGCTGTGATGCATTTTTGGACTGTGCTGGATTAGCATCCTCCGAAGGAAGTATCTGTTCCACAGCATGCTCCGGATGATCTTCATGAACAGATTAGAAACTGAAGGAACGGACTCAATTGTGTAGTATAGATCGTAGGAAAAGGAGGTGGCGTAGACATGTCAGAATATGCATAGTAGGTCTGGGGATACATGAATGGATATGGAAATTATGCAGGTGATAACATCGGTCAAGTCAGTGTGGACATGGAATGGGAAAAAGAGGGTAAATGGGATGATGATGATGGTGGCATGTATAGGAACATCCCAGGGGTCTCAAGCGGAGGGCGGACATGTGTGGTAGATGGGATGTCCACTAATGGGTCAGTGTGGGGAGTGGTAAGACGGGAGCTCCGCCTAGGTCTAGAAGGATCCCTGCTCGGTCCCATACTGGGAAGAGGAAAGTCTGGAGTTATATGTCCCTAAAAAAATTGATCAAAAATATGAAACTGATATTATATGTAATGAAGAAGATAAATATTAGAATTAATATACTCACTGAAGACAACTCGCGCTTGCGTCTAACAGGATCAATATAAAATAATCTCTTCTTGCGAGCTTCTGTAGTTTTCTTCATAATCTGCATAAGAATGAAATAAATATTTTTTAGCAACAATTTTTACAAATCATACATACAACTTAAAAAATGTCATAACATCTTTCAGTAATGATAATTTACAACCAAGTTATACAATTTTTAAAACCACATTTTAAACCCAGTTTTCTGAATTGAAAGAAATATAATTAAATGAAACAAAACCAAACATTACTAAAACAGACATATCATTCCAAACTAAAACTAAATTAAAGTAATTACATTAGTACCAACCTGAGAAACTCACGTCAAGGTAAACTGAATGAACTCTTAATATATATGGTTGCTTTTATATATTACCCTCCACTACCTCAGGTTGAACATCATCTCTCACAATGGGACAATTTGTGTCATCAAATACAATATTTTGGCTAACACCGATGGGGGAGTCAATGGTGACAATTTCATCCCCAGCATCATGGAAAAATATGTATTGGGATTACTTCATTAATGACACCATAATCAGGTTTCAGATGATCTTTCACATAAAAAAACTTGTTTTTCCATTGATGCCAAAATGTATGGTTCATCGGTATGCAGGAATCAAATCATGTCAATAACTCTAAATCCGCAATCATCAATAAATGTACCATGGCACGTCATTGAATCAAACCATTTACATTTCATCATAGTGACTCGACCTTGAGAGTAGTAATCTAATAAAATATTTTCTCAACCAGTCCATAATAATACACATCTTCATATCGAGGTCGACTATCTAATGCACTGGCATAACAATCCGTTCTAGCAGTTAACATAACTCCATCATGATATGTTCTCATTTTCACCGCTTTATCAGTTGTAACAAATTTGTATCCATTTATTATTAAAGATTTTCAGTCACAAACCAAAGAATTGGACTAAAAGCCAACACTCTTAATTCTTGAGAAATGAAGCCAACAGGTAAACTCAATACCTGGAATACATATGAGTAATATAATTAAATATATATCTATATTTTAAGATATTTAATGTAATGGTCATACCTTTGATTTCAACCAAGCTGGGAACTCTTGGCTATGCATAGCCTCTCTCCTTCTCAATGGAAAAGACCGATGAACTCTACTTATAATTTGTTTATGTTATCTACATAAAATGACAATAAAAGTATAAGGTATATGTGATATGATATCGTATGAGATAACATATATATATTCAAATTACTTACTTGATATAGGCATCGAACAGACCACAATTAAACAAGACTTTCTGTGGCACACGAGACGGTGTTCCATCTACATTTTTCTTCCATCGAGATGTACCACATTCTTTACAGTCATTACGGTCAGCTGTTTCCTCCAAAAATAAATTGCAATCTTTCAAACAAGCATGGACTTTATTAGTAGCAAATCCAAGCTGCTTAATTAACTTCCATTCCATGTAATGATTTGAGGGAATATCTGCACCATCAGGAAGAAATTCCTTCAAAAATGTAAGAATATAATCAATGGCATTATTAGAAATCCCATACATGGTTTTCCCATGATATAACCGCATTAAAAATTCCAACTTGGTCATTTTAGTACATTCTTGATATACTGGGGCTCTGGCATCATCCAATAAATTTTTCACTCTGTCAACATCATCGTCTTCAGCATTTTCCTCATATGTACTGATATCATTTTCTTCTTGCACCGGCATTCTATCTCTCTCGGAATGATTCACATATGGAAACCGATCAAATATCAAATTCTCCATGTCACTTCGTTCATTTCGTTTATGAACAGTCGAAGATTGACTCGTCTCTCCATGGTGAAACCAAACATTATAGTTTGCTTGAAATCCAAATTTCGTTAAATGGTAACTAACTTCTTCTCGTCTTAACCATGGTCTTCCAACACAATTATAGCAGGGACACTGTATACAACCTCCATCTGACGCATTTCTAAATGCAAAATCTAAAAAATTCTCCAAATTATTTTGAAACTTGGTTGAAATCTGATCAGTACGATACATCCAGCTTCTATCCATTCTATAACAAGAAAAAAATTATCATTCAATCAACAATGTAAATCATATTTAAAAAATTCATTACAATCAATTTTATTATTAAATTAATCAAAGCATATTAGTAGCTAGCAAAACATATTTAATGACAAGAGGAGTCCATGATTGAATAAGTAGGAAAAAAGGTAAAAAGGTCTACCTTGATATGTAAACTAAATAAAAAAGTTAAAAAAGACACTCCACATGGAAAGTAGTTCACATTCTAATAAGGCACTACACCAGGATCATGCTCAAGTGAAAATGCACCAAATTAATGAGATTTATAGATTACATGATAACTATCCATAATAAACCCCATCCCATGAGGATAAAATAATTTTTACCACCACATCCACCACTGGGTTTATCAAATCCTCAATGAGTCCAAAAGATATGTGTGGTGACTCCAAGTTAATCTCAACTCGTAGGGCTGGGGGAATTTTTTCCATGACTGTCACTAATCAAATCATAAAATCCTTAGTTAGTTTAGGAAGTATAAATGGTGGCCCCACATCATCCCCATACATTAAGTATGGGGTCATTATTATCATATTTTCTAATAAATTTTAACATTTCTAGGTTGGGAAGTGGTTTCATGAAGTTCGTGCCCTAGTGATTCCTACTGTCATCCAACAAACAGCTTTCATTGGGAGAACGTTCGGTGAGGATAATCAAGAATTACCTCAGGGACATTATCTATAGAAAAAAATAGGGTAACATCCACTGAATAATATCAAACATCACATAGTTCAAAATATTAAAGACCCATTGAGAATAGATGTTTATGGAAAGACCTCAACAAAAATCTCAAAGGGGAAGCGGGTAGTGAAAAGTCACCCTTTCACTCAGATAATAATGATATGATTCCTTATTCCTATTATTAATTCATGATTTTCATCATTATCAATATGGTAGATGTTATAGATTTAGACATGGACACTGAGTCATGTAATGAGAAAATAATACCCCGATACATGGGTTATATCATAACATTGGCTAAGGCCCCCTTGTACCTATAACCATTGGAAGAACCAAAATAAGTAACCTCTAAGTGTGGATATAAAACCCCCTCAATTCTATTCTACAAGAGATAATAGAAAAGTTCTAGTTATGTACCACTCTCCACCAAGATATCCTGAATTCCTATCCATAGAATAGAATTTGGAACAGTATGATGCAGATATATTAAATATCAAATTGATCAATGAGGAGTAACTTAAAGGAAATATTCCCACTGGGAGTCTCCTCTAAGAATAAGTGGACTTTTATCCTCCAACTCACTAAGGAAGTTAATATACCCACAATAATAGAATATGAGCACTATGTTGGCTTTGGATCTATACAATCGAACTATTTGCATGTGATAATTGAGGAAGTCTAGGATTTCCCTCTGTGACGATAGCCATATTCTTTATATTAGGATATCCACCTAGTCCTAACATGAACAAGTAGTCAGTGAATATAATATTTCATAAAAATACATCGAGATTATCCTATTGCTCACACTCAAGGAACAACTAAGAAAACATTTCCCTTGTAACTCCTCGTCACTATTGAGTCTTTTTTCGCATGAATGTGAGTCATTGAAAGGTAGTGTTCCCTAGTTTATCCTAAATGGAATCCATATCCTAAATTTTTGTACACCACTCTACCTCCAAAATATTTTGGTATTCCTACTTTACCAACCTTTGATGGTATGGGAGATCTATAGAAGAATCTCTCACACTTCATGTCTCGATGTGGCCCAATTATGGTCCCATGAGACTGTAATGATGATGCAAAAATTTGGTTTGTTATGTAGACTCTAGTGGGCCCAGATTTTTTCTACTATATTAGCCTCCTTGTGGGGTATATCACATGATAGGATGTCCTTAATCATCATTTGAATTATCAACATAACTCTATGCTAAGGAAAATAATTGACGTTAATCTCATGGACAATTAACATCAGGAAAATTAAAAGTTCTCTAGCTTTATCTCTAGATGGAAATGCCTAATTTACTCACTCAAAATTCTACTCCCGTAGGGGAAATTTTTTGAACTTTTTGTAGAGAACATCCATGATGAAGTATAGACACTGTCGATCTCGTTGAAATATCTAAGTAGATTCTGGGAGTTTAAATACATGGGGTAGCATCTAGAAGATACCATTTAGTGAAATAGGTATAAAACTGCTAAGGAAGAAACTGTAGCTATTACACTCAATCTAGTGTCAGTGACTACTGGATAACCCAAGAAATCTCTATATCACCTGACACCTCCCACTCAGTAAAACAAAACAAAAAACTATCTTAGTCAAGAGGCAAAGCGATATAAGGGTTTCCCATTATTTAAGGAGTAAAAAGATAATTTATTTATTTTTAAATTAATAGGTTCCTAATTACATTATTTTCATTATGGAAAATTATCTCCTTAGGCTTATCGATCCTAGGAAACCTAGGGAAGTTGTCCTTAGTGATCATCCTGGCTATTTCCCTTTTCACTAGAGTCCATTCCACACCATCCAATACTTCTTTGTCTTCAAATATATCCTCTAGATAGTAGTTGATTTAGAACAGGTGATACTTGTAAAATCCTTAGCAAAAGTGGACCATGTTTCTACTGCCCAATCAAAGGGAAAAAGTGTCTAGAAATATGTTCCAGCTAGGCATGATTGAATGTTTAATGACTGAATAACACAAAAGATAGCTGATCAATACCATACTAATCTTAGGGCACAACATTTTCAATTTATTGTGGTCTCTACACCTCCTATGTTATCCAAATTTACACCATAAAACCCATAATCTGGAGGTAGATGAAACCAAAATAAGAAGAAAATGGCACAAGATCAAGAGTCTCATACAACAACCAATTACTCATGCATTTTTCTTTGGCTCACGAGAAGAAAATACTATGTGAAAGTATCCACGCCCCATAGGGATAAATTTTAAGTTTCTAAAACCCTAAAAGTTCGATAATTGATTGACTAATTTCTGTGTATTCCAGAAATTATTTCTAAAAGGATGAACTAGCCGGGAGTTTACCAAATACCAATAGATCTTCAATCATTTCAAAATTACATCCTGATTCACAGTAAGATGTACAATATTACCTTGTTTAAGAGGTGATGGTCGGGATGTCAAGGCGGAGGTGAAGGCCGGGAGGTCTAGGTCGGGAGCCGGGAGGCGAAGGCCGGGAGGTCCAGGTCGGGAGCCGGGAGTCGAAACCGGGAGTCGGAGGCCGTGGAGGGGAGTCGGAGGCCGGGGAGGGGAGTCGGAGAGGGGAGGAGAGGGTCGGGAGTCAGTGGTCGGGGAGGGAAGGACACGGCCGGGAGTCGAGGGTCAGGGAGGTAGGGTTGAATCGGGGAGTGTGATGGAAGTATGAGGAGGAGGAGCCTGAGAGTTAGGGCTGATGGAAGATTGAATACCCATGGTTTTAATAAAACCGTGGGTATAGAAAACTAAAACCAAACTATCCCCTCATTAAAACCACCCCTCCTTGAGTATAAATACCCTAATTCCCTCATAAATCTCCACACCAAATCCATTGATCACGAATTATATATCAATATCCCTATCAATAGTATCTCCAAGGTAGTTATATGGTTCTAAGGAATCTCTCTCTAACTTTAAGAAGTGTCCCCCCAAGGTAAGAGTTTTCTCAATCCTCATCTTCCCCTTTCAAGTACAATAATTTTGTTATAATGGCTTTTAAAATTACATTTTATATACTTCCATGATTTTTATACCATGTTATTATCTTCAATTCAACATTTTTTTAAGGATATTTTATTTATTACTTCTCATTTTATCCTTTTCTTAAGCCATTAATCTGCCGAAATAATGAATCCTCACCCCTCATTTCCCATTACCTTTGCAATCCTTTTTAAATTACTTTTATTTTCAATAGGAAATTTTATTATGTGTCATTTTTATAATTTTATTACTATTTTATCATTGAGTGATCATTATTCCATCTCATTAAAATAACTTTATAAGCCATTATAATGCTCAAACTTTCTTGTTGCCATAAAACCATCCTAAATTTGGTAAAGAAAAGTGTGTGTTGTTTTCCTAATAATGACATCCCTATATGGATACTATAAGTGGATGTGGATCTGGTATAGATATACCAAGAGGTAATAACCCCAAAATGGTGGATTGAGTATGAACTCAATCGTCACCTCATGCATGACAAAGAGGTCTTGTTGCGCACCTAGTTTGACACTTCTGAAGGATTTTCTTTAGATTACCCACATGCTCTTTATGAGACATAATGGATGATTGGAATATATGAGTTGAGATATACCTTCAATTAATGAATGTACCTTTTTTTATTATTTGTTAACCTCTCTTCTATAGGTTCACAACCGATTGTAATGTGAATACCTTATAGTTTCTAAATGGATAGTCACCTAAATAACCATAATAATTCTTTGTCATAGATTATTTCCCACTCATGTTGTAACTAATGTTCATGTTCTCTTTCAATATTCATCATTCTCATAGATTTTACCTTTCTCCTCCATGTTTATGTTCCTATGTACACATGGTATGCTAGAAATATGATATCTATGGAGAATTATTTATCACTGCCTTTGTCTTGTCTTGCCATTAGTTATGTATAACTTTTCTTATAATATCTTTACCTTGTGGATACCCTTGTATGATTATTTTTATTGAAGGGTGTTCACCTAGATACTCATCCATTGATTGAATAGGGAAAATATTGACTAAAATGTATACCATTTTTTCTATATGGTGTAAACACCCCATAATTATTTATCTTGCACTGCTGGAAATGGGCTCTATACCAACACTTATATACCAACAATTTGAAAAAATCATTGGTATAGGGAGACTATACCAATAGTTTGTACAAACCGTTGGTATAGTATGTATAGAATCAACCTATCCCAATGGTTTAATTGAAATGTTGGGATAGTGTCCCATTTAAAAATATTTCCCAACAATTTTAAAAGACCATTGGGATACACTATATATCCCAATGGTCTTTTAAAACCGTTGGAAAAAATTTCCCCTAAATACAGATCAGACCTCCAGTTCCCCCTCCACTCGATTCTTACCCTAAATCAAATCTCCCTCTTCTCCAGCCTGCCAAACTTCTTCCTCCGATAAATCCATCTTCAATCAAGCATTTTTTTTCTTCTACACTTCAAATATGTAAATTCTACCTTAGTTTTGTTGTTCTGTATCTATATTTTTATGTTTTCTATTTTTATTTGGCTGAAAGGAGAGCTCTGTGTGGTCATTCATCAGCCTTGTGGGTGGTCATTTGGGATGTAAGATAGTATGATTTCGTTTTACTTGATATATCCAATAGTATTATTGATTTATGTGCACTTTGATTATCTATGACTAATGATGTTGTTTAATAAGTTGTTATTAATGGTTATAATAATGACAGCATGGTATAAGGGTTCACATGTTGTGTATAAGGGTTTACATGGTGTCTAAAATAATCTAGGGTCTTGGGAATGTACACACAGTACACGACTTAGATAGCCATGTAAATATACATGGCCAATCCCTTGTGGTGCAAGGTATGTTTGGCCAAATGGGGTGCTGGAAATGGCCCATTGGCACATGGCTTTATTGCATGGGTATGATCACATGATGTGTTGGCCATACTACAGTGTGGGTAGTAATTAGCTTAGCCAAAACACTTTCATCCCCGAAATCCCAGACTACATGGAACATGTTCCTTCATGATACATAGAGTATAGTAGATGATTTTAGAGAACTCGATGTATTTCCTCACACATATTACATATATATTATTTTCAACACTTTCTTCACTATTTTATCACTAATGATATTTGTATTTTATAGGAGGGAATGATTTTAAAATATTGATTTTCGGCCTCTATTGGAAAAAATAGGATCTCTAATTACATGATCATTAATCCATCGTGCCAACCACTTCTTTTTAGGGTTCCATACATCTAATTAATTACCCTCCACCAAAAATCTTCTATAATCCAACCCTAAGGATCTAATATATATAGGTTGTTCAAACATCCTCTGTGAATTTAAGGGATTATTTGTGCTCCAAACCATACTAAAAATGTCGAATAATGTCCCCATTGAATAAAGAAAATGAACATAAAAAAATGGTATGAAAAGTACATGAGTGATGTGAAAACCCATTATGGGACAGTGTGATCCCATCTAATTATATCATAATGTGAAACATGGTTGAAATCAAGGAACAATTAATATAAATATATGGGTTCAAAAATATAACTAAATTTGGGATCATGCTAAGATCAAAAAACGATAGAAAGTTAAAAATATAAAAAATAAATGCCTGAAAAATAAATCAAAGGGTATAAACCAATGACATAATATGAACTACCTGAAGAATTGAATGATCATTGGTGTAGGATTCTCTCTTCTAGAAAATAAGAATATGATATGACTATATTTATCATTTTTTTTCTTGATTCTTCTTTTCCATTCATCATTGACCCTCATTCTTGCCCTGTTAATTCTAAAGAATCTTTCCTCATCCTCTCCGGTACCCCAGTTTTATGAATATAACTTGATATACCCAATGTATGATTTAGTATCTCACTGCTAGTTGATAGTATTTGAGGTCTATAGAGGTGAACCTGAGGGGTGTTGTTGTGCACCTATTTGGATTCTATTGTTTTTATTTTATTTTAGGAATTAGAAATCAATATTAGAGTTTTTTTTATTTTTCTTACTATTTGTGGATAATTATATGGTGATAAGAATGTGTTGGACTTATGATGGTCCTAAAATAGGTGAGTCATGAAGCCATCTCCAGTGGTAATTATAGGTTAATATTGTTATGAAATTTCTCTTCTTGATTATCAATGTTACAATTGAGATATTTAATGAAGTATGATGTAATGATTTGATATTGTAATTTTTGTTTTTGTCACTTGAACCATAGAGGAAAGAGGATTGTGTACATTCATCATATGTGGCATGTAGGATTCACATGAAATTTATATTCTTATGTGTTACTGAATTTTCTAATGACATAGGGTTTAGTTCTATAAAGTGTACATAATGAGTTTTATATGGGTTTCCTATATAACTTGTTAGAGGAATTATACCCACCCAAACCATAGTGTTTTTTAAGTAAAGAACATATGGATCTTATTTTGGTATGTTCTCTGATGAATAAATTCCATTGGTGCAATGGATGTATTTTAACACTTGGGGTTCATTTATTAATTTTATGGATTTGTAATTGTTTAAATTATAGATAATCATAGAAATATGGTTCATGATGGGAATGATTCACCTTTATTATTTTGACACCCTTGTGATGGTAAAAGTGAATAAATATATAATTATTTCTTTCTTTTTAATTTAAATTACTTGAAGTAAATTAGGAATCATGATTATATGAAGAGGGAATGATTTATTAGATACCTAGGCCTATTGGTTTTGGGTGTGGTTTTTGACGAGACAGTTGATTATGATTTGATATGGTTGGATATAGGATGGATAGAGAATGCATATGTTTTCAAATGAAGGAAATGAAACCTATTGAAGAGATGTGACGAAAAATGACGACGAACAACAATTGTCACATGGCTGAGATGGTCGTTCCTCCACTAGTGTCTATAGTGAGAATTTTATTTCAAATATATATATTTAAATAACATATAATGTCATGTAATTAATTTTTTTTAAACGTTTTTGTAGGATCCACCACTTAAGTGACAATTATTTGACGAGCATCCTAGTAGTGGTCTCAGTACTGAGGCTGGTGGTACGAGGGTTAGGTGATCTAGTCGGCATACCCAATTAGACCCTACCCCTCCCACTGACATACCATCTATCCCACACTCTGATCACAGTGTGTCGTTAGGGACACAAGGTATATTTAGGCCTATCATGTTTTCACCACCCTTTACATATGATCCTCCTCACCCGTCTCTACCATGTCTGATGATGATTCTCACTCCTCATCCATATCATGCATTTGTCCAGCCATCCATGTCATCTTCTTTTACTTCTACTTCCTTCTCTCTGAGCTTCTATATTTTATCTTCTTTAACTCCTGTTCTGCCACAGTCTGTGACTATGAAGCATACAACAGGACCCACTCCACCTGTACAGGGTGTTCCTTCAGTTTCTGCAGATCTAGTGGCACCCATTGATTAGACTGTCGCATGTATATTTATAGATATCTAACAAATTTTTATACCATTATTTATTTTCATTATAACATGTATTGATATAATATTTGTTTTACTTTCATAACAGATACATCTACTGATAGAAGGCAGGGGCGGGGGCATACACACATGTGTGCAGTGTGGAACTGCCGCACACAGTTGATGGTGGACTGCAACGAAGACAATCAAATGATTGAAAAAATAGGGCAGCAATGTCAAATTTTTTTGGCGACACTTTCCAAATACTCCAACATCATTCTCGTTAGCCTGCTCTCATGGAGATAGTTGCCAAACAAAGTCAAGGATAATGCTTGGGAATAGATATGGGTAAAAAAATATGTTGTATTTAATGTAATATATTATTTTTATATTTATATGAATTAATATTTTGGTGTCATCTTCGGTTTAATTTCCCCGATGATGAGGGTGCACGGTCAGCACGTCTAAAGGAGTTAGGTGAGATTTAGAGCGCCTATAAGAATGAGTTATATATTGGCTGGTATTCTAGAGTTGGCATAGAGTTAGAGGCGGTACTCATCGTAGATGATTATCCAATAGAACAGTATCGACAAATGATTACTTATTGGATGACTATCGAGTTTAAGGTATTAATCACATTTGAGGTATTTAAATGAAAATTTTCATGTTTTGCATTAATATTATCTTTTTTATTATTGAATTTTATTTAGAAATCATCCGGAAAAAATAAAAAAACATTGATGCTAAAAAATACCACCACACATTGGGATGTACTATGATGTCAGATCATGAGAGGAAGTAGGTACGACAGTTGTTTATAATTTTTCTTTACGACTTTCACTTTCTATTGTTTCCTCCATAATTTATTTGATTTCTAAAGTTTTCATATAATTTTAGTTATGAAATTCATTATTTGTAACCTATTTTTAATTATGGTTTCCTACATTCAATGTCGTTGTAGAGGCAAGCATTGAATATTGAAGGACATGTACCTCGAGCAAAACGGTTTTGCTTGAGTAGAAGGAAAAAAGATGGAAGTGTGGTTAACGAACCGACACATCAGTAGATTGTAAGTTTTACTTTGTTGATTTCAAATTTTAATACCTGTTTTTTAACTTAATAATCTATTTATATTTGTAATAGGCTTCTTTAGAGGCCCTTGATGCCTAGGAACCTTACAATTTTGGGCCAAATGATCACTTACATCAGGTGTTGGGATATGATCACCCTATAAGAGTACGTTGCCGACCTGGGAAGAGTATATTTCCAATGAGGTATTGTCCCTCTTTAGGTACCATTTGTAGTTCCACCAAGTTTGAACAGGTTAAGGCACAAGCAGAATAGGCTGAAAAAATGGCCACATATGTGGAAGAATGGTCTGTTATGGAAAACACTGAATTTATGAAACTGATGAAAGTTTTATGTCTAGCACTTCCACTAGAGGTCAGCACAGTTTGTGATGAATATATTTCATCGATGCATTCAATATATAGTGCACCAAGTGGAATCTCTAGTGGTGTTCAAGATGATGTCGTTCCTAACGATGATGATGGCGAGGATGAGGATGATGTCGAGGAGGAGGGTGAGGAGGAGGTTGAGGCTGAGGACAGGGGTGAGGATGGGGATAAGGATAGGGATGATGGTAGGTATGAATATGGGGACAGGGATGAGGATGAGGATGAGGCTGATGATGATGGTGATGATAGTGATGGTGATGAGGGACAGATTTATCCATTACATTTTTGAATGATATTACTGACATTTGATCTAGTCTCATTCACAGGTCATGTTGTACCTGATACTTTGTGTTGTTGTATTTGTTACCAAAAATATTTGTATTTTCTAAAAAATTATGAATCTTCTTGATCTGGTTTGTATGGATACATCATGGTATAATGTTTCATGATCCTAGAATGTGTTTTTGAGGTCGGTTGGTAGTCATCTGTAGAGGCTATGAGTGAATTTGAGTGAAATATGTAACCCATAGGTTTCTTAAATCAATGTTTTACATTATAATCAAGGAATCCCATCCACCAAGATAATCCCATATCTTACTTCATGGTAAAATATTCCCAAGGTCTAGAAGGTCACACCAGGATCCTTACTCACCACTATGCCCTTAGACCCTAGTCCACTCACTTGAAAATAGATCCATATGTTTATAAATTTCCTTATAAAATCCTTTTAATCTACCCATAGATTAATGATATCATCACTATAAACCCATTATATGTCACTTGGGTGTGGGTGTGCAGGTGGGGAGGGGGTGTGCAAGTGGGTGGGTGGGGGGTGCAGGTGGGGAGGGAGGGGTGTGCAGGTGGGGAGGGGGTGTGCAGGTAGGGAGGGGGTCTGCAAGTGGGTGGGGTTGTGTAGGTGGGGAGGGGTGAGGTTGAGAGGGGGTGAGCTGTACAGGTGGGGAGGGGGTGCAGGGGGGTGGGGGTGTGCAGGTGGGGGTGCAGTTGGGGAGGGAGGGGGTGTGCAGGTGGGGAGGGGGGTTGTGCAAGGGGAGGATGCTGGGGGTGAGGTGAGGAGGGGGGTGGGTTGTGTAGGTGGGGAGGGGGGGATGGATTCCCATGGTTTTCACAAATGGATGAGGAAAAGGGGACCTCCCACTTCAAAAACCCAAGGGGAAAATGTTGTAACTTTTCCCCTCAAAAAGACCACTAGTGGTCTATTGTAGTTTTTCACCAGCAACCTCCACCCCTCGATGCTCCAACAATATCTTGAGCTACATCTCGATCCCCATTCTGATATCCAAAATTCCTTTTAGATTGCTTCCAACCCTCATAAATAGAACTCAAACAACTATTGAAAAAACAACCCCTCTAGTAATTAAAAATTCAATCTTTTCCTCAAATTCTAAACGCCCGTATGAACACGAGGTTTCAAAATATCCCCACTATAATTCTTATCATCCTCAAGAAGTCTCAGTGGACAACCCATCCACATATCCTAACCTATATTGGTCAATAATTTAGTGCTTAACAACCTCATTCCACTCCCAAACGCTCAAAACACATCCAAGGAATAACCATTAATTTAAGGTTCTCTGACCAGAAAACCAAATCCAATACCTATTTTCATAATTGCAACACCAAGATGTTGATTACCTGAGCCCATATATCTAAAAACATTGATGGTGTCATTGTTCAACACCTTTCAGGCTTATGTTGCTCCCCACCATAAGCTTCATCTTAACACCACCAATTCATATGTTGTAATGCCTACTCCTTTGAATATTCATATTGAAACATCTGTCCCATGTTCTAATGACATGCCTAACATGGTTTCTAACTCACCTCACCTAAACATAAACTAGAACACTGGTTAAATGCAAGAACTCGTCCTAAACATACACTAGAACATTAGTTAAATGGAAGAACCCATCCTCGTTACTGAATTACATACCCTGATGGACAAAAAACCATCATTCATGAACATCCCTGTAATGTATAGGCTTTTCACAAAACACATATCCCTTAAATGTCAAGCAATTCCAATAGAAACTAATTCAAAGTTGTCATGTTTACAGGTGCATTCATGTTTATAGGTTATGGAAGATTGTAAGAGAAGCTATCATGTTTATAGAAGGAAGTTAAACTTTGATTCCAATGTTAAGGGCTTTATATCCTTCTCACCCCCTTCAGTGATAATGACATGATACTGGATATGACCTGGATGAACATCCAGGATTTTTATCATGTCACTTTTTCTTCACTATGGATATCATATGTGTGTAAAATTATCTATCCCCTTAGAACATCAAACGATCATAAGATACAAAATATTGTCTTCCTAGTGCATGTGTAATTGTCGGATATTATCCAATATTTTTATTGCTACTCTAATGATCCACCCCTTTAATATCCCATCCTCTATTCCAAAGGTTCTTATCCTATACAAATGTGTGACTCAAAGACTCAGATTATATATCTAATGATCCAAATAGTGATAAATCCAAAAAGGTGAACCTTAGGAGAGACATATAGATTGAAATCATTACCCCACTACTCATAGTGGAAGCTTTCTAGCTTTGGATAATATATTCTCAGGACTATAGAGGGGAACCCCATTTGGTGTTTTGAGGTCAACCCAACTCCACACATGAAAAATTATATCTTTATCCATCAATAAAACCAATGTGAATATATAAATGGGGATTCATATCAATAGTATTAATAGACATCATTAGGAATTCTTAATCCATTAGAGTGTTCTCCTGATATCTCCCTTGTTGGATTTCAAGGGAAGACACTAATCATATATGGAACCATGGATTGAAACCTCAGTTATCTTATATATATCCCAAATACTGATTCTATATTATTTATGTGTCACGTAGAATGTGTTAGTCTTTACAATATAGTAGCTTAGAAATATATAATTATATCATAGATCATGTACATGTATGTTTTTGATATATGGATGCCCTCATAGATCATCAGTGCATGTAGTTGAAATAGAGGTGCTCAAATTCAATAGGAGTTAAGAGTGTGGCTTTGGTGAAATGAGAAAGTTAAATATTCCATATTCAACAAGGTTGAGTAATAATTGAATATGAAATGGTCTCATCGATTTTCTTAATTGGAGATGCATCTTATGACTAAGTACTAGGGTTTACCTTGTATTCATCATTATTTTGTATATTCAAGTGGCATGAGTGCTTTCTAGTGTGGTCTTTTTCCCTGTATATTGTCTGGATGAGTGTTCTTTTGTATATCGATGGCCTGTTGTGCAGAGGAGAGTCAGGCTGCTAGGAAACTATGTGGCATGTTCTGGAGAGGGGAGGCAGGGTGTTGTTGTGTTCTGTTCTGCAGAGGGGAGACAGGCCTGTTGTTGTGTTCTAGAATTGGAAAACACTATACCAATGGTTCACAAACTGTTGGTATAGATTTAAAGATTCGATATATACCAATGGTTTGAAATAACCGTTGGTAAATGAATATACAAACGGTTCATAAACCGTTGGAATAGATCTGAATATGCATATATACCAACGGTTTTGTAGTAACCGTTGGTAAAAGTATATACCAACGATTTATATAACTGTTGGTATAACTTCAATCCTAGATATATACCAATGGTTTCAAACCGTTGGTAAAAACCTTTTCCAAATGTTTTTAGAAAACCGTTGGTATATTGTAATTTCTATTGCCCTATAACAACGGTTATTTAGTAATCATTGGTAAAAGGTTATCCCCACGCCTCACTAGCCAACGGTTTGGGAAACTGTTGGTAGAGTGTATACCAATGGTTTCTCACCCTATACCAATGGTTTGAAACCGTTGGTATATGATTAGTTTTCAACAGTGTTGATTAAAGAGTATTTACATAGAGAGATACTTACTTTCATTGGATACCCGTTTATTTTCCACAGTTTTATTCTATGATTATTGATGTATTTATGCATGTTCTTCTTGTGTGGAACGCATAAATTAAGCCATATGAAGGGTGCACCTTAATAGTGCCCCAATACATTGGATAAAGAATTAATCTCTAAAGATGACATATTCATGATACCTTAGCAGTATTTCTTGGTAGTGTTTTATGATACCTTGGTCAAAAGCCTTGGTAATGTGCTTTATGACACATTAGTGATGAGCTTTGTTGATATGTTTACAAATGTCTCATGTTTATATTATTGTAGCAACATTTTCATGTTATGACTCGTGTACTTATGATCATGTTATACCTCGTGTACTTATGATCATGTTATGCCTTCTATTTTTATGGTCATGTTATGACTCTCGTCCTTATATTCATGTTCTCATATCATGCCTCATGTTTTACCTATGATGTTAATTTATGCTTCATTTTCATTGTTTATCCCTTACTGGACTTTATAGCTCACCTTTTTTCTTATGTTTCTCTATTTCCCCAGAAATTTCAATGAAAGGGATGTGTATAAGGGAATTACATGTATGGAGAATCTTTTGTGGAAGAAATGTGTATTGTACCATGTGTTTAGTTGTAAATGCACCTAGTTTCCAAAGACACTTTTGATCTTGTGAGTTTTTTGTATTTCATGTGATGTATAAAAAGTATGTATGTCTAGCACCGGATTCGGAAGTGCAAGTCTGGAGCGTCTCAGTGTGCAATCCATGCACTAAGCAACTCAATGAAAGGAAGATTCACACGATTGCTTCTAGGAGTCACCCCAACCATGCGCTATTTGTGCAGGTCAAACCGCACACAATAACAAACAACTGAAAACTTCCCCATGTAAGGGAACCCACATGGTTACTCCTAAATCATGCACCCCAAACCATGTGCAGAAGCAAGATTTCGAAAAAATAAAACCCAAAGCCAAAACTTTCAAAAATTTAAAATTACCCCAAAAACTTATCATTATAATAAAAAGCTACAGTGACACTGGGTGTTACACCCGAACTGGTTCATGACAATTCAACCAGTCTTTGGTCCTAGCTTGATGGGAAAAGGGGGAAATTCATAATCGCATTACGTCTTATGACACATCATTCACTTTAAGTGTCAAAAACTTCTCAAAAATTAGTGAGATGTTTGTTTGGGCCCTCATTAGGCAATTCATCGAATTTTGAACCATTTTTGTATCATTTGTAACACACCATTTTTAATTTTAAAGTGATTAGAAGGGACCAAAGGTCGGAGAATGCTCGAGTTAGTTTCGATAATGGATGATTGAGCATAGCTTGTCATAGTTCATCAGCGTTGTATATTTCTTTACGGAATAATCGAGTTTTCCATGTTTTGTCGATCTGTTATATCAACCTTTTTAGTCGGGGTCCTCTAGAAATAGACATTGTTAACCTCTTAGGGTACACTCAAGTTAAGGGTCAAAGTCATAAAGTGATGACGATCCTTCTTGATGAGTACTCAAACGAG
This sequence comes from Viscum album, assembly GCA_963277665.1. Lineage (NCBI taxonomy): Eukaryota > Viridiplantae > Streptophyta > Magnoliopsida > Santalales > Viscaceae > Viscum > Viscum album. The sequence continues at coordinate 1,375,761,309 of OY728147.1, read as the reverse complement.
TTGGATATCCACCCGTTCACTAGAATCTTCAATGAAAATTTAACAAGATAAAAGAATAAAATAAAGAAAATAAAAAGGAAAAAAGAAACAAAAAAGAAAAGAAAATAATTGCTTCAAAATACAAAGTCAGGATGTAGAAAGATGTATCCATAAGTGTCATCGATAATGGTGTCAACATTTTTATATGTCACGATGATGATGTTAAATCACCGTGCATTGGATTTAGAATTAGTAAATCATCCTTTGCCTTGCACTATACCATGTGAGCAGTGTAACGGTGAGTAGAGTGCTGATCCATGAGGAATTTGATGGAAAATCTAGAAACTTTCAAGATTAAGTAGTTTAATGCAGTCGACCTCAATAAAGGTAATGTTTTTTTTTAAAAAAAATTGTTAAAAAAGGCATTGAGGGAATTTATGTTTCTTTAGAGTTCCTTTTTGAAATTAAGAAAATTTATTCAATTTAACTAGCTTGGAATAAATTTGGTAGATTATTCAAAGGAGTGTCATGTATTGGATGCACAAAGTACATTATTTTCTATATAAATCTCTTGGATGGGGTGATTCCTCTATGCAAAATGCTTTAAGAAAAACAATCTTTTGCGAAAGAACTTTGAAATCAATACCCATTAATTTAAAAAAAAATCACATATTCTATCATTTTTTTCACAGTTTTGTCACATAATACCCATGTAGCGAATAAGGTAGAAAATGAAAGCTTAAAATAAACAAACTAGGAATTTTTTATCAAATGTCTCCAAAGAGACACAAACTCTGAAATTTTTATATTAAATAAACATCATAATTGAAGAAAATAGATCCTATGTTAGTATTACAAATCCCTAACTTGGATTCTTAGACTCTCATGGTCATGAGAAAAATAACATATTTGAGGCGAAACTCAATTAATACCATGAGTACAAGATGATTAGAAGAGATATGAGAACAATATTAAATAATAAAAACAAAAGGGAAGAGAAATAACGGACAAAAAAGACTAGAAATTCATTAGTAGTTCAGATATCTTTCTTACTCCTAGATTGAATGTCAATGCCTTATTTTATAAGCTTTCAAGAGTATGTGGTGTGTGCAGCACATGTCCTGCACTAGGCCAACTTCAAATTCTCCCAAAAAAAATCGATCATAATTATTATAAATTGAAATTTGATCGGACAACAAAATATAGTTGGAAAATTTTAAACTTTAAAAATCCGACTTTCTAGGTTCCCTCGCGATCATCGACGTCACTGCGGCATGACATCGACTTCCCTGCAATTCGACTATCTTTCAACTAGAAGGGCGCGGCTGCGAGGAACGTGGGAGTGAGTGTCGAGGGGATGCAGGTTGACTCGCGCGGAATAAGGATCTCACGGATCCCGAATAAACGATCTGGGTTTCGAAAGCCTCTGTAATTTGACCCATATCTTGTTTTGAGCTGTCTCTGCTCTGAGGGAGGGATTTGTATTGGGATTTTCTGGTTTCTCTTGAAGGGACGTCGGCGATTTCTTTTGGGTTTTGATCGAGGCGATTTGTGGCGTTTGGGCTACAATGGATGCGGGCGATATTTTGAGAGCTCGGAACAGCTTGCGAAGGAGCTCTTCCAGGTGGCGGGAGACTGGTGGTGATGGTTTCTCCAGATCATCCAGGGAAGAAGGCGACGAGGAGGCCCTCACATGGGCTGCCATTGAAAGACTTCCCACTTACAGTCGCTTGAGGAAGGGGCTTTTAACCGCTTCCCAGGGTCCTGCCAGTGAAGTCGACATCCAAAACTTAGGGGTTCAAGAAAAGAGAAATTTGATCGCGAAGTTGATCAACGTCACCGAGGAGGACAATAAGAAGTTCCTGTTGAAGCTGAAGAATCGTGTTGATAGGTCATATCTTCTTTCTCTCTTCCCTTTCTCTTTTGTTATCAAGATTCTACCCCCCCCCCCCCCCCCCGTAAACTCGTATCTATGTTTCTGCGTGCCATTTCTTCTGAAGTGTTTTCAATCCTTAAACCTCCCAGAGTTGGGATCGACATGCCCACCATTGAAGTGAGGTTTGAGCATCTAAATGTTGAAGCGGAAGCTTATGCTGGGGGCAGAGCTTTACCTTCTTTCATGAACTTCTGTGTCGGTATGGTGGAGGTAGGTTTTTGGCTGCAACTCACTGGCCAAGGTTTCTGTCCACTATGGTTTTGACGATGAAATTATGCTGAAATTCTGTTTCCTTGCTCTGCTCTACAGTCGTTATTAAACTCTCTCCACATCCTTTCCAGTAGAAAAAAGCACCTTACCATACTTCGGGATGTCAGTGGAATCATTAAACCCAACAGGTGCGTTCCTGAGCATTTTTAGGGTTCAAATTAGCTTGCTGTGTCCCTTTTTATTTCAATTCAATGGCTGGGATTTTATCAGCAGATCCATTTCTAAGTTTCCGGATTCCTTTGTTGCAGAATGACGTTGCTTCTGGGTCCTCCAGGCTCTGGGAAGACCACCCTGCTGCTGGCTTTGGCAGGGAAGCTCGATCCCTCTCTTAAGGTAGGAGAGCTGAGGAAATACGGGATCTGTCTGTTAGAGTTTATTTGAGAAAAATTGATATGAATTAGGGGATACTAATTTTGGTTTAATTAAACTTGGTGGGGTAGAAAAGATAGACAGAAATGGAGAGGATTCTCCACAACATAATATTCTGAAGCACCCTAAAACTGGGTGATTTGAAACCAAACTGTTACTTTCATACAAACATAATTAACAAATCATTTATTAACAAATCATTTATTTTCTCTTCTCAACTGTTTTTCCAAACACAGTGAGGTAATTTTTACCTCTGATTCCATTTTTTTCTGGTTAGTTTTCTGGAAATGTTACCTACAATGGGCACAGCATGGACGAATTTGTACCCCAGAGAACTGCTGCCTATATCGGTCAACATGATGTCCATATAGGGGAGCTGACTGTGAGAGAAACGCTGGCATTCTCTGCAAGGTGCCAAGGGGTTGGATCTCGTTATGGTTAGTCAAAAATAAATTTTTGATGTTTATGGAAGCCCTTTTTGGTGATTTCTTTGTCAACTGGGGTTCATAATTCATCTCTCTGTGCAGAAATGTTGGCAGAGCTGTCTAGACGAGAGAAAGCTGCAAATATCAAGCCTGATCCGGATATTGATGTTTATATGAAGGTGATCTTTATGTTGGTTTAGTCTATATGTTAGAATTTTACTGATCTCACAAGTGAATTTAGTTCTTCATTTGAATCATTCTCATTAGGCTTTTATAATTCAATGTATTTGACAACACTGATTCACAATTCCTGTTCTCAGTACGGTTCAATTGAATCAGAAAATTAGTTTCATTTGATATTTTGTTGAATTCTTCAGGCAGCTGCAGCTGAAGGGGATGAAGCAAGCATCGTTGCTGATTATACATTGAAGGTCTGGTTTTCATGTATTAATCAGAGCTGATTCAGAAGAACCGAACACATGCGCACCTATCAATTTATCTTCTTGCCTTTTCTTTTTAATTGAAAACAAAACCAATGTCAAACAGATTTTGGGACTGGATGTCTGTGCGGATACCTTGGTGGGTGATGAAATGTTAAGGGGCATATCTGGAGGGCAAAAGAAACGCGTGACCACGGGTAGAAATGTTTAGTTTTCCATATGCCCATGAGATTCTACTTTTTATTTAAGCCAACTTCGTAGTTTTTTTTTAATCCTTGCCGAATGAATAGGTGAGATGCTGGTGGGACCATCCAAGGCCCTATTTATGGATGAGATTTCTACTGGTTTGGATAGTTCAACCACTTTCCAAATTGTAAATTCACTCCGACAAACGGTCCACATTCTCAATGGAACTGCTTTCATCTCCCTCCTTCAGCCTGCACCTGAGACATATGATCTCTTCGACGACATTGTTCTCCTTACTGATGGTCAAATTGTATATCAAGGTCCTCGTGAGCTAGTCCTTGAATTTTTCCAATCCATGGGCTTCAGATGTCCTGACAGGAAAGGAGTGGCTGACTTCTTGCAAGAAGTAAGTTGAATGGTAAACAAGTTGACTTCTGCAAAATATCAAGTTCCATAATCTATCTTTTTGGAAATAAAAATCTGTTCCAGGTGACATCTAAGAAAGATCAGAAGCAATATTGGGTTCGTAGAAATGAGCCGTACAGGTTTATCACAGCAAAGGAATTCTCAGAAGCCTTCCAGTCATTCCATGTTGGAAAAAAAATCGGGGATGAGCTTGCAACTCCATATGACCGATCTATAAACCACCCAGCTGCTTTGACAACCACGAGGTATGGTGTCAGAAAGCAGGAACTTCTAAAAGCCTGTACCTCAAGAGAGTACTTGCTGATGAAGCGAAACTCATTTGTCTACATCTTCAAGATCTCGCAGGTAATTTCTGCTCTGTTCTGTTTTGTTGAGTCCTTCAGACTTATTTCCCCCTGTTTAGATAATTTTATGTATAACTAATTTTCATTTTCCTTTTTGAACCCCAGCTGTTTATGATGGCATTGATTGCCATAACCCTCTTTTTAAGAACGAAGATGCATAAAGACTCTGAAGATGATGGGCAGATTTATGCTGGTGCTTTGTTCTTTGGCGTGACAGTGATAATGTTTAATGGAATGTCTGAAATCCCCCTGACCATTCAGAAGCTTCCTGTATTTTATAAACAAAGGGACCTTTACTTCTTCCCTGGGTGGGCTTATGGTCTCCCCTCATGGATTCTCAAAATCCCTGTCACATTTCTTGAAGTCTGTATTTGGGTTTTTGTCACATACTATGTCGTGGGATTTGATCCAAATGTTGGAAGGTAATATTTAACTGAGCTCTGCTTATTGACCATTCCAAAATAGTGGGTTTTTGGCTCAATTGACAGACAGAAATGATTTACTGCAGGCTATTCAAACAGTTCATCTTACTTACTCTCCTTAACCAAGTGGCTTCTGGACTGTTCCGTTGTATTGCAGCAATGGGCAGAAACATGATCGTCGCCAACACGTTCGGATCATTTGCGCTGCTCATATTGTTTGCGTTGGGTGGCTTTATCCTATCACGAAGTATAAGCACAAATCTGTTTTTGGTTGAAATTAACTGGATTTTAACTCCATAATAAACAATTAAGTTTGACACCACAAATGATCTTCATACAGATCAAATCAAGGGTTGGTGGATATGGGGGTACTGGATCTCGCCTATGATGTATGCTCAAAATGCAGTTTTAGTAAATGAATTCCTCGGGAACGATTGGAAGAAGGTATTTTTTTCCTCATAATCCCTTCTTTTGCATTTGTTTTTCTTGCAAGAAAATGCTTTACTGTAGTGTTTTTTTAATATATGGAGGTTCTTCCGGGTGACAACCGAACATTGGGAGTTAAAACCATAGAGACTCGTGGGTTCTTCAGCGATTCATACTGGTATTGGCTTGGAACCGGAGCATTGCTTGGGTTCACGCTTGCATTCAACTCTGGCTACATTGTGTCTCTCACTTTCTTTAAACGTGGGTCTCTGCAATTTCTAATTTCTGAAAATAGATTTTCCAAGAGCCTGATATGAGTTGATGTTTATGAATCGTGGCAGCATTCGAAAAACCTCAGGCTGTTATTCCTGAAGATACCATGGAACAGGAAAATCTGACTACTAGCGGAACTGTGGCTGGAGGTGTGCACTCTGATAACATGAAGGTTCTATATGTGTCTTTCTGTCCATTTACGAGCCAACTTAACCTGATAAATGTCATACAGCCAGTGGTGATGAAATTAGGAGGAGCAGCATCTCATCTGGGACGGCCTCTGCTAGAACGGAAGCCCTCACCGAAGCTAACAAAAAGAAGGGGATGGTTCTCCCATTTGAACCACACTCTATTACATTCAATGAAGTTAGCTACTTTGTTGACATGCCACAGGTAACCTTACAAAACCCCACACCTTGTCCTGCCGTTGTGTCGAATGGGATTGCTAGTACTAAAAAGGTAATTTTTTTTTTTTTGAAATTTATAGGAAATGAAAGACCAGGGTGTCCCTGAAGATCGATTGGAGCTTTTAAAGGGAATTAGTGGTGCTTTTAGGCCCGGTGTTCTAACGGCCTTAATGGGTATCAGTGGTGCTGGAAAAACCACTCTGATGGATGTATTGGCTGGCCGGAAAACTGGTGGATATATAGTGGGGGATATCCGGATTTCAGGGTACCCCAAACAGCAAGAAACTTTTGCTCGAATCTCTGGATACTGTGAACAAAATGACATCCACTCTCCTCATGTCACTGTCTACGAGTCATTGGTCTACTCTGCTTGGCTCCGTTTGCCTCATGATGTTGATTCCAAAACCCGAAAGGTCGGTGCTGTGTATTTTGCCTTTTCCAACTGTTTTAGTTTAGTTCCTGTTCAAATCAAAGCAAAAACATATTTTGTGAAAAATATTTGATATAGAGTAACTGTCACAGATGTTCCTTGAGGAAGTGATGGAACTTGTGGAACTGGACGTGCTGAGGGATGGATTGGTTGGGTTGCCTGGAGTGAATGGTCTCTCAACAGAGCAGCGTAAAAGGCTGACTATTGCAGTTGAGCTAGTAGCGAACCCCTCCATAATATTTATGGATGAGCCAACCTCGGGGCTTGATGCAAGAGCTGCCGCAATCGTGATGAGAACGGTAAGGAACACCGTGGACACGGGAAGAACTGTTGTGTGTACCATCCATCAGCCAAGCATTGACATTTTTGAAGCTTTTGACGAGGTAATATCAAGAGTAAATCAAATGCGCATTTGTGTGTGTTATTTTTTGGCTATGGGATCATGTGCAATTATTGTTTGTTTTAGCTCTTCCTGATGAAGAGAGGAGGGCAGACTATCTATGCAGGGCCATTGGGTCGGCATTCTAGCCAGCTTATTAGATATTTTGAGGTGAGAATGAATGCACAGTTGAAGTAGCAGCATGGGTTTGGGTTCATTTTTCCTGATGGTAATACTTCTTAACTTTTATTCAAGGCTATTGAGGGGATCAGCAAAATCAAAGATGGCTATAATCCTGCGACCTGGATGCTGGAGGTTACAACTTCAGCACAGGAATTGGCTTTGGGATTAGATTTTGCTGATGTGTACCGGAATTCGGAAATGTACAGGTGTGTAGTGAGCATTTATTCAAATGAGCAAGGGTAACTAACCAATAATTCTTGTTCTGTAAAATTTTCCTGACACATTTAAATGAACTTCAGGAGAAACAAGGTCACGATCGAAGAACTAAGCAATCCTAGGCCGGGTTCGAGGGATCTCTTTTTTCCTACTAAATTCTCGCAGCCTTTTCTTGTGCAATGCTTAGCCTGCTTTTGGAAACAACGCATTTCATACTGGCGCAATCCACCTTACACTGCAGTCAGATTCCTCTTCACAACCTTTATCGCCCTTGTCTTTGGGACCATGTTTTGGGACCTCGGAGGCAAAAAGTAAGTGAAATCTTGCTTTTTGAAGTGGCTCCCCCAACTCGAGTCAAATTAATTGACTTGGTTTGGCTAAACACCACAGGGGCAAGCAACAGGATTTGGTGAATTCAATGGGTTCAATGTATGGTGCTGTTCTTTTCCTCGGAGTTCAAAATTCTAGCACGGTGCAGCCAGTGGTGGCTGTTGAGAGGACTGTATTTTACAGAGAAAAAGCCGCCGGAATGTATTCTGCCTTGCCCTATGCTTTTGCCCAGGTAAATTTTGACGATTTGAAATCTGGAAGGAAATGAGATACAAAAATTCAAATATAACCCCACACATGGGCAGAATTACTGACCCATCCCTACACTTGGCTTCTTGTTTATGAAAGTGTCATAAGAATAATACATCAGAAGTACTGGCAGATTTTAGATCCATTTCCATGTGACTTAACATGTAATTTTTTCATATCTGATGTGGTGTAAGTTGACTTTGTTGAGCTATTCAACTGATGTTCAACTGAAATTTAATCAATTCAGACATATGATTTGCTTACTATTTAATTCGTCATTTTCTTAACCTTGTAATTTTTTGTTTTGAATGACAAGTTCTCAAGATTGTCAATTTTGTTAGCTAGAAACCTTGGCAACCTTGTAGTTCTAGAATGTTCAACTGAAAAGTGTGATAGGGAATTAGGGTTCTGATTATTTTAGAAATTGAAGATATGTGGGCTGATTCCTGACAACACTGATCGAATAAACCCCTTTTTTGAGAGCAGCCTTGAATAATTTTCAGATGTTTGGATGGTTTAGATGGAAATTGAATGTTTTCCCCCTTGGCAGGTTGCAATTGAGATCCCATACGTGTTTACACAAGGAGCAGTGTATGGCTTGATTGTATATGCCATGATTGGATTCGATTGGACTGCTGAGAAATTCTTTTGGTATTTGTTCTTCATGTACTTCACGTTGCTGTATTTCACCCTCTACGGCATGATGGCCGTTGCCGTCACGCCAAACCAAAATGTCGCCACCATCATCTCTTCCTCTTTCTACGGAATTTGGAATGTGTTTGCTGGATTCATAATCCCGAGACCCGTGAGTGCCCCCCCCCCATTCTTTTGTCGTTCATTGGAATGTTTGCCACATCTCATTCCACTGCCATGTCTCTAATATCAGAAAATGCCGGTGTGGTGGAGATGGTACTACTGGGGTTGCCCCGTAGCATGGACGCTGTACGGACAGGTGGCATCACAGTATGGGGATTCGATGAGCTGGCTCTCAGACAAGAACCAGACTGTGGATGAGTATCTAAGGAGCTATTATGGGTTTAAGCATGACTTCCTTGGGGTGGTGGCCGGTGTCATTGTCGCCTATACTGTTGTTTTCGCTTTCATATTTGCGTTCTCCATTAAGGCCTTCAATTTTCAGAGGAGATAAAGCCTTTATGAATGTCATCCATTCATGGTGCTGGGAGATGTTTGGACTGTGTATGTATGTCGTTTCTGCTTAATTTTTGTTCCTAATTTTGGGTTTGGTGAAAGGTAATGGAATTGAAATACTAAACAAGATGATGACAGCACTTGTGGTTCATGATGAATGTATCTGGAAGATGGTTTCCTGCATTTAGGAACTTTCAGTTTGCGTGCCTCTTTTTTTGGGTAATCTTTAAAGGGGTTTTGCTTTGCCTAAACTAAATGCAAGAGTAAGGATGGACGTAGCTTCGAGAAATGTTGAATTTAGGAATGATTTTCATAATGACATGTTTGGTGTTATGGAAGTACCTTGTTATGATTAATCATTCTCTGTTATGCTTCTTAAGCTTCTCTGGTCCAAGCGCTGCATTGTTTGGTGTAAATTTGAGATTACAAATACCTGATTTGTGACGCCAATGGATGTTTTATAAAATTAAAAGGAGATTAATGAATTCATAAGGAAAGATTGTAGTGTCCTTGACCCGTCAGCCCAAACAGTCTCAAGCTGGCTGTGCCATTCAACTTTAGAGGTATCTCCTTTCATGTTAGAGGGTGCCAACTAGTAATGATGGTTTATTAATACCATAAAGGCTTATATCATGTATTAGATAATCATAAACAACCATGGAAATATGATAAACCATCATCCACAGTGAACAACATAATATATACACTACAGTGGTACACCAATCATAACCAAACTCATCACATGTTATAACAAAATATGTCATACAAGACACAAAAAAAAATGCAAGTTGCTTGATGAGCTGATTGTATGCAAAACATGTTCCAAAATGTACAAAAGAATGGAGACAACTATAAAATATGGGTTCGAGTCTCCACTTCGTCCCGTCTCCCAATTTGCCATGCATCCCACTCATCCATCACAGCAGGACCCTTGTTCTTTTATGCATCCCTAATTATGATGTTTGCACGTCCACCAAAGTGTACATGTAGGGCGTGATCGATATATTCAATATGCCACCACCAACAGTGACTAAAAAAAATCCAAAAATATATGGATGCATGCACAATATGATATGATAGCAAAACAATCATAACTTAATAACAGTCGTATCATGGAATGCTCAATAGCCAATCTAATGAATGACCATACTTGCTTCGGCCAATGCCGTAATGGACCGATGGTCTGATCACAGAATAACAAACTGAGGTGAACGTGGCATCACCATATAATAACCATAGGGAATGGGGTATCACCATATTACAATTCAAGGTGAATAAGCCATCATCACATCTTTAGATAAGGATGAATGATGCACCGTTAACAAAATAAACAAAGGTGGATGACGTATCACCAACCCATACCTATGGCGAAGGATGCATCACTAACATAACCATCCATAAGGTGAATGACGTATCACCAAAAAGATCCATGAGGTGAACGGAAAATCACCACAACACGTCAAGCCTAAGTGAACAATATATCACTGATACCATACATGGGTGGACGATTTACTGCCAACCTAATAAGCACTGCGAACGAGGTATCGCCAACATATACAAAGTCTAGGTGAACGATACATCACAATTTTTCACAACAAGGGTGGACGATTTACCACCAAATTGATAATCCACTATACCATGGGTGTGAGCAATACATCACTATTTACATAATCAAAGGTGGACAATCAACCATTATTCCATAAACAAAGCGAATGAGGCATCACCAAAATATAACAAGCAAAGGTGAACAACTTATCACAAAACAAACTACAGGATATATCAATACAATTAAAATGACGTAGGTGAACGAGTTATCACCACATTACCGAGCTTAAGCATCCATATAACTACCCATTCTACAAGGGTTGAGCCACAATAGCCTCTAACCATTCCAAAGTTCCATGTTAAGGCTAATGCACCACTAGCCAAATCCACACTCGAGCTTTCTATCATCAAGGAATGCTCCTGGACACCATACTGGGTTGTTGGTTACGGGTGCAGTGAAAGCACCATAGGTCGGCATGAAACAAATAAAATATAGTCGATCCGATGGATCATTCACAATATTGTTAGTGACGTGAATGTCACGACCAATGAATTTTTTTCCATCGGATATTGACATTAAAAATTACCTAGAACTGGAGGGGATCTTTACACGCTAAATTTATAATTAATTTATTTAGATCTTTGTTGCACTCTCTTGTGTTTCTCATTCTTGAGAGGGAGAGAAAGATGAATCCGAGAGAGAAATCCATTGTGCGCAATGATTCTTTATTTCTCGATTAACACCGCACAATAGAAATAACCATTTATTTATAGACGTAGGGTTTATGTTAAAATATTATTTAATTACATGTCGACCCTTAAATAATATAATAATATTTATTAAACCCCATGCCAATAATAATAATAGTAATATTATTATTATTTTATGGCGCGCACTCACTTGCGTAATAACAAATATTATTTAACCGACTTGAAAATAAATATTTATCACTGGACATGATCTTGGTCTGCTCGAACTCCTCTAGCATTTATTGAACACCTGAATAAATATTTAGATTAAATATGTTATTCATCAATAAATATTTGTGATTGATAAAACATGAATAAAATTATTCCATGATCTTGAGAATAATATTTATCCCATTAATTAAATTCAAATAGAATTTAATCGAGATAAATGAAAACACTTATTGCGTGACCCTCTATGATTCTTTCTCGTTGACATTTGAATGACTTGTCTAAAGTCCAAGATTACTGTTCAACAACAGATCAAGGCCCCCAAGAGAAAGAACTTAATGTTGCAATGATGATAACCACATATGAATGCTCACTATGTAACATAATCCCTATATCACAATATCTCATCAAGCAGGTTTCACATTTGTGTCACCAACTTATATGCTCAATATGTCTTTCTTTGACTATCTGAAATAAACATGTTGTTACACCATGGATGTGGAATTTAATGCGGCGGTTCTAGTCCAATCAAAGGTTCAAAATATCAACTTCCATAAAGATGAAAGAGTAAATCCTTCCTCGATGTATCCATTAATAATATGTCATTCGTGACACACCCAACATACCCTACTTTCCGCCAACATATGACGTCATGATTTTTATTAGTAAATTTAAGTGCGTGAGTCATGACATGCATCAATGATAATCTTAAAGTCTAAGAACCATTACACATGCTCGCAGATAAAAATATCCAATGACACCAAAACATAAGAAATTCCTACCGATGGGTTTGTCCTCATAGTCCCTTGTCTTGGAGATTATGAAGTGTGAACTTCACAAGAAGAAGCCTCATCCGTTTATGAGTACTCACACCTGACAGTCATGTTCTATGTGTCCCATCACAGAACATTATCCGACCATATAACTATATTTAAGAATATCATTGTTAGAACCCAGATCTTCTTTTCAGGTATGTTTTTCTTTTTTCGGGAGTTTTTGAGAAAGGAGGAGTTTCTGGAAATTTTTGAAGTACACACCGTGTACTCGGTTACCGCGGGTAGTCGTGTGCTGGCCGTGTAACGGCCTTGCACACGACCATGTGGGGTGACTTGGAGACCGCCTAAAGCAGAGTACGGAAAAGGAAAGTACGCGCTGTGTACTTCTAAAGTACACACCGTGTATTTTCTTTTTCTTTTCATTAAACGCACCGGGGTCGTGTCTGATGGACAGAACAATCTATTTCTTGACCTAGTTTGTCTGAGAGAGCCCGTATGGCCGCGATCCTTCTCTGAGCTCCCGACCGAGCATCCAATCTCTGATTCGACTGCTGTCGATTGCGTTAGGATCACATCGGTAATCTCTTCCTTCTGCTAGAGCTTCGTTTCCCGATTTCTCTTCTTTTTCAAGTCATTATCCGTTGAACATTTTAGACGTTTTCATAAATCTACCATGTTCTTGGGCGATTCAAGGCTTGAGGTTCACGTATAACAATCTCCCAACACCGAGGTAGGTGGTTTGTGCCTTTATGTTGAAATTCTTTGAGTTAAATGTGCAAAATCGCCAATACCCATGAATGGGGTATTGCATGTTTACTGTTTTAGCCCTATTGTTTACCTACTATGCTTGTATGCTTGAGTAGAGGTTGATTTCATATGAATGGGGTTAATTGCTATGCTTTGGAGGTGTTTTCCCATGAATGTTTTGTTATGGCTGTTTGGTACTGCTTAGCCTGTTAGGTTGCCTTGTTTACCCATGCCTAGTACTGTAGGATGAAGTGATTATTTTATCTGACATGCTTGATATGCTGTAGACTATTAGCCAAGTAGTTCTTGAATTTTACTTTGGACGATATGCATTGCTATACTTTTTTGACTTACACAGGGCTGTGAGAACCTGGTGTAGTAGACCATAGGGAGAATGAACGTAAGAGCTTCTCCAGAGTGTCTGTTTTATTATTACGTTGCGAGACCATGAGGGGAATTGACGTAAGTGCTTCCTCAGAGTGTCTGTAGTTCCTCGATGTGGGCCACATGAGGAATGTGACGTAAGTGCTTCCCTAGAGTGCCTTTAGTACCGATACGAGACTATATAGGGAATTGAAGGCGAGTGCTTCTTCAGAGAGTCTATACTTTAGCTAAACCAGAGGGGTGAGACTGTGTGTGCTTCCCAGAGGGTTACTTATACTTGTTTGGTTGAACCAGAGGGGTTATGCTGTGAGTACTTCCCAGAGGGTTACCTTCTTTGATTAGTTGCTTACTTGATGTGTGATATTGAATTCTTTGAACTGTGGAATTGTTTACTGCTGAGTACTTCCTTGTTTACTGCCTTCTTTTACTTATTACCTGCCATATATTCATTGACTGTTAGGAACAGATCTTGTGGTGGTTGCCTACTGGGATTTAGTCTCATACCTTGTTTGGGCCATGCTTTTGGGCCCAAAAAGATTATATTACTATAGGTATAGATAAGGGCAAGCACCCTTCTACTTCAGGTACTTGAGTGTTGTGGAGCTGGAGAGAATGTGACCAAGCTGAGGCTTGCGATGCTAATGAGCTGTCATATGTCTTTCTTATGTACTTTGGTTTAGTACTCTTGTATTCCATCATTGTGATTTGTTTGGATGATTTCCTAGACATATATATCATGCATAATTCATATATATATATATATAAATATGTGTGTGTTCTTCAGTTTATTATTTCTAGTCTTCCGCTGTTTCCTTTTGTATGGATTATTACTACTTCTGCTATTGTATATCTGTTTCTCATCCGCTGTGTTACTCTGCCAATGAGGGCATAGTTTCTCCACTATCACACCCAAGATCCTCACTACTAGTCGACATCCTCTAGCATTAGGGGAAATGCACTTGAGGCCATGTGACCAACCGGGTACGGGGCGCCTCTAGGCGACTTCCAGAACCGAGGTGTTATAAAGTGGTATCAGAGGGATTCTTTCTTCTTGAATTACTGTTTGGAGACTATAGCCAGGGATAGGAAAGAATATGTACTTGGTAATAAGCTGTGCCTGGGCATAGCTAACCTGTGTACAGGGAAAAGCCAATTTACCTCGTTATTGTAATTTTTCTGGTTTTGCAAATTTACAGTTGATTTTATTTCACCGTTGGGTGATTCACATATTTTGTGATGTTATCGTTGATGTTATTGAGGTTCTATTTCTGTTGCAACCCGATGAGATGAGAGTATTCTATCTCATGCATCATATAGGAACTTGATAGAAATCACATGTTATGCATTCTTGCCATGCCATTTAGGGTGCATTATCGATTGCATGTTGTTGTGCTAGATATGCATGCTATTGTGATAGATGCTTGATAGAATACATGCTGTTTGATAGGGTATTGTTTGTGTAAGGTTTTGTTTGAATGAACACTAAACTTTGGTTCTTGAGGTGTTACGAGCCCTCATGGACCAGAATTTGGTGGATCATTGCCTGTTATGTTTGTTTATAACATTTTTAAGATGCCAAGTTCTGATTCGTAGGGAGTATGGCCCCTCACTGATCAGAATTTGGCACTTTCAATGTTCATTTTAGCGTTTTTCTGGGTTCCAGAGTAGTTTCTGAGACTTACTGTCTGGAAAAACCCAGAAAATATTGCGTGTAATGTTGGATACACACCATGTGTTCTTCTGTTTGGGAAGAAACTGTTTTTCTTAGGTACACGCCGTTTACTTTAGGTACACGCCATGTAGTATCTAACTGTGTCTCATACTGTGTGGGCAGAGACACGGGGTATGGAATCTTGGTAGGACACGCCGTGTACCGGATGTACACGCCGTGTTGTAGAACTGTGTAACCGGCCGTGTCACTAACAACACGGGTCGGTTGAGTCTCTTCTTGTACACGCCGTGTCTGGCATAAACACGCCGTGTAGTGTGAGCCGTGTATCTGCCTGTGTCACAAACAACACGGGTCGGTGAAACTTATCTAGTACACGTCGTGTCTAGATAGAACATGCCGTGTATCCTTCTTCTAGGAGAACCATGTGGGTTAGCCATGTAAGAGAACTCAGGTAGGGGAAGAGAAGTGAAGTACACGCCGTGTGTTAGGACAACAAGCCATGTGTTTGGGGTGTTACACAACCTGGGTTGGCAGACGTACATGCCCATGTGAAAGGCTTCAGGGAACACACCGTGTAATCATTGTACACACCGTGTATACGTGTTTTGGAAAACTTAATGCTTTCTTCCCACTATTCCCTTATTTTACTTCTAAGTTCTCAGTACCTATTAATCTTGATCTAAGGTGTGCACTCGACCTTGCAGAGTCATTCCACCAAGATGTTGAAAGAGTGCTGTCGTGGGCACCCTCAAATGATTAGTGTGATTTTGGGGTACTTAGGTGCAGTAGAGTGGCTGACCAAGGTCGTCTCTCAAAGGAGGAAGTGAATTAAAACAAATTTCTAGAGGTATTCTAAAAATAAAATATAATAGAATTAAAACACTACTTGAATGGATGGGTGGTGGTTTTTTTATCATTTATAAAACTTGAAGAAGTTTACTGGAAGAATATTTCATTTTTTTTGTTTTTAATTTTGAAATGAAGTTTGATTAAAAAGACACAACAAGAATATGTTTTTTTAGAAAATATTTTAAAATGTGTAATCGATCTAACTCTACCTCTTCATTTAATTATTAATCATTATCATTTAAATCAATATTCACTTAATTATGATCCCCTAATTTGTTAACCCTTGAACCCTAAGAGAGTTAACTTAACCACAAAGATGAAATTACTTAAACCCTAGGCTAGCTTTGGAACACACAATCACAACACCCTGCATTGATTGTTGTTATAAGGTTAGCTTATGGTTAGTGGTTAATTAGAGAACATATCCATTCTGGAAATGAGTATGAATTGTGTTTAGGGATTATATTTTAACTCTACAAATTTATCTCGTGTGGTCTTGTATTACCGATTAAGATCGCTCTCTCACAAGTTACACAAAATCTCAACCTCGCGTGTTTTTGTGTTAATTGTTCAATTGATTTCTTAGTTTCTTACAATTTAAAAACACAATTCATGGATCATATTAAGTTAATTACAGTATCTCAATGATTCAAAATAATTAAATGAATAGGGTAGAAGATAGATCGATCACTAAAAAACTACTCTTCCATGGGTGGTGTGGTCATCGTGGAGACGTTTTGCATGAGCAAAGGATTGAAAAGGTAGAACCCAATATCGTCTCCAATATTGATTCCAAACCTATTAGGAAGATTAAGAGAAGAATAAATTTAAACAAAACAGAATAAAAGAGAAGAAATAAAATAAGAACAAAGAAGTTTATTACACAAATAAAAGCATTACAACACGAAGGAGGAGAAGAAGGCTTCGTCGAAGGGATCCCTGCTTCAAGAGCTACCCTTATTGAAATGGTTGGAGAATTGGAGTGGATCCAGTTATCCTATGCCCTAAACTTCCCAATTCACGTCCCAACCCCACCAAATGAGAAAAACACCAATTTATAGATTGATGGGGAGGCTAGGTTCAAAGAGGTTTCAAGTGTGAATGGGGAATCTCGGCCAAATATTTTATGCCAACTTGCACCGCCCATTTGACCACCAAAACGTGTGAATCAGCTCTTCTTCCAGAAGGATAATATGTGAAGATATGGGTACTATATCTTCTCTTAAACTTTGGGCGAAATATAAGCCTAGATGAAGGAGTTATGGCCCAAATACAGAAGCTTCTCAATTCTGGCATGTCCAGCCCACCTTTGTCTTTATGGCCCAATTACTCCATCAAAATGCATTATTTTGATCTAGTGTCATGAATACAAGTTGTATCCCATGAAGTAAAGACATAGTTACAAAATATTAATTTCAAATAATTCAAATAAAAATATTTATGATTGAAATACTACAGTGATTTTGAAAGGGTAAAAATGGAATTTTCATCAAATATTCAAATGAATGATCTAATCCCAAATACTTTCTAATTAAACATATTTACCACAATGTGAGGAAATTATATAATTTATTATCAATAAAATATTCAATAAAATAGTGTTTTATCAACTTCCCCACACTTACCCTTTTTGCACTCCTGAGCAAAACCTCATATCAAGTAAATATCAATATCAAATCAAGCCAATTTTAAAACACATATCCTTGAGATCAAAAAATTACACACCAAGAAATAAAAGATATCACACCTCATAAAAAACCATTATTTCAAGTTCTTCATTTATATCATTCAATATATTTCCACTTTATTCATCCTCCCATGCACAAAACACTTACCTCGCTTGAATTTTCTCTTATCACACAAATATCAATTTTTTTTGCAATGTCTTTCTCATCCAAACTCATACAAGGGTCACCATAGGCTTGATAAATTCCTACATTGCCACCTGATGTGAGTCAAGGATGTATGTTTATCATGAGTACTTTTCAGGTTTGTTCTGTGGCTTTCGGTTGGTAGGATTTAGATGTGAAAAATTATGAGGCTGAATGAGGATGGCTTGACTCTTTTTGAAGAAAAATTGCATTAATCTAATTTTCACTTAAATATGGTCTCCTCCTCAATCCCCATAGTATCAATTCAACTCCATCATCATGAAAAATAAAGGAATTTTCACACCATTCAACAATTCCGCAGTAAAAATGTCAGTCTTCTTGAACATGATTTTCTTAAAAGCTCCAGATAGGCACAACTTTCCCCCTCTATTAGAAGCTCCAGAAAGGTACAACTTCTTTTATCATGAAAGCTCCAGAAAGGCACAACTTTCAGTATAATTTTTTTTTCTTCAGTAGCAAACAAATCTCTTCAAAATTTAATTTTTCACCCGAAGTATCACAAAATGTGGTAGAACAACACAAGACAACTTCCCCCACACTTAAGCTCAACTAGATTATGCAATTTCACTTTAAGAGTTGGTTGGATAGGGAAAATTGGCTTGTAATGTGGCTAACCTAACAGGTTGTGCATGGTTTATAAGGGATAAAAAGAATAAATGTTCAATTTAGGCCATTATAAAAAAGGATTCTTTGAAATAGGGGCTTTAATACCAAACAAACGCCTCAATCATTTAAACATAAGTACCTCAAAACCTCAAGTTTTGACAGGAATAAATCAAATTCTGGTTAAATCAAGCATGGTTTGGTTCTCTCAAGAAGTGAGGTGAATGTAAAGAATATGAAAATAATGGTTCAGAAGCCTCATAGGAAAGGGGTTTCAAATATAAATACAGTGAGATGTGGCATGGGATTCAAAATTCAATGTATTTTTCATGAAATTACTAAATATTTAAACTTGAAACAAAGTCATTTTCAGCATTCATTTAAGCTTAGTTTCATGGGATAAATTGTTTCACTCATTGATATGCATTTCAAAATTCTGATGAGAATCATTTCAGATCAAAAATTTCAAAATCACAAAGAAAATAGAAAAATAAACACACAAAATTTGAAAAAGACACAATTTTTGTTTTGTTTTGTTTTTTTAAACAGGAAAACAATTGAAATTACTAAACTAAAAGGTTCCCTCCCCCAAACTTAAAATATTGCATTGTCCTCAATGTGAACCCATGAGATGATATATTCACATGAAATGCAAAATTTTTAAATAGGACAAATAATATAAAAGTGAAAGGGTTAGGAACAGCCTGATGTGCTCAAGTGATGATGGGGTCATGCAGTGTGATAAAATCCACTGCATTAGTAGAAAGTCCCTCAATGTATCTCTTCAAACGTCACCCATTGACTGTAAAGCTCCTTCCAGTGTCCTCTTGTGTGATATCCACTACACCATAAGGAAAAACATTAGATAAAATATAAGGACCTAACCATCTGGAACACAACTTACCAGGCATCAGCTTCAGTCGTGAACTGTAGAGAAGGACTTTCTCTCCAACATGAAACTCCTTTTTTTGGATCATTCTATCATGATATGATTTTGATTTTTCCTTATAGAGCCTTGAGTTCTCATATGAAGACAATAGAATCTCCTCAAGCTCTTGAATTTACAGCTTCATTTGGATTCCAACTTGGGCCAAATCCATGTTGCATTTATTTATAGCCCAATAATCCTGATGCTCAACTTCCATGAGGAGATGACATGCTTTCCCAAAAACAATCCGAAATGGGGACATACCAATGGGTGTCTTGTATGCTATCCTATAATCCCACAATGCATCATCCAAGCACTTGCTCCAATCCTTCATATTTGGATGCACGGTTTTCTCTAAAATATGTTTCAAATCACGATTTGAAACCTCAGCCTGACCATTTGTTTGGGGGTGGTATGGTGTTGATGTTTTGTGTGTCACCCCATACTTATGAAGGAGGGAATCCAAATTCTGATTGCAGAAGTGTGTCCCTTGATCACTAATGATGGCCTTTGGTACTCCAAACCTACAAAAAATTTCATTTTGACAAAGTCCACAACAACATGAGAATCATCAGTCCTGGTGGCCTTAGCCTCCACCCATTTACTCACATAATCAACAACAGCCAAAATGTACAAAAAACCAAAGGAACTAGGAAAAGGACCCATAAAATCAATGCCCCATACATCAAAAAACTCACAGAATAGTATGGGTTGTTGGGGAATCTCATGTATCCTAAAAATGTTCCCAGTGTGTTGGCAACAAGATCATGACTTACAAAACACATAAGCATCATGGAATAAGCTAGGCCAATATAATCAAGAGTCCAAAACTTTCCTAGCTGTCTGTTGGGGTCCAATGTGTCCACCACAAGCAAGTGTATGACAAAAATGTAAAACAGACTCCAACTCATGATCAGGAACACACCTCCTAATAACTTGATCACTACACATGCGCCAGAGGTATGGATCATCCCAAACATAATACCGAGACTCACTTTTTAATTTTTGGACTTGATGTTTCTTTAAATTTGCAAGGATTTCAGAGGCAAAAAGGTAGTTAACTAAATATGCATACCAAGGATGCGTACCTGATATGGAATGAAGATGATCATCGGGGAAAGTGTCCCGAAGTGGTACCTGGTCCAAGGTGTCATCCTCTAGTGTGTGAGTAATCCTACTCATGTGGTCCGCCACCAAGTTTTCTGACCAATTTTTGTCCTTTATCTCAATATCAAATTCTTGAAGAAGGACCATCCATCGAATCAGCCCGGGCTTTGCATCTGGATTCTTCAAGAGGTACCTCAGAGCTTCATGGTCAGAAAAAACAACTACTTTAGAGCCCAATAAATATGAACAGAATTTATCTAAAGAAAATATGACAGCAAGAAATTCCTTTTTCATGGTTGTGTAGTTTTATTGGGCTGAATCCAGTGTCCTCGATGCATAGGCGATCACATGTGAATGTCCCTTCACCCTCTGAGATAAGACAACTCCAACCGTGAAGTTGGAGGCGTCACACATAAGCTCAAAAGGAATCTCCCACTGTGGGGGATTTATGATAGGTGGAGTGGTAAGACACTTCTTTAGCTCATCAAAGGAAGTCCTGCAAGAATCATCAAACACAAAATCAGAATCCTTTTGAAGTAATCGTGACATAGGAAGAACAATCTTACTAAAATCTTTGATGAAGCGCCGATAAAACCCTGCATTCCCTAGGAAAGATCTAACATCACGCACACATGAAGGATAGGGTAAGGATGAAATAATGTCTATCTTAGATCTATCAACCTCTATCCCAAGTTTTGACACTACATGCACTAAGACAATGTCATGCTCTACCATGAAATGACACTTTTCAAAGTTCAGGACCAGATTCTTCTCAATACAATGATTCAATACCTTTCCCAAACTATTTATACATTAATCAAATGAGGATCCATACATTGTAAAATCATCCATAAATACCTCCATTCCAGTCTCAATAAAATCAGAAAAAATACACACCATGCATCTCTGGAAGGTACCTGGGGTGTTGCAAAGTCCAAATGGCATCCTCCGGTAGGAAAATGTGCCAAAGGGATAGGTGAATGTAGTCTTCTTATGATCCTCCAGAGCTATAGGAATCTGAAAATATCCAGAAAATCCATCCAAGAAACAATAGTGTGTCTTCCCAGCTAGTCCCTCAAGCATCTGATCAATAAATGGGAGGGGGAAATGGTCTTTGCGAGTGGAATGATTTAGTTTCCTACAATCAATACACACACGCCAACTGTTTTGTACCCTCATTGGAACTAACTCATATTTCTCATTTTTAACAACAATAACACCACTTTTCTTAGGCACAACCTGAATAGGACTTACCCACTGAGAATCTGAAATGGGATAGATTATATCTACCTCAAGCAATTTTTCAACCCCTTTTTTAACAACCTCCAGAAGGGTTGGATTGAGTCTCCTTTATGGTTGCCTCATCGGTTTATCCTCATCCTCCAAAATAATCCTATGCATGCAAATGGAGGGGCTAATACCTGATATGTTAGCCAAGGTCCACCCGATTACCCTGATGTTCTCCCTCAAAAGATTCAAAAATTTCTTCATGTTCAAAAGGGATATTTTTAGCAATGATAATAGGTAATTTTTCACCACTTAACAAGTATGAGTATTTGCGATTTGGTGTCAATGGCTTGAGTTCTAGTGTAGGGGGATGGTGTATGGATGGGGTCATAGAAGGAACTAAAATATGTGCATAAAGAGCATCAGTATCAGAATATACATCATCAAAATCAGAGAATAAAGCATCAAATCCATCAGCATACTCAACAGCCATGTCATAATTAGAGTTCACATGATCAAAATAAGAATATGATTCCATTTCAAAATCAAAACTTAGAGAGTCTTGTTCCTTATAAACGAGTGTGGAAGTACTCTTAGACATCAAACTAGAACCAATACTCATAATCTCCCTAAGCATAGGACAATCCAATTCCATGGTGTTTTTACTTGGTGGTTCAAAATGGGAGATAAAAAATGCAGAATGATCCTCTGAGGGGTACTTCATGGAATCCATAACATTAAATATCACAACTTCATCCCCAAACTCCATGGAAAGTGTACCCTCATTGACATTTATGATAGTTTTTGCAGTTTTGAGGAAGGGTCTACCTAAGATAATAGGGGAATGAGAACTTACCTGATCATCCTCCATGTTAAGCACGTAGAAATATGCTAGAAAGATCATGTCTCTTACTCGGACAAGTACATCCTCAAGAACTCCCACTGGACATTCCGTAGCTCTATTCACCAACTGCACCATTACTCTCGTTGGCTTCAGCTCACCAACTTGTAAATAAGAGAATACAGAGTGAGACATCATATTTATGGAAGCTCCCAAATCACAAAGTGCATCAGAAAAGTACAACTCCCCTATGGTGCATGGGATGGTGAATATCCCTGGATCCTTTCACTTTTTCGGCATTGCTAGAGTTGGTGTAATGAGTGCTGAAACATTCCTTCCAAGATTGATCCTCTCATTTCCCTTGAGACCTCTTCGATTGGTAAAAAGTTATTTTAAGAATTTCTCATACCTTGGAATTTTCTTAATGGCTTCAAGTAGAGGAATGTTGATCTCCACACGCTTGAATGTGTCCAAAACCTCCTTTTGCATTGATTCTTCATCCATCTTCTTGGTTTGAACAACCCTGTTTGGAAAAGGAAGGTGTTTAGGAGGAACATCATCAATCTTTTTCTTACCTTTATCTTTCTCCTTGGATTTCTCATCAGTTGTTATGGAATACGACTTCTCTGGAGTTGAGGTAAATCCCGGTGGAATGGTAGGTACATATGTATCATTCATTTGTTTCCCACTTCTCAATGTGATGGCACTAACATTCCCCTTTGGATTTGGAGTGGGTTGGGATGGTAGATTTCTGGAATTCTTACTTACAAGATCATGGAGGGCGGTGGCAATCTGGCTCATTTGAGTCTTCAACTCCCTCAGCTCCGAACCTTGACTTTTCAGCTCATTCTGTTGATTAAGAACAATTTGCTTCAAAAGGTCATCAGTGTTAGAATCTACCTTGGGTGGGGGATTCCCTTGTTGTTGGCTTGTTGATTCTTGAGATTCAAATCTCCTTTGGGGTTGTTGGAAACCCTGCTGGTAAGGTGGAGGCTGCTGGAAGTTTTATTGAAAGGGTGGCCTTTGTTGTTGTCCAGAGCCATACCTCATGTCCAATTGATCCTTCCACCCTTGGTTGTATGTTGGATCAAACTTCTTTTGGAGATATGGTTGTTATTGTTGTTGCTGATATGGTCTCCTAGGGAACACTGCTGCACGATCTTCTGTTTCTTGGAGTTGGGGGCAACAGTCAGTTGGGTGGCTTGTCTCAGTGCAAATACCACAAGGCCTTGAAGGAGTGGGTTGGGATGTATTTTGAGCCAAATCAATCTGCCTCACCATAGTGGTCAATTCTTCCAACTTGGTATCAATAAAATGAATTTCAAGAGAAGAAGGAATTACCTGATGTACTCCCCTGACATGTGGTGTACCTATATCGCCAAATTGTTGGGAGTTTTGGGCCATATTGACGATCAATGCACGTGCAGCTACTGGTGTCTTGTCCACCAATGATCCTCCAACTACAGCATCCACCATGCTTCTCTCCATAGGTGTGATTCCTTCATAGAAGTACTGGATAAGTAATTGCTCACTGATTTGGTGATGTGGGCAGCTAGCACACAACTTCTTGAATCGCTCCCAATACTCATACATTGACTCCCCTTGTGCTTGATTGATCCCCAAGATCTCCTTACAAATGGAAGTGGTCCCCGATGCTAGAAAAAATCTCTGCAATAAAATACATTTCAAATCGTTCCAACAAGTTACATATTCAGGTTGTAAATAATACATACAGTCTTTCACAGCTCCATCAAGTGAGAATGGGAATGCTCTTAGTTTGATTTGATCTTCAGAAACATTTCTTGGTTTTAAAGTTGAGAAAACCACATTAAATTCTGTAAGGTGTTTATTGGGATCCTCACCAGAGAGGCCATGAAACTTTGGAAGTAAGTGAATTAACCCAGATTTTAGTTCAAAGTCTGATTTGAGATTTGGATATGCAATACAATTTAGTTGATAATTAATATCAGGTGAAGCCAATTCTCGAATGGTTCTATTTAGCTCATTGTTATTATTTCCAGCCATTGGTTCTTCTTTTATGTTTGAATTTGAATTTCTTCCAATTTCAATGTTTCCATAAGAGAGGAATTCACCAATTGGTTGAATATTGAAACTTCCTGTAGACCGAGACTGTCTGATTCGAGCTCGAAGGATACGTTCAATCTTAGGGTCAAGATCTAAGAGATCCTCGGGATTAGTTCATGTCATAAATCAAAAAAATGAAAATAGGAAAAGTGAACCATAATAAAAATGATAAGTTTGAGTTGATGGTCCAAAAAGAAAAGAAGAGGATGAAAAATGAAAACTTGAGAAAGGGGAAAGATGAAAGAGAGGGGTGAAGAAAATAATAAAATGATAAATAAAAGAAATACCTCTAAATGGTTGAATAAATTACTTGCCTCCCCGAAAATGGCACCAATTTTAAATAACGCTATCGTGGGCACCCTCAAATGATTAGTGTGATTTTGGGGTACTTAGGTGCAATAGAGTGGCTGACCAAGGTCGTCTCTCAAAGGAGGAAGTGAATTAAAACAACTTTCTAGAGGTATTCTAAAAATAAAATATAATATAATTAAAACACTACTTGAATAGATGGGGGTTGGTTGTTTATCTTTTATAAAACTTGAAGAAGTTTGCTGGAAGAATATTGCATTTTTTTTGTTTTTAATTTTGAAATGAAGTTTGATTAAAAAGACACAATAAGAATATGTTTTTTTAGAAAATATTTTAAAAGGCATAATCGATCTAACTCTACCTCTTCATTTACTTATTAATAATTATCATTTAAATCAATATTCACTTAATTATGATCCACTAATTTGTTAACCCTAGAACCCTAAGAGAGTTAACTTAACCACAAAGATGAAATTACTTAAACCCTAGGCTAGCTTTGGAACATGCAATCGCAGCACCCTGCATTGATTATTGTTCTAAGGTTAGCTTATGGTCAATGGTTAATTAGAGCACATATCCATTCTGGAAATTAGTATGAATTGTGTTTATGGATTATATTTGAACTCTACAAATTTATCCCGTGTGGTCTTGTATTACCGATTAAGATTACGCTCTCACAAGTTACACAAAATCTCAACCTCGCGTGTTTTTGTGTTAATTGTTCAATTGATTGATTAGTTTCTTACAATTTTAAAAAAAATCATGGATCATATTAAGTTAATTATAGTATCTCAATGATTAAAAATAATTAAATTAATATGGTAGAAGATAGATCGATCACTAAAAAACTACTCTTCCATGGGTGATGTGGTCATCATGGAGACGTTTTGCATGAGAAAAGGATTGAAAGGGTAGAACCCAATCTCGTATCCACTCTTGATTACAACACAATTAGGAAGATTAATAGAAGAATAAATTTAAACAAAACAGAATAAAAGATAATAAATAAAATAAGAACAAAGAAGTTTATTACACAACAAAAGCATTACAACACGAAGGAGAAGAAGAAGGCTTCGTCGAAGGGATCCTTGCTTCAAGAGCTACCCTTATTGAAATGGTTGGAGAATTGGAGTGGATCCACTTATCCTCTGCCCTCAACTTCCCAATGCATGAAACAACCCCACTGAATGAGAAAAACACCAATTTATAGAGTGATGGGGAGGCTAGGTTCAAAGAGGTTTCAAGTGTGAATGGGGAATCTCGGCCAAATATTTTATGCCAACTTGCACCGCCCATTTGACCACCAAAACACGTGAATCAGATCTTCTTCCAGAAGGATCATATGTGAGGATATGGGTCCTCTATCTCCTCTTAAACTTTGGTAGAAATCCAAGGCTAGATGGAGTTATGGCCCAAATACTGAAGCTTCTCAATTCTGGCGTGTCCATCCCACCTTTGTCTTTATGGCCCAATTACTCCATCCAAATGAATTCTTTTGATCTAGTGTGATGAATAAAAGTTTTATCCCATGAATTAAGGAACACAGTTACAAAATATTAAGTTCAAATAATTCAAATAAAAATATTTATGATTGAAATACTACAGTGATTTTGAAAGGGTAAAAATGGAATTTTCATCAAATATTCAAATGAATGATCTAATCCCAAATACTTTCTAATTAAACATATTTAACACAATGTGAGGAAATTATATCATTTATTATCAATAAAATATTCAATAAAATAGTTTTTTATCAGATGTCCTCCGGTTGTACGCCAGTTACAGGGCGGTGATCAGACACCGGATATGGCTGATCAGGGACTTCCATAGGATCCTCCTATTGTGCCAGTCTTGGCACCAAAAGTTATACCAGATATAGGTGCTGATGAAAAATTTAGGGAAGGCTTCATGAGGATGATGCAGACCTTCCAGGGAGCACCGCCGTCTACCTCATTTATGGTAGATTTGACACGGGTTTTCCAGCAGAAGCATACTCCCACCTTCTCAGGGGAAGGAGGACCTCAGGCTTCAGAGTCATGGATAAAATCAATGATGACCATCTTTGAGCATCTGGAGACATCTCCAGAGAGGCGGGTCAAGATCGCTACTTACATGCTGTGGGATTCTGCCAAGATATGGTGGGATGTAATCTCACAGACGGGGCATCAACAGGTTATGGATTGGGAGGAGTTCTAGCGTATCTTCTATGACTAATTCTACTTGGAGACCTTGAGGGCTGATCGAGCCTAAGAGTTTATGAGTTTGGAGCAGGGTACTCTTTCTGTTATAGAGTATTCCTCTCATTTCACTGAGCTGCAACACTTTATACCCTTTCTATAGGGAGATGGGTTGTTCCTAGCAAGGAAGTTTGAGGATGGTCTCAGACAGGACATTCGCTCATAGTTGAACATCTTCAGGTTGACTTCCATCACTTCTATAGTCAACCAGGAACTGATCACGAAGCACAATCTAAGGGATTATTGAGTTTTGAGACAGGGAGGCTCGACATCCAGAGTTAGTACCCCTCCTACTGATAGCAGGAAGTGCCACGGGGAGTCTACGCGCAAAGATCCGATGAGGCAAGAGATATCTTCTGGTAGCCAGGTGGTGTGCTACTAGTGCGGGAAGAGAGATCATACGAGGCCACATTGACCGATAGACCCAGTGGAGTTCCGATGTTAAGGCAAGATGGGTCATCTTCAGCGCTTCTTCCAGATCTTCTCACCAGCAACTGGTGACAGGGGTTCTTCTATAACTCCTCATTCAGGAGCAGCACCACCAGTTTCTCCTCAGCTAGGGAACTGGAGTTCTTTCAGCCATTCAGGCCGAGGTGGAGGTCACGGCCGTGGTAGTAAATCACCAAGCTTTTAGTGACAGTAGGGTGGATCAGCTCAGAGTGGTCAGGCAGGGTCACAGGGCCGCGGTACATGCCATACTTTTGTAGTGGAGCAGACCCAGCAGAAGCAGGATCCCGAACCCTCTACAGTTCGAGGTACGATCTTAGTTGCCTCAGTTTTAGCTTCTAATCTTTTTGATACAAGGGATTCCCATAGCTTTATATCTGTTACTATTGTGGAGAGCCTTGGGCTCTGTATCATTTCTTTTGTTTATGTCTTGACACTAGACACTCAGTTGGGGACTAGAACGACTTGTGTACGTCAGTGAAAGGAGTTCCCTCTAGAGGTTGGTGGGTGTAACTTCTTATGGGACTTGTATGCCCTAGAGATGACATGCTATAATGTCATTCTCGGAATGGACTGGCTAGTTCCCTTCCAAGCAGTCTTCAATTTCTATCACCTTAGGATGAGTTTCACATCACCAGAGGGCATATCTTTTCTTCATAAGGGAGAATGGGATGTCCAGGCAAGCAGAGTAGGACTCGAGCATCATGGGTTGGGAGGAGTTATAGCCCAGATTGCTAGTCTATATTTGGATGACCAGAGGACATCACAAATGGACTTTCCTCTAGTGGTGGATCATTTCAGGGACGTCTTCCCAGATGACTTTTTAGGTTTTCCTCTAGAGTGTGAGGTAGAATTTTCTATTGAGCTTGTGCCAGGAGCAGCATCGATGTCCATTCCTCCTTATAGGATGGCTACACTAGATTTGCAGAAGCTCAAGAAGAAGTTGGAGGAGTTACAGGCAAAGGATTTCATCCAACCCAGTACTTCTCCTTGGGGTTTGCCTGTCCTGTTTGTGAAGAAGGCAGATGGTACCCTTAGGCTTTGTGTGGATTATTGAAAGTTGAACCAGTTGGCGATCAAGAATCGATATCCTTTACCAAGGATTGATGATCTATTTGATCATCTTCGAGGATCCCGAGTGTTCTCAAAGATTGACTTGAGATATGATTACCATCAGTTGCACGTTAGACCAACAGATGTACCTCTTACAACCTTTCAGAGTAGGTATGGTCTATATGAGTATGCAGTTATGCCATTCGGTCTCACGAACACACCTGCAGTTTTCATGGAACTGATTAACCGAGTGTTTTATCCATAATTGGATTCTTTTGTGGTAGTATTCGTGGACGATATCTTGTGTACTCTCACACTCTACATGACCATGCTACCCATATTGAGATCATTTTGAGTATATTGAGAGAGCATCAATTATATTCTAAGATCTCAAAATTCCACTTTTGGATGAATCATATTCACTTCTTGGGTCATGTTATCTCAGAGACAGGAGTATCAGTAGACCCAGAGAAAGTGAGAGCAGTAGTTTCCTGGGAGCAGCCGAAGAATGTCTTTGAGGTACAGAGTTTTCTAGGGCTGGTTGGATACTACAGATGTTTCATACAAGACTTTTCACATTTAGCAGCGCCCCTGACAGGTCTGACTAAGAAGGGTGAAAAGTTCTTGTGGTCAGATTCTTTCGAGTCAGCCTTTCAGAAGTTGAAAGGGAGGTTGACATCAGTATCGATACTAGTATTTCCAAATCCAAGTAAGATCTATACTGTTTACTGTGATGCTTCAGGTATCGGGCTAGGAGCTGTACTTATTCAGGGAGAAGGAGTCATCACATACCTGTCTTAGCAGTTGAGGACAAATGAGAGGAATTAACCGACACACAATCTGGAGTTGGCTAATATTGTTCATGATTTATGCTATTGGAGACATTATCTTCTGGGAGAACATTTTGTGGTTTTCACCAACCACAAAAGTCTCAAGTACATCTTCACTCAGCGTGATCTGAATTTGAGATAGCAAAGGTGGGTTGAGTAACTTCAGTCTTTTGACTTTGAGCTTGCTTACACGCCAGGGAAATGTAACACAGCGGCTGATGCAATGAGCAGGAGGACTCAGATACAGACAGTTCAGGAGGCCAGTAGTGAGTGGCAGCTTATGGATCTATTCTCTCAGATGCATTTAGAGGTGTACGACAGACAGGGGTAGACTTTTCTTTCTTCTGTACCTGTCACCTCTACTCTTCTTGATCGAGTGCGAATGAGGTAGCTATCAGATTCTAAAGGCCTAGTACTAAGGAAGAGTGTGTTAGGAGAGGAACCTATTCCTATATGGACTATAGGCAAGGATGAGATCTTGCATTTCTAGGGGCATGTATGGGTGCAAGCAGACATACGCGAGGAGATGATGTAGGACTTTCATTCCTCAGTTTGGGTAGTTCATCCTGATGTCACCAAGATGTATCGTGATCTACACCATCAGTATTGGTGTCCAGGTATGAAGAGAGATATGGCTGGGTTCTTCATGAAGTGTTCCACCTACCAGCAGGTGAAGGCGGAGCATTAGTGACCAGCAGGGCTTTTGCAACAGTTTCCCATTCCCGAGTGGAAGTGGAATGATGTTGCGATGGATTTCGTGACAGGGTTGATGAGGTCTCCTTGAGGTAATGATGCAATATGGGTTGTCATTGACAGAATCACGAAGGTTTCTCACTTCTTGATGATCAAGGAGAACTTCAATGTTGATGAGTTGGGAAGTTTGTACATCCGAGAGATTGTACGTCTACATGGATTTCCACACTCCATCATTTCAGATAGGGATGCGCGTTTTACTTCTTGGGTCTAGCAGGGGCTACAGAAGGCTTTGGGTACACAGGTACTTTTGAGTAAAACATACCACCCTCAGACAGATGGATAATTCGATCGTACGATTCAGGTTCTTGAGGACATTCTACGAGCATGCATCCGAGATTTTTGAGGTTCTTGGGAGAAGCACATACCTCTTGTGGAGTTTTCTTACAACAATAGTTTTCAAGAAACTATTCAAATGACACCTTATGAGGCTTTTTACGGTAGGCCATGCTGATCACCCTTATGTTGGATGGAGGCAGGAGAGGCAGCTATGCTAGGACCTCGTCTTGTCTAGGAGACCACGGAGTAGATAGAGTTGATTCTGAAGAGGATGACTAATTCAGAGTCTCGACAAAAGTCTTATGCTAATCGTCAAAGACGACCTTTGGAGTTTGAGGTCATAGATCAGGTTTTCCTACGTATCACACCAAGGTTGGGACATAGAAGGATTAGGAGATAGGGTAAGCTTTCACCGAGGTACTTTGGGCCATTTGAGGTGTTGGAGAGAGTTGGGCCAGTTGCTTATCGACTTCAGTTACCTCAGAGGTACTGAGCTATGCACAACGTCTTCCACATTTCTCATCTTCGACATTACTTCTCAGACCAGTCTCATGTATTCCAACCTAAGGAGATTGAGTTGGAAGTGGATGCATCTTTTGAGGAGCATCCTATCCAGATTATTGATCGAAGTATGAAGGTTATCCATGGCCGGTCTGTTCCTCTGGTATGGGTGCTATGGCGGCATGGGTGAGTACAGGACGAGACTTTGGAGAGGGAGGCCGATGTACGATCGTAGTGGCCAGAGCTGTTCAGGGTTTCTTCTTCTACGCCGTCTTGCTAGGGAAATTCGAGGATGGATTTATTTAACAGGGAAGTTTTTAAGAACCTAGATCTTCTTTTCAGGTATGTTTTTCTTTTGTCGTGAGTTTTTGAGAAAAGAGGAGTTTCTGGAAATTTTTGAAGTACACGCCATGTACTTTATGAGTATACACCATCTATCAGCCTTACACACGACCGTGTGGGGTGACTTGGAGACCACCTAAAGTGGAGTACAGAAAAGGAAAGTACATGCCGTGTACTTCTAAAGTACACGCCATTTATTTTCTTTTATTTTTCATTAAACGCACCGGGGTCGCGTCTGACGGACAGAACTGTCTACTTCTCGACCTAGTTCGTTCGAGAGAGCCTGTACAACCATGATCCTTCTCTGAGCTCCTGACCGAGCATCCGATATCCAATTTGACCGCATTAGATTGCATTGGGATTTCCTTGGTAAGCTCTTCCTTCTGCCAGAGCTTCGTTTCCTGATTTCTCTTCTTTCTCAAGTTATCCTATGTTGAATGTTTTAGAAGTTTTCATATATCTACCGTGTTATTTGGTGATTCAAGTCTTGAGGTTCACGTATAATAATCTCCCAACACCGAGGTAGGTGGTTTGTGCCTTTCTGTTGAAGGTCTTTGAGTTATATGTGCAAAATCGCCAATACCCATGAACGGGGTATTGCGTATTTACTGTTTTAGCCCTATTGTTTTCCTGTTATGCTTGTATGATTGAGTAGAGGTTTATTTCATATGAATGGGGTTAATTGCTATGCTTTGGAGGTGTTTGACCATGCATGTTTTGTTATGGCTGTTTGGTACTGCTTATCTTGTTAGGCTGCCTTGTTTACCCATGCCTAGTACTGTAGGATAGAGTGATTATTTTATCTGACATGCTTGATATGATATGTAACTCCCCGATCCCAGTTACCCAGAGTCGGTGCATTATTGTGTAACATTGTCATGATCACAAAAGATCAAGTCTCGAAAGACCGATTAGTTTAGTAGCCTTGGAAACACTAGATACATTCATTAGTTTTACATTACATCATAAAGTAATACAAAACTACAACAACATCTTGTCTTCATATCCCCAAATATTATCCCTTCAGTTCATTCATAAAATACTTCTTCACATCCTGGAAAAATTAAAACATTGAAAGGGGTGAGCTCAGATGCTCATTAAGGATAACAATATTGCGGAAGCTTTCAAAAATAAACATAAACATTTAAGGCAATGTATAACTAAAACAAAAGCCTTTTAAACATGAAATTTATCATAATATGGCAAAAGTAAAATGAAATAATGCCATTTACTTATTCACATGGATATTCTACTGGTCGAATAATCACATGCAATATCAATAACCACTTTTATAATGATGGAATGCATAATTCCAGACTATCACAACCACGTAGCCAAGGCCTCGTGCCAAGACCACAAATAAGATTTTGTCAAGGACTCGTGCGAAGACACTAGTTTGTCTCATGAGACCTACCGATGCATCGAGGAGCTGTAGCGGGGCTCCACCCGTCACTTATTAATTCCAATGCATTCCTCATATGAATAGGTTTAAACATATCATAAACCATAACATAATCGTATCACATAAAACATGCATAAAGGAAACATAACATTTCCACATTTCAATCACAAGATATCAATACAACACATTGATATAATAAAAACACTTTTAAAACCATTTTCAATACCAAAATAAAAGAAATTTAAAACTTTGTATTTATTTTTCATTAAAAAAAGTTATGGCTTGTAGAGGAAGAAGAAACTCAAATAACGGTCACGGCGGTGGAGAAGTCATTTTCGCCGCATATGTACGGAAAGAAAAACATTACCTTTTTGTCGTTTAGTAAAACGCTTCGTATAAAAAAGATTCCTTTTGAATAAACATAAAAGTCAAAGGGGTTTATACACCGTATAAAAGAAAGTTGTGTATAAAACAAAATATGCCTCAATGAAAGGAGATTGAGACGAAGTCCCTTAAAAAGATCATTTTTTTAAATAAAATAGACCTTTTATGTGTATTAACTATAAGTACACATAAATAAAGTACAAATACAAGACAGGACATAATAATATCATGACATAATTTGAAAGTAGGAGATTAACCCAAAGAATGGAAATTGAGTTAAGAAATTCCCTTACCTCGTGTCCGAATTCACTCGACCGTTCTTTGATCTCCTGAATAATAAACTAGAGTTAATCTATACCTTATTAATAACCTTTTTCAAGTTCATTATTCCTTTTATATCACTTATTACCATGTCATGAACATTATGTAATTATTTAAGTTTATAACGGTCGTTTTGTCGATCTTAGGTACTTGAGTCAAAAATAAACTTCTTATAATTACACTTTGTTCATGTGGTAAAATATCCATTATATCCATAATTATATTCATGATTTATATATCATATACATCATATATATCCAGTATATACATTCATTTATAATATTACATAACATTTGGAGGTAAGAAATGAAATGCACCGTTCATGGAGACGGTAAGCCGTACGTACGCATGAACGCTACTTTCATTTCCATTTCATATTTAATGGAATGAAGTTATAATTATATAAAGGTATAATATAATTACAGTATAATATAATGTATAATACCATTTACTCCATCCTTTATACATCCCACATATGGCATTAATGATTCAAATCACTTTGAGGGGGCGGTAGTCCGCACTTCCTAAAATGAAATTATCGCGTTTACCCATAATGGAAATCATAAAGTATGACATAAATGAGAAATATAGAAGCATAAGGAAAACATAAACATAATATATATATCATATATAAAAATAGTGTCATCAAAATGGCCACCATTAGAGGTGTTAAAAGAATATTGAACAATCATCGTTTCGTGAGGCAGTATTTCACCACCCACAGAAACAGTATGTTCTTTAACCATTAGACGAAGGTGTGTGTAAGTGTAAACCAAATACTTATCATAAAAACATCCTAGTATATTTTAGATACTGGTTTTGTTACAAAAGAAAGGAATAAAAAGAGTTTAAGGGGTTGGAGAAGCAAAATAAAACAAAACAACATTAGAGAAGACATTACCTTAAAATCGGGTAACTCTTTTTGATTTGAGCCAAAGGCTTCCTTGGGAATACTTATGCCCAATGTGAGGCTTCTAAGAGTAAGGGATGTAAGTTGAGAGAGTATTTGGGTAGAGGTTGGTCGAGCCAAATGGCTTGAAGGTGTGAATAAGGTGGTAGTGGTGGGGGCCTTTTATAAGAGGAGAGAAGGGGCACTCTTGGAAAGATTGAAATGTTACATTATTATGAAATGATTTTTCAGATTATAAAGGTCCCACACTTATATATTTAGAGGATAAGGTGATAAGGGTTCGAAATCTACTCATACAATAGGTTTTTGACAAGTTTAAGTCTTAGATTTTACATTATCTTTTCATTTTATTTAAATCTTTAATTAATGAGGTAATCGCTGCATCATCATGGTGTGATAAATAATTTAATTTATTTAATGTCTAAAAATTATAAAAAAAATATCATGATGTAGGAAATCTTTTTATCTTTCTAATGAATATTTATAGTCAAAAATATGACTTGTATAACCCCATTTAATTTTTTTTTAGTAAAACAACTCTTGTTTGTGACATTTTTATTTTAACATTAAATAAAAAGTTTTTAATGTCGTTTTCCTACCAAAGTGGATCCATGGGGTCCCCAAGTTGACCCATGGATTATCTTGGTCGGCCATGACACATCCAATAGTGGTAGGACAAGTTTAAAGGTCATTCCATATTTTTATAATACCATTTTTACCTTAAATTTCACTAATTACCTTTAATCGTGATTAATTAAACTTAAAAGTTACTATTCACCAAAAATTATTTTAATCCCATTGAACCACATTTTACTTCCTAATGACAACCATGTATGTCGGATTTTTGAAAATCAAATCACAGAAGTGGTAATGTTTCATTTAAACGAAAAATCAGTTTTTTAACTACCACTTAGTGGTTTCACTATTCATCAAAAATTGAAATTTTTCAGAATAATGCCAAAATTTCACCCTAAGCTATAATTGATATTCCGAATTCAAAAATGATGTCTATTTTACAAAATTTCAAACATATAATTTGAATTAATTAATTTTATAATTAATTCCCGCTGTCACAACAAATAGCGTGTTTTTAAGAAACAATATATATCAAAAGATTGACAATTGTTTATGTCCAATTTCAAAGTCAAATTAATTCTAATGACCACCATTGGATAAAATGGTAAAAATATATTATAATTATACTTTAAATCCACTAAATAGTATAATTTATCACTATAAATTATTTTGATTAAAAAAATTGTTTTAAGTATTTTTCACTATTCATAAAAAATTGGAAGTTCTCAGAAAAATCACAAAAATTCAACATAGGCTAATTTCGATATTACGAATTCAAAAATGAAGTCCATTTTGAAATATAAAATTTCTATAATTTTAAAAAGTGGTTATTACTATTCATAACGGCTACTTTGATTAGTCGCGGTGTGTTAGAACTCGAACTTGCGTACAATGCAAGCTATTGCAATATTGAAAGAGAAGCGTATCGTGAAACTTTGGGGTGTTACATTCTCCCCTCCTTCAATAAATTGCATCCTCGCAATTTGAAAATGTTCTTCGAAAATAAAAGGTTGAAAATAGAAAATACCTTTGTGGAAAACCCACATCGGAAATAAGGTTAATAAAATTTAGCCTTAATAAGAGGGAAAGGGAACTGAAAAAGTCACCACCAAATTATGATCCCAAGGAGAAAATTGGTGGCAATTAGAGACATATAATTGGAGGAAAAATGTAAATATTTGTAGGGAGTGATGAGGTCATCAATCACAAACAAGTGTAAAATTGAGGGCCTCAAAGCCTTCAATCTATGTTGATTTAAAATATTATCAGTTCAACAAGAAATAAGGTATTAGGATAACACATTTTTTTGTTTTAATATCCATTTACTAAAGTTTAAGAATTAATTCATTCATAGAATAAGAGATAGGTATACATATATTTATTCTTGACAAGTAGAGTTTCAACCTTCAACTAATTTCTACCACAAACTCATCTTTTACTCAAAAAGATAATAGAACTCAAAAATATTATATTTATCCTAATCGTAAAAGGTTCAAAATATTAACACGTACCATTTAGATTAGGAAAACTATTTTGTAATAACCAGGGACTTCCTGTAGGCTAGTGGTAGGTAATAAAGGCCTGTCGCACTATGGTTGTGGGTTCGATTCCTGCAGCTTGTCCGACGCGACGGGTTATGCCCCACCCTACAGGTTGTCCTTTTCCTAAAACTATAGTATTATAATATTCCAAAAATAATCTTCATAAATGTTTTAACCTTAGACAATACTATCCAAAGTTCAACGTAATTCATTCCAACATTTATAGTTATCCAAAATACCTCTATCCAGACTTTCTCTAAAAGGTCTCTAAATTCCAAAATCAATTGTAACATCAGATTCCCCAAACAATGTAAAGTTTTTATTATTGTCACATACTAAAAATATTATTACCTTCATCATATTAAAACCTTAATGAAAAAAAAAACAAGTACTGCAGTACAATCCTTATATATATCACATTATTATTATAACCTGAATATAATCCTTGAGTCCAAAAGCACCAATACATTAATTATTCCACTTCAACTGTAGTAATAACATAAGATTGTCCTTGATCCCTTGGCCTTTTCTGAGGTAAGTTTCCCTGACGCTTAGGACCTTCATTTTCATAATGCCCCATTTCCCTACAATTGTAGCATTCAACATTGATAGCCTCTTTCTTTCCCTTGCAATCACGAGCCTGGTGACCTTTTTCTCCACATTTATAAAAAACTCCCATTCCTTTTAGGCAAGTACCGGGATGATTCTTCCCACAATTATCACATAATGGAAAATCCTTCTTTCCCGTTTTCCCTTTATCTATCTCTTGTTCCACCGTCCTCTTCTTCTCTTGCTTTACTTTATTGTCATAAGATTTAGAGAATTCCTTTTCTGTCTTGATAGCACACGAGACAATATCTTCATATGACGAGAATGATTTTGAGACTAAGGATCGATGGAGAAACGGTTTTAACCCATCAAAGAAATGATCCATCTTACTTCTTGGGTTACATATATAATCTAATGCATGCCTCACTAACCGTGTAAAGTTAGACTCATACTTTGCGACATTCTCATCCTACTTCTGCCTCAGACTCAGAAATTTCCTTTCCATATCCGCTCGATGGTCATGTGGAAAGTATTTTTCTAAGAAAAGATCTTTGAACTCTCTCCATTCCACATTTGATACTTCTTCATCTTCCTTTGTGTTTTGAATCAATGACCACCATTGATCAACATCTCCAGTGAGGCGGTAAACTGCCATGATAACCTTTTCCCTTTCACTACTCCCCAAGGCGTGGAATATTTTCTCTAAGGAGTTTATCCATTGCTCAGCTACTAATGGATTTGTACCCCCATTAAATGTTGGTGGTTGTTTCCTCATGAAACGATCTAACATTTATCCTCCACGTTGCGGATCAGGGTGCTCCATACGAGTAAGGTTATTATTCATAACCTGAGTGAGTTGTCCCAGTATGGTAATAAGTTGATCATCACCAGTTGTATCTCCAGATCCACAATAATTATCTTGAGCAGGAGGGAAATCCCTACACGGAGTGCGTGCGTTGATACGGTTTCCATTCCTTCCACTAGGCGCCATTTCTAAACAATGGCATAAACTAGATTAGTTTATAAATCAAAATACATAATTCCATACTTGTAAAATAATTAACATAAATTGAACTATTTATGGATATAATCCATAAAAATGCTTTCTTTGAGGAAATATATACTCATAACCCTTCATAGTGGTTTGTAAAGAAAATGAGAATTATCCTAAGCATATCCCCTAGGAGTGTCATAACTAAGAGTGCAGCAAGGCCCGTTGTCGTGCACCAGTTCCCATTCGAGTCTAGCTCAAAGCGGCGTTTTCGGGTTTTACCCCTAGGTACATCTGTGCTAGAGCCGCCTCTACCTGCTCGTATATAGACAGGGATGTATTGCTCGGAAAACTCACAACATCTCTATAATACCAAAATTCTAGGAAGTTCTTCTATACTAATCCTCAAAGTCTATCTTTGGGCTATGTGCTCTAATCAGAGTTTATCTAAATCTAGCTTCCAAGGTTAGTACTAAACTGCCTCTGATACCAACTGTAATGCCCCGACCCCAGTTACCCAGAGTCGGTGCATTATTTTGTAACATTGGCATGATCACAAACGATCAAGTCTAAAAAGACCGATTAGTTTAGTAGCCTTGGAAACACTAGATACATTCATTAGTTTTACATTACATCATAAAGTAATACAAAACTACAACAACATCTTGTCTTCATATCCCTCATATTATCCCTTTAGTTAATTCATAAAATACTTCTTCACATCCTGAAAAAATTAAAACATTGAAAGGGGTGAGCTCAGATGCTCAGTAAGGATAACAATATTGCGGAAGCTTTCAAAAATAAACATAAACATTTAAGGCAATGTATAACTAAAACAAAAGCCTTTTAAACATGAACTTTATCATAATATGGCAAAAGTAAAATTAAATAATGCCATTTACTTATTCACATGGATATTCTACTGGTCGAATAATCACATGCAATATCAATAACCACTTTCATAATGATGGAATGCATAATTCCATACTATCATAACCACATAGCCAAGGCCTTGTGCCAAGACCACAAATAAGATTTTGTCAAGGCCTCATTCCAAGACACTAGTTTTTCTCATGAGACCTACCGATGCATCGAGGAGCTATAGAGGGCTCCACCCGTCACTTATTAAGTCCAATGCATTCCTCATATGAATAGGTTTAAACATATCATAAACCATAACATAATTGTATCACATAAAACATGCATAAAGGAAACATAAAATTTCCAAATTTCAATCACAAGATATCAATACAACATATTGATATAATAAAAACACTTTCAAAACCATTTTCAATACCAAAATAAAGGAAAATTAAAACTTTGTATTTGTTTTTCATTTAAAAAAAGTTATGGCTTGTAGAGGAAGCCGAAACTCAAATAATGGTCACGGCGGCAGAGAAGTCATTGTCGCCGTATAAGTAATAAAAACATTCCTTTTTTTCGTTTAGTAAAAATGGTTTGTATAAAAAGATTCCTTTTGAATAAAAGTAAAAGTCAAAGGGGTTTATACACCGTATAAATGAAAGTTGTGTATAAAACCAAATATGCCTCAATGAAAGGAGATTGAGACGAAGTCCTTACAAAGATCATTTTTAAAATAAAATAGATCTATTATGTGTATTCATTATAAGTACACATAAAGAAAATACAAATACAAGATATGACATAATATCATCGTGACATAATTTTGAAAGTAGGAGATTAACCCAAAGAATGGAAATTGGGTTAAGAAATTCCCTTACCTCGTGTCTGAATTCACTCGACCGTTCTTTGATCTCCTGAATAATAAACTAGAGTTAATATCTACCTTCTTAAGAACCTTTTTAAAGTTCATTATTCCTTTTATATCACTTATTACCATGTCATGAATATTATGTAATTATTTAAGTTTATAACGGTCGTTTTGTCGATCTTGGGTACTTGAGTCAAAAATAAACTTCTTATAATTAAACTTTATTCATGTGGTAAAATATCCATTATATCCATAATTATA
Source organism: Viscum album (assembly GCA_963277665.1). NCBI lineage: Eukaryota > Viridiplantae > Streptophyta > Magnoliopsida > Santalales > Viscaceae > Viscum > Viscum album. The sequence continues at coordinate 1,375,721,478 of OY728147.1, read as the reverse complement.
TTAATGATGTATATATCATATACATCATATATATCCAGTATATACATTCATTTATAATATTACATAACATTTGGAGGTAAGAAATGAAATGCACCGTTCATGGAGACGGTAAGCCGTACGTACGCATGAACGCTACTTTCATTTCCATTTCATATTTAATGGAATGAAGTTATAATTATATAAAGGTATACTATATTTCCAGTATAATATAATTTATAATACCATTTACTCCATCCTTTATACATCCCACATATGGCATTAACGATTCAAATCACTTTGAGGGGGCGGTAGTCCGCACTTCCTAAAATGAAATTATCGCGTTTACCCATAATGGAAATCATAAATTATGCAATAAATGAGAAATACATAAGCATAAGGAAAACATAAACATAATATATATATCATATATGAAAATAGTGTCATCAAAATGGCCACCATTAGAGGTGTTAAAAGAATATTGAACAATCATCGTTTCGTGAGGCAGTATTTTGCCACCCACAGAAACAGTATGTTCTTTAACCATTAGACGAAGGCGTGTGTAAGTTTAAACCAAATAATTATCATAAAAAAATCCTAGTATATTTTAGATACTGGTGTTGTTACAAAATAAAGGAATAAAAAGAGTTTAAGGGGTTGGAGAAGCAAAATAAAACAAAATAACATTAGAGAAGACATTACCTTAAAATCGGGTAACTATTTTTGATTTGAGACAAAGGCTTACTTGGGAAGACTTCTGCCCAATGTGAGGCTTCTAAGAGTAAGGGAGGGAAGTTGAGAGAGTATTTGGGCAGAGGTTGGCCGAGCCAAATGGCTTGAAGGTGTGAATAAGGTGGTAGTGGTGGGGGCCTTTTATAAGAGGAGAGAAGGGGCACTCTTGGAAAGATTGAAATGTTACATTATTATGAAATGATTTTTCGGATTCTAAAGGTCCCACACTTATATATTTCTAGGATAAGGTGATAAGGGTTCTAAATCTACTCACCCAATAGGTTTTTGACAAGTTTAAGTCTTAGATTTTACATTATCTTTTCATTTTATTTAAATCGTTAATTAAGGAGGCAATCGCTGCATCATCATGGTGTCATAAATAATTTAATTTATTTAATGTCTAAAAATTATAAAAAAAATATCATAATGTAGGAAATCTTTTTAGCTTTCTAATTAATATTTATAGTCAAAAATATGACTTGTATAACCCCATTTAAAAATTGTTTTAGTAAAACAACTCTTGTCCTAACACTATTGTATGTGTCATGTCCGACCAAGACAATCCATGGGTAAACTTGGGGACCCCATGGAGCCACTTTGGTAGGAAAATGACATTAAAAACTTTTTATTTAATGTTAAAATAAAAATTTCACAAACAAGAGTTGTTTTACTAAAACAATTTTTAGTCGCGGTGTGTTAGAACTCGAACTTGCGTACAATGCAAGCTATTGCAATATTGAAAGAGAAGCGTATCGTGAAAGTTTGGGGTGTTACATGATATAGACTGCTAGCCAAGTAGTTCTTGAGGTTTACTTTGGCCGATACACATTGTTATACTTGTTTGAATTACACAGGGCCGTGAGAACCTGATGTAGTAGACCATAAGGATAATGGACGTAAGGGCTTCTCCAGAGTGTCTGTTTTACTATTACAATGCGAGACCATAGGGTGGACTGACATAAGTGCTTCCTAAGAGTGTCTGTAGTTCCTCAATGTGGTACATAGGGGGAATGTGACATAAGTGCTTCCCCAGAGTGCCTTTAGTACTGATACGAGACTATAAGGGGAATTGACGGTGAGTGCTTCCTCAGAGAGTCTATACTTTAGCTGAACTAGAGGGGTGAGACTGTGTGTTCTTCCTAGAGGGTTGCTTGTACTTGTTTGTTTGAACCAGAGGGGTTAGGCTGTGAGTACTTTCCAGAGGTTTACCTGCTTTGATTAGCTGCTTAATTGATGTGTGGTATTGAATGCTTTGAACTGTGGAATTGTTTACTGCTGATTACTTGTTTACTGCCTTCTTTTGCTTATTACCTACCATATATTCACTAACTGTTAGGCATAGATCTTGTGGTGGTTGCCTACTGGTATTTAGTATCACACCTTGTTTGGGCCATGCTTTTGGTCCCAAACATATTATATTGCTGTAGATATAGATAAGGGCAAGCGCCCTTCTACTTTAGGTACTTGAGTGCTGTGGAGCTGGACAGCATGGGACCAAGCTGAGGCTTGCGATGCTGAGGAGCTATCATATATATTTATTTTGTACTTTGGTTTAATACTGTTGTATTCCAGAATTGTGTTTTGTTTGGTTACTTTCCTAGAAATATATATCATGCATCATTCATATATATATATGTGTGCTCCAGTTTATTATTTCTAGTCTTCTGCTATTTCCTTTTATATGGATTATTACTGCTTCCTCTATTGTATATTTGTTTCTCTTCCACTATGTTACTCTGCCAATAAGGGCATCGTTTCCCCACTATCACACCCAATGCCCTCGCTACTAGTCGGAAGCCTATGGAATTCAGGGAAATTAGCTTGAGGACATGTGACCAACCGGGTACGGGGCACCTCTGGGTGGCTTCCGGAACTAGGAAATTACAATCATCATGACATTTCAAGGTTCTTATCATAATAGAGAACTGTTATGACCTTATCAGTGCGATATATACTCTAGGACATTATTATATTAAAGTGATTCCGAACAATAAAAAACAAATAATAAAATATTTTATTAATATTTAAATCATCAAACATTTATGTAATCTAAGTACAAACAGTTAGTCCTAAGACACCAACTCCAATAAACTCCCACTCGGACTAGAGTTGACTACCTACGACTTTCAGTCTACTAGAGATCACATGATAATCATGTTTTTGTTGAGTCAAAGACTTAGTCAAGGGGTCCACCCCATTATCTTCCATGGAAATACTACTCACTGTAACCTCACCTCTCTGAGAAAAAACCCTTAAGAGATAATACTTCTGAAGTATATGCCTTGTATGCTGATGTGACTTGGATCCTTGGTAAGGGTTATTGATGTAGTATTATCACAATAATGGGTGATATGATCTTTACTTATAGGTACTTCATTGAGCTCTTAGATGAATTTTTGTATCCATACTGCTTCTTTAGATACCTCAAAAGCCACAATATACTCAAACTTTGCTGTAAAATCTCCAACCACAACCTGATTTGAGCTCTTCCAGTTCACAACACATCCATTCAAAGTGAAGATGTATCCCATTTGTGATTTAATACCATCTTGATCTATTTGGAAACTAACATATACATATTTTCTAATGACATGTCCTTAATATCCTCCATAGACTAGGAACATATCCTTAGTATGCCTTAGATACTTAAGAATATTCTTGACTGCCATCCAATAGCGGTCACCCTGGGTTTTCTTGATATCTTCTTACTACACTTAATGCATAAGTGACATCTAGCCTAGTACATAACCTAACATTCATGACTGGACTAATCACCAATGCATTTGGAATCCTTGCTATTCTTTATCTATCCTCATGTGTCTGAGGATGCATTTTCCTGGAAAGATGAATGCCATGTGACATTAGAAAAAATCCCCCATTGGTTTATTCTATATTGAACCTCTTCAGTATCTTGTCAATATATGTACTTTGACTTAGTCCAATCAGCCTCTTGGATCTATCACGATGGATCTTGATCCCAATAATACATGTTTCCTTATCTAAGTCCTTCATAGAGAAGCATTTATTAAACCATGCCTTAATAGATTATAATACCGGTATCTCATTTCCAATAAGTAATATGACATCAACATATACTATTAAGAAAATGAAAACACTCCCACTAAACTTATTATAGACACAAGGCTCACATTCATTATTTATGAAACAAAATTTTGTTATATCTTCATCAAATCAAATTTTCCATGACCTAGGATGCTTGATTTAGTCCATAAATGGATTTTTAAAATTTTCCTATCTTATTGGAATTCTTTGGAGTCACAAATACTTCAGGTTGTTTCATATAGAAATCTTTCTGAAGGTTACTATTAAAAAAGGTTGTTTTGATATCCATTTTCCAAATCTCACAGTCATAGAAGGCTGTAATGACAAGTATAATACTGATAGATTTCATCATTGTAATTGGTGAAAAGGTTTTGTCATAGTTAACACCTAGACACTATTTAAACCCCTTTGCAACCAGTCAAGCCTTATTGGTACTAAATTTTCCTTCCATGTCTAATTTCTTCTTGAATACCCATTTAAAACCAATATAATTTACATCAACTGGAGGATCAATCAAAATACAAACTTGGTTTTGGTGCATGGAATCCATTTCATAATTAATGGCTTCTTGCTACTTGGAAACATCTGTGACACTTATTGCTTCCTTATAGGTTATAAGATCATTGTTATCAACTAATAATGAGTCACCATCCTAATTGAATAGAAAACCATACTATTTTGGTTCTCTAACCTCTCTTTTACTCTTACAAAGTACTTGTGTCTTTGAAAAAACTTCTTCTCCTATGAGGATTTGTGGAATCTATTCTTGTCCCAACTCTTGCACACATTGAGTATTAAATTCATTGAATTCTATCTCGCTCCCACTATCTCTTTTAGAGATGCGACCCCTCTCAAGGAACATGGAATTTCTTGCCACTATTACCTTTTTGTATAAGGGGTCGTATAGGTAATAACCCCATATTTCTTTGGGGTATCCTATAAAGGTACACTTTTTGACTCAGGGTGAAAGTTCGTTACCTGAAGAGGCCTTAACAAATGCCACACAACCCCACACATGTAAGTATGAAAACATGGGTTTATTTCTATTCCACATTTGGCATGGTATACCATCTACCACCTTAGTTGACACTTGGTTTAGTATTTGTGCTGTTTTTTGTAACACATATCCCTAAAAGGATAATGGATAACTCGTATAACTCATCATTGATCTAACCATGTCCAACAAGGCATGGTTCCTCCTTTCACTTACACCATTCCATTGAGGTGTATAAAGATGAGTGAGTTGGGATAGGATCCCAAACTCCTGTAAATAATCAATGAAGTCATTATTAAGATATTCTCTACCACAGTTTGAGAGTATTTTCTTAATATTATTACCAATATGGTTCTCAACTTTATTATTTTATTCCTTGAATCTATAAAAGGAATCCAAATTACACCTCATCAAGTAGATATATCCATATCTACCAAAATCATCAGTAAAAATCATGAAGTATGAGTACCCACCCCTTACTTCAACAGGAAATGGACCACACACATCGGTACAAACTAATCAAGAATCTATTTTTCCCTTTTACCTTTTTCACTAATGGGGATTTGGTCATTTTTCCTTATAAATATGCATGACATACACCAAGTGGTTTCAGTTAAAAAGAATCTAAATATCTATCTTTTTTAATGCAGTCAAACACTTTTTGTTTACATGACCTAGCCGGTGATGCCATATTTGGGTGTGGTATGATTCATGTGAAGTAGTTTCTTTATCAATTTTAATTACTTGGTTTGTGTAATCCAACACACAAATACCATTATTTAAATGTGAATCACCATAATAAATGATATATTTATAAAAGTATAAACATTTATTTTCAATCTTGAAAATAAAACCATTTGTATCAAGTATGGATATAGAAATAATGTTTTTGGTAACATATGACATAAAATAAAAATATTTCAAAACCAAGATCATTTCAATTGTCAATATGAGGTGGTAGTTCCTGATAGCCACAGCAGAAATATTAGCTCTATTAGCTTATTATAAGTCTATCTCCCCTTGATAAATATTTCTAAATCTTTTTGGTTCCTATATTTGAATACATACGTGATAACCACAAGATGTATCTAATACCCAATTTATAGAAACAAATAAATTACACTTGATAAAAAACACATCTGAATCTTTCCTATACCTCTTTGTTTGGGTGAAATTTTTCTTCCAGCGACCCTTCTTTCCACATGTGAAAAAGACAACATCCTTCTACCTAGCTTTCCACTTGATCTTCTTCTTCTTGGATGGGAATTGTGAAGAATATTTGGGCTTGGAACTCTTTGCTCGACCTTTCCATTTGTTCACCATAAGAATGTAAGTTTTTTTTGTGATTAGTCTCCTTATCTACTTAGTGAAGAAGAGTAAGGAGATCTGGGAGATACTTCTCAATGTTGTTCATATTAAAATTAACAATGAAGCTAGAGAATCCTTGAAGGAGTGATGCAAGAATGAGATCAGTTCCCAGTTTTTTAGGGAGTTTAAACCATATAACCTCTAGACTCTCAATATATCCAATGATATTGACTATGTGAGGCCCAGATGGGGTAACCTATTCAATATTTCTCTGAAAAAAATCCTTGGATATCTCAAACTTCTCCTATCTAGATCTCTCTTTCTATAGACCACAAATATGCTCGATCATGCTATAAACATCCATGATTTCATGAGACTTCATGAGTTCACTAGACATAAATGATAACATCAAACATTGAACATCGACTATGTTTTTTAAATATTTTTCATAGACAAGGAACTCTTCATCACTTACCTCCTTAGTAGGTAAACTAGAAAGTGAGAATTCTAGTACATAAGATTTCCATTCATGGCGCAACACAACCCGAAGCTGTCTAAACCACTCTTGAAAGTTACTTCTAGAAAGGAGGTGGTATTTCTACAATATAAATCGTAGGTATAGTGTGGATGATGAAATTTAAATTTTCTATAATTATAAAATAACATATTATTAGTACTTTTATTGATTAAAAATTATGTGAGAAATAATAATTTAATTGTTTTCATTAAATCGCTCACTATTTTATCATTTCCAAATATCCCTTACCATTGAAATCAGAATGTCTAGTTGTTGGGAAATTCTAATGGAAAGGATCCATATTCCCCTTCACATAACCCCAATGAGGGTTGGTCAAGCTACTTGAAGGTATTTAGGTAGGCAGGTCTTTTACAACTATAGGCTTGCATCTCCTTGGTCCATTGAGTGGACTCCCCAATCCTAAAATTCTAACTTGGATTTCCTCAACACTTGACTCCAAGTTACATCAAGTCTAGTGAGGTCTACTTCTCTTGATGTAAGATGTTTAAGTCAACCCACAACCTTCATAAGAACTCCATTTTAAAAGTAAGTGTCCCAATGAGGGTTGTTCAAAAACTTAGTGTTATGGATTTAATTTCTAATCAAGTAATGGAAGGAAAAGTCAGACTTGATATATATTTAAGGAATTTTAATTTATTATGCATAAATTTTATCTTGTTTTATCCTTTTTATGTATTGTTAAATATCAAGTGGATTTTACTTAATTAATTAACCATGTTGGATAAAAAAATCATGCATAATATATTTATTTAAATTCTATCTTTGCACATTAACTTATTTATTTATGTGATCATGATCTTTCATCCATAAAATAAATAATTTATAGACAAAAATAAATAAAAACATAAATAAATGACCCAATCATGAGATTATCTAACAATTTATTTATGGAATAGATAATAAATCAACCTATGACCTAGGGTAATAACTCCTTTTTCTAGTCTTAACATGAGTTCACTACTGCAAAATGAACCTATACCCATGGTTTTCTAAAAACCATAGGTATAGGGATTGGTTGGGAACCTATACCCATGGTTTTAGTAAACCATGGGTATAGGTTGGAAATTCTCATATATACCCACAGTTTTTTCAAAACTGTGGGTATAGGGTTTGGCTCAAGACCTATACCCAGAGTTTTCCAAAAAACATGGGTATAGGGTTTTGTTAAAAACCTATACCCATAGTTCTCTAAAAACTGTGGGTATAGCTTTTACACATTAGGGTAGAATTTTTTTTTCTGCGGGACAAAAACAAATTTCGGAAAGAAAAACTATTGCCACAATTTTCCACCAATAGCCATGGTTTAGATAAATATATATAAGTAAATATATATTTATATATCGATGACCCAATGTGGTGCAGTGGTTAGACATGTGAATTTTATACATGAGGTCCAAGTATCAAAACCGACAACAAATATTTTTTTAAATCCTATACCTACAGTTTCAAAACCATGGGTATAGGGTTATTTACATGGTGGCATACACCTATTCCCACGATTCATAACTGTGGGTATAGAATTTTCAAACTTTAGCTATAGTTTAGAGCTATATTGATGGATTAAGATCCCACAGTTATCTGAACCGTGGGTATAGGGTCATTTTCCAGTAGTGGTTATAGCATTCCACCTGTCCACCTGTGTATCACCTGGGTTAGTATCATTTTGGTACCATATTGAACTACCTCAACACACCTTGGGATAATCCATTAATTACAATTATTTATAACTCATACACAGGTGAGGAGAATCGAAGGATTAGTTAAGGGGAATTACATAAATAACCTTAAACACATAGGTCCTACATAATAATGGAGGGAGGGATGATGCATAGACCATCATATTTAATTTAATAACAAATAATTGAAAATTCATGCAATAAATTAAATTAAAGAATGAAAACACATACATAGGTCTTGGATAAGATCATGAATGGTCATACACATGAAACAAATACACAAAAGTAAAACCGATTAACATTTATTTCTTATTCATTCATTATTATTAAGATACATGAATTTGCATTAATTAATTAATTAATCAATTAATTAATTACCTTTTATCTTAACGACCATCCAAATTTATTTTGAGATACCCATCATTAATGAAATATATAGAAAAATAAACATCAAAACCAATAATCACAGATTTATTACTATAAATTAATTGAACTTTTAAAATTATTTAAATCCATTATTAAAATTTCAAACACACCAGGTATTCCAATCAATAAAATAATGTTTTAATGATTCAGTTTTCAATTTAATGTTATTTAATTATGTCCTTTATTGGGAGACTACATGGAATGTATTTATGAGCTACATGTCATGTACCTTAGTTTCTATGTACCCAGGTTACATGCTCGGGGCTTTGATCATGTATCTCAGCTCAACTATCATGAACCAACCTGGGTCGACCCTGAACCGGTCACTCAAGTTGGCCCGCGATATGGCCCGAGGGGCATTCCCAATCCCCACAGGTTGAAAAATAGTGTCGGGCATCAAAACTAAATAGGTGGGAATGATTTGTCCCATAAAATAAAGACAAATAAATTAATAAAAACTAAACAAAGAAAAAAAACTAGCAGTGGAAAGAAAACAAGACTGCACATACCTCCATGTGACCTCTTGGTCACCTCCAACAACTAACATCCTACCTCACATGGGCAGACGAAATGAAGACCTGAACCAAAAAGTTGAACCTATATCTAAAAAGATAGAATAGGCGTGAGCATTAAAATGCTCAGTAGGGATTCAAAAAATGAACCACAGAATCCATGCATTTTCAAATTCCAAAACAGCCCAATAATACCAGTTTGAACTACAAATATAAAAAAATAAGGTCTTCATATATACACTACATTTTGAAAACTAACAATCACAATTCCATTGCCCTTATAATTCAAAAACAAGGAAAAGAAAACAAAATAGATTCTCACAAAAACTTTTCCAAAACAACTACTTTGAAGTCTATTTTAAAACCAACCATACATACAAAACTTTTCCAAGAAACACCAAAACCAAGTTCAAGGGTATGATTCCACACACAGCAAGGGAAATGGTACTAATAGTGATCTTACTAAATGATCACATAAAACCTAAAAACTCAGAGGAAGACCAGAACGTACTATACATGTGGCTCATCCTGAAGGCATGACTACTCTCGATGACGTCATAATGCCCTAACGCCTGACCATCGCCCTACCTGGCCTGGTTGAGGGGCCCAATCCCATAACAATAATAATAACAAAACATCTCTCTACTATGGGCCACTAGCCAGGGCGTAATCTAAACTAGTGCATCAATCGTTCTCAATAACCCCTTGCTATGCTAAGTTTCTATGCTATGGTCAAAAAGAGGTGTGCCACACATTCAAACAACAAGCCATATATATATATATATCACCAAGCACACGACACAATCTGGCACCACCCCTCCCACCTCAAGATTAGTCTCATGCCATAAAATAAATACTCTCAAAAGGAGGCCCATACTGAAAACCCTCTTATTACAAGATCAATCGACGAATCAAGAGACCTAACCAAAGAGGGGGTTTTTCAACAAACCATTTCAAAAATGCCAAACAGGCCTATATCTTTACCTCATTCAACCATTTACCAAAACATTTAGGAATGTTTCCAAAATAGTAATAAACATCATTTCTTACAAACATGATCAGACATACCAAAACTTTCCAAAACAATAAACATTTACAAACCATTTTCAAAACAATGTTAAACACCCAAACACGTCTCGAACCAAATGGTCAAACCTTAAGGAACCAATTAAAAACAATGTTTTCCAAAACACTTAAATCAACACAAACAGTTTACTATTCATTTCATAAACAATTCAAACAGTTCGTTAAAAAGTATATTAACAAATCAGACAATTACACAACTAGAACATAATGCAACATACTATTTTTAACAAGCCCAACCAACTTGAAAACACTATAGAAGGTTGTTCAATTATTTTTCAAAGATGATAATCTAGTAAATAATTAATTAAAAACATGAAAGCATTAAATGGACTTATTTTAAAAAGGAAAAATGCGGATTCACCTACCTCAAATAAAGGTCACTCCATGCTTTCTAACTCAAACAACAACTCACTCACACGCACACACTTCCATATATATATATATATATATATATATATCCTTAAACTGATGCATGTGTTCCCCGTTCCATGAGGTAACACACACACAAAAGATACATATATTATCATGACCCATACCCCGGGGCCCATGCCGTGACTACCCCAAGCCCGCCTTCTATAGGCCAAGGGCTGGCGACTAGCACCAAAAAAGCATATCCCTAAAACCAGGAAGGCATTGCCTTTATAACCTGTAAACTCACTCAACCAAGCTCACAACAAGATAAGATCACAAAGTAAACTGTATAGTAAAAAGAGTGTGTACTGTAAGTAAAGGGGATAGAATACAAGACTAACTAAAAAGTACAAGTAAAAAATGAAAAAGAACAGCTCCTATGAACACCTTCCAAGGACCCTACCTAAAGGTTAGGTACAAATATAGAATGGTCATCCCTACAGATCGTCTCGTCTAATGTCCACCTCTGAGCAGCCTCTAGTTTGGTACCCTCGACCTCGATCAGTGCTGTATGTCATCTGCATAAGATACAACAAGGTGTGGATGTAGTCCGTATAGGGGTGAGTATAACGTTAATCAGTAGGGACATCAAGACCCCCTAAGGTCTCTCAGAATCCACAAAGGATAAACCACAAAGACAAAAAAAACAGTCAACCCTACTTAGGTATAGGCCCATACATATACCTAAGTTATCAAGTATACCCATCTCATTCATGAGGAAACACAAGGCCCAATTCTTTAGCTAGAAATACAACTGTTCCACCTAGGAAAGAATTCCATGAAGGTAACACCACGAAGGTAAGTACCACAAAGGTAACACCACACAGAAGAATATCATGAAGGTAAGTACCACAAAGTTAATTCCACACAAAAGGATACCATGAAGGTAAAGTCTCAGATCACACTAGGTATAACTTATGTATGGAAGTATACATGATTAGCTGTATTGTTAGATCATCTTACTTAGTCGAGAAGCTCTGCTGCTAACCCACACATGATCGAATATGACCCACATAGGATCTGAAGATGACCCACACAGGATTTGGAGATGACCCACACATGATCGATATGCACTGACCTACACAGAATCACTGAGCACTGACCCACACAGGATTAGTATGTGCTAACCCACACAGGATCTGAAGATTCTTCAAGTACAGCCAGCCGCGGGGTTCTCACACTAAGCATGCTTGATTCCGGGAGGTTTCGCTCCTCAAGCCATCAGTCGATACTTCCACTACCACGAAGTCCCATGAATAAGTATCACGTAGATCAGTCACGTCATATGGGACCTAACGCAAAAGACAGCGTGTAAATCAGACGCTCGGTCTATAAGTTATTAGTGTTTCCATTCCGAGGGTGCGGTTGGATTTAGGTTCGATCCAACCAGGCCATACTCCAAATTTATCCAAAACTAAAGTGGAGTATACCAAAAGGACCGTCTTGATCCAAGAATTCTGGCACCATAGATGGTTCCTCAAATGGACACCCGGTTCTCAAGATATGGCCAAAAATGCGTATCTGGGTCCAGATGGGCCCGGGTCCGGTCCGACTCGGTCGGACCGACCTGACCCGACCCAGCCTGGGTGGGCTGGACTACGGAGGGCTCCGCCCACTGGGCCGCAGACCAGCCCGACCAACAAAGGGGGTGGCCCGGCCCGTGCTGGGCACCGCCCGCTAGGGCACAACCTGTAACGCCCCGACCCCAGTTACCCAGAGTCGGGGCATTATTGTGTAACATTGGCATGATCACAAAAGATCAAGTCTCGAAAGACCGATTAGTTTAGTAGCCTTGGAAACACTAGATACATTCATTAGTTTTACATTACATCATAAAGTAATACAAAACTACAACAACATCTTGTCATCATATCCCCTCATATTATCCCTTCAGTTCATTCATAAAATACTTCTTCACATACTGGAAAAATTAAAACATTGAAAGGGGTGAGCTCAGATGCTCAGTAAGGATAACAATATTGTGGAAGCTTTCAAAAATAAACATAAACATTTAAGGCAATGTATAACTAAAACAAAAGCCTTTTAAACATGAACTTTATCATAATATGGAAAAAGTAAAATGAAATAATGCCATTTACTTATTCACATGGATATTCTACTGGTCGAATAATCACATGAAATATCAATAACCACTTTCATAATGATGGAATGCATAATGCCAGACTATCATAACCACGTAGCCAAGGCCTCGTGCCAAGACCACAAATAATATTTTGTCAAGGCCTCATGCCAAGATACTAGTTTGTCTCATGAGACCTACCGATGCATCGAGGATCTGTAGCGGCCTCCACCCATCACTTATTAAGTCCAATGCATTCCTCATATGAATAGGTTTAAACATATCATAAACCATAACATAATTGTATCACATAAAACATGCATAAAGGAAACATAACATTTCCAAATTTCAATCAAAAGATATCAGTACAACACATTGATATAATAAAAACACTTTCAAAACCATTTTCAATACCAAAATAAAATAAATTTAAAACTTTGTATTTATTTTTCATTAAAAAAAAGTTATGGCTTGTAGAGGAAGCCGAAACTCAAATAATGGTCACGGCGGCGGAGAAGTCGTTGTCGCCGCATATGTACGGCAAGAAAAACATTCCCTTTTTGTCGTTTAGTAAAACGCTTTGTATAAAAAAGATTCCTTTTGAATAAACGTAAAAGTCAAAGGGGTTTATACACCGTATAAAAGAAAGTTGTGTATAAAACAAAATATGCCTCAATGAAAGGAGATTGAGACGAAGTCCCTTACAAAGATCAATTTTTTAAATAAAATAAATATTTTATGTGTATTCACTATAAGTACACATAAATAAAGTACAAATACAATATAGGACATAATAATATCATGACATAATTTGAAAGTAGGAGATTAACCCAAAGAATGGAAATTGGGTTAAGAAATTCCTTTACCTCGTGTCCGAATTCACTCGACCGTTCTTTGATCTCCTGAATAATAAACTAGAGTTAATCTCTACCTTCTTAAGAACCTTTTTAAAGTTCATTATTCCTTTTATATCACTTATTACCATGTCATGAACATTATGTAATTATTTAAGTTTATAACGGTCGTTTTGTCGATCTTAGGTACTTGAGTCAAAAATAAACTTCTTATAATTACAATTTGTTCATGTGGTAAAATATCCATTATATACATAATTATATTCATGATTTATATATCATATACATCATATATATTCAGTATATACATTCATTTATAATATTACATAACATTTGGAGGTAAGAAATGAAATGCACCGTTCATGGAGACGGTAAGCCGTACGTACGCATGAACGCTACTTTCATTTCCATTTCATATTTAATGGAATGAAGTTATAATTATATAAAGGTATAATATAATTCCAGTATAATATAATGTATAATACCAATTGCTCCATCCTTTATACATCCCACATATGGCATTAATGATTCAAATCACTTTGAGGGGGCCGTAGTCCGCACTTCCTAAAATGAAATTATCGCGTTTACCCATAATGGAAATCATAAATTATGCCATAAATGAGAAATACAGAAGAATAAGGAAAACATAAACATAATATATATATCATATATGAAAATAGTTTCATCAAAATGACCACCATTAGAGGTGTTAAAAGAATATTGAACAATCATTGTTTCGTGAGGCAGTATTTCGCCACCCACAGAAATAGTATGTTCTTTAACCATTAGATGAAGGTGTGTGTAACTGTAAACCAAATAATTATAATAACAACATCCTATTATATTTTAGATACTGGTTTTTTTACAAAATAAAGGAATAAAAAGAGTTTAAGGGGTTGGAGAAGCAAAATAAAACAAAACAACATTAGAGAAGACATTACCTTAAAATCGGGTAACTATTTTTGATTTGAGCCAAAGGCTTCCTTGGGAAGACTTCTGCTCAATGTGAGGATTCTAAGAGTAAGGGAGGGAAGTTGAGAGAGTATTTGGGCAGAGTTTGGTCGAGACAAATGGCTTGAAGGTGTGAATAAGGTGGTAGTGGTGGGGGCCTTTTATAAGAGGAGAGAAGGGGCACTCTTGGAAAGATTGAAATGTTACATTATTATGAAATGATTTTTCGGATTATAAAGGTCCCAAACTTATATATTTAGAGGATAAGGTGATAAGGGTTTGAAATATACTCATCCAATAGGTTTTTGACAAGTGTAAGTCTTATATTTTACATTATCTTTTCATTTTATTTAAATCGTTAATTAATGAGGTAATCGCTGCATCATCATGGTGTCATAAATAATTTAATTTATTTAATGTCTAAAAATTATAAAACAAATATCATGATTTAGTAAATATTTTTAGCTTTCTAATGAATATTTATAGTCAAAAATATTACTTGTATAACCCCATTTAAAAATTGTTTTAGTAAAACAACTCTTGTTTGTGACATTTTTATTTTAACATTAAATAAAAAGTTTTTAATGTCATTTTCCTACCAAAGTGGCTCCATGGGGTCCCCAAGTTGACCCATGGATTTTCTTGGTCGGCCATGACACATCCAATAGTGGTAGGACAAGTGTAAAGGTCATTCCATATTTTTATAATACTATTTTTACCTTAAATTTCACTAATTATGAAAGGTTTAGTATCTTTGAGGATAAACTACACAAGAAACTTATTTTACAATACTTGTCAACATTTCTCTATAATAGAACCACACTTGACCCCCCTATAGACTCTTCATAGGTTATAATTATCTTCATAACCTAGGGAATGTATACATAAGAAATGGGTGAGATAAAATGCTTAGAAAAGAAAAAACTTATCAACATGTCATCAAGGGTTAGATCACAAGTATACGAGAAAACATGAGTAGGGGAGAAATATCATATTAAAAAGACATTGGAATAATAAAATTTGTACATAAGTCATGATAAAAGGACATGTAATCTCAAATGAACAAACATACACCATGGAAAATGACTATGAGATAAAAAAATGAGCTATAAATCATAATCATAGGCATATATCATAGAAATGTGGCATAATAATGAGCATAAAATCATAATATAGTATATTGGTCATTACAACCTATTTACCTTACTATACCAGGAATCACTACCTATTTCCCTAGGTGGATCAAGCTTTACTATGTATTTCCATAGGTGGATCATGAACTAATTCCTATTTCCCTTAGTGTATCAGGATTCAATAACTATTTCCATTAGTGGGTCAAGATTCATGACCTATTTACCTAAGTGGATCAAGATTTACTACCTATTTCCCATGGTGGATCTGGCTTCACTACTTGTTTTCCTTGGAGGATCTAGCATCAAAACACATTTCTCATTATCTCATGAAATATAAAGCTTTACCTAATGAATTTAAGGGTTATATATGACCCGCCAATCACATAATAATCATCCATAGATATATTTTCCATTAGAACATGGAAATATTCATATATCAAATATTACTTAATTAACCCGTGGAAAAGATATGAGTTTTATAAAAACTTTATGAGAACATATAATAATCTATTTAGATAAATAATTTGGATAGTGGATTAAAAATATCTCTAATTTAACATACGCAACATTAAGGATCTCATCATAGATGAAAAACAACCTTTTAAGATCATTAGATAAATCAATTGAAAATGAGAGGAAATACTCCTTTTTTTGAAAGGATTGAAAACTCATTAAAAATGTTTTCTTTAAAATGAAATACTTTTAGATTAATAAAAACTTTACTTTACAAAAATGTCTTTCATAAAAAATTTTATAATAGAAATATTCTTTTAAAAAATTTCTTTGAAAATACACAAAACACTAAAGAATTAATTCTTTAAAACACAAGCATTTAAAATCCCTTTTAAATTCAAAAATTCCTTTAAAAAAATAATAATATTTTATTTTATTTTCAAAATCATCAAGAGTTAAAATTATTTGGAAAAACATTTTAAAACATTTAAAGTAATCTTCGTAAAGAAGAATTCTTATATTTAGTGAAAATGTAAAAGTGTTTTTAGAAAATGTTTTGATCATACTTGTAAAATATGAAGTTACAAGTCACATTAAATAATAATATTCAAAAGGTTCAAGTGATTTTTTTTGAAAACATTTAATTTTAAATAAGATATTCTATAACAGATCCTTTAAATTATATAAAGGTTTTTAAATTAATTGTGGATTGGAAGGTAAAAACTATAATTATGAAAGTATTTTTTTAATATTTTAAAATACATCTATTGAAAAACCATATATTAAAAATGGTTAATAAAACTTAGTTTTGAAAATAGGAAAAGGTAAATGTGAAGATAATAATATATATCACATAGTTGGGCTTCCAAATATAAATGATAACATTAACAGGAATAGAAAACATGTATATGGAAGACAAAGAGATTACTTAGGAAGGATGAGAATTATTCTTAACAATGTCATAATTTTATGGGGAAAAAATTCATCAAGGAGTGAGATTTGAATCAAAAGATTAATTTTATCTAGATATAAATAAAAATTTAAATATAAAATATTAATATGTTAAAAATAAATCATAAAATTAATAAGTTCAAAATGAAACATTATAACTCAAAGAGAGGGGGTTTGAGTTAACAAAAACCCTTACATCATCACTATCTTTAAAATTGAAAACACATGAAAGGTGGAAAATGATATGGATTTGTAAATCCATTATATTCAATTAAATATTATTATAAATTAAATCCATGTCGAACATATACACTACAAAATGGAAAAAAGTGTGGAATATGCATAATATCTCAATGAATCAAAATTGAGATGCAAAAACCCTTACCTTAAATTCTATTTAGTCGACACATGATCTAACCTATTGTATAAAAAAAATAACTATATTAATAAAATATTTAATAAAAATATTCAAACCTATAACCTTTTATAAAATTCATTTATAATCATTTATTACAAATATATTAGTGAGTTATATTTTATTTTCATCATCAGAAGTTATTAGCTTCAATTGTTTGTTTAGTACTAGTTTTGAAATGAGAGTATCAATTATTGTTTAACAATTAAAATGTCATAATTATGATAACATTATATGTACTTTAATATATTTTTTATAATTAATTATAATGTTCTAATTTCATTCTATAAGAATTATAGTTACAATTCATGAAAATAAAATACGTGACTAGCTTGTTTTCGATAATTTTTGATGAACAAAGTTTACATATTAATAATGAGTTAAAAATTGATATAACCTTTACATAAAATTAAAACAAACATTATTTGATCATAAATTTAAAATAATACTAGTATTTAAGCTTCCATAGTCATCCATGATAAAAATTTATAGCATTTCTCATGTAGGTGGTTAAACCGACCAAAGTAAGAACAAGCTATAATCCTAGGATGAGTATGGTTAAGAAAGTGATTATTTTGGTATAATATTTTTATCATATAATTATAATGATATTATTTATATTTTATTAAAGTTTTAAACCATATTTTAATATATTTGGATACATAATAAAATAATATAGTGAAAAAAGGAAATACATCACTCTCGTCGAAGTGGTAGTTCGCATGTACGCACGAGCTATGTATTAATTTTACATTGAACGGGAATAAGGTAGGTAATGGTTTATAATTTTATAATATTAATAATGTTATAAATATAATTTTAATTCATTAAATACCATTTTTTAACCTACCATATAAGGTGTTTATGAAAAATTGAACACGTCACTTCATGGAGGCGGCATTTCGCAGGTTTGCATGGACGATGTTTTCATTTCTATAAGAGAAAAGAGAAAAGGTGGATAATGTTTATTCCATAAACATAAAAACATATAAATATATAGATAAAACTTATTTAATCAATTTTAATGGCTAATATAGGTTTTGAGGAGAAATATAGATAAGGAAAAATACTAGAGAGTGATTAGTACCAACTTTGAGAATGTGAACTTTCTCTTGAATTACTTCTTTGAAATGGTAGACTTATAGATTTTAGTTGGATAAATAAGATGAAAAATATTGGATAAATATCTAGGGTAAGTAAAAATTTCATAGGTTTATTAGTAAATCAAAATTTGAGTGGCCTTGATGGGGTGGTGGAAGTTCACTTTTATAATTGGGGAGAGTGGCATTTTTGTAATAATATAAAAGGAAAATTCATTATTCAATGGTAAAATGGATACAATAATGGAAAATAATGTAGATGGATAATAGTGTGGGAAAATTTAAAGTATATGATCCTCTAAAAATTAATTTTGGATACAAACATTGAGTGTTATTAAGAATTTTTCTTTAATTTTTTTTACCTAAATTAACTTTTACCAAGGTAACTCATTCTCAACCTTGGTAATTAGTTTTAATGAAAAAAATTAAGAATTAAATTATTAATTAACATGAAAATTATTATTTACAATTTTAATATAATTTTATTAAATAATATTCATAAGGGTGAGAAAATTTAATTTTAAAATTAATGCATATAATGTGTAAAACTGTTTTTAGAAAAATATATTTTTAATAAAAAATTTATGTGTAGGATAAAATTGTCATTGTTTTTTTCATGTTAATGAAATAAATTTAATTATTATAAAATAAAAAAATGTTATATGATTTTAAAATCAATCCAAAACACAATTTTACTAAAAGAATATTAAATTAAAAGAAAATAGAAAAAATAGATTTTTATTAGAAAATATTACTCAAGTTCTTATAATATTAAACATAGGTTTTCTAAAATCAAAATAGTATTCTAAAATATATAGTTTTACTTATAAAATAAAAATATGATAAATTAAAAGTATTTATAAAATTTTAGGTATTACTTATATAATAATAATGTTATAAAATTTATAGTTTTGATAATAATTGCATTTTTCAAGATTCACCTAAAAATAAACTATTTCAAAAAATTATGAAAAATTAATACAAAGATAATTTTAATATGTTGAATTAAAAAATAAATTTCATTTTATAAAAATAAAATTATAAAATTTTATAAATTTAGTTTTTAAATGAAAAAATGCAAAATATAAAGAAAATCTATTTTTATTGAAAAATAAATTTTTTACGTGTTACTACTATTATTTCATATTAGTTTCTATTTTAGAAATATTAATATGTTAGTTCATATATAATATGAAAATTGTTCAATTTAATTTATTAAGATAAAATATACAATACTTAAAAAAATAGTTATTTGAGAAATAAGAATCATTTTTAATATTAAATCATATCATTTATTTATCCTCTAAATGTAATCAATTTTAGTAGGGTAATATCTTTTTATTTACTAGTTATTTTATTATTCTTATAATTCTATTAATAATATCCATCTAATATATCACAACTTTTTTTAGTTCGGTTTTGTGAGTGGAAGAAGCTATCCAACATAATATTAATTTAGAAAAACATATTCCCAAAACTTGGGGTGTTACACGGATCATATAGGTTTGAGATCCTCTCCTCATATTCCCCTTACCTTTATTTATCTCTTATTTTTATTTCCCTCCTTCACTGTTCATCACCCTAACTAAAATATAGGTGGGGTTTTAGTTCTAAATGCTTTTTATTTGTTGTTATTAAGGTGTGAAGATGGGTTTGCAGGTCCCATTCCTTCCACCTACAAGGGATTCACAACATTCGCACTCGATTTGTGGTAGCTCGCCCATTGAATTTGTATTTAAATTCAAAAAAATTATTTATTACTTATTTATCTTAATTTTTTGGATACCTAATAATAATATTTAACATTATTAAGGATTATTTGATAGTAAAATCAAGTTTTACTTGATTTTCATTTCAATACAAAATATTTCTCAAATTAGAAACATGTTAAAAATCTGTTTTAATTAACTTCACATACGAAGTGTTTGGTAAATTACCCAAATGATTTTAATAAAGGTATTTTGAAAATATCTAAGTGTGTTTCGTCTTTAAACCCAAAGGTACAAGGATTGTGAAGAACACTGATGGGGGCAGAGGGTTGAATCAGGGGTAATCTTTTATAATTTATTTTCTCTTAAAATTGAACTCTTTAAATTGTTAAAGTTTCGATCCACTCAAATTTATAACTCAACCTCACTCATATTCCAAGATTAGTAAATAAATCAAGGCACTCAATTTTTTGTAAGGTTCGGTCTAAATGAAGATACCTAGTCATTTTCGTGTCGACTCCCATCGATCCATGGATATCAACTATTTAATGAAGTGAATGAAAATGAGACAACTCCCATTAATCTCCTTCTATCTCTTGATAAGAAATTATACTGGATCCCACTATTTATAAAGTTTACTTATACTTTAGGGCAAATGAAATATTTAAAATATGAAAGATAATCACTAAAACTTTGTATGAAATTTCTCTTTATGGAATCTCTCAGTCCCATATGCCTTTGTTCAATGAACTCTATTCGATGAACTTATGTATAGTTTCTCTATCTGGTATGAGCTACTCAATATGCTCTATATAGCACCACTTCTTCAACTAAGAAAATTCTTGATTGGAAACTCATGCTATAAAAACTTTAGCAATCCCACTTTATATAAACAACCACTTATCAATGAACCTGCACCCCTTTATATAGGTATACTTCCTCTAAAAATCAAGGAGGAAGTTAATACTCTAATTTTTAATTTCCCACTCAACTAAATTTTCATTTGACTACTTTCAAAACTTCTAAAACATTAAATTCAACATTCTTCAAAAAAGTTTCCTTAAATATTGACATAAATGATCTTCTTTAAGTATTCCTTAAATCTCAATTGGATTCATGAATTTTGAAATAAAAACTCATATAACGATCATAACTTTTCATACATAAATATTACATCTTTTTATAGGAATATTCAATACATTTCACTAATACATTTCTGAAAACGGTAAAAGTTTAGAGTCTTTAGAGACTAGAAAAACAATCTTATTATTCAATTAAATGTATTCAACATCTCTCGTAAATATATTACCATTTATTAATATTCATATACATACCCTAATCAAACCTTTATTCATAATCTGGGGAAATGAAATATAAGAAAGGGTGAGCTTAGATGCTCAGTATGGGTAAAAATGGGAGATATAAATCGACGATGATATGAAATCATAAGATAAATATAAGGGTATGAGATTATTAATATATATTACAAAGTTTATACCCAATATATCATGGATCATAAAAATGATACATGGAAAAAAACATTATCATTTCAAAATAAATGAATCAGAAGAGTTAGAAATCATTAAAAATCAATCATGAACCATTGGTTTATGTCATATAAGTGTGGTATCATCATAAGTATAGATACCATTTCATATTTCAAGGCTAACTACCAAGATAATCAAATCATAATTGATCAGGCCTCAACACCTATTTACCATAGTGTATCAATCAAATTTACTTGTTTCCTATAATGAATCAAGTATAACTTTTTCTTTACTTTAATGGATCAATCACATCGACTTGTTGACCATAGTTGATAAATCACATCGACTTGTTTCCCATAGTTATATCATGAGATATAATACTTTACCAAATGAAATGGAGGGATATATAATTTCGGGACCACATGTCACATAATGAAAACCATACATATGTTTTCCATAAGATCATGAAACATTCATCATATCATATCATAACCAGTGGAAAGAAAACATGTTTCATAATAATTTCATCATTCCATCATAACATAACCCATATAAAATAAATGGGTTTCATAAAAATATCATCATAAATAATCATAGACCATATAGAGAAATAATAAGGATGGTATCCTTGGATAATATCCCTATTAAATCTTAAGTAACATCAAAGTACATCATCTTATATAGAAAATGATTTTAAAAGATCAATCAGAACATTTCTCGAGGAAAATATCCTTTCCACTTTGAAATAAATTATTTAAAATATAAAAATTTTAAAAATATTAGAGAAAAAATTTTCTTAGAAAATATCCTTGGAAGCTTGTAAAAGAAGATTTAAATTATTGATTAGTCATGATAGTGAAAATACCATTCATTCCATACACATTAAAACAAATGTTCCTTTCACATTTTCGATAAAAAGTCATAATAACTCATTTCAAAAAGAGAAAATAAGATTCCTTTTAATTTTTTTTTCAAAACTAAAATATGGTTAAAAATTAATTTTAAAAATCATATGAAAACTTTAAAAAAATTATTGAAATCATTTTTAGAAAACATAAACATGGAAGAGAATGGATTTTTGACCAAAGAGAAAAATAAAGCTAGTTTTCCTTAAAATATTTCTTCTGATATCTCAAGTTATTAAAGAGAGGAAATGAAAGGAAAAAATTTATTCTCCATAAATAAACATTGGAGAAGAAAACTAAAGGATTTTATCATGAATGGATCATATAATTCCTTCAATGTAAATTCATGCATAAAGAACTCCGATTGAAATGAGATTGAAACATAAATCCCTTACAACTTTGATAACTTTTTAATTGTAAGCCCCATGAAATAAGTAACATTATATGAATTTTTAAATCCACATAATTTTTCAGATAAGTATCATAAAATAAATTTGTGGATATTCCATACACCACATAAAAGAGAAAAGTGGTGAATATTACACATATATTATAGAAGTAAGAGTGAGATAAAAATCCCATGCCTAAAGTCTCAAATTCTTTCGTACATGTTAGAAAATTATATATAATAAATATAAGATTATTATAAATATATAAATAAACCATAATAATATATATAATACCATATATTATTTAATCATAAGATTTTTATCACCCATTTATTGACAATTCCATGTTAAAATCATTATTTGGGATAATAACTTCTTTGTTTTTCATATATGTTTTGGTTCGGTAGTTTTGGTCCTTGTACTTTTATTATGGTTCCATAATATCAAAAAAGTTAATAATGATATAAATATCATATATATTCATTATATACATATTTATAGTAATCCATAAAAGTTATATATAGAAAAATGAATTACCTCGTTGATGGAGACGGTAAACTGTATGTACACATGAACACTGTTTCTATTTTATTGATGGATGGAATGAAATAAAGGTAAATAATAATTCACCATTGTAGAATTTTTTTTATATAATATATATAATATATATTCATTAAATACATCCTTATTACAATCCATGTCTAAATAAAATGAAAAATATATCACATCGCTTCGTGGATGTGGTAGTCCACACGTACGCACGAGTGATATAAACATTAAATCCATAATTATATTCAATCATGGTAGGTGGTGATGGAAAATGAATTACATCGGTTCGTAAGATGTTAGTCCTCCATACACTTGATTAATGGTTTCATTTCCCATTTGATGGAAGAGTAAATAGATACAAGTTATGCTATTAATATAATAAAATATAATAATATTTTAGATAATTATGTTATTTTATCATCATAATTGAAGAATATTTTAAGGAGTTGGAAGAAGAAATAAAATAGAAATGCTCGGTTAAGAACTACACCTCTTGTTTAAAAGAACTCTTTAGGTTTACACTAAAATAATTCATAAAAGGGTTTTATGATCAAACTAGGGAATCTAGGTTGTGTATTGGTATGTAACTAATGGATTGGGTATGTATTTTTTAACCAAAAATATTTTTTAATTGTGAATAGAAGAGGATAGTGGCTGCACTTTTATAATTGAGGTGAGTGTCATACTTGTAATTTTTCAAAGTTTTTCAATAATTCTATGTCACTTTATTGATAAAAAGGCTAAAAAATAGATCATTATAGAACCTTAGATGATATAATATCGAAATATATCCATCAAATAGGAATTTCAAAAGTTTTTATGTCATTTTAACCCTTATCCTTTTAGTTTAACCCTCAGTAAACCAGTTTCAACCTTAACCATGATAATTAATTTTTATAGTTTATACTGATCATTATGAGAAAACATTAAGTTGAAATTATTATATAATATGAATTATTTTGATTAGAAATATGTAATCCATTTTACCAAGTTCAATTTGTAGAAGTGACAAAATTTAATTTAAAATTAAACCCGTAGACGCGATGAAACAATGGGTTTCCAAAGAATTTTTTTTCATAAATATAAAAATTTTTTATATAAAATTTAAACATAAAATCAATTCCAATGACATAAATTGGATTAATAATAATATAATTGAACTGTTTTTACTTTTAAAACCATTTTAAAAGTTTTAAATAAAAATCTGTATTTTCACTATTCATCAAAAAAATAATTTTTTTCGATTTTTTTTAAAATTAACCCTAAGATAATTTTGATATATTGATTTAAAAAAAGTTTATTTTTTCAAATAAATTTTATGATAGTGTAAAGAATTAATTTTATTACTCGAGGGAAAAATGTACTTTTGAAGCCTATAAAGACTTTACTAAAAATTAACTACTTTTTTATAAATATATTTTCTTTATATAAAACCTTTATAATTAGTTTTAAAAATGTGGCTATTTATATTAATACCACCAATTTTAATGGATAGGTTATAAATTCCATGTTTAAATAATAATATCAATAGTATATTACGGTTCATTAAAACTTGGTGTTGCGTGTAATAGAAGCTATCAAAGAAAATAAATTTATTTGAAAAAAACATTTCATAAAAACTCAGGGTGTTACAACTAATAATTTTCACAGTGTTTAACTTTATAAAGTTTTGTAAAGTTATTTATGGCTTTATCTAGAGTTTTTACATCCAATAACATTAATGGGACTTCCACAACACTCCTTTGTCAAATCTTATTCATCCATTTAGCTCAATCCAGTAAACTCTAGCTTTATTCATCCGATGATATTCACATGTTTACTAAATCTGATGGACTCATAGAAGTTCATCCATATTAATTTATTTAATGAGTTTTCACATCTATTTCTGAACATCCTATGTATAATTAAACTTCATACAGAACTCGGTTTTCTAAGCTCAGTCTGGTGACTTTTTTATCATTCAATCATATTTGGATTTCTTCATATGGTAAACTTCAAAAATATCTCTATAAAGTATAACATTTTAAATTTACATCTAGTGTTCTTATGATTTCTGTATTTGGTGAGATTTACAAATGTTTTTATGATAGAAATGGATTTCTTTATCAGATATATCTTTCTAGAGTCTGTCCAATCTACTATGTCTTCTAGAGTTAAAATATCCCAATCTAATGACAACAAATTTATCTATATGATGAAATGAAATTATCTATCTAATAATTATCTATTTGATGACCCCTTAAAAGTCTATCTGGTCAAACTTTTACAAAATTCCATCCATTAGAAATGAATTTCCTTATCCATTTCATTGATGAAAAAAGTCTCTATCCAATCATTAGCTGTGACTTCACCACTTCATAGCTTGAACTTTTTATATCCACAAATCCAATTCATCATGAATTAAAACTTTGTATAGTTTGAAACTTTATCATTTTATAACTCCAATTTTATACAAAATGTATCTTTATGGAAACATAATGAGTGAACTTCAGGTTGAACCATGAGAACCATTTAGTAATCATAATGTTAGATTCATTGAGGATAAAAAACAAATCAAATATATTTATAAGGAAAGTAGATCAAGATTTATTCTAATAATTAACAACTCACTTTCACCTAAAACAAAAAAACATTCACACAAAATATTAACAAAAAATAGAAAAATATTTATAAAGTTAAACCAAAGGATCTTCAATACCCCCCTTTGTATTTTTTGGAAATATTATCAATAACTATGTTTCAATAATTTATTCAAACCAAAACATTTATCATATGGAGGTCCCTGACACCACACTACCATATTAAGAATTTTTTTGAAGGAATTACATCATTCATTGAAAAGAAATTTTTTGGCCATGATATTGATAACTACCCATCAATCATCCCGATACTCAGAATTTAAACTTTAAAACATTTTAATACCCCTTTCTATGATAACATCGAATTATAATTCACAAAAGATAGAGTATATAGTAAAAATTTGTACTTTATCTCCCCCTTTGACAACAAAATTCAAATAAACATGGGGGAGAAATCACAAAATTTATTAAGTTAGTAGTGGAGGATGAACATGAAATTTCAGCCTCAATTCCTAAAATATTTCCCTTGGCATAGATTTAGTGAAAACATTAACAATTTGATATTTTATTAAAATATACTCAGGTATGAAATATCTACTAGAAACTTTCTCCCTGATTTATTGATATTTAATATCAATTCACTCAGATATGGAATGTTGTATTGGATTTTTATATATATATCAATGTAACTCTCATCATCACAAATGATTTTCAACGGGTTTTAAACATTCACCCTAAAATATTCCAACTAAACTTTCATCTACATCATTTGTATACATTCTTGAGTGGAGACAATGTATTCTACTTCCATTATACTCAAATCAACATAAATTTGTTTCTTACTATGTTATCTCACATAAATTTCTCCCAATAAGAAAGTTACTCATGATGTTGATTTCTATCATTGCAATCTCTATCCCAATCAGCATTAGTGAAACCAAGAAAGGTAAACTCATTACTCTTTCTATATATCAGGCCATAATTTGATGTTCCATTAACATACCTAAGGATTCTTTTTTTACTTATATCTTGTGTGATTACTCCATATTACTCTAATATCTTGCACATAAAGTTTCAACATATGAAATATATAGTCTTGAAGTATTAATATAGAGTTAATTTTTTATCAAATTTTAGAAATAATTATGTTTTAAACTTTTTACAACTTCATATTTACCCATTAATATAAAAACATATGTCTAGAAACTTCCTTCAAATATAGCATGCAAATTTTCTATAATAACTCCTTTTAATACTTTTATTGTGAGAGGAATATGTAGATTTATTTTTATTGAACTTATAATCCTAGTAATAAGTTCAACTTTATTAGCATTGAAATCTCAAAGTTCTTATTAATTTGTTTAGAAAATTATTCACAAGAATTATACATGTCACCAGAAAAAATTATATTGTAAATTTAAATAATGACTATTAGGGTACCTATACTCATCTCTTTTTCATACAAGTTTCTATCAAAATATCATTTAGAAAAGTTCAACTACTTCAGGAAACTGTCATATTTTGAATACCAGAAATAGGGGGCCTATTTTAACCCATACAAAGCTTTCATTAGTTTACACAACATGGTTCCATAATTATCAAGTATGAACCCACTAGGTTACTCAATATAGTATTCTTTTTTAATTTCTCCATTCAAGAATTATGACTTAACATCCATCTGATAGACTTTGTAATTTCGTTGAACAATAAAAACCAAAAACATGATGATAGTCTTAAGTCTTACAATAAGTGAAACCATTTCTTCATAATAAATACCTTCCACCCATGAATATGTTTTACAAACTAGTCTCACTTTATTTCTCAAGATTTCTCCTTGTTTGTTGAGCTTCTTTTTGAACACCCATTTTGTTCCAATAGTATTCATTCCTTTCAATCAAGGAACCTGATATTAGGTTTTATTTTTTTATTAATTTGATCCAACTATTCATTCATCACATTTAACCATTATTTATGTTTAACTATTTATAAAATAGTTTGTGGTTCTACCTATTAGATAAGTGACATCTGATTCTCAAATATAAATTTCCACCTAGTCTAAATTGGTGCTTCCTATTTTTTGATGATATTATCAGATTCAAACCATTTTTATAAAGTATATAATTTTTGCGGTTTTCTTTGGGTAATAATTTCCTTATCACTATACTAATTTTAATCAACCTATACAATATTAGGTTCATATATATCTTCCTTATCATTAACATTTTTGGTGGTTATCATTTTATCTTTCATTACACCATCCTCATCATCTTTAATAACTTTTGTTAAGGTGGATTAGCTTTCAATGAATTTTACATTAAAGGAATCAACCAAATTATATAGTTGTTTATTATAGTACTTTTCTATTCTTCCATCAGATGAATATCCCATGAAAACACCTTCTTATGCTCTTTCATCATACTTTACTATATCCAAATTTTTGTTCTTTAGTTGGAAAGGACTCTTAAAAACATTAAATTATTTCACCGTATCCCTTTTATTATACCAAATATCCTAGGTATTAATTTTTTATTTTGGTAGAAGGAAACATCCATTTTGAACATGTATGACTGTACTTACAACTTCTCTCTAGAAGAATTTTGAAAGTTTGTATAAAGCGAGCATGCTTCTTCCCATTTTAACTAAACTTCTATTTTTTTATTTTCCACCACTACATTTTATTGAGGAGTGTAAGGAGAATTTTATTGGTATATAATTTCATATTTCTTTATATAGGAGTCAAAAGAGTTTATTTTTTACTCCTTTCCATTTTCTATTCTCAACTTTAATATATTAACATCCAACTCTTTCTCAAATTCCCTTTTAAAACTCTGAAAAACTTTGTAGCCTTTTATTTTTGTTTCATAGAAATTATGCTGGTTAGCCGAGTGAAATCATTAATGAAAGTAATAAAGTAAAAATTAACTTTTTTTATTGACATCTCATCATCCCACATAGATCAGAGTGAATGAGGTCAAGTGGTTCAGTGGATTGAATTTCAAATTTTTATGTATTCCACTAATGATCCTTCCTTTTTGAAATGTTTTAAAAATAGTATCATCTTCCCTATTTAGTTGTTATAAATATCTTATAGCATATTACTTTGAAATTATGCTCATAATATTTTGAAAAATATTTTAAAGTCTTCGATGCCACAACTTATTTTCATCCTCAGTACTTAAATATAAAGAATTACTATGATCTCAAATCTAGAATAGACTGCCACTATTTCCTTCTACCTTAGTGATAACTTTTCCATTTCTCAAACACTTAATGATACATGAATATTTTCTAAAGATAATTTCATTACCATCATAACATAGTTATATAAAACTTAGTAAGTTGTTCTTATGCCCATCAATAAACAAAACATACTTTTATTTTAGCTTCTAAGCTTCAATATCTGCCACACCAATTCCTATCATT
This sequence comes from Viscum album, assembly GCA_963277665.1. Taxonomy (NCBI): domain Eukaryota; kingdom Viridiplantae; phylum Streptophyta; class Magnoliopsida; order Santalales; family Viscaceae; genus Viscum; species Viscum album. The sequence goes on along the minus strand of OY728147.1, from coordinate 1,375,691,778 downwards.
TTTAAGAAAATATCATTTCCAAAAGTGACTAATCCTAACTCATATTATTTAATATTTTATCAACACCTATAATATGTGAGGAAAAAACCACTATCAATAATCCATGGCTTATTCCATTTTTAAAATTCTAAAGTAGTCTGAACAAAAAATCCTTATCATCAATCTTACTTTTCCCAGTTTCATTTTATTTTTTTATATAAATAACTTACCCCAAAATTTGTGTCTTATAATCTTCAGTATATTTTCCTAATTGGTCAAACATTTTTAAAATTTCCTCTAAGCAATAAAATTGGGCTTTCCTTGAGTGTTTTTAAAATATTTATGACTTTATCTTTATTTCTTCCCATAACTTTAGAGAGTTACCTACCTGTCTTTCACTATTTATCCCCATCAATTCTTTCCTAATACTAAGAAAAGAAACATTACACAAAAAATTATATTCCCTATTCCTTTATATCCCAAAAAAATAACAATAGCTATTAAACCTCAATTTTTTTTAGAAATATGGTTTTCCCTATGATTTTTTTTTTCAAGATTTAAGATACTTTACAACATATAATTTCCATTACTGTGGGGAATCATTCTACTGAAAGTTATTTATAACATTTTTTAATGTGATGTACTTTTAAAATTCTTTCTCAACCCAATATATTATATTATTTATTCTTAAACTTGCATGGTTAGTAAAATTAGATGAAATTTTAATTTAGTAGATGAGTATTTCACCAGATTTTTTGGATGTGTTCTTCCATCAGCTTAAGTTTCTTTAGCCTTTACCTATAAAGTTTTATTGAAATTATTGTTTATTTTATACAAGTTATTTTTAACCTAAGTTCATATTTATTGATTCTTACATAGATATTATTCATTAGTAGTAATTTTTTCATCATGATCTTTTACCATTTTACCTTGTTCCTCAACTTTTAGTTTGTGATTCTTAATTTCTTATATGTAAGAATTTTACCTTTTAAGTGATTATTATTTTCCTTTATTATTTTCCTCACTTTACTTCTTCAATATTCTGGGTTCTTTCTTGACTTCTTTTTTTTCTCAATACACGCCACAATTTTTGATCTTAGATGATATTCCCTATAGGTTTCTTTACCTTCTTCTTCTTCACTATTTAAAAAATATTTCTTTCTTTCAACATGATCAATAAAGGTTCTAAACTTATTCATATTTTTATATTCTGATGAATTGTTGTCATTAGATTCATACTCTTCCCTTTTACTTAGAATATTTCTTTCCTTTATTATGGTGAACCTTTTTTTCTCCTAGTGGACTTCTCAAAACTCTTAAAATTTTTAACCAGATTGTTCTTATGAGGGTTTTCTTCAAAGTCATAATAATAATATTCTCCCTATGTCTTCTTTGTATTGTTCATTTCAAAAATTTCCGATGCCTCCACACTCAAAACATTTAAGTGGGATTTTTGTTTTGTACTTTACTCTACCTTTCTGTTAAATTATAGAGATAATGGACATAATTATATCATTCACTTTAGTATCATCTTTCTTATATTATAATTCAATGAGGCCCATTACCTTATATTTAGGTTCTTGAATTTTATGCTTTCTAATAGCTTCAAAATCTATCCCTTCCTTATTCTTCTTTTTGAATTTATAAAATTTCCTTATTCTATACATAATAAGAAAGTTAAGTAATTCATCAAGGGATAAATCATCTTTATCTTATAAAGTATAGGATTTATGATCAAACTTATCTAGAAAGTTCCTCATCATTTTTTACAATAGTTTAATCATCTAAAACATCCTAGAATCCTAGATATTGTTGAAAATATTTACTCTGGTGAAGTAATCATCAATATTTTCATATTTCACTATCCTGATATCTTCAAACCCGCTTCTCTATATTTTAAGCTTTACTTCACTTTTATATTTCCATCGAAGATGATTTTGAGTTTTTCCTAAGTTTCCTTAGCTGTTTTGAGACCTATAATCTTCATATAAGAATTTATAATAAATGATAAACAATAAAATTATGAGATTTTTCATCAACCTTAAGATTTATTTTATCATAAAATGTCATAGGATCATATTTCTCTATGGGTGGAAACCCCACATTAGCTGCATCATTGACCTCCAGGATAAGAGACATATATCATTCTATTTTTCAATCTGTGTTATTTTTTTCTATCAAAGGCAAAAATACCTCTACTTTTGACTGATTTGATATTATCCATGATAAGGAATAAGGATATTATAGAGGGAACCTATCTATGATACCGATTAAAGGTACAAGGATTGTGAAGACTACTGAGAAGGGGAGGGGGTTGAATCATAAGTAATATTTTACAATTTCTATCTCTTGAAATTAACATTTGAAAATTGTTAAATTTTAAATCCTCTCAAATTTATAACTCAACATCACTCATATGAAAAGAGAAGTAAATAAATAAAGGCACATAAGTTTTTATAAGGTTCAGTCCTAATATGGGTACCTAGTCCTTACCATGTCGACTCCCATCAATCCATGAATATATACTATATAATGAAGTGAATAAAAATGATCCAACTCTCATAAATCTCATTCTACCTATCAATAACAAATTATTCTAGCTTCCACCAGTTATAAATTTTACTTATACTTTAGATCCAATGCAATATTTAAAACATAAAAATTTCTCACTAAATATTTGTCTACAATTTCTCTGTTTGGAACCACTTCATGTTGTATACTTTCATCTGGTGTGCCTTAGTCCAATAAAATCTATCTGATGCACCTCTATCCAGTTTCTCTTTTTAGTATGAGTTACTCAATATGATTTATCTGGTACCTCTTCTTCAACTAAGAGAATTATTGTTCAGCAACTCATACTACAAATTTTTTTTAATACACTCTATATAAACAACCAGTTCTCAATGAGATTTCACCCCTATATATAGGAATAATTTCTTAAAAAATAAAGGAGTAATAATGAGCTCAAAATTTTAATTTCCCACTCAACTCATGTTTTTTAATCTTATTTAAAACTTTTTAAAATTTTGAGTCAACATTCTCTAACAACATTTCCTCAAATATCAGAGTCAATGGTATTCTTAAAATCTTCCTTAAATATTTTCTAGATTTATGAATACTGAAAGAATAGCTCAACATCATCATAATTTTTTTCTTTACAAAGTTTTTTAAAGTTCATTAAGGCTCTCTCAAAATTTTATTTGTCCGATAACATTGACAAGACTTCCTCTATCTAAGGCTTCCATATCAGTTTTCTGTATGATATTCTTCATCCATTCAACTCAATCTAGTAAAATCCATCTTTTCTGTATCTAATGTAATCATAGAAGTTCATTCATCTTGATGTATCCAACAAATTGGTAAATATATTTTCAGTCACCCTATATCTGATCAAACTTCATACAGATATTATTTCACTAAACTTAGTTTGGTGGTTTCTTATCTATTTGATCATATTCAATTTTCTTCATCTAGTAAACTTCATAGATTTATTTTTTAGGTAAAACATTGTACTTTTTTTTTGGTGATCTTAAACTTTCTCTGTCTGTTGAGTTTTACAAAATTTTATCTAAAAGAAATCGATTTCTATATCTGATGGATCTTTCTAGAGTCTTTCTGATATACTTTTTCAGATGGAGTTACAAAATCTCTATATGATGACATAAAATTTTTCTATATTATGATATATAAATTATTCATCTAATAATAATTTGTTTTATGATCCATTATAAGTCTGTATAGTTCAACTTCGACATAATTTCATCCATTAGAAATGAATTTTTTGTCCGGTGAACTAATGAAAAAGTATCTATCTGATCATTAGCTCAAAATTAACCAATTTTTTTAACTTTATATTTATACAACCAAAACCCCAATTCTTCATAACTTCTAACTTTGTACAATATTTGAATTTGTCATTTTATAGCTTCAATTTTGTGCAAAACTGCCTCTGTCTAAAAACTTCACAAGTTAACTTTATCTTAAACCATGAGAACCTTTTAGTAATCATAATGTTAGAAACATTTAGGATAAAAAAGTATCATATGAATTTATAAAGAAATTTTCTCACACATTATTCTTATAATTATCAAATTAATTATGCCTAAAACAAAAAACCATTCACAAAAAATTTTGAAAAAAATACAATAGTCTTTACAAAATCAAACCAAAGGATCTTTAAAACCAATTTCCTAAAGAATAGTTTGAGATTTAAGGATTTATAGGTTCTTGAAATGGGTTTTTGAAATTTAAAAAATGGTTTAAATGTTTTATAAGGATTTTCAATTAGTTTTAAGTAAGTTTTATAGTTTATAATTCCAAAGGAATGACTAAAAATAAGTTGGATATAGGGTTTGTGATTTCTATTAAATTTTTACTGATTTTATAAGATCGCGGTGTTTAATTAATTTCTTAGTGATGTTTTATGTTATTTTTTTTTGGTTTTTTTTTATTATTCAAACCTTATGGGAAACCTTGGGTAATTAGGTTTGAAATTCTAGATCAGATAGGGTCATTTACATTAATTATGATGTCTCCCTGACCTGTGATGTAGTTATGTGCATATCCCACTGGACTTGTGATATAGAAATTCTACTGGCCTAGTGAAGTAGTTATAGTCCCATTCCAATAATTGAGGGCCTCCCTAATTAGATATGTAGAAGTTCTAAGTTCCCCTATCCTTGATAAACTTAAGGAATTCCTTCTATATTTATTATTTTAAAATATTGTTTATATAGTTTATTCAACACCTGGTTTGTTTTGTACATCCATCCCCTTCCATTTATACTTTTTATTGATATGTTTCTTTTACCCTACTTAATTGTGAAAAAAATGATTTTATGATTTATTTTATTATTCCTTGAGCATTAATTATCTTTAGTAAAATGGGTTTTCTAAAGTTTACTAAAAATCATATTTTAAAAGTGGTTTAAAATTAGTTTCAAAATGCATGTTTTAATAAATGGAGGCTTTGACCCTATAATTTTTTTTGAAAGTGATTGTTTTCACTTAAATAAAATAAAAAGAATATTTTATAAAAAATGATGGAAATGATATTTTTTCTTTTACATGATTATGAACAAAAAAACTATTTTTAATAATATATTTCAAACTAGCATGAAATCAATTTTTAATTTAAATACTATTAATGTGGTGTGATTCTCTTGGAATAACTTCTAGGCCTTCATGCTTATTCTTATTAACTTTTTAGGATATTTTTTAGTTTTGGGTTTCTCATGAAGCATGTTTTCTTTGTTTCTATATAGAGACTAAAGGAGTCACATGGAGGTTAATTGGTTGTTTTATTTTATTTATATTTCCCTTTATAATTGACCACATTGATCATCCATATTTTTACTCTTTTATTTTAATTAGTGGATTTTTGAGCATGCAATGTTTTGGATGTTGAAACTTGGGGGTTGTTTCTTACAATGGATTCTGATGTGAGGGTGATATTTTTTTTAATTTTTAATTTTATTTTATACCTATTCATTTATTTTATCTTATTCGATCTAGCTCAAAAATTTGAATTATGAATGGGTCATGTAGGATTTTCTAGATAATTTATGTTATTTATTTAATTAATTTTATTTTTAGTGAAACTATTCCTACTAGTTATACTTTTATTCCTTGGTGTATGTATTTATCTCATGGTAATCAAGAATGAACCCTGGGAATGTTATAATCCATATTGAGCATACGATGGATGGACAGATCAGGTTAGCTTTAAATATAATGGGAGATGATAAATAGAAAGTTGATCAAACTCATTCATATGTCACTGGTCGGGAATAAAATATTTAATACCTAGGACATGAAGAAATTAGTGGAATTGATGAAGAATCTAACAAAAATTTATTAAAATACCTCAATAATGAATAAGGTGTTCATGATGTAGTGATTTTTTGACATGGAATGATAGAATATAGGTCTATGACTAATCATATCAACTATTTTAACATGATTAAAAGTCATATAAAATCTATAAATAAGAATTCCAAGGAATATATCTAGGCACTGTTGCTATTATCATCAATTTTGGAAAGTTGGAAAACAATGATAACTACTTTGAAAAATTATTACATAAAATTTGACTTAGTGTTTGAGCATGTTTAGGGGATAATTATGAATGAATAGCTCAGATGTAAAGAGGTTCTATAACTATCTATTAGTTCTATCAATTTAGATGGAAAATAACATTCACCATACTAGAAGATAAGTTATAGGAAATCAGATAAAAATTTATGCAGAAGATGCTGAGGTAAATCAGATGGAACTAGACCTTCATGTTGGAACTACGGTAAGAGTGTTCATATCAAGAAGTACCATAAGTAGAGAAGGATAAATTATATATATATTGTGTCCTAAAGTATAAGTTTCATTAATTATTTGATAGATGAAGTGCGGAGTTAATTTTATCACTTAGTGTGCATGTTCCAGTGGAATCATGTACTATTGATTCCAAACCATTGTTCCAATCCATAAAAGAGAAGTTATGTATAGAAAATTATGTTCCTAGAAAGCTTGACAAGGTAAAACTAGTGTATGATGAGGCTATGGAAATAATGGGGAAGGGTGGTGTGAAAGTCTAGGTGAAGAAAAAATGTTATCTCATTCTAAAAGAAGATATAAACATACCAGGTTTGTGGGAAAATTTAATTTACATGGGTTATCTAGATGAGGTAGGGTTTAGAATGAGATTCTCCAAAAGCGCATGGAGGATCACTTAAGGTTTAATGGTTATGAAAAAATGGATGAAATTTGAAACCCTATATCCAAATGAATTATTAGATGGATCATAAACAACTGGAACGATAATGTCCGAGAGTTTAGATCTATGGCATTGTTGGCTCAAGAATTTTAGTGAGAAGAAATTGATAGTTATATCAGCAAAGGTTATGTTGAGTCTATATCACAAAGACATCATAATTTGTGATAGCTTTATACCTAAGAAGTAGTAAAATGTGTCATTTAATCTGAGCGGATAGACACCCAACATTCAGAAGATAGATTTAGTTCACATGGATGTATGGGGACCTTCACCTATCTAATCTCATAGAGGGTCATAATTCTTTTTGATATTCATTGTGATATTCATAGAGGAAGGTTTTGGTTTAATTTTTGAAACAAAAGTTTGATGTATTTGTAGTGTTTTTTCAGTGGATGGAAATGGTGGGGAATGAGACTAGAAGTAAGATAAAGTGCTTAAGGTATAAAAAAGTGGTGAATATAGTGGAAGGATCATCCAAAACTTGTTTAAGAATAGAGGGATAATTCTTGAGACAATTTTACATTTGAAACTAGAGAATAATGGGATGGATGAAATAATAAAATAGATATTAATAAGGAAGGTATATAATATGATGTTTCACTCTGGAATGTCCAATGAGATTTGGGTAGAAGTAGTCTTCTGTACAGTGCACTTAAACTCTATCAGCATCTATAGGGAAAGAAAACCTAGAATCACTATGGTTTAGTAAACCATCATATTTTAACCACATTGAAGTTTTTGGTAGTCTTAAATATGTCCACATGGATTCTAAGGATCGAGATAAAATCATGGAAAAAATGAAAGCATGTTTTTTGTTAGATACTGAGAAGAACAATTTGGATTTTAGCTATGGGATAATGATAATCAAAAGATAATCAATAACTAAAACTTTATATTCAATGATTAGTTCATGTATAAAGACTAGATCTCAGAGGATAAGAAAGTTATAGGAAAATATTCAACTGAATAGATTCAAGTTTATTTGAATAAGTAATTTGAATGAAAAAAAGTTATAGAGTGTTCATACGGTATCACTAAAAGTACAAAAAGTAGGCCAATAAAATATATGATAGAAATATCTAGGGATACTGTGGATCGAGTGGGAATACTAAAAGTTAGGGATCTAAAATTCAGAGTATCCGAAGAATAAGTACTATATATACTAGATACATAGTGTAATTTGAGGATATATTCAAGAGTTAAATGACTAACTCAATGGTATTTCCATGAATTAAATTATCTATTTTTAATAGATAGAGGGGAACCTAAGACCCCGTAAGAAGTATTCAATCTTAATGACTTTGGAAAGTGGGAGTTACCCATGAAGGATGAGTTAGATTCACTCTTGTGAATAAAAATTAGGATCTAGAAGAATTATCACATGGGGATAAAGTTCTCAAGAACAAATGGGTTTTCCATTTAAAGGAATAAGTGTATGGAAGGAAGCAGTACAATGCAAGGGTGGTGGTGAAATTATTTAATCATTAATAATGGATTGACTTCTCTAAAATATTTTCATTATTAGTAAATTATACTATCATCTAGAAAGTGATGAGAATGGATGAATTTTCTAATTTATAGTTTAAAAAAATGGATGTAAAAAGGAATTTATCCATGTAGATTTAGAGGAATAAATTTATATAAAGAAACCATCAGGTTTTGTGGATGATTAGAACAAGGACTTGATGCATAAGATGAATTAAAGTCTTTATGGATTGTAACAAGAACCATGATAATATAACTAGAAATTTTATGTAGTAATGGATGATAAGGGTTTCATGTAGAACAAAATGAATCATTATTTCTATCAGAATATGTTTGAATATGAGAGTCACATCCTGTTTCTCTTGTACATGGATTATATGCTTATGATGGGTTAAAAAATTTACAAGATTCATTAGATAAAGTAGAAGATATCCAAAAGAATTGACATGAAAGATCTCAGTGAACCAAAGAATATTTTTTGGAAATGAGGATCTAACATGAAAGAAATATGAAATATTGGTGTTGTCTTAGAGGGATTGTGTCTATAATATTATTGAAAAGATTGGTATGTCTAAATGTAAGACGACCTCAACCCCACTTTCCAAACATTTAAATCTTTCCAAGGAGTAAGCATTGAAGACTAAGGATGAGGAAAAGTACATGGTGAATGTTCCATTTTCATTAGTGGTTGGAAGTCTGATATACACCATGGTGTGAAATCACCTGTACATTTCATATGCAATGGAATTTTTCACTCATTTCATATTTAATTTGGGGAAAGAAAACTAGAAAGATGTGAAACATATCATCCAATATCTAACAAGAGTGGAATATACAACCTTATAATTTATGATAGAAGATACAATGTAGGGTATTTTGATGTGAAATTTGGGATATATTTAGATACCTAGAAGAGTACAACCAATTTTGCGTCCACATATGGAGGAATGATAGTGAGATAGATGTAAAGATTTCAACTGATGTTATCATTGTCCACAATAGAACCAGAATATAGGGCATCAATAGAAATAGGGAAAGTGATAATATAGTTGAAGAATATATTAGAGAAACTCAAAATGATGAAGGAGGGCGAATTTATCTATTGTGATAGTCATAGAATAATTGAATTTTCTCATAATCTTGTATTTGATGCACAAATGAAGCACATTGATCTAAAATATCATTTCATATAGAATATGTTGAGGGGAAAAGAGTTAAATATATAGAATATTACTATGAAATAAAATCTAGTAGAAATGTTCACTAAGGTTTTAGTCCAATAAAGTATGAGGCAACATCATGACTTAGGGAGAATTGGGTGAACAAAAGAAGGTGTAGACATTGAAATGGGTGTATTTTTTTTTTCTAAAAGTGTTAGAGGGTTTCTATAGGTTTCTTAAAGTAGTAATCAAGTGGGTGATTGTTGAGATATGAATCCGATTTCATTTTATTAGACATTTTATACTAGAAGTAGAAACTTTTTAAAATTATTTTACCTGATGTTCAGTGCATTCAACAACATTATTTATCTTTAGTATTTGGTAGGATGGATTAAAAAATTAGATTATCCGATATAATTTTTTACTGGTCAATGGTCCGAACAGTCTGATCAAAATTTATAGTATTCAGTGTAACTTGGAATATTCATTAACTTTATCACTTATGTGTCAAATGATATAATAGATTATATGTCACCAAGTTCAAATAGTGGGTCATCCAAAAATATCATATGGTGGTGAAAATAGAAGACCTAGTGATACCCACAATATAAGTGGGGTGAGACCGATTGTAAATGTGTGGTGAAGATAAGTGATGATTGTGGCTGTGACATGAAAGAAAATATTAAACATATATTAGTTTTTATTTTTGATTGAGTTTTATGATCTTTTTATTTTCCTATAATAATAAATATAGAATTAGTTTTCTTTTATGGATGTATGACTTAATTGTATGGACCATGTAAAACTAAAGTGTTCTTTATTTACTTTATTATTTTCAATCATCTGAATGTTCATGTTGAGTTGATAATAAGTGTGTGTATGTCATGTGAAACTTAGTATAGTAATTAATGTGTGTGAACTTCCTATATTCTAGTACATAAGGTTTTTGGGGTAATGTCTAATCGATAGAGCATCTAGATCTTATCTGTCCACTATGCATAGTATCCCAAGGAGTGAATCTGGTAGATCAGTGGTGCGTTTCTACCCAAACTTCAAATTCTTCATAAAGATGATTTAAAATTATACAAAGTACTCTTTCCTCCTATTATATCCATGGGATGATAAATCACTAAATGTTTGGGTAATATTCTCCTCATGACCATGGTAGGCTAATACCTTGAGTATAAAAGAATAATGATAAGAGAACTTGGGTGTATGGAGAATTAATGTAACATATAGAATCAATGGATTTCATTTTCATGGACTCAATCCATTTTATATAAGCCTAAGGATAATCCCATAGCCTCCATGAATTTACTCAAATGTTCATAATATTTGAGTAATGACATGTTCTTACAATTTTTTTGTAACCCTTTATCCATATATGCATGAATTTAACATTTTAATGAATTCATTAAATTATACCATAAATTTCATCATATAAAATATAGATAATAATGATCACCATCATGGAAGAAAAACCAAATGTTAACATTTAATTCTTAACTTTCATATCAATCATAACATATTATTGATACATATCACAACACTTTGTGATATGCCTATATCATATAATATTTTATAGGTAAGGTAGTAGTGAGATATCCCTATATTTATTCTTACGATATATCATTATAATAAATATGATATGTCTTGGTTTCAAGTATGTCATAAAATATGAAATAATCATATCATACACTATAATATAATCCAATTTACATCATATGTAAAAAGTATTTAACTCATATCTCCCTTAATATCTCACTTAAACTAAAGCCTCATAGAGTTTTTATTATTTCACCTTATATTGTATCATATAAAATAACTTGAGAAACTATATCCACAAACCTTTTTGGATATTTCCAAAACAGTTTTGGAAAGCTATCATAAATTTCACCATATATCACATCATATGTAATACCTTGTGAATAACCATCAAAACCCCCTTTTGATAATCTATAAAACACTTTTAGATAAACTCTACAATTTTAATAAAACTTAATCCCCATTCAATCAATGATAAATTATATCCCCATAATAATTTATAACCTTGAAAATAATTATGAATTATCTAATATATAAATGTAAACTAAGAGTTGAATATAGAAAAGATTCAATAATACTAAAGATACAAATGGATCAAGTGTGATATATATCAAACATATGTATCATTGCACCCATTCCCAATAGATGCATCATATACAAGTAAAAATAATCATATAATCCTTTTTTATAAGATATTGAGTAATAATTAAACATGATGCATGTCAATCCTACATATTTACTCATACATTCTTGATTTCCCAAGTATATATTGAATATATAAATGAAGATATCACATATCATTCACCATGATAGATAAACACATCACATTCCCCTCATCTAATAGATAATTTCATACCATATGTATTTATCTAGGTATGCTCATAAACTCTTCCAACCTATCATAATTTAGGGATCATATGTTATACTCTTCATACAAGAGGATGGATATTATCTTGGTTAGAACTTAATCAATGACATGATCAAAACCAAAACCAACCACTTACTGATTATCATAGAATTAATGATAGAATAATAAATTTATCAAAGTATGAAGGTTTTGATTCTTGGTATCTTGTTTATCCTTAGGAATGATTATTAAATAGTAAAAATGTAACTCTATCATACTAAAGACATAGTGTATGATACTCTATGTGGTATACTTGGTGGGTAATCCAATATACAAAAGTTGTTTTGTGCCTCAAGATAATATTTCATATTTCTATATGAAATCATTCAAAAAACACCTTAACAATTTATCACAAAATATAGTACTCTATATTTAACATAGGTTAGGGATAACTCAAAGTCACACTTTGAGATTTTAATTATCACTTCAATTAATTTAATATATGTAGTCAACTTGAAAGACTCATAAATTAAAGACTAAATTTTGTATAACAAGTTACATTCCATATTCTTAAACCCTTTTATTATATTAAAAAACCATACATAATAACTTGTAAAATCATATCCTCTATTGAATAATACAAAACAATCCTTATGTTTTCTTTAATTTTAGGGTTTTGTTAAACTCATTACATCTCTATATAATTCGTATCATATCTTTATGTTACCATATGATAAAACCTACTAATAAACCCATTTAATGGGTAAAAATCTTGAAAATATATTGTTTGAATAATGGTAAAACTAGGAATTATATTCCTGATATTCAAATCCCTGAACTCCAAATTCAAACTTCTTTACTTCATAACATGAAATGTTACTATGTTAATAACTTCAGTTTTTAACTTAAAACTCTTTATAAGTTCACCATCATAATCTTTATTTGAAATTTTCCATTTAAAAATTTATTTGAGATTATTTTGGTAATAGAATGTAACTCTTTAATTTAATAGGTTTATTTACCAACACATTTTAAAATCTTTTAGAATATAAAGTGACTTTCATACCTAACTAGTTTAATATTTTATATATTATACTTTAAACTTCTCTAAGTATAAACATAATCCCACTAGCCTCTTAGAAACTATATTTTCTCTAAAATATATTCCCAAGACACAAATTCCATGGTCTTATTAAATAATACTTATTTCATAATATTTAATAAATGAACTATTATTATAAATATCTTATATGTTTTTCTATGTACTTAGAGAAATATTCAAAAAAAATACTTTATTTTTTTAAATATTCTAATGTTAGATGTTGTGAATTTTTTCCCTCATAATTGAATAACTATGATAAGTTATTTTATCCTAAATAAAACTCCTTTTATCCTTATATTATTTTAAAACAAGTTATAGAATTGATTAATCATAACTATGTGTATTAAAACCATATTATAATTTAATTTTAAGAATAATTTTTTAACAATAATACCTCTGATCACATAAGTATAATATAATTTAAAAAATAAATAATATTTATTCTTATCCACTAGAGATATAAGGTAATACACTACATACATCTCCTTGATGCAGTAATCCCTGTATTTATCAATTAAATTATCACTTTAATCTCTAATAATCAATTATTTAACAATTTTGGACTCATATACATATTCAAAATGTCACGACCCATCCTCAGGGCCCGTGCCGTGACTACCCCAAGCCCGCCTTCCATAGGCCAGGGGCTGTCGACTAGCACCAAGGAATAAATCCCGGTAAAAGGGAAGGCATTGCCTTTGTAAAGTAAACCACAAACACCACAGAGCAAGCAGGCAGAAGTAAACACTAAGTAAAAACTGGTACAACAGTAAGTGTGGAAAAGTAAGTGGGCCAGTATACAAACCCAAACTGAAAGTAAAGTACAACTAGAAAGGGAAAACAACAACTGAAAAGTAAAGCCGCAACGTCGAGATGTCAACTGGAAATCCCACCTGAAGGGTGGGTACAGAAAGCCTCCACTGCTCCTCGGGTCCAACCGACCGCTCTGAGTACGTCCCGCCTAGTGGTCCATCTCCAGGTACCGTCCTGCTCTGCAAGCATCCACCACGATCAACGCTGTCCGTCGTTTGCAACCAACACAACGTAGTGCGGGCATATCCCGTGCAGGGGTGAGTATAAGCTACTCAGTAGGGACCCCGAGACCCCCGAGGGTCTCCCAGAATCCACAAAGGATAAACCACAAAGGAAAGATACAATCACAAAGTAACATCCGACACGGCTTAGGTATATGCCCATACATATACCTAAGTCATCAATTCTCGCTCGGCTCCAACATCCGAGCTCAAGTACAACCCAGTCCACACAGGAAGGAAAAACATAAATCCACACAGGATAGCACAACACAATCCACAAAGGAAAGTAAACAGGATTCATCTCACACAGGTATACTTCTTCATATGACGATAAAGATGACCAGATATTGCCACTGATTCATCTAAGCCGTCGGACCCACAAAGGATCGATAGGTACTAACCCCCGCAATGAAACACAAAGGATCTGACTCACAAAGGATCGATAGGCAACTAACCCCCGCAAAGACCCACACAGGATCAGACCCACACAGGATCGATAGGTAACTAACCCCCGCAAAGACCCACATAGGATCGGACCCACATAGGATCTGTAGGCGCTGGCCCACACAGGACCGCTGAGCGCTGACCCACATAGGATCAGACCCACACATGATCGGTAGCACTGACCCAAAAAGGATCGCTGAGTGCTGTAGTCGTCACCATCGAATCCACTGAGGATCTCTGCACAGTCGTCGTCGTTACAGTAGCAGTCGCAGCCAGCTCTAGGGTTCCCGCACACAGCAAGCTCGTTCAGGAGGGTCCGCTCCACGAGCCGAGGGGATGATACATCAACTGACACATAGTCCAGAGTTGATGTATCCAAAAGTTCCGTATCGTCAACAGGAACTCAACGTCGCAGACGGCGCGTCAATCGGACGCCCGGTCTGATAGTTATTGGCCTTTTCGTCCCAGGGGCCCGGTTGATTTTTTAAGTCAAAACCAACCCGAATGTACTCCACTTGCGTCCAAACCTCGGGCGGAGTAATCCAAAAGATCCGTCTCACTTAGAGGAATCCATCAAAGTCGACGGTACGTCAATCGGACGTCCGGAGCTCAAGATATGAGCGTTTCCGCTTCGAGGGCCCGGTTGGTTTCGTGTACGAACCAACCTGGACGAATCCAAAGTATTCCGAAACCTTGAGTGTAGTATACCGAAACGACCGTCTCGATCCAAGGATCTCATCTCCGCTGACGGCGCGTCGTTCGGAGGCCCATAGCTCAAGTTATGAGCAAAAGACCGAAAAGGTCCGAAAACGGGGGGTCTGGGCCCAGACCGACCCGGCCCAACCCCCCTGGGTCGACCCGACCCGGGTCCGGCCCGGCGGGGAGCGACCCAGCCCGGCCGGCGTGACCCGGCCTGGTCTGGGCACGACCCGGCTGGCCGGTCTGGCGGCTCGGCGATGGCCGAGCAGCCGCACCCAAGGAGCCGCGGCCCCCCCGCGCGGGGGCCGCTCCGTGTCACCGGACGCGGCGCAAGGCCGCGTCCCTTCCCTGCGGTCCCGCACGGCCGCAGGACTGGCTCTCACCGCCATGGATTCAGCCACGGCGGGTCTTCCCGGTGGCGCGCCGGGCGCCGCCGCTTCCAGGCGGCCGGCGCCGCCGTGCCGGCGGGAACTTCCGCGGACCACCGGACGCGCTCCGGTGGTCCGTTTTGCCTGCGGTTTGTGCCTATGGCTCTCCCGAGATCCGAACTCTGCTGCGAAGTACTCCAATCGCCATTCATATCCCATTTCATAAATGCCGTTAATCCATGCATCAATGAAAAACTGCGGAGGGTTGTCGGGCCGTGTTTGTTTGGCCCGCACCCTCCGCGTTAGGTGATAACAATTGGGAAAAAAATATTCAACACATGAAAAAAAACAAGGCACAATTTTAATAAATTAAAATTGAACTTTGATCTGGTTTCTTTGTTTTAGAAGGAACAACCATGGGAATAAAAAATTATTCTCAAATAAAACCCCTACCTCGTAGCTATCGTCGGACGAGAGTTCTTCGCGGAATTGACCATCGCAGAAGAAGAGGATCGTCGTGTCGCGGAAGGGCGTCATGTCATCGCGGAAGGGCGTCAGGTCGACGATCTCCGAGGGTTAAATAAAATACATGGATTTAATTTCATGAATTAAATCCATGTTAAGGATAAAATTCACAAAGTAAAATTTAAAAGATCCGAAATCTCCTACCTCAAGCAGTTGATGATCGGAGATTGTTACGGGGAAGAACGTCGCGGAAGAAGCATCGTGGAAGGAGAATCGTCGGCGTCACGGAACACGGCGTCCCGTCGTCGATCTCCGAGGGTTCGGCGTTCTTCGTGTTCTTCGCGTTCTTCGCATTCTTCGCGTTCTTCGTGGAGGGGAATGAAGGTACAGATTCTCCAAATCCTCTCAACAATCAACCCGTCAACAAAAGAAAAGGTGTTGGTCTTATTTTATTATTATGCCAACAGTTTGAAAACATGTTAAGAAAGGAACCATTAATTTGGTGAATTAATGGTAACGACTTAACTGTCCATTTAATAGGAGCGTTTAAGAGTTTTAGAAAACGCCCCAGTTGACTTTCATTAATGCGGAGTTTTCACGGGTGCGTTATTTAGAGGAAAAGAAATGGTGGGGCTCGTGCGGGACCCACTTAAAAAATATCCTACCAAGAGGGTAGGATATTTTGGATTGAACCCTATCCGCTTCAACTTATCTCAAGTGGATTTAAGTGGCTTTTAAGTGGCTTTAACTGAAATAAAAATAAATTTGTCGTACCACTTTATTTTATTTCTTAACTTAACCCCAAAAATTTAAAAACCACACCCGAGAAAATGCAACTCCGGAAGAGGCGTTTCTAAGAAAATACTGGCGCTGAGATTCCATCAGTTCCCTCAAAATTTGATTCCGAGCACCGGTTCAAAAGTTATAAAAACCCGCTCGTTCGTTCACTGAACATACCCGAGCCAAACTTCGGAAAAAGATTCTGGGCACACCGGGCCTCGGAATCAGGTGCCGTCAGAAACTGCGTTCTTGTAAAATTCCAAAGAAAATTAAGAAAAAAATTTCCTTGAAATTTACGGGTCTTTACATCACTCCCACCTCAGGGATTTACGTCCCCGTAAAGATACATCATAAACTAGGGAAACAAATGTGGGTACTGAGCACGAATCTGAGCCTCCTGCTCCCAATTTCTCTCTTGGAGGTTCCCGTGATGCCATCTGATGTGCACTAGAGGAATCGATCGTCCACGTAGGACCCGCTCCTGTCGATCCTCGATCTCTACCGGAACCTCTGCAAAAGTCGCCCCATCATCAACGTCTAGCTCCCCATGGTCGATGATATGCGTCGGGTCATGCACGTATCTCCTCAGCTGAGATACGCGGAAGACATCGTGCACCCGGTACAGCTGAGGTGGTAGAGCCAGGCGATAAGCCACCTCGCCAATCCTGCTGAGGATCTGGAATGGTCCGATGAAGCGTGGAGACAACTTTCCGCCTCGGCCAAATCTACGTAATCCACGTTGAGGTGAGACACGCAAGATGACGTAGTCGCCATCCTCGAACTCTAGTGGCCTCCGCCTCCTGTCAGCATAAGACTTTTTCCGGCTCTGAGCTGTCCTCATCCGCTCCTGGATGACCTGGACCTTCTCTGTCGTGGCCCGGACCATCTCTGGTCCCACAAGTGCTGACTCCCCAGGTTCTGTCCAGCACAAAGGAGATCTGCAAGGTCTGCCGTACAATGCCTCGTATGGTGCCATCCCGATGGTGGAGTGGTAGCTGTTGTTGTACGCAAACTCCACCAAGGGTAGGTGGTCCTCCCAGTTACGACCAAAGTCGAGGACACATGCGCGGAGCATGTCCTCGAGAGTCTGAATGGTCCTCTCCGTCTGACCATTCATCTGAGGATGAAAGGCAGTGCTCAGACGTAGTTGCGTCCCGAATGCCTCCTACAACCCCTTCCAAAGCCGGGAAGTAAAGCGAGCATCTCGATTGGAGACGATAGATGATGGCACACCGTGAAGTCATACAATCTCCTGAATGTAGAGACGCCCCAAGATCTCCACTGAGCCCTGCTCTCTGATGGGTAAGAAGTGAGACGACTTGGTGAGTCGGTCGACAATCACCCAGATGAAGTCGTGACCTTTGGAAGTGCATGGAAGTCCAGTCACGAAGTCCATAGATATCCCGTCCCACTTCCACTCCGGGACCTCCAAAGGCTATACCAAGCCTGCTGGTACCCGATGCTCTGCCTTCACCTGTTGGCAGGCGAGGCATCGTGAAACGAACTCTGCCACAACCTTCTTCATGCCTAGCCACCAGTGCTGTTGTCTGAGATCCTGGTACATCTTCGCCACTCTAGGATGTACCGCCAAAGGAGAAGTGTGAAACTCTCTCAGCACCTCCTCCCGTAATGCAACTGGTACCAAGGTACGTCCTATGAAAAGGACGTCATGCTCTGCTCCAAAGGAGAAACTATCAGGTGCCTGTCCTGAGGATATCTGTGCATGCCGCGACTCACAGTCAGCGTCCCCACGCTGTCCCTCTCTGACCCGCTGTAGTAGTGGAGGAGAGACTGTGAGTGACTGAAGGAAGGCTGCTCCATCTCTATCCAAAAAGGATATCCACAAAGAGGCTAGCTGCTCTGTCACCTCCTCGAGTAACTGAATGCCCGTCCTCCTGCTGAGGGCATCAGCTACTACATTCTCCTTCCCAGGAGTATAGACTATCTCAAAGTCATAGTACTGGAGGAACTCGAGCCATCGCCGCTGTCTCAGGTTCAGGTCCTTCTGAGAGAAGATGTACCTGAGACTCTGATGGTCAGAAAAGACTGTAAAGCCCTCACCCATCAGATAGTGTCTCCATGTCTTTAGAGCGAAGACCACTACTGCTAACTCCAGGTCATGGGTAGCGTAGTTCTGCTCATGCGGCCTCAACTGACATGATCCATAGGCAATCACTACCCGCTCCTGCATCAGGACACATCCAAGTCCGGTCCCTGATGCATCGTAGTAGACTACGTACCCTACTCCCTCCTCAGGCAACCTCAAGATAGGGGCGCTGGTCAATCTCTATCTCAGCTCCTGGAAGCTCTGTTGACATCTGTCTGACCACACAAAGGGTTTCCCCTTCTTCGTCAAAGCTGAGAGTGGTGCCGCAACTCTGGAGAAGTATGGCACAAATCTTCGATAGTATCCATCTAGTCCCAAGAAACTCTGCACCTCCGTCACGCTCTTGGGTGGCTCCCAAGCTAGCACTGCCTCGATCTTCGCAGGATCCACTGCAACTCCCACCTCAGAGATGACGTGCCCCAAGAAGTGGACCTCGCGTATCCAGAACTGACACTTCGAGAGATTTCCATAAAGCTGGTGCTCTCAGAGTGTGTCCAGTACAACTCGCAAGTGGTAGGCGTGCTCCTCCTCAGTCGTCGAGTAAATCAAAATGTCGTCGATGAAGACCACGACAAATCGATCAAGGTATGGCTGAAAGATCCTATTCATGAGGCCCATGAACACCGCTGGATCATTTGTTATGCCGAATGGCATAACCAAGAACTCATAGTGGCCATACCGACATCTGAAGGCCGTCTTCTACACATCCTCGTCCCGAACTCTGAGATGGTGATAGCCTGACCTGAGGTCTATCTTCGAGAACCACCGGGCTCCCTTGAGCTGATCGAAGAGGTCATCAATCCTCAGTAGCGGATACTTGCTCCTCACCGTCACCTGGTTCAGGCGACGATAGTCGACACAAAGTCGCAAGCTCCCGTCCACCTTCTTGGCGAACAATATCGGGGAAGCCCAGGGTGAAACACTGGGTCAGATGAATCCCTTGCCCTGTAAGTCCTCCAACTGTACCCGTAGCTCTCGAAGCTTAGCTGGGGCCATCCGATATACTGGAGTCGATATCGGGGCTATCCCGGGGTACAGGTCAATATAAAAGTCTACCTCTCTGCGAGGAGGTAGTCCTGGAACATCGTCAGGAAAGACGTCCGCATACTGATCCACCACTGTAGTAAAACTAGGACTCCGCACGTCAACTGCTCCTAGGATGAGGCTAGACAACTGATGAGTGATGGGCTGTCCTCTCCTCTGAGAGAGTCTATCCTGTGTTGCGAAGGCTCCCTTCTCACCGGTGAAGGTGAACCTTCTCCCATCGGTGCTTACACATCGTACCTTGCCCCTAATACAGTCAATCTGTGCATGGACTGTAGATAACCAATCCATGCCCAAGATGACGTCGTAAGGCCTCGACGCCGCTACAAGAAGATCCCAGCCGAAGCTATCGCCTCCTAGAGTAAGCTCACACTGCCGGCACCATCGCGTAATCGTCGAGTCTACTCCCGTAGGAGTCTCTAGCCGTAAGGATCGAGCCAATGGCTCTATCGGAATCTCCGAGCTCCGAACAAGGGCAGAAGCTATGAAAGAGTGACTCGCTCCTGTGTCTATAAGAACTGCAGCAAGGATGGAATAGACACAGATAGTACCTCGAATCATCTCGGGTGTGCCGTGGTCATTGGCCTCCACTGCCTGGAGCTGTGCCTGTCTCTGCCCGCCAGCTCCCTATGGCCGGGGTGGACCTTCTGGTGGTGGTGGTGGTAGAGCCTCAAAGCGTCGCCCACCACCTGCTGCTCGGCCAGCTCCTCTGTCTCATCCGCCTGCTCCCTACGGGCCGCCATGATCGACCCTCTGCCTCTGCCTGGGTGGCCCCTCAACCGTCTGTCTAGAGGAGAGATGCCTCATTGTGCACCTGGAGCATCAAGCTCCACCATCGGCCCACTGATGCGTGCAGTAGGCTCACTGCGAGGATCACCACGAGGTCTGCTGGTGTCCTCACTAGCTTGAAAATTCGTACAACTGCCTCCAGCTAGTCCTCGGCTGCCTGGGGGTCCGTCTCCCCATGGAACCTAGGCGGTCGCTGGCGCTGAAACTCATGCAGAGCTCCAAGGCGACGTGCATCGTCAGCGGCTGGGGCTGGAAGCATCGGTGGCTCAACGGGTAAAGGTACCGCCGGTGCCTCAGCTGTCAAAGGGCCCTGTACCGAGGCCTCGTCGCTCGGCGGGCTGTCGTCACGCTCAAATCTCAGAACCCTAGCTAGCTGCCATCGTGGGGCCATCCTGAAAAGAAACAAGTGCGCCACGGTCAGGACAGTATACCTGGTGAGCTGACATATAGTAATCACAAAGAAAACTTGAAACACACATGCAATCAGTGTTTTTGTGCATTAAGTCGGAAATCAGAAGTCAGGGTCCTGGTGTACGGATACGTCGGCCACCGCACCAACACTGGACTCCCTGGACTGATAACCACACCCAATATGCTTACCACTATTGCTTCACATAGAAGAAAGATCAGATTCTGTAGTAGAACTGAACTCCTCTGATACCAATTTGTCACGACCCGTCCTCAGGGCCCGTGCCGTGACTACCCCAAGCCCGCCTTCCATAGGCCTGGGGCTGGCGACTAGCACCAAGGCGTAAATCCTGGTAAAAGGGAAGGCATTGCCTTTGTAAAGTAAACCACAGACACCACAGAGCAAGCATGCAGAAGTAAACACTAAGTAAAAATTGGTACAACAGTAAGTGCAGAAAAGTAAGTGGGCCAGTATACAAACCCAAACTGAAAGTAAAGTACAACTGGAAAGGGAAAACAAGAACTGAAAAGTAAAGCCGCAACGTCGAGATGTCCACTGGAAATCCCACCTGAAGGGTGGGTACAGAAAGCCTCCACTGCTCCTCGGGTCCAGCCGACCACTCCGAGTACGTCCCGCCCAGTGGTCCACCTCCATTTACCATCCTGCTCGGCAAGCCTCCACCACGATCAGCTCTGTCCGTCGTCTGCAACCAACACAATGTAGTGCGGGCATAGACCGTGTATGGGTGAGTATAAGCTACTCAGTAGGGACCCCGAGACCCCCGAGGGTCTCCCAGAATCCACAAAGGATAAACCACAAAGGAAAGATACAATCACGAAGTAACATCTGACACGGCTTAGGTATATTCCCATACATATACCTAAGTCATCAATTCTCACTCGGATCCAACATCCGAGCTCAAGTACAACCCAGTACACACAGTAAGGAAAAACGTAAATCCACACAGGATAGCACAACACAATCCACAAAGGAAAGTAAACAGGATTCAGCTCACATAGGTATACTTCTTCATATGACGATAAAGATGACCAGATATTGTCACTGATTCATCTAAGCCATCGAACCCACAAAGGATCGATAGGTACTAACCCCCGCAATGACCCATAAAGGATCTGACCCACAAAGGATCGATAGGTAACTAACCCCCGCAAAGACCCACACAGGATCGGACCCACACAGGATCGATAGGTAACTAACCCCCGCAAAGACCCACACAGGATCGGACCCACATAGGATCTGTAGGCGCTGACCCACACAGGACCGCTGAGCGCTGACCCAAACAGGATCGGACCCATACAGGATCGGTAGCACTGACCCACAAAGGATCGCTGAGTGCTGTAGTCGTCGCCGTCGGATCCACTGAGGATCTCTCCACAGTCGTCGTCATCACAGTAGCAGTGGCAGCCAGCTCTAGGGTTCCCGCACACAGCAAGCTCGTTCGGGAGGGTCCGCTCCACGAGCCGAGAGGCTGATACATCAACTGACACATAGTACAGAGTTGATGTATCCAAAAGTTCCGTATCGTCAACAGGAACTCAACGTTGCAGACGGCGCGTCAATCGGACGCCCAGTCTGAGAGTTATTGGCTTTTTCGTCCCAGGGGCCCAGTTGATTTTTTAAGTCAAAACCAACCCGACCATACTCCACTTGCGTCCAAATCTCGGGCGGAGTAAGCCAAAAGATCTGTCTCACTTAGAGGAATCCATAAAAGTCGACGGTACGTCAATCAGACGTCCGAAGCTCAAGATATGAGCATTTCCGCTCCGAGGGCCCGGTTGGTTTCGTGTACGAACCAACCCGGTTGAACCCAAAGTATTCAGAAACCTTGGGTGTAGTATACCGAAACGACCGTCTCGATCCAAGGATCGCATCACCTTTGATGGCGCGTCGTTCGGAGGCCCGTAGCTCAAGTTATGAGCAAAAGACCAAAAAGGTCCGAAAACGGGGGGTCTGGGCCCGGACCGACCTGGCCCAAACCCCCCATGGGTCGGCCCGAACCGGGTCCGGGTCCGACCCGGCGGGGTGCAGCCCGGCCCGGCCCGGCCGGTGCGACCCGGCCCAGCCTGGGCGCGACCCGGCTGGCCGGTCTGGCGGCGCGGCGCTGGCCGAGCGGCCGCACCCAAGGAGCCGCAACCCCTCCGCTCGGGGGCCGCTCCATGTCACCGGACGCGGCGCAAGGCCGCGTCCCTTCCCCGCAGTCCCGCGTGGCTTTGGGACCGGATCTCACCGCCGCGACGTCAGCCACAGTGGGTCTTCCCGGCGGCGCACCGGGCTCCGCCGCTTCCTTGCGGCCGGCCGCTGCCGGCCGCCGCCTCCGGCTGCCGGCGCCGCCGTGCCGGCGTGGCACGCCGGTGGGAACTTCCGCGGACCACCGGATGCGCTCCGGTGGTCCGTTTTGCCTACGGTTTGTGCCTACGGCTCTCCCGGGATCTGAATTACGCTGTGAAGGCCTCCAATCGCCATTTCGATCCCATTTCATAAACTCCGTTAATCCATGCATCAACGAAAAACTGCGGAGGGTTGTCGGGCCGTGTTTGTTTGGCCCGCACCCTCCGCGTTAGGTGATAACAATTGGGAAAAAAATATTCAACACATGGAAAACAAAACAAGGCACAATTTTAATAAATTAAAATTGAACTTTGATCCGGGTTCTTTGTTTTAGAAGGAACAACCATGGGAATAAAAAATTATTCTCAAATAAAACCCCTACCTCGTAGCTGTCGTCGGACGAGAGTTCTTCACGGAATTGACCGTCGTGGAAGAAGATGATCGTCACATCGCGGAAGGGCATCGCGTCGTCGCGGAAGGGCGTTACATCAACGATCTCTGAGGGTTAATGAAAACACAGGGATTTAATTTCACGTATTAAATCCATGTTAAGGATAAAATCCATAAAGGAAAATTTAAAAGATCCAAAATCTCCTAACTCAAGCAGTTGATGATCAGAGATTGTTGCGGGGAAGAACGTCGCAGAAGAAGAGTCGTGGAAGGAGAATCGTCAGCGTCGCGGAACACGGCGTCACGTCGTCGATCTCCGAGGGTTCGGCGTTCTTCACGTTCTTCGCGTTCTTCGCGTTCTTCATGGAGGGGAATGAAGGTACAGATTCTCCAAATCCTCTCAACAATTAACCCGTCAACAAAAGAAAAGGTGTTGTTTTTATTTTATTATTATGCCAACAATTTGAAAACATGTTAAGAAACGAACCATTAATTCGGTGAATTAATGGTAATGACTTAACTGTTTATTTAATAGGAGCGTTTAAGAGTTTTAGAAAACTCCCCAGTTGACTTTCATTAATGAGGAGTTTTCGCGGGTGCGTTACTTAGAGGAAAAGAAACGGTGGGGCTCATGCGGGCCCCACCTCACAAATATCCTACCAAGAGGGTATGATATTTTGGATTGCACCCTATCCACTTCAACTTAGCTCAAGTGGCTTTAAGTGTCTTTTAAGTGGCTTTAAGTGAAATAAAAATAAAGTTGTCGCACCACTTTATTTTATTTCTTAACTTAACCCCAAAAATTTAAAAACCACACCCGAGCAAACGCAACTCCGGAAGAGGCATTTCTAAGCAAATACCGGCACTGCGATTACATCGGTGCCCTCAGAATTTGATTCTGAGCACCGGTTCAAAAGTTAGAAAAACCCGCTCGTTCGTTCACTGAACGTACCCGATCCAAACTTCAGAAAAAGATTCCGGGCACACCGGGCCTCGTAATCAGGTGCCGTCAGAAACTGCGTTCTTGTAAAATTCCAAAGAAAATTAAGAAAAAAATTTCCTTGAAATTTATGGGTCTTTACACAAAACACTTGTTTAATATGTAGTTGGTATCATATACTATTTAAAATAACATTAATACTTGATGTGGTCACTCTATATTGTTTTTTGCATCCCTTTAGGTATTATGTGAACTTATTTATCTTATGAATAAAATTTACATAATGGAATCACTAACACTCCTTCACAGATCCTTCCTCAGGTTTCAACAACCTTAACTAACTATTGAAGGACCAACTGTTATACTTTCCAAAAGAAATTTTCTTCTTTCTTTTTCAACTTTTACCGCCTTTAATTTTCAATATAACACTTGAGAATAGACCTACCATGTCTTGTGCATTCATACTTAAAATATTTAGGCCATTGGATAAAATTTTATTAAACTCATTAATATTATATTTTATAATAAACTAATTAAAATCATTTTGTTAAAGGTTATAGAATGAATAATATATCTAGATCAATCCTTAAAGGAGACCCTAACCACTCCAAGTCATTAACATACCATGTCATGAACTACCCCCACTATAAAACTATCCTAGGATGGTAGTGAAGGAAAGAGTAAACCCCAAAATTTCATCTCTAATATACCATGATTTGGAGTCTAGAACCAAGGGTATAAAATGCAAAAATGAGTGACATTACCCTCATAATCCTAGGAATAATGAAATGAAACCACTAATCAACTCTAAATAATTTCCATTTAATAAATAGACCTACAACCCAAATGTTACTTATTTTTCAAATAGACAATGACCATAAAATATACATGAAAGGACGAGACCACAATCCCCCAAATAATATAAAAACACTATATAAGAAACCTGAACATTGGTTCCAATCTCCCTTGGACTATCCTGTAAAACACTTAACAACCTATGGAGGGGTGATCACTTTGAAGTACTTAGTAGGATCATCCTTTTAAATATATTTATATCTTTGTGAAATAAATATTAAACAGTAGATAAGTTTATTATCAAACAAGAAAAACATAACCACAAATAGAAATATAATTTTCATAAGGAATATAATCATTGAGCACCACATTTCACCTAATTTACCAAAATTTCCTCCATACCTTAAAAAATTATCCACCATTTTCCCAACTAATATTTCAATATAATTCCTATCC
Source organism: Viscum album (assembly GCA_963277665.1). Taxonomy (NCBI): domain Eukaryota; kingdom Viridiplantae; phylum Streptophyta; class Magnoliopsida; order Santalales; family Viscaceae; genus Viscum; species Viscum album. The sequence goes on along the minus strand of OY728147.1, from coordinate 1,375,665,822 downwards.
CAAACAAAGACCAAAATTCCACACCAATAACCAATTAATGAAATATATCATTATTTTAAAAAATCCACTTAGTGTGCCTTTTGGGTTGTGTTTGTTGAAAATGAAGTATAATGAATCTTCAATACAATCTCATTTTAGTGTATGGAGTTCATACTATGAAGGCTAGAATCGGTTTGGTGAAATCCATTATAAAGGCTAGAGGAAGTCTGCCTATTTGTAAGGTTAGTATAAATATGTGTAAAGTTGAGACATACTACAAGAGTATCCCTATAAGGCTGGTATGTGTATCCCTATATAGTTGGTTTACATGTTTTTAATATTGGTATGTTTTACCATAAGGTTGGTGTGTGTCCTCGTAAGGTTGGTTCATGTCTCCATAAAGTTAATGCGTTGCCTCGTAAGGTAGGGAAAAGACCTTAGAGGGTTAGTGAGAGCTACTCATAAGGATATGATTTGAGTTTTTAAGGTTTATGTGAAATTTTTTAATGTTTATATGAGCCAAAAATAAGGTTGGGACAAGCTTCATAAGGTTAACTGTGAGTTCATCAAACATCATATAGTTGTCAATGATTAGTTGTGGGTATATTTTATTTTTTATAAAATATGTTTAATCTTAAAAATAACCAAGGATAGAGATAATCAAAGAATTTTTAAAGGGAGAATCAATTAATGATATTTATACTATTTTAAGGAAGTTTAAGGATCACTTTATAGGGATGGGTTTTCCTATGTTTAATAAATCTTTAAGTATGCATGTGGTGATGTGGAAGGTTTTGAAATAAGTGAGGAGTGTATTTTTAAAATACGCCTATTGAAATATATTTTGAGGATCCAGTTGTTTGATGAATATTTCATCATGGAAGGATTTTTCTTTTTTTTATTTCTTGATATGGCTTGTTGATTTTTCTAGTGTGGGAAAACAAGAGTTAACATGCCTATTTTAAAAATTTGATTTCACTAGAAATGAAAGTGATTTTTTTTTGAAGAAAATAAGGATAAAAATATTTTTAAAAATTAAATGAAAATATTTTTAGGAAATTTGAGAAGATTTCATAAAAAAAGAGAACAACTACAACAATTCAAGTTTTTTATGACTAGAAATGGAGAAAAAAATAGGGGGATAATTTTTAGTTGTATAAAACTGAGTAAGATAAATTCCAAACATACATTGAAAAGAATAATAACTTACGTAAGGTTATCTAGGAGATACCCTCACTAGAAGATCATGTAGAGTTCTTCAAACTGAATAACTTGAGCATAATGACTCACCATATATTGGTGTAACAATGTGTTCAGTTCATGGAGGAGAATATTGTTTATAGGAGGATTAGTTTTTTACACTTTTTAAATAAGAGTAGTGCATTTTACAATTAATGTACCCAAAAGCAGTGTGCTTTATCATCTCAGGTGAATAGTCACATTTCCATGCATGATCCTTGTATTAGACCATTTTGGTGAACCGAGTAAAAATATTAGTGTTTTATTTTACTAATTTTATCACTCTAAAGTGTTGGAGAGAAGGATAAAGGAGTGTTATTCTAAAAGAGAGAACATTATCAGTTTCAAGGAATTATTTTTCGAATTAAAACACCATAATTCACCCCCTCATAGGAATTTTTACTTTATTGGGACCAAAAAGTGGTATCAAAGTAAGGTTTGTGGTGAAAAATTACCTCTAAATAAGTCATGTAAACTGTTATCAACCACAAAAGAATACCTATTTTTGAAGGAAAAAATTTCCATCTATGGAAAAACTAAATGCAATATTATTTTTAGTCTTTGGTTATGGATGTTTACATGGAATTAATACATCGAATCATATCTAACATAGATATTGTAGCTCTTTTAGATAGATATCCCAAGGAGTTGTATGGTGATTCTAAGAAAAATAATTCCTTAGTGGGAGCTTTGGTTTACCCTATATATTTAAAAGTGATTTCATGAAAGTAATCTCATGAATTATGTGGGAATCTTCTAAATACCTATGAAGGTGATTCAAAAGTTCAAGAATTGAAGCTAAAAGAGTTTTGGAACAATAAGTAAGATTTGAAAATGACCATGAATGAGACATTTGATTCATTTTTTAATAATCTAAATGTTCTTTTGTAAGATATTTGTGATGTTGGGTAGATCATTAATGATATAAATAATATCAAAAGAATTACAATAATATTACTAACCCAGTTTAATAAAAAAGTATTGGTTCTTGAAGATAATTATTTAAAGGTGGTAATATTAAACAACCTATATAACACTCGTTTTACCTATGAAATTATGAAAAAATAATGATTATATTTTAAAGTAGAATTCTCAAGAAGTTTTATTAAAGTCTATGAATAAACTCTCAATGAAGGAGGAACCTTAAGATGAAGAAGTAGACAAGTTGATGTATTTTATTTCTTCTAATCTAAAAAAGGGAAATTCAAAGGAAATATTACCCTTTATTTATTTTTATGTGGAAAAGTTTTACACATTGCAGCTAGATTTGTAAATAAATTATATAATGAAGATAATGATGAAGTCACTACAAGGAAGGAAATAAAGGATGTGAAAGTTAAGGGAAACTTTCAAAAAAAATTATTCAAAATAAATAAATTTTCGACTCAAGAATATGATAGTTCAAAAGTAACAAAATCATAGGAGGTCTATGATTGTAGAAATATTAGAGAATAAATTCTAGTGGCTATTGTAGAAAAGTCACAAATAGAGAAAAAAATGACTAATAAGATAAAATGAAGGGTAGAGTTTATCTTGAAGTTGCAATTGAGGAATACCTTGAATAAATTAACATTTTTAGGGTTAAAACTAAGAAATAAAATGGATTTATTTGTGACTACAATATTTAAATGAAATAATAAGTCGAGAAGAATTAATAATTGAAGAAAAAATTGAAAAACTAAAAATTAGAAATTTTATAAAAGAGGTTGAGCTTTAGTTCAAATTTAAAGAAAAATCATGTATAATTCATGGAATGAAAAACATAGTAAAAAAGGTAAAATTAATATAGGAACTTGAAAATGAATTCATAATGTTGTGGTGAAATTGTGATGATCAAGAGATACTTCTAATTCCCATCATGTTTGTGGGATGTTCGAGAAAATGGGTTGTCAAATAAGAAAAATAAATTCTTGATGAGTTTATTGAAAAGTATATCACTTTACCAAAAGTGAAGTGATTTAAAGAGAAAGGAAAATGCATTATGGGTCTTGACCATAAGAAGAAATAAATGGTGATTAAATGTAAAACCCAAGATCTAACTCCTCATAAGAAAGTATTTCTATGTGAATCATTGAAGGGTTAAAAAATGTTGTTAGATAAGTAAAGGATGATATAAATACACCATAATTTAGGTGTTATTATTATGGAAAATTGGGTTTACATAGTACATGTTCTGTATTGAAAAGATATATTTTATGGATTAAGAGAGTCAAAAACATATGAGCATATTTTTTTACTCTCAATATGCATTTGATGATTATTGATTGTGTGTGTGAAGGTTATAGACACAATGCAGTGATTTATTTATCAAAAGTAAAAATAAGTGCATAAATGGTGACCTAAAGGATAAGTAAATAGTAGTAGGAAACAACATAAAGTAGGATGAAAAACGAAAACATATTTTAAACTTTAAAATATGAGGAAGTATGTGAGGATATGGTGGTCAAAAAATATTGTTCATAATCAAATAAAATTAAATAATAGTTTTGAGTCAAGAGGTAAGGAATGATAAATCCAATGTTGTTAAAATTTATTTAAGGTAAAAAAATAAATATGTCACCTAGATTCTAGAAAACTTCTATTCATATCACAGGATAGGGAATAAATACCCTATCACTGGCATCAAAAATGATAAAAATAGTATAGTTCATTTTGAGAATGATAAAGGGATAAAAATTATTAGTTTTGGTAAGGAAAATATTGTAATAAAAGATCTATAGAGCAAGAAATTATTGTTATTTGATGGTGTCAATCACTAATTAATTAGTGTAGGAAAACTATGTGACTCATGGAAAGAATTTAAATTCAATAACATTTTTTTAAAAGGAATGCACATGAAGGTGAAAATTTATCTTATTGATGAAGAAGAGGAAATGTGCATGCTGTCCAAGGAAAAGGAAACCATGTTATGGATTAAAAAACTTGGCCACTTTAGATAAAAAATATTTTTGAGAACTTGATAAATAATTAAGGTTATCGATACATCCCTAATATTACTTATGATCACACACATACATGTGATACTTGTCAAAATAGGAAGATAGTATAGAAGACATATAAACTTAAGAAAGGAAAATCATTAAGGTTGTTTTATCTAGTTAATGTAGACGTGTGTAGGCCAATTAAACCTAAATAAATGGATGGAAATAAGTACCTTTTATTTTTTTGATGAATAAAACATGATGAAATGACTTATGGTGATCACCCACAAATAAAAATTATCCAAGTTCATCAATCGATATTAGAGGTAAGATGAAATTATATTGGGGTTAAAAATTCAGAAATATTTATTTGATAATGATATTTAATTTACCAATAATAAATTGGAGGAATATATTTAAAAACATGTTATTCTATATCAAGTTTTTGTGGTGAGTACTCCTCAATAAAACATAATTTTTGAAAGGAGGAAACAAAATATAGATAAAATTTCTGAGATAATGCTCATTGAAAAGAACTTACTAGGGACATATTGGAAGGAATCAGTGCCTCTATTAGTTTATATCTCCAATAGATATTTTTTGTGTCAAAATGAATACAAAAATCCCTATGAAATTAGGTATGGAAAGAAGCATACACTCAAATACATGTTACTATTTGGGAGTAAGTTATTTATTCTCAATAAGGGTAAAAATTGAAATTTTGAATCCTATGGAGATGAAGGAATTTTATTTTATATTCATCTAAAAGTAGGGCCTATAGGTACTATAAAAAAGTCTTTGGAAAATATTTTAATGAAAAGATATAATAGTAATTAAAATTGAATAGTTTTTGAAAACAAGTGAGCATATTTTAGAAATTAGTGAGTAGATTTTTATAAAAAACAATCTAGGTTTTGAGGAGGGAATTGATGAGGAAGTCAGTGGTTCAGGGGGATATCAAAGATTTATACAAGAATCATATAAATAATTTTAAAATGATGAAAATATAGTGGAAATATGAGTTTCTAATAAGAAATAAAATAGAGAATAATTAAATGACAATAATATTGTTGGAGAATGAACAACCTTAGTTCAAACTAGAAGGATGAAAACTCAACCGAAATCCTCATATATATCATAGTTAAAACCTAAAACCTTTGAATAGGCTACTGAGTATGATTATTCGGTCAAGGGTATGCATTAATAACTTTACCAAATTGAAAAAAAAGTAACATGGGAAGTTGTTTAAAGTCCAAATAACAAAAAAAATCATTTGAACCAAGTGTGTGTTTAGTAATAAATTAAATGAAGATAGAAATTTGACATGGAACAAGGCATGACTAGTTTGAAAATGTTATTCTAAAATTAATGGCATCAATGGTAAAGAGATATTTTCTCCCATGTACAAACTTTAAATAATTATATTATTTATCTCTTAAGTTGTGAAAAGAGGATTTAAATTATACCAAATTGATATAAAATCATAATTATTGAATGAAATATTTGAAGAGGAGGTTTATATATAGAAAAAAGATGATTTTTAGTATATGAATATGAAAACAAGGTATACTGGTTAAATAATTCCTTAAATGGCTTAAAATAAGCACCAAGGGCCTGGTACTCATGGATAGATCTGTACCTAATGAGGCTTGGTTTTTAAATGGGAGGAGTCTATCAAAACCTCTATATCAATAAGGAGGAGCAGTGGATGGTTGTGCTTATTTATGTAGATGAAATAATTTTTGGAGGCTCAAATATTACACAATTCAATAAATTTTCAAAATATATGATGTGTGAATTTGAAATGTCTTTGATTTTTTAATTATTATTTTTTATTGGTTTGTAGGTGATTCAAAATAGTTATGGTACTTTTATTTCTCAAAAAAATATGACGAGGAGGTGTTAAAAAGGATTTAAATGGATTATTCAAGACCAATGAAAACTTTGGTGGAGACCTAGATGAAATTTTCTAAATATAGGAAGTAAAGGAGGTCAATATGGAACTTTATAGGTAGATTATTAGAAGTTTAGTATACTTTATATCCACTAGAATAGAAAATTTATTTTCTAAATATCAAGATACTAAATATCAAATATGTCCTAAAGAAACTCATATGTAAGATGGGAGATGAATAATCCATTATATCAACCAAATAGTAGATTTTGGGTTGTTTTATTAAAAAAATTCATAGAAAAAACTCTTTGTCTATATGGATGTGGATTATGAAGGTTTAGTAGATGAATGGAAGTCAAATTATGAAGTTTTATTCTGTATTAGAGGTTCTTTTATCTCTTAACCGATAAATAATAAAGATTTAATCTATTTAAGCATGATAGAGGTTGAATATGTAGCATCCACTCAAACTTATACCCAAATGATATGGATGATACAATAACTTGAATAAATTAGGTTTGAAGTGTTATCTCTTATTCATGTCAAGCGTGGAAACTCGATGTAACGACCCGAAATTTTGAATAAATCTTGTTTCCTAATTTTGTGTGTTATTTTATTTTTTATACTCAATAAAACTATTTCATTTGATAACATGAGTATAATTAAAATGAGACTGTTGGGTTTCGACTACTATATGACCATTGGTCAATATGACCATTGGAAACTAAATGTTGAGTTTTGTCTAAATACAAGTGATCTTGGTTAATTAATATAGAAAGAAGATTCGATGGCCTCATCCAGTAGTCTTGGGCCAATCGAAGCCCATCTAACGGAACTTGGGAAGGAGGTAGCACCACTGGGCTTTGCTCTGGACCAAACCCAATCCAAACTTCATCGTGTGATGCTAGAACAGAATCGCCTTCACGAGAAGTTCAAACAGATAGAAATTACTACTCATGCAATGTTGGCCGAGCCACCCCAAGATTCTATCACCCTAGTACACCTTACTCTTAGGTCCTATTCTGGTGTTATAAGGGGATATGTAACGAGACCGAAAAGCCTTGTGTAATCCTTCGTTTTAAAAAAAAATTGTGATTTATTCTTATGATGAAGTTTATGAATTTTCAAATGTCCGAATAAATATAGTATGCATATTTTTGATGAATTCTAGAAAAACGATATTTGAAAATATTTATGTAAACCTTAAATAATTAATTATGTGTAATGATTTTCAAAAATGGTCTTCTACAATTATGTTCAGAAGGAAATTTAGAGTATAATAAGATCAACTTAATTTTTGATGAATAGTAAATTATGAATAGTGATTTTATGCTTAGGATTAGTAATGTGACCAAATGGATTAGTAATCTCACTTAAAGAAAGTATTAATATAATCTAGGCACCTTGATTATGTAATGTGATTCAATAAAATAGGTAAATAACTGTTTCAGAAATTATTAGTCAAGTATTAGTTTTTTTTTCCGGGTGAATAGTGTTTTTTAATTTAAAATTAAATTAAAAATATTTAGAAAATTATTTTTATAAAATGGTTTTCATTTTTGAACTCATAGCATCGATATTATGTTAAGGTAATTTTTTGGGATTTTTCGGAAAAATTGAATTTTCACTGAATAGTGTATTTATTTAAAAATTAAATTAAAAATATTTATAAAATTATTTTTATAAAATGGAGTTAATTTTTGAAATCATAGCATCAATATTTGGTTAAGGTGAAATTTTGGGATTCTTCTGAGAAAGTTGAATTTTCGATGAATAGTGAAAATACAGTTTTTAAGTTACGGGTGTTTAATGACATCATTAAATGATGTATTAAGTATGTAATCAATATGGTCGAATTATGAATAGTAAGATAAGGTATGTGGTGTCACAAGTGGCCAATACCATGGGCAAATACCATGGGCAAGCCCATGGTTTTTCCAATACCACCAATGAGGTGTCCCTTGGCCATTAATGCCTTGTCCCCTCACTTTCCCTATAAATACCCACCCTTTCCTCCTTTAGTTTTCACTCTTAACTCTCCCCCAACGAAGATATGGTCTCATTACCTCCCAAGGAGTCCTCCCAAGGTGACCCCAATCCCTCAAGGTCCCGACCTTCGAGTTTTAAGAGATACGTTTTCAGGTAAGGGATCCTACCTCTCTCTTTCTTTCCAAGTGCTCTCTTTTATGTCATTTATTTTATGCTCCATATTCTTATGTTGGGGATGTTGTTTTATATTCATCCTAATTTCCTTTTCATGTTCATATGATGAGATACCCCCTCTTTCTCTCATCATTGCATTTTATGAAGTTTAAGTGGCGCCGTTAGGCTGCCGAATTTTTATAAGGGATTGTTTCACCCTTCTCATTTTCAAAGTTCTATTTTCATTTCAAGTCTTTCAAGTTCATTTTTATTTTTTGGGGTATGATATATATATCTATCATACTGATATTTTATTTTCATATGATTAGAGACCCTATTTGATCTCGTCAATTCATTTTTTTAAGTTTTAAGTGGCGCCGTTAGGCTGCCGAATTTTTAAGGGGTACTTTCACCCTTCTCGTTTTCAAGATCTATTTTCATGTAAAGTCTTTCAAGTTCCTTTTATTATGTTGGGGTATGATCTATATATATATCAAACTGATATTTTATGTTCATATTATGAGATACCCTATTTTATCTCGTCAATTCTTTTTTTTGAAGTTTTAAGTGACGCCGTTAGGCTGCCGAATTTTCATAAGAGAAATCATATTTTTGTCTTCCTTTCATGTTCTTAATTTCATATGGTATATCTTTCAAATTTCATTACCATGTTCTTAAATCCTTTATATTTTTTTTCTATACTGTTCTATGGATCATTTATGAGTGGGTGACCCATGTCCCCTCTCTTTTCAATGTTTTCTAAAACCCTGTAACATAGCCGTTATGCAGCAAAATTTTCATCTCAAAATGTCCCTCTCCTTTTCTCAAATTCATTTATTTTATTTAGTGAATACTCAAAGATATTTCTTCTATAGGGGTATTCACATATGTATCAAAAGGTTCTATTTTAAATTCTGGGATTTACATACATGAGACCCGCTTTCCTTTTCGGTGGGTTTAAAGTGACATAAAGATCACGTCTTTAAAGCTGTTTTTAAAATGTTATGACTATGAAATGAAAATCATTTCTTTTATGCTATATGGGTTATTTATGAAATGATTGATGATGATATATGTGGCTCACATGATAATAAAGGAAAATTAAGTGTGTTCCCTGATAGTGCTCCAATGCATTGGGTAAAGACTTAATCTCTAGAGATGACCATTTTTACTGATACCTTGGGGAATAACCTTGGTAATTTTTAATGACACCTTGGGGATGGACCTTGGTGAAACGGAAATGATTGTCTATGTTAAATTTTGTAGCCACATCTTCAAGTTATTAAACACATTATTTTTATTATGATATGCCTCATGATCTCTTTCTCATGCCTTAAAGTTATTTTTTATGACTTTTTATGTATCTCAAGGTCTCATGTAAAATGTTTCCCTTGTTTCCCTTACTAGGCCTTCTGCTCACCATTTCCATTGATGTATTCTCCCAGGTTATGAGATACTGTAATGAACTTAGGATGAACAAATGAAGAATCCTTTCAAGTGTTTAAGAATATTGAATGTTTTTTTGTTGTCATGTATTAAGTTCCTGGTTTCCAAGACACTAAACCTTAAAGATCCTCGGTTTTGTATAATTTAATGAAAGTTTATGTGATAAAAAGGCGGGATGTTATAGTTGGTATCAAAGGGAGGTTTAGTTATTTATGGAAATTAGGATATGAAAAATTTAGGAAGAACCCTATATAAAAGTTTAAATATAGGAAATATTCCTAGTATTTTGGTGAGTATTGAGTAAGTGGTCTATCAAGAAAATACATATTGTTTGGATACGAGCAGGTAGATGTGGATTTGGCATAGATGTACATAGGGGTAAAACCCAAAAACACTACTTTGAGCTAGACTCGAATGGGAACTGGTACACGACAATGGGTCTTGCTTCACTATTGGTTACGACACTCCTGAGGGATATGCTTTGGTAAATTCATAAGCTTAGTATGAACCATTATTAAAGGAACAAAGATAAAATAAAATAAAGATTCACATAAGAATATATGATCATGGATAACCTAGTTTGGAACCTAGGGGATCACAAGTTAGGGTATAATTTTCTTCTACAAGTTATCCTTCTATGCTTTAAGTTCCTTTTTATGATTATTGGCTAAGTATTTAAGCCCCTAATTATAGTTTCTTTTCTTAGTTAATGGTGGGAAATGGAAGAACATGTCCCAACAACAAATGTGATAGGAAATGTGATGATTGCTGTATTAATATGACAGATATGATTAGGGGATTAAAAGATGATTATTATTTTGGAAGACGTTCACTATTTTGGGGACCCTATATGATCGAGGTAAATAGATTACTATGGTATTTTATTTGAGGAGTAAAGGTTGACATATATTTTGAAGAATCGATGAATTTAAGGTGGACTTATAGCAATTTAGGTTACTTATTGAAATGATCAACCTCTCTTGGGGTAAATATGTTTAGGTTAGTTACTTTTGTTATAAGATGTTAAGAGTGGTTGATGTTGTTTAGAGATGAATGATAAAGTTTACCTTGGAAGACTATTTTATCAAAACCTTCTTGTATTTGGGTTTCAATATTAGTTTGGTTTATTTTGAGGATTTTAAGGACAATTATTTATGGAATGGTCTATGATGAAATTTGGGTAGTACTGTGGAATTTTGAAGATTTAAAAGTAGTTTCCCTTTCTATGGGGTTCTTTCCTTTTGAAGAGTTGTTTTATCTTACCCTTTCTGTTTTTGGGATAATGTTTAAAGATAGAAGAAATAGATAGTTAATCTTTTGTGGATTATGTGATTATCTAGAAGATTATTCTTGTGTTTTGATGAGACCAAGTGTTTTTGAATGCTCATCGTTTGGAGAAAATATTAGTTTTGGTAGAAACTTATTAAAGGATGAAACTCTACTTGAAGGTAGGTATATTTCCTTATGTTTTTATTCCATGTAGTAAATGAATTCCTCAAAATTATTAAAAGGAACGTAAAACAAAAACGTTGTTGGTTTAAGTTTCCTATTGGGTAATCAAAGACCGTTTACACACATCATAAGTTTGTGATTTTCTTGTTGTTAAATTTCTCCTAATCATGTTTTCTATCACTCTCCCTCTGAACTTGACCCTTTTTTTTCTTCCATATCCCTATTTTCCGACATGGAATCATAGTAAGGGTTAACTCGGGTGACCATTGTACTTCCCTTTCTTTCTTTAAAAGTAATAGTGTTACTGACTCTTTTTTATATGTGGGACTTTCAATGAAATTTCCAATCCCAATTTTAAAAATTGCAAGGACGTAATTTCTTAAGGGGGAAGATTGTAAAGACCCGAAATTTTGAATAAATCTTGTTTCATAATTTTGTGTGTTATTTTATTTTTTATACTCAACAAAACTGTTTCATTTGATAACATGAGTATAATTAAAATGAGACTGTTGGGTTTCGACTGTTATATGACCATTGGTCAATATGACCGTTGGAAACTAAATGTTGAGTTTTGTCTAAATACAATTTATCTTGGTTAATTAATATAGAAAGAAGATTCGATGGCCTCATCCAATAGTCTCAGGCCAATCGAAGCCCATCTAACAGAACTTGGGAAGGAGGTAGCACCACTGGGCTTTGCTCTGGACCAAACCCAAGCCAAACTTCATCGTGTGAAGCTAGAACGGAATCACCTTCGCGAGAAGTTAAAACTGATAGAAGTTACTACTCGTGCATGTTGGCTGAGCCACCCCAAGATTCTATCACCCTAGCACACCTTACTCTTAGGCCCTATGCTGGTGTTATGAGGGGCTATGTAACGAGACCATAAAAGCCTTGTGTAATCCTTCATTTTCAATAAAAATTGTTATTTCTTCTTATGATGAAGTTTATAAATTTTCAAATGTCCGAATAAATATAGTATGCATATTTTTGATGAATTCTAGAAAAATGATATTTGAAAATATTTATGTAAACCTTAAATAATTAATTATGTGTAATTATTTTCAAAAAATGGTCTTCTACAATTATGTTCAGAATGAAATTTAGAGTCTAATAAGATCAACTTAATTTTTGATGAATAGTAAATTATGAATAGTGATTTTATGATTAGGATTAGTAATTTAGCCAAATGGATTAGTAATATCACTTAAAGAAAGTATTAATATAATCTAGGCACCTTGATTAAGTAATGTGATTCAATAAAATAGGTAAATAACTGTTTCAGAAATTATTAGTCAAGTATTAGATTTTTTTTCAGGTGAATAGTTTTTTTAATTAAAAATTAAATTAAAAATATTTAGAAAATTATTTTTATAAAATGGTTTTCATTTTTGAACTCAGAGCATCGATATTATGTTAAGGTAATTTTTGGGGATTTTTCTGAAAAAAATGATTTTTTGGTGAATAGTGTATTTATTTAAAAATTAAATTAAAAATATTTATAAAAATATTTTTATAAAATGGAGATCATTTTTGAAATTAGATCATCGATATTTGGTTAAGGTGAAATTTTGGGATTCTTCTGAGAAAGTTGAATTTTTGATGAATAGTGAAAATACAGTTTTTAAGTTACGAGTGTTTAATGACATCATTAAATGATGTATTAAGTATGTAATCAATATGGTCGACTTATTAATAGTAATATAAGGTATGAGGTGTCCCAAGTGGCCAATACCATGGGCAAATACCATGGGAAAGCCCATGGTTTTTCCAATACCACCAATGAGGTGTCCCTTGGCCATTAATGCCTTGTCCCCTCACTTTCCCTATAAATACCCACCATTTCCTCCTTTAGTTTTCACTAAAAATCTCCCCCAACAAATCTATGATCTCATTACCTCACAAGGAGTCCTCCCAAGGTGTCCCCAAGCCCTCAAGGTCCCGACCTTCGAGTTTTAAGAGATACGTTTTAAGGTAAGGGATCCTACCTCTCTATTTCATTCCAAGTACTCTCTTTTATGTCATTTATTTTATGCTCCATATTATTATGTTGGGGATGTTCTTTTATATTCATACTACTATAATTTTCATGTTCATATGATGAGATACCCCCTTTTTCTCTCATCATTTAATTTTATGAAGTTTAAGTGGCGCCGTTAGGCTGCCGAATTTTTGTAAGGGATTGTTTCACCCTTCTCATTTTTCAAAGTTATATTTTCATGTCAACTCTTTCAAGTTCTTTTTTATTTTTTTGGGGTATGATCTCTATATCTAGCATACTTATCTTTTATGTTCATATGATGAGAGACCCTATTTGATCTCGTTAATTCATTTTTTGAAGTTTTATGTGGAGCCGTTAGGCTGCCGAATTTTTAAGGGGTTCTTTCACCCTTCTCGTTTTCAAGATCTATTTTAATTTAAAGTCTTTAAAGTTACTTTTATTATGTTGGGGTATGATCTCTATATCTATCAAACTTATATTTTATGTTCATATGATGAGAGACCCTATTTGATCTCATAAATTCTTTTTTTTGAAGTTTTAAGTGACGCTGTTAGGCTGCCGAATTTTCATAAGAGAAATCTTATTTTTGTCTTCCTTTCATGTTCTTCATTTCATATGGTATATCTTTCAAATTTCATTACCATGTTCTTAAATCCTTTATATTCTATTTTATCTAATGTTCTATGGATCATTTATGAGTGGGTGACCCATGTCCCCTCTCTTTTCAATATTTTCTAAAACCCTGTAACATAGCCGTTATGCAGCAAAATTTTCGTCTCAAAATGTCCCTCTCTTTTTATAAAATTAATTTATTTTATTAAGTGAATACTCAAATATATTTATTCTATAGGGGTATTCACATATGTATCAAAATGTTCTATTTTAAATTCTGGGATTTACATACATGAGACCCACTTTTCTTTTCTGTGGGTTTAAAGTGACATAAAGATCACGTCTTTAAACCAGTTTTTAAAATGGTATGACTATGAAATGAAAACAATTTATTTTATGATATATGGGTTATTTATGAAATTATTGATGATGATATATGTGGCTCACATGATAATAAAGGAAAATTGGGGGTCCGACCTGATAGCGATCCAATGCATTGGGTACAGACTTAATCTCTAGAGATGACCATTTTTACTGATACCTTAGTGAATAACCTTGGTAATTTTTAATGACACCTTGGGGATGGACCTTGGTGAAACAGAAATGATTTTCTATGTTAAATGTTGTAGCCACATCTTCAAGTTATGAAACACGTTATTTTTATTATGATATGCCTCATGATCTCTTTCTCATGCCTTAAAGTTATTTTTCATGACTTTTGATGTATCTAAAGTTCTCATGTAAAATGTTTCCCTTGTTTCCCTTACTGGGCCTTCTGCTCACCCTTTCCTTTGATGTATGCTCCCAGGTTATGAGATTCTTTAATTAACTTAGGATGAACAAATGAATAAGCCTTTCAAGTGTTTAAGAAGATTGAATGTTTTTTTTGTTGCCATGTATTAAGTTCCTAGTTTCCAAGACACTAAACCTTAAAGATCCCCAGTTTTGTATAATGTAATGAAAGTTTATATGATAAAAAGGTGGGATGTTATACTCAAGATCTATAAATATTATAAAAAAAATCCAATTCATTATTTAATGACTAAGAACATTGAGATTAAATATAAGTTTCTAAATGATAAGGTCAAGTAATAAGTTGTGAAGTTAGAGTATGTGTTCACTCAAAATCAAGTAGTTGATATTTTGAATAAGGTACTACCCAAGAAATATTCTGAAAGGAATCTATTAGCTCTTATATCTCAATGAAATACCTATAACTTGATTAGTTGGAAAAGGACCCAAAATCCCCATGGAAGTTTCTTCTCTAGAAAGGTATGATATCTCTCATGTATTTACTACTTGGTTTTATAACCTTGATGTTATGGAATTTTACAGAAGTGATATTTGGGTACATTGAAATGGGGGGAGATGCTATAAATATTTTGAGAGGGGAGAAGATAAAAGTCTATGTAATGTTCCTCATATTGATAAAGGGTGAGTAACGTGATTCAAAAAGGGGGAGAGTTCTTGAATGATTATTTAGGGGAGAAACAGTTGGAGAAGTTTCAAAGAGAATGTAAGTTCATTATAGTGTTTTCATGAGGATATTTTCATTTAAATCTTGTTTATAACACTTATATTGACTAAATTGGGTTAATATTTGATGATAAGAGAAACATTAATACACTCTTTATAGGAAAGAGGTTCATATTGTGTTGATTTTTAGATTTGGATACTTTTGAAATTTATCAAAGTATTTTTTGGTAAATTTGTTTAATGTTTTAAACAAACCATAAGTGGAATATTGTTGGAAAACTCCACTTGGAGTGATTTTGGTTTTTTTGTTGACAATAAAGTGTAAGGAATCTTTAATAAAGTCATATTTGTGTGTGTGGAGTATATATTTTGAAGGCTAGAAGTGGTTTAGTGAAATTTATTATAAAGTATAGAGGAAGTCTATCAACACATAAGGTTGAGACAACCACATATAAAGTTGAGATAGACCATATGAGAATCCTCATAAGGTTGGTACATGAATCCTAATAAGGTTGGTTCACATGTTCATAAGGTTAGTGTGTGTCCACTTAATATTGGTGCATGTATCCATAATGTTAGGGAGCTACCTAATAAGGGTGGGACAAGATCTAATAAGGTTTGTGAAAGATACTCATAAGATCGTGATGTGACTTTATAAGGTTGATGAAGACACTCATAAGGTTTGTACAAGGTTTCCGTAAGGTTTGGGAATGCTTCTTAAAGTTAACTATGAGCTCACCAGACTTCATTCATTTTTCCAGCAATAATATCTAGTTTATTTTATTTTTCATAAAATATGTTTAATATTGAACCCAATAAAGGATGGATATAATAAAATAAATTTTCAAGGGATAATACAACCATTAAATTTTAACCATTTTAAATAATTTTAAGGTTATTTTTGTGTGTTTTTTCTCCATGTTTATAGAATTATGAAGTATACAGGTTGCAATGTGGAAGTTTCTATAGTAAATGGGGAGTGTATTTTTAAAAAACATCAGTTATACAACATTGTATGGATATGTTTGTTAGATAAATATTATATCATGGAAGGAATTTTTTTCTTCTTTTTTTCTTTTATAGATAAGGAATGTTTGATTTTATACTTTTTAAAACTGAGTGATGGACTACCTCTTTCAAAAATAATATTTTACTAAAAAGGTTGGCAGTTTTTTAAGTAAAACAATGAGAAAAATATTTCAAAAAAATTTAAATCTCTCAAGGAAATGTGTGAAAATTAAATTGTGGAAGTTATATATTTTTTATAACTAGAAAAGGTATAAGAAAATAGCTGAGATGGTTTTTAATTATATAGAACCAAGGAAGAGGAATTTTAGACACATGCTTAAAAGAAGAATAAAGAGAGTAAGGTGATCCAGTAGAGTCCCTCACTATAAGATATTGTGAAGTTATTCAAATAAAATAAGTAGAACATACCTACATACCATATATTGGTGTAACAACACATTTAGTTTTTTTAGGAGAAGATAGTTCATTTTAGGAGCAGTTATTTCCACTCTACAAGGAAGAGAAATGAGTTCTTTAATTCTTATGACAGTTGTAATACTAATGGGTTAGTGTGACTGATCCAATGCGTAACCAAACCAAAGGAAGCATGATTTAGTGTCTTAAGTGAATATTTACATTTATATGAATGATCCTTGTATTATCCTATTTGGGTGAACCAATTAAAAATACTTACATGACATTTTATTACTTTCATCTCTTCATAGATTTTGTGGGAAAGAGAGAATATTGTTCCTCTAAAAGAGAAAACAAGATGGGTTTCAAGGGATTATTTTTTGAATTAAAATACACCGATTCACCCCCTCTCATATTATTTACCTTGATTTGGAGAAATAATTATCACATCCATAAATATCATTAAAAATAAACTAATAAAAGGTCCCATGAATGTACTACAGCTCTTACTTATTAGTAGATCTATTCCACCTCAAATCGGTAGTGATCTAAAAAGATGAATTATCTCTATCTGATCAAGAATTAGATAATGAAACAACAAAATCACCACCTAAATAATATATCTTCATGATAAAATCCAATATATACACCCCACATCCACATAACACAACTTCGGAGTCATTGTCACGATTCTACTGCCACATACTGCACCACCACATATCTATATCACACCACCATATATCTACTTTCCCAATAAAAAATAATTAGTTTAACATAAACATGATGGATATAAACCTCATTCTATTATCCTACCATATAAACCCCCACCCATATCTATATATTGACATCATCCTCATCATAGTAGGGTATCATGAACATGAAGGAAATCAACCCCATTTCCACCTCCTACCCTACATGCACCCCACTATATATCACATCATCAACCCATCATCATCACATCATCATCACATCCTATCATACTATCACTATATCATACCATTACACTCTAACCTATGGTCATAACAAACCTCAAGCCATTAAAAAGGATGAAATTACACTTGAAATCCTCCTTTACAGCATCATAACCACAAAAATAATTATACAATATATAATTAACAATATAAATACTACACACTAAAACACATATTTCTTTAAAAAATAATCATCAATAGCATAACTAAATCCATAGGTAAATAATTCCACACAATCAATAAATTTTTATTTTCTACATCATTATAATCCCACAATTTACCATTTACTAGCCTCATTAAATTTATTATTCCATCCATTTACCCATATTTAATGTCAACCCATTCATCGATCCACTTCCTATTTTAAGTTGTTTATTAACCATTAATCAAATTTATTTTAGAAATATTCATTTCACATCAGTATTTTCTTTACTTTATTTCATTTTAGTTTTTAAAATCATCAATAATTATATTAATTATTCAATTAGTTACAAATCAGTTTTAACCCATTACTTTTACATCTACCTATCCCATGACCAACACAACTAAGAATACCAACACATCCATGATCCCTTATTCTAGTAGCCACAAAATTTCCCAAACCTACCATCCTAACCATAATAATAATAATAAAAATAAGATTTACAACCCAATATAAAACCCATCCCTCAATATCTATTTAACTTATCACATTTATTAATACTAAACTATACTTTCACATTCATCCCTATTCCCATTATCATATTTAACTCATGAAATAATATATCAATACTTATGTAGAGACATAATAAAAAACAACACATCAAAACCCACTTTCCAAAAAAAAAAATTCCCAACCAAGTTTATTACCAATTATAATAAGATTAGATGATAAAAAACACTACATAAAATATAAAAAATCCTTAATAATAATATATCCTCACATTCCAAGTTTAGTAATCACTTTTTATTACCATATTTAAGTAATTATACAATTATAATGGTGAAAATAATCTTCAATAAGAGAATCATAGAAGTAAATATCAACCAATAAGAATAAACACATATAAAATAACATAAAAAATCCATAAAGCACATGTGACCCTCCTTTACCATTATAAATTCATCTTACCTGGTTTAATATATTTATTTAATTTCTTTCTTCCTCAAGAAATTTTCCCACAAGTTACCCCTTCCCCATAACCAAACACTTAACAATCCATAAGTAATCACATAATAAAAAAAATGAAAACATACATGTAAGGAATCATAAAAAAATAGTTAAGAATATTATCCTATAGTAGAGAAGAAGTGTTTTTAAATTATCTACCTCAATAGAAGATTCAATAATTTTTGTGCAATAATGAGAAGGATTAGATGGTTGCAACACTAAAAACAGCTAAGTAAAACCATCAATGAATTGAAACATAGTGATCTCCATCAATTACCTGACCTAACATCACCCAAATAGAACCAATAATGCTATCATAACCTATCCATGAAAAACATGAAGAGAACCTAAAATAAGGGAAGACAAAATCACCTCAGATCATAAGAAATTGATCTCTTGAATCAAAGGACCAAGTCTAATCAAAGGGCACCCAAAGGGCTCTAAGGATGTACCTTTGGTCACCCAGGGTTTGGAAAAAAATGAATGAATTAAAAAAAAATTAAAATTAGATTTTTAATCTATAATGGGACTAAAAAATTATATATTCACAACATGACATGTCATAGAAACACCATTTTTGGGAGAAATCAAATTAATCTTTGAAAATCATGTTTTAATTTACCTTATCTACTCTATTTAAAGATCTTCCAAATCCTTAAATTTTGACATGATCAAGGAAGGTCATTGATTATGAACTGAAGGAGGAAAATTTTCATAGTTTATATTTTAAAATTAATGAATTTAAATGTCCATAAACACTGGTTTTAGTGAATTTTATTAATTGAACTTCATTTATCATCGCATGTGAAATTTATGTTTAAAGTGTTTAAAGTTGGGCCCAATCAATCATCATTTTTTGTAATAAATTAGTTTAATTATTTTAATTTTATATTTTGTATATTATTTATCACTTTGTGTGGAAATTTTTTTATTTTAAGAACAATGGATGAATCACAAGGGAAGATGGATATTTTTTTCAATGAATGTAGGAATTTTTGGACAAAGCATAATGGGTCTTAGGCCCATCAAATAAAAGTGAAGACCAAAATTAAAGCCCAATAAAGCTAAAATTTTAACTATATAAAGATAAAATTATGGGAATAATTTCATTAAACTATGTATAGATATAATTATGAAGTTTTCAAGGAGATACAGGGTGCCCAAGTTGACATTTAATTTATGGGCCAGATCTGAAGGCCCATAAAATCATCCCACCAATTTCATCATAAATTCAGGATAAAATATCAAATTGGGATGAAATTTTGATATATATTATAGGAAATATAAAATAATATATTTATCTTCTAAAAACCCTTTATATTTGGTCATATTCAATGTCAAATTCACACGCCCAAAAGGGGAATGAATCTGGTCCTATTTTTGTGGGAAACATTGAAAAGTCAAATCTCTTTTGATTTATCACCCACATTTTACTATAATAATTAATGGGGAAGTAATTTATTTATGGGGGATCTACGTTAGGATAATAATTTTATTATTTAATGTGGGGATGATGGTGGAATTTGGGATTCTATTTTTTTTCTTTCTATTGTAATTTTATGATTTCATTTTTTAATCACACCTTCATTTTTTCCATGTTAGTTTTTTCAATCACATTATTTTCTTAATAAAAGTTTTTATTATTCTATTATTTATACACCTTTTAATAACATGTTGATACTTTTTAATCAATTTTTGAATTTATTCACACCAAAAATTGTAAAATTCCTTACACAACAGTGGATTTTTTGTTATTTCTTTGTTTTCACTTCTTTTATATCGCCTCTTTAAATCGACTTACACATTCCATTGAGAGCCTTGAATCAATGGATGGATAAAACTTTTTTGGTTTGATTTAGAGGAGTTTATTTTATTTGTATTTGATGTTATTTTATGTTCTTAAATTCTTAAATTAGTTCTATGGTTTGAGAGTTCCTTAATTTGACTTATTTTCTTCTTCGTCTTCACCGACTTTAATAACTATACATTTTGAGTGCTAGTATGATCTAATTACTTGGAGTGATAATGAAAGTGATACTATAAGTGAATTTTTCATTAGACTTGTAATTTTTTATGTATTAAATCAGTTAATGATTTTGGGGACTTTCCTCATTGATTGGATACCTCTTGAACTAGTGAACTGAAATTTTTTAGGAGAACAATTGCATCCATTCTATTTCTAACAACAAACTAGAATCAACCCATCATAATTAATTGTTTTAGTTAAATTAATTGTTTTTTATTGTTATTTAAATTAAATAATTAGTTATTAAATTAAAATCAACCCCCCAAGTTGGAAACTTCATAGACAATATTCCCATCAAATCCGAGTGTCTCTAGGTTACTTATTTGGTCCCTGTGGATTTGATCCCTACCTGTACTAAAACAATCACTTATACCTATAAGGTAAATTTGGGAATATAATTTTTTTCCATCATTTATGGGGATCTAATTAAGTTATATTAGGCACTCACATTCTTTTCTCACACCCATATCTCTTATTTTTCCCCTTTTTGTTTATGTGTGTCCTTAAAATATCCAATCCTAATTTTAGTCTACTCCAATGGAGTATCATAAACAATATCACATAATAAACTTAGGATTGAATCAAATTGGTAATAAATATTTGTAATCCCCTAAATTATATAATTTATTTGTTCAACCCTTGAATGAATACCCCACACCCGGTGATATGTACTATCATTTGGATGATGAATGTTTAAAGGATAAATTTCCATCCCTCTAAAGGATAGTTAAAGATATCAATATTAGGGAAGTACATGATTTCCAAACTTATATCCAACCTAATTAACAATTTTTTTTAAAAAATTGTGTGAAAAAATGGATAAAATGAATTTTTAAGTTTCATCATTGAGATTAGAACTACAAATCATTCAAACAATTATAGAGCCCATGCCCACTTAGGTTGTACCTTCCTCAAAATTGATAAAAGAATATTGTTACAAAGAAACCTCTCATAAAAAAATCCAAAATTTTAATATTTAAAAGAGTAAAACATATTTTTAAAAAATTGAACCATTTATTCTCAAACCATCATAGTCTTCAAAATCACAAGAAAACACCGAAGGACCAACTTTAAAATATGATAAAGCAGAGCTGGAAAATGAAGTGAATTTGATAGGGAATATTAAAATTCAACCTGAGGAACTAAAGGAAATTGTTAAAGGGTGTCTAAATCATGATGAAATTCATTTTTTTAATTCACATGAGGGAAACTTGTATCAATTTCTTGAATCACTTTTAGATGGCTCTAATAATGAGTTTTCAGAATCACCACTGAATAGAACCTTGGGGGAAATAAAAAACATCGAGTCCATACCCATTATTGACACTCATCTAGATTTTTTTGTTGAAACTTCTATTAAAAAGAAACTAATTCAGTTAATAAATTTCTAATGTGAAACCAAGTTCAATTCAATGTCCCAACCTATGTCCGAAAGTGTTATAAAAATCAATCACGAATTCATGGTCCATATATCCTCTCTCATGTATTTCGTCATTGGGTATAATAAAAAACATTATTTCATAATTTAATCCTATCTTGAAAATAATAAAGTTAAAATTATACTTCATATGTTAATAAATATTAGAAAACAAATTGGATGGACCCTTTTTAATATTCATGGGATTATCCCACTCACCGAGACTTATACGATTTTTCATGAATCAATTTAAAAAACTTCCCTCTAATCCCATTGAAGACTCAATAAAAATATAATTTAAGTGGTGAAAAATATGGTCATTAAAATGCTTAAAGTTGTTATTGGATAATTTTCGGGGTCCAAGTCAAGTTAATGAATTTAAACTAAGTTCTTTCTAAGAGGCAACCCAACTTCTGAATTCTTTTGTGTGTTTTTTATTATTTTTATCAAGGGAACCCCCTTGGGGCTTCCAATGTGATATAATGTATCTTTTGTGTTATATTTATCAGATTAATAATTTTAGTACTTCCAAATAAAACCCATGCCTTATAAATTTCAAACCTATCCACTAATCATCCCCGAGGAGGCTATTTGTGACTTGAAGCTAAAGTGGTCAATTTCTTATTGATGACTCATCAAATTCAAACCAGGTGTTTTTGTTCCATGATTTTATTTAAAATCTATATATACCCTCTATCTTCCCAATTTTAATCTATATATTTTCTTATCTTTTAAAACTTATGGTAGTTTCATTATAACTTGGGGGGGGGGAGTGAAAATCTGAGATTTTGAAGAAAAAAAGTGAAAATTTGAGTTTTTGAAGAAACAAATTGGGGTTTTATGATAAAAATTAAATTAAATGATACAATTAAATTAATTATCCTTTAATGAATTAATTTATATTGTGAAAAATTAAAACTAAGTTTCAAATGATTTTGAATGCCTTGATTATGATTTTAATTCCTGTTTATGTTCATGAACATAGTTTTCGGAATGTGTGGTTGTCTGATGTGATTTTTAAATGTTTATGTTTTCATTATATTAATCGAAATGCCACAATTCACACCCACTAGAGTTTTGATGTAATTTTGATTTCTTGGGTCCCTTTCATCATAGAATAGGGTTTGGGGTCACTTTTATTTTAATTTTAGTATAAAAAAATGAAAATAATGACAGTGTAGATTAATGTTTTTTCCAAATACGTGGCATTCAAAACTTGGGGATCATGAATCTGTAGTTTAATTTCCTATAGTTAGGCTTTACATCTGTATTTTAGAGCTTGTAATTTACTATATGTGTGATGTTAGTCACTTGGGGATTATTGATTCATAATTGTCTTGCTCAAAGTTAGTTTTTTTATATATATTGTGGTTAAAGAGAAAAAAAACAAAATAAAAAAAAGAGAAATAAAAAAGAAAAATAAAATAAAATTGGATACTCATATTATTTTTTAATTTTATTCCCAAATAATGTTTCCATTTCCCCCTTGAATAAGAAAATAGTCCCTATGTCATTTGTGATCCACAACACATCATCATGATTAATTGAAATTGGATGAAATGTGATGATGAATTTGAACAAAGTAATGGGATTGGGCTTGGTATATACATGTGAAACTAGTTTTTGTGAATTTATTTTGATAAGTTTCATGATTTTTTTGGAATGATTTATTTTTGTGAGTATTGTATGATAAAATGTTTTAAAAAAAGGGAATTCAATTTCATATTTTTGAGATACTTTTTGCTTGGGACTAGAAAAACTCAGGTTGGGGGGTGTGATTATCCATTGAAAGAGGATAATATTTTTTTTATATTTTAATATTCATTAATTTAAATATCCATAAACATTGGTTTTAGTGAATTTTATTAATTTAACTTCATTTATCATCATATGTACAATTCATGTTTAATGTGTTTCAAATTGGGCCCAATAAATCATCAGTTTTTGGAATAAATTATTTTAATTATTTGAATTTAATATTTTGTGATATTATTTATCACTTTTTATGGAACATTTTTTCTTTTAGGATTAATTGATTAATCATAAAGGAATATGGATATTTTTGGTAATGAATACAAAAAATTTCTAGACAAAGCATAATGGGCCTTAAGACCATAAAATAAAAGTAGATCCCACAATTTAATCCCAATGAAGCTAAAATTTTTACTTTATAACTATAAAATAAAGTCTATAATTTAATTTAGCTATGTATAGAGATAATTATACAGTTTTAAGGATATCATGGGAGCCCAATTTGTGGGTTAGGTCTGAAGGCTCATAAAAGCAACCCACCAATTTCATCATAACTTCCGGATGTAATATCCAATTGGGATAAAATTTTGAAAGATATTATAGGAAATATGGAAGAATATATGTATATTATATGATCCATTCAGATTAACCATATTAAATTTCAAATTATCAAGTATAAAAGGGCGTTGAATCTGGTTGTATTTTTGTGGGAAACATTGAAAAGTCAAATATCCTTTGATTTATTACCCACATTTTACTCTTCTAATTAACGAGGAAGGAATTTATTGACGAGATATCGACCAAAGGCTCATAATTCTATTATTTAAGGTGGGTATGGTGATGGAATTAGGGATGAAAGTTTTTCTTTTAATTGTAATTTTATGCTTTCATTTTGTAATCGTACCTTTATTTTTTCCATGTAAGTTTCTTCAATCATACTAGTTTATTAATAAATTTTTTTATTATTATATTTTTATATACATTTTCTTAACACTTTTATACCATTTAATCAATGTGTGAATTTATTAACACCAAAATTTTTAAAATTCTCAACAAAAAGGTGGAGTGATCGTTATTTCTTTGTTTTCACTTCTTCAATCCTGCTTATTTAAGTCGAATTCCACCATCCATTGAGAGCCTTGAATCAATGGAAGGAAAACCTTTCATGGTTTTATTTGTGAGAGTTTATTGGGTATGTTTTGAATATTATTTTATGTTCTTAAATTCTTAAATTAGTTATATGGTTTGAGAGTTCCTTTCTTTGACTTATTTTCTTCTTCATATTTTCTGAATTTAATGACTAGACATTTTGAGTTCTAGTATGATCCAATTCCTTAGAGTGATCATGAAAGTGATTCTCTAAGTGAAATTTTTATTAGACTTGGAATTTTTTATGTATTAAATTGGTGAATAATTTTGGGGACTTTTTTCATTGATTTTATACCTATTGAACTAGTGAACTGAAAATTCTTTGGAAAAAAATTATATCTATTCTATTTTTAACAACAACCTAGGATCAAAATATCATCATTAATTATTTTAGTTCAAGTCATTGTGTATTTTTTATTTTTATTTAAATTAAATCATTAGTTATTTAATTAAAATCAACCTTCAAGTTGTCTACTTCATATCTAATCCTCTCATCAATTTTGAGTGTCTATAGGTTACTTATTTGGTCCCTATGGATTTGATCCCTACCTGTACTAAAACAACCACTTCTACCTGTAGGGTAAATTTAGGAATCACCAATAATAGTGTGAAAAGAACAATCACACCATGAAATATAGATTCCCAAAATTAATAACAAGAACCTCATGATACCACCTCATATTTGGTCTACCTCCAACTAAGATCACAAAACAATAAGACCCCCTACGGTACAATGATACCCAAAAAGATAGTTCCATAGAACTAGATACCCAGGGATTCATGATTTGGAATCTATAACCATTCATTTATGGAAAAAAATAGATAAATAAATAAACTCTCTTATACATTACACACTATGATCGAACACACTCATGTTGTGACTAAACATCCTTAGGTCGTATATCGACCCATGATTAATATACATGGATATTGAATCATTTTTGTAACGAACCAAAAATTTTTATCAATGAAATTTACCTTATTATAGTTATCTTATGTAGTAAAAATCACATAAAATCACTTATAGAAAATAATAAAAACTTTATAAATGAATAATTAATGAAATAAGAAGTATTTATAGAAATTAAGAAACCTAAACCAATAGAATAGTAACTTGATTTTTGGAATAGTAAAATGACCATTAAGAATAGTAAATCATCCAATAGAATAGTAATCTCATATATGAAAGTATAAATAAAATTTATTCATCTTATAAATTATAATATGACATAATTATAGCATAATATAAGTAAATAACTATTTAAAAAATTATCAATTAAGTGTTGGTATTTTTATAAAACATAAATGTTTATTTACAATATTATTATTAATATAATGATTTAAAAGAAAACTTATTTTGATAAAACATATTAATAAATTAATATTTTGTTGTCTTATTATTATAAGATGATTTTATGAGACCTTAATTAATTTTCCAAAGTGTTATAAAATCAGTTATAATTTTAATATCGGTATTTTTTGAGTAAATAATGATTTTAATTAAAAATTGAATTTCTCATATTTAGAAAATTATTTTCATAAAATAAAGTTCATTTTTTAATTATAAACATTAAAAAATGGTTAAGTTTAATTTTTTGGAATTTTCTAAAATAGTTGAATTTTGGTGAATAATAAAATACGACAATTTAAAGTATATATACATTATAAGCTAAATAATATATTAATTGATTCATCACTGATATAATAACCATAATATATAATTATAATTCTCTATTTACTTTATTTAGTCATGAAATCATTACTATTTCTTGTCTTGAGGTAAAATAATAAACTAATGAATAAAATAACAAGAAAACACCTCTCTCCTCCACTATAAATACCACCTCTCACCTCTTATTCTCCTCACACCACTTAAGCCTTGAAGATTGTCCATTTTTTTCCTAATATTCTTCCCAAGACTCTTCCCCACATTCAAGAGCCTTTGGTATCAACAAAATACCAAAATCAATTTCCATAAGGAGGTTCTCAAGGAGAAGAATTCAAGAGGTAAAATCCTCTTTCTTTTTCTTTTATTTTCTTTAAATTTATTTTATTTTATTATTATCTCATAATATACCCTTATCCAATTGGAATGGTAACTCCAGTATCTAACATATACTATAATTTTATTATGTTAATGTAATAATCCATCATCATTTCTTTTCCCTCCTCTTTTTGTTCTAAAAATGAAAACATCATCCGTGATGTGTTAATTTATCACATTCAAGGGAAATGAGTTTTTAATTTCATTTAACACATTAAAAGATGGTCATAAAGTCATTTTTATGGTTGAAATATATTATAATATATTTATTAATTCATATTTAATGTTCTAGAAACATTAGATATACATGATATTAATTAATAAAACAAAACTAGTTCGTGATGATCAAAAAAGGCCAAATTAATCTAAACGAATATCATCAATGTTTTATCTAATGATTCATCTACACATCTAGAACCAAAATAATATATAATAACATTTAATATTATGAAATATCATTAACAACATATAATTTTAATTTTGGAAAACTATTCAAATTTTGCATGATTTTCCATACATGTATATAAGTAATTGTTCATGAAAACCAAGGAAACGAATATCCCCAAACGATAAAATTATACCTTATAACTTATCTAAAAGGACATGGTTGAACTTAAGAAAATTATAATAAATAAAATAAATGTATAAAAGGTTTTTAATTAATTAATTAATATATTTAATCTGATTATCCAGGATATTAAGATCAAGTGCAAAACACTTTTGTACATAAGGTAAGAGACCCTTTCCGAACCTCCATTTTTTCCTTCAGATTACACTTTATCTCTCTTTAACCTAATTTAAATATTCTTTATGTTTATATAATTATTCTAAATTATATTTATATGTTCCAAAATCATGTTTCTAGATCATTAAATTCTTATTTTATGGGGAAATACATGTTTTAATAAGGTTCCCTTCTCAATTCTTGTCGATAAGCAAGATCGATTAAAGGGAAATTCCTGATTTCATAGCCATTTTCAAGTGCACTACATAATATATTTTAAGAAACCATTATTTTTATAAAATAATAAATTTTAATATGAAAAAACTTTCTTGGTTTAATTCTAGTTTTATACAATCAATTATGCCTTTTCTATTTTAATGAATCTTGAAAATTTTCCCTTAAATCACACTAAAATGTTTTATTTATAAGGTTTCTTAAAAAATATTTTTACATGTTTTAAATTAATTTTGACATAAAGTATCATGAAATATTCCTATTTTCACTTATTAATTTCCACTTATTATTTAAATCCATTCTTTCATGGACACCATTACGATATTCCCTTTTAACATGCCTTTTAACATGATTATGATACCCAATTCATTCCATAGGAAACCCGTATGTATATGTTTGATTACTTATGTATGATTATTTATATGAAACACATATTCATGAACATTTTATGAAGGGTTCAGCCTGATAGTGCTCCAATGCATTGGGTAGTCTCATGATATGTTATGTGCAACGGTCTTAGTGGCTAGCCTTGACTCGTGCTCCATGTGAAATGGTCTTGGTGGTTAGCCTTGACTCATGATCCTAAATGTGAAATAATCCTTGAATCATGATTATGTCATGTTTTATATTGTTTCCATATCTCCTATGATACCATGATTATATATTTTATGCTTCATTATGTATATTCATTCATTTTCATTCCATCATGTTATTCCTTTTAACCCATATGCTATGCTTTATTCATATGCTTATTCCATTAATGGGATTTTTTTCTCATACCTTTGTTCACGTATTCCCCATATTATCCTATATAGATGTAAGGTATCAAATGAATTTAGTATCTCATTATGAAGATTAAATAAAATATGTTTTTATTTGGTTGCTTGTTTTCAGTTTTATGTACCTAATATTCCAAAGATACTAGACTTTATGATCCTTGGTTTGTTTTTGAAGGCTAGTTATGATTAAAATAATGTAATAATTTATCTAAAAGGATAGGTCCATTATAGTTAGTATTAGAGTGTGGTCTAGTTATTTTTGGATATTAGTACTAGAGAAATTTATTTAGAACCCTTTGGATAATTCTATCACCATAGATAACTTAGATTGAAACATAGGGTATCACAAGTTAGGATATACTTTTCATTTAAAATTTTATCCTTCTATGTTCAATGTTTTATTTTTATATGAATATTAGCTAAGTATTCAAACTCCCTAATTATACTTTATTTTTCTTAGTTAATGGCTAGACATAGAAGAATTCATGACAATAATCAATGTGATAGGAAATGTGGTGATTTACCTAATGATATACCAAATATGATGGGAATGATTGATTAAAACTTCATGACATTACTTTCTCAACTAGATCAAGTTATGAATTATAAATTAAATAACATGGAATTTCCTCCTCCTAAGAAAGATAAAGTTGTGGTCGAATCCTTCATGCAAAAAATTCCTCCTATATTTAGTGTATCTTCCAATCTCATCATCACAGAACAATAGATTAGCTCCACTGAGAAGATATTCTTTGTTATTCAGTGCTCAGAAGAAGAGAAATTTGTGCTTATGGTATATAATTTTGATGGGGAATCTGATCAATGGTGGAAAATGATCAAGAACATGAAGTATAAGGAGGAAATTCATTCCATGGAATGGAAATATTTCAACAAAATATTTTTCAATAAATATTTTCCACAAACTCTTCATCTTAAGATAGAAAGGGAGTTACTAAAATTGAATAAAAACAAAGATGAGTCTATCCGGGAATACAAGGAAAAATTCAAAAGGATTGCACGGTATGCCTCTAACTTTGTCATGAAAAAAAAGAAACATGGATCACTTATTTATCTAATTAAAACTGATTCTATGAAAAGAATTTTATATTCGTGACTTTGATAGCTATGAAGAGATTGTCTGTTGTTCCCTCAAGGTTGAAATGGAGATCGTAGACTCTCAATGGTCTCATGGGCCTAAAGATAAAAAGTGGAAAATGGAGTTTAATATGAGTGAATTAATAGAAAAATTCCATGATGGAAAGAAAACCCAATACCCCACATGTCAAAATTATGGGAAGAAGCATCTTGTAAACTATCTAAAGAGAACCATGAAATGCTTCAAATGTGGAAGAATATAGAATCTGGGTAATAAATACTAAATAGATATGAAAAATACCACTAATGTAGAAGAATAAGGAAAGGTTTATATCAACACTCAACTTATAGTGCAGTGTTTCAACTGCAAGAAACATGGTCATTATGTAAACCATTATCCTAATACATGGTTTGTTGGGGTAAATTAACAAAAAAACCTCCAAGGCTATTAGGAAGGACATATGCTATCACTAATGTTGAGGTAGAGCCTGAAAATGATATGGTGACAGATACACTGGTTATTTATTCAAGAATATAGAACATACTATTTGATTCTAGTTCTACACATTCTTTAATATCTTGTAAGTTTAGTAGAACTATTCAAACACCACCTCAAAATATGGAGGTTGAGTTATCCATGAGAATAGAAAATAGAGAAATTATTTCATACAAAATCCTCCTTGGTTAATTTTTGTGGACTAAACCTCCCAAAAAATATTGTCTTACTTCCTTTGGAAGAGTTTGATGCTATATTGGGTATGGATTGAATGTATTTATACAAATCCAACATCAACTATCAAGAAAGTAATATCACTATTTACACCCCGAGGAATCCTCCAATTCTATACAAGTGTAAGGAGGAGTATGAACCTCCATCAGAATCATTGTCTCAATTGTGGATATCACTTCCTTATGAAAAAGTATATATAGCTCAAATGATTGAGACAAAGGAGAGAATCATGCTTGAAGACATGCCCATTGTGAGGGACTATACTAATGTGTTCCACAAAGAGTTTTCTAGTCTTCCTCCTAACCAAGAAGTTGAATTATCAATTGAATTTATTCCTAGATCTCTACTTATACTAAATACATACTATAGTATGGCCACCGTTGAGATGGAAGAACTGAAGAAGCAGTTACAAGAGAATCTGGAAAAGAGTTTTATATACCCGAGTGCTTCACTATGGGGCACACCAGTCCTCTTTTTCAAGAAGAAGAATGGATCAATGTGCCTATGTATTTATTATTGTGAGTTCAATAAAATCATGATAAAGAATAAGTATCCCCTTCCATGTATATATGAATTGTTCGATCGACTACATGGGGAACAGTATTTCTCTAAGGTGGACCTTCTATTGGGATATCATCAACTAAAGCTGAAGAAGAAAGATATTTCCAAGAATATCTTTAGAAAAAGTTATGGACACAATGAGTTCATAGTTATTCCATTTATAATCACTAATGCTCATCAATTTTCATGGATTTAATGAATAGAGTCTTTAGATATTACCTTGAAAAATTTGTGGCAATATTTATTGATGATATTATGATATATTCCAAGAGCAAATAGAAACATGAGAAGCATTTGAATACCGTGCTAAAGAAATTTCTAAGGGAGAAACTATATGAAAAGTATACTAAATGTGAGTTCTATATGGATAAATTATCATTTTTAGGGCATGTTATTACTAGAAAAGGGATATATGTGGACCCATCCAAGAAAAAGGCAATCGAAGAGTGCCCTGAGCCAACATCCGTAATGGAGATCTATAGTTTCCTTGATTTAGCTGGGTATTACCAAAGATTTGTGAATAAATTATCATGATTTTTAAACCCACTAACCAAGCTGATTCAGAAGGGAGATTTTTTTTCTGGACCAGTGAATGTGAAGACTACTTTAAAGAGTTGAAAAAGTGGCTTATCATTGCACTAGTGCTCACACTAAAAAAAGTAGGGAACTATTTTTGGTGTAAAATTATGCTTCAAAGAAGGTATTAGGATGTGTATGAATACAAAATGATAAAGTGATAGCCTATTACTTAAGGTAGTTGAAAATTCATGAGAAAAACTATCCCACACATGATCTGGATTTGGAGGATATGATCTATGTGTTAAAAATATGGAGACATTATCTCTATGAGGAGAAGTGTGAGATATATACTGATCATAAGTGCCTCAAATATATATTCTCATATAATGACCTTAATATGTACTAATGAATATGCTTAGATCTCATTAATAATTATGACTTCTCAATCCACTACCATCCTGGTAAAGCAAATATGGAGGGAAATGATCTATGTAGAAAATATCCTTCATCTTTATCAATGATGAGAATTGATAATGATCCAATCTTCTTATACATACAAAGGATGGACATGGAAATCATTAAGAAAGGAATATAATCAATCCTTTCTAAAATGATTGCTCAAACATCCCTTATGGAGATAATAAAGGATGATCAAAGAAATGATGTGGAAATTCAGAAAAAGGTGTAAGCTATTAGAAATGGAAAATCTTTATAGTTCCAAATGTATGAGGAAGGAGTCATGAGATTTGGGTCATGAATATGTGTACCATATAATCCAGAGATAAAAAAGGAGCTTCTGAATGACTCACAAAGCTTAACCTTCTCTATTCACCTAGGGAGCACAAAGATGTATTGAGATCTCCAAGAAAAATATTAGTGGTACAATATGAATAAGGAGATCACTAAATATACATCAAAGTGCCTGATATGTCAGCAAGTGAAAGATGAAAGAAAAAATTCTTAGGGTATGATGCAACCATTACCCATACCAACATGGAAATGGTAAAACATTAGTATGGAATTTTCCACCATACTTATAAATACATCCAGATGAAATAATTCTACATGGGTTGTTGTGAATTGACTTACAAAGAAAAATCACTTTATCACAATTCGAGAGGAATTCTCCATGGATAAACTTTCATGGATATACATCATAAAAGTGGTAATGATGTATGGAGTATCACTATTGATTGTATCTAATATAGATATGAGATTCACCTCAAAGTTCAAGAAAAGTATCCAATATGGTCTAAAAACCGAGATGAGCATCAGTACGACTTATCTTCCTCAAACTAATGGCCAATATGATTGGAAAATTCATACATTGGAAGAAATGTTGAGATCATGTTATATGAAATTCAAGGGAGGATGGGTCCAACATCTTCCTCTATTCGAGTTCTCATACAACAATAGTTTCCACACAAGCATCCAAATGGCTCCATATGAATCCCTTTGTGGGAATAGATTCATAATAATGACATATTGGGATGAAGTCGGTGAACGTAAACTACTAGGACCTAAAATGGTCTAAGAAATGGTAAAAAAGGTGAAAATCATTCAAAAACATATCTAGGCAGCCCAAAGTCGACATAAAAGTTATACATACAATCATCGATGAGACCTAGAGTTTAAGGTTAGAGACATGGTATTCCTCTACATATCTCCATAGAAGTGGATCATGAGATTTGGGAAAAAGGGAAAGATAAGTCCTAAGTACATTGACCCCTTTGAGATTATTGATCATGTTGGAGATGTGGCCTATACATTAGAACTTCCACCAACCATGTCTTGAGTACATGATGTATTCCATGCATCCCTATTGAGGAAGTACATTCCAGACCCCTCATATGTACTGAATTCATAGGTGGTACAGTTGGAAAATGATCTCTATTATAAGGAGAAGCCAATAAATATATTGGAATATAGAGATAAAGTTCTATGTAACAAGACCACTCACCTATTCAAAGCACTATGGTAGAACCATAAGTACTAAGAGGCAACATGGGAATGGGAGGAAGAAATAAATGAGAAGTACCCTCACTTATTTTCCACAGTTTTAAAAAAAAAATTTGAGGGTGAAATTTCATAAGGGGAAGAATGAAATGAACCAAAATTTGTATCAATGGAATTTATCTTATTATAATTATTTTATGTAGTATAAATCACATAAAATCACTTATATAACACAATAAAATATTTATAAATTAATAATGAAAAAAAATAAGAAGTATTTATTGAAATTAAAAAACCTAAACCAATGGCATAATAACTTGACCTTTGGAATAGTAATGCGACCATTAAGAATAGTAAATTGGAAAATTGAATAGTAACCTAATATATGAAATTATAAATAAAATTTAAGCATCTTATAAATGATAATATGATATAATTATATCATAGTATAAGTAAATAAATATTTAAAAAATTATCAATCAAGTGTTTGTATTTTTATAAAACATAAATGTTTATTTAAAATTTTATCATTAATTTAATGATTTAAAAGAAAATTTATTTTCATAAAATAGATTCATAAATTAATTTTTTTTCTTCTTATGATTATAATATAATTTTATGAGACCTTAATTAATTTTTTAAAGTGTTATAAAATCAGTTATAATTTTAGAATTGGTATTTATTGAGTAAATAATGATTTTAATTAAAAATTAAATTTCTAATATTTAGAAAATTATTTTAATAAAATGGAGTTCATTTTTTAATTATTCACATTGAAAAATTGGTTAGGGTGAATTTTTGGTATTTTTTTCTAAAATAGTTGATTTTTTGGAAAATAGTAAAATACAGTAATTTATGGTATACATACATTATAAGTTAAATACACAATTAATTGAGTCATCACTGATGTAAGAACCATAATCTTGAATTATTATTATATATTTACTATATTTATTCATGTAATCATTACTATTTCTTGTCTTCTAGAAAAATTATAAACTAATAAATAAAATAATGAGAAAACACCCCTCTCCTCCACTATAAATACCCCCCTCACCACCTCTTCTCCTAACACCTCTTAAGTCTTGAATATTGTCCAATTTCTACCAAATCTTCTTCCCAAGCCTCTTACACACATTCAGGAGACTTTTGTCTCAACAAAATACCCAAAACAATTTCCCTAAGGAGGTTCTCACAGAGGATAATTTAAGAGGTCAAATCCTATTTCTTTTGCTTTTATTTTCTTTCAAT
Organism: Viscum album; assembly: GCA_963277665.1. NCBI lineage: Eukaryota > Viridiplantae > Streptophyta > Magnoliopsida > Santalales > Viscaceae > Viscum > Viscum album. The sequence goes on along the minus strand of OY728147.1, from coordinate 1,375,630,879 downwards.
TTATTTTATTTTATTATTCTCTCATCACCTCACATTATCCAAGTGACATGGTAAATCCAGTATCTAACATATAATATAATTTTATTATGTTAATGGAATAATCCATCCTCATTTCTTCCCCCCTTTTAATCTAAAAATGAAAACATCATCCGTGATGTGTTAATTTATCACATTCAAGGACGATGAGTTTTCAATTTCCTTTACCTCCTTCAAGGATGGTAATAAAAATATTTTTATGGGTTAAAAATATTATAATATATATATTACAGCCTATTTAATATTATTTAATCATTACACATACATGATATTAATTAATAAAATAAAACTAGTTCGTGATGATAAAAAAACACCAAATTAATCTAAATGAATATAATTAACATTTTATATAATGATTCATCCTAAAATATTGAATAATATATATATAAGACCATTTAATATTATTTAATTTCATTAATAAAATATAATTTCAATTTTGTAACACTATTACAATTTTACATGATTTTCCATACATGTATACAAGCAACCGACCATGAAAACCAAGGTAACAAATGAATCCGAATGACAAAATTGTATATTATAAATCATAAAAAAGTACATGAATGAAATTAATAAAATTATAATAAATTAAATAAATTTATAATAGGTTCTTAATTAATTAATTAATTAATTTAATCTGATTATCTAGGTCATTAAGATCAAGTGAAGAACACTTTCTAACATAAGGTAAGAGATTCTTTCCGAACCTCCATTTTTTCCTTCAGATTACATTTTATCTCTCTTTTACCTTATATAATTATTATAAATTATGTTTATATGTTCCAAAATCATGTTTTCATATCATTAAAATCATATTTTATGGGTAAATACATGTTTTAATAAGGTTCCCTTCTCAATTCTTCTCGATAAACAAGCCTGATTAAAGAGAACTTCCAAATTTCCTACCCATTTTCATGTGAACTAAATAATCTTTTTTAAGGAACCATTATTTTTATAAAATCAATAATTTTAACATGAAAAAAATTTCTTGGTTCAATTTTGGTTTTATACAAAAAATTACGCCTTTTACATTTTAAAAAATCTTGAAAAATTTCCCTTAAATCGCACTAAAATGTTTTATTTATAAAGTTTCATAAAAATATTTTTACATGTTTTCACTTTAATTTGACATAAATTATAATGATATATTAATATTTTATCTTATTAATGTCCATTTATTATTTAAATACATTCTTTCATGGACACAATTATGATATTCCCCTTTGACATGCCTTATAACATGATTATGATACCCAATTCTTTCCATGGATAAACCTTATGTTTATATTTGATTAATTATATATGATTATTTATGTGGAAAAAATATTCATTAATATGTTATTATGGGTTCACCCACATATATCTCTAATTCATTGGGTAATGTTTAGTCTCATTAGACTTCATGTGCAACGATCTTGGTGGTTAGCCTTGACTCGTGCTCCATGTGCAATGTTCTTGGTGGTTAGACTTGACACATGCTCCTCCATGTGCAATGAGCCTTGAATAATTATTATGTCATTTTGTATATTGTTTCTACATCTCTTATGATTCCATGATTACATATTTTATGCCTCTTTATGTATATTCATGCCTTTTCATTCCATCATGTTATGCCTTTTAAGCCATATGTTATTATTTATTCATATGCTTATTCCCTTACTATGATTTTTATCTCATCCCTTTATTCATGTATTCCCAACATTACCCTATATATATGTAAGGGATAAAATTAATTTAAGATACCATTATTAATATTAAATAAAATATTTATTTATTTGGTTATTTTTTTTAGTTTTATATACCTAATCTTCCAAAGGAACTAGAATTCATGATCCTTAATTTTTATTTTAAGGCTAGTTATGATTAAAATCATGTAATAATTTGTTTAAAAGGATAGGTAAGTTATAATTTTAGATTAATATTTAGAACATTAAAAAATTAAATGCTTGAGGACCATAATAGTTTAGTGTCTTTGGAAACTTGGAGCACATTCTTCTAATTTGGTGAACGATCTTCAACATCTCCCATAAAGATATTCCCTGTTAGTTCTCCTACTTAAAATCTTTCTTTATAACCCAAGGAAAGGAAACATAAAAAAGGGTGAGATCATATGCTTATTAAGGTTAAAAAAGGGAGATATGTAAGCATAATCATGAGCATAAGGGCATGATAACATGATCATAACTTTAGAAGATCGTACCCCACATATCAAAGATCATAATCAAGATTAATGGAATAAACATTAGTAGTTCATAAGACATGAATCATAAGAGTGATAAATAATTATAAATCAATAATGAACCATAATATCATGTCATATTAGTGTGAAACCATCATAAATATATAAAACCACTTCCTATGTCAAGGTTAACTACCAAGACCATCAATATAGTGGATCAGGGAACACCTATTTCCCATAGTGGATCAAGACACACCTGTTTCCCATTATGGATCAGGATTCATCCATTTACTATTGTGGATCAGAATTTAACCATTTACCATGACGGATCAAGACCATTGACTTGTTTCCAATTTTATCTCTTAAGATATAAATATTTACCCAATTCATTGGAGGGCGGTATAGGCCCCACCTATCACATAATAAAATCATACATACATGTTCCACAAGATCATAAAAATCTATCGTATCATAACCCATGAAATGAAATGGATATCATAAACATTTCATCATATCTAAATCTATGGAAAATAGATAGGTTTTATAATAATTTCATCATAGCATAAACCATGAAAATAAGCAGGTTTTAATAAGAACATAACCCATGGAAGAGAAACAAGTTTCATAAACATCGTATCGTGACACATGAGATGAAATGGGTATCATAAAAATTTAATCATATCATAACCTTTAGAAAATATATAAGTTTCATAACCATTCCATCATAGAATAACCTGTGAAAGGAAGAAGGTTTTCATAAGTGTTTTATCATGGTATAAACCATGGAAGAGAAATGGTGTTTATAAATAACTATTCATCTTAAAAACAATCAATTAAAATAAAGGATAATAATGGTGTCCTTGGATCATATCCCCAGTAAATCATAATCTATATCAAATGATTTCATCTTAGGTGAAGAATGATTTTGAAATACCACTTGGAACATTTCATAAGGAAAATAAACTTTCTTTGAAAATCATTTTTTAAGACATAAAACATTTTCAAAATCCTTTTCTTTGAAAACCACTTTGAAAACATATTAATTGTGCTTTAAAAATTATTTAAAACATTTCTTGAGAAAAATATCATTTCCTCTTTGAAAAATTCTTTTTAAATCATAAATTATTTTGAAAACATTTTTATTTGAAAATAACCTTGAAAATATATAAAGTAAGATTTGAAAATAATTTAAAACACTTCTTTAACATAAAACATTTTCAAAAACATTTTATTTTGAAAACCAATTTAAAAACAACAAATTTCTTGAATTTTAATGAAAAAATTTTATTTTAAAAAAATATTGTAAACTTGAAAAGGAAGATTCAAAGAAATGATTGTCAAGATGGTGGATAAAGCCACACATACCGAACATTCCTTTTTATACCATAATATGTTTAGAAAAGTTCCTTTATTGTAAAACAACAAGAATATTCCTTTTTAAAACCTTTTTTTAAAGGTAAAACAAAGGATTTTTTTTAAAAAAATCACAGGTTTAAGGACCTATCCTTATTACATTACATAATATTGAATTTTAGTCAATAACTAAATTCCTTTCATATTGAGGATATTTTCAAGTTTAGAGTTTTATAGAATTAGGATATAATACATACATAACATTCCACATTCATATAGAGCAGATACCACAAAAGTAGTATCCATTTCTTCCAAAATATAAAACTTTTTAAATAAAACATGTTTTCTTTGCAAAAACTTCACAACATTTAAATTGGATTCCTTATTTGTATTACATATCATTATAGCCTGTGAAAATAATTTAAAATATTGGTATGATCACAAAAATCTCAGTAAGGGATAAAAAAATAAAACATTAGTCCATGAATACTTGTAACGTATGAAATCATTTTCAAAAAGACATACTTGTCACCCATATAAACTTACTTTGTGAAACTTGATATTTCCATGAGATTTACACAAAACATATAGAAATTAAATAGAACCATAAAGGTATCTTAGGTCATTACTAACTTATATTGTAACCCTCACAACTACCTTATGATTTATAACCCTCACGACTACCTTACAATGTAACCCTCAGGACTACCTTATTGTGTAACCTTTGTAGTTACACTTGGAGTAACCATACGACTGAACTCAAACTTACACATACCCAATGCATTTTAGGGAGATATATTTCTCACCATTCATCATAAAAAATTCCCAATAACCATTACATAATCATATAACATTAATAATTTAATAAAAACATTACTTTTGAATTTTGTAAAACAAGATTTTAAAAGAGGATTTTAAAATAAAATACCCTTAAAAATATCATATAATTGAAGTGAGATTTAATAGAGTGGATGTAATATGTATATAAACTATAAATACACATAATTAAACATAATATAATTAATATTAATCACACAAAAAATTTTAATAGCACATAAATAATGAAGTACAAGGTCAACCCAAAGAATGAAAATCGGATTAAGAATTCTCTTACCTTAGGTTTTCCTTACTTAAAAAATTATTTAAACCTCCTATATAATTCTTAAAAGAGTGTTATTAATATATTATGGAAAAATATTAATGTTTATAATACCTTATATGATCATTTTATTACATCATTTTACCCTTTAATTATTAGTATTTTATTCCTTCCATTGTTTTGGGTGCGTTCTTTTCAGGATTTTCATGGCCAGTTTGTATTTTATTTTCTTATCTTATGGAAATAAAATTCCATAAGTGGAATGAAATGGTATTAGTATGTTTCTAGAATATTTAATGATACCATAAATCATTTTTTATCATATATGATGATGGATCATTAGATAAAACATTAATGATATTTTTTAGATCATTTTGGGCGGTTCCTCGATAATCACGAACTTGTTTCATTATATAATTTAATGTCATACATAGAAGTTCATTATAGAAAATATAATAGGTTAAAAAATAAACTTTAAATTCTTTTTCAACCATTAAAAGGGTTTTATGATCATATTAGAAGGATGTAATGGATATTTCAAACACATCGTCCATGATTTTGGTAAATTGACACATCATGGTTGGTATTTTTATTTTTAGAACAAGAGGGATAGGAGTGGAAAGAAGATGATGAATATTTTAAATAAACATGGTAACATACATAATATATAATATTCTGGAGATTTCATTCCTCTTGAATAAGTGGAGGGAAATATATTATAAGAAAATAAATCAATTGTAAAGAATACACATAAGAAAGGAAGATGATTCTTACCTCTTGATCTCTTCTCCTTGAGATCCTCATTAAGGCATTTTGTTTTGGCCTTTTGGTGAGACCAGCAGCTCTAGGACGTGGTTAAGAGACTTGGGAAGGAAATTTGGAAAAATTTAGACAATTATCAAGGCTTGAGAGGTGTGATAGGAAGATGGGAATGATGGTGGTATTTATAGTGGAGGAGAGAAGGGATTTTACATTATTTTAATCATTATTTTAATATTTTTGATCAAGACTATGAATATTCTTAATTAATGTGACCCAAAAAAGTAAAAATTTCACGTGAGTTTGAAACAAGTGGGCTTAAATTATTCTTTCATCACCTATGGTGTAGTAAAACAAGTATTAACATTTATCGTAAATTATCGTATTTTACTATTCATAAAAAATTCAAGAATTTCAGAAAAATCCCAAAAATTCACCCTAACCATTTTTTAATGTGTAGAATTCAAAAACTAAATCCATTTTTTGAGAATAATTTTCTAAATATTATTAATTTAATTTTAAAATAAAATCATAATTTATTAAAAAATAGCAATTTTAAATCTATAGCTCATTTTTAAACACCTTGAAAAATTAATCAAGTTGACATTATCTTAAAGCCTTAAAAAAATAAAATAATAATATAATTTACTATTCGTTAGGGTCATATTACTATTATAAGGGTATGTTACTATTCACCAAAAAAATAAGTTGGTTCTATTAGACTCTAAATAACTTACTGATAACAGTCGTAGATGAACATTTTTTGAAATTCAAATCATAGAAGTGGAAAAATTATGTTTAAAGCTTGGTTATAACTATTTACTTAAAACAAAGTTTCATGAATTTTAATTTATTTTTTTAAAACCTTGTGGTGTTACATTATCCTTACCTTCTGGAAATTTCACCCAGGAAATTTTATTTACTTATTAAACAAGTGAGTGTACCTTTCCCTCATAGAATTTTCAGATTCCCATGTTGCTTCTTCAACCATGTGGTTTCTCCAAAAAACATTTACCTAGTGGATTACCTTATTCTAAAATACTTGTTTCTTTCGATCAAGTTTCTAAACTAGTTTCTCTTTATAAGAAAGGTTATCCTTTGACTGAACTACTTCTGGACTCAAGACATGAGATGAATCTGGTACATACTTTCTCAACATAGAAACATGAAAAATATTATGTACCTGAGATAAAATTGGAGGCAAAGATACTTAGTATGTGATTGGTCCAACCTTCTCTAGTATTTCATAAGTTCTAATGAACCATGGAATTGTCTTTCCTTTCTTACCAAAATTCATAACACTCTTTCATGGTGAGATTCTAAGAAAAACATGATCACCTACCTAGAAAGAAAAGTATTTCCTCATGTTGTCTGCATAACTTTTATATCTACTCCGAGTTATCCTTATGTGTTTTTGGATCATATTCACTTTATTAGCCACTTCCTTTACTAATTATGGTCCCATCAACTTCCTTTTCCTTACTTCATCCCCAAAATATGGAGTTCTACACCGCTTCCCATACAATGCCTCAAAAGGTTCCATCTGTATACTAGAATGAAAACTGTTATTATAAGAAAACTCAACTAAAGAAAGATGCTGATACCAACTTCTCTGGTAGTCCATTGAACAAGCTCAAAGCATATACTCTAAAGTTTTAATCATTCGTTCTGACTTCCCATATGATTGAGGACGAAAAGCCGTACTGAAATTTAATTCTATGCCCAACGACTTTTGAAGGCCCTTCTAAAAGTTATAAGTGAACCTAGGATCCCGGTCAGATATAATGGAAAGAGGAACTCCATGTAACCTGAAAATATTATTAAGATACAACCGAGAAAGATAATCTAAAGACATTATATCTGGAATAGAAATAAAATGTGAATATTTTGTTAGCCGATCAACAATAACCCAAATTGCATTGTTACCTCAAGAATATTAGGTAGTCCCACCACAAATTCTTTGGATATATTCTCCCATTTTCACTCTGGCACTGTAAAAGCCTGAAGCATCCCCTTCGGTAACTTCCACTCTACTTTAAACTGTTGACATGTCAAACATTTCATGGTAAAATTATTAATATCCCTTTTCATTCCATCCCACCAATAATACTCTTGAGGGTCTCTGTATATCTTAGTACTACCAAGATAAACTAAAAATGAAGAACTATGAGTTCACACAATAATTATTTCTTCAATTTTGGAATCACAAGGCACACACAACCTTTTACCAAATCTTAAAACACAATCTTTATCAAGGTTAAATTCTGGAAACTTACCCATTTTAACCAATTATACCTTTTTCTGTAGCTCACAGTATTCCTTCTGTACTTGCTTAATTCTACCTGATAACGATGACTACAATGAAACCTGAAACAAAATAGAGGTATTTCCTTTCACAACAACTTCTAAGACAAAATTCATTAAATCATTAATCAAGGGATCATATTCCAAACCTAACATGGTTAATGATGCATGATTTTTTCGACTCAAGGCATCAACCACTTTGTTTTCTTTTCTCAAATTGTAATTGATCATGCAATCATAATCCTTTATGAGTTGAATCCATCTTATATGCCTCATGTTTAATTCATTCTATGTGAATATATACTTCAGACTTTTATGGTCAGTATATATTTGACATTTGGCTCTGTATAAATGATTCCTCCAAATTTTCAAAGCAAAAACCACAGCTTCCAATTCCAAATCATGTGTGGGATAATTTAACTCATGAGGTTTTAGTTGTCTTGAAGCATAAGCAATTACCTGATAATTATTCATCATAACACAACCAAGTCCCTTCAATGAAGCATCACTGTAGATGAAAAACTCACCATTTAGGGAAGACAAGGCCAAAACTAGAGCATTCACCAATCTCTTCTACAGTTCCTGAAAACAAACACCACATTCTACTTTCCAAATAAATTTAACCCATTTTTACATTAACTTAGTTAGCAGGATATATAACCATGCAATTTTTAAAAAAAAACTGTCGATAATAACCTGCTAATCCTATAAAACTATGAATGTCTATAACATTTGTAAGTCTTGTCCATTCATCAACCACTTTTGTGTTGGCATGATCAACTATTATTCCATCCTTATTTACAATGTTCCCAAGAAAAGAAATATGTTGAAACTAAAAATCACACTTTCTGAATTTTCCATATAGTTTCTTTTCCTTTAAGGTTTTAAAAACAACCCTTATATGTTTTTCATGCTTCTATTTACTCTTAGAAAATACCATAATGTCATCAATAAACACAACTACAAACTTATCCAAGAACTCATGAAATATTCTTTTCATAAGATCCATGAATATAGTAGATACATTAGTTAACCCAAACAACATAACAGAAAACTCATAATGCCCATATCTAGTACAAAAATATATTTTTGGGATGTCATCCTCCTTCACCTTCAGTTGATGGTATCTGAATCTCAAGTCAATCTTGGAAAAATACTAAGTGCCCTGGAGCTGATCAAACAAGTATTAGATATGAGGAAAAGGATACTTGTTTTTAAAAGTGATGTTATTCAAATATCTATAATTAATGAAAATTATCATGGAACCATCATTCTTTTTAATGAACAAAATAGGGGCACCCCATGGTGTAGTGCTAAGACAAATGAAGCCTTTATCAAGAAAATCCTGAAACTAATTTTTCACTTCAAGAAGTTTCATTTGAGCCATTCAATATGGGGGTTTTGAAATTGTCTTAGATAAGGAAATAAGTCAATTGTGAATTAGACCTCCCAATCAGGTATGACATCAGGTAACTAATTAGAAAAAACATCAAGGTATTCATTTACCATTGGCACATCATTAATCCGAATAGTTCCCTTGTTTTTAACAATATGAGCATGATAACTTTCATTTCCATATTTCAACATTTTCTCAGCTTCTTGATATGTTATCAATTTTATGGTTCCTTTCTTGTATAAAAACTGAAAATATTTCTGAAAAACAACTTCTTTAGCTCTAAATTCAATCTTAGCATGATAAACAGAAAGCCAATCCATTCCTAGAATGACATAAAACTCTACTAAGGGAAAAATAACAAGGTTTGCAGGTAAATTATTTCCACAGACCATAATATAAATATTCTTATAATTACTCTTTGCAATAATTTTTCCCCTGGTGTTTTAACAATAAGTTCCAGTCTCATTTTTTGAGGTGATATTTCTAATGTACTAGAAAATTTATCAGAAATAAAGGAATGTGTAGACCCCATATCAAACAAAAATTTAGAAAAATATGAGTAAACAAACAAGGTACCTGATACAACTTCATTGGATATCCTGACATCTACTGACGTAGTCGTAAAGTATCTCACTACACCTTTCTTCTAATATTATGGCTTCTTTGCATCATTTAGATCTTTCTTTGGGTAGGCATTTGCATAATGACCTATCTCTCCACATTTAAAACACTTTACAGTTTTCTTATCAGGATTATTCTTAGGATCATTTTCATTATAATCTCAGACCATATTTCCAAACTTACCACATTGAAAAAACTTCCCAGTTTTGCTAAGGCATTTCCTAGGATGCTTTTTTCCACACTTTACACAAATTGGAAACTGAAATTTCTTACCATGAGATTTATTTGGTTGATTCTTACCCATTTCTTTCCATATAGACCTATTTTTTATCCTTATTGTCAAATTTAACATGATCATTAGAAAACTACATCTCTACCCTCTCAGCACGTCAGACAAGTTTCTCATAACTTTTGAATTCACAGGAGGCCAATTCCCTTCGATACCTGACATTAATCATGAGTAAAAGTGGTTGATTTTTCTATCAAGATACAGAATAAGATTTGGATCATACCTCGCCAGTCAGGTGAAGTTTGCTTTATACAAAATGACTGACTCTTCCTCATTTTTATTCAATTCAAGGAATTTCTTCTCCATCCTAAGTCGCACCACCTTAGGAAAATATTTTTCAAGGAAAATACTTTAAAATTCATCCCACTCTAAGGCATCAATATCCTATCTATACTAGATATTTTTGACTATTGACCACCACTGATCAGATTCACCTTCAAAACTATAAATTTAAAGAATTACATTTTGATTATATGAATAGCCCATTACATCAAATATATTTTCAAGGGCCTTAATCCATCCTTCAGCCGCTACTAGTTTAAAAGATCTATTGAAAGTAGGAGGGTGTTATCTCATAAAATGTTCCACTATCATAATGTTTCGTTGTGGTACTTCTAGTTGTTCTCTTTCATAGATTCCACTACCATTTATTTCCTGCATCAACTGATCCATTAATGTCACAAACTTCTTGGTTCTAATCCATACCATTCCGGGCTACAGATTTGGAAGGATATCATTCTGTCGGTGCCTCTCCTCTTCAGCTTCCCTGTTTCTTCTGTGGAAAACCATTATGAACAAACATATCTTAGTTAAAGCAACATGGTAATCTTTAAATTCTATATCATTTCAAATTAACCATAAAGTAAAAATCATTTATGGTATTCTATTAACATCATCATAACCCCTAAAGTTATCTAAACCATCCTTTGATACCAACTATAAGGACCTAGCCTTATTACATTACATAATCTTGAATTTTAGTCAAAAAATAACTTCCTTTAATATTGAGGATCTTTTTAAGTTTAGAGTTTTAGAGAATTGGGATATAATACATACATATCATTCTATATTCATATAGAGAATATACCACAAAAACATTCTCCATTTCTTCCAATATATAAAACCTTTTAAATAAAACATGTTTTCTTTGAAAAATATTCATAACACTAAACTTGGATTCCTTATTTTCCTTAAACATAGTTATAAACTATGAAAATCATTTAAAAACATGGGATAAACACAAAAATCTTAATAAGGGATAAAAAATAAAAAATTATTCCATGAATACTTGTAACATATGAAATCATTTACAAAAATACATACTTATCACCTATATGAAATTACTTTGTGAAACTTGAGATTTCCATGAGATTTACACAAAACATATATAAATTAAATAGAACCATAAAGGTATCTTGGGAAATTACTTACTTATATTTTAACCCTCAGATCTACCTTATGATCTGTAACCTTCACGGCTACCTTATAATGTAACCCTCACAACTGCCTTATTGTGTAATCTTCGTAGTTACACTTGGAGTAACCATACGACCGAAATCCAACTTACACATAAAAAATAAATTGGAGGGAGATATAGGTCAAAACCTTCATCATAAATAATTACCAATAATCAGAACATAATCATACAACATAAATAATTTCATAAAAACATTACTTTTGAATTTTGTAAAACAAGATTTTAAAAGAGGATTTTAAAAGAAAAGCACCTTAAAAATATCATATAATTGAAGTGAGACTTAATATAGTGGATAAAATTTGTATATAAAATGTAAATACACATAATTAAACATAATATATTCAAAATTCATCAGACAAAAAATTTTAATACCACATAAATAACGAAGTAGAATTTTAACCCAAAGAATGGAAATCATTATAAGAATTCCATTACATCTTGTTTGTCTTACTTAAAAATTGTTTAAACATCCTGTATAATTATTAAAAGAGTGTTATTAATATCTTAAAAAAACATATTCATGTTTATAATACCTTATATGATTATTTCATTACATCATTTCACCCTTTAATTGCCATTATTTTGTTCCTTCCATTGATTTGGGTGCGTTCTTTACATGATTTCCATGGTCAGATTGTATTTAATTTTCTTATCGTATGGAAATAAAATTCTAGAAGTGGAATTAAATGGTATTAATATGTTTAAAGAATATATAATGATACCATAAATCATTTTTTTATCATATATTATGATGGATCATTAGATAAAACATTAATGATATTTTTTTAGATCAATTTTGGCGGTTCCTCGATAATCAAGAACCTGTTTCATTATATAATTTCATGTAATGCATAGAAGTTAATTCCATAACATAAAATAGGTTAAAAAATAAAATTTAAATTCTATTTCAACCATTAAAAGGGTTTTATGACCAGATTTTAAGGATGTAATGGATATTGCAAACACATCGTCTATGATTTTGGTAAATTGACACATTATAGATGGTGTTTTTATTTTTAGAACAAGAGGGATAAGAGAGGAAGAAAGATGATGAATATTTTACATGAACATGGTAACATACATAATATATAAGATTCTGGAGATTTCATATCTCCTCTATAAGTGGAGGAAAAGAGAGTATAAGAAAAAAAGGAATTGGAAAGAAAACACGTAAAAAAGGAAGAGGATTCTTACCTCTTGTTCTCTTCTCCTTGAGATCCTCCTTAAGGCCATTGGTTTTGGACTTTTTGTGACACCGAAAGATCTAGGAATTGGTGAAGATCCTTATTGAGGAGATTTTGCATAAATTAGTCAATGATCAAGGCCTGAGAGGTGTGGGAGGAAGAGGAGAATGAGGGTGGTATTTATAGTGAAGGAGAGGGGGGATTTTATATTATTTTAATCATTATTTTAATATTTTTTCTCAAGAATATGAATAGTATTGATTAATGTGAACCAAAATAGTAAAAATTTCATGTGATTTTGAAAAAATTGGGCTTAAATCAGCCTTTCATCACTTATGATGTAGTAAAACAAGTATTTATCATTTATCATAAATTATCATATTTTACTATTCATAAAAAATTCAAGAATTTCAGAAAAATCCAAAAAATTCACCCCAAACATTTTTCTATGTGTAGAATTCAAAAATGAAATCCATTTTTGGAAAATAATTTTCTCATTATTATTAATTTAATTTTTAAATAAAATCATTCTTTATTCAAAATTAACAATTTTAAATCTATAACTCATTTTTTAACACCTTGAGATATTAATCAAGTTGACATTATATTAAATCCTCAAGAAAATAAAATAATAATAAAATTTATTATTCATTAGGGGAATATTACTATTCATATTACTATTCATTAGGGTATGTTACTTTTCACAAAAAAAATAAGTTGGTTCTATCAGACTTCAAATAACTTACTGATCACAAACGTAAATGACCGTTTTTTGAAATTCAAATCATAGAAGCGGAAAAATTATGTTTAATTCCTAGTTATAAATATCTACTTAAAAAAAATTCATGAATTTAAATTTAGTTTTTTAAAACCTTGGGGTGTTAAAATAGGATAATAGTAGAACATTTTTGAAGACATTTTTAGAAAACATGGATTTGAAAGAACACATATTTCTAACTGAAAATAGAAATAAAGTTTGATTTTCATAATTTTTTTCTTAATTATATTAAGTACCAATGTAAAGACCTGGATTTTTAAAGGAATTTTTTTTTCTTAAATGCTTTGTAATTTTACGAGTCTGTGGTTTCTGACGACACCTGATTCCGAGGCCCGGTGTGCCCGAAATCAATTTATGAAGTTTTGTTTGGGTACGTTTAGTAAACGTACGTGTGAGTTTTTATATATTTTGAACTGGTGATTGGAATTGAAATCCGAGGGCACCAATGAACTCGCAGTGCTGATATTCGATTAAGGGTACCTTTACTACAATTGCGTTTTATGCAGGTTGAGAGTTAATTTTTGGGGAAATTGGAATTAATTAAATAAAATTGTAGAACACAAATTTTATTTATCTATGGTAGTTATATCCTAAAAAGGAGAAGTTATTGGTGGGGACCACACCCACATAACCTCCCATGGGAGGATAATGTGAGGTGGGGCCCACACAGACCCCTAACCTTTCATCTCCCTTTAACTCCCCATTAATTTCCCCTTATTTAATTTGACAACTCCCCTTTATTTATGTGATCTCTTCACCTCCCACTCTCCCTTTTAATTTTTTCAACTCTTTTAATTAATGAATTGAGTGCTAATTAATTAATTAAAGAGTTTGAATTTTGAATTACTTATGTTAATAAAATAATAGCCTTTTCTATTATTTTATTTTGGCACTTGTTGTGTTGGGAGAACCTTGAAGAAGCTCTGGAGAAATAAATAAGAGTGTTCTTCTCTCAACGAAGAACACCTTTCTTCCAACTAGGAACTGATGACGAATGTCGATCATCACCTTAGATCTTCAGCCAAACCAAAGGAGAAGGATCCACCTGCAAGGAACTACGACTACGTGCCATCCTCGGCCCCTTCTTTCCCGATGTCAACGAGTTGATGCTGTCTCCCCACGATGCCGTTTTCCACGACGCTTGACTACCGCGAACCTTATTTCAAGGTAGGTGTCTGTTTCAATTTTTAATTGAATAAAATTGTTCTTTGTCCCTCATTGTAACCATGTTTTACCTTTGGCCATTTGATACCGCCTAACGTGGAGGGTACAGTCTGAACGAACATGGCCCGACGACCCTCCAATTGTTCTTGGATACTTTGGTGGTGGAAATGAGAGGCAGTGGCGATGAACGGAAGTGGCGGCCATGCACCGGCCGCGTGCCAAGAATTGCGGCCCGCAGCCGTGGGCCACTCGGCTGAAGAAGAACTGGATGGCTAAATCCGACCAGGCCGAAGGAAGACTGCGGTACCACAAGGGGTGCCGCGCTGCGGAGGACCGCGGCCTGCATTCTACGGGCTTCTTTGATGGCGAACCGGCCAGCTCATCGGCCGACCGGGTGAAGGAGCCGCGACACCCGAAGGTACCGCGCAACAGGACCGTGGCCCGCCCGAGCGGGCCACTTGCATCGGGAAGGTCGGCTGACTGTTTGGGAGGGCGTCGCCGCTTGGCGCCGCCGGTTGGAGAAAGCGGGGGGCCACGCCCCCCCTCTCAGACTACTCAGCCCCTCAGGCTGAGCCACTTGGCCATCGGGCCGATCCGTGGCCAGCCGGGCCATGCCGCGCTAGGCCGGGCCGTGCCGTGCTGGGCCGGGCCGCATCCCCCCTCAGGCCGGGCCACGCCCCTCGGGCCAGGCCGTGAGATACATCGGGCTGATCCGACCCTCTTCCGGGTCGGACCCTCCAAAACCGGGTTGACCTGACTCGTCGGCCCACTGGGCTTAACGGGCCGGGCCCGTTTCCACTTAAACATGAATAACTTTAAGACCGCGCTTCCGATCGGCGCATTATCTGCGGAAATGGGACCCTCACGACGAATCAGTCCTTTTGCAATACTCTAAGTAAGTTTTGGACAACTTTGGATAACGACCAGGTTTGGAACGAGCGTATTTCCAACCGGGCCCCTGGAATGGAAAAACCAATAACTCTCAGACTGGGCGTCCGATTGACGCGCTGTCTATCACGTTGGGTTCCTTTTGACGAGACGGAACTTTAGGATACATCAAATCTGGACTTTGTGACAGTCAATGTATCGACCCCTTGGCTCGAGGAGCGGACCCTCCCGGAATCAAGCGTGCTGTGTGCGTGAACCCTAGAGCTGGCTGCGACTACGACCACTACCGTACTAGAATCCTCCGTGGGTTCGGCGACGACGACTACCATACTGGAATCCTCTGTGGGTTCGATGGAGATGATTACTGTACTTGTATCCTATGTGGGTCCGAAATTTTTACTTCTGTTCTAGTATCCCACGTGGGTCCGACAGAGTAGTTGGTCTAGAATCCTACGTGGGTCCGACAGCTTAGCTGGTCTAGTATCCTACGTGGGTCAGACAACTTAGATGAATCAGTGACTGCATATGATCATCTTTATCACTTTATGAAAGATGTATACCTGTGTGAGCTAAGTCTTGACTTTCAATCATTACCATCAGTGTGATTGACTTCTTTTCTGTGTGGACTGGGTTGTACTTGGGCTCGAGAGCTGGAGCCAAACTGGGATTGATGACTTAGGTATATGTATGGGCATATACCTAAGTAGAGATGGTTGATATTTCGTGATTGAATCTTTTCTTTGTTGATTATCCTTTGTGGATTTTGGGAGACCTTCGGGGGTCTCGGGGTCCCTACTGAGTATCGTTATACTCACCCCTGCACGGGAAATGCCTGCACTACGTTGTGTTGGATGTAGAAGACGGACATCGCTGATCGTGGTAGAGGCTTGTAGAGCTGGACGGAACCTGGAGGTGGACCACTTGGTGAGACTTACACGAAGCAGACGGATGGAACCGTAGTGCTGGGGAGACTATCTGTACCCACCCTTCAGGTGGGATTCCCGGAGGACAACTCAGTGGTTTCTGTTTTACTTTACTGCAGTTGTACTGTACATTCAGTTGGGTTTGTATACTGGCCCATTTACTTTTCAGCACTTACTTTTGTACTTAGTTTACTTAGTGATTTATTTAGTTGCATACTCTATTGTGTTTGATTACTTTTATAAATGCAATGCCTTCCTAGTATAGGGATTTATGCCTTTGGTGCTAGTCGCCAGCCCCTGGCCTATGGAAGGCGGGCTTGGGGTAGTCACGGCATGGGCCCTGAGGACGGGTCGTGACAAATTGGTATCAGAGGAGTCGGTTCTACTATAGAACTTAGGACTCTGATCATTCCTTTCTATGAAGCAATAGTGTTAAGAGTATTGAGTGTGGTTTTCAGTCCATGGAGTCGAGTGTTGGTGCAGTGGCCAACGTATCCATACACCAGGACCCTGACCCCTGATTTCTGACTCGGTGAACGAAAATACTGATTGCATGTGTGTTTCAAAAGTTTTATTTGTGATTAATTTGTGTCAGCTCACCAGGTATACTATTTTGACCGTGGCGCACCTGTTTATTTTTAGGATGGCCCCACGAAGGCAGCCGGCTAGGGTTCCGAGTCACGTACGAGATGGAAGCCCACCAAGCGATGAGGCCTCGGTGCAGGGCCCCATCATAGCGGAGGTACCAGCGACACCTCTTCCCACTGGACCACCGATACCACCATCCCCAACAGTAGAGAGTGCATGACGCCCGAGTGTGTTGCACGAGTTTCAACGACAGAGGCCACCCAGGTTCTACCGAGAGATGGACCCTCAGGTAGCCGAGGATTGGCTAGAGGCTATCGTCAGAGTCTTCAGATTGGTAGGGACACCATCCGACCTTATGGTGATCCTTTCTGTGATTCTCTTACACACAGCAGTAGGTAGATGGTGGAACTTGATACTCCAGGTGCACAACGATGCATCTCTACTTTGGATAGACTTCGAGAGTCTATTTCGCTCGGAGTTTATTCCAGCCACCCTTCATGCGGTGCAGATTCAGGAGTTACTTCACCTGCGGCATGGCAACATGACAGTAGCTCAGTACTCAGCGAAGTTTACTGACCTCTCCTACTACTGCAAAAACATGGTATGAGACCCATTCTTCAGATCCCAGACCTTTGAGTAGGGTCTGAGGCACGAGATCATGGATTCAATGATCTCCCTCAGGATTCTGACGCAGATGGGAGTGCTAGAGTGAGCCCTTCTTGTGGAGAGATTTCTTACTGAGCCGACACCAGCAGCGAGACCCACCACAGGGCGACACGTAGTGGAGTCTTTTGAAACTGGTAGTAGATAGATGTCGCAGAGGTCCAAGCGGACCAGACCATCAGGAGAGCGACCTAAGGATACAGGTTCGGTTGTGCGGGGAACCCGAAACAGAGCTAGCTATACGAGGAGAAGGCAGTGCTATGCATGCAGCGGGCAGGGTCACATGACTCGAGACTGCCCGACCCACTGTGCAGATGAGCAGCAGATAGTAAAGAGACCTCCCAGGTAGAGGCAGAGGTTCGACCGCGGTGGTCCGCAGGGAGCAGGCAGACGAGGCAGAGGAGTTGGCCAAGCAGTGGGTGGTGGATGACGTTTTGAGGCGCTACCACCACCACCACCACCAGGAGGTCCACCCCGACCACAGGGAGCTGGAGGA
This sequence comes from Viscum album, assembly GCA_963277665.1. NCBI lineage: Eukaryota > Viridiplantae > Streptophyta > Magnoliopsida > Santalales > Viscaceae > Viscum > Viscum album. The sequence continues at coordinate 1,375,612,682 of OY728147.1, read as the reverse complement.
CAGAGGCAGGCTCAGCTCCAGGCAGGGGAGGGTTATGACCACGGCACACCTGAGATGATTTGAGGTACTATTTGTGTCTACACCACCCTTGTTGCAGTACTTATAGACACAGGTGCGAATCATTCTTTCATTGCCGCTGCCCTTGTTCAGATCTCGGAGATTCTGACAGATCCGTTGGCTCGATACTTAAGTTAGAGACTCCTACAGGAGTAGACTCGATGATTACGCACTGGTGCAAGTAGTGTGAGCTTACTCTAGGAGGTGAGAGCTTTGACTGAGATCTTCTTGTAGTGGCGTCGAGGCCTTACGACGTCATCTTGGGTATGGACTGGTCATCTACAGTCCATGCTCATATCGACTGCATTAGGTGCAATGTGCGGTGTGTCCACACGGATGGGAGCAGGTTCACCTTCACCGGCAAGAAGGGAGCCTTTGTAGCACAGGATGGACTTTTGCAGAGAAGAGGGCAGCCGATCACACATCAGTTGGCTAGTATCATCCTTGGAGTAGTTGATGTGTGGAGTCCAAGTTTTTTTTGTGGTGGATCAGTATGCAGACATTTTTCCTGACAACGTTACAAGACTACCTCCTCACAGAGAGGTAGACTTCTACATAGAACTATACCCCGGGACATCACCAATATCTACTCTAGTATATCAGATGGCTCTTGCTGATCTTCATGAGCTGCGGGTACATCTGGAGGACTTGCAGGGAAAGAGATTCATCTGACCCAGTGTTTTTCCCTAGGATTCTCTAATTTTGTTCACCAAGAAGGCAGATGGGAGCTTGTAACTGTGTGTCGACTACCGTCGCCTGAATCAGGTGACCGTGAAGAACAAGTACCCACTCTCAAGGATTGAAGACCTCTTTGATTATCTCAAGGGAGCACGATGGTTCTCAAAGATAGACCTCAGGTCAGGCTATCACTAGCTCAGTGTTCGAGATGAGGATGTGCAGAAGACGACCTTCAGGTGTCGGTATGGCCACTATGAGTTCTTGGTTATGCCCTTCGACATAACCAATTCTCCAGTAGTGTTCATGAGTCTCATGAACAGGATCTTCCAGCCTTACCTCGATCGTTTTGTCATAGTCTTCATCGACGACATTCTAATTTACTCGACTACTGAGGAGGAGCACACCTACCACTTGCAGGTTATACTGGATACACTCTGAGAGCACCAGCTTTATGGTAAGCTCTTGAAGTGCCAGTTCTGGATTTGAGAGGTTCACTTTCTGGGACACGCCATCTCGGAAGCGGGAGTAGTGGTGGATCCAGTGAAGATTGAGGCAGTGCTTTCTTGGGAGCCACCCAGGAGTGTGACGGAGGTGGGGAGTTTCCTGGGTCTGGCTGGATACTATCAGAGATTTGTTACAAACTTCTCCAAAGTTGCAGCACCGCTTTCAGCTTTGACGAAGAAGGGTAAACCATTCGTGTGGTTAAAGAGATGCCAATAGAGCTTTCAGAAGCTGAGGTAGAGATTGACCAGTGTGCCCATCTTGAGGCTACTAGAGTAGGGCGTTGGGTATGTAGTATACTGCGACATATCATGGACCAGACTTGGGTGTGTCCTGATGCAAGAGCAAGCAGTGATCGCGTATGGTTCATGGTAGTTGATACAACACGAGCAGAACTATGCTACCCATGACCTGGAGTTAGCAGCAGTGGTCTTTTCCTTGAAGATGTGGCAGCACTATCTGATGGGAGAGCGCTTTAAATTTTAATCTAACCACCAGAGTATTAGGTATATCTTCTCCCAGAAGGACCTGAACCTGAGACAGCGGCGATGGCTCAAGTTTCTCCAGGACTCTGACTTTGAGATAGTCTACACTCCTGGGAAGTGGAACATTGTAGCTAATGCTCTCAGTAGAAGATCAGACATTCAATTACTAGGAGAGGCTATGGAGTAGCTAGTCGCATTGCAGATATCCTTTTTGGATAGAGATGGATAAACCTTTCTATAGTCACTCATAGTCACTCCTCCACTCCTTCAGCGAGTCAGAGAGGCACAACATGGGGATGTTGACTGTGAGACGCGATGTGCTCAGCTATCCACAGGGCAGACACCAGATGGATTTTCTGAAGGAGGGGAGCACATCATCCTCTTCAGAGGACGTACCATGGTACCAATCACATTATAGGAGGAGGTGACGAGGGAGTTCCACACTTCCCCTCTAGCGGTACATCCAAGAGTGGCGAAGATGTATCAAGACCTCAGACGATAGCACTGGTGGCTGGGTATGAAGAAGGATGTACCAGAGTTCGTTTCACGATGCCTCACTTGTCAGTAAGTGAAGATGAAGTGCTAGGTACCAGCATGCTTGGTACAGCCCTTAGAGGTCTTAGAGTGGAAGTGAAATGGGATATCCATGTATTTCATGATGGGGATTCCACGTACATGCAGAGGGCACAACTCTATCTGGGTGATCGTAGACTGACACACCAAGTCAGCCCACTTCCTACCGAACAGAGAGCAGGGCTCAGAAGAAAGCTTGGGACGCCTCTATGTTCAGGAGATCATACAACTTGATGGTGTTCCATCGTCTATCGTTTCCGATCGAGATGCTCGTTTCACTCCCCGGTTATGGAAGGGATTATAGGAGGATTTTGGGATGCAGCTACGTTTGAGCTTTGCCTTCCATACACAGATGGATAGCCAGACTGAGAGGACCATTCAGACTCTCGAGGACATGCTCCGTGCATGTGTCCTTGAATTTGGTCTTAGATGGGAGGATCACCTTCCCTTGGTGGAGTTTGTGTACAACAACAACTATCACTCCACCATCAAGATGACACCTTACGAGACACAATATGACCGACCATGCAGATCACCACTGTGAAGGACTGACCCTGGGGGGTCAGCACTTGTAAGACTAGAGATGGTTCAGGCTAGGTTGAAGAAGGTGCAGATCATCCAGGAGCAGATGAAGACTGCACAAAGCAGACAGAAGTCCTATGCTGATAGAAGATAGAGACTACTAGAGTTCAAGGATAGCAACCACATTTTCTTACGGGTCTCAACTCAACGAGTTCTACGGAGATTTGGCCGAGGCGGAAAGTTATCTCCATGCTTCATCAGACCTTTCTAGGTCCTTAGAAGAGTAGGCGAGGTGGCTTACTGCCTGACCCTTCAACCTCAGTTGCATCGGGTGCATGACGTCTTCCACGTATCTCAGCTGTGGAGATATGTGCACGACCCGTCCCACATCATCGACCATGCAAAGCTGGAAATCGATGATGGGGAGACATTCACAGAGGTCCCGGTGGAGATCGAGGATCGACAGGAGCAGGTCCTACGTGGGTGGTCGATTCATCTAGTGTGCATTCACTGGCAGCACGAGAACCTCCAGGAGAGCACATGGGAGCGAGAGACTCAGATGTGAGCTCAGTACCCCCATTTGTTTCCCTAGTGTGTGTTATAGCTTTACATGGATGTAAATCCCTCCGGGGGGAGTAATGTAAAGACCCATATTTTTCAAGGATATTTTTTTTCTTAAATACTTTATAATTTTACGAGTCTGTGGTTTCTGACGGCACCTAATTCCAGGCCTGGTGTGCCCGGAATCAATTTATGAAGTTTTGTTTGGGTACGTTCAGTAAAAATACATGTGGGTTTTTCTATCCTTTTAACCAGTTCTTGGAATTGAAATCTGAGGGCACCGATGAAATCGCAGTGTCGATATTCACTTAAGGGGACCTTTACCACAGTTGTGTTTTATGCGGGTCGAGAGTTAATTTTTAGAGAAATTGGAATTAATTAAATAAAATTGTAGAACACAAATTTTATTTATATATGGTAGTTATATCCTACAAAGGAGAAGTTATTGGTGGGGCCCACACCCACATAACCTCCCATGGGAGGATAATGTGAGTTTGGGCCCACATGAACCCCTAACCTTTCATCTCCCTTTAACTCCCCATTAATTTCCCATTATTTAATTTGACAACTCCCCTTTATTTATGTGATCTCTTCACCTCCCACTCTCGCTTTTAATTTTTTCCAACTCTTTTAATTAATGAATAGAGCTCCAATTAATTAATTAAAGAGTTTGACTTTTGAATTACTTGTGTCAATAAAATAATAGACTTAGCTATTATTTTATTTTGGCACTTGTTGTGTTGGGAGAACCTTGAGGAAGCTCTGGAGAAATAAAGAAGAGTGGTCTTCTCTCAACGAAGAACACCTTTCTTCCAACGAGGAACCTCCGAGGAACGTTGATCATCGCCTTTGATCTTCGGGCAAACCAAAGGAGAAGGAGCCACTCACAAGGAACGCCGACTACGCGCCATCCTCAGCCCCTTGTTTCCCGATGTCAACGAGTTGACGCCATCTCCCCGCGATGCCGTTTTCTACGACGCTCAACTACCGAGAACCTTATTTCAAGGTAGGGGTTTGTTTCAATTTTTAATTGAATAAAATTTTTCTTCATCCCTTGTTGGAACCATATTTTACCTTTGGCCATTTGATACCGCCTAACGCGGAGGGCGCGGGCCGAACGAACACAGACTGATGACCCTACGATTGTTATTGAATACTTTGGTGGTGGTAACGAGAGGTGGTGGTGACGAACGGAAGCGGTGGCCATGTGCCGACCGCATACGGAAGAACCGCGGCCCGGAACCGAGGGCTGATCAGCCGAAGAAAGAACCGGCCGGCTAAAGCCAGTCGGGCCGAAGGAAGACAGCAACGCCACAAGGGGCGCCGCGCTGCAGAGGACCGCGACCCACATTTCATGGGCCGCTTCGGCGGCAAACCGGCTGGCTCGTTGGCCGGCTGAGTTAAGGAGCCGTGGAACCCGAAGGTGTAGCGCAGCAGGACCGCGGCCCGCCCGAGCGGGCCGCTTGCGTAGGGAAGGCCAGCCGGATTTGGCCGACCGGTTGGGAGGGCGTCACCGATCGGCGCCACCGGTTCGAGAAAGCTGGGGGCTGCACCCCCCCTCTCAGAACGCTTGGCCCCTCGGGCCGAGTCACTCGGCCAGCCGGGCTGCGCCGTGCCGGGCCGGACCGCACCCCGTCGGGCCGGGCCGCGCCCCCCCTCGGGCCGCGCTATGCCCCTAGGGCCGGGCCACGTGATACATCAGGCAGGTCCGACCCTCTGTCGGGTCGGACCCGCCAAAACCGGGTTGACCCGATCCGTCGGCCCACTGGGCTTATTGGGCCTGGCCCGTTTCCACTTAAACATGAATAACTTTAAGACCGCGCGTCAGATCGACGTGCCATCTGCAGAACTGGGACCCTCGTGACAAACCGGTCCTTTTGAGATAGTATAAGTGAGTTTTGTATGACTTTGGATAATGGCCGGGTTTGGAATGAGCGTATTTACAACCGAGCCCCTGGAACGGAAAAGCCAATAACTGTCAGACCGAGTGTCCGATTGATGCGCCGTCTGTCGCGTTGGGTCCCTTTTGATGAGACAGAACTTCGGGATACATCAATTCTGGACTTTATGAAAGTTGATGTATCGAACCCTTGGCTCGAGGAGCGGACCCTCCCGGAATCGAGCGTGCTGTGTGCGGGAACCCTAGAGCTGGTTGCGACTGCGATGACTACCGTACTGGAATCCTCCATGAGTTCGGTGATGAAGACTACCGTACTGGAATCCTCCGTGGGTTCGGCGACGATGACTACCATACTGGAATCCTCCGTGGGTTCAATGGCGATGATTACCGTACTTGTATCCTATGTGGGTCCGATAGTTTGACTTCTGTTCTAGTATCCTACGTGGGTCCGACAGAGTAGCTGATCTAGAATCCTACGTTGGTCCAACAACTTAGCTGGTCTAGTATCCTACATGGTTCCGGAAGCTTAGATGAATCAGTGACTACATCTGATCATCTTTATCACTTTACGAAAAATGTATACTTGTGTGAGCTGAGTCTTGACTTTCAATCATTACCATCGGTGTGATTGACTTCTTTCCTGTGTGGACTGGGTTGTACTGGGGCTCAAGAGCTGGAGCCGAACTGGGATTGATGACTTATGTATATGTATGGGCATATACCTAAGTAGAGATGGTTGATACTTCCTGATTGCGTCTTTTCTTTGTGGATTATCCTTTGTGGATTCTGGGAGACCTTCAGGGGTCTCGGGGTCCCTACTGAGTATCATTATACTCACCCCTGCACGGGCAATGACCGCACTACGTTGTGTTGGATGTAGACGACCGGCATCGCTGATCGTGGTAGAGGCTTGTAGAGCTGGATGGTACCTGGAGGTGGACCAATTGGTGAGACGTACATGGAGCAGACAGACAGAACCGTGGTGCTGGGGAGACTATCTGTACCCATCCTTGAGGCGAGATTCCCGGAGGATGACTTGGTGGTTGCTGTTTTACTTTACTGCAGTTGTATGTACTTTCAGTTGGGTTTGTATACTAGCCCATTTACTTTTCAGCACTTACTTATGTACTCAGTTTACTTAGTGATTTCTTCATTTGCATACTCTGTTTTGTTTGATTACTTTTATAAAGGCAATTCCTTCCCAGTATAGGGATTTACGCCTTTGGTGCTAGTCGCTAGCCCCTGGCCTATGGAAGGTGGGTTTGGGGTAGTCACGACACGGGCCCGAGGACGGGTCTTGACCACCAAAGAGTTGAAAAATGGTATAATTACTTTGATATAACATGAATAATTATAGGAGAAGAAAATTCATGATAATTCTTTAGATATGGATCATAATATTTAATCAAAGAAAGCATAATACTAAATAATTCCGATAAATATAGAGATTGTATCAATAAACTCTTACCACTTTGATAACTTTAAATCCTAATACCTATGAAATAATAACTTTAAAATAATATTAAAATATCATGAAGATAAGTATATTCAATATATAACATGTAAAAGGTCAGAATATATTCCTTTTAAAAGAATATAAGTGCATAACATAACATGTGTCTCAAAGAAGGAAAACTGAGAAAAAATTACCTTACTGATTTGGTAACTTTTGAAACATAAACCCCATGAAAGATAGATAATAAAATAGATATGTAAATACCCATAAATTTAAGGATAATAATTATATAATATATTCATGGGTATTATATACACCACACAAAAGAAATGAGTGGTGAATATGGTATCAGTTTCGTAGAAACAAAGTGAGACTAGAAATCCCCTTACTACTTGAGTAACTTTGGAATAATGAGATAATTGAAAGAATAACATCAATTGAAACTTTTAATATCATTAAATAATTTAAATTCATGATATAAAATTTCATAGGGCAGTATATACACCAAAAAAAGAAGTGAGTGGTGAATATGGAATCTATCTCATGGATATAAAAAAGTGATATGAAATTCTCTTACCTTAAGTATTTAATTTCTTCATACACGTTCAAAATTCATGTATAATAAATATAATTTTATTATAAATCTAAAAAAGAACCATATTATTATATATTATACCATATATTATTTTATTATTACTTTATATTATCCTTTTATTAACAATTCCATATTAAAGTTACATTTCGGGTAATATCCTCTTTGTTTTTCATATATGTTTTGACTTGTTATTTTTGGTCCTTTTTATTTAACTCTGATTACCTTATTTATAGAATTTAATCCATGATATAAATATAATATATATATTTTATATATAATATTTATAATAATCTATGAAATATTTAAATAGGAAATGAAATACACCATTAATGGAGACGGTAGGCTGCGCGTACGCATGAATATTGATTCCATTTTCCTGTCATATTTTGAAAGAAAGAAAAGTAAATGACATATATATATTATATTTACATTAGAATTATTATTTCATATATATCACATATTTTTATTAAACCCATCCTTAATACATTCCATGTAATGTGTGAACGAATCACATCGCTTTGAGGAGGCGATAGTTCACACGTCCACAAACAAAGTTTTCATATTCCCATAAAATGTAAAGCATGAAGGTATGTGTTATATAATAATTAAATAAGCATAAATAAATCATAAATGTAATATATATCATATAAAATATTAAGTACATCATTATTCCCAACCTTTAGAGGTGGTAATGGAAGAATGAATGACATTTGTTCGCGAGGCAGTAGTCCGCCATACACACGAATGATAATTGTGTATCCCATTTGATGGAAGTGTGTGATGTTTTAGGTAATACCATTAATGAAAAAAAATATAAGTATATTTAGGATACATATATTGTTATATAATATTTATATAATAATAATTTAATGTGTGGGTGAAGAAATAAAACAAAATTGCTCATTGAATAATGTTACCTCTTTTTCAATTAAATCATTTTGGAATATACCAAAATACTTACATGGTTGGATTTATTCCCAAAGTGAGGATTATAGGATGAGGGGATGGATTTTAGGAGCTTATTTGGGATGTTTTTTGATGATACAAAGGGATTTATAGGTGTCAAGAAGTGAGGGGGGGAGTTCCCTTTTATAGTGGAGGAGTGGAATTCTTGTAAATATAAAAAGGTAAACACTATTGGGAGGTCTTACTTAAATCATGTGCCTCCAATAATGAAAAAAATTCTAGAAAAGGTATGATATGGTATATATATTTCTATGAAATGGATTTTGGACATGTTTCTAGGTTTTCTGTCTCCTTATGTTAAAGTTTAACCACTAAGTAAACTCGTTTTTATCTTAATCATTGTAATTAATTTTATTTATTTTCCCTAATATTTATGGTAAAAAATGAAGTTAAAATTAATTCAAATTATGATTATTAAGATATTTAATCCATTTTTCCAAATTATAAACACATAAGTGTTAGAAGTTAATTTAAAATTAATCTTACAGACGAGAAGAGACAATAATTTTTTAAAGTGAAAATGTTCAAAAGTTTGAAATGTTTTTATATCAAATTTCAATACAAAATTTATTATAATGAAATAAATTGGATTAATATATGTATAATTTATTTAAATATACTTTAAAACCAAATAAAAATATAATTTAACTATATAAATAAATTAGAAGAAAAGTCAATTTTCAATTAAAATTCACAGTCCAAACTAAGGCCAAGTAGACCCAAGGTAACCCCAAAATATAGAACACATGGAATAAGGTGCTATATATTGGAATTTATTGATTTTTTTTCCTGTTATCCATGGTTCAAGAGGAATCTACCACTTGGAAAAAATATATCTAATTCTTCCTCTTTTTTTCAATAAATTCAGAGTGGTTATAAATTAAAAAATATTCTCTCTCTGGCCAATATAATTTTCATAAATGAGTTAAGTAATGGATTGTAGAAGTCAAACAATAACTTACCTGTAGAGGAATCAACCATGGGTAAAGGGGTGAAAATATATTGCAGATATATGATGGTGCAACGACTTGATGACATAGATTTTATGGCCAGACTGAACAGGGGCGGAACATGTTGACAGGGGTGGGACAGATGGATGAAGTGCGAGAGGGTTCTACGGCGAGGTGCGACGGGCCGAGAGGGTTCAACGGAGGTGGGTTGTGAGGACTCGACGATGGGCTACAGTGGCTAGGAGGTAACGACAGCGGAGGGATTTCTCAAAGGCACAACGTGGAGGCGGGGGGTGGGGGTCACCAGATTGTGGGGGTGTCTCAGGGTTGCGGGAGGGTGAACAAGGGAGAGGGTCACGGGGTCAGGGAGGGTAAATGAGGGGGAGGGGAAAAATGGGAGGAAGAATTAGGGTGGGGTGATAAAAAATAGACCAAACACCATTTGGCGGTTGCTAATAATATCAATAATGACTGCCAAATGGTGGTCACTCTAACCACCCCTCCTCAAAAACTAAAATATCTAGTAGTGTCCCTGAAGTACTAATGGATGATAAGACCCATAGATAGTCTGATAAGTAATTCTTTCTATCTTCTGGAATTAGAAAAACAAAAATTGTTAACACATGTTATTCCATATGCATAAATATTCATATGGAAAGATAATACTTTAATCTCTAAAAACTTATCCAAAGTTTAACTTAAAATTTCCATAAATGGTTAAACTTGTAACCCTTATAAAAGATAAAAATCAAAAACATTATAAATAAGGTCACTAAATTTCTCAAAATAATCTTAACATTGATCCCCATATATTATAAAGTATCTATTGGTTGTCACATACCAAACATGGGAATAAATTTATCAAGTTTTCTCTTAAAACATGGTAATAACATGAATTACCATAAAAAATTATTGAAAATATGAATGAATTATTATTACAATGATTATTGGATATATTCCTTAAATACAAAAATTTTGTAAAATTAATCCATGATAACATATAACACTTTTTCAACAAATCAATAATAAGTTCCACGGTAATAAATACTATTTAATTTACTTTATCCATATCAATCATCTCTTTATCCAAGCAAAACATAATTTTCTCAACATTAGGAACACATTAAGGGTTAACTTCCTTTAAAAAATATTACCTTTCAATTCAATCACTTTTCTACATCATTATCACCATTCAATATATCATTTTAAATCCTTAATGAAAAAAAATATACTTCACGATTCATAATTCTTAAATTCCAATATATATACACTTTAATCATCCAAAATAAATCTTAAAAATTTACTTAGGGTTCATCATATTATTCATTAATACCCCTTTCATAGAATATGAAATATAAAACATGTCTTAAGGTTCCTCAACCTCAATTTAATCATGCTTCTTATGTTTATTGTAAAAAAATACTATTATTACATCCCATACCATTCACAATTCATTTACAGTATCTTTATCTTCAGTAATATAACAAATACTCATGCCACCTTCTTGATTATCTTCATGATATTTCAACTTAGTACATAGATTTTAATAATTCTCATACTTTCCACATCTGAAACATTTAATGCTAACCCAATTCCTTTTAGTTACTGCTATTTACTAAGACCCAAAAGTATAGTTTGAGCAACACTTATCATAGTAGAAAAAAATATATCTGTGAAAAATTACTTATAAGGTGTCTAAATCATGAAACCTTATTTTAAATCTATGAAACCTTAGGCTTATACTTAGAGACATCCCTAGATAAATTCTTATAAATATACCTAGGGATACCACTAAAGTTTTCTCAACCTAGTTTCCAAAGGTTGACTAAACCTTTTCTTAGATACCAATTATAGCAACCCAGGATTAACATACATGAATATTACATTATTTTAGATGAATATTTAGAAAATTAAAATATCACATGCTTAAGGACCATAATAGTCTATTGTATTTGGAAACTTGTAACACATTCTTCTAATTTGGTGAAATATCTTCAATATCTCCTGTAAAGATATTCCCTGTCAGTACTCCTACTTAAAACCTTTCTTCATAAATCAGGGAAAGGAAACATAATATAGAGTGAGATCAAATGAACAGTAATGGTAAAAAGGGAGATATGTAAGCATAATCATGAGTATAAGGGTATGATAACATGATCATAACATTATAATATCATACCCATGCATATCAAAGTTCATAATCAAGATTCATGGAATATATAGAGACCTGGGTTCAACATAAATGAATATTACATCATTTTAGATGAATATTCAACACATTAAAAAACTACATTCTCAAGAACCCTAATAGTTTAGTGTCTTTAGAATCTTAGAACAAAACATTCTAACTTGGTGAAATATATTTATTTTTTCCAACAAATATATTACCCTTTATTACATCTACTTAAAACCTTTATTCATAACCTAGGGAAAGAAAACATAAGAAAGGGGTGATCTCTGATGATCATTAAGGGTAAAAAAGAGAGATATGTAAGAATAAACATGAGAATAAGGGTATGAAAATGTGATCATTCCATTATAATATTGTACCCTACATATCAAAGATCATAAACATGAATCATGACATAAATATTGGCAGTTCGTAAGACATGAACCATAAGGGTGATAAATCATTATAAATCAATCATGAACTATAATATCATGTCATATAATTGTGTTACCATCATACATATATAAAACCATTTAATGTTTCAAGGTTAACTACCAAAGACATCAATATTTTGGATCATGAAACACCTGTTTCCCATAGTGGATTAGGACACATCTATTTCCCATAGTGGATCAGGGCACAACTATTTTCTATAGTGGATCAGGACACACCTATTTCCCATTGTGGATCAAGAGCATCAACTTGTTTCCCATAATTATATCATGAGATATAAATCTTTATCTAATCCATTTGAGGGAGATATAGGAACCAACCATATCATAATGAAATCATACATACGTGTTCCATAAAACATCCATCTTATCATGACCCATAAAAAGAGATGGGTTTCATAAACATCATATAATAACCCATGAAATGAAATGGGTGTCATAAAAATTTAATCATATCATAACCTATAGAAAATTTATAGTTTTAATAATTATTTCATCTTATAATAACCTGTGAAACAAAGTGGGTTTTATAAGCATTTATCATGGTATAACCCATTGAAGAAAAACATGTTTCATAAACATCAAGCCACTAAGATATAGAGAATTTGGAGAAATAATATGAATGGTATCCCTAGATCATATCCCAAGTAAATAATAAACTATAACCAAGGATGTAATCTTAGATGAAGAAGTATTTTTAAAGATCACTCGAAACATAAATTTTTATTGAAAATAACTTTTTTAAACATATAACATTTTAAAAATCCTTTTCCTTGAAACCACATTGAAAACATATAAAGGAATAATTAAAAATATTATAAAACATTTCTTGAGTAAAATATCCTTCACTCTTTGAAAAAATATTTTTAAAATATAAAACATTTTCAAGACCATTTTCCTTGAAAATAACCTTGAAAAAATATAACAAATCTTGAAAACATTTTGAAAACATTTTTCCTTGAAAACTTATAAAATAAGTTTGAAATTTTTTGAAAACCTTTTTATTTGAAAATAATTGTAAAACTTATAAAATAGTATTTGAGATTAATGAAATCCTTTTCTTTAAAAAATACCTTTTAAAAACATATAAATAAAGCTTTGAAAATCATTTAAAACTCTTTTTAATCATAAAACAATATTTAAAAACCCTTTTTCTTTGAATTTTTTTTAAAATAAATAAATTTCTAGAATATTTTGAAAAAAATTATCTTCAAAAAAATAACCTTATAAACCTACAAAGTAAGCATCAAGAAAATGATGGTCATGATGGAGGGTAAGTCCACACATATTGAACATTTCTTTTTCACCTTAAAAGTTTAAAAAAGTTCCTTGATCGGAAAATGGAAATAAGTTTAATTTTAAAAATATTTTTTTAAAAGGAAATACATGGGTAAAAATTTATTTTAAACATCATTTTATAATATTAAAACTTTTTTGAAAACATTTTTAGAAAACACGGTTTTGAAAGAACATAGATTTCTGACCGAAATGAGAAATAAAGTTGAATTTTCATAAAAACATTTTATTAATTATATTTAGTACCAAAGAGTGAAAAAATGGTACCTTTAATTTTATATAACATGAATTAATAGGGGTTAATAAAATTCATGAGAGTTACTGAGATATAGATAATAATATTTCATTAATGGAAGTATAATCATAAACAATCTCGATAAATGATTAGATTTTAGAAATAAACCATTACAACTTTGGTAACTTTGAATCATTATAAAATAGAATGAATAAAATTAAATGAATATTATCATAAAAATAATTATATTCATGATATAACATGTAAAAGGTAGTATACACACCTCATAGTAAAATATAGGTTCATAACATGGCATGTTTCTCAAAGAAGTCAATTTGAGACAAAATTACTTTATCAGTTTGGTAACTTTTGAAACATAAAACACATGAAAGAAAGATAAAAAATGGATATTTAAATACCCATAAGTTTAATTCTAATTATAATAAAATACATCTATGGGAATTATACATACAACATATAAGAAATAAGAGGTGAACATGGCCTGTGTCTCATGTGAAATAAAAGTGAGACGAGAAAACCCTTCCTATAAGTCTTGAATTTATCATAAATGTTAAAAACTCATGTATAATAAATAAAAGTTTATTATAAATATAAAAAAGTACCATATTATTATATATAATACCATATATTATTTGGTTATGGTTTTATATTACCAGTTTATTAACAACTCAATGTTAATGCTATGTTTTGGGTAATATCTGCTTTGTTTTTCGTATATATTTTGGCATGTTATTCTTGATCCTCTTACTTAGATCATGATTTAATAATTTCAAGAATGTAAATCATGATATAAATATTATAAATATTCAGTATATATGTATTTATAATAATATATAAAATATATAAATATGAAATGGAATACACCATTCATGGAAACGGTAGGCCATACATACGCATGAATGCTATTTCTGTTTTATTGTCGTATTGAAAGAAATAAAGTAAATTAAATATTTATATATATAATATCATTAAATTAAAATTATTATATAATATAGTTTCAATAAAACCATCCTTAATACATTCCATATAAAGTGTGAATGAATCATATCACTTTGAGGAGGCGACAGTCCACATGTCCATAAACGAAGTTATCATATTTACACAAAATGGAAAGAATGAAGGTATGTTCTATATAATAATTACAGAATAATAAATGCATAAAAAATATCATATATATCTTATAAAAATATATTTTCTATCATAATTTCCAACCATGGGATGTGGTAAATGAAAAATGAACAACATCATTTCATGAGGCGATACTTCACCATACACAAGAATGGTAAGTTCGTTACCCATTAGATATAAGTGTGTGTAATTTTAGGTATAAAACAAAGAATAAAAACATATAAGTATATTTAGGATAATTAGGTTATTATATAATAATTTAATAATAATAATTTAGGTGGTGGATAATGAAAATAAAACAAAGGAGCTTGAGAAAGGATGTTACCTCTTCTTTGGGTAACTCCTCTTGGTTTGCAAAAAAGGGATTAATTGATTGGATTTATGAAAAAATGGAGGATTATATGATAAATGGAGGGATTTTTGGGTCTTATTTGAACTTATTTTGGGTGATAAAAAAGGATTGGGATGTGTTAATTAGTGGGAGGGTTGATTGCATTTTTATAGTGGAGGAGGAGTTGCATTCTTGTAAATTTTTGAGAAGGGAATTCCACCCATGTTTTAACCATGTAAAGTGGATCCAATAATGTTCCAAATTAGATAAAAGGGAGTATATGGTCTAAATATGATCATAAAATGGATTTTTTACAAGTGTATATGTCATTTTGGGTCTTAAGTTTAAGGTTTACTCCTTTGTTAAGCTAATTTTTCTCTTAATTGTTGTAATTAATTTTAATCACCTTCACTAATATCATTGGTCAAAAAAAAGTTGATGTTATTATAAATTGTAAATTATTATAATTACAAATATGGAATCCATTTATCTAAATTCCATTCACATAAGTGTCATAAATTAATTTAAAATTAACCACGCATAACGGACAACAAAGCGGGTTTTTAAAGTAAATTTTTTCAAAAGTTTGCGAAGTTTTTATATCCAATTTAAAATTGAAATTGATTAAAATGAACTAAATTAGATTAAATTATATACAATAAATCTAATTAAACTTTAAAAAAAATAAAAAAATATAATTTAACCTTATAAATAATTTAGACTAAAAAACAGTTTTGAATTTAAATTCAATGTTTTTCACTATTCATCAAAAAATGAAATTTCTCAGAAAAATAACAAAAATTCACCCAAAGTAAATTTTGATATTAAACTTACAAAAATAAAATTTATTTTTTCAAATTAAAATTATAAAATTTTAAGAAATCATATTTAAAATGGGGTTGCCATTAAAAGGTGGTAAAATTAGTTTTTAGAAAAATACATCTTTTTATTCATAAAATTGGATATATATTTATCTTATACCTATAAAATATATTGGATGAGTATAAAAAATATTTATGTAATATATAATATATAAATTTTATTTAAATCATTAATGTAAAGTTGTTTTCTTAATTTATTGAGATAAAATTTTGTTTGTATATAGAAAAATAGTTTTCTTAGAAAAATAATTTCTTTATTTTTAAATAGTTCTTACATTCACTTATACTAATTGATAAAAAAATGATTAATTTTATATAAATGTGTAAATAATATTTTTCAAAATTTATTTAATCTTATTCATGACATCCTTTCCAATGTCTAGGTGGTAGCTATAATATTATTTTAATAATCATGTTAATAGTATATTATAGTTTGGTAAAACTCAGCCTTACGTGTAATACAAGCTATTGAAGGGATTTGATATTGTGTTTAATACAAGAAAAAATAGGTTTCATGTACCTCAATCTAACCTAAGTGTTTTTTGTGGAGAAATATTAAATTTTTATTGTGTATAACACAAGCCAAAATTATTTATTTTATAAAAAAATAACTATATTACATGTTGCATGAAATATAAAATATGAAAAAGATTAAATTAATTAAAAAAAATTATAAAATATATGGGTGTTACATTATACCACCATTAAAATTAATTTATCCCTTGAAATTATTATGGGTTATCAAAGGTTTATTACTTGAAATTTCCTTTAACAAAAACCCACACCGTAAAAATGAATACTAAAACTTACTTTTAAAAAGAAAAGTTGGAAACATAACGGTTACCCAGAGTAACACATAACTAAGTTTATACATAGGAGAACATAGGTGGAAAGTGAAAAAATAAACATTGAATAAAAATATAAATATCACGTTCTAATAGAGAGTGATAGTGAACATGCTTAGGTGAAAGTTAACAATCACACCACCATAACCCAAAAAGGCTTAAAAAGGTCATTGATATCATAAAAAATGATGATAACTTGGAAACATTTTATTTCAATACCCTTTTTACTAAATTTAAATAATTTTCATGAAAATATATACTTACATTATTTCAGGAAAACCATACCCTTTGTTGTTCCTTGATCAATATCCACTTCATCTCTTATTCCAATAAATTAAGGTGAATTTTTCATTCTCGAAGCATTAATAGAATGATAGTTCATTCCATCTATCTTTATCACAACAAAAAGGTTATAAAAAGTTATCAAATATTCATAAATACTTATATGTGAAGATAATGATTTAATTTATAAACCTCATCCAAAGTTTAACTTAAACCTTTCCATAAATGGTAATCCTTATAACCGTTCCAAAATATAATTCACTATTTATTCCTTAAATAAGCTCTTATCATATACCAAAAAAAAATTATTAGAAAGTTGGGTTCATCCTTGCACCAATAGAATATTAAATATGATTTTATTGTTCAAAAATCCATGTATAAGGAGATAATCACATGAAACTTCACTAAAAGATGAACAATAATATTTTCATAGGGCTTATTCATACAAAATCAAACATAAAATTCCCAACTAGGGGGGGATAAGTGTGCCATAATTATCATGATTCAATTAATACATTATTATTTCATAGGATTTCACTATATCATTTTTTCTCTAAGGTTGTTATGGATTATCATTCATATTGGCCCTTATATTAGGTCATTGATTCGCATAGTTCCCAAACTTCTTGCAGTTGAAATACTGAAGTGTGGGTGTCACATTAGTTGTAATTCTATTATATTCCATTACATTAACCATACCATTAATTGTATTTTGACATTCATGGATTTTATGACCTTACTTTCCACATTTTAATCACCTCCCAATTCTATTCAAGAAATTCCATTGATGCTTCTTTCCACATTCCGGGCACAAGATGTTTGCAATTTCTTCACACTATTTGAGTTTTCATGAGACCCAAAATTTCTTTTCTTATCAAAACCATAAAAATGATGGGAATATGAAATTTTCATTTCTACCTTCCAGGATCATGGAATGAATTCTTAATAATTACTAATGTCTCTTATAGAAAAGGCCTTTCAAAGAATTAGTTTTAAGACACCAAATAATCGATTGATTTTGCTTTCAGGATTGATGATCAAAATAGAAGAGTACCTTGAATGTCTTGTAAAATTAGATTCATAGCTACCAATATATTCTTAATCCATTTGATTTAAATCAAGTAATTCCTTCTCCATCATTGTTCATAGAATACTAGGGGATTACTTACTAAAAAATATCCCTTTAAACTCTTCCCATTCCATAGAAACAATTTCATCTTGTTCCCTCGTGTTCTTAATAAGAGTCCACCACTGATCCTATTCACTTTCAAAATGATAAGTAGCCAAAATGAATATTTTATACTCTAATAACTGAATAATGGAAAATATGTTTTGAGTGGTACTAATCTATTTCTTATCTACTATTGGATTAGTGGAACCACTAAAATATGGTGGATGTTGCCTTATGAAGGAATCACAAGAATGTTGTTTCCTTCTTTCCTCATTTGGAAGTTCAACATGATTTATAGATTGGGAAATTTATTTAGATCACATTAACAAGTATTTTTATTCTAGATCCTAAATAATTTTGTTTCTTAAGAGGACAATCATCACATTTTCCATTATATTTAACACTTATAAGGTTCCTTTAAGTTCTAACCATTGACCAAAACTAAAAAAAATGTGAGTATCACTTATCATATAAGAAAACCACATAATCATTAAAAATTACTCATATGATGTCTAAATAATAACACGTAATACTTTAATACATAACACCTTAGGATTATCCTTAGAGACATCCCTATACATATCCTTATAGATATCCCTATGGGTCTCACTAATGTTTTCTCTTTAAAGTTTCCAAATGATGACTAAACCTTTCATTTGATACCAACTATAGAGACCCATACTTAACATAAATGGATATTACATCATTTTAGATGAATATTCATAACATTAAAAAAATAAATGCCTAAGGATTGTAATAGTTTAGTGTATTTGGAAATTTGGAACAAAATATTATAACTTGGAAAAAGATCATCAATATTTCCAACAAATATCTTCCCCTTTAGTACCTCTACTTAAAACCTTTATTCATAACCAGTGGAAATGAAACATAAGAGAGGGGTGATCTCAGATGATCATTAAGGGTAAATAAGGGAGATATGTAAGCATAAACGTGAGAATAATGGTATGATAATGTGATCATGAACTTTTATGATTCATACCCTTCATATCAAAGATCATAAACATGAATCATGGAATAAATATTGGTAGTTCATAAGGCATGAATCATAAGGGTGATAAATCATCATAAATAAATCATGAACCATAAACTCATGTTATATAAGTATGGAACCCTCATACATGTAGAAAAATATTTCACGTGTTAAGGTTTACTACCAAGACCATAAACATAGAGGATCAGAACACACCTGTTTCTCATAGGGGATCAAGACAAACCTATTTCAAATAGTGTGCCAGGACACACCATTTTCCCATAGTGGATATGGAAACACATGTTTCCCATAGTGGATTAGGACAAAAATATTTCCCATTTTGTATCAAGATCATCTATTTGTTTCCCATCATTATCTCTTGAGATATAAATCTTTACTCCATGAATTGGAGGGAGATATAGGTCCCACCTATCTCATTATAAAGTCATACATACATGTACCATAAAATATTCATCTTTTCATGACCCATAAAAATAGATGGGTTTTATGAAAAATCATATCATAATTTAAGAAATGAAATGGGTATTATAAACATTTAACCATATTATAACTTATAGAAAATATATAGGTTTCATAATCATTTCATCTTATAATAACCCATGAAATGAAGTGTATTCTATACGAATTTATTATGGTATAATCTATTGAAGGGAAATGAGTTTCATAAACATAAAGACATAATGACATAGATCATTCATAGAAATATTATGAATGGTATAATTGGATAATATCACTAGTAAAGCATAAAATATAACCAAGTATGTCATATTTTATGGAGAAAGTTTTTTAAAGATCACTTGGAATATAACTTTTCATTAAAATCAATTTTTAATACATATAACATTTTAAAAATGATTTTTTTTGAAAAAATATAAAGGAAACATGAAAAATAATTTAAAAAAATTCTTGAGAAAAATACAATTTATACTTTGAAAAATTCTATTTAAAAAATAAAATATTTTTAATACCATTTTCCTTGAAAATAACCTTGAAAACATATAAAGAAGCTTGAAAACATTTTGAAAATATTTTTCCTTGAAAAAATATTAAAAAATATTAAAAATTATTTGAAAGCTTTTTTATTTGAAAATAATTTGAAAACTTATGAAATAACCTTTGATATCATTGAAATCCTTTTTTAAAACAATCTTTTGAAAACATATAAAGGAATATTTGAAAATCATTTAAAACACTTTTTAAACTTAAAACAATGTTTGAAAACCCTTTTTATTTGAAAACCATTTTAAAATAAAAAAATTTCTATAATATTAGGAAACAAATTTCTTTAAAAGAATAAACTTTTAAACTTACATAGGAAGCATCAAGGAAAATATAGTTATGACAACGGGTAAGTACGTACATGCTGAACATTCCTTTTACACCTTAAAAGTTTATAAAAGTGCCTTGATCGAAAAATGAGAAGAATATTCAATTTAAAAATATATTTTAAAAAGTTAATAAATGGGTAAAAATTTATTTTAAACATCATAGGATAATATTAAAACATTTTTATAAAACACGATTTTGAAAGAACATATATTTCTGACTGAAAGGAGAAATAAAGTCAGGTTTTAATAATTTTTTTCTTAATTAGTAAAAAAGAGGTAAAAAATGGTAGCATTACTTGGATATAACAATATAAATATAGGGTAAAAAAATTCCTGATATTTTTTTTGATATATGTGTCATAATATTTCATTAATGGAAACATAATCCTAAATAATCTCAATAAATGATGACATTATAGTAATAAACTTTTACCACTTTGGTAAATTTGAATCATAATGAAATGGAATGAATAAAATTAAATTAATCTTAAAATATCATAAAAATGATTGGATTAATTATATAACATGTCAAAGTTATTATATACACCTCATAGGAAAACATAGGTGTATAACATGACATGTGTCTCAAAGAAGGAAAATTAAGGAAAAATTACTTTACCAATTTGGTAACTTTTGAAATATAAGCCACATGAATGAAATATCATCATATGTATATGTAAATAACCATAAATTTAAATATAAGGATCATATAATAAATCCATGGGATTTATACACACCACATATAAGAAATAGTATGTGAACATGATTTCTGTCTCACGGGAAATAAAAGTGAGACGAGAAAACCCTTACCTTAAGCCATGAATTTATTCATACACGTTAAAAACTAATGTATAATAAATATATGTTTATTATACATATACTAGAGAAAAATATTATTATATCTAATACCATATATTATTTGGTTATGACTTTATATTACTAGTTTAATAACAACTCAATGTTAATTTTACGTTTTTGGTAATATCAGCTTTATTTTTCATATATATTTTGGCTTGTTATTCTTGATCCTCTTAATTAGATCATGATTTAATAATTTCAAGAAATTAAATAATGATATAAATATAATATATAATCATTATATATATATTTATAATAATCTATAAAATATATAAATATTAAATGGAATGCACCGTTCATGGAGACAGTAGGCCATACATACACATGAACGCTATTTCAGTTTTATTACTGTATTGAAATAAATAAAAAAATGAAATATATATTTATAATATAATTATAGTTGAATTATTATTTCATATATATCATATAATTTTACCAATCCCATCCTTAATACATTCCATGTAAAGTGTGAATGAATCACATCGCTTTGAGGAGGCAGTAGTCCACACGTCCACAAACGAAGTAATCATATTTACAGAAAATGGAAATCATGAAGGTATGTTTTATATAATAATTAAATAAAAATAAATAAATCATAAATATAAGATACATCATATTAAAATATATTTTTCATCATTATGCCCAACCATGAGAGGTGGTAAATGAAAAACGAACAATATTGTTTCATGAGGCGGTAGTTCATTGTACACAAGAATAGTAAGTTCATTATCTATTAGATGAAAGTTTGTATAAGTGTAGGTAAAAAAATTAGAATAAAAAATATCCATATATTTATGATACTAATTTTATTATATAATAATGTAATAATAATAATTTATATGGTGAATAATGAAAATAAAACAAAGGAGCTTGAGGAAGGATGTAACATCTTCTTTGGGTAACTCCTTTTGGTTTGCACCAAAGGGATTCCTTTTTTGAATTTATTCCCTAAGTGAGGATTATATAATTAATGTAGGGATATTTAGGAATTATTTTAGTAGAGTTTTTTCAATAAAAATGGATTGATATGTGCAAATAAGTGGGAGGGTTGAGTGCCTTTTTATAGCGGAGGAGGAGTGACATTCTGGTAAATTTTTGAAAAGGGAATTCCACCCACATTTTTACAATGTAAAGTGGCTCAAATAATGATTAAAATTTTATAAAAGGGATAATAGTTTCAAAATATGAATAGAAAATGTATTTTTTTCAAGTGTATAGGTTATTTTGGGATTTAAGTTGAAGGTTTAGTCCTTTGTTAAGCTAATTTTTTTCTTAATCATTATAACTAATATTAATCACTTTCACTTATCCTTTTGGTAAAAAATTAATCTGAACTTGTTATAAATTATAAATAATTATTACTATAAATATGGAATCCATTTTTATAAATCCCAATCATATTATTTTTATAAATTAATTTAAAATTAATCCTGCTGATGGGATGACAAAACAGGTTTTTAAATTATAAATGTTCAAAAGTTTGATAAGTTTTTTTATCCAATTTCTAAGTAAAATTGATTAAAATTACCTAAATTGAATTAATTTATATAAAATTTATCTAATTAAATTTTAAAACCAATAAAAAATATAAATTAACCTTATAAATAATTTATATGAAAAAGTAGTTTTGAATTAAAATTCAGTGTTTTTCACTATTCATCAAAAAATGAAATTTCTCAAAAAAATACCAAAAATTCACCCAAAGTAAATTTTAATATTAAAATTACAAATATGAAGTTTATTTTTTCAAATAAAAATTATTAAAGTTTCAAAAATAATATTTAAAATGTGTTCTCTATTAAAAGGCGGTAAAATTACCTTTGAGAAAAATATATATTTTTATTCATAAAATTGGATTTTTCTTTATCTTATACCTATAAAATATATTGGATGAGTATTAAAAATATTGATTGAAAATATAATATATAAATTTTATTAAAATCATTAATCAAAATAAATTTGTTTAATTTGTTGTGATAAAATTGTGTTTGTACATAGAAAATAGTTTTCTTAGAAAAGTAATTTATTTATTTTCAAACTAGTTCTTACATTAACTTATAATAATTTATAACCAAATGATTCATTTTATATACATGTGTAAATAATATTTTCACAATTTATTTAATATTATTCATAAATTCATTTCCAATTTCTAGATAGTATCTATAATTATATTTAAATAATCATGTTAATAGTATATTATAGTTTGGTAAAACTCAACCTTACATATAAGGCAAGTTATCAAAGGGACTAAGTATTGTGTGTAATACAAGAAAAAATAGTTTTCCATGTAGTAAAATATATCTTAAGTGTTGTGTTTGGAACAAGATTAACTTGGCATTGTGTATAATGCAAGTCAAACTTAGTGATTTTATAAAAAAACAATTATATTCAATGTTGAGTGAAATTAAAAATATCAAAAATATTAAATTAATTAAAAAATAATAATTCAAAAAATCTATGGGTGTTATAATATAAAAATTGGTAGTTCATAAGACATGAATCATAATCGTAATAAATCATGATAAATCAATCATGAACCATAAGATCATGTCATATAAGTGTGGCACCATCGTAAATATAGAAAATCATTTCATGTGCCAAGGTTAAATACCAAGACCATCAATATAGTGGATTAGGAAAAAACTGTTTCCCATAGTGGATTAAGACACACCTATTTCCCATCATGTATCAAGACATACCCATTTACCATCATGGATCATGATGCACCCATTTCTCATTATATCTTAGAATAAGACCGTTTCCCATAATGGATCAAGCCCATCGACTTGTTTCCCATTTTATCTCATGAGATATAAATCTTTACCCAATGAATTGGATGGAAATATAGGTACCTCCCACAACATAATAAAATCATACATACATGTGCCATAAGATCATAAACATTTATCATATCATAACACATGAAATGAAATGGGTATCATAAAAATTTCATTATATCTTAACCTATAGAAAAGAGATAAGTTTAATAATCATTTCATTATAGAATAAACTATGAAAATAAGAAATTTTTAATAATCACATGACCCATGGAAGAGAAAAGGGTTTCAAAAAAATCATACCATAACCCATGAAATTAAATGGGTATCATAAAAATTGCATCATATCATAACCTTTGGAAAAGATATAAGTTTCATAGTCATTTCATCATATAATTACTGGAGAAAAGAATTAGGTTTTCATAAGTGTTTTATCATGGTATAACACATGGTAGAGAAATGGGTTTTATAAACAAATTGTCATATTAAAAATAAACCATTAAAAGAAAGGATAAGAGTGGTGTCATTGGATCATATCCCCAGTAAATCATAATCTATATCAAATGATATCATCTTAGGTGAATAAAGATTTTTAAGGATAACTTGGATAATTTATTAAGGAAAATAACCTTTTTTGAAAATAATTTTTCAGTACATAAAAAATTTTCAAAATAATTTTCTTTGAAAACCACTTTGAAAACATATGAAGTGATATTTAAAAATAATTTAATACATTTCTTAAGGAAAATATAATTTTTTATTTTAAAAACACTTCTTAAATCATAAATCATTTTGAAAACATTTTTCTTTGAAAATAAACTTGAAAACATATAAAAGAATATTTGAAAATCATTTAAAACACTTCTTAAATATAAAATATTTTTGAAAACATTTTTTTTGAAAAAAAAATTTAAAAATAAAGAATTTATAGAATATTGTGAAAAAAATTTCTTTAAAAATTAATCTTGTAATCTTGAATAGGAAGCTTCAAACAAATTACCATCATGATGTCGGATAATTCTATACATGCCGAACATTCCTTTTTATATCATAAGAATTTTAGAAAAGTTCCTTGATCAGAAAACGAAAATAAGATTCCTTTTTAAAACCATTTTGTAAAAAGTTATAACATAGGTAAAAATGTATTTTTAAAATCATAGAATAATATTAGAAATTTTTTTAAAACATTTTTAGAAAAATGGTTTTGAATGAAAACTGATTTCTGATTGAAAAGTGAAATAAAGTTGAATTTTAATAAAAAACAATTCTTAATTATTTTAATTACCAAAGAGAGGGAAAATGGTACCATTAATTGGATATAACACGAATAAATAGTGGAGAAGAAAATTAATGAGAATTATTGAGATATGGATCATAATATTTCATCAATGGAATCATAATCCTAAACAATCCCGATAAATGATGAGACTGTAGAAATAAACTCTTACCACTTTGATAAATTTGAATCCTAATTCCCATGAAATAATAACATTAAAAGAAGCTTAAAATATCATAAAAAGAATTATATTAATGATATAAAATATCAAATGGCAGTATATACACCTTGTAAAATAATATAGGGGTATAACAGAACACATGTCTAAAAGAAGGAAAATTGAGACGAAATTACCTTATTGATTTGGTAACTTTTGAAACCTAAACCACATGAAAGGTAGATCATAAAATGGATATGTAAATACCAATAAATTTAAGGATAATAATAATATAATATATTAATGGGTAGTATATACACCATATAGAATAAATGAGTGGTGAATATGATATAAGTCTCACAAAAAAAAAGTGAGACTAGAAATCCCCTTACTGCTTGAGTTACTTTTGAATCATGAGATCATCAAAAGAATAAAATAAACTGAAAATTTTAATATCATAAAATAATTTAAATTAATTACATAAAATGTCATAAGTTAGTATATACACCACATAAAGGAAGAGAGTGGTGGATATTCTATATCTCTCACGAATATAAAAAAGTGAGATGAAACTCCCTTACCTTTAGTATTGAATTTATTCATACACATTCGAAACTCCTATATAATAAATATAATTTTATTATGAATATAACAAAGAAAAATATTTTTATATATTACAACATATATGATTTTATCATGACTTTATTTTATCTATTTATTAACAATTTCATGTGAAAGTTACATTTTGGGAAATATACACTTTGTTTTTCAAATTTGTTTTAACTTGTAATTTTTGGTCCTGTTCCTTTAATAATGATTTACTCATTTAAAGAATGCAAAACATGATATAAATATAGTATATATTCATTATATATAATATTTATAATAATCTATAAAATATATAAATAGGAAATGAAATACACCGTTCATGGAGAAGGTGGACTGTATGTACGCATGGACGTTGTTTCTATATTCTTGTCATATTTTGAATGAAAGAAAAGTAAATTATATATATATATATAATATTTACATTAGCATGATTATTTCATATACATCACATATTTTTATAAAAACTATCCTTAATACATTTCATGTAAAGCGTGAACGAATTAATCGCTTTGAGGAGGCGGTAGTCCATACATCCATAAAAGAAGTTATTGTATTCCCAAAAAATGGAAAGAATGAAGATATGTATTATATAAAAATTATATAAGAATAAATACATCATAAATTTCATATATATCATATAAAAATATTAATCCCATCATTATTACCAACCTTGAGAGGTGTTAATGGAAGAAAGAACAACATCTATTCACGAGGTGATAGTCCACCATACATATGAACGATGGTTGCATATCCCATTTGATGGAATTATGTTAAGGTGTAGATCATAACATTAACATAAAAACATATCATTATATTTAGGATAATGATTTTTTTATAATTTCATATAATAATAATTGAATGATTGGGTAAAGAATTAAAACAAAAGTTCTTATTGAAGATAATTACATTTTTTCGGGTAACTCCTTTTAGTTTATTCCAAAATACTTCTATAATTGGATTTATTCAAAAAGTTATGAATATTGGATGATGGTATGGATATTTTGAGATTATTTTTGTATCTTTTTGATGATAAAAATGGATTTATATGTGTTTATAAGTGAGAGGGTGAGTGACCTTTTATAGTTGAGGAGTGACATTCTTGTAAATATAAAAAGGTAAACAATATTGGGAGGTATTCCTTACATCATGTGCCTAAAATAATGAACAAAATTCTATAAAGTTGAGTATATGGTCTAAATATTTCCATAAAATGGATTTTTTAAATGTTTCTAGGTTCATTTTCCCCTTAAGTTAAAGCTTAACAATTAAGTAAACTCTTTTTTTACTTTAATCATTGTAATTAATTTTAATTACATTCACTAATATTTTTGGTAAAAAACTAATTTGAAGTTACTATAAATTATAAATTATTGTTATTAAAAATATGTAATATATTTTTCAAAATTATAAACACATAATTGGAATAAATTAATTTAAAATTAATCCCATAGACAGGACGAGAAAACAAGTTTTTATAGTGAAAATGTTCAAAAGTTTGAAATGATTTTATATCCAATTTCAATGTAAAATTTATTCAAATAACTAAATTGGATTAATATGTGTATAATTTATATAAATAAAATTTCAAACAAAATAAAAATATAATTTTACTATATAAATAAATTAGAATAAAAGTCAGTTTTCAATTAAAATTTAGAATTTTTCACTATTCATCAAAAAATAAAACTTATCAGAAAAATACAAAAAATTAATCGAAGGTAAATTTTGATATTAAAATTTAAAAAATGAATTTTATTTTTTCAAATAAAAATTATAAAATTTTCAAAAATTATTTTTAAAATAAGCCTTCCATTAAAAGGTAGGAAAACTACATTTTGAAAAAAAATATAGATTTTTATGCCTAAAATTAGATTTGTTCTTATTTTATGCCTATCAAACTTATTAGATGAATGTGATTTTTTTTCTAAATTTATAATATATAAAATTTATTTAAATCTGTCACTAATAGTGATTAATTTAATTTATTAAGATAAAATGCCTTTATGGGCGTAAAAATAATTTTTCATAAAAACACATCCTTTATAATAAATTTGTTTTTATTTTCATTTATAAATAATTGATATTAGAAAAATTCATTTTATAAACATGTGTAAACCATAGTTTAATATTATTCATATATTCCATTCCAATGGCTAAGTGATCGCTAAAATAATTTTTTAATAATAATATTAATAATATATTGTTGTTCAGTAAAACTCAGCCTTGTATGTAACAAAATCTATTGAAGGAACTCAAAATTGTGTGTAACACAAGCCAAACATAGTGTTTCATTCACCAAAAGCTAATATAAGTGTTTTATATAGCACAATAGTAACTTGATGTTTCATTCAATGTAATCCAAACATAGTACTTTCATATAACAGAAGCTATATTCAGTGTTGTGTGAAATAAAAAATATCAAAAAGTTTAAATTAATTCAAAAAAAATATTTCACCAAATCTCAGGGTGTTACAGGTCATGATTGAAAAAATGGTAAAGTAAATATTTAACTGAAATAATCCATACATAAGGATTTTCCCCTGGATATGTATGGGCCTTTAATTTACCAAAATCCTCCTCAAAACCCATCATGTCATGATGAAAACCACCATGTCATGACTAAAATTCCATCCCCAAAATAGTTTAATGCTTAACTCTCATGACCTACATCCCCAATCGATAACACATATTCATGCTATGATAAAAAACCATACCATGACTCAAACCTTCACAACATGTCACACAAAACTTAATAAATCCCCTTTTTTTCAAGCTAATTCTTCATGGAATGACACATATGGCCACACCATGACACCTCCTCTCTAGAAGAAATATTAGCTCTAACTCTACATACCTTCCTCCAACCTTCTTTTGAAACCTTTGATTTCAAAAATACATAAAGTAATGGTTTATGAATCTCTTTTCTGTTGTATTAAATATCTGTAAAATGATTATCATCCTTAATAATAAAAGCAAACCTAAATAAAGAGAAACCAAATCCTATCAACCAAGGAGAGATACCTCTCAAATATAAAAACACTCTACCAACACACTTAATTTAAGGGTTAATTCATAATACTAAAAATATCCAAAACACTTTCTTCTATGGAAGATACCTATTAAACAATAACTTTACCATTGATATAGAAACTAAAAACAACACCAACCACCTGGGATCAAAACCAACCCCTCAATCGCTACTCCCTTCACCTCAAACATTTTTCAAGATAGACACCCTTTTAAAAAACACATCTTCTAGATTAAAGTATTTTGAAAAATATATCCAAAGTATTTGTGAAGAAAAAAATTTACTTTAACTTTTTAAATATCAATCATAAAATGCTTTTAAAATATATTCATAATCTTCCACATAGGTTTTAGTGAAAGGAGTGGGTTCGCCCCTAGAAATTCTCACAACTAACTGTCTACCAAAGACTAATAAGCATGTTGAACCTTTAAATAGATGCACTAGTGATTACATATGAAATTACATCATAAAAACATGAACTATCCAGACTTAGGGAACTATGAGCTACTTAAACATAGGGTTCAAAGCCATACTCTATCTTTAAAAGATTATCTCACTCTCTTCTTATATGTACCATGATATATGTAACTCTGATAAATTATCTCAACCTCCCTAACTAATTGGGATAAGCCTTTGATGCAATCAACTATCATAGATAAACCTTTATCCATGGTCTCTGCTCTATCTCTAACCTAAACCCAATAATTCAACTAAAAATACATGATAAATTGATTCTGAATCTCTAGTCATAATGAGAACTCAAAAATCCATGCCTTCTCCTCTTTTATAGGTAGAAAACTTTAAAACCGACTAGCTGTGTCAATAAAATGATTCCCAAAGTTATGCGTGATCTCAGATCCTTGCCAAATCTTCTAAATATCCTTCTAACGATCACTCATATACATAAAGGAAATAAAATATTTCTTAAAAAAATCAATAAATTATTCCCATGACACCCCTTCTAGGTTTTCATGCTTCACCACCACTATATTCAATTCACTGTCTAAAATAGGAAAACCACCAAATAAACTCAGAACTAATCATGGGGCTTCACTAACTCAAGGGAAAATTCAATCTCTTATAACTATAACTTAGCATCGGGGACAAATCCCCAACAATAGAACTTCAATACTTATTACTTCTAGAACATCAACAATGATCTATCCCATGATTCACCTTTTTCTTTTCTATGATCAATATCTTAATAAATTTTCAATGATACACATTTCATTAAAATAAAAATAAAGTTAGCATAAGACACACAAAGAATATCTATCTTCATAGAAGACAAATTTTTTTATAGAAATAAATATACCTAAATACTACTCTCCCCAAACATTGTGTCTACACACCACTTAAAACTTCCATATAACCATTCCCCACATCATCGATCCACCATCCAACCTGCTCAAGATACTTCCACAACAATGCTAAAACATTACATTCCCCACACAAAAAATATATCAAGACCCCACCATGAAACATTTCCATCAATTCCTTCAAAAAAAAAAATCAATTCCAAAAACTTTTAACATAATATCATAGAAAATCCAAGCATAAATTTAATTATGGACCAATTTATATTAGTTAACCTTTAAATTTTCCAGTTTATGGTTTAAAAAATATGTTTCCAGCAAAATATATCTATAGTTTTATGCAACGGTCATCAAATTAAACATCATAAACAACTCTAAAATTTATTTAAATTATATTTTAGATAAATTATCATACCTTAAAACTTCAATAATATTTGTAGAGATTATTTTGAATTTTCAATGAAAAAATGCATAGGATTTATTCCCATGCATCATTATTGACATGCTCAAAATAAACATTCTTCAAACACTATATTAACAAAGAAAAATTATTTCATATTACATAAAGAGTAACATAATTTTAAATCTATAGTTAGGTGAAACATACTTAACTCACATAAAATCTTAAAAAAATATGTATTAGTACTTTCATAACAATTCACACAAACATTATTGAACCTTATACATATAACCTATAATAAGAAATCCATATTTTCTATACTCAGACCACATGATCATTTCCAATTTTTGTTTACCATTACAAATTCTCATAGATATTTTAATAAAGTATGCATGACATAGTATTTTCAATTCAAAATGTGATACATAAATATTCCAGTATCCCAAAACTTTATTCATTCTTGAAAAATAAATAAACTGGTTCATTCATTCATTGATTTCTAAATTCAATGGGTTACTACTGAGTATTCTTGTTATCTTCCAAAAAATACATAAATAAATAGAAAAAAATCCAATATCATGATAAATCCATAATATATGCATATAATATATCATGAGTTAAAGATAATACATGACACACAAATTTATATATAAAATTAAAAAATCCTAAACCATGATTCTAATAAAATTCATTCAACATAGCGATATTATATTTTTTAGTAAAACTATATTTTAAAAGGATCTTATAAATTTAGGATTATATAAAACAAGAACTCTTTAGACAATCCTTTCTAATAATTCTAATCATCATAGAAGAAAACCGTTATGATACACATTGTAAAATGATAATGAAATTATTTTTAGGGGGTACAAATATATTGTAGAAAGAATGGAAGAAACAATTTCAAGGATCAATAAAATTTTATTTAAACAGTACATTACAGATAAATACTATTTTACTATTTTTTAAGGTAATGTAATCATTTCAGTATGGGAATTGCAATTTTTCAAAAGATTCAAAAAAGATAAAAAATCATAGAATTATAGATAATATCCAGAATAAAAATTCCAATATAGCTAATCAAAATTATGTATACCTACCTATTATTTATACCATTAAATAGTTACACTTTTACCTATAAATATTCTGTTTCTTTTCAAAAAACTTACATCAGATCATAAGGGGAACCTAACATTTATGTCCTAGCAAATATCCTTAGTCAACATCACATGTTAGGATAGAGTTTCATCACTACCCACCAATACCATACAATCCTTACTTGTTACTAACTCTAAAATCCACCTTAACTCTCAACCAAAATATCTGATACCATATTTTCATGAACCTCCCCCACTAGAAACCTATGATGGGTGGATAATGAAGGAAATAATGACACCCAAATCATACATCCAATAGTGCATGGGTTGAGAAATTGCACTGATGGAATAAAACAAAAAAATAGGAGACATTACCTTCATAATCCCAAGAATAATGAAAAAAACTACTAATTACCTAAAAATAATTTCCATTTAACAAATAACCCTACAAAAGGTTACTTAAATATAAAATACACAATCTCCATAAAAAATAAATTCATGGATAAGATTCTAATCCCCAAAACATCCACCAAATATACCCAAGATACCCAAACAACCACTATAATCTCCCTTAAACTATCTTATAAAGGACTTAGAAACCAATGGAGGGTTGAGTACTCATGAGTACTCAGTAGAATCATACTTTAAAAAAATTAACATAAATCTGAAATAAATATGAAAGAGAAGATAAGTGTAATATTAACCAATAAAAAAATAAAAACAAATAGAAACATAATAAGTATAAGGAATATAATCATCATACTTTATATTCCACCTAATTTACCATAATTTATTATATTCTACACAACGCAATACACTATTTTCCAACCAAGACTTCAAAAAAATTACTAGTCTAACCAAGTACTCAAATTACACATCAATAATTAATAAATTAGATATATTATAAATTATATGATCATCATTATAATAAAACAAGAAAAAAACTGGAAATTTATGACTGCTCTTACATGTCGACCGAGATGTTCCACCCAAACCAGTTTCAATCCAGCAGGACAAAATCACTTTATCTGATCAAGAACATGATAATGAAGCAATGAAAAAACCACATCAATACCATCTCTTCATGACCCAATCCAACCTTTATACTATATATCCACATACCACAAATTACCTATCATAGTCAAAATTCCACCACCACATACTATACCACCACATATCTATAATGAACTACCACACATCCACTTTTAAAACCACATATTAATAGGTTAACATAAACATAACAGACATAAGAAACATTCCCTTCTCATTTAATGTTTGTTACCCACCTATATTTTCATATCCAGATCCTCCTCATTAGAGTAGGGTATTATGAACATGAAGGAAATAAACCTTGTTTCCTCCTCTTACCATGAATTAATCTCACCATGTATCACATCCTCTATCACATCATAATCCCATGATTATAAAATCATCATCACATCCTATCATACAATTATCACATCATATCATTACACTCTAACCTATTCCCATCATATTCTATGCATCATAACCTCAGGCCATTACAATCTTTGAAATTCCACCCATCATCTTCCTTTACCTCATCATAACCTTATAACCACTTCCATGATATATAATTAACAATATAACATGCACACACCAAAACACAACTTTCCTCAATAAATCATCATCCACAGAATAATCAAATCCACTAGAAATGAAATCCAAACAATCAATAAATTCAAAATTTCCACATAATTATAATCCAAACATTTACCATATACTAGCTTTATTAAATTCATTATGCCATTAATTTACCCATATTTAATGCCAACCCATTAATTAACCCAATTATGATTTCAATTAGTTCATTTATCATTAATCACATTTTTTCCAATAATATTGATTTCACACCATTCTCCTCTTTCCTTATTTTGGTTTTGAAAACTATCAATCATTATATTAATAATAGACTTATTCTATTTCAAATTAGTTTTAATCCATTACTTTTACATTTCACCATCCCATGTCTAAAAAAATAAATCACACCAACAAATTCATGATCCCTTATTCTTGTATCCACAAAACTTCCCTAAACCAACCAAACCTATCATAATAATAAAATAAACAATACTGATATCCCAATATAAAACCCATCCATAAATATCTATTTAACTCATCATATTTATTAATACCAACCTATACTTTCACTTTCATCACCATTAACTTTTTTATATTTAACTTATAAACCATTTTATTAATATTTAAGTGGATACACAATGAAAAAAAAACATAAAACCCCCTTTACAACCACAAAAAATTATCCCAACCAAGGTCAACCCCAACATTAACATGATTATATAATAGTGAACAAAACATTACACATAAAAATTCAACAAAAATAATAGCTCCACAAATTCCAGGTTTTAGTAATACCCTTTTCATTATCATCTTTAATCAATTATCCAATTATAAAGGTTAATAGGTAATTCAAAAAGATAATAAAAGAAAAAAAATATCAGTTAATAATAGTCAACACATAACAAATTACCTGAAAAATCATAAATATCGTGAAACCCTCCCTCCATTAAAAATTTATCTTACCTGATTTAATATATATATATATATATATATATATATATATATATATATATTTAATTGTATTCTTACTCAAGAAAGTTTCCCAAAATACCCCCTTCCTCACAACCAAACACTCAAGAAGCTATAACCAATCACATAGTAAAAGAATATGAGAAGATATGTGGAATAAATCATTTAATTACAGTTAAGCATATTATTCTAAAATATTGAATTAGTGTTTAGAAACACCTAACATCAATAATATATTTAACAATTTCTGTGAAATAATGAGAAGGATCATATGGTAACACCATTGAAAATACCCAAGGAAAACCCTAAATGACCATAAAAACATCAAGATACTTTAATCACTCAAGCCAACATTTCCCAAACCTAACCAATGAAATCTCACTACCCATCTAGAAAGAGAAAGAATAAAACCCAAAATAAGGGAAGAGAAACCCGCATCATATCACAAGTGATTTATTTATTAAATAAAATGTAAAAATATAATCAAATGGAACCCAAAGTTATCCAAGGATTCACCCATGTTTTCTAAGGGTTTGGGAAAAAATAAAGGAATTAAGAAGAATCCAGATGGGTTTATGAATTCATAATGGTATTATAAACTTATAGATTCACAACGTAACTGGTCATGGCCACACTATGGCAGATATAAATTAAATAAAATCTAAAAATTATATATAGATCTATATTATTTACCTATTAAAAACTTAATATAATCCTTAAATTATGATATGATCAAGGATATTCAATTCATGACAAACAAAATCATGCTGAATCATTTAGAAACTTTAAAATCATGATGAGGATATTGTGTGACCACCTTAGATCTGATCAACCTCTATCCAGGATCATAGTGAAACAAGATCCCCAACACAAATATTCCCAAAAAGAATGATCCATCGAACTAAATTCCCATGGATTTATGCTGCAACAACCATAACCATGCCATAATGGACACTCATAGATAAATAAACAAACTCTCTAATATATTCCACACTATGACCAAACACCCTCATTCTGTGACAATAAAAAAATTAAATAAAATATATAAGTGTAATAACCCATATGTATGTGTATTTACTTTGATATGTAAGGTTATTTACTTTAGTAAATTCGTCATAAAAACCCTTCACTTAATGACTAAAACTACCACATAATGACCGAACTTCCATCCCCAAAACATTATGATTTATAAATCTCACAGCCTATTCCTCAAAGATGTGACAAAACCTCACACCACAACACAAAACCCCCACACTATGACTAAACCATTAATAATGTGACACAAAATACTACACAACTCCCCTATATTTTAGCCAAATCTTCACAATGTGATACCCATGGCCATGCCGTGAAACCTCCTCTATAGATGAAATATTATATCTAACTCCAAATCCCTTACAATAACCATATCCTAAAACATCTGATGCCCAAAAGATGAAAAATAATGGTATGAGAAAGCCTGGAAAATTACATACCAAATCGTATTGAGTACATGAGTGGATAATGAAGTTCATTCATCTATCTTTCATTTAAACAATGCATTTGAAACTTTTTACCTCTCATTCCTACCTTATTCTCGGTAGAGCCTTTTTAGGTCATTTATCATCTTAAATACATCTTTATTGTCATGTTTATTTTGAAACTTAGGATCCATAGACACAATAATGAGAGTGGATATATCCAAAATATCTTTCTCAAGCTTCTTATAAGCATCTAAATCTATTTGTCAAATAGATTCACTAGTCATCTTCTCAGAAAGGGGTTTCTCTAACACATATAAGTTTCCTTATTTCTTAAGAATGGTTCTTATGTTTTTTAATAGTATAAGAATTATATTCTATTAAAGTTATCATTTTATAATATTTATCTCAAATTAATGTTTAATTATAATGATTCCATTTTTCTATAATAGAATATTTTATAAGATGAGTATCATGTTTTCCATTCAATTAATAATATATTTTATTAAATGAAATCCTACTAAAATTATGATACCTTTTACATCCCATCATACTAATCAATGAGATAAGATCTATATTTCACTAAGCTTCAAGTCCAGTTTAATATTACACTCATAACTTAGCTATTTAGGTTGGCTATTTTGCTAATTATATCACATATGGATCTTGGAATGTTGAATGGACAAATCTTCACCCAAATACATCATATAGAATATCCTAAATCTTTTCATTTAGTATCCTAACACTTAGGGTTCCTTAGATAAGTGTAAACCAAATACCCCAATGGTATTTTATAACTTAACTCCTAGTGTTAGTCATTTCTTCCATTCCAGACATATGATAACCCATGGTCACCCAACTTCGGCATGAATCGATTCACTTAGATGATTAAGGTTTTAACATGTGGTCACTTTGGAAGGAATATATCTATTAGTATTTTAATGGGTATTGAATATATAATAATCTTATCTCATGTAATTACTTTAAATGTATACATGATTATAATGATTTATATTTTGAATACTTATTCCTTTCACCAATCAACATGATTCATAACTCTTTACATAATTTTATATCCTCTGCTACTAAGTCGATTTAAAATACAACTATATTTATACATATATAAATTTATAACATGCATAAGGTATATAAAATATTTTTATTTAAAGTCTTAGATTCATATGAACCCAAAACTACTATAAGTTAAAGCATGGTGGGACATATAGCTAAACCCCACTCAAGTAGATAGAGTGTAATCCCCCAAGCCAGTGAGTAGTATGACCCTAAGTCCACTGCCGATGCTTTAATAATCAAGAGTGAAATAAATTACATTAAAATTATAACACTTAATATGTATAAAATATAATTAACCTCTAAATCCTAGATCACAACTGATGAACATGATAAATTCAAGTTAAAATAAAACTAAATCAACCATCATACATGTAGCTCATTAAATGCATGTATGATAATTTAAAGAAGTAGTTTAAACACATTTAAACTAAATTGTACATTAATTCATATTTCATATTTAATATTATTTTAACCTTTTTCAAATTAATTATCAAAATTCTTTTTGATATGGTTGAAATAATTTCTCAAATAAGGCATTTAATTTGAATAATTCCAATTAATAATTATAAACAATTCACAATTTAATATAAAATATTTTCTATCTTTCCTTATTTTATAATCTATAAGTACTCTATAAATTACCTTATGATTTATATATAAACCTTTTATATCAAAATCATTAGTCATTATATATATATATTAAATGTATTTAATATTAATAATTAATTTTAAAAATATATATTTATTAAATGTTTCAAAAAAATTAAAAATTTATTATAAATATTTTATAATAAATTAATTTATAAACACTTAATAATTTATATAAATATTTAAAAACACCTTTTTTTATAAAATTTATAAATTATCTATATCAATTCATTATTGAATAATGGAAAAATCAAAATTTTCATCGATATCATATTCTATGATACACTCAAAAGTGTAAGCAATGATGCAATGAAAAACATATATCACAATTTATTATAGGATGAAGGTGGCCAGTGATATTATCTTTAAACATTGGATATTGTATTTTATGATATGCTTAAATATCACCTTGGTGATATGATTCTTTGTTTTAAAAAATTCAAATAGTGTTATTGGATCTATCATATATTATAAATAGAACATTATAAATAGAACATGTTGTACATTATAATCCATTAAAACTAGATAAATTAAACTATGTCATAAGTGGAGACAATCTATATTTTACCTTATGATCATATCATAACTTAAGATATATTATGTCGTATCATATGCCAATATTCAATATCTGTATCATATTTTTTGAAACTGAATATGATATTTATTTTTCTTTATTTTAAACATGATTTTATGAATCAATTCAAGAATGAAAAGGATATGATACCAATATGAGGTTTCTTATAATGAAATAACTCTTTTTAAAGTAGAATAATACTTAAGAAACTCTAAACCAAGATCAATTATTTGAAACTATAAGCTTTCATAAACATAAATGAAGAATATACCGTATATAAAAGATGGTCAAGCCTCATTTCTTCAAACACACACTTGATAAATATCACTTAAAAGTATCCAAATGACTCTTTCCTCATAGGGTATCCCCAATTTTATGAATCACACAACATTTAGGTTATATTCTTCTTATGATAATGATATTCTAGAACCTTAGGTGCAAAAGAAGAAATAGAAGAGAGATTGGGCATAAGGTTAATCAATGTCACAAAAAGAATCAATAGATTCCCTTTTCATGGCCTAAACCGAAGATTATATAGGTATTAGAATACTACACAATCATTCATTTATTCACTAAAAAATACCTAACTTTTGGGTAATGACATGTGGTTTATAACCCGTTTATAACCCCTCAACTATATATGCATGCATTTAACATTTAAATGCATTTATTTGATTCTACCTTATATTTCATTATATAAAACATATATAATAATGATAGCCATTATGGAAGAAAACCAAAATGTT
Organism: Viscum album; assembly: GCA_963277665.1. Taxonomy (NCBI): domain Eukaryota; kingdom Viridiplantae; phylum Streptophyta; class Magnoliopsida; order Santalales; family Viscaceae; genus Viscum; species Viscum album. The sequence continues at coordinate 1,375,573,695 of OY728147.1, read as the reverse complement.
AACATTTAACATTTTAATTACATATAAATTATAGTATACAATGTATACATATCATAACGCTTTATGATATACCTATATCATGTGATACATTATTGGTAATGAATTGGTGTGATATCTCTATACCACACCTTATGATATACCATTCCAAGGCATATGATATCCCTTAGTTTTTTGTTTTTCATAAAATATGACATAAACATACCATAAACTCTAATATAAGAAAATACCCATCACATATAAAAAGAGTTAAGGGTATATATCCATCAATCCTCACTCAAGAAGTAAGGAAACCACATTTGGCTCCTTTCTAGGTCATTTATACACACCCACCAACACCCACGTACTATATGTCACATAAAAATCATATAAAATGATAGAAGAATCTGGGTACTTACTACCACAAACTCATAGATGCCTAAATATTGAATACCTTAATTGGTTTAGATTTAATTGGAATAAAAACCTATTTTAGACAAATCCACCAATTTAGGGATTTTTTGGAATGGAGAGTAACAGAACAATGAAGAAAATGAAGGATATAAAGAAGAATCACCCATGATGATCCAACACCACCAACAAAACTTTTACTAGAGCATAAAATGATGGAGGAATCAACTTAGAGAAAAATAAATGGATAAGATGGATCCATGAGTTGAGCAGTTAGAAAAACATTAATGAAGACTAATGTTTACAAGTTTTTAACATTTAATTTTGTTAATTAAAATTTTAAAAAATATTAACAAGCTAACGGGAATCCAATACACCTCCATAAAGTACTCAAAACCCCATCAAATACCTAACCATGGGACATTAGTCATCCGATTTCCTAACCGGGCTTCTACCTTCAACTTTATCTTCTGAGTATTTGGTACCAAGCCACCTGGTACTTAGTATGATCTATCATCTCTTGAAAAATTTACCATTGAGATCATTTCTTCAAATACCTGCCCCTAAACTCAAAAAACTACTCAAATAGTATAAAACTATCAAAATACACATTGTTTGACTAAAATTTAATCAAATTTATACCTTATTATATAGACCTCATTACAAAATCACAACCATACAACTTGTCATGAATCAACCCGAGCCTTCCCTCTATCAGACATACGAACTAGCCCACAACATCCTTGAGGAAAGTTCTCAATTACCCCTAGATGGAATCAATCACCAAAGCATCAAAATAATTTTAGTGGGATTGAATTCACCCAATAATCAGAGTTTAATAACAATAGAAAAAATGGGCATGACCACTCCATGTGTCAGAGTTCCATGTGCTAGTAGAAATAGATAAATAAATTACAAAGTGTTAAAAAAAATTGAACACAGAATCGAAATGAAATAAAAAAATCCCTCCACTCACCCTAGTTTCCCTCCCTCGTAATAAGATATAAATATTCATTCAAAATTCATTTTCTTTATCTACTTAAAGATATAATGCACTACCAATTTAAAGTAAAGGGTTGATTTGGTTAATGTGATGAAGAAAACTAAAATAAATAAAAAAAATATAACTCCATGTGACTATACACATCACCATCCACTATTAAAACATCAACTCATGATGGGTGGAAATAGAAGACTCAGAACCTGAAACTGAAAAGATATAGATAAGTATGATCATATATCTTAGTAGGAATGCCAAGTGAAATCAAACCCCAAGTTTAGTCCTTAAATAAATTATCCTTTTATTATATTTTGGAATACATAACTTAAAATAGTTTTTATTTCATTTCACATAAAACTTGACATAATTCTTATCAATACTTTATAAACTTTCATTTTCTTTTCTTTTAAATGAAAAAATCACTTTGGAAAAATTTATATTCCCCATGAATATTTTCAATAAAACACCCATTTGAAACAATTTTGAAATTATATTTTAAATAAACATCAAAATAACATTTTAAAAAAAGTAATAAGTCTCAAGAAATAATAATAATACTATAAATCACAAATATGTAGAACAATGCAAGAGGAAAGAAACTCATATAAGCAATCATTTAAAGCATAAATCATTGGAAAATCACCCTAGGTATCACTAATGACTTGGTAAACCTATAATATAATTCACTATAACCTAGAAAAAATAGATAGTGACATGTCACTGGCCAATGTAAAGAATATACATACTTTACTAGACTATCCAGTGGAAAGGGAGTCCATTTAATCTAAATTCACCTTCCTAAGCACTTGGGGTTCCCATGAGGTTTTAATAATATTGAAAACCATTGAATAAATAATAAAAATATCATTAATAAATTAAACATATGATATAGAAACAAAAAATCAATAAACAAACAAGGTTATATTTAGAATAGATATATAAAACCCCTTGATATTTATAATTATAAATAACATGTAAGGATTTATATTGAAAATAAATCAAGGTATCAAAAATTTATTTTGAATGTTCAAATCAGGCCATAAAATTTATCTTAGAAATCACTTAAACCCCCCTTTTAAAATAAAATTTGAGTACCATAATAAAACCATAATATTTCCTCTATAGTTATTCCTAGACACACACACACACATATCTCATTGAAAAAATTTACATATTTCCATGTGAATTTGTATATATATATATATATATATTTACCTGTTTATATTTGGATAATACCAACATGTAAACAAATATTTTAAAAACAAAAAAAATTATAATCCATGGAGAAATAAGAGAGAACTCCAATTTTAAATCCTACACATCTTTTAGAACATAAAAAATCATTAATAAAATCCATGTAGAATTTTATAAAACACTTAGTGTGAAAAATAAATTTAATAATATTTTTTACAAAATTATAATTAGGGGAAAAAGTTTAATTGTAGTATAAATAAAGTGAAACTTTATTTCAACTTCAAATAATCTTTGAAAATAATTATTATTTTCATTTTATTTCAAAAAGAGTGATTTAAAATGAAATTAAGCAAGGTTTTAGAATTTAAAGAGAAAAAATAAGAGACAACCTACTTGAAACTCACTGAATTTGATATTTAAAGTTCTATTACACCTCAATGAGTTAAAATATTCTTTAAATAATAAAGATAAGCCCAAAAATTAAGAAAAACCCAATTAAATTTGAGAAAAATAGAAAATAGACCAAACCATACTTGGAATTAATGGAAACCTATCACTATCAATAGACATAGCTAGAATGAACATTAATCAGGGATAAAAAACCATAGGCATTGAAAATTGACCAAATAAACATAAAAATCAGTTTGGTTTTTTCTATGGGGAATGTTAAGTGATAGAAGAAGAGAAAAATAAAGAAAAATATTAGGGAGAAGGAAGTGGAGACATCACCTTAGGGATCCAAACCAGAATGTCAAAACCCTCATGAAAAAAAGAGGATTAAGGCCGATACATGGTCTCCCCACCATAAAGATATGACCAAGAAAAAAATAACATTATAACTAGAGAACATACCAAGGGAAACACTACTATTGAGAAAGGATCCAAAATAAAGGGTCCCAACTAAAACACTCAATCAAGAACACATCCAAAATTTCCATCGATCCAAACATCTAAGACTCCAAAATATTATGACTCCATCAAATAAATAAAACCAAGGGAATAAAAATGAGAGGATACAAGGTATGACCAGAATAACCTCAAAAAAGCATGAAAAAGAGTGACCAATTATAGCCTTATAAAAATAGTGAAAGAAGAAGAAACTTAGGGAATCAGACCCGAACCACTGAGACTCTAATAAACCCATACAAATAAACAAGGCACCAGTTTGGGTATGGCCTACACTAAGAGTATTAACCATCCTAGTTACCCATGATTATGTACAAGACATCCACTTTTCCAACTTATTTAAACACGATCAACAAAAATATTAGAATAATCATGTGATAAAAGGAACCACTGATAACTAAATCAAGAACATCTCTAAGATAGTCAATTATTCACTGAGATAACTCATGGAAAAATATAAGAGAAAAACCAACCAAGGGCCCTTATGAAAGTATCGAATGCTAATAGGGGATTTAGCTTTATCACTATTCTTGGAGTTTGGGTAAGGCCATCAACCAAAACATTTCACTCCCTAACCATAAATGAGAAAAATCAATGTCATACTAAATACACACTCCCTAAATCCTACAAAAAATTTTTAGGTGAAAGTTAATCAGTATAAAACAACATAAAATATAAATCAAGACACCTAAAAATATAATTAATCCCAATCAAGTTAATCATAGGTAGTAGGAAAAACCAATGACTCAAATCACAACCACTACTATTGAGAAAATATAATACCAAACTAAAATTCAAATCCTAATTTAAACCCCCCAAATGAAATTTTAAATACACGAATTTATTATTTTAAATCATATTTTCCATTTGAAACCTTAAATTTTTCATATTTGTTTTTGAATATAAAGAATCCAATTGAAAATCAGTTTATTATTAAAAAGGTCTCCTCTTAAATTCATATTGAAAAAAAATACCAAATTCCTTTCAATTCATTTTAAAAAATTAACTTATTAATTTTAAATTCCACTTAAAATAATTTTTCAATTATATAAATCTTTTATTGAAATAATTTTGAAATTAAAATATTTTAACCGCACTTAAATCATTTTAAGGAAAACTCATTTATTAATTTTTAATAACAATAAAAATTTTCAACTAATTTTTTTCAATATTATATTTAAACATTATAAATTAATAAAATTTTAAATCATTATTTTAAAAAATAAATTTTACCACCATAAGACCCCTTTACTAATTTTTTTTCATAACATAATCATTTATCCTTTTAAACCGATAAAAATCAAACAAAAAACAATTAAATAGATTTATGAAAAGCTAAAAATACATACAAGAGAATAGTAGCTATGCATGATTGAGAACATGGTTTAGTAGACCATGTTCCAAGTATGAAACAACCACTGGAATTAATGTTGAACCATGCACTTGGTTTCCATGTGGGTTTCTAAGACATGTGCTCTCATCACATGATTATGATTCACTTCTATTTTCATCTCCCACATCATATAAATATTTTAAAAAATCCAAAACACTATAAATGAACAAAATAATCAAAACCCAAATACCCATGGAAACTTGAATCTCTAAGAGAGCAAGATCTCATGACACTCTTACTGTTCCTACCACCCAAGTCCTGAAAATATTAACTAAATCTACCATTTATCCACAAATAGAAAAGGGAGTTTTATAACCTAGTAATTTTGAATAATCTACCTATAATATAATATTTCATGAACTAACCTTGGTTTTCCCTCTTTCGGATTCCTAATCCAACCCACGACACCCCTGAGGCATGTTCCCAATTTCCCTAGGGTGGCATCAAGTGTCAGGGAATAAAAGTAATTCAAGTAGTAAAAAATTTACCTAATAATCAAAGTTTAATAATCAGAAAAAATAGGCAGAAACACTCCATATGTCAAAGTAATTAGTGAAAGAAGAAATAGAATAATATTATATAAAGCAGTAAAATAACTTAAACACACAACAAAAATAAACAAAAAAATCCCTATGATTACCCTAGTTTCCCTCACTTATAAGAAGATATAAATCCACCTAAATAATACATTTTCATTGTCCATCAGAAAATATAGTGAACCACTAATTTAAAGTAAAGTTTTTATTTGGAAAATGTGATAAAGAAAAACTAAAATAAACAAAAAAACCAACATACCTCCATGCGACTATACACATTACCATCCATTACTAAAAACTCAACACCCCATGGGTGGAAATAAAAGATCCATAACATGAAACTAAAAATATATAGATATACACGAGAATATAGTTCAGTAGGCATGTAAAGTGAAACCGTACCCCAAGTATAGTCTTTAAATAAAATGTCCTTTTATAATAGTTTGAAATATATAACTAAAAATTGGATTTTATTTAATTTCATAGAAAACCAAAAATAAGTATTTTCCATCATTTATAAAATGTCCTTTATTTTTCTTTTAAATGAAAATAATCACTTGGGAAAACACTTATCAGCCCCATGCCTCTTTTTAATAAAAGAACCATTTGAAATAATTTTGAAATGATCTTTTCAATACACTTTAAAAAACCATTTAAAAGAAAAGGAATAAGGCACATGAAAGAAGAATAATACTATAAATCACATGAAGAATAAAATAAATAAAGATAAAATAAACTTATATAAGTAATAATTTAAAACATGAAACATGGGAAAAAACCCTAAGGATCACTAAGGGATAGGAAACCAAGAATATACATTGATAGATATTATTGGAAATAGATAGTAACATGTCACTGGATAATGGAAATAATACATATAATTCACTAGGCTAGATAGTGGAAATAGATTCTATCTCATATGGGTTCACCTACTCAAGCACTCAAGGTTCCCATAAGGCTTGAATAATAATGAAAACCATAGGAAAAATAATCACAAAATCACCAGAAATTACACATATTCTATAAAAAATAAATAAATAAATAAATAACTAATGAAATATTTAGATAACATATCTAAATACCCATTAAGAGTGATAATTACAAATTAAACCCAAGGATTTCCATTAAAAATAAATCAAGAGATTAAAAATTTATTTTAAATCTTCCAATAAAATCTTATAATTTATTTTATAATTCACTTAAAACCTCCTTTTAAAATCAAATTTATGTACAAAATTAAAACCCTAATATTTTCTCCATAGTTTTGCCTATATATACTAACTCACTCTCTCTCACACACACACACACACAAACACACACATATATATATATCATTTCATAAATTCACATATTCACATGTTAATTTTTACACAAACACACACACACACACACACATATATATATATATGTTTACCAGTGTATATATGGATAACAACAACATGTCAAGAGGCATTTTAAAAATACACAACTTTTATAATTTTCTTTAAAGAAAGAGAAAAATATATTTTTAAAGTAGAAAAATATTATTGAACATCAAAAGTCATTAATGAAATCTATTTAGAATTTTATAAAACATATGATGTGAAAAATCAATTTAAAATGATTATCACTAAACTTATATTTAGAATAAAACCTTTGAATTGAAGAGAAAATCAAATGAAACTTTATTTCATCTTCAAATTATCTTTGAATAAAATTATTCTTATCATCTGATAGCTAAATGAGGGATTTAGAATGCATGAAAGAAAGGTTTTGGAATTTAAAGACCTAAAAATAGGGTAACCTACTTGAAAGTCACTACCTTTAGTAATAGAAGTGATATTCCATATCAATGAGGTCAAATACACCCTAGAGGACAAAGAGAAACCCAAAAATCAAGAAAACCATAATTAAATTTAAGAAAAATAGAAAGACCAAACCAAACCCTACCTAGAATAAATAGAAACTGACTACCTTCAACAACCATATCTTGAAATGTCCTTAATTAGGTCTCATAAACCCTAGGAATCTAAAATTTACCAAATAAACACCAAAATCAGTTAGGGTTCGACTATGGGGTGTGAGAAGTGGAAGAAAAAAAAAACAGATAATAAGAGACGTGGGAAGGAAGTGGAGACCTCAACTGGGTGATCCAGACTGATATCACAAAGAAAAATCCTTGGAAACATGATAATAGAAATAGAGGACGGGAGGATAATGAAACTGGATTCCCTATGTATTTTTATAATAGAAACAACAAGGGGATAGGGGTGTGGCATGACCTAAGGATAAAGAGGGGTGGGAAAAATGGATAAAATCAATTTTTTAAAGATCTAAAAATACATATGATTTGGCTACACGGTTGGCCAGATCATGCATATACTACTAAGGGGTCCAGATACCTCACATGATAAGGGCACACTATTTAATAAATCATGAAATGACTATGAATTTAGGCTCTGTTTAATTGTAGACACATTCTCCGTGTCTATTCATGGTTTCCACTAACCATTCTCAAACTGTGTTCCTATGTAAAATATAAAATATTTTAAATTTATTAAAAAGGGTTAGAAACAAATTTGAGAATGAACTTAATAATAATTAATTAAATGAAATATTAAATAAAAAATTATGGATAGGGTGTGACATAACTTCTCATCCTCGAGATACATCATCAAGCCTTGTCAGTGAATAATTCTAGACACTATGCTTATGTTCCCACATATTACTCCCATGTATCCTCTAGGATGTGTTTATACTACCCTATAATTTAAAGACTCATTCTATATTGCTTATAATTAATGTGGAATTTAAGTTAATTATGGGAAACTAGTTGATAAGGACATATGCCTATTTTAATATTTGGATTCTAGAAGGGTGATCATTTTTTATTTTGGTATTCAGTTTTTAATTATGAAGTCTAAGGATGAAATTATAATTATTTTGGGGTGTTTTTTGAGTTTTGAAATGTGTTTTAGAGATATTTTATGGGTTTTGAGTATATTATATAGTGGTACCACTTACAATTTTAAACTGTAGGTGGCACCAAGTACTTGGTTAGAGGTACCAAATACTCAATGAACTGGGTTAAGAGGGAGTATTTAGGTTGGTGTAACTGGGTACTAGATGGCCTTATAATGGGTACTTTATAGACCTAGCATATTTTTTTTTAATTTAAAAAGTGAATTATTTTTATTTCATCTCATTCTTTTAATCCCCCATGGCCTCTCCCTTGAGTAATTATTCTCCTAAATAATATAAATATCTTATAGGGATCTTACATGCTCATTTTCTCCTCTATTTATAGTTCTATGGATCAAGGGTATTTTAGGGTAATTTCTTAATGTTAAATCTAAGGTAATCCATACCTCTTATCCCTTATCCCTTTATTTATTTTCATATATTTTCATTCATCTTTAATGGTGATTTGGTGTTGTGATTTCTTAAAAACATGGTAAAATCATATCTTAACATTGGGATTCCTATTTTCTTTTCTAAAGGATTCCTATAATGACTTATTTTCCCTTCATTTTTTTGTATTTTAATTCAGAGAATTTTGGGTATGATTTTTTCTTGGTATTTCTTGATGTGGATTGGAATTAGAGTATGTTGATGGTAAAAATTATTTAGGAGTTTTGGTTGTTATATTTTTTGGTATAGTTTAGGAGTTGTTTAATTAGGTTTTCATTGATGTTGATAATTATTGATTTATGGTGTTTTATAATTGGAATTATTTTGTGATGGAATTTTTGAATTTGGTTTTTGGGGAATGTCAAGGATTATTATATTAGAAAATCTCACCAATTGTTAAGTTAATTGGGTCTCAAATCTTCAAGTGAATTTTAAGGATATTCCTTGGATATTCTTATGGATTATTTTCCAAAATTGATAATAAATCTTAAAAAATATTTTTTAAAAATAATGAAGGAATAATTTCAAAAGATATTTTTATGAAATGATATTTATTTTAATAGGTTATTTGGTGTGAATATATGTAATGATTTCCCTTTTATATTTATATTTATTTGAAACTTGATTTAATTTTTTTGAAAGGTTAGTTTTGGTAAAATCATAGTTATGTAAGAATAAATTTTTTACATTGAATGTTATTATTGGATTATATTATAATGTTTGTTATGCATATTTTGTTGCTTTATTTAAAAAATCATGAAACTAGAATATTTCTATTTCTTTTTTTAACTATTTTAAAGATTTATTTAATTTAAATTCATTTTAAAAATTTTATAAGATGCTATATGATAAGTAATGAATAATTAGTGTCATACTTTCTATTACCTAATACATTAATTTTTATGAATATGGTATTAAATTTAACACTAAAACATAAATAATTTGATCATGATCAACCTAGGTATACATGATTTTTTCCCATTGTCTTGTTACATAATGGAGACAACTTTTTTGTACCTTAGCTTGAATGATTTTTAAGTCAGTGATCTAAACTTAACCCTAGTTACTAGTTGCATTGGTGGTAAGGTAACCATTGGGATAGATAGGTGTAAGGAAATAATATGGTTCTTATACTATTTTGGTTTGTGAAACTAGGATTCTACCTAAAAAAACATAAAATTTATAAACCCTAAATTATTTCTTTTCAATAATTTTTTTAAATTTTCTTTAGTTCTATTTAAGAATTTAACTTGAAATATATTTTTTGGAAACCACTTCTTCTTTATGAATTTCAACTTTGATTATATATTTATATATATATTAATAAAATCTATATTTTAATGTAAACTTAGTGTGATTATTATTATGTAATAAAAGTTCAAAGTGAGAAAATTTATAAAATTATAAATTCATTTCCTTGGGAAAAAAATTTCTTGAAAGAAGGGTTTAAATAAGAAATCTAATTTAAAATAAAATTTACTTTAAAAATCAGGTTTCAATTTAACACTTATTCCTTAATCCCTATCTGGGTTATAATGAGTATGTATTGGTATGACTAACACTATATATAATCTCTTACCTAGTTATCACTAGTTTATACTAGATTCTATCCATGTAATAATTGGAATCCGGTTTGAATTGGTTTTTAGTAATCTCTAGACTGGTACTTACTCTATACCATTGTATTGATATGATTTACCGCTGTAGTTTTATAAATAACATGTTATTCCATGACTTGTGATTTTTTTGGTTTAGTGCATATATTCTTTTGTGTTTTTATAGTTTATTCTCTATGAATAAAAATATGATTTATGTTATGATAATATATAACCTTTAATCTGATTATGTTGGTACGCTAGTTAATGATGGATACAAGTTCTTGTTTATATTCTATATTAATCATCAGGATGATTGTTATGAATGAATTACCCTTATATAATCTTTGTCGTGTGATGTGATTATGAGCATGTTATAAGAGACCTGTTATTTTTTTTGGTTTAGTGCCTGTATGATTACATGTTTTCATAATATAGTATCTTTGTATAAAAATTTTATTTATGTAATTATAATATGTAACTTTGAATCGTGTTATGTTGGAATGGTAGTTAATTATGGATATATGTGAATTTTTGTCTTTTATGTTAATAAACATGACAATTGTGATGATTGAATTGCTCTTAGAGAATGGCTATTGTATGATATTTTTATAAGCATGTTATAAGGGGTATATCACTACTATATAATATGTAAACAAGTTAATTTTATATGGAGAATAATGAATGTGATGGGCCTTCAATTCCCTGAATCTTGTATACCCCTTCCCATATTTTTAAAGGGATTAACCCCAATACCTTGACTCTAGTGTAAACCTTTCCCTTTATATGATACAGGGGTTCCCACCCTAATGTTAATGGTTGATACCATGATCTTAGTTTATAGGGATGGGTTTCTGATTAGACATAACTTACTCATCTCACATATCAACATAAATCTTGATGTAGGTATGTTCAGGTATAGATCCTCCCTATATAGGGAGTTATTATTCATTTCCAATATTGATCTATGAACTAATTTACTGGTTGTCTTTACCATGTTTTTTATTACTAATTTCTTGTAAAACTATTTTATTATATTTATGTAAATGTGTATTCATGTTTATGTGTACACCTATTTACTCACTATTTTGTTTAGGCATGTTAGTGGTGACCTAATGAGTATTTATATGCACACACCCTCCATGGACACCTTGGTGGACATACAAATATACTTACTGCATTTTAGTCATGATAGGTACATAGATGAAAAATAGGATCTTTCACTGACTAAATAGGTATTGGTGTAGGTTTATGTATTCAAGTTACACATAGAGTCAAAGTATAAGGCCATATTTATAACAAAAACTATTCCATTCTTCCATGTTATATTAGTTTAATTATATACGTCTTGAACATTATGAGTATGTTTGATCTAGTTATATATTTTTTATTTCCTCTATATAGATACATATTTATTAATTTTATATTATTTTTTGGTTTTAATCAAATGTTATGTTTATCTATTGTAGAAGATGATCAACATGTAGAAGAGTTGAGTTGAGTACTTGGGAGAATCTGATAACAACTTATCATTATTATCTAGAGCAATGAATTCTTTTTATCAATGGTACACTTAGACCTATGGAATTAGCATCTGAATCCGAGGGACTAGGGAATGCTCATAAGGGTCTATAGAGCCTTGATTCAGGTACTATTTATTAGAGCAGCTCCTTTCCCTCTTTCCTTTTTTTGAAAATTAAAAATATCTCTTTATTTTATGGTTATACTTTTTTGATTTTATTTTTATAAAGATTTTGACCCAGTTGAATTTTAGATTCATGGATTATTAATTTTTTATTTATTAATTTAGTTATTATTATTCTATTATTAAGTCTATTTTGATGAATATTTTCTAAATATTACTTATTATGCATGGATTTTATTCTATATTTAAATGTATTATATTTTTGTATGATTTATTTTTTAGGAAAGTAAAAAATTATTATGCTCTAGATTACATGTCTTATGAAATTATGAGTATTCCTTATGATTTCCACTAGAGATGTATTACATTATTCTTAAGAAGTTTTAAAAAATGAAGACTTGTAAATATTCCTAAGATAGAATTATTTATCTCTTAAGTAAAGTATTTTTAATTTTTTTAAGCTCTTATGATTTTTTTTAAAATCTTCCAGTTTTTTTGAATTCTATGAAATTTTATAATTTCTTCCAAAGTTTGGAAATACTCATTTTTTTGAATTAGTACCCAGTCTTATAAAATCTGAAAAGTACTATAAAATATAAAAATTCTTAAAAAATAGAAATAAATACTTATAAAATTATTAAATTTTTATAAGATTCATGAAAGTCATAAGATTTGTAAGTCTTATAATTTGATAGAGATATAAAATTATATAAGTATTTTACTCGTACATGATTTATATTGACTATTACAATTTATATTTTAACCTTATGATTTTCATAGTTTCTATTATGATATTTTTCTATTGTATTTTCAAAGTAATTATAGAAAGAAGAATATCCAAAGTTAAGATGTATGAGTATCAGACGACATGACACAAAGTATTCAGAAGAAACAATATTTATGCCAAGAAGTGTTATATATATATATGTATCTTAAGGAATTTTTCTATTATGTTATTTCTTATAGATTTAAATGAAGATTAAATTGTAGAATATAAAAACTACTTGGGAGTGCCAATGGACAAATAATATTTTAGAAACCAAAATAATTAGAACTATTGAACACTAATTTTGAAGAATCGTGGATTGAATATTGAATATTTTCTATAAAACTTTACGCCAAGAGAACTATATGAAAAATTGGATGTCACACCCAACCATATTTTTCTTTAAAAAATTATTTATTTATTGATTTTTAATCATTATCATGAGTTTTAGTTTTTCCAATTTTATTTTTTAGGAAACATAATAATTTTCCTATCACATGGTGAGCACATGGTTATTAGTAACCATATGATGAGTATAAAGGTATATACATAGTTTTAGAAGACCCATATTGTATATGTGGTGCATGATTTCCCTAACTATATAGCCAAATAATGTGGGTGACCAAGTGTCTACAGTGCATGACGCATGATTGGTGCATGATATTGTTAACTATACGATAACCATGTGATTTACCTAGTTCCTTTAAAATTTTAAATTTACAATTATACCCCTCTTTAATTAAGATACTACCATGTAGGAATCCACTCCTGCTTCCCTCTTTTGTATGATGTGAATATAAGAAGGATCCAGAAATTCCCCGCCTCACATTCCTGTTTTATTTTCAGATAATATCCCTCAGATCGTAAGCCAAATAATTCTAGGATATACTTTTTTCTCCTCTATCCCTTTTTATAACCTTTGCTTTTTATTCTTTTCCCTTTCTCTCACTGTGTAACTCTATTGGATGTACCCTAGGTTGGTTTTTGGTGACAATACTTTATGAAGTTGGTTTTTAGGTGTGCAATTTCATCCTTGTACGCTTATCTCTTTGCAATTGGAAGTTTTCTTCATCTTCACTAACCTAGGTATATATTTACATGTTATTTCCTTTTTCTAAAAATATATTTTATGCTTGGTTTCTTTTCTAAATTAATTTTTCTTAAAAATTATATATGACACGTTTTTATTTAAATTACAAAGTGTTCTTCTCAAAGGGATTGGAAATCATAAATATTGGTTTCAATTATAAATTTTTATAAGAAAATTGATGGTTTTTAGAGATTTTTTTTGGTTTTATTCTTTATTGAATTTTATTAGTTTTTGGAAATTTTCTTCCACTTTTGTGTAATTTTTATGTATCTATTAAGATTTTATAATTTTTAGTGACATTACACATGTATATTCTTATCATTTAACATGTTTTATGATTTTAATGTTATTATTTTCCCTTATTTTTAAAAAATTATAAAATTATAATTGATTTAAAAATTGTATTAAAAATAATTTTATAGGTTTATTTATAAATTAATATCCAAAAATTATATGGAAACTAAAAATGGATTTATAAATAATGTTGGTTTCCAAATGATTTTCAAAAGGATATTTCAAAATGGTAATACTAGTTTAAAAATTTAAAGGACATTAAACACCTTCTACAAAAAGGTTTTTATAAATCATTTTCAACCAAAGGTTTTTATAAATCAGTTTCAAAATGGTAATACTATTTCAATATTAGGAATACTTGGTTGGTTATATATATGGTATTGATATGGTTATGGATATGTGTGTTTTTAAAGGTCTAGAATAAGAGGGTGTCTAGAGGTGGGATGAATGTAATTTTATAAATAACATTTCCCTACCTCCTATCACTTTCCACATGGAATCTAGGAACCTCAGTGAGAGACTAAGAGGCATTTCTATACTTATCTTAATGATTTGAAATTATATCCTCTAGCATTGGACCAATACCGTATATATAGTTTCTCCTAGTAAGAATAGTTGTGGGTAATCCAAGAGGTTATTTATTGGGAATGTATCAATTAGGTCAATTGAAAGTTCCACCCAAGTATTCCTAATATTGTACCACGATATGTATAGGAATTAGACATAGTTATATATAACTTAAATAATGTCTAACACTGTCTTGTTCTATTTTTTCTCTTATTCCTTATTACACTTTCACTAATTTTTATATCACTGTATATCTTATTATTTTTACCTTACCCTCATGAATTGCTTTTTATTTTTCCCTTATAATATTTAATGTCCCAATTTATGTCAATGCCAATCAATATTTTTACAATTGCTTAGTCATACTAGTGCGATCAATCTATTTATTTTTAGGTGATGTTTATTCAATAGTATTTTCAAAAGAGGTTTTGAAATTCATTTTGGGAAAGTATGTTTTTGAAATGAATTTTTCTTATAAAATAAAGATAAGAATTTGATTTTAATTTACCTTGGTTTTATAATAATGGATTTTATAGTATTTGTGTTTTTTTGTTAAAAATATTATAAAACCTTATTCTCAAATATTTTATTTCAAACTACATTTTTGGGAATGTTTTTAAAAAATAAATGCAAGGATTTTCTGGTGAAATCTTACAGAGTAGTTATACTCATAGCCTTGTCACACCACCCAATATTTATAGATTGAGTGGTTCTTCCAAGTTCAAGCTTTGATTAATAGGATTTCCACTTTACGGACTTCATCTTCTAGAGTTATCTTGGAGTAGTTTTTGATCTAGTAAGTAGAGTGTGACCTCAAGTCATATGGAGATTTTTTTCTAGATATTTTAGTTTTATTTTATGACTTATATGTTCTATATAAATTTGTTTTTCTCACATTTTAGTTTTAGAATTTATTTATATCTTCTTTGATTTTACTTTTTTGTTTATATTTCACTTTAAACTGCTCATTATGTTTATGCAAGGACATCTAATATTTAAACACACCATTCAAGATTGTTGGTAGAATTACAACATGTATTGAATATTATTTATCATTATAAAAATTAATTCCCACTAGGATGTATGTGACGCCTTGGTGCTTCTAACCAGCCTATGGAAATTGAGAAATCACCTCAGGTCATGTCATGGTCCAACTCAGGAGCTCGGTTTCAGGATGTCCTAGGCTGGTTCATGAAAAATGGTATCAATATCCTAGGTTATTAAGAAATATCTAGTTATTGAAACACACTTCTTATCTTGGAAGTCCAGTATATGGGATATAGGATTTTCAGAGATCAGGAGGTTAGTAATGGGTAGGAGCTTGATCACCACCGCTTGTGGTGAAACCTAAGTTACCATGGGTTGTCGTTATTTTAGTTTTGATTCTAAATTATATTTTTTGGTTCTTATTGATGAATTATGATATGAATTGGAGGTTTTGTGATCATTGTGGGCGTTTTATAAGTTTTTTATGTTTTCTAAAATTTGTGGTGAAAATTGGATAAGAACTAGAGGTGAACATTTTCTCACATGACATGAAAAATCATGAGATTCTTCTGCGCATGGTTTAGTGAAGTTTCCAGTGACCTATTTTATGGTTGGAACATGATATATTAAACCATATAGACAAACCCTGAACAACCACTCACCACCTTAAAATTTTTGTTCCCAATTTCATTTTTTTCTTTCAATTTTTTTTTGGGTCTTGTACTACTGCTATTTGATATTAATATAGATTTCTATCTTAGGATTCAAACTGAATGAATAAAATAGAGAAAGTCTTCTTGGGTTATTTTGGATCATACAATTCTTTTGAAATTATAAGATGAATTTTATAGGACTATTATTAGGTTAATTATCCTTTGTGGTCATGAGTGTTGGACTCTAGTAGGGAATCTTGAACAAAAAACAAGGGTATCATAAATGAAAATATTAATATAGGCATGTGGACATAATAATATGGATAAGATTTCAAATGAATTAATTCATGAGAAAATTGGAGTAACTCTAATTGTTGATAAGATTATTGAGACGAGATTAGGATGGGTTGAACATATTAGAAGAATATATAGGGATACACCAGTTAATAGGTTAAACTTAATAAAAGAATCCACTTATTAAAAGAGATATAGACAGGTATAAAAGTAACCTTAAATAAATCATTCAGAATGATCTTATTTTAAATGTTTTCAATTAGCAAATGGGATTTAATTGATATAATTAGAGATGTTTTATCCATATAAATGACCCCATTTAGTTGGGATTAAGGGTTGTTTATTTTTTGTGATGAATAAGAAGATTTCAAAAGAATGAATGATTTTTTTAGAAATTTATAAGTAAGTTTTCAAGAGTTGGTTTCAAAACAAGTGGGATATTTAATGTTATAAAATGAAATTGGAAAAGAACATGTGATTTAAAACTTATTTTTAATTGAAATGAAATGATTTTAAAGGACAATATTTTGAACTTAAATTAATGTAATTATTTTTCAAAGAGGCGGTGGGATTTAATTTCATGTGTATTTGTTATTATAATTATTTGAAATTTAAATATTTTTAATTTTATTTTAATGATATTTAGTAATTAGAATTTTATTTCCAATTTTGGGTAAAATTCAAATCTTTAAATTTATAATGGTTATTTTTTTTAAATTAAATGAGAATTTTAGAGTTGGTTTAAAATTAATAAAGGAGTTTTAAAAATGATTTACAATAAATTAAATTTTTCATAACATGAAAGTGAGTTTTAATGAAACATTTATGAAATTATACATTTTTTAAAGTGAATTTCCAAAACCAATATAGCGGTCTTTCATATAAAATTTAAAAAAATTCAATATTTTAGGAATATAAATATGGATTTTTAGTGAATGGTTTGAATTTTGAAAATGAAGTGGATCAAGAGGAAGGAATTTAAATATTATTTGGTGTTTTAGTTTTCTTAGAAGTGTTTTTTATTTATAATTTAAGTTAGGGTTTATGTTTATTTGAGGATAATTAGTTTTAAAGTGTATTTATAGTGTCATTTATTTTATTTTCTATTTAAATTATTCATCCCATAAAAGTCCTAATAATTTGTAAAAATTTTGTGTTGGTGAAGGTTCCTTAGATTAGTATCTCTTAGGGATCTAGATTAATCATTTATAGTTCTCAGCCTTACCCATACTCTGGGTGGAGTGGTAGGATGAAACCCTTCCTGATGATTAAAATTTATTCAAGAATTATTAGTTCAGAAATTATTCATCTTTCATGATATTCACTTATAATTTTATTTTAGGCTATTTCCATCATTTTAGACCTGTATGGTGATGTGGTCAAAAAGGTTGAATTAACTAAGTTGACCCCTATGGCCCATAATAAGTGGTTCCTTGAAAAATACTTTTTCAGAATACTTTACTTTATGATGAAAAAAACTATTAATATGATTCCTATGCGACTATCTTAGGAATTATAAGCCATTACTTTTAGGAATTATAATACCTTATCATTTTTTTGATTAGAGGGTTAATATCTTGAATCTAGGTGGTAATATGGGGAAACCCATTCAATTTGTCCATTTTTAGTTCTTATTCATTCCTTTCATTTATCCTTACTTCTTATTATATTATTTTTTTTGAAAATTTTCTTTCCTTATTAACCTATGATAAGAATTTTGGGATGTTTTATATTTCATGTTCATTTGGAGAAGTAATCATTTTCTTCCTTGAGATGATGAATATGAATTTTCCTTAGTGTCCTGTTAATTCTTCTTTGGTCATAAGATTAGTTTTTCTTCATAAAAACCCTTTTTAGATCATTCTAGTTTTTACAACCCACAATATTAGTCTTTCTATTATATGGTGGGGAGACTGACTAATAGTCTCAACTTCCTCATCTATCACGAATATATTTTGTTGTCTGTTGATTTTGATACATGATATATTTGGGTTGGTCTTGTTTTTGATATCAGTTTTATGTTATTTTTCCTCATGCAATATGTTTATGTAGTCATATTCCTCCCTCAAACTCATTGAATTTCTAGGGGTAGAAAGTGTTATGGTGGGGAGAATTTTTATAACCCAACCATATTTTTCTTTAAAATTTTAGTCATTGATTGATTTTTAATCTTTCCCTTGAGTTTTAGGTTCATCATATTTATTTCTTTTAAAAAAATAAAAAATTTTCCATCACATGGTGAGCATGAAATTAGTATTAATTGTGTAATGCAAATATGGGTACATCTTTAGTTTTAGAATATCTATTTTCCATGGTAAGTGCATGGTTTCTACAACCTTATGGTCAAATCACGTGGATGTCTAGGTGTGTGTTGTGATGGATGCATGATTGGTACACTATTTAGATAACCATACTACAACCATGTGATTTAACCAGTTCCTTAAAAATTTTTAATTACAATTATACCCTCATCCAATTAATACCCCCAAACTAGTCTCCACTCCTCCTTACCTTTTTTTCACAATACAAACCTAAGGAGAATCCATGATAGGCCTTCCCTTAACCTTAACTTATGATTAATAATCAATATCCATCCAATTTCATGCTGAATCATTCCAGGTTAGTCTTTTTTTATTCTCATATTCCTTCTCCATCTCTTTCTTTCTTTCTATTTTTACTTTATTTTAATGTGACTATTAATTGGATGAATACTAGGTGTGTTTTTTGTGTCGATTATTTATGGTGTTGTTTCTTAGGGTTTTCAGATTCCTCCATAGATTATTATCTCTTTAAATTGGAAGGTTTCTTCATTTTCAAAGACCTATGTAGGTTCTTATGTGTTATTTTATTTTTCTAGAATTACAAGTTATTCTTGGTTTATTTTCTAAATTCATTTTCTTAGAAAAAATATTTGATATGTTTTAATTTAAATTCCAAATAGGTATCTCAAAGGGATTAACAATCCTAAATAATTTTTTCAATTATAATTTTTTTCTATATAAGAAAATTGATGGTTTGGCGGGATTATAGTTTGGTGTTTTTTTCTTGATACACTTATAATTATGTTTTAGAATTGTTATTATTACATTGACTGATCTTATGTGTTTATAGAGATTGTATGATTTTTTAGAGACATTGTGAAAGGTTGTTTTTTTTTTCGTCATTTTTGATGATTTTAAAGTGAGAAATTCCCCTTATTTTTAAGATTTTTCAAATGATACTTGATTTAAAAATGGGTTTCAATGGAATTTTAAAAGTATGATATCTAAAGTAGGATCCAAGGACCCAATTCAAACTAAAAATGGGTTTATATATAATGTTGGTTTCTAAATTAGTTTCTAAAGTAGATTTCTCAATTTTAATACTAGTTTTAGAATTTAAAGCTTTCTCGACACCTTTCATAAAAAATGATTTCATAAATCAATTGCACCCTTTTTCTATGCACATATGTTTGGATAACAGGTTTTTTATATATATGGTATTGATATGTTTATTTCTATGTGTTTTTAAGGGGCTAGAATACAGGGGTGTTGGGAGGTGGGATGAGGGTAATTTTATGAAAAATGGTTCCCCAGCACTGATCACTTTCATAGGGACACTATTTTCCTTAGTTAGAGATTGAGAGTCATTTATATACTTGTACTAATAATAATGAATTTTATCATATAGAATTAGACTAATTCCAACTACATGGGTTCCCCCTATGAGGTTTGTTGAGGGTAATATGAGAGGTTATAGTCAGAGCATGCATCAATTAGGCAAATAGATGGTTCCACCCGATTACACCCAAAATTATACAATGGGGTGTCTAGGAAAATACTATGGTTGTCTATACCAACACTACTTTCTATCACTGTATTCATGTTCTATTTTTTTATATTATTCCATGTTTTAGTTTCAATACATTTTATATAATTTTATATCGCATTTTATTTTACCTTACCCCCTTGAATTATTTTTTTCCTTAGTCCTTATAATATTAAATGTCCTAGTTTATCTCACTGCATGTACCTTTTAACCTATTGCTTAGTCATACTAGTATCATCAATCTATTTATTTTTAGGTGATGCTTCTTTAATAGTATTTTCAGAATAAATTTGGAAAATAATTTTAGGAAATTATATTTTCAAAATGAATTTCTATTCTAAAAGAAAATATAAGATTTTTATTATAAATTCTCTTGATTTAATCATAAGGGAGTTTATAGTATTTGTGTGTTGTTTTGTTAAATATGTTTAAAAAAATTATTTTCAAATATAGTATTTCAAACTATAATTTCTATAATTTTTTGAAAAAGTAAATCCATGTATTATTTTAAAAAATACCACTATGTGGTTATAAGTACACCCTACTCACACCACATGATATTTATAGACTTAGTGGTTCTTGAAGGTTCATTCTATGATTAATTCGAGTTTCACTTCAGGGACTCCATATTCCAAACTACTCTTGGATAGGGTTTCGATCTAGTATATGGAATGTGACCTCGGTTAACATGAAAATTTTGTTTCGACTATGTTAGTTTTATTTTATGCCTTAGAGGTTATATCCAAACCAAGTTTCCTCATATTTTAATTTTAGTATTATTGTATATCTACTTTGTTTTTTTATTTTTTATATTTCATTTAAAACTAATATTATGTTTATGTATGGATGTCCAATGTATGGATTTACTATGCCTAATTCTTGGTATAATTCTATTGTGTATTGAATATTGTTTATATTTGGGGGAAATCATTCCTACCTACATGTATCTAATGAATTGGTGCTTTTTTACAGCTAGAGGTCATCAATAATTCACCTTGGTTTATGTCATGGGCCATCTTAGGAACTTAGTTTAGGGTGGCCCACGTTGTTTTGTGACAGAGGAGGAACTAGAAGAATTATTTTGACTAAATTTTTTATATTGAGATCATGATTTTATACTTGATGTGATTACTGTGAAGAGTTTCATCATGCTAAAACACATTTATAAAAGTGTTCAGGCTACTATTATTGTAATAATATCTAATTTTATAGTTTTTCTTTGTTTAATAATTTTAATTTATTTATATTTTTCTATTATATTTAAACTACAATTGATTTATGATTTTCCATTACAAAACCAAATCGTGTTTTTGTTTTTCATCATTTGTAAGAGGTATGTTCTACATAAGGTTGTGTTTCCACATGTAAAAGGATATTTGTATCATGTTGAGACTCTAATAAAAAGTTAGGTTGAATTTTTTATGTTATAACTCTAATAGAAAAGGTATTTTGTAACTTGATTTGCAACTATGATAGAAAAGGTAGGTTGTTTTTTTGGATACCATTTCTCTCAAGGAGTAGATAGAAGTGAAGATTATATGTAGGATCCCTTTTTGATCCAAAATACTATAAAAAATATTATGTTCCTTGTTTATATTTTCATTTTACTTACAGTTTCACTTTTATTTTAGTTTAACTATAAATTTTAAACTGGTCAATTCAACCCCTCTTGACCATATTGACTCTCTCAACCTATGAAAACAATTAGTATTAGAGATTAAAATTTGGATATCTTGTAATTATGTTTAATTTTATATTTATATATATTTTTAGATAATATTTTATCTAGACTATAAAAATATGTAGAAATATCATTGATAAGATGTTAGGATTAAATTATAATGATGGTTGGATTCCTCAAAGACCAAATTACTTTTATGGAAATGATTATGGATAATAGAAATAAATAATGAAAGATTATCTTAAGCACCTGAGTATTGACCAATGGAAAATCATGTTAAAACATTACAAACTACCTAATTTTAACCTAGAATATTTAATTGATAATGATGTTGTAAGGTATGTTTTGAATAATAAATTAATGAATATTTTATTTTATATTATTCAATTATTAGAAGTGTGTCAAATCATGTGTTAACTTATATAACTTCTCAACACTTATAAATAATTTTGAAACTTACAAATTATGTAATATAAAATTTGTAAAGAACCAAACTTAGAATACTATGAGATGAATAACAAGATTTCAAGTTGGGAGAAGAAGAATAAGTTAATCAGATATTCAATAGATTTTTGAGTATTGTAAAAGGAATGAGTTCTCTCAATGAATATTTGGACAACAATGTATTAGTTGAATGAGTCCTTAAATCCCTTATAAAGAAAAGTCATGAAAATTAGGCTGCCATTAATGAAAGAAAAAACATCAAAGAGTACAAGATTGATGAACTCATTGGATAATTACTACAATATAAATTGAAGCTAAAGAATATTGTAGATGGAGAAAATACCAAAAAGAAAGGTGATTCTTTTAAATCAAATATAAATGTTTCTTACTCTTCTAATTACGAAATCTAGGTATGTGAAAGAGATAAAGTTACAGATCTATTAAAATATTTCATCAAGGGAATGAAAAATAGGAAAGTTTTTTCAAGAATATTTAGAAAATATTATCATAAGGATGATAAAAATGTAAACAATAAAAGTAATTCTAATAATTATAATGATGATTTAGAATTAACTTATTATGAATATATAAATAAAGATAATATTAATAAAAAATAACCATGATTCAAGCATGAGAGAAAAGATAAAAATTTTAAGAAAAGGAGAAAAAATATTTACTAGATGGTTTGATTTTCATTTAAGAATCAGATTTAAGTAATGAATATGGAACTAAAACTGTGTCTACTAACCTGTGTCTTATAGATTCACTAAATGATGTCCTTAATGATTTTAGTTTTAGTTTTTATTGTGATTTTTATTTTTATAAATCTAGTGTATTTTAACTAAATAAAAATATTCAAAAATTTAAAATATATATTATAAAAACTATAGAGTTTTATAAAGTGAATAAATCTTAAAATAACAATCTTATTGAGGAAAATAAGATTATTTAAAAAGAAAATAAAAAACTAAAAAATAAAACCTCAAGAACTAATGAAAAAGTTTGTGATGAATTATAAATTAAAAAAAATAAAATTAAAAGTTTAAAAAGAAGATTGAAAGTTTAATTTATTTTTTTACTTTTTTATAAGGTAAATAAAGTTATGATAAAATCATGTTTATGAAAAGGTTATTGGAAATGAAACTGGTGATGTATATGATAAAAACTTATCTAAATTTTATAAAAATTTATTTTTAAAAAATTACAAAGTAATTATTATAAATAATAAATATTTTAGATAAAGAATATAAGGTCACCATATAAGTGAATATTATTTAATATTTTTACAATCTTTAGGAAATTCATTTAATTTATTTACAAATATTTATCTGTGATATTACCTAATAATACATGCTTAAAATCTATTTGGGTATCTAAAAATTCTTTTACTAAACCTATTGGACCCAAAGTTTTATGGGTACAAAAAATATAAATCACTTTAATTTTCATTTAAAATGTATCAGAAGTATCAATAATGACATATGGTATCTAGAAATTTTCTTCTCTTGGAGCATGTTTGGATATATATTTAATTTATTATCATATAATAAAGGTGATGGAGGCACTATGAAATTTATAGATAATTCAAAAGGAAAAACTGAATATTTTTGGTGAAGTTGGTATTTATAACTCTATAATTATTTATAAAGTTTTATATATTTAGGTATTAAAGAATAATATGATTAATATTTTCAATTATGTTATTATGGAATGTTAGGGAAATTTAAAAATAATAAATTCCTTTTTTTAAAAATGATTCAATATTTTTATGCTAATTGAAAAGATGATATCTATTATTTTAATTTTATTTAGATAAGAGATAAAAATTTGAAGTGTATTAATTCTTTAAAGTCATATGTATTTTATCAAATAGGAGGCTCGAATAAGAAATTTTTTATTTACTACATAATATATTAAAGAATTGATAAATTTCATAGTTGTCTGAACTTAAAGTGAACAAAAATCCTATGTGCGATTCATGCATGGAATGAAATTAGTGAAAAGAAAGTTTTAGAATAATCAAAGACGTGATAAATTTAATACCTCTTGAATATGTTCATTTAGATTTATTTATACCACTTCAATCTTCTAGTCTCACTAGTAAATGTTTTTCTGTTATTATCGATGATTTTAATATATTTACTTGGATTTATTTTATTTCTCATAAAAATAAAACATTATAAAACATTTATTATTACTATAAATTGGTTCTAAATGATAAATATTATTTTATTATTTATTTTATAATCAATATAGGTGAAGAATTTTAAAATTTTTAATTTCATAAATTTTGTGAATAGACTGGTTATTTTCATTATTTCTCTACCCCTAAATCACCCAAATAGAATGGTGTTGTTGAAAAGAAAAATTAAACTATTCAAGAAATGGATAGAAATATATTAAATTAATTTAATTTATCTGAGTATTTATATTAAGAATCTATGAATACTATATACTATGTTTCTAGTATAATTATTATTAGACCAATTTTGAAGAAACCCCCTTATGAATTATGGAAAATAAAATAATTTTTTTATATTTTAATGTTTTTGGTTATAATGTTTTTATTATGAATACTAATGATACATTGGATAAGTTTGATGCTAAATTATATAAAGGTATATTTTTAGGTTATTTAAATGTTTTTAAATCTTATCAAGTTTTTAATAAAAAACTATGGTTTTTGAAAAATCTGTTCATGTTAAGTTTGATGATAATGATTTAACAAGAAGAATTCAAATTTAGAATAGATTGAAGAGGATTTCAAAGTATTTAATTTTGTATAATATGAAACTGAAGATGAAATTATAAATTTCTAAGAGGATCCTCACCCTAGTGATATATATTGGAAAACTCATAAAGATCACCATCTAGGCAGTATTGTTGGGGACACTGACTCTAAAGTTAAAATAAGAAATTCTGTAAGAATTTTTGATGCTCACTTAATTTTTTTTATTTTAGAATTTGTTCTGAATAATTTTTTAAAATATTTAATAGATACTAATTGGATTTTATATATTAAATACAAACTTGATTAATTTTATAGAAATAATGTTTTTACTTTAGTTTAACCCCCTAAATTTCAATATTTTATTAGACCTTAGTGGATTTTTAGAAATAATTTGGATGAGTCTGGACTGATTATAAGGAATAAAGCTATACTGGTTTCTTATTCTTTTTAAGGAGTTTATTATGATGATATTTTTTCATTTATTTTTAGAATAGTGTATATTCATGTTTTATAATATTAATCAAATTTTAAAATATTTAAGATCTATTAAATGGATGTAAAAAGTGAATTTTTGAATGGATCGATTTCTAAAGATGTTTTCGTTAAACAACCACCTAGTTTTAAATAGGTGAGGTAATATTATCATGTTTTAAAAAATTCAAAAGATTAATATGGACTCATTTGACATCCCAAACCTGGTACAATCATTAGTAATTGAACCAAATTGTCCACATGGCTTCAAGCATATCTCCCCATTATCTAGAGATTGCCGACTAGTAGCTAGAGTCTATGATGGTACTATTGGGAGACTATACGCTCATGTTATGAGTGTAGAATAATGGTATAATAAATAAATAAAATAGTGAAAGTAGTAATAAGATAAATAGATAAATAAGTAGTATAATAAAATCTATCCTGATATAACAAATAGGGAGGATATAACCAAAGTCATATACAAAAGATGCCATGTCATAATGCTATACAAAAATGGAGGATACTGAGGATATAAAGTAGTAGGAATATAAAACATGATGTAAAAAAATTAAAAAAAAGATAAAAAGTAATATCCATTATTATCACAATCATATGCTCTATACTCTACTCATGCAATCCCATACTAAAATAAAATCAAAAATCCAAAGTTGGACGCTTCCCTTTATCTCTCATGAATCCATGAGGTCTAATCGGGTGCCAATCATCCCCCCAAATAGTGTTGGAGTAAAATTTAGTAGGACACCACCAGTGGTATCTATAATAATCTAGACAGTTTATATAAAATGAGCAATGTTCACATATAAAAATAAATAAACAGTAATGTAAGATGTAAATGAGCTGACTCTAGTTCCTAAGGGACACCAAATTGATGCAACCTACTTTAGCCTAATCTAGGATATCTATGGATATACATCACCATATAAAGAGGTTTAGAAATATGTATGTATCTACACACACACACACACACACTATATATGTGAAAATATATATAGACATATTTATGGATATGTAAGATGATCCAGGACCTGAGGTGAAACTTAGGCATCTATGTATAATCTTAAGAGTCACATGATTTAAATAAGGGAATTATACCTAAAATAATATGGGAATATGAAACATCATGTCCTTAATTCCAACAAATTATGTGGGTATCCATGACCGAAATCCTATAAAAATGAAAGTGAAGCATCATGACCAATGTCTTAGTAAAGGATGTAAAATTCCATGTCTAACATCTAATGTTAAGGGAGCATGAACCACCATGTCTAAAAATTTCCTTAACCATTGCATAATGACTATATCCATGGTTTAATAATGATAAAAATGATAAGTAAAAACCTTTAATATATTAACATAATATGAGGGATGGTTTCTATATCATTTAACATTATTTTAACCAATGTCATAATCTGTGGTTTATATAAGAGTCACGTGACTTGGTCATATCACTCACTTTTCTTTTAATATTAATAATTCATTTCAATTAGGTGTCACACTAAGACCACTTATAATTTGGTTTAGTAAAATTAACTTTTATAATATCAAGGAATTCAATTATCTCACACAAAGGGGTGAAACCCATATAGGTAGACAACCTATGATAACTAAAAAGGGTCCACGAGAGTTTCTCAAGAAAGGGTTAATTAATTTATAATAAAAAACTTTTAATAAAACATGTGGGAATACAAGTGTGAAGAAAAATGGATCATGATATAAAATAACTAAAATTTAAGGCAAAAATACTAAACCATCGACCTTTTGGTGGTAGATGACTCCTCATATAGTATTGGCCTCAAATTTGGGCTGAAAAGGGAGAAATCAGATAAATAGACAAATACTAAAAAAATAGGGCATATCATGTCACAAAAATTTATCATTCGATATAGAAAAAGAAATGAAGAAAGAAAGGAAGAGGAATTAATAGCTTGCTGATATGAATCAAATGAGAAAAAATAAGTCTAAATGAAAGAGATAGCTTAAAGCCTACATTGGAGGACAAAGAGAGATCAAATGGCTAAGGAAGGTGATTTACATGAATGGGAGAAGAAAAATCAGGAAACATAAAATATGGAAGGGGAAAAATAGAATTTTTACTCATTTTGAAAGGGAACATGATTTAGATGCATGGTTTTCTAAGCCATGTCCCTAACTGTGCTAGATCAATGCCTAAGTGCCACTAACCATTCATGGATTACACATAGTTTGAATAACTATGTGCACACCATGTGGAACACCTATGTAACATGTCTTCACCATTTCAAATATACATACATCCTCCCTCATATAATTTTTAAAACTATGCTTCTCCTCTTTAGGTTAGTACAGTTGATCCACACAGTTACTACTAATCATGCACCAACTGTATGCCTCTGTCAACTTCTCTAAATACTGGATCTCCAGGATCTGAAAAACCCCATATGCTCTAGAACCATTATAAAAACCCTATTTAACTTTATTAAGAATAAAAAATAGAGATTAAAGATGAAATTTAAATTATTGTACCTCATGTGAAACACCAGGATCTTATAATCTCCCCTTCTTAAAATAACTCATCCTAGAGTTACCCTTATAAGGGAGGTTGAGTGGAACCTAATAATAAATCTGGAAATTGAGTATGTAAATCAATCTATTTATCCTAGTTCTAATCCTACGATCAACTGTTATACCATAGAACCCGTACTAGAGAAACTAGACTACCTTGAAGAACCTTTGAGCTATGATCAATGATTCAGATAAGATACTCCTCAAAGAAGCATAATATTCCAATTCAACATCCCTAGGATCAAAATTATGAGATGATTATTAATAGTAATGATGAATCTGAGATAAATGGAAGAAATTATGTATGACCTAATACCTATGAGGAAGAGGTATCCAATATGCTATTGGCATGACTCTCTCCAAGATCTCAAAAGGTCTGACATAGAGAGGTGACATGTTTCCCTATATTTGAATCTATCTATGAAAAAACTTGGTGAAATTAATAAGAATACATAATGTCCCACCTCAAAATCTAGAGGTCAGTAGTGACTATCGGTATAAGAATTCTGATAAGATTGATTGGTAGAAATACATTTTCTGATAACCTTAACCTTCTCCAAAGCCTCCTAAATGATATGAGGTCCTAGTAGTGCTTACTCTCCTACCTTAAATAAAAATAGGGATGAATTTAATGACCTACCATACAAGTACTCATAAGGATCCATTTGTATAGCTGTATAAAATTTGTTATTATAAGAAAATTCAGTGAGTGGTAGGTGTTTTTCCCAAGAAACTACACTTTGTCATGAACTAGCCTGGGTACCCTAGCAACCCAATAACTGAGCCGATACTGTAATGTCCTGAAGAGCACTTCCAATCCCCAAAATTCAATGGCTAACACCTAGAATCATAAAAAAAGGAATTTTGGAACAATTTTTCCTCTACCAATGCAGAAATGAACTAAACAAACCAGTAAGTATACAAAAGAAACTCCATTATGAGTAAAGTACCATAATTCAAATAGGTATAGTAACCCAAATTAATACAACCAAAATTACTAGAAAATAGTAAAAACTACCCACATGTCAACTCAAATGCAACTCACCAAGTCCAAAGATCAAAATCTAGAACCACCGTTAAGTGGTTCTTTACCCCTGATCAAACTTGGAAGGAGATAATCTTTAAAACCCCAAAGGAACATGTATAATGTGAGATAAAAATATCAATAGGGTCACACCAAGGATTCCATAATAGATTCTAATATTAAGTCAACCAAATATATCATTTAATTTAAAATAAATAGTTTTGGAATTTCACAAGCATAATTAAAAAAATTCATGCTTTACATTTCAAAAGATGGAAATACTTTAAGAAAAGGATTTACTTTTCAATTGATGGCACATTTCTAAAATATTGTCACTTTTTACAAATGGATTAAATAAATAGTTTAATATAAAACATTTATATAAATAAGAAGGCATGTAAACAAGTTTATAACAATGGCATATATTCCTTTGAAATACTAACAAGAAATCAACATGGTCATAATCCTAAGAAGGTATGAAATCTCCACGCTAAGGGACTCCACACTCAAGGTGACATGACAATATGTATATACGTCCCTTTGAGATCAAGTCAAAGAGGACTCATAACCATCACCTAAGGCATGCGATGTGATTCATTTATGTTTTGGAATGTTGTAAATAATAGTGTTCTATCCCATAACTCACTAACTACCTAATGATTTAATGTTCTCCAATAACAAATCAATGATGGTAAATTTATTTTAAGAATAATTAAAATAAAATTAATCCCATTATCTATTTCAAATATGTCAATTTTCTATTTAAAATCCAAAATGAGTTTAATCAAACCATGCTTTTTCACCAAGATAAAAACCTAAGGTTTCCATTAAAACCATTTTAAGTCATTTCAAAATAATAATTTTAAATCAATTCACAATTCAATTTCACAATCGACATTCACAAATTAAATTCAATAATTTAATTTTTCACAAGATTCCATAAATTTCATAGTAAACCCCCAATTAAATGGAATTGGGTTCTTTCTCAATTTTCTATCAAATCCATTTCAACAATTAAATCCAAAAATTTAATTGAAATAATTTACATCAAATATAAAATTTAAATTAAATAATTTAAATTTCATAAATTTCCATAAACAGACCCCAATTCAATAAAATTGGGGGTTTTCCCAATATCATGCAAAAAACCCTAATTCAATGGAATTGGGTTTTTCCAAAAAAACCAATTGAAATACATTTAACTAAAATCAAGTAATTTCAATTAATTCAAAAAATTTAAATTAAATAATGTAATTTATAGTTAACATAAATGGGAATCATGATAGAACCACCTACCTCAGGATCATAGGATCTCAAATCACAAAGCCATATATAGAAAACTCCAATAGAGAACGACATCAATAAGGATTTCTGAATAAAACCTAGGTTAAGATACAAAATAGTGGGTATTAGATCCACAAATCAACACAAATATTCACAGAACCCAAGGGAGGAGAAGAGAGATAGGGGGAGAATTATATTGGGAAGAGGAAACCTATGGGGTGGGGATCGAACAATGTTTCTAAAGCTTCGATATACTTCCAGGAGGGTGTAAAGGGGCAAAAAATGACTCTTGGGAGCCCTCTTAGGAGAAACCGTGTGTCCAATTTAAACTAGGTGCATGAACAAGACACATGGTTCGGTCTAACTATGTGTGACTTCCCAGAAAACATGCGTATGAGTTTTTAATTAATACAATTTTTGTTAAAAAACTGCTGAACCCTCATTTTAGGTCCCTGATGGAACATAACGACCCATAACTAGTTTTTAATATCTTTAGAGCACCGAAGAGGCATTTTAGCCCCTCTACACCATCTCAGAAGTAGATTGAAGCTTGAGTAACGTCGTTCGGTCTCCACTCGGTAGTTTTCCTCTTCCCATTCTCGTTCTCCTGCTATATCTCTTATCCTCCTTAGGGTTCTAAGAATACCCATATTGATTTATGTATCTAATACCCATTGTTTTGGATCTAAACCTAGGTTTGATTCACATATCCTTATTACCATTGTTCTCTATTGGAGTTTTTAGTGTACAACTTTGTGATTCAAGATCATGTGATCCTAAGTTAGGTGGTTCTGTTATGATGCCCAATTTATTTTAACCCTAAACTCTTTAATTTAATTTCAATTTTTTGAATTAAATTAAATTTCTTGATTTTAGTTAAATGGATTTAAATTGGTTTGTTTGAAAAACCTAATTCCATTTAATTAGGGTTTTAAAATGGGTTTTTGGTATGATATTAGGAAAACCCCTAATTCTATTGAATTGGGGTGTGAGTATGAAAATTTGTGAAATTTAATTTTTTTAATTTAAATTGTGGATTTGATGAATATTTTTTCAATTAAATTGTTGAATTTAATTGTGGAAATGGATTTTATGGAAAATTGTGAAAAACACCAATTCTATTAAATTGGTGGTTTATTATGAAATTTATGGAATCTTCAGAAAAATTAAATTGATGAATTTAATATGTGAAAGTGGATTTTGAAATTTAATATTGAATTGATTTAAAATTCTTTATTTGAAAATGGATTAAAATGGTTTTGATAGAAACATTTTATCTTAGTGAAAAGGCATGTTTTGATTAAAAACCTATTTTGTTTTTAAATGGAAAATTGGAATATTTGAAATGGAGAATTGGATTAATTGTATTTTAATAATTCTTAAAATAAATTTCCCATAATTGATTTGTTATTAGATCACATTCAATACTTAGGTAGTTAGTGAGTTATTGGATGACACTCTACAATTTACAACATTCCAAAGCATAAATTCATAACATCACATCCCTTAGGTGATGGTGATCAGTACTCTTTAAGCTAATATCAAAGGGAGGTATGTAGATATTTCCATGTTACCTTGAGCATGGAGTCCCTTAAAATGTAAATTTCATACCTTCTTAGGAATATTTCCATGTTTCTCACTTGTTTGTATTTAAAATGAATATATTCCATTTTTATAAACTATTTTACATACCTTATAATTTATATAAACTATTGTATATAAAATTTTTTATTTATAACATTTGTTATGAGTGACATTTTTTTAGAAATGTTCTATCAATTTAAAAGTAAATCCTTTTCTTAAAGTATTACTATATTTTGAAATTTAAATAATGAATTGTTTTAATTATACTTATGAAATTACAAACATGTTTGTTTTAAATTGAAATATCTCTTTGGTTAATTTAATAATGGTATCTATTATAAAATCCTTGGTAAGAACCTACTAGGATTTTTATCTCACACCCTACTTGCACCTTAAAGTGTTTTTAGGTTATCTCTATCTAGATTCGAGCAGGGGTAAAGCACCACTTATAGGTGGTTCTAGTTGTTGATCCATGGAATTGGTGAGTTGTGTTTGAGTTAGGACTTAGTTAATTTTTCCTATTTTCCAGTACCTTAGTTAGAGTACTTTAGGTTGTTATACCTATTTGACTTCTGGTACTTTAATCCCAGTGGAGTTTCTTTTGTATTCATACTAATTTGTTTAGTTTTTTTTCATATTGGTTAGTGGAAAATCAGTCCCACCTTCATTTTTGTATGATTCCAGGTGCTAGTCACCGACTCTTTGGGATCATGAATTCCCTTCAGGCCATGGAAGGACTGGGTCTATTATTGGGTTACCAGGGTACCCAAGCTGGTTCGTGACAACCAAGTCAGGATGCCATCCAATCCAACACCCATCCTGATCCAAAACATAGACTGCATGGTGTTTCTGATCCCCACTTGCTAGCAACTAGTTCCTGGGTATCAAAAATGTGCTTTGGGAATGATTTCACCCCTTTATATAATCACAAATAACCAATAAATATAAACATAACATAACTGAATAAACATATCCGAATGAGGTAAAGCAATTTTCAAATTCATGGTTTAAAACTTTAAAAAACAGCCAAAGGTACTACAATAGAATGGGAACATCAAAACTATCCCAAAATCTTCCCTGAAACATGAAGAACATAAACCACAATAAGTTTAACACTACAAAACCCAAAAATAATTTGAACACTAGCATCCAAATCTACCCTTGTCGCTATGATACATCTTACCTTTACCTGGGTCATACATAGGAAATTCTACATACACCCAAGGGTGTATGTATGGTGTGAGACCAAGCCCAATAGGATTCCACCCAAAAGAAGGATTTCATACCATAACATTATAATAAAAATAACTATGAAAGTTTTAAGAAAGAACTTAGAACCATTTTTAACAAAACATTTTTAGGAAAACATTTTCCAGGAAACGTTCTTTTCAAATTAACATAAGAGTAATGTCCACCGTATAATGAAAATATACACAACATCAAAAGAGTACCATGGGAAATACCTAAAGGTACTATCACTAGTGGGACACTAAGAACCTCATATCATAGTGAGAAGTGGTATAGAAACCACAACCCATAGCACCCTCATACATGATACACTAGAGAGAAATCCTTCCAAAGTTCTTGTGGTATCTAATCAACACCATAATTTAGTTAGTGTTTTAATCATAAATCCTGCTAGATGAATCTGGGCCAAGAAACTTTCAAGTCAACTAGTGTAATAGTCCTAGTCTTCCCACCTGGATACCAAGTATTCCCTTCATGCTTAATTTTCATTTCACATATCAAATAGATCTCCACATTCATATTCACACACAAGAAATGTGAATACACATATGAAACCACCATTTCTCATAAGAAAAACCTCTCTCAAATTCACTCACACCCCAAATACACTTCAAATCATTTTTCATAACACTTTTACAATTTACTGAGCTACTTTCACAATTTATAAAACACATTTAAGAAAAAAAATATGAGATCACACATGAATCAAAACCCATTTCCTTTGGAAAACCATCTTTCAACACATATGTACCAAAAATTATTTTGAAAACACAATTCAAACCACATAAATATTCAATATAACATGTTTAACTACTCAATAAATTATATCAAAATCATCTAATAATTCTAAAACATTGAATTACCTACCTCAAGATTAGAAACATCTGGAAATCAATAAAAAAACCACAACCACACCTCAAGAGAACCCTATAAAGGCAATATCAAACCATAAAAATCAAAATTGAACCTTAATAATCAAGATTCAACCCAAAATAGGTCACTGAACCCACTAGAGAAAAACCCCAAAGAAGGAGGAAGAGAAACCCTAGAAAAGAGGATAAATCATGGGATAAAGGTACTTAATTGGAGATTCTTGGAGAAACCACACCAAATATACCAAAAAATGAAGATCCAAGGGATAAAGGAGGGAGGGAGGAGGATTCTATGGTTAAGAATCCTGAATGGAGACGATTAGGGGTGTTTAGGGTTAAAAATAAAAGGGGAAAAAGGTAAAAAACCCAATTTTTAATCACCTAGACTAGTATCACGGTTTGGAAAACTGTTTGAAAAATGTGCACCACTCACTATGACTGACCATTAACATACGGGTCATAGGAAGTTACCAGAAGCACCAGCAAACTAGGATACTTTTGTAACCCCTGCAAAAATCACAATGTAAACCAGGTATCCCTATTTTATTCGATTATACATAGAGATCTATGAAGGTATATGATCTGCCTAATATATAGCCTTCCTATCTCATCCACTAAGAACGTCTCTCCAATAGAATAAAAATGAGCAAAAATTGTGAATATTTCAATGATCACCCATATTTCTTCACTACCTCAAGGTGAACTAGGTCAACCCATCATGAATTCTATAGTGATGTCATCCAATTTTGACTAATGGATAATGACTGTAAAATTACTATGGGGTGCTGGTGTTTTACCTTCACCTATTGATAAGTGGAACATCAGGTGATGAAACCTGTTATTTGTTTCTTCATTTCCAAACACTAATACTGGCGACATAATTCATAATTTATATTGGAAATATTGGGATGTACTACCAAAGGGGAAGCATGAGACTCTCACATGAACTCCTCTTACACATCTGTAGGAACCTAGATAAGTGTACAAATTCACAAGATCTCATCCCCATCAATGTCCCATATGGGAGATGGGTCCTCACCTAAAACACTATCCCTTAGAACCAAGACCTCAGGATTTGAAAGTTTCCACCTATTTAGTCGATCCAAAAGAGAATATTTTATTGATGATGATGTGAATACATGCTACCCAAAATGGTCTTTCACCTCCAAGTGCATCTCTAAAATCAAATCCATCGACTTCCAATCAACACTAGACTCCTAAACCACTTGTGTCAGAGTATTCCCTCTCAAATAATCATCCAAAAAATTGAATTTTCCAATCATTTAATCAAGATCAAATTCAAATGAATGTATCCACTCAACCCATATTCTTTTTCTGAGATCCAAGTCACACTATGTGAATATGTATTTGAGGCTTTTGTGGTCTGCATAAACCACAAACCGCTCTACCAGGAAATAGTTTATCCAAAAATTCAATGCATGAACCATAGATTCTAACTCAAGATCATGCGTTGAGTAATTCTACTCATGAACTCTCAACTGACATAATTAGTACACCACCACCCAATCTCCTGATGTCATAATGTCTCCTAGGATGATGCTTGACACATTATAAAAAACTATATAACTTATGCCTAGTTCTAGCAGAATCAGGATAGGAGCTGAAATCAACCATAATTTAAACTTATAAATTGTGAAACATTGAGTTTTTTATATGAAATATTTCTATTTAAATAATTTTATTTATTCTATAGCTTTTTTACATGCAACACCGAGTTTAAACGAACCACAATATACTATTAAAATATTATCATTTAAAATGACAGTTATTGCCTAGACTTTGGATTATAGGGTATGAATAGGAATTAATAAATTACGAAAAATTTATGTTTTTATATGTTTAAAATTAATTCATTGGTTATAAATTGATTATAAATTAAAATAAAAATCATTTGAAATAAAAATAAATATTTTTTATGAAAAATAATTTTTATATGTATAATGCTTTTTTATTTTAGTAAGTTAAATTAATCCCTATTTTTGAATGATTATAATTAAATTTATATTTTAGTTAATTGATAAAATATTTTAAACAATCAAATTTTTTTTTATAGTCATTGGATAAGAATAAATCTAGTTTTATGCTTAAAAATGTATTTTTTTCTTCT
Organism: Viscum album; assembly: GCA_963277665.1. Classification (NCBI taxonomy): domain Eukaryota; kingdom Viridiplantae; phylum Streptophyta; class Magnoliopsida; order Santalales; family Viscaceae; genus Viscum; species Viscum album. The sequence goes on along the minus strand of OY728147.1, from coordinate 1,375,537,159 downwards.
AAAAAACAGTTTTTATCACATTTTTTGCACTTAATTTAAAATTAATTGATAAAATTTAAAGGTATTGAACCAGATAAAATTAATTAAATATTTATAATCAGAGGATTCAAATTTGGTAAATAGGCCACTTTTATTTTTGGTTAATAAGAATAGTAACCATGGTAAAATCTATCACCTCGGTAAAGGGTAAATTGTGTTAATCTAGATTGAAAATAAGAGATCTGGCCATAATTTTTCATCCAAATTATTCTTTTCTGAAATTAATTCAACCCTTAACATATTAAGATATAATTTTTTTGTTTAATAGACACTTTTCCATGAAAATTTATTATATATTATTTAAATCAATGAAAGTTACAAAAATGTCATGGTCTATGTTTTTAATATCCTTTATGTGTCCACATAGGGACAAAATTAAGTTATTAATGAATATAAGTATTTATTTTAAGATTAATAAAATTATTTTCATGATATAAAATTATTTTTTTATTTTTAGTAATTATATCATGACCTCAATTACTTATGCAAGACCGATGGAGTATGTCTCAATTTAATAAGAACAAATAATAAATGATTTTAAAAATATTAAAATTGATATAATTTGAATAATTTAATGTGAAAAAAGAATTTTATAGATCTATATGAAAAATTTGGTAGTTTTTAGAGAATTATATCCTAATTATAACTTTATCTTTATTTATCTAAAGTTAAATTAAATGTATATTGTCAAAATTGAATATAATGATATTTTATTAAATTATTTAAAAATCAAAAAAAACATTTAATAATACAATTTGGTTATTATATGGTCTAAAATTTCATAAATTTACCATTTATGATACCATTTTTCACCTTAGAAGTAAAAATTACAACCCTTTAATATTGAAAAATGTATTACCATAATTGAAATTAAAACTGGTTAACTAAGGGTTAATCAAAATTATAAGGTTTAAAATTACACCAAAACTTTTATAAATTCTATTGGTTGATGGAGTCAAAAACATATAATACATTAGATTCTAATCTATTTCCATTTGGAGGAAATTTTATTGATAATGAGTTTGTTATTATTTAATCTTTTGAGAAATTTTAAAAGTGTCCCTCACCTCAATTATAAAAGGGAACCTCCTCTGTCACTTATTCAAAACACTTTGAGCTTTATATCTCAAAAAAATCCCTCAATTCCATTATAAAATTTAATATACACATTATATAGGTTTTGTTCTTCCCAAAATACCAACCCTATAACCCTTTATAAGAGATCTAAAGGAGTTGTTTCGAAGAAGAGGTAATCACATTACACAATCTTTTTCTTTTCTACTTTTATTTATGCACTATAAATCTATGTTATTTATAATAAAATATTAAAATCAGTATCCTAAATATTATAAAATTTTATTATGACTATGAAAATACCATTATAAACCCTCTTTCCCATCAAACAAGTGAAAGTATCACTCGTGCATACGTACGACTTACCATCTCTGTGTTGTGATACAATTTATTTTTCATCAACATATTTTATAGATTGGTATTATGATAGGTTTAAATTTTTATATACGATATGTATGAAATAATTATAATTATTCAATTAAAACATCATGTATAACTTCTTACCATCCAATCCATTGGGAAATGAGAACTTCGTTCTTCCGTACATGTGGACTACCACATCCATGAAGTGATGAGTTTATTTTTTAATTTACATTTTACATGGATATTAATGAGGATAAATTTGATTAATATGTCTGATATATATTATATATATGATATAATAAGGATATGGAAAAGGTTAATTAATATTTACCTTTATTTTTTTCCATCTATTTAAAAATAAAAATAGTGTTCTTGCGTACGTACGACCTACCGTATCCATGAATGGTGTAATTCATTTTTTTACCTCTAACTTTTATGGATAAAGATATTTATATGATATTTATATAATTATAAATATTCTGATGTTGATGTAATCTAGATAAATGTACACGGATTAAAACTACTGAATTGGTATACACATGATAAGTGAAATTGCTAACACCCATAAATAACAATTTTAATAAGGAATTATTGACAAAAGGGGGTGTTGAAATGTTATAAAGGAAAAATATATGATATTATTAGTATGAAAATAAATCTTTTATAGAATTATAATAAATCAAAATTTATTATATAATAGTTTAGAATGATTTCTAAGGAAAACTCAAGGTAAGGTTTCATTTCACAATGTCATCAATATTCAGGATTGTTTATATTTATATCACTATTGAGGAATATTTACCTTACATTTCTATGTTTTCTGATTTTTTTTCAATTTTTTTACCATTCTCATTTTATTATTTAAATTAACTTTTACCCAAGTTTTATTTTTTACAAAATGGATTGAAAGGAATCATTTTTTTTCATTTTCTAAACAAGATGCTTTGTGACCTTTTTGAAAAAAATATGGAAGAAATGTTTATTAACTTATATGGAATGAACATATTTTCCTACTATCATAACTCAATTTTAATTTTAATTTTATTTTATAATTTTATAAGGATCTTTTAAAAGAAATATTTTTTTGTTATAATTGCAAAACTTTTTAAAAAAGAAATTATTTAAAAATAGAAATGTTATTTTCCTCAAGAATTATTCAAAGTGATATTTCAAAATCATTTTAAATATAAGATAACATTATTTGATATTACTTATGATTTTTTGGGGATAAAATCCTAGAATACTATATTTATTCTTTCTCTTGATGGATTATGTTTATAATGAAAGGATGAAATTTTTATGAAACCCATTCATTTTCCATGGGTTATGCTATGATAAAATGTTTATGATACCCATTTATTTTCCATGAGTTATGATATGATGAAATTTTTATGAATCTTATTTCTTTTTCATGGGTTATGTTATGATAAACTCTTTATGAAACCCATTTCCATTCATGGTTTTTTATATGATAAATTCTTTATGATCTTATGACACCCATATGTATGATTTTCATTATGTGATGGGTGAGACCTATATCTACCTCCAATGCATTGGGTAAATATTGACATCGAATGAGATGAACAGGATTGGAATGGGGATTGAACCTAGTTTAGTAAGGGATTCTATCCACTATGATAGTCTTGGGAGTGAACCTTTACTACTATGATGGTTTGGGGAGAGAACCCATTCCACTATGACAGACCTGTCAATGATTCTTGACTACTAATGAAATGATTTTCTATTCTTATTTTTATTCCACAATTCCTTGTCTTATTCCTATATTATGATCTCTTAGTTCACTTTTCTTTGATTATTTATGATTCATGTCTTATAAACTACCAATATTTATTCCATGACTTAAGATTACAATCCTTGATATGTAGGGCGTGGTTTTCAAATTTTATGTTCATATTCTTATTAACTTATGCTCATATTATACTTATGAAATCATTTATATCTCCCTTTTTACCCTTACTGAGAATATGAGCTCCCCCTTTTCTTATGTTTCATTTTATCATATTATGAAGAAAGGTATTAAGTATTAAATGTTGAATAAGGATGCTAGTTATGAAGAAATAAGTGGGATAAAATATAGATATTTTACAAACTAGTGGTTTATAATTCCATTTTTCTAAACCCACTAGACCTATATGATTCTAGAATGGGTAATTATGTTATATAATAAATATTTATTTATCTAGTTGTAATATCTATGTATGAAAAGTATGGTTCTATATAATTGGTATTAGATAAAGGTTTAGTAAACCTTTGGAAACTAGGATGAGAAAACTTTAGCGAGATCACTAGGGATATGTCTAAGGATAGGTCTAAGTATAGGATAAGATCATAAAGTGTTGGTAATGATCATGAATTAACTAGGTTAAACCTACGGTGTCATAGAAAAAGGTTTCATGATTTATACATCCTATAAATGGGTTTTCATAATTATATGGTTTCTCACCATGATTATTGGTTCTCACACTATGCATGTTGGTTATAGTTAATGGTTGGAACCCAAAGGAATCATGTCAATGCAGAATGTGAATGAAAATGTAATTATTTCCCTCTTTATAAACCATATGTTATGGGAGATAGAATATGGAAACTTATTTCTATGCTCATATAAATTTATGAAGTTATGAATCAAATTTAGATTCCAAATGAGAAAAGGTGGGAACAATGTTCTACTGAGTTAATCATCAGGAAAAATCCACCTTATTTTAGTGTGTCCACTAATCTACTAGTCTTTGAGTAATAGATCAGTAACATTGAAATGATATTTTCCATTATTAAGTGTTCAAAACAATAAAAAGTTATTCTTGTTGATTATTGTTTGTAAGGAGAGGAAAATTAGTAGTGGAATCTTTTTAGGAACACTAGTGAAAAATAAGAAATTAAATCTATGGAGTGGGATTAATTTAAAATAATATTTTTCAACAAGTACTTTCCTCATATTACTTTTATAAAAATAGAGAATGTATTACTTGAGTTAAAGCATAAGGATAATGAATCTGTTGGTACTTAGAGGAAAAATTCACAAGACATGTGAGGTATGCTTATGGTATTATCATCTAACCTTAATGTAAGGCTTATTTATTCTTTAGTATCTTAAAACAAAGTCTCCAAAGGGAGTTATCCATAGGAGACTTCACTAGATATGAATAAATCATTTGATGTGCTATTATGGTGGAGATGGAGATTAGAATTACCTATCAATCTCATAGTTTTGATAAGAAAAGAAAAATGGAATTCAAAGGAAATTATAAAAACCATCAAGAGAAGAAGATGAGAATTCCTTTATGCTCAAAATGTGGAAGGAAAAAAGGGGGAATTATCTTAATGGAACCAGTAATTATTTCAAGTGTGAAAAATAATATTATCAAAAAATTGAATACCGAATTGATGGGAAGAAGTTAGCTATTGATGAGAATAAAGAGAAAGCTCTATCGAATGTGTAACTCCCCGACCCCAGTTACCCAGAGTCAATGCATTATTGTGTAACATTGGCATGATCACAAAAGATCAAGTCTCGAAAGACCGATTAGTTTAGTAGCCTTGGAAACAAAAGATACATTCATTAGTTTTACATTACATAATAAAGTAATACAAAACTAAAACAACATATTGTCTTCATATCCCCTCATATTATCCCTTCAGTTCATTCATAAAATACTTCTTCACATCCTGGAAAAATTAAAACATTGAAAGGGGTGAGCTCAGATGCTCAGTAAGGATAACAATATTGCAGAAGCTTTCAAAAGTAAACATAAACATTTAAGGCAATGTATAACTAAAAAAAATCCTTTTAAAACTGAACCTTATCATAATATGGAAAAAGTAAAATGAAATACTTCCATTTAATTATTCACATGGATATTCTACTAGTCGAATAATCACATGCAATATCAATAACCACTTTCATAATGATGGAATGCATAATGCCAGACTATCATAACCATGTAGCCAAGGCCTCGTGCCAAGAACACAAATAAGATTTTGTCAAGGCCTCGTGCCAAGACACTAATTTGTCTCACGAGACCTACCGATGCATCGAGGAGCTATAGCGGGATCCACCCATCACTTATTAAGTCCAATGCATTCCTCATACGAATAGGTTTAAACATATCATAATCCATAACATAATCGTATCACATAAAACATGCATAAAGGAAACATAACATTTCCACATTTCAATCACAAGATATCAATACAACATATTGATATAATAAAAACAATTTCAAAACCATTTTCAATACCAAAATAAAGGAAAATTAAAATTTTGTATTTGTTTTTCATTTAAAAAAAGTTATGGCTTGTAGAGGAAGACGAAACTCAAATAATGGTCACGGCGGCGGAGAAGTCGTTGTCGCCACATATGTAAGAAAAACATTCCTTTTTGTCATTTAGTAAAAATGATTTGTATAAAAACATTCCTTTTGAATAAAAGTAAAATTCAAGGGGGTTTATACACCGTATAAATGAAAGTTGTGTATAAAACCAAATATGCCTCAATGAAAGGAGATTGAGACGAAGTCCTTACAAAGATAATTTTTAAAATAAAATAGTTCTATTATGTGTATTCATTATAAGTACACATAAATAAAGTACAAATACAATATATGACATAATAACATCATGACATAATTTGAAAGTAGGAGATTAACCCAAAGAATGTAATTGGGTTAAGAAATTCCCTTACCTCGTGTCCGAATTCACTCGACCATTCTTTGATCTCCTGAATAATAAACTAGAGTTAATCTATACCTTCTTAATAACCTTTTTCTAGTTCATTATTCCTTTTATATCACTTATTACCATGTCATGAACATTATGTAATTATTAAAGTTTATAACGGTCGTTTTGTCGATCTTAGGTACTTGAGTCAAAAATAAACTTCTTATAATTACACTTTGTTCATGTGGTAAAATATCCATTATATCCATAATTATATTCATGATGTATATATCATATACATCATATATATCCAGTATATACATTCATTTATAATATTACATAACATTTGGAGGTAAGAAATGAAATGCACCGTTCATGGAGACGGTAAGCCGTACGTACGCATGAATGCTACTTTCATTTCCGTTTCATATTTAATGGAATGAAGTTATAATTATATAAAGGTATAATATAATTCCAGTATAATATAATGTATAATACCATTTACTCTATCCTTTATACATCCCACATATGGCATTAACGATTCAAATCACTTTGAGGGGGCGGTAGTCCGCACTTCCTAAAATGAAATTATCGCGTTTAACCATAATGAAAATCATAAAGTATGCCATAAATTAGAAATACAGAAGAATAAGGAAAAAATAAACATAATATATATATCATATATGAAAATAGTGTCATCAAAATGGCCACCATTAGAGGTGTTAAAAGAATATTGAACAATCATCATTTCGTGAGGCAGTATTTCGCCACCCACAGAAATAGTATGTTCTTTAACCATTAGAAAAAGGTGTGTGTAAGTGTAAACAAAATAATTATCATAACAACATCCTAGTATATTTTATATACTGGTGTTTTTACCAAATAAAGGAATAAAAATAGTTTAAGGGGTTGGAGAATCAAAATAAAACAAAACAACATTAGAGAAGACATTACCTTAAAATCGGGTAACTCTTTTTGATTTGAGCCAAAGGCTTCATCGGGAAGACTTCTGCCCAATGTGAGGCTTCTAAGAGTAAGGTAGGGAAGTTTAGAGAGTATTTGGGCAGAGTTTGGCCGGGCCAAATGGCTTGAAGGTGTGAATAAGGTGGTAGTGGTGGGGGACTTTTATAAGAGGAGAGAAGGGGCACTCTTGGAAAGATTGAAATGTTAAATTATTATGAAATGCGTTTTCAGATTCTAAAGGTCCCAAACTTATATATTTAGAGGATAAGGTGATAAGGGTTCTAAATATACTCATCCAATAGGTTTTTGACAAGTTTAAGTTTTAGATTTTACATTATCTTTTCAATTTATTTAAATCATTAATTAATGAGGTAATCGATGCATCATCATGATGTCATAAATAATTTAATTTATTTAATGTCTAAAAATTATAAAAAAAATATCATGATGTAGGAAATAGTTTTATCTTTATAATGAATATTTATAGTCAAAAATATGACTTGTATAACCTCATTTAAAAATTGTTTTAGTAAAAAAACTCTTGTTTGTGACATTTTTATTTTAACATTAAATAAAAAGTTTTTAATGTCATTTTCCTACCAAAGTGGATCCATGGGGTCCCCTAGTTGACCCATGGATTGTATTGGTCGGCCATGACACATAAAATAGTGGTAGGAAAAGTTTAAAGGTCATTCCATATTTTTATAATACTATTTTTACCTTAAATTTCACTAATTACCTTTAATCGCGATTAATTAAACTTAAAAGTTACTATTCACCAAAAATTATTTTAATCCTATTGAACCAAATTTTACTTCCTAATGACAACCATGTATGTTGGATTTTTGAAAATCAAATCACAGAAGTGGTAATGTTTCATTTAAACGAAAAATCAGTTTTTTAAGTACCACTTAGTGGTTTCACTATTCATCAAAAATTGACGTTTTTCAGAACAATGCCAAAATTTCACCCTAAGCTATAATTGATATTCCCTATTCAAAAATGATGTCTATTTTAAAAAATTCGAAACATATAAGTTGAATTAATTAATTTTATAATTAATTCCCGCTGTCACAACAAATAGCGTGTTTTTAAGAAACAATATATATCAAAAGATTGACAATTGTTTATGTCCAATTTCAAAGTGAAATTAATTATAATGACCACCATTGGATAAAATGGTAAAAATATATTCTAATTATACTTTAAAGCCACTAAATAGTATAATTTATCACTATAAATTATTTTGATTAAAAAAGTTGTTTTATGTATTTTTCACTATTCATAAAAAATTGGAAGTTCTCAGAAAAATACCAAAAATTCAACATAGTCTAATTTCGATATTACGAATTCAAAAATGAAGTCCATTTTGAAATATAAAATTTCTATAATTTTAAAAAGTGGTTATTACTATTCATAACGGCTACTTTGATTAGTCGCGGTGTGTTAGAACTCGAACTTGCGTACAATGCAAGCTATTGCAATATTGAAAGAGAAGCGTATCATGAAAGTTTGGGGTGTTACATTCTCCCCTCCTTCAATAAATTGCGTCCTCACAATTTGAAAATGTTCTTCAAAAATAAAAGGTTGAAAATAGAAAATACCTTTTTGGAAAACCCACATCAGAAATAAGGTTAATAAAATTTAGCCTTAATAAGAGGGAAATAGAACAGAAAAAGTCACCACCAAATTATGATCCCAATAAGGAGAACATTGGTGGCAATTAGAGACATATAATTGGAGAAAAACGTAAATATTTGTAGGGAGTGATTGAGGTCATCAATCAAAAACAAGTGTAAAATTGAGGGCCTCAAAGCCTTCAATCTATGTTGATTTAAAATATTATCAGTTCAACAAGAAATAAGGTATTAGGATAACACATTTTTTGTTTTAATATCCCTTTACTAAAGTTTAAGAATTAATTCATTCATAGAATAAGAGATAGGTATACATATATTTATTCACGACAAGTAGAGTTTCAACCTTCAACTAATTTCTACCACAAACTCATCTTTAACTCAAAAAGATAATAGAACTCAGAAATATTATATTTATCCTAATCGTAGAAGGTTAAAAATATTAACACGTACCATTTAGATTAGGAAAAATATTTTGTAATAATCAGGGACTTCCTGTAGGCTAGTGGTAGGTAATAAAGGCCTGTCGCACTATGGTTGTGGGTTCGATTCCTACAGCTTGTCTGACGCGACGGGTTACGCCCCACCCTGTAGGTTGTCCTTTTCCTAAAACTATAGTATTATAATATTTCAAAAATAATCTTCATAAATGTTTTAACCTTAGACAATACTATCCAAAGTTCAACTTAATTCATTCCAACCTTTATAGTTATCCAAAATACCTCTATCCAGACTTTCTCTAAAAGGTCTCTAAATTCCAAAATCAATTGTAACATCAGATTCACCAAACAATGTAAAGTTTCTCTTATTGTCACATACTAAAAATATGATTACCTTCATAATATTAAAACCTTAATGAAAAAAAACAAGTACTGCAGTACAATCCTTATATATATCACATTATTATTATAACCAGAATATAATCCTTGAGTCCAAAAGCACCAATAAATTAATTATTCCACTTCAACTGTAGTAACAACATAAGATTGTCCTTGATCCCTTGGCCTTTTCTGAGGTAAGTTTCCCTGACGCTTAGGACATTAATTTGCATAATTCCCCATTTCCCTACAATTGTAGCATTCAACATTGATAGCCTCTTTCTTTCCCTTGCAATCACGAGCCTGGTGACCTTTTTCTCCACATTTATAACAAACTCCCATTCCTTTTAGGCAAGTACCGGGGTGATTCTTCCCACAATTATCACATAATGGAAAATCCTTCTTTCCCTTTTTCCCTTTATCTATCTCTTGTTCCACCGTCCTCTTCTTCTCTTGCTTTACTTTATTGTCATAAGATTTAGAGAATTCATTTTCTGTCTTGATAGCACACGAGACAATATCTTCGTATGATGAGAAGGATTGTGAGACTAAGGCTCGACGGAGAAATAGTTTTAACCCATTAAAGAAACGATCCATCTTACTTATTAGGTTACATATATAATCTGATGCATGACTCGCTAACCGTGTAAAGTTAGACTCATACTTTGCGACATTCTCATCCTCCTTCTGCCTCAGACTCATAAATTGCCTTTCCATATCTGCTCGATGGTCATGTGGAAAGTATTTTTCTAAGAAAAGATCTTTGAACTCTCTCCATTCCATATTTGATACTTCTTCATCTTCCTTTGTGTTTTGAATCAATGACCACCATTGATCAGCATCTCCAGTATGGCGGTAAACTGCCATGATAACCTTTTCCCTTTCACTACTCTCCAAGGCGTGGAATATTTTCTCTAAGGAGTTTATCCATTGCTCAGCTACTAATGGATTTGTACCCCCATTAAATGTTGGTGGTTGTTGCCTCATGAAACGATCTAACATTGATCCTCCACGTTGCGGATCAGGGTGCACCATATGAGTAAGGTTATTATTCATAACCTGAGTGAGTTGTCCCAGTATGGTAATAAGTTGATCAGCATCAATTGTATCTCCAGATCCACAATAATTATCTTGAGTAGGAGGGAAATCCCTACACGGAGTGCGTGCATTGATACGGTTTCCATTCCTTCCACTAGGCGCCATTTCTAAACAATGGCATAAACTAGAATAGTTTATGAATCAAAATACATAATTCCATACTTGTAAAATACTTAACATAAATTGAACTATTTATGGATATAATCCATAAAAATGCTTTCTTTGAGGAAGTATATACTCACAACCCTTCACAGTGGTTTGTAAAGAAAATGAGAATTATCCTAAGCATATCCCCCGGGAGTGACTTAACCAAGAGTGCAGCAAGGCCCATTGTCATGCACTAGTTCCCGTTCGAGTCTAGATCAAAGCAGTGTTTTCAGGTTTTACCCCTAGGTACATCTGTGCCAGAGCTGCCTCTACCTGCTCGTATCCAGACAGGGATGTATTTCTCAGAAAACTCACAAAATCTCTATAATACCAAAATTCTAGGAAGTTCTTCTATACTAATCCTCAAAGTCTATCTTTAGGCTATGTGCTCTAATAAGAGTTTATCTAAATATAGCTTCCAAGGTTAGTACTAAACTGCCTCTAATACCAACTGTAACGCCCCGACCCCAGTTACCCAGAGTCGGTGCATTATTGTGTAACATTGGCATGATCACAAAAGATCAAGTCTCGAAAGACCGATTAGTTTAGTATCCTTGGAAACACTAGATACATTCATTAGTTTTACATTACCTCATAAAGTAATAAAAAACTACAACAACATCTTGTCTTCATATCCCCTCATATTATCCCTTCAGTTCATTCATAAAATACTTCTTCACATCCTGGAAAAATTAAAACATTGAAAGGGGTGAGCTCAGATGCTCAGTAAGGATAACAATATTGCAGAAGCTTTCAAAAATAAACATAAAAATTTAAGGCAATGTATAACTAAAACAAAAGCCTTTTAAACATGAAATTTATCATAATATGGAAAAAGTAAAACGAAATAATTCCATTTACTTATTCACATGGATATTTTACTGGTCGAATAATCACATGAAATATCAATAACCACTTTCAAAATGATGGAATGCATAATGCCAGACTATCATAACCACGTAGCCAAGGCCTCGTGCCAAGACCACAAATAAGATTTTGTCAAGGCCTCGTGCCAAGACACTAGTTTGTCTCATGAGACCTACCAATGCATCGAGGAGCTATAGCGGGCTCCACCCATCACTTATTAAGTCCAATGTATTCCTTATATGAATAGGTTTAAACATATCATAAACCATAACATAATCGTATCACATAAAACATGCATAAAGGAAACATAACATTTCCACATTTCAATCACAAGATATCAATACAACATATTGATATAATAAAAACACTTTCAAAACCATTTTCAATACCAAAATAAAGGAAAATTAAAACTTTGTATTTGTTTTTCATTTAAAAAAAGTTATGGCTTATAGAGGAAGCCAAAACTCAAATAATGGTCATGGCGGCGGAGAAGTCGTTGACACCGCATACGTAAGAAAAAAATTCCTTTTTTTTTCATTTAGTAAAAAATCTTTGTATAAAAATATTCCTTTTGAATAAAAGTAAAAGTCAAAGGGGTTTATACACCGTATAAATGAAAGTTGTGTATAAAACCAAATATGCCTCAATGAAAGGAGATTGAGACGAAGTACTTACAAAGATCATTTTTAAAATAAAATAGATCTATTATGTGTTTTCATTATAAGTACACATAAAGAAAGTACAAATACAAGATATGACATAATAACATCGTGACATAATTTGAAAGTAGGAGATTAACCCAAAGAATGGGAATTGGGTTAAGAAATTCCCTTACCTCGTGTCCGAATTCACTCGACCGTTCTTTGATCTCCTGAATAATAAAATAGAGTTAATATCTACCTTCTTAAGAACCTTTTTCAAATTCATTATTCCTTTTATATCACTTGTTATTATGTCATTAACATTATGTAATTATTTAAGTTTATAACGGTCGTTTTGTCGATCTTAGGTACTTGAGTCAAAAATAAACTTCTTATAATTACAATTTGTTCATGTGGTAAAATATCCATTATATCCATAATTATATTCATGATGTATATATCATATAAATCATATATATCCAGTATATACATTCATTTATAATATTACATAACATTTGGAGGTAAGAAATAAAATGCACCGTTCATGGAGACGGTAAGCCGTACGTACGCATGAACGCTACTTTCATTTCCATTTCATATTTAATGGAATGAAGTTATAATTATATAAAGGTATAATATAATTCCAGTATAATATAATGTATAATACCATTTACTCCATCCTTTATACATCCCATATATGGTATTAACGATTCAAATCACTTTGAGGGGGCGGTAGTCCGCACTTCCTAAAATGAAATTATCGCGTTTACCCATAATGGAAATCATAAAGTATGCCATAAATGAGAAATACAGAAGCATAAGGAAAACATAAACATAATATATATATCATATATGAAAATAGTGTCATCAAAATGGCCACCATTATAGGTGTTAAAAGAATATTGAACAATCATCGTTTCGTGAGGCAGTATTTCACCACCCATAGAAACAATATGTTCTTTAACCATTAGACGAAGGTGTGTGTAAGTGTAAACCAAATACTTATCATAAAAAAAACCTAGTATATTTTAGATACTGGTTTTGTTACAAAATAAAGGAATAAAAAGAGTTTAAGGGGTTGTAGAAGTAAAATAAAACAAAACAACATTAGAGAAGACATTACCTTAAAATCGTGTAACTCTTTTTGATTTGAGACAAAGGCTTCCTTGGGAAGACTTATGCCCAATGTGAGGCTTCTAAGAGTAAGTGAGGGAAGTTGAGAGAGTATTTGGGCAGAGGTTGGCCGAGAGAAATGGCTTGAAGGTGTGAATAAGGTGGTAGTGGTGGGAGCCTTTTATAAGAGGAGAGAAGGGGCACTCTTGGAGAGATTGAAATGTTACATTATTATGAAATGATTTTTCGGATTCTAAAGGTCCCACACTTATATATTTCTAGGATAAGGTGATAAGGATTTTAAATATACTCATTAAATAGGTTTTTGACAAGTTTAAGTCTTAGATTTTACATTATCTTTTCATTTTATTTAAATCGTTAATTAATGAGGTAATCGCTGCATCATCATGGTGTCATAAATAATTTAATTTATTTAATGTCTAAAAATTATAAAAAAAATATCATTATGTATTAAATCTTTTTATCTTTATAATTAATATTTATAGTAAAAAATATGACTTGTATAACCCCATTTAAAAATTGTTTTAGTAAAACAACTCTTGTTTGTGACATTTTTATTTTAACATTAAATAAAAAGTTTTTAATGTCATTTTCCTACCAAAGTGGCTCCATGGGGTCCCCAATTTGACCCATGGATTGTCTTGGTCGGCCATGACACATACAATAGTGGTAGGACAAGTGTAAAGGTCATTCCATATTTTTATAATACTATTTTTACCTTAAATTTCACTAATTACCTTTAATCGTGATTAATTAAACTTAAAAGTTACTATTCACCAAAAATTATTTTAATCCCATTGAACCACATTTTACTTCCTAATGAAAACCATGTATGTCGGATTTTTGAAAATCAAATCACAGAAGTGGTAATGTTTTATTTAAATGAAAAATCAGTTTTTTAACTACCACTTAGTGGTTTCACTATTCATCAAAAATTGAAGTTTTTCAGAACAATGCCAAAATTTCACCCTAAGATATAATTGATATTCCAAATTCAAAAATGATTTCTATTTTAAAAAATTACAAACATATAAGTTGAATTAATTAATTTTATAATTAATTCCCGCTGTCACAACAAATAGCATGTTTTTAAGAAACAATATATATCAAAAGATTGACAATTGTTTATGTCCAATTTCAAAGTGAAATTAATTATAATGACCACCATTGGATAAAATGGTAAAAATATATTCTAATTATACTTTAAAGACACTAAATATTATAATTTATCACTATAAAATATTTTTATTAAAAAGTTTGTTTTAAGTATTTTTCACTTTTCATAAAAAATTGGAAGTTTTCAGAAAAATACCAAAAATTCAACATAGGCTAATTTCGATATTACGAATTCAAAAATGAAGTCCATTTTGAAATATAAAATTTATATAATTTTAAAAAGTGGTTATTACTATTCATAATGGCTACTTTGATTAGTCGCGGTGTGTTAGAACTCGAACTTGCATACAATGCAAGCTATTGCAATATTGAAAGAGAAGCGTATCGTGAAAGTTTGGGGTGTTATAGAATGCACCACCCAGACTTCAATGTTTTAAATGAAAGTAGTATAAGAATTATGATAAATAATTCCCAAATAAAAATATTAATGATGATTATTTAATTCTCACACAATAAATAGATAAATACTTAAAATAAATATGGAGTGTTCATCATTTCATTATTTTTCACTTCTTCAATTATTCCCTCATAAGTCTACTTTCTGCTTCCATTGATATTATAGAATTAATGGAGGGATAATGCTCTTATGGGTTGATCCAAGGTGGTAGAAAGGGGATGTATTAGATGTTATTTCTCACTCTATTAATGTCTAATCACTTCTTTAAATTGAGAATTTCATTTTATGCTCTTAAAAATTCTTCATCCTTATTGAATTTTAAGGCCACACACTTCATGTGGTAATACAAACCTTTACCTTGGAGTGCTTAGAAATATGATCCTACTAGTGTTTAGGTGATTAGTATTAGGGTGTGTAGGTATTAAACTAGTAAGTTATGATGGTAGTTTTACTTTTATGAATGAACCCATCTCAGATTTAAGAAATTTAAATAGTCTAATAAGAAATTCATCCAATCCGCCGCAAGTGATAAACTAAGATCAACTCATTTTATCATAATTTTAATTCACATATATATCTTAGTTCTCTTTTAAACCCATCTAAAATAAACCCAAAGTTGGCCACTTAATAGAAAAAAAATCCATAGAATGTACCTTCTTGTAGGTTTCTTCTTTGGTCAGTGAGGATTGGACAAGCCAAGCTACACTACAAGTGACAGCTTAACCCTCAAAACATGAGTTTTTCTAGTCCCAAGAAAAATTCATCTCAAAAATATGAACTTAGAATTATATTTTCCAAAAAAATTTTAATATAAAATTTTCACCAAAAGACCTCATACCAAACAATTATGGAACCCAAAAAATCATTTAAAACAAGATAGGTTCATAAGCATATCCCAAGACCAAGCCCATTACTTTGTTCAAATTCATCACCACATTTCATCAAATATCAATTAAAAAAGATGATGTGTTTTTCATTAAAATAGTCATGGGTTTAATTTTTATTTATGGGGGAAAATATGGATGTTCTAGGTGGAATCACGTTTTAATATTAAAATGGTTATTCTTATTTTTTTCTGTTTTTTTAAATTCTTCCATGGTAATTGAAATTGAACTCAATCAAGTCAACACCAATAGAAATAATTTTTTGAAAAATCCTAGGATCAAATACCTTAGGTAACCAAGTCAATCTCACATACTAAGGCATTATCTCGAGTTAACTTAATCAAAAAAAATTCAAAATCACTATAAATAGAAGTAAAATTCTCAACTCTAGTCCATACAACTATGGATTGATGATCCCCATTTTTCAAAATCCACACATTAGTTCATTTCATTAATCTATTCAATTTTTTTTTGTTTTTTTACATTTTTTATGATTTTTTTGAATAATCATATTAAAACTAAAACAATCACCCCACCTATGCTAGTTATTATGGGACCCCAATAAATCAAACTAATACCCAAAATCCAAAGGATGTGCATTGTTATTTTTTTATTAAATGGATGAAAATATAAATGGTAAAAAATCACATTATACAGCCACACTTTCCAAAATCTATGATCATGAACTTATACATGGATTAAACATAGAATAAAGGCATGACAAATTATTTAATATTCAGTTTCAAAATTTTCAATGTTTATTATCATGTCCAAGGTTAAAGAAATTTTTCTTGACATTTATGCACATAAAATTTATATGACATGTTTTTTTCCTTTCTTTTCACCCCCCAACTTTGAATAACACCATCTCTAGTGTTTAAAGAAAATAAATTTTAGAATGGGGTAGTAGAAGAGGAGAGGTGTTCCAAAATTAAAATTTGAAAATGATTAATGGAACAATGTCACTTGATGGTATACTAATGATGATCGTGCCACAAAAAATTGATCTTTTGATCCCCATGTCACTCAAGGACTCATCATAGTGGATGGTAGAGTGGTGTGGAATTTCTGGATATAAGTGATTTCCTTAAAGAAAAATTCAGCCTCAATAGCCCCTGCTTCTCATACACAAAACAAATTAGAATCCATGGGAACCTCGAGAGGTTCCCTTAACTAAAAAAAAGACAAAAGGAAAGGAGAATAAAAGTGTACCTATTTATTTTGAAATTCAAAAACCTTGAATAAATGTATAGGTAAATTCTAGTTTTCCTCCTAGAAATTGATTTGTTTAACATCGTTATCCCAACATGGGCCCTAAATCTATCAATTTTTTCTTCTTTTGGTTTATAGGTTGAATCAGTTAACTGCTATTTTGTTTCTTGTTTATTTAATGATTTAATGAATGGTTTTATCCTATGACCACTTAGTTTTAATACATGAATACTAGTGGGATCCGGAATCTCTACTACCCTATGAGGGTATACATGATTCACTATGTAAGGACCTGACCATCTAAAAATTAACTTTACCAGGTGTAAATGATGTTTCAAACTATACAAGAGAACAAATTTTCTCAGTTCAAAGTGTTTGACCTTGAGATTTCTAGACTGACTGTATTGAACTCTAGCTTTATTGATCCTTGAATTTTCATTGGTCTCCATCCTAATTTCCTCAAGTTCATTAAGATCTAATTTTCTCGGTTCAAATTTTCTTGGTTCAAAGCGTTTGACCTTGAGATTTCTAGAATGATAGGATTGAACTCTAGATTTATTGATCCTTGAATTTTCATTGGTCTCCATCCTAATTTCCTCAAGTTCATTAAGATATAATTTCCTCTTTATTTCAGAAAAATAAATGTCAAAATTCATTTTCTTGATTTCCCAAAAGGCCTTATGTTCAATTTAAACTAGTAAATGAAATGAATTTCCAAAAATTAACCTATATGGTTACATTAATAGGATGGTTTTTAATGAAGTTTGATATTCTCAAAGGGTATCAAAGAGTTTCTCAGACCAATCTTTCCTAGTGGGGTTGACATTTTTTTCAATAATTTTCTTAATTTTCTTATTTTCCAACTCATATTGACAATTGGTTTGAGTATGTTTGGAAATAGATTTTTTTTTTGAGAAATACCATACTTAAAAATGAGTGTATAGAAGGTACAGTTGCATAAATGGGTTCTGTGATCACTGTTGACTACCCTAGTAATTCCAAATATTGAAAATATATGCTCTTTTAGGAATCATATTACAACATTATGGTCATTAGACTTGATGGGAATGACAGAAATCTAGTTTTAGACATAATCAATATCTAATAGGATGTATAAATATCCCCTAGAGTTTGGTAAGGGACCCATGATATCAATTCCCCAACAATCAAAAATTTAGACAACTAGAATGGGAGTAAGGGGTATATGATTCCTTTTGGTTATGGATCCTAATTTTTGACACCATGGACAACTTTGGCATAACTTTTAGGAATACTTAGTGAGGTTAGAATAGTAGAAATAAATTTGTAGGGAATTTTTAGTGGTTTTGTTTGTGGAAAAGTGGCCCCCACATTCCTCTCCATGTCAAAATTTTAGAATGGACTCTTGCTCAGACTCAGGAACAAATCTCCTAATAATTTGATTAGGATAGAACTTGAAGGGGTATGGATCATCAAACACATAGTGTTTGACATCAAAAAATAATTTCCTCTTATCTTGGGTCCTGAGAAATTTTGAAATTTCACCCATAACCAAATGGTTTTCAATGTCAACATACCATGGGAAATCACTCACAGAATAGATGTGCTCATTGGGGAACAAATCAAACACATAAAATTAATGTGATTTGAATTTTAATTACATCCTAGAGAGGTGATAAGATATAACATTTATAACACCCTTTTTTATCATTAATGGTTAAATCAAACTCTTAAAGAATAAGGACCCACCTAATCAATCTAGCCTTTTCATCTTGTTTTTGGAAAATGTATTTTAAAGTTGAATGATTAGTGAAGACAATTTTGGGTTTCTAAGAGATAGGACTGAGATTTATCTGGGGAAAGGAAAACCACAAGTAACTCTTTCCCAATGGTGGTGTAGTTAATTTGTGCCTCATTTAATTATTTACCTATATAAATAATAACACATGGAGTTTTATCACAACGTTGTCCTAAGACAACTCTTAAAAAGAAGTCACTCACATCAAAAATGAGTTCAAATGGAAGTTTCCAATTAGGATATTTCGTGATAGTTGGAGAGATAAGAGATGTCTTGAGTGTCAATAATGATTCCTCAAAACTTTCTGTCCATAATAGTGGAGAATCTTTCACCAGAATAACACAAAGTGGTCGGGAAATAGAGATAAAATTTCCAATGAACCTTCTATAGAAACCAACATGTCCTAATAAGGACCTCACTTCCTTGAATTTTTTTGTAGAGGGAAGGTTATGAATGATATTAACCTTATCATTATCAACTTCAATCCATATACTAGAGACCATATGGCCCAAATCGAGTCCTTTACCATGAAATGAAATTTTTTCTAGTTTAGGATGAGGTTTTTATCCTCACATCTAAATAAAACCCTTTCAACATTTAAGAGGAATTCCTAAAATGTATCCTCGAATATGGATAATTCATCTATAAATACCTCTAAACAATCCCCCAACATACTCGAGAAGATTTCCATCATGGACCTTTGGAAGGTACAAGGGGAATTACATAACCCAAAGAGAATTCACTTGAAGTAAAAAGTTCTAAATGGATAGGTGAATGTTACTTTTACTTAATACTCTAAGTAGAACTCAATTTGATTGAACCCTAAGTATCCATCAAGGAAACAATATAAATGATGAATCAACACTCACTCGGGGACTTGATCAATGAAGGGTAAGGGGAAATGGTCTTTCTTGGTGCATGGGTCTAACTTTTTATAGTAAATTAAAACACTCCATCCACTACTAAACCTTGTGGGGAGAACCTCACCATCCTCATTAGTGATCATATTGATTCCAAAATTTTTTGGAACAACTTGAATTGTGCTTAACCACTCACTCTTAGTAATGGGGTAGATAATACCTGCTTTAAACAAATTAAGAAGTTATTTACTTACCACATACATACAAGTTGGATTGAGTCTCCCATGAAGTTGACTACATAGTTTGGAGTCATATTCAATAACAATCCCACGATTTCCAATGAGTGGGATAATCATAGGAATATCAGAAAGGGTCCATCCAATTTCATTCTTTTGATTTAATATGATATCTAAGAGCATCCTCTCTTGATTGGATTCAAGAGAGGAAGAAATGAAAATATGAAAGGTTTGATTTTCCCCTAAGAAAGCATACTTGAGTGATGAATGTGGGACCTTAAATTCAATATCATATTGGTTAACACATTCAAAATAAGTATGGCACTTTGTATCAAACTTAATGTATTTTTCAAGATTTCCTAACAGAATTGGTTCCTTTTGAACAAAAGTTTCAACCACAACATTTTCTATATTAGTGTTAAGAATGGATATGGACTCACTATTTTTGATTTCACAAATGGTATCATTGACTGGGGATCCTAAAAAATCATTAAAGGAGTCATCTAAAAGATATTTAATCCAAGAGAAAAATTTCCATCATATGAACAAAGGAAATCAATCTCATCATGAATTAGATATCCTTAAATGATCCCTAAATGTTACTTCAGTTCACAATCAACACTTCCTATCCAATTAACCTCATGGATCTCTTAATCATACCAAATTTGAGAGTTTTCATTATATATTTTTAAATAAAGGCTCATGTTTCCTAATATTATTGTCATGTTTCAATTCCTAACTTAGATTAATGAGTTGATTTTTTCTAAGAAGGGATGATCAAGGATGATATGGGTATGCTCCCTAGGACATAATATTGGGTGATTTTCAAGGACAATGAAGTTAACAGGGTAAATTAAAATTTCAAATTTCACCCAAACATCCTTTAAGATCCCCTTAGGAACTCGAACACTAAGATTAGCAAGTTGAAGAAAGATATATGTGGGTAAGAGTTCCTCAAGACCTAACTGATAATACAGGGCATATGGAATGAGGTTCACAATTGATCATAGATCAAAAAGGTCTTTTACAACTTTGTTCTTTCCTAAATCAAAATTGATTTATGGATATTCTGGATCTTTCAATGTAGGAGGAATGGTCCCTTGAATGGTGGTACTCACATTAGTAGCCAAAAGGACTTGGTTTTTATGTGAAAATTTTCTTTTAAAAATGCACAAGTCCTTAAGGTACTTTGAGTTGGTTGGAATGGTTTGGATTACATCAAGAAGGTTAATGTTCAACTTAACGCGAGTGATGATTTCCCTCAAAATTTTATACAGTTATGGTTTGGAATTTTATCTCATGCATTGAGGGGAGGTACCATATTTTTTGAGTGTTTGGTGAGGTTTTGGTTCTTCTTCAATTTCATTGGGTTTTTTCAGAATTTGATGGAATTCCTTCCTCATTTTTATGTGATTTTGAATATTTTAATGGTTCTGGAATGGTTTGTTCAGGTTTTTCAATGTATTTCCCACTTCTTAAGATAGTCACTTCTTTTAGTTGTTCATGAGAGGTTTTTGTGTAATAGGATTCTCCTCTTAAGGTTGAGGATGGTACCACCTGATTAGGAATTTGTGCCTTGATAGTTTTAATGTTTTTTATTTCATGTTTAAGTGATGATACTTATAAGTTCATTTCGTCTATTTATTTACAAAACTATTCAAGGATTTGAAGAGGAATAGATTGGGAAGGGGCTTGTGTAGGTTGGTTTATCCTAGGAGGATGCTTTGGTTGTTTGGATTGGTTATTAAATGGGTTTTTGGATGGGTTATTGGTATCGGATAAGATGATTTTGGTATTGTACTGGTTTGGTTGGAATTTATTATGGGTTTGAAAATTTTGTGGTGGGTAGGTGTTTGTTCCTTGTGGATGACTAGGTTGTTGGATGGATTATTGGTTATCTTTCCAATGGATTCCTAGATGGTCATTATACCTTGGGTTGAAAGTGTTTTAGTATTGTAGATTCTAAAAGTTTATAGCATTGATCTCTAATGGTGGACCTCCTAAAATAATATCCTTTATGGAAGGTATGGTTGAGATGTTTTTGCTCTTTTGATCATGTTTGTCACAAATTTTGCAAATAGGCTCAACAGTTCGGATTTCTTGGACCTTCCTAATATTTATATCCTACAATTTCCAAGTGAGTGCAACAAGTTTTTCCCTAAGGATTTATTATTCCTTAAGGTTATTAATTCCAATATATTTGGCTGGATTCTCATAGTAAGGTGATATTACCCATGTTTTGTTTTGTTCAGCTAGTACTTCTGGATAATTGTAAGAATAATTTGGGGCTTTGTTTTTGAAGGTTCCATTACACATCATGTCAATGAATTGTTTGTTTCCCAGACCCAAACCTTCATATAATATTAGAACTTATTCTAGGATTGAAAATCCATAATGAAGTAGCATATTGAGTTTGTCTTTAAACCTTTCCCATGTTTCATAAAACGAATATACTTCTTCTTAAAAAAAGTTTTGGATGTTCTTTTTAAGTGAAATTGTTTTGTGATGATAGAATTATTTTTTGTATAATTATCTTTGAAATTATTCCCAAGAGTGTATTGATGCAGGTATCATATTTTTTAACCAATTATTTTCTCTATTCTTTAGGTAGAAAGGAAAGATCTTCATCTTAGCTGACTTAATTTTATGTTGTGGGTACATGGTTTCAACAATGTCATTGAACTCTTTGACATGAAGGTATGACATTTTAGACTCCATCCCATAAAAGGTTGGAAGGTGGTTTAGGACATGAGGATTGAATACATAGTGTTATTCTCCTGGTATAATATGTTTATTACAATAGGGTTCATTGGTCAAGGTAGGTGTGAGGTAGTCATTCATGGTTTAATCGACAACATTCCCCAAGTTTGGGTGCTTGATTTGGATTTACATTTTGGTTCCCACATGGGTTTATGAGTTGGTTTATTTAAAGACCATCCATTGAAATGGGATCAAAATTTTAATCTAGAGTATTAAGAAGGTTATTATCTAATGTTAAGTGACTCTTAGGTGTACTTGACTCCCCTACCCGAGGACTATCCACCCTAACTATATGGTTTCATTGGTCATGGGTATATGTGGAGATGTGCCAAGAAAAGTGAAAAACAAAAGAAAGGGGAAAAGATAATATAAATTGAGGTGAGAAAAGATAAATGAGGGGACAAAATAATGAATGTTAAGATGAATTAATTAGTTCCCCTGAAACGGTGTTGAAATTTGGTCTCTCCCAAATTTACCCATGTTTTTAGGGTTAAGCAGTCACTTTTAGTGTAGCTTGGGTAGTCAAATCCTCAGTGACCTAAGAAGAAACCTATAGACACATACATTCAATGAATTTTTTGGCTATTAAGTGGACAACTTGGGGCAGATTTTAGATGGTTTTAAAATAGAACTAAGATATCTATATAAATTGAAATTATGAGAAAATGATTTGATCCTAGGTTATTGCTTGGGGTGGATTGGATTAATTAATTTTTAGACTATTTCAATTTTTTAAATTTGAGATGGGTGAATTCAAAAAAGTTAAAACACCATCATCACTTACTGGTTTAATACCTATATACCCTAATAATAATAATCACCTATACACTTTTAGGGTCATATTTATGATCACTCCAAGGTAAATGTTCTTATTATCATATGAAGTATGTGACCTTAAAATTAAACAAGGACGAAGAATTTTTAAGATCGTGAAATGAAATTATCAATTAGAATAAGTGAATATAAATTAATAGAGTGAGAAATAAAATACAACCCATACCCTTTATAATATATTGGATAAAACCATAAGAGGTTTATCACTCCATTTATTCTATGATCTCAATGTAAGCGGGAAGTAGACTCATGAGGGTGAAATTGAAGAAGTGAAAAACAATGAAATAAAAAACACTCCACCATTATTTGAAGTATTTATATCTTCAATTTTTGAATAAATTCACACCTTGATGAAAAATTATCAAAATATTGAAAAAGATAATAGAAAATGAGTAGAAGAATAATTTTAATTAAGAAGCTAATGTGATTCGAGAAACTTACAATTGAAAGAAGAATGTTAAGAAGATAAATAGGTAGAATAACATTATAGTGAAACAGAGCACCAAGAATCATAATTAATCCAACAACACTACCTTAAATAGGAATTTTTGAAGACTTGGGTAGAGCCTAAAATATTATAATTCACCCCAATCAATGGTGGTATGCCAGGTGGGTGAAATGTTAATGGAGAGAATAATTTTCCACCCTTGAAAAAAAATCTGAGCCAGCTTGCATCTGCCAAATATAGGCACCTAAATTACCTTCTAGATTATATAATTGGGGTGGGACATAGAAGAATAAAATTAATCCACATATTTCCCCTGATATCCAAAAAAATTTCATCCCAAATGGGTATTTTTTTGATATATGTTTGAAATAGTAGAATATTTTTCTAGGACATAGAATCTGGCCCATAATTTCATATTCATCTTAGGATGCCTAAAACTACATTTAAAAATATGAATTATCTTGGTAAAATATTGAATTAAAAATTTATCATAATTTAATATATATTTAGTTCAAATTTTAGAATCACTGAGATTGAAACTTGTCCGCTATAATATTTTTATTAGGATGTTACCCAATTCACTTCTCCCAGAATGTGTTGGCATGAAATCCCACTTTGGTCATCTTACAATGTGATTCATCAAGTACTATATAAGAATGAAATATTTACAATGGAATTGTAAATATGAAAATGAAATATTAAAATAAAATCAAGACCATTGGGTGTTTTTAAGGTGTTAAAAAATGTACCATGTAATAGTGAATTTTAAGAAGGAATTGCAATCATGATGTGAAATAAAGTTCAAAGTGTAAAATGAACTATTAATGGTGTTTATGAACATTGAATAAAATGAATATTATAATATAAATAATTAATATTAGAATATTTTAGTGGATAATCAATGTCAATAACCTATTAATCCTAAATACCAAGGGAAATCTCATGAGATCACTATTTTTGATGAGGGGTATGATAATGAAATAGTGATAGGTAAAATTACCATACACTATAGAACTAATAATGCCTTATTTGATTTTGTATCTACCCAATATTTTATATTTGGATACTTTTCCAAGGGTATTATAGTAAAATCATAAAAATTATATGTTGAGTTAGTAGTAAAAACCCCTAATGGTATGATGATCACATCCCAAATATATAATTCTTATCTAGTTGAAGTTTATGGGAATGTGTTTCCTAAAAATATTATTATTCATCCTATATTTAAATTATTTATTATTATAGGAATGTATTGGATTTATTTACATAAATTCCACATCAATTTCCAAGGAAGTGAAGTTATGTTTAATATTATGAACTAATATTTGATCGCCTATCAATGTGATGAAAAAAATGGTCTTCCAAAGGAAATTAAATCCATCATATGGGTCATTATTCATATTCAAAATGGAAATTTATCTCATATGGTTGGGGAGAAACTCAACATAAAATATATGACTACTATATTAGAGTTTATTTATTTCTTTCTGAAGGAGTTTCCTAGACTTACACTGAATCTTGAAGTTGATATTTCAATAGAACTCATACTTGATGCTACACCTCTTTCCAAGACTCCATATAGAATTACCCCAATTAAGTTATAAGAATTGAAGAAGCAATACACAGATAATCCTGATAAGGGATTCATTAATCCAAGTATGTTACCTTAGAGTGAACATGCTCTTTTTGTTAAAAATAATGATGGATCAATGAAAATATGTACTGATTATAGAGAACATAACATGACCACTATCAAGAACAAGTATCCTCTACCCAGTATTGATGAATTTTTTGATCAACAATGTGGAGATCCATACTTTTCCAAGATTTATATTCATTTTTGATATCATCAATTGGGGGTAAATAGGGAGGATATAGACAAGAAATACCATAAAAGGTATGGACACTATGAAATCATAATAATTCCATTTAGTCTTACTAATTCACCCACTATATTCATGGATTTAATGTATAAATTATTTAGAGATTAACTTGATCAGTTTATGGTAGTCATTATAGATGATATTCTTATTTATTAAAAGAGAAAGTAAGAGCATGGAGATCATTTAAGAATTATTTTGAAGACCCTAAGTAAGTTTAAGCTTTATGTAAAATTTACCGAGTGTGAATTTTAGAATTAGAAATTTTAATTCTTGGGTCATATAATCTCAAGTGGGGGTATATCAGTAGACCCTTCAAAGATAGAATTTATTAAACATTGGACTAGATAAACCATTGTGACTTAGATCTTTAGTTTTCTTGGTGTTTATGGATATTATCAACATTTTTTATAGAAGTTTTCATGAATTTGAATCCACTCACCAAGTTAACTCAGATGGGAGCTGAGTTCCTTTAGATGGATGAATTTAAGGAATGTTTTGAGATACTCCAGATAATTATAGTAAGTACACCTATTCTTACACTGCCCTACAATGGATAAGTTTATTTAATCTATAATGATTCATAAAATAAGGTAATTGGATGTGTCCTCATGCAGAATGATATCGTTATAGATTAGTCCTCATAAAAATTGAAGGTCCATGGAAAAAATTACCTAATTAATGTTTTGGAGTTAGATATAGTAATTTTTTAATTAATGATATGGAGTAATTATATCTACGGAGAAAGGTGTGAAATATATATTAATCACAAAATTTTAATGTATATATTCGCACAAAAAGAGTTGAATATGCACTAAAGAAGATGGTTGGAGATAATTAAAGATTATGACTGATCAATACATTACCTCACTAGGAAAGAGAACAAGGTGGATGATGATCTAAGTCAAAAGGATCATACTAACTTATATGGGATGTGGATCATAAAATATCTAATATTTATAGACTTACAAATTATAGATCTTGAAATCTTGAAGGAATGGTAGAAATGTTATCTTTCTAAAATAAATGTTCAACCATATATTCAAGTGAAGATTAATGAGGCACAAAAAGAAGATGTAGAACTGAAAATATGGTGATGAATATTATTGAGATCAACCATGATTATTATGGAATAATAAGGTTCAATAACCATGTATGTGTCCTTTTGGTACCATATTTTAAGAAATAGCTGATGGATGAAGCTCACCGTTCTTCATTATCTATCCATAATGGAAGTATAAAGATGTATAGGGACTTGAAAGAGTATTTATGGTGGGATGGAATGAAGAGAGATATTTTAGAGTACATTTATTAGTTCTTGATATTTCATCAAGCTAAGACTAAGTGATTTAATTATAATGGGATGATAAAACCATTACCCATACTAAAATGGAAATGAGAAAACATCACCTTGGATTTTATCACCAACTCCCCCAAACATCTAAATTTAGTAATGATATATGGTTTGTAGTCAAACGACTTATGAATTCATCATAGTTCATTTATATTAGATAATATTTATATCTTGATCAACTTACTCAGTTAAAAATTAAGGAAGTGGTAAGATTTCATGGTGTACCACTATCAATTATATCTAATTGGGATATAAGGTTTACCTAGAAGTTTTGGAGAAGTATCTAGTAAGTTATGGATGTAGAGTTAGGTTTCAAAAATTCTCATTAGACTCAGATAGATTTTCAATAAAATAGGATAATTAAAAATCTAGAATAAATATTTATAGTTTTCTCTATGGATTTCAAAGGTGGATGTGATTAATACCTTCCTTTGCTATAATTTTATTAAAATAATATATTTCACTCCAGCATTCAGATGGATCCTTATGAAGCCTTATATGGTAGGAAATGTCGAGATAAAAAAATATTGGAATGAATTTGGAGAAATAAATATATTTGGACCTTATCTAGATAAGGAAATTTCAAAGAAGGTTAGAGTCATTCAACAACACATAAGAGAAACTCATAGTCGAAAAAAAGACTTATACAAGAAATTTTTGGAAAGTTCAAGAGTTTGAAGTGGGTGAAAAGGTAATATTATGAATATATACCTAGAATATGGTGATAAAATTTAGAAAAAATGGTAAACTAAGACCAAGGTATATTGTCCCTTTTGAAATTATGGATCATATTAGGACGATAACTTATCAATTTATGCTTCCAATGAATCTCTCTCAAGTTCATGATGTGTTCCATGCATCTCTCATGAGGAAGTACATAACTGATATTTAAATGCACTAAACTCAAAGGTTACACTAATGGAGAAATATATTTATTATAAATAACATCCAATATATATTCTTTATTTTATAGAAAAATTGATATGAAAAAAGACCACCCACCTGGTCAAAGTTTTGTGGCAAAACCACCTATTTGAGGAAGCTGCATGGGAACATGAGGATGTAATGAGGTAGAAGTATCCTCATCGGTTTGTCTAAGAGTGTTGAATTTTGATTGAGAAATCGATTTTAAGGGGGGTATAATATAGCACTTTGATATTATTATTAAATATTTATCTTTAAATTATTTGATTTATTTGATAGATTACATTACATGAAACACTGAGTTTAAACAAACCACAAAATACTATTAAAATATTATTATTTAAATAGAAATTTATTGGCTATCCATTATATTGGAGAGAATGAATAAAAATAACTAAATTATGAAAAAAGTATGTTTATATATGAATAAAATTAATTCATTGGTTATCAACTGGTAATAAATGTGAATAAAAATCATTTGAAAGAAAAAAATATTTTTTTTCTTCTGAAAAATAGTTTTTATGTGTGTAATGTATTTTTATCTCAATAAAATAAATTAATCCATATTGGTTAATAATTTTTATAAAATTTATATATTATTTAATTGATCAATTTTTTGAAAAAATTAAAAAATGTTTTTCTAGGCATATGATAAGAATAAATCCAGTTTTATGCTTAAAATGTATTTTTTCTAAAAACAAATTTTCATCAAATTTTGCACACTTTAAAATTAATTTATGCCATTTATAGGTATTTAATTAGATAAAAATATTTACATATCTATAATCAGGAGGTTATTTTTTTTTAAATAGGCCCGTTTTATTTTTGGTCAATAGAAATATTAACCATGGTAAAATTTATCATGGTAAAGGGTAAATCAAGTTAATCTAGATTAAAAATAATTTATAATGACACAATTATTCATAAAAATTATTATTGTATGAAATAAATTATACTCTTAACACCTGGAGATTTAAATTGAATTGTTTAATAGAAAATTTTCCATGAAAATGACTTACATATTATTTAAATCAAATAAAGTTACAAAATGTCACTCTATATGTTTCTAATATCTTTTATGTGTCCAAATAGAAAAAAGTAGGTTATGAATGATTATAAGTATTTATATTTTTCTTAATAAAATTATGTTCATGATATAATTTTTTTACATTTTTAATTATATAATGACGTTACTAACTTATGCAACACTGATGCAGTATGTAACCCTTTAATAAAAAAAATAATGAATGATTTTAAAAATAAAAAAATTTATATAATATGAATGAGTTAATGTGACTTATGAATTTTATATATCTATAGTTCATATTAGGGAGGTGTGAAATTATGATATTAGAATTATCTATTTGTCTTTATGTATTTAAATTTAAATTAAATAAATACTGTCAAAATTGAAAATATTGATACTATATCAAAATAATATTTTATTAAATTATTTAAAAAGAATAAAAAACGTTAAATAAGACAATTTGTTCATAATATAGTCTGAAATTTCATTAATTTATAATTTATAGTCCAATTTTCACCTCATAAGTAAGAATTAAAACCCTTTAATATTGAAAAGGTGTTACCATGGTTAAAAATAAAATTGGCCAAAAACATATACCCTATACCCTAATCTAAAAATCCTTAACCCTAAACCTTAAAACTTAAACCCTAGCCCTTAAATATTACACCTAAACCCTAAAAAACTAATCCCAAAATCCTAAAACACAGTCTCAAAACTCTATACCCGAATCCCTAATATCTAAACTCTAAAACCTAAAAGATGAATCCTAAACCCAAAAAAAATACCCTATACCCTAATGTCAAAATCCTTAACCCTAAAACCTTAAAAATAAACCAAAAACTAATGGTTAATCAAAATTATAAGGTTTAAAATTACCCCAAAACATGTATAAATTATTTTTGTTTATGTGATTAAAACCCTATACAATCTTATATTTTAATCCATGTCTATTTGGAGACATTTTTTTAAAATTGATTTATTATAATTTAATATTTTGAGAAATTCCAAAAGTGACCTCACCTCAATTATAAAAGGAAACCTCCTCCCTCACTTCTTCACACCACTTTGAACCTTCTAGGTTGACCAAAATATGAAAATTTAACTTATAATATATATATATATATGTATTATAGAGGTTATTGTATTCCTAAAAACCAACCCTATAATCCTTTAGGGGAGATATAAAGGAGTCGTTTTGAAGAAGAGGTAATCACCTTAACCGATTAATTTCTTTTCTAATCTTCTCTAACTCCTCTAAATCTGTGTTATGTATCATAAAATAATAAATGAATTATCCTAAATATTATCAAATTTTATTATGGTAATTAAAATTCCATTATAAACCCCCCTTTTCCATCAAACAACAAAGGAAGGTAGCCCTCGTGCGCACGTACGACTTACCGTCTCCATGTAGTGATACAATTAATTTTTAATCACCATATTTTATGGATAGGTGTTATGATGGTTTTAAATATTTATATATGATATTTATGAAATAATTAAATTTCTTTAATGATATTATAATTTCTACCTTCTTACCATCCAATCCTTTGGGAAATGATAACGTCATTTGTGTGTTCGTGTGGACTACCACCTCCATGATGTGATGTGATTGTTTTTTCATTTATATTTTAATTGGATGGTAATGAGGATGAATTTGATGAATATATAAGATAAATATGATATAATAATTATCTTTTAAAGGAAAATTAATCTTTACCTTTCTTTTGTTCCATCCATTAAAAAATGAAAATCACGTTCATGAATACGTACAACCTACTGTCTCCATGAACGATGTAATTAATTTTTATATCTATAAATTTTATGGATGAATATATATATTTATATAATGAATAAATATTATATTTATATAATTATAAATATTCTAAATATAATGAACCAAGATAAATGTACAAGTTTTGGAACTACTGAACTAATATACTCATGATAAATGAAATAATTAACACCTAGAAATAACAATTTTAATAAGGAATTATTGAAACAGTGGGTGTTGAAATGTTATAAAGTGATTATATATGATATTATAAGTATTAAAATGAATTATTTATATAATTATAATTAATATAAATTTATTATATAAGAGGTTAGAGTTCTTTCTAAGCAAGGAAAACTTGAGGTAAGGGTTTATTTTAAAATCTCATAAATACTCATGATTGTTTATGTTTAAGTCTCCACCAGAAAATATTTCTATTAAATATCCATATTTTCTAAAAAAAAATTTAATTTTTTACCATTATCCTATAATGATTTAAATTCACTTTAACCCATGTTTGAATTTTTACAAAATGGTTTTAAAGTAATCCTTTTTTAATTTTCTAAATGAGGTTCTTTGTGACTTTTTTGACAAAAATATGAAAGAAATACTTTTTAACTTATAAAAAATGAACATATTTTCTTTCTATCATGAATAAAATTTTCTTTGAATCTTACTTTAAATTTTACATATTTCTATTTGAATAAAATATTTCCCTTTATATTTTTACATCTTTTCAAAAAGAAATTATTTTGAAATGGAAAGGTTATTTTTCTTAAGAATTATTCCAAGTGATCTTTCAAAATTGTTTTCCATCTAAGATGACAATATTTGATGTTAATTATGCTTTATCAGGGATATGATCCAAGAATACCATCTTTATTCTTTCTCTATATAATTATGTTTATGATTAAAAAATGAAATTTTTATGAAACCTATTTATTTTTAATGGATTATATAATGATGACATGTTTGTGAAACCCATTTCTTTTCCATGTATTATGTTATGATGAAATGTCTATGAAACCCATTTATTTTCCTTGGATTATATTATGATTAAATTTCTATGAAAATTATTTCTTTTATTAGGTTCTAATATGATGAATACTCTATGATCTTGTGGCACACATATGTATTATTATAATTATGTGATGGGTGAGATATATATATACATTAAATGAATTGGGTAAAGATTGATACCTCATGAGATAAATAGGATTTGAATGAGGAGTGATCCTAGTTTAGTAAGGGAATCTATCTAATATGATAGTCTTGGGAGATAACCTTGACTATTATGATGGTATGGGGAGTTAAACTATTCCACTATGATATCCTAGTCAATGAGCCTTGAGTACTAAGGAAATGATTTTATATTCACATGTGTATTCCAAGATTCCATATATTATCCCTATATTATGATCTCATAGTTATTATATATTTTATTACTTTATGATTCAAGTCTTATGAACTTCCAAGATTTATTTCATGACTTAATATTATGATCTTTGATATGAAAGGTATGGTTTTAAAATGTTATGCTCATGTTTTTTTACCTTATGATCATGTTATGCTTATGTAATAATTGATATATCTCTTGTTTACCCTTACTGAGCATATGACATCTCCATTTTCCAATGTTTCATTTCCCCAGGTTATGAAGAATGGTATTATGTTTGATATGTCTAGGAAGGGTGCTATTTATAAAGAAATTAGTGGAAGATGATGTAGATATTTTATGAATCGATGGTTTATATTTCCAAGTTTCTAAAGCCACTAGACCCATACAATTATAAAATGTATCATCATGTTATATAATTAATATTCATCTATTTGGATGTAATATTTTTTCATGAATAGTGTGGGTCACTATATTAAAGGACTTATCACATGATTTAGAACATTAGAATTTGAATCCCTTCTTGGTTAAGCCCATGAGAGGTACTGTTAGGCATGAAAAGTCCTGAATAAAGTACCTATAATAACCATATTTCCCAAAGTAACTATGTATGTAAAACACATTCATGGGATTCTCCTAATAAACTGTAGATCTCACCTTATCCAGGTCCACAAATTCTTCTTTCTATGAGATAATTCAACTGAGGAAGTGAACCTTATTGATCCAAAACTGGAATTTGGTGAGCATAGAATAAAACTAGTTCTCTATTAGTGTATTCATTATGATCTCAAGATATTTGAAATGGTTTTGTAGAGTTTGAGAATACAATAAGAATTTACATGTAAATATTTCCACTAATGAAACCAAAATGGGTGGAAAACCTGATTCATCAGAGATATAAAACCTTTTGGTGTATTTTTAAGATTTAATAACATTAAAAAATAATCATACAAGATATATCTACTATAGAATGTTGTACTTGGTATATCTAATAGTCTAACACACACTTTATGATAGCCCAAACTCAAATCAATTTTGGAGAAGACCCTTGCTCCTTAGATCTAGTCAAAGAGGTCATCTATATGAGGTAAAGGATATCTATTCTTTATAATAAGCTGGTTTAATTTTTAGTAATCCATGAAAAGTCTAAGGGTACTATCTAACTTCTTGGAGAAAAGAATAAGTGGACCCTAAAGTGAACTATTGGGCTATATAAAACACTTAGCTTCTAGGTCCTATAAATACTTTTTGAGTTCCTGAAGATTAGTAGGATCCATCCTGTAAGTGGGAATAGAAACTGTTACATCACCTAAAACTAGTTCAATTGTAAACTCTATATATCTCATAGGAGGTAACCTATAAAATTCATTTGGGAATTATTCCTTAAAATGTTCCACTATAGGAGGGAATTATTCCTGACATTTTCCATTATTGCTTATAAACTGACTAGTAATTTTGGATGTCACTCTACCAATACCATGATGATCTAGTCCAAATTAACTCATATGGACATACCATTATCCCTTATGAACATAGATACCACCCTTTGGTGAGGTAAAATACACCCTTTGATGATATAAATAAACTTGAGCAAGATAGGGTACTAACAAGCACATCCCAAGAATTAAAAAAACTCTTGTCATGTTAAGGACAGAAATA
Source organism: Viscum album (assembly GCA_963277665.1). Lineage (NCBI taxonomy): Eukaryota > Viridiplantae > Streptophyta > Magnoliopsida > Santalales > Viscaceae > Viscum > Viscum album. Next base: position 1,375,503,103 of record OY728147.1, on the reverse strand, counting down.
TTCTATATAAAGAGGTAACCACCTATCCCAAGGGGATATTCCTTACACCGACATACACCCTCAAATTAGACCCCAATAGAGTATAAATCATTATTACACCAAGAAATTAATATATATTTAGGTACAAACTTTCTATAATTTTCTCAAATATGAAAGAATTCTAGGTTCCAATATCGAATAAGAAAAAATTGAAGTAGAGGGTACTAAAATAGTACCTTGAACTATAGAAGTACTGACACTATGCCCATATGTTATAGGAAGAACTGCCTAAAATTAGCCTTATCTATGTCCCTGAGATGCAACTTGAATACCCTAAGTGGACTCTCTTTACTATTGTTATATATCTGAGGTATGAAACCATAACCATGATCACATCCTTAGTCTTCTCATCCAGTAGTACTCTAGATTCCTGCTTGAAGCAGAGCTTCTAAACCCTCTCCTAAACATAGAATCAATACTGATCCTCACTCATTAGGAACTAAAGGAAAATATCTATAGAAATGTTGCATATGATCCATCCTTCCATAGGATCAACACCCAACAAGGTCCCTATTTCACTAGGGTTTCATGTGTCTTGACATCCCACACTGGTGAAATATAATCTAACTGTTAGTTTATACTATCTGACTACCACTTCCCCATAAGTATAATCCATAAGTAACTTCCTAATCCCATAAGAAATAATCCCCTATCTAGGTGTTGAGCCACCCTAGCCCACAACTTCATCGTCCCTAAAAATTTGATCAGATATGAAGTCCAATTTTATTATCTCAAAAATAGTAGTCAAGCAAAATAGGTTGACCTAATATGGGATGACATACAAGATCCTATCATCAAGTCATCGTCTTATCATTAGAAAGTAACCAATAAGAGTCGGTGTGAAACACTAGAGCTCAATCAAATAATATGAATACTTCATCATAGACATAACTCTCTACTAAAAATGCATAAACTCTATAGATCAGTTAGCCTTTAGCAACTATGGAAAAAAAGTAATAATATTAGACCATATGGAAGTCCCACTAGACTATACTGTGATGTTGACCTTCCTGGGTAATAAAATCCCACCAATTCTTGGTAGAATCACATAACATATAAGTTTCAATCTTGATACTCCACTCTGGAGGCATCTACACATACTCAAATATAGATAGCATGACCTTTATACATGACTATGTAGCTTTGGGGGAACCATACCCTAATAAAGTAGGTAGATGTTTCTACTAAAACTCTCATGTTAACTCTTCCATAGATGGTAATGGTCGTAGAGTTCCCCATATAGAGTGCATCAATCATAGAATACCCTCTCAAAACTAAGCATCAATGACCATTTCAGGAATAACAGGAGGTGATTCATGTAAAACCCTGAGTTTTTATGGACCATTTTTTTCTAATAAATTAAAATTTTCATTTATATCTTGCAATGCACTAAGTCAAACATTCCTTTCATACTAAACAAACTTGTCATATGTTACACGAAACTCCAAGTTGGCATACGATACACGCAACACTGAGTATATATTTTGTTCAATGTATAAAATAACTATGTTTGGATTATGTTATACACAACACCAAATGAATATTCTACTACATAAAACACTTACTTGGATTTCATTACATGCAAGAGTGACCTTTCTCGATAGCTTGCATTGTACATAATACCGAATTTCACTAAATGACGATATATTATTAAACTATTATTATTTAATGGGATATAAACTAGCCTTTATGACTAATATTAACAAAATTTTTAATTTTATATAACATTAATATTCATTTTATGTATTTTATAGAACATTATATAAGAATAAATTTATTTTTTCAGATAAAAGAAGTATTTTTCAAAAAATACAGTTTTATTGCCTTTTAATGGCGCACCAATTTTAAATATATTTTATAACAATTTTATATATTTTATTTGAAAAATTAATCATATTATTTGTAAGCGGGAAATAAAAATTTACTTTGGATGAATTTTTTGTATTTTTTTTAATAAAATTTATATTTTGATGAATAGTGAAAAATACTACATTTTAATTCAAAACTGTTTTTTCATTTAATTTATTTATAAAGTTAGATTTTATTTTTAATTTATTTTACAGTTTAATTTTATTATTTTTTATCATTTAATACAATTTTGTCATTGGAAGTAATTTCACATTTAAACTGGACATGAACACATGACAATATTTTGATAAGTTTTTACTTATTAAAAACCCAATTTTTGGTTTTCACAACTAGAATTAATTTTAAATTAATTTCTACCAATTATTTGTTTTTAATTATGAAATATTTATTACATATTTGGAATCATTGGTTCAAAATTATTTTAATAAGTTACCTTTAGTTATTTTGTATATTATGAATAGTAACTACAATAATTTTTATTTACCATAATTAAAGGTAAATCGGGTAAATTAGGGTAACTAGCAATATGATAAAGATAATAAAATTACCCCAACACCTTATAAAATCCTATTGGATAAATTTAAGTTGACCAATATCACATATAAGTCTGAATTGATTCATTTAATGGACTTTTCCAATGAAATTGATGTAATTATAATTAAAACAAAAGAAGGTGAAAACATGTCACTCTCATATATCTTATAAGTATAATAATTTTAATACTATGATAAAAATGATAAAAATTTAAACATAAAAAAATATAATGAAATTATATACATGATTTTAATTTATTTATAATTTTTAGAGATTAAATAATTACCATTAATGATGACATAATAGTGATGTAAAAATTATTTTATTGATAAAAATATCAAATAAATAGTTATAAAAATATTAAAATAAATATAATTTGAACTAATTAATGTTCTCCACAAATTTTATAGGTTAATATCACATTTTATAAGTTTATTAAATATTTTGGTTCAAATTTATCTTATGTTTGGATTTTATTTATAGTCAAACAAATAAAGTATCAAAATTGACACTTTTGGTTTTTTATAAAAACAACATATTATTGAATTATTTAAAAATCACAAAAATATTTAAAAATTAAAAATTAAAAATTATATTGTTGAAAATGTCATAAATTATCCAATTATGGAAAATTTATAACACATAAGTAAATATTGATAACCATTTAATATTTTTAATATTATTACGAAAAATAAAATCAAATAGATTAAATAAGGATAAATAAAAATTATAAGGTTAAAAATAAAATCAAAACATGTATAAATTTTATTGGTTGATAGGATGTAGACCCATAATAATTTTATCTTCTAAATATGTTATTTTGGGAGAATTATAAACCGAAAATGAATTTATAATAAATTAATATTTCAAGAGGTGCCCCTCCCCTCTCCTATAAAAGGGAAACTATCCTTCTCTTTTAATCACACATCAAAAGCCATTTGTCTCATACAAACACTAAAAAAATATCCTACAAACTTCCCTCACTTTATCCTATAGGTCACACTTCGGGAAAAAATCCATCTTAAGGAGTCCTTTTGTGCATACCAAAAAAAGATACCTGAAAATGAGTTATTGTTTTACCACCTCTTTCAAAATTATTTTCTTCTTCTAATTCATATTCTTATGTTGTTACCATAATATAGTAATAAATCCATTATCTTATAAATTTTTAGATGTTATTATAATTATGGTACAACCTTATACCTCATTTTATCCATCTTATAAATAACAATATCACCATACGTGCGTACGTACGACTTACCGTCTCCACATCATGGTGTAATTTGTTATTCAACAATAAATAATTTGGGTGGGTATATTGATTAGTATAATGGATGTAAATAATTAATATAACATGATACTATTTCTTTAAAATTCATATACCATCAAATTTCATACCATTTAACCATTAAGAGAATGATATCGTCGCTAGTGCGTATACGACTTACTGTCTCCACGACGTGATGAGATTAATTCTCCAGATTAACCATTCAAGAATGATTATAAAGTATATATAATAAATAAGCATGAAATATATGAAATAATAATTCTAATGGATTTAGGTGTATATATATATATATATATTTCATTTATGTGCTTCCATTCAATTCAATAAGGAAACAGAAACAACGTTCATGCGTACGTACAACCTACCGTCTCCATGAATGGTGTATTCCATTTCAATTATCTATCCATTATAAATATTTATATACTGAATATTTATTATTTATAAATCATGTTTTAAATTCTGTAATTAACTAAATCACTATCTAAGTAATAATATAACAAATCAAAACATGTATGATAAATAAAACGATTATTACCATAAACATTGCTTTAATATAGAATTGATAAATGAACGAGTAATATAAATTCATAAGTGAATCATATATGATGTCATAAATATTATTATGGTATGTTAAAAGTTAATAATATGTTTAAACCCCCTATACAGTAGTTTCAGACACATATAGAAGAAATCAAATCTAAGGTAAGGGATAATTTTGTAATCTCATTTTTACCTGATATTGTTTATACATAAGTATTTACCGGAGTATATTTTTCATCCACATCCATATTTCCTAATTATGTAATATTATTTCTATTATTCTAGAATTTTTTAAAGTTAATTCTACCCTTTGTTTAATTTTTACTAAATGGTATGACATGAATCTTTTGTTGTTATTCGATTTGAGGTACTTTTTGACTTTTTTGGAAAAAAGTACGAGGATAATGTTTTTTAACTTATACAACATGAATGGATTTTTACGGTCTCTTGAAACCTTATTTACATGAAGCTTACTCTACATGATTTCAAGATTATTTTCAACTAAATTCTTTTATTTTAAAATTGTGTGGCATTTTGAGAAGAAGAAAATGTTTTTGAAAAAGAACGGGTATTTTCCTCAGGAATTAAGTTCTAGTGTTTTATCAAAATTATTTTCCATTTAAGATAAAACTCTTAAATAAGGTTATGTTTATATACCTAATATTAATATGATTTGATTGTGTTAATTATATAATTATATTTTATATGGATTATGTTATGATGGAATTATATTTAAGAAACCCATTTTATTTCATGGATTATGATATCATGATGGATTTATGTTTTTATAGAACATGTAGGAATGATTTCACTATGATATGGGTGAGACCGATATCTCCCTCCAATGAATTGGGTAAATATTTATATTTCATGATATAGACATAACTAAAAAGTAAAGTAAATCTAGTTCAGTAGTACATGGATGGAATGACAAGTAAATCTGGTTCAGTAATACATGGCTGGAATGGTAAGTAAACCCAGTTCAGTAATGGAATTTGTTCACTATGATGGTTTTGGTAGAAATTCCTTGGCTACTATGGTAATAATATCATGTGATTATTTGTTTTCCAAAATTCCATGTTTTATGCCAATGCTGTTTTATCATGGTCAATGTTCCTTTATGATCTATTCCTTAAGTACTTCCAAGATTTAATTCATGACCCATGATTTTGATATTTAAACTTAATTTTTATGTTTTTACATTCTTATGTTCATGGGTTGTTCTATATTATCAATGTTTACCCTTATTGATCATTGAGCTCACCATTTTTATGTTTTCTTTTCCCCAGGATATAAAGAAAAATTTTAGATAGGAAAACAAATGGGTAAGGTCTTTATGGGAGATGTTGATGATCTTTCACCAAGTTTGAAGATTATGTTCCAAGTTTCCAAAGACACTAAAATAATACTATCTTTGGGTGTATATTTGTGTAATGTATTTTGTATTCCAAAAAATAAATTTAATTTCCATGTATATCAATATTGGTTCATTACAATTCAAGTGGCACTATAGGAGGAAATATTTTTGGCTCAGGTCTCAACACCTTAGGAGCATAGTTATCCCAACCTTCCAGGTTCATAACTCAAGGTTATTGTGGTAGAATATTTTTATAATGAAAAAAAACACCTTATAATAGTATTTGAAATAAAAATGATCATATAAAAATGATTAGTATAATTACAATCTATCCCATGTAAAATTACATGTCTCTTATAGGCCTAGGTGATAAGGAAGATCATAAATCATGATAATAGATGCCTCATAATACGAACAAATAAGGTCAGGTTAGGGTCAAGGTATCACATCTCATAGAAGAGGCTCTAGTATATGGAGTTCCAATTTTAATTTTTGGAGGAAAACACCCATTAAGTAACAATTGAAATCCCCATTTATTGGAAACCATTTCATTTATTAACCTTAATCTAGAAATTTAAATATATATATAAATGGTTCAGTTAGATGTGTATACCATTCCCTAGTTATAAATTCCAATGCTTTATAAGTTTCAATTGGAACTATATGTAACTATAACCAGCTTTCTATGTTGGTTCAATTATATGGATCACCATTATAAATTTATGGAGGATCCACCTTTATAAATTAAAACTATAATCCATGTAATCTCAAAAAACTAATGTTTCAGCCCTTATAAATAATGGTTTATTGCTCTAATATGAAATAATTTTTGGGGTTTGTGTCCTAGGACCAACGTTTTGTACTTTGATTACAGGTATATTCAATGTATTTAATATTAATAAAACTTCTTATTACATATTTTTTGTTGTTATGTAAGGATCTAATGTAATAATTTATTACAATATATGTCGCATTGATAAGGTCAAAGAAGTTCCTCTCTATGATAAGAACCTTTATGTGATATGAAGATATTCTCAAATAATGTTTTGTGGTTGGATAACTTACTATGACGGGACACATAGTACATAGACTGTTAGGTGTGAGTACTCATAAGGAGATGATGCTTCTTCTCATGAAGTTCACATTTGGTAATCTTCAAGATTGGAGATATGAGAACAAACCCACCAGTAGGAATTCCATATGTTTTGGCGTTATTGTATATTACTTTCTACAAGCATGTGTGATGATCCATAGACTTTAATATTATTGTTAATTTACATTACATTTTGCATACTTAGATGTATTTTTTAAACTATGAGGATAACAATTTATAGAGAATTTGGATACATTGGGTGTGTCATGAGTGACATTTCATTAATGAATATGTTGAGGAATTATTTGTCCCTTCTATCTTTATTTAAGATGATATCTCAAAACATTGATTGGAATAGAACCACCACATTAAATTCCATGTCTATGGTATAACGATGTGTTTATTTCAGATAGTACAAGAAAGACACATCGATCATATAGGTTGGTGAATTGGATATGAAACCTTCTTGTTGAGATATTGTGACAAAGGGATTATATTACATAGTGAGCCTATTTATGTGATTGTCGACGTTACAACATTAGGTACTTTCTCATGGGTGCCTTGAGACATTGATAGATAGTAATCTTGGTCATTAAAAAATCCCTCATAATATCAATGAGAAAGAATATTAAAGGGCCACACACTAAGAATTTCTGCTGATCTCAATTAAATTATATTTGATTTTAATTAATAGAATAAATATTATTCTCAAGCTTAAAGAATAATTTTATTCAAGTTATACCGATCACATAAATTAAATAAATATTTATTCACCATCTTGTGAATAAAATATTTATTTTATTTATTGAATATTCTAATTAATTTTTATTCACTAGATTGTAAATAAAATATTTATTTACGAATAAAGTATTTATTCATTTGTTCAATAAATGGTAAAGGAGTTTGAACGGACCAAGGCCGATTTCAGTGACAAATATCAATTAACCAAACTATTATATAATATTTTTTTATTACACAAGTTGGTGCACATGAAAAAATAATAATTATATAATTATTATTATGCTACATGGGATTTATTAAAGGTAATAAATTTTATTTAATAGAAATTATGCAATTAGATAACATTTTAACTTAAATCACAACTCTATAAATAGGCGTCTATATCTATTGTGTAGTGCATTTAAAATTGAGTATAGATAATTGTTTAGCACAATTAAATTCTCTCTTAAATTTTTCTCTCTCCCTATTTATAATGAGTAGTGTTAGAGATATTTCTTAAAGACCAAAAAACGAGTAATCAAGAATGAAAAAATCAAGACATTCGACTCGCTGTGCTAGCACCTGGTGATCTAGTGGAGTTCCTCGGAGATCATATGATCACGCATGGATCACCTCTAGAGAGATTTTATCTTTGGATCCTCATATCATAATGAAGGTATTTCGAAATGGTATTTTCGAAAGATCAATATTCACCAACAAATACTATTCTTAAACCCAAATATTGATTTATTAAAATATTAAATAAATTAGTTATAAATTTTATGTGTAAGTTCATCACTCTTGGTTTCAAGAAACAATTATTAAAATAAATTATAATATATCTCCTACCTCTGTATTCTTCTGATGTGCCCATAACCTTCAAGTGGTTTTAGAGTAGTCATGTTTAAATGTGTAATTATTTATTTCATTGTTTATACATGCAAAATTGTGTTTAGATTTTCATTTCAAGTTATTAATTATTTAATCCATTTTTAATTAATATGTTATCGGTATATTAATCAGGTTCATTTAGTGTTTTATTTTTTACAGGTTTAAGAAAAAATGAAGAATGACTGGAGATTCCATCGGGAAGTTCCAAATCTTTGGTCGGTAAAACTGGGTTACACGATGAGAAGCTAGAGCACACAACGTATACCCATGCACATTGTATCTAGATGCATTGAGAAATTAATTACATGTTGTAATTTTATTGCACACCACATGTAGACTGGTCCAACCTAGCACATGGAAAATAGATACAAGGTGTGTATCTAGCATGTACACATCATGTAGTCTGACTGAGTTAACACACCAAAGCCTCTGGCATGTGACTTGGATATACATATACCAAATTACATGGAACATAGCACTTGTAAATGACGTGTAGTCTCCCATTAATGAAAAAAAATAAAATTACATTAAATTTGAAAATTACAGCATTAAAACCTTATTTTATTTATCGGCACACCGTTTTGTTTTTGAAAATTTAATATTGGTTTTTAATAATTTTAAATTCCTAATTAATCTATTGTAATTAATATGTCATTATTGGTTCTATTGATTGTTTTCCATGAATTACATTAATGATGAGTATCTACAAATAAGATCAAATGATCCTTAAAGATGAAAAGGAATTAATTAATTAATTAATTAATTAATACAAGCACATTTATCTTAAATAATAAATGAATGAATAAACAAATGAATTATATCTATTTACTTTTTCATATTCATTGCATGTATGAATATTCATGAGTTTGACTAAGACTTGTGTATGGGTTGGATGTTTTAGCTTAATTTATTTCACGAGTTTTAAATTATTTAATATTAAATTAAATGATGGCCTATAAGTCATCTCTCCCTCCATTATTATGCAGGACCTGCATGTCCAATTATATTTATTTAATCTCCTTTAACCAATACTTTGGTTACCCTCACCTATGTGTGAGTAATAAATATTTGTAATTAATGAAGCATCCTTAGGCATGTGGAGGCGGTTCAATACATAACCATAATGATTCCAACCCAGAATATACATAAGTGGATAGCTAGAATGCTGTAAATCATGCCAATACTAGAAATAAGAGTTATTTCTCTTACTTTAAAGTTTGATTTGATGCCTACTCATTAAATCAACTGTTAGATAAAGTTCATGAATGAGTCATGTAATTAATTATTTATTTATATATATGAAATTATTTATTTTATGGATGAAAAATTTCTATCACATAAATGAATTAATTAATGTGAAAAGACATAAATTAAATAAATGAATTATGTATAAATATTTTATCCAACATGGTTAATTAATTTAGTAACATTCACTTAATATTAATAAGATGTGTAAAAGATAAAATAAGATAAAATTTATGAATAATAAATTTAAATCCATCAATTAAATATTATGTTAGACTAATCCTTCCATTACTTGATTGGTAATGAAACCATAGAACCAAGCGTAGTAAATGGCCAAATCCTAAACACTTACTTTTATTGGGGAGTTCTCATGAGATTTTTTGTTTGACTAAAATGAAATTATATTGAGTTTAAATTTCAAAGTCTATTCAATAAAAATTTAGAATAAAGTGTTGAGGAAATCCAAGTTAGGATTTCATGATAGGGGAATCCAATCAATATATCAAGGAGTTTTAAGTTATCAGTTGGAAATAACACCTATATAATTACTTTATTATGGTTTTCATGACCAAATTCTAGATCATTAAGAAAATAAATGGGGATCCTTTCCACTATAATGTTAATGAAACTATACATTCTGAGTTAAATGGTGAGGGCTATTGATACTTGATAAAATAATTAAATATTTTATAAAAAAACAACAATTTTTTTTAATTTATTATATCTCACTTATTTTTTAATTAAGAAAAGTACTAATAAATTTCTCTTATTAATTTTATAATAAAATGATGATTTCATCATCCACACTATACCTATGAAAAATATTATAGAAAGATAACCTCATAACTGGCAGTAACTTATATGAGTGGTTTAGACACCTTTAGGTTGTTCAATTCCATAAACAGAAATCTTACATGGTAGAATCCTTAATGCCTAATCTGCTTATTAAAGAAGAAAGTGATCAAGAGTCTATTTTCTATGAAAAAAATTTGAGTGATGTGGTTGGAATTCAATGTTTGATGCTTTCATCAATGTATAGTGAACTAATGAAGTCTTATGAAAACATGGATGCATATATCATGCTTGATAACCTTCGTGGTCTTTACTAGGAGAGAGATAGATAGGAATAGTTTGAGATTTGCAAGGTGCTCTTTCAGAGAAATCTTAGAGAGGGTTCCCCAGCTATTCCTCAGGTAGTCAAGCTCATTGGATATATTTAGTGCTTAGAGGTTCTAGGGTTTAAAATCTTTGAAGAACTGGGCACCAATCTCATTTTAAAAACACTCCCTCAAATCTTATCCAACTTTTTTGGGAATTTTAATATGAAAAACATTGAGAAGTATCTGCCATATATTCTTACTCTTCTTGACCAAGTAGATAAGAATACGAAGTGTGAAAAACCTTCCATCCTTATGGTGAACAAATAGAAAGGGAAAGAAAATATATTTAATCCCAAAGTTTCTTCATGCCCTTCTAAGAAGAGGAAGATCGAGGGGGTAAGCAAGGGAATATGTTTCTACCTGTTTTGCATGTGGAATTAAGGTCCACTAGAAAAAAGGTGAACTGACCCAAAGAAGTAGGGGGAAACTTCAGGGGTGTTTGTTATCGATTTCAATTTATCTATTTTTAAAAATTAGGTATTAGATATAGTTTGTGGTGCTCAAATATGTATTCAACTATAGGAACCTAGTAGATTGAGATAGTTTGACCAAGGATAGGTAGATCTTCAAGTAGCCAATGAAGATAAACTTGATGCTGTATCTATCGGGGACTACCACCTCACATTGCTAACCATAATGATCTTGGTTCTAAAGTGTTTTTATTATGTTCCTTAAGTTACCAAAAACATTATTTCTATATCCAGATATGATATTGATGTATTTATTTTCAAATTTTGGAATAAATGTTTATTATTTTACAAAGATAAAATTTTTTATGGTAAGAAACATTTAAATAATGGTCTTTATGTGTTTTATTACATGAACCAAATCATTACAATCGATAATGAAGTTACTTAACATGACTCACACCACACCCAACTTTGGCATCCCTGGATAGGTCATGTAAATGTAAAGCGCTCAACTAAATTACCTCAAGATGTATATTTAGATTCTTTTGAACTAAAACCACTTGGTGTATGTCATGCTTGTTTACAAGGAAAAATGACCAAACCCCCATTTATTGTGAAAGGTGAAAGTGCTAAAGAGCTTCTTGAATTAGTTCATACTGATTTGTGTGGAACATTTCTTATTAATGCAAGGGGTGGGTACTCATAGTTCATAACTTTTACTGATTATTTTAGTAGATATGGATATGTATACTTAATGAGGTATAAGTTAAACTCTTTTGATAAATTCATGGAATACAAGAATTAAGTTGAGAACCATCTTGGTAGGAAAATTAAAAAACTTAACTTAGACCATGGTGGATAATATATTAATCAAGACTTCATTGACTGTTTACAAGAGTTTGGGATTTTATCTCAACTCACTCCTCCTTATACACATTAATGGAATGGTCTAAGTGAAAGGATGAACCACACCATGTTGAACATGGTGAGATCAATGATGTGTCATAAGGGTCTTCCATTATCCTTTTGGGGATACACATTACAAAAATCAACATATATACTAAACAAAGTGCCAACTAAAGCAACAAATGTCATACCATACCAATAATAGAATGGAAAGAAATGCCTGTTATCTTACTTAAAAGTGTGTGGTTAAGAAGTATTTTTTAAGGATTGTTTTGGTAATAATCTTTCACCCCAAGGAAAAAACTATATATTTATAGGATATCCCAAATAAAAAAGGGATACTATCTATAAAATCCTTCATAAAAAAGGTTATGGTTGATAGAAATTCCACATTTCTTGAGGAGGATATTGTCTCTAAAAGATATAATGGGAGTGATATAGACTTTAATGATGTCCAGAATTAAGATATACAAAAGTTGGCACATGAAAAAATTCAAAAAATACCCATGGAAGAATAAATTGTTCTAGAGACACAATTAATGTGTAGGAGTACTAGAGAGTTTAGAGAACTAGAACATTATGGTTTTCTAGTCACCAAGGATGGTGACTCATTATTAGTTGATAATAATGATCCTCTAACCTACAAGGAAGAAGTAAGTGTCCCAAATGTATCTAAGTGAAAAGATGCCATGAATTATGAAATGGATTCCATATACCAAAACAAATTATAGATTTTGGTAGAACCACCAGTAGATGTACAACCTATTGGTTTCAAATGGGTATTTAAGAGGAAACTGGACATGAAAGGACAAGTTAGTACCTATAACGAGAGAATGGTAGTAAAAGGGTTTAAACAACATCAAGGAATTGACTATGAAGAAATCTTATCACCAGTTTTAATGTTGAAATCCATCAGAATTATACTTTCCATTACTACTTTCCATGATTTTGAGATTTAGAAAATGGATTTCAAAACAACCTTCCTTAATGGGATCCTTCAGGAAGATATCTATATGACACAACCTAAAGGGTTTTTGACTCAAAAGGATTCCAACCAGGTATAAAAGTTACAAAAGGTCCATTTATCAATTAAAGAAAGCATCTAGGTCATGGAACATTTGTTTTGATGAGTCCATAACAGAATTTAGTTTCATAAGGAATAAATGTTATCCATGTGTCTATAAATAGTTTAGTGGGAGTAAAGTTATTTTCTTAATAGTATATGTTAATGAAATATTACTCATTAGAAATGAAATAACAGACCTATAGTCTGTTAAGGCATGGTTGAATCAATGCTTCTCTATGAAGGACATGGGAGAGGCAACATATATTATTGGGATAAAGATCTATAATGATAGATCCAATATGTTGCTTGACCTAAGTCAAAGTACATACATTAACAATATAATAAAGAGATTTAGTGTGGAACAATCCAAGAGGTGATTGTTTCCAATGCCAAATGACATTCATATTTCTAGGAAAATGTTTCCTAAGACACGCGAGGAAAGAAACAGAATGAAAATAATTCCATATGCATCAGTTATTGGATTAGTCATGTATGTTATGATATGTACAAGTCTAGATGTTTCCCACTCATTAAGTGTGGTAAAAAGATATTAAGCTGATCCAGGTGACTACCATTAGATTGCAGTCAAGAATATCTTAAGTATCTAAGTCATACTAAGGATATGTTCCTGGTTTATGGAGGAAATGAAGAACTAGTCATTAGAGGATACACAAATTCTAGTTTCCAAACTGATCAAGATGACATGAATTCACAAATGAGATACGAATTCACTTTTAATGGAGGTGATGTGACCTGGAATAGCTCAAAGTAGGCTATGGTTATAGATTGTACAGTAGAGTCTGATTATACTGTGGCTTCTAAGGTAGCTAAAGAAGTAGTATGGATATAAAAATTCATCTAAGATCTTAATGTGGTATCTAGAAGTAAAGATACTATCACACTCTATTATTATAATAATACAATGATGAACCTTGCAAAAGATCCAAAGTCACATCAATGGATGAAGCACATTCTTTGAATGTATCATCTTGTGAGGTTTTTTTTCCAGATAGGTGAAGTTGTAGTGAGAAATATTTCTATGGAAGAAAACATGTCTGAACCCTTGACTAAAGTCTTGACTTAGTAAAAACATGACTATTATGTGAGGTCTAGCGGACTGAAGGTCACAGGTAGTTGGATCTAGTCTAAGTGAGAGTGTTTTGGAATTAGTGTCCTAGTACCAACTATTTTTTACTTTTATTAAATTTATGTTTGATGTATTAAATATTAATAAAACTTCTTATTACATATTTTTTGTTGTTCTGCTTGAATCTAATGTAACAATTTCCTAGAGTATACATTGGATTGACATGGTCATAGAAGTTCCCTACTATGATAAGAACCTTGATGTTCTCTAACGATATTATCAAATAATGTTCTATAGTTGGATAATGTACTATGATGGGACACATAGTACATATACTGTCAGTTGTGAGTGGTTGTAAGAATATGGGGATTTTTCTCATGAAGTTCGCACTTGGTAATCTCTAAGATGGGAGATTATGAGAAAATACCCACCAGTAGAAATTCCATATGTTTTGGTTTCATCAGATATTCCTATCTATGAGCATGTGTGATGGTCCTTATACTATAATATTACTATCAATGCATGTTACAACTTGCGTACTTAGATGTATTTTGTAAACCATGATGATAACAGTTCATGGAGAAGTTGGATACGTCGGGTGCATCATGAGTGACATGTCATTAATAAATAAGTTTAGGAAGGAATTTTTCCTTAGATCTTTATGAAAGCTGATATCTCAACTCTTTGATTAGAATATAACCGTTGTGTTTGATTTTATAGCCATGGCGTAACAACGTGTTTATTTCTGAAAGCAAAAGAAATATATATAAAGAATATAGGTTTGTGACATGGATGTACAACCTTCTTGATGAGATATCATGAAAAAGGGATTGTATTATACTATGAATGTTCATATGTGGTTTTATATGTTTCAACATTAAGTCCTTTCACTAGGGTGCCTTGACTAATTTCTAGATAGTAATCTTGGACTTTAGGCAAGCCAGCCTCATGCCGATGAGAAATAATCCTAGAGGGTTACACACGAAGTGCTTATGTTGATCTCAATTAAATTATATTTGAGTTTAATTAATGGAATAAATATTATTCTAAATTCTAAGTAATAATTTTATTCAATTTATATTAATCACATAAATTAAATAAATGTTTATTCACCAGATTATGAATAAAATATTTTTATTGAATATTTTTATAAATATTTATTTGCTAGATTGTGAATAAAATATTTATTTATGAATAAAATATTTATTTGGTTGTTCAATAAATGCTAGAGGAGTTCAAACTGACCAAGACTAAGTATGGTGACAAATATTAATTGTCAAGACCATTATATAATATTTTTTATTGTGAAAGTAAGTATTCACCAAAAAATAATAACTATATAATTATTATTATGTAGCGTGGGATTTATTAAAGGTAATACATGTTATTTAATGGACGTTATGAAATTAAATAATATTTTAACTTAAATACCAACTCTATAAATATGCAGTTATGTCTACTACGTAGTGTATCCAAAATTAAGTATGGAGAGTTTTTGCACACAACAAAATTCTCTCTCAAATACTCCTTCTCTCTCCCTCTCAAGAATGAGAAGTTCAAGAGATATTTATTCAAGACTGAAGAATGAGTGATCAGAACAAAAAACACAAGGAATTATACTCACAATGCTAGTACCCAAAGATTGAGTGGTGTTGCTTAGAGATCATAGGATCATGTGTGGATCATTGATAGAGGGATTCAATCCTTGGGTTATCACAATGAAATGAAGGTAATCTGAAAGGGTATTTTCAAACAATCTACATTCACCAACAAAGAAATTTCCTAAGACCATGTATTTTTTACTTCAAATATAAAATAAATTAATTATAATTTTGACATGCAATATCCTCACTCTTGGTTTAATTTTTTTAATATATCACCCACCTCAGCATGCTTCTTCTATGCTCCGAACCTTAAATAATTAGCTTAATTAAGGTTCCACCATCAATATATTGGGGAAAGAACTATGTAGGTCGATAAATACACATTAGTTATTCCAATTATTTTTCTCATTTATCCCTCAAAAATGTTATTTAGATAAAAAATATAGGATTCATGGCACTATAACATGATATAAGTAATGCACATAGTAAAATAAATAAGGAATGGTATATGCTTGACATGTGAATCCTCAAGTGTCTATAATGCTGCATCATATAACAATTTCATTCCATACTGATCAAGGTTTAAAGATATCCTCATAGCAATAATAAATTATACAAATCATCTGTGTCATGCAATAGTGAAATCAATACAACTTTAATAGTAAGAAACTAGAACATCAAGTCCCATCCTAGGGTAATATGGATTTTTCTTATATATGGGTTATATACTCCCAGGAACAGGCTCATTACCAAATTCAAACACATTTCTAGTCTCCTGTATACCAACACCAAATAGGAATACAAAAGGGAAAAAGGATCTAATAACACTTTATGACATCCTGAACATGGTCCACTCATCAGTAATCTAACCTATTTGGACACATGAACTCAAGCACACTTACCATATTCTAAAGGTTGCTGATTATTAGGGAGGGTCTATGACGGTATGGTGGGGAGACTATAACCTCATGATCAAGTGTAGAAGATTTGTATATTAATAAATAAAATAGAAAAAATAGTAATAAATGAAACAAATAAAGAGGAAGTAGAAGAAAATCTATCAATATTAAATAAATATGTTTTATAAATAACCAACATCATATACAAGAGATTCCAGGTCATGAATCTTTAAAAAATGGGAGATATGGGGATATATAGAAAAAAGAATATAAAAAATTCTATAAAAAAATTAATAAAATATAAAAAGTCATACCTTCTAGCATCATGATCATACGTTTGGTCTTCTTCTCCCACAATCCCATGCTACAAGAAAAATAAAATATCCAAATATAGATGCTTCCCTTTGTCCCTACTTGTATCCATGAGGTCTATTTGAGTGTCAATCGATGACCCAAAACGGGTGTGAGTAAAAATAAGTAGTCCACCACAAAAAATGTCTATAATAATCCAACTAGTTTATATAAAATTAGAAGTGTGAAGGTATACCAATAAATAAATAGTAATGTAAGCTGT
The DNA here is from genome assembly GCA_963277665.1 of Viscum album. Lineage (NCBI taxonomy): Eukaryota > Viridiplantae > Streptophyta > Magnoliopsida > Santalales > Viscaceae > Viscum > Viscum album. The sequence goes on along the minus strand of OY728147.1, from coordinate 1,375,485,821 downwards.
AAATGAGTCATCTTTGGTTTCTAAGGGACACCAGGATGCTGCTACCTACTTCATCTTAAGAAGAGATATCTCTGGATATGCATAACCCTATTAATAGGTATATATATAAAATTAAGTATGTATATATAAAAAATATATATATATATATACAGATACATAAGACTCTCTAGGACTTGAGGTAAAACATAGGCATCTATGAATAATCTTAAGAGTCACCAGATTTAAATTAAGGAATTATCCCTACAATCATATGGGAATATGAAGATTCATGTCCTTTTTTCAAATAAATTTTTTGGTTTTCTTTCCTGATATACTATAAAATGTAACATGAATCATCTTATCTAACTTCATAATAAATTATGTGAAACACCATGTCCAATATCCGGGGTTAAGGGAGCGTGAAACACCATGTAAAAAATTATGTTAACTATTGTACAACAAACAATATACATGGTCTAATAATGATAACAATGATATGGAAAAATCTTGAATACCTTTATAAAAGCTGAGGGATGGTTTCTATATCATTTAACATTCATTTAACCAAGGTCATAATCCGTGGTTTATATAAGAGTCACGTGATGTGGTCATACCACTCACTTTCCATTTAATATCAATAATCCGTTTAAATTAGGTGCCACTCGAAAACCAATTATAAGGAATTTTGGTCACGTTCACATTTACAAGATAAAATCATTCTATTAGTGAACCCAAATGGGCGGTACTCATAGAGGTAGATGACCTCCGACATGTAACAAGGGTCCATATGAGTTCCTCTATCATGGTTTTAATTAATTATTAAGGAAAACAAACTTTTAAGGAAATAAAAGAGAATAATAGTTCGTGGAATGATGATGCATGATATAAAATAACTAAAATTGGAGGGAAAACCACTAAACCACCTACCTTATAGAGTTATATGACTCCTCATTTAGTATTGGACTCAAATATGGGATAGAATGGGAGAAATTAAAGAGATAGGAAAATACTATGAAATTTAAGAATACTCAATCACACAAATTTATCATTATATATGAATAAATAAAAAACGAAATAAAGGAAGAGGAATGATGATATTACCGATATGAATCCAATGATATGAACAACAAGTGAAACAGATGCCAAACAAAAGAGATAGCTGAAATCCTACCTTGGAGAAGGAAGAGGAGATAGAGTGGATGAGGGAGGTGATATGTGTGAATGTGAGGATAAAAATAAGGAGTAAAATTAAAATAATTTATGGTAAAAACTAACTTTTAACCCATTTTTAAATGCACATGGTTTTCCAAACCGTGCGCTTAACTGTGTGGGTTCACTACCTAAGTGTCACTAACCATGCATGGATTGTACAAGGTTTTATTAACCATGTGCACATCGTGAAGACAAACTTTAAAGTTTTTTTCTCCATTTTTCATGTCCATTTGACCTACCTCACATTGTTTTTCAATCCATTATTCCCCTATGTTGGGCTACACGATTGAGCCGCACGGTTACAACTAACCATGCAAGAACAGTGTGCCTCTATCTACCTCTCAAAAAAGTGGAGATATAAGCTCTTAACAAGACCTTGATGCTCATAAATTAAGTAATAATCTAAGGATACTTTGATTATTCATATTTAGGTTGATGATATTCTTTTTAATCATTGATTTAATTTCTATATGATGACTTTTCAAATTTCATGACTAGTAAATTTGATATGAGTCCTATAGGGGAATTAAAATTCTTTTTAGAAATTTAGATTTTTTAAAGAGATGATGGAATATTTTTGAATCAATGTTTCTATACTAAGTAACTGTTCAAGATATTTAGACATGAATCTAGAAAATTTTAATAAATCCTATGAGAAATACTTGTAAATTGGATGTAGATTTTTCAAGAAAATTAGTTGATATTAATGTTTTTGAGGAATGATAGGAATTTTTATTTATCTAATCACTAGTGGACCAGATCTTTTGTTTAGTGACTATATGTGTGCTATATTTTAGGATGAACCATTGTAAATTAACTTGAAAATATTAAAAGTAATATAAAATATGTTAATGTTATAGTAAATAATTGTTCTATATGGGAAATACCTCTTTATATTTAAATAGTTACTTAGATTTAGATTTTCAAGAATAGAAAATTAATAGAAAGGGTACCCCTAGTATGTTTCACTTTTTTATATAAGTGATTAGTTTTTTAGTGTTCTAAGAAATAGTTATCTATTTTTTTTTGTATAGTTAAAGATCAATATATTTCTAATACTAGTTGTGAAGTCACAAGGGTGAGACTATGATGTCTGATAAGGATGGTCAAGAGACACTCAAGTGTGGTGTTGAGAAGGAAATAATTCAACCTATACTACAGACATTAACCAAAGGTTGTGAAAATTACAATAGAACATAAAAATTTTACTTTTCAAATTGAAAATTAGAAAATATAATATCCCTAACTTGATTAATATCGAGGTTCTTAAAGACCTTTAATATATCATGATAGTTACCTAGGGATCTTAATTGTCGGAAGATGGGATAATTAGGATCAATAATCTAATAAAGGATCTAAATAAACTCTAAGTATATAAAATTTTTAGACGATGATGAGAATAATTACTTTTATTGAAGTAATAAAAGAATAAGAAAAAGGAATAAGAATAATAATCTATCTAACAGAGAACAATGTCTATAAGGAGGGTTCAATAAGAAACTAGTCCTATCCTAATCTTTTACTTGAATACCCAATTATTTTACATATAATGTTTTAAAATATGATAAATTCATATAATCAAAATATGACATAGTTTTTTAAAAATTCATCATTTATGTGTAATATATGATGGTTACCTAAAAAACCATTATTTATAGGATTTGGAAGACAAGGAAGGAGAAGTAAGAATAATTTAGAAGAATTAGTATCAAAATCTTAGGAAATGGTTTGATCCACCACTAATAACTTATGGATGGTTTGAACCATCACAATCATCCCCTGCACAATTCTTGGACCCACTAGGGAAGTCTCATCCAACTTAGTCCAATAGAGGGGGGATCGACATGGATGACCATATATATCTATGTATTTATGTCTACATTTTAATTTATTTTTAATCCATTGAAGATAATTAAACTACTTTTAAAATATCACTTTTTAATTGAAAACATACACTTTTATTTGTATATACCAAACTATGCATTAGAATGATGTTAGTTTTATTCATACATTTCAAAAACTAATAAAAAATAATTTTTTTATATGTACCATCATAGAATGATATCTTGACCATATGAATTTATTTAGGAATATGACAAGAACTACAAGGATCTCATAATAGATAGGAACTACTATATCCTTTTTATACAAAGCATCACTCCATCTCACATTCCCTAATAACGTGTATTGCCATGCCAGGACTACGATGATAAGGATAATGTGGCGCCTGCATTGAAACTTTGGATTCAATATCCTATAATATAGTATGTGAATTGAAATATTTATTATGTTATTGGTATAACATAATTTTTAAGATGAAATGTATAATTTATTGTATATTTTTTAGAAAAAATAGCATGTTTTTGAAAAAACATTATGTTTTTATTACCTTAAAACAGAGCATTGTATTTCAAAATTACCACAAAAAGGACATGTTAGGGTGGTCTATGTATTTGATTAAATATTACATATGTGATGGTGGATTATTTTTTACCATTAGATGGCACATGTGCTTTTAATGAATGTAAGATAGGTTTATGGAAAATACTACAGAAGGGGGTAAAAGTTATGTGAATAAAATTCAGTGAAACATGTTCACACTAATTCACCCCCTCTCAATGTGTCTGCATAATCCACCAGGCCTTACCTAAATCTTGTATCTAAAAAAATAGTGAGTCATATTGTTTTTTTGGGATTCATGTAATCTCATAGAGTTTTATAGGCTAAAGATTCTATATTGGTAGGTTTCATTAGACCAAAACCAACTTTTTAATTTATGTTCATTTATCCAAGTACACTTATCTATTTTTCATGATGATAAATCTTTACGAATTAGACATAATTTACCTAACTTGATTTTTTTATTTTGATATAATTCCAATTCTTTTTGATAATTATTACTCTATTTCAATTTATAAAAATCCATTATAGTATTATAGAATAAAATATATAAAAGTAAAATATCATTTTATTCAAGATCATGTCTAGAAAGAAGATATAATTTTAGAATATGTATCTATAAATGACCAGTTCTCAGATATTTTTATTAAACATTTGGATGAAATTAAGTTTTAGAATATTAAGTTTGGTCTTTTAATGATGGAAGTTTAAACATTATACAAGAAAAGCATTGATTAATTACTAATGTTTATTATTCTTTAATTTTATATCTATTTTGGATATTTTGTAGATTTTTTATATCAGTTTGTAAAAGAAATTGAAAATATTTGTTGTAAATGGACATATCTATTTTGATAATTTTTTTAATATTCCTATATTTATTGTATTTTCTAATTTTCCTAATAATTGTTTTTATCATTTTTATGAAGTAATTTAGAAAGAGTTATCATGTGTAGATCCTTATATTTTTTATAAAATTTAATCCTATGTGGAGTCATTTTACTATCTTTCAACACATTTGATTGAATACTATTCTTTTTTAAAGTTATTTTTAATAGGGGAGAATTTCTGTTATTGAAATTTATAAAAAGGGGGATATTTTTTACATTTTTAGGATTTTGATTTGGTTATTACAAAACATATGTAGAATGATGAAGTGGTTCCTTTCCCCTTAACATTTTATTTAGATAATTACAAAACACTATTTCCTAGTCATACTTGATTAATTTTGTTTTTAGAGTGATGTTGAATATAATAGACTTTAGATTCATAGTAATTTTTTTTATTACTGGTCTATTATTATTATCATTAATTTGTTCAATTTGTTTTGATTAATATTTTCTATATATTACTTCATATGTATGAATTTTATTCTATATTAAAAAATATTATGTTTTTAGAATAGTTGTTACTTTTGCAAAGGAAATAATCTTATTCTATGGATTATAAGTTTTAAAAAATTCTATGTATGTCTTACAAAGTCTAGTGGAGAAGTATCACACGATTATTAAGAATTATTTTGAAATTAAGACTTGTAAATATACATAAATCAAAAGTTTTATAGTGTGAATTAATGTATTATTATTTTCTTATAATATTTTTATTTTTTTGAAGTATTATAGAAAATTTTAAAGTCTTATGAAGTTAGGATTTTTTTTGGAAAAATTACAGACTTTTGAAATCTAAAAAGCATTATGAAATCTGAAAATTATCATGGAATAGAAGAAGATTCTTAAAAAATGATGAAATTATTATGATATTTATTAAAGTTTTATAAGATATAAGTATTATGATTTTAAAGAGAGTGAAAACGTTCTATATATTTAACTCTTATGTGTTTTATATTGTCTCTTACAATTTTTATTTTACCTTTATGATTTTCATAGTTTCTCTTATAATTGTTGTTCATGGAAAGTAATAATAGGGAAAATTATATCGTAAGTTACATTGTATGAGTATCCGAAGATATGAATCAAATTTTAAAAAATATATAATCTTCACACCAAGTATTATATATATAAATATATTAATTATTCCATTATCGATTGTTTTTTTCTCACATTTTTAAATGTAGACTCAATAATGAAATATGGAATCTAATTAGGAGTTCCAATAAAAAAATATTATTTTTGAAACCACTACCAATCAAACTTTTAAAAATGAATTTACAAACTTTAATTATTGACCATTGAATATTTTATATATAAATTTATATGATTAAAACTAGATGAAAGTGAGGAGGAACTATAAAAAAAATGACTGGAATGAAATTTTGATACTGCAGGCTTTAATGTCTAATTGATGGGATCACTATGAAGGGATTTATCATACTAATACAAATTTCAAAAAATGATCAAGTTTCAAGGAATTTTTACACTCCACTATTATGGGTTTTCCTTGTTTATCAACATGTATTTATTTATCTTTTTCTATTATATTTTAACTATAACTACTTCATAATTTTCCCTTAAAAAACCATGTCTTGTTTTGGTCGTTCCTCCACTATAAAAGACAGGTTTATATGTGGATATGATTCAACTTGTGAAAGGATATTTATAGTAGGTTTTGACTCTCAAAAAAGTATAATTGTATTATTCGGGCCATACCTCCATTAAAAAATGTATGTTGAAACTTGATTTGTGACTATCATAAAAAAAGTCAGGTTATTTTAGTGGACACCATTTCTCTCAAGGAGTAGAGATAAGTGAAGAGTAGATATAGGAAATTTTTTAATCAAAACTATATATATTTTTTATATTTTTAATATATTTTAACTTTCATTTGAATTTCCAATTTATTTTAACATAGAATTTTAATTATTTTTAAATTTTAAACTGGCTAGTTCACCCAAATCTTATCCATATTGACTATCTCAACCTATGAAAAATCTATTTGGGTAATCGGGTTAGGGTCATTATAAAGTGGTATCAGAAATCTCTAAGGGAACTTGGATATGGGATTGAGAGTAACCAGGAGAGAGGACTATTTGAAACTAGTAAATAACCCATTAATATTCTTAGACAACATTATTATAGTGGAATTTTGAGTTACTTTGGGTATCTAGGTGTTCAATCTATTGTCTATAGTTACAAGCAAGGTATTGTTTTAAGTCTCTTAGAATGTAATTTAGGGATGAAACTTGGGGTGGAGGTTGTTTCTAATAGTTTTTCATTCCCCATGGGTCTATTTTTGTTATATCATGTCTCACATGATTCTTCCTCTTTCCAAAGGATAGGGATGGCCTCTTGATCACCTGTTGTGGTGATGATGATAAATTTTATCATATGAGAGGATTGTAGGTCGAATCAACCCTTAGGGGGTATTATTTACTAGTTTGGGTCTCTCTTATAGATTTAATAATTATTCATGAAATAATTATTGGTAACAATACTAGTTACCTTTTGGTGAAATTAATTGACCAAAAACATGCATTTAAGAGGACACCACACTTGGGAATTATACCATCTCCCATTTTATCCAAATATTTTGATACTATATAGTTTAAAGACATATATAAGGGTAATATAGAATTTATCTCCATCTAGGGGGCATTGGTCTCTATAGAAATGATGTGGGAGGTGTTGTAGAGTTGGTATTGGGACCATGAAGGGGGATTTCTATGTATCTATATAAAGGGAATAATAATCCACATAGTTTGGTTCTATTTAATAATACACATCTTACCTTTTTATGTTCATGTGATGGGGACTATTGCAGTGCATTTTAAGGTTATGCATCCCTAACCACTTTTAAGTAGTTTAATGTAATGCATAGAGAATAACTATGTGAATGGTACCTAACAATGGTTTGGTATGGGAATTATTCATGGATTATGACTTTTTATTTAACCTAACTTATGAATTAGGTGAGGGTATTTCTAGTCACCAATATGATAATCGTGTCTCAAGGAATTTTAGTAAACCAATAAGAGAGTCTCTACTCAAGGTATTCTAGGGAATAAAGAGGAGGATATTGACTCAAGTTGGGGGTTGTAGGTATCATATCTAAAATATTTTCTAACCTGGCCCCAATAGATTGTAGTGTGACTGTCAATTTATATGGGGTTCAGTGATATAAGTGGAGTGATGAGGGTAAATTCCTGATACCACAACCCATCAGGGATCCCAATATGGGGTGCAGGGAAAAAGTTCCCATGATATAGGTTGGAATGATTTGTTTGGGTGCCTAGGAAACTGATTTGGTCAACATGGAACCAAGGTACATCCTTGATGGATTTGTGTAGCTTTGAATGGGGTGAATGATTGAATAAATGATCAGGTGGGAAGTGCCCAAGTGATCTAGTTCTTAGCTACTTTGGAACTTTGGTGGTCCGATGCTTAGGTGGTTCAGTGCTTAGGTGGTCTGATATGAAGGTGGTAAACACCCAATTTGTTGGGCACTCAGGTGGTTGGCACATAGGTAGTTGGTTACTCAGGTATAAAACCTAAGGAATGATTCCTCAGTGGTTTATCACCCAGGTGGTTGGGTGCCCAGGTGGTATTATTATTAGGTGATTTGGTGACCAAACCATAACTATAATTATGAGATCCTAATAATGAAATTTTATATCCCCTCTCCCTATGTTTTGATTAAAAAATCACCTGAAGGATGGGTTTTTCAAGGACTTGGATGCGTAGAAAGGAGCTTCATGATCTTAGGTGATCTTGGTTTGTCTTCCCTCCATCTTAATATTTAAAATATAAGGGTGATGGGTGGGTGGGTTTGGGGTATTTTATATGAAAACCTTAGCTTTGGAACCTAGAAATGAGTGGTGGATACTCGTAACTATTTAAGGAGACCAAGCATGGATTTGGATGTGCAAGGCTGAGTTCTTACATGGTATAGTGCATGCACGAAATGGTTCATGAGATAGGGAATGTGAGGTAGGGAACACACATGGTAGGGTGTATGAGGAAAAGCACAGATATGATAGGGAACAAGTGTGGTAGTGTGCATATGTGGTAGGGAGTGTGATGGATGTCCTAAGCATAAAATTTGAAAAAACTATATTATAAAAGTCCAACTTCAAATGTACATATCTTTTTATTCATATGTCTATTTTAGATTGACGACATATTAAATCAAAGCCTATGAAATGAACAATTACCCTTACTATAAGTCTTACCCATAAACAGTGTTCTATAAAACCAAAAAGTATCCACAAGACCCTCAAAAATGAGTTCTATGATTTTTGACATCCTTTCCATCATCAATGGATGGAATACATGGCTTAATCCCAATGGGAGGTTCTCACTACCATGTACCCATATTGGGAAACATTTTTTATTAATCTCCATACCTTGATGAGTGATAAATCATATAGAATATATATATATCCCATTTAAATATTTTTTGGACATGAAGATGCATTTCTTCCAAAATTTGACTTGTGTCATCTAAGGGAGGAAATTATCAAGTATTCTATATAAAAGTGAAAGAAACAATTTTTTTCCATGCCCAACAAGATTTCCCCCTCAGAAATGAATTTTTATAATGAAAGTAATCTAATTATAAGCTATAATGGAGCAATTTTCATCATTTCTTGAACACCAGGTAGTGTCATAGGGATAAATAATCAAGAAGAGTCTTTCCAAGAGGAGAATCTCAATTGAGAGATTTTGGGATTCCAAGCAGTGAACTCTAACTTAAGGTATTTTTTTCTTCCAAGAGAAAAAATTGGGTCTAATATATGTGATCCAAACATCACTATAAACATTATAAGGAAAAAAATAAAGGATTACATTATAACAACCCAGAATTATATCAATTGAAATTCCCTTATTATAATTATTTCATATAGTATAAAACACATAAAATCAAATTAAGAACAAAAAAAACTTTATAAATTAATAATCAATTAAATAAGAGGTATTTCTAGAAATTAAGGAACCTATACTAATGGAATAATAACTTGACCTTTGGAATAGTAATTTGACCATTAGGAATAGTGAATATACCAATAGAATAGTAACCTCACCAATGAAAGTGTATATAAAATTTTAGTATCTTAGAAATGAAAATATTATATATTTATATCATAGTATAAGTAAATAAATGTTTTTAAAATTATTAATTAAGTGTTGGTATTCATATAAAACATAAATTTTTATTCAAAATTTTATAATTAATATAATGATTTAAAAGAAAAGTTATTTTCGTAAAATAGTTTCATAAGTTAATATTTTATTATGTTATGATTATAATATAATTTTACGATACCTTAATTAATTTTTCAAAGTATTATAAAATCTATAATAATTTTAAAATCAGTGTTTTCCAAGGAAATGATGATATTAATTAAAAATTAATTTTATCATATTTAGAAAATTATTTTTATAAAAACATCAAAAAATGTTTTGGGTGAAATTTTGAGATTTCTCAAAAATATTTGAATTTTTGGTGAATAATGAAATATTGTAATTTATGGTATATAACAATATTAGTCAAATTCACCATTTCTTGAGTAATGGATGATGTAAGCACCATAATCACAAATACTCATTATTTATTCAAAATATTTAGTTATAAGGTTCAAACTATTCATATTCTTGATTAAAAATAATAAATAAATGAATAAAATAATAAAAAACACCGCTCTCCTCCCTTATAAATACCACCTCACCAACTATTCTCCCCACACCTCAAAAACATTTAATCTTTTCTAAATTATGCTCAATTTAATTCAGAATAATCCTTACCATGTAGAAGATCCTTTGGTCTCAACAAAATAAGAAATCTATTTTCCCTAAGGAGGTTCTCAAGGATAATAATTCAAAAGGTAAAACCCTCTTTTTTTTTCTTTTAATTTCTTTTCAATTTCTTTTCTTTTCTTATTCTCTCCTCAACTCACCTTATACAAGTGGAATGATAACTATGGTATCTTACATATACTACAATTTTATTATGTTAATGTAATATTCTATTATCTAACCTATTCTCCTCTCCCATTTACTCTAAAAATGAAAACATCACCCATGAGGTGTTAATTTATCGCCTTCGAGTATGAAAAGTTTTCATTTTCCTTTAACGCATTAAAGGATGGTTATAAAACCATTATAATTGTTGAAAAATAATTTAATTTTTTATTATATTTTTTTATGTTTTGTAACTAACATATATACATAGTACTAAATGATAAAATAAACAAGTTAGTTGTGATCGAAAACTGCCAAAATTAACCTAAATGGTTATCATTCATGATTTATCTAATTAATCATCCTAATATATGAAAAAACAATAATATATAAGACCATTTAAACTTTTTTAATTTCACTAATAACAAATAATTTCAATTCCAAAGAATTATTCTCTTCTTACATGAACACTTATACTTGTATACAAGCGAACCGATCATGAAAACCAAGAGGCGAACACTCTCGAAATTACAGAATTGAACTCTATAACTCATCAAAATGGCCATAAATGAACTTATTAAAATTATAATGAATCAAATACATGTATAATAGGTTCTATATTTATTAATTAATGAATCTAATTTGATTATCCAGGATATTAAAGTAAATATTGCATTTAAACATAAGGTAAGGGGATTCTTAAACCAAATTTCCTATCATTGGGTTATTTCTCCTTCATGAAAAATTTCAGTGTGGATTTTATTTTAATATTTCTCAGATATAATTTCTTTTTTATTAACTTTTATTTTATGGGATATACATGTTTACAATATTATTTTATGACAAATGCAAAGATTTTTCCAAAATGAACTCTTCCTTCTAAAAACACATACTTTACTTCTCTTGAGATTGTTTCTTCTTCACTAAACAATGATTTTTATTATACCAAGTATGTTATTCCATTTTTATTATGGGGACCCAAAATTTTATACCTAAATTTATGCTTTATTAAATTCTCATGACACCCATTTCTTTTCCATGGGTTATTTTTGGCAAAGATTGTCGTACTTTCTATATGGAATGCATGATTATATAAATGTTATGATGTGACGGGTGCACCTGAAATTATATAGTGCTCTAATGAGTAGGGTAATGTGATGTTTATCATGAGAAAATGTGAAATATTCATGAACATGATGCTAGCTTTGTAACGACCCAAAATTTTAATAATGGAAATTCCTCTTGATATAATTAAATGTATTATTGTGTAAAATGGTTATATAACATATGAAATTCTTTGGTTTTATGATTTTGGATTTGTAAAATACCTTTAAGAATTGTGACTGTTGCTAATATATACATTGAACAATGATCACATGATTAGAATAAATATAGGGATTTAACAAATCCAATTTACTCAGACAAAGGAATCGATGACCTCATCCAGTAGACTTTCCCCGTACGAAGCCCAATTGTCAGAGATCAAAAATGAGGCGGCATCATTGATCTTTTCTCTTTACCAAGCCCAAGTCGATATTCAACATGTTAAGCTCGAACAGAACCTCCTACAAGAGAAGTGGAAGTTTATAGAAATTAACACCTGAGTGATGTTATCCGAGCCATCCCAAGAGTCTGTCACCATCGCACACCTTACCCTTCAGTCCTATGTGGGTGTTATAATGGGTTATGTAACAATACCTTAGCACTATGATTATGTGCATTGTTTTTGTATATAATAAAGAATATACATTCATTTTATTATTGTTACTTTGTAAATATTTTTTAAATCGCAAATAGTATTTTTAGTTAATATTCAACTCAGAAATCTATTTTGATAAATTAATGGATTTTTTAATTAAATAATATTTTAATAAAATATTATTATTAAATTAATTTTTATTAATTATAAATTATTATATAATTTTTATGAATACAATTGTAATTTTTATTAGGGTTTGAAAGTTATTTTTGTCAAAACCCATGAAATTTTGATAAGTGTCGGTTTTTATTTTAAAAGAAGAAATTCGCATATTTAGAAAATTATTTCTATAAAATTAATAGTATTTTTGGAATTATGATGTCAAAATTATTCAATGATGATTTTTTCATAATTTTCTTAGACAGTCGAATTTTTGGTTAAAAATTAAATACTGTTTAAATATATAATGTGTTTTGTGACATCATAATGACCCAATAGTTATGTAATAAAATACTATAAACATTATGTTCGGTCAATATATGTTTTACCATTAAAATAATTTGATTTTAGGTTTGTTTGATTTATTTTACAAAGGCTTAGTGGACCCTCCAAAACTTATAAAACATTTTAGCTTTTTAAATTGATTTCCTTGAGTGTGTGACTCACCTCCACATAAGCGACCCTATTATTTTAAAAAGTTCGTCCATTGACCTTTTAAAATATTGTTTTCCCCTCCCCTTTGGAAAAAACCATGGGCAAAAAACCATGGGATAGTTTGTGGTTTGGATTAGTTTAATGTGTGGTGACCCAAACCAAAATAATAAAGAATTCCCTTTCCTTTCCTATATAAACCCACCCAAGAACCCACTTCCTCTTCACTCAAATACTTTTGAGTTCATCCAAACTCTTACCTACTCTCTATATAATACTCCCAAGGATCCCCAAGATCCCTATAAGCCTCTCTCGAGCCTCTCCCAGGCATTTTGGATCACACTTCCAAGTAAGGGATTCCTTCCTTTATTGTTTTTATCCGAGTTTCTTTATGTTGTAAAACCCTTTTACTTTAAATTAAAAATATTGGGGTATGATTTATCAACTCTCTTATATTCCCCTATGTATTTATGAAATTATTAGAGACCTCTTCCTCTCCCATTAATTCCTCCCATGTACACCCGTTACTATGCCGAAATTCTGTAAGGAATTTCTCTCTCCTCATTTATATTCAAGAAATTATTTTGTATTATGAATATAAATTCCATTAAATATGTTGGGACATGTATCTATATGAACCCCTTATTTTCCATTTCATGTAAATATTATGGGACACCCGTTTCTCTCTTATCAACCATTTTTATGAATTCTTATGTCATGTCTTTACGCTGCCGAAATTACACCGATTTTTTAAGCCAATGTCATTGTGTAGTGAATACCATGCCCATTTCTCTATAAAGGATATTAACATTTATGCATATTTACTTATTGATAATAAATCTTATTGTATGTATTCCTCATCCCTTTATCATGGAATAAATGATGATGAATGATTCCATGTTTTATGATCCATGTGGCACACTTATGCATGAAATGAAATGTTTAAGAAGGGTGCACCTTAATAACGCTCTAATGCATTGGGTAAAGATTAGTATCATTATACATCAAGTGAAATAAAGATTTACTCATGATAATTCAAGTTAAATGAGGATTTACTTATTCTAATTAACGTTTAATGAGGTTTTACTCATGCTCCATGTGCAATGAGCCCTGGATCATGCTAATTCCATGTTAAGTGTTGTTTCCACATTTCCATGTTATGATAATCATGCTATACCATGCCTTTATGTTCATGTTATTTTATGCTCCAATGATATGAATATTTCCTAACATGTATTGTATTCTTTGTGTTATTCCTTGTTTACTCCCTTACTGGGCTTTATAGCTCACCCTTTTCACATGTATGTCCTTAGGTTATCCCTTGCAATACTAAGTACGAGGGAATGTAGTGGTTATGTAAAGGATGTTTTCAATAAAGATGTCGTGTGTTTTATGTTCTAAGTTGTTATGTACTGTTCATAAGCCCTAGAAACACTAGACCTCTTGATATTCTATATTGTATCAAGTTAATTTTATGCAATAAACCAGTTCAAGTGTGTAATAAAGAGTAGGGTTGTTATAGTTGGTATCAGAGGAGGAACCCATCCTTAAGTGTGGTGAAATGCCTAGGTTAATATGTAGGGCCCACAACTCGGATGTTGTGCTCTAGGGGGGGGGGGGGGGTGATTGTAACACTCCATAATGATAAAGGTTTAAAAGACTAAATGATATGACTCATGTCAACAAGGTGCACCTTTCTTTTCAGGAGCCTACCTGATTGGAACTCCATAGTTAAGCATGCTTGAACTGGAGTAGTGATCCAGATGGGTCACCTTAGGAGAAGTTTCTTAGGGTGTGTGCGAGTGAGGAAAAAGAACACTAGAAAGGACATGTGTTGGCCTATGGGGATAGTCATTAGTCAGATGACCCGTTTGGGCACGTGGGTGGGCCTCATGGTGGGGACCACATGTCTATGGGGCAACTGGTGGTACCCTGCGGCCAGGACCCGACAACCATGTTAAGGAGGGGTGTTTGTGGTCTCATCGGGGCCCAATTGTAACATTTTGTATCAGAGGATAGGTGTAATTATTTTTGAGATTAGGATTAGAAAACCGGTGTGAATCCTTAGAGATAAGACTAAGTATAATAAAACATCCCTAAATTTTGGTGAGTATTGAGTAAGTGGTTTATCAAGAAAATACAACCATGTATGGATACGAGCAGGTAGAGGCGGATCTGGCACAAATGTACCTAGGAGTGAACACTCTGATAAGTAGTTTCGGGCTTGAACCGGGGTATCCTGATACACGACAATGAGCCTTGATGCACTATTGGTTACGACACTCCTAGGGGATATGCTTTAGTAAATTCACAAGCTTAGTATGAACCATTATTAAGGGAATTAAAAAAATTCCACTAAGAATATATGTTAGAAAGTAGATCATGGATAACATAGATTGAAGCCTATAGATTCCTAAGTTAAGGAAATAAAAGTTTTTTATAAGTCATATGTTTTGTCCTTGGATTATCCTTTATGTGTTATACCCAACTTTCCTTTTATTCAATCTAATGGTCGGTAATAGGAGGACTTAGTCTAACAACTGATGTGAAGATCAATCTGATGACTGTTCTAATGAGATGCCCAATCCTATGGGAGAAGAAATCACAAACTTTGTCACACTAATCTCTCAGTTAACTCAATATTTGAATAGAAACATGGTTCAAGAGGAACTTTCAACCCCCCAAGAAAGAACAAGTCACTATCAGAAGATTCATGAGACAAAGGGCTCCTACTTTTAATGGATCATCTGATCCCTCAATCTCTGAACAATAGATCAACTCCATTGAAAAGATCTTATCCAGAATTCAATGTTTCGAAAAAGAGAAGGTTCTTTTGGATGCTTATTTTATGGAGGGTGAAGCCAGTCAATGGCGGACATTGATAAAAAAACAAAGCCTGAGGAGGAGATCGAGGCGTTATAATGGAAGGATTTTCAAAAGATGTTTTTCGATAAATATTTTCCGTGCACCATCCAACTAAATATGGAAGGGGACTTCCTTTACCTCAAGAAAAAAGATGACGAATCCATCAGAGCGTACGAGGAAAACTTTAGAAGGCTTGCACGATACGCCTCCGTCTTTGTTGTTACCCCCAAATGCAAGGTTTACCACTTCTTTGGTAAGATGATACCTATCCTACAGAAAACCCTAGCAATCTGTGACTTCAAAATCTATGATGAAATTGTTTGATGTTCCCTCAAGGTCGAAATGGAGATCGAATAATCTCAGGGGTATCATGGGGATAAGAAGTGTATGGTGGAATTCAATTCTAGCAGTCCGATGGATAAATCCAAAAGTTCAAATAAAATACAGCACCCCACTTTCCAAAGGTGTATAAATAAGCACCCCAGAAATTTCCTAAAGGGGACAAGGAAATGCTTTAGGTGTGGAAGAGAAGGGCACCTTGCTGTTAACTACCGACAAGAAAAACCCATAGCTGCGACAGAGGAGAGGAATTATCTATTCGACTCTCAACATGTTGTTCATTTCTTCAACTTCAAAGAACCATGTCACCTTGCAAATTAGTGCCCTAATACAAGGGTTTTTAGAGGCAACCAATAACTTCCAAGGCAGCAAGGGTGAGATGTTTCCATCACTACCGCCAAAGTGAACCCCAACAAAGAAGTGGTGATAGGTACGCTAGTTATTCATTCAAGAATAGAGAACATACTTTTTGATTATGGTTCTATGCATTCTTTTATATCCCAAAAGTTTAGTAGAACAATCCCAACACCACCACAAATCATGAAAGTGAAGATGTCGATGAGTACGGAAAATGGAGAAATTATTCAATCCCATGAATATAGCTCCTCCCCTAGCATAATTTTTTGGTTTAACTTCCTGGTGAAACTCGTCATACTCCCTCTGGTGTAATTTGATGCAATTATCGGCATGGATTGTCTTTCCTTATATAGATCCGACATAAATTTCCATGAGAGGAAAATCACTCTCCTTATGGAGAATTGACCCTAAATTCTATACAAGTGCAAGGAGGAAGATGAATCTTCTTTATCACCATCATCTCAAGTGTGGATATTACTTCCCTATGAGCACACGTATCTAGATTAGATGATTGATTCTAAGGAAACAACCATCCTTGAAGACATGCATATTGTGATGGAATTCGCTAAAGTGATTCTGGAGGAATTGTCTAGTCTTCCTCTTAGAAGAGATGTTGAATTCTCAATTGACCTTATACCTAGGGAATTGCCAATATCCAAGACTCCGTATAGAATGGTTGTTGTAGAGCTTGAGGAGCTGAAGAAACAACTACAAGAAAATCTGGATAAAGGGTTTATACACCCAAGTGCTTCACCATGGGGTGCACTAGTCCTCTTCATCAAGAAGAAGGATGGGTAAATGCCCCTTTTCATTGATTATCGTGAGCTTAAAAAAAGCACGATAAAGAATAATTATCATCTTCCATGAATTGATGACTTTTTCGATTAGTTGTGTGGGGAACAATACTTCTCCAAGACAGATTTGCGGTCGGGATATTATCAAGTAAGGGTAAAGAAAGAAGATATCCCCCAGACTGCTTTTTGTACAAGATACGAGCACTATGAATTCATAGTAATGCCTTTAAAACTCAATAATGCTCCTGTAATCTTCATGGACTTGATGAATAGAGTCTTTAAAAGATTATCTCTACATGTTTATGGCAGTCTTTATAGATGATATTATAATATAATCTAAAACCAAGGAGGATCATGAGGAGCATCTAAGAACTGTACTAGAGACCTTGAAGAAGGATAAGCTCTATGAAAAGTACAACAAGTGAGAGTTCTGGTTGAAGTAGGTCTCATTCTTTGGTCATATAACAATAATTAATGGGATATCTGTGGATCCCTTCAAGATAACTACAATTGAGGGATGGACAAGGCCAACATTGGTAATGGATATCCATATCTTCTTAGGGTTACCTGGATATTATCGCCGATTTGTGAAAAATTTCTCATGATTGTCAAACCCTCTTACCAAGCTAACTCAGAAGGGAGTAAAGTTTTCATGGAGTGATGATTGCAAAGATAGATTCAAGGAGTTAAAAAGGAGGCTTATCACTGTGTTCGTGCTCATATTACCCACGAGTGGAGAATTGTTTTTGGTATTTAGTGATGTTTTGAAGAAGGGTCTGGGTTGTATGTTTATGCAGAATAATAAATTGATATCCTACACTTCAAGGTAGATGAAAATACATGAGAAAAACTATCCCACACATGATATGGAGTTGGACGCTGTGATATTTATGTTGAAAATATGGCAGAATTATCTCTATGGGGAGAAGTGTGAGATATATAATGATCAAAAGATCATCAAATATATATTCACACAAAAAAGAGATTAATATGAATAAAAAAATATGGATAGAACTCATCAAGTATTATGACTATTCAATCCACTACCATCATGGTAAGGCAAACAAGGTAGAAGGTGCACTAAGTAGAAAGGATCCTGCATCTTTATCAGTGATGAGAATTGAAAAGGATCCAATATTCTTATATTTGTAGAGGATGGACATGGGAATAATTAAAAGAGGAACATCATCAATCATTTCTCAAATGATTGCTCAACCGTCCCTCATGGAGAAAATAAATGATGCTCAATGAAAAGATATGGAAATTATGAAAAGGGTGGAAGCTATCAGAAATGGTAAATCCTCAGAGTTTGGGGTTGAAAAGGATGGAATTGTGAGATTTGGGTCATGATTATGTTTACCATCTGATCCAGAGATAAAGAAGGAGCTTCTGAATGACACACATAGCTCAACCTTCTCTATTCACCTAGGGAGAACAAAGATGTATCGAGATCTATGAGAAAAAGTTTGGTGGAATAATATGAAAAGGGAGATTTTTGAATATACATCAAAGTGCCTGGTATGTTACCAAGTGAAGCCTAAGAAGAAAAAGTCTAAGGGGATGATGCAACCACTACCCATACCAATATGGAAGTGGGAGAACATTAACATGGACTTTGTTACTAGACTTCCAAGGAAATCCATAGGAAATAATGCTATATGGGTCATTTTGGATCGTCTTACGAAGACAACTCACCTTATCACAATTCGAGAGAACTTCTGATTGGATCAACTTGTACGGATTTACATCAAAAAAGTGGTAAGGCTGCATGGAGTACCAATATCTATTTTATCTGATCATGATTTGAGATTTACCTCGAAGTTCTGGAAAAGTCTCCAATATGCTCTAAGCACTGAACTGAACTTCAGTGCGGCCTCTCATCCTCAAACTGATGGCCAATATGAGTGAACTAGTTAGACACTGGAAGATATGTTAAGATCATGTTCTATGGAATTCAAAGGAGGATGGGACCAACATCTTCCACTGGTTGAATTCTCCTATAATAACAGTTTCTACTTGAGCATCCGAATATAACAATATGAAGCCCTTTATGGGAAAATGTGTAGAACACTGGTGTGTTGGGATGAATTCGGTGAGCGTAAACTACTAGGACCTGAAATGGTTGAAGAAATGGTGGAGAAGGTGAAAACCATTCAGCAACATATCAAGGCAGCCCAAAGTCGACAAAAGAGTTATGAAGATAACCATCAATGAGACTTTGAGTTCGAATTTTGAGACATGGTATTTCTACGCATATCTCTATGGAAGAAGGTCATGAGGTTTGGAAAGAAAGGGAAGTTAAGTGCTAGGTATGTCAGCCCCTTCGAGATTCTTGATCGTGTCGGGGCTGTGGCCTATTGACTATCACTTCCACCCACCATGGCCAAAGTATATGATTTCTTTCATGTATCTCTATTAAGGAAGTACATACCAAACCATTCATATATACTCTCTTTATAGGTAGTATAGTTAGAAGATGATATTTCTTATGAGGAACAACCAGTGAATATCTTAGATCATAGAGAAAAAGTTCTACTAAATAAGACCATGCCCCTCATCAAGGTGTTGTGGAGAAACCACAAGTTTGAAGAAGAAACATGGGAATTAGAAGAAGTTATGAAAATGAGTTACCCACATCTGTTTTATTGTGGAAAAAAAATTTCGAGGGAGAAATTTCTTAAGGGGGGAAGATTGTAACGACCCAAACTTTTAATAATGAAAATTACTCTTTATCTAATTAAATGTATTATTATATGAAATGGTTATATAATATTTTCACTTCTCTGGTTTTATGATTTTGTATTTTTAAAATACCATTAATAATTTTGACCGTTTTTAATATAGTCATTGAACAATGATCACATGATTAGTATAAATATATGGCTTTAACAAATCCAATTTACTCAGAGAAAAGAAGCAATGGCCTCATCCCGTAGACTTTCCCCATAAGAATCCATTTGTCAGAGATCAGAAAGGAGGTGACGTCATTGGGCTTTGCTCTTGACCAAGACCAAGCCAAGCTTCAACATGTTAAGCTCTAACGAAACCACCTACGGGAGAAGTGGAAGTATATAGATATTACCACCCGAGTGATATTATCCAAGCCACCCCAATAGTGTGTCAGCATCACACACCTTACCCTTTGGTCCTATGCGAGTGTTATAAAGGGTTATGTAAAAATATCTTAGAATTATGATTATGTGCATTATTTTTGTATATAATAAATAATATACGTTCATTTTATTATTTTTACTTTGTAAATAGTTTTTAAAGTACAAATAGTATTTTTAGTTAGTATTCAACTAAGAAATCTATTTTGATAAATTAATGAATTTTTGAATTAAATAATATTTTAATAAAATATTATTATTATTAAATTAATTTTTATTAAGTATAAATTATCGTATAATTTTTATGAATACAATTTTAATTTTTATTATGGTTTTAAAGTTGTTTATGTCAAAACCCATTAATTTACAATAAATACCGGTTTTTATTTTAAAAGTAAAAATTCACATATTTATTAAATTATTTGGATAAAATTAATATTATTTTTAAAATAATGACATTGAAATTATCCACGGGTAATTTTTTCATAATTTTCTGAGACAGTCGAATTTTTGGGTAAAAATTTAATATCGTTTAAATATATAACGTGTTTTATGACATTATAATGACACAATAGTGATGTAATAAAATACTATAAACATTATGTTCGGCCAATATATGTTTTAACATTAAAATAATGTGATTTTAGGTTTTTTTGATTTATTTTACAAAGCCTTAGTGGACCCTCCAAAACTTATAAAACATTTTAACTTTTTAAATTGATTTCCTTGAGGGTATGACTCACCTCCACATAAAAAACCATATTATATTAAGAATTTCGTCCATTGGCATTATAAAATATTTTTTTCCACTCAACTTTAGAAAAACAATGGGAAAACAACCATGGGTTGGTTTGTGGTTTGGATTAGTTTAATGTGTGGTGACCCAAACCTAAATAATAAAAAATTCCCTCTCCTTTCCTGTATAAACCCACCCAAGCTCCCACTTCCTCTTCACTAAAATCCTTTAGATTTTGTTAACCTATTACCTCCTCTCTCTATAATCCTCCCAAGGTTCCCCAAGCTCACAAAAATCCTATATCAAGCCTCTCACAAGCCTTTTGAATCACACTTCCAAGGGATTCCTTCCTTTCTTATTTTTATCCAAGTTTCTTTATGTTGTAATTCCCTTTTAATTTCAATTAAAAATGATGGGTTATGATTTATCACCTCCCTTATATTCCACTCCTTATGTCTGAAATGATTATATACCTCTTTATCTCTCATTAATGCCTCCCATGTACACCTGTTACTATGCCGGAATTCTCTAAGGAATTTCTCTCTCCTCATTTACATTCAAGCAATTATTTTGTATTATGAATCTAAATTCCATTAAATATGTTAGGAAATGTATCTATTTGACACCCTTACTATCCATTTCATGTCCATATTATGATACACCCATTTATCTCTCATCAACCATTTTTATGGATTTTTATGTTATGCCGTTACATTGCCAAAATTGCACCGAATTTCCAAGCCAATGTCATTGTTTAATGAATACCATGACCATTTCTCTATCAAGGGTATTCAACTTTATTCAAATTTACTTATTGATCATAAATATTCATGTATGTATTCTATATTCATTTATCGTGGAATAAATGATGATGAATGATTCCATGTTGTATGATCCATGTGGCACACTTATGCATGAAATCAAATGTTTAAGAAGGGTGCGCCCTGATATCACTCCAATGAATTGGGTAAAGATTAGTATCATGATATGTCAAGTGAAATGAGAATTTAATAATTATAATTCAAGTGAAATGAGGATTTACTATGCTAATTCAAGTGCAATGAGGGCTTACTCATGCTCTATGTGCAATGAGCCTTGGCTCATGCTAATTCCATTTTAAGTGTTGTTGACACATTTCCATGTTATGATAATCATTCTATACCATGACTTTACATTAATGTTCTTTTATTCTTCATTGATATGACTATTTCCTAACATGTATTGTATTCTTCATGTTATTCCTTGTTTACTCCCTTATTGGGCTTTATATCTCACCCTTTTCCCATGTATGTCCTTAGGTTATCCCATGAAATTCTAAGTAGGAGGGAATGTCGTGGTTATGTAATGGATGTTTTTAATAAAGATGTTGTGTGTTTTATGTTATAAGTTGTTATGTAATGTTCATAAGCCCCAAAGACACTAGTCCTCTAGATCTTCTATGCTGTATCAAGTTAATTTTATGTAATAAACTAGTTTAAGTGTGTAATAAAGAGCAGGGTTATTATAAGATTTGTTCACAATTATAATGATGTTATTATTATGCACATATGTTATGCATGAACATGATGCTAGCTTTATTCCCAAATATGTGTGGTAGCTGACCACTAAGACATGATGTTTCATTTTTACTAATTTTCACATTCCATACCTTTATATAGTTATTCCTATCATGATTATGTTTATTATCCTATACTTATGTTATAATGATGATTATTATTCTCACCCATGTTATATTGATTCATGTTTTTAAATATCTTTATACAAGGATTTTATCCCACCCCTTTATTTGATGTATATCCTGAGGTGACTGCTTATACTAAGTAGTACATGAGGTCCACTAAAAATCCATAGAAGAAGAAATTAAATAATTTTTATGTTTTATTATGTAAAAATTATGTATGGTACTAATTTTCCCAATACACTAAACCTTTGGATCCTAGTTTATATAAATTTTTTATGTTGTTTACCATTAAAATAATTTAGTAATCATGTAAGAAAATTAGGTTCACTATAGTTGGTATCAGAGCAAGGTTTAGATAATTTGGTAATTAGAATTTAAAAAAATTTAGTTAAAAACCTTAAGTATGAGGGTAAGAACCCATAAATATTTGTTTCAGGAAAATGATAAATATAGGTATCCCATAATTCATGTATCCCATCAGGAAGAGTCACACTCTTCTCTCCAACATCATCCGGTTGACACACACACGCCGTGAGGGAAACAAGGTGGCTAATCATATGGAGAAGCTTGCGGTGCATGGTCTGGGTACGTCCTGAATCTATAACATTAACCATTTTAATCCCTAGGGGGTTAACCATATTATAGTGGATTCCCTCGGTCTCTATTACTTCCACCCCCAAGCCACTCACTATCGATGTACACTTTTCATCTTGCCTTATCTTCAAATAAAGATCTGATGATGATATTTATCTCATAAAATATGAATTTAGAGTTAATTGTGAAAAGGAATAAATTATTTATTCATCACATTTTGACTTATGTTTTTTTAAAACCTTTTTTATTTTAGAAAATAGTGGGAACCAGGAGAAACCATACCAACAATCAATGCGAGGGACAACGTAGTGTATGCCCAAATGACATCCCCAATTCCTTAGGAGGTGGAGTTCAAAATTTCATGGTGATGCTTACCCAGCTATCTCAGGATATGAATAATAAACTGAATAATGTGGATCATACTCCTTTACATAATAGGGAGAAATTGGATATAAAGTCTTTTATATGGAAACAACCACTGATGTTGAGTGGATATTCTGATCCACTAGCCGCAGAACAGTGGGTCAACTCAATAGAGAAGATCTTTTTTGGGATTTACTATCATGAGACAGAGAAGGTGACTTTGGTCATTTATCATTTATACAGATAGACCGACAAATGGTAGGAGTTTATTAAGAACACTAATCCAAAGGAAAAAATTGTAGAGATATAGTGGGAAGAATTTAAGAAAATATTTCATAATAAGTATTTACCTCAAACTCTTCAGAAAAATATGGAGATAGAATTCTTAGAGATGAAGAAAAAAAGGAGAATATTTCATGGATTATAAATAAAATTGCACAAGTATTACAAGGTATATATCATGTTTTGTTTTCAACAATAATAGAAAAATAGATAGATTTTTATTGGTTTAAAACCACACCTTCGAAAACCTCGATCAATTCAAGACTTTGGGATTTAAAAACAAGTTGTTTAATGTGATCTCAAAGTGGATATGGAGTTTGGATAATGGTACCATGGAAATGGAAATAAGAAATAAAAGATGTATTTTTAATCTGGAGGATATAATGAAAAAGGTGGAAAGAAAACTCAACCACTCACACATCAAAAATACGAGAAGAAGCATCATGAAAATTTCATCAAAGGGATGGTGAAATGCTTCAAATATGGGAGAGAAGGCGATTATAACTCCCTAAGATTTTATGATATATATTCTTTTTAATTTCTTTTATGTCTTGTGTTTTACACCACACAAATATTAGCTTGCGTTATATGTAACACCGTATTAGCTTGTAGTATACACAACACTATTCTGGGATTGTGTTACACACAATTTCAAGTTCTTTTTATTTCATGAAAGACCGAGAATAATTTATAACTAAATATTATAACCTAGTCATTATAATGGTAGTTATTACTAGCATTAACTTCCTTCTAAAAAAACTATTTAAATAAAAACAAGTGAATCTATAAAATAATAAAATCACTATTTATGGATTTTATTAGTGAAATATATATGAAATATATTCAATTTAATGTTTTAAATTCATCATATATGTTTTCTAATATGAAATAAGAATAAATTTAATTTTTCAGATAAAAGAAGTATTTTTCAAAAAAAAAATACAAATTTAGCACCTTTTGATGGTGAACCATTTTAAATATAGTTTTTCACAATTTTATAAGTTTTATTTGAAATAATAAACTTCTTATTTTCAATAAGGACATCAAAATTTACCTTATTTGAAATTTTGGTATTTTTCTAATGAAATTCATATTTTAATGAATATTGAAAAATACTACATTTTAATTCAAAACCGCCATTTCATCTTATTAATTTATCTAGATAGATTATATTTTTAATTGGTTTTAAAGTGTAATTGGAATATGTTTTTATCATTTAATCCAATTTTGGTCCTTGTAAGTAATTTTATATTTAAATTGGAAATAAACACATGTCAATCTTTTGGTATTTTTTATTTCTTAAAAACTCGCTTTCTGGTTTTGACAACAATAATTAATTTAAAATTAATTTATTCCAATTATATGTTTTGAATTTAGAAAAATGGATCCCACATTCGGAATCATAAGGTAAAAATTGTGCAAATAGGTACCTTTTATTTTTTGGACATTATGAATAGTAATTTCAGTAATTATTTTTATTTACCATGGTTAAAGGGAAAATCAGGTAAATAATGGTAACATATAATATTACAATAATATAAAACTACAATAACACATGTCCTAATCCCATTGGATGAGATATGTAAAAACATGAGCATTTTTGGGTGGATTTTAGGAACCCATGGATCCACTTGGGTGTGATAATGACCTTTTATAATTTTTAATTTAAAGTAAAGAGAAATATAACATAAACATGTATCTTTTACTAATTTTTTTTAATATAGGGTTATATAATATATATTTTACTATAAATAGTCATTATAAAGATAAAAATATTTACAACATCATGGTATTTTATTTATAATTTTTACACATTAAATAAATAAATTTATTTATGACACAATGATGATGAAGCGATTTCCTTATTAATGAAATATTCAAATAAATGATATTATAAATATTAAAATAAATTAATTTTAACATTTTGATTGAATACAAGAATTTTATGAATTAAATTGACCTGTTAGTGATGAGTTAATACTTTTGGTTATAATTAATAAAGTTTTCGTGACTTTAAAAAAAATCAATTACTAAATAGCGTCAAAAATTGACATAAATGTGTTTTTAAAAAAATATCATTTTATTAAATGATATAATAGTACTAAAAATATAAGATTCAGGAAAATGACTAATATAATGTTATAAATATAATTAATTATCCACTTTAGGTTCTTTTGAAATTTTCTAGTAACTATAGTAACCATGTATTTTGAAAACAAAAGAAGACATGGTAAGAGTTAATGTTCTTAACTAAGGGTTAAAGCTAAAAGATATGGTTAATTTTGTGACCTAATATTTTCTAAAACCTATTGGTTGTGAGTATTTAGACCCATCCTCATCTTATATTATAAATAAATGAGTTTGGGACCATTAAAAACCTAAAATCACTTTATAATAAATTAATATTTAAAGACTTTCCTAAAATACCCCTCACCTCTCCTATAAAAGGGAACTTCTCCTTCTCATTTAGTGAAACCTCTAAAATAATTTTTCTCGGACAAACCCTACCCATTTCATCTCCCAACATCCATAAATTCATCCAAGAGTCCACAATTTGGGCAGACATCCATCCTAGTGAGATCGTTTGTGCAAATCAAAAAGAGATACTCGAAAAAGAGGTAATTGTTTTATCTCCTCTTTCAAATTTTTCTTCTTCTTATACTTACTATTATTATGTTGTTTTTATAATAAAGTAATAAACACACCATATTATACATTATTATATGTTATTATAATTATGGGAAAAACTTATAATTTATTTTATTCATCCTATGAATAACAATATCACCATGTGTGCGTACGTATGAATTACCGTCTCCACACCGTGGTGTAATTTTCTATTCAACAATACATAATTTGGATGGGTATAATGATGAGTATATTATATGTAAATAATTAATATAATATTATAATTATTATTTATAATTAATATATATAACATCCAATTTCGTAGCTTTTAACCATTAAGTGAATGATATCCTCGCTCATGTTTATGTAGGACTTACTGTCTCCACAACGGGATGAGAATCATTCTCAATGCTAACCATTGAAGAATTATTATAAAGTATATATAATAAATAATAATGACATATATGACATAATAATTCTACTTGATTTATTTATATATATATATTTCATTTACTTGCTTCCATTCAATTCGATAAGGAAATAGAAACAACGTTTATACGTATGCACGACCTACTGTCTCTATGAACGATGTATTCCATTTAATTTATCTATCTATTTTACTGAATATTTATGATATATAAATCATATTTTACATTTTGGGAGTAAGTAAATCATTATCTACATAATAATATGAAGAATAACAAGTCAAAACACGTATGATAAATAAAACCATTATTACCCAAAACCCAGCTTTAATATAGAATTGATAAATAAACAGGTAATATAAAGTCATAAATGAATCATATATGATATAATAAATATTATTACAGTTTTTTACTAATTAATATTTTTTTTAAATCCACTATATAGGAGTTTTCGACACATATGTAAGAAATTGGACCTAAGGTAAGGGATAATTTTTCAATCTCATTATTATATGAGATTATTTATTCGCAAGTATTTACTTGGGTATATTTATCATTAAAATCCATGTTTCCTAAATATATAATATTATTTCAAGTCTTGTAATGTTTTTTAACGTCAATTTTACCATTTTTTTAATTTTTTATTAAATGGTATGAAAGGAATCTTTTGTCGTTATTCGATTTGAGGTACTTCTTGTCTTTTCCGGAAAAATTACAAGGATAATGTTTTTGTAATTATAGGGAATGAATGGAATTTTAAAGTTTCATGACACCTTATTTACATGAAGCTTCCTATACACTATTTCATGTCTATTTTCAAATAAAGTATTTTCTTTCAAAATTTTGTGGCTTTTTGAGAAAAGAAAACATTTTTGAAAAAGAATGGATATTTTCTTCAAGAATTAAGTTCACGTGTTTTATCAAAATTATTTTCCATCTAAGATGAAATTGGGTTATGTTTATATCCATACTATTACTTTGATTTGACTATTTTTATGATGGAAGTTTTTTATTAAATCTATATATTTTATATGGATTATGATGGAATGATGTTTAAATAACCCATTTTATTTCTTAGGTTATGCTATGAAGGACGATTCATGTTTTTATGGAATATGTAAAAATGATTTAATTATGAGATGGGTGTGACATATATCTCTCTCAAATGCATTGGTAAAGATTTATATCTCATGATATATACATGACTAAAATGTAAAGAAATTCCGGTTCTGTAATACCAAGTTGGAACGACAAGTAAATCCGGTTCAGTAATACATGGCTAGAACGACAAGTAAACCTGGTTCAATAACAGAATTTTTCCATTATGATTCTCTTGACAGTAATTCCTTAGCTACTTTGGAAATCATATTATGTTCTTTTTTTGTTGTAATAATTATACTTTTTATATCAATGTTATTTTATCACAGTTCATGATAATTTATGATTTATGCCTTAGAAACTGCCGAGATTTATTTCATGACTCACAATTTTGATATTCAAAATTTATGTTCAAGTATTTAAGTTCTTATTCTTAGGTTTTGTTTGATGTTCTTAATGTTTACCATTACTGAGATTTTGAACTCACCATTTTTATTTTTTCCTTTTCCTAGGATTTAAAGAAAGGTTTCAGGTAGGAAAACTAATGGGGGAGATCCTTATGGGGGATGTTAAAGATCTTTCACAAAGCTAAATAATGTTTACGAGTTTCCAAATACACTGAAATAATATGGTATTTGGCTGTCTTTTTGTGTCATGTATTAAGTATTCCACAGAAGTAATTTAATGTCCATGTACATCAAGCTTGGGTCGTTAGAGTTGGTATCCGAGTGAAGGTATAGTTAACCTTTGGAAAATAGGATGTGAAAACATTACTGAGATAACTAGATATATTTATAAGGTATGTATTGGGATGTCCCTAAGGGTAAGTCTAACTATAGGTTATAGTTCTAGAATTATATTAATGTTTATGAATAACCTAAGATTAAACATAAGATATCATAGATTGAAATATTGTATGTAATTTACCTTACTTATGTGTTTTTAATCTCTGATACGTATTTCTCAAAATTTTCTCTTTGGTCTTAGTCAATACCCATAACTACATAAAAAATGGTTAACCAATGAATGTTTCATATGTGGAAATTATGGGAATAATGAAGATCGATTTCCTAAGTGGAAATATCATGTAGAGTATCATGACGATGGTACAAGTTTTGGTCGTACTTATGAGGATAAAGATATTGTAAACGATATACGAAAGGTATGTAATATTCTTATAGTATTATTTTCATTAAGCCTAAGAATATTGAGGTTGATAAACCTTAAGGCATGATTCATATTTTAGGAAATATGAAGAAGATGGATCCGGAGTAATAGTTTAAGAATAAAGTTGGATGATTGAGGTGTATATGTTTTGGATTTTAAAGATTATGTTATATGAATCAAGAAATTTATAAGTGTTTTCAGTATAAGTTTTTAATTAAGGATTGTAAAGGATATGTTGAATAGTTCTAAGGAGACAAAAAGGTGATTTAATGGTAATGTGATATACTTGGAGAACACATTATTAAGGTAATGATATACCTTAATACATACCTTATGTTAAGATAACGACATTTGGATAAATATATTTTGGATTTTAATAAGTAAATTAGATGATTCTAGTTTTATGTGATCTAATTATGGAGTTATTGATAGGAGTGTTATGCTATCATGGATTAAGTATACAACTTTTTGGTACTTAAGAAATATATCCAATAAGTTTTGGAATAAGGAAACATGCACGCTTTCAATAAGGATATCTGATAATTCAGGTTGTTACCATGACTTAATAGAATACATGATGAAGGTGTTCACATTTTTAGAATGTGACCAACCATTTATATCTTATGATATATGGGGGATAAATGTTAAGTTAAGTTTGTGAACCTTTTTCTATAGTTTTGTATTTTCATCTTTCAAAAGGATTGTATGGTTATCAAATTTTGGGAATGTTTAAACATCAGATGAAGTTCATTAGAATGAAGTATTATCCTACCATATATGGAATTATGCATGTTTGAAAACTTGTGATAACATTTTCATGATAAAGATAGATATAATGACCTATCACTCAATTTAGGGATAACATGATCTACTAACACTTTAGGAATGACAAATTCAACTTCATTTCATTAAATAAGAGATTAAGTGGAAAATTTTCAAGGCATGAACAATGGTGAGATTGTTCCAAAATCAAGTAAGTATTTATTCTCATGAAAAATTCTTAAACTTCAGGGAAAGGATCTTGAAAATAAAAAATGTTATATTAGTACCTTCTTATCTGATGAATAAGTTTTTCCATTAAGTCATTGTAGATTTATTGCTTTTTGGTTGTTAACTTTCTCCAAACCCTGTTCTATATCACTATCCATCAGAACATGATGGTTATATTTTTCATCCATATCCATGCTTTCACTTCCCACCTATGTTATCTTATGTGGAAACTTAATAATGGGTTAATTTGGGTAACCGTTATGTTTCTAATTTTCATTTTTAAAATGATGTTTTAGTATTCCTTTTTTTACGATGTGGATTTCTATGAAAGAAACTTTCAAGTAGTAAACATTTTATAACCCTGAAAAATTTTGAGGGTGAAATTAATTTTAAGGGGGGTATAATGTAAGACCCTTAGATTTTATGAGATAGAT
Source organism: Viscum album (assembly GCA_963277665.1). Lineage (NCBI taxonomy): Eukaryota > Viridiplantae > Streptophyta > Magnoliopsida > Santalales > Viscaceae > Viscum > Viscum album. Next base: position 1,375,455,163 of record OY728147.1, on the reverse strand, counting down.
TCTTTTTAATTTCTTTTATGTCTTGTGTTTTACTCTATACCAAGATTAAACTACATTATATGCAACACTATGTTAGCTTGTAGTATACACAACACTATTCTTGGCTTGTGTTACACACAATTTCAAGTTATTTTAATTACATGCATGACCAATTATAAGTGATAACAAAATATTATAACCTATTCATTTTAATGGCATGTATGAATAATAATAACTTCCTTATAAAAAAACTATTTAAATGAAAATAAGCGTGTCTATAAAATAATAAAATCAATATTTATGGATTTTATTAGTGAAACATATATTTAACATATTCAATTTAATTTTTTAAATTCATATTATATGTTTTATAGATATTATATAAGAACAAATTTAATTTTTTGGATAAAAGAAGTATTTTTCAAAAAAATACTATTTTACCGCCTTTTGATGGAGAAGCCTTTTTAAATATAGTTTTTGAAAATTTTATAAGTTATATTTGTCATAATAAACTTATTATTTGGAAGAGGGATATCAAAATTTACCTTGTTTTAAATTTTTGTATTTTTCTGATTAAATTCATATTTTAATGAATAGTGAAAAATATTGCATTTTAATTCAAAACTACCTTTTTTTCTATTTTATTTGTATAGATAGTTTATATTTATAATTTATTTTAAAGTTTAATTGGAATATTTTTTTATCATTTAATCCAATATTGGTCATTGGAAGTAACTTCAAATTTAAATTGTACATAAACACCTGTCAATCTTTGGATAGTTTTTACTTCTTAAAAACCCGCTTTCTAGTTTTGACAATGTGAATTAATTTTAACTTATTTTTTTCCAAATCAGTGTTTTTAATTTAGAAAAATAGATTCCATATTTGGTATCAGAAGATCCAAATTTTGTAAATAGGTACCTTTTATTTTTGGACATTATGAATAGTAACTTCAGTAATTATTTTTATTTACCGTGGTTAAAAGGTAAATCAGGTGAATAAGGGTGACAAATAATATTATAACAATATAAAACTATCATAACTTGTGTATTAGTTATATTGGATGATATATGGCCAACCATGAGCATCCTTGGGTCTATTTTAGGATCCCATGGAGCCACTTGAGTGTGATAATGACCTTTTATAAATTTTCTTTTAAGGTAAAGATAAATATAACATAAACATGTATCTTTTACTAAATAATTTTAAATATAGGGTTATATAACTGATATATTTGACTATAAATAGTAATTATAAATATAAAAATATTTACTACATCATGGTATTTTATTTATAATTTTTATACATTAAATAAATAAATTTATTTATGACACAATGATGATGCAGTGATTACCTTATTAATGAAATATTCAAATAAATGATATTCTAAATATTAAAATAAACGTAATTTGAATATTTGGATGCCATAAATGATTTTTTTGGATTTAAATGACATGTGCAGGATGAGTTAATTCATTTTTTTGAAATAATCAAGTTTTTGTGACTTTAACAAAAATTAATTACTAAATAGGATCAAAATTGAAAAAATGAGTTTCTAAAACAAATACTATTTTATTAAATTATATAATACTACTAAAAATATAATATTCAGAAAAATGACGTAGATAATATTAGAAATATCAATAATTATCCACTTGAGGTTATCTTTCCATTTTATAGTAACTACAGTAACTGTACATTTTGAAAATATAAGAAGACATGGTAAGAGTTAATGTTTTAACTAAAGGTTAAAGCTAAAAGATAAGGTTAATTTTGTGACATAAAATTGTATAAAACCTATTGGTTGAGAGTATTTTGACCCATAAACATCTTATATTTGAAATAAATGAGTTTGGGACCATTGAAAACCGAAAATAAATTTATAATAAATTAATATTTAAAGACTTTCCTAATGTACCCCTCACCTCTCCTATAAAAGGGAACTTCTACTTCTCTTTTAATCACACCTATAAAGCCATTTTTCTCAGACAAAACCTACCCATTTCCTATAAAAACTTACCTTAATTCATTATAGAATCAACACTTTGGGAATAAATCCACTATATTGAGATATTTTTTGCAAATCAAAAGAAGATACTTGAAAAAGAGGTAATTGTTTTATCACCTCTTTCAATTTTTTCTGCTTCTACTTCTTCTTCCTATGTTGTTTTCATAATAAAGTAATAAATCCAGAATCTTATACATGATTTTATATTATTATAATTATGGTAAAACCTTATACCTCCTTTTATCCATCCTACGAATAACAACATCACCATGCGTGAATAAGTACGGCTTACCCTCTCCACACCGGGGTGTAATTTGTTATTCAAAAATACTTAATTTAGATGGGTATAATGATGATTATAATGGATGTAAATAAAGAGTGTAACATGATAATTATTATTTATAATTAATATATATACCATCCAATTTCATACCATTTAACCATTAAGTGAATGATATCATCGCTCATGCGTATGTACGACTTACTGTCTCTAGGAAACAATGAGATTCATTCTCCATGCTAACCATTTAAAAATGATTATAAAGTATATATAATAAATAATAATGAAATATATGACATAATTATTTAACTATATTTATGTATATATATATATTTCATTTACTTTCTTCCATTCAATTCAATAAGGAAACGAAAACATTGTTAATTCCTACGTATGACCTACCGTCTCCATGAATGGTGTATTCCAGTTCATTTATCTTTATATTATACTAAATATTTATGATATATAAATCATGTTTACATTTTAAGTAATTAAATCATGATCTAATTAATAATATGAAGAATAACAAGTCAAAACACATACGATAAATAAAAACATTATTACCCAAAACACTACTTTAATATAGAATTGATAAATAAACAGGTAATATAAAGTTATAAGTGAATCAAATATGATATCATAAATATTATAATGATTATTTTACAAGTTAATAATATTTTTAAATCCACTATACATAATTTTTTTACACATATAGAAGAAATCAGACCAAAGGTAAGGAATAATTTTTTAATCTCATTATTATCCGAGATTATTTATTCACAAGTATTTATTGGGGTATATTAATCATTATTGTCCATGTTTCCAAAATATATAATATTATTTATATTATTAAACTATTTTTTAAATTAAATTTTATCTTTTGGTGAATTTTTATTAAATTTTATGAAATTAATCTTTTTTCGTTATTTGATTTGAGGTACTTTTTAACTTTTTCAGAAAAAGTACGAGGAGAATATTTTTTAACTTATATCGAATGAATTGATTTTTATGGTTTCATAGAACCTTACTTAAATTAAGCTTCATATAAATTATTTCAATTTTATTTTCAACTAAATTATTTTCTTTTAAAATTGAGTGGTATTTTGAGAGAAGAAAATGTTTTTGAAAAAGAAAGGATATTTTACTCAAGAATTAAGTTCAAATGTTTTATCAAAATTATTTTTCATATAAGATGACATAGGGATATGTTTATATCCCTATTATTACTTTTATTTTATTGTGTTTTTGATGAAATTATTTTTATGAAATCCATTAATTTTATATTTATTATGATGGTATGATGTTTAAGTGACACATTTTATTTCTTGGGTATTGCTATGATGAATGATTTATGTTTTTGTAGAACATGTAAGAGTGATTTCATTATGAGATGTGTGGGACATATATATCCCTCCAATAAATTGGGTAAATATTTATATATCATTTGATATACATGACTGTAATGACAAAAAAATGCGGTTCAGTAATACAGGGCATGAACGACAAGTAAATCTGGTTCAGTAATACATGGCTGTAATGGAATGTAAACCCTGTTTTGTAATAAATTTTCTCCACTATAATGGTATTGGAAGAAATCCTTAGCTACTATGGAAATCATATTATGTGATAATTGTCTTTCCATAATTCAATGTTTTATATCAATGTTATTTTTTCATGGTTCTTGTTTATTTATGATTTATGCCTTAAGAGCGACCAAGATTTATTTCATGATTCACAATTTTAATATTCAAAATTTATGTTCATGTATTTATATTCTTATGTTTATGTTTTTTTTGATGTTATTTATGTTTAACCTTACTTATAATTGAAGCTCACCCTTTTTAGTTTTTTTCCCTTAGGATATAAAGAAATGTTTTAGGTAGGAAAACTAATGGGGAATATCTTTATGGGAGATGTTGAAGATATTTCACCAAGATAAAGAATGTGTTCAAAATTTCTATAGAAACTAAACTTATACATTCATTGGACGTCTATTTGTGTCATGTATTATGTATTCCATAAAATTAATGTAATTTCCATATACACCAAGCTTGGATCTTTAGAGTTGGTATCAGAGTGAAGGTTTAGTTAACCTTTAGAAACTAGAATGGAGAAACTTTAATGAGATCCCTAGAGATATTTATAAGGTATGTCTAGGGATGCCCCTAAGGGTAAGCCTAACTATAGGTTACAATCCTTGAATTAGGGTAACGATAATGAATAACCTAGGATTAAAACTAGGATATCATAGATTGAAATATTATAAGTAATTTACCTAACTTATGTCTTTTTTAATCTGTGATATACATTTCTCATACTTTTCAATCTCTTAGTCAATAGCTAGAACTACATATAACATGATTAACCATTTAATGTTTTAGATGTGGAAATTATGGGAATAATGAAGATAAATTTCCTAAGTGAAAATATCATGAAGTTAATCATGACAATGGTACGAGTATTATTCATACTGCTGAGGATAAAGAGATTGTAAACGACATGTGAATGGTATATGATATTCTTCTAGTATTGTTTACATTGAACCTAGGATTATTGGGGTTGGGAAACCTTAAGACATGATTCATATTTAAGGAAATACAAAGATGATGGATACTAAGTAATTCTTTAAGAATAAATTTGGATGATTGAGGTGTATATGTTTTAGATTTCAAAGATTATGTCATATGAATCCTGAAATATATAAGTTTTTTCAATATATGTTTTTAATTAAGTATTGGAAACGATATGTTAAATAGTTATAAGGTACCAAAAATCTGATTTAAGGGAAATGTGATATACTTAGAGAACACATGATTAAGTGAAATATAACCCTTAATATGTCCCTTCTGTTAAGATAATTAGCTAAAGATATGTTGGATTTGAATAAGTAAATTGGATTATTATAGTTTCTTGAGATCTAATTATGGAGTTATTGAAAAGTGGATTATGCTATCATGTATTAAGTATAAAACCTTTTGCGACTTAAGTTATATATTGAATAAGTTTTAAAATAAGGAAAAATTCATGTTTTCAATAAGGATATATGATAATTCAAGTTGTTACCATGACTCAAGAGAATACATGATGAAGGTGTTCACATTTTTGGAATGTGACTGACCAGATATATCTTATGATATATGGAGGATAAATGTTAAGTTGAGTTTTTAAACCTTTTTATATAGTTTTGGATTTTCATCTTTCAGAAGGATTGTAAGGTTATCAAATTTTTGGAATGTTTAAACATCAGATAAAGTTTTTTAGAATAAAGTATTATCTCACCATATATAGACTTATATATGTTTGATAACTTGTGATAACCTTTTTCTGATAAAGAAAGATGGAATGACCTATCATTAAATTTATGGATCACATGATCTGATAACTCTTTTGGAATGATAAATTCAACTTCATTTCTTTAAATAAGAGATGAAGTGAAAATTTTACCATGCACGAACAATGGTGATATTTTTCCAAAATCAAGTAAGTATTTATTCTCATGAAAAAATTCTTCAACTCTAGGGAAAGAATCTTGAAATCCAAAAATTTTATATTAGTAAATTGTTATCAAATGAATCAGATGGTCCCTTGAATCATAGTAAATTTATGGATTTTTTTGTTAACTTTCTCCAAGCCTAGTTCTCTATCACTATCCATCAGAACATGATGGTTAGATTTTCCTTCAATATCCAGGTTTTCACTTACCACCTATGTTATCCTATTTAGAAACTCAGTGATGAGTTACTTTGGGCAACTTTTATGTTTATAACTTTTATTTTTAAAATGAAGTTTTAGTATTCCTTTTTTTACGATGTGGGTTTCTATGAAAGAAACTTTCAAGTAGTAAACCTTTTATAACCCCGATGAATTTTAAGGGAGACATTCATTTTAAGGGGGGTATAATGTAATACCCTGAGATTTTATGAGATTGATTCTTTTTAATTTCTTTCATGTCTTGTGTTTTATGCTACACTAAGATTAGCTTGCGTTATACGCAACACTGTATTAGATTGCAGTATACGATACATTAATCTTGGCTTGTGTTACACAAAATTTCAAGTACTTTTAATTTCATAAAATACTAAGTATAAGTGATAACTAAATATTATAACCTAGTCATTGTAATGGTAGGTATAAATAGTATTAACTTCCTTCTAAAAAACTATTTAAATGAAAATAAGCAATTCTATAAAATAATGAAATCACTATTTATGGATTTTATTAGTAAAATAATTATGTAATATATTCAATGTAATGTTTTAAATTCATCTTATATGTTTTCTAGATATTATTTAAGAGCAAATTCATTTTGTAGATAAAATAAGTATTTTTCAAAAAAATACAGTTTTACTGCCTTTTGATGGAGAACAGTTTTAAAATATAGTTTTTGAAATTTTTATAAGTTCTATTTGACATAATAAACTTATAATTTGAAAGCGGGACATTAAAATTTACCTTGGTTTAAATTTTGGTATTTTTTGATGAAATTCATATTTTTATGAATAGTGAAAATACTGCATTTTAATTCAAAACAACCTTTTTGTTTAATTTATTTATATAGATAGATTATATTTTTAATTTTTTTTAAAGATCAATTGGAATATGTTTTTATAATTTAATCCAATTTTTCTCATTGGAAGTAATTTCAAATTTAAATTGGATATAAACACAAGCCAACCTTTTGATATTTTTTACTTCTTAAAAACCAACTTTCTGGTTTTGACAACGACAATTAATTTTTAATTAATTTCTACCAATTTTGTTTTTTGAATTTAGAAAAATAAATTCCATATTTTGAATCAGAAGGTCCAAATTGTGTAAATAATTACATTTTATTTTTGGACATTAAAAATAGTAAGTTAAGTAATTATTTTTATTTACCATGGTTAAAGGGTAAATCAGGTAAATAAGAGTAAAAATAATATTATAATTATATAAAACTACCCTAAAGTGTGTTTTGATACTATTTAATGATATATGTCCAACCATGAGAATAATTGGGTTGATTTTAGGACCCCATAGAGCCACTTGGGGGTGATAATTACCTTTTATAATTTTTTATTTAAAGTATAGAGAAATATAACATAAACATGTATCTTTTACTAAAACGTTTTTAATATCGGGTTATATAATTGATATCTTTGACTATAAATATTAATTATAAATATAAAAATATTTTCTATATCATGGTATTTTATTTATAATTTTTAGACATTAAATAAATAAATTTATTTATGACATAATGATGATACACTGATTACGTTATTAATGAAATATTCAAATAAATGATATTATAAATGTTAAAATAAATATAATTTGAACATATTGATAACACACACAAATTTTTTGGATGAAATTGATATTTTAGAGATGATTTAATTCCTTTGTTTCTAAGGAATAAAGTTTTCGTGACTTTAACAATAATAAGTTACTAAAGAGTTTCAATATTGAAATAAATGAATTTTTAAAACTAATACTATTTTATTAAATGATATAATAGTCCTAAAAATCTAATATTAAGCCTAATGAATTATATAATGTTAAAAATATCATTAATTATACACTTTAGGTTCTCTTTTCATTTTATTGTAAATAAAGTAACCATATATTTTAAAAATACAAGAAGACATGGTAAGAGTTAATGTTTTTAACTAAGGGTTAATGATAAAAGATAAGGTTAATTTTGTAACCTAAAATTTACTAAAACCTATTGGTTGAGATTATTTAGACCCATAATCAACTTATATTCAAAATAAATTAGTTTGGTACTATTATAAACTGAAAATAACTTTATAACAAATTAATATTTAAATAATTTCTTAAGGTACCCCCACCTCTCCTATAAAAGGGAACTTCTACTTCTCTTTTAATAACACTTATAAAGCCCTTTTTCTTGGAAAAAACTTACCCATTTCCTCTAATAACTTCCATAACTTAATCCTAGTGGCCAAACATTGAGAACAAAGCCATCTTGGGGAGATATTTTGTTCAAATCAAAAAGAGATACTCAAAAAAGAGGTAATTGTTTTATAACCTCTTTCAAAATTCTTTTATTCTTATACTTACTCTTATTATATTGTTTCCATAATAAATTAATAAATATAGTATATTATATATTAGGATATTTTATTATAATTATGGTACAACATTATACCTCATTTTATCCATTCCATGGATAACAATATCACAATGCGTGTGTACGTACGACTTACCGTCTCCACGCTGTGGTGTAATTTGTTATTCAATAATACTTAATTTGGATGGGTATAATTATGAGTATAGTGGATGTAAATAATGAATATAAAATGATAATTATTCTTTATAATTAATATATATACCATCCAACTCCATACCATTTAACCATTAAGTGAATGATATCATCGCTCGGGCGTATGTACGACTTACTGTCTCCACGATGCGATGAGATTAATTATCCATGTTAAACATTACAGAATGATTATAAAGTATATATAATAAATAATAATGAAATATATGACATAATAATTATACTGGATATATGTATATATATATGTCATTTACTTTCTTCCATTCAATTCAATAAGGAAACAAAAATTGCGTTCATGCATATGTACGACCAAACATCTCCATGAACGGTGTATTCCATTTAATTTATCTATCTATTATACTAAATATTTATGATATATAAATCATTTTTTTACATTTTTGAATTAATTAAATCATGATCTTAGTAATAATATGAAGAATAAAAAGTCAAAATATGTATAATAAATAAAATGATTATTACCAAAAACACTGCTTTAATATAAAATTGATAAATAAACAGGAAATATAAAGCCATAAGTGAATAATATATGATATAATAAATATTATTATGGTTATTTTATAGGATAATAATATGTTTAAATCCACAATACAAGAGTTTTGTACACATATAGAAAAAATCAGACCTAAGGTAAGGGATAATTTAGTAATCTCATTATTATCCAAGATTGTTTATTCACAAGTATTTACTTGGGTATATTTATCATTAACATCCATGTTTACTAAATATATAATATTATTTCTATTATTATACTATTTTTTAAAGTAAATTTTACAATTTGATGAGTTTTTATTAAATGGTATGAAAGGAATCTGTTTTCATTATTCGATTTGTGGTACTTTTTGACTTTTTTTGAAAAAATTACAAGGAGAATGTTTTTTTAACTTATACGGCATGAAATGATTTTTAAGGTTTCATGACAAATTTTTTACATGAATATTCATCTACACAATTTAAAGTTTATTTTAAAATAAATTCTTTTTTTTAAAATTGAGTGGCATTTTTGGAAAAGACAATATTTTTGAAAAAGAAAGGATATTTTCCTTCAGAATTAAGTTCACGTGTTTTATAAAAATTATTTCCCATCTAAGATGACATAGGGTTATGTTTATATCACTATTATTACTTTTATTTGACTGTTTTTATGATGGAATTATTTTTATGAAATCCATTTATTATATATGGATTATGATGGATTGGTGTTTAAGTAACCCATTTTATTTCTTGGGTTATGATATGATGAATGATTTATGATTTTGTGGAACATGTAAGAATGATTTCATTATGAGATGGGTGGGACCTAAATATCCCTCCAATTCATTGGGTAAAGATTTATATCTCATGATATAGACATAACTGGAATGACAAGAAAATATAGTTTAGTAATATAGGGCTATAACGATAAGTAAATATGGTTTAGTAATACATGGATGGAACATCAAGTAAACCTGGTTCAGTAATGGACTTTTCCACTATGATGGTCTTGTTATCAATTCCTTAGATACTATAGAAATCATATTTTGTTCTTATTTTCTTGCCACAATTCCATGTTTTATGTCAATGTTATTTTATCATTGTTTTTATTCATGTATGATTTACGCCTTGTAAACTGCCAAGATGTATTTCATGACTCACAATTTTGATATTCAAAATTTATGTTCATGTATTTACATTCTTATGCTTATGTTTTGTTTTATGTTATTCATGTTTACCCTTAATGAGCATTTGATATCACCCGTTTATGTTTTATTTTCCCTAGGATATAAAGAAAGGTTTTAAGTAGGAAAACTAATAGGGAAGATCTTTATGGGAGATGTTGAAGATCTTTCACCATGCTAAAGAATGTGTTCCGAGTTTCCAAAGACAGTAAACTAATATGGTATTTGGGAATATATTTGTGTCATGTATTAATTATTCTACAAAAGTAATGTAATTTCCATGTACATAAATCTTGGTACATTAGAGAGACCAAGATCATGAATGTCAAAGTGACACGAGGAAGCTGGACAATGTGGTGGAGGAAAGGATAACACCACCCCTGGTTCAATGTATCAAATGTATGGAGCAAGGGAACTACACAAGATAGTGCACTAAACCTCAAGTACACAAGGGTAATAAATATCTACATCCACCAAATTCAAAGGATAAAGGGAATGATTATTCCATTACTATTTCTAAGGTGGTTCCTGAAAATGATGTGGTGATAGGTATAATGGTTATTCATTAAAGAATATAAAACAAACTATTTGATTATGATTCTATGCATTCTTTCATATCTTTCAAGTTTGGTATAATAATTCAAACACAACCTCAAAATATGGAGATTAATTTTTTTGTTATAACCAAAAATGGGGAAATTATTCTATCCAAAATATATAACTCCTCCCTATTTAATGTTTGTGGATGAAAATATTAGAAAATCTTGTCTTAATTTCTTTGGTAGAGTTTGATGATATATTGGGCATGTATTGGCTATCTATATACAAATCCAAAATTAACTATTTGGAAAGGGAGATCACTCTTCACATCCCAAGTCATCTACAAATTCTATACAAGTATAAGGAGGTGGATTAATCTCTTTCAGAATAACCATATCAATTTTAGATATTATTTCCTTATGAGAAAGCATATATAGATAAAATGATTGGGACAAAGGAGAGAATCATGATCGAGGATATGCCCATTATGATAGACTACACTAATGTGTTACCTAAATAATTGCACAATATTACTCATGATCGATAGGTTGAGTTCTCAATTGAACTTATTTTTTTATCTCTGCCTAAATCAAAGACACCTTATAGAATGGACACCATTCAGTTGGAGGAACTAAATAAGTAGTTACATGAGAATCTGGAAAAAGGTTTTATATGCCCAAGTGCTACACCATAGGGTGTTCCAGTCCTCTTCATCAAGAAGAAGGATGGATCGATGTGCCACTGCATTGATTATCATGAGCTCAAAAAAACTATAATAAAGAACAAGTATCCACTTCCATGGATAGATGAATTTTTTATCAACTGTGTGGGGACAAGTATTTTCTATAAGGTGGAACTTCTGTTGAGATATCACCAATTAATGGTGAGGAAGGAAGATATTCATAAGACTACCTTTCATACAAGGTATAGAAACTATGAGTTCATAGTGATTCTTTTGGAATCAATAATTCTCCAACAATGTTTATGGAATTAATGAATTTAGTCTTTAGATATTACCTCAAAAAATCTATGGTTATATTTATTGATGATTTTTTGATATACTCTAAGATTTATGAGTAATGTGAGGATCATTTTAATATTGTACTAAATAATTTAATAAGGTAGAAGCTAGCTTCTAAGTATAGTAAATTTTTGTTTTGGATAGAGGAAGTATTATTCTTAGGGAATGTTATCATTAGAAAGAAATATCTATAGACCCTTACAAGACAATAGAAATTGAAGAGTGGCCCATTAAAACATATGTAACGAAGATCCATAGTTTCCTTGGTCCAGCTGGGCATCACCAGTTATTTGTAAAGAACTTATCACAATTGTCAAACCCACTAACCAAGATGACTCAGAAGGGAGAAAAGTTTGTCTAGACCTGTGAATGTGAGAATTTATTCAAAGAGTTAATGAAGAGGCTAATAACTACACTCGTAATCACACTACTGATAAGTCGATAACTCTTTGTGGTATAAAATGATGCTTCAAAGAAGATATTATGAGGTGTACTGATGTAAAATGATAAAGTGATAGAGTAATCCTTAATAAAATTTAAAATTAATGAGAAACAATATCCCACACATGATATGGAATTGGTAGATGTGATATTCACATTTAAAATCTAGAACCATTATCTCTATAGGGAGAAGTGTAAAATATATACTGATCATAAGTTCCTTAAATATATATTCACATAGAAGTTTCTTTATATATTCCAATGAATATGGTTAGAGCTCATCAAGGATTATTATTTCTCAATGCACCACCATCATGGTAAGGCAAATAAAGTGGTAGATGATCTAAGTAGAAAGGATCTTGTAACATTATTAATGATGAGAATTGAGTAGGATCCAATCTTATTATATTTTTATAGGATGGCCATGTGAATCATTAAGGAAGGAACATCATAAATACATTATCAAATGATTTCTCAACCATCACTAATGGTGAAAATAAAGGATGACTAGAGAAATTATGGGGAAATTCAGAATAAGGTGGAAGATCTCAGAAAAGAGAAATCCACAGAGTTCAAAATTGACAAGGAATGATTCATAAGATTTAGGTCATGACTATGTGTACCATCTAATCTAGAGAAAAATAAATAGCTTCTAAATTTTTCACATAGCTCAAACTTCTCTATTCACCTAGGGATCACAAAGATGTATCGAGACCTCCAAGAGCATTTTTTGTGGGATAATATGAAGACAGATATAACTGAATATAAATCAAAGTGCATGGTATATTAGTAGGTGAAGGATGAAAGAAAAAATTATAAGGGGATGATTCAATAATTATCCATATCAACATTGAAATATGAAAACATCACCAAGGACTTTTTCTCCAGACTTCAGAACACAACTAGTGGAAACAATCCTATATGGGTTGTTGTCGATCATCTTAGAAAGACAACTCACTTTATCACAATTAAAGAGGACTTATCAGTTGATAAACTTGAATAGATATACATTAGAGAAGTGGTAAGATTAAATGGAGTACCACTATTGATTATATCTAATTATATTCTAGATTCAACTCCAAGTTTTAGAGAAATATCCAACATAATTTAAATACCCAGCTTAACTTCAGTATGGATTATCATACTAAAAGTAATTGATAATATCTAATTAGATTAGAGAAGTGGAAAGATTACATGGAGTACCACAATTGATTATATCTAATTATATTTTAGATTCACCTCCAAGTTTTTGAGAAGTATCCAACATAATTTAAATACCCAACTGAACTTCAGTATGGATTATCATACTAAAACTAATGGATAATATGAATGGACTATTCAAACACTAGAAGACATGTTTAGATATTGTTTTATAGTCTTTATAGGAGGATGGGAACAACATCTACCTCTATTTTATTACTATTACATTAACAGTTTCCACTCAAGAATCGAAATGGATCCAAATGAAGTCCTTTATGAGAAAATATGTAGAACACTAACATATTAGGATGAAGTCAGAGAACATAAGCTTCTAGGACATAAAATGGTCGATGAAATGGTGGAGAAGTTGATATCCATTCAACAACACATCAAGGCAACCCAAAGGTGACATAAGAGCTATGAATACAATCATCGATTAGACCTAGAGATTGAGGTTAGAGATATGGTATTCCTTAGCATATCTCTATGGAATTGGATCAGGAGATTTGGGAAGAAGTGAAAGCTATGTCCTATGTACACCAAACCCTTCGATATTCTTGATCGTGTCGGAGCTTTAGCCTATTGACTATAACTTCCACCAACCATGTCTCAAGTAAATTATGTATTCCATGTAATGCCCCGACCCCAGCTACTCAGAGCCGGTGCGTTACTTCGTAACATTGGCATGATCACAAAATATCAAGTCTCGAAAGACCGATTAGTTTAGTATCCTTGGAAACACTAGATACATTCATAATTCTTTCATTACATCAAAAAGTAAACAAACTACAATAACATGGTCTTCATAGTCCACACTCATATCCTCACTGACTATTATTGCAAGTCAGTCATAATACACTTCTTCACATCCTGGAAAATATTAAAATATTGAAAGGGGTGAGCTCAGATTCTCAGTAAGGATAACAATATTGCGGAAGCTTTTATAAGAAAACAAAAGCATTTAAGGCAATTTATAACTAAAACAAAAGCCTTATTGAACTTGAACTTCAGCATAATATGGCAAAAGTAAAATAAAATAATGCCATTACTTACTCTCATGGATATTCTACTAGACGAATAATCACATGAAATATCAATAACCACTTTCATAATGAGGGAATGTATAATGCCAGACATTCTGAAACACTTTGTCAAGGCCTCGGCCAAGACGTCTAAAATGATTAAGGCCTTGGCCAAAACCATAAATCAAATTGGGAAAGGGCCTCGGCCAATTCCACGTCTATTTGTCTCATGAGACCTACCGATGCATCGAGGAGCTATAGCGGGCTCCACCCGTCACATATTAAGTCCAATACATTCCTCATACGAATAGGTTTAAACATAACATAAATATTCGTATTAAAACTAGCATAGGAAATGTCAACAATTTCTCCATAAGCTATGGATGGTATAAAAATAACACATCCACAGTCAAATATTTCACAAAATGTTCAATGGAAGTTTTGTATCATAAATCAATTTCAATTAAACTTAAAACCCATCAAAGGATGTTGACATGGATGAAATCAAAGCTATTTGAGAGTAATATCTCTCCTTTTTGAAATCATTTAAAAGTCCCATAATTATAAAATAATACATTTACTTTGAAGATATTCTTATAAGCTTGTTAGGGAAGCTTCGACGAAGTTATAATGGCGGAAAATAGCCGCACCCGCCGTATAAGTTAAAAAAAACATTCTTACCTTAAATTTGTCAAAGAGGTCAAAAAGTACATTGTTTGGAAAACGACGGTAAGATTCCTTTCAAAAATGTATAAGGGTGTAAATGACTTTAACACATTTTCCATTTAATAGTAAAAATGTTTTGAAATACATTTTTAGGAAACATGGATGTGGATGATAACGAGGTCCCAGTAGATAATTATGTATAAAAAACCTTGGATAATGAAGAGGTTGTGAAGTAAAACCTTACCTTGTACTTTTCCTTGGTTGGGGTGGGTTAACCTCCTGTATAATGGTGAAATAATTTTTATTAAATTATACAAGAATCATATATATTAATATGATATCATATATGATCTTTTAACATTGCTTTGTTAACAATATCTTAGATTTATCGTTGTTTCGGGTGTTAACTTACTCGTTTTCTTTTATATGTTTTGTTACGTAAGTCGTGTTTTTCATGGATAGGTTGTATCTTATTCTTATCCAGAATGATATCATGTCCTTAAACATTATTTTTAAATCATCAAATGATAATTATACATGAATGGATACGACGGAGAATGAATCTCATCGCGTTCGTGGAGACGGTAGTCCGTACGTACGCACGAGCGACAATATCATTATTTTGATATTAAAATAATATATAATTGGATATTATATCATATATAAAGCATCATTATCATGTTATATTTATTATTTACATGAATTACATATCATTATTATACCCATCTAAATAATAATATATTGAATAACAATTACACCACGACGTGGAGACGGTAAGCCGTACGTACGCACGTATGGTGACATGTCATTCAAATGATGGTTAGAATACTGAATATGGTTGTTCCATATTTATAATAACATCACAGTATATAGAAGATACTGGAGTTATAATTTTATAATTGAAATAATAAACAAAGAGGGAGTGGAAGAAGAAAGAAACTTGAAAGAGGGTGATGAAAATGTTACCTCTTCTTCGGGTTCTTCCTTTTGATTTGATCAAAAGGACTACTTAGGATGGCTTTCTGACTAAAGTAAAGCTTCTAGGATTAAGGGAGAGAAGTTGGGAGAGTATTTGGGTAGAGGTTGGCCGAACCAAAAGGCTTGGAAGTGTGAATAAGGTGGTAGAGGTGGGGGCCTTTTATAAGAGGAGAGGAGGGGATTTTTGGAAAGATTGAAATGTTACATTATTACACAATGCTTTTCGGATTATAAAGGTCCCACACTTATATAATTCGAGGCTAAGGTGATAAGGGTTCTAAATCTACTCATCCAATTGGATTTGGACAAGTGTAAGCCTTGGATTTTGCATTATCTTCCCATTTTATTTAAATCGTTAAATAATGAGGTCATCGGTGCATCATCATGATGTCATAAATAATTTAATTTATTTAATGTCTAAAAATTATAACAAAATACTATGATGTAGGAAATCGTTTTATATTTCTAATGAATATTTATAATCAAAATTTGGACTTGTTTAACCCCACTTAAAAACTGTTTTAGTAAAACAACTCATGTTTGTGTCAATTTAATTTTAACATTAAATAAATATATATTAATGTCATTTTCCAACTAAAGTGGCTCCATGGGGTCCCCAAGTTGACCCATGGGTTGTCTTGGTCGGCCATGACTCATCCAATAGGAGTAGGACAAGTGTCATGCTCATCTCATATTATTATAACATTATTTGTACCTTAAACTACACTAATTACCTCTAATCGCGATTAAGAACTTAAAAGTTACTATTCACCAAAAAATTATTTTAATCTCATTGAACCAAATTTTACTTCTTAATGACAAGCATGTATGTCGGATTTTTGAAAATCAAATCACATAAGTGGTAGTATTTCATTTAAACGAAAAATCAGTTATTTAACTACCACTTAGTGGTTTCACTATTCATCAAAAATTGAAGTTTTTCAGAACAATGCCAAAATTTCACCCTAAGCTATAATTGATATTCCGAATTCAAAAATGATGCCTATTTTACAAAATTCCAAACATATAAGTTGCATTAATTAATTTTATAATTAATTCCCGCTGTCACAACAAATAGCGTGTTTTTAAGAAACAATTTATATCAAAAGATTGGCAATTGTTTATGTCCAATTTCAATGTTAAATTAATTCTAATGACAACCATTGGATAAAATGGTAAAAATATATTCTAATTATACTTCAAAACCACTAAAAAGTATAATTTATCACTATAAATTATTTTTATTAAAAAAGTTGTTTTTAAGTAATTTTCACTATTCATAAAAAATTAGAAGTTCTCAGAAAAATACTAAAAATTCAACATAGGCTAATTTAGATATTACAAATACAAAAATGAAGTCCATTTTGAAATATAAAATTTCTATAATTTTAAAAGGTTGTTATTACTATTCATAACAGCTACTTTGATTAGTCGTGGTGTTTTAGAACTCGAACTTGCGTACAATGCAAGCTATTGCATTATTAAAAGAGAGGCATATCGTGGAAGCTCGGGGTGTTACATTCTCCCCTCCTTCAATAAATTGCGTCCTCGCAATTTGATATTTTTCTTTGAAAATAAAAGGTTGAAAATAGAAAATACCTTTGTGGAAAACCCACATCGGAAATAAGGTTAATAAAATTTAGCCTTAATAAGAGGGAAAGGGAAATGAAAAAGTCACCACCCAATTATGATCTTGATTAGGAGAACATTGGTGGCAATTAGAGACATATAATTGGAGGAAAAACGTAAATATTCGTAGGGAGTGATTGAGGTCATCAATCACAATCAACTGTCAAATTGAGGGCCTCAAAGCCTTCAATCTATGTTGATTTAAAATATCATCAGTTCAACAAGACATAAGGTATTAGGATAACACATTTTTTTGTTTTAATATCCCTTTACTAAAGTTTAAGAATTAATTTATTCATTGAATAACAGATAGGTATATATATATTTATGCCTGACAATTAGAGTTTCAACCTTCAACTCACCTTTCACTCAAAAAGATAATAGAACCCAAAAATATTATACTTTTCCTAATTGTATAAGGTTCAAAATGTTAACACATACAATTTAGATTAGTAAAATTATTTTCTAATAACCAGGGACTTCCTGTAGGCTAGTGGTAGGAAATAAAGGCCTGTCGCACTATGGTTGTGGGTTCGATTCCTGCAGCTTTGTCCGACACGACGGGTTATGCCCCACCCTGCAGGTTGTCCTTTTCCTAAAAATATAGTACTATACTATTCCAAAAATAATCTTCATAAATGTTTTAACCTTAAACAATACTATCCAAAGATCAACTTAATCCACTCCAACCTTTATAGTTATCCAAAATACCTCTGTCCAGACTTTCTCTAAAAGGTCTCTTAATTCCAAAATCAATTTATCAGATTCCCTAAACAAAGTAAAGTTTCTATTATTGTCACATACTAAAAATATAATTACCTTCATCATATTAAAACCTTACTGAAATCAACAAGTACTGCAGTACAATCCTTATATATATATATATATCACATTATTCTAATAACCGAAATATAATCCATCAGTCCAAAAGCACCAATACATTAGTTATTCTGCTTCAACTGTAGTAACAGCATAAGATTGTCCTTGATCCCTTGGCCTTTTCTGAGGTAAGTTTCCCTGATTCTTAGGACATTCATTTGCATAATGACCCATTTTTCTACAATTGTAGCATTCAACTTTGATAGCCTCTTTCTTTCCCTTGCAATCACGAGCCTGGTGACCCTTTTCTCCACATTTATAACAAACTCCCATTCCTTTTAGACAAGTACCAGGGTGATTCTTCCCACAATTATCACATAATGGAAAATCCTTCTTTCCCTTTTTCCCTTTATCTGTCTCTTGTTCCACCGTTCTCTTCTTCTCTTGCTTTACTTTGTTGTCATAAGACTTAGAGAATTCCTTTTCTGTCTTGATAGCACACGAGACAATATCTTCGTATGATGAGAAGGATTGTGATACTAAAGATCGATGGAGAAATGGTTTTAACCCATCAAAGAAAAGATCAATCTTACTCCTTGGGTTACGTATATAATCGGCAGCATGCCTCGCTAACCTTGTAAAGTTAGCCTCATACTTTGCGACATTCTCATCCTCCTTCTGCCTCAGACTCAGAAATTGCCTTTCCATATCTGCTCGATGGTCACGAGGAAATTATTTTTCTAAAAAAATCTCTTTGAACTCCCTCCATTCCATATTTGATACATCATCATCTTCCTTTGTGTTTTGAATCAGCGACCACCACTGATCGGCATCTCCAGTGAGGCGGTAAACTGCCATGACAACCTTCTCCCTTTCACTACTCCACAAGGCATGGAATATTTTCTCTAAGGAATTTATCCATTGCTCAGCTACTATAGGATTTGTACCCCCATTAAATGTTGGTGGTTGTTGCCTCATGAAGCGGTCTAACATTGATCCTCCACGTTGCGGATCAGGGTGCTCCATACGAGTAAGGTTATTATTCATAACCTGCGTGAGTTGTCCCAGTACGGTGAGAAGCTGATCAGCACCAGTTGTATCACTAGCTCCACCATAATTATCTTGAGCAGGAGGGAAATCCCTACACGGAGTTCGTGCATTGATACGGTTTCCATTCCTTCCACTAGGCGCCATTTCTAAACAATGGAATAAACTAGATTAGTTTATGAATCAAAATACATAATTCCATAATTGTAAAATACTTAACATAAATTGAACTATTTATGGATATAATCCATAATCATAAAAATGTTTTATTTGAGGAAGTATATACTCATAACCGTTCATAGTGGTTTGTAAAGAAAATGAGAATTATCCTAAGTATATCCCCTGGGAGTGTCGTAACCAAGAGTGCATCAAGGCCCGTTGTCATGCACCAGTTCCCGTTCGAGTCTAGCTCAAAGCGGTGTTTTCGGGTTTTACCCCTAGTTACATCTGTGCCAGAGCCGCCTCTACCTGCTCGTATCCAGACAGGGATGTATTGCTCGGAAAACTCACAACATCTCTACAATACCAAAATTCTAGGAATTTCTTCTATACTAATCCTCAAAGTCTATCTTCGGGATATGTGCTCTAATCAGAGTTTATCTAAATCTAGATTCCAAGGTTAGTACTAAACTGCCTCTGATACCAACTGTAATGCCCCGACCCCAGCTACTCAGAGCCGGTGCGTTACTTCGTAACATTGGCATGATCACAAAAGATCAAGTCTCGAAAGACCGATTAGTTTAGTAGCCTTGGAAACACTAGATACATTCATAATTCTTTCATTACATCAAAAAGTAAACAAACTACAATAACATGGTCTTCATAGTCCACACTCATATCCTCACTGACTATTCTTGCAAGTCAGTCATAATACACTTCTTCACATCCTGGAAAATATTAAAACATTGAAAGGGGTGAGCTCAGATGCTCAGTAAGGACAACAATATTGCAGAAGCTTTTATAAGAAAACAAAAGCATTTAAGGCAATGTATAACTAAAACAAAAGCCTTATTGAACTTGAACTTCAGCATAATATGGCAAAAGTAAAATAAAATAATTCCATTACTTACTCTCATGGATATTCTACTAGATTAATAATCACATGAAATATCAATAACCACTTTCATAATGAGGGAATGTATAATGCCAGACATTCTGAAACACTTTGTCAAGGCCTCGGCGAAGACGTCTAAAATGATTAAGGCCTCGGCCAAAACCATAAATCAAATTGGGAAAGGGCCTCGGCCAATTCCACGTCTATTTGTCTCATGAGACCTACCGATGCATCGAGGAGCTATAGCGGGCTCCACCCGTCACATATTAAGTCCAATACATTCCTCATATGAATAGGTTTAAACATAACATAAATATTCGTATTAAAACTAGCATACGAAATGTCAAAAATTTCTCCATAAGCTATGGATGGTATAAAAATAACACATCCACAGTCAAATATTTCACAAAATGTTCAATGGAAGTTTTGTATCATAAATCAATTTCAATTAAACTTAAAACCCATCAAAGGATGTTGACATGGATGAAATCAAAGCTATTTGAGAGTAATATCTCTCCTTTTTGAAATCATTTAAAAGTCCCATAATTATAAAATAATACATTTAATTTGAATATATTCTTATAAGCTTGTTAGGGAAGCTTCGACGAAGTTATAATGGCGGAAAATAGCCGCACCCGCCGTATAAGTTAAAAAAAACATTCTTACCTTAAATTTGTCAAAGAGGTCAAAAAGTACATTTTTTGGAAAACGACGGTAAGATTCCTTTCAAAAATGTATAAGGGTGTAAATGACTTTAACACATTTTCCATTTAATAGTAAAAATGTTTTGAAAGACATTTTTAAGAAACATGGATGTGGATGATAACGAGGTCCCAGTAGATAATTATGTATAAACAACCTTGGATAATGAAGAGGTTGTGAAGTAAACCCTTACCTTGTACTTTTCCTTGGTTGGGGTGGGTTAACCTCCTGTATAATGGTGAAATAATTGTTATTAAATTATACAAGAATCATATATATTCATATGATATCATATATGATCTTTTAACATTGCTTTGTTAACAATATCTTAGATTTATCGTTGTTTCGGGTGTTAACTTACTCGTTTTCTTTTATATGTTTTGTTACGTAAGTCATGTTTTTCATGGATAGGTTGTATCTTATTCTTATCCAGAATGATATCATTTCCTTAAACATTATTTTTAAATCATCAAATGATAATTATACTTGAATGGATACGACGGAGAATGAATCTCATCGCGTTCGTGGAGACGGTAGTCCGTACGTACGCACGAGTGACAATATCATTATTTTGATACTAAAATAATATATAATTGGATAGTATATCATATATACAGAATCATTATCATGTTATATTTATTATTTACATGAATTACATATCATTATTATACCCATCTAAATAATAATATATTGAATAACAATTACACCACGACGTGTAGACGGTAAGCCGTACGTACGCACGTATGGTGACATGTCATTCAAATGATGGGTAGAATACTGAATATGGTTGTTCCATATTTATAATAAGATCACAGTATATAGATGATACTGGAGTTATAATTTTATAATTGAAATAATAAACAAAGAGGGAGTGGAAGAAGAAAGAAACTTGAAAGAGGGTGATGAAAATGTTACCTCTTCTTCGGGTTCTTCCTTTTGATTTGATCAAAAGGACTCCTTAGGATGGCTTTCTGACTAAAGTAAAGCTTCTAGGATGAAGGGAGAGAAGTTGGGAGAGTATTTGGGCAGAGGTTGGCCGAACCAAAAGGCTTGGAAGTTTGAATAAGGTGGTAGAGGTGGGGGCCTTTTATAAGAGGAGAGGAGGGGCTCTTTTGGAAAGATTGAAATGTTACATTATTACACAATGTTTTTCGGATTCTAAAGGTCCCACACTTATATAATTCGAGGCTAAGGTGATAAGGGTTCTAAATCTCCTCATCCAATTGGCTTTGGACAAGTGTTAGCCTTGGATTTTTCATTATCTTCCCATTTTATTTAAATCGTTAAATAATGAGGTCATCGGTGCATCATCATGATGTCATAAATAATTTAATTTATTTAATGTCTAAAAATTATAAAAAAAATACTATGATGTAGGAAATCTTTTTATCTTTCTAATTAATATTTATAATGAAAATTTGGACTTGTTTAACCCCACTAAAAAACTGTTTTCGTAAAACAACTCATGTTTGTGTCAATTTAATTTTAACATTAAATAAATATATATTAATGTCATTTTCCAACTAAAGTGGCTCCATGGGGTCCCCAAGTTGACCCATGGGTTGTCTTGGTCGGCCATGACTCATCCAATAGGAGTAGAACAAGTTTCATGCTCATCTCATATTATTATAACATTATCTGTACCTTAAACTACACTAATTACCTCTAATCGCGATTAAGAACTTAAAAGTTACTATTCACCAAAAAATTATTTTAATCTCATTGAACCACATTTTACTTCTTAATGACAACCATGTATGTCGGATTTTTGAAAATAAAATCACAGAAGTGGTAGTATTTCATTTAAAAAAAAAATCAGTTATTTAACTACCACTTAGTGGTTTCACTATTCATCAAAAATTGAATTTTTTCAGAACAATGCCAAAATTTCACCCTAAGCTATAATTGATATTCCGAATTCAAAAATGATGTCTATTTTAAAAAATTCCAAACATATAAGTTGCATTAATTAATTTTATAATTAATTCCCACTTTCACAACAAATAGCGTGTTTTTAAGAAACAATTTATATCAAAAGATTGGCAATTGTTTATGTCCAATTTCAATGTTAAATTAATTCTAATGACCACCATTGGATAAAATGGTAAAAATATATTCTAATTATACTTCAAAACCACTAAATAGTATAATTTATCACTATAAATTATTTTGATTAAAAAAGTTGTTTTTAATTAATTTTCACTATTCATAAAAAATTAGAAGTTCTCAGAAAAATACCAAAAATTCAACATAGGCTAATTTCGATATTACGAATACAAAAATGAATTCCATTTTGAAATATAAAATTTCTATAATTTTAAAAGGTGGTTATTACTATTCATAACGACTACTTTGATTAGTCGCGGTGTTTTAGAACTCGAACTTGCGTACAATGCAAGCTATTGCATTATTAAAAGAGAGGCATATCGTGGAAGCTCGGGGTGTTACATTCTCCCCTCCTTCAATAAATTGCGTCCTCGCAATTTGATATTTTTCTTTGAAAATAAAAGGTTGAAAATAGAAAATACCTTTGTGGAAAACCCACATCGGAAATAAGGTTAATAAAATTTAGCCTTAATAAGAGGGAAAGGGAAATAAAAAAGTCACCACCCAATTATGATCTTGATTAGGAGAACATTGGTGGCAATTAGAGACATATAATTGGAGGAAAAACGTAAATATTCGTAGGGAGTGATTGGGGTCATCAATCACAATCAACTGTCAAATTGAGGGCCTCAAAGCCTTCAATCTATGTTGATTTAAAATATCATCAATTCAACAAGACATAAGGTATTAGGATAACACATTTTTTTGTTTTAATATCCCTTTACTAAAGTTTAAGAATTAATTTATTCATTGAATAACAGATAGGTATATATATATTTATGCCTGACAATTAGAGTTTCAACCTTCAACTCACCTTTCACTCAAAAAGATAATAGAACCCAAAAATATTATACTTTTCCTAATTGTATAAGGTTCCAAATGTTAACACATACAATTTAGATTAGAAAAATTATTTTCTAATAACCAGGGACTTCCTGTAGGCTAGTGGTAGGAAATAAAGGCCTGTCGCACTATGGTTGTGGGTTCGATTCCTGCAGCTTTGTCCGACGCGATGGGTTATGCCCCACCCTGCAGGTTGTCCTTTTCCTAAAAATATAGTACTATACTATTCCAAAAATAATCTTCATAAATGTTTTAACCTTAAACAATACTATCCAAAGATCAACTTAATCCACTCCAACCTTTATAGTTATCCAAAATACCTCTGTCCAGACTTTCTCTAAAAGGTCTCTTAATTCCAAAATCAATTTATCAGATTCCCCAAACAAAGTAAAGTTTCTCTTATTGTCACATACTAAAAATATGATTACCTTCATCATATTAAAACCTTACTGAAATCAACAAGTACTGCAGTACAATCCTTATATATATA
Organism: Viscum album; assembly: GCA_963277665.1. Lineage (NCBI taxonomy): Eukaryota > Viridiplantae > Streptophyta > Magnoliopsida > Santalales > Viscaceae > Viscum > Viscum album. The sequence goes on along the minus strand of OY728147.1, from coordinate 1,375,430,379 downwards.
TATCACATTATTCTAATAACCGAAATATAATCCATCAGTCCAAAACCACCAATACATTAGTTATTCTGCTTCAACTGTAGTAACAGCATAAGATTGTCCTTGATCCCTTGGCCTTTTCTGAGGTAAGTTTCCCTGATGCTTAGGACATTCATTTGCATAATGACCCATTTCTATACAATTGTAGCATTCAACTTTTATAGCCTCTTTCTTTCCCTTGCAATCACGAGCCTCGTGACCCTTTTCTCCACATTTATAACAAACTCCCATTCCTTTTAGACAAGTACCAGGGTGATTCTTCCCACAATTATCACATAATGGAAAATCCTTCTTTCCCTTTTTCCCTTTATCTATCTCTTGTTCCACCGTTCTTTTCTTCTCTTGCTTTACTTTGTTGTCATAAGACTTAGAGAATTCCTTTTCTATCTTGATAGCACACGAGACAATATCTTCGTATGATGAGAAGGATTGTGATATTAAAGATCGATGGAGAAATGGTTTTAACCCATCAAAGAAATGATCAATCTTACTCCTTGGGTTACATATATAATCGGCAGCATGCCTCGCTAACCTTGTAAAGTTAGCCTCATACTTTGCGACATTCTCATCCTCCTTCTGCCTCAGACTCAGAAATTGCCTTTCCATATCTGCTCGATGGTCACGAGGAAAGTATTTTTCTAAGAAAAGCTCTTTGAACTCCCTCCATTCCATATTTGATACATCATCATCTTCCTTTGTGTTTTGAATCAGCGACCACCACTGATCGGCATCTCCAGTGAGGCGGTAAACTGCCATGACAACCTTATCCCTTTCACTACTCCCCAAGGCATGGAATATTTTCTCTAAGGAATTTATCCATTGCTCAGCTACTATAGGATTTGTACCCCCATTAAATGTTGGTGGTTGTTGCCTCATGAAGCGGTCTAACATTGATCCTCCACGTTGCGGATCAGGGTGCTCCATACGAGTAAGGTTATTATTCATAACCTGCGTGAGTTGTCCCATTACGGTGAGAAGCTGATCAGCACCAGTTGTATCACTAGCTCCACCATAATTATCTTGAGCAGGAGGGAAATCCCTACACGGAGTGCGTGCATTGATACAGTTTCCATTCCTTCCACTAGGCGCCATTTCTAAACAATGGCATAAACTAGATTAGTTTATGAATCAAAATACATAATTCCATAATTGTAAAATACTTAACATAAATTGAACTATTTATGGATATAATCCATAATCATAAAAAGGTTTTATTTGAGGAAGTATATACTCATAACCGTTCATAGTGGTTTTTAAAGAAAATGAGAATTATCCTAAGTATATCCCCCGGGAGTGTCGTAACCAAGAGTGCAGCAAGGCCCGTTGTCATGCACCAGTTCCCATTCGAGTCTAGCTCAAAGCGGTGTTTTCGGGTTTTACCCCTAGTTACATCTGTGCCAGATCCGCCTCTACCTGCTCGTATCCAGACAGGGATGTATTGCTCGGAAAACTCACAACATCTCTACAATACCAAAATTCTAGGAAGTTCTTCTATACTAATCCTCAAAGTCTATCTTCGGGATATGTGCTCTAATCAGAGTTTATCTAAATCTAGCTTCCAAGGTTAGTACTAAACTACCTCTGATACCAACTGTAATGCCCCGACCCCAGCTACTCAGAGTCGGTGCGTTACTTCGTAACATTGGCATGATCACAAAAGATCAAGTCTCGAAAGACCGATTAGTTTAGTAGCCTTGGAAACACTAGATACATTCATAATTCTTTCATTACATCAAAAAGTAAACAAACTACAATAACATGGTCTTCATAGTCCACACTCATATCCTCACTGACTATTCTTGCAAGTCAGTCATAATACACTTCTTCACATCCTGGAAAATATTAAAACATTGAAAGGGGTGAGCTCAGATGCTCAGTAAGGACAACAATATTGCGGAAGCTTTTATAAGAAAACAAAAGCATTTAAGGCAATGTATAACTAAAACAAAAGCCTTATTGAACTTGAACTTCAGCATAATATGGCAAAAGTAAAATAAAATAATGCCATTACTTACTCTCATGGATATTCTACTAGATGAATAATCACATGAAATATCAATAACCACTTTCATAATGAGGGAATGTATAATGCCAGACATTCTGAAACACTTTGTCAAGGCCTCGGCCAAGACGTCTAAAATGATTAAGGCCTCGGCCAAAACCATAAATCAAATTGGGAAAGGGCCTCGGCCAATTCCACGTCTATTTGTCTCATGAGACCTACCGATGCATCGAGGACCTATAGCGGGCTCCACCCGTCACATATTAAGTCCAATACATTCCTCATATGAATAGGTTTAAACATAACATAAATATTCGTATTAAAACTAGCATACGAAATGTCAACAATTTATCCATAAGCTATGGATGGTATAAAAATAACACATCCACAGTCAAATATTTCACAAAATGTTCAATGGAAGTTTTGTATCATAAATCAATTTCAATTAAACTTAAAACCCATCAAAGGATGTTGACATGGATGAAATCAAAGCTATTTGAGAGTAATATCTCTCCTTTTTGAAATCATTTAAAAGTACCATAATTATAAAATAATACATTTACTTTGAAGATATTCTTATAATCTTGTTAGGGAAGCTTCGACGAAGTTATAATGGCGGAAAATAGCCGCACCCGCCGTATAAGTTAAAAAAAACATTCTTACCTTAAATTTGTCAAAGAGGTCAAAAAGTACATTTTTTGGAAAACGACGGTAAGATTCCTTTCAAAAATGTATAAGGGTGTAAATGACTTTAACACATTTTCCATTTAATAGTAAAAATGTTTTGAAAGACATTTTTAAGAAACATGGATGTGGATGATAACGAGGTCCCAGTAGATAATTATGTATAAACAACCTTGGATAATGAAGAGGTTGTGAAGTAAACCCTTACCTTGTACTTTTCCTTGGTTGGGGTGTGTTAACCTCCTGTATAATGGTGAAATAATTGTTATTAAATTATACAAGAATCATATATATTCATATGATATCATATATGATCTTTTAACATTGCTTTGTTAACAATATCTTAGATTTATCGTTGTTTCGGGTGTTAACTTACTCGTTTTCTTTTATATGTTTTGTTATGTAAGTCGTGTTTTTCATGGATAGGTTGTATCTTATTCTTATCCAGAATGATATCATGTCCTTGAACATTATTTTTAAATCATCAAATGATAATTATACTTGAATGGATACGACGGAGAATGAATCTCATCGCGTTCGTGGAGACGGTAGTCCGTACGTACGCACGAGCGACAATATCATTATTTTGATATTAAAATAATATATAATTGGATAGTATATCATATATACAGAATCATTATCATGTTATATTTATTATTTACATGAATTACATATCATTATTATACCCATCTAAATAATAATATATTGAATAACAATTACACCACGACGTGGAGACGGTAAGCCGTACGTACGCACGTATGGTGACATGTCATTAAAATGATGGGTAGAATACTGAATATGGTTGTTCCATATTTATAATAACATCACAGTATATATAAGATACTGGAGTTATAATTTTATAATTGAAATAATAAACAAAGAGGGAGTGGAAGAAGAAAGAAACTTGAAAGAGGGTGATGAAAATGTTACCTCTTCTTCGGGTTCTTCCTTTTGATTTGATCAAAAGGACTCCTTAGGATGGATTTCTGACTAAAGTAAAGCTTCTAGGATGAAGGGAGAGAAGTTGGGAGAGTATTTGGGCAGAGGTTGGCCGAACCAAAAGGCTTGGAAGTGTGAATAAGGTGGTAGAGGTGGGGGCCTTTTATAAGAGGAGAGGAGGGGCTCTTTTGGAAAGATTGAAATGTTACATTATTACACAATGCTTTTCGGATTCTAAAGGTCCCACACTTATATAATTCGAGGCTAAGGTGATAAGGGTTCGAAATATCTTCATCCAATTTTCTTTGGACAAGTGTAAGCCTTGTATTTTTCATTATCTTCCCATTTTATTTAAATCGTTAAATAATGAGGTCATCGGTGCATCATCATGATGTCATAAATAATTTAATTTATTTAATGTCTAAAAATTATAAAAAAAATACTATGATGTAGGAAATCTTTTTATATTTCTAATGAATATTTATAATCAAAATTTTGACTTTTTTAACCCCACTTAAAAACTGTTTTAGTAAAACAACTCATGTTTGTGTCAATTTAATTTTAACATTAAATAAATATATATTAATGTCATTTTCCAACTAAAGTGGCTCCATGGGGTCCCCAAGTTGACCCATGGGTTGTCTTGGTCGGCCATGACTCATCCAATAGGAGTAGAACAAGTGTCATTCTCATCTCATATTATTATAACATTATTTGTACCTTAAACTACACTAATTACCTCTAATCGCGATTAAGAACTTAAAAGTTACTATTCACCAAAAAATTATTTTAATCTCATTGAACCACATTTTACTTCTTAATGACAACCATGTATGTCGGATTTTTGAAAATCAAATCACAGAAGTGGTAGTATTTCATTTAAACGAAAAATCAGTTATTTAACTACCACTTAGTGGTTTCACTATTCATCAAAAATTGAAGTTTTTCAGAACAATGCCAAAATTTCACCCTAAGCTATAATTGATATTCCGAATTCAAAAATGATGTCTATTTTACAAAATTCCAAAAATATAAGTTGCATTAATTAATTTTATAATTAATTCCCGCTGTCACAACAAATAGCGTGTTTTTAAGAAACAATTTATATCAAAAGATTGGCAATTGTTTATGTCCAATTTCAATGTTAAATTAATTCTAATTACCACCATTGGATAAAATGGTAAAAATATATTCTAATTATACTTCAAAACCACTAAATAGTATAATTTATCACTATAAATTATTTTGATTAAAAAAGTTGTTTTTAAGTAATTTTCACTATTCATAAAAAATTAGAAGTTCTCAGAAAAATACCAAAAATTCAACATAGGCTAATTTCGATATTACGAATACAAAAATGAAGTCCATTTTGAAATATAAAATTTCTATAATTTTAAAAGGTGGTTATTACTATTCATAACGGCTACATTGATTAGTCTCGGTGTTTTAGAACTCGAACTTGCGTACAATGCAAGCTATTGCATTATTAAAAGAGAGGCATATCGTGGAAGCTCGGGGTGTTACATTCTCCCCTCCATCAATAAATTGCGTCCTCGCAATTTGATATTTTTCTTTGAAAATAAAAGGTTGAAAATAGAAAATACCTTTGTGGAAAACCCACATCGGAAATAAGGTTAATAAAATTTAGCCTTAATAAGAGGGAAAGGGAAATGAAAAAGTCACCACCCAATTATGATCTTGATTAGGAGAACATTGGTGTCAATTAGAGACATATAATTGGAGGAAAAACGTAAATATTCGTAGGGAGTGATTGAGGTCATCAATCACAATCAACTGTCAAATTGAGGGCCTCAAAGCCTTCAATCTATGTTGATTTAAAATATCATCAGTTCAACAAGACATAAGGTATTAGGATAACGCATTTTTTTGTTTTAATATCCCTTTACTAAAGTTTATGAATTAATTTATTCATTGAATAACAGATAGATATATATATATTTATGCCTGACAATTAGAGTTTCAACCTTCAACTCACCTTTCACTCAAAAAGATAATAGAACCCAAAAATATTATACTTTTCCTAATTGTATAAGGTTCCAAATGTTAACACATACAATTTAGATTAGTAAAATTATTTTCTAATAACCAGGGACTTCCTGTAGGCTAGTGGTAGGAAATAAAGGCCTGTCGCACTATGGTTGTGGGTTCGATTCCTGCAGCTTTGTCCGACGCGACGGGTTATGCCCCACCCTGCAGGTTGTTCTTTTCCTAAAAATATAGTACTATACTATTCCAAAAATAATCTTCATAAATGTTTTAACCTTAAACAACACTATCCAAAGATCAACTTAATCCACTCCAACCTTTATAGTTATCCAAAATACCTCTGTCCAGACTTTCTCTAAAAGGTCTCTTAATTCCAAAATCAATTTATCAGATTCCCCAAACAAAGTAAAGTTTCTCTTATTGTCACATACTAAAAATATGATTACCTTCATCATATTAAAACCTTACTGAAATCAACAAGTACTTCAGTACAATCTTTATATATATATATCACATTATTCTAATAACCGAAATATAATCCATCAGTCCAAAATCACCAATACATTAGTTATTCTGCTTCAATTGTAGTAACAGCATAAGATTTTCCTTGATCCCTTGGCCTTTTCTGAGGTAAGTTTCCCTGATGCTTAGGAAATTCATTTGCATAATGACCCATTTCTCTACAATTGTAGCATTCAACTTTGATAGCCTCTTTCTTTCCCTTGCAATCACGAGCCTAGTGACCCTTTTCTCCACATTTATAACAAACTCCCATTCCTTTTAGACAAGTACCAGGGTGATTCTTCCCACAATTATCACATAATGGAAAATCCTTCTTTCCCTTTTTCCCTTTATCTGTCTCTTGTTCCACCGTTCTCTTCTTCTCTTGCTTTACTTTGTTGTCATAATACTTAGAGAATTCCTTTTCTGTCTTGATAGCACACGAGACAATATCTTCGTACGATGAGAAGGATTGTGATACTAAAGATCGATGGAGAAATGGTTTTAACCCATCAAAGAAATGATCAATCTTACTCCTTGGGTTACGTATATAATCGGCAGCATGCCTCGCTAACCTTGTAAAGTTAGCCTCATACTTTGCGATATTCTCATCCTCCTTCTGCCTCAGACTCAGAAATTTCCTTTCCATATCTACTCGATGGTCATGAGGAAAGTATTTTTCTAAGAAAAGCTCTTTGAACTCCCTCCATTACATATTTGATACATCATCATCTTCCTTTGTGTTTTGAATCAGCGACCACCACTGATCGGCATCTCCAGTGAGGCGGTAAACTGCCATGACAACCTTCTCCCTTTCACTACTCCCCAAGGCATGGAATATTTTCTCTAAGGAATTTATCCATTGCTCAGCTACTATAGGATTTGTACCCCCATTAAATGTTGGTGGTTGTTGCCTCATGAAGCGGTCTAACATTGATCCTCCACGTTGCGGATCAGGGTGCTCCATACGAGTAAGGTTATTATTCATAACCTGCGTGAGTTGTCCCAGTACGGTGAGAAGCTGATCAGCACCAGTTGTATCACTAGCTCCACCATAATTATCTTGGGCAGGAGGGCAATCCCTACACAGAGTGCGTGCATTGATACGGTTTCCATTTCTACCACTAGGCGCCATTTCTAAACAATGGCATAAACTAGATTAGTTTATGAATCAAAATACATAATTCCATAATTGTAAAATACTTAACATAAATTGAACTATTTATGGATATAATCCATAATCATAAAAAGGTTTTATTTGAGGAAGTATATACTCATAACCGTTCATAGTGGTTTGTAAAGAAAATGAGAATTATCCTAAGTATATCCCCCGGGAGTGTCGTAACCAAGAGTGCATCAAGGCCCGTTGTCATGCACCAGTTCCCGTTCGAGTCTAGCTCAAAGCGGTGTTTTCGGGTTTTACCCCTAGTTACATCTGTGCCAGAGCCGCCTCTACCTGCTCGTATCCAGACAGGGATGTATTGCTCGGAAAACTCACAACATCTCTACAATACCAAAATTCTAGGAATTTCTTCTATACTAATCCTCAAAGTCTATCTTCGGGATATGTGCTCTAATCAGAGTTTATCTAAATCTAGCTTCCAAGGTTAGTACTAAACTGCCTCTGATACCAACTGTAATGCCCCGACCCCAGCTACTCAGAGCTGGTGCGTTACTTCGTAACATTGGCATGATCACAAAAGATCAAGTCTCGAAAGACCGATTAGTTTAGTAGCCTTGGAAACACTAGATACATTCATAATTCTTTCATTACATCAAAAAGTAAACAAACTACAATAACATGGTCTTCATAGTCCACACTCATATCCTCACTGACTATTCTTGCAAGTCAGTCATAATACACTTCTTCACATCCTGGAAAATATTAAAACATTGAAAGGGGTGAGCTCAGATGCTCAGTAAGGACAACAATATTGCAGAAGCTTTTATAAGAAAACAAAAGCATTTAAGGCAATGTATAACTAAAACAAAAGCCTTCTTGAACTTGAACTTCAGCATAATATGGCAAAAGTAAAATAAAATAATTCCATTACTTACTCTCATGGATATTCTACTAGATTAATAATCACATGAAATATCAATAACCACTTTCATAATGAGGGAATGTATAATGCCAGACATTCTGAAACACTTTGTCAAGGCCTCAACCAAGACGTCTAAAATGATTAAGGACTCGGCCAAAACCATAAATCATATTGGGAAAGGGCCTCGGCCAATTCCACATCTATTTGTCTCATGAGACCTACCGATGCATCGAGGAGCTATAGCGGGCTCCACCCGTCACATATTAAGTCCAATACATTCCTCATATGAATAGGTTTAAACATAACATAAATATTCGTATTAAAACTAGCATACGAAATGTCAAAAATTTCTCCATAAGCTATGGATGGTATAAAAATAACACATCCACAGTCAAATATTTCACAAAATGTTCAATGGAAGTTTTGTATCATAAATCAATTTCAATTAAACTTAAAACCCATCAAAGGATGTTGACATGGATGAAATCAAAGCTATTTGAGAGTAATATCTCTCCTTTTTGAAATCATTTAAAAGTCCCATAATTATAAAATAATACATTTAATTTGAATATATTCTTATAAGCTTGTTAGGGAAGCTTCGACGAAGTTATAATGGCGGAAAATAGCCGCACCCGCCGTATAAGTTAAAAAAAACATTCTTACCTTAAATTTGTCAAAGAGGTCAAAAAGTACATTTTTTGGAAAACGATGGTAAGATTCCTTTCAAAAATGTATAAGGGTGTAAATGACTTTAACACATTTTCCATTTAATAGTAAAAATGTTTTGAAAGACATTTTTAAGAAACATGGATGTGGATGATAACGAGGTCCCAGTAGATAATTATGTATAAACAACCTTGGATAATGAAGAGGTTGTGAAGTAAACCCTTACCTTGTACTTTTCCTTGGTTGGGGTGGGTTAACCTCCTGTATAATGGTGAAATAATTGTTATTAAATTATACAAGAATCATATATATTCATATGATATCATATATGATCTTTTAACATTGCTTTGTTAACAATATCTTAGATTTATCGTTGTTTCGGGTGTTAACTTACTCGTTTTCTTTTATATGTTTTGTTACGTAAGTCGTGTTTTTCATAGATAGGTTGTATCTTATTCTTATCCAGAATGATATCATGTCCTTAAACATTATTTTTAAATCATCAAATGATAATTATACTTGAATGGATACGACGGAGAATGAATCTCATCGCGTTCGTGGAGACGGTAGTCCGTACGTACGCACGAGCGACAATATCATTATTTTGATATTAAAATAATATATAATTGGATAGTATATCATATATACAGAATCATTATCATGTTATATTTATTATTTACATGAATTACATATCATTATTATACCCATCTAAATAATAATATATTGAATAACAATTACACCACGACGTGGAGACGGTAAGCCGTACGCACACACGTATGGTGACATGTCATTAAAATGATGGGTAGAATACTGAATATGGTTGTTCCATATTTATAATAACATCACAGTATATAGAAGATACTGGAGTTATAATTTTATAATTGAAATAATAAACAAAGAGGGAGTGGAAGAAGAAAGAAACTTGAAAGAGGGTGATGAAAATGTTACCTCTTCTTCGGGTTCTTCCTTTTGATTTGATCAAAAGGACTCCTTAGGATGGCTTTATGACTAAAGTAAAGCTTCTAGGATGAAGGGAGAGAAGTTGTGAGAGTATTTGGGCAGAGGTTGGCCAAACCAAAAGGCTTGGAAGTGTGAATAAGGTGGTAGAGGTGGGGGCCTTTTATAAGAGGAGAGGAGGGGCTCTTTTGGAAAGATTGAAATGTTACATTATTACACAATGATTTTCGGATTCTAAAGGTCCCAAACTTATATAATTAGAGGATAAGGTGATAAGGGTTCGAAATATCCTCATCCAATTGGCTTTGGACAAGTGTAAGCCTTGGATTTTGCATTATCTTCCCATTTTATTTAAATCGTTAAATAATGAGGTCATCGGTGAATCATCATGATGTCATTAATAATTTAATTTATTTAATGTCTAAAAATTATAAAAAAAATACTATGATTTAGGAAATATTTTTATCTTTCTAATGAATATTTATAATCAAAATTTGGACTTGTTTAACCCCACTTAAAAACTGTTTTAGTAAAACAACTCATGTTTGTGTCAATTTAATTTTAACATTAAATAAATATATATTAATGTCATTTTCCAACTAAAGTGGCTCCATGGGGTCCCCAAGGTGACCCATGGGTTGTCTTGGTCGTCCATGACTCATCCAATAGGAGTAGGACAAGTGTCATTCTCATCTCATATTATTATAACATTATTTTTACCTTAAACTACACTAATTACCTCTAATCGCGATTAAGAACTTAAAAGTTACTATTCACAAAAAAATTATTTTAATCTCATTGAACCACATTTTACTTCTTAATGACAACCATGTATGTCGGATTTTTGAAAATCAAATCACAGAAGTGGTAGTATTTCATTTAAACGAAAAATCAGTTATTTAACTACCACTTAGTGGTTTCACTATTCATCAAAAATTGAAGTTTTTCAGAATAATGCCAAAATTTCACCCTAAGGGATAATTGATATTCCGAATTCAAAAATGATGTCTATTTTACAAAATTCCAAACATATAAGTTGCATTAATTAATTTTATAATTAATTCCCGCTGTCACAACAAATAGCGTGTTTTTAAGAAACAATTTATATCAAAAGATTGGCAATTGTTTATGTCCAATTTCAATGTTAAATTAATTCTAATGACCACCATTGGATAAAATCGTAAAAATATATTCTAATTATACTTCAAAACCACTATATAGTATAATTTATCACTATAAATTATTTTGATTAAAAAAGTTGTTTTTAAGTAATTTTCACTATTCATAAAAAATTAGAAGTTCTCAGAAAAATACCAAAAATTCAACATAGGCTAATTTCGATATTACGAATACAAAAATGAAGTCCATTTTGAAATATAAAATTTCTATAATTTTAAAAGGTGGTTATTACTATTCATAACGGCTACTTTGATTAGTCGCGGTGTTTTAGAACTCGAACTTGCGTACAATGCAAGCTATTGCATTATTAAAAGAGAGGCATATCGTGGAAGCTCGGGGTGTTACATTCTCCCCTCCTTCAATAAATTGCGTCCTCGCAATTTGATATTTTTCTTTGAAAATAAAAGGTTGAAAATAGAAAATACCTTTGTGGAAAACCCACATCGGAAATAAGGTTAATAAAATTTAGCCTTAATAAGAGGGAAAGGGAAATGAAAAAGTCACCACCCAATTATGATATTGATTTGGAGAACATTGGTGGCAATTAGAGACATATAATTGGAGGAAAAACGTAAATATTCGTAGGGAGTGATTGAGGTCATCAATCACAATCAACTGTCAAATTGAGGGCCTCAAAGCCTTCAATCTATGTTGATTTAAAATATCATCAGTTCAACAAGACATAAGGTATTAGGATAACGCATTTTTTTGTTTTAATATCCCTTTACTAAAGTTTAAGAATTAATTTATTCATTGAATAACAGATAGGTATATATATATTTATGCCTGACAATTAGAGTTTCAACCTTCAACTCACCTTTCACTCAAAAAGATAATAGAACCCAAAAATATTATACTTTTCCTAATTGTATAAGGTTCCAAATGTTAACACATACAATTTAGATTAGTAAAATTATTTTCTAATAACCAGGGACTTCCTGTAGGCTAGTGGTAGGAAATAAAGGCCTGTCGCACTATGGTTGTGGGTTCGATTCCTGCAGCTCTGTCCGACGCGACGGGTTATGCCCCACCCTGCAGGTTGTCCTTTTCCTAAAAATATAGTACTATACTATTCCAAAAATAATCTTCATAAATGTTTTAACCTTAAACAATACTATCCAAAGATCAACTTAATCCACTCCAACCTTTATAATTATCCAAAATACCTTTGTCCAGACTTTCTCTAAAAGGTCTCTTAATTCCAAAATCAATTTATCAGATTCCCCAAACAAAGTAAAGATTCTCTTATTGTCGCAGACTAAAAATATGATTACCTTCATCATATTAAAACCTTACTGAAATCAACAAGTACTGCAGTACAATCCTTATATATATATATCACATTATTCTAATAACCGAAATATAATCCATCAGTCCAAAAGCACCAATACATTAGTTATTCTACTTCAACTGTAGTAACAGCATAAGATTGTCCTTGATCCCTTGGCCTTTTCTGAGGTAAGTTTCCCTGATGCTTAGGACATTCATTTGCATAATGACCCATTTCTCTACGATTGTAGCATTTAACTTTGATAGCCTCTTTCTTTCCCTTGCAATCACGAGCCTGGTGACCCTTTTCTCCACATTTATAACAAACTCCCATTCATTTTAGACAAGTACCAGGGTGATTATTCCCACAATTATCACATAATGGAAAATTCTTCTTTCCCTTTTCCCTTTATCTATCTCTTGTTCCACCGTTCTCTTCTTCTCTTGCTTTACTTTGTTGTCATAAGACTTAGAGAATTACTTTTCTGTCTTGATAGCACACGAGACAATATCTTCGTATGATGAGAAGGATTGTGATACTAAAGATCGATGGAGAAATGGTTTTAACCCATCAGAGAAACGATCAATCTTACTCCTTGGGTTACGTATATAATCGGCAGCATGCCTCGCTAACCTTGTAAATTTAGCCTCATACTTTGCGACATTCTCATCCTCCTTCTGGCTCAGACTCAGAAATTGCCTTTCCATATCTGCTCGATGGTCACGAGGAAAGTATTTTTCTAAGAAAAGCTCTTTGAACTCCCTCCATTCCATATTTGATACATCATCATCTTCTTTTGTGTTTTGAATCAGCGACCACCACTGATCGGCATCTCCAGTGAGGCGGTAAACTGCCATGACAACCTTCTCCCTTTCACTACTCCCCAAGGCATGGAATATTTTCTCTAAGGAATTTATCCATTGCTCAGCTACTATAGGATTTGTACCCCCATTAAATTTTGGTGGTTCTTGCCTCATGAAGCGGTCTAACATTGATCCTCCACGTTGCGGATCAGGGTGCTCCATACGAGTAAGGTTATTATTCATAACCTGCGTGAGTTGTCCCAGTACGGTGAGAAGCTGATCAGCACCAATTGTATCACTAGCTCCACCATAATTATCTTGAGCAGGAGGGCAATCCCTACACGGAGTGCGTGCATTGATATGGTTTCCATTCCTTCCACTAGGTGCCATTTCTAAACAATGGCATAAACTAGATTAGTTTATGAATCAAAATACATAATTCCATAATTGTAAAATACTTAACATAAATTGAACTATTTATGGATATAATCCATAATCATAAAAAGGTTTTATTTGAGGAATTATATACTCATAACCGTTCATAGTGGTTTGTAAAGAAAATGAGAATTATCCTAAGTATATCCCCCGGGAGTGTCATAACCAAGAGTGCAGCAAGGCCCGTTGTCATGCACCAGTTCCCGTTCGAGTCTAGCTCAAAGCGGTGTTTTCGGGTTTTACCCCTAGGTACATCTGTGCTAGAGCCGCCTCTACCTGCTCGTATCCAGACAGGGATGTATTGCTCGGAAAACTCACAACATCTCTACAATACCAAAATTCTAGGAAGTTCTTCTATACTAATCCTAAAAGTCTATCTTTGGGATATGTGCTCTAATAAGAGTTTATCTAAATCTAGCTTCCAAGGTTAGTACTAAACTGCCTCTAATACCAACTGTAATGCCCCGACCCCAGCTACTCAGAGCCGGTGCGTTACTTCGTAACATTGGCATGATCACAAAAGATCAAGTCTCGAAAGACCGATTAGTTTAGTAGTCGTGGAAACACTAGATACATTCATAATTCTTTCATTACATCAAAAAGTAAAAAAACTACAATAACATGGTTTTCATAGTCCACACTCATATCCTCACTGACTATTCTTTCAAGTCAGTCATAATACACTTCTTCACATCCTGGAAAATATTAAAACATTGAAAGGGGTGAGCTCAGATGCTCAGTAAGGACAACAATATTGCGGAAGCTTTTATAAGAAAACAAAAGCATTTAAGGCAATGTATAACTAAAAAAAAAGCCTTATTGAACTTGAACTTCAGCATAATATGTCAAAAGTAAAATAAAATAATGCCATTACTTACTCTCATGAATATTCTACTAGACGAATAATCACATGAAATATCAATAACCACTTTCATAATGAGGGAATGTATAATTCCAGACATTCTGAAACACTTTGTCAAGGCCTCGGCCAAGACGTCTAAAATGATTAAGGCCTCGACCAAAACCATAAATCAAATTGGGAAAGGGCCTCATCCAATTCCACGTCTATTTGTCTCATGAGACCTACCGATGCATCGAGGAGCTATAGCGGGCTCCACCCGTCACATATTAAGTCCAATACATTCCTCATATGAATAGGTTTAAAAATAACATAAATATTCGTATTAAAACTAGCATACGAAATGTCAACAATTTCTCCATAAGCTATGGATGGTATAAAAATAACACATCCACAGTCAAATATTTCACAAAATGTTCAATGGAAGTTTTGTATCATAAATCAATTTCAATTAAACTTAAAACCCATCAAAGGATGTTGACATGGATGAAATCAAAGCTATTTGAGAGTAATATCTCTCCTTTTTGAAATCATTTAAAAGTCCCATAATTATAAAATAATACATTTACTTTGAAGATATTCTTATAAGCTTGTTAGGGAAGCTTCGACGAAGTTATAATGGCGGAAAATAGCCGCACCCGCCGTATAAGTTAAAAAAAACATTCTTACCTTAAATTTGTCAAAGAGGTCAAAAAGTACATTTTTTGGAAAACGACGGTAAGATTCCTTTCAAAAATGTATAAGGGTGTAAATTACTTTAACACATTTTCCATTTAATAGTAAAAATGTTTTGAAATACATTTTTAAGAAACATGGATGTGGATGATAACGAGGTCCCAGTAGATAATTATGTATAAACAACCTTGGATAATGAAGAGGTTGTGAAGTAAACCCTTACCTTGTACTTTTCCTTGGTTGGGGTGGGTTAAACTCCTGTATAATGGTGAAATAATTGTTATTAAATTATACCAGAATCATATATATTCATATGATATCATATATGATCTTTTAACATTGCTTTGTTAACAATATCTTAGATTTATCATTGTTTCGGGTGTTAACTTACACGTTTTCTTTTATATGTTTTGTTACGTAAGTCGTGTTTTTCATGGATAGGTTGTATCTTATTATTATCCAGAATGATATAATGTCCTTAAATATTATTTTTAAATCATCAAATGATAATTATACTTGAATGGATACGACGGAGAATGAATCTCATCGCGTTCGTGGAGACGGTAGTCCGTACGTACGCACGAGCGACAATATCATTATTTTGATATTAAAATAATATATAATTGGATAGTATATCATATATACAGAATCATTATCATGTTATATTTATTATTTACATGAATTACATATCATTATTATACCCATCTAAATAATAATATATTGAATAACAATTACACCACGACGTGGAGACGGTAAGCCGTACGTACGCACGTATGGTGACATGTCATTCAAATGATGGGTAGAATACTGAATATGGTTGTTCCATATTTATAATAACATCACAGTATATAGAAGATACTGGATTTATAAATTTATAATTGAAATAATAAACAAAGAGGGAGTGGAAGAAGAAAGAAACTTGAAAGAGGGTGATGAAAATGTTACCTCTTATTCGGGTTCTTCCTTTTGATTTGATCAAAAGGACTACTTAGGATGGCTTTCTGACTAAAGTAAAGCTTCTAGGATGAAGGGAGAGAAGTTGGGAGAGTATTTGGGCAGAGTTTGGCCGAACCAAAAGGCTTGGAAGTGTGAATAAGGTGGTAGAGGTGGGGGCCTTTTATAAGAGGAGAGGAGGGGCTCTTTTGGAAAGATTGAAATGTTACATTATTACACAATGCTTTTCGGATTATAAAGGTCCCAAACTTATATAATTCGAGGCTAAGGTGATAAGGGTTCTAAATATCCTCATCCAATTGGCTTTGGACAAGTGTAAGCCTTGGATTTTGCATTATCTTCCCATTTTATTTAAATCGTTAAATAATGAGGTCATCGGTGCATCATCATGATGTCATAAATAATTTAATTTATTTAATGTCTAAAAATTATAAAAAAAATACTATGATGTAGGAAATCGTTTTAGATTTCTAATGAATATTTATAATCAAAATTTGGACTTGTTTAACCCCACTTAAAAACTGTTTTAGTAAAACAACTCATGTTTGTGTCAATTTAATTTTAACATTAAATAAATATATATTAATGTCATTTTACAACTAAAGTGGCTCCATGGGGTCCCCAAGTTGACCCATGGGTTGTCTTGGTCGGCCATGACTCATACAATAGGAGTAGGACAAGTTTCATGCTCATCTCATATTATTATAACATTATTTGTACCTTAAACTACACAAATTTCCTCTAATCGCGATTAAGAACTTAAAAGTTACTATTCACCAAAAAATTATTTTAATCTCATTGAACCACATTTTACTTCTTAATGACAACCATGTATGTAGGATTTTTGAAAATCAAATCACAGAAGTGGTAGTATTTCATTTAAACGAAAAATCAGCTATTTAACTACCACTTAGTGGTTTCACTATTCATCAAAAATTGAAGTTTTTCAGAACAATGCCAAAATTTCACCCTAAGCTATAATTGATATTCAGAATTCAAAAATGATTTCTATTTTACAATATTCCAAACATATAAGTTGAATTAATTAATTTTATAATTAATTCCCGCTGTCACAACAAATAGCGTGTTTTTAAGAAACAATTTATATCAAAAGATTGGCAATTGTTTATGTCCAATTTCAATGTTAAATTAATTATAATGACCACCATTGGATAAAATGGTAAAAATATATTCTAATTATACTTCAAAACCACTAAATATTATAATTTATAACTATAAATTATTTTGATTAAAAAAGTTGTTTTTAAGTAATTTTCACTATTCATAAAAAATTAGAAGTTCTCAGAAAAATACCAAAAATTCAACATAGGCTAATTTCGATATTACGAATACAAAAATGAAGTCCATTTTGAAATATAAAATTTCTATAATTTTAAAAGGTGGTTATTACTATTCATAACGGCTACTTTGATTAGTCGCGGTGTTTTAGAACTCGAACTTTCGTACAATGCAAGCTATTGCATTATTAAAAGAGAGGCATATCGTGGAAGCTCGGGGTGTTACATTCCATGTATATATATTAAGGAAGTAAATACCATATCCCTCACATGTACTGAATTGAGAGGTGGTATAGTTTGAAAATGATCTCTCTTATGAGGAGAAGCCAGTGAAGATCTTGGACCACAGGAGAGAGTTCTATGCAAAAAGACTACCCACTTGGTCAAAGTGCTATGGTGAAACCATAAGTACTAAGAGGCAACATGGGAACCGAAGTAAGTGATGAAGGAGAAGTACCCTCACATGTTTTCACCATAGTTTGTAAAATAAAATTTTGAGGGAAAAATTTTATAATGGGGGAAGAATTTAACAACCCAAAATTCTATCAATAGAAATTCCCTTCTTATAATTATGTAATATAGTATAAATTACATAAAATAACATTAATAACATAAAAAAATTTATAAATGAAGAGTGAATGAAATAAGGGGTATTTATAGAAATTAAAAAATCTATACCGATGGAATAATAACTTGTCCTTCGGAATAGTAATTTGACCATTATGAATAGTAAAATGGCCAATAGAATAGAAACTCCACCAATTAAAGTGTAAATAATTTTTGGGCATCTTATAAATGAAAGTACAATATATTTATATCATAGTATATGTAAATAAATGTTTTAAAAATTACTAATTATGTGTTGGTATATTTATAAAACATAAATATTTATTTAAATTTTTATAATTAATATAATGATTTAAAAGAAAAATTATTTTTATAAAATTATTTTCATAAAATAGATTCATAAGTTAATATTTTATTTTCTTATGATTAGAATATAATTTTATGAGACCTTAACTAAATTTTCAAATTATTATAAAATCAGCCATAATTTTAAAATTGATATTTTCTAATAAATGATTATTTTAATTAAAAATTAAATTTATCATATTTGGAAATTTTTTTATAAATTGAAGTTTATTTTTTAATTCTATACGTTAAAAAATGGTCTTGGTGAATTTCTGAGATTTTTCTAAAATAGTTGAATTTTTGGTGAATAATGAAATACAATAATTTACGATATATTATTGTATAAGTTAAATTGACTATTTCTTGATTCATAGATGATGTGAGAAACATAATCTAAAATAATTATTTGTTTAATTTATTTATTGATAAAGTTCAAACTATTTGTAGTCTTGAGCAGAAATAATAAATAAATGTATAAAAAGACCCCTTTCATCCCCTATAAATACCACCCTTACCACCTCTTCTCCCCACACCTCCTAAGCCTTGAAGCATGAACAAATTAATCCCAATACTCTTCTCAATTCTCAGCCACATGTCCAAGATCCTTTGGTCTTAACAAAATATTAAATTCAATTTCCCTAAGGAGGTTATCAAGGAGAATAATTCAAGAGGTAAAATCCTATTTCCTTTTCTTTTAATTTATTTTCAATTTATTTTCTTTATTATTCTCTCCTAGACTCCCATTATACAAGTGGAATGATAAATCTATTATCTTAAATATACTGTAATTTTATTTTGTTAATGTAATAATATATCATCAGATCTTTTCCAATCTCCCATTTACTATATCAATGAAAACATCATCTATGAGGTGTTAATTTATCACCTTAGAGGATGCAAAGTTTTCATTTTCCTTTATCGCCTTCAAGGATGGTCATAAAAATATTATAATATCTGATTTTTTAAATTTATATTATAACCTTTTTTTATTTTCTTTAACTAACATATATACATAATACTAAATCATAAAACAAACAAGTTTGTTGTGATCGAAAACCACCAAAATTAACCTAAATGATTATCATTAAGGATTTATCTAATGAATCATCCTTATATCTGAAAAAATAATATAGAAGACCATTTAAACTTTTGGAAGTTCAATAATATCAAATAATTCCAAATATGGAGAATTATTCTCATTTTACATGAACTTATATACTTGGTATACAAGAGAACCAATCATGAAAACCAAGAAACAAACACTCTCCGAATGGGGAAATTGAACTCTATAACTCATAAAAATGAAAATAAAAGAACTTAATGAAATTATAATGAATAAAATTAATGTATAATAGGTTATTTAATTATTAATTAATTATTCTTATTTTATTATCCATAATATTTTGGTAAAGATATCATTCAGATATAAAGTAAGGGGATTCCTAAACCCTATTTCCTTTATTTGGGTTATTTCTATTTTAAGACAAATATCATTTTGGATGTTGTTTTAATATTAATCAAATATAATTTCTTTATTCTTACCTTTTTGTTTCTAGGAAATACATGTTTCCAATAGGATTTTATAAAAAATGCAATGATTTTTCCAAAAGAACTCTTCGTTTTAAAAACACATCTTTTACTTCTATTGAGATTGTTTCTTCTTCACTCAAGATTGATTTTTATTATACCAAGTATGTTATTATATTTTTATTTTTGGAACCCCAAATTTTATAAAATAATGTATGTTTTATGAAATTCTCATGAAACCCATTTCCTCTACATGAGTTATTTTATAGAAAATATTGTTATATGTTCTATATGGAATGAATGATTATGTAAATGTTATGATGTGATGGGTGTGCCCGGATTTATATAGCATTCCAATTCATTGGGTAATGTAATGTATCTCATGAGATAATGTGTAATATACATGAAAATGAATCTATCTTTGTTCAAAATGATTATGGTTCCATTATTATGCACACATGTTATAAGTGAACATGATGTTAGATTCTTTCACAACTTTGTGTGGTAGTTGACCACTAAGACATGATGTTTCATTTTTATGAATTTCCACATTCCATTTATTTATCTAATTCTTCCTATCATTATTATTATGATGAAATCAGAATTATTTTATGATGATGATGATTATTCTCACCCATTTTATATTGATTCTTGTACTTATCTATCCTCTTACTAGGATTTTAGCTCACCCCATTATTTGATGTATATCCTCAGGTGAATACTTATACTAAGGAGTAAATTATGTCCACTAATAAGCTAGAGAAGAATAAACTAAATAATATTTATTTTTTATTATGTAAAAGATATGTATAATCCAAAATTTACCAAGATATTAAACCTTTAGATCCTAATTTTTTGTAACATTTTTATGTTTTTTACCATTAAAATGATGTAATAGTCATATAAGAAAAGTAGGATCACCATATATATTGTTATTATCTAGGGTATTTCGTTATGATATAGGATCATAACCTAAATAAGATATCAATTTTGAACCTAGAATATTAGATCCTAGTTTCTATATATTGTTTTCCTATGCATGGATGATGCATGAAACTTGACATAAATAAGGATACCATACACTAAGAGAGTTTAAATGAAAATATAATTTGTGGATGGGTCTAAAATAAGATATCCAGATGTAACTTTGTATCCAATAATAATTATTATAAAGTCAACCATAGTTTTTATAAGATAATAATTTCACATATATTACCCATAAGTAGGGAAAAATGAAATAGAATTAATTGATTCCCTAGTGAGAGAGTGAATAATGAAACCTGATGTGAATTGGTAAAGGTTTAAACACCAGGGAAAAGGTGTAAATGTGGTATTATAACTGGGTCTAAGAAAAGTTATCTTGAAATCACTACATATACTATAAGAAAAGGAACCAAGATACACATAGTTTTTAATAAGGGGCATTCTTTGAATATCAGGGTTATTCATAAGAGAAAATATAATGATTCGATCCTAGTAAAGAGTTTCCAAAGAAGACTCGATGTGAATTGGTAATCACAAACACTAGGAACTATTTCATAGATTTTAATCATTTGTAAGGTAATACAATCATATAGAATTTACCACTATTAGTTGTTTTAGTTCTTTTAGTATGGACCATGATTATAATGGTAATTTTCTAAGAGAAGAATATCAAATTAAGGATTTGTGATTTCTAAAAGGAGAATCTAAACTCAAAGATTTTTTTTGTGTTTCTTAGAGAAGAATATTGAATCAAGGAATTGTTAGGTATTTCAAAAATGGTATAACAAGATATAATAGGGTATAATAATAGGATTTAATAATCTTTATTTGATAATTGGTACAATTCATGCATGTGTAACATTGAGTCTATTGGAATATCCTTGAATAGTTGGGTTATGGAAAGGAAAAATAATAACATAAGAATGTATGAGTCAATGAGGGATGATGGATTGTGATAATAGTTTAACCATTGGTAATGGAATAAAAATTATCACACCATCTAAAAATATCCCATGGAATTAAGAGGGACCTTTCCACCATGACCAAAAAACATTCCCTAGGGGTTGCTTAAGGGATAAAAGGTAACTATATAGTTTACTATTCATTACTATGAGGTGAATTCTGATCATGAAATCATTGTATTACCAGTTTCTATTAAAGGGGGAATTGAGAGGATATAATCAAGGTTTATAAGAAGCTAAGATTTGAATCTTGACTAAATTTTGTGGTTTTAGGATGACTCAAACATCAATGATATGAATTAGCCTCATAGAGAAAAGGATATTCAAGAATAGTTCAAGGTCTTTAAAGGTTGCACCATAGTTTATTAAGTACATTCTCAGGGCAAAGGGATATATCATGAAATTAGTTGAGTACATGATAATTTTAATAGTATATATTGATCAATGTGAAAATTTTCCTTGTCATGAATTAAAATATACCAATTTCATAGTTTTATCTCATGTGTATAAAGTGAGAATGGTTTAAACTATAATTTTACTAGAATAGTGAGTTCAATGTGTATAACTTTACTTTTTCTAGGTAAAATTGTTGGTCCCTAAAATATTTATTCCTATACACTTTGGGATCTGTATTTTTTCTAATCCATGAAGAGGTAGGCTCAACAAGTGAAGACTTGACTTTTTTTCAGGCCTCCCTTTATGTGTTTTTAAGCTAAAAAGACATCGTATCACTTTTTATGTTCCTTATGCTCTAAATTTTCCGTAATACATGACTGGGGAGGGATTGGTGAATGGAGACTTTAGTTTTTCTCAGGTTTTCCTTTATGGTTTTTCAATTTGAAAATAATTTTCATATCATTCATTTAAAGTTTAATAAATGTCAATTTAGAACATAGTTAGATGAAGTTTACAATCATACAACTTTGACCAAAAGTGGTTGAATTTTAGGGTTGTATAGGTTTGAAAAAATGTGAGTGGGTATTTCTAATAAAAAGGAATAAATAACATATTGTGAATAATATTATCATAACTGGACATCAAAAACTAGCTAAAGGGAAAGAGACAACCCAATGTAGAGGATGTAACCTACACCAATGTTGGAAACCACAAAGGGGAGAAAACATGATTGAAATTTTAAATTCATTATATTATAATCAATGGAGGAAAATGTTTGAAGTCACATATCTTTGACTAATATCAAGGTTTCATATCCTGTGGTATGGGTATAATTTAAACAATGTGAATGATGAACACATCACAACTACTATAAACCTTGGGTAAAAAATAGTTCTTATAGTTTAGGGACATACTACTTAGAACAAGGTATTTATTATTTTTTATAGTCATAGAACAAGGACCAAGTTAGGTCCCAAAAAGACCTCTTAATAAATATAGATCATATATTAGAAAAAATAGAATAAAATTAGGTAGGAACCATAAAAATGGCATAAGAGGTGAAATACAACATGAATAGGTAGGATCCAAACACTAGGGTGGTAATGAAGATTTAATGCAATGAAAATTTGTAGCTAGGACTAGAATTGGATATCTAAGTGTCACTATGTATCCTATTATAATAAGAATAAATCCACCATAGTTTTAAAATAAAATATGTCATCCCAATATAGAGTCTAATATAGAAAGACCTAACATGAATAAGGAGACTATATTATAGAATGGGGTTTGATAGTAATAAAATTTATTCTTGGGCCTAGAATGGGAGATATAAACATAAAAAAACGTCTTGTTTTAATTGTAATCAAACCATATGTTGTTATTTTAAGGAGAATATGTACATATTTGGCTCAAGAATATGAGATATGAGGATAAATGTATGGGTGACCTGGTGAGAGAAGGAAGGATAAAACCCGGTATGAATTAGTAATGGTCTCATCGCATGAGGTAGAATTGGGAATGGAAATAGAATATTTGGCTTATATTGGGATGAGAGATCCATGAGTTACTATATATATTGTCATCATTGGAATCAAGACACATGTATTTTTGGTAAAGTTTATTTTTTTGTTGTAGGTAAGGAGGAACCTAACATTAGGGCATGAAGATGTATCTATATCTATTAAATATATATAGAAAGAGAACTCTTACATATATTTTATTTTACATAAAGGGATATTTTAAAATTTTAGGTTGCATAAAATAGAAATATACAAGTAGTTCAAAGTTATATAGGATTAATTAATTATAATTATAGTTTAAATTCATGAATCTTTAACAAAATTGTCACATAGGTTTTTCTTATGAGACTTAGAGCCTCCTTAATAGTCTCTAGAATACAAAAGGGCATAAAACATAGAGATTTTCTAATTCGTTTGAACATGGGGAGGAATGAAGTATGAAATGTATTAAAATGACAAAATCCTAGAATATTTATTAGTGGGAATATGATTACCATTAGTAATGGATAACACACTACCACACCATCTGAAAATAGCACATGGATTTTGGGTGACTCTATTTTGGGACTAAAAAATAAACCAAAGTTTAATTATATTATCAAAGGTGACTATTCTATTTACCATTTATTCTTATGGGGTTAATTCAAATTATTACATGAACATATTTCCAATTTCTATGAGTGGGTAAACCGAGGGGATATGCTCAAGTTTTTTTGATACTAAGAGGGTAGTATCACCTTAAGGCTATAGATTTCCATGAGAATAATCTTGACTCAAGAACTTTATTTTACTAAGATAAGGATCATAACTCAAGGTTTTTTAGTTGATGAAGATTCAGACATAAAATTTTATAAGGTTGGTTGGGTGGATGAGGAGATTTCCAAAATGGGTTGGAATACTATGCAATTATACCATCATGTTTTGGTTAGGGTCTTTTGTAAAAATAAATAGATCCAAATGTAATAGGAGGGTAAATATAACCACACAAGAAATGGGGTGAGGTATCAAGATGTAATGGGGGGTATATTGGTCATTTATTATGTAAATCCTACCATTTTCTAGATAGTTTTTGGATTTCAACATGGATTTTAACTCTCCCTATGAAAAAATGATGGGCTATGAAGAACGATACCTTATGTAAAGAATGGGAACTTTTTTCAAGGTTATTATGAGTGAAAATTATGAAAAAATTAAGGTCATACAAGATGGATCATTCTATTAATAGTTTAAAGTCACATGAAAGATACATCACTCTATACAGTTTTAGGTCTTGTGGCTTAGAGATTACATCATATAGTTTGTTGTCTTATAATGAGGACTTTATTCTAGGTAATTGAGAGTTATTCAGCAATTAATTGTTCATATTACATGTATATTTAGGCATGATATTTATATCATAGATTGGGAATGAATCACATGTATATCAAATGATTCATAGGATTATATAAATCTACCTGGAATTTATTTATCTAGTTCTGATGCTAATCCTTAAAGATGAAGCATTCTTCGATCGTATGTCCAAAAAATTGATGGTAGGGGAAATATTTGGGATGATCTTTCATAATATCCTCCTTGAGTGTAACGACCCGAAATTTTGAATAAATCTTGTTTCCTAATTTTGTGTGTTATTTTATTTTTTTTATACTCAACAAAACTGTTTCATTGGATAACATGAGTATAATTAAAATGAGACTGTTGGGTTTTGATTATTATATGACCGTTAGTCAGTATGACCATTGAAAACTGAATGTTGTGACTTTTGTCTCTAAATAAAAGTGATCTTGGTTAATTAATATAGAAAGAAGATTCGATGGCCTCACCTAGTAGTCTTGGGCCAATCGAATCCCATCAAAAAAAACATGGGAAGGAGGTAGCACCACTGGGCTTTGCTCTGGACCAAACCCAAGCCGAACTTCATCGTGTGAATCTAGAACGGAATCACCTTCGTGAGAAGTTCAAACTGATAGAAATTACTACTCATGTGATGTTGGTCGATCCTCCCTTGGATTCTCTCACCTTAGCAGACCTTACACTTAGGTCCTATGCTGGTGTGATAAGGGGCTATGTAAGGAGACTGTAACTGCCTTATGTAATCCTTTGTTTTAAATAAAAATTTTGATTTCTTCTTATGATGAAGTTTATGAATTTTCAAATGTCCGGATAAATATAGTATGCATATTTTTGGAGAATTTTAGAGAAAGGATATTTTAAAAAAAAATGTTTATGTAAACCTTAAATAATTAAAAATGTGTAATGATTTTAAAAAAATGGTCTTCTACAATTATGTTCAGTAGGAAATTTAGAGTCTAATAAGATCAACTTAATTTTTGATGAAGAGTAAATTATGAATAGTGATTTTATGCTTAGGATTAGTAATGTAACCAAATGGATTAGTAATCTCACTTAAATAAAGAATTAATATAATCTAGGAACCTTGATTAAGTAATCTGATTCAATAAAATGGTTAAATAACGGTTTCATAAATTATTAGTCAAGTATTAGTTTTTTCAGGTGAATAGTGTTTTTTAATTAAAAATTTAATTAAAAATATTTAGAAAATTGTTTTTATAAAATATATTTCATTTTTTAACTCAGAGGATCGATATTATGTTAAGGTAATTTTTGGGGATTTTTCTGAGAAAGTTGAATTTTCGATGAATAGTGAAAATACAGTTTTTAAGTTACGAGTGTTTAATGAAATCATTAAATGATGTATTAAGTATGTAATCCATATGGTTGAATTATTAATAGTAAGATAAGGTATGAGGTGTCTCAAGCGGCCAATACCATGGGCAAATACCATGGGCAAGCCCATGGTTTTTCCAAAACCACTAATGAGGTGTCCCTTGGCCATTAATGCCTTGTCCCCTCACTTTCCCTATAAATACCAAGCCATAATCTCATCCATTCGAATCCCAACTCTTCCCCAACGAATATCTGGTCTCATTACCTCCAAATGAGTCATCCCAAGGTTCCCCCAAGCCCTCAAGGTCCCAACCATTGAGTTTTAAGAGTTACATTTTAAGGTAAGGGATCCGATCTCTCTCTTTCTTTTCAAGTAATCTCTTTTATGTCATTTATTTTGTGCTCCATGCTCTTATGTTGAAAGATTTTATTTTATATTCATATTACTGCCCTTTTTTATGTTAATATTATGAGATACCCCCTCTTTCTCTCATCATTTCATTTTAATAATGTTAAACTGGCACCGTTAGGCTGCCGAATTTTTACGGGATTCTTTCACCCTTCTCATTTTCAAGATCTATTTTCATGTCAAGTCTTTCATGTTCCTTTTTATTATGTTGGGGTATGATATATAAATCTATCATACTGATATTTTATGTTAATATGATGAGAGACCCTATTTTATCTCATCAATTCATTTTTTTGAAGTTTAAGTGGAGCCATTAGGCTGCCGAATTTTTAAGGGATTCTTTAACCCTTCTCGTTTTCAAGATCTATTTTCATGTCAAGTCTTTAATGTGGTTTTTTATTATGTTGGGGTATTATATCTAAATCTATCATACTGATATTTTATTTTAATATTATGAGAGACCCTATTTGATCTTGTCAATTAATTTTTGTTGATGTTTAAGTGGCGCCGTTAGGCTGCCGAATTTTTAAGGGATTCTTTCACCTTTCTAATTTTTCAAAGTTCTAATTTCATGTCAAGTATTTAAAGTTCCTTTTTATTATGTTGGGGGTATGATATCTATATCTATCATACTGAAATTTTATGTTCATATGATGAGAGAACCTATTTGATCTCGTCAAATCATTTTTGTTGAAGTTTAAGTGACGCTGTTAGTTTGCCGAATTTTCATAAGAGAAATCTTATTTTTGTCTTCCTTTCATGTTTTTCATTTCATATGGTATGTCTTTAAAATTTCATTACCATGTTCTTAAATCCTTTATATTCTGTTACCCTACTATTTTGTGGATCATTTTCTAGTGGGTGACCCATGTCCCCTATCTTTTCAATGTTTTTAAAACCTCGTAACATAGCCTTTATGCATCAGAATTTCCGTCTCAAAATGTCTCTCTCTTTTTCTAAAGTTCTTTTATTTTATTAAGTGAATACTCAAAGATCACTCTTCTATAGGGGTATTCACATATATACCAGGTTGTTCTATTTTAAATTCTGGTATTTACATACATGAGACCCACCTTCCTTTTTTGTGGGTTTTAAAGTGACACAAAGATCATGTCTTTAAAGCTGTTTTTAAAATGTTATGATTATGAAATGAAACCCATTTCTTTTATTCTATATGGGTTGTTTATGAAATGTCTAATGATGATATATGTGGATCACATGATAATAAAGGCAAATTTAAGGGTGTGACCTGATAGTGCTCCAATGCATTGGGTAAAGACTTAATCTCTAGAGATGACCATTTAGACTGATACCTTGGTGAATAACCTTGGTAATTTTTATTGACACCTTGGGGATGGACCTTGGTGAAACAGAAATGATTGTCTTTGTTAAATGTTGTAGCCACATCTTCAAGTTATGAAAAACGTTATTTTTATTATGATATGCCTCATGATTTCTTTCTCATGCCTTAAAGTTCTTTTCCATGACATTGTTGATGTATCTCAAGTTTGCATGTTAAATGTTTCCCCTTGTTACCCTTACTGGGCCTTCTGCTCACCCTTTCTTTTGATGTATGTCCCCAGGTTATGAGATGCAGTAATGAAACTAGGATGAACATAAGGAGAATCCTTTCAAGTGTTTAAGAAATTTTTTTTATGTTTTCATGTTTTAAGTTCCTAGTTTCCAAGACACTAAACCTTAAAGATCCTCGGTTTTGTAAAATGTAATGAAAGTTTATGTGATAAAAAGGCGGGATGCTATAGTGAGTATCAAAGGATGGTTTAGTTATTTGTGGAAATTAGGATACAAAAACTTTAGGAAGAACCCTATATAAAAGTTTAAATATAGGAAACCTTCCTGGTATTTTGGTGAGTATTGAGTAAGGGGTTGCCAAGCAAATACATCCTTGTCTGGATACGAGCAGGTAGAGGTGGCTCTAGCATAGATGTACATTGGGGTAAAACCCGAAAACACCGCTTTGAGCTAGACTCAAACGGGAACTGGTACACGACAATGGGCCTTGCTGCACTCTTGGTTACGACACTCCCAATGGATATGATTTGGTAAATTCAAAAGCTTAGTATGAACCATTATTAAAGGAACAAAGATAAAATAAAATAAAGATTCACATAAGAATATATTATCATGGATAACCTAGATTGGGACCTAGGCGATCACAAGTTAGGGTATACTTTTCTTCTACAAGTCTATCCTTCTATGCTTTAAGTTTCCTTTAAATGATTATTGACTAAGTATTTAAGCCCCTAATTGTACTTTCTTTCCTTAGTTAATAGCGGGAAATGGAAGAACATGTCCCAACAACCAATGTGATAGGAAATGTGATGATTGCCGTATTAATATGACAGTGATGATTAGGGGATTAAAAGATGATTATTATTTTGGAAGATGCTCACTATTTTGGGAACCCTATTTGATAGAGGTAAATAGATTACTACGGTATTTTCTTTGAGGAGTAAAGGTTGAATTATATTTTGAAGAATCAATGAATTTAAGGTGAACTTATGGTATTATAGGTTACTTATGGAAATGATGGACCTATCTTGGGGAAAATATGTTTAGGTTAGTTACTTTTGTTATAATATTTTAGGAGTGGTTGATGTTGTTTGGAGATGAATGATAAAGTTTATCTTGGATGGCTATGTTATCAAGTCCTTCTTGTATTTGGGTTTCAATCTTAGTTTGGGTTATTTTGAGGAATTTTAAGGACAATTATTTATAGAATGGTCTATGATGAACTCTAGGTTATACCATAGAACTTTGATGATTTAAAAGTAGTTTCCCTTCTTATGGGATTATTTATTTTTTAAGAGTTGTTTTATCTTACTCTTTCTGTTTTTGGGATAAATGTTTAAAGATAGATAGTTTTTATTTTGTGAAATACGTGATTCTCTAGAATATTATTCTTGTTCTTTTATGAGACCAAGTAGTTTTTAATGCTCATCGTTTGGAGAAAAGATTAGTTTTGGTAGAAACTTATTAAAGGATTAAACTCTACTTGAAGGTAGGTATATTTACTTATGTTTTTATTCTATGTAGTAAATGAATTCCTCAAAACTATGAAAAGGAACATAAAACAAATTTTTTTTTTCTGTTAACCTTTCCTACTATGAAATCAAATACCATTTGACCCATCATAAGTTTCTGATTTTCTTGTTGTTAACTTTCTCCTAATCATATTTTCAATCACTCTCCCTTAGAACGTGAACCTTTGTTTTTTTCCTCCATGTCCATGTTTTCCTACATGGGATCCTAGTATGGGTTAACTCGGGTGACCTTTTACTTCCCTTTCTTTCTTTTAAAGTAATAGTTTTACTGAATCCTTTTCTGGTGTGGGACTTTCAATGAAATTTCAGAACCCAGTTTTAAAAATTGCGAGGACGCAATTTCTTAAGGGGGGAAGATTTTAACGACCCGGAATTTTGAATAAATCTTGTTTCT
The DNA here is from genome assembly GCA_963277665.1 of Viscum album. NCBI lineage: Eukaryota > Viridiplantae > Streptophyta > Magnoliopsida > Santalales > Viscaceae > Viscum > Viscum album. The sequence continues at coordinate 1,375,400,215 of OY728147.1, read as the reverse complement.
TAATTTTGTGTGTTATTTTTTTTATACTCAACAAAACTGTTCCATTGGATAACATGAGTATAATTAAAATGAGACTATTGGGTTTTGACTATTATATGACCGTTAGTCAGTATGACCGTTGAAAACTGAATGTTGCGACTTTTGTCTCTAAATACAAGTGATCTTGGTTAATTAATATAGAAAGAAGATTTGATGGCCTCACCCAGTAGTCTTGGACCGATCAAAACCCATATAACAGAACTTGGGAAGGAGGTAGCACCACTGGGCTTTGCTCTGGACCAAACCCAAGCCGAACTTCATCGTGTAAAGCTAAAACGGAATCGCCTTCGCGAGAAGTTCAAACTGATAGAAATTACTACTCGTGCGATGTTGGCCGAGCCTCCCTTGGATTATATCACCTTAGCACACCTTACACTTAGGTCCTATGCTGGTGTGATAAGGGGCTATGTAAGGAGACCGTAACTGCCTTGTGTAATCCTTTGTTTTAAATAAATTTTTTGATTTCTTCATATGATGAAGTTTATGAATTTTCAAATGTCTGGATAAATATAATATGCATATTTTTGGTGAATTTTAGAGAAAGGTTATTTTAAAAAAAATGTTTATGTAAACCTTAAATAATTAAAAATGTGTAATGATTTTAAAAAAATGTTCTTCTACAATTATGTTCAGTACAAAATTTAGAGTCTAATAAGATCAACTAAATTTTTGATGAATAGTAAATTATGAATAGTGATTTTATGCTTAGGATTAGTAATGTGACCAAATGGATTAGTAATCTCACTTAAATAAAGCATTAATATAATATAGGCACCTTGATTAAGTAATGTGATTCAATAAAATGGTTAAATAACGGTTTCATAAATTATTAGTGAAGTATTAGTTTTTTCGAGTGAATAGTGTTTTTTAGTTAAGAATTTAATTAAAAATATTTAGAAAATTATTTTTATAAAATGGATTTCATTTTTGAACTCAGAGCATTGATATTATGTTAAGGTAATTTTTGGGGATTTTTCTAAGAAAGTTGAATTTTCGATGAATAGTGAAAATACAGTTTTTAAGTTACGGGTGTTTAATGACATCATTAAATGTTGTATTAAGTATTTAATCAATATGTTCGACTTATGAATAGTAATATAAGGTATGAGGTGTCCCAAGTGGCCAATACCATGGGAAAATACCATGGGAAAGCCCATGGTTTTTCCAAAACCACTAATGAGGTGTCCCTTGGCCATTAATGGCTTGTCCCCTCACTTTCCCTATAAATTCCAAGCCATCCACTCATACATTCGACTCACAAATCTTCTCCAATGAAGGTCTGGTCTCATTACCCCCCAAGGAGTCCTCCCAAGGTTCCCCCAAGCTCTCAAGGTCGCAACCTTTGAGTTTTAAGAGTTACGTTTTAAGGTAAGGATCTGATCTCTCTCTTTCTTTTCAAGTAATCTCTTTTATGTCATTTCTTTTGTGCTCCATGATCTTATGTTGAAAAATGTTCTTTTATATTCATAATACTTCCCTTTTCATGTTCATATGATGAGAGACCCCCTATTTCTCTCATCATTTCATTTTAATAATGTTAATGTGTCGCCGTTAGGCTACCGATTTTTAAGGGATTCTTTCACCCTTCTCGTTTTCAAGATCTATTTTCATGTCAAGTCTTTCATGTTCCTTTTTATTATTTTGGGGTATGATATATAAATATATAATACTGATATTTTATTTTCATATGATTATAGACCCTATTTGATCTCATCAATTCATTTTTTTTGAAGTTTAAGTGGCATTGTTAGGCTGCCGAATTTTTAATGGATTCTTTCACCCTTCTCGTTTTCAAGATCTATTTTCATGTCAAGTCTTTCATGTGGTTTTTTATTATGTTGTGGTATGATATCTAAATCTATCATACTGATCTTTTATGTTAATATGATGAGATACCCTATTTGATCTCGTCAATTAATTTTTGTTGAAGTTTAAGTGGCGCTGTTAGGCTGCCGAATTTTTAAGGGATTCTTTCACCTTTCTCATTTTTCAAAGTTCTACTTTCATGTCAGGTCTTTAAAGTTACTTTTTATTATGTTGGGGTATTATCTCTATATCTATCATACTGAAATTTTATGTTCATATGATGAGAGACCCTATTTGATCTCGTCAAATCATTTTTGTTGAAGTTTAAGTGACGCCGTTAGGCTGCCGAATTTTCATAAGAGAAATCTTATTTTTGTCTTCCTTTCATGTTCTTCATTTCATATGGTATGTATTTCAAATTTCATTACCATGTTCTTAAATTTTTTATATTCTGTTCCCCTACTTTTTTATGGATCATTTATGAGTGGGTGACCCATGTCCCCTCTCTTTTCAATGTTTTCTAAAACCTCGTAACATAGCCTTTATGCTGCAGAATTTCCGTCTCAAAATGTATCTCTCTTTTTCTAAAGTTTTTTTATTTTATTAAGTGAATACTAAAAGATATATCTTATATATAGGTATTCACATATATACTAAGTTTTTCTATTTTAAATTCTGGGATTTACATACATGATACCGACCTTCATTTTCTTTGGGTTTTAAAGTGACACAAAGATCATGTCTTTAAAGTAGTTTTTAAAACGTTATGATTATGAAATGAAACCCATTTATTTTATTCTATATCGGTTGTTTATGAAATTTCTGATGATGATATATGTAGCCCACATGATAATAAATGAAAATTTAAGGGTGCGACCTAATATAGCTCCAATGCATTGGGTAAATACTTAATCTCTAGAGATGACCATTTTGACTAATACCTTGGTGAATAACCTTGGTAATTTTTATTGACACCTTGGGGATGGACCTTGGTGAAACAGAAATGATTGTCTTTGTTAAATGTTGTATCCACATCTTCAAGTTATTAAAAACGTTATTTTTATTATGATATTCCTCATGATTTCTTTCTCATGCCTTAAATTTTTTTTTCATGACATTGTTGATGTATCTCAAGTTCGCATGTTAAATGTTTCCCCTTGTTTCCCTTACTGGGACTTCTGCTCACCCTTTCTTTTGATGTTTGTCCCCTGGTTATGAGATGTAGTAATGAACCTAGGATGAACATAAGGATAAGCCTTTCAAGTGTTTAAGAAGAATGTTTTATGTTTTCATGTTTTAATTTCCTGGTTTCCAAGACACTAAACCTTAAAGATCCTCGGTTTTGTAAAATGTAATGAAAGTTTATGTGATAAAAAGGCAGGATTCTATATTGAGTATCTTGATTCTTTTAAGATTAATAAAATTATTATTTAATGAATAAATTATGCATGTATCTAATTTTTCATGTCTAAAGGAATTTACCTTGTTTTATCTATTATTAACAGATTAATGACCCTGATTCTTTTATACACATTGTGTATTATGCTTGGGGAATTCACAAGGATGAATCAAAGGATTGGGTGTCAATAAATCCATTATACCCACATATATTTACTTTTAAATACTATCCTTAAATATGAATAACTTATCAATTGTACTCCATACAAATCAATGAAAGGGGAAGTAATTGGAATGGTATTTCAAATTTATCTTCTCAGGTATGTTAATTCTTTGGATCTCAATCAAATTATTCTCCAATTCAAGGGAAAACACCCAAAAGCATTATTTGGTTATAAGGAATATCTTTATTTTTTCCCATTATAGGATGAAAACAATGTTTCCTATATGTTTATATATTCCTTGGTTCGAATGATAAATGATAGAATTTGAAATTTTGAAAATAGTGCATTAATCCTGATCAATAGGGTATAGATTATTAAGTTATTGATGACTAGGACATCATTAGTGCCTCCCCTAAACCGTAGAACACTGACTGTGTTAGGGATTTCATGATGATCTCCAAGGTTGAATGATGTATATAATGAATCGGATAAGGGGGTGAATAATATGAAAATTCCCATATCCCTATGGGTTAGGGTATCTCTCTAAATTAATGGCCACTATAGAAAGAGGATGAAATTTCACTATAGGTAAAATATCCTAAAAGAAAATCTATAATTATTTCCCATATATCTTTATTTTATCATTAAAACTTGTTTTTAAATTATTCAGTATATATAACCTTGATAGATTTAGGGGGATGATAGGTAAAAGACATGAAAACACCCTGAAATTTCCTAATTTAATGATGGGTGGTTGACGAAGGTAGTATAGGCCAAGACCTAGAAAATTGGATATACCTTTGACATCAAAGACACTCTACTTCCTCACATACTACAATAAATGTTATTTTTATATATATAATTAATCACCAACTAATGTATTGTAAATATAAAAGTTTAAAACATTTTTAAGGGTGGAAACACCTCATTAAAAATAATGTGGTGCATCATTGAGCTCCTCCCAAGATGGTACCATGTGGATGGAAATAATGGATCTTATTTTATGAATCTCTTCCTGAATAGTTCCCTTGACCATAAATTTTATAACATTGATTGAGGAAAACTGTTACTCCTCATTATAATAGTATCTTATTTGGTGGAATTATTCTTATGGCCATGCTTGGTTTGATGATTCCCATAGTCTTCCTGGGCAGGATAGTGCCCATTCTTCAAATGGTGGGGGCATAAAGTCTATGAGAGTTTTTATTGGTTAAATAATCCTTATAGAATTCTATTTATCTTTTTCTATCCTATACTGATCGCATAATATCTTTAGAGGCTGATAATTAAAGGTACAGTAATGGGTATTGGTCCCTATTATGGATGATGTTGTATTTTCTACTAATACTTGTTAAATGTGACTATTTTTTGTTATGTTATTCATTTCAAAGAATAGAACTGATAATGAGAGTATTTTTTACAATAGGTTTGAAAGAGTTTTTAGGTTTTTAGATAGTGGGAGATATTAAAGGATAATATTAATGAATGTGGATTTCAGTTGATGTGAACATCCATCCATTGAAGGAAATCCTTTTGATGATGGTTTAGAGAAGTTTAGAATATTTTTGAGATGGTTTTGAGTGGTTGAGGTTTCCTATGGATTATTTAATGAGGTTATTATTTGAGATGAAGAAGCACTATAATTTTTTTACTATAGTCGATAATGAAAAAGTTTCGAGTATTATATAAGAGTCATTGGATAACTAAAATTGGCAAAGTAAAGACTCTCTATTACCATAAGATTCATTTTATACCTATACAATAGTCAATCCAATCTATATAAGAATCAATATAATCTATGTTAGAGTCATTACTATGCAATGTACGAGTCATTAGATCTATGTATGAGTTAATTATACTACATAACGACCTTTTAGATCTATATACCAGTTATTAGAAGTCACATAAGAATCATATAGAGGATAATAATCAGATAATTTTTTAATGATGAATTATCTAATATTATCATAACTGATTAATTTAAAATGAAATCAAATAATATGATGATCAAGAACTTATATTAAAGGGTTTAAAAATCATGATGATTCACATGGATCATGATTTAAGCCGAGAACATAAAATCAAGTTGAAATTTATTTTATGGAGAAATAATTTTCTTTCAAATTGAGAAAATTGTTCAGTGTCATGATTCCATGAAAACATGGAGGAGAGTTAAAAGAATAATAGATCCATTGATGACGTAGAGAAATTAATGTATAAATATTATAAATATTTCAGGAAAGATATTCCAATTTTTATGTAAATTAAAAAGAAAATGTTGAAAAATATTTGAATGAGTTTGAAATGTGTTTTAAAATGAGAATATCTCACTCTTGAGAATTATAAAGATTCCATAAATATGATATAAAAATTATTCAAAAGAATTTGATTATATTTTTAGAATATAAAAAGGAATAAAATGAAGTTAAATGAGGAGATATTCTTAGAAACTATGCATGATAGTTTTAGATAAATATAAGGAAGTTGAAGAATGAGAAAAATTGATTCCTGAAGAAAGATCAACTAGTGATAAGATATGTTTTATAGAGAAGAAGAAGGTCCAGACTTTTTGGACCTGCATTTTCTCATTCATTAACTAATGTTCTATCTTTAAAAGTTTTTATATGCTTCTATATAATAAGAGGCAGCTATATTTATTCTGGTTGGTTCTAGTGACTTGTAATAGGTTCAAAGTTATACCCTTTATAGTAGTTATCACTTGATAATGAAATAATAGCTATGTGTGATTGGGATAAAAACCACCATACACCAGCAACATAACCAGCCTTTAAGTAGGTGAACCTCTTTAAAAATTATAATAGGTTCCATTTTTATTATATATTATATTTTTTTGGGGATCCTTTCTAAAAAAATTGAAGGGATTCAATTTTTTAAAAAAATATATAAACACAAATTCGCCATCTCTCATTTTTCTCATCACCCATGTAATCCTTTCAATTGGTATTCGAGTAAGTCTATCCCTTAAATATATCATGTTCCATTTTAAATAGATCTTCACAATTTATTTAATTAGAAAGTGGTTCCATCATTTTATAGTAGAGGCTTTCACTTATGGAATGAGGGAATGATTATTTATCCTTTATCACTAGGGTGGGATATTCTTGATGCTACTCTTTAAGGTTTCACAATTCTAAAGGATATTTAGACATGGTATCCAATTGACAATAAGAGTATAAAAAGGGATGGTAAGACCAGAAATACACTACTCTTTTCATTATCCATGAAATAATTAACTAATGTCATGGGGTGCATGATGTAACCAATTTTTAATACATTTTTCCACATAATAACTAAGTGATAATTGATTTTCTTAATGTGAAATAGGGATTTTCATGGTCAGTTATTAAATTATTATTGGTTTGAGTGGAAATTTTTATTGTTTTAATATCTTAATGGTAATGGGTGTTACATGATTTAATAGTTTTTTAAGTACACAACATTTTATAATATCTTATATTGAAATTTATTTTAATTATGAAACTTTTTATTTTAGGGAAATTAACAATGGTGACCTAAATTCCTATATTAGAAATTCAATTAAAATGGGGATCCAAGATCAATGATAATGGAGATGCTATGGAGACTTATAGAGATTTTAAAATGATTATGAAGGATTAATTAATCATATGAAATTCTCTAGGAACATCACAATTGGATCTGTAATAGCTATATGTGAGGTTTATAGTTTCTATAGGGGATATTTTCTTGAGTTACATGAGGTAAGTGATGTGTAGTTATATGTGTTCCATGTAGAAGACTGGGGAGACGAGTCTAATTTTTATGACTATAAACTCAATCTAAGGAGTTGGGAATAAATTTATTTTAAAGAGTGAACCTAGTATTCTGTGAAAAAAATAATCACATATTAGATAATCATGATTTGGATTGGAAAAAATCAAAGAGAACTCGAACATCACATACATGGGGTGATTGAACAGGAATCGAGAAATATGGAAACTGCTTGATCCAAGATTAGAGCTCTTCAATAGAGTAGAATCTATTATTTTTTGATTTCTATTTTCACTTGTATTAGAAACCATGGTGATATTAAATTATAAAATAATGTTCACAAGATAAAATTATTTGGGGAATGATATTAATCTATTTATACATTTTACTTCATTTGGGACTTCCTTTTCTTGGTGTAAATTTCTTTTTCACTCATAATTGACCTTGAGATAAATCATTTTAAGTTGGTTAATCATTCAAGAATAAACCTGACTTGATATTTTATATTTAGAGTAACACATAAGATCAAATGATAATTTGATTCCCAGGAAATATGACTACATCAATTTGGAAAAGAGAGATCTCTTCATTTTTAAAACTATAAGACTTATTTAGTCAAAGGTTAACCAATTGACTAAGTTGTTTAACCTCATTTATTTTAGTTATAGGGTTTATCTTAGTGAATAAATGAAGGAAAACATATTCTATACCATCCAATCAAATTCTCCTTCCTATTTGATAGTTATTCATTACTTTCTTATGATATGTATTCTCTCTTAAACCACTCACCTATTTACAATACTAATCATATATTTCAATTGCTTCTTGTTAACATTATTACTTTATACCATCACTACATGTTTCTTTTCACTATCTTTTCTTGAGTTTTTCATTTTTTTATTTCCTTATTTAGTCCACACACATTTACTTTTCCTGATGGACTGACTAATATTCATGACTAATCTAAGTTTTTAATATGTAAAATAAATAAATAATTTGATTATAAAAATTGACACCTAGAAAAATATTGGAGCTTATTTTGGGGAAGTAATGTTTTACCAAGAAAAATAAATTATTTTTTTCAATATAATTTTCTAAAAAAATATCATAACAAATTCATTTAAAAAAATCTCTACTCAGAAAACTAAAAAAAAAATATTTTTATACTACCTATAAATATATTTATGCATGAAAAATAGGTAAAATTATAAAAATATATTTCCATGAATACATGAAATTAACATGAATTGAAGTGTTATAATAAATAAAAAAAGTTATAATATAAGACAACAATGAAAATCTCAATCCACCTACACTAAGAAATGAACCGATAGAGAGAGTTAAGATTATGGAGTTCCAAGTGCCTATGATTTTTAGTAATCTATCATCCATTAGGAAAATACCCAATTCTCATAATTATGAGTTCAAACTATAATATTTTTCCATTCTGTAATCTTATAATGGATTTTCAAATGAAGATTATATTAACTTAATTATAGACTCATATAGTGTAGTATAATGACTACCACTTTATGCGATAAGTGATAAGTAACTAAAATTGAGATTTTTCCCATTTTTCTTGAAAGGGAATGATAGAAATTGGATCCAAAAATTATTTGAGGAGATATTTGATTCATGGGATCATGTTTTAAATTTATTTGGGATAAATTTTTACCTAAGAATAATGAAAAATAAAATTAGGAATAATGTTATTGGATTTATTCAATATAAAAGTGAGATATTATATGAATTATGGGAACGATTTATTAGTTTACTTAGCTAGTGTGTAATGAAATGACCTAGGAATCCCTCTAAAATGGTACCCAAACCAATTGACCACTAACCCAAAGGGAGTTCCTGACCCCCTTGAGCTGGAAACTAGGACCCAAACATCAAACAAAAACTAGAGGGAATGATTTCAAAAAACCTAGAAGAGGAACATAATGTATTTATATACAAAAGAAAAAAAGAATATACTGAAGGTAAATATGAAATAATAAAAGAAGCAACAATGGTAGTGATACAACTCAAAAGCTGTATGATTAAAATCCATGTTACATGTCCAAAAACCCAAAAGGACAACCAATACAGGAAACCACTAGTCCATGTGTTATGTGGGAAATGCCCCACCAACTCCCTACCACCTACCCATACCCATATAGAATAAAACTCACTACCTCCCTACAGTTCCTTGACTTTAAAAGATAATACATGGTCTACACAACCCTGAGGGGATTTTAGGGTGTGAGATAAAAAACACAGTAGGATCCCACCTAGGTGTTTCATATCAAGTCTCGGTACAAAAAATCCCAATATAAACAATTTATAGGAAAAGAAGTAATAATAGATAGTTAAACGATTTTTATATCAAAATCATGGTAAACAAATCCCATTTTTCCATAGTTATAAAATAAATCTATATAAAATATTTTCAATGCATAATTTCCATAAAATAGCTACATTGATAAAAAAATATACATAAAATCTAAAATAGTACAAAATCATATAAAAGTGGTAAAAAAACATTAAGGATAACTCATGGTTAGGTTAGCTAGGTCACTCATACATTAATTATGACTAGTTTTCACTACAATTCCCTAAATACCATGCATCAATGTCTAGGTAATTGAGGAAAACCCCAAAAATTGAACCCTTCTAACTTTTAAATCAAGACTTAGAGACACATGAATCTCAATATAGAAATAAAATAAAACCCCAAAAAGTGAACCCTCTTATAATACCAAAGGATTATACCTACTACTAAATCTTCCACATAAGTACCCAAGGCTCCCATTTTAAATATTTATCAAATTATTTCAAAGGTTTCACAAATTTCACAATACAATTCTAAACACCCTTTTGTCTATTAAAAAATACTTTGAAAACTCATTTTTCAAAGAATTTCTCAATAATTTGAAACTTAAATTCTTTTACTAAAATAAGGGTAAAACCATATTTTCTTAAAAACCCATTCACACACACAATTTAATCAATCTAAAATCATTACAATTATTTAGAAAAAAATTTATAAAATGAAGATAAATTATGGTTCATCCAACATAGCCTATCTATAAAACCACCTATCTTAAACCCAAGTCATGTACCACCCACAATAGGATGCACAACCATAAGAAACATGGAAACAATGGATAAAGGCTCTTAAGAAACACTTACACCACACCACAACCAAATAAAATAACCAAACCCTTGAAGATAATATCCAAAATGATGTAGAAGGGATAAAAGAATCAGATTCAAATGATCACAAATATCATGAACATATCCCCACATTATTTCCGAAACTCAAAAGAAAAAAAAGAAAAAGAGATAGGGAATGGAATGCTTACTAAAGTAAGAGAATACCACAACCAAAAAGGTCAATGCTCTAAAAGGAGAGGCCTTGAAGTGATGAAACTGACCAAGCATGCCTAGAAGATACCTATACTTTGAAGGAGGAGGATGAATATTTAATGAGTTGGGATTTAGGCTTGAAGTATATAAAAACCCACTGAATATAAGTAAATCATGTATAGAATCATTGATTCATGATGTAAACCCCCACAATTGCATGTACACTGAAAAAGGTTTTGACTCTAGTTGAAAACTACGAGTGAAAATTTTATGATGTGAATATATTTTATGGATTTTACCATTTTCATGCTCTAACTGAACTCAAGGGATCATTCCATAAACATATTAAGATCTTGAATTAGACAACCAGGATATGATTTTGTCCCATAGTTAGCTCCCAACCCATTTTTTTGACAGAAAACTCCTACGAAGTCTCTTAGTCCCTCCTAACCCTAAAAAAATATTAAAAGTTAAAAGAGAGTGTACCTTTTATCTAGGATGTTACAATATCACTACCAGATGACATTTCATCCCTAATAATCCATGAAGAAGAAGGTTTCTCCAGGAAAAGGTGAAGAAACTTCTCCCTCATTGACGATTTGTGCTCCCAAGTATCATGAGAATCTAATCCATGCTACCACAAAACTTTGAGTAATGGAATAGAATTCCCAAACAAGACATTCATATAAGAATCAATGACCTTTAATGGTTTCTCCATAAAAATAACTTCTACCTCAATCTCAATCTCCTCCTAACTCAAGACATAGGAAGGATCAGGATGGTACTTCCAAAGATGATATAAATATTTATAAATAAATAAATAAATAAATAAATATATATATATATATATATATATATATAACATCATGTATACTTGTCAATTGAGTTAAAAATTCCAATCGATAAGAAACTTACCAGATTTTCTCTGTGACCAAAAATTTTCAAACATATATTGGATATAGATTTACCTATTTTCTAAGACAATGATGACCTAATCAAGGAAAAATTTCAAGAAAACTCTATCACCAATAGAAAACTATAAAGTATGATGCTAACAATCCATATAAATTTTCTTAAAACTCTGAGTTATAATAAAAAATCAATGTATATCTTTAATCATCATTGTAATCTATTAAATGAGATACAGTCCCACAAGAGAGGCATAACCCTCCTTTTTCTAATGAAGAGTTGACTTGCACAGCTGACCATATAAATCCTTGAAGAGCACAATTATGATAAAAGACTATTAAATTTTGTAATAAGATAACTCAACCCATCCTAGATGGCTATCTAATAATCCACAAAAATCCAAGATGTAGGTAGAGATAATATCCTCTAGGATATGAATAACATGCTCCATATATCCATCCATTTATAGATGGTATGATATACTCAATTAAACATGAGTCCCCATCACCTCTTGGAGACTCTTCCAAAAGCTATAAGTGAACCTGGGATCCCTATATGAGATAATGGATGAGGTAACCCCATGAAACATCATGACCTCCTAAATGTACAACTTACCTTGGTCTTTCACTATAGTGGTGTACTGATTGTTAAAAAATGAGCTGATTTTATAAACTAATCAATTAAAACCTTAATAGAAATATTTCCTTGGAGAGTCTATGGAAATCAAAAAAATGAAGTCCATGGACACCTCATCCTATTTACAAGTCAGCATTGAAAGTGGATGGAGAAAACTAAAATGCTTCAAGTGCTCTACCTTTACCTATCGGTAGGTGTTATAGTGGGAAACATAACCAATGATATAATTCTCCATACCCAGACACCGGAATCACATTATCATGTCTTAATACATCTTCATAGTGTTAGAGGGAATGAACAATTAAGAACTAAAAAATAATTAAATACTAAATTCCTCACAAAATAAGGGATAAAAAACCAATCCTAGAAGTGGAGAATACCATCAAACGGTAGAGACCAACCAAAAATAGTATTCCCATCATATAAGGTTTCTCTAATTCCTATAAAATAATCGTATTGCTGATGAACCTACAAAATAGACTCAAGGAGAGATGATGAAAAATGAACACTAGTTAGAAACACACCTGAATCATCCCTCTATGAATCCATAAGAAACTAAGTGAAGAAAACCATAAGGTTACACTCTTCCTTCAATTCCAAGATCACATGTACTAGAATATTCATACTAATAGAATCTGTGATGACATTCCACTTATACAGGGTGTAGATGATGTAGAAATCAGAACTATGAAGATATTTCACCCGCAGCCTCTATTTGAGTTTTAAGTCCTTATGAGAAAAGATATTGCTAAGACTCTTATGTTCACAAAATACCGAAAACCTTTCCCCATAAAGATAGTGACACAAAAAATTAGGAGCATGAATAACTATGGTAAGCTTAAATCATGAGTGAGATAATTTTTATAATGTGTCCAACAATAATGAGATCCATAGAGAACTGCAAAATCATATTGTATAATCATACTACCCAAACCAGCATTAGAATCATTATATTATTCCATGAACCCCTTACCAAGCTCAGGTAAGATCAAAATAAGAGCTAATGTCCAAATACATTTAAAATCATCAAAAGGAGTCTGCAATTTCTCATCCCATGTGAAATTCACCCTTTATTAGTAAGATTTTTCAAAGGTAATTCCAACTTCAAGAAATCCTTTACAAACTGATGATAGTATCTAGACATACCTAGTATTTTTTATATCCGGAAGATTTTTTGTGGTTTATCTAATGATAAAATAGCCTTCACCTTCTCAATATCTACTGAAAGTATTTATTTATAAATCACATTCCCTAAGAACTTCACTTCTTGGATCTAGAAATTTTATTTTGATGGCTTCCCATAAAGGAGGTGAATCCTTAGGATTTCCGAAAACATATTCATATGGTGATTGTGATCACATGAAGATCTTAAATAAACCAAGATATTAACCAAAAATAATACAATAAAAGTGTCTAGATACTAATGGAATATCTATTTCATGAAATCTATAAAACCTATAGGTGTGTTATTTCGACCAAAAGGAATCAAAATATTATCAAAATAACCATACTTTCTTCTGAAAGTGGTATTTGGAATATCATACTCTTGAAACTTGAGTTAATGATAATCCAACTGAAGATCTATTTTTAAAACAATTCAACCCTTAACTAATCAAACAAGTCATACACATAGAGAAAAGGGTATTTATTCTTATAGCCCCCTGGTTCAACATTTGATAGTCCACAGACAAATTATGTGAACAATCAACCTTATTGGAAAAGAGCATGGGGGATTCCCCTAAAAGAAATAATAGGGGTGAAAAAAATCCATTAATCCTTCAGATCATATAACAAGATACAGATATATTTCAACTTAGCTTAAACCATACGATAAGAGGGTATCGATATCATCCGCGTACCTAACACCAAATCAATCATAAAATCCACCTCAATTTATGAAGTAAGACTAGATAAATCACCTGAAAAAACATCAAGTAAATCCAAAACAATCAAGGGAAGATCCCAAAAAGAGGAAATATCACAGGAATCAACTATAACGATAGACAACAAACTTTTGAGCTCTGGGTGAGAAGGTCCTATATGACTAGACGTTAGATCCAACTTTATTTGAAACGGCCAATATCTCCCATCAGTTACATAGAAAAAAACATCTATGATCACAATAAATTTATGTATGACAAGAAACTATCCAATCCATCTTGATGATGATGTATAATAGATATAAATTGAGAACTAATAAATCCTATACTAACTCCACATCAACTATCCATAGAGAACAAGATGGACATTGAAACCCATACTCTTTCTTATTTACAAGGGTCATTACTAAATCTATAAAAAAGTAAATGAACTCCATTGGAAGTTTTATCATATAATTTAAAAAGGAATATATAAATCAGTGTGAGGAACCTATATCAATAATGTAGTTACTATAGAATATTGAACAAAAATGCTACTTCTCACTGTTGTTATTACCTATCAACCTCTGCCAAAAACTTATCCACTATGTGAATGTGTTTCTCTCCTAAGGAATATGGATGGAGCCCTATAATCATTGAATAATATCCCTATTTCATAGTTTCATTCAGATCTAAAGACCCCTGGTCATAATAGATAATATACATAGCCTTACAAAACCTTTGTATATGGCCTTGAAAACCACAAACATTGAAAATATTAATAGGTGTGGGGAAAACATCGGGTGTTCCCTATCTTTCCACACTGATAGGAAGTCAGGAGAACATTGTTATCTTTCTATAATTATGAAGAGGAAGAACATATCTAAGAACCACCTCCACCACCTTTGTGATTATCATGACACTTTCTCTTCCTTCCCTAAGAAGCACTGAAACTACCACTGGGTGGAAGATAAAGGGAAGAGTATCCAATATTTCCTATCATATCAATTTATTCCATTATCACCCTATCAATTGTATCTACATAGGTATAGATATTTAGTATATATATACACAATTATATGTTTATTCACAAAACTTAAAAGTATTTATGAGATTTTAAAAAATAATTTATCCCCACATCCAGAGAAAAATGAACTATCCCCACAAACCAATTGGTGTATTCCAACATCGAGTACTCTCACTACTGTAAAGAGAGGAAATGCATATACCTATTTATCATCAGAGACTTTGGATAGAACTTATAAAGGAAGAGTGTTACTAAACCCTTCTAATCCAATCCCATGTTCTAGCTTTCCTGTACCATAGAATCCCACCCCCTTGTTGGGACCATCAAGCATGAGCATTGGGAACTTCACCTTGATAGACTCAGGTGTATCCAAGAATTTGAAAACCTAAATAATATTTTTTATCTATTACTCTACCTCTCAAGTATCATTCGTACCCTCAAAGTACAATGTCTTCTCAAATAAAAACTTTTATAATCATTCCCTATCTCCTCTTACTCCTGGTTACACCTCAACAACTGGGTTATGAAATCACCGTACATTCTGGTTTGTGACACAAACTACCCTTATGCTAGCTTCTAGGAGATTTTGATACAAAGGAGGATTAAATTAAGGATATTATTGCACTATAACCTTCTATAGAACCCATGGAAGATGTATTAAAGTCATTTTCTACATATTATAAATAGAATATTTGATCAGACAAAGAAACAAGTCTTAGTTTAAACCATAAATCCATATATAGAAACTGATATCAATATCAAAACTAAACACATGAGGCAGACATACCAACATCCCTTGGTAACTTGAGGATTGTTATGGGAAGATCTATCCATGCACTCAACATAACCTACCATTAAAATTACAAAAATTATATCTATTATCTACCATATGTACCAGTATAATGATTCTTGATGATAGAAAATATTTGATACCAATTGTAATAAACCAACCTAGAATACCTATAAACTGGTTCTCGACCTGATTCACCACAGAACCTAAGGGAATTCTTGATCACCATAGGTTTTCGAATAGCACCCGAGCATTAAATAGAAACCATAGGGAATGATTTCTTTTAAACCTAAACAAGAAGCATGGAATATGTCTATACACAAGCGAAAAGAACAACCAAAATGGAAATATTACATAATCAAAGAAGTGGAAATGATAATGATATAACTCAAAATTAGTAAGATAAAACCCCAAGGTACATACCCAATTACCAAAAAGGAAAACCAAAATAGGAAACCATTACTCCATGCAATATGTGGGTAATGTCTCACCTTCTCATCACTGTCCACCTATACACAACTAATATAAACCTCAACACATCACTGTGGCACCTTTCCTTTTCCTGTATCAATATAAAATACATGTTCTAAACATCCCTAAGGGAATGTATAGGGTGTGATCTAAATAGGATTAGTAGGATCCCACCCATATGTTCTATATCAAGTCTCTGCACAAAAATCCCAATTTTCTCAATTTTTATAAAAACTAGGAATGATAGGTAGTTAAATGGTTTTATATAATAATCGTGGTATAAATTTACCATTTTTCAATAAATCTAAAACAAATATAGGAATAAAGTTTCAAATAAAAATTCCCATAACTAGTTAATTTATCAAAAATAGCTATATCAAATGAAAAACTATACAAATCCAAAGCATAATGTTAAAACACTCAAAGGATAATTTATGTTTAGGTTAGCTGGGTCACTCTTACATAAATTATGACTAGTGTTCACTACAAGTCCCTAGAAAACATGCATAAAAGTATATGTAATATAGGAAAACCCAAGAAAGTGAACCATTATACCATGGTAATCATGCCCTCGAGCCAAATGCATCAAAATATAGGAATGGAAGAACACCCTAGAAAGTGAACCCTCTTATAATACCAAAGGATAAACCCTAATTTTATCAATTCCACCTAAGTACCCAACCCTTCCATGTGTTTCATTTACGAAATCATTTAATAGGTATTAAACATTTCAAAATACAATTTCAAATGACCTTTTCCCATTAATACCAACTTGGAAAACCCATTTCACAATCCATTTCACAATGATTTGAAAATCACTATTCTTTTACAAAAATGGGAGGAACACCATATTTTTCACAAAAAAATATTCACACACACAAATATAAAAATACAATATCATAAAAATTCTTTATAAAAAATTTATAAAATCAATATAAACGATGGTTCTTCCAACATAGGCTAGAGATGGAACCCAATACCTCTAATTCAAGTTTTTCACCACCCACAATGGGATTCACACACCCGAATGAATGTATAAAAAATAAATAGATTCTCTAGATAAACTCTTGAACCAAACCACAACCAATATAAGGATTGACCCCTAGAAGATGACCACACCCCCGATCTATAAGTGATAGAGAAATAATCATCACATGATCAAAAATATTATGAATTCTTCAAAACAACATTTACAAAATTCAAAAGTAGTGAAGAAACAAAAGAGATAATGGAACACTCACCAAGGGAAGATCAACCTATAATTCTAGAGATTAAAACACAAAAAGGATGGGCCTGAAAGTGATGAAACTTATCAAGAGTTCTATTAAGAGAACTAGGATTTAAGGGAGGTTTCTTCACTATTAATGAGTTTGGATTCATAATTTCATTGCATAAAAACACACTGGGTGAAGTTGATTCCCATAATGAACTGTTGATTCATGACATGAACTCACCCCCCTGAATGGCCTGAAGGCCTTCATTTTTATTGATTTTTGATAAACCCCTTTTCAAGGGATGAGGGGGAACCCTTACAAGGCCCATAGGCTCAGAGATTACATGTCCCGTAGGCTTAAGAGATTACATGACCCGAAGGTATCAGGGAATTCAACCAGACTATCTACAAGGAACTGCCCCTCCCCATCATATGCATCATGATAGTAGCTCTCCACCTTCGCATGGCCGTCTGGCTAGGATTCTTGTGCAAGAACAGTCTGGTCTCAATGGAATAACCATACCCTCTCATTCTGACAAATCCGTTTGGCTCTACTTTGGTGAGTGCACCTCCTCTGAATCCTCTTTTGGGGATGCTCCTTTTTTTTGTAGTGTGTCTGGGGAAACTGCATGTGGCCCGAAGGCCTTGAGGTGGCCCGAAGGCCTTAAAGGGGGCCCAAAATCCCTACTAACCCAAAGGCCTTAATGGCCCAAAAGCCTCAAGGACTCCAAGCCCAAGTTGGTGGCCTGAGGTGAATAGTTCCAGCGGCTACAGTACCGAACAATACCTTATATATTAACTTCTACCATGCCTGCTACAGTACCCGCACAGTGTATAGTTCTGATATAGTACCTATACAGTGTACAGTATTCTACAGTACCTGTATAGTGAATAGTTCTCCTACAGCACCCGTGTAGTGTACAGTACTGCTACATTGCCTGCTACAGTACTACTACAGTACTACTATAGTGCCCTCTACAGTACCCAGAAAATATTCCTCTACCTGGTTTTGAACCTGGGTCTTGTGGATGCACTTAAGGATACCTCACCAACTGATCTAAGGCTCATGTTCATTACATGAACTCACATAGTTTAATTTATGATGAAAAAGGAATCACATCAGTTTAAAAATCTCAAGTAAAAATTTCATGATGTAAACATATTTAATGGATTTTACCATTTTCAAAATCTGAACTGAACTCACAACATCATCCAAGAAATATATTTACACCATGAATCACACATTCATGACATCAATTTGTTCTACAACTAGTAAGAAAAACATTTTCATGTAGAAAACTCCCAGAAAGTATCCTTTGCCCTCCGAACCCAAAAAATGAACTCATAAGCATTAAAAGAGAGAATAAATTTTGTCCATGATGTTACATAGTGTGATAATAATTAATGTACTCCAAAATTACTTATGCAAACATTTTGAAATAATCTCACCTCATAATACCAAAATATAGTTAATCAGTCTCTAAGTGGACACTTTTCTGATCAAGCTGCTGAATAACTTAATAATATTTTCAACACTCATGAAAAAAATAACAATATAAAATTTCGATTGGAATAACCATATTTTGTAACTAAAATAATTCTCTTCAAAAAGCTGAGGTTTAAGATTCTTTATTTTTCAATTAAAACAATCAAAATTAACTTAGGGAGTAATTTCATAATTGTGGTATTTTTGGTCATTCAAAATCATACTATACAAACATTGATATGCCTATATATCCAGAAACATATAAATTATTCTATTTTTAGACCTAATATACAGCCTAGGGATGATAATTTGTCAAATAGATACATCCAGGGGTATTTAAACCATCAAAAACTTTCATGTAAAGAATAAAGAGTTTTTAAACCAACTGTTCCTCTGGCTTTTCACCATAGCATTAGAATCCATTTAACACTCAACAAAAGGATAATAATTATAATTAAAAATTAATTTTAGAGGTTTTAATGTATAAAATTATAATTTTAATTTATTCTTATAAGGACAAACATAAAGATGATTTTGAATCTTAAAAAGGATACTTTATAAAATTAAATGAGGAATTTAAAAACTCATTTTTTTCAAATGGTTAGAGAATTAGTAGGAAGATAAAAAATAAAACTACCAAGAACCACTAAAGTTAATAATATGGAGAATATAATTTATATTACAACTATAAGTTGTTTTAAAACTCTTAAAAAATATCCAAAACCTGTTCAAAATAAAATTCTAGAAAAAATTGAAGACCAAAATCTTGAAACCTTAGTATCTAGAAATATGGGAAGCAACATTGAGTTCACCTTAAAAAATTTATTCAAGTTGTAAATTAAAGATAAAAATAATTATAAAACAAAGAGATTAATAGGAATAAAAATATTTAATAATATATTTAGGGGATGTCAACTATTTATAAATTTTTTACCCTGACCATCCCCTTCCCTGAAACAACTAAGAAGAGAATCTAGAATAAGAACTTCTCAAATTCCTTGATATTTTTAAGAAACTTAAAATAAATATTCCATTACATGAATCATTAGTTAAAATTACTTAATTTTTAAATCATTTAACAAAATTATCTCAAACAATAAAAATTTTGAAAAATTTATCACCTATAATATAACAAAGGAGTGTTGTGTTGTCCTTAAAAATATGATGCTTCCTAAACATAATGACCCTGGAAGATTTGTCATCCCATGTACCTTAGGAGATAAAAAACCATTTAACTTTACATTTCACCTTGGTATGTATATAAATTTGATCCCATTTTCATTGTTTTAACACTTTAAGTTAGATGTACCATAAACTAATGTAATTATCTTGGATTTAGTAGAACGATATATTACTCACCCAACTGGTAGGGTTTATGAGGTGCTAATTTGTGTAATGAAGTTTTACCTACCCACAAATTTTATTAATTTATGGAGTGTGACAGGGAAGTTTCTATCATACTTGGTAGTGCATTTCTTTCCACATGATGAGATATCATAAATGTATCTAAGGTTAAATTGATTTTCAAATTATGAGAAAAAAAGAATGATTTAATGTTTTTAAAAGGACTAAATAAATGATAAAAAGTAAAATATATTAAATATATGAGATTTTAGAATTTAAAGAACCATTTGACGAGAAATAAGAGGGGGTTTTGGGAATTATTGATGAAATTAATGGTAACCTAGTACCTATAGAAACTTATATTAGAATGCGATCTAGTCAATCTGAAGAACCCTTAGATGAGTATTTCAGTGATTTCTTAGAGCACGTATCATGGTTTTCCATATAAAAGATTCTTAATCCAATCATATATTCTAAAAATGATGATACATTTGTTAAGGATAACCACGATGAGGAAGAGTATTTTTATAATCCATTTTTTAAGAGATATATTGAGTTCTTTAGACCTCTTATGTTCTATTGTCTTCCCTTGAGTTAAAAAACACCTGCGTTAGAGCTCAAACCCCTTCTAGTTCACCTAAAATATTATTTTCTATCTGAGTACCCATTATTTCTAATCATTATCTTAACCAATATAGAAGTAAGTAAAGATGAGATCTTGTTAAATGTCTTAAGTAAGTTTAAATATGTTATTGGGTGGACTATAGATGATATTAATCAGATTATACCTTTATATTGTATGCACAAAATACCAATGGATTCTGACCACAAGCCTAGAATTAAGGGTGATATAAGACTAAAAACTAACATGAAAGAGTTGTTTAGGGATAAGTAATAATAGTTCTAGATTCTAGAATTATATTTCCTATTTAAGATAGCCCATGGGTTATCATTTTTTAGGTTATACCTAAAAAGAGTAAAGCATCTATTATTACAAATTTAAAGAAAGAAAGAAAAATCCAAAATAGGATAGTGAATAAGTGTAGAGTCTATATTTATTAAAAAAATTAACATTTCCACTAGGAATGATCAATTTTCCATGCCATTTTTTGATAAAATTCTTGATAGGTTGTATAATAATGAGTTTTTTATTTTCATAATGGCTATTTTGGTTACAACCATGTCCCAATATCCACTTAATACTAGGAAAAAATAACCTTTACCTTTTAATTTAGGATATTTGTTTATCAAAAAATTATTTTTGGTTTATGTGGTGCTCCAACCACCTTTCAACAGTGTATGATGGATTTTTTTAAATATGATAACAATTAAAATTGAGGTAATAATAGAATATTTTCAATAGTTTGAATCAATTCTAAAATATGTATTTAGAATCTAGAAGTTTTTATGACAAATATTTCAAGGAAGAAACCTTGTTTTAAACTATAGAAAATATCAGTTTATAGATACCAAAGGAGTATTCCTAGGTCAAAATTTCTCTTGGTGGGGGATAAAGGTATATAATACTATTATTTAAGTGATACAAGATTCTAAATATATAAAATTTCAAATGAATTAGATGGTTCTTGGGGAGTGCCAATTTTTGGTGGAGTCTAATCTATGATTTATAAAAAAATCACTAGGACCCATTTTTCTCTTCTAGTCTAGGATACATTCATTGAGTTTGATAAAAAATTATTAGATCTAATAAATAGTCTTAAGTAGAAACTCTAAAATTCATCAATTATTATATCCCCTGACTAAATATTCACTTTTAATGTAATGTGTGATGCTACTAATATGGATGCGGGAGTATTTTTGGGGAAAAGGAAAATAGGTTATATGTGATTTACTATACTAGAAAACTGTTTAAATGATTTCCAAAATAATTACACCACTGTAGAAATGTATTTTTCAGCTATTATGTTTGATCATAAGTTTCTTCTATCTTAGAAATAATCCAAATGAATAATTAGGATATGAACCCTTCAATTATAGGAATTTGATTTAGAAATTAAGGATAATGAATATTCTAAAAATGTGGTTATTGACCACTTGTCTAGGTTACCCAATAACCAAGATAATGAACTAAGAGAGATAAATACTTCTTTTCAGATGAAAAAATATTTTCTATGTCAGTAAGACAATCTTCTTGGTATGTATATTTTTCCAAATTTTTAGCTACATGAGTCATACCATGGATATTTCAATAATTAAAAGAAATAAATTCATTTTTAGTTAAATTACAACTTTTGGGATCACCCCTTGTTTTTTATAAGGTTCACAAATAGTATCCTCAAGATTTGTGTTCTTGTGGAGGATATGGTACCCATTCTTGATATTTTTTACTCTTTACCATTGGGAAGACATCATGAGGTGAGGGAAAAACCCAAAAAGTCTTGAAGGATAGTTTTTATTGTCCAAATATATTCAATAATTATAGGATTATTATGGTAAGATGTGATAGGTGGTGAAGATTAGGTAATGTGAATAGGAAAAATATTTACCATAAAAGGGATTTTAGGGGTTGTATTTTTTTAGGGATGAGATTTAATGATAAATTACCATATTAAAATTGGAATGAGTACATTCTTATGGATCTGGACTAGATGTCTATGTGGGTAGAGGAAATGTTAATTCTAAAAAACTTAGTCAATAATGTTTTTAAATTCATCAAGAAAACATTTATTCTAAATTCTTAGTGACCAAGTCATTTATCATTGATAATGAAACAAATTTAAAGAATTTCATGATCAAATATTTAATATAAAAGTATAGTTTTTATATAAAATTATAAATTATTATCATCTACAATCTTATGGGTAAGATGAAATATTTAATAGAGAGTTTTAGAAAATTTTGGAAAAAACTATGTCTAGTTCTAGGAAATATTAATCTATTAAATTAGATAGGGATTTATGGATCTATATGACTGCTTATAATATCCTCATAGGGATATCTTCTAATATAATTATTTTTGGTAAAACATGTAATTTTATTATAGAGTTACAACATAATTCCTCTTAGGATATGAAATCCTTGAATTTTTATTCTCTGTCTTCTCATGAAAGAAGGCTATTAGAGTTGAGTAATCTTGATGAAATCAAAATATATTCTTGTAAAAATTATAGGATTTATAAATTTTGAACAAAATAATTTCATGAATCTATCATTATAAACATGAAATTTATCGTTAGATAAAGGGTATTGATTTTCCATTATAGACTTATGTTTTTTCCTAGAAAAATAAAGACTAAATTGTCTAGAACTTTAATGATTTTAAGAGTTCTAGTTAATAAGTCAATATAATTAGTTAGGGAGGATAATTAAACATTAATGGATAATGATTATAGGATTAAACACTACTTTTAAGAAAAAAATGGTATTGAATTATATCTCAATGATTAAAAGTTGATCCTTCACTAAGTCTAACTTAGGATTATACACTCAGTGCTTCATATAAGTCAACCCATGGTCCATATTGATTCATTATTTTCCTTAACTTAAAAATAAATATTCTTATCTATCTTACTTGTCTTCTTAGTTCCATATAAATCTTATCTAGGACTCTAAGAAATTTTCATCTTATAGTAGATTTCCATATTGTTGTCGATACAATCCTTCTTGTTGTAGATTTGTAACTTGGATGAATATTATTTATATGGTCGATTGAACTACCATAAGAGTCCATGGTTACTTATCATCCTGAACACTTACACATACATGGTTAATAGAGTCCTTTTTATGGCCACTTTCCTTGCCGTCATTGACCATGGATTCAATGTGCGGTCGATTGCCCCTTATAGTCGATCAAAACATTGTAATTTTTTTGTATGATATATTATTCAAGTCACTTTTTTTCACATACAGTCAATGGAGGATTGGAATAGTCAATATAGGTTTTTAGTGGTTTATTGATTTTCCACCACACCCTTACAGTCTATTGACCTACCGTAAGATCCCCACTGAATCAAACTTCCTTTAACTTAAAATTTTGTTGTAATTGTCTTTGATATTTACCTATTACAATATAATGTTAATCTTTTTAAAGTTTATAGGGTCTAGAAAAGGGAAACTGGAGATATTTCTAAATAAACAAAGCATTGATACTTTTGGCTATACTCTAATGGATTGAGCTTCTTAATTTAGGAGTATCTTGTTTTCAATTTTTTTCATTTAGTTTTTATCATTACTTTACTAAATTGAAAATATACTGCTTGCTATTTTCAATAATGTAATGTTTATAAAATTATTTTGAGGTGTTTTTTCATAATGATTTAATTTTAATAAAAACTACAGGTTATTACTACTCTATGATATATTTATATTTTATGAATACTTCTATATCTTACAGTTTATCTAAGAACCCATTGAAATCATTTTTCAAGGTTTAATTTTTAACATGAAAACTACTTGAATACCATGATTTTGTTCTGTCAAACATAAGGAAGTATATGAATGGAAATTTTGATGCATTATATGATTTTTTTAGTTGACTTGTTGTGTAAAAAAATGTTCTGGAACCTTCTTGCAACCCGGAAAATATCCTTTGAATTGTTTAATTGCACATCCATCCAACATTGAGACTTTTTTATTAATAGAAGGGAAAAGTCTGAAAAGTTAAAGGGGTATAAAGTAGTGAAGACCAAGCACATCAGGCTAACACCCTCATGGTAAGGGATCTAGGGAAAGTAAAAACGAAGCATGAGCTATCCAAAATTTTTCAGCAGGCCAAGAAATAAACCACCTTATTGGCCTCCCTCCTTTTATGTGACATCTCTGTGTAACTGTAGAGATGACCTTTACATTTTTGGATGAGAAAGGTGATTGCACATGGGGTGATGATCTCATTGCGTATGGACTTATAAAAAGTAATATATCTAATCTCCACCTAAGCCATAGGTATACCATGATAGTGGAAAATATCAAGACCCATGAATATTGTTTTTGATTCCTCCATGAGGGAGTCTCCTTGTCCACATAAAGCACTGAAGGACAACATGATAGAACCTAATTGATCACGAATCACCCCCACACCACATAACACTATTCCTGTATGAGAGATCATAGTTAAGCATCAGAACCCTATCTGGGGGTTCCATCTCACCCAGTTTCCAAGCAGTGTCAGACCTCGGATAAAAATGTCATTTGGGATAAGGGAACATATGGAAGGAGATAATTCCCATTATTTGGAGAAAATGACAAGCTCATCCACCATGGACAACGCCCATATTTCCATGTCCATTCATGAGCACACTATACCCTCATTCCTTAACTTATTACGAGAATTCCAAACATTCCAGCATCCAACTACAAAAAATAAGGCCCATAATTTCCTTTCATGTGTATTGTCCACTATTCCATGAAACCATTAGATAAGGAAGTCATCTATTATAAGATCCTACAGCTCACCACTATTAAAAATTTAGAATAATCTCTAGATCGTAGGGACCCACTCTCCCATGAAAAAGAAGTGAGAAACATATTCTTCTAATGGGATGAAACAACATGTGCATTTAGAAACAATGTAAATTCCCTTATGTCACACCCCATCGTCAGTTATAAGAGAATTGTTACATAAGAAATAGACAAGGAAGATGAGTTTTGATGGGATTTAATTTCACTAGAGAGATAAAACCCAAGTATCATGGTTGGATGCAGTATGCAAAGACTGATGATACGCCTTCATCATGAATAATCCCAAGGAAGAACCTGTAAAGATAATTCTGTTCAGATCAGAGTTAAAAAAAATACCTTGAAATATATCCAGCTTATAGGGGTTAAGAATACTGGTGATAAGTCATGGAAATATGCTGAATTGATAGACAGAAATATCAAGTGATGTGAATTCAAGAAAACTGAGGTTTCATCCCACCCAACTATCACTCCAAAAGTTAATAGTGCCTTCCCACACTATCCATATAGAGTGGTTGTGAGAGTAAGGAGGTGCCGCATGATCAGATCCCATGTTTCTGATAGTTTCCTCCCTAATTCAGCAGTGTATGATCCATATTTTAAATGGATTAAACGATCCCACAAAGAGTTATTTTCCAAGAAGTCCCATTACAATTTACCATGCAAGAAGTACATAGTTTCCCCGAGACTTATATGCTTTATATCCCCATCCTCTACTTCCCTAGACCATATATCCCATAAAATCCAGTGGTACCTGTCCTCACCCTGCGCATCCCAAATAATGCCTGAAATAATGTTCTTAGTATTATGGAGCACTTTATTAGGGGCATTGATTACCAATAGAACATGAATGGGTATTGAAGTCAGCACACCGTTAACAAGGGTGATGACACCTCCAAAATAAAGAAAACAATTCTTCCAGTTGAGAACACATGAAGAATGTTTTTTCACTAAAGCATCAAAATGATGGATCCAGGTTCTACCTAGAGAGATCAAAGCCCCCAAATAATCCATGGAAAAGTGTTTTTTATGAATTCCCAGCCACTCCTCAATCCACTTCCTCATATTTTCTGTGTAGTTCTTGGAAGTAAAGAGACATATTTTATATTTCCTTATAAATTTCCCACTCCATTTGATGTATGTGTCAAAACTGTGGTTGAACTTGTGAATAGACTGGCTCCTACAATTGATAAAGAGGAGAAAATCACATTCAAATAATATGTTTGAAATCCCAGAAATGTTTGACCCACAATGATAATGTTGAATGCCATACTCATGCATGTATCTATTCAAATACTTTATGAAAGAGTCTTGAATAAGGATAAAAATTATAGGGGATAATGGTTCCCCTTGGCGAAGACCCAAAACTAACTTGCAAATCCTATAGCTCTTTCCCATTAAAGTGACTAAAAACTAGGGAGAACATATGCGTATAAAAAAGAGGTCAATAAGTAGCTTAGAGAAACACATGAACCGCATAACTTTAACAATAAAACTCCACTCAATCCCATCGTATTATTTTTCTATTTCAAATTTAATGGAAATATTAGACCCCACCGCCTTTTTATCAATGACATTAACCATTTCTTGGGCAAAGGCAATGGCCATTTTGGTTGACCTTACCCGGATAAATCCATGTTGTTCATCTGTAATCCACTTATGTATGTGACTAGATAGCCTCCTATTAATAATAGTACCAAGGACTTTGTAGGAGAAATTTCACATGCTAATGGGCCTATATTGTTTGAGGGATGAAAGATTTTTGACCTTAGTGATGAGAATTAAAGTGGTGGAATATGTCACTCTGGGAAGATTCCCCCCTATGAAAAAATCTCAAATGGGGTCCACAAGTTCACCTTTGATGATGTGCCATATAATGATATAGAAAGAACTCAGGAGATAGTCGGGGATAGGGGAACTCCCAGGGTTAAGATCCTTAAAATCCTCCCAAATTTCAGCTTATTTAGGAATGTTCCCAAAGAATAGGTTTATCTCATGTGGTGTCACCTATGGTGTGGCGTCAAAGAAATCATATTGTTCCCTTGGGATTCCATTTTTCTAGTGAGGATTAACACCTAAAATACGAGAGGAGAAGAAAGAAGAATCCATACCTCCATCCTCATTGGGGTCATTGGTGAAGGATCCATCATCAATAAGGATGTTAGGGACACTGAACCTTTTATATTCTTTGATTCAAGAACCCTACTTTAGCCAGATGACCCCCAAGCATTTCATGAAAACTCTCTCATGTTTTAGAATAATTTCAGAAAAATGACCTTTCATGCTAACCAAAGTGTAGAAACGATCATCATCCCATAGGTCTTCTAGGCCCAACTCTGGTTTCTTAATGTCCATTTCAATACTATCCAAGGTAGTGAAGTGAGAAGCCCTATTACTATCCCAAACACACAGATCATCTCTCACCCATCATAAATTCTTAGGGAATCCCACCCATGATCCCTCTTCTAGAACTCTGGACCAGGATGAACTTGAGGGATAAAGTTTCCGTCAACAACCTACCGAATTGAGTAGAAGAACTGGTCTGATTACATTGTAGGGCCTCCTAACTTGATGAGGAGGGGGGAGTGATATGATATTTCCCCTACATTGCACATCTATTTTAAACTATACTTTATTAATTTTTCTCCCAACGTAGAATTAAAAATTGGGAATACTTTAGGGTTTTAAGTGTGCGGGAGTGGTCTTAAATGTGTTTTACTATACTTCAATGGTTTAAACATAAAAAAATCTTAAATTTTTATCAAATTGATTGTTCTTGAGCTAAAATTCTCTTACAATGTGGCTTAAATTATTTCTAAAGTGTGAGGTATATTTTTTCACATTGAGTAGGTTAACCTTCTCTATTTCCCATGGATTTAAATGGGTATATCATTTATTTCAAAATCTTTTAATTTGTTTGGATAAATTTTTTTGAGTATTATTTATAATCTTTATTGATTTTCAAATTTTTGACAATGATTTGAACTTTTAAGCTATAAATTTAAATGATCTATGAAACAAGATCTTAATACTTTTGAAATCTTAATTATTTATGATATTACTGGCTATTGAGTTAATTAATTATTATTTTTAATTATTAAAATCACACATTCATTTGTTGTGTCAATTTATTCTATAGTAATTATGTGAATCTGTTTACTTGGATAAAAATAGAATTTAAAAGTTTTAGTCAAATGAAAATTGCTTTTAGTTTAAACATTTTCAAAATTTTCAATCGCAATTATTTTTATAAAACTAAACTAATTTCTTTCCAAACCACTTATTTAAAAGTGAGTAGTGAAATTTCATACTCTAGAGAGTCTATAAAGGGAAATAATTTTAAAAAAATTTATTTATAATGATTTAGTTTTTTATTATTGAGATTTATTTTCATCCACTATGTTTTTAGAATTATTGTCTGAAGGGAAAACAATATTCTACGTGTGGGGGAATTTGATATGGCATATTTTAAATACATTTTTACACATCATAACTGAGTGATAATTGAAATTTTTGATGTGAACTTGTGCTTTTCATGGATAATTATTGAATTCTAGTTGGTTCGAGTAAAAGTAATTATTCATGGAATATCTTAATGGAAATGGTTGTTTTGGGGATTTAATTGATGAAAGGATCTTTGAATTAATTTTCTTATATTCTAAATATATTTTTTATTGATTGGGGATACTTTAATCGAGATTATTTTTTAATAGATGTTTGATATTGAATTTAATACTTTTGGAATTATATGTTTAATTTTTTTTATATCATATGTTGGAGGATATTTTAATTATATAAAATTTTGTTTTAGGGAAATTACTTATGGATTCCAAAATTTATAAATTTTAAATTGAGGAAAAAGAGGTAGTTGAGCTCCATTATGCGAGAGATGATTTGGAAGATCATAGAGATTATTAATAAAAGTTTAAGGATGAACTGAGCTTGGGAACATGTCTAGGACAATCCCACTTGGATTTATAACAGACACACATGGGGTCATGATTTATATGAGGGATATTTTCTTGGTTCACATGAGAAAATTAAT
Source organism: Viscum album (assembly GCA_963277665.1). NCBI lineage: Eukaryota > Viridiplantae > Streptophyta > Magnoliopsida > Santalales > Viscaceae > Viscum > Viscum album. Next base: position 1,375,370,512 of record OY728147.1, on the reverse strand, counting down.
GAAAAATGATAAGTGTGCCATGTGACAGATGAGGGAGACAAGTATAATGCTGCTTGCTATAAGCTCATGCTAAGGAGTTGGGCACAAATAGATTTTAAGGATTGAAACTAGAATTATAGTTAAAAATAAACACACTTTAAAATATTGGGATTTGGATTAGGAACCATTGGAGAGAAGTTAGAACATGAATACTTGGGATGATCAAACAAGAACTTGGTTACATGGAAACTACTTGAGCTGGGAGTGGATATCCTTGAAAGATAAGAATACTATTCCTTTATTCATTATTATATTTATTATTATAATGAAAACATTTTAAATTTTTAGTTAAAAAATAATTTTCATCATATTAACTTATTTGGGGGATTATATTGAGCTATTTATATATTTTACTTCATTTATACCTTCCTTTTATAGGTGTTAATCTCTTCATAAATCACATGAAATATTTTTACAAAACATCAAGACAATGATAATTGAACTTGATAGAATTCATTTTAAGCTACTTAATGATCTAATAATTTACCTGATAATAGATTTTATCTTAAGAGTAACACAACATGATCAAACCATAATTTGATTCTAGTGAAAACAAATTGCATAATTTTCTGAAAGAGAGAGATCTATAGTTGAAAAACCATAAGAATTATTTTGTTATATGTTGAAAAAATGACTAAGTTGGCGAGCCTCATTTTTTTAGTGTTAGTGTTTTTCTTAGTTCATGAATAAAGGAAAAAATTTTATATACCATTTAATCTAATTCACCGAACTTTTTGATAATTATTCCTTGGTTTTATATAATCTTACTTATCGCTTAAACTATTCAACCACTATAATATTACTTATAAATTTCCACTACTACTTGTTATAATTTTTCTTGCTACCATCATAGATTGTTTCTTTTCACTATTATTTCTTTATTTTTTTTATTTTCATTTCAAGTACACACACATTCACTTTCCCTAAAATATATACCCATATTCACTGCTAAACTATGATTACAGTAAGGAAAATTTAATTTAATTTTATCAGCAGAAGCATAACCTATTTAATGAAAAACATATCATTAGATTTGGGAAAAACATCATAGAATCCATGAAGGGAATAATAAAATAAAAGTGGAAAAACTATTAATTTATAGGCAATAATTTGAATATATATAATTTTATGAAGATGGATCCGTTGATGATTTTTTTACTAGAGTGAATTTTATTTTAATTTCTTTTAGTGGATTTGGAGAAAAACTCAATGATTTTTCTATGGTTAAGAATATTATGTGAATAATTCATGAAAATTTTAATGATAGGATTTTAGTCTTGTGAAAATTTTTTTTTGATAAGTTAACGACTGATGAAATGTGAAACACTCTCTTCAATTATGAGATAAGAATATGAGATATTCTTAAAGGAAAAATAAAAAGGGAAATAAATATCATTAAAGGATCTCATGGAATTGAATATATAATATTTAAAAATATTTTTATTTGAATAATATAATATAGAATATTATACCGAGGAACTCTCTCTCATATAAAGAAATTTCACTAGAGGAAGAGGTCAGTACAAAGGAAATTCACCTTATAAATGTTTTAGCTATGGGTAATTTGGTCATTTCTTATACAATTATCCAAAAAAAAACAAATATGAAAATGAATATCACACAATGTATATAGTATCCTTATATAATGGAAAACCACATAATAAAAGTCAATTATAGTTTAAAGGTATAAATAAAATCACACCAATTCATATTAGAAGAAACTTCTTATTAGTTAAAGAAGAGAAATCTGATAACGACGAGAGTAATAATGATTAGAAGACACATATAGAAACCATTAATAAGGACATCATGGATCAAGAAATAGATAATATTGATTCATTAGATGATGAATCACAAGTCCAAAATGATTATTCTTCCAAATAAGGTTAATCGACCAAAGAATACACTATATGGATGGAAACAAATGTTCTTAAAAGAAATTTTAAGTCATAGAGATACATATGTATCTATAAGTATGTAGTTGAATATAGAGGAAACTTTTTTAGGTAATAAACATCTAGTATCTTTGATGCTAAAAATGATGAACATGAGATAGGGAAAACTGATTGTGGATTGTCTTATAAAGAAGTTATTATCTCATAATAATACCAAGAAAATAAAAAACTATTTTATCTTGAAAATTATAAGAAAAGATAAATTATGCTCATATATGGAAATAGAAAAATCCTAATAAAATTTCCAATACTTTCCTAGACATTCATGTAAGTAAAAAAAAAACATATTTGGTGTAAAATACTCAATATAGGTATAATAGTAATTATAGAAATAAATCCATATAGATATCAAACTTTTATAAAAAGAGAAGGTTTTAGGGTTTTTTTTCTGGTTTTGTGGTGTTCTTGGTTATAAGGCCTAATTTTTTGGGTAAATATGTCTCTTTCTTATATTAAAGAGACAAAACACATCAAATGTGAGGGGATAATAAAAAGAAAATAATATTTATAAGTATCACCATCATGAAAGATATATAGAAATGAAGAATAGATTATAATGTTTGCAAGAAAATTTTGGGATATTTTTTCATGAAGGTATAATTTCATTTGAACGTGTCACATTTACACTAACACAATTTAATGACCATAAAAAATCTAGTGTGATTCAAAGAAAAAACCAATTGGATAATGTAGTGGAAGTTTGATTCAAATCACAAAAAAGTGATAAATCAGGGATAATGGTTAGTAGATGTTCTATACATATGAATGAAGATTTAAAAATATGAATGATGTGAAGATGTATGAAGGAGGGGATGTTATATTTGAAAATTAAAACTCTCTAAAAATTAAAGGTATCAGAATAGTTAAAATTAGGGGAAAAAATTAGTTCTAATAACATGTTTTTTATGGACTAAAGCCCAACATAATGAGTGTTTCATAAAAATTTCGCGATGGAAACAAAGTTATCTTTAGAAAAAGTGGATTCCTATTGAAGATTTTTAAGTATTGACTTATTATATTTAAGGGGATAATAATGCAATGAAACCTGTTTTAAGTGAGAGAATCATGATCAAATTTTCACCTAAGAATTAAAGAAAAATATAGCTTTTAGAGTAGAATTCTTAATTATCTTGGGTAAAAAAATTAGTATGTTAATCATATAAGAATAAGTGAGAAAAATTTATTTATTGAATAAAGATATTAATAATATTTTAAAAACAAGAAAAAAAAATAGTGAAAAAATCACAAATTAGTTGATATTCACACAAATGAACCATTAAATCTAATATAATCTGATGTGTGTAGTCCAATTATAAATAATTCACCAAGTGGCTATAATTATTTCATAACTTCCATTGATGAATTTACCCAAATGATGTGTATCATATTAATGTCCCATAATTCTCAAGAATTGGTTAGATTCAAAAGTTTTATGAGGCTTAATAAAAAATGTTTTTTCTTATATTGGTTGAGATTAGATAATGATATTGAATATATCAATAGAATGTTCTAAGAGTATTTATATAAATATAGTATTAAACATGGGTCTAGTTATCCATACACCCTCAACAAAATGGGGTAACTGAAATGAAAAATAGAATCCTTGTTGATATGGATAGAACTATTCTTACTAAGAAAGATACATCAAGGTTATTTTTGGATATATGATATCAAAAAAACTATAATTTTAAAGAACAAGTTCTTATTATGAATAAATTAAGACATGAATTTCTATGAAATGTAGTTCAAAAATAAACCAAATGTAAAATAATTTAGATTTTTTGGGAGTCCTGACTCGAAAAAAATTATGTATTGGAATGGAATAAGGTTTAATGAAAAATATTATTATGGAATATTTATTAGTTACACCCTAATTTGGAGTTTCTATATATGCTATAATAAATGTTTAGGGAAGATTATATATATGCTGATGTTATTGTTTTTAAAAATGATTAAGATGTCAAGATCCCAATAATTATGGATGTAGAGGATGGTGTTGTTAAATTTTAACTTTTAAAATAAAATATAGAAAATATATAGATTCTGGAGGAAGATACTGATTGATATTACACTAGTGATGATGGTGAAAACTTAAAGTTAACACGATAAAATTTAAGTATGGAAAGAAATATTGATATAGTCAATATCATAATGGATTGGAATTTGGGAGTACAAACTAGAATAATAATCTTGGGTACCATTCACACTAATATAATTTCAAAAATTGAACCCAAAAATGTTATGGATGATTTTGAATACAAATAGTGGATCCAAGCCATGAATAATGAGATGGTTCAAATTGATAAAAATTATAAATGGGAACTTGTTCCAAGACCCAATAAAAAAACACTAATGGAACAAAATGGGTTTTAAATAATATATTAAATGAAAAGGGATATGTTTCTAGTAGTAAGGATAGACTTATATACAAGGGGTATTTTAAAATAATGGGTATTTATTTATATGATACATTTTCAAAAGTTTCGAGGATTAATATATTTATAGTTTTTCTACCAAATTATTTTTAAATAAACTTCAAAATATTTCAAATGTATATAAAATAAAAATTTCTTGATAGAAAATTAATTATATAATTATTTTTGGAATATAATTAGGGTTTTATGATCAATGATATTGGAAATAATGTTTTTATGTTTAAGAAGGATATTTATGGTCTAAATAAAGCTCTAAGATCTTGGTATGTCAAGATGGATGAGTATTTAAGAATCAAGTATTTTGAAAAGGGATAGGTTGATACAAATATGCATAAAAGTACCAAAACCACATCACTTATTATGATAGTTTATATTGATGATATTATATTTTTTAGTGATGAGGAGAAACTGTGTGAATATTTTTTCTTACCAAATGATGAAGAAATTTGATATTTCCCTACATAGTGAAATGAATATTTTCATGGGTATGGAAATTTACCAAGATACTAATCATGTATTTATTTCATAAGAAAAATATGATAAAGAGCAGTTTAAAATGTTTGGTATAGTGAAATAAAGAGGAGTATCTATATTAATTCAAGTTGGTACAAAACTCAGTAATAATGATGATGTAAAATGGGTTAATGATAAAGAGTACAAGAAACTAATTGGAATTATTATATATTTTACTTCTTCTAGTCCTACAATAGATTTTTCTATCACTCTTCATGCCAAATTTATGTATAATCTAATACAATATCATATTATAGAAGATAATAAAACTTTGATATACATCTAAGATACATAAAACTTTGGTTTACTCTACAATAGTGTAAATTAAACCTAAAATGGTTTACAAAAACTAATGGGTATGATACGTTGATGAGATGAAATCCAATTTAGCTGGAGTGTTCTTTATTAGTGAAAATTTTGTAACTTAGCATTAAAATAAATTATCATCAATCACATTGAGCTCAAATGACACGGAATAAGTGGTTGTGTCATAGAAAAATATACATATTTTGTGGATAAAAAATAATCTTGATGATATCTATGTTTAAACTAGATTCTCATTGGTTTTTTTCTATGATAACCAAAGATCTATAAATATTACTAAGAATTTAGTGCATAATTAATGGTCAAAACACATTGATAAAAAGTATCATTTTCTAATGTATTAGCTAGATGAAGACATATTGGATAAATAATTTATTTCATCCATGTAACAAGTTATTGAAATTATTATACATCAGATCACTAGTGTGTCTTTTTAATGGTTAAGGATGAAAATGGGAGTAAAAATTTCCCCTTAACACCAAGGTATATTAATGTTTGAGTTTACTATTCTATTTTAGTATAGTTAAATTATTGAGGAGATATAATATGTTGGGGATAAAAGTTTTCTCCTTATTTAAGAAATGTTTTAATGTTTGTTGAGTTGGTATAGGAAATAATATTTCAATCTTATATTGTGTTTTTATACAAAAAATATTTAAGTTGTTCAATTTCTAAAATGTGATGTTTAAGGACATTATTTATTTTAAATTTATTATTATTATTTTTTTTAAAAAAATATAGCTCACATAAACATTTATTCAATTGAGTCATGACTCTTTTCTTTGAATATTTTTCAGTTTTACCCCATATGTTGTTCACTTTGGTTTTATTGTCAATAAGGGGAAGAGGAATGAGTTGTATTGACAATAAATCCAATGGGAGAAATTATTTAACTCTTTAAAGGATGATGCTGTAATTTTTTAAATACTTATTAAATGTGCTAATTTTTTATTTTTTTGTTCATGTAAAAGAATAATTCTAATAATGAGAGTGATATCTATAATAGTATTGAAAAAGTTTGGGAGTTTCTAGCTAGTGGGAGATTTTGAAGGACAATATTTATAAATGAAAGTAGAAATTGATGTGTAGAACATCCATATTTTAAAGGAAAATCCTTTGTATAATAGTTTTAATAAGTTGAAAATGTTTTTAGGATGGTTTTGAGTTGTCGAGGTGGACACTAGATTAATTAAAGGGGTACCTAATTGAGTCAAAGATGTTATGGAAATTTTGTATTGCAGTTGGTGATTATGTACAATAGCTGTAAATGAAAAATCCTTGAATATGATGTAAGAGTCACTATAAAGTTGATATTTGAAAAAGGAAAGGATATCCTTATTACTTAAATTGTTATTTTATGTCTATGAAATAATAAATTCATTATATAAAGGAATCATTGTAATCTATGTAAGAGTCATTCCAGATATGTAAATGAGTAATTGAATCTATATATGATTCATTTAGACTACGTAAAAAACATTTAGATATGTGTATGCATCATTACCAATAGTGTAAGAATTATCTTAAGGCAAACACATAGATAATTTTACAAGGATGAATCATATGAGATTCTCATAATTGATTATTCTAAATGAAAAAATCAGATAATTCTTTATCACTGATATTTAAGGCTTCAAATATCATGATAATTCAGATTGATCATGATTTAAGATGAGAAAATAAAATAAAGTAGAATTTTTGAATAAATAATTTGTTTTATTTTCATAATAATAGATACCAAATTATGATTCCATGCACACATGAAGTAGATTTAAAAGAAGAACATATCTAAATATTTTACAGAGAAATTAAGGCAAAAAAATTCTAAATATTACATGTAGTATATTCCATGTTTTATAAAGATTAAAAAGGAATGTTTGAATGAGATTTGAATGAGTTATAAATAATTTTAAAATTGATAGTATCTAAATTCTTAGAATCGTGGAGTTTCCATTAATATTATATTTTTTTTTCATTTTAATTTGAACATACTTCTGTAATATAAAAATGTAGAAAATATAGATTAATAGGGAGAGATCCTTTGAAACTATGTGTCATAGTTCTAGAGAAATATGAGGAATTTGATGAAGGAGAGAACTAATTCCTGATAATAAATAATAGCATGTGAGAAGAGTCATTGTGAGGGTGACAATAAGATATATACTTATCAAGCCTTCAATTTATTGTTATTCTACTTAGGATCCATCTTTAGAAGTTTTTATCTATTTTTATATGTTATATTTTTTTCCAAGTTGTCATCGATATCTAATATTTGGTTCAAGGTCATAACCTTTCATGTAGCTATCTCTTGTTGATAAAATAATAGATATGTGTGATTTGGATAAAAACCACCATACATGAGGGACATAGTCATAATTTAAGGAGGTAAACCTCAATAACTAATGTACTGGGTTCCATTTTTATTCTTCACAATATTTTGATATGAGGCCCTACTTAACATGAATAAGGGATTTCATTTTTTTATTTTAAAAGGATGCAAACACTAATTAATTCCTCCTCTTAGTGTTTTCTATCACCCTTGAAATAATTTTAGATGGAGTTTGGGGAAAGAATGGTTGATTTACTTATTCCTTAATGATAAAGTATACATTATTCAATGAATTTTGGGATATCCAGTTATCATTCATTTTTTAATTCCTATACAAGGGCTCTTTACAATATTATCCTTCACCAGGGAGAATGGATGAAACACATGCCTCATGTACCTATGGATAATTCAATGGTAATTGACTATCATTAACCATATTTCGCAAAATATCATTGAAAAATAAGTACTCCCAGATCATGTGACCAAGCATATAATAGAATGTTAAATAATTTAGGTTATCATTATTCCATTATTAATCCGGATTATTGATTTATAGAAACATTATTAGGTTTAAGGAATATATAAAGTACACTAAAAAATAATCATTATAGAAGAAATAAACCTTGTTCTTCTAATTTTTAAAGGAACTTCACCTCAACCATATCATATTGAAGGTGAAAATAAATATTTATAATTTCTATAAATTCATTATTTATGATGGTGGTTCTCAATGAGCTCTTTTATTAGTTCTATAAATATTATCCTCTGGTCATTGCGATATAGTTGTAAACTCCTATAACCCACCAAGGTACTTCATGAGGATGATTGTGGTTGATAACTCATCTCGTAAGTTCTCCACATAGATTGTAAAATGGCCCAAAATTTTTATCAATGAAATTACCAATATTATAATTATTCTATGTTGTATAAATCACATACAATCACTTAGAGAACATAATAAAAACTTTGTAAATGAATAATTAATGAAATAAGAAGTATTTATAGAAATTAAGAAACATAAACCAATGGAATATAACATGACCTTTGGAATAGTAAAGTGAACATTAAGAATAGGAAATATACCAATAAAATCAAAAAATCATATATGAAAGTATTAATAAAATTTAGGCATCTCATAAATGATAATATTATATAATTATATCATAGTATAAGTAAATAAACATTTAAAAAATTACTAATTAAGTGTTGGTATTTTTATAAAACATAAATGTTTATCCAAAAATTTAATATCAATATAATGATTTAAAATAAAATTTATTTTCATAAAATATATTAATAAAATAATATTTTTTTGTCTTATGATTATAATATAGTTTCATGACACCTTATTTAATTTTCCAAAGCTTTATAAAATGAGTTATAATTTTAAAAATGTTATTTTTCGAGTAAATAAAGATTTTAATTAAAAATTTAAATTCCCATATTTAGAAATTTATTTTCCTAAAATGGATTTCATTTTTTAATTATACACATCAAAAAATTTTTAGGGTGATTTTTTGGGATTTTTCTAAAATAGTTGAATTTTTAGTGAATAGTAAAATACAGTAATTTATAGTATATATACATTATAAGTTAAATACACTATTAATTGAGCCATAACTAATATAAGAAAAATAATATCAAATTATCATTATCTATTTACCATAATTATTCATGGAATTATAAATATTTCTTATCTTTAGGAAAAATAATAAACTAATGAATAAAATAATGAGAAAACACCCCTCTCCTCCACTATAAATACCACCCCTCCCCACCTATTCTCCTCACAACGCTTAAGACTTAAATATTGTCCAATTTTTTTCCAATACTCTTACAAAGGCTCTTACAAATGTTTATTATCCTTTGGTATTAAAAAAAATAATAAAACCAATTTCCCTAAGGATGTTCTTAAGGAGGAGAATTCAAGAGGTAAAATCCTCTTTCTTTTTTCTTTCTTTTCTTTCAATTTCTTTTCTTTTTTTATAATATCCTCACATACACTTATCCAAGTTGAATTATAAATCCATTATACCATATATATTATAATTTTATTATGTTATTATAATAATCCATCATCATTTATTTTCCCTCCCTTTTTTTCTAAAAATGAAAACATCACCCGTTATGTGTTAATTTATCCCATTCAAGGATAAAGAGTTTATGATTTCCTTTAACACATTAAAGGATGTTTATAAAACAATTTGTATTGTTGAAACATATTATAATATATTTATTACATCCTATTTAATGTTCTGGAACCATTATATATACATGATATTAATTAATAAAACAAAACTATTTCATGATGATAAAAAAACCCCAAAATTAATCTAAACGAATATCAGTACCATTTTATCTAATGATTCATCTTAAAATATAGAACCAAAATTATATATAAGACCATTTAATATTATTTATTTTCATTAAATATGTATAATATTAATTCTGGAAGGATATTCTAATTTGACATTATTTTCCATACCTATATGCAAGTAACTGATCATGAAAACCAAGGAAACGAACACCACCGAATGATAAAATTATATCTTATAACTCATAAAAAGGAAATTAATTAACTTCAAATTTTTTTAATAAATCAAATAAATGTATAAAATGTTCTTAATTAATTAATTAATTAATTTAATATGATTATCTAGGACATTAAGATCATGTGCAGGACATAAGATAAGAGATTTTTTTCGAACTTCCTTTTTTCATCTAGATGGCGCTTTATATCTCTTTACCATAATTTAAATATTATTTATTTTTTTTATAATTCTTGTAAATTATGTTTATATTTTCCAAAATAATGTTTCCATATAATTACATTCTTATTTTATGGGGAGATACAAGTTTTATTATGGTTCCCTTCTCAATTCTTCTCGAAAAGCAAGCCCGATTAAAAGGAACTTCCCGATTTCATTCCCATTTTAAAGTGAAATACCTTGTATGTTTTAAAAGAAAAATTATTTTCATAAAATCAATAATTTTACTATAATAACTAACTATATTTAATTATGGATTTTACAAACAATTATACCTTTTCCATTTTAATGAATCTTCAAAATATTCCCTAAAGCCACACTAAAATGTTTTATTTCTAATGTTTCTTAAAACATATTTTTACATGTTTTCACTTATTTTTGACATAATGTATCATGATATATTTATATTTTTCCCTATTATTTTCCATGTATTATTTAAATCCATTCTTTTGTGGACATAATTATGATATCCCGTTTTGACATGCATTCTGACATGATTATGATACCCAATTTTTTCCATGGGTAACCCTCATGTTTATGTTTGATTCCTTAAGTATGATTCTTTATGCGGAACACATATTCAGGAACATGTTATGATGGTAGTTCCCAGATATTGCTCTAATTAATTGGGTAATGTTTAGACTCATGAGACATCATGTGCAACAGTCTTGGTGGTTAGCCTTTACTTGTGTTGCATGTGCGATGGTCTTCTTGTTTAGCCTTGACTCATGATCCTCCTTTTGAAATGATCCTTGAATGATGATTATGTCATGTTTTATGTTATTTGAAAATATCATGTGATACCATTATTACATATTTTATTCTTCCTTATGTATATTCACAGCATTTCAGGCCATCATGTTATGACTTTTAACCCATATGCTATACTTTAATCATATTCTTATTTCCTTACTGGGATTTTTATCTTTTCCCTTTGTTCATGTATTACATATGTTTTCCTTAGAATATGTAAGTGATCAAAGGAATTTAGTACCTCATTATAAATATTAAATAAAATATTTTTCTATATGGTTTCTTGTTTTTAGTTTTATGCACCTAATCTTCCAAAGACACTAGAATTTACAATCATTGGTTTGTATTTGAAGGCTAGGTATGCTTAAAATCATGTAATAATTTTTGTAAAAGTATAGGGACATTATAGTTGGCGTCAAATAATGGTCTAGTTATATTTAGGGATTAGGACTATATCAATTTATTAATAACCCTAGGGATAATTATATCACCATGGATAACCTAGATTGAAACCTAGGGTATCACAAGTTGGGATGCACTTTTAATTTATAAGTTTATCCTTATATGTTAAATGTTTTATTTTTATGTATATAGATATGTTTTCAATCCCCCTAATTGTACTTTATTTTTCATCGTTAATGTATGGACATAGAAGAACATGTTCCAAAAATAAATGTGATAGGGAATGTGATGATTTTCCTAACGATATGGAAAATATGATAGCAAAGGGTACTCAAAACTTAATGACAATACTTGATCAACTATTTCAAGTTAGGAATAATAACTTGAATCATGTGAAACACGCTCCTTATCCTAAGAAGACAATTTTGTTTTTTAATCCTTCATGCTACAAAGGCCTCCTATCTGTTGTGGATCTTTCGATCCCATCATTGAAAAATAGAGGATTAACTCCATTGAGAAGATATTCTCTATCGTAAAGTGCTCTAAAGATAATAAAGTTATACTGGTAGTATATCATTGTGATGGGGAAGATGATCAATGGTAGACACTGATCAAGAACATAAATTAAAATGAAAAAATAGATTCCATGGAATTGGAGGATTTCAAGAAAATATTTTTCAATAAATATTTTCCTCAAACACATCATATTAAGATGGAATGGGAGTTCCTCAGATTGAAGAAAAAATAAGATGACTCTATCAGGGCATATAAAGAAAACATCACAAGGCTAGCATAGCATGGATCTAACTTTTTCATGAACCAAAAGCAAGCTGGATCGCTTCTTTAGTGGACTAAAGCTGAGTCTATGAAAAGAGTTTATGATTCTTGAATTTGAAAGATATGAAGAGATTGTATATTATTCCCTCATAGTTGAAATGGAGATTAGAGACTCTCAGTGGTCACATGTTCCTAGAGATAAAAAGAGGAAAATAGAGTTTAATATTGGTGAATCAATTAAAAAATCCAATGATGGAAAGAAAACCCAATATCCCACATTTCAAAATTGTAGGAAGAAGAATCCTGGGAATTATCTATAGGGAACCATGAAATGATTAAAATGTGGAAGAATGGGGAATCAAGCTAATAATTGTTGAAGGGATATGAATAATCCCACTAATATGAACAAATAAGGTAAGGTTTAGATCAAAACTCATCCTATAGTTTAGTGTTTCAACTACAAGGAACATGGGAATTATGGGAACCATTTCCCTAAGCCAATGGTTGTTGTGGGAAATCAACAACAACCTCCTAGGTAGAAAGTAAGGTAAGAATCTATCACTACTACTAAAGTAGATCCTAATAATTATGTGGTGATAGGTATGATGATTATTCATTCAAGAATAGTGAATAAACTATTTGATTATATTTTTACACATTATTTAATATATTGCAAGTTTCGTAGAACTATTTGATCACCACCTCAAAATATGGAGGCTGAGTTATCTATGAGAATAAAAAATGGGAAATTATTTCATCCAAAATATATTACTCCTCCTCAGTTAATGTTTGTGGACTATACCTCCTAGAAAATATTGTCTTACTTACTTTGTTTGAGTTCGATGATATATTGGGTAGATATCTCTATACAAATCCAACATCGACTATCGGGAAAGTGAGACCACTCTTCACATCCTGAAGCATCATCCAATTCTGTATAAGTGTAAGGAGGAGTACGAACCTCTATCAAAATAATTTTCTCAATTTTTGATATTAATAACTTACAAGCATGTATATCTAGCTCAAATTATTGAGACAAAGAAGAGAATCATTCTCTTGGACATTCCCATTGTAAGGGGATATACTAATGTGTTCTACTAAGAGTTTCTTGATCTTCCTCCTGAAAAAAGTTGATTTCTCAATTGAAATTATTCATGGATCTCTACCTATATCAGAGACACCTTATAAAATGTCCACCGTTGAGATGGTAGAACTGACGAAGTGATTATCATAGAATCTAGAGAGGGGTTTATACACCCTAATGCTTCACTATAGGGTGCACTAGCCCTCTTTGTGAAGAATAAGGATGGATCAATGTTCTTATGTATTAGTTACCATGAGATCAGAAAAATCATAATAAAGAACAAGTATCCCCTTCCACAGATAGATGAATTGTTCGATTAACTATGTGGGTCCAAGTACCTCTCTAAGGTGGACCTTCAGTTGGGATATCACCAAATAAAGGTGAAGAAGAAAGATATTCCCACTTATTCCTTTAAAACTAGTTATGGACACTATGAGTTCATAGTGATTCCCTTCAGACTCACTAATTCTCTAGAAAGTCTCATGGATTTAATGAATAGATATTTTAGAGATTACATCAACAAATTTGTGGTAGTCTTTATTAATGATATTATGATATAATCCAAGAGAAAAGAGTAATATAAGAGCATTTGAATACTGTTCCAAAGACTTTGAGAAGGAAGAAACTATATGAAAATTATAATAAATGTGAGTTCTGGATGGAGGAAGTATCATATTTGGGAATTGAATCACCAGAAAAGGGATATCTATGGAGCCATCCAAGATAAAGGAAATCGACGTGTGGGAAAGAAAAACATATGTAATGAAGATCCATCATTTCCTTGGGTTATATGGGTATTACTATTGACTTGTGAAGAAATTATCATGATTTTCAAACCCACTAACCACGATGACTGAAAAGGGAGAAAAGTTTTTTTGAATTAGTGAATGTGAAGAATGCTTTAAAGAGTTGAAAAAGAATCTTATCACTACACCAATGCTCACACTACTAACAAGAGGGGAACTCTTTGTGGTGTAAAATGATTATTCAAACAAGGGATTAAGATGTGTACTGATTAAAAATGATAAAGTTATAGCCTAGGACTCATGTATGTTTAAACTTAATGAGAAAAAAAATCCCACACATGATATGGAGTTAATGGCTGTGATATTTGCATTGAAAATATGGCAACGTTATCTCTATGGGGAGAAGTATGAGATATATATTGATCATAAGATCCTCAAATATATATTCACACAAAAATATCTTAATATTCACTAGTGGAGATGGTTAGATCTTAACAAGGATTAAGTCTTCTGAATCCACTACCATCCTAGTAAAGTGAGTAAGGTGGAAGATGCTCTGAGTATAAAGGATCCTACATCTTTTTCAATGAAAATAATTGATTAGGATCCAATCTTATTAGATATTAAAAGGATAGACATGGAAATATTTAAGTAAGGAACATATCAATACTTTTCTCAAATGATTACTCAACCATCCCTTATGGATAAAATAAAGGATTCTCAATGAAATTATATGGAAATTCATAAAAAGTTAGAAGCTATCAGTAACAGGAAATCCTCATAATTCCAAATAGATGTGGAAGGATTCATGAGATTTGGGCCATGAATACATGTATCATCTAATCTATAGATAAATAATGTGCTTATGAATGATGCATGTAGATCAACCTTCTCTATTCACCCAGGGTAGACAAATATGTATTGAGATCTCCTAGAGAACTATTAGTGGGACAATATGAAGAAAGAGATCACTGAATATACATAAAATTTCCTTGTATTTCATAAAATGAAGGATGAAAGAAAAAAGTATAAGGGGATGATGCAACCGTTACCCATACCAAAATAGAAATGGAAAAAATATCACAATAGAACTTTTCACCTAATTTCCAAAGAAATATAGAGGAAAAAAAATGCTAAATGGGTTGTCATGGATTGACTTACAAAGAAAACTCACTATATCTCAATTCAAGGGGAATTATTCCTAGATAAAATTTCACAGATAAACATCAGAGAAGCATTAAGGCTCCATGGAGTACTACTATCGATTGTATTCAATCGAGATCCATGATTTACCTCCAGGTTCTGGAAAGGTTTCCAGTATGCTCTAAATACTGAGATGAACTTCAGTATGACTTATCATACTCAAACTAATGGCCAATATAGGAGGACTATTCAGGCTCTAGAAGAAATGTTGAGAGCATGTACTATGGACTTCAAGGGAGAATGGTACCAACATTTACCTCTGGTCGAGTTCTCCTACCACAATAGTTTCCACTCAAACATCTAAATGGATCTATATGAAGCCCTTTATGGGAAAATATGAAAACACTAGAATGATGGGATGAAGTCGGGGAATGTATGATTCTAGGACCTGAAATGGTCAGAGAAATGGTAGAAAAGGTGAAAACTATTCAACAACATATCTGGGTAACCAAAAGTCAATCGAAGATTTATAAAAACAACCATTGATGAGACATAGAGTTTAAGGTTGGAGAAATGGAATTTTTCCTCATATATCCATATAATAGCATCATGAGATTTGGGAATAAGGGAAAGCTAAGTCCTAGGTAAATCGGTCCCTTAGATATTCTTGAGCATGTTAGAGCTACGTATAATCGACAAGCACTTCCACCAAACATGTCTCAAGTACATAATTAATACCACATATCCCTCTTGACGAAATACATACTTGATCCCTCACATGTACTAAATTCAGAGGTGGTATAGTTGGAAAATGACCTCTCTTAAGAGGAGAAACTAGTGAAGATCTTGGATCGTGGAGATAAAGTTATACATAATAAGACCAATCACCTGGTCAAAGTACCATGATAGATACATAAGTACAAAGAGGCAACATTGGAACTGGAGGAAGCAATTAAGGAGATGTATCCTCACCTATTTTCTAATTAGTTTGTAAAATGAAATCTTGAGTGATAAATTTTATAAGGGGGAAGAATATAAAAACCCAAAATTTTTATCAATGAAATTTCCATTATTATAAGTATATTCTATAGTATAAATATCTTAAAATAACTTATATAACATAATAAAAACTTTATAAATTAATAATGAATAAAATAAGAAGTATTTATATAAATTATGGAATATAGACCAATAGAATAGTAACTTGACCTTTGGAATTGAAAAATGACCATTAAGAATAGTAAATCAGCTAATAAAATAGTAAAATCATCCATGAAATTATAAATAAAATTTATGAATCTTATAAATGATAATATGATATAATTATATCATAATATAATTTAATAAATATTTAAAAAATTATTAAATAAATGTTGGTATTTTTATAAAACATAAATGTTTATTTACAATTTTAGTATTAATATAATCATTTAAAATAAAATTTATTTTCATAAAATATATTCATAAATTAATATTTTGTTGTATTATTATTATAAGAAAATTTTATAAGACCTTAATTAATTTTCCAAAGTGTTATAGAACAAGTTATAATTTAAAAATCAGTATTTTATTAGTAAATAATGATTTTAATTAAAAATTTAAATTATCATATTTAGAAAATTATTTTCCTAAAATGGAGTTCATTTTTTAATTCTATGCATAAAAAAATGGTTAGGGTGAATTTTTGGGATTTTTTTTAATACTTGAATTTTTTGCGAATAGTAAAATATGGTAAAATATGGTTTATATACATTATAAGTTAAATATACTATTCCTTGAGTAATTGATGATTTAATCCCTATAATATCGAATTATATTTCCATATTTACTGTATTTAGTCATTGAATCATAACTATTTCTTTACTTGAGGAAAAACAATGAACTTATGAATAAAATAATGGAAAAACACCCCTCTCCTTCAATATAAATACAACCCCTCACCACCTCATATCCTCAAACCTATTAAGCATTGAAGACTCTAAAATTTATACACATCCTCTTCTCAAGACTCTTCCCAACATTCAGTAGCCTTTGGTCTCAACAAAAGACCAAAACTAATTTCCCTAAGGAGGTTCTCAAGGAGAAGAATTCAAGAGGTAAAATCCTATTTCTTTTTCTTTAAATTTCTTTAAATTTATTTTATTATCTTATTCTCTCCTCACCTCCACTTAACCAAGTGTAATGATTACTGCAATATCTGACATATACTATAATTTTATTATGTTAATGTAATAACCCATCATCATTTATTTCACCTCCTTTTTTTCTTTCTAAAAATGAAAACTTCATTCGTGATATGTTAATTTATCAAATTCAAGGATGAAAAGATTTCAAACCCTTTACCACATTCATGTATAGTCATAAAACCATTTTAATGGTTGAAAAAAATTATAATATATTTATTACATCCTATGTAATTTTTTAACTATTATATATACATGATATTAATTAATAAAACAAAACTAGTTTGTGATGATCAAAAAACACAAAATTAATCTAAACAAATATCATTAACATTTTATCAAATGATTAATAATCACATCTAGAAAAAAATGATATATAATACCATTTAATATTATTTATGTTCATTAAAAAATATAATTTTAATTATAGTTAACTATTATAATTTTACATTATTTTCCATACATGTATACAAGTAACCAATCATGAAAACCAAGGAACTGAAAACTCCCGAACGATAAAATTATATCTTATAACTCATAAAAAAGCCTTGAATGAACTTAATAAAATTATAAAAAATAAAATAAATGTATAAATGGTTATTAATTAATAAATTAATTAATTTAATCTGATTATATAGGACATTAAGATCAAGTGGAGGTCACTTTCAGATATAAGGTATGAGATTCTTTCTGAACCTAAATTTTTTCCTTCAGATTAAGATTTATATCTCTTTAACCTAATGTAAATATTATTTCTTTTTATAGAATTCTTCTAAATCTGTGTATATGTTCCAAAATAATTTTTTCATATCTTTACAATATTATTTTATGTTGAATTGCATGTTTTAATAAGGTTCCTTTCTCAATTCTTCTCAATAAACAAACTAGATTAAAGCGAACTTCTTGATTTCCAAACCATTTTCAAGTGCACTACATAATATGTTTTAAAACACCATTATTTTTATAAAATAAATCATTTTAACATGAAAAAACAATCTTGTCTCAATTCTAGTTTTATAGAAACAATTATTCCTTTTCCATTTTAATGAATCTAGAAACTTTTCCCTTAAACCACACTAAAATGTTTTATTTCAAAAGTTTCATAATTTTTTTTACGTGTTTTAGCTTCAGTTTGAAATTACTTATCATGATATATTCCTTTTATCCCTTATTAATGTCCATGTATTATTTAAATCTATTTATTTATGGAAACCATCATGATATTAATTTTTGACATGTCTTCTGATATGATTATGATACCCAATTCTTTCCGTGGATAACCCTTATGTTTATGCTTGATTCCTTATGAATGATTATTTATGTAGAATAAATATTCATGAAAACAATATGATGGGTTCTCCCAGATATAAATTCAATGAATTGGGTAATTTTTAGTCTCATGAGATGTCATGTACAATGGTCTTGGTGGTTAGCCTCGACTCATGATTTATGTGAAAAGGTCTTAGTGGTTAGCCTTGAATCATTCTCCTCTATGTGTAATGAGCCTTGAATCATGCTTATGTCATGTTGTATGTTGTTTCAACATATCTTATAATACCATTATTACATATGTTTTTCTTCTTAATGTATATTTATGCCTTTTCATTCCATCATGTTATGCCTTTTAACCCATATGCTATGCTTTATTCATATTCTTATTCCCTCACTTGGATTTTTAGCTCATCCCTTTGTTCATGTATTCCCTATGTTATAATTTGAAGATGTAAGGGATCAAAAGAAGTTATAAGATCATTATTAAGATTAAATAAAATATGTTTTTATTTGGTCACTTGTTTTCAGTTTTACATACCTAATATTCCAAATACACTAGACTTTACAATCCTTAGTTTTTATTTGAAGGATAATTATGGTTAAAAGCATGTAATAATTTGTGTAAAAGGATAGGGACATTATATAAATCTCCTATAATTATTCCTGATTAAGATTTATTTACAAATACCATACCAGAATATTTCATCTTACAATGAAATCCATGAATCTCTCATTGTATCACTATTACAATTAGAGAATCCAAGGATAATTGTTTTCTTCAGTGTAGAGATGAATTGGTAAATAAATTGTTCATATATATATTCTCAGACTATGAAATACCTAGATGTGAGGTTATTTTACTATAAAAATGTAGGAACTTATAATGTCTTCATGAAGCATCTGATTTTGGTAGCCTCTTAGGGTTCTAGGGTTCCCAAAATTAGGCTTCACAGGGAAGAAAAATAGATGAGATGATACTTTTTATCTCACATTACATAAAATGTTGAGAAGTTTTTAGTCCTAAATTTTGGCATAGGTGGATTCAAATCTACATACTTAGGATACAAATTCATCACTAATTGTACCAAATCATGATATCCTTCCATAAAATACATCTGTGTAGTAATAGAATCAAATAATTAAAAATATACCACATCCTAAGTTATCCTTGAAATAATTTACTGAATTGGTGGTTGATGTTTCCCATGTAGTGGGAATTTTCAATAATTAATTGGCATTTCAGTAAAATGGGTTGATTGATGTTTTATCAAATGGACTTGGTGGATGAACCCAAATTTGTGGTTTGAGAAATCACATTCTCTTGAATATGGTTACATGAAGTTGGGAAGGTGGATTCATCCTCTAGATCATACTTAGTGAGTATGTTTCCACTAATAAATTAAGCACTGAGCCATTCATGCTTCTCTATTTTTTCCTTGAACTATGAAATTACTTCCTCTTCTAAGATCCTCACACCATATGTGGGTAGTGGGTTGGTTTTTAATTTTTCCATGAATTTTCCTTTTTCATTAAAACAAGTCAACATATAGGTTGTTAGTGTAATATTTACAGGGAATTCGAAATCATGGGATTATCTTTTATATTGGGAAGTACTCTTTCCTAGAATACTTTTCTCTGTGGAATTATCTATATATGAATCTTCTTTGTTATGTTCTTTAAGAGTATCATGTTTTTATATAATTAATTAGGTTAATAATGATGACATTGATTGATGTGAAAACTGTGGAATGAAACATAGGTTTATTAGGATAAGGTATATTCATAATCTAGGTATATTTTATCAATGTATTTGAAAATGGTTAAAATTATGGGGGTAAAAACATCTCCATCCCGGTAGGCTGGGGTTTCCACTTGAATGTTATAGCTACAACTATAAATATAACTCTTCCTATTTCTTGGGTTGATATTCTGCTGAGTACCATATGTAGTTGGATACCACTATGAGGAACACTATATTGATTATTTCTCTTCCACATTGGTGATAGGTTTATTAAATCAGTCATCAAGGCCATATTTGATAAAGTCTAATGCATCAATAAAATGGTGGTATAGAATCATCCTTAGGAAACTGTCATGATATGATGATGGGCCTCAATGATATTGGTAATTATAGGGACATGGAACTACTCTTGAGTTTAATTGGTTGGATTATCTTAGTGGGTTAACCTTCTAGGTTCTCTATTCATTATTATTAGAGATGGACCAACTCTATCTATAATTTCATGTAGAATTAGGGTCACACATCATTGAAAATGACCACAATAAATATAATACCTCTTAGAAAGATCATGGGTAGTTTCTTATAAATTCCTAACATACTCCTACACCTCTCTAAGATAAGGAATTTTGGAATTTTATTACTTTGGGAAGATACTTCTAAAGTGTTTTGATGTTGAGATGGGGGCCAACTGCTACATGTTGACTTGTCTACATGTTTTTTCCCTACATGGATGAATTCCCTCCAAATTGTAACAATATTTTTCAAAAGTTAGATTTATCCTTTCATGGAGGTATCCTTGCACAATTACATTCAAAATTTAATGCATCAAGTGCTGGGTAGGTGATAGTGTACATCGGTGCCTCATAGCTGAGGTATATGTAGAAATGAAAATAACATAGGATGAAGTTTTCATCAGTTGATGGTTCATGAAAACAATTTATATTATGTGATTTATCCCAAATAATTAGGGGTCTTGATCCATAACATTATGTTTATCATGGATGATATTTAAATTTAATGGGTGAAACAAGAAACCCAATAGTGTGGTATCTCAAATGAGAATGCATGGTCAATAAAATTCTTTCTCATGTAAAGGATTTTACCTAGTGATCCAGTTCTTAGGTTCTTCAATACCCATGGAATGAATCCAATTAGGATTTCTTATGAGTTAAATTTTATATCCCCTCTCTATAGTTTTTTATTAAAAATTTACCTAAAATAGGGTACTATAGAAGACTTAGGTGGATAGATAGGAGATCCATGTACTTAGGTTCTCATAGTCTGGATTCCATTACACTTCATTTTAAAAATGGGGGGGGGGGGGGGTACCAAGGGTACTTTTATAGGTGAACCTCAACTTGGTTACCAGGAAATGAGTGATAAACACCTATAACCACTTTATATTTATAATTATGGGTCTGGGTGCATGAGTAAGGGTGCTCGCATGGTGGGTCACTTGTGTGGTATGATGAACATGGTAAAAACAATAATGTGGTAGGGAAAATAGGAAGGGATCAGGCATGATAGGGATAATTAATTGATGGGAATGAAAGTTTGGGCATTAAATAATAGGTTGCATGAGGTAAAGCACAATAATTGACTTTGAGAAAACTCTATCATAAAATTCCAACATCAAATGGTTATAATTGTTTATTCACAAGACCATTTTTTCTTTATGAATTAATAATTCAAAGCATGTGAAACAAACTTTGAACATGGCTACAAAATTTACCTATATTAAGTGTTTATTGAGTAAAAAAGTGTATAGAAGACCCTAAAAATGGGTGTTGAGTTTTAAAAACCTTTCCATAACCAATTAATGAAATAAATAACATACTCTTAGTGGGAGGTTCTCACCACCATGTCACCATACTAGGAATTTCCTTAAGAGTCTCCATACCTTGATGAGAGAGAAATCATGCAACATATGGAGATCCCATTTGTTTCTTCTCTTCACATGAATATTAATTTCTTCCCAAACATGACTTGTATTTTATGAGGGTGGTTCATATCATGGATTCTATAGAAAAATGAATGACACACATTATTTAATTCTGAATGAGGATAGAGGACTCTATTAGGAACCACTCCATGAATAAATTCATACATCATTGGTCTAGTGGCATATTATGACATGAAAATTTTATTTAAATTAGTATAACCATATATGTGAATTAGTTTAATAAATTTAACAATATCTAATAATGTAAATAGTGTTTTTATTTTTACCATGGTAGTTTATATCTAGTTAATTAAATTCATTCACATATAATCCCTTCTTAATATTTATTATCTATTACCTTTTTAAATGATGTATTATATAATTATCATTCTACAAAATTCTTGAGGATGATAATGTATTTTTGATCTTTGTTTCTTTATTGAGTATATTACTTGTTTCCTATATAGAGAAATGTAACAAAAAATGTTTTAAAATTTTATATTGGAATTTTTATATATTTTTTTATGTTATTTTTTTATAAATCAATAGCTATTAAATGGATCCTATTAGTATTTTAAAATTGTGAGGAAAATATTTTTTAGTTTGGTGTTTTAAATGAAAAAGGGGGTTTTAAAAAGCAGTGATTGGTCGGAAATGGTTGTCTTTTGGAAAAATAATTTAGGGTAGTGATTTATTAAATCAAAATTATGAAAAAAAACTTTAATAGGAATTAAATATTTTGTTAATAATTACTTTTGAAAAGTAAAACTGGGTTAGTGTTTTCAAAATTTTGATTTATAGATTTCAATATTTATATAAAATTATATTTTTTTTAAAAATGGATATGAAAAATGACTTAGAGTTGATTTTATTAATAAAATAATTTTGATAAATGAATATTTTTAGCAAAAAAAATAGTGGTGGGGTTGAAAATGTGAATCTAGGATAATTCTTATGGCGGGTATTGGCATAAGGGTAAGGGTGGTTTAATTAGTAATGGTATTTCAAAGATTATAGAGTTAGTTATTATGATTTTTTTGTATTGAAACCTTATAGTGTTGATGATTGTTTTAGTCTTAGTGGAATATCATGGTTCTTGTGATTGTATTGATAATGGTATGATATGGTTTAAATTTTTGGTAAATACTTATAATGTGTATTAGTGATACGTGGTTTGCGTGTTTGGGGTATTCATGTGATAGAAATTAGTAGGTATTGTGGGAAATTTGATTTATTACTTTGGGGGATTTAAGTTGAATATGGGAGTCATGAACCATGAGTGTATTAAATGTATGGGTATATGTATTGGTGGATTTGATTCATCTTATAGATTTAATGACTTCTTAGTATTTTATATAAATGGTTGGTGAAAATTTTCAAGGATGAAAAGTTTTATATCATGGATTTAGTAAATACCTATTCCTTACTAGATCTATTTAATTTGTAATTTGGGTTAATTATGGGATAATAGCTTATAAGAGCATAGGTTCGTTTTAATTTTTTAGTTTTATAGAGTGCTGTTTTTCATTTTGGGATTTGGTCTTGAATTTTGAAGTTTTAGGATGGAATTATAAGTGTTTTTTGGGGTGGTTTGAGATTCATGAGGTTTTTTTGGAGATGGTTCATGGATTTTGGGTAGGTTAAGAAGTGGTTCCA
This sequence comes from Viscum album, assembly GCA_963277665.1. NCBI lineage: Eukaryota > Viridiplantae > Streptophyta > Magnoliopsida > Santalales > Viscaceae > Viscum > Viscum album. Next base: position 1,375,346,450 of record OY728147.1, on the reverse strand, counting down.
CCTATGGTTTAAAATTTTATGTCGAACTGGGTACCCGATGGAAGGTAATGATTACTTGGAAAGAAGGTAGTGGGGAGTATTTTTTTGGGTGCCACAGGGTACCCAAAAAATATATAATGGATGATCTATAGGACAAAACCAAACTTTTCATTTTAAATGGTCATTATTTTCATTTCACCTTATTATTTTAATCCCATTTGGCATCTATTTTAATCCATTCTTCTCCCAATAAGTCAAGAGATATTATAGGTCTCTTCCATGTTAATTTTATCCTGTCATTATAGTTCCTTAGATCAAGGCTATTTAAGGTACCAATACAAGGTTCTAAGAAGGTATATTCTAGTATAAATCCTCCTAGTGTAGGGAATTATTTTTTTCACCTAATATTGAACTATAGATTTAGTTACTAGGTTTTGTTTTCATTATTTGATTATTAATATTTTGAAAAATTGTTTTATTATATTTATGTAAATGTTTAGACATGTTCACATATAAAACTTTTTATTCATTATTATGATGATACACATCAGATGTGTCCTATTGAGTATGTATATGCTTACACCATGCACATACACCTAGGTGGACATGAAAATATATTTATTTTATTGTAGGTATGATAGATACATAGAAAAAAAATGGAATGATTCAAAAGATATCTAGATTCTGGATTAGTTGTTTGTATTCAAGATCTATGTGGAGCTAGAGTAAGAGGCCATATTTGGAAGGAGAAATGTTATCACATTTTCTATTCCATTTAGTCATGTTGTGTCAGTTTAGTTGTACTTGAATTTAATAGTATATATATGTTTGATCTGGTTTTTTTTTTATTTCATTCATATAGAGATGTATTTATTCATTTTATATAATTATTTGGTTTTAGTGGGATGTAATGTTTATTATTTCTTGAAGATGTCCAACATATAGATGAGACCTTACAATTGCTTGGGAGAATCCTCTTAGATCTTATCATCACTTTTTAAAGTAGGTAAATCATTCCCCAATGATAATCTCAGTCTCGTGACACTAGTCACTAGACCTTGGGGATTTAGGAACATACTCATGGTTTATGGGGGTCCTGATTTGAGTAATATTTGGGTAACTAGGTTAGGGTCATTAGACCACACATGTACTAGGGGAATAAAATTCCCTTAAAGTATATTATCACTCTAACCGACTATTCATACAAGAAATTACTCGAACAATGAATTAGATTCCAAATAAACATCATCAATGCTGATCAAATTAGAAGGATCTATAAAGATATCTAAAGATGATTTCGATGGAATAAATCATTATTCACATAATATCTTTAAGGAAGTGCTAATTGGTATGACACTAATCCAATCTTATTAATAACCAAAAATGATCATAAAAACCTCAATTCCAATCCCATAATTAAAAAATTAGACATGTACAACTCATATAAAAACTAATAAGAATATGTGGTCACCAACCTCAAACTCTTTATGACAAAATTTTTGGTCGGCATATGATCACTTCCTATTACAAGTGGTCACCAATAGCAACATCCCAAGTTTTTCCTACTTAAATAAATACTATGTTTGATAAATTGGAGTACATTATACACCCATTTAAAAAAACCAAAATATATTAGAAGGACATTATTAATAAATATTTAATAATCACTAAGATAGAATACCATTAAAATATTTTTCTTTTAACTGATAAATAATTAATAAGAGTTAATATTAAAAAAGGATTCTTTTAATAAAATACATTTTCTTTATACTTTACTTTCAATAAAATATAGAATTTTAAAAATTTAAAATGTATATTTGATAAAATAATCATTTTTTAACTTCTCGTCTAAAAATATAATTAGTATGTATTTTACAATTTTTTTTTGAAAATACAGATTTTAGGTCGAAAACTACGTTTTCTAAAGATTTTTTTTCCTGATTTTATCATTATGAAAGCATATCATAGATGTTTAAAAAAACCTTTTATGTAATGAAATATTTATTTAATGAATAAAATTATTCATTTTAATATATTATTTTGGCATATAAATACTATGCCCAACATTTATAGAACTAAATAAGAATGTTTGTCTAATAAAATTTTTTTTGGTCTCCTCTTTGAATGAAGTATTTTTAAGGTTATATTCTCTTGGGGATTTCGATGAAAAATTCATACCTTATTAGATTTATAATAATTATTTTTAAATCATTAATAATGATAATTTTATCTTATATATACATATTAAAGATGAAAACCATCAATTTTTAAAAAACCACTTTTACGTGATTAAGTGTGTTTGTTTTAAAATTAAAATTTCACACATTTAAAAATTTGATATGATAAAATTATTTTCAAATATAAAAATATAATTTTCAAATTATTTAATGATTTCAATTTTAATTTTTGTTATTAAAATTAATCACTGAGGTTAAAAAATAGTTACCCTAGTAAAATGGAAAATGGAAAAAATTATTTTACTATAAGTAAATGGAAAAAATGTTAAACAATATTTTACAATAGGTGTTTCAGATGATTTCTTTACTTTATCTAGTACCAAAATCCACTTTTATCCACTTTTGATCCATTGAACCTTGAATATTTTCCTAACATTATTAATAAATTATAATTGTTTTTGAAAGTTCACTTTTGTTCTCTTATAAAAGTATATCACTTACACCCTTTCAATATTCCACTCCTATTACGAAATTAACTTGAAAACTTGCCCAAATTTACTTTCCTTGAATTCATTTACAAAACCTAATTCCCCAGGTCACCACAAATTATCCTAATTTTGTGAAACCCTAGGACTTCATTAAGAAGAATATTAAAGTCTCAATGCAGGAATCACATTTTTCTAAAAATTTAATTTTTTTCATTATTCTATAAAAAAACATAACCATAGAATAAAAATAACATAATAATAATTAGTGTATTTATATTTTATTATAATAATTGTAGAAACAATATATATTCACTTTTATAAACTAAGAAAAGTAAGAATCATCATTAGTGTTTGAGCGTAGATTGTTACCTCCATGAAGTAACACTTTAACTTTTTCATCACCACCCCTCATGGATAGTATTAATGATTGTTTTATGAATAAATATGATTTATATAATTTTTTTAGGATTCTTAAATGATCTATTACTAATCCAGCTTCACCCATCTCATATGTTTGGTAACAAAAACACTAAAAATACATTATGAGGACTACCACCTCCATAAATAAATGTGTTTCATTTCCTTCACTTACAAACATGGATGGTTTTAGTTTATAATGGATGATTATATATGATATATATAATAAATATATATCATTAATGTTTTTATTTTTTAATAACCTAAAAATCAATGATCTTTATAAGGTAATCCATCAATATCAGTAAATAACCCAAAATTAGTTCCTTACTAATATACTTTTCAGGAAATGTAAATAAACCACTCATGTATTGGTATTATAACATTATAAGTAATTATTTAAAAAATAAATTATTTTGCTTTAAATGGTTTGGAAATGATGATATTTTTGAGAAAAACTAATATCAATATTTCCTTAAAATACCTAGTTCAAAACGGTTAATATTATTGATACCTAATGCTGAAATGAGTTTACAACAATCTAATACATGAGAAAATTGTTATTTAGGAATATTATAAATTAGAATTTATATGAATAAGTTTCTTAAATAGGTAATTATGTTTTTTATATTTATAATACAAGATATTAAACCACTTCAATGTAAATCAAGGGTATAGGTAAGGGACCTGATAACACAAACTCATTTCATTGAGTTATAAAATTTATTATTTGGACTTTGTTTTTTCAAATAGTTTCTATTTTAAATGATTTTATCTTTTTTAATTCTTAGTAAAAAGAGTTTTTGGACCTATTACATTTCCATTAAATGTTTTCTTCTCACATTTCTCAATAAAAAATGAGTTTTGTTTAAAAGAGTCTTGTAACTATGACTTTTACAATGATGAATACAAAGAATTTTCAAAAAAATATATTTTTTGATTTTTTTTCATTACATTAAAAATGATATACCTCCATTGTAGTTATGTTTTATGTTTTACTCCAAGTTAGTCTTTTATTATGTGATTATTTTGGGATATCAAGTTTCTGGTATCAAGTAATTTAATTTATAATGTTTTTTAATGTTTTATGAAACTTAAATTATTTCATGGGATCCTTATAAAAATTGAATTATTTCCCTTGGGATGTTCTATGAGACTAATTTTTTTGATGAGATATCTATACAATGATTTTAAATTTTCATGAAACATGTTTTTATTTCTATGGGTTATTTTATGATGTGATGATTATTTTTTATCAAGTGTGACACAAATGTATGGATTATGAGATGGATTTGAAATTTATATACCACTAATTCATTGGGTGAATTTTTATATCACATGTGATATAAATATTATGTGAACGAGATAAAAAGTGGATGGGTTGAAAAAGGGTGAGTGTGATGAAATTTAGATCAACTCACAATTTTATGAGTGGAAATGTTAGTGGGTATTCAAGTTTACAAAGATAATAAATCCTATATTTATGATGGTGCCAATTTTTGTCTTACATTCCATGGACCATGTTATGTAATTCATGTTTTATTTTTCTCATGAATTGGTAAAAGTGTTATCATTTGAGATATTGTGTCTATATTACATTCTTAACTCTTATTATTTTAATTTATTTTAAATCAGATATTTTTTCCTTAATTGTTATTTTTAATGAGTTTATGATTTGACCAATATGGTCTTTTATATGTTATCACATAAAGAGCGTTTTATATCACCCCTTTTTATGATTTCACTTTCCTAGGATTTGAAGAATATTATGTCCCCTGGAATTTTTAAGATTTTATTTAGTTTATAGTGAAATGTTCACAACATGTAAAATAATTCTTTTTAGGTTTATATTCCCCAAGACATTAAAACTTTAGATCATTAGGTTGTGTGACTATTTGTGTATGTAATAATGAAACCGTGTAATCTATGTATTATTTATGTATGTTTAGTTTGGGTCTCTTTACCTGGTATCATATATAGGTTTAGTTATTTTGGATACTAGGATGAGATAACATTATATAGAACCTTTAAATTAAGCCAAAGTATATGGGAACATCCTATGCTATGATAAATAAAAGTGTATGGTTTCTTGGAAATACATCCTTGTATGTATAATTAAAGTGGATTTGGTTTTGGAACACCTAAATATTGGGGTATTAACTTCAAAAAGAGTTGGTCGAGTTTATCTCAGTCATCATTCTAGTGCATGGTGAATGTTGCCATACCAAACACATGGTTTGGCACTCCCAAGAGATATACATAGATTAATTCAAATTTTATTTATAAAACATTATAAACGATTTTTTACCATGTTAAATAGTTTGGTTAACAAAACTCTAGTAGGGGTATAATCATGGATATTCTAGATTTAAACATATCGAGTTTTTAAGGAAGAATGTAATCATTTTTTTTTGATTTCTTTATTCAAAGATCCTAGTTTTTTTCTTTATATGTTTATTAATTAAATTATCCCTACTATATACTTTCTTTTATCATGGATATGCCCTAAATAAGAAGTAACTGAGATAATGATGGATTCAACGGATGATGTGGTGATTTTATAAATGAGAAGGGAATTGGAGTTCAAAATATGATGGAAATGCTCACTCAACACTCTCATGTTTTGAATAATAAAATGAATAATGTGGGGCCCCAAAATTCACAAAGAAGGGAGAATCTTGGGATTTAATATTTTATTCCTCAACATCCACTATACATTAATGGTCTTTCAAACCCATTTATTTTTAATTAGTGGATTAATTTGGCAGAATATATATTTTCTTTCCTTTAGTGATCTGATCATGAGAAGGTCATTTTTGATATCTATTATCTAGATGGTGAGGCTAACCAATGATGGAATCTCATTAAGAATACAATTAAAAGTTATGAATTTGATTCCATGAAGTAGGAGGATTTCAATGGAATATTCATCACTAAATATTCACCTCAGACACTTTACAAAGATGGAATGGTAATTCATTGAATTGAAACAAAATGTAGAAATGTCTATTGTATCTTATGAAGAAAACATTAATAGATACACGAGGTATTCCTTAGAGTATATATTTATAAATGAAAATAATGTTGATCAATTATTTTCCATCTTAAAACCCAGTCATCTAAAGTCATTATAAATAAGAGAGTTTGAAATCTATGAGGAAGTTATCTGATGTGAGCTTAAGGCTGCAATGGAAGGTGGAGACCCATATGATTCTAGAGAAAGGTAAATAAATATAGAGTATCAAAGAATCCATAATGAACAGTCTCATGTGGGTAAGAAAGTTTAGTTACCCACATGTATAAAATGTGGTATAAAATATTTAGGTAATTTCATTAAATTTTATCAGAAGTGTTACAAGTGTGGTAAAGTAGGAAACCAATATCATGACCATCGAAGAAATCCAAATAAGTTGAATAACACAACTAAGGTGAATAAGGACTCAAATGATTCTCTACCCACTCTTCAATAATTCATATTCTAGGAGTATAAGAATTATGTTAATATAATTTCATAACCCTATATTTATTTAAGGGAATAGGCAGCATCAACTTCATACATCAAGGGAGCATGGGATTTAATATGAAATCACCACTGTAAAGGTGGACAAAAATAATTAAGTGTTGAAAGGTACACTCATTAACTACTATAGAACTATGAATGCCTTACTTTATTATACTTCATTACATTATTTTATATCTTATCAGTTTAAAAATAATATGGATTCACCACTAGAAACCTTGAATATTGATCTATCCATGAAATAACATACTGTCAAGATAAAGGAAACTAAGGTGTAAAATTTTTCTCCAATCAATATTTTTAGAGATATCTTCTATAAAATATGGTTCTTATCATTATATTTGAGTTTTAAATAAGTTTGGTTATGGAATGAATTTATTTATATATATCCCATACCCATTATCAAGAAAGAAAATTATCGTTTCATATCCCTAATCATTCGGTTATCAAGTATCAATACAAAGATGATATTATAACTTATTAGGAATAAAATTATATAATATGGGTTTTAATATCAAAAAATAAGGGGCTCCTAGCTCAAATTATTAGGGAGGAAGTCAATATTGAGAATATGAACATTGTTTGGGAATATAATGATGTATTTTCCCATTAATTTCTTGGTCTTACCATATAATTTGAGGTTTAGTTATCAATAAAACTAATCCATGGATCATTTCTGATCTTAAAGAATCCATATAGAATGAATTTCGTTGAATTAGAGGAGTTTAGGAAGAAATTACAATAGAATATTGATAAGTGTTTTATACACCCCAGTGCTTCACCATGGGGTGAACCGATCCTCTTTTTAAAGAATAAGGATGGATCAATGCATAATTTAATATATTATTATAAGCTAAACAAAATGAAGATAAAAAATTATCCTATTCCTTTTATTGATGACCCATTCAGTCAGATTAGAGGAGCTCAATTCTTCTTAAATATTGAACTTTAGTTTGAATATCATCAACTAAGGGAAAAAAGAGAAGATATTACAAAAAAAATTCCAAACAATGTATTGACACTATGATTTTATATTGATGTAATTTGGAATTACTGATTCACTAACTATCTTTATGGATTTTATGAATATAGTATTTATCGATTACCTGGATCTATTTTGGGAAGCCTTTATAGATTATATCCTTATATACTAAAAAAGAATATAAGAGCATGAAGATCACTTAAATACTAGGTTGAAGACCCTGAAGAAGGAGTAACTATATGATAAACTCAAAAAAAGTGAATTATAGATTTCAAAAGTATCATTCTGGGGTCATTTCATCACATGTGAGGGTATATATATAGATTCATCAAAGACAAAGGTTATTGTGAAATAGGCCAGATGAACCATTGTGAATGAAATACATATTTTTTTTGGGTTTTATTAGGATATTACTAAAACTTTGTGATAAATTTATCATAACCATCAAACCCATTAACCTTTTTAACAAGGAAGTGAGTTAAGTTCCTCAAGATGAAATAATGCAAGGCAAGCTTCAAGGAGCTCAAGGAAAGGATAATTACTTCACCTATGTTTACATTACTCTATAGTGGTGAAGGGTTTGCAATTTATAATGATGTACTATTAAATGGTATGGAATGTATCCTCATGTAATATAAAAATGTAATTACTTATGACTCCATCTAATTTAAAAAATTTCCCAATGCACGATTTGAAATTAGAGATAATGATCTTTTCATTGAAAATTTAGTGGCATTACCTTTATGGAGAGAAGTGCGATATATACACTAATCACAGGAGATTGAAATATATCCTAACACATAAGGAATTAAACATGTTCCAAAGGATATCATTAGAGTTAAAAAAATATTATGACTACTTGAAACATTATCACCATACAAAGGCAGAAAAAATTTCGGATGCTCTGAGTAGAAAAGACCATGCTACTCTATCCATGACAAGGATTGAAAAGACCCAATAGTAATTAATCTATAAATGATTAATATTGATCTTATAATTGGAGTAGATAAATATTATCTTACCCAAGTTAATACTCAATCAACCATTCACATGAAGATCAAAGAATCCTAGATGTAGAGCTACAGAAAAAGGAAATAAAAATTCTAGATTTCAACTTTGATAAATATGGAGTTATATGGTTTGGATCTTGGATATATGTCCCATATATACCAAAACTAAATAAGGATATTTTGGAAGATTCACATAGATCATAGCTCTATATCCATCCTAGAGGCCCACATATTTATAGATATTTGAAGGAAAAATTTAGATAGGATAACATGAAGAGGGAAATTGCATAGTATATATATTGATGCTTGATATGAAACTAAGTTAAAGTATAATGATATAATACTAAAGGGATATTTCAAAAATTACCTATAACTATATAAAAATAGAAAACTATCACAATGGGATTCATCATATAACTCCCTAAAACTTTTAAATGTCACAATATCATATGGGATGTAGTCGATCACCTTACAAATTCAGCACATTTTATTACCATAAAAGAAGATTTATCCCTTGTAAAACTAACCAAGATATATATAAGGTAAGTGGTAAGGATAAATGGAGTTCCACTCTCCATTGTATTGATAGAGAGATAACATTTACCTCATGGTTTTAGAGAAGTCTTTATAATTTTTTTAGAGACAGAGTTGAGCTTTAACAGTACATATCACCCTCAGATAAATGGTCTATCTAAGAGAACCATTCAAACTCTTGAGGATATGTTGAGATCTTTTTCTGTGGATTTAAAATTATTTTGGGATCAATACCTCCCCCTAGTAGAGTTATCATAATATAAAAATTTCCATTCTATCATTCATGTGGAACCATATGAGGCTTTGTATAGGAAGAGATATTAGACTCCACTATGTTGGGATGAAGTTGGAGAGAATATGCTAATAAGTACTAACCTTTTCCAAGAAATTATAGATAAGGTTCAAAACATTCAACAATATATGAAATTGGTAAAAATTGGATATAAGACTTATATAGATAATCGTTGATGAGAGATAGAGTTTGAAGTCGGTTATATGGTAGTTCTCTAAATATCTCCATGGAAATGGTTCCTCAGATTTGGGAAGAAAGTGAAGTTTATCCCTAGGTACATTGGAACATTCGGGATCGTTGATCATGTCAATATTATAGCTTATTTATTAGCACTCCCTCATCACATCTCCCATGTTCATGACATCTTCCATTATTTTTTTAGGAAGTACATACTAGATCCATCACATGTATTAAACTCAGAAACTATACAATCAGAACACGAACTCTCACATGAAGAATAACATTTGGAGATCTTAGATCAAAGATATAGGGTTCTATAGAAAAAAACCACACATCTTGTCAAATTTATATAGAGAAATCATAATGTTTTATGGCTACATAGGAACCAAAGGTTATAATGAGGTAAAAATAACCTCACTTATTTTCTTCCATGTAATAAAATTTCTAGGAAAAACTTCTTTTTAAGGGGTTATAATGTAATTACATGAGTTTTTTCTCAAATAAATATTGTGTTGGATAACATACTATACACTTTAAACCCAACTTAATGGAACCACATCATATTAGAAGAAAATCATAAATAAATATAGATTAAAAAATAAGATAGTAAAACACTAAAATCTATTTCCTTTAACCAATAAATAATTTATATGGGTAAATTTTGAAAAAGTTTATTTTCAATAAAATCCATTTTATTTGTATTTAAATTTCATTCAAAATAAATTTTAAAATTTTAAAATATAAATATGATAATAAAACAATTTTTGATCTCCTCTCAATAAAATTTACTTGTATGAATTTTATTATTTTTTCTAAAATGATTGGTTTTATGTAAAAAATATGGTTTTTGTGGAAATTATAAATTTTATGATTTTATCACTATGAAATCATATCCAAGAAGTTTTAAAAAAAAATTTAAATATTAAAATATTTCATTAAGTAATAAAATTATGCATCTTAATATATTATTTGTGATTATAAATACCATCTCCAACATTTGTAGAACTAAATAAAAATTTTAGTTTAATAAAACTGTGCTTGGTCTCTACTCTGAATGACGTATTTTCCTGGTAAAATTATTTTTTGGATTTCATTTAAGACCTCTTAAATTTCATTTTATTTATAATAAATCAATTTATGTAATTCAAATCAGTATTATTGATAATTTTATCTTATATATAAATTTAAAGATGAAAAAATTCATTTTTCAAAAAAATGATTTTTTATGATTATGTTTTTTTAATTTTAAAATTAACTTTTCACACATTTAAAAATTTGATATGATAAAATTATTTTAAAACTAAAAAATATAATGTTCAAATTATGTTTTGTTTTCATTTTTAATTTTTTTTATCAAAACTAATCACTAATGTTAAAAAAATAGTTACCCCTATAAATAGTGAAATGGTATAAATTCCAATAGTCAGGACAAATTAACAAAACATATTAAAAAAATGTTTTCAAATAAGAGGTTAAGATGAGTTTAAATTATATCTTGTCCTAGAATCCATTTTTTCTACTTTTGAGCCATCAATCCTTGATATTGTCACTTCATTATTAAAAAAATGACGAGTGTTTCCAAAAGTTACAATTTATCCTCTTATAAAGGGATATCACTCACACCCTTTCAATAATCCACTACCATTTCTAAATTTCCATGAAACCATTCCCAAATTTATTCACCTTTGAGTCCTTTAAACACCTAAATTCCCCAGATCACTGTAAATTATCCTAATTACCTAAAATATATAGCCTCCATCAAGAAGAAGTTCAAGGTCTCAATTTAGGTATCACGTCTCTATTAATACTTCTTTCTTATTATTTCATTTCTAAAAAACCATAAAAATAAAATTATCATAGAATAATAATTATTAAAATGTTGATATGTTGTTATAATAATGGTACAAATACTATTTATTCACTTCTATTTACTAAGTAAAACAGAAATTATTGTTAGTGTGTGTGCATATATTAATACCTACATGAAGTCACACTTGTGTTTTTTCATCACCACCCCTCATGGCTAGGGTAATGGACTAGATCTCTCCGGTCCATTACTTTGTGAAATTTTTGTGTTGGAGGTGTTTTGGGGAGTCATAATGACTCATTCCAAGAGTTTTACAATTTTCAGTTTTCCAATGGTAACTCACAGAATAGTGACTCACCAGACGGTAGATCACCTAATGGTGACTCACCAAACAGTATCTCACCGAACGGTGACCCACCAAATGGTCACACACTAAATGGTGAAACATTGAACAGTGACTCACCGAATGGCGACTCACCGAATGGTGCCTCACCAAATGGTAGATCACAAAACAGTAGCTCACCGAACAGTGGATCACCAAACGGTGACTCACTGAACGATAACTCACAGAATGGTGACTCACCAAATTGTGACTCACCAAACGGTATCTCACGGAATGGTGGCTCATTGAATGGTGCCTCACCGAACGGTGCCTCATCGAACGGTGCCTCACAGAATGGTGACTCACAAAATGATGCCTCACAGATTGGTATATCACCAAACGATGACTCATTGAACAATGTCTCAATGAATGGTGACTCACTGAATGGTAGCTCACTGAACGATGACTCACCCAACATGGAGTGATTTCCAGTTTTCCCAGTTTTTTTCTTGTTTCACCCCTTTTACATTTACTTTGAAGTAAATTGAGTTAAATGACGTATCTATTGAGTTTTTTTGGGGCATTTCAAATTGTACTTTTCTAATAAAAACCTGAAGCTTCCATTGAATCCCAAGACACATGGTCAAACCGCGATCCAAATTTTAAGTACATTAAAATCGTCTCCCTAATTTTAGGATTTGAGCTTATATTAATCCGATATCCTCTATTCCTTGAAAATTTTAGTTCCAGCTTGGTGCATCTAAATCCTTTATTCCCCAAGGAGTTAAGAACCTATGTATAAAACACTGTTCAGTTTTCCCTTGGAGTCCTTCCTGCTACTCGCGCGACCCTCTATTTTGGTGCATGGAGGAGTTTTGACGCCTATTATTCTATGTAGGGATTTTTTTCTATATGTGCTTTTTTGTGTATCATGTAGGGTGGGTATATTTGTGTGGCCTCTTTATCATAGTTAAAACCAATTATTAAGGGTGTTATGATATAAACTAATTATTAACTTTAGTAATAAATAAATAACGAGGAAGATAATGATGTTGATCGTTTGTTTATGTGTTATCCTTGATTAACTATTATGGTTTGTTCTGGCTACATGGAATTTGAAAATCATGTCCATTGGTGGTCTTTGTTTGTGCACCCACAATAGATTTTTAATAATTTATGAAAATATAATATGAATAATCACATATACCTAGTTAATTAAATGGATTCCCCAAGATCAAACTTGTTTTTGGATCACCCATACTATTCTAAGTGGATTTAAAGAACCCTTTTTGACTAAATATTAATACACTTTGCTTGTTTTTGTGGCTGTGTGCTATGTTTTGTTGGGTTTTGTGCCTTGTGTGGGTTGTATGGTTCTACTTTTGGAAGCATGGTTGTGAGTATAGGGGTGGACAAAGGGGTTGGTTCAGTGAGTAGGGTGGGGTATGTATGAGCAGTGGGGCTGCAGTTTTGGTGGTGGTTTTTTGGACATTGTGTAAGAGGTGGTGTAAGCGGTGTTATGGAATCTTAGGTTGAGAGATTGATTGATTGTCAACTGAATGTACCTATAGAGTAGTGTAACTACATCTGGGTTGTGTTATGGTGGTTGATCAGTGCTGTGCAGTCGGACTGCAATCTGTTTGTGTTGCTGAATGTGTTGGGTATGGTTGTGGTTGGGAGTTTCCTAGGAAGTGTTGAAATTAAATAAGTGAACTTGCCAATAAATAATGACAAGTGGTTAAATTAAAGGGGTTGGGTTTATGTTTTGGTTGTGGCTGTTTGTGTGGTTGTGCATGTAGGGGTAACAACAAGGGTAGTTTTGTGTGGGATGGTTGGTTGTTTAAAAAACTGTAGGTTGTTTTGAGTGTTTGTTACCAATTTGTATAAACTTGTAGTTCCTTGTGTTTTCTATATGCACCCCACCCATGTTGAGAACTATGTGGTTAAAACCCTCATTATTATTGGGTGGGGGTGTTTTTTTCAACATCCCAATGAGATGATGGATGGATGGTTATTGAATCCCCTGCTCCCTCTTCTAGGTATTTATCACCCAAGACTCTTTGGTAAGGCTGTAATGTCTTGAGGTGTATTTTAAAATTTATGGTATTGGTTGTGTGAGAGATGGTTTGTTTCCCAGGTGTCTTCAGGATGAGGCCCAAGTTTTTTTGGTTGAGACATGTGGTGGTTGTGGTCCTGGTGTCTGTGGGCAGGATGTGTGTGGTTTGTGGCTCAGGTGTCTGTGGGCGGGTTGTGACAGTGGGGTTTGTGGAAGAGTGGTAGCACCATGATGTTCACCATTAGGGATGACCAGTTAACTAGTGATAAGTGGTTTGGGTACCCAATCCTCAATGTGATTATACTATTACATTACTTGACTTCTGTTATTTGGTGAGTGTGCCTTGGTGAGGCTGGGGTGGATAGTATTCCTTGATAGGTTCTCTTCGTTCTTCTATTTTCATGAGGGAATTATTATTCTTCTCCCACTTGTGCATGAGTGAATTTGGTTTTCCTACTGAATATACTTGTATGATCACCATACATACATAAAATTGTTTTCATGTTTCTAGAAGTGCTTTGAGAACTATGATGTACCTTAATATCTCGAGCAATTGGATAGTTATTTTGTTGATGGTTAGACTTGTTTTTGGTACTTTACATTGGATTTTTGTTGTACTTTGTGGCATTTTCTATTACACATGCATGGGTTGTTTTTTTTCAACTCCTTTTTAAATCAAATGTTTGGAGTTTTTTAGGATTTACCATCTTGTCCCTTGATCTTGTTTTCTTTAAAAAGGTTAATTTCTCCCATCTAGCGTGAATGATTACCTACCCTTGGGGCTTTTCACCACCCTAGGTCCCACTGAAGGTGGGACTTAGGGGTAATTATCTCTCCTTCATCTTTAGGAAGGAAGGTTTTGGAACCTTCTTTCCCCTTACCTCATCTTGAAGAAGGAAGGTCATGAGAGAATGGTATCAGAGGTGTTGTTTGAGAGATAGGATGGAGTCTGGAGTGAGGTATAGTGAGGATTTAATGGGATGGTAGGGTAAAAATGTCAGGTGATCTTGGTGTGTGACATAGGCCATAGAAGGCCGGCTATGACATGAGATTTTAGCCCCCCCCCCCCCCCCCCCCGTGATTAGATACAAGGACTTTGAGCGTACCGAATGACCAAGTGAGGCTACACTGGTTACAAGGTAGAGAACCTCGGAAAGGTACATGCTTCATGATGACTTGTGTTTTTGTTTTTTTGTAATTATCTTGAAATTAAAATTAACAATGAGTTAAAATGAATTTTAAATAAAATTAATTACCACTCTGTCTTAGGAGTTCCCTGTTTACTTTTTAACTATGGAACCTGATCGTCATCCACGAGTGGCTCCAGAAGTGGAGGGTCAACAAGATGACCCAGTTGGCCAATGGAGGTTCAATCTAGTGGAGGAGGATGATCAGTGGAATAATTCACTTCATTCCTTCCAGTGACAAACTCTTGGGAAGTACGAAGGAAATGTTTCATATATTGAGATATAGAGTTGGATTAAGGAGCGGGTGATCACTTTCAGCTTGATCCAGGCTCTGATAGAGTACTAGGTTCCTATGAATGTGACATTGATGAGGAGAGAAATTCTAAAATGGTGGATTATTTATCTTAGGAAGAAGAAGGAGACTGATGTTTCATGGGATGACTTTGAGAAAGAGTTTTGGGTGGAATTTTCATACTTCGATAATGAAGGCCGAGAAGGGACAGGAGCCACTCTCCCTCTAGCAGGAGAGTATGTTAGTGAAGGAGTTGGGGATCAAGTTCAAGGATCTCAGTCACATTACTCTGGATCTCTTTCCAGATGAGGAGTCTCAGGACAGATGCATATAAGAGGCCCTTCGTCCTTCTATTCAATATGCAATTACTCCCTTCACCCTACAGACATACTTAAAGGTTCAGAAGAAGGATGAGGCAGTGGAAAGGATTCAATCACAAAGATATTTTCCATGAGAGGGGAGCTAATTAATTTCTTCAAAGGAAAAGGTTGTCAACAGTAGGTCCCCAGACTCAGGGCCTTCCAGGTTTCGACCAGAGGGGAGTCGACCCCAGCAGTTTTAGTTTTGACCATCTGGCCCTCATACCTTTTCCGAGGACTTTGGGATGAGGTGTCTTTCTTATTGAGGCTATGGGAACCTTCAGATTCAGTGACCATTTCGGGTTCAGTATGGTGGGGGTGGGCAGGTTCAGTGCCCGCCTCAGAAGGAGTTTCTAGATTGGTCCTTCCAGCAGTAGGGGCAGAAGGATCCCGCTCCATCAAGGAGAGTCAAGGCAGGTTGAGGCCGACCTCCGGGTGCTCCTCAGTGACCTAGACTATCTTGTGGTTATGGAGGAAGCTGGAAGTCAAGGGGAAGAGGATCTAGGTATGTGCATTTATATGCTGTAGAGGTAGCAGTTCCCGCAGGTCCAGAGATCATTTTAGGTATGATCAGTATTTTCAGTACACTTTCTTGTGACTTATTTTATTCTATCGCTTCACACTCCTTTGTTGCACCCAGTCTAGACCATTCTTTGGGACTAGACATAGAGAGACTTTCTATGCCCTTGGTGTTGATTACACCATTTGGTGGTCATTCTAACTTGTTTAATGTTTTTCGGGTGCGTAGACTGATGTTGGGGCCACATCAGTCTAGTGGGGACCTCTTTCTGCTAAATATGAAACCGTACGATGTCATCCTTGACATGGAATTGTTGTTTTTAGTGAGTTCTATTATCAAAAAATTATAGAGGAGAGTCATGTTTTCTAATGTGGATGGACATTGTGTAGCTTTCTTTGGAGAGCAGAGTTGTCAGGTGGGTAGCCATCATGTGGAGCCTCTTCTTTCCATGTTGGATGAGCTATCAGTAGAATTAGTGGGTGTTAAAGTTGTGGAGGTTCTGGGAGTTGTTTGGGAGTTCTTGTATGTCTTTAATAAGGAGGGTTTGACTCTACCCCCTCAATTTGATGTTGAGTTTGGAATAGAACTACAACCCAGTTTTCATCTGATTTCGATGGATCCTTATTGGATGAAGCCTTTAGAGTTGCAGGAGTTGTAGATCCAGATCGATGGTCTAATGAAGAAGGGATTTATCTGACCCAGTTTTTCATCATGGGGTGATCTAGTATTGTTTTTGAAGAAGTAAGATGGTGGTATGAGGCTATGTGTAGACTACCGGAGGATGAATCATGTAACAATCAAGAATAGTTACCCTCGCCTAAGGATAGGCGATCTTTTCGACTAGCTGTGGGGACCAACAGTCTGGGTATAACCAATTGAGGGTGAAGGAGGGTGACATCTTGAAGACTAGTTTTAGGTGTATGTATGGGTACTTTGAGTTCATGGTTATTTCGTTTGGTGTTACTAATGCACCAGTCATGTTCATGGGGCTTAAAAACTTTATCTTATGTGAGTTCCTGAACCAAGTATTCATCATGTTCATTGAAGAAATCCTGATCTACTCGAAGTCATAGGAGGAGAACACCAAGCACCTCAAGACTATCTTGGAGGTTCTTTGATGACACCTGCTCTATGGGATGTTTTGAAAGTGGAATTTTTGGACATGGGAGGTCCACATCCTTGGACATGTGGTGTCTCTACAATGTGTATCCATAGACCTATTGAAGACTGAGGTAGTTATTTCTTGGGAAACACCCAAGAGTGTGGTAGAGGTTTGTAGTTTTCTTGGCCTAGTAGTATATTACCAGAGATTCGTACTTGATTTCTCTTGTGTAACATCTCCGTTGATGGATCTAACTAGAAAATTCCAGGATTTTGTATGGAGTTAGTAGTCCTAGGTAGTATTCAGCTATCTTAAGGGGATGTTGGTCAGCGCCCTAGTGCTTAGGTTTCTAGATAAAGGGGTGATGTTCTTGGTGTTTTGTGATGCTTCCCATATGGGGTTGGGGTGTGTATTGATGAAGCAATGGAAGATGATGTCCTATGGGTCTAAGAAGTTATATCCCCATGAAAGTAACTATGCTACCCATGATATGGGTCTAGAAGCAGCTGTGTTTGTACTAAAGTTATGGCGACATTACCTCATACTAGAGAGATTTTTGGTATTCACATATCATAATAGCTTGAGGTACATCTTTTCCCAGTTAGATCTGAACATGCATCATCAGAGGTGGATAGAGTTTCTCTAAGGCAATGAATTAGAGATCTCTTAAACCTTAAGAAAGGGGAATTCTATGGGTGATGCCTTGAGTAGGAAGTCACAGAGAGAGGTAGTTTGGGAATCTGAAGATGTGTGGAAGGCGATGTGGGAGTTGGATTCCTTTCACCTGGATGCATGGATGGATCATGGCAGAGGATGTTTGTTTCAGATGATGGTGTAGTCATATCTGAGGAAGAAGGTGGAAGAGTCTCAGTGGAGAGACTTGGAGATAGAAAAAATTCATGATCACATTGACTAGGGTGATGCTCTAGAGGGATGGTCTAAGGATGGAAAAAACCATATGTTGTTCCATGAGAAGATATTTATTCCAGTGGTTATGTGCAAGGTATTTCTCCATGAGTTTCATAGATCACCACTATAGGTACACCCAAGAGTTACCAAGATATACCGTGGTGTAAGGGAATAGTTCTAGTTGTCTGGGATCAAGTGGGAAGTGGTCGATTTTCTGGAAAAGTGCCTAGTGTTCCAAGAGGTGAAGGATGAGATCCGTGATCTTAGTGGGTTTTTGTAACCCTTAGTTACCCCTAAGTGGAAGTGGGATGAAATATCAATGGATTTATTCATAGGATTACTAAGGGATCAGGGAGGGTGTGATGAAATCTGGGTAGTAGGGGATCCCTTAATGAAATAAACTCACTTCTTAGCGACCAAGGAGTTGAGCGTAGTGGATGACTTAGAAAATAGGTACGTGGATGAGGTGGTATGGCTACATGGGTTTCTGAGATCCATCTTCTCAGACTAGGATATGCAATTCACCTTGTGATTTTGGAGGGGATTACAACATGCTTTTTTCACTTAGTTACACCTTAGCACTGCTTTCCATCCTTAGAGAGATGGGAATATGTAGCAGACCATCCAAACATCAGAGGATATTCTACAGGCGTGTTTTCTGGACTTTAGAGGGTCTTGGGTACGACATTTTCTCTTGGTAGTGTTTTCTTACAATAATAGCTATCACCCTTCAATTAGAAAGGCTGAATTTAAAGATTTATATAGAAGACTGTGTCATTCACCCTTGTGATGGGTGGAAGTTGGGGAGGAATCTGTTTTTGGTCTAAAAGTGGTGAATAGTAGATAGAGAAGGTACAACTTGTCTGTGATATGATGAAGACAACACATGACCGGCATAAGTCATTTTCCGATCGTAGGAGGAGGCCCTTGGATTTCTAGGTTGGAGAACATGTGTTCTTGAAGGTTTATCCTTGACATAGGATGTGGAGGTTCGGTAAAGCGAGTAAGCTTTCTTCCAGGTTCATCCTATATTTCACGGCATTTTTATGAGTTGGTGTGGTGGCATATAAGCTTGTGTTTACACCATAATTAGAGAGGATCCACGATGTCTTCCACATCTCCCAACTTCATCTGTATCTACACGATGGATCCCATGTCATTTATTGGGGAGAGATGGATATTGAGGCTGATGCGGAATTCATGGAGAGTCCAGTGGGGATCTAGGATCATCATAAGATGGTGCTTCATGGATAGACCATTCCTTTGATTCGTGTGTTGTAGAGGCATATTGGCCTCAAAGAGAGTACTTGGGAGTGAGAAGCGCATATGCGTGCCCAGTACATGGAGCTTTTTTGAGTTTCATTTTTATGATTTAGTGATCAAACCCTGCTTTCTATAAGATGATTTGTTTTTCATATCCGCTAATGTGGGAAAGAGTCCCAACATGTGGGGAGGGGAGGACCTGATCTCTAATCAAGACACATTAATGTAGATACGATTAAATCAGTGCAAGTTAATTAGTGACTCCCAAAGAGAATAGTATCTTGACATAAATGAAGGAAGTACCTAATCTATGTGTCCATAAAGTGAGGCCATTAGTGGTTTTATAATTGTTTGGGGTAGTAGATTTCAGGGAAGTGTTCTTGGATATCAAAGTTTCACTTCATATTTTGAGATGGTTTAACCTTGAGAGGCGTCTTATGGGGTGGTTTTTCGGACTCCTCTTTCTTTTGGGATGGGTTTTAAATTCTTGAGGGTGGGAATATTTTGAGATGTATCTAATGTAATAGCCTGGACCTCTCCAGTCTATTCCTTTGTAAAAGTCTAGTGTTGGAGGTTTTTTGGGGATTTACAGTGACCCATTCCAAGTGTTTTCTGGTTTTCATTTTTCCAACGGTGAATCACAGAATAGTGACTTACCATATGGTAGCTCATATAATAGTGACTCACCGAATGGTATCTCACAAAATGGTGACTCACCGAATGGTATCTCAGTGAATGGTGACTCACCTAACATTGACTCATCAAATAGTATCTCACCGAACAATGGCTCACCGAATAGTGGCTCACTGAAAGAAGAATCACCAAATGGTAGCCAACTGAATGGTGGCTCACTGAATGTGGCTCACCTAATGGTGTCTCCCAAATGGAGACTCACCGAATGGTGACTCACCCAACGGTGAGTGATTTCCATTATTTCCAAGTTTTTTTCCAGTTTTCCCCTTTGACTTTTCATTTGACATTAAATGATTTAAATGCTATTTCTAATGAGTTTTTGGGATGTTTCAAATGGTAATTACCTTTTAAAAATCTGAAGATTCCTTTGACTCCAAAGCCACATGGTCAAACAATGATCTGAATTTTAAGTACATTGAAATCGTCTCCCTGATTTCAGGATCTAGCCTTTTCATAATTTTAGATCCTCACTTCCTTGAAACCTTTAGTTCCCTCTGGGTGCACCTACAACCTTTATTCCCCAAAGAGTCATGTGCTTGTGCTATAATAGGCTATTCAATTTTCCCTTAGAGTCCTTCCTATTTCTCACGTTACCCTCTGTTATTGCAGAAGGATGATTTTTGGTTGCCTGTTGTTCTAGATAGAAATTTTACTTTGTCTCTCCTTTGTTTGTGCATCATGTGGGGTGGGTATATTCCTGTGGCCTCTTTATCATAGTTAAAATCAATTATTAAGGGTGTTATGATATAATATTCTTATTACCTTTATTAATAAATGACTGAAATGAAAGATAATGATGTTCATTTTTTTATATGTTATCCTTGATTTCTTATTATAGTTTTTTTCTAGTTGTATGCCTTCTAAAAATCATGGCCATTGGTAGAATTTTTTTGTGCACACACACTAGCTTGTGAATAATTTCTGTAAATATAATCTAATTAATCATGTATACCTAGTTAAATGAAAAGGATTCCCTAGGATCAAACTTCTTTTATTATCTCCCCTATTATTCATAGTGGAATTAAAGAACCCTTGTTATCTAAATCTGAATACAGTTCTCTTATTAGTGTTGTTGTGTGCTATGTTTTTTTGGGTTTTGTGCCTTTTGTGGGTTGTATGGTGATACTATTGGTAGCATGGTTGTGAGTACATGGGTGGATAAAGGGGTTGGTTCTGTGAGTTGGGTGGGGTATATATGTGTAGTGGGCCTATAGTTTGGGAGGTGGTTGTTGTGGGATTTTTTTATGTGGTGGTGCAAAAGGTGCGATGGAATATCCCATTGAGATATTGATTAATTGTGGAATAAATGAACTTGTAGAGTAGTGGGACTACATCTGGGTTGTGTTATGGTAGTTGAATAGTGTTGTGTAGTGGGACTGTAATCTTGTTGTGTTACTGAATGTGTTGGGTATGGATGTGGTTGGCAGTTTCTTGGGTTGTGTTATAATTATATAAGTGAACTTATCAATAAATAATTACAAGTGGTAAAATTAAAGGGATTGGTTTTATGTTTTGGATGTGGCTATTTGTGTGGCTGTGCATGTAGGGGTAGCAGCATAGGTTGTAACACCCCAAGCTTCCTCGGTATGTTTCCTTTCGAATAATGCAATGACGTGCATTGTACGCAACTTCGAGATTTTAACACACCATAACCAATCAAACTAGCCGTTATGAATAATAATACCTAATTTTTGAAATTTTATAAATTCTATCTCTCAAAATGGACTTCATTTTTGGATTAGGAATATCGAAATTAGCCTAGGGTGAAATTTTGGTACTTTTCGGATAACTTTCATATTTTGATGAATAGTGAAAATTACTAAATTTTAATTAAAAACAACTTTTTTAATCAAAATAATTAATAGTGATAAATTATGAATTTGAGTGGTTTTAAAGTATATTTAGAATATATTTTTACCATGTAATACAATGTGGGTCATTTAACAAAATTTCACATTTAAATCAGACATAAACAAGTGACAATCTTTTGATAGTTATTATCTCTAAAAAACACGCTTTTTTTTTAACAACGGGAATTAATTTTAAATTAATTTCTGCCACTTCTGTGTTTTGAGTTTGGAAAAATGGATTCCATATTTGGAATCAGGAAGTTAAAATTGTGTAAATAGTTAACTTTTATTTTTAAACATTTTGGATAATTACTCCGGTAAATATTTTATTTACCGTGGTTAAAGGGTAAATCCGGTAAAAAAGGGTTAACAAATAATATTATAATAATAATAAATTACCCTAAAACGTGTCTTAACCCTATTGGTTGATACCTGGTCGACCATGGACATCTTTGGGTCGATTTGGGGACCCCATGGATCCACTTGTAAGTGATAATGACACTTTATTTAAATTAAGTTAAAATAAATACAAAAATGACACAAGCATATATCTTTTAACAAAACAATTGTTACAGAGGGTTATATATGTTGGATTTTAGATTATAAATATTAATTAGAAAGATAAAACTATTTCCTACATAATTATATTTTATTTATAATTTTTATACCATAAATAATTTAATTTATTTATGACACAATGATGATAAATTAATTAATTTAATAGTGAAAAATTAAAATAATTGATATTATAAATACCCAAATAAATATAATATGAAACTTTTAATGAATTAAACTAATTTTCTAGGATAATATGACATATTAGGATTAATTTAATTGACTTTTTTCGAAGTAATCAATCTGTTATGAGTTTCACAAAAACGAACTATTGAATAGTGTCAAAATTGACATAAAAGAGTTCTTAAAACAAATATTATACTATTAATTGATATTAAATTCCTAAAAATATAAGGTTCGGCCAAGAGACTTATATCATGATATTTTCATCATTAATGGACCACTTGGGGGTCTCTTGGATGTATATAGTAAGTTTATTAACCATATAATATAAAAATACAAAGAGACACTGTAAAAGTGAAAGTAATTAACTAAGAGTTAATACTTAAAGATAAGGTTAATATAATGACCCAAACCTGTCTAAATTCTATTGGTTGAGTTGTTTTCGAACCATCCCCACCTTAAAATTTAAATAATAAACTTTGGATCCATTATAAACTGAATATGAATTTATTATAAATTAATATTTCTAGCTTTTCCAAAGGTGCCCCTCACCCCTCTTATAAAAGGGCACTCCTCTTTCTCATTTCTTCACACCTTAAAAGCCCTTTGGTTCGGAAAAACCCTGCCCAAATACTATCTCAACTTCCCTCACTACAACTTAGAGGCCTTATTTTGATCATAAAGCCAATCTATGGAGCCCTTTTGATCAAATCAAAAGGAAGAACCCGAAGAAGAGGTAATGTTTTCACCACCCATTTTCAAGTTCCTTTCTTCTTCCACTTCCTCTTTCTTTGTTATTACCATTATAAAATAATAAATCCAGTATCATATATATACTATGATGTTATAATAAATATGGTACAACCATATTCAGTATTCTATCCATCCTTTGAATAACATGTCACCATACGTGCGCACGTACGGCTTACCGTCTCCACGTCGTGGTGTAATTGTTATTCAATATATTATTATTTGGATGGGTATAATAATGATGTGTAACTCATGTAAATAATAAATATAACATGATAATGATTCTGTATATATGATATAACATCCAATTATATATTATTTTAATATCAAAATAATGATATTGTCGCTCGTGCGTATGTACGGACTACCGTCTCCACGAACGCGATGAGATTCATTCTCCATCATATCCATTCAAGTATAATTATAATTTGATGATTTAAAAATAGTATCTAATGAATTGATATCATTATGGATATGAATAATATACATCCCATTAATAACAAATATGGCTCACATAACAAAGAATATAAAGTAAAATGAACCCGTTAACACCCGAAATGACGATAATTCTAAGATATTATTAAAAAATCAATGTTAAAAGATCATATATGATATGATATTAAAGTAAATGATTCTTGTATAATTCAATAACAATTATTTAACCATTATACAGGATGTAAACCTACCTTCGACCAAGGAAAAAGTACAAAGTAATGGATTTTCTTATCTCACTTTCAATTCCGTGAGATTTCCATTGTTCGCCACTAAATTATTGAAAGTGGTGTATTGTGTGCTTCCATTTGATATATATTATAATTATTATCTTTATATTCATGTTATTATGTAAATAATTTGGTGGTTATTAACTTTTGTCCATACGACTCAATTGATTAACGTGGTAAGGGGTTTCTTAACTCACTCTTAATTTCGTGAGAATTCCATTGTTCACCACTTAATTATTGCATGTGGTGTATGTGTACTGCCAATGATTGTATTAATTGTGAAACATAATTTAATTTATGGGTATTTACATCTTCATGGTATGATCCTTCTTTCATGGGTGTATGTTTCATAAGTTACCTAATCAATAAGGGAATTTGAGATTTCAATTTCCACTCATTTGGCTTTACGCATATTTCATTGATTATATTACCCCAAGATTATGTGTGGAATCACTTTTCAGTTGATTATGTCATAATTTCCACTACCCTTACTATGGATATACTTTTGATACACATAATCACTTAATTGATAATTCTCAAGTCATTGATATGAATTTGATAAGAGTAATTTTAACTCATTCTCCATTTGTTGAGTTAAACATCCAATTCATTGGTGTTGTTTTTAAAAGAATATGTGTGAATGTCCTTTGATTGTTTTACACTGAATATCCAATCATATTTAGTGTATTTATATTTGTCACACATAATTATTTCGTTGATTTATCCTTAACCTAAGGATACAACCTTTATGAGATATTTCATCTCAATTTACATTCCATTGAGACTTCTTTGATGATATACACCAAATCACTTTTATGTGGTGTATATAATGTACTTTGACATAGTATATCATGAATCCATTTATTCTCATGATATTACAAAGTTTTTATTACCTCAATTATTTGTATTCAAGTGTCTCTCTTTTGGTTAGAATCTCTAACTAAAATACCATTTTTAAATGTTTTAAAGACTTATTCATCTAAATCTTTCTCATTAATGTCCATGTTTTAAAAATGGTTTTAAGGATTTATTTATATGGACATTAAAGTTTATAAATTAAAACTCCTTTAAAAAAAGTTTCAAAGTGGTATGGGACACTTTGATTCAAAAATCTATTTTTAAATGGCTTCTTGACAAGTAGAGTGACTTTTAAATAATTTCAAGAAAAAAGGGGGATATTTCTCTCAAATAGTTTTGATGATTATTTTCATATATGTGAACATCCTTTATTATTCTTGATTGAGGTTAATGTGATACAATACAATCTTCCATATTGTATCGAATGAGTTATGTTTGACTGTGGATGTGCTATTTTTATACCATTCATGGTTTGTGGTTAAAGTATTGACATTTCGTATGCTAGTTTTAATACGAATGTTTATGTTATGTTTAAACCTGTTCATATGCGGAATGCATTGGACTTAATAAGTGACGGGTGGAGCCCGCTATAGCTCCTTGATGCATCGGTAGGTCTCATGAGACAAACTAGTGTCTTGGCACAAGGCCTTGGCAAAATCTTATTTGTAGTCTTGGCACGAGGCCTTGGCTATGTGGTTATGATAGTCTGGCATTATGAATTCCATCATTATGAAAGTGGTTATTGATAATGCATGGGATTGTTCGACTAGAAGAATATCCATGTGAGTAAGTAAATGGCATTATTTTATTTTATCTTTGCCATTTTATTCTGAAGTTCAAGTTTAAAAGGCTTTTGTTTTAGTTATAAACTGCCTTAAGTGTTTATGCTTATTTATGAAAGCTTCTGCTATAATGTTATCCTTACTGAGCATCTGAGCTCACCCCTTTCAATGTTTTATTTTTCCCAGGATTATGAAGAAGTAATTTATGAATGACCTGCAGGGATAGTATGAGGGGATATGAAGACAAGATGTTTTTTTATGATGTAATGTAAAAATTTATGGATGTATCTAGTTATTCCAAGGCTACTAAACTAATCGGTATTTCGAGACTTGATCTTTCTCGTGATCATGCCAATGTTATGTATTAATGCACCGACTCTAGGTAACTAGGGTCAGGGCGTTAGAGTTGGTATCAGAGGAAGTTTAGTACAAACCTTGGAAGCTAGATTTAGATAAACTCTGATTAGAGCACGTAGACCTAAGATGAACTTTGAGGATTAGTATAAAAGAACTTCCTAGAATTTTGGTATTGTATAGATTTTGTGAGTTTTCCGAGCAATAAATCCCTGTCTGGATACGAGCAGGTAGAGGCGGCTCTAGCACAGATGTACCTAGGGGTAAAACCCGAAAACACCACTTTGAGCTAGACTCGAATGGGAAATGGTGCACGATAATGGGCCTTACTGCACTCTTGGTTACGACGCTCCCGGGGGATATGCTTAGGGTAATTTACATTTTCTTTACAAACAGATTTAAGTAATATATATATAAGATGAGAGTAAATGACCTTGGTTAATCCTAATATGTTTCAAATTGAGAATATGGTGACATTTTAATCTCTAGATGATTTTACGACTACTATTACTCACACAATGCTTTCTGGTTTTAGTCAATGGCTGGATTCCAAGGAAGTCATAGTGACTTTGAGAATGATGTACAAGGTGGGAACGGTGGTGGCAATGAGCAACAAAATGGAATGTTGATAGGCGTAAAAGATATCGTCTTTATGCCAAATCAGTTTTCCAAAAATATGATCAACAACATATATATTAACCAACTCCCAGACTCAACAAGGAAGAGAAAGGTGATAAATGATAAGAGCTCCAGCAATGGAGACCATGGAGAAAAGAACCCTCAATTTTCATCATGCGGGAAATGTGGAAAGAGACACCCAGGAAAGTGTCTCAATGAGACAACAAAATGTTTTACGTGCGGGAAGGAAGGACATAAAGTGAAGAATTGCCGAAGAAAAATGAAGAGTACTATGGAAGAAGATAAAAATGGTCCCAAGAGTCCATTTACAGTCATTTTCCGTAAATGTAGGGGACCTGGCCATTACCCGGGTGAATGTCCTATTCTATAGGATATTTTCTTGGTCAAAGAAGAAGATATGTGGAAATAAATGGTTGGAGAAAAACTTAAAAAGTATTAGCACTCCTTGTTGATGGGTTTACTTGGGAATAATTTTCTCTTGTATTTGTAACCCCGCAGTTTGCCATGTGAGAATGATATTTGAGGAATAATTGTCTCTTCTCTTGTGGATATAGGTATAAATAACCATTTGGATTTATATGATCATTGGGGTTTGAGAAAATTATAAGTTATTATAATTTGGGATGAAAATACAAAGTATGATATAACATTTGTGGTTAAATTATGTTATTTTGAGGAATTTATCTCATTTTGGTAATATTATAAAATATAGTTTTTGAAAAAGGACAACACGTAGACCGTGTGACAACCCGTCGCGTCGGACAAAGCTGTGGGAATCAAACCCACAACCAAAGTGCGATTGGGATTTATCGCCTACCACTGGACTACGTGAAGTCCCTGGTTAGTGTGACTATTTTTTTTAAATGATTTTATTGATCAATAATAAGATGATTTGGGTTCTTATGTCTTATCAAATGAATACCCTTGGTATAGGAAAATGATTTGGTGATTAAGTGATAAATGTTATTTTGGAAGATGTTCGCTTTGTTGGGAACACTATATGCCCAAGGAAAATAGAATACAATGGGGTTTCATTTGTAGAGTAATGGTGTATTTTTATCTACGTTTTTATTATTTATTTATAGTGATTTGGGTTATTTATGGAAATGATTAACCTATAACAGAGAATATGTGATGATGTTAATTAATTTTAAGTATGTGACTTTAAGAGTATTTGATGTCATTTGGAGATACAATGTAACATGGGAGACTACATAATCAAATTCTTCTATGTTTTGGGTTTCAATATTAGTTTGGATTATATTGATAGATTTTAAGGACAATTGATTATTGAATGGTATTTATTTAACTTTGGGGTATTGTTGGTTTAATTTTAGAAATTAAGATTAGTGCATATTTATCTCAAGGAATATCCTTTTGGGGGATCATTAGATCATTCACTAACCATTTTGGTTTTGATTAATCTTCAGAGACAATGTAAATATATAGTTTATCCTGCATGGATCATGTGATTCTATAGAAGTTTATTCTAGCTCTTCCAGTGTGACCAAGTCTTCTTGAATACTCATCGTTAAAAACAAATATGAGTTAGTGGTGGAAATTTATTAAAGAATGAAACTCTACTTAAAATGTAAGTATATCTCATAATGTTCATAGTCAATATCATAAATTAATTCCTCAACCTTATGTAATGTAACTTAAAAAAATGTTGTTCGTTTACTTTCCTACGAGGAGACTAATGGTCGTTTGTCCCATCACAAGTTTGTGGTTTTCTTATTGTTAACTTTCTCCTGATCATGATTTCTATCCCTCTCCATCAGAACTTGACACTTATTTTATCATCCATATCCATGTTTTCTTACATGGAATCCTAGTATGGGTTATCTTGGATGACCCTTATACCTCTCTTTCTTTCTTTTAAAGTGATAGTTTTATTGACTCTTTTTCCGATGTGGGACTTTCCATTATATTCCCAAGCAAAATTTTAAAAAATTGCGAGGACGCAATTTATTGAAGGATGGGAGAATGTAACACCCCAAGCTTCCTCGGTTTGTTTCCTTTCGAAAAATGCAATGACGTGCATTGTACGCAACTTCGAGATTTTAACACACCATAACCAATCAAACTAGCCGTTATGAATAGTAATACCTAATTTTTGAAATTTTATAAATTCTATATCTCAAAATGGACTTCATTTTTGGATTTGGAATATCTAAATTAGCCTAGGGATAAATTTTGGTACTTTTCGGATAACTTTCATATTTTGATGAATAGTGAAAATTACTAAATTTTAATTCAAAACAACTTTTTTAATCAAAATAATTAATAGTGATAAATTATGAATTTGAGTGGTTTTAAATTATATTTATAATATATTTTTACCATGTAATACAATGTGGGTCATTGAACAAAATTTCACATTTAAACCAGACATAAACAAGTGACAATCTTTTGATAGTTATTATCTCTAAAAAACACGCTTTTTGTTTTAACAACGAGAATTAATTTTAAATTAATTTCTGCCACTTCTGTGTTTTGAATTTGGAAAAATGGATTCCATATTTGGAATCAGGATGTTCAAATTATGTAAATAGGTAACTTTTATTTTTAAACATTTTGGATAATTACTCCGGTAAATATTTTATTTACCATGGTTAAAGGGTAAATCCGGTAAAAAAGGGTTAAAAAATAATATTATAATAATAATAATTACCCTAAAACGTGTCTTAACTCTATTGGTCGATACATGGTCGACCATGGGCATCTTTGGGTCGATTTTGGGACCCCATGGATCCACTTGTATGTGATAATGACACTTTATTTTAATTAAGTTAAAATAAATACAAAAATGACACAAGCATATATCTTTTAACAAAACAATTGTTACAGAGGGTTATATATGTTGGATTTTAGATTATAAATATTCATTAGAAAGATAAAAATATTTCCTACATAATGATATTTTATTTATAATTTTTAGACATTACATAATTTAATTTATTTATGACACAATGATGACGAATTAATTACTTTAATAGTGAAACATTAAAATAATTGATATTATAAATACCCAAATAAATAAAATATGAAACTTTTAATGCATTAAAATAATTTTCTAGGATAATATGACATATTAATATTGATTTAATTGACTTTTTTTGAAGTAATCAATCTGTTATGAGTTTCAAAAAAATCAACTATTGAATAGTGTCAAAAATGACATAAAAGAGTTCTTAAAACAAATATTATATTATTAATTGATATTAAATTCCTAAAAATCTAAAGTTCGGCCAAGATACTTATATCATGATATTTTCATCATTAATGGACCACTTGGGGGTCTCTTGGATGTATATAGTAAGTTTATTAACCATATAATATAAAAATACAAAGAGACATTGTAAAAGTGAAACTAATTAACTAAGAGTTAATACTTAAAGATAAGGTTAATATAATGACCCAAACCTGTATAAATTATATTGGTTGAGTTGTTTTAGACCCATCCCCACCTTAAAATTTAAATAATTAACTTTGGAGCCATTATAAACTGAATATGAATTTATTATAAATTAATATTTCTAGCTTTTCCAAAGGTGCCCCTCACCCCTCTTATAAAAGGGCACTCCTCCTTCTCATTTCTTCACACCTTCAAAGCCCTTTGGTTCGGCCAAAACCTGCCCAAATACTATCTCAACTTCCCTCACTACAACCTAGAGGCCTTAGTTTGATCCTAAAGCCAACCTAAGGAGTCCTTTATATCAAATCAAAAGGAAGAACCCGAAGAAGAGGTAATGTTTTCACCAGCCCTTTTCAAGTTCCTTTCTTCTTCCACTTCCTCTTTCTTTGTTATTACCATTATAAAATAATAAATCCAGTATCATATATATAATGTGATGTTATTATAAATATGGAACAACCATATTCATTATTCTATCCATCCTTTTAATAACATGTCACCATACGTGCGTACGTACGGCTTACCGTCTCCACGTCGTGGTGTAATTGTTATTCAATATATTATTATTTGGATGGGTATAATAATGATGTGTAACTCATGTAAATAATAAATATAACATGACAATGATTCTTTATATATGATATAACATCCAATTATATATTATTTTAATATCAAAAGAATGATATTGTCACTCATGCGTATGTACGGACTACCGTCTCCACGAACGCGATGAGATTCATTCTCCATCATATCCATTCAAGTATAATTATAATTTGATGATTTAAAAATAGTATATAAAGACTTGATATCATTATGGATATGAATAATATACATCCCATTAATAACGAATATGGCTCACATAACAAAGAATATAAAGTAAAATGAACCCGTTAACACCCGAAATGACGATAATTCTAAGATATTATTAACAAATCAATGTTAAAAGATCATATATGATATCATATTAAAGTAAATGATTCTTGTATAATTAAATAACAATTATTTCACCATTATACAGGAGGTAAACATACCGTTGACCAAGGAAAAAGTACAAAGTAAGGGATTTTCTTATCTCACTTTCAATTCCGTGAGATTTCCATTGTTCGCCACTAAATTATTGAAAGTGGTGTATTGTGTACTTCCATTTGATATATATTATAATCATTATCTTTATATTAATATTCTGTAAATAATTTGGTGGTTATTAACTTTTGGCCATACGACTCAATTGATTAACGTGGTAAGGGGTTTCTTAACTCACTCTTAATTTCGTGAGAATTCCATTGTTCACCACTTAATTATTGCATGTGGTGTATGTGTACTGCCCAGGATTGTATTCATTGTGAAACATACTTTAATTTATGTGTATTTACATCTTCATGGTATGATCCTTCTTTCATGGGTTTATGTTTCGTAAGTTACCTAATCGATAAGGGAATTTGAGATTTCAATTTCCACTCATTTGGATTTACA
The DNA here is from genome assembly GCA_963277665.1 of Viscum album. Classification (NCBI taxonomy): domain Eukaryota; kingdom Viridiplantae; phylum Streptophyta; class Magnoliopsida; order Santalales; family Viscaceae; genus Viscum; species Viscum album. The sequence goes on along the minus strand of OY728147.1, from coordinate 1,375,314,777 downwards.
CATATTTCATTGATTATATTACCCCAAGATTATGTGTGGAATCACTATTCAGTTGATTATGTCATAATTTCCACTCCCCTTACTATGGATATACTTTTGATACACATAATCACTTCATTTATAATTCTCAAGTCTTTGATATGAATTTGATAAGAGTAATTTTAACTCATTCTCCATTTGTTGAGTTAAACATCCAATTCGTTGGTGTTGTTTTTAAAAGAATATGTGTGAATGTCATTTGATTGTTTTACACTGAATATCCAATCATATTTAGTGTATTTATATTTGTCACACATAATTATGTCGTTGATTTATCCTTAACCTAAGGATACAGCCTTTATGAGAGATTTCATCTCAATTTACATTCCATTGAGACTTCTTTGATGATATACACCAAATCACTTTTATGTGGTGTATATAATGTACTTTGACATAGTATATCATGAATCCATTTATTCTCATGATATTTCAAAGTTTTTATTACCTCAATAATTTGTATTCACATGTCTCTCTTTTGGTTAGAATCTCTAGCTAAAATACTATTTTTAAATGTTTTAAAGACTTATTCATCTAAATCTTTCTCATTAATGTCCATGTTTTAAAAATGGTTTTAAGGATTTATTTATATGGACATTAAAGTTTATAAATTAAAACTCCTTTAAAAAAAGTTTCAAAGTGGTATGGGACACTTTGATTCAAAAATCTATTTTTAAATTGCTTCTTGACAAATAGTGTGACTTTTAAATAATTTCAAGAAAAAGGGGGATATTTATCTCAAATAGTTTTGATGATTATTTTCATATATGTCAACATCCTTCATTATTCTTGATTGAGGTTAATGTGATACAATACAATCTTCCATATTGTATCGAATGAGTTATGTTTGACTGTGGATGTGCTATTTTTATACCATTCATGGTTTGTGGTTAAAGTATTGACATTTCGTATGCTAGTTTTAATACGAATGCTTATGTTATGTTTAAACCTGTTCATATGAGGAATGCATTGGACTTAATAAGTGATGGGTGGAGCCCGTTATAGCTCCTCGATGCATCGGTAGGTCTCATGAGACAAACTAGTGTATTGGCACAAGGCCTTGGCAAAATCTTATTTGTAGTCTTAGCACGAGGCCTTGGCTATGTGGTTATGATAGTCTGGCATTATGCATTCCATCATTATGAAAGTGGTTATTGATAATGCATGGGATTGTTCGACTAGTAGAATATCCATGTGAGTAAGTAAATGGCATTATTTTATTTTATCTTTTCCATTTTATGCTGAAGTTCAAGTTTAAAAGGCTTTTGTTTTAGTTATAAATTGCCTTAAGTGTTTATGCTTATTTATGAAAGCTTCTGCTATAATGTTATCCTTACTGAGAATCTGAGCTCACCCCTTTCAATGTTTTATTTTTCCTAGGATTATGAAGAAGTAATTTATGAATGACCTGTAGGGATAGTATGAGGGGATATGAAGACAAGATGTTTTTTTTATGATGTAATGTAAAAATTTATGGATGTATCTAGTTATTCCAAGGCTACTAAACTAATCGGTATTTTGAGACTTGATCTTTCTCGTGATCATGCCAATGTTATGTAATAATGCACCGAATCTAGGTAACTAGGGTCGTGGCGTTACATAGGTAGTTTTGTGTGGGGGCTGGTTGGTTGTTTGGAAACCCATAGGTTAGAATGAGTGTTTTTTACCTATATGTATAAACTTGTATTTCCTTGTGTTTTCTATAAAGACCCCACTCGTGTTGAGAACTAAGTTCCGAACACCCCCATTGTTATGGGGAAGGGTGTTTTTTCCAACATCTCAGTGGGAGGATGCATGGATGGTTATTGAATCCTCTACTCCCTCTTATAAGAATTTATTTCCCAAGAATATTTGGGAAGACTGTAATGGCTTGAGGTTTATTACCAGATTTATGGTATTGGTTGTGTGAGAGGTGCCTTGTTTCCCAAGTGTCTTCGGGATGAGGCCTAAGTGTTTTCGGGCGAGGCGTGTGGTTGTTGTGGACTAGGTGTCTGTGGGTAAGATGTGTGTGGTTTGTGGACCATGTGTGTGTGGGTGGGTTGTGATAGTGGGGCTTGTGGAAGATTGGTAGTGCCGGGATGTTCTCCATTAGGGATGAGTAGTTAACTAGTGGTAAGTGGTGTGGGGTACCCAATCATCAAAGTGATTATACTATTATATTACTTGACTTGCATTATTTGTTTAGTGTGACTTTTCAAGACTGGGGTGGATATTATTCCTTTATAGGTCCTATTGGTTCTGCTATTTTCATAGGGGCATTAGTATGCTTCTCCCATTTATTAACGATTTACTTTGATTTTCTTACTAAGTATATATGTATTCTCAACCTATGTACATAAAACTATTTTTAGGTTTCCAGAAGGACATCGAGGACCGTGTTGGACCTTATTATCTTGGGAATTAGGATATTTGTTTTGATGCTTCTTAGACTTGTTTTTGGTACTTTACTTTAGAGTTTTTTTTAGTTTGTTGAAGTTTTGTTTAAACATGTATGGGTGGGTTTTTTCTACTCATTTTTATATCAAATGTTTGGAGTTGTTTGGGATTTACCATCTTGTCTCCAGATCTTGTTTTCATTAAAATGGGTAATTCCTCCTATCTTGTGTGAATTTTTAACTAACCTTGGTTATATTATACACCCTAGGGAATACTGAAGGTGGGACTCAAGGGTCATTATCTATCATTTATGTTCAGGAAGGAAGGTCGTGGTACCTTGCTTCCCCTTCTCTCATCTTGAAGAAGGCGGGTCATGACAACTAGTCTTAATGACATCTTTTTGAATAAATAAGATTTATATAAATAATTTAATATTCATAAATCATCACTTACTAATCCACCTTCACACCTCTCATCTTCTGTGTAACAAAAATTCTAATCATGCATTGTGCGCACTACCACCTCCATGAATAAACATGTTTCATTTTCCTTCATGTACAAACATGGATGGTTTTAGTTTAATCTGGATGAGTATATATAATAAATGTATTTATTATATATCAATAATATAGTTCATTTGGATAAAATTAAAAATAAATATTATTATAATGTAATCCATAAATATCGGAAAATTACCCCAAACTAGTTCATTACAATTATAGTTTTTATAAAATGTGACTAAAATCCTCATGTAATAGTACTAAAAAATTATAAGTATTTATAAAATATAAATTAAATTAACTTAATTGGTTTTTAAATTATTATATTTTGGATAAAAATGAATATTGGAAATTATTTTTAAAACTTAGTTCAAAACAATCAAGATTGTTAACACCTGATGATGAAATGATGTTACAAAAATCTAAAACATGAAGGAAATTGTTATTAATGTTTAGTATAAATGTAAATTTATATAAATAATAATATAAAATAGGTAATTAATATGTTTATCTTTATGATACATGAGATAAAAGAACTTCAATGGAATTCAAGGGTAAAGGTAAAGGACTTGGAAACTAAAGCTAATTTGTTTGATTTATACAATTTCTTATTTAAAATTCACTTTTCCTTGTTTTTACATTTTAAATAATTTTATATTTTTTAATTTTGGTTGATTTTTTTGAACAAATTCCATTTTATGAAAGTTTTTATTTTTCATTAAAAAAGATGTGTTTTTGAAAAGAGGCTTGTAACTATGAATTTTACAATGATGAATACAAAGATATTTCAAAAAAATATTTCCATGTTTAGTTTTTTTTTCATAATTTTCAAAATGATCTACCTCCATTTGATTTATGTTCCAGGTTTCACCTTGTTTTATTCTTTTATTATCTTTTTATTTTGGGTAATCAAGTTTTTGGTATCAAGAGATATAATTTTTGTTGTTAATTGTATATTTTATGAAACTCATATTAATTTATGGGTTTCTTATGAAAATTTTATGATTTTTTCATGATACAACATGAGAATAACCTGATTTGAGAACCCTATCTAACCTATGATACTGCTCGATGGAATTCCTGATATTCCTAGGTTGGAAACTAATGCCAGACATTAATCATAACTCAATTGAGAATTATTTGTACCATAAAATATTGATAAATAGATAATAACTACAAATAAATAAAACAAACACTCATAGTGTACAAAAACTAGAAATACCTCCATGTGACCTCAAGGGTTACCACCAAACATAAAACATGATAATTCCATGAGCAATACAAATCCAAAAAAAACCGGAAACCGAAATAATAATGTTGGGGTGATCAATGAGACGCTCAATTCCAAGAGAGAAACCACACCCTATAATTTACCTTCAAATATAAAACCAATTAATTCTAGTTTGGAAATACATATATATATAAATAGGGGTTTCCTTCCTTTTCAAAACAATTAACAAGATGATACCTCGGAAAAACATTTACCTTATTATTTTTAAAACCGTTTCCAAGAATTAAAGACTTTCCGAAAACCATTTATAAGTATAAAAATTTTATAAAGTAAGATTTTTAGTAGGAAAAAATAATAGTGTAAATGTTTTATAAAAGTGATAAAAAATTGAAGAATGTTGAATACATGTAAAACAATCATCATGGGAAATTTGGATCTATTAGGATGGTCTAAGATAGATCTTTGTAAATTCTCATAATAATTACTCACTAATTCTAGATAACGATAATAAAACTACCACAATACATGGTGTCACCCATGCTGGACCAACCAAGGTGGTATCCAATAACCATATGAGTTATCCAACTTAGGGCCACTAGTTAGAGCATAATACTAAACTAGTGCTTCATATGTACCTATCACTCCCTCAAAAACACCCAAGGACTCACATGACATAAAAATGGAGGTTATTTTTATCAAAATATCATATATACACACATATCATTGTTTTCACTAAAAATACTATTCACACACTCACCTTTAAACTCCCTTTTAATAGGAATCCTTTTTCCATTTCCATGGTAAAAAACAATGTACATACCCCTCTACAGGACATACATCACACTTCACCCACATTCAATACACATCCAAGTTTCATCATTAAGGGGAATACCTTAAGAGGGGTTTTCATTTCCAATGAAAAACCAAAAAGCACCAATCAACCCTCATCAATTGAAAATAAAATCCATTCAATTCATAAACTATTTTTTTCAAAATATTTTATGTCCCCATGCCACACTTCACACTAAAACACATATGCACCTATATAAATATATAACCATCCTTTTTTCTAATGTATATATTCAATATACCTTGAGTGAATATGTAATCCTATATATATATATATATCAATCGATTTATATGTGTACAAGTCACATTTAGTAAGTTAAAAGATTATAAATATCTTGGATGATTTTAGAAAAAAGAATGTCATTAGGTGCTTTTGGAATAACTAGATTAATGGAAAAAACATCCTTGGTAATTTCAAATTCACATGGTATGGATTTTTTATAAAACCAATCAAACACTTATGATGATTAAAATTTCTAATAAATCTTAAAAAAATTATTTAACAAGATAAAACCATGAAAAAAAATGAAAAATATTTAAAAAAAGTGATAAACAAATTACAAGAACCGAAAAAATTTTCCACAATATATTTCCTTCATATAACAGTAAAAAAAAAACTATTAAAAAAACATGAAATCATAGTTTTCAATTTAAAGGATTAGACATAGGGTAACCCACCTCAAAAATTTTCACCTTTGACAATGGTAGCTTAAATCCACATCAAAGGGGTCCAAGTTGGAATGCGATACCAAGAGTAAACCTAATAAAGTAAAACAACCAATTTAAAAATAGTGGAACATGAATCGTAGATCACTAAAACCATAGAATATGAAGAAATAAATGGAAAATAGAAGGAAGGAGGAGAGAAAGAAGGTATAAAGAGATTACCTTGAATATTCATGCCAATAACTTTGAGAAAATAAAAGGCTCTACCATGATGAGGATATGAAATGTGAGGGTGGATCCGCTTGAAGTCCCACATGCTAAATTATAGGGGTGAGGGGTGATTTGGAGTTAAACACTAGAATGGGTTAAAGAGTATATTAAACTTTTAATTAATTCTAGACATGATGTTCAATTTAGTAAACTGTTCAACCTCTATTGGGATTATTTATCCCCTCACATGAAAAGGATTCATGATTTAGAAAACCATGGACATACTATGTAGTTTGACTCTAAAAATTTACTAAATCTATCAGACAATTGCTGCTCAGTTTGGAAAATTATGTTCCTTAACTGTGTTACATTATTTATATGCCTCAAACCCCCAATTTAAAGTAGAAAACACCCATGAGGAGAGAAAAATAAAAAAATACTCAAAAATAAATATAATAATAATGTAGATTTAGGTCAAGGTGTGATAATTATCCCCACCATGACTCTTTTCCCCCCAAAAATTCCAAATAAGCTCATTTAGTCTATAAAAATTAAAGGAAAAACTACTTCTCAAAATGAGACTCCCAAAACCTAAAGACTAAATAACCAATGCCCATTTTCTTTCAAAACCTGAAAAATTTTAAATTTAAAAGAGGAAATAGAAATCATCCTCAATAATTGTACCAAACATCCAAGAAGACAACTAATAATACTAAAGATCTAAAACCACCAAATGAGATAATTAGAGGATAAGGACACTCATACCTCTAAACATAACATCAAAACAAGGCACAAGACAACCCCAAACTTAGAAATCAATAATGAAATTAATTGTGGTCTATTAGGGATATTTATGATAATCCTTAATATGTACCCTGATCTGTACTAACACAACTTCTAAGATTAGGTTAAGGTGGAGAAAGAATAAAGAATTAGTTGATAAAAGTGATTAAAATCTAGATTTACCATGAGATCCGTATATGGTGGTATCCCCATCATATTGAGGGCTCGGTTGAACATTGATTTCCCTATATGGAAGAAAATATTGAATCCTAACAAAATAAATACCTATTATAAATGAGATAAGGAGAAAGAAACCCCACTATTCTTCAATAATAAGATTCATAATTTCCCAAAGGGAACTCCCATTTAAAATAGAATTCCTTGAATATCCACAATATAATCCTCCATTTTCAAACAAAATAAAACCCCACTGAACAAAACACCCGAAATAGAAAACATTTACAATAAAATAAAAACTTTATATAGATCCCCATCAATTTCATGATCATCCAAATAGGATAGAATATTCTTTGAGAGAGTAGATATGGATACATATATATTTACAGAGACACATATAAAGAACCTATGAATGCTACCCAAATAATTACATGTATGAATATTTTATGGTGGTCTTTCCATAAATTCTTCCTATGCCCTGAATTTCCATACTGATGGCACACCCATAGTATACTCTCAGATGAATCTGGTGGGAATAAAAAAAATAACCTTTTCATACTACACCCCAACATGCTTGATATGAATTTCTTACCTAACCCATGCCAAATATGACACCAATTCCCTTAGGGATAGGTGAAACATAAACCACATATGGATCTATGGATAATATGGATTCAGTATAAACATCCTTCCTCAACACATCTTCAAAAGTGTCATGGTTGAGTGAAGAAAAATTTAGAATTAGTATAGGTTTGAGTCCCATTCCAAAGAATCAATTATTCCGGGATTAATCTCTAAAAATATCATGAAGATATAGTACTAACATAGTAAAACTCTTGGAATAATTCAACACCTTTTAATCCCCTTAATGGATGCCATACCATTCCATAATCTTTGCAATAATTCAATCTTTATAAAAGTACGTCTGGATGAACAAAGGATTAAAAATTTCCCATGTGTGGTATTTATATGTTTTAGTCTAGATAATGGACTTAAACTACTTATAACTCAGGCCTTATAGGATAAAGGTGGTGAAATTCAGCTTAATAGGTTCAAGAATATCAATATGAACAAAGACATTCTCAATACTTCACAACCATTCCTCAACATTCCCCATCTCTACTACACAAATAAATGTGGAGGATTCCAGTCTTAAATTTTTTAAATAAATTACTGATATTGAGTTTTTGGTTGATAACCACTATGAACCATATTCATAATGGATGAACCAACTTACCAATATGAGACTTGATCAACTATAAGTAATGAAGTATAATATCCACTTATAGATCATCTTCAAGATTCCTCAGAGGTTAGTGGGGGCGTACTTTAAAAAAAATAAACAAGAAACAAAATTCAAATAGGCATCAAATTTTAAATTAAAAACTCAAGAATAAATCCACAAATAAATATTAATATTCTCATAAATAGAGTACTCAAAAATTTCAACCCACAATGATTAAAAGAAAAAACCCATCATTTGATAAAATTACTAAATTTAAACTTTTCTAAAACCACCATTTTAAGATCCCTTTACCAAATCCTCTCAAAATTCTGTTATCCAAAATGTAAAAATTCTACTCTAAAATATTACTTCCCTTTCCTTCAAAAAATAATTATTTTCTCTCATAGATATTTCACGTACAATACAAAAAATTTATAGTAAACATGCTACTAGTTTGAAATCTTACACACCTTTCAAAAAAGATTTTTAAAATTGTGTTTCAAAATCCAAAATCATAAAACATAAACTATATAAAATATCATATAAAACCCCACATACATCCCAAATAAATTATAAAAATAATAAGGTAAATATAAATTCTTAAAAAAATATTAAATTTAAGAAATTTATTAAATTTGAAACTACACACGGTTTGGATTCACGGTTTTGAGGGCCATACACTAATTGTGTGAGTCCTACTTGGAGTACCTATATATGGCTTCATGGTCAGTGCATGGTGTTTTAGACCATACATAATAACCATGGCCCCCCTATTTCCTTCCCAAATTTTTCTGCTACCATGGAGTCCCAAAGGGTAACACACAAAACATCAAAAAAAACTCATGATATTTAAATAAATACCCAAAGTTTAATAACAAATGATAATAGATTCTTAAATTAGATTCATATTCACCCCAAACTACCCCCGTAACTCAAGTATAATCATGCAAGGGTGGTGATCAAGAACCCACTAATGATTCAACATTGAGTTATGATAGTCTTAGCTTTGAACTTATAATCATCCCCAAATATAAAGGTTTCCTTTGATACGATTTTTTCATGATCCAACCTTGGATGAACCCAATCTGAGCACCAAATATTACTTGCGACAAGTGAAGAGAGGCATTATCGATCCTCCTGGGCTAGAAACTATTGCTGAGCATATATCATAACTCATTCAGGAATGATTTTTAAGATAAAAATTTAATAAATAAAGAAAAATATAATAAATAAAACAAAAATAAGCAGTAGAAAAAACTAGACTTACTTCCATGCGACCTCAAGGGTCACCACCATTATTAAAGCACACTCGCTCCATGATCCATCTATATTCGAACCAAACATGAAACTAAAATGATAATATAGCCATGAACATTGAGATACTCTGTATAGATTCTAAAAGAGAAACCATTCCCTATTATTTATCTTTAAATAAAAAACCATTTTGTTGGAACCTCCTTATTTTGATTATTAGAAATCATGATTATTATATTTTATAATAAGATCATTGTTTTTTAGTTGTAAATAATTTTATAATATTATCTATCAAACTAAATTGGTTGAGTGTTGATCTACCATTAGTTCAAAAAGATCTACCATTGTGTATGAAGATCTATCAATAGTTTAATTGAATAAACTAGATAAAAACTTCTAAAATCAAACTCTACTGATAATGGATATACTTCTGAGGACATATACTTATAGTTCAAAATATATACCATCAGTTTAGAAGAGATATAATACTAACATATCTACCATAGTAGCATCGAATACTGACATATGTACTTTCAAACTCTACCACTGAACTATGCTACCACTAGGACGATATACTTCCATAACTCATATACCACTACAATGAATCTATTAGTGACATATATAATACTAGACACATCTACCATTTGTTTAAGGGATTTAATGCTAGTGCACATCTACCACCATAAATCATTTACCATTAGAGATGGTCTACTACTTAGAGTTGCTACCATCAATATGTTACCATTTCTTTTCACAATCCTATTTGAATTGAATTCCTCAAAAGTATATTTTATGTAATTTAATGAATTGAAGTAACACATGGTTTTAAGAATCATTATTCGTAAACCTATCCATTATTTTATTAATGAAAAATTCAGACTTCCTATTTTTGTGCCCAATATGAGGATCCATAATTTTGTTATTATTATTATTCAATGGATAATTGGACCTAGAGAGTTATATATTTAGGAAAATTGTCTCTCATACATATGAGGTATGCATGAAATGTGAATATCCAATAACAGTGATACATGAACAAGAGAACATAGATATTCATATGTTAATCAAGAGTCCTGTGTGTGGAAGGACTTTAGTTGTCTACAGATTAAAAATATAAGGACTTTATAGGCATTACGACACTCTATTTTACGACACATTTTGAGAAACCTATTTAAGCACATATCAAGGAGAAACTAAAGGTCTTATAAAATCTGTGGCTATTTAGATCGAACAACATAAATCCTTACTATATCTTGCCATTTTACCTTTTTTTGTACATTATAATCTATCTTTATGTTTCATTACTTTTTTATCTATACACACTATCTCCTATACCAACCTAGGGTGATATTAACACACTCCCTTAATTGTTTTTCATTTTTTACCCACAACAACTATGGAAGAGGTTGTGTGTGACCTATGATTTTATTTACCCCATGTATAACTATGGAAGAGTATTTGGTCTTGGAAATACTTGTGTATTATTTATTTTAAAACTTAATCGAGGTTGTGGATCAAGATTATTGACAAATAAACTACTTGGTATCATGTGATTTTCAAGTGGAAGGGATTAAGTCTCATCTTGAGACTGAACCCCATGTTAAATTAAAAAACGTGTTTTTCTAGTTTTTTTATATTTCAAAGTTACAAATATATATTTTTTCTTTAAAATCCATAAAAAACATTACTTTAATAGTTAGTTTTAATTTTTTTTTATATAAAGTTTTTTATTTAGTAATTTGGTTTAAAAATTAAAGATATTTTATTGATTATTTTAAATAATCATGAATACCACTTTGGGAAATTATCTGAAAGAACAAAATTTTAAATTTATATTATTTTTAATAATTTTTTTATTCTTATATTTGGGTGTTTAGTTTTATATTTTTTAAATAGATATTTTTATTGGTAACTCAATTCAACACCATCTTGAGTTACTCACTCTGACCAACATTTGGTATCAGAGGATTTTTTTAAAATCCTTTTATAACTGTGAATTAGTTTTATTGTAATGTTATTTTAATTATAAATTTAATTCTTTATGGATAATCATATAAAAGAGGGAGTTTTGTAGCGACCCAAAGTTTCATTAATGGAAAACCCCTCTTGATCCAGTTAAACGTTTCTTTATAAAAAAAAATGTTTTTATAAGATGTCAACTTCTTTAGTTTTATGTTAAGATTTGTGACCGTTACTTTTATAGCCGTTGAACAGTGATCATCTGAGTAGTATAAATACAAGGCTTTAACGAAACCATTTCTACTCAGAAAAAGGAAGCGATGGCCTCATCCAGTAGAATTGCCCCTTACGAAGCCCATTTGTCGGAGCTCGGAAAAGAGGTGGCGTCTTTGGGCTTTGCCCTTGACCAAGCCCAAGCTGAGCTTCATCAAGTCAAGCTCGAACGTGATCATCTACGGGAAAAATGGAAGTTGATAGAGATAACCACTCGAGCGATGTTATCCGAGCAACCCCAAGAGTCTGTCACCATCGCACACCTTACCCTTAGGTCTTATGCGGCTATTTTAAGGGGTTATGTAACAAATACGTAGCACCATGTTCATGTACATTATTTTTTGTATATAATAATTAATATAATTTTTTTTGATACATTGTAATTAGTTTTTAAAGTATAAATGGTGTTTTTAGTTATTATTTAATTAAGAATTATATTTTATTAAATTAAAGGATTTTTGAATTAAATAATATTTTAATAAAATATTATTATTAATATTAAATTAATTTTTATTAAATATAAATGATCTTATAATTTTATGAATGCAATTAAAATTTTTATTGAGGTTTGAAAGCCATTTCTGTCAAAACCCGTGATTTTTTTATAAATGTCGGTTTTTATTTTAAAGTGAAAATTCACATATTTATAAAATTATTTAGATAAAATAAATATTATTTTTGGAATCAAGACGTCGAAATTATCCAACGGTGAATTTTTCATAATTTTCTGAGACAGTCAAATTTTTGGGTAAAAATTAAATACCATTTAAATATATAATGTGTTTTATGACATCATAATGACCCAATGGTGATGTAATAAAATACCATAATCCTTATGTTCGGACAATATGTGTTTTATCATTAAAATAATGAGGTTTTGGGTTTGTTTGACTTACTTTTCAAATCATTAATGGAGCCCTCAAGACTTATTCAACACTTTGCCTTTTTAAATTAATTTCCATGGGAGTGTGACTCACCTCCACATAAGCAACCCTAATTTTTTAATAAGTTCGGACCTTGGACTTGTAAAATATTGTTTTCCTCTTTCCTTTTCCAGAAACCATGGGCAAATACCATGGGATGGTTTGTGGTTTGGATTATTTTAATATAAGGGGTCCCAAACCTAAATAATAAAGAATTCTCTCACCTTTCCTATATAAACCCACCCAAGATCCCACTTCCTCCTCACTCAAAGCCCTTGATGTTCGTCCAACCTCTTCCCTACTCTCTCTAGAATCCTCTCAAGGTGCCCCAAGCTCCCAAGAAGCCTCTCACAAGCCTCTCTCTAGCCTTTGGAAGCACACTTCCAAGTAAGGGGTTTTCTTCCTTTCTCATTTTTTGTCAATTTTCTTTAAGTTTTATTGACCTTTTTATTTCAATTATGAATGTTGGGGTATGGTTTCACACCTCCCCCATACTGCCCTCTTATTTTTTGAATGATGGGATAACCCTTTCTCTCTCATAAAATGCCTCCCATGTACACCCGTTACTATGCCGAAATTCCGAAAGGAACTTCTCTCTCTTCTTTTACATTCAAGCAATACTTTTGTATCATGAATCTAAATTCCATTTATATTGTTGGGACATGTATATATATGATCCCCTTACTTTCCATTACATGTAAATATGATGAGGAACCACTTTCTCTCTCATCAACCTTTTTTATGAATTCTTATGTCACGCCGTTACGCTGCCGAAATCGCACCGATTTTCTAAGCCAATGTCTTTGTGTAGTGAATACCATGCCCATTTCTCCATCAAGGGTATTCACCTTTATGAACATTTACATATTGATTATAAAGTTTCATGTATGAATTCCACATTCCTTTATCGTGGAAGAAATGATTATGTTTTATGAATCCATGTTTTATGATCCATGTGGCACACTTATGCATGAAATGAAATGTTTAAGAAGGGTGCGCCCTGATAGCGCTCCAATGCATTGGGTAAAGTATAGTATCATGATACGTCATGTGCAATGAGTGTTTACTCATGCTAATTCAAGTGCAAAGAGGGTTTACTCGTACTTCAAGTGAAATGAGGGTTTACTCATGCTCCATGTGCAATGAGCCTTGGCTCATGCTAATTCAATGTTAAGTGTTGTTGCCACATTTCCATGTTATGATTATCATGCTTTATCATGCCTTTATGTTCATGTTTCTATTATGCTCTATTGATATGCCTATTGCCTAACATGTATTTCACTCCTCATGTTATTCATTGTGTACTCCCTTACTGGGCTTTATAGCTCACCCTTTTCTTATGCATGTCCTTAGGTTATCCCATGCAATGCTAAGTACGAAGGAATGTAGTGGTCATGTAAAGGAAGTTTTCAATAAAGATGTTGTATTTGAAGTTTAAAGTTTTTATGTAATGATCCTAATCCCCAAAGACACTAAACCTCTCGATCTTCTTTGTTGTATCAAGTGAAGTTTTATGTAATAAAGCATGCTTAAGTTGTAATAAAAAGGAGGGTTGTCATAGTTGGTATCAGAGGATAGGTTTAGTTATTTTTGGGATTAGGAAACCCTAGTAAAGCCTTAGATACAAGACTAAGCATAATAAAAACATCCCTAAGTTTTGGTAAATACTAAGTAAGTGGTTTATCAAACAAATACATCCCTGTCTGGATACGAGCAGGTAGAGGCGGCTCTGGCACAGATGTATCCTAGGGGTAAAACCCGAAAACACCGCTTTGAGCTAGACTCGAACGGGAACTGGTGAACGACAACGGGCCTTGCTGCACTCTTGGTTACGACACTCCTGGGGGATATGTTTTGATAAATTCACAATCTTAGTATGAACCCTTATTAAGGGAAAAATGCCCCTAAGAATATATGTTAGATGGAAGATCATGAAAAGCCTGGATTGAATCCTATAGACTCATGAGTTAAAGAGATTAAAGTTTATTTATAAATCATCAACTTTTGTCTTTGGATTACCCTTTATTTGTTACCCCTAACTTTCCTTTTATTCCAGCCAATGGCCGGTAATAGGAGAACTCGGGCTAACAACCGTTGTGAAGATCAGTGTGATGATTGTACTTATGAGATGCCCAATCCAATGGGAGCAGGAATCGCGAACTTTGTCACGCTTCTCTCTCAGCTAACTCAAGTTTTGAATAGAAACAATGGTCAAGAGGAACTTTCAACCCCCCTAAGAAAGAAAAAGTTGCTATTGAAAGCTTCATGAGACAAAGGCCTCCTACTTTTAGTGGATCATCCGATCCCACGATTACTGAACAATGGATCAACTCCATTGAAAAGATATTCTCTATCCTCTAATGCTCTGAAAAATAGAAGGTTCTCCTGGAGGCTTATCGTATGGAGGGTGAAGCTGATCAATGGTGGACGTTGATAAAAAATATGAAGCCTGAGGAGGAGATAGAGGATTTGGAATGGAAGGAATTCCGGAAGATGTTTTTTGATAAATATTTTCCACGCACCCTCCGTATTAAGATGGAAAGGGACTTCCTTTCCCTCAAGCAGAAAGATGAGGAATCTGTGGGAGCGTACGAGGAAAACTTCACAAGGCTTTCACGATACGCTTCCGGCTTTGTCGTTACCCCCGAATGCAAGGTTGACAACTTCTTTGGTGGGCTGAAGCCTAGCTTGCGGAAATCATTAGCAATCCGTGACTTCGACAGCTATGAGGAAATTGTCCGATGTGCCCTCAAGGTTGAAATGGAGATCGGAGAATCACAGGGGTATCATGGGGACAAGAAGCGGAAGGTGGACTTCAATGCTGGTGGTCCGATGGATAAATCCAACGGCACTAAGAAATTTCAGCACCCCACTTGCC
Source organism: Viscum album (assembly GCA_963277665.1). Taxonomy (NCBI): domain Eukaryota; kingdom Viridiplantae; phylum Streptophyta; class Magnoliopsida; order Santalales; family Viscaceae; genus Viscum; species Viscum album. Next base: position 1,375,299,437 of record OY728147.1, on the reverse strand, counting down.
AAAAGTGTGGAAAGAAGCACCCTGGAAATTGCCTTAGGGGGACAAGAAAATGCTTCAAGTGTAGAAGAGAAGGGCACCTAGCTGTTAACTGTCATCAAGAAGGACCCGCGGCTACGACGGGGGAGAGGAACGCTCCGTTCGAACCTCAACGCGTTGTTCAGTGCTTCAAATGGAAAGAACCGGGTCATTTTTCAAATCAGTGCCCTAATCCAAGGGTTATCGGAGGCAATCAACAACCTCCAAGACAGCAAGGAAGAGATTTTGCCATCACTTCTGCCGAAGTGAAACCCGACAACGAAGTGGTGACAGGTACGCTAGTTATTCATTCAAGAATAGAGAACGTACTTTTTGATTCAGGTTCTACGCATTCTTTTATATCTCAAAAGTTTAGTAGAACAATCCCTACACCACCACAAATCATGGAAGTAAAGATGTCGGTGAGTACAGAAAATGGGGCAATCATTGCATCCCATGAGTATAAGTCCTCCCCTGTTATAATATGTGGATTGAATTTCCCAGCGAACCTCGTCATACTCCCTTTGGTGGAATTTGATGCAATTCTTGGCATGGATTGGCTTTCCTTATATAGAGCTAACATAAATTGTCGGGAGAGGGAAATCACACTCCATATGGAGAATCGACCCCCGATTCTTTACAAGTGTCAGGAGGAAGATGAATCTCATTTAGATCCATCATCTCAAGCATGGATATTACTACCTTATGAGCACGCATATCTGGCTCAGATGATTGAGTCCAAGGAAGAAACCACCCTTGAAGAAATGCCTATTGTGAGGGAATTTGCTGAAGTATTTCCCGAGGAACTTCCTGGTCTTCCTCCAAGAAGAGATGTTGAGTTCTCAATTGAACTTATACCGGGGGCGCTACCAATATCCAAGACTCCATATAGAATGGCTGTTTTTGAGCTTGAAGAGCTGAAGAAACAACTACAGGAGAATCTGGATAAAGGGTTTATACGCCCAAGTGCATCACCATGGGGTGCACCAGTCCTCTTCGTCAAGAAGAAGGATGGGTCAATGCGGCTTTGCATCGATTATCGTGAACTTAACAAAATCACGATAAAGAACAAGTATCCTCTCCCAAGAATCGATGACTTGTTTGATCAGCTGCATCTCCAAGGTCGACTTGCGGTCGGGATATTATCAAGAAAGGGTGGAGAAGGAAGATATCCCCAAGACTGCTTTTCGTACAAGGTACGGGCACTATGAATTCATAGTAATGCCTTTAGGACTCACCAATGCTCCAGCAATATTCATGGACTTGATGAATAGAGTCTTTAGATATTACCTAGACAAATTTTTGGTAGTCTTTATAGATGATATTATAATATACTCCAAAACCAAGGAGGACCATGAGGAGCATTTAAAAACTGTACTAGAGACTTTGCGCAAGGAGAAGCTCTATGAAAAGTACAGAAAGTGTGAGTTTTGGTTGAAGGAAGTCTCATTCTTGGGCCATATCATCACAAGCAATGGGATATCTGTGGACCCCTCCAAAACAGATGCAATTGAGGGATGGCCGAGGCCAACATCGGTAACTGATATCCGTAGCTTCTTGGGGTTAGCTGGATATTATCGATGATTTGTGAGAAATTTCTCACGATTGTCCAACCCTCTTACCAAGCTAACTCGAAAGGGAGTAAAGTTTGCTTGGAGTGATGAATGCGAAGAAAGCTTCAAGGAGTTGAAAAGGAGTCTTATCACTGCACCTGTGCTCACTTTACCCACAAGTGGGGAGCTTTTTGTGGTATTCAGTGATGCTTCGAAGAAGGGCTAAGGATGTGTGCTGATGCAGAATGATAAAGTGATATCCTATGCCTCAAGGCAGTTGAAAATCCATGAGCGAAACTATCCAACGCATGATCTGGAGTTGGCGGTGGTGATCTTTGACTTGAAAATCTAGCGGAATTATCTCTATGGAGAGAAATGTGAGATATATACTGACCACAAGAGTCTTAAATATATATTCACACAGAAAGAGCTTAATATGCGCCAGAGAAGATGGATAGAGATCATCAAGGATTATGACTGTTCAATACATTACCACCCTGGGAAGGCGAACAAGGTGGCGGATGCCCTAAGTAGAAAGGATCCAGCAATTCTATCAATGATGAGAATTGAGAAGGATTCAATCTTCTTAGACTTGATGAAGATGGATGTGGGAATCATAAAGAAGGGAACATCATCAATCCTTTCACAAATGATTGCTCAACCGTCTCTTTTGGAAAGGATAAAGGATGCTCAAAAGTATGATGCAGGAATCCAAGAAAAAGTGGAAGCTATCAAAAAGGGAAAATCCTCAGAGTTTAATGTTAATGAAGAAGGAATTGTGCGGTTTGGGAAAAGACTATGTGTTCCATCAATTTTGGAGCTAAAGAAGGAACTTTTGGATGATGCACATAGTTCAAATTTCTCTATTCACCCAGGGAGCACAAAGATATATCGTGATCTCCAAGAAAATATTTGGTGGGATAATATGAAGAAGGAGATCGCTGAATATACATCAAAGTGCCTGGTGTGTCAGCAAGTGAAGGCAGAGAGGCAGAAGTCTAAGGGGATGATGCAACCATTTCCCATACCAGAATGGAAATGGGATAACATCACCATGGACTTCGTCACTGGACTTCCAAGGACATCCAAAGGCAACAATGCAATCTGGGTTGTTGTGGATCGTCTTACAAAGACTGCACACTTCATTTCTATTCGAGAGGATTTCTCTTTGGATCAACTAGCACGGATATATATCAGGGAAGTGGTACGGTTGCATGGAGTACCACTATCTATTGTGTCTGACCGAGATCCAAGATTTACCTCTAAGTTTTGGAAGAGTCTTCAACATGCTCTGAATACTGAACTAAACTTCAGTACGGCCTATCATCCTCAAACTGATGGCCAATCCGAGCGGACTATCCAAACACTTGAGGATATGTTTAGAGCGTGCTCAATGGACTTTAAAGGAGGATGGGATCAACATCTTCCTCTGGTTGAGTTCTCTTATAATAATAGTTTCCACTCGAGCATCCAAATGGCACCATATGAAGCCCTGTGTGGGAAAAGGAAAAATTCGAGGGCGAAATTTCTTAAGGGGGGAATGTTGTAACGACCCAAAGTTTCATTAATGGAAAACCCCTCTTGATCCAGTTAATTGTTTCTTTATAAAAAAATGTTTTTATAAGATGTCAACTTCTTTCGTTTTATGTTAAGATTTGTGACCGTTACTTTTATAGCCGTTGAACAGTGATCATCTGAGTAGTATAAATATAAGGCTTTAACGAAACCATTTCTACTCAGACAAAGGAAGCGATGACCTCATCCAGTAGAATTTCCCCTTACGAAGCCCATTTGTCGGAGCTCGGAAAAGTGGTGGCGTCTTTGGGATTTGCCCTTGACCAAGCCCAAGCTGAGCTTCATCAAGTCAAGCTCGAACGTGATCGTATACGGGAAAAATGGAAGTTGATAGAGATTACCACTCGAGCGATGTTATCCGAGCAACCCCAAGAGTCTGTCACCATCGCACACCTTACCCTTAGGTCTTATGCGGCTATTTGAAGGGGTTATGTAACAAATAAGTAGCACCATGTTCATGTACATTATTTTTTGTATATAATAATGAATATAATTTTTTTGATACATTGTAATTAGTTTTTAAAGTACAAATGGTGTTTTCAGTTATTATTTAATGAAGAATTATATTTTATTAAATTAAAGGATTTTTGAAATAAATATTATTTTAATAAAATATTATTATTAATATTAAATTAATTTTTATTAAATATAAATGATCTTATAATTTTATGAATGCAATTAAAATTTTTATTGAGGTTTGAAAGCCATTTCTGTCAAAACCCGTGAATTTTTTATAAATGTCAGTTTTTATTTTAAAAATGAAAATTCACATATTTAGAAAATTATTTAGATAAAATAAATATTATTTTTGGAATCAGGATGTCGAAATTATCCAACGGTGAATTTTTCATAATTTTCTGAGACAGTCAAATTTTTGGGTAAAAATTAAATACCATTTAAATATATAATGTGTTTTATGACATCATAATGACCCAATGGTGATGTAATAAAATACCATAATCCTTATGTTCGGCCAATATGTGTTTTATCATTAAAATAATTAGGTTTTGGGTTTTTTTGAATTACTTTTCAAAGCATTAATGGAGCCCTCAAAACTTATTCAACACTTTGCCTTTTTAAATTAATTTCCATGGGAGTGTGACTCACCTCCACATAAGCAACCCTAATTTTTTAATAAGTTCGGACCTTGGAATTGTAAAATATTGTTTTCCTCTTTCCTTTTCCAGAAACCATGGGCAAATACCATGGGATGGTTTGTGGTTTGGATTATTTTAATATAAGGGGTCCCAAACCTAAATAATAAAGAATTCTCTCACCTTTCCTATATAAACCCACCCAAGCTCCCACTTCCTCCTCACTCAAAGCCCTTTAAGTTCGTCCATCCTCTGCCCTACTCTCTCTAGAATCCTCTCAAGGTGCCCCAAGCTCCCAAGAAGCCTCTCACAATCCTCTCTCTAGCCTTTGGAAGCACACTTCCAGGTAAGGGGTTTTCTTCCTTTCTCATTTTTTGTCAATTTTCTTTAAGTTGTATTGCCCTTTTTATTTCAATTATGAATGTTGGGGTATGGTTTCACACCTCCCCCATACTGACCTATTATTGTTTGAATGATGGGAGAACCCTTTCTCTCCCATAAAATGCCTCCCATGTACACCCGTTACTATGCCGAAATTCCGAAAGGAACTTCTCTCTCTTCTTTTACATTCAAGCAATACTTTTGTATCATGAATCTAAATTCCATTTCTATTGTTGGGACATGTATATATATGATCCCCTTACAGTACATTACATGTAAATATGATGAGGAACCCCTTTCTCTCTCATCAACCTTTTTTATGAATTCTTATGTCACGCCGTTACGCTGCCGAAATCACACCGATTTTCTAAGCCAATGTCTTTGTGTAGTGAATACCATGCCCATTTCTCCATCAAGGGTATTCACCTTTATGCACATTTACATATTGATTATAAAGTTTCATGTATGAATTCCACATTCCTTTATCGTGGAAGAAATTATTATGTTTTATGAATCCATGTTTTATGATCCATGTGGCATACTTATGCATGAAATGAAATGTTTAAGAAGGGTGCGCCCTGATAGCGCTCCAATGCATTGGGTAAAGTATAGTATCATGATACGTCATGTGCAATGAGTGTTTACTCATGCTAATTCAAGTGCAACTAGGTTTTACTCGTGCTTCAAGTGCAATGAGGGTTTACTCATGCTCCATGTGCAATGAGCCTTGGCTCATGCAAATTCAATGTTAAGTGTTGTTGCCACATTTCCATGTTATGATTATCATGCTTTATCATGCCTTTATGTTCATGTTTCTATTATGCTCTATTGATATGCCTATTTCCTAACATGTATTTCACTCCTCATGTTATTCATTGTGTACTCCCTTACTGGGCTTTATAGCTCACCCTTTTCTTATGCATGTCCTCAGGTTATCCCATGCAATGCTAAGTACGAAGGAATGTAGTGGTCATGTAAAGGAAGTTTTCAATAAAGATGTTGTATTTCAAGTTTAAAGTTTTTATGTAATGATCCTAAGCCCCAAAGACACTAAACCTCTCGATCTTCTTTGTTGTATCAAGTGATGTTTTATGTAATAAAGCATTCTTAAGTTGAAATAAAAAGGAGGGTTGTCATAAGTTTATACTTATCTACCTCCTTATTTTAATGGAAGATTAAAAATAAAATGCATCTTTAAAAGATGAGTATTGAAATTTGGACTCTAATTGAGGATAAATATGAATTACCCAAAAATGATATAGATGAATGGAGTGGTCCTAATAATGAATATTATTACAATACTCATAAATTTATGAATTATTTGTATTGTAATTTATTAGAGGAGTATTTTAATATAATATATTAATGTACTACTGCATTTGAAATTTGGGATACATTGGCAGTTTCTCATGAAGGAACTTCAAATGTCAAAGAAATTCATTCGAATACTTAAACTAATAAATATGATACATTTAAGATGAAACACATTGAAACAATTTTTGATATGTTTATTAGGTTTAATGAGAATTTGACATGATGCATTCCTTGGGAAAAACAATTTATGACAATGAACAAGTGATACACCTGTTGAGGTGTTTACTAGACATATAGAGAGGAACTTTAGTTTCAATTTGAGAGTCACATGACATATGTAAGTCTCTTATTAAAGAGATGATAAGAAATATCATGATATATGAATAGGAACTCAAAGAAAACATAGAAGAAGAATAAAAAACGAAGAGAAAATCTTTAGCTTTAAAAACTATTACTTAAATAAAAGAGAAGATAAAAGAGTTCAGATGAAGTGATGAAGATTCACCTATTAACAAGGATGAGGAAATGGAACATTTGAAAATGGACTTAAAAAATTTCTAAAAAATAATAAGTTCTTCCGGAAACCCAGTTATAATGGAACATATGAAAATAAGGGTAACTATAGAAAATATTTTAAAAATCATGATTCAACTAATGTAATAGTTTTCTATACATATAATAGAAAAGTTCAATTTAATGTATATTTTACAATGTTAAAATTTATGAAAAATCAAGAGTGGAAGGGTAAGTGGTATAATATTTTGATAAAAGAAACTTGGAGTGCTTCAGAAGATAGTTCAATTGAATTATATTCAAGCAAAGAAGATAAACATGATACAGTCAGTATGTGTTTCATGATAAACAAATTTGAGGTATCTAGTACTTTTACCACATATACTATTCATAATTTTAATCCTTTTATATATTAAAATAGTTAATAATTCATATATAATGAATAAATGTTTGAATATTGTAATATATTATAGGATACTTTTAATAAACTTTAAGATAAATATAAAAGTTTAAAGAATTAGGATTCGTCTTCAACTCACTTTAAAACCAATCTTAGTATAGAAAAGGATAAAAATGATCAATTGTTAAAAGAAAACAATGAGTTAAAGTTTTCTAATGATAAATTAATGAAGGATTTTGAAATATTTAAAAATTGAAGAAATAACACGACCTTGATACTTATAGTGAAAATTGTACATAAATACACTACTGGAATATGATATCATCCTAGACAAAGATGGATTATTAAAAATAAATTTATTCCTAGATCTTGTTATACCAATTTTATTTCTAGTTTTTGTTCTTCTAGACCTAACATAGTCTTTATTTCAAAAAATATCGGATATTCTTATAGAAGGACTATTAAAAATTTATGGATTGCAAAATACCTTATTACAAACAAATTTGTACCAAAGAAAATTTGGGTACCATATTAATTTTTGGTTTAGAATCTATTTTGAAGTAATATGACATGAAAATATCTCCTAAGAACTTAAGGTATCATGACCTTGGATGCTCTAGAAACATGACTGGGGATAATTCAAGTTTTAAGAACCTAATCAAGGTTGATAGTTGACATGTCACTTTTAGTAAACATTACAAAGGGAAAATAATCGATCTTGTTAAAATAAACAACTCTAAAACTATTTTAATTTATAATTATTTTATAAATGGATTAAGGTATAATCTTATAATCATTTCATAGATATGTGATTATAGTTTTCTTATTAAAATAGAAAATAATTCCTACAATGTTTTTGATTCTATAAATTCTTCAGTTTTTACTGGTTTAAGAAGTGATAATGTTTATGATATTAACTTAGATTTCTTGTTTTCCAAAAAAAATTCCCTTCTAAGTGAATTTCACAAAGAGTCTTGGATTTGGAATCAGATACTAAGCCCTTTTAATATTCATTCAAAAATAAATATAACTAGGAAAGGGCAAGTAAAGGATCTACTTAAACTAAACTATCCTGTTGATAAAGTCTATAACCCATGTAAAAGAGGAAAAAAATACAAAATATCTTTCAAATAAAATAAATAAGTTTCAACTTCTTAACCCTTAGGTTTGGTTCACATGGATTTGTTTGGACCTTCTAGAGTTTCAATATTAAATTCGAAGCATTATGTTTATGTTCTAGTAGATGAATTTTCTAGTTCTACATGTGTATTCTTTCTTGGCCACAAAAGTGTAGTTTGTGCCTATTTTATTAAGTATTATAAATATGTATAAAATCATAGTGGAATTAAAATTAAGACCTTGATAAGTGATCATGGATGTAATTTTGAAAATCAAGATTTTAAGTCACTTTTCTCACAACATGGATATGTCATAACTTTTATGCTCCAAAGACCCCAAAACAAAATTGTGTAGAGGAAGGGAGAAATAGAAACCTTTAATAAATCTCATGGACCAAACTTAATGAATTTATTTACCTATTTACATTTTAATAGAAGGTGTGAATAATGCTTCTTATATAATCAATATAGTTCAAACTATACCTCTTTAAAGAATACCCCATAAAAATTATAGAATGGAAGAAAACTAAATATTAATAACTTTTTATTTTTTGGTTGAAAAATATTTATTCTCAATACAAAGGATAACCTTAAAAAAATTTCTTCCAAGGGTGATAAAGGAATTTTCCTTGTATGTTCAACAACTAGTAAGTCATATAGGGGTTTTAATCAATTGAAAAATATTTTGAAGGAATATGAATATAAAAAATTTGATGAAATAGATCTATATGAGTCTAATAACCCTTTATAAAACCATAAATATGATTTTTAAAATATGAATAAAAATTCTAAACATTATAATATTTTTGTTAAACAAGCAGGAAAATATTCCAATTCAGATGAACTTCCTAAACCTTAATCTAGAGAAGATAATGATACATCCTACCATTCATTTCCCAAAATCATTCTAAGAAATAGATACCATCATTTAGATGTTGTAGTTTTAGTTCTAGATAGAGGGAAAAAATAGAGCTTCTCTAAAAAATTTGGTAGAAAATCAATATTTTTTTTTTCATAAAATGATCCTAAAAATGCAATGATAAAATTAATGACGTATTTTGGGTGATGGGAATACAAAAAAAACTCAATAGATTTGACATGAAAAAAGTATGAGAACTAGTATATAGACCTAAAGACACTCTGACCATTTGAACTAAATGAGTTTTTTGAAAAAAAGTTGGAAATTTATGGACCATAGTTAGAAACAATTCAAGATTTTTTGCACAAGGATTCAACCAAGAATAAGGCATTTACTTGAGTAAAAATTTGCACCCGTAAGTATACTTGAATTTATTAGATTTCTTCTTACCTATGAATCACATTTGGATTTCACACTATATAATATTGATGTTAAAAGAGAATTCCTAAATGGTTATATAGTTGATGGTTTTTTTGAGAAACCCCTAGGATTTCAAATTCATCATTTCCCAAATCATGTTTTTAATTTAAAAAATATTTATGTGGTTTAATGAAAGATTCAAGATCTTGGTATGATATCCTCAGATCAGTTTTTTATTTCTAAAGGTTTCACTAAAAGAATAATAGATCCTAATTTATTAATAATTTTATTTCAAAATATGTTTTAGTTATTCCAATTTATGTTGATGATATAAATTTTTGATCTTCTAAAAAATATTTTTGTACTGATTTTTAAAAAATGATGCAAAGTGAATTTGAAATGAGTTTAATGGGTGAGTTAAAATTCTTTCTTACTTTAAATTATTTAAAAATAAATATGGAATTATTTTAAATCAATGTAAGTACACCAAAGATATTTTAAAAAGTTTTGTCATGGATATAAAAAAAAGTAGTGATGCTCCCATGAGTACTACCTGTAAGCTGTAACTTGATGAAAATAAGAAAATATTTAATAAAAATAATTATAGTGGTATGATTGGAATCTTACTATATTTGACTTATAACTGTCCCAATATTGTGTTTAGTGTATTTATGCATGCCCTTTTTCAAGAAAATCCAAAAGAGACACATTTACTTACTATCAAAAGAATTTTCAAATACCTCAAGTGTACACACAATTTAGGACTCTTTTGTAGAAGAGGAAAATCATTTGATTTAGTAAGTTATTAAGATAAATATTTTATTAGTTGTAATTTAGATATAAAAAAAACCTATGGAACATTTAAACTTGTTTTAAATTCAATAGTTTCATAGTGTAGTAAAAATAAAAAATCAATTTCATTGTCTATTACTAAGGCTGAATATATAACTATAGGATATTTCTGTGCTAAGATTCTATGATGAAACACACTTTACTAATTTATGGATAAAAATTTATAAATTTACCTAAAAAATATGACAATAAAAGTGTGATAACCATTTCCAAGAATAAATTATGTCATTCAAGGACAAAACATATTGATATAAGAAATCAAATTTTTAGAGATCATTTCCAAAAAAGGTGATATAACTATAGAATTTATTGGAAATGAACATTATCTTACTGAAACTTTTAAAAATCCTTTGAATTAGGATAGATTAATATATATCATTTTGGAAATATCAATGATAAATTTTTTTAGTTATTTATATTCAGAGTTTCTTTTTAGGGAGAACCACCATTAGTGATCCACCATTGATGATCCACTATTGGGTGATCGACCATTGGATATCCACCATTGGTGATATACCATTGTAAATCTAGAATTAGTGACCCACCATTGGTGATACACCATTCCGTATCTATCATTGGTGATCCACCATTGGCATATATACCATTGAATATCAACTGTTGGTAATCCACTATTGGAGATCCACCGTTGGGAGATATACCATTGGATCATTTCTAGTTATCTACTACTGCTCTTATTTTCTAAAATCAAATTTTTATTATATTTATTTTTATATATTTCATTATATTTTCAAATTATAAATCCTAAAATGATAAAATTGGGTTAAATCTTATTTTAAGAATCATCTCACTCATGTCACCCTTTAAAACTTTCATCATCCTTTCTCTCCTGATCTTCAACCTTCCTTATGGTCATCTTTCACCCATCGAATGAGTGAAATAGAGAGAGTGAAGTGTGCATTGGTTCCATATACTAAAGGATCACATCCCATGAAGAAGTTTCAAGAAGAATATAGTCATTTTCAACAGTCAATCTAAAGAACCCATAACTTTTGATTTGATTACTTGTTACTAAAAAAGAGATAAATGTATAATGGTTGGTGTCTTACAATTCATTAGTTCTTAAATTGATCCAGGACCGTGTATGGATGGAATGGTTTTCAAAAAATGACTAACCATTCCTTCCTTGTTCGTTCCTCCAGTTCTATTAGTATGAAGACTATGTATTAATTGAGAAGAAATATATTGTTAGAAGTATGATAAATGGAAAATAAGTAACTATTTATTCAAAGAAATGGAAGAGATTCTTCAATGTACATCGTTGAGGTATTTCTGATGATTTTTGAGGTTCCATTCCCATTAAAATTGAATTAAACATAAAAGTGGGTTCCCTACTAGAGTTGATTGTATGTAGTGTAGTGTGAATACTATCTATTATAGAGATTGATGGTTAGTGTAGACTATTATTTAAGTTCATTCAACACATGATTTGTACTAGGAATGGGGAAATTGGCATGATGTGGTACTATAATTTATTTCTATTATTCTATATGAAAAAGCAGATAAAATAAATAAGTGCATATATCTGAGGGTCCAAATTATGGAGACGATTAACACCTAATAAAGATCTAATTCCTTGATCTATCCTAAGTTTATTTTGTATAGGTTTGAAGCCAAGGGTTTAATGGATGATGAAGAAGAAGAAGTTTTCAGTTGTGGTGGTTTTCCTTTAAGTTAGTTTACATTTAAGAGGATGAAAGTAAGTTAGAACCCATGTTTAAAAAAAGGGTGGCTGACAATGAGAAGTTATATGTGAATCTAAATCCTATATAGTATCCTTATAAACTTAATAATATGATTGATCCTGTCTGGTATCTTGATAACATTTTTTGTCAATTAATATGATCAGGAGGTCGAGGAAAAATAATCTACAGTTATAGAAAAATTTTCAATGGCTTATTTAGTTGAGGAAAGAAGAAATCCTAATATGGTCAAGAGCCCCTATATTTTTTTTGGAGCTTTTAGTCCATCTATTTCTCTTCGTAATAGAGAAATACTACTTATTGAAGGAGAATAAGTAGAAACCGAAGTGTCAAGTGAATAACAGGTTCATAGGACTTATAAGATCTCAAATGATGTAATTGAAGTTTTTGATTAATAAATTGGATCTAAAAATAAAAATTGTGATAGAAATCAGGTCTCTAAAGTTTATTATGATGGTGGTGAGGGGGATCAGACACATCACTCTCCTGGTATTTTTTCTTTAGGGAAATGTGGTTAGAGCTTCTAGGATTAAACTTAATATTGATTATTCTTATAGAGATGATCCTATAAAACCTATTGAGGGAGATGAATCCACAGTTTCTTCTGTTCCAAAATTGGCTCACAGGCATAATTTTTTTTCATCCATCATTGTTAGAAAATATTGATGATGCTAGCCAATTAGAATCGTTTTATTCAGTTATTCCTACTGATAAATTTGAAAATACAGATGTTAATTTACTTACCCCTAAGAGGATTACATCTCTAATAATTTCTACTCCTTTACCTTATGATAATTTCATTAAGTATTATCTAGAGGCTTCTAGAGTAATAAAAATTTCTGATATTAGTGGAATTCTTAGATCCACTCCTCCTCAAGAGGTCTAGATTAGTGAAGCCAATACAAGATGGATTTTTGAGTTGGGTATCTCTCACAACCATCCTAAAATGATTTTAAAGATTCAAGAAGTTGATATTGAGAATAAGATGTGGGATCATGATAGGAAATAAGTTAATTCCATCATAGAAGAAATGATAGTATGTTTTTCTATATTCAAAACAAATCTTTTAGAGTGGCTAGATTCCTTACGTACTTTTGGTACTTCTACTCCCACTGATCCACCTACTCCATCTTCAAATGATAATGAGACAATCCAAGATATTGTTGGAGAAGACTTAAATTATATCATGGGTGTGGTTCATACCTCACACCATTAATATCTTTCAAAGATAAAGGATCATGGTGAGCATATCTATAAACTAGTCAGAGAGTGATTGAATAAATTCTGGAGCCATAGAAGGACTATCACAAAATATATTAAATACTATATTTTCAAAATTTATACTAAGAACAAACTTAATTGGTATTTAAAGTATCTTAATGAAAATATAAGTATGAATCCTATATATATGGAATTCATGGAATAAGTAAACAAGATAAATGTTTTGTCACCATTTCTCAAGATTTTTATGGAGAAGAATAAGGATTTCTTCACTATGATGGAGTGTGGAGGCACCATCATTTTGGATTTTTTTTAATTTTATGAAGCCATTATTTTATGCCTATGGGATAACAGTTGTGGAACGCAATGCTATTCTCATGAATGCTCTCACTTCTAAACCTTCTTCATCACCTATCCCTGCTCAGTACCAACCTTTTATCATTACACCAGTTGAGGCTATTTGGAATCTCATGATTGTAATGATGAAAAGATTCCTTAATCTACCTCTTTACCCTTTTCTTCCACTTATATACCTTCTATCAAATGAAAAATAAAAATACCCAGTGATCCCTTCTACCCATCAAGATGTGACTCATTCTAATTCAGATTATTCTTTGATAGGGAATGTATTTTTCCTTGTATTAATTTTTGGACTATACTCTATGAATTTCATTTCCCAACCAGATAATATATTTTTCATTTTTATCTCTTTAATTGAATTTTATGTTATAGTCATATCTTTTTGATAATAAAAAAGTGTGAGTATTCTTGGATTAAATTTATGAATATAATTATTTTCTAAGTATGGGTAAATCTAAATCTGTATATCATGTTACTAATTTCAGATGTAAAGTAAAAAATTATTTATATTCATCCATACTTTTACAGTTATTTTCATATACATGGTTATAAAATGCCATGATTTTTTATCATAAAAATTATGATATTATTAGAACCTCCTTATTTTAATTTTAATAAATAATTATTATTATGATTTCTAATAAGCTTAATGTTTTATGATAGTAAATCATTTTCTAATATACACTATTAAAGAAATTAATTAAGTGTTGATCTACTGTTACTTAAAAAAGATCTACCATTGGGTATAATGATCTACTAATAGTTCAAACAGATCTACTGGTGAACTACATATACCTTTAGACTCTACTTAGAATAGACATACCATTCAGAAAATATACTAATAGTTTACCAGATCTATCATGTATTTAGAAGAGATCTACCACTGACAGATCGACCACTAAAGCATATACTACTGAAAGATCTACTATAATAATCTACCTCTAGACTATACTACTACTAGGATAAGATATGCACAGAGTTATTATATGACCAGAAGGAATATAATGGTGAACAATATACTACAGAACACATATATTGTTATTTTAATAGATCTATCACCAGTGCACATCTACCTCCATAGATGATCTACTGCTCAGATATGCTACCATTAGTGTGCTACTATTTCTGATAAAAAACCTATTTTAATTTTATTAAGTCAATATATAGTTTATTTAGTCTAATACATTGAATTTATATGTGGATATAAGTGTTATTGTTCTTAGACCTATCTAAGAATGCATTAAATAAAAAGTTATACTTCCTACTTTTGTGCCTAGTTTGATGATCTAGGATTTTGTTTTTATTATTCATTAATGTATAATTGGACCATGAGAGTTATCTTTATTGGAGAAATATCTCTCATATGGATGGGGTATGCATGATAAGAGAATATTTAATAGCATTGATACATGAACAAGAAAACACAACCCTTCATACACTAATCAATATGCCTTTGTGTGGATGGATTTTGGTTTTCTATAGACTAAAAATTGAAGGAATTTCCAGAATTTATGACATTATATTTTCTTGTACATTCTATGAAACCTATTCGAGCTCATATCAAATAAAAAAAAGGAATCAGAACATATAGGTATATTTATATCTAACAATATCAATTATTACTATATCTAATTATTTTATCTTTCTTTTTATACATTATATTTGAGATATGTGTTGTAATAATATATTTATTTCTATAAATTTTCTCCTATATCAATATGGAGTTTCCTTTACACACTCTATTTAACTTCCTTATTCTTATAACCATGAAAATTTTGGAAGAGGTCATGTGTGACCATTGTTTTTATTTATCCCATATATAGCCATAGAAGAGGATTTGGTCCTGGAAAAACTTTTGTTCTATTGATTTTGAACCCTGATATAGGTTGGGGATCAAGTTTATTGTATAATGAACTACTTGGACGTAGGTGATTTCCAAGTTAAAGAGATTAAGTGTCATATTGAGACTGAACTACTTTTTTAAATCCTCTGTGTGTTTTATTAATTTTTTTCTAGATTTCAAAGTTAAAAATATATTTTTTCTTTAAAATATATAACAAAACATTATTTTGATACTTATTATTAATTTGTGTTTATATAAAGTGTTTGATTAAGTAATTTAGTATCAAAATTTAAATTTATTGCAAAGATTATTTTAACTGAGCATTAATGGTACTTTGATAATTTTTTTGATAGATCAAACTTATATATTTCTACTGTTTTGATTAATTGGTTGTGTTTTATTATATTGGGGGATTTAGTTTTATATTTTTTAAAATATTTTTTTTATTAGAGACTCAGTTCACCCTCCACTTGAGTTACTCAGTCTGACCAACACATTCCATGCTAGTTTCAAAATATAAATATATATAAATAGGGTTTCCCTTTATTTTCAAAACAAGTAACACGATGATACCTAAAATAAAATAAATTTCTATTATTATTTTAATTTTTTTAATGAATGATGGACTTCCCAAAAACAATTTATAATGAGAAACATGTGATAATGTAAGATTTTTAATAAGAAATTATAATAGTGGAAATGTTTTATATAATTTATATAAAATGAAATAAAGTAGAATACAGGTAAAAACATCATCATTAGAACTTAGGAGCTAGTGGTGATAGTATAGGAAATAGTTTTAAACATTATCATAAGAATCATCCACCGACAAAAGATACCAATAATCTAACAACCCTGATACACTATGTCACCCTCATTGGATCGACCTTGGGTTATATCCCATAAGCAGATGAGTGATCTAACTTAAGGACACTATTCATAGTACAATACAGAACTAGTATAACATGTGTTCCTAGATCTTCCCCATAAATACATAAGTATTACCATAACATAAAAATAGATTTTAATAATATCAAACTATCTTATAAATACATATCTCACTCTTTTCAATAAAACATACAATTCACTTACTCACCTCTGAACTCTATTTTATGTGTGATCCCCTTTTTTCTTTCCATGATACACAAACAAAGAAAATCCCCATTATTGGGAATACATGACACATCACCCACATTCAACACCCATCCAAGTTCTATTAACACGGTTCTTGAATTACGTGGGGTTTTCATTTCTAAATAAAATCCTTATATTACCAACCATGCCTCATCAATTGAATATAAATTCCATTCATTTTAAATGACCACTTTTTATCAAATATTTCATGTTTTAAAACCACACTTCACAGTTACATGCATACACACCTTGATATATATATAAGAACTCCTTGTCCTAATGTATATATTCCCACCACCATGAGTGAATATGAACTAGAAGGGAACCTATATATTTATATATATATGTACATATGTATATGTGTATAAGTCACATTTTTTATGTTAAAATATTAGAAATATTATATAGGATTTATAGATAACCAAATATTCCATTAGAAACTTTTGGAAGAACCAACCAAAAGGAAACAACACCCTTGGGGATTTCCAATTCACATGGTAGGGTTATTTTTTAAAACCAATCTTGCACATAGGATGCTTGACAATTCGAATCAATATTGAAAACAAGCTTTAATAGGAGAAACCTAAGAGAAAAACTTAAGAGAAAATATGGAAAAAAATTAGAAATTAATTTCAAGAACCCAAACTATTCTCCATAATATATTTAATTTATAAAATAGTTAAAAAAGATTTAAATAATCAAGAAATAATAATTTTTAATTTAACAGATTATAAATAGTGTAACCTACCTCAAAACATATCTCTTTAAAAAACAATAGCTCAAATCAATGTCAAAGAGGTCCAAGGAGGCAAGACAGAAGAATAAGAACCCCAACAAAGAAAAAACTTCAATTTAAAAACATGGAAACATGAAACCTAGACCATTGAAAATAGGGAACAAAAAAGAACTGAAGAAAAAATTTAAGGAAGAAAAACAAGAAGTAACTAGAAGGATATCACCTTAAAGATTAAAGTAAAAATCCTACAGACAATTCAAGACTCTACAATGATGAGGAGAGGAAAGGGTATATAAGAGCCCCTTTGATCAATAAAAAACAATTGGTATGTGTGAGGTATGATATGGTGTTAAAAAATGAGGAGGGAAAAAAGAGTAAATTCAACTTTTAATGAATTTTGAACACAATAAACAATTTGGTCACATGCTTTAGAAAACTATGCACTGAACATGTGACCGATACAATTATTATTAATTAAGTCACACCAACATTCCATATTTTTTGGAAAACTATGTTTCAAACATACTCTAAAAAATTACAGAGGCCACCACATGGTTTTAAAAACCATGTGCCTTAACCATTAGAAATTAGTTTCATGCCCAAGAACACCCAATTTCATAGAGAAATCACCTGGGACTAGAGATAGATAAAAAAGGAATCACAAATAAAGATAATAATAGATTATTTTCATGTAGGGTTGTGACAAATATACCATCCTTGCCACTTTATTCCCCAATAAATTACAAATAATTTTAGTTCCTCCATAAAAAATCAAGAACAAACTACTACTCAAAATGATACTCCCAAAACTCAAAGACTGAAGATACAATACTAACTTCCTTTAAAAACCTGAATTTCTAAAATCCCAAAGAGGAAAAGAAAAATAATCCTCAAGAATAGAACCAAAAATCTAACGATAGAACTAACAAGAATAAAGAACTTGAACAACCAAAAGAGAGAATCAAAGGAGAAAGAGACTCATAAAACTAAATAAAACCTAAAAAAGGGACACCCTAATCGCTAATATATAATTCACTAAATAAACTCATTTTGGTCTCTTTGGGATCTCCATGAGAATTTTCACATGAAATATGATCCAAGATAAATAAAAAACTATGATTGAGGTCAGACAGGGAGGGAATAAGGAATTAATCCATCAAGAAGGCTAAAAGGATAGATTCACCATGATCTCCTACTATAGTGGCCTCCCCACAATATTAGGGCTATGGTATAACAATCATTTCCCTAGAGATAAGAAACTCTTAAATCTAAACAAGATCCAATGTTATGAAAAAATTAACTATTGAGTTCATTTAATGCATACATTTTTTTAAATTTTAATTAATTAATTTAATTGTTTTTAATTCATTAATATCAATTTTTAAATTATTAACATTCATTTTTTGTTATTTTGTATTTTTAATGAAATTATGAAAAATAAATAAAAAGAATAATAATACTATATTATATTGTTTTATTTTTAGTAGTATTTTTGTGTATTAATCTGTTGGTATAAAGGAAGATAGGAGGGTTAGCTCCCATGCTAGCCCTCAACCAAGGATAAACAATCCACTTAGCAGGCCGAAGGGACCACATGTTATTCCCAAGCTCGAGAAGGACATAAGATGAGAATTACAAGAACATATTGGCACAAAACAATAAGGGAGAACAAGGTCATGTGGAGAATAGGTCCACACAATGGTGGGAGGATTGATTCATTAGTACAGAATGGTGTACGATGGTACAAGGGGCCCATAGCCCCCATCCGACTTGTCAAAGGAAAAGGGGGAGTGAATCCCTTATTAAGAAAAAGGAATCCTCTTGATTTTTTTATGTGGGATTCATGCATTACACGATCATTATAAACATATTTAGATTATACTATTTTATCCTTATTGTGTGTCGTCCTCATTGAACACACCACCCTTGCAACCTTGCTCACCATATCCACCCTAAATGTCACTAGACTACCATGAGAGCCACAAACAATACCATGTTAGCTATTAGATAAGCTCAAGTTTGAGTAAAGATCCCCAAACAAGGACTTGAACCACCATATATCACCTTTTAATCTTGGGGAGAACAAAATGAAAAACTAATAGAAAAAATATAATCCATATATAGCCGTCAAATATGATCTCATTACCCTATACCAATACAACCACCACTATACTGCAGGCTTCACCCATGCAATAAATTAAAAAGGGGAGCCCCAAATGAATGGTTCACTACACCTTGGTTATAACTGTCTACATTGTGGAAGGAAATTGAATAAGAATTACTATTTATTGGTTGAAATGGTTGCACATAGCCGAGTGTAAAGAAATATAAAGATTAAGATTCTAGACTTAAGGCATGGGATTGTGGTGTGGAGGGTTCCAAATTAAAAGAACCTATATTTTGAGGGTGTTAGTCACTGCACCATGGATAACCTATTACACCATGGCATTGTGTGACCATGAAAACTAAAGAATAGGGTGGACTATAGAAACATCACCCATGAAATATGGTGATGTTTTTAGCAAACCTAAAATCCGAAAATATTTAGGCTTTTGAAAGTGTTACAAGCTGGATACTCATGAGTTTTAAATGAAGATTTAATGGTGGCCCACCTAATAAAGAGTGATTTTAAATACTCCCTTAATTAAATGAAGTCCAAAATAATATTTAAATAAGAATGAAGTCCATTATGGGGAAGAATAATAAATCAAGCACTGTAAAGATCAAAGCGAAAGAATGAGTTTTCAATTTTAAGAAGAAATGAAAAAATTCCAACAAGATAAAGATATTTCAGATTGTAAATAGAGAGAATTCCCTCTATAAATAAAGAGAATACACTATTTTTTCATGGAGTCCACAACTAGAGGGAGAAACCTGATTATAATTTCACAAGGCTAGAAGAAGAATCCATTAGTAACATATGAGGTATCAGGATATCTTAACTCGATGTCCGAAGTGAGAGTGGATAAAGACAGCTAAAATGAACCATGTTCATACTTAATTTAGGATTTATATTTTTTTTTTTTTATTTTTTTATGTAATATAATTTTAATTTTTTGTTATGAGAGTAATTTATTTTTTTATTTTTGTACATCATATTTATTTTTAGTACTAATTGTCTATTCCGCTTCCTTAAACTAATAATTATCCATATTAAGCAAGAGATTAATTATGGATAGCTGATTGATATAGGGAGTTGAGTTTTTTTATTAAAATAATGACTATGTAACTCAATTTTATATCAATTTAAATTAAAAAACATCATATCCTCTAAATGTATAGAGAATGTCATGAAATTTATAATACAAACTTCAACGTGATAAAGGTAAGTAGGAGAGAAAAATCGAACCTTAATTTCACCTTCTATTTAGAGACTAGTCCCCATGTATTTAATTTGGTTAAATGAAACCTTGATATATAATCAAATTTATTTGGATATTTTTAGTGGATATTGATAACCAACACTAGATACCTAAGAAATATCATAGTTAATTTTAAAAAAGAAAAAAACATACTTCTATATCAAATATTTTCCATTTGTAATTTTTTATTTATTTTGTTTCAGTCCAATATAAACTCTAAAAGTAGTATAGTTAATTAGTTTAGTTAAATTGTGACAAAAAACGATCAAAACTATTGAATTATTATATCCATTTTTTTCATGGGATTGACCCTGCATAATCACTATTCTAAACTTTATTAGTTAGTATATTAGGGTTTCCATTATTTTTTATTTTGATATTTCTCAAGGGAAGTAATGATTCTATTTGGTAATGTCAAAACTGTAATTGTTGTTGGGGAATAGGTGTTATTAAATTTAATAGTTAGAAAAATATTTTAACCCTCTCTTTTATATATTTTTTGATTTTTTATTCGGTTCTTTTTATTTTTATTCATTTTATACATTGGTTATTTTGGGTTTTTGGTCTTAGAAATAAGTAGGAATAAATGCTCAGATCCATTTTTAGATTCCACTATCTTCCCTATCACAAAAAATTGAAAACTTATAGAGTAAAATTCATGCATAATGATAAGATAATCAAAGTAACCCAAGAAAACCACAACTGCACCCAAGTCTGAAAAAATCCCTAATAATCATGGAGTTTAAGTTCAAAGAGGAATTGAATCTCCTAGAAATAATACCTAAAGAAGATAAAGAAGTAGAATGTATAACCAAGGTGGAATCCCACTTTGCATATGAATTTTAACAAACAATTGATTCTAAGGTTGAATATGAGGCAAGTTTATTTTATAATGATAATTATAGATTTTACATGGAAGAAAAATACCCGAGTTCAATAGAGGAGGAGGAATAACAAGAGTAATAACCCTTCAATACTGGAATAGAAGACCAAAAGGAGGAGTACAAAGAAGGGCCTATTGAAATTTGGAATTTCACATTGGAACTCATGGAAGAGTATCCCCATGAAGAGGAAGAATAAGAGGAAGAACCCTCCACTGCTGAAATAGAAGACAAAAATGAGGGGGAATAATAAGGGGTTGTTAATCGTTATAATTATACCATTGAACTTATGGTAGAGCAGACCCATGAAAAAGAAGAAGAAGAAGTGGCTGCTAAAGTTTTGAAGTTAAGTGTTGAATTTTATGCATAAAAGCCACTATAAGAGGAGATAGAGGAGTCATATCCTTTTTAGATAGCCCATGAGATATTATTGTAAACATTGGGGCTATCCACTTCTTGTTACCTTTATCAACAATAATAAGAGATTTCTAAGAGGAGTAAAGGTTGAAGAGCTACACAAGATTTTAAATAAAGACAAAATTGGTTCAATATTAGATGATTATCTCTATAACATACTCCTATTGAATAATTCAAGTGGTAAGTAAAAGCATAAAAAACAAAATAAAATAACATTACCAGAGGAGGATTTTATCTATTTTATTTTATAATTTAGGATTTAATTTTTAGAGGAAGTGAAACTCTTCCAATACTTTTTTAACTTTAATTACAAAGGATTGTATATTGAATATTTTGTTTAGATTATTTATTTATATGGAGATCATGGAAATAAGGCCCAAATGTAATAGGATATAAGAGGAGAATATATTCAAAGTGGAATGGGAAAAAAATTTAAAATTTTAGTACTTTTAATCCCCAGTAAAGTTTTGCAGAATATATTTCTTATTTTTAATGAAAAAAATGCATGACACACTTAGATTAGTTCTTAATTTTTGATAAATGCTGTTGGGATTTGTTAGGAACCCCAAATTTAAATATTTTAATTTTTAATTTTATTGAATTAAATAATTAAAATATTGAAATTGAATTATTTGATTGAAACATAGTATTTTTAAATCAACAAATCATGTTTTTATTTGTAGTCACCTGTTGTTGAAAATTTCATTCCATATTTCATGCTTTAATTTCAGGAAGTTTTTTTTGATTGATTTTTTGTTATGAAACATTACATTAGTGATTGTATTTAAATTAAATTTTCTTATTATCAAAAAATTCTTAAGACAAAATTTCCAATATTTATTAGTAAGTTTCCGAAGAGAACATTGTACATGTCACCTAGTAGGGTATGATTTTGATCTTATAAAAATGATGTTTGTAAAAATTCACTAGAAAAATTATTGATGGATTTTTTTTGATTAAGAAATTTTCCTTGAGATCTACATAACATTAATCTTATTTTTATCCTTTTTAGACCATTATTATATTTTGATAGTAACAGATACATTTCAAGCTGATTTATCTATTCCCACCCTTACTCTAATGTTTCGTATGATGTTAATTGTTCATGTGTGGGTAGGGGAGGGGAATTTCTTGGAAAATCGATATGCTTTATCTAGAGAATGTGTCTTTAGAGTTTCATAGTATTTTGGGAATAAGGTTCATGTAATAATTCAATGATTTTTATTATTCACCAGTCTAGAAATAAAATGAAAAAAAATGAAAAAATGTGGGTTGAGATATGGAGGGTCAAAAATCACCATCACTTTACCAATAATTTTTATCATTTGGGGTTGGGTTATAGATGATAAACTTTTCCAAGCTTAATTTTTGAAAAATTTAAAGAATTGGGAAATCCAAAAAGAAAAAATAGATGTAACTCAATCATTGTGTGTATTTTTATGATGGCCTTACATTACATTGGGATGTATAGAAGAAGATGTCACTTTTTTAAGAGGATAATTTCATTAGGTTTAATTTTTTAATTAGGAATTAAACTTTTATACTAGTCTAATATTTTGACTTATATTTTATATATAAATTTAATACAATCTTTAATCCTTAGGATAATATGATCCTATGTTTAAAAGTCCTCTTAATTTTTATTGAAATTTTTCTCTACTAAGTGGAAAAAGTATATCATTTTCAAATTAAAATATTTGGTGCATGTACTCAAGGAATGAAGAAATTTTCATATTAATTTTTCATTGAGTAATGAGAGATGAAAAAATAGTGATGTAGGTCACAAATTATCATTTTAATTAGGATAATTTAAAATACTTGAATATAAGAGATGATAAGTTCCATCATTTTTCTTAAGGAATTCACATACATTGTGTCTAGCGAGGAGTTAAAATCATTTTCTTTATGTAAACCATGAAATTTTTCCCCCATTGATAAATTTTTTATTTCATTGATTTTGATTTTTAAATATTCGAAGAATAGGGTTTCCTCTTTGAGTTCATTATTGAGAATTATGCTTGAGGGAAATCATATTTTAAGTGTGGGTTATTTGATGAGTTCATTTAATGTATATTTTTTTAAATTTTATTTCATTAATTTCATAGTTTTCAATTGATTAATACCAATGTTTAAATTATTAACATTTATTTTTGGGTATTTTTTATTTTTAATTACATCCTAGAAAATAAGTAAAATTACTAAAACACTTTTAATTATAATTTTTTTATTTTCATTAGTATTTTTTTGTATTAATTCGTATATGTAAAGGAGGAGAGGAGGGTTAGAGAAATAAATTGGCTAACCCATCCAATCCCTCAACCAAGGAAATGCATGCCACATAGTAGGCATAAGGGTCCACCTACCATGTACAAAATTGGTATGGTCGAAATGGGTTTAATAATATGATTATAGTTGGTGTAGGTTAGTGCATAACAACAAGTGAGAACACCGGTGTGCGGGTCATGGGTCCATAGAAAGTTAGAGAATGACTTTATCAACACAGTGTGGTCAACAATGGCTCATAGGGTCCTCGAACCCCCATATTACTTGTCAAATGGTAAATTGGTACATATTACTTGTCAAGGTGAGAGAATACACATTAAATTTAAATATGGGACACATGCATGACACGTGGGTCGTGAACTTAAAGAAATGACATTGCTTTACTCTACTCGGGAATCTTCCTCGTCCAACACACCAACCTTTCCACCTCTTCCACCATATTAACCCTTAACATCATTCGAAACCATGAGATCCATAAGAAAACAACATGTATTTATCTAGAGAAGATCAGGTTTGAGGAAAGTGCTCTTACTGGGGACTTGAACCACCACAGATTGCCCCTAGAGCTTAGGGTGACATGAAGACCTGATAGAAGAAATAGATCCATGCATGACCATCTATGAGAATATCACTACAGACTATTTATTAGAACACCACTAACCACAATATTTTCCCTTGTGACATAGTAAAAAGTGGATTCTGAACCAGATGAGCCACTACACTATGGTTCTAACACTCTTCACCATGACCAGATATTGAAGAAGAATTCCTAATCTATATCTGAACTAGATGTGTTGCGTCAAAGAATAGATAAGTACACAGATGAATGCACTACACCTTAGGCTTTAGGATATGGTGTGGAAGGTTCCAAATCAGAAGAAATAGTATTTTGAGGGATTTAGGCACTACATCGTGGAAAACTGACTGCTCTGTTGCCTTACATGGCCATCTGAACTAGAGAATAGGTAGTTCCATAGTAATATCTCCCATGCTGTAGGGTGAAGTTGTCAGAAAAAATAAAATCCTGATATCTTTTGGCTTTCAGAAGTGTTATAATCTAGCCAATCGAGATTTTTAAATGAAGACCACATGGAGGCATTACCCAATAAATAATAAGTTTAAATACTACCTTAATTCAAGGATGAACATTCCAGGATCTAATTAATAAAGAAGACACTCATATTATATAAAATTAATTCATGTATTGGAAAGATAAAATAAGAAGAATTATTTTTTAATTTTAGAAGAAAGAGAAAAAAATTTCATTAGTAGAAAGTTATTTTAGATTGAAAATAGAGAGAATTATATCTATAAATAGAAAGCAACCACTAATTTCCCAAGGAGTCCACACACCTAGGGAGAAACCTAAGTATAACATCACATAGTAAAAAGGGTGTTACATTGGTAATGTTAGAGGCATCCAGATATCTCATCCTAACATCTGAAGTAAGATTAGAGGAATATGACTATCATTAACTGTGATACTACTTAATTTATGAATTTTTTTTCTTTTTTCCATTTAATCTAAATTTATTTTTCAGTTAAAGAGTATGGTATTTGTTATCAGTTTATCACAATATGTTTATTTTTTGCAACAATTTTATATTACTCTTACTTGAAAAAATAATTATACATATTAATTGAGATATTAATTATGGATATATAATTTCTCGATGGAGAAGTGTGTTTGATTAAAAGTATGAGTATGTAACTCAATTTAATATGAATTTAAATTAAATAAAAACATATCATCTAAATTCATAGTGAATGTGATGAAATTTAGAGGATGAACCTCAATGCGATAAAGGGAAGTAGGAGAGTGAAACATAACCTTAATTTCACCTTCAGTTTTTAGAATTTTCACTATGCATCTAATTTGGTTAAAGGAAAACTCAAGAAAGAAGCTAACTCATTTGGATAATTTTAGTTGATGATAAGAAGAAACACTTGATACCCTAGAAATTTCACAGAAAATTTATAAATTAAAAACCATCATTTGATATCAAATCCTTTCCATTTAACCTATTTTTATTTCTTTTGAGTTAGTCCAATACAAAATCTCAAAGTGGTCTTGTTAAATTAGTCTCATTAAATTATGACAAACAACCATAAAAACTATTGAATAATTATATTCCTTTTATTCATGGGATCTAACCTGTCTCATCACTATTATACACTTTAGTAGTTACTATATTCGGGTGATAATACATTTTTATTTTGATAATTCCCAATAGAAGTAATGACCCTCTCAGGTGACATGAGATACAAGGAGAAAGAAACACCACCATTCCATAATAACATGATTCAGAATTTCCTAAATGGAACTCACATTAAAAATATAATTCCATGAAGATCCAAAAAAATTATCCTCCATTCCTAAACAATTTAAAACGCCACTAAAAACAACACCCAAAAGAAAAAACATTTGCAACAAAAGGAAAAATTTAAGTAGAGCTCCTATCAACACCAGGCTCATCCAACTGAGATAAAAGATTCTTCAAGGGAGTGAATATGGCTCAATATTTAATTTCGAAAACACCTCTATAAATCCTTTTAATGTTCCCCAAATGAACATAGTTATGATAGGTATTTGGTGGTTCTTGGAATGAATGATTTCTATGACTTAACTTTTTACACTGTTGGCACACACATAATTTACTCCAAAATTAATCGAGCAGGTTGAAATGAAAAAAAAGTTTTATACTATTCCCTAATAGTCTTGATATATATTTATTACCTTTATCTATACCTAATCTATCACCACTATTCCCAAGAATAGATGAAAAATCAACCAACTATAGCTTGACAGCTAATACAACATCATCCCAAACAATGTGGCTCATCACATCTTTATAATTGGAAGGGTTGAGTGAAAACACTTTTAGAAGAAGTTTTTTATTAGAGGACCCTTACAAAGAATCAATCCTTTGAGGATTCATCTATGATAAGATTTGGATGAGATTTTACCAACTCTGTCTGAGTCTTGGCATACTAAAACACCCTTAAGTCCCCATACTAGAGGTAATATAATTCTATGACCTTTGGAATCTCAATATATTTAGAAAAATACTAGTATATTATCAAAAGAGTGAAGCATTCCCATATGGTATTTATATGGATTGATCTAGATAAAAATCATCCACCACTTAAAAATCATGCCTTCTAGAATAAGGGGGAAACATGAGCTTAAGAAAATTAGGAATCTCAATATGAATGAAGATATACTCATTACATCACCATTATTCATTAGATTTTCCCATCTCTGGGGACCCAAAGAAATGAAAAGGATTTGAATTTCAAAAATTATGAATGAATTCTTGAAACTAATCCTTTAACTGAGAACCACTAGGCCCCATATCCAAAACAAATGAACTAATTAACTGAGATGATTATTGATAAACCAAAAAGAACATGATGGAATATTCCACCACAGGACCTCTTCAATATTCCATAGAGATTAGTGGGGGAGTACTCTAAAATCAAGAAACATGATTTTTTTTAAAAACATCAATTTTAAAATTAAAAAACTCATTAAAAAAATCCAACAATCAATCTCAAAATACTTATCAATGAATTACTGGAAAATTTCTAACCAAAATTATTAAAATAAAAACACACCTTAATTAAAAAAATTACAATGTTCAAGCTTTTAAAAAAACCCTATTTTAAGATCACTTTATCTGATAATCTAAAAATTATAATTTCTCTAATATCATGATTATAATTTAAAACATTACTTCACAAAATAAAGTTTTTATCCAAAATAATTCTTGGTAGAAATAGGTAAAATTGATTGTGAACACCCTACTAGTTTGAAAAACCAACACACCTTTCAAAACACATTCTAAAAATATCATTTTAAAATACCAAAATAATAAAACTTAAACTATATAAAATATCATATAAAACATTACAAACATACCCAATCAATTATAATACAAATTCAAATTCCTAAAATAATAATAAAGTTAAAAAATATGAATTTTTTTAACTACGTACAGTTTGGCCGCCTGACTTGGAGGGTTTTGTACTAATCATTAAAGTCATATTTAAATTACCAAGATATGGATGCATGGTCTGTTCATGGATTTCTAGATGGTGGAAAGTAACCAGGGACCCTCTAGTTCCTTATAAAATTTCACTCTAACCATTGAGTCCTCAAGAGTAACACAAAAAACCATAAAATGAAACACATGATATTAGAATAAATACCCAATCTCTCAATAAAATTGAGAATAAATTAAAAAATTAGAGACATATTCTTCTTACACAACCTTGGTAACTGAAGTGTCATAATGAGAGGGTGGTTATCAAGTACCCACTCAAGATTCAACCTCAATTTATAATATTCCTAGCTCCAACTACCAAAAATCCCCTTATATCAAGGTCTCCTTTGATACCATTTTTTCATGAAATAACCTTGTATGAATCTGATTCGGGAACCCGATCAATCCCGCAACAAGGCCTGAGAGGTGGTCCCGATCTTCTTGGGTCGGAAAATAGTGTTGGGGATCAAGTATAACTTAATTGGGAGAAATTTATCCCATGAAAAAAATGATAAATAGATTTGAACATGATAAATAAAACAAACATATGTAGGGGAAAAAAATTAGACATACCTCTATGTGACCTCAAGGGTCACCACCAACTTTAGAACACACTCACTCCATCAGTGAACCAAATCCAAACAAAACCAGAAACTATAACGATAATGCAAGCATGATCACTAAGATACTTATTAGGGATGGAATGATAGAAACAATGTCATATTATTTACATTTAAATATAAAACCATTTCATAATAGTATGAAAATATAAATATATATAAATTGGGGTTTCCATACTTTTCAAAACAAGTAACAAGATGATATATCTGAAAAACCAATTTCCTTTCCTATTTTCAAAATAAATTTTCAAGAAGGAAAGTATTACCAAAAAACATTTATAAGTTTAATAATTTGATGAAGTAATAGTTTCCGTAGGAAATCATAACAATGGAAATGTTTTATAGAAGTTATAAAACATGGAAGTGATAAGATCGGATGGTTTTCACAGCCCTCAAAATTAAATTTATTAACCTACACTAGTATAACAGTGCAGGGTTGAACCACATGGAAGTGAAGTGAATGTTAAATGGTTTATGGAAAACAAAACCCTGACTATTTTCAGTAGTGGGTAAACTTTTATTTCCTTATATTATTATTTTTTTAATTTTTTTTTGAATAATGTTAGTAATATAGAATAATTTATAAAGGAGAAAATATAAAGTAGTAGAAATAGAAGTTCATGAAATGTCTGAGAACAAAAATACAGGGATGGTGCTTGAAGGAATTAAACTCTACTGGTTGAATAAAAATATTATTCACTTGAAATGTCAACTGACCTAACTATGTTGAAAATTCAAAAAAGTTAATTTCCATCGACAAGAGAATCATAACATAGTCAAATGAATGTTGAAGTTTTCTACTTCAAGGGCCATTTAGAATGAAAACAACTTTGTTGGAATACCAATAGAATTCATCTCACCAAAAGTTACTGAATATTTTGAATTCAATGTTTGATTAATTAATTCCATGATCAATATCACCAAAGGATCATAGAATTATGAAATTAAATGTCAAAGGTGAAAAGACAATTTATTTTTAAGAAAGAAGATTCAACTTCGCCAGTTGAAACCAATTCTTTGTTTGAAGTAACAAGTGAATATGATTTAAATGATAACCGGCATAATTTAAATCCTCCAAACAAGAAATATTTTACACAAGATCATAATCAATTCAATAGTTAAAAAATGGAGTATAAATTGAAAAAAACAATTAACAGGAGAGAATTAATCTCCCTAAAAATAGATGGTTCTATACGAAGCTCTGTTCTGCTGCTTGTCTCCAGTCTCTGGTTCTTCGGGTCTTCTCGTAAGTATCGTGAAAAGTGAATGATAGATATCCCTTTCTCGTAATACTGCTGAGTTTTAAATCATCTTTCATCTACTTCAAGTCACCCTTGATCTCCACCAACAAAGGTAAGCTCTTTTTTTTTCACGTCACACATATGCATTTTTTCATTAACTGGTTGTCATACTATCTTTGCCCTTCAAACTAACTACTGGAAAATTAGTTACAATGCATCTGGATTGGATTTTGAATCTCGTATGTATCCGTAAACAAATAAAGAAAACCAAGAATGATTAAAATAGTTAAAAACACAATAAAAAAATTTAATAAAAATTTACTTATAAAATTAATTATTATAATTTTTTTTAAATTAATGTTAAATTAATATTTAAAAGTATTCATAGTTATTTTTTGTTTAAATTATTAATGAAAATTTTAATTGATTATTTTATTTTATTTTATTTTATTTTAAACTTAAATTAAATTAATTATTAATTTATTAATATTATTAAAGTTAATATTTTATTATATTTATAAAAGTCAATTATTAACATAATTATTTTAAGATTAAGAATGTTTATTTTACTAAGTTAATTTATTTATTTTATTAGATATTATAATTAATATTTTTTAATTAATAAATATAATAAGTTTATTATTATAATAATTATTAAATTATTTACTATTTTAAATATATTTGATTTAATTAGTTAATATTAATAATAAATTTTATTTATAAATTATTCTTATCAATTTTTTTTTAATTAATTAATTTTATATTTTTTTATTATTATTTATTTGGTTTATTATTTATTTATTATATATTATAATTTTTTTAGATATATATATATATATATATATTATTCCTTCTCCCCCCAATTTCCCTTCACTATAGTGGGGAGAGGGTTCAAGTGGCTTTCTCCTGAAGTTTCCTTTCTCTTGTAACGCTGCTCCACTATAGAGACTGAATCCTATCCTTCTCCAGATCTGGCGGATTGGAACGAATTTAACCCAACGACATGTTGCGTGGCATCTCGTTACAACAAAAGCTCGATCAGATCTGCGGCATAGTGATGACATGTCCAAGCTAGAGTTCTTCTAAAATGATATGCGGGGAAGCTATAAGTGGGATCTGGGTTTGATGCTGCCTGTATGCGGTTTCTGTGGGTTCATGTTTTTCTGATGGTATCTCACTATGGCTGGTAGAAGGAGAACTCCAACAGAAGAAGAATTAGTGGTTGTTTCAATCCAGGGCTAGCGACAGTGGGTTGAGACACCACTAGTGAACTGGTGGTGTGAATATTGGTGGAAGGTGAATAGTTTATGGTATAGGGGGATGAGCGGTGGTAGTAACAAAGAATGAGAGAACAGTTGTAGTTCCATCAGTGTTGGTATTAGGAGAAGCGGTGATGATGGCTCATTAAGTCACTCATAGAACATAATAATGGGGACTCATTGAGTTACTGTTTAAGTAGAATTGAGAATGGTAGAATCATCATTGGACATTCTGGCACACTACAAAAAAAATAAGGATTAAAGAATGAAAACATAATTATATTTATCTATATATAAAACTTTAAATTAAAAAAAACAAAATAATTATAAATTAAGGAAATTAAAGTTTAAAAACTAAATTTCTCAATAAAATATAAATGAAACATAATTTAAAAACTGATTTAATTAATATGTTAATATAATTTAGTTCAGTAACAATGAAAATTTAAAATTTGATTTTAAAATTATTAAATTATATTAAAATCTTAAAAATTAATGATCTAAATTAATTATTGTGATAAAGTTAAATAAATAAATAAATTAAATAAATATAATTCAATTTTGAATGATTAAAAGTTAAATTAATGTTTAAATTAATTAAATAAATTATATTAATTATTTAATAAGCAGATAAACACCTAAAATTATTAAATATGGCAAATTGTAAACTTAAAGTATAAAAAATAAAGAACCATATTAAACAAGTAAAAGAAAACTAAAACTTTAAGACTTAAATATAAAAAATTAATTATAAAAAATGAGTAAATAATAAAATTTTTATAAAAATAAAAAAGTGCATTTATCAGAAAAAAGTTCAAAGATATTTAATTAAATCATTAAAAATCAAATAAAAAGATGTATAAAAATCTGTAAAATTAAGGCCACATCAAGAAGAAAGAAGAGTACATATAAGATGTTCATCATGGGATATTAGGATCTAGTTGGGATAATCTAGACATATCTATCCACATTCTTCTAAGAATCATCCACTGGCACAAAATACCAAAAATAAACCCACCCCAATACATGGTGTCATCCTCATTAGATTAAACGAGGGAAATATCCCATAAGAATATGTGTGATTTTACTTTGGTCTACTATTTAGATCATAATACTAAACTAGTGCAGTATGTGTACCTAGAGTTCCCTCCAAATTGCTCAAGGATTCCCATGATTTAAAAATGGACATGAATATATCAAACTATCTTATACATACATGTATAATTTTTGTTCAATAAAAAATGATTTAATTACTCACCTCTAAACTCCCTTTTAAGCACAACCCATTTTTCTCTTTCCATAATTCATAAACAATGAACAATCCCTCTTATAAGGCCTACATTACACATCAACCACATTCTATACACATCCCTATTCCATAAATAAGGGGCATTCCTTATGTGGGGTTTTCATTTCCAAAGAAAAACCTCAATGTGCCAACTTGGCCTCATCAATTGAAAATAAATGTCATTCATTTTAGAAACATGTCCTTTGTGATTTCCAAAACTAATATTTGAAACTTTTGAAATCAAAATTTTAACTCAACAAAAAACATGTCCTTTGAAATTCAAATGTTATGCTTAGACTACCCATTAGTTTGAAAATGGTATGTTGTACTCAATATCACTATAATTTTTAAGAATTTTTTCAATCCTTCTTATAAATAAAATTTGAATCAGTTATCCTGATATGATATAATACACCTCAGTGAACCATGAAAAAATACCATATCTCATATATAAATCCTTTACATATCTTCATTTGAATGGGTCTCTCTAAACAATATGAAATAACACACTTTTTCCAACCAATGGATGATAACTCACACCTAATACCTATACTGGGGATACCTTGAGATCCATGTTATAAATTCCATAGTCCTACCATCACATTTATGCATAATAATTAGTGGTGTTAGATGAAGAAAAACATGTATCTTGTGCTCAAACTCCACCTACTGATAGGTGAATCATCGTGAAATAAATCCCGCAATGTATTTCTTCATCATAGACAACCAATATATTTGGTGAATATCATGATACATCTTGGTTAGGGAACAAACCATCATAAGACATGAAAATCCCATATCGTCTCCTCATGCATGCTTTTTGGGGCCATAACTTGACCTTGAAAATATAAGACCCCATAATCATATAAGGTCTAATTTAGTTGTGTATCCCCACCATAAATGGTCTCCCTAATCACCAAAAAATAATTGTTTAAAATTCTTGTCTCATTCACTCTTGGAAGTGGTGTAGAGGTAATGGTTAGTGTGGCCAAGAAAACCCTTCCCTGCTAACTTAGTCATAAATATCGATATATATTAATAGAAAAATCTGTATCAACTTGTCAGAATCCTTTTTTACTAATTAGGACTGAGTCTTTCTACTTATAAAATCATCCACAAAAATGACCTTCTTATGGGTATATGTTATACTAAAGTTAAAATAATGAAGGTACTTTACACACCTACTCCAATAAAGGAACATGTTGTCATGTAAAATATATATAATTTATTATCTCATAATTGATGAAAATTACAAATATCCCACCTAATATATATTGGTTCAATCACTTTATATCATGCACAATCACTACAAAATATATATCATGTATAGGGAAATTTGACTTAAAGTACCTAAAATTCTTATATCCATAAGCGATTACTCACCCATACTGCATTAAAACTACTCCTAATATAACTCATTATGAATCATATGAAAAGGTATAATCCTTACCCATGTTAGATGATGATAGAACTCATTTTTATCATCAATATTCCTGTCAAATCCAGGAAAATAATCTCCAAGGATCAAGCCACTTAAACTTATTCCCTTTTTATTTAGGACTATCACCAGGGATTTCAATATGTAATTTTTTTAAATGAATCTATTATAGTATCATGATAATCGTAGGAATCTATGGATCTCAAAAATGTTGTATAGATATTCCTAAGAAACCATAGCCTCATCCTACTTTGGCTCCACTGTTATACCAAACTCCAATATCACATGACCTAAAAAGTGTACATCCTTAATCCAAAAATGACACTCAAAGATATTATAATAAACCCAATTATCTATCAGCGTGATTAATGTAATCTCTTGATGTCAACCATGAACCTCTAATTTATGGGAGTAAATTAAAATTACATATATCAACATGATAATAAATAATCTAAATATGGATAAATTCCCTATTCATCCGAGCCATGAACACGATTGGTGTGTTTTTAAAATTAAAAAAATCATAAGGAAGGAATAGAGGCCATGAATTAACTTGAATGCAGTATAAGGATTGTTTCCTATCCTCACATAAAGCTATTGGTATCTTTACCTTATTTCAATCATATAGAACTTCATAGATCCCATCAGATATTTGTACAATTCATCCATATATTGAAGAGGATACCAATTATTAATCTTCACTGGATTCATCCATAAGTATCCCCATATAAATATATGATTCAATTACCCTTATTAAAGAATAAAATAGAAGGACCCCAAGTGAGAGTTCATGGGATAATGAATCCCTTCACCCCTAGGTCCTCCATAAAGACCTTAAACTTTCTTAGCTCGAGAAGATTCATCATGTATAAGGGAATGGATATGGAATCTATACCTGGAATCAAGAAGATAGTAAAGAAAACCTCTATTTGAGGAAGAAACCTAGAGAATCCATTAGAAAAAACTTCCTAAAACTAATCCATGATAGGTGGAAAGACTAGTTGACTTATCTATTTTTCTTCCAAAAAAGTCTATCCCAATGGACTATAACAATCCCCAGTTTCCTATTATCAAGTTCCTAATGGAATAATTATAAGTACCACTCCTAAGTACTGGTAAAATAACTTCCTTTATAGGATGTGAAAGAAACTCACCTATGATACCAATCGATACATTCTCAATAATGAGTAATCTAATCCATCCTAAAGATCACATATAAACTAAGCATTTATAATACAAGGAAATCTTAGAGATACACATAAGTATTAATCACAATGGAATATTCCATAATCCTATTAATGTAATCATACCCCATCCATAAAGGTGTATCAAAATTTATTATACTCATTGGATTCTCCTCAAAGAAACCTTGATTTTCAACCAACTAAGTATAAGTAAATGAGTGTTTTGTACCTATAAAAAAATAAACAAAATTATAGGGAAGATATCAACAAAACCATACCTCATATATTTGGTTACCTCTTATAATGGTCATAAAGAGTCTACTCGATTATATGATTTTTACCTGAGACTAATCCTTGACACTGAGCTCCCATTATCTAACCATTAAGAAGCACCACCCCGCTAATATAATTATCTCTTACAATAGGAATAACATTCACCCACACTTCTAGAATAACCAAATAAACCACAATTTACACTCTTGGGTGACACTCCTAGATTTAATATTAATACTTGAGTTTAACTATAACCATGTCCACCCACTGGATATGGTATACTTCTACATAACCTCTTTAAGTACCATATCCCTCCACCCAAATGACATTCCTTTAGAAATCCATCACAATTTCATCTAATATACCCTTGATGTATGTACTATACCTGAAGGTGCTAATTCTTTGAGGGGAAAGATATGTGAAGGATATATTACCTAAATCAATATCCAATAAGTGATGCATGGCTATATCATGTTCATGGGATATTGGGATGTATGGATGCAATAATATTTTGTACATTCTACCACCATTGATCATATGAAAAATAAAATAGTTCAATTAATTTAAATCTATCATTTTACAAAATAATTTTATATTTATATAAAACATAAAGGGAGTAAATTCATATTATGAATAAACTATACATGACATTTATACATTCATTTTAATGCATGAGTTAATACAAACAACACCTTTGGAGCTTCCTTTAGTGTCATTTATAGATCACTTCGATGCAATAAAACTGTGTGGGTGTGGATTGATATTTTCATGATTAGAAAAAATCACCCAAAGGCTAGTAACCCTCTCCATCTTCCTTATTTTAATATTGAGGTACTAGCATATCGGGGAGAGAAGATAGATCCCATCCAAGCATCATATGATTCATTAAAGCCCATGGATACTTATGGAGGTGGGATATTTTTTTTACTTTGGTGACCTCTATCAAACACATTTTATGGAGTTTTAAAATGATATAGTGGATTATTTTTTCTAAGGTACACATGTTTTATAAGAGTATTTATTATTTTTAGTTTCTATGAATGTTTTATACTATCTGGCATATAGATCCTTGGAAAATGGGTTTTAATTGATTCCACTATTTCTAATTATTATTATTTTACTATAACAAAACCCTTCAGTGGAATTAAAGGATCCATATTTATATTTATAAAACATTCATGGAAATAAATAAGAAGAAAAAAACAGATCAGCGATTTCCTATTCTTGAAATTTAGTTTTCAACATGGTTTACCCAAACATAACAGGGCTGCATAAAGGTAACCTATGAGTTAACTTTATGAAGATGGGTTGCATAAAGGTAGCCAAGTCATTAACCTTACATAGATCAATTATATAAGGGTAAATATGGTATACATTTATATTAGTGATTATGTAAAGGTAACCCATTACTTACCTTTACATGAAGATATTCTTGTAAGGGACATATGGAATTACAATTAAATAGAGTGGTCCACATAAGTGTAACAATATAGTTTGAATAAGGGTAATATTCCAATTCCCTTCACTGCATTAGGGAAAGAATCTCCTCGCATTAAGGTAAGCTTCATGAAGGTTTTTTTTCATGAAGGTAGCCGTGGTTTTCTTAAAGCTATGTCAAGTTATAAAATGTCTTACCTTTACAAAAAGGATTTAACATAAAGGTAATGTCATGTTTTTTAGGCTTTTATAAAGGTAACCAATAAGTTACCTATAAATTAGCACTCCAGAATAAAATTACCCTTATGAAAAATGTATACATAAGGGTAAAAGGAGGGAACCTTTATATGAAGTGTCTGCATAAGGTTATGGGGAGGATACCCTTTTGCATGAATGAGTTCCTGTATAAGGGTAAATAGAAAAAGTATTTAAAAATATTTTTTTTAATTCTAAAATATTTTTGATGGTTTATAATTTTTTTATAAATCATTTTAAAATTTATTTTGGTACATTTTTATTTATAAAAGTATTATAAAGAAATTAATTAATTAAAAATGTTTTATAATTACATTAAATAAATGTTTATGAAGCATTTTTCCCCAAACATTAAATGTGAATATTTCAAATACGTTTTAATAAATAATATGGTAATTCTTATGATATAAAAATAAAAGTGTTTTTTTAGAAAATATAATAAATACTTTATAAAGTGTTATCAATTATGAAATAAGGCTAAAATATAAAATGTTTATACTTAAACTATGAGTTATTCATAATGCATTATTTTGAATTTTTCAAAATTAAAAGGGTCCTCATTTGGATATTATTTTAGCCACATCAAAAATGTTTTGATGATTTATTTGATCATAGTTTAAATAATAATTAATTATATGATATTTAGATTTTTTTTAAAAATGTTTACATAATTAAAATTAGATTATAAATTGTTTATAATATACATAATATCATAAAATTAAAATGTAAATTCAATATAATGATAAATATGGAAGAGTTTATATTTGAATGAATATAAAAAATTTTATTTTAAAATTATAGAATGACTATAATGTTAAAGATAAAAATATAAATTTTTTATATTTAGCCTTTATTTATGAATTTTTCATAAAATTTTATCTCATATTTAAATATCTAAATTTTTAATTTATTTAAAAGGTTATTCCCTACTATATTCTTGTTTAGTAATTTTTTTATGAAATGTGAATACTTTGTATACTTTATTTTAAAATGTTAAAAC
This sequence comes from Viscum album, assembly GCA_963277665.1. Lineage (NCBI taxonomy): Eukaryota > Viridiplantae > Streptophyta > Magnoliopsida > Santalales > Viscaceae > Viscum > Viscum album. The sequence goes on along the minus strand of OY728147.1, from coordinate 1,375,261,344 downwards.
AACTTCTAGGATAAATCCTCATATTACATTATAGGAATTTATCTATAATGAATTTAGTTTTTCATATAACTTGACATAGATCTGTAACTAATTTTATTAACTTTAATTTAGTCACTGAATATAGTTTGTGTATATTAGGTTTTAGTGTAATGAAGAATTGGATTCTATCTTAAGTAAATTATCCTTGGGTAGAGGGACTGGGAGTTAGACTACCTACCTAATAAAAGGATTATGCCTTGTATAGGTTGGTGAATGGGGTTGGATATCTATTTCTATATTACTCTAAGACTTTAAATGAAGTTTTCATGTACTTATACATATTATGCATTTGGATATATCTGAATTTTTTTGAATTTTATTTTTGGGAGAGTAAAAAAACTGTGGGTTTTGTAAAGAGTTTCACTCAATATAGTTTAAACATAATGATTAGGTGGGGAGAAAATTATTCCAAAATAAATTAAATGAAGTATAAATACATAAAAGTGAATAAAATGAGATAATATGGTGAGATTAAATCCTCTTCAAATAATTGTTTTAAATTCATTACAAATTGACAATTGTTAATATCTTGATTAGCCAATTGGGTAGTTTCATGCTAAAGAGCAATGCCTATAGATTATCTTGTGCAAAGAAAGTAAGTAATGAGTATCACAGGATCATACTTGGGTAGTTTCACAACAAATATGGGTGACCTTGTATTATTTTGTGATTAGCTCATTTTTTACATTTTCATTGGGTTACACTACTTAGGAAACCTTAAGGTTTGGGATACCAAATAAATATAGTTGTTTTTTTTTTCATATTATAGGTCAGAAAAAAATTCCCTTCTCAACTATCCAAAAGTCATATATGATATAAATTGGATGACGCCCTAGTGAAATAAATAAGTTGTGATTTTCATGCCAAAGATGGGTCATTTCCATAGTGAATTATTGATCTTGGCCCACTGATGTGTAACATCCACCGATCTGGAACTCTCTCACGTGACCAAAAAGGGTTGGTTATGAGACATAAAGCGCGTCTCCATGTACGACAGAGGCTGAAAACTTGTAGTGGGGGTGTGAAATGTATAGTAGAGAGACTATACCCCATGGTATAAAGTGTCACAGAAGTAGAAAATAAACCGTATAAACAAAATAAATAAAGGTATAGACATAGAGGAATACAATAGTAAAATAAAAATGAAAAATCCAATAAATTATAAAAGAATAATGTAATGATGTACTGGAATGTAACTAAATGTCACTCTAGAAACAATACAATAAAAAGGCTGGCAGAATCAAAAGTCCCCTATCCTAAACCCCATATTGGTCTCACCTCCAAACTCCAGCCCATTAGAAAACAATAATCCACTATAAGGTATTTTTCCTTTTGGAAAACTACATCTATGTAATCTTCTCAGGTACAAAATGGAAGACCAAATAGGGCATGAGTATAAATCAGTAGGTCAACAACACCATTTTTAAATAAACCATTTTGATAAGAAGTGTAAGAAATAACGTGATAAATGGTGCATGAATTATTTTAAAAATTAATAAAATACAACAACAACCTACATCAGCTTCGTGACAGATCATCTTTGATCAATATTATGAATATGGCAATGACAACCATATCACCATGGTAAAATAATATTTTATGCACCATAACATTATATCTCTGAGAATGTATTATGACCAAGCCAATAACCACCATATAACCATGGTACAATCAAAACAAATCCATGTCAAATCTCTATAAGAATTATAGTGTTCAAGTCAAATTCCTATAAGCATTACAACATGGGATTGAGAATAACTGGCTCCCTATAATCATTAAAGCATGGGAATGGGCCTATCCTACTCAATATAAGAATTAAAACATATAAGTGTGTAAGTTCTAGTTTTGAGATTGATATATAAGTATTTTAGCATGAAACACTTTTCCTATCACAAAATATGGATATCACTATATCACATCATATATCACAATGGTTAATTTTGAGAATTACCATTTATCTTTCCAATTTCACATTCATTAATACCATAATTTTTTAATAGTTATATAAATAAGAAATAATTCAAAATTTAAGGATTCAATATCAAGAAATAACCTAATGTATCATGTCATGCTACACACAATTTAAGACATTAGTCATTTCAATTATATATAAAGTTCACTCACCCAACAGGTAGCCATAAGTCAGGTCAGAAGGCAGTTAAAACAAAAGGACTTCAAGGAATATTCTCTTTCATTGATTTAATTAATTTTGGTGCACACTACATTTGAACAATCACAATATTTCATAAATATTGGAAATTATCCAACAACAGGGTTAAGGTTTAGACCCCCTACCTTTAACCGATGACCCAACAACACTCCCCATTAAAAAGGGGTTCCAATGATTTCTCACACAAACGGGACATCCAGAAGGGATGTTGGTACCCAAAAATCACATAGAGAATTCCTTAGGGTTGAGAGAAGAATAACATTAGTTGAATTAAATGAAAATTCAGCTACAAATCATGTTTAAAATATCAAGCCAAGGAATTACAAAACATGTAATATAGTTACACATCATGTAATCATTTTTAATGGTACATAAAGAAGAACCCATCACCATAGATTTATTTTATTAAAACCCTTAAAACATTATGCGATGTGTAATCCCTCTATACAGTGTGTAAATTTCATGTAGATGGGGTTTCAACCCATTTTCCCTTTAACACTCCGAACCTCCTTTAAAGATTTTAAACTTACCAAGAACCCATGAAACTCGTCAACCTATTTATACCTGGACTCCATTAATTCAAAAAATCATAAATCCATGAAATTTAGTTAAATATACCAAAAAAGGCTCTCTATCTCTGAACAAGACTCAACCACCATGGCCCTAACAAAAAACTCAAAGTGGGACATAGTTGAAAAAATATGGGATCTTAAAACCTCCCCACTATATAATAGCTCATCCCTGATTTTCTACAAGAGTCACTATAAGGTCTTAGTGAATAAGTCTGGCCACTGTGTTCTCATATTAGATTCTCTCTCCCATATATCCTTCATAACTCTCCCATGCTACCACTATACTCGGAGCAATGGTATTTCCTGACCCCGAAGATATTTCTCACTAAGATACACAACACATATCAGATTCTCCACAAATGATGCATCGACATGAAGCTTGATGTATACTATATATATCACATGGGAAGTGTTTGGATGATAGATCCATAGTTGTGACACATGGAACCTGTCATGTATGTTGATATAGCATTATGGTAGTGATAACCAATTTGCCACTGGACCAAACCTTGCCACTATTTCAAACGGTTTAACAAACATGGGATATAACTTCCTCAATTTCCTAATACAGCATTTACCCAATCTAGGAGACACCTGAAGGAAAACATGATGACCAAAATTGAATTACAGAGGTCATATGTGATGGTCAATGTAATATTTATTCCAACTCTGTGTGGTCACCAACCACTGTTTGATAAAATGAACCTCTTCAAATGTATCCTCCATGGAACTATTCCCAAAAGTGCTGACTCACCTAACTCCATCCAAAAAAGAGTTGAATGGCATGATATTCCATATACTATCTCAATATATTCCATTTGAATCAATGCTTATAATATTTTATTATATGAAAACACCAAGAGTTCCATTTGTTTCTCATAAAAATGACAAAAATCCAAAACACAAGCTCATTACATATCCTCCAGAACATGAATAGTCTACATTTATTTACCCTAAATCTATGGATTGTAGGTTGTTATTAAAATAAAACACAATCCCAAATACTTATAAATACCCTTATAGAAACCCGATGTGAAACAAGGTTATCTTTCTAAAATGATTCTCCTTCGAACACCATGCAACCAAAAAAACCTCACATACATAAAGACTACCCATATCATCAACAATAAAGGTTTACCAGATAGTTAAGAAGTGGGATACCTTAGTCAGTATATCCAAAAATACCCATACAACATAAATTTTATGGGTTGTTCTGGGAAATCCTATCACAAAATTCATCATGAAATCATCCCATTTCCACACAGGAATGGGTAAAGGATGAAAAATTTTAGTTGGACTCTGATGCTCATCTTTTACCTACTAACAAGTGAAGCATCTAGCCAGGTACCTTTCCACATATTTCTTCATTCATGACCACCATTACTATCTAAAGAGAACATAATACATATTTTTCAAACCAAGACTCACTAACCATATGGAATCATGAAACTCTCACCTTAGCTCCTCACAAAAGCCTATAGAAACCCATAATCGAACATGGAAAAGAAGAGAATTTCCATTGATGAGAGACCATCCTGATGGTGTCTCACACAATATAATGTTTTTCTCAGAATTGAGGCTTGTAGATAAAAAAACTACTCAGTCTTAATCTATTCCAAAATCATGTTTATAATAGTTTTCAAAGTCAGAATCAATCATCCACGAGTCTCCAAAAACTCCAGATGCATGTCCGTAAATGGTCCATTACCCCCACTAATCGCAATACTCTCATACTGACTATGTATGTGTTTTTCAACTCAATGAATCCAAAAAAATGTAGCTCTTTCCACATGTATAATCCAATTCAAAGTCAAAAGACTAAAGATACTTGACCCACCTCCTATGCCAAAGGTTTAGGTCCCACTGAGAAAATATATACCTGAGGCTCTTGTGATCTTTGTATACAAAAAACCTCACAACTATGAGATATTTACTAAAAAATATCAAGGAATTCACCACTACTACTAAATAAAGATCATGAGTAGGTTAATTCCATTCATGTGATATCATCTTCCTAGAGCCATAAGAAACCACTCGATCCTTCTGCATCAGAACTACTATGATTCCAACTCCAGATTCATCACAACACATGGTATATGATTTACCCAACATAGGTAAAGTGAGGATAGGTGATGAGGTCACCCTACCATTTGGATCCTGAAAATATCTTTTGAAAGCATCAGACCAAACAAAATTCACCCTTTTCTTGGTCATCCCAAAAATTGATGCTGCAAAACGGGGGAAATCCTAGATAAAACACCGATAATAACCTATTAAACCTAGAAATATATGAATTTCAAAGAAGTTCTTGGAATATTCCCAATATATAATGATTATTACATTATCTAGTTCCAATAACACTCCTACCTCTAATATGACATGACACAAGAAGTATGATTCATTAATCGAGAAACTGTATTTTGTTAGCTAAGCGTAAAGATGATGCTCTCTCAATGTATTTAGGACAATGTCAAGATGTTTGGAATGATCTTTAACTGACTAGGAGTACACTAAGATATCATTAGAAAAAACCACCATAAACTAGTTCAAAAAATAATGAAAGATCCTATTCATCTAGACCAAGAATACTTCTGGTACATTAGTCATTCCAAACAGCATCACTACAAAATCATACAATACATACCTAATTCTAAAAGAAGTCTGAGGCATGTCCAATGGTCTCACCCTTAAATTTTGATATCCTGATCTCAATTCAATATTGGAGATAGTCTTAGAACCTCTCAACTGATCAAAAATATCATCAATGCATGGAATAGGATACCTGTTTTTGACCTTCATCTAGTTCAACCTTTGATAATCAACACACAATCATAAAGACCCATCAGAATTTTTGGAAAAGAGAACTAGAGAACCCTAAAGAGATGCACTATACCATATGAATATTTTAGATTCTAGACAATTTAATTGAAAATTCAACTCTCTAAGCTCTGTTGGTTCCATTCTGTAAGGTGGGATAAAAACTAGCTCTTTTCCCGACACTAACTCGATCATGAACTCGATCTCTAGATCAAGTGCAATTCTATAGAACTTGTCCAAAATAACATTTTGAAAATAGTCTACCACTAGAGTAAAATAATACTTATACAATCCACTATAATCTAGAAAAATATCGACTATCTGATCCATGAGAAAATCTAATTTTCATTGAATTGGTCCTCTATGACCATCCGGAAGATCCCGCTCACCTTAGTGAAAATAGTTTCCTAATTATTGATATAAGAAGGTAAATATCATCCTGTAACAGTCGATATGATCATGTAATAGAACTAACAAATTCATACCATGAATCAAATTAAATCCTGTCATTTTAGCATGAATAGTTCCAAAATGAATTGGTAACCACCAATCTCTAGAGGAAATTCCTTGCAATGTTTGATATTTTATGACTGTACTTCCAACTATGTGTCAATGGTAAAAACACCATCCAAAATTTAAATATCCAATAGAAAAACATTTCTATAAAGATTAGATAGAAAATAATGTGATCCTCCCATATCAAACAAAACACAAGCTCAGGTAGATGATACAAGAACCATACCTCTGATGGTAGATGGTCCTTTATCCACATAAGCTGGAGTAGTATTCATAATTTGAAACTAATTTGTCCCACTTCCATGGGCTCCAATCTGAAAACCTTGAGCTCTTTCCCTTTCTTAGTATTATTTCTCATGAAATGGTGTTCCACATACCCTGCCTCATCCTGAATAGCCTATAGAACATGAGTTACCATTCTGTTGAGGAGTAGCTAAGCCCATTCCTAAATCTGGTGCCTATCATAATTCTATTCTATTGGTCTCCTATAGAAAGTTTTCATATAACCTCTAAGGATGAACCATTCTTCCATAGATATAACACTCAACTATGGGGTACGAACCCTGTATGCATGTGGGACCAAATTTTCCACACTGATAAGAATGGAATGAAACACAATATTGAGATGGCTTCCCACTGTCCAGAATTCTCTTCCCACTACTGACTTGGAAGAAACTATCATATTGGAATTTCTTACTACTCATAGAAGAACTCCGAGATCACCTTGAAAAAACAACCTGACTACTACTCAGGGCCTCTCTTAGATTCTCTTTGTGATGAGTGCCTAGTTCATCACATCCTCAAATATTCTTAAATGGAAAACATTTACCTACGAACTGACCTCATAGAAAAGACCATCCTGAAAATATATCACCCTAGTGATATCATCAACTTCCAAAAATATCACAAACAACTATAGGTTGGTAAAACGTCTAACATAATCCAACACCAATAAGCCCTCCTGCGTTAGATGCATGAACACACGAAAATTTTCATCCCTCAAAGTATCAGGATAGAAATGGCTCAAGAACATTGTGTCTATGTCCTTCCATGATATCTCCATCTACATCCCATATTCTTCCAAAATATCCCCCCAAATCTTGGTAGGTCCACGAAGCATATACACAACAAGATTCAACCTCCTATTCGTAGGTGTATCAAGATTTATGAAGATAATATAGATCAATTAAATCCAAAACTCATCTTTCTAGGGCTCTACTTCCCTAGTAAACATCAGTAGATGCTGAAGATGAAACTCACTTTTGAACTCAGACATCAAAGGGATGGTATAAAAAATCACCCTTTCTATGGATTGCATGACCCCCAGAAAGCTATCACAAAGCTGAACATCCATTTACTCCTCAATAAATATAGTAAAATCTAGTTCAACTACATTAGGAGTATTCTAATGACCACACTCCTGATGCTCAAGTCAAAGATGACAAAGATAAATTTTCTCTACATGACAAATTCACACCGTAGAGAACTAGATAGAAACAAGTTCAACCCCAACTAGTGACTATGATAGAGAACCACTAACTCATGGTCTTTCTATACATGGATTACAAGTGTTTTAGCATGACCTGACAACTCATTTCATTTATCTAGTGAAAAAGATATCTCATTTCACAGTTCATCAGGTAAGTATATATCACATGAAAAAATAGATATTCCCCTATTTTGAACAATACATGTCAATATATCCCTATGTGATTATTATGAGGCATGTATTCTCATCTTGAGCCATAACATGAAATATATAAAAATATCAAGAAACAATAACATCATAAACCAATAACCTCACACAACATGCAAATCACCCTAGGTGAAATAACATACCCTATAACAAGTTCACAAAACAAAAAAAATTCCATCCCAAGGCTCTCGGATCCCCCCATATATAGGTTAGCTACTCACATGAACAATATCATTAAAATGTATCAACACATCCTACCCTCATTTCTACCATTCCCAGATAGTAAAGTAGAAGAAAATAAAATCTTATCCTACGACCGTAATTTGTAACATCCCCCTAATTTGGCACTCTCTAACGTGAAAAATGGGTTTATTATGAGGCATCAAGTGCACCTACCTATATTCCAGAGGTTGTTGACTAGTGGTGGGGTGTAAAATTTATAGTGGAGAGAATATACCTATTGGTATTAATTGTCATAATAGTATAAAATAAACTATATAAAGAAAATAAATAAAATTATATACATAAAAGAAGAAAACAATAAAATACAACCAAATAATCCAATAAATAATAAATAAATAATTTAATGACATGCTGGAATGTAACTAAATATCATGCTAGAAACAATACAAGAAAATGAATAGAAAACTTGAAGAAGAATCATAATTCCTTAGTCATGAACTCGACGTCAGTCCACCTCCAAACTCCATCCCAACAGAAATAAGAAATCAACTACAATTTCCTTTCCCTTTTCCAAACCTGCATCTATGTAATCTGCTCGGGTAACAAACGGTGAACCAAATAGGGTGTGATTATAACTCAGTAGGTCAAAAATACCATGTCTAAATAAACTAGTTTTATAAGAAGTGTATTCAATAAAGTGATCAATATTGTATTAATTAATTCAAAAATTAATAAAATACAACAACAAAATACTTCAGCTCTAAGATGGAGTATTTATGATCATGTTTTACGACAATGCCGACCACAACCATATAACCATGGTTAAATAACATGATTCAGTTCCATGCCAAAATATCTATGAGCATGCTTTAAGACCATTCCAACCACCACCATATAACCATATCATAGTCACAATAATATATTTCAAATACCTATAAGTATTACAATATCTTAGTTAAATCCTAATAAGCATTGTAACATTGAATTGGGCATAACCCGCTCTTTATAATCATTACACCATCAGACTGGATTGATCCCACACAAAATCATCAGTATAGAAAATAAGTGTGAAAGTGCAATGTTCAAGCCTAATATATTTTAATTTCATTATTGAACACAAACCATGTCTCAAAATATGGATATCCCAATATCACATCATATATCACAATGGTTAATTATGAGAATTACCATTTATATTTTCAACACCACTTACATTTATATCCCAATTTATTAATAGTTATATCAATAATTAATAAGCCAAAATTTAGAGACTTTATATCAAGATATAAGCTAAGGTATCATGTCTTTCCAAACAATCTTTAAGCCATTATCCATTTCAATTATATTTATGGTTCACTCACCCAACGTGTAGCTATAAGTCAGTTTAGAAGCTAATTTAAACCACATGACTTCAAGAAATAATCTATATAATCGATTTAATTTATTTGGGTGCACACTACATTGGTTTAATAATAATATTTAATAAAATTTGGAAATTATCAAACATATAGTTAATATTTAGACCCCCACCTTTAACTGATGATCCAACAATGCTCCCAATGGAAAATTCCCATGAGGAGGAAGGTTTGGATGATTAAAAAGATGTTCCAGGGATTTATCAGAAAAAAAACATTTTGAAGAGAGGTTAGAACCCCAAAACCATCTGAATAATTCCTTAGGGTTGAGTGGAGAAGAGTTACTGCTGAAAAAAATTAGAATTTATCCATACAACATGTTTAAAATATAAGGTTGGGGAATTACATGGTGCATAATGAAATTAAAAGTCATGAAAACCTTTTTAATGGAATACCATGAAAAACCCATCTCCTCAGATTTATTTTATTAAAAACCTAAACCAATTACTTTACTTTTAATCCCTTTAAATGGCGTATAAATTTCCTACCGATGGGTTTTTATCCCACTTTTCCTTTAACACTACAAACCTCATTTAAATCTTCTTAACTTACTAAGAACCTGCGAAACACTTTAACCCATTTATATCCATACTCCGTTAATCCAAAAAATCATACATCCCCAAACTTTAGGTCATTTTTCCTAACAAAGGCTCTCCAATTCTAAACAAGACTTGGCCACCATGGCTCAAAAGAAAATCTCAAAGAGGGATGTACCTGAAAAAATATGGGATCTTACAAATGGATATAATTAATTTCATTAAAAGGGGTCATAATTTTAATGGTATCCCATTTTATAAATGTCCTTATTAAATGTTAAATAATACATGATACTCATATGATAAAAGTTTCTGTTATAGATAATATAATTATCATCATCAAGATAAACTTAGTGATCAATCCTTGATAAAGATAATCTTAATGTAAGTTTCTCTTTACTTAGAAAAAGGTCTTAAAAATATTGGTAATTAAAGGAAAGTTATTAAGGAAAATTATATGTGTCATAACAATTTATTCCTCAGTAACCAAGTGTTTATTTTCTTCATCAAGTTAATCTAGATTCCTATAGAAGCATAGAGTGATTCATAGAAAGAAATTTGATAAAAAATGACCAAATTACTCTTAGTCTCCACTCATGTACTCAATATGATTGGGTACATCAATGATTTTAGTCTCATATACTCAATATGATTTGGTAAATCAATGATTTTAGTCTCATATACTCAATATGATTTGGTATACCAAATGATATTCATTGTGAAAGAATATTACAAATGAATTTGGGAGACTAAAGGTTTGCTAAATGTTCTCTTAGTTATATAATTAAATTCTATTATTCTAATAGATATATGAAATTAACTATATGTTCTAAATATATAGATGGTTAGATGATGAAAATAATTTAAGATTGATTTTTTTGCAAGTAATCGAGAAAAGGAGTTGTGAAATTGATAACATGGATGCTTCAATCTTGGAAAAACTCATCATTATATGTGTATTTTATCCCATTTATCTCTTTTAAATCGCAATAAATTTTTTTTAATGAAATAAAATTAGGTCTTTTTATGCACATAGTCATGATTTGTTAATCTCTAAAAAATTATTTAAAGGGAGATTAAAAATGAATTTTTATGGTTTGTAATTTATCCAATTTTCATCTATGTAAATATTCCAAAAATATAATTGAATTCAGAGAACATTTACCCAATATTCTCAAAATGTTGAGAATATAAATATGAACTAGTCATATAATGTATAAATTATATTACTCTATGGGATATTAAAGAAGGAAAAAGTTTAATCTAAAAGTATAAACATTGGTTAAAAAGTTAAAAAACGTTTCCTCAAGAATACAATAAAGAACATTAAAACCTTTTGTTTTTAGAACAGAAGAATTATAATTAAAAATGATTATATTATCAAAAATATAACTAAAGAATTTTTTGAAACTCCATGTAATTTCCACATCAGGTATGGATGTTATAGAAACAAATTATTTGGTTTTAAAGGGTATCTAATGCCAAATGTATATTTTAAAAAGTGTTGTAAATATACAGGAGTTCAAAATCAATTGAATAATTGAACGATCTTATAGTTTTTTTTCATGATATTAATAAAATAGTTACTACATCAAGGATTTGAATTTAGAGTATTTTTTCAAGATCAAATGAATATAAGTGAAATATGTGTATCTTCATCTCATTTATATTATGTGATAATATAATATGTTTGATAAGAAAGGGTTCTTATTAACAAGTATGAGATGATTAATTATATAAACTTGGTGTATGATTCATAAATTTTTATAACATGTCTTTAGAAGTAGACATGTATAATATATTTTTTTTCTAGGATAAAATTTTTATCGGAGTTTTTTTAAAAATATGTGGTAATGTGTTCTCACCACCCATTGGTATTATATTTTAATAAAGTCTTATTTTCAAATGAAAATGATAAAACACATAGAATACCATATATGATATTAAAATAATAGTTTATTCATTAAATATTCATACTAAAGTTAAATAAATGTTATTTCATAAATTTTTTTTGTGTATGCTATAAAGATATTATAAAAATAATATAGTGTCTTAGAGGCTAGGGGGAGTATGTTTGGACATAGTGAATTTCCAAATTAACAAAAAAAGGATAACACCAATATAATGTTAAATTTTTTCCTCATAATATATGTGATAGTAAATAAAAATGTGAAATATTACATTTATTTATCATTTATAAGGTAGATATCACTATTATACCTATAGAATATTAATGTGTTTTTTAATGAATATCTTAAAATATTTTTGGATATATGACGATGAATAAAAATTTAAAGAGTTAAATTTAATTATCATGAAAAATGAAAGACACTATTTCTTGAAGTATTTTACCAATATAAATAAAAAGTAAATTATATATGACATCATGAAATATTAATGGTATGATAGTAAAGATAAATTTAAAGAGTTGCATTAATAAACATACAAAGTGGTTTTCACTTTATTCAATAGAGTTTAGAAGGGCTGGTAAATAATACTGTAAGTAATTACATTATTTAAACAATGAATTTTGATAGAATAGGGTTACATATATGATGATAATGAACTTATAATGTGTTATAAGTAGAGAATAGATATTGACCACATAAAATTTTATATTGCGAAGTTAACAAGTTTGAATAATTTCAAGAAGTTTAATAGTTTGGAATATGATTTCTAAGTCTCATCGTTATTCAAATTATATTATTTCTTATATGTTTGTCACTAAAGAGTTTTATGGGAGAGTTTTATCCGATGGACACATAGAGTTGTTAAATTCATTTCAAATGATGTAGTAATAAAACTTAGAAAGTGTAGCAAACATAAGATCGATCTATCTATTTATCAAATATTATATGAAAAACCAAATCTTAGGTTGGTTTTGTTAAATATTCTTAAAGAGTTTAGTAACATTAAATTTTATCATATTAGAGGCAATCTCTACTTTATAATTCTTTCACTTTATCTTGATAAATGTATATGTATATATATATATATATATTGTTAAAAGAAGGGATAATAGACCTCTCAAAGTATGGTTTTGAGTTTATACTTAAACAATATTCATCATGGAGTATTATAAGTCATGATATAATTTTGAAGTTAGAATGAGTAGGATTCTTGTTTAAAGATATAAAATAATCTCATGAGGAATATGATAAATAATAAGATTCTTTGTGTGCAATGGATGACACACTAATTATACCATATGGAGTTTCATGCAAAGATATATTTGGTATAATACAATTTCATGAATCATATTCGAGTCCTCACTACTCGAGGTTGGAGATATACCAAGCATGAGAACCTTTATATATTTATACCCTACTTAGACAAGTCTATATATTGACTTAGCTAATACGGGGGTGGTTGGGTATTTTTCTGATCATGTCATTGGTTGGATCTTAACTAATATGGGATTTTCCCTCTCGTATGACGAGTATGACATTAGATCCCTTAATTGAGATAGACTATGGGAGTGTTGGGCTGCATCTAGATATTTTATATCAATATGGATAAAGGAAATGTGATGTGATTATCCATAAGGATAAATGGAATGCAATATATCTAAAGATGATATCAGTTTACATAGAGAGAGTTGAGAACATATGGGATAGCTGTATGGTATTGACATTCTCCATGTCCCATGGTCACTCAATATCTTAGACAAAGGGAAAATATGAGAATTCACCTTTTCCTATGATGCCGACCATTGGAAACACATATAGAGATAGATGTGTTTGATAGATATCATGCCAGATCCCTGTATAGCTTGAGTAGAATTGATTTTTTTAGAGGCTACTATTTTCTTAGACATATAAATCAAGAGATTCATATTTGTTATTAATATTATAAAGGCCTATAATTTACACTTTTGGGTTGAATAATCGGGGTTTTATCTTTTTAATTAGAGAGATGCTCTATAAATATTTAAGAGTTAATCCAAAAGTTTTTTAGATTGGAATTCATAAGGTATTTCATATGATATGATATAAGTTGAAGATAATGATAGATTTCCAAATTATTTTGGAACATATCCTATAGTAATTTGGTATATCGTTTCAAAATTTATTTTATAAAATACAATATAACGTGAAATAGAACAAAGTTTATTAGTATTTAGTGAAAGTGGGAAATTGAAGGAGATATACCATAAATCTATAGCATGCATGTGATTCATAGATATATCAAGTGCATGGGATATTGAGATGAATGCATAAAATAATATTTCATTAATTTTACCACATTCAATAAAATAAACAACTAAATATTAAGTGTGTAAATATTTGAAAAGTTCAATTCATTTATAGCTATCATTAAATGAAATCGTTTCATATTTATAAGAATCATAGAAAGAGTAAATGCCTGTGATGAATAATACAACCATAATATTTATACATGAATTTTAATGTATGTATTAATGTGTAAAATACCTTTATATTTTCCTTAGGTGTTATATATAGATCAATACCATGTGATATAAGTGTGTGGGTGTGAATTGATATCCTCACCCTTGGTAAAAAATCCCCAAGACCTGTAGCTCTCTTCATATTCCTTCATTTTATATTGATGTTCTAGAATACTATAGAGAGAATATAGATACCATTTAAGTGATGTATGACTTAGAATATCCTGTGGATACCTATATAGTTGGGATTATTTTGTTTTCACTTTGGTGATCTCTCTCAAACCCATGATATAGAGTTCACAGATGATGTAATTGCTTATTCGATGTAAGGAACACACATTTTATAGTATTATTTATTCATTTTAGTTTTTATGATTGTAACATATTATATTGCATCATGATCCTTATAAAAGGGGTTTTAATTATTTCCACTAATTATAATAATTGTTATTAGACTCTAATAAAACCCTTCAACATTAACCTCATCCCTTCTTGTAATATCTATCATCACATAAGAGAGAACTATCAAATCATTGCTTCTTATTTTATGATGATCTTCTCCTAGACATGTTTGAAGAAGAAACTAATACTAAGATACCATCCTCAAATAGTTAATTATCAACTATGATAGTGTGGTTCATAATCTATAAAAAATAGGTTGAGTGAAGGATATTTACCTAAACTTGAATAAAATAACTTATCATATCCTCAAAATTCCTAACTTTAAAAGCCTCATCTACAACTAAAATAGAAGAAAAAAAAGAAACACTATGAAATATTAAGTATATTACATCAAATATATATCCCACTATACTAGATTAATGAACTATTAAGTTTTCTCCCTCTTTAAGGTCTCATAAAAGAGATTCATTGAATAGAATCCCCTATATTTCTTTCTATAACAGGCCATCAAATTGACATTCCTTGAATTATAAATTATTCTATCACTTCAATGGTTTATAAGAATATAAATTTTTATAATTAACCTTCTATTATAGGTCTTATAAAACTTATTGAATATTTTCTAGAGTTAATAAATTAAAAACCCAACATCTTGTTGTATATCCTTTCCTAGAATGAGGGGTGGACATTGTAATTAAAACTAAATCATGAAATTAGACATGTATGACTCAGCTATTGGGCCCCTATAATATATAAAAGATAATAAGTATAGTAATATATCCCTAATATTCTCATATATAATAGTTACTAGAATAGTAAGAGGCTTCAATGCTATAATTATGAAGGAATGATCATCTATGCCCCTGCCAATCTTTTATAGGTCCCTACGACACCATATCATTGAAATTACAAGAACATGATATTAATACATGTAATATTCACATAATAAACAATCATATTATATTAAAATAAGAAAAAAACAATCTTAGGTTAATTCAAGTAACGTTCCACTAATAGATTATATGAGAAAAATATAATATAACTTATTTTTTAAAAATTAAATAACTAAAAACCTTTAGTTATGTGGATACCAATCAAATACAAGAATAAAAACTTCATGAAAACCCTATATCTAAAATATTATTCATGAATGGATTATCTCTTATAACTATGGGATAAGATTAAAAAAATAAATAGTAGGCTATGTAGTGTATTCCTTAAAAATATAAAAAACCTTAACATTTAAAAATCAAGAATAATAATACAATGACTGATAACATGTAATTACCCCATAAATTCATTAGATATGAAAAATTAGAGGTTCTATCCTAATTTCATACCATTCCTATCCCCAACTACCAAAATATAAATAGTAAAATGAACTAAAATATGGCCTTGATACCACTTTGTAGTGTCCATAGCTTGGTCGACCCAAACAACCCTGAGCTGGGTGTACTATATATCAATCCATACTTTTAATACATTGATATTACATTTACATAAAGTGAATTTTCAATACATAACATAATTATCCAGGCCTGGATCATATAGTTCTAATGCCTTTATAAAAATATAAATATTAACTTCTAGTTCATAAAATATATAAATTGTCTCCCACTTATTTCTTCATAACTATCACCCTTCTTAGTCATATCATTAATAATACCTTTTTATAACTTGGGAAAAGTAAACATAAGAAAGGGGTTCACTCATATGAATAATAAGGGTAAACAAGATATATATCAATGATTATATAAGAATAACATGAAAATAAGGGCATAAGATCACAAACATAACATTTGAGAACCATGCCCCTTATATCGAAGATCATAATATTAAGTCATTAAATAAATCTTGGAAGTTCATTTCCTTAGTAGTCGAGTCTCATTTCTAAGGCTATGATAGTGGAATGTGTTCACTCCCCAAACCATCTTAGTAGTAAATGTTCACTTCCATGACTATCATAGTAGATAGAGTTCCTTATTGAATTGGGTTCACTCCACATTCTATTTCTATTTATCTCATGATATATAAATAATTACCCAATTCATTGGTGGGAGATATAGGTTTCACCTGTCAAATAATGGAATGAATACATATATATTTCATAAGATCATAAACCATTCATCAGTTCATAACCCATGAAAAGAAATGGATTTTATACAAATTTTATAATAACATAACCCATGAAAAAGAAATGGGTGTTATAAAAATTTCATCATAACAGAAACCACAGAAAATAAATGGGTTTCATAAACATTTCATCACAACTAAGCCAAGGAGAAGAATTTGGTTTCCTAAAAATTTCTCCATAACAAAACCCGTGGATATAAAATGGGTTTCATATAAAATTTCATCTTTTCATCATATAAATAAACCATCCAGAGAAAAAATATATATGGTAACATTAGATCAAATAACTATTAAATTATAAGTAAAATCAAATAATGTAATCTTATATGGAAAATGATTTTGAAAGTCCACTTGGAATAATTCTTGAGTAAAATAACCTTTCAATTTTGGAATCATTTCTTTTTAAAAAACTGTGAAATTATAACTTTTTTAAAAAATAACTTTTAAACTATTAAAGTAATCTTCAAAGAAAAATTTAGTGATGATGGAGGGAAAATAATTCCATGGTATATAAGTTAAAAAACATTTCATCTATTTTTTTTCCAAAAAGTTACAAAGTACATCGTTTTGAAAATGAAAAAAAAATTCCTTTGAAACTATTTTCTAAAAATTTAATCAAGTATAAAAGTGAATTTAAAAAATAATATGAGAATGATAAAGAAAAATAATTTTGTAAGGAAATATGGATATGGAAGAGAAATATTCCTTATCATAGACTTAAACATAAATAATCCCATATATTAACGATACTATGAAATAAAACCTTACCTTGAGTTTTAATTGAATTTAAAGAACTCTAAACTCCAGTATAATAAATTTATATTTATTATAATAATATATTATAGTTATTTTAATACTTATAATGTCATATATCATCCCTTTATAACATTTCCAAACCCCATTTTGTCAATAATTTCTTATTAAAATTGTTATTTCAAGGTGTTAAACTATTTCATTCATCATGAGTATATCGATTGTGTAGTTTCGATCCTTGTAAATTTCTATTGTTTCATTAATATAAATAATATAAATATTTATATAAATATCACATATATTCTTTATGTACATATTTATTGTCATATATAAAAATTCTATATAGAAAAATTAATTAAACGGTTCATGGAGACAGTAGGTCGTATGTACACATGAAAGTTGTTTTCATTTTTTAATGGATTAAAAGAAAGTATAGAAAATATTAATTCATATTTAAAATATAATTATTATATCATACATATCATATATATTAATCAAATTCATCCTTGTTACCATCCAAGTAAAATATAAATGAAAAATGAATCACACCACTTCGTGGAGGTTGTAGTTCACACTTACAAACTAGCGATGTTATCATTTCTCAAATGATTGGATGGTAAGAAGGTATACATGATATTATTTTTAAAAAATTATAATTTCATCATTAAAATCATTTATAAAACTTAAAACCATCACAATACCCATCAATTAAATTTGGTGGTGAAAAATGAATTGTATCGCTACATGGAGACAATAAGATGCACATACACACGAGTGATACTTTCAATTATTTTTATCTAAAATGATTTTTATTTTCATTTATAATCAATTGATTATAAATGAATTAATTTTACATATATATAACCATAAATGTTTTCTAATTTATCTAATATTATTCATAACTTCCAATCCAATCATGGAGTTAACTTCCATTTTAAATAATAATATATCAATAGTATATTACAGTTCATTTAAACATGAAGTTTCCTGTAACACAAGCTATTAAATAGATAAAATTATTTTAATATAAATATTTCATAAAAATATCATGGTGTTGTATTCTACCCCACATAAAAAATGATTTTCTCCCGTGAAACTTGTCACTCTGATACAAATAGATGAGGATAATTCTGCCTCATTACATCCTTTGGTTCCCATGTCTCTTCCTCAAATAGGTGGTTTCACCACCACACTTTGATCAGGTGACTGGATTATTTTGGTAGCATTTTTTCTCTATGATCATGAATATCTACTGAATTTTCATTACAAGAAATATATTTCTCCAATAGTACGATCACCAAGTTCAGTGCATGTGAAGGATGAATTATGTACTTCCTTGGGAGAGATACATAGAATAAATAATGAACTTGAGATGGATTCATTATAAGTTCCAATATATAAGCTACCATCCCTATATGATCAATAATTTAAAAGGATCAATATAGTTAGGGCTTATATTTTCCTTCTTTCCAGACCAACTCACCCTCTTCCCAGGAGACATTCAAAGGAATAACTTCTCACTAACTTCAAACAACAGATCTGTTTGATGATTTTCACCATAACATTTTAGTTGAATATGAGATGACATTATGTGATATTTAATGGATCTAACTTTCCCCCCATTTCCTTATATATATTGGGTCCTAATATATTTGTTTCTCTAACTTCATTCTAACATGTTTTATTTCTACACTACCTACAATAGATGGTTTTATAAGGATCCATCTAAATGTTGGAGTGAAAGATATTATAGTAATAAAATTACTCCAAAGGATGGTTCTGATCCCAAAATTCCATGAAATACATATATAAAGATCTCAAAATGTCTTCTCGAGTTTTAATAGTCATCTCAGACTGAACATCTATCTAAGAGTGATAATAAGTGATAAAACATAACTATGTATCTAGAGCCTATTTAAGACTTCTCAAAATATTCTAGGTAAATATTGGATCCCAATAAAATACAATTGATAGTGGTACACTATGAAATATTACCACTTACTTAATGCATAACCAAGTAGGATGTTCTATATATAAATATTTTCTAATTTTAATGAAGTGTTCTAAATTCATAGGATGATTGACTATAACCCATATAAAATTATTCCATTTAGATGTTTTGGTGAGTTCAATGACAAAATACATAGAGATATTTTCCCATTCAATTTTGGTATGGGTAATGGTTGTAATATCCTCTTATAATTATATCTCTCTACTTTAACTCGATGATATACCAATCACTAAGAAACATACTTGGCAGTATCTCTCTTCATGACATCCCACAAAAAATACTCCTTCAAATCTATATACATCATAATTCTTCCAGGATAAATAAACAATGTAAAAATATAAGCTTTATACATTAGCCCCTTATTAAACTCCAATATTTAAGTTACACATACACGATTACTTAACCTTATTATTCCATCATAATCATGGTTGAACTCAATAACATTTATTACCTTCTTTTGTAGCTCTACATCTTCCTTTAGCAGCTCTATAATCATCACATAGATATATTGTTGAACACTCATTTGATGAAGACAAGATTTCTACCCTTACTTTAATATTTCAAGATCCATACTTTTCATGTTCAGAAATAATGGATCTTTTCTGATCCTCATCATAGAAAATATAGTATGATCCTTTCGGCTCAGATTGTTTTCCACCTTGTTGACTTTCACAGGGTGGGAACGTATTGAGAAGTTTTGATATTTAATCATCTCCAACCATATTATTTGGAACATGTTCATCTATTTTTAAGTAAAAATATACTTTAAACTTTTGTGATTAGTATATAAGTCACACATTTCACCATAAAGATAGTTTATCCATATATATAAGGAAACAATTTCCACCGCTAACTCTAAATCATGAGTTAGGTAGTTTTACTCACGAACCTTCTATTTTCACGAGTCATGAGCTATAACCATATCATTCTACAATAAGACACATCATTATCCCTTCTTTGAGGAATTACTATAGATTAAAAACCCTTCTCAACTATTAGGTAGTGTAAGAACTTTTTCATTGACTATCATTTATTTAGTTCCTTAAAAAATTCTTCACATTCATCGGTCCAAACAAATTTGGATCCCTCTTGGGTTTACTTGTTGAGTGGATTCAATATCCCTAAAAAATTATCTATAAAGTGTGGATAATATTGATCCAATCAAAGGAAACTATGCATATCATTAATAGTGGTTAGTATGAGCCAACACTCAATAACCTTTATATTTGTAGGGTCTATTGATATATCCTCTCTTGAGATTATATAACCTAGAATGAAAACCATTGAATACAAAATTTATACTTGGTAATTTTTTTCATAAATATTCTCCTTCCTTAGGTTCTTCAGCATATTTATCAAATTTTCATCATTCCATTCCTTGGACTCTAAATAAATAAGAATTTATTATATAAATATGACCACAAAAGGATAAAGGTAATATTTTAAGACACTATTCATCAAATCTATGACTATAACATGGGAATTAGTAAGACCAAATGACATTACTATATATTCACAATAGCCATACCTTGTATAAATATTTTTCTTGGGAATATCCACCTTATTGACCCTCAACTGGTGATATCCAAAACAAAGATCAATCATAGAAAAGTATTGAGCTCGACATAGTTGATCAAACAAGTAATCAATATGGGTAACATGATACCTATTATTGAAAATGATGTTTTTAAGTTCTCAATAATCAATACAGATTCACCTTGATCAATATTTCTTCTTAACAAGTAGAACAGTTTCACCCCAAGGTGACACACTTAGCTAAATTAATGCATTGTAAATATTATCATGGGGTTTCTTCTTCAATTATTATAACCCAACCTAAGACATTCTATATGGAGTCTTTAAAATCAGTGTATCACAAAGTATGAGTTATATTGAAAACTCAACTTCAAGATTTGGTGGAATACTATAAAAATCTTCCTAAAATATATTAATAAACTCCCATAAAATAAGAATATATTTAATTTTTTGCTTCTCCCTAACCATATCAAATAAATTCCCATTTTTAATAGGAATCATGACCCATATGATGGATTTAATTTCCATAAGAAGTTAATTTTTATCATCACACTGATAGAAAATCAATGGTTAGTTTGGAATATCAAACCTAACTTCCCATCCTCTGAAATTGATGAGAGATTTAAGTAATGAAATGAAATAAATGCATATAATTACATAAAATTCAACAAGAGTAAGAATAATATTATTTTATTGAAATATATTGAAACAAAATTCATCCATATAAAAATAATAGACTTGGGATTCAATCATCATACCATTAGGGTTTGTACTACTAAATCAACATCTATTTTTTGAGGTGGTGTTGTGATACCCTTGTAAAAGTATTTAGTTATAGAAGAGTTGGTAGATTCAAAACAAATAATACATTAGCATTTATAGAGTGAATAGTAAGTGTATCTTTCACCATGTTGTTAGCATACCCTTCACTAGAAGTAGTGATTACAAAATATATTTACCTTTCTCTCTAGGATTAAGAGGTTGTTAATATAAATCATCATAACTAACCATTAGATTCAAGAACTTTTTAGAATAATTCCCATACTATATGTATTTAAAACAATGGAGTGTGGTTGGTGTATTCTTTATATATTTCTCTCTATTCTTATCATTAGATAACTTATTCCCATCACATTGAAATTTGATTTACCGATGAACTTATTTTCCACACTTGAACCATTTACTAGTTACCTTAAAAAAATTTCCCCATGTTTCCTTTTATGTTTTGAGAATAAATAAAATATTTTATTCTTCTCTATATGGTTTTAGAATCTAATTTGAATTAAATCGTTCTTTTTTTATCAAAACCATGAGATAGATATATAATTAAAATCTCCATATCCACTTTGATATCACATCGAATGATTTCTTCATAGTAACTAAATTACCCTATGGATAACACCCATTGGAGACTTGTTTTTAAGCCAAAGAAGAATGGATAGACCTTACCCTCAGTTTGGAAGATAATAATAGAAGAATACCTCAGAAGTATTGTGATATTTTCCTTAGAAGCACAAATAGATAAATTATCCTTACTATTTAACTTAATGAATTATTTATCCATTTTCATATGAAGAATATGATGAAAGTAGTTGTTAAAAAAATATTTTAAATTTTTACCACTCCATAGATTCACAATCAATTATTTTTTATTATTATGAAAAAGAAAAAAATAGGGAGAGGATCATGGGGACCTAAAAAACTGAAGACAAAGAGCATCCCTAATAATAATATCTACACCACTCGGGAAAGGAAAACAATAGTACTAAACTCTATAAAGGTACCTTATTGGAAGCCTTGGATTCCAGGATGAAAGATGCATGGTTTAATTCTCACCATGTGTGAAGAATATCGATTCCATTTTCCATGAAGGCTATGCATTTTCAGATCATATAGATGATATGCCAAAGAATGGATGTAAATCCATTTATAGAAGCCCAAAATATATTCCAATCAATATCTATCGATGTAAATGGGGTGTTTTTGGATCGTAATAGTTCAATACCATGAAAAATTGTACTTGATTCCACCCCAAGTGATTCCCTTCCCCCAAAAAATGCACTAAAGGAAAAAAGTATAAGGGCGCAGGGATCACGAAAAACACCCCACCCTCGCTCGTATGTAACCATTACTGCAATATCCATGAACATTCATTTTTAGACCATGAGAAGGAGGATTCCATTTAACCTAATGAACCACCAGATAGGATCTAGAAGGAAGCACACCACTATAATCAGCCAAGAAATATCTAAGCAAGGGAACCTCATCCTGATTCTTGGGAAGTTATGCAAAATTAATACAAAGAAAATGTGCCTTCACCATCATAGCTGTAACAAATGAACGAAAACCAATGTGATGAAACCTATTCCACACTTACTAGATTCACTAGAAAACCAATTTAAGGAGAAGAAAATGCGCCCACTTTTCGTGGACAATACATCCCATACTGCTGAACCACAGATGAAGTAGATCCTTAAAGTAATCCTCCAGACTAGAAGGTTCCCAAAAAATATTTAGCATCATCCAAACCTTGATCACCCAGTCACCATGAAAAAATAAATGATTTGAAGATTCCCTATTGTGGGTGACACAAAAAATGGACATGAAACCGAGATGATTTCCTTTTCCCAAAATCTTCACATTATTGGGTAATGCATAGTTCTTAACTCTCTAGAAAATAAAATTGTATTTTTTTGAATGACTTTTCACTAGATAATTTCCCCCCTGGATCACTAATTTTCTTAGATTTTATCATGCATCTATAAGCCTTGGAAAAAAAATTAGTTGACCCACTTCTTGTAAAGAAACACTCATCCTGAACTTACTCCATCTTTATTCGATTAAATAATTTCTTCTAGTCAGGATTCAAATTTGATTGAATAAAATTTGGATGAAAAGTACATAATTAAAATATAAATATGGTGTGGGATAACTAGGGAATCCTAACATGTTACCCACCCAATTGAAATTACAGAAATTTATTTACCCATATCCTATAACCCAATGAGAATGTTGAAGAAAAACTAATATATAACTTTAGAGAGTGTTACATAGAGATGAATAAGGACAAATGGGTTTATTTAAAAAGTTTATATATTTACCTATTATGAAATGTCTCTAGTGGTACCATCCTTAAATAATTTTCCATGATAGTTTTCTATGGTGATAGTGCATTGATTACTCTAGATTCATCACATTAATACCACCATGTTCCACTGGTTTAGCCAGTCTAGCCCATGAGGCCCAATGACACCCACCTCCCCCCAATAATCCCATATGAAAGTGGATATTATGTTATCATTTTTTTAAATATCATTGGGATCCTTGAGAAACAAAAGGATTTGTATCCGAATAGAGGTCTAAATACATTTAACAGGGGTAATCCAACCACTAATGGAAAGTAATCAATTCTTCCAATTGGTAATCCATATGGAAAATTTTTCAAAAAAACATTAACAATATTTTATCAAGATATTTACTGGAGTGATAGGTGAACCCAAATCCCCCATTGAAAATATCTTCTTTAATTTTCCAAGGATGTGTTCAATTATTTGTCTTCTTTTGTCTGGGAAGGAATTTGAGAATTGTACACAACTTTTTTCCTAATTAATGAATTTTCCACTCAATTTGTAATATTCCTCCATGATAATTTTCAACCCCCTAATGGAAGATATTCTCTCATTGAGAAAGAAGACCTAGTAATATGAAAAAATAAGATTGGTAAATCCATTAAAGTGATCCTTACAATGATAAGGGGGAATAGTGAAACCTTGCATATATGACCCAATGAGTATGCTATGAGTATCTTGAACTAGTATGAATATTATGGGAGAAAATGGGATTCCCTACCTTAGGCCCGTAACCGAATTTAAAAATCCACAATACCTCCCTATGAAAAGAGTGGTGAACTAGGGAGAACTGAATCACTTGAATATAAAATCTATAACCTATTCTGAGAACCCCATGTATCACAATACTCATAGGATAATGTTCTACTCGAGGTGATTATATGAATTATCCACATCCATTTAGATAAAAATATTGGAACCCACCACCTTATTATTGATATCTCTGATCATATCTTGGGATATAAAAATGGAACCTTGAATAAAACTACCTTTAATAAATCCATGTTTCTATTTGAAAACCAATTTTTCCCTATTTAAAGAGAGTATTATATTGATAAGAGATGTCAACACTTTGAAGGTGAAATTTCAAATAATAATGGTCCTATATTTACTGAAGGAACAATGATCTTTCACTTTAGGAATCAACACCATCAGGGAGGAACAAAACACCCAAGGTAAAGAGCCATCATGAAAGAAATTATGTATTTCTTTAATCAATTCATCTTTGATGATGTCCTAGGAGCTCACATAATGGAGGTTGGGAATCCATCAATACTTAGAGAGCTCTCGTACTTAAGATATTTGACTGAGTTCAATATCTCTTTCTCTTTTGGAATGAATTATAAAGTTTCATTGAGATGTTACAAAACACATTTGTAATTGAATAGAAAATGTAATCCAATACGCCTAAATACCAATCCTTCCTGCATGGGTTATATTTTCATAGTAATATTTCAAAATAAGAAACAAACATACACTTAATCATATCTAGGTCATTAGTAAAAGATCTATCCTCCCTCTAAATATTCATTATTCCAACATAATATTTTTCTTTCAAGAATTCATGGAAAAATCCAATGTTACGATCTCCCTCTTTGATCTAAGTATCCCTTGATCTTTCACGCAGGCATCTTTTATATTCAAGAAACATTCCATTAAACAAATATTTTTTGAGAAAAAGGGAAAAAATGTGTCATCATCCCAAGAATATTCTAGGATATCCTCAACATGATCAATCTGAATTTTGATTGTGTCTAGTTCTTGTCTTATAGAGAGAATGTAATTATACCAAATGAAAAGATCCTTTATCAATCTCCATAGCTTATTATGAAAATCTATCCAAAGAGAACCATGGATCAAATTTTTCTAGGAGTCTTAGAGCACTATGTTATAGTCATACAAGTGCACCCAATTATTAGAGAAAAAGAAGCTGCCACCCAAAAAGTGTCTCATTTTTAGATTGATTATTAATGGATAATGGTTGGATAAAGATCAATTCCTATTAATGAACTCTATGCTCGGAATATAAGAAATAGTTTAGATTTTGGAAAGACACATATCCAGCCTGCACCAAGTCCATTGAGATCTTCTTTGATTGTTACACCAGGTGAACTTATCACAGAAAAAGACAATATCTAGAAGGCCCTTTTTCATGTGTATTCTCCTTGTCAACCTCCTCTGTCAACAAAAAAGTCAACACAAAAGGAACAGTAAATTCACCTTGTTTATTTTTTTCCAATAATTATCCACCGTATTCAAAATTAACACAGTTTCTTTAGATTCCATCCATTAACTAAAATAAGAATCTAGAGTATAAGAAACAATAATCATGGTGGAAGACCACATAATCATGAAAAAATGTTTATAATTTTCCTAAATAATGAAACTATCTTCTATGACACTTTAGGTATAATATTGGTCATTAATGATATAAAATTTATGATTTTATCATATACTTATACATATCCATATACATTTCCTTAGGGATCTCACTAATATTATATCACCATAGTTTCTATAGGTTTACTAAAGATTTCTCAGATACCAACTATAGTGACCCATACTTTTCATACATTGATATTACGTCTAAATAGATGAATATTAATTACATAACATCAAGAACAATTATTGAATTTTATTGGTCTAGTGCCTTTGGAAACTTGGAAACATAAACCGCTAGTTCATAAAATATATAATTCATGTCTCAATTATATTTTCATAACCACGAACCTTCTTAGACATATCATATATAATACATATCTTTGTAATTTGGGGAACGAAAACATAAGAAAATGGTGTTCTTTGATACTCAGTATGGGAAAAAATTGAGATATGAATGATTACATATTCATAACATTAGAATAAGTTCCTAAAAATATGAACTTAAATTTTAAAACCATATCCTTCATATGAAAGATCATAATCTTAAGTCATGTTATAAATATTGGTAGTTAATAAGACATGAATCATAAAGTAATCAAAGAAACATGAACTATAAGAACATAATATAGGCATAGTACATGGACTTTTGGAAAACGAATAATCCTAGAAAATCATTTACTTAGTATTCAAGGATCTTTTACAAGGATATTATGGAAGAATGAGTTCTCTACCCAAACCATAATAGTAGTCAATGTTCACTACCAAGATTATCAAAGTAGAAAAAGTCACTTACTAAACTAGGTTCACTCCCATTCCATTCCTATTTATCTCATGAGTTATCAATCATTACCCAATTAATTGGAGAGAGATATAGGTTCAACCCATCACATAATAAAATCATAAATATGTATTCCATAAGATCATAAAACATTCATCATATTTAAAACCAAGAAAATTAATGGATTTCATAAACATTTAATCATAACATAACCCATGGAAATGAAATGGGTTTCATGAAAATTACATTACAATATAACCCATTGAAAATAAATGGGTATCATAAACATTTCATCATAACATAACCCTTGGAAAAGAAATGGGTTTCATAAATATTTCATCTTTTCATCATTAACACAAACCATCCATATAAAAACTAAATATGGTATCCTTGGATCATATCCATTAAAAATAATATGTAACATCAAATAATATCATCTTATACGAATTTTTTTTAAAGATCACCTGGAATAATTCACGTGTAAAATAAAATTTTCATTTTGAAATTATTTATTTTAAAAAACTACACAATTACAAAGGAAAGACTTTTCATTAAAAATAACCCTGTAAAATTGTGAAGGAAGATTCAATGATAAATTAAGTCATGATGCTGGGAAAATATCTTAATTTAATATAAGTTAAAAACATTCCTTCTATATTTTTTTAGAAAATCTTACAATGTACCTAATTTAGAAAATGACTAAAAGATTATTTTAAAACATTTTTGTAAAAAAGTTAATCATTTTTAAAAGTGAATTCAATTAATCATACGATAATGGTGATTTTTTTATTTTTTATAAAATATGGATTTGGAAGAGAAATATTCCCATGTGGATAATCTAATAGAAAAAATCCTTAATATTTACGGGATTGTGAAATAAACCCATATGTAGAGTTCGCCTTGATTTGAAAGAACTGTTAACTCATGTATAATAAATTTTTATACATTATAATTATATAACAAAGTTTTTTTATAATTATAATATCATATATTTTCCTATATAAAATTTCAACACCCCCTTTTTTCAATAATTTCTTATTAAAATTATTATTTGCTGGAGTTAATTGTTTCATTTATATTGAGTATATTAGTTCATTAGTTAGGATAATTATTCATTTATCTTAGTTAAAGAACAAATATAATATTAGTAATGATATAAATATAATATATATTCATTATATACATATTTAGAGTCATCCTTAAAAATTAATGATAGAAAAATGAATTACACCATTAATGGAGATGGTAGGACATATATACATATGAACACAGTTTTCATTTTTTAAAGGATATAATGAAAGAATGTAAAATTTTAATTGAAATCTACAAGGTAATTATTATATCATTTATATCATATATATTCATCAAATTCAATCTCACTACCAAAAAATTAAAATATAAAGGAAAAACAAATCACATCACTTCGTGGAGGTGGTATTATACATATATATTGTGGAGACATTATCGTTTCTCAAAATATTAGATGGTAATAAGTTATATAAGATATAATTATTAATGAATTATAATTATTTCATTAATATAATATATTAATCCCATCATAATACCCTCCCATAAATTTTTGTGATGAAAAATGGATAGTATCACTATGCGGAGATGGTAAGTCGTACTTACAAACGAGCGATAATTTAACTTCTTGTTTGATGGTAAATAGGATGTATAATGGTGTTTTAATAAAGATAATAAAATTTTATAATGTTTTTGATACTGAAATTATAATTTTATGATGAATTCTATATATTTATAGGAGGCTAAGAAGCGTATAAAAGAAAGTGACCGGGTAAGGAGATTTCCTCTTCTTCGAAACAACTCATTTAGATATCCTATAAAGGGTTCTAGGGTTTACCTTTTAATAAGAAAAGAAAACATATAATATGGATAATGAAGTTAATAAGAGAATTTTTTAAATTTTGGTTAATATATCAGGCTCAAATTGGTTTGAAATGTGATTGAGGAGGTTCCCTATTATAATTGAGGTGAGGGTCACTTTTGGAATTTCTAAAAAGATTAAATTATAATAAATTCAATATCAATAAAAATTAATCCAAATTGAAATTTATTTTAATTTTAGGAATGATAGGGTTTTAATAACATAAAATAACAGAATTTATAAAAGTTTTTGTGTAATGTTAAACATTATCATTTTGATTATCTCTTAGATAACCAATTTTAGTTTTAACTACAGTAACAAAATTTTCAATATTAATGGGTTACAATTTTCTACTTATAAGGTGAAAATTGGATAATAAATGGTCAATTTATGACATTTTATACCATATAATAAACATATTGTATTATTTAATGAGTTTTATTATTTTTAAATAATTTAATAATATATTATTTTGATAAAATATCATTATCTTCATTTTTAACACTATTTATTTAATTTAACTATAAATACATAGTTAAAAAAGAAAAATTATCATATAATTTTTAAAAAATCTTTAATATATCCTATATATCTTTATAATTTATGGATCCTATTAACATATACTAATTATAACAATTTTAATCTTTTTAGAACCATTTATTATATTTTTTTATTAAATTGAGACATTCTGCATCAGTGTTGAATAAAAAATTGAGGTCATTATATAATTACTAAAAATTAAAAATAAATTTATATCCTGAAAATAATTTTATTAATATAAAAATAAACATGTATATTCATTCAAAACTTAATTTTCTTTCAATGTGGACACATAAAGGATATTAAAAACATAGAGAGTGACATTTTAAAAATTTATTTAATTTAGACAATATATAAGGAATTTTATATGAAAATTATCTATTAAAACGAAATAAATATCAATACTAACATGTTAAGGATTTAATGCATTTTTTACAATAATAATTTTTATGAATAAGTATTTCATTATCACTTATTTTTTATTTTATTTTAATTCTATTTACTCTATCTAGGTGATAAATTTTACCACAGTTACTATTCATATTGACCTAAAATAAATAGAAAACATTTAGAAAATGTAAAACACCTAATTATAAATATTTAATAATTTTTTTCTAATTAAATAACTATAAATGGAAGAAATTAATTTTAATGTAAGTGTGAAAAATGCGACTAAAACTTATTTTTACAAAAAATACATTTTAAAGCATCAAACTGGTTATTCCTTGAATTATAAATATATATTTTATAAATAATTTGAGAAAGTAAATAATATGTAAATTTTATTAAAGGATTTCACCAAAAAGGGATAATTTATTCTATCAATCTAAAAATAAAAACACACATAAAAACTATTTTTCAGAAAAATATTTCGCTTTCTTTTATATGATTTTTATTTTCATTTGTAATCAATTGATGAGAAATGAATTAATTTTATACATATATAGCCATAATTGTTTCATAATTTAGTTATTCCTATTTATAACCACCAATAAAATAGCTAGGTGATAACTATAATTTTAAATAATAATATTTTAATAATATATTATAGTTCGTTTAAAGGCTGTGTTGCATATAATGAAATATATAAAATAAATAAAATTACATATATAAATACTTCATAAAAATATAAGGATGTTACATGCTATGTTAAATCCGGAATTACTCTCCATAATCAATATGATTTATAATTGTGGTGAGGGTTTACTAATACCATTGAGATACTATACCCTCTATTAGAAAACCATAAATAACAATAGATATAAGATAAACCATCATCTACAATGAACAACCTAATATTGAAATTACTATAGTAATAAAATCATAAAAAAATCAACACATTTTATAAGAACATATATTCCAACTGTAATGTTATACAAGGAATATAACAAGTGAAATATTTTTCAGTAGGATGACATTATACAAAACATGATCGATGATTTTTAAAAGAATGAAGATGGGTAAAAAATATATTTCTAGGGCTCCAACCATTCCCATATCCCAGTCCTTTCATCAATCCCACTCATCCATTAATCTCATGGAACTTTCCCTTTCCTATATCAATTATCATGAAGCCTTTACACCCAACAAAGTACACAGATTGGGTGTAAACAATATACCTAGTAGGTCTCCACCAATGGGTTCCTTAAGTAAATCTATAAATATATGGGTTAATTCCCAATATATTATGATAATAAAATAATTATATCATAATAAATATCATATAATGGAATATTTAATAGCTAATCTAATGAATGACCTTACCTAGTTTTACATGTGCCAAAATAGATGAGTTATCCCATGGTATAATCACAACATGGTTGAACAGGTCATCATAAAACAAAAAAATAATATGAATAGGGTATCATCATATAATAACCATAAAGGTGAATGTGGTAAAACCATACTACTATCCATAGTGAATAACCCATTTACACATCTCTAAATAAGTATGGATGTTGCACCAAAAGATAATACAAAAGGGTGAGTATTGTATCACCAAACCAAACCTGTAATGAAGGATGTATCACTTACATAACCATTTATATAATGAATTATATATTACCAACCCCTAACTATAGTAAAAAATACATCATCTACATAACCATCCATAAGGTGAATGACATATCGCCAACAAAATATACGAGGTAAACAACATATCACCATAACTCTCCATGCATATGTGAATGATATATCATTGATAGTATAATCTGTGTTAAAGACATATCATTAAAAAAACTATCCATGGTGAATGATGTTAGGTTTGGATGTGTGAAGGCTATCTTTCTAGCTAAGAAAATATACATTTTGATGGATGGATTTCAGAATAAGTTTCTTTATTACTATATAAAGGTAGTGGAAAATTGAACCAATTGTATGAAACCAATAATCAATGGTAGAAGCTTCATTTCAAATATCAATATAGAAGGACAGATATATGAGTTTTAGACATGACACTACTCACTAAAATAAATAGTATAGTTATCTTGTTTAGTAGGTTGCTGGAGGTGGTATTGATCACGTGATGGATGACTATGAATATATGAAGGTGGAATAAATGATGATACTAAAAGGTAAATTTAATTTCTCATTTATATATAAATGTATGGGGTCACTTATACTAGATATTGGTTGTTGTTTTCATTACTTTGGATTTATCAGGAAATCCATTTTTGTTTTATCTTAGGCACTAATCCATAAGTTTTGAAACTTTTAACTCAATGATAATTTCACATATTATTATAAATAATTTCTAGTATTTAATGTGGATTTGGTCTTTTTAATAACCCTATAAATTTATATTGTTCTTTGGTGACTGCATAATTATTTTTTTCTTTATCCCATTTGGGGGTTTATAGAGGGTTTTCCTATAGTGATTCAATGTGTGATTGGGGTGAAATACATATCATCTTGGATACACTAATTTATATAAATTATCATTTTGGACCTTTTGAAACCTAATTTTTCATTTGAGATTTAATAAGTTGGTTATGTACCAAGGTGCCTCTATACAATGAGTTTTACCAGAGATTGATCAAAAAGATTCATATAGTTTTCAAGATTTAACACTGTGACTTCTAGAATATGGTTATTTATATCCTTTACAACTTTTAATTTTAGTGGGTGTTGTTTATTCAAAAGGATGGTCTAAAATTGGTCAAGTTTCATCTATATAAGTTTGATTGGTCAAACTTTATATTCTATTGGTTTCAACTAGATGATTTTCTACACTTGAGATATCTAAAGATTCCCTTGATAGGGAATAGGGTAAAATAAGTGGAAATGAGATAGTAGTAAAGGATCAACTACAAGGTGATAAGTTTGATTCATATGATTCCAACTCAGAACATTTCCTTTAAAATCTATGAGAAGAAAAACACTACAGAAATTTTTCCCATGATTTCCAATATGTGTAAGAAGCTTACCATTATGAACTATGCGTTTTTAAGGAAGCAAAATTTTATTATAAAGATTTTGGAAGGAAGGTATGTGGATGATCATGTTAATGAATTTAACATGGGTTGAATTTATTTACTGTTCACTGGAGTGAATATTATTAGAGAAGTATGGGTATTTTTTCCTTCTATCATCTCTTTTGGAATCATTGGGTGCAATGGTTACCATGGGGATAAAATATATCAATGATAATACAATGGTGTTCAAAGAGATCTGTAATCAGATATGAATGAATAGATCATGAGAAATTAAGTCTCAGGTTCTATATAAACTATTTTTTTTGAGGATGGTAAGGGATGTTACTCTTATATTAAAGGATAATTTTTGATGAATGGTTAAGGTAGGTGGTAAAGGTGTCGAGGGAATTTTTCTGTACTAGTTGATTATGAATTATAAAACTATGGAATGAAAGGGAAATTAATGAATTAATATTGAGAAATATGAGTTAATTCTGAAAAGAATGCTTATAGTTTTTTCCCAAACTAAAAAATTGAGGAATAAAAAACTGTTATTCTAATTTTAATAGAATCATTAGATAACTAGATCCTTAAATTTAGGGCATAATTTCACTTAATGTATGAGAAATTAGTTATATATAAATATGTATTCAGATGCTTAAAAATGTTAACTTTATATATGGAGAATCATAAAATATCATTGTAAAGGGTTATCTTAATGTTTTTTATGAAGAATAAATACATGCTAAAATTTTATTATTTTCAACACATCATAAGATTATGGAAGAACCTAATATTAGTTAGTCAACTGAAGAATGTGTGTTTCTGTACAAAATTTGTAGATAGTGTGTGGAAAATCACACAATGAACCATGTTTTTGGTTTATTGTGTTAAGGATGGAACATTATACAAAAATATGAATTCATAGGGTGTAGTGGTTGTAGAAGAAATGAATTCCAGAAATGAAAAGTTATGGCATGAATGCTTAGGACACATTGGTGAGATAGTTCCGAGGATTATATATTTGAGAGAAATGCCATAACTAAACCATGTGGAGTATAGAAAAAGTGAAGAGTCTATCATTGGGAAAATAATAAAGGTGTATTTTTTCTATATCATTCGAAAACACACCAACGAATTAGAATCTAAAGTTGTTTGGGGTCCAAAATTGTTTTGATCACATAGAGGGTTGTTGTACTACAATAACATTATTGATGATTCCAAAAATATGGTGTGGTTTTCTTTATAAAACACAAGTCAAAGGTTTCTTAAAATTTAATTAGGAGGTAGATAATGTGAGCATAATAAAGTTGAAATTTTTATGGTTAGATAATAGATATGTGTAAGGACTCAAAGAGTTTTAGAAGTTATATTGGATGAATTTTATCTAGATAGAGAAGAATATACCTAGGATACTGGAGAATAATGGTGAGGTTACACAAATGAATAATATTTTAAATGATAGTAACAAGGTAATGAGGTTACATTTCAATTTACTAAAGGATTTTGGGGTGAAAAAGTTAATTTTGTGTCTTATATTATGAATCAAAGTCTTTATGAACTAATGGGGAAAACATAACAGGAAGAAATATGGATCGAAAAGATTATTAATGTATCTAAACTGAATGTTTTTAAAAGTATCACACATATACATTTTGATCTTATGGATGTGTATAACATAGAATCTACTACATAAAAATATTTCTTTATTGGTCACATAGATGAAAGATTTATATTTTGGATCTGGGATAACTATCATTGAATGGTTATTAGAAGCTAATGTTACTCTTCAATGAGAAGATCCTTTGGAAGTATAATAAATTATAATAATATTTTTTTGATAGAAATGAATAAATTGAACTTTTATATGTTGACCCAAATAGAAGTTGAGTGATTCTAGATTGTTCAGGGAGTATAGAAGTTGGAAATGTATAAAAATTTTCAAATATAAAAGACACTGAACAAGTTCTAAAATTACTATAGTTTATTGTACTATCATTCTATAGGATATTAGAATATTGGAGAAGATTTCCAAATATATTAGATCCAAATGGAACTAAAGCTTATCTTTTGAGGTGGTTTACTAGGGTCATCTAACCAGTGAACATGTTTATATTTCGAATACTCCGTTTTACTCGTAATGATTATGAAGAACCAAATATCCTGAAAGACATAAGAAGCCTAAGTGAATAGAAATAGTTGAAGTTAGAAATGTAGAATGATATAGAATCATTTAATTTTTTTAGAGAATGGGATATTATGGAATTACTTGTGGGTTGAGAGGATGGAATTAAAATTAGGTGAAAAATGTTTAAAACTATTTTACATTTAATTAAATTAATTTTATTAAAAAAATCGAACGGGGATACTAGGTGCCCAGTATACATCCATAGAGTACTCATTACCATACCAGATACCCATCCAAGGTCCACTAAGTGGTTGGTGTCTCACATAGGTTTGAAACCCTCCTTTTTTAGCCCCGAGGTACCTGGTACTAGCCTACCTGGTACTCGATGATATTTGTTATCACTTGAAAGATTTACCACCAAGAATATATCCTCATATACCAAATTTTATACTCCACCGCACACTCTAAGAATCTAGAGACATCAAAATTTATATATTTTTACTAACATTTAATCAAATTCCAATAATATTATATTTTGATCACTGCAAAGATATGAGAATAAAATAACCATATGAATGTGAAGTTTTTTATAATACTTTTCAATTGTGGGGCATCATTATGGTAGTGAATAAATATCTTTAATTCTAAGAATATGAAACCCAAGCTTCTAAATAAAATTTATGGGACATAACCTTCATATAGATATTTAAAAATTCTATTTGATGATTTTTTTGGATTTTTATAGATAATTTTGATTATTTAGTTTTGAAATTATAAAATGGTGACTTATAAGATCTCAAAAGTAAAAACTAAGTGCATCATTGGGTCTGGAATGAGTATTTTACATTTTTGATCATGTTTTGTTGAATCATGGGCTACTGATGTAAGTTGGGAGAGACTTAGACAAGATTAATGGTTATATACATGCTTCAAAAAATAAATATTTTTTTAATATTAAAGTAATAGTTAACAATAACTATACTAAAGTGTTCATCATTATAAAATTTTGGTAGATTGGTTTGTGTCAATAGATGCATGGGTTGAAAAAACTTTAAAAACTTATCATGAACATGATGTTAAGTTACATATTTTGACGTACAAAATCATGTGAAACTACCATTTAACTCACAATGACACCCCTTGGATGACTAGGAAAAACCACAAGATTATCTTAATGTGATTACAATTGATACTTATAATCAAATTACTTATTTATAGATGGATTATAGATATGAAATACAATATTAATGATATAAAATACTAATGATTATTTTTATGCTTGGTTATTCGAGTTATTATTTCTCTTTATCTCACATTCTCTCTCATTCTCTCATGTTCTGATCAATGAAATAAAATTAGGATTAAATTAATAACGTGTTTTGGTAATCTTGGATAGGATTTAGATCAATGTAAATATAGGATATGTAAAACTATGTCTAAAGGCATTGGTATTCATGAATCTAAATCTGTATATTTATAAAGACTCACCTGAGATTGGTGGATCAAATTTTTTTTTTTCGCATCTAGACTTATCATGATGTTGGGTTCTATGTTTACTTTTTAAATATGGGTTTTCACGTTAATAAGATTTATCTAATTTGATTAAATAAAATGGATATGCATATATATTTCATGATCTTTGTGATTGTGGGTATGATTTTATTTTATTGATTATCTTTATGGAAATTGATTTTAAAAATTATTATATTTTAGAGAGAATTAGTTCTTAAATTACCGATATGATTTAGTCTAATATTTTATTATGTCAACACAATATGATTATTAAATGAATAATTGAATAAATTCTGTATTTTTAAGATCATGACCAGATTTATTCTAAATAGAATAATCAATTATGGTATTTTTATATGGTTTATTTGATAATATATTCTAAATATGGTAATTTAGTTTCATATTTAAAAGATATTGATAAATTTTTTATTTTTATGAGGATTATTTAATGTGATATTCTGATGAGGTGGGTCTTTTGAGGTTGAAGAACAAGGTGGAAGTAAAGAAGGAAGTGATTTTTGATCAAAAAGATGATAAAATATTTAAATTTATTATATTACCAAGATATAAAAAAACATATCTTTGATATTTTACAATCATTTATCATTACATGAGTTGGATTGGGTAGAAAGAATATATTTGGTTGAATTGATTTGGGAATTTAGTGGAAGTTACTAGTTTAGTTACCTGAGTTATTTTAGGGATATGATTATATATTTTTATATTTTTATATTTGAGAATTAAATGATGTTGTATTAACCATTCACTATGATACCACCACCTAATTTGGATCAAACTTGTTCAAACATCCATGTTGTGTTTGAGTTTACGTGTAACCCAAAATCCATGTTATTTTGGGTAACCAACCACTTTCCCTTATTGGGTTTTTTACTCCCATACATAATATGTCGTACACCATGAAGAATTTTTTAGTCTCTTATAATGATATGTACTACTGTTAATGTAGTTAAAATGTAATTAATTATATGGTTTGACATCACTATCCAGGGATTACAGAAAAAATAATTAAACCAGGTTCATTGCGTCACCTCATGCACACCTTCATGTATAGAAGAGGACATCAAATTATAGTGAGGGTGTAATCCATATCATGGGGGTTTTGAGAAAACTCTCAATATAACAATTCTTTCAATAGTTTAATGGAATCAATCATTTTTAAATCACCTAGAGGAATCAAATTTTGGAAGGAACTCTCCCAACTTAATGTTTCAGATCTTGGTAGAATAAAGGTTCACCAAAATCTCCATAATAATTTTTAGAATCTCACTATTTCCCAGTTCAATAAAACTGATATAACATTCATGAAATGAAAATATAAATTATATTTAATAAAGAAAACAACTCTTTGGTTTTATGTGGCTCAAACTAACAGTCTTACATTCATAAGAGAAACATTATAGCATTTGATTTCTCTAGAAGATATATTTACAACTTAGAGACTAATGAGTCATTAAGGATTACTAGATACATTAAATAAAAAATGTGTTCTTCACACCATCATACCTACATAGGTGGTCCATCCCCAATTTATAGAGAGTAACATGAAGTTATCTAGTTTCACCAACCTCTGAAAAATGTGAGAGTCCATCCATTCCACTATTCTCACCACTGACCTCATATATAAATCTCTTAAGTGAATACCATTTTTAGTAAACTAGTAAATTCCATAATAAACTGACCATTAAAAACTTATGGAAGCATAAAATAAAACATCCAACACTAGACCGACTAGATGTGAGCATATTTAGAAGAATCTCATTCAAATGTAAATTACTTCAAAAAACATCATTCTAGAATACTGAAAGAAAAATTTCTACCACTTCCACAACATCAACAGACTGAAGAACATCCATAACCACTCCTTATTGTCTCTATCTAATCAACTAATGTAGGCTTCATATTCCCAATAATATCCCAAATAAATATAGATTTATAGAAAAATTTATAATCACTTTAAAATTATACAAAAATCCATATATTTTTACTATAAATAACATTCCTCAAACTTCTTTCATTCACAAAAGTCCTACCATGGATTTATGTTTCCTTAATATTTTTGGACCCAAAACTCTTGGTAAAAATATCCACAAGATTTCTTTAATCTAACTTTCATAACTCCAACTCACTATCTTCTAGAATCTTCTAGATGTAATGGAACTTTAGATCAATGTGTTTATTTATTAAATGGAACATGATATTTTTATCCAAATGAATTTTAATCTAACCCTTATAGTAGAGCAATACTTTCTCCTAAATATTAAAAAGTTATTCATGTAATTTTTTACTATACCATCCCATTGCTTTCTTCTGTTACAACAATATAATATATTTATATTATTGAATGTTATATCACTGGTTTTATCATAGACATCCAACTCACTATTGTAACACCCCGAGATTTTATGAAAAATATTCTTTTTAATTTCATTAATTTCTT
Source organism: Viscum album (assembly GCA_963277665.1). NCBI lineage: Eukaryota > Viridiplantae > Streptophyta > Magnoliopsida > Santalales > Viscaceae > Viscum > Viscum album. Next base: position 1,375,221,930 of record OY728147.1, on the reverse strand, counting down.
GTGTTGTACGCTACACCCAAAAAAATATTGCACAACACGCATCCTTGAGTTTCCTTTCATTACACGCAATCGCGACCTTCCTCGATAGCGCGTGTAGTACGCAATACCGAGTTTCACTAAACAACGATATGCTATTAAAATATTATGAATAGTAATAACCACTTTTCGAAATTTTGTAAATTTTATTTTTCAAAATGGACTTGATTTTTGGATTCGGAATATCGAAATTAGCTTTGGGTGAAATTTTGGTACTTTTCAGATAACTTTCATTTTCTGATGAATAGTGAAAATTACTAAATTTTAATTAAAAACAACCTTTTTAATCGAAATAATTAATAGTGATAAATTATTAATTTGAGTGGTTTTAAAGTATATTTAGAATAAATTTTTATAAATAAATACAATGTTGGTCATTGGATGTAATTTCACATTTAAACCAGACATAAACAAGTGTCAATCTTTTGATAGTTATTATCTCTTAAGAACACGCTATTTGTTTTGACGACGAGAATTACTTTTTAAATTAATTAATGAAACTGATATGTTTTGAATTTGGTAAAATAGACATCATTTTTGAGTTCATAAATTCAAATATATCTTAGGCCTAATTCTTGTTATTTTTCTGGAAACATTCATTTTTTAATGAATAGTGAAACTACTAAGTGGTAGTTAAAAAAATGAATTTTTCATAAAACTTAATTTTACCACTTCTGTGAGTGGAATTTCAAAAATACGAGACACACAGTTGATGTCAGTAAGTAAAATGTGGTTCAATGAGCTGAAAATAATTTTTGGTGAATAGTAACTTTTTACTTTTTTTACCATGGTTAAAAGTAAATAGGGTAATTAAAGGTAAAAATGATATTATTATTACCCTAACACATGTCCTAATTCTATTAGATAAGTGTAATTCGACCAAAAACTACCTTAAAAATAAAATAGGACCATTTAGGCCCACTTGGATTAGATTAGGACATTTATTATTAATTTATTTAAAGAAGGGTTAAAATAGTTAAAATCAAAGTTTAATAAGTAAATAATTTTTAATATAATGTTATACATAAGATAAATTCGACTATAAAAATTCATTATAAAGCTAAAAAATATTTTCTACATAATGATATTTTATTTGTAATTTTTAGACATTAAAAAAGTAAATTTATTTATGACACAAAGATGATGCAGTAATTATCTTATTAATGAAATATTGACATAATTGATGTTATAAATACCCAAATAAATGTAATTTAAGACTCTTTATGAAATCAAAAAATTTTCTAAGTTAATATGACATGTTATGATTGATTTAATTAACTTTTTTCGTAGTAATCATTCTGTTATGATTTTCACAAAAATCAATTACAAAATAGTGTCAAAATTGACATAAAATAGTTTTTAAAACAAATATTATATTATTAAATGATATTTTATTCCTAAAAATCTATGGTTCGGACAAATAACTTAGATAAGGTTATATATATTAATAATAAACAACTTGGGGTTCGTTTGGCTTGTTATAATAAGTTTATTAACCTTATAGTGTAAGAACACAAAAAGACACGGTAAAAGTAAAATTATCTAACTTAAAGTTAAAACTAAATGATAATGTTAACATAGTAAACTAAACTTGTCAAAATTCAATTGAATGAGATTATTTCAACCCATCCCTACCTTATCTTTGAAATAAATCAATTTGGAGCTATTTAAAACCGAATATTACTTTATAATAAAATAATATTTTTAGTTATTCTAAAGGTGCCCCTCTCCTCCCTTATAAAAGGGCACCTCCTCCCTCTCTTCTTCACACCACTTTGAGCCTTCATGCTCGGCCAAACCCTTACAAATTCTCTTCTCCACTTCCCTAGAAACATCCTAGAGTTCTTGGTTTTCTTCAAAGACCAATTTTAGTGCCCCAAGAGGAGGACTCAAAGAGGCGCTTCAAAGAAGAGGTAATGTCCGTTACCGATTCATTCAACTTTATTTCTTCTTCCACTTCTTCTTATTAGGTTGTTTCATTATAAAGTAATAACATCAGTATCAATAATATGCTGATATGTTATTATAAGTATGAAACAACCCTATTTAACCATCTATCCATCCTACGGAAAACGAAATCACCACGCATGCGTATGTACGGAATACCGTCTCCACGCCGTGGTGTAATCTATTTTCCACCACCTCCTTACTTAGATGGGTATAATGGTGTAAATAATAACTATATATGATTATTGTAAAGTGATATTGATTCTGAAATAGTACACATACTCTCCAATACAATTCCACGATCATGAGAACGATATCATCGCTCGTTCGTACGTACGGACTACCGTCTCCACGACTCGATGAGATTCATTCTCCACGTTAACCATTCATGAATGATTATAAAGTATATATAATAAGTAATCATGAAATATATGAAACAATAATGATACTGGATTTATGTGTATATATATGTATGTCATCTACTTAATTCCATTCAACTCAATAAGGAAACGAAAACAACGTTCATGCGTACGTACGACCTACCGTTTCCATGAACGGTGATTTCTTTCCATTTACTAATCTATTATATATATGTATATTCTGAATATAAATTATATATAAATAATGTTTTCTATTCTGTAGTTAAGTAATCATTATCTAAGTAATCATATGAATAATTACAAGTCAAAACACGGACGACAAATGAAACAATTTTACCCAAAACGCTCTTTAACATGGAATTTACAAAAGAATGGGTAAAATAAAGTCATAAGTGAACCATATATGATATCATAACAATGAGTATGATTCTGGAATAAGTCAATGACATTATTTAAATCATTATATACGAGGTTCGGACACTTACTAAGCAAATCGGACATAAGGTAAGGGAAATATCACAATCTCATTTTTATCCGAGATTGTTTATACTTTGGTATTTACTGGGGTGTATTTTTTCATCCACATACATGTTTCCTCAATATTTAATATTATTTCCATCCAAATATAATTGTTTAAATCCAATTTTACCCTTTGGTGAGTTTTTAGTAAAATATATGAAAGGGATCTTTTGTCGTTTTTCGAACGAGGTACTTTTTGACTTTTCTGTCAAAAGTATGAGAAGAATGTTTTTTTAACTTATACGGCATGAATGGATTTTTTTAAAACATTATTTCCAAGAAGTTTCCTTTACAAGTTTTCAAGTTTATTTTTAATCAACTTCTTTTAGTTTAAAAATTGTATGACATGTTAAGAAAGGAAAATGTTTTTGAAGTAGAAAGGATATTTTCCTCAAGAATGGAGTTCAAGTGTTTTATCAAAATTATTTTCCATCTAAGATAATATAGGGTTCTGTTTCTATCCCTATTTTTTTCATTGTTTTTATTATGTTATGATGGAATTATTTTTATGATGTACTTTTATCTTATATGGATTATGTTATGATGGCATGATGTTTAAGAATCCCATTTTTATTACATGGGTTATGCTATGATGTATGATTTATGGTTTTTGTGGCACACATAAGAATGGTATCATTATGAGATGGGTGGGACCTATATCTCCCTCCAATGAATTGGGTAAAGATTTTATATCTCATGAGATAGACATGGCGGGAAATAGGTTAAACCGGTTCAGGGAAACAAGACTGAAATGAGGAGTGAACTCAGTTCAGAAATGGACTTTGTCTACTAAGATAGTCTTGGCAATGAGTCTTGACTAATAAGAAATGATTCCCTATGATTATTTGTGTATTCCACAAAGTTCCATGTTTTAAGTTACGATTATTGGGATTACATTTCACTACTATGATTTATCCCATGTTATGATATTATGATCTCTTTTGCAGGTTAAGATTTCCAAAATGTTATGTTGTTATGAATATGATGTGATTGATATTTCTTTTGTTTACCCTTACTGAGCATTTGAGCTCACCCTTTTATGTTTTCTTTTCCCCAGTATATAAAGAAAGGTTTTAGGTTAAAAAAAAGGAAGATCTTTATGGGAGATGTTGAAGATCTTTCACCACGATTAGAAGATTATATTCTGAGTTTCCAAAGACACTAAACTATTACGGTCCTTGTGTGTGTGTTTTTGTTATGTACTATGTATTCCGCAAAAGTATTGTAATGTCCATGTACGTTAAGTTTAGGGTCTCTACAGTTGGTATCAGAGTAAAGGTTTAGTCAACCTTTGGAAACTAGGATGCGAAAATGTTAGTGAGATCCCTAGAGATATTTCTATGGTATGTCTAGGGATGTCCCTAAGGATAAGTATACGTACAAGATATAGTACTAGAACTACGGTAACGATATTAGAATTTAACCTAAGATGTTAGATATTGAGGGTGCTACCCCTTTACTAAGTTGTTTTCCCTAGAATGATTTTTTCCTCTCACACTATTCTTTTTGGGTTTTAGAAAATGGCTGGAAATAGGAAGATTCATGATAATGGAGGATATGACGGACAATGGAATGATATTCTTCATGATAAACCAAATGAAACGGGATTTGGAAGTCCAAACATCGTTATTATGCCTAATCAGAAATCTCATAATATGATCAATAATCTCAAATTTGGTAAGTTTCCCGACTCAGATAATAAGAGAAAGATGGAGTTTCATGATGATCATAGAGGAAATAAAGTTCAATTTCCCTCATGTAAATCATATGGGAAGTGGCATCGAGGAGATTATTTCAAGGGAACTGGAAGATGCTTTGGGTGTGGAAAAGAAGGACACAAAGCCAGTAAGTTCAAAGGAAAAGGTTCAGTTAACACCATGGATGAGGATAATGGTATTGCTATGACATCAACAATGGTTAAATGTTTTAAATGTGGAATGTACGGGCATTATGAAAACCAATTCCCAAAGGGAAAGTCTCATGAAGAGAATCAGTACGACCATATGGGTAGTATTTATGTTGATGATGATGAAGAGACTACAAATGATATGTGAGATGAAAGAATTGTTGAAGCTCGGTCAATGGTTTAAGAAGGTAGTGGAATGATTACATGTTTGTCAAGTTTAATGTTGTATAAGTAATCTCATGGTACTATGGAATAAAGAGACATCTAAGGATTGTTACACTGTTGTCTTTCCTTGAGTTTTGAAAGTGTATGATTAATGGTACCAGTATCCATTAAAGGTTATTCAGATATTTTTGGAATATAGATGATATGCGCATAATGAAGGGATAAGGAGAAAATGAAATGTTTGACAGTATTCATGAGCTCATTATTGATATAAGGACTAAGTGATATCATTGTTTGAGTATAAATAATTTTGAGGATTTTGGTTTGTGGGAAGTGTTAACTTTTAACTGCATTCATGTTTTCACTAAAGTTCAACGGGTATTCATTCTTCAAGAGAATACATGATTAAGGTATTAACATGTTTGTAATTTTACCAAAATGATATATCTTATGATATATGGGGGATAAATGATGGCATTCACATGAGTGTTATGTGACATTTCAAGTAATCATTTTCTTTATACTATGATATTGGACCAAAGTATTTTAGATAAGCCTAAAGATTTGAATGTATTATGTTGGATATAAGTTAGGATAGAAAATTTTCAATATTATTGATGGGATTCTATAGTAATATAGTTTTAGAAAAAGGAAAACCTGCAGGACGGGCGGCAACCCATCGCGTCAGACAAGGCTGTGGGAATCGAACCCATAGCTGAAGTGCGTTTGGCCTTTATCGCCTACCACTGGCCTACAGGAAGTCCCTGTTTAGTAGAAACTAGTTTTATTATATTAAGCAGTATGATATATGAGGTATAAGTCCATTTTAGGAACTATATATGATTAATCTCACTATAGATGGACTTATGCAAGTTTTGATAAATTTTCTAACCTTTTGTTTGAAACAGATGGAATGACCCATCATTCTATCACATGATCTGCTAACACATCATGAATGAAAAATTCAACTTCATTTCTTTAAGAGATGAAGTGGAAATTGTCCAAAGAACGACCAACGGTGAGACTATACCAAAATCACGAAAGTATTTCTTGTAATTCCAATTTCATCAAATTTAGGGAAATGATCTTGAAAACCAAAAATGTTGTCATAGTGCTCTTATATCTGATGAATTAGATGGTACCTTAGATCGTCACAAATTTATGGCTTTGTGATTGCTGTCTTTTCCATAGCCATGTTTTCTACCACTCTCTATCAGAACATGATGGTTAGAATTCTCTTCCATATCCATATTTTCACCTATGTGGAAACCCAGTGATTAGTTTATTTGGGTAACCGTTACGTTTCAGACTTTTGTTTTTAAAGATGGGTTTTGGTATTCCTTTTTATGATGTGGGTTTCTATTAAATAAACTTTCGAGAAGTAAACCATTTATAACCCCGACGAATTTCGAGGGCGAAATTCATTTTAAGGGGGGTAGAATGTAACACCCTGAGATTTTATGAAAAATATTCTTTTTAATTTCATTAATGTCTTGTGTTGTATGCTACAACAAAAAAAGCTTGCACAACACGCATCATTGACTTGCCTTTCATTACATGCAATCACGACCTTCCTCGACAGCGCGTGTAGTACGCAATACCGAGTTTCACTAAACAACGATATGCTATTAAAATATTATGAATAGTAATAACCACTTTTCGAAATTTTGTAAATTTTATTTTTCAAAATGGACTTCATTTTTGGATTCGTAATATCAAAATTAGCTTAGGGTGAAATTTTGGTACTTTTCAGATAACTTTCAGTTTCTAATGAATAGTGAAAATTACTAAATTTTAATTAAAAACAACCTTTTTAATCGAAATAATTAATAGTGATAAATTATTAATTTGAGTGGTTTTAAAGTATATTTAGAATATATTTTTACAAATTAATACAATGTTGGTCATTGGATGTAATTTCACATTTAAACAAGACAAAAACAAGTGTCAATCTTTTGATAGTTATTATCTCTTAAGAACACGCTATTTGTTTTGACGACGGGAATTAATTTTTAAATTAATTAATGAAACTGATATGTTTTGAATTTGGTGAAATAGACATCATTTTTGAGTTCATAATATCAAATATAGCTTAGGCCTAATTTTTGGTATTTTTATGGAAACTTTCATTTTTTGATGAATAGTGAAGCCACTAAGTGGTAGTTAAGAAAAATTGATTTTTTCCTAAAACTTAATTTTACCGCTTCTGTGAGTGGAATTTCAAAAATCCAATAGACACAGTTGATGTCAGTAAGTAAAATGTGGTTCAATGAGATGAAAATAATTTTTGGTGAATAGTAACTTTTTACTTTTTTTTACCATTGTTAAAAGTAAATAGGGTAATTAAGGGTAAAAATGATATTATTATTACCCTAACACATGTCCTAATTCTATTGGATAAGTGTAATTCGACCAAAAAAAACCTTAGGAATAAAATATGACCATTTAGGCCCACTTGGATTAGATTAGGACATTTATTATTAATTTATTTAAAGAAGGGTTAAAATAGTTAAAATCAAAGTTTAATAAGTAAATAATTTTTAATATAAGGTTATACATAAGAAAAATTCGACTATAAATATTCATTAGAAAGCTAAAAAAGATTTCCTACATAATTATTGTTTATTTGTAATTTTTAGACATTAAAAATGTTAATTTATTTATGACACAAAGATGATGCAGTAATTATCTTATTAATGAAATATTGACACAATTGATGTTATAAATACCCAAATAAATGTAATTTAAGACTTTTTATGAAATAAAAAAATTTTCTAGGTTAATATGATATGTTATTATTTATTTAATTAACTTTTTTCGAACTAATCATTCTGTTATGATTTTAACAAAAATCAATTACAAAATAGTGTCAAAATTGACATAAAATAGTTTTTAAATCAAATATTATATTATTAAATTTTATTTTATTCCTAAAAATCTAAGGTTAGGCCAAAAGACTTAGATAAGGTTATATATATTAATAATAAACAAATTGGGGTTCGTTTGGCTTGTTATAGTAAGTTTATTAACCTTATAGTGTAAGAACACAAAAAGACACGGTAAAAGTAAAATTATCTAACTTAAAGTTAAAACTAAATGATAAGGTTAAAATAGTATACTAAACTTGTCAAAATTCTATTTTATGAGAGTTTTTCGACCCATCCCTACCTTATCTTAGAAATAAATCAATTTGGAGCTATTTAAAACCGAATTTGACTTTATAATAAAATAATATTTTTAGTTATTCCAAAGGTGCCCCTCTCCTCCCTTATAAAAGGGCACCTCATCCCTCTCTTCCTCACACCACTTTGAGCCTTCAAGCTCGGCCAAACCCTGACAAATTATCTTTTCCACTTCCCTAGAAACATCATAGAGGTCCTGGTATTCTTCAAAGACCAATTTTAGTTCCCTAAGTGGAGGACTCAAAGAGGCGCTTCAAAGAAGAGGTAATGTCCATTACCGATTCTTTCAACTTTATTTCTTCTTCCACTTCTTCTTCTTATGTTTTTTCATTATGAAGTTATAACATCAGTATCAGTCATATACTTATATGTTATTATAAGTATGAAACAACCCTATTTCACCATCTATCCATCCTACGGAAAATGAAATCACCGCCCGTGCGGACGTACGGAATACCATCTCCACGCCGTGGTGTAATCTATTTTCCACCACCACCTTACTCGGATGGGTATAATGATGTACATAATAACTATATATGATTATTGTAAAGTGATATTGATTCTGAAATAGTATACATACACTCAAATACAATTCCACGATCATGAGAATGATATCATTGCTCGTGTGTACGTACGGACTACCGTCTCCACGACGCGATGAGATTCATTCCCCACGTTAACCATTCATGAATGATTATAAAGTATATATAATAAGTAATCATGAAATATATGAAATAATAATGATACTGGATTTATGTGTATATATATGTATGTCATCTACTTAATTCCATTCAACTCAATAAGGAAACGAAAACAGCGTTCATGCATACGTACGACCTACCGTCTCCATGAACGGTGTATTTCTTTCCATTTACTGATCTATTATATATATGTATATTCTAAATATATATTATATATAAATCATGTTTTATATTATAGAGTTAAGTAATCATGATCTAAGTAATCATATTAATAATTACAAGTCAAAACACAGACGACAAATGAAACGATTTTACTCAAAACGCTCTTTAACATGGAATTTACAAAAGAGCGAGTAAAATAAAGTCATAAGTGAACCATATATGATATCATAACAATGATTATGATTCTGGAATAATTTAATGACATTATTTAAATCATTATACAAGAGGTTCGGACACTTACGAAGCAAATCAGACCTAAGGTAAGGGAAATATCACAATCTCATTTTTATCCGAGATTGTTTATACTTTGGTATTTACTGGGGTGTATTTTATCATTGACATCCATGTTTCCACAATATTTAATATTATTTCCATCCAAATACAATTTTTTAAATCCAATTTTACCCTTCGGTGAGTTTTTAGTAAAATATATGAAAGGGATCTTTTTTCATTTTTCGAACGAGGTACTTTTTGACTTTTCTGACAAAAGTACGAAAAGAATGTTTTTTTAACTTATACAGCATGAATGGATTTTCTTAAAACATTATTTCCAAGAAGCTTCCTTTACAAGTTTTCAAGTTTATTTTTAATCAACTTCTTTTATTTTAAAATTGTATGACATGTTAAGAAAGGAAAATGTTTTCGAAGTAGAAAGGATATTTTCCTCAAGAATGGAGTTCAAGTGTCTTATCAAAATTATTTTCCATCTAAGATAATATAGGGTTCTGTTTATATCCCTATTGTTTTAATTGTTTTGATTATGTTATGATGGAATTATTCTTATGATGTCTTTTAATCTTATATGGATTATGTTATGATGGAATGATGTTTAAGAATCCCATTTTTATTACATGGGTTATGCTATGATGTAAGATTTATGGTTTTTGTGGCACACATAAGAATGGTATCATTATGAGATGGGTGGGACCTATATCTCCCTCCAATGCATTGGGTAAAGATTTTATATCTCATGAGATAGACATGGCTGGAACGGCAGGTTAAACCGGTTCAGGGAAACAGGACTGAAACGAGGAGTGAACTCGGTTCAGAAATGGACTTTGTCCACTAAGATAGTCTTGGAAATGAGTCTTGACTAATAAGAAATAATTCTCTATGATTATGTGTGTATGCCACAAAGTTTCATGTTTTAAGTTATGATTATTGGGATTACATTTCACTACTATGATTTATCCAATGTTATGATATTATGATCTCTTTTGCAGGTTAAGATTTCCAAAATTTTATGTTATTATGAATATGATGTGATTGATATTTCTTTTGTTTACCCTTACTGAGCATTTGAGCTCACCCTTTTATGTTTTCTTTTCCCCAGGATATAAAGAATGGTTTTAGGTTAAAAAAAAGGAAGATCTTTATGGGAGATGTTGACGATGTTTCACCAGGATTAGAAGATTATATTCCGAGTTTCCAAAGACACTAAACTATTACCGTCCTTGTGTGTGTGTTTTTGTTATGTACTAAGTATTCCGCAAAAGTAATGTAATGTCCATGTACGTTAAGCTTCGGGTATATAAAACTATAGTTCCATTGAATGTGAAATAATATTTGATTTTTCTCTTCTATGAATTTAAATTACCCATAAAATCTATTTCAACAAACTCAAGAAACGAATCATCTTCTATGAAACAATGTTTTTTCCTTTTATTCATTTGAGACACCAAATAATCAATTCAATAACTTTCCAATTAACCTTTTTTAATTTTATTTAATCTAAATAAACACTCCCAATATATGAGTAGTATATGAGTGTGTACACCTAATAATATACATCAATCATCCAACTACTAATTCATTAGAAAGTTTCAATATGTACTAATTTTATTCTTCCATTTTCAGTACCTATTAGTTCATTTTTTTGAATAGAATAGTAAGAGGAGTCAAAAGTGGATTACATCCATTCATTAAAAATATTTCAATGATCTTAAAAATGTAATACATTTGTGATAAAACCAAAATTATAGTATTCCAATCATGATCAATCCTCATGCCCATAATCTTCTTATATTTACTAATATTTTTTATTTTAAACTTTCCAGATAAGTCCTTAATCATCTTATAAATTAGTTAAATATTATAACCTACCAATAACATATCATACATGAATAAAAGTAATATTATGAATTCATTTCCACTGTAATCATTTTGAAAACAAATGTAATATGAATTACTCCGTAGGAAAACTACTTTTTAAATAATGGAATCAAAATTCTTATCCAAATATCTTAGTGCTTGTTAAAAACATAATGCATTATTTTTTTAGTTTAAACACCACGTCATGATTACACTTTTCTATGAAATCAGTAGGATGGTTCATATAAATTTATGCCTCCAAATCCCAAAAAAATAAAATAAATCTTCACATCCATTTATTCAAGTTAATTTTTTTTGAAGTAGCCGAACTTTGAATAGTTTGGAAGGTAGTATGTTTCAGTACCAGAGATAATATATATAAGAATTCAATTCCCTCCTTCTAAAATCCTTCCAAATACTTCCAAGCTTAATATATCTTCCATACCTCATCTTATTATTTCAAATTAAATACCCACTTTTTCTCATGTGATGTATTCCACAATGGTAATTTCATTAGCTCCTAAGTATTATTTACTCGTAGTGAATCCAAATCCCATACATTGGTAACTAAAACCTCCTAGAATATCCATAAGTAGATTCTTATTTAAGAATATCTAGTCATCATACATTCATTTGTATAAATAAACAAAGATCACTATTCCAATGAACCAACAATCTAATTCTTGAATATATTCTCACATTTAATTGTAAATTAGATTATTTTGGAACTGAAAATTTCAAAAAATATCTCTCAAGAACTTCTACTTCTAGAACATAACCTCTAAAAACTCTAGATTGAGCTTAAATTGTTCTTAATAGTTCTAATATATATTCCTATGGATGTGTTTCCAAAATTTCTACATTTCCTTTTGAAATTTATTCATTAATATGAGTCCTTCCATTAGTTTTAGGGACATATAAACATTCTGGAACATGTAATACCCCTAACCAACATCTAGATCAACTTGAAATAAAGTTGTATAATTATCATCAACTTCTTTCTCTTTCAAGTATTGATATTTCTATAATATATTCTCATTGAAGAGAAAATTATGAATTCGGAAAAATTTATTATTTTTACCATACAAAAATCCTAAAAAAGTCTTCATCTCCATTTCCTATGAAGATTGATGGTTGATATTTATGTCTAATCTTATATCTATTTGATTTCATCCATATAAATATAGGATAAACTTCTAAAAACATCATGGTGAGTTACTTCTGAAAATTTTTCATACCAAAGTCATTCCAATAAGTACTATCCTACTATAATTGAAGTAATTATATTTATTAAGTTAGTTTTGCAATATATAAACATAATTATTTCCTTCGCCATCAATTATTGATTTATTCTCATAGATAAATCATTTTTTCTAGTGTACTTATAATAATCTTCTTACGAAAGATTCCACTTTTCTAGTAATAGTTATAGAGAATACTTTTGGTAAAATCACCACTATTTTATGGCCTCAGAGACATAAAATTACTTATTGTTTCTCTTTACTCTATATCCTTCCATTGGAAAAATACTACAAACACCTAACTTTTGAGTTTTATAAAGAAAAATAAAAAATATCTTGTGGCATCATTAATGAAGGTAACAAAGTACAAAAACATTATATAAGAAGGTACTATGGAAGGTCCCAAAACATATGTATTAATTAATTATAATTTTTAAATTATTTTGAACTTATATAAATATTTAAATATACTTTCTTTTTCTTACTAAGTATAAAACACTATCACCTTTCATTGAATGATTGTTTGAACTTCAATATGCTAATTTCTCCTAGAATTTCATACCTTAACTCTAAGGTGCCAAAAATTGTTATTCCAATTTTATGAACATTAATAAGATGATATTATAGTGGGTATAGCTCCCAATTACCTTTCTTAGTGATATAGTGACCCATCCTTTATACTTTGGATATATGAAGGGAACCCTGAGTAATCTCCCATACTCTTTCCAAATAGATTATTATAAAACCATCTTAACCCAATTGAACCATTGAAACAAGGTTCTTTTGAGGTACTGAAACATGCCAAACATTCTTCAATATGAGAAAAATTAAACTTGGAAACTAAAATTTCACTTCTCCCTTTAACAAAATTTTATGAGCTTCATCATCACCAATATAAACTTTACCAAATTTTTCTAGAAACATATTTTTATAAACAACCTTTTTATAATGAGAAATGGAATGAAGCTCATAAATATATATTCTATGATTCTATATATATAGAAAAATTCACAAGTATATTTACACTAATTTATCTCCAACACTCAACTACCGAGAATATGTACATCCAAAAGTTTTCTTCCTACCATGATAATGTTTCTTTAGGTGACCCTACTTTCTATGATTCCAACATAAATGATTTCTTATAGAAGACTTTACTTTAATTTTTTACATTGATTTCCTCTATTATTTTTTATAATTCATACAATGATATGATCATATCATTAATTCTATATTCAAAACATCACTCTAAGATGCCATACAATCTTTCCTTCAGAACTCCTCATTGAGAATCAGGTTCCAAGCTTTAGTGAACACCAAATAATTATTTCCACTTGAAAAGATCATAGCTATAACCATATATTACACAGAATATATTAAGTATAATAACAACATAATTACAAAAATATTAAACATGAATACATATCTTACAAGCTCTGACTAGCTATAGATTATGGTCTAATCATTCAATAAATCTGATGTAGATATTTCTTCTGATAACCTAATTCTGAATATCCTCTACATCAATAAAACATTATTTAGTACTATAGTTTTCTTATACATATCATCCATGACTCTATAAAATATATTATCATTTTAATCAACCAAATGTTCAAAACCACATTTTAGACTAATGAAAATCATATCAAGCCAAGTGATTTCAAATCCATCTTTTCACATTCACCTTTTTCCATTTCTTATGGTTTTACTCCCTTCAACAGAAGATCCAGATCTTTCACAATGATATAATATTCTATCTTAATTTTATAGAAACTAAAACCCATTCCATCAAAATTCCCAATCCAAAACTTTCTTTATTCTAACAACATACTTAATAAAAGAGTGACCCCAATATAAATTTGAGAAACATGTTGAGAAAAATAATACTACATGAAAAATAGTGTAAACCACTGAGCCTTCTAAGAAACTTCCTCTGATAAAACTTTTTGAGAGTCCCTTAAACCACCTTTTACTTATATTAGTCCAATTGGAGCAGTCATTCTATAATCACATGGAGGAATATGATTCTGAAAGGAACTCTTCCAACTTAATTTTCCAAAAAATTACTCGAAGAAAAGTTCACCCAAATCAACAAACTAGGTTACAGGACATCAATTCATCCATTTATACCCAAAATGATATAAAATTCATGAAATAAAATTAAAATTAAATTTAATCAAGTAAATAAAACTATAGTTTCACATGATTTGGGATGATAGTCCTATTTTCATGGGATAAATTTTATAATATTTCATTTATATAGAATAAATATTGAAAACTTTGTTACTAATGAGTCACTAAGGATTACTAAATTAAATTAATATAAATTTTGTTCTAAAAAACTATCATTTAAAAAAATGTGTCCCACACCTGATTTACAACGAGTAAAATCAAGTCATTCATTTTCACTAACCTATGAAAAAAGTGGGAGTCTATCAATTCCACTATTCCCACCTCTTATTTTCTATTGTGACATCCTAAGTGACTAACCTTATCATAAATTATTATATTCTATAAGAAACTGAACATACCAAAATTTTATAAGTACAAATTAAATTTTTTTGGACCATACATATTATCTCTGAGAACATTTTGAAGAAGTCTGTTCTATAGAATATTCCTTTCAGAAAGAACATTCCAAAATAGACTACCACTTCCAAAACTTATACAAACTAAAAAATTTCTAGAACTAATTAGTTTGGTTATATCCTCTAGATCAACTGATGTATGCTTCATATTCTCAACATGGGAGACTATACACTTGATATTACACCACCCAAAAATAATAATATTTAAAAAAACATTATATGGAATCATATATATAATAAAACCAAAGAAACTAATGAACTCATGTTCAATATACATCAATCATACATTAGATATTTCACTTAGTAGGCCAATCATATACATTTAAGGAATAAAAAATATAAAATATATAAAAGGGAAAACATAATCGACCAAGTGCTTGGTCTCACTATGAAACCAAGGCCACATCCCCACATTTATTTTGAGATTCAATATCTATTATTAGGGCCTTACCCTAACATACTTCCCAAACATATGGTATTCACACCCACTGAGGTACACACATAGGGTGTGAGAATAAATTTCAGAAGGAAACCTCCAAAAGAGCCACTAATTTACTCCAAAATACATAAAGAGTATTCTCATGATGGTAAAGAAGGTAGTAACACACAAGAAAAAATATCCAAGTCAGGTCATCATGTGCTAACTATGCCATTGCGATACCCAACACTTCCTGCATTGGTCAATACTAATGAATCATATTTTACATACTATAAGAAATACTATATGGCATACATGGCTCAAACTATTCTATACATTAGGTAAAACAATGTGTTGGGATCATTGAAAATGGTTTATAGTGATCCAATTATCCAAGAAGGATAATCATGATAGTGTATCACAATAACTGGAGATGTCTATGAAATCGAGAATTAGATCAAAACAAACCACTATTAGTAGAAAAAACATAAGTTATGGATTCTGACATACCTCTAGAATAGAATGCTTAAACAAGGGGTTGATCATGACATTCCATGATCAAGAAAATAATACCCAAATGGGGGATCCTGAAATACCAATGAGAGAGTTTATACAACCGAAGGTTGGATCATTATACACCACTCTTAGAGAATGAATACTTAGATAGTAGATCATGATATACTTCCATATCCATTATCCAATATATATCATGTGTATATCATCACCATACAAGTATGATTTATTAATATATTCAGTATAATAAAAAATACGTCTCATGGA
This sequence comes from Viscum album, assembly GCA_963277665.1. NCBI lineage: Eukaryota > Viridiplantae > Streptophyta > Magnoliopsida > Santalales > Viscaceae > Viscum > Viscum album. The sequence continues at coordinate 1,375,205,754 of OY728147.1, read as the reverse complement.
ATATATAACCCAAATATTATCTCTTAACTATTACCAAACACTAATGGGACTTAATAATAATAGGTCATCTGAGTTGACTCAATCATTCACAACATTATCCACTACAACAACTATAATACGTCAAAAACTATAATTCCTATAATCCATAACTTTTATACGAAATTCATTACATACTCTGTGATAAGATAAACCAATCAACTATATATTTGAATAAAATGAGATAACCTATATAATCATAAAGAACACATCCAATTTAATATATTATCCATCAACTTAACAATATCACCTTTGTGGTGACTGAAATTAATTTAGGTCCTTTCAAAAACAACATCTTGCACCAAACATTTGTGTAAACCCATTCGAATACAACCCTATAAATATCCTGTTGAAGACCCCATCTTTATTCCATTATATCAACCTACATCACAATAGATACTCACTATTATTTACATGGCATACAAGGACTTATACATGACCCTTTCCATAAAAAATCTAGTTTTATTCTCAAAATATAGATCAAGACCTATGGATTTCACTATTAACTAACCTCGATGAAACCTAAAAGTAGATTCATTAACCTAGGATAATATCATTTTTCTAGACATTGAAACACGTTTTCAATAACACCCTCAAATCATCATAATGATTTTCCCATTCATAACTATACCCAAAACCCCAAACCTCTCTTTATAGGGAAAACTGAGGCCACTGTTCCTCATTTAATTCTTCCTAGAACAACCCACATCGACATCCTATCCCATAAGCAACCAGAAAAATTCCTACCAAAGATAAAATATTCTGATTAATCTAATTAATTTCACCCTAGGGTACCCATGAGTAATCAAAAACATAATGCCCTTTATATTTCCCTCACACATAACATGTACATTCCCCCAAGGAGACATACTCACTAGTAAATCCTAAAATTACCAAACTAGTACATAAAATCCATTTTTTCCTAAAGGATTTACCTAGTTCATTTTAAAATTTAGAAGCCTCTTGATTCTAATTTAGGTCACCCTAACCCAAACCTCCAATCACTTATATAATAACACATATAAAAATATGTGATATATGGTTTATTATACAAGAGTATTCCCATATATTTCTTGGAGTTGATCCCTTGAGTCATGTTTGACCATTCCACATCCAATCCTAAGTTAAGCATCCTCAAGAAAACCAAATACTCTAACTCAGGTTACAATTATCTACTAATTAGTCATAACTATTTATAAACAATTATTTATAATTTATTCAATAATTCAATATCTATAAAAACACATTGACTAAGGAATTAGTGTTGAAACCATAACCAAAGGCATGTTTGGGATCCATGGAATGTATATTTTATCCCTAAAAGAAAAATACACATGTTTCAGAACTCAATTTAGTGTCAATTTCAAGGAGGAACCAATTAAATCCTAGGGAATACTAACCAAGAAAATTAGCTTAGTTAAAAATGATAAATAAAATGAGGATTCCCCATATTTTTTCCACCTCTAGAAACCATATGGAAAATACCATTTCTAATGAATATATTTCTAATATATTCTATGAAATCCATATCAAATTCCTATATAAAACAGATAGAAATCTAAAAGGATATAGAAAATGGAATTAGAAGATAAGATAGTGAGAAACCCATAAATAAATATGTTAAATCACATTTTGAACCCACCTGAATCACCAAGGGAGAATAGAGGAGTAAAAAGAGAAAAGGGAGGCCATATTCCCCAATTTTAGATTCCCTAGGACAATGAATACCAAGGGGTTTCTTATTAGATTCCTTGGAAAATAAAAAATATCTCACATGTAAAAGGGGGTTGGGACCATCTGTAGACACTAATAGACATCCAAAATAATTATGATAGGATATTGGGATTGTAGTAGACTTCCTCTGGGTTCTAGGTGGAAAGGGTAAGTGGGACTATCCAAATTCATATCCCACTATAATCTCAATGTGTTTCCACTAAAAATATGGTGAGAATTTATAACACCAATAAAACTCAGGCCTCTAGCCTCATGATGAAAACTCTCCCTTAACCTCTTTTCACTAACTTTTTCACCACCATAATCATCATTTAAAAATCATAATCACAACCAAAATACCCCTCAAACTATTCAAATTTAAAATATAAAATTTAACTTTTCCTTAAATCCACTGAGAACCTAGTTTTATTTGATATCACTGGATTATTATAATGTGGGTCATTATATACTCCCCACCATATGGATTCTCTTCCCCAAGAATAACCCTTGTGAATATCCCACATACAATTATAGATATTGAGACTTTATTTCTGATTTCATATCCAAGTTCTTGTTATAAACTAGTATTCCATTATAGTCCGATCCAAAGAAAATTTTATTTTCTATAAAACAACATAGATGAATTCATCAAAACCACCAATTGTTCCTCAAATGATGTGAATAATACGAATTATAATTCACTATAATTTGTCGCATAAAAAATTTCTAGTTAAAACCTCACTTACCCAAATTATTATAATTTCTTGATAACCCATGTAATATAACACCGACTCAATGTATAAATTTTGTGATGATTTCCCAAACCTAGTGAAATTAGTTCCATTATAAAAATCCAATGTCAAACTTCCCATAATTGACAAAACTAATTTTCACTAACTGATTGATCGTTGAGTGCTATGTAGTAGAAAAACCTTAGTAAATGAATGATTTCACTTGACTTGGATTATCATGAGGCATGATGCACATTCTTGATCATCGTGGGATGGAGATAAAAAATAATGTATCAAACAAAGAAACATGAGAAAAATTTCAACCTCAACAGTCATGTGACAAGATAGAAACAAATAAAGTACTAAAAAATATATCCATAAAACATAAAATTTCAAAAACAACCAAACAATAATATAATCATCCAACAACTAGATAACATAGCTTGGATGAACATGATAAAATACCATCAATATTGAATCTGATGAAATCCATGGGTCCTTCTCCATGTGCCCATATTTTACCACCATCCAAACCCATCAGAAGGAAACATAATCCATGTGATCTATCCTATACATAACAGTCTTAAAAATTAATGTATGTTTCAAAATAGAGGTAAAAAAATTAAAAGGAAAAATTGTTGTCTGATCTCTAAATCTCTATAAGATATTGGTCACACCGCGATTCACTGTTTCAATTTAACCCTCACACCATTGTGCTAAACTAGTTTTGCATTGAAAATTATAAAAATAATAAAAAATTTCACTTCATTTTGATTGAATTATATTATTTTTATAACTTTTTAAAAGTTCAATGTTACGGTTTTTGATTATTACATTATAAGTGTAGGTTATTTGGAGGTCCCATGACGAAGTTCAAGAAAAAAGGGCTAAATTGTGCAGAGTTCAAGTACACTAGTGGACTCAACCACAAAATGATACTAAAATATGAATCTAAATGGGGTTATATTTTGTGGAATGGTCTGAAATTCAATGGGATACATTTCATATGAAGAATCCCTAGCCTCATGCATCCATTAAAGGGCCCATAACAACTAATACGATGAGGTGATCGAATATGCTCGAAGTCAAAAAGTGGGTTATTTATTTAATATATATCCCTGGATGTGATTGTTAAAATGGTGAAATATTTTTGGTGGATATATTTTGGAGGCGTGTGTAGGATTGAAATAATGATGTAGATGCTCAATTACAAGAGGGGGGGGGGGTGAATTGTATAATTTAAAAATTCCTTTGGAATCTTTAAAGTTAGTTATGAATAACTATGTTTTCCTTAAGCAAAGTAAAGGGCTAAGTTTAACAAAGTTAAACTAAGAAAATTCACAACACCTCTAACACCAAATAAAACATGGAAAGAGATTCAGAAATTAGGTTCCGAAAATATGGTTCCGGAAATTGAAACTTAACAAAAGATTATAATATGAGATTCTACCTTAAAGCGTATAGAATCTAAATGAAACAGAGTACAAATAAGGAAGTATAAGAAAGTTATACTTTCCTTATAATACAAAATGCAGCGGAAAATAAAAGAGTAGTAGAAATACAAGTAAAAAGATATAAGTCTTTTAACCCAAAGAGAAGGGTATTCAACAACCTTGGATAAAGGTCCCTTGATTTATACTTTCAAGAAAGTCTATCTTACCAACACCAGGGTAAGCCCTCGATACGAAGATCGGAGTCTCTGTCTTGCTATCCCCGCAAGCCCTCAACTTCAAGGTAGTTGGCAACCTCTGTCTTCCTCAGCAAGGAAGCCCTCAAACTTCAAGGTAGTCGGCACCTCTGTCTTCCTATCCCCGGATGTCCTCGAATGTAATCACCAAGATTCGGAGTCGCACAAAGCTTTGAGAGTTAATAAGAGCCTCTCTCTCTAGAAATCACTTCAAGCATGTAATCACATGAGTCGAAGATCAGTCAGCCTTTCAGCACCGAGCACTTTCAAATGAGCTCCTATTTATAGGTAAGGTCATCTCCTTCTCCAATGGTCATATTTTCCTTAAAGGTCGGAGGGACCTGTACATGTGTCACTTAGACAACGGTTAGTTTATAACAAAATAGACGACATCGTTTTATAACAAAACAAGTGTAACAGAATGTACGACATCGTTTTAAAATCTAACTCAAAAGTTCGGAATGAAAAATTCGGAGTGAAGGTTCGGAGTGTAATAAAGAGTAGACAGATTATAACGACGTAGGAAAGATGAAAGTTCGGAGTCGAACCGAAGATAATTTTCGGAGTCTAAATAAATTTGTAGTGTATAAAACAAAGATGATCAAATTATTTTTAATAGGTGAATTCAGAATGAGAATTCGGAATGAGAATTAGTTATGAGAATTCATCATCAGAATTCGTAATGAGAATTATTCATCAGAATTCGTAATGAGAATTCTTCATCAGAATTCGTAATGAGAATTTCTCATCAGAATTCTTAATGAGAATTCCTCATCTGAATTCTTAATGAGAATTATTCATCAGAATTCGTAATGAGAATTCATCATCAGAAATCGTAATGAGAATTCGTTGTCATACTTCATAAGGATTCATATCCTGAATCTGGAATCAAACTTAGTCAGAGTTCGTATCTGGAGTTCGGAATGGAACTCTATCACAGTTCTTATCTGGATTTCGGAGTGAAACTTTATTGCAGTTCTTATCCAGAATTCAGATCCTAAAACAGAATACTTCATATCAAAGTTTCAAGCAATTCTGAGAAAATAGAAGTGAATCCGAATCTCATACTTAAGAAAAATCTGGGTGAAAATATGATAAGGATAATTTTTCTTACAAAAGCGATTTTTCTTATAAAAGCATTTTTTCTTATAAAATCAATTTCCCTTATAAAATCAATTTTCCTTATAAAAGAAATTTTCCTTATAAAAGCAATTTTCCTAAAGATAAGGTGTTTGTGATTTTCAAAACAAGAAGGAGTGGAAAATTCATAAGGAAAACCTTATTGACTCAACAATCTCCTCCCTTTTGGAAAGCACAAACATCCTTACGAAAAAGAAATTCTAAGAAGAAAGAAAAACATTAAGGCTAATCTCCCTTTTCTTTAAGGATATTGATGAATACGACTAACTCCCCCTTAGGCTTTGAAACTCTAAGGATCATATTCTAGATTTCCGGAGTGATATTTCATTACGAATAAGAAGGTCTTCTTAAATGAAAAACTCCCCCTTAAACAAACTCTTATTAGAGTTCTTTTTACTTATGGATATTTTCCTTCTCCCCCTTTGATAAACTCTTATTAGAGTTCTTTTTCCTTCTCCCCCTTTGTGATTTCAAAAATAATTCGAGGGAATGGAAAATATTACAAAGTACCTGAAACATTAGTAGCAACAACAAAAGGAATGACAAGCACAAATTTCATTAAGTTTGAAATCTCGACAATAAAAAAAATACAATAAAAGATTGTCTCTGTCTATTTGGGATCTTTCTCCTTCCCCATGAGACCCTTTAGAATAGTCTTGATCTTCTTCAAGTCTTTATGATCTTCTTCAGCTTGCTTCTCTAGGATCACTATTCTTACAGATTGAGCTTCAATCTTTTCTTCCTGAGCTTGAAGCTTTTCTTCCTGAGCTTTGATCTTTTCTTCCTGATCCTTCATACTTTCTTCAAACTCAATCCGATGATCCCTTTCAAACTTCCAGTTTTGAGAAACAGAATTCAGCTTCCCATTCAGATCTCTGACTTATTGAATCCGGAAGTTGTTTTCATCTGTCAGCTTCTCTTCAAAGGAAGAAGTCAGCTCATTTATCTTCCTGTCCTCAGTCTCAAAAGCATCATTAACATTGTCTTGAAATTAATCAAATAGCCTCATTTCTTCTACAGTCTTCCTCGACCAGTTTTTCATCCTCTTGAAATATTTTCTATGAGCTTCGTAGCCAACAAATAATGTTTTGAACTAAGACACAATCTCAATGCACTTGTCCATAACCATAGATACGAAGTCTGTTTTCTGATTCAAAGCATGTTGGAGCATCTGACATCTTGATTCAATGCCTGAAAAGGTCGGAATAGAACCTACCAGCTTCCTTAAAGACTGAACAACAAAATCATGTCCCAACGAGGATGACTCCGAATCCGAAACTTTTCTTGGAGAATTTTCTTCCTCAACTAGGTCAATATTTCTCTTTGAAGAACTACCAACTTCTTTTCTATTCACCACTACTGAACTCAGAGTATCAACAAGAATTTTATTTCCGTTGTCTCTTTTCAGAATAGAATCCTGCTCCAGAGTTCCCTTCTCACTATCAGAAACTTGAACAACATTGTCATCCTCATCAGAAACTTTCTGAGCACCAACCCCTATATTATCCATTTGAGCAATATCTTGTAGAAGTTGTTCTTCCTCTCCATGATAAGCTAATTCTTCTTCTCCTCTCTCTTCTTCCATTGCTGGAGTAACTAGCTTCAAAGATTCATCTTCTGAAGTTCAGAGCGATAAGTGTTCTGAAGGTGTCCCTTTATAATCATCTACTTGCTTCAACACATCTCCGGTTTCACCACTTCCTTCAGCAACATCTTCTTCTTCTTCCATTTTCTCAACTTGCTCTACTTCCTCAGCAGTCTTGGCAACTGCTTCTTCCAGAGCAACGAAATTTCTTCCTGGAGTCTCAGGAAGAGATTCTAGAGAAAAAGATCTCGGAACAAGAATATTTACAGAAACCATCTCATTGAATTTCAACAAATCCTGAGCTACTTCAGCCTCAGACATCTTATTCTTGAGCTTCTTTTCTTTTGCATGTTTTTTTATCTCATCCGCAGTTTTCTCCTTCAAGGCCTTAGCCTCTGCAGGGTCCTAGCCGAACTGAGGCTCCCCTTGCACTCTCTTCTCTTTCATCTCCCTCCATTTAGCAACTACCTCATCTGGGTAATCTTTCTTCTTCTTTGGTTTTGGAGGTGCGGAATGAACTTCCTTAGACTTGGGATTCTCTGATTATTCTTCCACTTCTTTTAACTTTCTCTTCCTTACCGGTTTAGAGGATTCTGGATCAACAACTTTTGGAATTGTTTCTTCTTGAGCAGGTAGATCAATAAACTGTCCAGAATCCTTGTCAAAGGCTATATCCATTCTTTTAAGAGTACCATCACTCACCAGCATAATCTTGCAAACTCTTGGCTTAGACTTGCAAGCCTCCTTGAAAGACTCAAGGCACCGAACTATTAACTTGGAGAGGATTGATGGATACATAATAATCTAAGCTCTCAGATTCCCTTTCTTCAAATTCTCACAAGAGTGATAAGAATGTGCTTCATCAGGTTAAAATTCCTCAGATTTATCAGAAAATCTAGGATGTAGATCTCACTCTTCTTTAAGCTATCCTTGTCACCCTTCCTCGGTACGATAAGACCTTGTACCCATAACTCCAGAATCAGGAAATTTGTAGATAAAATAGAAATCTTTGGAGCCTTGTCATCAGCCAGTCCGAGAGTTTCTAAGGATTTTTCCTTGTCGAAGCTACCCTTAGAATCCGGAAACACATGAGAAATAAACTCAGCTTCACCTTCATTATTCAGCCCTACCAAGCTGGCTGCCTTGGCATATGAAAGTTTATAAGTCTTACCATAATACATAAAAGACAACTTGTCCCTTCCATCTTCCTGAAGAAAAGAAACTGTCTCATAGAATTCGATAAGAAAATCCAAATTCACTTCATGTTGATTCCCGGGTTTTGATACCGCAACATCTTTCCAACCATTAAGCTTGATGTTCTTGGAAATAAGAGAATCGTACTTGTTGAAGAAATCTGGATGGACCACCCTCTCTCTGTATACTAACCACTTCGAAATCGGCTTGGAGGAGGACATGTCTTGCGAAGCTACTTCCATAGACATTCGGAACTGAAGACCTCTGAGAAGTACAGAACAGAGAAGGCTGAAGTTCGAAACGGCCTTAAAACAGAGAGGCAGAGTTTCGAGACGCGAGAGCTTGAAAACCGATGTGGGACAACTATTTGGGGTCACCTTTATATAGGCAATGAGATGAAGGTTCATCTTCTACGGTTGATCGAATGGTTGTGACAATCTGAAATCAAATCTGACGGTCGAAAAACCAATTCTCAAGAAAACTTGAATCCGATCTTTTGAGGTTTCTTATTAAAACAAAGAATTGAGAAAATTATAATCCGAAAACAAAATATAAGAAAATTCCAGTAAGTAGAGTATGAATACGAAAACTTGAGTAATGAAATCATACCTTTCGGATTGGCTTAGGAGGATTATTCATAATTGGTAACATTCTTACGAAAACTTTGAAAAAAAACTTTATTACGAAAATAAAAAATTCAGAAAACTCACTACAAAAAATAGACTCATTACGGAAAACTCAGTATGAAAATTTTATTACAAAATTTGAAAACGAAAAACTCTTAACGAAAGATTTGGTACGAAAATCCCGTTATGAAAATACCAGTACGAAATTTGCCATTCCGGATGTTTTCAATACGAGGACTTCCATTCCAGAACTATTCTGTACAAAAATGTCCATTCTGGAAAATTTTAGTTCCGTAAATTCCATTCCGGAATTTTAGTTCCAAAAAGTTTGAAAACAAATTTTGGAAAATTTTGTTATTCTATCAATCAGATGTACTCCCCCTATGAAAAAAGAGTTTATTGCTGTAAGGAGACTTTTTCAACAGAAAGTTAATTAAGGAGGATTACCTTAAGGTTATCATCCCTAACTTCTATTTAATATATTCAAATCTATCATAAGGCAAATATTTTGTGAAAATATCAGCAAGTTGATCTTGCGTTCCGATAAACTGAAGAATAATATCTCCTTTGAGTGTGTGATCCCTAAGAAAGTGATGCCTAATATCTATGTGTTTTGCATGGGAGTGATGTGCAGGGTTCTTACTAAGGGCAATGGAACTTGTGTTATCACACAAAATTTGAGTTTTAGTAAAACTCAAGCCATAGTCTGTGAGTGTGTGTTGCATCCACAACACTTGAGCACAACAACTTCCAGCAGCTACATATTCAGCTTCAGCAGTGGAGAGTGCTACAGAATGTTTCTTCTTACAGGACCAAGAAACTAATGAATCTCCTAAGAAATGACAAGTTCCGGATGTACTTTTTCTATCCATTCTACATCCACCAAAGTCAGCATCAGAAAATATTTTTAGGATAAAATCATTTCCAAAAGTATAAAATAATCCTAGATCCACGGTTCCCTTAAGGCAGCGAAAAATTATTTTTACTGCCTTTAGGTGAGATTCCTTAGGATTGGATTGATATCTTGCACATAAGCATACTGAGAACATTATGTCTGGTCGACTAGCTATTAAGTAAGGTAAACTTCCTATCATACCTCTAAAAGATGTTTGATCTACTGGTTTCCCAGCTTCATCAAGATCTAAAGAGTTTGATGTACCAATGGGAGTACTTATACTCTTAGTGTTGTCATAACCATACTTTTTAAGAATATCTTTAATATACTTATGTTGAGATATGTAGGTCCCTTCTGGTTTTTGAGAAATTTCAAAACCAAGAAAGAATGTTAACTCACCCATCATACTCATTTCAAACTCAGATTTCATTAGACTTGCAAAAGAGTCGGTCAAAGATTGCTGAGTTGAACCAAATATGATGTCATCAACATAAATTTGAACAATCAAAACATTTTTCTTATCTTTCTTTATAAAAAGGGTTGGATCTGCATTTCCCTTAACATAGTTATTTTGAAGCAAAAATCCAGTGAGTCTATCATACCATGCTCGTGGGGCTTGTTTAAGGCCATACAAAGCTTTGGTAAGTCTAAAAACATGATCAGGATGTTTTGTATCTTCAAAGACAGGAGGTTGTTCAACAAAAACTTCTTCTTGAACATAACCGTTAAGAAAAGAACATTTCACATCCATTTGAAAAAGTTTAAAATTAAAGAATGCTGCAAAAGCAAGTAGAATACAGATAGATTCAAGTCTAGCTACTAGAGCATAGGTTTCTTCATAGTCTATTCCCTCTTGCTGATTATAGCCTTTAGCAATAAGTCTAGCTTTATTTCTTACTATGACTCCATTTTAATCACATTTATTTCTGAAAACCCATTTTACTCCAATAACAGAAGTCTCCTTAGGTCTTTCAACCAAGGTCCAGACTTTATTCCTTTCAAATTCATTTAGTTCATCTTGCATGGCTTTGATCCAATCATCATCACCTAAAGCTTCATCAGTTCTTTTAGTTTCTAATTGGGAAATAAATTCTAGATGTTCTACTTCATTTCTTAAGGAGTTTCTAGTCCTTACAGGTTGATTTACATCACCAATGATACTATCACTGGGATGATTCTTAAGAAACACCTGATTTGGATTTTGTAACACCTGTTCATCAACATAGGGTAGAAAGTATTCTGGGGTAAATGTTTCAGAAGTATTTTCTTGAACAATTTCCTTATCAGAAGGTTCTTCTATCAAAGGTTGACAATCAGTTTTTGAAAACACATATGAGGATGTAGATTGAAGTGGTGTAAAAACAAAAGGATCTGACTCATCAAATTTTACATGTACTGTTTCTTCAATAGTCCAAGTATTTTTATTAAAGACTCTATAAGCTTCAGAAGTTGTGGAATAGCCTAAGAAAATACCTTCATCAGATTTTGGTGCGAATTTATGTAGACTATAATAGTATTTAGAAAAAATAATTTGCATCCAAAAACCTTGAAGTAAGATAGTCTTGGTTTTCTACCATTCCATAACTCATAAAGAGTTTTATTCAAAAAAGGTCTAATCAAAACTCGATTTATATTATAACAATCAGTACTTACAGCTTCAGCCAAGAAATGTCTAGCAATAGAATATTCACTCAACATGGTTCTAGTTATCTCTTGAAGAATTCTATTTCTTCTTTCAACTACACCATTCTGTTGAGGAGTTCTAGGTGCTGAAAAATTGTGAGTAATTTCTTTTCTACTACAAAAAGTTTCAAAATCAGAATTTTGAAATTATCCTCCACGATCACTATGAATAGTTTTCAATGGAAGGGTTTTCTCATTTTTAACTTGAGCTCTAAAAATTTTGAAATACGAAAAAGATTCAGACTTATTTATTAGAAAACAGACCCAAGTAAATCTAGTGTAATCATCAACTAGAACAAACACATAGTATTTGCCTCTAATACTTCCTGTTTGTGTTAGACCGAAAAGATCCATGTGCACTAACTGTAATTCATCGGTTGTTGAGACTTCACCGATTGACTTAAAACTAGATTTATGTTGCTTGCCATATTGACAAGGATCACAAACTTTAGAAAAATCAAATCTACGCTCCGGTAGATCCTTAACTAGTTTCTTCTTAGAAAATTTACATAAGTTTCTAAGGTTACAGTGACCTAGTCTTCTATGCCATAACCAGGAATGATCTTCCATTGCACTTAGGCAAGGTAAATCTTGACTCATGAGGTCTTCTAGGTTCAAAGTGTAAACATTATCTTGCCTATTGGCTGAAAGAATAAATTCTTCCTTGGAATTGTGAACTAAGCACTTATCATTCCTAAAATTCACAAGGTAACCTTCATCACATAACGGAATTATGCTAATGAGGTTGTGCTTAAGACCCTTAACAAAAAGAACATTTGAAATCAAGGTTTTACCTAAAAGAACAATATTACCAATACCAACAATCTCACCCTTAGCATTATCTCCGAAAGTTACCTTTCCTCCTTTCGTTTTGATAATATTTTCAAAATAGCTTTTGTTACCAGTCATGTGTCGGGAACATCCACTATCCATGTACCATGTATTGTTGCTGGTATTCTCTTTATTTTCCTTAAATGAAGAAGAAAATTAAAATTTTGGAATCCAAACTTGTTTGGATCCGAGATTTCCGGATAATAAAATTTTAGGTACCCACATTTTCTTAGAAAAGTAAGCTTTGTGAAATCCTAATGATTGGGTTTTGTTTAAGGAACAACTCTTTGCCCCGTGACCACCACATTGACACTTAGTACAAAATGGGGCACTTTGAGGAACAAAATAATTGTTATTAAAAATTGGTTTTGCTTGGGTATAACCAAATCTGGATTTATTTCTTAAAGGTCGTATTTGGGAGTAAATTTTATCAAAATTTTCCTTACCACGGGTAAAGTTTGATAAACACTTCTTTAAGGAAAAAATTTCGGACTTGAGTTTTATAACCAAGTTTTTATCCTCAAAATCATTAGTTTTAGAACTAGAGCTAGGCTTGAAACATTTTTCTTAGAAATTACTTTTTCTAATTCTTTAGAAAGTTTGTTCTTCTCAGAACTTACTTCCTCAAGATTTTTTGAAATACTTTTAAAATCAGCATTTTTCTTATCAAGATCTTTAGAAAGATCTGATATCTCTTTTATGAGAATAGAATTCATAGAGTTTGCTTTATCAAGTTTTTTATTGAGTTTGGAATTCTCAATTTCAAGAAGTTCAACAAACCTCGAGACTTCTTCATAAGTAGGTAAAGTATTTTCTTTATCAGAAGAAGATTCTTCATTAGAAGAGTTATAATACTTACTATCATTATAATTTAAAGAAACATTGGTCAATGATTCAGCATTTCGTACCTTAGCCATAAAACAATGATTATCAATAGGTAATCTGGCTATATGACCAAGATTCTTCTCTCCTGAAGATTCATAATCAGAAGATTCATCTAAAGAGTCACCACCACTGGCACTCTAGGTGTCATTAACTTTCAAAACTTTCTTAGCTTGGGATTTATAATATTTCTTTCTGTTCCTGTCTGAATGCCTTTCTTTCATTTCTTTCTTTTTGAGCAAAGGGAAATCTAGTCTAATATGTCCAGCTCTCTTGCATTCATAACAAGTAACTTCTCCATCTTTCTTATCTTTCCTGTCCTTTTTCTTATACTTGGATTGGAAATTTCTCTGTCCAGCTATCTTGTTCATCCTTCAAGCAAGATTTGCTAATTCATTTTCAGAGAATTCACTCTCACTAGATTTGGATTGGAAAATAACTTTCTTAGACTTGGATCTGGTTACTCTCTCAGGAGTCTTAGCTTTCATCTGATTTGAAGTTGTTGTAAAAGCAACAGTACCATTTCCATTCTTCTTCTTGATGTTGTCAGCATCTCTCTTCATTCTGGTTTCATGTTGTAGAAGAGTTCCAAATAATTCATCAAGAGTAATTTGAGTGACCTTCCTATTTTCATCTATAACAGTTATTTTGGATTCCCACTCATTGGGCATAATATCAATTATTTTATCCACAAGAGCTTCATCATCTAAACCTTTCTCACCCATAGATTGTAAGCTATTAACAATGGTCATAAATCTCTGTTTAACTTTACAGATTGATTCACCATAAGGAAAGTTGAAGCCATGATATTCAGCTCTAAGCATAGCTCTCCTCGTTTCAATCACTTTAGAAGTTCCAAAGTGTGTAACCTCTAACTTCTTCCAGATACAATTAGCTGCTTCACAAGAAGAAATCTGGCTATATATATTTCTAGTCATTGAACACAGTAAAGTATTGCGTACCTTATAATTGAGTTGATATTCTTGCTTTTCCTGGTTAGTGAAAGTTCTAACTTCCTTGTCAGGAATTTTATAATCAACAGTAAGCATAACGAATTTGTCCACTCCAGTATTGATAACGAAAGTCTTCATTCGATCTCTCCAGTACTCATAATCATTACCATCAAAGATTGGTGGTCTTGTAGGATTTAGATTATCAATTGAACCAACATTAATTCCTGCCATACTTATAATAACCTTCGGCACACAAACTTGTTAGTAGAAAAAGTTCGTAATTACAAAGTTCGGAATGAGAAAGTTCGGAATGGAAAAGATCGGAATGATAAAGTGAGCAAGAAAAACTTATTCGTGAGTATAATTATTTCAGAGACCTCCTTTGATACCAATTGTAGGATCGAAATAATGATATAGATGCTCAATTACAAGAGGGGGGTGAATTGTATACTTTAAAAATTCCTTTGGAATCTTTAAAGTTAGTTATGAATAACTATGTTTTCCTGAAGCAAAGGAAAGGGCTAAGTTTAACAAAGTTAAACTAAGCAAATTCACAACACCTCTAACACCAAATAAAACTTGGAAAGAGATTCAGAAAGTAGGTTCCGAAAATATGGTTCCGGAAATTGAAACTTAACAAAAGATAACAATATGAGATTCTACCTTAAAGCGTATAGAATCTAAATGAAACAGAGTACAAATAAGGAAGTATAAGAAAGTTATACTTTCCTTATAATAAAAAATTCAGAGGAAAATAAACAAGTAGTAGAACTACAAGTAACAAGATATAAGTCTTTTAACCCAAAGAGAAGGGTATCCAACAACCTTGGATAAAGGTCCCTTGATTTATACTTTCAAGCAAGTCTGTCTTACCCACACCAGGGTAAGCCCTCGATATGAAGATTAGAGTCTCTGTCTTGCTATCCCCGCAAGCCCTCAACTTTAAGGTAGTTGGAAACCTCTGTCTTCCTCAACAAGGAAGCCCTCGAACTTCAAGGTAGTTGGCACCTCTGTCTTCCTATCCCCGGAAGTCCTCGAATGTAATCACCAACATTCGGAGTCGCACAAAGTTTTGAGAGTTAATAAGAGCCTCTCTCTCTAGAAATCACTTCAATCATGTAATCACATGAGTCGAAGATCAGTCATCCTTTCAGCACCGAGCTCTTTCAAATGAGCTCCTATTTATAGGTAAGGTCGGCTCCTTCTCCAACAGTCATATTTTCCTTAAAGGTCAGAGGGACCTGTACACGTGTCACTTAGACAACGATTAGTTTATAACAAAATAGATGAAATCGTTTTATAACAAAACAAGTGTAACAGAATGTACGACATCGTTTTAAAATCTAACTCAAAAGTTCGGAATGAAAAATTCGGAGTGAAGGTTCGGAGTGTAATAAAGAGTAGACATATTATAACGACGTAGGAAAGATGAAAGTTCGGAGTCTAACCAAAGATAATTTTCGGAGTCTAAATAAATTTGGAGTGTATAAAACAAAGATGCCCAGATTCTGTTTAATAGGTGAATTCGGAATGAGAATTTGGAATGTGAATTTGTTAGGAGAATTCATCATCAGAATTCGTAATGAGAATTATTCATCAGAACTCTTAATGAGAATTCTTCATCAGAATTCGTAATGAGAATTTCTCATCAGAATTCTTAATGAGAATTCCTCATCAGAATTCGTAATGAGAATTCTTCATCAGAATTCTTAATGAGAATTCATCATCAAAAATCGTAATGAGAATTCATTGTCGATCTTCATAAGGATTCGTATCCTGAATCTGGAATCGAACTTAGTCAGAGTTCATATCCGGAGTTTGGAATGGATCTCTATCACAGTTCTTATCTAGATTTCGGAGTGAATATTTATCGTAGTTCTTTTCCAGAATTCGGATCCTAAAAAAGAATTCTTCAAATCAATGTTTCAAGAAATTCCGAGAAAATAGAAGTGAATCCGAATCTCATACTTAAGAAAAATCTGGGTGAAAATATGATAAGGATAATTTTTCTTACAAAAGCGATTTTCCTTATAAAATCATTTTTTCTTATAAAAGCAATTTTCCTTATAAAAGAAATTTTCCTTATAAAAGCATTTTTCCTTATAAAAGCAATTTTCTTAAAGATAAGGTGTTTGTGATTTTCAAAACAAGAAAGAATGGAATAGTCATAAGGAAAACCTTATTGACTCAACAGCGTGGGTATAACTTTTTA
This sequence comes from Viscum album, assembly GCA_963277665.1. Classification (NCBI taxonomy): domain Eukaryota; kingdom Viridiplantae; phylum Streptophyta; class Magnoliopsida; order Santalales; family Viscaceae; genus Viscum; species Viscum album. The sequence continues at coordinate 1,375,189,586 of OY728147.1, read as the reverse complement.
ATTTTTTCCAAAGAGAGATACGACTTTCTAGAAGTCTAAAACCATGGGTCAAGTGGTTTCTTAAAATCTGTGGTCTCAAAACCACCTTACAATTTTTCTATAAAATGATACCTTGGTATGCCCATTTGAAAGTCCATCTAGGAAGAAAAGATTTGGTATTTTGGAGACGCAAAAAATTCCTCTCCACATCCATGAAGTTTTGGATGCCCCTATCTTCACAGGGGAATCAAGGATGAAGGTGAAGTTCCACCCGAGCCACCTCCTTCTCTCGATGGCGAGCCAAACAGTGGATGATCATTTCAAAGGAGCTACACATACATTGAAGAGAGTTATAGAACATTTTATTCTATAGGTTTTTCTTAATTTTTCTATAATATATTTAACTTATGTTTAATCATGATTTTATTCTCTTCTTAATACATTTGTTTTCTTATAATTAAGTGAAATACATTTTATCTCAACACCGATTGTGTTGAGATTTAAAGTGGGGATCTTGGGTTGTTCTGGTTAGAAAACACAATAATCCTTTTTTATCACACACAATCATGCAATTTAAGTATGATTTGGTATCCATTTTTTTTATTTTCGAGTTCCAATCCATGACATTACGATTGTTGTGTCATGGGTTTCTTCTTTCTGCATCATTTTAATAGGCAAGATGGGAATCAAGAACTTGACCACCCTCAACCAAAGAATTGCATTAAACCATATAAAATTTTCAAAAAAATGAAATATCCAATATGTTTAGTGAACTTGAAATGACCTCATTCTCTTATAATTCATAAAACACAACCTTTATATATCAACTATTAAATTCTTTAAATTATGTTATTTTCTTAAAAATATTTTCTAAAACACCCCTGTTTTATTAATTTTTATTATAAAATCATAATGTAATCCTATAAAATCTCCTTGAGAGATGACCTAGAGTATAATATAGACTATAAATAAACTTTAAAAACATAATCAATTTGACATGTCATGATAATGCAGTTAAATTTTGGCCCTGTTACCAGGGAACGTTTTTGTTTTTAGTGTGCGTTTTATAAAAATGATGTTAATTTTGTAACTATTTATTTGCCTCTTTCCTTCATTCATTTTTAGTTTATATTTAAAATCTTCATCTTGTGTAGGTTCTGTAAATGATGCATTATACTATGATAGATTTACCATCTTTCAAACCTAAACTGAAGAGGATCCTACATCAAAGACACCATGACACACAAGAAAACCCTTTGAAGGAGGAGACACAACATTTTGAAACACTTCTTGATCCTACTTGTTCTTCTGTAACCAACATCGAAACTGAAATAAACTTGAATAAAATTGATAAAAATAATAGAACACTAAAATAAATAACCTCACCATATGTTGATATCAAACCCACATATATTCAAATACCAGGCGAGGCACCCAATTTTGAACTTAAATCCAGTTTAATTAATTTATTACTAAGATTTCATGGACTTGATGGATAAAACCCACATAAGAATTTAAAATAATTTCACACTTTTTATTGAACCTTAAAACTTCATAATGTGGATTAATAACAAGTAAATATCATGCCATCCCCTTTTTTATTAAAAGATACTTCCAAAATATTAGCTTTACTATGTCAATTGACCAATTAGTGGCTGGGCGAACAACAAATTCCTTTTTCATGAAAAATATTCCCAGCCTCTAGAACCACAACTATAAGGAAATAAATATATGGTATAAAAAAATAATAAAGGAAAAAACATTATGAATACTGGGAATGATTTTAAAGGCTTTGTTTAAGTTTCCCACACCACTAAATAAGTTATCAACTTTTAATAAAATATTTTTATAAAGGTTTAATTCCTATTGATCAAAACATGATTGATACTGATATAGGTGGTGAACTAGTTGAACAAACCACAATTTATATAAGGCACCTGATTTATAACATGGTTCAAGACATTGAATAATTCAATTTAAGGTCCATTGTACCAATTTGAGGTGTCCATGAGGTGAAATCAACTGAATTCGAGGAAGTGGTTGACATGAAGTTCGAAGAGGTATGTACCCTTCTTTGATAACTTTCTCTTTCTCATGGGAAATTACAATCTCCCCCTCCCATCCACTATGGAATATTCTCTTCTAACACCCACTATTATAAACAATTCCCTCAACTGAGATAAACATCTAAGAGTTGTGAAGAAATCTTCCCAGGATTCCCCATTAACCAACCCTTTAGGAAAGAACCTCACTATCCATCCAATCATAGATGGGAAGAAAACCAAGCCTATAGGTAATGGGGTAGTTAAACAAACCTCAATGTCCATGGAACCAAATAAGGAAGAGTAATAATCCACCACCACAAAAAAATACTCAACAAAAACAAAGGCTTTCCAAATCCCCCACCAAAACCCAATCCTATCCTAGAATACTTGATGAAACAAATGGATTCCAACAATCTAAAATTCCACTAAACCATCCAAGCTTCCATACGAGACCTAAAAACCCAATATGGCCAACTGTCCAACTCAGTGGGGGGGGGGAATACACAGGAATGGGTTTGGTCAAATACTCTCTCAACCACTATTCAACCCTAGGTATAAGAGAAATTCCAGTTCCATAAACCTTAGGAGTGGAACTCAACTTAAAATCCCTATAAATCTTTCTTTATAGTCATCCACTCTTGAGGAAAACACCATCCTAACCATTGAAATTAGTCCAAATGTTGAAAAATATTATCCTGAGAGAAGCCCTTCCAAAGGAAAGAGTGTGCCTATTGACGAGTCACCTAGCCCAACCGTTCCTCTTTCATTTCCCCAAAGTTCCGTCTAACCAAGAAAATAAATATACTCCACTTGATAAATAAATCCTGGAAACATTAAAAAAATTGTAGGTTAACAACCCCTTGATCTATGTTGTGAAGAAACTTCCAAGATATATTATGTTTTTATAAGAGATGTGTACACACCGAAGGAGACTTCGAAGAGATGAGAAGGTGAGCTTGGGGAGGTACAACTCATCATTGATAGATCCATCACATCCTACCAAATTCAATTATTTGGGTACATTCTCAATTCAGTGCACCTTAGGGGAGTATTCCTTTTCCAATTCTATGATTGATTTAGGTGCCTTTATAAATTCTATGAATCACTCCATTTACTCTTCATTATTGGTTAGGGAATTAAATCCCACATTATTTTTTGTTCAAATGGAAAACTAGAGTAATTCACACCCCTCGGGTGTGTGTTAGAGGATGTTCTTGTGAGGGTAGAAAATTTAATTTTTCTTGTTTATTTTTATGTGCTAAAAATAGAAGTTGATAGGATGAATTGACATGCCCCAATTATATTTGTGAGACCTTTCCTAAAAATTTCCGAAACCATAATTAATTTCCTCAATGGTACATTATATATGGAATTTTGTGGTGACATTTTCCACTTCAACATCCTTGATTCCATGAAGCACCCCTCAAAAGAAAATTCTTCTCTCTATGTTTACTCTATAGATGTACTCAATTCCCTTTAAAAATCTTCTTTTCATTCCCATGATCCCATTTTTGATTTTTCACCACTGATTGAAATGTTAGGTAATGATTCGTGCAATGAATGTTGTACCAGTCTTGAAACATGTCATATCAGTTTTTTAATTGATAATTTCATAAACATTGAGGATCCCATGACCATCGATGATACATATATGATTTTAAAATCTCATTCCTCATCTGAGGATGTTACCATTGAGAAGTTAGATGAGATCACTAACATCCCATTATCACATTCAGTACCATCAAACCAAAATCTACATGAATTGGAACTAAAACTACTACCTCAATATTTAAAATATTTCTCTATTGAGAATGGAGACAAGATGTCTGTTATCATTGGTAGTTCAGTCCCTCCAGAGCATGAATTGTGACTGATTGAACGTTTTAGGGAGTATGAAAAGGATTTGGGATGGATAATTACTGACATTCCAAGAATTGTCACATTAATTTGTATAGATGATATATTTTTAAATGATGAGGCTAAACGAGTGAGGCTGACACAACGAAGACTGTACCCAATCCTCCAAGATGTTGTAAAAAAAGAGGTAACTAAATTATTAGGTTATGGAATCATTTACCCAATATCTGAAAGCCAATGGGTCATTCCAGTTCATGTAGTTGATAAAAAAACTTTTCTTAGAGTAATTAAAAATTAAATCAATTAATTGGTTCTAAATAACCCTTGCTCTTCCATGAAGTTTTCGATCTCTTGGGCATTGACTTTATGGGACCATTCCCCAATTCATTTGGGAACATGTATATTATTTTTGGCAGTTGATTATGTTTCAAAATGGGTAGTAGCACACACCATAAGGGCTTATGATTCCAAGACTATTGTGGAATTTTTGAGAACCCACATTTCTTATTGGTTTGGATTTCCTAGGTTCGTCATCAGTGACCAGACTTGTCATTTATACAGATGAACAATGTAATCTCTTTTGTATCAGTATAGGGATGAACATCGAGTGTCTACTACATATCACCCACATACCAATGATCAATCCAAGGTATCAAACAGATAGTTAAAATAGATTCTCGGAACAAAATATTTTAACCCAATATAAAATATTAGATTCTTAGACTCAATGATTCATTATGGGATTACTGTAATTCTGTGAAAACTCCCATTGGCATGTCTCCATATCATCTAGTGTTTTCAAAGAGTTCTTACATACCTCTTAATATAGAGAACTAGGCCTACTGAGCCATCAAACAATGAAATTATAACCTTTCAAGTGTAGGTCCTCAAAGGAAGTTGTAGATTCAGGATCTAGAGGAAATGTGTAGAGATTCACATGAGAACTCCTAGATTTATAAGGAGAAAAGCAGGGATGCCCATGACCATTTGATAATTAATCATCAATTACACATTGGGATGAAGGTCCTTCTTTACTATGTAAGTATGATGTTACATCCAGGTAAGATTCATTCCTACTGGTTTGGTCCATACACTGTTACTAATGTTAATCTATTTGGTTTTGTTCAGGTTCAAAATGAAGAAAATAAAAAAACCTTTACTGTCAATGGGAAGTAGCTTGAGCACTTCCACAAGTCCCTGAAAGAGTCCCCGATGGAGGAACTCCATGTTCATTAAGAAATATGTGAATGAAAACAATCATGTTTTATCATTCCCATATTATCTTTTGTTACAGGGAGGAGACTACATACTCTAGGTGTGGGGGGATGAGTACATTACTAGGTTAGATATGGATTTTCATCATCTTTATTATTTTTATCTTTTTATCTTACTGAAGAGTATTGTTACTTTCCCACATTTAACCCCTCACTTTTGTGATGGAATGTTACTTTTTGATGGCCACTTTATCATGGAAAATGATACCGACTTAATTATATAAGTTATTTAAAATGTATGAGGAATTTTCGCATTTCATATTGTTTTAACATTAAAAAATCTGATCTAATGTGAATTTCAATAGGAATTAAATATTGTGGCATGAATTTATCTTGAAATTTTGTTGTTTTTAATGATATAAATGATTTTATCATTTTGAAACCTTTTAGAATAATGGTACCCTTTGTGTGAATAGTTTAAGGGAAAATTGTGTCCATTAATTTCACTACAAATCATTGTACCCAACCATAAAGTGTGAAAATTTATTACTTAATAGAAGTTAAATATAAGTCAGTTAAATTTTTCTCTAATTTCAAAAATTATTTTTAAATACATTCATTTCTTATGCAATATATTTAATTGCTATACCTGATTGATCTATGCATGTGTACCTTTTATCCAACTGTTGTACACACTCACAAAAAAACAAAAAAACAAATAAATATTGAGGGGAGTGATGAAATGTAAATAATATGGGGATATATAGGTCTAGAGATTATGGTTTGAATCTGGGAATTCTTAAGTGAGTGGGTATTGAAATTTGATTACAAAGGATGCAGGTAAAGTTCAATGGAAAGGATCATGTAAGGAAGTTTTTTTTTAAAATAACCTATATTTACTCGATTGAAAGTGTAAAGAATATCATGAAATAGGTTTCGCACACAAAAAAAGACTATTAATGACATGGTTAACTTTTTAAATATTTTATTCATCTGGAATCATGAATCTCTTGGAATTTAATCTCATACAATTTTTGAGATGCCTTTTTCCATAACCACTGAAAATAACTCCTCAGTGTTATTTTTTAATTGATCACATTTCTATTAGAAATTAAATCTTCATTGAATGTTAAATATTCACAAAGTCGATAATATATCCATTCATAATTTTTTTGGAAATATAACTTTTACAAGGAGTGAAAATGTTTAGGTGTGGGGGTGTGATCGTACCACAATTCACTGTTTCATTTTAACCCTTACACCACTATGCTGAACTTATTTTCTATTGAAAATTATAAAAATAGAAAATATATAACTTCATTTTTTATTCAAATATTTTATGTTTATCACTTTTATAATGGTAAATTTTACTTGTTTTTATAACTACATTTTAGATGAAGGTGATTTGGACGGCCCATGATGAAGTTCAAGAAACATTTCTCAATCTGCATAGGATTCAAGAACACCTGTGGATTAAACCAAACACTTCTATTAAACTATTCATACCGATGGGATAATATTTTGTGGTATAGATAGGAATTAAATTTGATACATTTAATATGAATAATCCCAAGCCTCATTCATTTATTAAGGGGCCCATACAAACTAATCTCTCAAGGAAATAGAATCTGCTTGATGTCAAAAAGTAGGTTATGTATTTAGTCTATTTTTATGGCTGTGACAGTACAAATGATTCCAAGTTCATAGTGGAGATATATCGAAGGTGGAGATACAACATTTTAATCTTCTCAAAAGTGAGATAAGAATTTATGGATGTCAAAAACCACGGTCAAATTTGTTTCTAGAAATATAAGGGCTCAAAACCTCCTCTTATTTGCCTATAAAATTGTACCTTGGAATCCCCATTTGCAAGTTTAGCAAGGAGTAAAATATCTAGTATTTTGGATACAAAAATGGGTGATCTACACATCCAAGAATTTCTAGATACCCCTATCTTCAGACGAGGATCAAGGATGAATGAAAAGTTCCATCCGATCCTCCTCGTCCTCTTGATAGTGAGCTAAATGGTGGACAATCATTTCAAGGGAGCTACACATACTTGAGAGCGAGTTACGACTCTTATTATTGAAATGTTTTTTTAATTTGTGTGATAAATATTTAACTTATGTTTAATATTGATGTAATTATACTATGATACATTTCTTTGGTTATAATTATGTGAAACACCTTTTATCTCAACACCGATTGGGTTGAGATTTCAAGTGGGGATCTTGGGTTATTCTAATTAGACCACAAAAGAATAATTTTTTCTCACATACAATCATGAGATTGATGTATGTTTTGGTAGACCTTGTTTTATGATTGAGGTCCAAACCTTGACATCAATATTGTTATGTCAGGGGTTTCTTCTTTTTTGCATCTTTTTAAGAGGCAAGAGGGGAATCAAGATCATCACAACCCTCAACCAAATAATTTCATTAAAACATATAAATTTTTTAGAACAATGAACTATCCAAGATGTGAAGAAAATTTTGAATGACATTATTATCTCATAATTCTTTAATCTCCACCTTTTCTTATCAACTATTAAACTCTCTAAATTTAGTTATTTTCTTAAAACTATTTTCTAAGCCACCCAGCTTTTTAGTACTTTTTATTAAAAACGAATACTCTAAAAATATCAATTCTCCTTGAGATATGACATAGGGTTTGATATATACTATAAATAACATTAAAAAAGATAATCAATTTGACTTGTCAGGACAATGTAGTTATATTCCACTAAATAATTTATTCAATATCTATCTACATGCATATGTTAGTTCTTATATGAAATATTTTTGAAACAATAAAAATTCAAAGGAAATCATTTTTCATATAAAGTATTCCTTTGGGTTTCTTTTCAAAATGATTACATAATAAAATCAACAAATCAATATGATATAAAAATTATCCAAAAGGTTTAAAAAGATGAATAAAATAGGATTCGAGAATCAATATCCGTATCAAGTGAAAAAATAACCATAAAAAATATGCATTCATGTAACGTATCCACAAATTACCATAGGGAAATCCATGACATTTGGGTGTACACAATTAAGAAAAACAATGAAATGAAAGATAACATAAATTAATCCTATCACTGTGAACCCAGGTTACTCATTAAAATACACCCACTATCTGTATGGAAACATGAACACCTACCCAAGTTATTTTTTACACAACTAAGCCACACATGTCTTGTCTTTACCCATACCCCCTGGTCCTCCCAATGTGATGTTATATTATAATTAAGTTCTAGAATCCAAATTAATATTTCATAAACATTTTACAAGTAAAATCCAAATATTTTTCATTTAAACATTTCATAAAACATTTTATATAGTGACATAACATTGCTTCCATGTTTGAAAAACAATTCCCATCTCAAATTGTCACACCCGCCACGTTTAAATTATTTACTTTATTAATTTTCTCGGCATCGGGTAGTTCAGGATGAAGCCTGACATAAATATATTGAGTTCTTATTTAAGAAGGAATTTTTTTATCTTGACTACACTCAACACACTATGGTCGAAGCCACGCGGATTTTCCTGATTGACCAAGCGACCTCGCCCGGTTCACCGCACGACTTGCCCAATGTTCAAGGAATATGAATAAAATGTAATGAATAGTGAAATGGAAACAAAATAAAAATAAGAAGTGAAATAATATTTAAGGGACCATTTTAATGATGATAATAATAATATTGTTTGAGAATATTATTATTGTTATTATTGATAGCATTGAAAATATAAATTTTATTAAGTTATTATTAATATGATAATAATTAATATTATTATTAATATTATATTAAGTTACGATCACTGTTATTATTTTATTTGTCTTTGAAATTTTTGGTTCAGGTGTGGGATGAGTCCCATTTGAATTTTGATTTTTTCTTGATAAATGAGTTTTTGAGGATTTACATCATAGGACGCACGAGCTAAGCATGATTTGGAAACTGTACGACTTCACTAGGGCCACCGTGTGACCTGCTCGATGTTCAACTAATTAAATAAAATGATTTAATAGTAAAGAAATATAATTAAAAGTGTGATAAAATAAAAATAAAATAAAATAAGAGTTTTAAAGATAATAATAATAATAATGTTATTTGGGGATATTATTATTATTATTATTATTGTAATAACTGTTATAACTTTTTATTTAATTTTATTACTATTAATTTAGTTTTATAATTTTTATTATTATTATCATTATTATTATTATTTTAGTTTATTATTTTTTTTATTGTTATTTGTTTTAGTTTTATTTTATTTTTAATTTTATTTTTGGTATGGTTTATTCCCCGTTTTCTCCTTACCCCTTTCCCATCGCACACCCCTAGAACCCCGTGGTTCTCTCTTGACGCACCTCCCCTTTTCGAATAGCTTCCCTACCTGCTCACCCTTTGTCACCCCCTGCTCTTGCTCCCTACTTAATCGCACTACCTAGCTCACTATCTCCACCTTGAACCCCTCACACCGCCCTTCCATCTCCTCCCCCTAACCCAAGTGCACCACCCTACCTCTTCCCCAAACACCATCCATCGCACCCTGCCTCTTTTATAGACAACCGTCATCGTTCCCTTCTCCCCCCTGTGGGCACCCAGACACATCGGCCGGACCCCATTTCCAGCATTCCTCATCTGGCTAATGCACTGCTCAATCTAATGAAACTGACCAGCTCCGCTCTCCTATGGCATATGCGCCTCCCTTAGGTAAGTCATTTCCCCTCACCTTAGGGTTTCAGTTTGGGGTTTTCTAGTTGTTTGAGGCCTGATCATTAGAATTTTGGTTCAGTTTTTTATTTTAGGGTTTATTTGAGGTTGTTTTCGGTGCTCTTGGTGTGCGATTGAAATTTCACTTTGAAATTTGGGGTTGTCCTACATTGAGGTAGGTGGTTACATGACCTTTCTTTACATTATTAATTTGATATGTTTATTTGATTCTATAAATATGTTCTATAACCTATTTGCGTGATGCGAATGTGATTTTTTGAAAAAATGATATGTTTTCATGGTAAAATGGGGTTATCATGAGAAATCAGCTGAGGTTTATGAGTAAGCCTATTTTATATCACTAAATGGAATTTTCATAAATTGTGTAAATAATTTATTAGATTTTTAATTTTATCCGAATAATATTTTGAAAAGGCTTATGATGTGGGTTTGGTAGTAAATAGAGCGTTTTAGTTATATTTTGGTGTAAACTTCTCTTGTTTTTTTTAAAATGTATCATTAAGTGTGTAGTTGATTATTTATATTATAAAATTATTACAAAATTAGTTTTTAAAAAATATTTACTATGAAATTTATTTTAAAATGTTTTTATCTTCATGTGAAACTTTGGTGTTTTGAAGTGAGACCGTGTGGTATACTTTTGAGATGTCTTATAAATTGAGCAATTGTTTATTTAAGTGGTGTTTAGAATTAAAAACATTGTTCAAAGGGTTTTGGGGGTTGTTTAGTAGGTACAATTTTTTTTTCAAGGTACTTTAGGGGTGTCCATATTTAAATGGAGATTTTCAAAAGAAAATGAATCACTTTGGGTGTGTTCTACTTATTATGTAATTTTGAAATTGAGTTTAAAAATTGTTTGAATAATGGAAAACATGTATTGATATGGTTACCTTGTATATTTGGTTTTAAAGTGACATATCTATATAGAATAAAGTGGTTTTTGGTGTAAATTACACTTGTTTTTTCTTGTAATGATTTTATAAATAGTTCAAATGATTTATTGATTTATTTAGATGGCACAAAATTTGTATTTTGGAATATTTTCATATGACTACGTTTTTAAAATAGCATGTTTATATAAAATGAGACATGTTTTTGGTGTAAGCACTCTTTGCGTCACTTGGTGGTGTTTTATAAGTGGTGGGAATGATTCATTTAATTTTTCAAGTGGTCGATTTTGTGTGTAATGTCTTGTTTGGTTTCTTATATGTGAAAGTGATATATTATGTGAATGTTGAACTTGATTTAGCACAAGGGAAAATCCCAGGAACCTAGGTGGGAAGATTAGGACTAGTACACTAGATGATACGTAAGGGGTTCATCGCGGTTTCATCTACCAGGATTGACATTACAACACTAAATAAACTTTTTTGATGATTAGAGAGCACTAGGTTATGGATGTATTTCCCTACTATTGGCTCATGAAAAATAACATAGATCATTGTGGTTCCTATTCCACGTTTACACTAAGGTATAATGTCTCTAGCATCCCACACATACTAGCTTCCTTAGGGGATTTACCTATAGTTCTCTACTATTCATGACGTGGTTCCTTCTGTTGGAATATGGAGTACCACTTGAGTATGTGTGTGTTCTTCATGAATTTTTCTCTTTCATTTTAAAGCAGTATTTTTGAAAGGTATTTTCTTCCAGTGTTATTTTATTTTTTTACTTCCAACTTTTAAATTTTTTCCTTAAAAGTGGTTTAAATGTATGGTTTTAAATAAGAATGTTAAATTATCTCTTTGATGTTGTGTCATGGAACCTTTTTATTTGGGTGGTATCCAACTGGGCTCTTGGATCACACCCGACATACACCTTTAGGTGTATGCTGACCTTATTCATTGTGTATTCTAGGTCGAGGATTCATGCTTAGTGATGGTGGTTCTGGTTTTTGATGGTCTCCTCATGCTGGTTGGTGTTGGTAGCTTGAGGATGTTGCGCTTAATATTTCTTGGAGGCTTTCATTGGACTTTTATCGTTATTTATTTATAGTAGTTTCCTCTTTTTTTTTGGGTTGAGTTGTGTACTTTGAATTTGATCTTAGTTTAAGGTCCAATTTTGTTGTCTATTTTTAGTTTAATTCATTTATCTTGTTAGTCATTTTTCTTTCTCTTATTTTGGGTAAACTATTCCCACATGTTACTCTTGATATCCGAGCTCTTGTGCCAGCCCATGGGTATTGGGAATGCCCTTCAGGTCTTTCCGCATACCAGGTCAGCGTCAGGTTGGATGGCGACCTGGCTTGGTTTGTGAAAAAATGGTATTAGAGTGGTTTTCTCTCTTTGGTCGTGTTCCTCTAGGATAAAGTCATGGTAGAACAACGTTAAGGGTGTCAGAACTCGATGTTCTATCTACAAGCAAGGTGCATGGTCAGCACACCTTGTGACGGGACTCGAGCTACCAGGGTAATTTGAGGTTTATCCGAGTCTTTGGTCCTTGGGTTAATCGTGTTTAGGGGGAATGAAAAGGGAGTGGGGTCAGTGGTCCTAGTGATCTCATAGGGTCTAGGAAGCCATTTGGATCCATTGACATTGTACTAGAATAATTTCCATGGCAGTGGCATGATTGGCATATGGTCATGAACCATATGTCCCAATCACCCACTGACACTGGTTTCCTTTTGCATTGTTCCTCATCCCTTTGTTTCGGATTTTCAGACATCTAGTTTTTAAGTAAAAATGTTTTGGCCTTGGAAAATGTTATGAAATAAAGAAATTTGAAAAGAAAATGATGTGTATGGTTTGAATAGTGTGGGTTGAATATTTTTGTTTTCAAAAGTGGAACTGTCTGGTTTTGATCATTGGTGTTCTCATTGGAAACCACATGCATGGGCATATATGGAAAGAGAAATGGTCAATGGTATGAGAGGATGAGTGCCTGGATGGACGTGAGGTGGTTTCCCAGTGTGGCATAGGAACATGCATGTGTAAGGCCCATGGAACACCATTGGTGTTTGTGCAACCCACCAGCAACATTTATTTTCTAAATGTTTTGTTAAAGGACTGTTTGGTGTTTTAATAACCGGTGATTGTGTGGCACATCCTTGTATTTTGGAAAAGTTGTAGGTGAGGGGTTTCGAGTTGAGAATCCTTTTGGGCTGATTTGTGTCTTGAGTTTTAATTCTTTTGGTAAGACGGTGTGAATTTGTTTGGTTAGTCTATTCTTTTGAAAAGTTCTTCAAGAATCCTTTGTAGTGGTTTCCCCTACATATTTTTTTTCTTTCATTATTTTTTGGGAATTGGACAAGTTTGATTGGGTCCATTGTTTTCTTTCTTGAATAGTGTATGCCACCCAAAATCATTAAAATGCGATTGAGTGCGGCCATGAGAAATTCGTTGTTGGCCAGACCTCCAATTGATTAAAGTAAGGACTCTCTATTTTGAGTGATATTGCTAAGTCTATCCCTTTCCCTTTTCAGTTAAGCAGATCCTCTTACAGTGGGATGCCAGACAAAAGGGGATTTGAGGGGAGTTTTTTCTCTTTAAGTTGTCTGAGTCATCGGGTGTGAAGTTTGACATCATTGTGTTTGAAATTCCTTTCGAAATGGTGAAAGAAATTTCAATAGGGAAGGGGTAAGGCAGTTCGGAGTTACTAGTGCTAACCGATGTCTTGAAAGGCTTGTAGTGCTTTCATCAGCCGCAAATGTCTTGTTTGGTGATGTCTTGCATAATGAGTTCTCTTTGAAGAGAAAGGGTGGATTTCATAGAATCCTTCAGAAAACCCTATTTTCATAGGATTGTGTCCTCTTCATAGGGATTTATAATTTTTATGTTTAAGGGGGAGTGATTTTCTTGCATATATTCTTCTTAATTTTCATGGTGAATGTGAGGAGGTGATGCATGTTGATCATCTAAACCCCAATTCTGCTAGATGTGCAATGAGGGATTAGGTGGATGTTGGAGTGTGTTATGTATGACGGTGTTGTCTTGATTTTAGTATGATTGTTTGAAGAACTAGGAAAGAAGGAGCTCTATTTGGGAGTATTCAATGTCTGACCAAAGGACATAAGATTATTCGAACATCAGATCTCTAGCCATAGGACTCAGAGGGAAGCAGTCACATGGTCAGGAACCCCTGGAGTGTATGGGACCCCAACATTATTTTTGACATCGGCATTTAATGTGAAGGGAGTTTAAATCTTTTCCTATTCATGTTCCATTCCGAATGACCCATTTTGGTGTGTGAGGTTTCTCGTAGAAACGAGGAGGTGTGGTCGTCTCACACCTTAAAGTCCCAGTGGATGCATCCTACCAGATGTAGTCTCTTTTATTAGTCTTTACAAGGTCTGTTTGGGTAAATCGGTCTCAAATTTGAAAAGTGATCATCTAGGGATGTGGAGACATTGGTTTGTCTTGAGTCATGGTTTGGATGCCTTGGAAGTTGGGACCTTCCCTTCCTACCACTGGGGGGGGGGTGTTTGGCTACTATCAGAAAATTTCAATGTTGGTGAATCTTCTATCAGTTTTTATGGAAAGGATACCCATTGTGAATTGTGTTGAAATACCTTTGGAGTAAGTCGATGCAATCCTATTTCTAAGGTGGGGAGTCTGATCGGGCCTCCCCATGTCAGTTTCCAAGTCTCCTCTTGAGGGTTGGTTGATTTCTAATGGTGGGTAACCACTTTTGGTTTCCCCAAACACTGTGGTTCCCATTTATTAGTTCTTGAGGTGTTATGGTTTGTGAAGTTTGTTTATGAGGGTGAAAGAGTTCTGTTCCATGAATAATCAACTGGAGATGTTATAGCTCTTTGGGGTAGGTGACATGTAGTATAAAGTATTTTTACAGGTTTCTAGAGGTTGTTATTGAGTCACTTTCTCTAAGCATGGTGCATTTTCCTCTATTCACTTGCTTTTCAAAGGGATACTCATTGAACCTCAAGGGGGTGATAGTTGATACTTTGGGGTTTAGTCTTAGTTTTGTCTTTACAGGGATGGAACATTCCATGGTGGGGAGAATTGTCCCACCTGACGCTTTAAAATTATTTACTTTATTAATTTTTGGGGGCATCCAGTAGTTTAGGTTGAGGTTTGTCTTAAAATTTTTGAGTACTTATTTAAAAATGAATGTAATTCCCTTGACTGTGTTCAGCACACAGTGGTCGAAGTTGTGCGCCTTCACCTGGGTCACCACGCGACCTCACCCAGTTCACTGCACGACCTGTCTGATGTTCAAGGCTAGTGAATAAAATGTAATGAATAGTGAAATGGAAATAAAATAAAAATAAGAAGTGAAATAAAATTTAAGGGACCATTTTAATGATGATAATAATAATATTGTTTGATAATATTATTATTGTTATTATTAATATAATTGAAAATATAAATTTTATTAAGTTTCTATTAATATTATAAAAGTTAATATTATTGTTAATATTATATTAAGTTGCGATCACTGTTATTATTTTATTTGGCTTTGAAATTTTCTGTCGAGGTGCAGGCTGAATCCTAGTTGAATTTTTTGTTATTATCGAAAAATGAGTTTTCAGGGCTTGACATCACATGATGCATGGGTGAAGCAAGATTTGGAAACTGTGCGGCTTCTCCTGGGCCACCGTGTGACCTGATTGATGTTAAAATAATTAAATAAAATGAGTTAATAATAATGAAATAAAATTTAAAGCATGATGAAATAAAAATAAAATAAAATACAAGTTTTAAAGATAATAATAATAATGTTATTTAGGTATATTATTATTATTATTATCACAATTATTAAAACTTTTTTATTTTATTTTGTTACTATCAATGGAGTTTTATTATTTTTATTATTATTATCATTATTATTTTTATTTAATTTATTATTATTATTATTATTATTATTATTTGTTTTAGTTTTTTCTAGTAGGGTTTCTTCTCCCTATCCCTTTCTCATCACACCCCCTGGAACCACCTGGTTCCATCGTGCCACACCTCCCCTTTGCCAACCGCTACCCTAACTCCTCACACCACATCACCCCAACCCTTTATCCCTCCCTTCATCATGCTACCCAGATCCTTGTCTCCCCCTTGAACCACTCGTGCTGCGCTTCCATCTCCTCCTCCCAACCTAATTGTGCCACCCTACCTCTTCCCTGGAGACCTGCCTCCGCACCCTGCCTCTTCCCCAGACACCCACTGTCGTGCACTTCTCCCCCCCGGTTCAAGACAGGCGACATTGGCAAGACCCCATCACCGACATTCCTCCCTTGGCTGACCCGCTGATCCTTCTGATGAAATTGACCAGCTTCGCTCTCCTCCGATGCACGCGCCTCCCTTCAGTAAGTCATTTCCCCCCACCTTAGGGTTTCAGTTTGGGGTTTTCGAGTTGATTATGGTCTGATCTTGATAATTTTGGTTCATTCTTTTGTTTATGGGTTTATTTGAGGTCATTTACTGTGGGCTTAGTGCACGATTGAAGTTTTACAATATAATTTAGGGTTTTCCTACATTAAGGTAGGTGGTTCGATGCACATGCATTACATGATTAATTTAATATGTTTATTTGATTCTATAAGTATGTTCTATAATCTATTTTCATGATGTGAATGTGATTTTTTGAAAAAACTGATATGTTTTTGTGCTAAAATGGGGTTTTAATGAGAAATTGGCTGAGGTTTATTTGAAAACCTATCTTATATCACCAAATAGAATTTTCATAAATTTTGTAAATAATTTATTAGATTTTATATTTGATTCAGATCATATTATAAAAAGGGTTATGATGCGTTTTTTGTTTTAAATTGGGGATTTTAGTTATATTTTGGAATAAAGTTCTCTTGGTTTCTTTGAAACGTTTCATTAAGTGTGTAGTTCATTATTTAGATTATAAAAGTATTGGGGAAGTAATTTTTTAAAAATATTTTATGAGCAATTTATTTTAAATTTTTTTTCTCTTCATATGAAATTTGTTTGTTTTTAAGTGAGACCTTGTGGCATACTTGTGAGATGTCTTATAAATTGAGAAATTATTTATTTAATTGGTGTTTGGAAAGAGTGACATGGTTGAAAGTTTTTTGGGGGCTGTTTTTAGGTGATAAATGTGTTCTCAAGGCACTTTAGGTGTGTGTATATTTAAATGAAGATTTTCAGAGGAAAATGAATCACTTTGGGTGTGTTTTCCTTGTTTTGTACTTTTGAAATTGAATTTCAAACTTGTTTGAATAACTGAAAGCATGTTTTGATATGGTTATCTAGTGTATTTGGTTTTAAAGTGACATATCTATATGGAATCAATAGATTTTTGGTGTAAAGTATTCTTGGGTTTTCTTGGAATGATTTCATAAATAGTTCAAATGATTTACTGATTTATTTAGATGGTATGAAAGTATTATTTTGTCAGAGTTGAATATGAGTTTCTTTTTAAAGTAGTATGTTTAAATAAAATAGGACATGTTATTGGTGTAAACCCTCTTTGCATCACTTGGTGGTGTTTTATAAGTGGTGAAAACTTTTCACTTAATTTTTAAAGAAGTGGATTTTTGGTGTAATTCCTTGTTTGGGTTGTGATATGTGAAAGTGATATATTATGTGAATTCAGAACTTTATTGAGCACAAGGGAATACCCCAGGTACCTAGGTTGGCAGATTAGGACTAGTATGATAGATGATATGTAAGGGGTTTGTCTGAATTTCATCTAGCAGGATTGACGTTACAACACTAACTAAAATTTTGTGATTATTGGAGACCACTAGGTTATGGATGTGTTTCCCTAATAGTGGATCATGGATGAGAACATAGATTATTGTGGTTCCTATTCCACATTTACACTGAGGTATGATGTCTCTATCATCCCATGTGTACTAGCTACCTTAGGGGATTTTCCCATAGTGCTCTACTATTCATGAAGTGGTTCCTTCCATTGGCATATGGAGGACCACTTGAGTATGTGCTTGTTCTTCATGAATTTTTATCTTCCATTTTAAAGTATTATTTTTGAAATGTTTTTTCGTCTAGTGTTCTTTTCTTTTTTACTTTCATATTTTAAATGATTTCCTTAAAATCATTTTAAATGTATGGTTTTAAATAAGTATATTAAATTATCTCTTGGACGTTGGGGCATAGAACCTCTTTATTGGGGTGGTATCCTACTAGGCTCTTGTCTCACACCCTACATACACCTTTGGGTGTATGTAGACCTTGTTCTTTGTGTATTCTAGGTTGAGGATTCACGCTTGGTGATGGTGGTTCTAGTTGTTGATGGTCTTCTCTTAGTGGTTGGTGTTGATAGCTTCAGGATATTGATCCTCATGTTTCTTGAAGGTTTGCATTGGAGTTTTAGCATTCATCCATCATTGTTGTTTCCTTTGGATTTTTGGTTGAGTTTTGAACCTTAAATTTGATATTTGTTTAAGGTCCTATTTGGTTATCTATTTTTATTTTAATACATTTTTCTTGTTAGTCATTTTTCTGTATCTTTTTTTGGGTAAACTGTTCCCACATATTACTCTTGATTCCTGGGCACTTGTGCCATCCCACATAGATCAAGAACGCCCTTCGGGTCTTTCCGTGGACTAGGTTGGCACCTGCTCAGATGGCGACCTGGCCTGGCTCATGACAAAAATCCATCTTTGAGGCATTCTATCAAAAACATCATGTGTATAAAATATATTTTTCAAAAAACCATTTTTTAAATCACTTTCCATTTCCACCAAAGGACAATATTTCAATTTCTTAAATCAAAACCAAAGGCGTTCATCCCAATAATGCACACATGTTAAGGGATACACCATAAGATAGAGAAACCTACCTCAATATAGATGAAAATAATCTTTCCTTCTAGATAAATGATGGAAGAGGAAGATATCAGATCCTAGAGAACTGTACTACACCAAATGTAGATCCATGCTTTAAATTAGTATGAATATATTCCAGTGGGAATGGGATGAAATACACAATCATCACCAAGGATCCCCTAAATCAATGAAAATTATATTTGGGTCAATATGGTTGTATATTTATAGAAATTTTTTAAACATAGGGATCATGATGTAGCACAATGTTCTATGATGTAATGTGTTTCAAAATGGAAAGGACTATGGTTCAAGGATGTTAGCCATTCAATAGTGGTTCCTAGTAAAATGTGCATCCAGAATCCACACCATAGTCAATGATGAGATCTTATAAACTAGGGTAAAGAACTATGCTGTAATGTTCATCACTACACCACAACCACTAATCACCCACAAGGACACTACACGGAAACCCCCACTCCATGGAATAGAGACCCTGATATTAGTATAACTTATTAGAATCCATCTTCTAGCCCCCATGCCATAGTTAATGCTACATGTTGCACATATGAAAAAACTAGTAGAACCACCAAAACCATTTACTACTTAATGGAATCCAAACCATGATGCATATATAAACTTTATTATGAAAAAACTGGAACCACAATATGGAATCTAGTTCCATTTCCATAATTGACTTCTCCCAAGCAACAAATGACCTATAATTCAAAAGGAAAAAGAGGATTTATATCCAATTATATATACCAGATTGTGAAAATTATCACCTCCATAAAATATTTCTATCACTATAAAGTCTCATTATCATGAACCCTAAAAGAGATAATTACATTTCTACATCATCAAGGCCTCATGCTCTCATGTCTCATGGTTTTCCCTACCACACTTCCATCTCACTCAAACTAAAGGGATCATATTTCTAAGTAACACCTTATCCTAATGGTCTACTATATAAACAATACTTTTAAGAATTAAGGTGTCAAGTTAAATTTCAACATTTTCCCACTTGACCATGTGGGAAGGATCTAGTTGATACCTCTTATATTGGGAAACATAGAACACATCATGGATATAAGGTGAATAAGAAGGAAAGATTAATTTATAAGACAACATCCAGAATCATTACACAATCTCAAATAGTCTAACATAATGAGGTGTTATATTTACATGAATCCCCAAATGTCTATGTCCCAAACTTGGTGAAATTATGAGGAAAACCTGATTACCCACTTAAAATTTAAAAAAATTATGATACTAATCGGTATATGATTTCAACAAACACTTAGCAGTCTTTAAGATTCACTTGATCAATTTCATAATGTACGTCACTACCTGAATGATGTTCAGCCCAACCAAGGACCATTAGTCAACCTCTACCCAACAAATAAGAAATCAACATGACGTCCCACACAACACCTAAACTGAATCCATCTTGAAAAAACATAACAACCATTATTATATGAAAACATTAATAATAAAATCTGTATCTACAATGATCCACTAAATTCAAGAAGTCATGTACAAGGAATGTATTCTAGAATCTGGATGGCTCACTCAATTTGTCCAACCATATAGGGATGATATGACATACTAAAATTTAACTAAGATCACATCACTATCTAAAATACACGTCAAAATTGTGATAATTAGTGAGGGATCCTACCATGAACTAGATGCAGTGGAACACCATAGAGTATAATGACCCCCACACTTAAAAATTCCTATGATCCTTTAACTTTATCAACTAATTGATATGTAATAAATGTGCTGATTTCATGAGTCAATCAATAATAACCCATATCACATACTTACCAAGAGGAGTATAAAGTAGAATAATCTTGATGTCTATGAAAATATCATCCTATTTCTACACTACATTGGGTAAAGGATTAAAAAAACCAATAGGCCTATGATGTTCTTTATTAATTCTATAACATAAATGGCAATGAGAAATAAGATATATAATCAATTGAATCATTTCTAGCCACTAGTAATTATGTCTTAGGTGTTATACATCTTGGTAGCTTTAGGGTGTATGAAACAATTATTTTAGTGTCCATTATCCATCAATTCTCATATCAAGTTCATCAGAACAACCATCCTACCTGAAAATGAGAACACTTCAATAGGAGATCGAGACCAATCACCTAAGGTCCCCCCACTAAGAATATTCATGATAAGTAACAAAAGTATGAATAATAAACCTATCCAAGTCAAATATGATCATCTATATATGATCCAAACCAAGAAAAACCAAGTAACAATCGTTCGTAAACTCTCACTTCATCCATGAACATCTCAGAAAATGAGGCCATCAATCACCAATATTTCACTCAATACTTTACTGCATGAGTCGATCAATTTCTACTAAAAGGGTTAATAACTACATTTAATTTTTAATGGGTGTATATAATATCAATGTAAAATGATTAAAGGTACAACAACCAATGTTATTTTCTCAAGTTCATATCCCTTTGAATAATGATATACATTAGAATCTTATGATATGAATATAATGTAAACTACTACATGATGAGGCAGTGGAACATATTATTAAGAGTATAAATTACCTCCACCATGTCAAGATTATGAATGGGGTAGTTTTTTCCCTGAGATAAAATCTTATGAGACCCATATGTTACACATATTTTCTATTTAGTATAACACAACCTAAACCCATTCTAGAATCATTGTAGTAGAAATTATCCCATGAAGGATCAATATGGGATCTAAATTTAATATCACTTTTAGATCGCCAAAATATCTTTGTCAATTTTTACTCCAAAAAAATTCACACCCTTATAGTTAATTTATATCATAAGAGATGAAATATTGGAGAAGTCCCAAACAAAGCACCTAAAATGACCACCTAACCTCAAGAAAGTACAGATATCAAACACATTTTTTGGATTCTCCCATGATATCACCATCTGAATCTTCTTATTATCCATAAATACACCATTATGATTAATTAGATGGCCTAAAAAAGTTTCCACTTTAAAATAAAACTGAAATTTGGATATCCTTCCATATAGATGATATTATTTCAAGATCACACTGATGATATTCAGATTCTTTGTATGAACCTATTTCGATCTAGAATAAATAAAGATATCATATATAAAAATTATCATGAATGAATCCAAGAACCAATTGAATATTCTATTTATAAATTCTATAAACACCACAAGAGCATTGGCAATTCCCAAGGGAATGATTGGATACTAATGATGCCTATTCATAATGTTGAACACCATCTTTGAGATATCTTCATCTCAAACCCTTAGGTGATAGTACCAAGATCTCAGATCAATTTTTAAAATCCATCAGGCTACCTTGAGATAATCATAAGGTCATCAATATTGGGAAAGAGATATTTGTTTTCAAATTTTACCTGGTTGATTTTACTATAGTTAACACAAAGTTATATACTCCCATAAACCTTCTTTTAAAAGAGAACTATCTATTCCTAAGGTTAAACAGTAGGATGAATAAATCACATAGCCTTTGGATTCTCAAGATGAACATTTAATTTGTTTTAATTTAGTGGGGTCCATATGATATGAAGGTAATGAAATGGGCCTCATCCCTAGAATCGAGTCTATCTTAAACTACACTTTCCTTTGAGGAGTAAATATGGAAAAACCATCAAGAAAAACTTCATTATTATCAATCATGACCATAGGAAGCGATTCATAAAGATGTGGATCAATAACATTAATAAATATATTCGAAAACTGGAATGAGATGGTTTTATCACTCGGGACAATAGGCCCTACTCACCCAAATCTAGTATCCCACTCACCCTAGAAGACATGAGTGACTACATTAGAAGAAAGAAAATATACCCAATGAAGATAGAAACAAATATAGTATTTATATCCTATCATACAATCCATAGTAATGATGAGATCAAATATTTCAATATTTAGATCGAGAATGTCCCATATGTTTTCATGTCCAACATTCATCGCTTGTAACTTGAGACAT
This sequence comes from Viscum album, assembly GCA_963277665.1. Classification (NCBI taxonomy): domain Eukaryota; kingdom Viridiplantae; phylum Streptophyta; class Magnoliopsida; order Santalales; family Viscaceae; genus Viscum; species Viscum album. The sequence goes on along the minus strand of OY728147.1, from coordinate 1,375,167,029 downwards.
TTAAAACCCCACTCTGAATTCTTTCCAAAAGGAGTGGAATTAGTCATCAAAAAATTCATAAACTTTGAATGTAATCCAAATGAATCAGTGATAATAAACTAAATAAAGGAATTATTTTCACACATATCAAATAATTCCATAAACATATATGATACAATAAACCCCGTACCTTTAATGGTAGTTGGTCCTTCCTCTAACTCCTCTAGTCCACACTTCACTACATAGATACTTCCATCTTCATTATTTCCTTTAATAAAAACCTAAGAATAAACCTTGGAAATATTTTGATCTCCCACTCCTTCTTATGTGTCATTTCTAAGTTGAGTTCCCCTTGTGACAGTGGATCTTGGTATACTTCCCTAGGATTATCTCTCATCAAAATGCTAAGGATGACTAGATTTCTGACACATGTGACATACCTTGGGTGTTTCCTTATCATCAGGCTTGAGGAGTCCATTTATCCCACAATGGTAACCTATTACGTGTCCCATCATTGAAATCTATTTTACATTTTTATCAACACATCAATATTGGTAACCCATATTCCACTTTTTGAAAGATGAAATAGTTTTGATATGTCCTATTATCACTAATTCTTTAAAGAGCCTGTCTTCTCAAATATGTATACTTTAGTCATAATAACTTTTTCAATAACACCTATGAAGGTGGTTAGGTACATAAGAATCACTATTCACCAAACAATTCACCTTAAATCTTTCTCAAGCCACTGTGCCATCAGATAGTCATCAGAAACAAGATTTGGGGATATGTGCATTAACTAAAAAAATCAAGTAGCATACTCTATGATGGAATGATCTCTTTGTACCATAGTAATGAAATCCCCTAAAATCTCTACACTTAGGGGTCTAAGTATAGACTTATTGGTTGAAGTATTTCTTGAAAGTATCATAGGTGAGATATTAATGAAACTAGGTTTTCATAATAGATTCCATCCACTTCCTTCCTAGCCCCTCAAGAATATAAGTGGTTAAACCAACCATTGAGACCTATATAGTTTTTAGGAAGAAGAAAATTTTATTAATCCACTTGATCCATTATTTCAATTCTTATAGACCGTTATTACCATGAATCATTAGTGGGTGATTTTTAGTGAATTCCAAAGTATGGTCCACCTTCCCTTCTATTTTAATACTAGATAATTGGCCCATATACTAGATCATTCAGACTATAGATTCCACTAAAACTAATTCAACTAGAGGGTTAACCCATTGGGATCTCTAAACAACTTATTTTTCATTCTAAGATGTTCATGTTGAAGGATCCATCTTCTATAAAACAAAAAAGAAAAAATCCATTAAGAATAGAATTTTATTCCTTTATCATAAACTAATTTTTTTTGAACAAAATCCAAAAGGAAAAAATTATATATAAGGATACTAGAAAACATTGAAATCATTATAGTAACTTAAGGTTTTTATGTAAAGTGATATGGACTGGCACACTCCCACACTAACTCTCTAGTTAAAAATGTACTACCTCTAGTATATCTATAAAACCTGACCGTAAGATGGTGATATATAAGAATGTGTATACGATTTAACAATAAAATGATCTTTGATTCAATTTTTCCTGACCTAACCTCCCTGAGATTTGAACCTGGTCATTTTACCCCATGGAAATACTATAAAACTTTGGTTTATTTCCCTGAACACCACAAGATATTACCCCTTGGGGTAACTTATCAATCTAACGACTGTACCCATAGGCCAAAATATATTCTTTCACTATTCTTTATCCTCACTCACATACAGCATTGGAAACTTCCCAGATGGTCACCCATTTTGGCACTAATCCAGGAAAAGCTTTGCTAAACAGTAGAGTTTTAATCAGGAAGGATCCTAAAATTAAATGTGTACCATATTGAAATTTATTATATCATTTATCTATTTTAATTGTTACTATTCTAGGGTTTTCACGACCTCACACTCTTTAATGAAAAATTCCCTTAGTGTGGACCCCAAACCTCAAACCTAAGAATTTCCTCCTCACTTCTAGCAGCGTATTGGATCTAAAAACATTTTTGTAATGGACAAACCTAGTTCAACCAATAAATTCAACCATTGTATCCTACCACAAGTCTCAAATCATGTTCATGATCTCCACGATCTGGCAACAAGCACCCATATATCCTTGAAAGAAACATTGAAACAATTATATGTCCAATAGACATGTTACACGATTTAAAAAATATGGGATAACAAAATATTTCCAAAAAACATCAGATGTCAAAAATAAAAAAACATAAGGGAAAAATCTAACAACATGATAACATCATCTAGAAGAGAAAAAAAATTGACTATGAATGTGGAACCTGAAGAAACCCTTAGGCCCATTTTCATGTGACCATATATTACCACCATCTCCACCCACTGGAAGGAAACATGATCAATGCTATCTATCCTCTATATAACACTCATCCTTTTACATGTATCCTACAAAACCAAGGCTACAAATTCCAAAAGGAAAAATTAGGGTGTGGGAATTAAAGATCACTAGGATACCACCAGTGACTCTATAAAATGTCTATCTATGTTCATCCATTAGTTATTATATAAAAATACTTCAAACAAAAACATTAAAAAATAAATCATTTTCCAGACAATGTCTTTAGTTTTATTTTAAAAAACCGCCTTATTAAAATAAAAAAAGTAATATGACATAAAAAGAATCTATGAGGCATAAATAGATGAATAAAATAGGGTCAATATATAATATCCTTACGAAGTGGAAAAATAATATTAAATAAACATGTATGTAATATTTTCAAAAATGAACAAAGGAAAATCCATGATATCAAGGTGTACACGACTAAGAGACACACACAATAACTAGATAACATAAGTGAATCCTAAATTCATGAACCCCAGTTCCCTGATAAAGGCTGCCCACTATCTCTATAACATAATGATCACTTACCCCGGTGAGAGATTACTCAAATAAGTCCCTCATATGTCTAGTTTTCCTCATACCCAAAGGTCCTACCAATGTTTATTACTTTATCATTGCATTCAAGAATCCAAATTCATATTTCATAAGAAATTTCCAAGGAAAATACAATTATTTTTCCGATATAATTTTTTTAAAAAAGTTTCTATAATGATGCCACACCGTTTCCAGGCTTGACAATCCATTTTCATTTCAAATCCATCTTTGATGAATTCTATTAAATTCATTATGTTCATAAAATCTAGTTTTCAAAGAATAAACATTTTAAAATCACTTATTATTACCACTGAAAATAAATATTTTAATATGATTAATCAAAACCAAAGGATAGAATCATAAGAACATAAAAATTATAAGGGATATACCATAGGATAGATAAACCTACCTCAAGATCGATGAAAACCTTCTTGAATTCTTAACCAGTGATGGGAGGGGAAGATATCTGTAAGATCTATAACTTTCTAAGGATGTATCGAGCTCATTTACAATTAATAGTTTCCCTTTTTATGAGAATGTCATATTTATGTTTTACCTTGGGGCATTCTTGGGTGAAATTGGGGAATTTTGGATGGAAGAGGAGTAATTCATTGTTGGCACACAATTTTTTCTAAACCATGTGCCCAACCCATACAATCTAAGAAACCCAAGTAGAGGGGATTAAAAAAACTAGAACATTGTTGTCATACTGTGTTCCCTCTTGGTAGTAACCACGCAACTCCCATATGTGAGGCATATGGTTAGGGCACACAATTAGTTCAAACTGTGTATCCCATATAGGAAACCATGTGTATAGAATTTTAAACCCCTGAAAATTAGATTAAATATTTTCGAACACCAAGACATGATCTTAACTCAACCCAATGCAGCCCTAAACATTTTATTTCATTTTTGGAGGTTCTTAGATTAATTACAAGGGATTTCGAGATCAATTCTTGGTGAATCAAATCCCGAATTGAAGTTCTATATCTCTCCCGGTAAGAGATTATCATCAAAATTTGTTTTTCCTATCTCTCCAATATTTATCCCATTCTTGAAGGAATATTTTCCTTCGTTTATGATGGATTTAGTTATAGGATTTTTGGATCTTGATTCTTTTGATATTGTATCTTGGTTTTGGGTCTAAATCTCATTGTTTTTTGTGATCTTGGTTTTACTACTTCAATTTGTGGATTTATATTGGTGAGCATTCATCATCAATCTTATTGTAGGTAGTATAAATTAAATTCACATTGCATGTAATTCCAATTGCATATATGTGTTGTGAAATTTCAATTGTAATTATTTCCAATTGATTCTTGAATTAAGTGAATTAGTTGCTTAATTAATTTATTGGTTTTTTGGGTTTTGTTAACTGATTTTCCATGTGAATATAAAATGGGTTGAACTTGGGAAAATTGAATTGGTAATTGTGATAAATAAATTGGGTGAATAATGGGACATTAAATTGATTGAATAATAAGGTTATGAAAATTGATTAATTGATGAGATAGTGGAATTGGATTAATTAATTGGTTAATTCATTAAAGAAATGTTTTGATTATGGAATTTATGGGATATTATAATTTTGTAATTGGTTAATTAATGTGAGTTTGAAGTTGTTATAAATTAGAATTATGAGATGTTTGACTTAACATTAAATGGCTAATGGGTTATGATTTAAACAATGTAAATAATTTAATGGTGATTTTTTTCATATTATTGCATGTGATTAAATTGAAGAACCATGTTAGTTGTGATAAATTTTAATGGTACATCATGATATGAAATGTGATGATATGGTTAATGTTGATTAAACTTGATTGATGTGATATATACGATACATGTGATATATGTGTGATTTATTGACGTAAGAGTGTGGGACACAAACTGGGGTTCCAAATACCCATAAGCATTAAATGAATGTGGGATAGGTAATAAGGATCCAAATGCCCATATGTGATATTGAGGGGTGGGAAAAGGATAGAGGTTCCAAATAACCATATGAGATAGAGAGTGTGGGATAGAGACTAAGGATCCAAATACCAATGTGATATTGTGGTGTGGGATAGATATAGAGGTTCCAAATACCCATGGGGTGTTAGAAAAGATGTTCTACTCACATAAGTTGGCATTGGACTAAGGTTATAATTAGACGTGATATGATATGAAATGAAATGATAAATGTTAACCATGGTATTGTGATATGGTTCAGAATCTGACCTGGGTCTAAATAGGTATTGAGGGTTTGAGTGTCCATAGTAACCAGGGATTTATGTGGTAAAATAATGAATAATTTAAAATGTGATAAATATTTATTTATGCATTGTATTTTATTCATTATAAATCTATATAAACTATTATTGATCGGATCTTATTTAGATTCCATTGGCAGTGGCCTATTGATTTATATTTACACCCAACTTGGGTTTCCTGATTAGTACCCAAATAGACATCCTGTTTGTAGGAAAACATAAAGGAAAGATCCCCATGTTTGATGGATGAGTCAAGATAGAGCATGTATGAGGGAATAAAACATGGTTCTAGGACTCAATTAGGTGTGTTAGTGTGTCTTTATTTTGGTTTTTTCCTTTGAAACTTGACTCTTATGTGACATGTCATGTCTATTATTTAATTTTGGATATAGTATTTTCACTACTGGAAAAACAGCCTATACCCATGGTTCCAAAATGTGGGTATAGCCCCCAAAACCGTGGGTATAGGCTATACCCACGGTTTTGGGAACCGTGGGCTGGAATGACCTCAGTATAGGTCCCCAGCCTATACCCACTTTTTTCCAAAACCGTGGGTATAGGTGTTATGCTACCATGTCAACGAAACATATTCAATTTCCACGGTGTCAAAGGGCTTTCCCCACGGTTTCAAAACTGTGGGTATAAGTCCTAAAATAATGCGGCCTACGGGTTTCGAACCACAACCTCTCCGCTTCAGACGAAGCACCTAACCACTACACCAACACTGCTTTTATGTATATATATTTATATTTAGTTAAATATAGTAATATAAACCGTGGGTATAGAGGGAAGAACCGTGGGTATAGGACTCCCGCAAAAAAAAAAAAATTCCTTCCCGTGAAAAAAAAAATTTCCCACTCACACACGGGAAACCAATACCCACGGTTTTTCATAACCATGGGTATAGCTATTTTAACCCAGACCTATCCCCACAGTTTTCCCCAAAACCGTGGGGATAGGTAACCCTATACCCATGATTTTCGAAAACCGTGGGTATATGTGAGTTTTCAGGACCTATCCCCACGGTTTTGGAAAACCGTGGGGTAGACCCCCCTATACCCACAGTTTTGGAAAACCATGGGTATAGGTTCTGAAAAGTCACCTATACCCACGGTTTTCCAAAACCGTGGGTATAGGGTTACCTATTACCACAGTTTTGGAGAAAACCATTGGGATAGGTCCATTTTCCAGTAGTGTTTCTATTTTTGTCATTATGTGTTTTTATTTGGTTTGCTTATTGGTTATATCATTTGGTTATTCTTATTTATTTCATCCATTTTACTACTTTTATAAATATTTTATAGTCCCCCAATAATTGATATTAGACCCTCACTACTAGTTGATAGCTTATGGAATATGGGAAGGCACACCTGAGGTCTTGTTATCAACTAGATCAGATCACCAATGTGTGGCACCTTGGCCGGAATGTTAAAAAGTGGTATCAGAGGGGATTTTAATTTATTTTATTTTTATTAATATTTTGGAATGGTAGATAGGAGAATAGAATGATTTAATCCTTGGTTAAGAGCTCATGCATGGGAGTAGCTAACCAATTTACAAGGGTAAAATCCAAGTACCTAGCTTGGGATTTCTTTATTGATGTGTGTTGTTACATTTAAATTCTATTTCACCTTTAGTGATGTACTTTTTGTGTGTTGTGGTTATTGTTTCTATGATTTTCTGAGATATGACTCATGAATCGGTGTGGAAAGAGAGTTGAGTATACATGAATCATTCAAGGAACATGGGATTTATTGTTACATGCATTATTTTAGATATAAATGAAACAAATTTGTTTTTGGAAAACTGTTGAAATTGAAATGTCTTTCCTTTATTGTGTAATTGAAATGTAAAAGGGGTTCCTAATATGAATTTAAAGTTGTAAAATGATGCAAGATATGAAAAAACTAGTGTATAATGAGAATCTTGAATATGGGAATGAGTTTAACCTTATTAACCATGACCTAAATATAAGATTGTTAAGTGGTAGTGATAGATCCTTGGTTTTACTATGTGAAAAGTTTTTCAGAAAATGACTTTTATGGATTATTGTGAATCCACATTACATAAATGTTTAAATTTTGTATTATGTTTCTTTAGGCATGTGTTTGGAATTTTAGAGATATGATGCACAATGATGATTGTTGATAAGATGACAGCAGGATATGGCATGAAATAATCCTCCTGCAATGGATCCTGAGGCACCAATAGTGTAGGGTGAAGGATCCAGAGGGCAGTTCTATGATAAATTCTCTTTCTTCATGCAGTTTATAGAGAGATACCCAGATCGGGTGATGATAAGTATATCTAACCTAACGTGGGTGTTTCAGTTGAATCACCCTCTGAATTTTACTAGAGACGGTAGACCTATGGTATATGAGTTTTAGATTGAGTCTATCCAGTCTATACATGACTATTTAGAGAATCCTAGTGTGAATAAGGTCAATTTAGATTATTACATGTTACGAGGATTAGCGAAGCACTGGTGGGATGTTTATGCTTAGATTGGTAAATTAGAGGGTATGATATGGAAGGACTTTTTAGATAATTTCCTAGAAAAATTTTATCTAAAGACTCTGAGATAGAAAAGTGAAGTTGAGTTTATGTGATTGACTCAAGGAAGTATGTCCATGATGGAATATTCTGGTCACTTTACTGACATATAATGATTTTCTACAAACCTGGTAGGGGATGAGACAACTGAGGAAATGAATTTCTAGAAGTAACATAAATGTGATATTTATTTTGATGTTAATATATTTCAGATGAAAAGGTTTTCTAAAGTGGTTAATTTTGCTCTGATATCTGAGGAGAACCTAAAGGTGGATTCTTGTGGAGGAAATTTGGTTTCTGTTGAGTGATCAAGATGTATGTATTCTGAGGGTAGGAAGCATCATTATGAGAATGCTGACAAGAGATTGGGAAATAAGGGTTGCTCGAGGGACGGACCTTTTACTAATAATCCTACCAAGTACTTTTCCACTAGTTTGGTAGGCCAAGATACTTTCATATGCATTGTTCCCAACTACTGGTAGAGTGCTGAGCCTACGAAAGGATGGGACATCTACAAAGGTTCTATAAAAAACCATGACAAATCAGCAATGAGGGAGCGACTTGGTAGAATTAGAGTGTAAGAAGGGGATCTTCTACACTGCATTAGTATGGTACCAGGAGTTTTACTAACCATGGAAAAAGAGGTAGTGGTTGTTTTTTATTTTGGGAAGGAGTTCCCATATCAGTAGATTGGTGCATCTATGGGGACTCATAATGAATCATATGGGATAGGAGAAAGACAATTGTATGTAGTTAAACCTACACTGGTGGATAATGAGGCTAAACCATCAATAATTAGAGGTAGTATTCTTATATCTTATATGATTTATAGTTACTTAATTTATATTAGTGCCTCTCATTATTTTATATCATCCCAACATGTTAATGGTTTGATCCTAGAGGTGGAGTTGTTTAATTGGGTTATGATGACAGATACACCTTTTTGAGCATGATCGAGATACATCTATTTGTTCAAAGTGTGTTCTCTTGAGGTCGGGGAGTATCATTTCCTTTGGAATCTATACATTATTGATATGTAAGGCTTCAAACTAATTATGTTTATGGAATAGTTAGTGGCATATTGATCCCACATAAATTTTTACAATAGGAGAGTGATGTTTACAACTTCTAAAGGTGACAAGTATATTCACTGTGGAGAGTGGAATATCAAGGCAGGTTTTTTAGGGCTAGTTCACCAGAAAATGGGGGAGCTCACCGAACAAGTTTCTAGTCCATTATTGGATGATAGGGGTAAAATTATGATGTCTTTTCACCCATAATGGCCTAGTTTCAAGATGTTTTTCTAGAATAATTAGTAGGGCTTCCACCTAAGAGAGATGTGGAATTTACAATTGAGCTCAATCTAGGGGCTGAGCCAGTTTCAATTCCACTATACAAAGTGGCACAAACAGTGTTTAAAGATCTTAAGACTCAACTAAAAGAATTTATAGGTAAGGGTTTTATCAATTGGAGTACATAACCTTGGGGTTGTCTTGTTTTTTATGATAATAACAATAATGGGACCTTATGCTTGTGCGCTGAATATAGGTAGTTGAACTACATGACTATGGATAACAGATATCCTCTTCCGGATATCGATGATATTTTTTAATAGTTGAGGTAACCTTTTGTTTTCTCCAAGATTCACTTGAGATTAGGGTATCATCATTTGAGATTTTGAACTTATCATATATCTTGGACTACTTTCAGAGGAAGGTAAGTCCTTTTTGATTTCACTGTGATTCCATTCAGGATAATGAATGCACTAAGAGTGTTTATGGACTTGATGAATAGAATCTTCCACCTATACTTGGATCAGTTTGTGGTTATGTTTGTGGATGAAATCTTGGTTCACTACAATACTCATGATGATCATGAACAAATTCTTGACATCATTCTGAGTAGACTAAGAGAGAATCATCTATATTAAAATCTATCAAATAATCAATTCTCGATTGATCAGGTACATTTCTAGGGCCACATAATCTTAGAGGAAGGTGTTTTAGTAAAACCAGATAAAGTTTAGAAAGTGGTTTCTTGGGAGTATCCCAAGAACATTTTTGAAATACATGGGTTTTTGAGGATAGTGGGTTATTTTCAAGGGTTCATCTAAGAATATTTCCATTTGGAAGCACCTCTTTTGTCTTGAAAAATAAGGGTATAAAGTTTTAAAAGAAAAAATCATGTGAGATCACATTCTAGGAGTAGAATATGTGCTTTAAAATGACTCTAATCTTGATCCGACGCGATCTTGGTGAGAAGTATATTGTGTTTTGTGAAGCTTATAGGATCAATATTTTTTCAGTGTTGATGTAGGGCGATCGAGTTGCGGAATATGGTACATGGCAGTGGATTCCACATGAATGAAACTACCCTATGCATGATCTTGAATTAACAATAGTTGTTTATATAAGGCCCCAACCTTAAACCTTAATTAATTTTGAGTTATTACAAGATTACACATTGAGGATCTTTTCAGGTTTAGAGTTTTAGAGAATTAGATAATAAAACTCTCATTACATTCCACATTTAAACAAAGTGGTTACATAAAAGATAGTATTCATTTTTCCCATCAACGGAAACATATTTAAAATAAAACATGGATTCTTTCTTGAGACTTCCTTGACACTATCATCACATCATGTACCTTTCCCTTGACCTATGAAAAAAATTTCAAAAACTTGGGATGAGCATAAAAATCTCAGTAAGGGTTATAAAAAGTATGGAAAGGAAACATGAGTACATATATACATAAGAATGAAATCATACATTACCCATAAATCATAAGCACTTTAACATACCTCATAAAATCATGGATAAATCATATAAATCATAAGACATAAAGGTAACTTGAGGCATTCATAACATTCTTATGTAGGGAGTAACCCTCTTGGTTATGTTTGGAATACCCATCACATTATATTCCCTAAATCTCTTCGGAGAAACCTTAACATTTAACCCCTTCGCGTTACCCAATGCATTGGAGAGCTATATTGGGATCACCCGCCCTTAGTTTATCATGGAACCACTGGTCTTCATAAACAATGACCAAGAACCATAACATAATCATATCACATAACTTAATCATAAAGGAAAGATAACATTCCCACATTGCAATAACAAAATAAAATTTTAAGATATTGAATCCATTCTAATAAAACATTTTCAAAACCATTTAAAACATTTAATAAAGAGATTTTTTAATCAAAGTGTCCCATACCACTTTGAAGCTTTTAACATTTTACACCATTAATACCCACATAAATAAATCCTTGAAACCATTTTGAAAACATGGATATTACTGAGAAATACTTATAAGAATAAATCATTAAAACATTTAAAATGATATTTTAGTTGAAGGGTTTTTATCAAAATGAGAGACACAAGAATACAAAATTGAGGAATAACATTTAATCAGAACTTTATAATATCATTAGAATAAAGGGATTCATGATATAATATTCCAAGGGACAGTATATACACCATATAAGAGTGAATTGGTGCATAACAACAATGAAGTCTCAATAGAAATGTAAAATGAGATAAAATCCCTTATAATGAAGGTATCCTTAAATTAAAGATGAATCAATATCATAACTATGTGTGAAAAACATAAATACAGCCAATATAAGTTGATATTAAGTGTAAAACAATCAAAGGTAATTCACACATATTAAAAGGATAATATATTCAATAACTACATGTTGAACCCAAGGAAATAAAAATTGGGTTAAGAAGTTCCCTTGGTAAAATTCTACAGCCTAACGGCGTGACTTTAAAATTCATAAAATTAGTTGTTGAGAAGGAAAATGGTATCTCATCACTTGGACATAAAATTTACATCAATAAGGATATAGAAGAACATATCCCAACATAAAAATATGTAAACTAAAAGACATAATAAAATAAGTCTTTTTAAAAGAGGAGTGTGAAAGGTTCCCTTACCGATTTGGTCAAATTTGAAAACGTACACCCCATGAAAGAAGGGTCATACAATGAAGAAGTAAATACCCATAAATGAGAGTATATTATACTAATATTAAAATAATGTGCAGTATATACACCACACAAAAAGGAAATAGTGGCCAACGTAGCATGAATCTCACGGGAACAAAAAGTGAGATGAAAATCCCCTTATGAAAATTCGGTAGCCTTACGACGCCACATAGAACTTCCAAAAATGGATTGATGAGATCAAATATGGTCTCTTATCACATGAACATAAAATTTACATAAATAGGAATATAAAAGAACATCCTATCACATAAGAACATGGACCATAAAATAAATGACATAAAAGAGAGTACTTGCAAAGAAATAGAGAGGTAGGATTCCCTTACCTCAGGTCCGACTTGACTCGATCGTTCTTTAACGTACTAAATAATAAACATGGGTTAATATCTACTTGCTTAAAAACATTTTTAAAGTTAATTATTCCTTTTATATCACTTATTTCCATGTTATAAACATTATGTAATCATTTAAGTTAATAATGTTTGTTTTGTCGATATTTGGTTCTTAAGTCGAAAGTGGACTTCTAACAATTACATGTTGTTTGTGTGGTAAAAGGTTCATTATATCAGGAATGATATTCATGATTTGAATATCATATATATCATATATATACAGAATATAAATGTATTTATAAAATTACATAATCATTTAGATGTAAGAAATGAAATGGACCGTTCATGGAGACGGTAAGCCGTACGTACGCACGAATGCTACTTTCATTTCTATGTCATATTAATGGAATTAAAACTAAATGAGGGGTATGTATATTTTAATTAAAAAACTATATTAATAATTTATATGTAACATAAACCATATATAATAACTTTAAATCCATCCTTTATACATCCCACATATGGCATTAACGAATCAAATCACTTTGAGGGGGCGGTAGTCCGCACTTCCTAAAATAAAATTATCGTGTTTACCCACAATGGAATCCATAAAGATATGCCACAAAAGAAAAATACAGAAGCTTAAGTAAAACATAAACATATTATATATCATATATAAATATAGTGACATCTTAATGGCTACCTTTGAAGGTGTTAAAAGAATATTGAACAATCATCGTTTCGTGAGGCAGTAATTCGCCATCCACAGAAACAATTTGTTCTTTAACCATTAGACGAAGGTGTTTATAAGTGTAGCTCTAATAATTCACATAAAAATATCCTAGTATATTGTATATACTGGTGTTGTTACAAAAGAAAATAAAAAAAAACAGTTTATGGGGTTGGAGAGGCAAAATAAAACAAAAGAACACAAGGGAAGACATTACCTTTAAATCAGGCATCTCTATTTGATTTGAGCTCAAAGGCTTCCTTGGAAAGGATTATGCCAACAGTGATGATTTAATGATGAATATAGGGATGTGTAGAGATGAAATGGGTAGGGGTTGGCCGAGCCAAAGGCTTGAGAGGTGTGTGTAAGGTGGTAGAGGTGGGGACCTTTTATAAGAGGAGAGGAGGGGCACTCTTTGAAAGTTATAAAATATTACTTTATTATAAAATGATTTTCGGATTTAAAAGGTCCCAAAAGTATATATTTCTAGGATAAGGTGATAAGGTTTCGAAATCCACCCATCAAATAAGTTTTTGACAAGTTTATGTTATATTTTTCACATTATCTTTTCATTTTATTTAAATGCCTTATTAATGAGGTAATTGCTACATCATCATGTTGTCAAAAATAATTTAATTTATTTAATTTATAAAAATTATAAAAAAATATCATGATTTAGGAAATCTTTTTAGATTTCTAATGAATATTTATAGTAAAAAATATGACTTTTATAACCTCATTTAAAAATTGTTTTAGTAAAACAACTCATGTTTGTGACATTTTAATTTTAACTTTAAATAAAAAGGTATTTATGTCATTTTCCAACCAAAGTGGCTCCATGGGTTCCCCAAGTTGACCCATGGATTTTATTGGTCTTCCATGACACATACAATGAGGGTAGGACATGTTTCAAGTTCATTTCATATTATTAAAACATTATTTTTACCTTAAATTATACTAATTACCTCTAATCGCGATTAAGAACATAAAAGTTACTATTCACCAAAAAATTATTTTAATCCCATTGAACCACATTTTACATCTTAATGACAACCATTTATGTCAGATTTTTAAAATTCAAAACACAGAGGTGGAAAAGTTTCATTTAAACGAAAAATCAGTTTCATTAACTACCACTTAGTGGTTTCACTATTCATCTAAAATTGAGGGTTTTCAGAAAAATACCAAAAATTCACCCTAAGCTATATTTGGTATTATGAACTCAAAAATGATGTCTATTTTACAAAATTAAAAACATATAAGTTTCATTAATTTATTTAAAAATTAATTCCCGCTGTCAAAACAAATAGCGTGTTTTTAAGAAACAATATCTATTAAAAGATTGACACTAGTTTAAGTCCAATTTCAAAGTGAAATTAATTCCAATGACCACTATTGGATTAAATGGTAAAAATATATTCTAATTTTACTTTAAAAACAATTAAAAATATAATCTAATAATATAAATAAATTATATTAAAAAGCAGTTTTGAATTAAAATACAACATTTTTCACTATTCATTAAAAAATGAACTTTATCAGAAAGATACCAAAAATTTACACAAAGTAAATTTTGATGTCTCGATTCTAAAGAAGAATTTTATTTTTCCAAATATAACAAATAAAATTTTCAAAAAGTGGATTTAAAATAGATTTTCCATCAAAAGGCGGTTAATCGACCTTCTAAAGAATATTAGAATGTTTACGCTTAAAATTGAATTCATTCACATTTTTAATCCTATAACATTTATTGTAAAAAGTAAAAATATTTGAGAAACATATATAATCATTTTGTAGTTAGTTCTATTCATTCACTCCATTACAATGGCTAGGCGTTAACTACCATTTAAAATAATATTATTTTTTTATTATAGTGCAACGTAAGATTTAAAAGGAACTCATTGTTGAGTATTGGGTAAGCCATCAAGCATAGCGTTCCCTTTATATTAATATTAACATTTTATTCACAAATAGGGATAAATATAAAAATGTCATATTCATTATTTACCTGGGGTGTTACATCCTTTTCCCTTTTTGGGAATTGCGTCCTTGCAATTTTAAAATTGGGCTTGGAAACATCCTTGAAAGTCCCACATCGGAACAAGAGTCGGTAAAACAATCACTTTAAAATAAAGAAAGGGAAATACAGAGGTCACCCGAGTTAACCCATACTAGGATTACATGTAGGAAAACATGGACATGGAGGAGAAAACATAGGGTCATGTTCTGATGGAGAGTGATAGAAAACATGTTTAGGAGAAAGTTAACCACAAGAAAATCACAAACTTGTGATGGGTTAAACGGTATTCGATTCCCCATTAGGAAAAGTTAATAGACAACATATTTGTTTTAAGTTACTTTTATTGAGGAATTTATTCATAAGGAAACATAATTACTTATCATGTTTACTTTCAACTTTTATTAGATTTCTTACACAAACTCATATTTTCTCCAAAAGACGAGTATTTAGGAAGACTTGTTCACATTAAGAGTACTATAATCAACTTCTAGAGAATCACCTAATCTACAAAAGAGAACTATATACATCCCATGTATTTATAATTTAACCAAAAACAAATCCAAAAAGGTTAGTACAAGATCCGATAATCTAGAAAAGGATAACCCTTTATAAAAAGAAAATCTATTCTTAATCTCCAAAATTTGTCCAACAAAACCCAAAGTTCAACGAGGACCATTCGATAAACAGTTGTCCATAAAATTCTTCAAAGTAAACCAAACTAAGATTGAAATCCAAATATTTGAAGGATTTAATCACATAGTCTTACAAGTTATAAAATAACTTTTATCTCCAAATAACATCAGTTTCTCTTAAATTCTCATATTGAAAAGTAATTAACCTAATCACATATCTTCCATGACAGGTTAATCATTTCCATAAATAACCCAAAATAAACTTACTCTTGACTTCTAAAATAATCAAACCAAAAAGAATTAGTTAAAATAACCAGTTACTTCACGTAGTCAAGTGGTAGGCGATAAATACCAGTCACACTTTGGTTGTGGGTTCGATTCCCGCAGCTTTGTCTGACGTGACGGGTTGTCACACGGTCTGCGTGTTGTCCTTTTTCCAAAACTATATAATTCTTAAAACATTCCCCAAAACAAGATAAAATCTTCAAAAATAATCGTAACATATTTTAACCTCATGTTTATCTCATGCCTTTCATTTTCCATCATAACATATAATAACCAATAATTATCTCAAAATTAAGGATCATATAAACCCTAATGGTTAACTTTATAATTATTACCTGAACTTCTACATCGATTGGTCATCTTGTACATGATGCATTATAGAACATACCAAGGTTCAAGTGGTATATCATGACTCCTTGATAGTTGGTTTAGAACAACCACGACTTTCCTCATTAAATCCCCCATTTCATCCAGTCTCTTAATCAGAGAACCACCACAGTTTCCTTCAAACCTATTGTCACTTTGGTGCCTTCTAGATCCATCCATTCACTAAAAATAGAAATTTTAGTGTGAGTATATCAACAAAACCATCATGTACTAATGAGGAAGATATAATTACTCATTCACTTTATCTAAAAACTATGACTCTTTCTGAAATCCTAACCATTATGGTAATGTCACTTATGCTTAAAGAATACCCTAACCTCTAAAGTTATCTAAACCGACCTCTGATACCATCTATAAGGCCTTAACCTTAAACCTTACTTAATCTTGAGTTATTAAAAGATTACACATTGAGAATATTTTCAGTTTTAGAGTTTTAGAGAATTAGATCATAAAAATTGCATTACATTCCACATTTAAACAAAGTGGTTACATAAAAGATAGTATTCATTTTCACATCAACGGAAACATATTTAAAATAAAACATGGATTCTTTCATGAAACTTCCTTGACACTATCACCACATCATGTACCTTTCCCTTGACCTGTGAAAAACATTTCAAAAACTTGGGATGAACATAAAAAGCTCAGTAAGGGTTATAAAAAGTATGGAAAGGAAACATGAGTACATATATACATAATAATGAAATCATACTTTACCCATAAAGCATAAGCACTTTAACATACCTCATAAAATCATGAATAAATCATAAGACATAAAGGTAACTTGAGGCATTCATGAAATTCTTATGTAGGGAGTAACCCTCTTGGTTACATTTGGAATACCCATCATAGTATATTCCATAAATCTCTTCGGAGAAACCTCAACATTTAACCCCTTCGTGTTACCCAATGCATTGGAGAGCTATATCGGGATCACCCACCCTTAGTTTATCACGGAACCACCGATCTTCATAAACAATGCCCAAAAACCATAACATAATCATAGCACATTACTTAAGCATAATGGAAAGATAACGTTCCCACATTGCAATAACAATATAACATTTTAAGATATTGAATCCATTCTAAAAAAGCATTTTCAAAACCATTTAAAACATTTAACAAAGATATTTTTAATCAAAGTGTCCCATACCACTTTGAAGCTTTTAACATTTCACACCATTAATATCCACATAAATAAATCCTTGAAACTATTTTGAAAACATGGATATTAATGAGAAATATTTATAAGAATAAATCATTAAAACATTTAAAATGATATTTTAGTTAAAGGGTTTTTTATCCAAATGAGAGACACTTGAATACAAAATAGAGGAATAACATTTAATCAGAACTCTATAATATCATTAGAATAAATGGATTCATGATATAATATTCCGAAGGATAGTATATACACCATATAAGAGTGAATTTGTGCATAACAACAATTAAGTCTCAATAGAAATGTAAAATGAGATAAAATCCCTTATAAAGAAGGTATCCTTAAATTAAGGATGAATCAATCTCATAATTATGTGTGACAAACATAAATACACCCAATATAAGTGGATATTAAGTGTAAAACAATCAAAGGTCATTCACACATATTCATATGATAACATATTCAATAACTACATGTTGAACCCAAGGAAATCAAAATTGGGTTAAGAAGTTCCCTTGGTAAAATTCGACAGCCTAACGTCGTCACTTTAAAATTCATAAAATTAGTAGATGAGAAAGAAAATGGTATCTCATCACTTGGAAATAAAATTTAAATCAATAATGATATATAATAACATATCCCAACATAAAAATATGTAAATTAAAAGACATAATAAAATAAGTCTTTTTAAAAAAGGAGTGTGAAAGGTTCCCTTACCGATTTGGGAAACTTTCAAAATGTACACCCCATGAAAGAAGGGTCATACAATGAAGATGTAGCTACCCATAAATGAGAGTATATTATACTAATAGTAAAATAATGGGAAGTACATACACCACAAAAAAGTAAATAGTGTCCAATGTAGCATGAATCTCACGGGAACAAAAAGTGAGATGAAAATCCTCTTATGAAAATTTGGCAGCCTAACGGCGCCACATAAAACTTCCAAAAATGGAGTGATGATATAAAATAGGGTCTCTCATCACATGAACATAAAAATTACAGAAAGAGGAATATAAAATAAAATCCTCTCACATAAGAACATGGAGCATAAAAGAAATGACAAAAAAGAGAGTACTTGCAAAGAAAAAGAGAGGTTGGATTCCCTTACCTCGGGTCCGACTTGACTCGATCATTCTTTAACATCCTGAATAATAAACTTGAGTTAATATATACTTTCTTAAGAACCTTTTTCAAGTTCATTATTTCTTTTATATCACTTATTTCCATGTTGTAAACATTATGTAATCATTTAAGTTAATAATGTTTGTTTTGTCGATATTTGGTTCTTAAGTCGAAAGTGGACATCTTACGATTACATGTTGTTCGTGTGGTCAAAGGTTCATTATATCCAGAATGATATTCATGATTTGGATATCATATATATCATACATATCTATAATATTCATGTATTTATAATATTACATAATAATTTAGAGGTAAGAAATGAAATGCACCGTTCATGGAGACGGTAAGCCATACGTACGCATGAACGCTAATTTCATTTCTATGTCATATTAATGGAATTAAAACTAAATGAGAGGTATGTAAATTTTAATTCCATAATTATATTAATCATTTATATGTAACATAAATCATATATAATAACTTTAAATCCATCCTTTATACATCCCACATATGGCATTAACGAATCAAATCACTTTGAGGGGGCGGTAGTCCGCACTTCCTAAAATGAAATTCTCGTGTTTACCCACAATGGAAACCATAAAGCTATGACAAAAAAGAAAAATACATAAGCTTAAGTAGAAAATAAACATATTATATATCATATATAAATATAGTGACATATTAATTGCCACCTTTGAATGTGTTAAAAGAATATTGAACAATCATCGTTTCGTGAGGCAGTAATTCTCCATCCACAGAAACAGTATGTTCTTTAACCATTAGACGAAGCTGTGTGTAAGTGTAGCTCGAATCCTTCACATAACAACATCCTAGTATATTGGCGATACTGGTGTTGTTACAAAAGAAAAGAATAAAAAGAGTTTAGGGGGTTGGAGAAGCAAAATAAAACAATAGAACACAAGGGAAGACATTACCTTTAAATCGGGTAACTCTCTTTGATTTGAGCTCAAAGGCTTCCATGGAAAGGATTCTTCCTAAATTGAAGATTCAATGATAAATATAGGGATGTGTATAGATGAAATGGTCAGGGTTTGGCCGAGCCAAAGGCTTTAGAGGTGTGTGTAAGGTGGTAGACGTGGGGGCCTTTTATAAGAGGAGAGGAGGGGCACTCTTGGAAAGTTATAAATTATTACTTTATTATAAAATGATTTAAAGATTTAAAAGGACCCAAAAGGATATATTTCGAGGATAAGGTGATAAGGTTTCTAAATCCACCCATACAATAGGTTTGTGACAAGTGTATGTTGTATTTTTAACATTATCTTTTCATTTTATTTAAATCCCTTATTAATGAGGTAATTGCTGCATCATCATGATGTCATAAATAATTTAATTTATATAATGTCTAAAAATTATAAAAAAATATAATGATGTAGGAAATCTTTTTAGATTTCTAACTAATATTTATAGTCAAAAATATGACTTGTATAACCTCATTTAAAAATTGTTTTAGTAAAACAACTCATGTTTGTGACATTTTAATTTTAACTTTAAATAAAATGGTATTTATGTCATTTTCCAACCAAAGTGGCTCCATTGGGTCCCCAAGTTGACCCATGGATTGTCTTGGTCAGCCATGACACATCCAATGAGGGTAGGACATGTGTCAAGTTCATTTCATATTATTAAAACATTATTTTTACCTTAAATTACACTAATTACCTCTAATCGCGATTAAGAACATAAAAGTTACTATTCACCAAAAATTATTTTAATCCCATTGAACCACATTTTACTTCCAAATGAAAACCATGTATGTCGGATTTTTGAAATTCAAAACACAGAGGTGGAAAAGTTTCATCTAAACGAAAAATTAGTTTCATTAACTACCACTTAGTGGTTTCACTATCCATCAAAAATTGAAGTTTTTTAGAAAAATACCAAAAATTCACCCTAAGATATATTTGATATTTCTAACTCAAAAATGATGTCTATTTTTCAAAATTCAAAACATATAAGTTGCATTAATTAATTTAATAATTAATTCTCGCTGTCAAAACAAATAGCGTGTTTTTAAGAAACAATATCTATTAAAAGATTGACACTAGTTTAAGTCCATGTTCAAAGTGAAATGAATTACAATGACCAATATTGGATTAAATGGTAAAAATATATTTTAATTTTACATTAAAAACAATTCAAAATATAATCTAATCATATAAATAAATTAGATTAAAAAGAGGTTTTTAATTAAAATACAACATTTTTCACTATTCATTAAAAAATGAACTTTATCGGAAAGATACCAAAAATTTACACAAAGTAAATTTTGATGTCTTGATTCTAAATAAGAATTTTATTTTGTCAAATATAACACAGAAAATTTTCAAAAAGTGGATTTAAAAGAGGTTCGCTATCAAAAGGCGGTTAATTGACCTTCTAAAGAGTATTATAATGTTTACGCTTAAAATTGAATTAATTCATATTTTTAATCCTCTAACATTTATTATAAAAAGTAAAAATATTTGACAAACATATATAATCATTTTTTAGTTAGTTATATTCATTCCCTCCATTACAACGACTAGGCATTAACTACCATTTAAAATAATATAATTTTATTATTATAGTGAAATGTAAGATTTCAAAGGAACTCATTGTTGAGTATTAGGTAAGCCATCAAGCATAGAATTCCCTTTAAATTAATATTAACATTTCATTCACAAATAGGGATAAATATAAAAATGTCATATTCATTATTTACCTGGGGTGTTACAGTTTTTGTTTTAATTTGTTGGCGACATTATCTGTTGGGTAAAAACTTTATAGTGTATACCGATCATAAGATATTAATGTAAATATTCTCAAAATAAGATTTGAATCTACATATGTGAAGATGGGTTGAGTATATGAAGTCATTTTTTTGATCTATTATATATGCCCAGTATGGAAAACTATGTTTCTGATGCTTTAAACTGGAAACCTATGACTCAGGCAGTTCAGGAGTCCAGTGTTGAGTGGAAAATGTTGACTTTACTAGATGAGATTCGTTTTGTGATTCATGAGGGATAAAAATGAGTGAATAGTTTATTAAATTTAGTGGATTATACTCTATGGACTAAGATCCATGAAATGATTTATTAGGATCTAGAATATTTTACCTTGAGGGAAATCCTTGAAGTTTGGGAGCCACATTCCAAATGGAGCATATATAATGATGAGATAATCTATGTTAGGAATCAGGTTGTTATTCAGACGAGTATGTGGGAGAAGTCTATGCATGAATATCATGCCTCGAAGTGGGCAATACATCCAGGTTTAACAAAAATTTATTGTGACCTACATCGATAGTTTTAGTGTTCGGGCATGAAAAGGGAGATTTTAGGGTTTGTGACATGATGCTACACCTATCAATAGGTGAAGGATGAGTATAAATGACCTGGTGTTTTTCTATACTTGTTTCCAATTTCGAAATGGATGTGGGATGACATTACGATAGATTTTATGGCGGGTCTCCAGAGGAAACTTCAGAAGAATGACGCTATTTGGGTAAACGATTTATAGAAGTAGTGAATTTCTTACGGGTATGGGATAATTTCTTAGGGAATTAGTTGGAAGAATTTTTTGTCAATAGATAGTTTATTTTCATGGGGTGGCATGAAGTGCAGGTTAAGACCATGACTCAGGCGTTACATCATGCTTCTATTAGAGCTTGCAGAAGGCACTTAGTACATAAGTTTTACTGAGTATGACATTCCACTCATAGAATGATGGGATGTTAGAATATTATATTATAGCCCTTAAGGATACTCCATGAGCATGTGTCCTAGACTTTAGTGGGTCATAGTAGAAGCACCTGAAGCTTTTATAGTTCACCTATAAAATTTTTTATTAGGAAACTATTCATATGTAACCATATGAGTCTCTTTATTGTAGGTCATAAAGATCACCTATAAACTGGATGGAGGAAATTGAGTCAGAGTTATTGAGACTAAGTCCCATGTAGGAGACATCGAAGCAAGTTTATCTTATTCAAAAAAGGATGGCTTTGAATCAAAGTAGAAATAGGTCATATGCCCATAGGTATAGACAACACCTATTGTTTACAGATGGTGATTGTGTATTCCTTTGAGTGTCACCTAGATTGGGTCACTGCAAGATGCGAAGATAGGGAAAGTTGGTGCCCTGGTTTATTGGATCATTTGAGGTTGTGGATAGAATACGGCCAATGGCATACTAATTGAATCTTCCATAGAGGTATAGTTCTATGCATGGTATTTTTCATGTGCCCCTACTTCAACAGAATCACCATTACCCTTATCATGTGATTATTGTGGATAATGTTGATCTTGAGATCAATGCATCCTTTTGAGGAGCATCCGATACATGTGTTGGATTGCTATTAGAAAGTGTTTGGGGGAAAGACCATGACAATAGTTCATATTTTTTGGAAATATTATCTTGTTTAGGAGGAGTCATGGGAGGGAGAAGTGGATATGCAAGCTCACTATCCCAAACTCTTTACGTCAAAATAATATAGATTCTTGATAGTACACCTTGTGGAAAATCTGTTTTAAGGTGGGGAGATTGTAAGATCCAAACCTTGTCTAGAGATGTCTTGAGATCATTTCCAATCACTATTTTTCCTTTTTTTGAGTATATATGTTTTCTGTTTTTCCTTGGGGTGTTTTTGGGTGAAATTCGGGAATTTTGGAAGGAGGAAGGGAATTTCATGGTTAGCACACGGTGTGTCCAAACTATGCACCCATACCACCAAACATGCGAACCCAGGAAGAGGTTATTTTCATGGTTGACACAATGTTTGTCAATCCCTATGACTTTTTAGCTATAAATTTACAATACCCTTAAGTGAGGTTCACAGTTAGGTCAAACCATTCACCCCAAATAGAAAACCATGTGTGCATAATTTGAATCCCCTAAAAACAAGATTAAAAATTCTTAAACCCCCTAGAATTCAACCATAACTCGACCCAGTTCAAACAAAAATATTTTCTCTCACTTCTAGAGGTTCCCAAATGAATTCTAGGGCATTGAAACCTCTATTCTTGATGAATCAATGCACATATTGAAGATATTCACCTCTCGCGATAATATATTCTCATCCTGATTAGTTTTTCCTATGCCTCCCATCTTTCTCTCATGATTGATGTGATTTTTTCCTCTAGTTGTGATTGATATAGATCTAGGTCTATTGGATCTAGATTTGTTTGATCTTGGATCTAGGTTTCATATATAGATCACAATCTTTGTCGTGATCTTGGTTGTCCCACTTCAATTTGGTGATTTCTATTCACAAGCATTTGCTATAAATCTTGTGGTAGGTGGTCTAAATTCAATTCCTATTGTATTAAATTCCAATTTCTTGCATGTTTTTAGAAATTCTAACTATCTAAATTACCAATTTAGTATTGAATTAAATAAATTAATTTGTTAAATAATTTATGGAATTTTGTGAGTGGTTAATTGATTTTTCATGTGAATATGAAATCGGTTGAACTTGGGAAAATTTAATTGGTAATTGTGATTATGAATTTGGGTGAATAATGGGACATTAAACTGATTGATTATAGAGGTTATGAAAATTCTTCAACTGATGAGATAGTGTAATTGGATTAATTAATTGGTTAATTAATTAAAGGAACATTGTGATTATGGAATTGATAGAAAATTATAATTTTGTAATGGGTTAATTATTGTGAGTAATAATTATCTAACAATGATAATTATGATATGTTTGAATTCACATTAAATGGTTTATGGGTTATGATATAAATAATGTAAATGATTTAATAGTGAATTTTTCATATTAGTCCGTGTGATTAAATTGAGGAACCATGTTCATTGTGATAAAATCTAGTGGTACATAATGATGTCAAATGCGATGAGAGGGATAATT
Organism: Viscum album; assembly: GCA_963277665.1. Lineage (NCBI taxonomy): Eukaryota > Viridiplantae > Streptophyta > Magnoliopsida > Santalales > Viscaceae > Viscum > Viscum album. The sequence goes on along the minus strand of OY728147.1, from coordinate 1,375,142,710 downwards.
TCGATTAACATAAACTGATGTTATATATATGATATATGTGATATATGAGTGATGTTTGATATAAGAGTGTGGGACATGGACTGGGGTTCCAAACACCCATATTTGTTTAATGAGTGTGGGACAAGGACCTAGGTTTCAAATGTCCATATCTGATATTAAGGCATGTGATATGGAATAAGGCCCTAAATACCCATATGAGATATCGAGTGTGGGATAGGGACTAAAGATACAAATACACAAGTGATATTGTGTTGTGGGGTAGGGAAGGGGGTTCCAAATACCCACAAGGTTTTAGACACCACATTCTCCACCCATGAGTTGGCATTGGAATATGATTTCAATTGGCTGTGATATGATTTGAAATGAAATAGTTAATATTAAACTTGGTATTATGATATGGTTTAAACTCCATCATGGGTTGAAGTAGGTGTTAAAGGTTTTAGTGTCCTGGTGAATTGGAGATTTATGTAGTTAATTAGAAAATAATTTAAAATGTGACAACTATTTATTTGTGCATTGTAATTTATTATTTATACAACTTCATACACTATTATTGACTTTATATTGTTTATACATCGTTGGTGGTGACCTATAGAGTTGTAATCACAACCTACTTGGGCTTCTTGATCTGTAACTAAATAGAATTCATGTTTTTAGGACATTATAAGGGAAATATCCTCATGTTATATGGATGAGTCTGGATGGATCAGGGATGAGGAAAACATAAACGGTGTTAGGAAACACTCGGGAGAGTCAGGGTGTCTTAATTTTGGGTTTTTCATTTTAAACGTGATACTTATGTGGCATGAAATATCTATTATTCAGTTTTGGATATTTTATTTCTTGTTTTTTCCATCATCTGATACTTTTTTTGGTTATTGGTTATATCATTTATTTATTATTATTTATTTATTCTATTATAGTACTTTGTTAAAGAGGGTATAGTCTCTTCATGATAGATATTGAACCCTCACAGCTAGTTGTCAGTCTCTTCCATTAGGGGAGGCATTCCTGAGGTCATTTGATACACTTGTTCATGGAACTAGGGGGGTGGAACCTAGGCCGAGATGTTCCAAAAAAAGATCCTTGAGAACCCGAATACACCCAACATAGATCCAGCATTTCAATTGACATAATGATCCACCAATGGGAAGGGGAAGACAACCAAAATCATCACCAAGAGTCTCCAAATCAATTTAAACAATATTAGGGTTGATATGGTTTAATATTTATAGAACAACTAGAAAAGAAGGCATGATGGAACAATATATAGGTTTATACCATAATGTGTTCCAAAAAAAGGACTATAGAATAAAAGATTTGGCCGTACCACAGTGGTTCCTAGTCAAAAAACACCCATAATCTACACCATGGTCAAATATGAGATTTTATAAACTAGGTAAAGGAATAAAATTTAATGGTTATCACTATGTCATATCCTCTAATCCCCCATAAGAAAACTACACCACAACCACCACTCCATGGTTTAGTGAAATCCTTATTATTAGAACTTCCCAAACTCCACCTTACAGCCTCCGTACTGCTACTGATTCTCCATACTAAAACTATGCTAGAATTAAAAGAACCAAAAAATTGAGTTTTATGCCAAGGTATACATACCATGATACAACTACAACCTCCATGGCATTAATACTATCTCGAACTATAGAATCAAGTTCCACTGAAAGAATTCAATTATCCCAACCTATGAATAACCTTGAATTAAAAAATATAAAAAGTGGATCTATACCTAATTCCATATATAGGGTTTTGAAAATATACACCTGATAATTTAATGATTATCTATTCAAAAAATTGTATTCTTCTTCTTGATACTATATTTATCACATGAAGCCTCACTTTGAGTTGTGAAATTCACTTTAACTACACTAATCTAATCATGGAACCTTGAACACCATAATCCACCCGATATATATTCCACCATAACATTCTAGTTTAATAGTCCCACCATCATAATATCTTCTTTATCACTAACATATTGTAAATTCCCACCTCATATATCACCACCCATACTTAATCTCCCTAGTTACATGGTTTAATTTCCATATATTCTACGGAAAACGATTGAAATAGGAATAATATTTTTCTATACCATCCACCATATAATAATCAATATTTTTTATTCATATTTTGATAATAAAATATCAATTGAGTAAATAAAATATATATTTTTGTTTTATTATATGGGTATTGAATCAGGTGGAATTGTTTTTTTATAGTTTTTATTAATGAAGGAAGACATATAAACTATGTAGGGAAATTGAGATAGAATTTTAACAATATTACTAGGTATTTTGAGGGTATAATCAATGTAATATTTAATTAATAATATTTTTTTGGGTGATTTTCACTTACGGTAATAATTTTTTTATTTTGATTTAAGTCCATTATTGGAATTTGTATAGACAATGTTAAAACAAATTCATGAAAAAAACCAAGGAGCATTAAATATTATTTTTATTCAATTAAGTTGATTAAATAGAGATTTATGAAAGTAAATAGAACAAGTAGAATCATCTTGACAATTTAATACGTGTGTGATAACTGAAAAATAAAATAAATTGGTAAAGAAGAACTCTGGATATATCATGGTTCAAAATTATAATATTATAAATCCATTAAAATAAACCCACTATAACTATTATTTACTAATTCACAACCAAATAAAAATAATAAGACAATAGTAGTGAATAAACAAGAAAGATGAAAATAATCAAGCACTAGAAAACCCTGAAACATAGATGATGAAAGAAGAAAAATTTACACATAATCCAAACGAACCACTAAAATGTTCTTTTTTCTTCAAAAGGCTTTGTGCAACTATGGTCCATGTTTTAATTTCCCAATATTTCACTACCAAATAATGAAGTTGAGAGTTCCATGTAATTTATGAGTTGAAAATCTACCTAGGGAATAATTTCTAGGATTGGATTGATACAATGATGACAAGACAGTAGTGTAAAAAAAGGAAATACTCTAAAATCTATAATTATAAGTGTAGCTAAGATCACTCTCTCACAGTATATCTTTCCTTTAAAATAAATTATTTTGGGAATAAAAATAAACCATATAAGAAGTTGGTGATATAAAGTTATGGAGGAATACGAGATGAGGTGATTATGTAACAAACCTTAGGTGAGGTAAAATATATGGAAGATTGTGAACAAATTTGGTCAAACATCCTTACATATAAAGGCTTTTATGGGTAGATATATGGAAAATATAAATAAAAATAATAGGGAAGGAACAAACCAAAATTTTTTCATGACCCAACCCACTAAGTCCGGCCTAACTAGTAGTAATCTGAGTGTGAAAACCTAATACCACCTCTACTAGGCTAGGGGATAGTGAACAACATCAAGTAAGAATATCAAACACATGAGAGGTATCAGTCTAAGGCACATGTACACATGAATACATCTTCCAAAAAAATGTAGAAAGGTAGAATACAATTGATACCAAAATTCATGCATACATATATATCCCACATCATAGTATAAAACATGTACTAGAAGCATAAATGGATAAAAAGAAGCCCAAAAAATCTTTAAGTATGGGAAAAATATCAAATGAAACACCTCATATGAACAATTGTCATTCTAGATCAAATACTATACACTTTCTTCTAGTCTACCTAGGACTCCATGGAAAGACATGTTGTTTGAAAAGACATGACAAGTGTAGGAGAGCCTATGTGTGAGTGAATATATACAAACCCAGTAAGACATTCCAAAATCAGAAAAATTAATGCAACAAGTGAGTAGTCAACTAATCATCATAAAGTAATTTCAATAAAAATATGAGACTGAACAATAATAACCCATATATACTTAAGCTATAATCCAAGTATCATGGTGAAGTCCTAATAATACTAATATCCTGGGATCCTGACTGAGGATTCAAAATAATGATCATATGGGAGAAATAACTCCACAAGTCTGATAAAACTGATGAAAATCATCTAATAGGTCATGATCATCAATACTCACCATGATTTAGTCTATTATAGAACTCAAAATATATTGATACACAGATAAGGGATCTCACCCAGGGCTCATGCAGGATTCCTGACCCTGACAGGGATAACCTTATAGGATGCAGATCTCACACCCTAATAGTTGATAAAGGGATTCCTAACAAAACCTAGGGAATAATATATGATAAAAGATCGCACCTTGGTCCACATTAAGGGATTAATAAAATGTATCTAATATAAATCACATAGAGGGTATCACATCCTATGCTCAGGATGTGATGCCTCACTGTACACTCATAGAGAGGGGCAATGGGGATGCACTATAGAGATACTTGTCCATACTAAAGATAACGAGGGCATAAAAATACCCTGAAAAAAGTACATGACATGTAAATGCATATGAAAGTTAGGTCATGGATAACCCAGACCAGTCTCTAAACTTAACCCCATTCACATGTACTCTATCTATGAATGTGAACTATTAACACATTCGTTCCTTTATACCTAGCTATTCCTGGGAATTATGGGTGTGCCCATGTTATAGGATATATCCATTCCCATTCACCCCAGTGTAACATGTTGAGTCTCTAGTCATGGGTCACATGGTGAATGGTAGGTACCCCATGGTGTGTGATATTTTATTTTTCTATTACCCTATATAGCACAGTCAGGGGACTACATGACATGTGTTCTATAGAAAAACTCCATGTAAGTTAGGATTTTACAAAATCCATGAACTTTCATATGTATTTTCCCCATCCCCCTAATTACCACACTCTAGTAATGAATATTTTTGTAGATACTAGATGTGGGTTAACCAAACCTCAATCATCATTAGTGACTGGATCCCCGCCACACAATTTGTATGGAAACATCCTCTGTCATAAAACATCTCTGAATTGAAAACTTTTGATCCAAGGGTCTCTAATCCATTTTCAATATTCCAACATATTTTATCAAACATTGATTATTCCATCCATAAAAAAATAAAACTTGTGGAAATAATTCATTATGTCAAAGAATAACTACAAAATGATCATTCACTGATTATTTGTCAAACCACTAGCCAAATTAATTTTTGATGATGAACGCGCAAAAATAATGAGAGAAATGAGAAAAAAACATGAGAAATGAAAATAAACCAATTTTTCAAGTTATACTCAATCCATTTGAATGGTAATGAAGAATTAAAAATATGTAATTGGGGATAAATAAAAACAACCCCAATTCATAATTTTATAAAGACAAAACAATATATGCAAATCAATTGTTTACTAGAGAATCCATTTTCTAGAAGCATTGATTCATGTTAAACAATAGATAGAAAATACAGGGATTGAATCCAAAAAAAAGCATGACATACATTGAGTTAATATTGATCATTTATGAATAATGGTTCTACGATAATGTTATTTTTTATATCCATGAACTCCCTTGGCATAATGATAATCAACCCTCGATCCGTTGTTGTTCTTCCAGGAACTCTCCTCCAGAAGATCCTCTAAAATCCCTCAGGTTATGTGTCTAACCCTAGGTCTCTTCTATAAATGTGTTTATATAGAGGTTATTAGGTCTTGGTCCCTTTAATAAATAATAAATAAATTAATAAATTTATCTATTTATTAATTCACCCTTGACTACACTGAAACTAAATACCAGACGTGTATAAATATTATGTCGTTCCAAGGGTAAAACCAATATTTTATTTTTAATGAAGGTATCATAATTCCCATCCAAGTATCTATTCAATAATTATTCCATTATTTTAGAAAATTTCATATGAATACAATAATAAAATAATATTCTTATTATATCAATATCGAGCCTCCTTGACCTTCAGAATCTGATACTTACTCAATAACTAGATTAAAAATGTTTATTTAAAACATTAAAATGATTAAAATGGTAAAAGGAATAATTAAATTCTCCCCACCTTAGAAAATTTATTACAAAAAGAAAAAACCTAACAAAATTCGTGAGGTTACTAAGATCACATCTTGTTCTCCCACTCCTAGTTGTTCTCCAGAAGAATCTCATGATTCCATTAGACATGTAATAAGATAATCACTCACTCATAGATGATATTTTCCTACCAATACTATATCTATAATAGGTAATATGTGATGGTAGCTACATCCTCGATGTCCAACTCACCCTAGTTAATAAGATATAATGGGCCATGTACATACTGCCTTAACTGTAGCACAAAAAGTCATCATGTACCTAGTCAAACTATAGTTGTATGGATATGTGGTATGACACCTATAAAACCCTAAATAGTATCTGGAAAGGGTCAGTGAATCTCATATGTAACTTTCCACCCTGATCAAATATTCATAATATTCAACAATGTGAGACCTTCATGAAGACATGATCTCCCTCATCAAACTTTAAGGGCCTCCATCATCGATTTTCATAATAATTATAATACATTTCGGTAGTCTTTATCCAATCATAAATGATCTATATCTTCTCAAATGTTGGTCACACCAAATTTAGGCCCATTAGTGCTAACTCTTCCGAATTAGTTAAGCACAACAGTGACCTATAGGGTCTCCTATACAAGGCCTTGAATAGTGACATATCGATGGTGGAGTGATAACTATTTTTATACAAAAACACCACCATGGGTAGGTGATCCTCATTACTATAGATAAAGTCCTACATGTAATCATGAAACATGTCCTCCAGAACCTGAATAGTTTTCTCTGTCTAGCAATTTTTTTGGGAATTAAATGTTGTTCACAACCATAAATGAGTCCCACAGTTCTCCTATAATACAATATGTGATCACAATATATTATGAGATTTGTAGTTTGAAATGATCATTGAGGGAATTATATGAAGCCATACTATTTTTTATAGGTAAAAGAATCCCTAGCTCTCTACTGAACTATACTTTTGGATGAATATAAAGTGGGAAGACTTAGATTATTGGTTTATTATCACCTAGATAACATAATTTCTTATAGATAATCATAGAAGTACCATAAAAATTATATAGATATACCATCCCACATCCACTCCTACACCTAAAGGTATTGAGCTAAACTTTCTAGAACTTGGTGTGAAACCTTCACGTTTTGACTAGAGAGGCTACAAGGGGAAACCTTTTCTACACACATCTTCATTCCTATCCCCAAAAACTAATGTCAAAAGTCATGGTATATCTTCACCACACCTAGATGTACCACCAAGGTGGATGTATGTAACTCCTTCAAAACCACCTCTCATAGTGTCACTAGTACCCGGGTCTACCCATATAAAAGGATGACATGCTTCCCACCTTTAGAAAAACTATTAGGAGTATGTCTAGTCGATATCTGAACACACAAGGAATCAAATTAAATATCTCAAAGATGATCCTACATAAGACATTGAGTAAGAATATAATGAACCCTACCCTAATACCCTCTCAAAATGGAACCTCACCTAAACCATCACATACCTAAAGGAAATTTCTGATCCCTACAAGATGCATATTAGCAACCGAGCATCAAAAAAAACCCAAATGGAATGCTTTTTCCCAACCTGATACTGAAAAAATGATATATATATATATATACACACATTATGGGAATAAATAGAAGATTATTAAACAAGAAAAATATTTCATATCAAAAAGTAAATAGTAGAAGAAATACAACTTAAAAGTAGATAAACAACATAATAGGTATAAGTCCAACAATAAAGGAAAACTAAAATTGAAATAGTTACTACATGTGATAGAATGGAAAAAATCCCACCTTCTCACCAACAGATACCCATTCACTACTAGATTAAACCTCACCACCTCACTACAATTAATTTCCTTTCCCTATATCGAAATACATAAAAAGTTATACACATTTCTGAAGGGGTGTTTAGGGTGTGTGATAAAAAGGATAAGTAATATCCAAACTAGGTGTTCCATATCAAGTCTTTGTAAAACAATCTGAATGAGAAAAATATTAAATAAAACAAGACTTGATAAATAGTTAGCTAATTTTTATATAAAAATCATAGAAATTTTTTTACCCCTTTTTCCATAGTTTAAAATAATCTACGTGAAATAGTTTCAAAGAATATCACATATATAAAAGAATTCAAGGAAAATCATGTATCAAAAATCATATCAAATATAATAAAAATTAAGTACATGTAATATCATACTAAGGATTGTTAAAGGTTAGGTTATCAATGAAACTCATACCTATTCAAAGCCAATCACATACATAAATCATCTTGATATATGCATAGAGTATAGAGATAAGAGGAACTCACCAGAAAGTGGAATTCTTAGTAGTGTCTAACAAGTCCCTATAGAAACAATCCTACGAAGTAGTGGAACACCCCATGATTGAAACATTCGATAGTATTGGTGGATGAGGCTTATTACTACACCTTCTACCTAATAACCTAAAGATTTTCATGTTCTATATTTTCGAAACAATTTCATCAAAACTAAGTGTTGAAAATTATTTCATAAATCAATTTCTCAATGCTTTGACAATACATTTTCCAACATAAAAAACAAGGGCAAAACCAAATTTCCTCAAAAACTAATTTCCAAACACATTATTCAATCATGCCTTCATTCATAAGACAATTTATAAAACTAGAGTAATAAAGTGTATTAAACATAGGCTACAGGTGGAACCACCAACCTAAAACTCATGTCACACCTGAAATGGGATCCACCGACACCGAAGATTGAAAATACAATAATAAAGGACCTAAAACGAATCCTTAAATCTCAAAATCCATTCAATAAGATAAATGGTTTGGGGAGAATAAATATCACAACATACCTCAATGAATGATCATGTTTCAAAACAACCAACATAAGGGTTATCCTCTCGAATAATATCAAAAAATGGATATAGAAATGATAATAAATATCATCACAAAATATTTATAGATCCATAAATATATCACAACATTGCTATCAAGATAGAAAAAATTAAGAAGATGAAAAATATTCTACTTGGGGAGATACACCACAATAACCGTGGTGATAATTAATTGAACAAAGGTCCAAAAGAAGGATTGATCCCCAAAATTGCAAGGCAGGGATCATATATATTTAGATAAAAGATGTACATCTAATGAAAATATAATCACCTATAAAATTCTCTAAAAAGAACTAATCTGGAATCATTGATGGTGTGAAAATGATTCAAGATGTAAATTCCTCAATTAATCAATGTATCCAATAAAAATGTCACCTCATATTAAATATCCCTACTTTGACCATTTAATGATGTGAACCCGATTCCTGACATGTAAACATTTCACACCTTCAATAAATTCAAAAAATATTCCAAAAAAAGGTTTCACATAGTGTAATCAATTCCCAATTGGAAAACACCCAACAAGAATAAAATAATCATAACTCTATAGAAAACCTAAAACAAATATGATAGTCAATGAACTTGGAGAAAACCCTAAAAATCCTTTGAAACATTTATTCCTCAGATAAATTAATGAAACAAAACATACATCCCCAAAAGTAAGGTAATATTCATTAAAAAGGCTATATATCCTTGGAAGCCAAAATATTTACCCTAGCGAAGAGGTAAATGAAAAGAGATATGGGAAATACCTCAAAGTGGGTAACTAGATGTTAAAAATTCTCCACCATAATACTTTAAATACATGGTAAGTCATGTCGAAGAATAGATTCCAGAAAGTTGTGAGGCCACTACTCCCTCATCACCGACTCATGCTCCCAAGTGTCATGAGAATCTGATACTTATAGTTATAATACTATAGAAAATGGAATCAAATTACGATCTAATATCTTTAAATGAGAATCAATTATCTCCATTGGATTCACCACAATAGAAATGTTTTGTCCCCAACTCATTCGTTTCCCAACACAAAGTGTGAGAGGGATCAGGATGTTACTTCCTGAGTTGAGATATGTGGAAAACATCATGAATACCCGAAAACTAAACTAGATATTACAACAAATATGAAACCTACCCTAGAAACTAAGTTAACTAAAATGGTCTATCATATCTTGGATCCAGCTTCACCATTTTTCTAAGCTGATGGTGGCCCAACGGAGGAGAAACATTCAACAAAACCCTACCACCAATGGAAAACTCCAATGGATGATTTCAATGACCCACATATGACTTCTTTTAAATGTGAGTTATAAATAGATGATGATGTATATCTTGAGTCCTTGGTGATGTATCTGGAATGAGATTTAGTCCAACTAAAGAGTCATCACCCACCTCTCTACAACAAAAAGGTTATTTGAATGGGTGATAATAAAGAGACCCAAAATTAGCCATTATAATTGATGAATGATTTCTATTATTATAAAAAAACTGAACTAGCCACATATAGCTATCCTATGATCCACTGAAATACAATACGCATGCACAAAGCACATCCGCCAGGATTTGAATAGTTTGATTCATCTGACCATCTTTCTATGGATGGTAGGCTATAATCAAATCAACCCAAGTTCCTATCAACTCCTATATACTCTTCAAGAATGATGAGGTAAACATAGGTTCCATTTTTGAAACAATGATATAGTTAACACCATGAAACCTCACATTCTACTATATATATAGCTGGCCCAAAGCTTCAACTTTAGTGGTGTCCCTATTCGGAATGAACTGAGATAAATTTTCAAACCAATAAATCACCACTTAGATATCATTATTTCCTTAGGGAGTCCATAATAATCCAATAATAATGTTTATATACACCTTTTTCCTTTTCCAAACTATCACCAGAAGAGGATAAAGCAACATAAAATGTTTCAAATGATCTGCCTTTATCTGTTCGTAGATGTGATAGTGGGAAGCATAATCTAAAACTCCATGATTCATAACCAACCACAATAATCACAAAATCATATAATAAAACATAATATTAATTCCTATGTGAATGAACCATTAATAACTATGATATTCAAAAAAAACTAATCACCTCATAGATACCAGGATGACAAATAAATACCCAAAACAAAGAATATAATCTAAAGGGAGATACTAACCAGAAATGGTCTCCCCACCATATATGGTTTCTGAAATTACAATAAATTATTAATCCTACTGCTGATTCTACATAATTTACTCATGGAGGGATGATGATAAGTGAAAACTATCTATAATCATACCTAAAACATCCTCCTAGGAATCTAAGTGAAACTGAGAAAAGAGTCCCAAAAGATTCCATTCCTCTGATTCAAGAATAACCTCCAATGGTACATTCTTACTAAGAGTATCTACAAACAAATTCTTCATCCCTAGGGTATAGGTTATGTTGAAGTCAAATATATAAAGGTATTCCACCCAACACCTCTTTATTAGACTCAAGTCTTTCTAAGAAAAAATATTTCATATAATCTTATGGTCCAAAAATAATATGAAACTCTACCCGAAAAGACAGTTCCACAAATATTTAAGAACATGCATTACACTATAAAATTATAAATTGGGAGTGGGGAAATTATTATCATGTGGTAAAATATAGTTAAAGTTCTAATCCACCTCATCATTTTTCTATATAAGGGTGCAACTGAAATCATCACTAGAAGAGTCAAATAAAACCACAAACCCCTTACTGGGACCAGGTAAAATCAAAATAAGAGATGATGTTAGAAGTCATTCCATCTTGTCTAATTTTTTTTTACAAATTTCAACCCACATGAATTTCACTCCTTCCTAGAAAGATTAGTCAAAGGTGACACAAAATTTGAGTAATCCTTGACAAACAATCAGTAATATCTAGTAAGACCCAGGAAGATGTAAATCTCAATGACAGTCCATGAATCTTACCAAGAAAAAACAACCCACAGCTTCTTAGGAGGAAATGATAAGACGTGATTATAAATTATGTGACCTAATAAATTCACTTCTTTTATTCCAAAATTTTATTTCAAAATCATTCAAAACAAAACAACCACTCCTCATGATTTAAAAATGCAAACAAAAATGGTGCTCATGCTCGCAATTAGAACTTGAATAAATCAAAATATCATCTATGAACACTAAAAAAAATGATTCAAGATACACATGGAAGATCTAGTTAATCAAATCAATAAAATTGTAAGAGATTTAGGCAGACAAAAAGAATCAAAAGATATTCAAATGACTATACTTACTCATGAAATTCATCTTTGGTATATCGGAGTCCCAAACTATGAGATGATGATAACCTAATCAAAGATAGATATTTGAAAACCACTTTAACCCTTTAAATGATCAAATAGATTATCCACACCTAGAAAATGATGCATTTTATGAATTATTACTTGGTTTAACTTCTGATAGTCCACACAGAATTAGAGTGAACCACCTGCCTTCTTGGAAAAGAGCACATGGAAAGACCAATGAAAAACACTATGGTGAAAAAAACATTCTCTATCAAATCATCTAACTGAATATTGAGATCTTTAAACTTCTCTAGGTCCATAAGAAAACAAGGTATCGAAACTCGATGCCTACTCAGAACCTAGTTAATCATAAACTCTACCTACTTTTATGGATGAAGAACAAGGAATAAATTTGGAAACAATATGAAAAGTCCTAAACAAATAATATATGATAAAAAATAGAAAAAAAAACCATCAGGATAAATTGTTATAGTAGAAAAAAAGTTTCAAATCTATGGGTGGGAAGGTCCGGTATGGCCTGAGCTAATATCCCACTCTCCCTGAAACATTACCAAGTAACATCAGAAGAAAAGAAAAAAACACATAGATGATAAAAATCAATCTCATAATGGTGGTAAATAATCCTATCAACCATGATGATGATATCAAGTAGATCTAGTTCAAGAATGAAAAAATCCCAGACCAGCTCGACATCAGCTATCAATAACGAAAAAGGAGGACATCAAAACCCATTCTAGTTTCTCTTCCCAAGAGGTACTGAAAAATCCATAACAAAGGAGATGATATCTATTGGATGTTTAATATTATAAAAAAATTCCCAGATATGAAGGACTGTTAAGGACCTTTATCAAAAAAAGAAATCACTTATGAAGATAAAATAAATATGTTACCTTTTACTATTACTAGAACCACATTGGAATCTGCTTGAAACTCATCTATTGCATGAAGATGATTCACTCAGGAGGCCTATGGATGGAGCCTTGTAGTCATTAAATCATCTTAATGTTTCATAGTAGCCTTTGGAGCTAATAATACTTGACCACGAGGAGCCATAATAATATCTTGACAAATACATTACAGATGACTATAACTTCCACAACTATTTCACATATTTTTAGTCATAGAATAAGAACATTAGGTGTGAACAAACTTCCCATGTTGATAACAATCCATAGAAACACAACTGGATGTCAGTAAGGTTTATAGGAGGCCCACTATTGATAGCCACCCCACCACTCTTGTGTTGATCATGCCACTTCCTATTATTTCCTTACACGCCACTGAAGCTACCACTAAGTGGAAGAGAAGGGGAAAAATAACCAACCTTGATATCCATATCCATATCTTCCATGATAGATCATTCTACCATCTCCAAATAATGTTAATGCTTCAATATATATACCCATGATATGATATATAGCCGTAAACACTTTAGGTACTTCTGAGACTTCAACTGGCCATTCTTCACTACCTCTAGAAAAAAATGAACTAGCACCATAAACTAATTGGTGTACGATGACACTGAATTCTCTCTTTAATGTAAGGATAGGAACTATAGATACTATTAAACCATCAATGGATCTAAAAAAAGATAATAAAAGAATAAGGTCTTGAAAACCTTATAGTCTAATCCCACATGCCAATCTTCAGGTACTATTAAATCCCTCTATCGCTTATTAGGACCCTTAAGTCTGAAATCTTCACACTTCTCATTGATATTATCTTGTGTATCCAAGAAGTCAAAGATCCAAATGATCTTGTACATCCAATCCTATACCTCTTGTGATTTATTCATACCCTTAATGGATAATGCATTCTCACATAAAATTCCCATGATTGATCCCTCTCTCCTAACACACCTTACTGTACCTCGACAACTGTGTTTTGGACATGCGGTGAATTTTGGTTAAAAACATGAACTACCCGCATGATAGCCTTAATAAAATTATAATCTAGAGGTGAATTACCTTGAGGGTCATCCAATGAACCTTCTCGAGGAACCCATGGATGAAATATTAGAGGTATACCACTGCACACCGAATAGTAAAAATGATTCTACAATTAGATAACCTGAGTTCAAACTAGAAAAATCATAATTAAATACTGGGATTAATATCAAAAACTCAAAACAAGAGTCACACATCACAATATCCCATGGTAACATGAGTATTGTAATGTGAATAGATAGATAGGAACTCACCAAAACCTACCTATCATGTCTTATAAATCCAATATCCTTTCTACCAACTTCCGAAAACCAAGAACAACCTACTCCCTGAGACAAAACCATGATGAAATCATGCGACAATCCCTCTCAAATAGGAACCCAACCCAAAACAACACATACCCAAAGGGAATTATCAGTCCTCATGGGTTCGTGAAGATCACCTAGGAATTAAAAAAATCCACATGGAATGATTTCACCTAACTTAAAGAAAAAAACATGATATATATATATATATATTATGGGAAGAAATAGTGGATGAGTAAACATGAAACATATGTTATATAAAAAATGAAATAGAAAAAGTGATACAACTCAAAAGTTGCTAGATAATCTCCAATGTATAAATCCAATAGGGATAGTGAAACTAAATCCTAAACATTGATTATGTGTGATAGCATGGGAAAACTCCCGCTATATCACCACAATATACCCATACATAGCTGGAAAAAACCGACTACCTCATTATGGATTCTTGCCTTTTCTTTCATCAAAATATATAACAAGGTCTACACACTGCCGAAGAGGTATGCAGGGTTTAAGATAAATAGGGTGAGTAGGATCCCACCTAGGTGTTCTATATTAAGTCTCCATAGAGTAATATAAACAAGGTAAAATTTAATAAGAACAAGACATGATAAATAGTAGAAAAATTTATATATTAAAATAATGGTAAAACATTTTTCTATTTTTCCAGAATTCTAAATATTCTAGGTAAGCAGTTTTAGATTATATCACATATATCAAAGTAGTTGAATAAAATCACGTATCACATGTCATATCAATTCCATTTCAAATAATGAATTTTTAACATCAGGACAAGGATCAATGTAGGATAGGTTAGCTAAGACACTCATACCCAATCATAGACAATCACATGAATTGAGTCTATAGGCATGTACATCGAATCAATATAGAAGAGTAACAAACTAAAAAGAGAACATCCCAATAGTGTCTAACTAGTACCTAGAACAATATGACTTGGGAGAAGAAAAAAACAGCATGAGTGAAACCCCTGATTGTATCAATGGATGAGACCTATTACTACACCTTCCAACACAGTACCCAAGGCTTTATATGTGAAAAATTTTCCAAACCATTTCTTCAAAACCATGATTTGAATATCATTTTATAAACCCATTTCAATATTATTTGAAAAATACGCTTTACATTACTAAAACAAGGGGAATAACATATTTTATCAAAAACAATTTCGACACACCCAATTTAATCATTCCAATTCATTTGTAAAAAAATTAATAAAATTAGAGAAATATAGGTTATCCAACATAGTCGAGAGATGTAATTACCAACTAAAAACGTGGGCCACCCATGATCATAATGAGTTTTAATAATATCAAATAAAATAAAATAAAAAATGGTGGACCTAGAATCAATCCTTATATCTCAGTATCAATTCAATAAGAAATATTTTCAGCAGATAGCATAGATCACAACATACCTTAAAGAAAACTCACGCCACACCACTAACAACAGATGAGACTTCCTCTAGAAGAAGATAACACAAAGGATATTGAAAGGATTAATAAAATTATCATAAAATATCTAAAAATAAATAAACATAGAACAATTATTCTACCCTGATCAATGACAACTATGAACTGGAATGATCTATCACCCACCGAGATACAATACAACAATCATGATGATCAATTGCTGAACAAATGGTCCGAAAGGAGAGGAGTTACCTGAAATCTCTTGGGAGGGGTCCTAAGTATCAAGAGAGAGGATTCACATAAAATAAAAAGTTATTCCCATATAGAAATCTCGAAAACTAACTAATCCTGAATCATTCATGACATGAAAACATTTTAGGACGTGAATTTATCAATTAATGAAAGATACTAAAAAATGCATCACCTTCGATTAAAAATATTTAATTCAACCATTTAATGACATGTAAACCTTTCAAACCTTGAAAAAATTCATGTAATATTCTTGGAAAAGTTTTTACATCACGTAAAACATTTAAAATAGGAAAAATTCCCATAAAAAGTAAATAATCCATATTTTGAAGAAAAACCAAAACCATCTCTAGTTTTCTCCAAACCCAGGGAGAACACCAAAAATCCTTTGATACATTTATACCCAAACTCCATTAATTACAAAAAAATTTCAACCCCTAACATTAGTTTATTTTCCCAAATAAATGATCTCTATCCTTGTAAGTCCTAAAAAGAACCCAAACAAAGAGGGAAATGAAAAGAGAGATTATAAATACTTTAAAGTTGGTTATGGGATATTGAAAAGTGGAGGTGTTATAACCATCAATTAGAGGTAACAAACACCATCCTTATCCACTAAGTAAAAATATATTTAGGCCAAATGTTCTAATTACTCACTCAATAACCATAAATAAGATCTCTTATTGAGATAACCCACCACTAGATTCCAATTCCGAGGAGTATAGACTATCTCGAAGTCATAAACATATAGGAACTCTGAAAAACATCTCTACCACAAGTTCTGATCATTATAAAATAATATATATTTGAGTATCATGTTGTTAAAATAGATGATAAAACAATCACCTATAAGGTAGTTTCACCACATCTTTAGGGTGAAGTCCACTTGTTCCAGCTCTTGATCACAAGTCGAGTAGTTATTTTCAGGGGTTATCAATTAGAATGACATATAGGAAATAATTTCATGTCTCATTAGTAGAAAAAATTCAATCATAGATCTATAGGAATCATTTAAAACTACATACTCAACACCCTCCTTGGAGAGTCACAAGATGGGGGTGCTCATCAACCTCTACTGAAAATCCCCAAAAGAATGCTGAAACCTCTCCATACACACAAAATTCTTCCCATTTTAGGTCAAAGAATTAAATAGTGAAAAAATACTGGTGAAATAAAGTAGAAATATTATATTGTTTTATCCAACCTAATCCTGCCCTGCAACTAATTCACACTATTGTGTGGCTCCAAATCTAGTACTGCCTCAACCTTCTCCAAGGCCATAAGTACTCTTTATTATGAGATGAATTATCTAAGGAAGAAGAAATATTGAATATAGAACTAACACATTTAGTTCTTTATATTAATATCATTCTCTCATAGTATGTTTAAGACCATCCTCTAATGTGTTTTATGATCTTCCTTTGATGCTGAGCACACTAGGATGTCATCAATAAAGACTACAACAATCTGATCCAAAAAAGGCTGAAAGATCTAGTTCCTGAGCCCCATGAACTCTTTGGGGAAGATCATCATGCCCAATTAAATCAACTAGTACTCATTGTTGATTTAGATAAATCATAATTTCTAATTCGATATATACTCATATTGAACTCAAAGTTAGTGATAGCCTGACCCGAGGTCAATATTCAATGTCCACGTCACCATTTTAAAATAGTTGAAGTGTCCAACAATTCATGATTTTGGATTTTTATTTTTGATAGTAGCCTGATTTAGGCGATGGTAATCCACACACAACCTCATGATCCTTCCAATCTTTTGGTTGAAAAAAACCAGGGATTCCCATAAGGAAAAAATGGGTTTGACAAATCCCTTTATGTAAAAAACCTATAACTAAACCTTTAGATCATAAATATCTATGGAAGCTAATATACTGGAATAGATTTTGGGTAATTCCCTAGGTGAAAGTATATTTAGATGTCTATATCCTATTATGGAGGAAAACATAACACATCATTAGGAAAGGTGTCCTTGTAATTTACCACAAATGAAATATGTTGAAAGCTCATAAAACTTGTTTCTCTATGGGTAATACTATCTAATTTAAGAGTAATAATCTATATCCTTTTATTTATAATCCCATGATACTCTTCATATGTCTATTTCTCATTGATGATGAAAAAATCATCCCATCTATGAAGATGCACCACATCATCCACCTAAAATAGTCATTTTATGCATGAACAAGAAATAGATAGCCCATACCTAAGATTATTTCACAATGCATATTAGTCAATATAAAAATATCCAAAATAAATCTCTCTCTAATGAAAGTTAGGTCTCACTATTGATAGAAGTGTGTGATCACTAAATCTCTTCCAGTCAGAGTCTTTAAACACACAGATTGGGCCAATGGATCTACCAAAATCTCTAAATTTGGAACAAGTGATATGGAAAGAAAATAATGGCTCATCATAATGTCTATAAATATTTAAACCAAAGTATTAAAGAAAAGTATAATACCTCTAATAATTTTTGGATCCTCTAGGTTAGATAATTCCAAATCCTACATCTGACATCATCCTTGACCACATACTCCATTCTCCTGGCATGGGCCACCTGGAGGGTTGGTGATGGTAACAGATCAAACCATCAACCCCCTATTACTGCTTTCCCAGATCCTGCACGACGTCTTCCACCCAAAAAAATCCACTAATCTAGTATATATCTTTAATTTGGCAGTTTTTTGACCATATCACTATCAACCACATAATGGTTTAGACAATCCTACGATAGATGATCCTTCCCATAATAGGATAAATGCCACCTCACTTTCATCTAACTAGATTAATCTTGTGAGACATGAACTATAGAACCTTGTTCTTGTGACTATCTCTAAAATATACTTGTATTAAAGGAAAAATAATTATGATATAATCTTCTAGCTACCAAAGTCTCTACTCCAGTGTGCCCAGTACCATCACCAACTGTCGGTGACTGCTCTATTAAGAAGCTCTCAACTACCATAATTTTTTTGATCACAACCACATAAGTAGAAATGGAAATAGATATCACCCTATCCCTGATATCTATAAGGTGGATATCATTTGAGGTCCATAATCAGATGAAAATATATGAAACCATATCCATAGAGTATGAAGAGACGTTAGTGAAACAAGATGAAAACTCTACTATAGACATGCTACCCCATCGAAGCTTCGAAATCACTTAGATGAGTGCTACTCAAAACATGGATGGATAAAAACCATCTTGGAAGATACACTAAAACTAATTAAAAGTGAGAGATTACACATCATGATTTAGAGTCACAAAATAAACCACCACCAAGTAGATCCATGAAGAAGGCTCCCTGCTAGGATCAAAATCTGCCCTGGAGGGGTCTTGACTAGGAAGAAAACTCATCTAACTGCCTCAAGTAATATTTTAACTACATAGGTTTGTGGATTTACTTGAAACCAATGAAATAATTGTCTCTAAAACTCTTGAAATTTGTGTATCCAATGTACTTCCTTAAAAGGTACTACCTGTTGAACTTGCTACTTGATGAGAGGTATTAAGAATAGCAAGACCTCCGTAGGTACCACCTCTTGAACATGCATCTGTGCTTAATCCTCATTACTAGATAGATAATCATCACGATACTGTATACAATCCTAACTGGATGTCATTATAGAGGAATCATGAAATACAAAATATAAACCATGATCAATGAATATATCTGAAGGGATAACTTAAGAAGGACATGAAAACCACATCCCATTCATATATGATGCATGTATCAATGTTTTCTTTACAACCAGATCCAACATGTACCACATAAACAAGAGGGTTATCAAATTCTTGGTGAATGGATATGTCACCCATCACACTAAAACTAGGTTCTCTATACTGAGAGATGTACTTGAAAAACTTTTACACTATTTCTCTAGTTACCAAACCAAACCTCAAAGCTTGAAAATATCCAAACTCTAATCACAAGACAAACCACCACTAATACCTCTATATCATGACCCAATACACCAGTGATTGTCTAGAATTAGTAATATGAGAATCACACTCCATTTCCACCTATAATAGGCCAGGGGATGCATCCAACATTGAGTAGGAATATCATACAAATTGGATTCCTTTTCCTAAGGCACTTGTATACACCTACACACATCTCCAAAAAACCTCACAGTAATTAAAGGTAAAATAAAACTAATTCCAAAATGTTTTCATAGATCTATACCTCACATAAGTGTGTAAAACGAGTACTGAAAATTATAAAAGGTCAAAAAAAGACCACAAAAGTTGTAAAAATAGTCCAAACTACTATGAAGGGGGGGGGGAATCATATCAATTACAATACCCGATATGAAGTATTGTCTTTCTAGATCAACTATGACCTGGCAGCTCCTGGTCCTCCTAGGAATCTATTGAAAGAACAATTGTCTACATAAGAAATTAATTGTATGGGAATATCCCATACATTATTTGGTATATACGTACCCTATATTACAACCCAAAATCACCAAAATAAAGCATCAAGAGAGTAGTTAGAATATAAACACAAAGACATGTTAATCAAAATATGATACATAAAAATAATAACCTAGATATAATAAGGATAGAATTAAAGTGTCAGGGTAAATTCACAACCATACTACCAACCTAGTATCCTTATTGATGCTTCAAAGTAATTCTCATCTAGTATAACTCACTCCAAGAATTTGATAACACTAATGGAACTCATTATAGTGGTAATGCTCATCATGACTAACAGTGAAGCAGTTTACATTGAAAATCAATATATATCGATTCAAAGATAGGGGATCTCACCCAGGGCCAATGGGGGATTCTTGAACTAAACTGGGATAATCCTATAAGATGGGTATCTCATGCTTTAAAATTCAGTAACATGATTCCTGACCCAACCTAGGGAAGATGAATTGATAGAGGATCATACCCTAAGCCACACAAAGATATTACCAAACTCTTTCTGAGACTAATAAAATAGTGGGGATCACATCCAACACCTAGGATATGATGCCTCATTATACCCTCATAAGGGTGGACCAATGTGATAAACCCTAGAGAAATTGGTCCACATTAAAGAGAAAGAGGGACTCAAACTACATTGGAAGAAGTGCACAACATGCATAGGGATATACATGGAATGTCTTGGATACCCCATGTTTTCTTATGTACTTTATCTTGTTCCTATGTAAAATTATTGTAATATCCAATGATTTTAAAATAATTATTATCTTTGATAGCTTACAAAATATGCAATATAGAGAGTAATTGAATCAAAAATATTATTATTTAAATATGATAGTTATAATCTAGATATTAAATTGGTGGGTATGAATATGATTAACATCATTTAGATATATATATATATATAAATGTTATAATCCACACAAATTTATTGATAAATTCTTAGAAAATAAGCACTCAGTTTTAAGTAAATTCATTTTATTCTTGAAAGATATTTTTTCTTCAAAAATGGGTTTTACTACTTTTTGTGAGTGAATAATATAATTAATTTATGGAAAATTTTAAAAATATAGTTTATAAAATAAATATACTTTTTTTAAAGTATCATATAAAAATATCCTAAGGTGAAATTTTGAATTTTTTTTTCAGAAAAGTTTGATTTTTCAATAAATAGTGAAAATACCAATATTTAATGAAAACAATACTTTTTTAAAAGTATTAATAAATTAAAATTATATTTTGGATTTGTTTTAAGATTTAATTATTTTATTTTTATATAAAGTAAGTCAATTATGGTTTTTGAAATGAATTTTATTCCTGAATTTAGTATAAAATCATTATATATTTTAAAAGAGAATTTTTCTGAAAAATCATTTTCCATCAGGTTTTGTCAAAATGTTTTTAAATTAAATTATATAACTTATGGTTTATGAATCAAGAAAAGGATTCAATATTTTTAATTAGCAGTTCAAAATTTATTAAAAATTTCTCTTTATTTTTAGACATTATGAATAAAAATATTAGTAATTTTTGTTTCCACAATAGGGCTAAATCGTGTAATTAAGGGTTAATAATAATAGGATGAGGAAAAGAAAAAGATCTCAACACTTGAAATACTTTTATTTAATGATTTTTTTCTCTTATACTCATCAATATTTGGTTATAGGAACTTTTTTCCATTTGGATGTGATTATGACGTTTATAAAATTTATGTGAAGAAAAGTTAAAAATGTCACACTCTTGTTTTTAATAACTACAATATTTTTAACCTGGGTAGGACCGGTGGATTGTTAGGTTATAAATATATATTTTAAAATATTAATTATTTATATTCAACATTTCAATTAATATTTTATTTTTATAAAATAGAAAATTATCTTAAAGACATTCAAAACGATGACACACTAACAATTCAATTAATGGAGAAATAAAATGAATGATATTAAAAATATTAAAATTATTAAAATTTGAAAAAATTAATGTGAAAAAATTTTTTATAAATTAAAGTATAATTTTATTTATCTATTAAAATATTTTATTTTAATTTAAGTTGTTTTCCATAGGTTATAAAAGTCAAATTAAATGAGTAGTTAAAAAATTGAAAAAATTGATATTTTATGAAAATAATATTTTATTGAATGATATAAATTCAAAAGAAACATATATTCATCCAAGTGATTTTTATATGGTTTAAAATATCAACCATGTTACATTTATTGGATATTTCTTAATTTATAGTAACTATCATGACCCTCAAAGAGTAAAAAACCTTATTGTCATGGAAAGTGTGAAAAGGGTTGACAAGGTGTTAAAAAGAATGATAAGGGTAAAAATGATTTTCAAACCTGTAAAATTATATTTTATGAGAGAATCTAGACTAATAATCATATTATATTTTTATATTATTAAATTGGATCCATTTTTACACCACAATTAATTCATATTAATTTATTATTTTATGAGTTTCGAAAAGTGCTCGTCCCCTCTCTTTTAAAAGAGAACCAAATATAATTTATTTACTCTATAAAACACATTTTTATATGACAATATCTACCAGATTCCATTCCTAAAATCCTTCCCCATATTATAGAAGTCATATTTTGGATAGAATACCTATATTAGTGGTATTAAGGTGTTATGAAAAGAAGATTTTCTAAAGAAGATGCATAGTTTGTAACCGCATGTTTTAGTTTTCTTTCTTCTTCCACCTCCTTAAAATATTTTTAATCAATGATAAAACAATAAAATAGTATCTTAGATATACTTATATGAAATTATGTTAATGGGAAAAACTATATCCATATCCTCTTCCCTCAAATAGTAAACGAAATTATCATTTATGTGTACAGTAGACTTCTGCCTCACAGACCGATGTAATTTATTTTCCATCACCACCTCTCCTAGATGGTTATAATAATAGAATTTATGTTTATATATGATATTAATGAAATTTTTATCATTCTTAAAATAAAATATATCATTTAATTTCTTATAATTCCCTTAACAAATGTATGATAACATCGTTCGTGCGTATGTTTGGACTACAACCTCCACAGCACAATGTGAGTCGTTATTCCATGTCCATATTTTTAAAATTAATTTATGGATTTTTTATATGAAATTAAAATATTTATAATGTAAATTTTATGTCTTATTTTAATTTCATTAAATTTTTTTCAAAAGGAATATTTTTATAGAACGTTTTGGTTTTATTTTCCAAAAGATAAAAAAAGAATGTTTTATTTTAACATATATGGTGATAGTGACTTCTACCCCACCAAAAAAATTATTTTATTTTTGGGTTAATTTATATTATTATTTGTTTTCTTTAGAGAAAAATAAAATTTTATTTATTTTGGGAATTAAAGTTTTGAAAAATGAATTTTTAAAGAAATGTATGTATAAATATTTTTTAATGTTTTCTTATGGGTGAAAAGAATGGTTTTATTACACATGATTATATGTATTTTTATGGTTCTGAAGAATGGTTTATGAGAATGGGTTATTCTATTATAAACAATGAATGAGTAATCCCATTATATCTCTCTAATGGATTGGATAAAGGGATAAAGGTAATCAATTAGGTTTCACCTAAGATATTATTGGAATATATTGTGTTGCTTATTCCAAATATGAGATGGAGTTAACTGATTAGGTTTATCCTAAGATATTATAGGAATATAATTATATGCTTATTTGATGTATAACTATGATTGTTATTTCAAGTGTAACTAAAATGGTTACTCTAAGTGTAACCATGATGTTTATTCTACATGTTTCCATAAGGGTTACTCTATAAGTAAGAGTGCTATTAAATTGATGTCTCAAATTACCTACATGATTTATTTATTATTTTTAAGGTTTTTATGGGAATTTTATGATCTGATAAGGTAAAGGAAAATATATTCCACTTTATAAGTAGGAAAAGTATAAATTTTTGGAATATTTATTATGATTTTTTCATTATTTCAACCTTTAAGTGTATTATTATTTATTTGAAAATTTATTATGAAATGTATTGTGAAAATAGTTTTGTTGGGAATTTTATTTCTTAGGTATGAAAATGTTTATTTTGATCCCAAAGTTGATTTTGAAAAAGGAAAATTTCTATAAGTATTCATGGATTAATGGTTTCTTTCTTTCTTTTTCTGTATATTACTGATATTTTTTTCTCATAACTCATTTTAAAATGTTTTTTCATAGGGTTTAAGGATGGTTAAGGTAAAATAATAAGTCAAGTTGAAAGTCATGAGGTTTTTCATGAAAATAAAATGTGTTTCATTTTATATTTTTTCTATTATTGGAAAATGGATACTGATTAGAAGTTTCCACTTTATAATATATAGGTTTTTATATAAAACTTATGACCTAACTGTTTGAATATATAAAATAATAATTTCTTTGGGAATTTACGGATGTGCATTCTAGTTTAAAGTCAGTATAATATTTAATGTTTAATTTTATGACCTTATAGTTTTTAACGGATTAGTGTTTAGATAACTTTATAGGTTATTATTTTTTAAAAAATAAGTTACAAGTCCTCTATAACAGAAAAATGATTTTTTGTTAGGGATAATTATAGATATATTGAATAAATATAAAGGATTGGAAGACACGATGGTTAAGGATATCTCAGTTTTTATCATCCTTATATGATGGTTTATTGTGATTTTATTTATTTTCTCACACTATCCTTTTGGGTTTAATAAATTTATGGATACATTAGGAACCAAAGTATTAATGAATATGAAAGAAAAATTAGTGGGTTAGTGATTGTGGAATTGAATGAAATGGGAGATGTGATGAAAAATCACGTGGTCATTCTGAACCAACTATCATAATTTAGGATTATAATCATGAAACTATGTGAGTTTAACAAATCATAAAACAAGAGTTAAATGATGACCCATGTGGGTTTAGGTGATAAAATATATAATGGTAAATATATTCAGTAACCTATGTCTTAAAAGAGTGGTAGGAAAAACCAAGTAAAATGTCTTAAAATAAGGGTAAGATGTTCTAAATTGGGTAAACAAGGGAATAAATCAATAATATTCCAAGGAAAAAGGAAGATTTCAGTTAATGTAATAAAGAAGAATAAATTTCATCCCAAGGCATCCATTAAATGTTTTAAATTTGGGTAATTTTGGAATTATGAAAATCAATGTCATTGTGGAAATCTATAGAATGTGATCAGATAGACGATACATATTAATGTTTAGAAATGACTAATGTCAATAAAGTTTAAGATGAAAAAAATACAATGACATATGAAAGTTATAGATTATTTATTTTACTATTATTTGATATTGTTAATTCTAAGGATATGATTCATATTTTTTGTAAGAAGGAAGTACTAAGAAATAATATGGAAACATAGTTTTAATAAAAAAATTTGAATGATTAAGGTTTCTGCATATAGGGATGAAAGAGTTATTATATATTGGTATATTTAAGGTTTATCATAAGTTAAAATTATTAGAAACACATTTTACGGTTTTATATGGTGTGAATACTTTGGTACAAATGTATTGAGTTTTGGTAAATGATTTAGGTATATGTAATTGTTATTTATAACATGTGAAATTGTTATTTAAGGACAAATTCTATTTTCATTTTGTGAACCTATGTTTTTTGTTATTAATAAACATTATGATTTATATAATCAATAATTGTTTAGGTTTATTTAGATATTTTTATCATATTTTCGGGAATTTTATAGGAATAATATTGATTTTTTATTAAAATGGAAACCCACATGGTGGAAGAAAACCTGACACATTTCGCTATGCAATGCGGCTTGAACCCATAACTGAAGGGTGACAAGGGTAAAATTCATACCACTGATCTATGTGATGTCCTTGTTAATATGAGGGCATTATTTTGTTATATAAATAGTTTGGAATATATTGATTAAGTTGATTTTTGGGAACATTTGTTTTATTATATAGATAAAAATGAATTTGAACACAGATTTCGTGATTAGGTGATCAATGTTATTTCAGAAGACATTCACTATTTGGTAATCATATTTTATTAGGGTAAACATCAAATTATTGGATTTTATTTGATTATTAAAGGTTTTATTACATTTTGGAGGCATATATGATTTTAAGGTGTCTTTACAGAGTATTAGGTTATTTATGAAATATCTTGTTGATTATATGAGAATGTCGTATACATTTTTTGGTTCATGACATTAAGAGTGATTTACGTGATTTGGAGACAAATGTTATATTTATCTCAGAATAATATATGATCAAATCATTTTAATATTCAGGCTTAAAGTTTGGTTGGGAATATTTTGATGACTTTTATGACAGTTATTTATTGAATGATTTATGAAATGTCCTGACACGTCTTACCATCGAATCGGTAACTAGACCGTTTACCACATGACCTCAAGCACACCTCCCTGTACGCGAGAGGATGTCGACTAATAGAGACAGTGTAAGGATAGTTAGTGGGGACACTATACCCTAATATGAGAGTTTTCAAAGCAGTATAACAACAAATAAATAGATGAAAATAGTGGAAGAATAAATAAATCAATAATCAGAACAACAAAATAGAATTAAAATATGAACTGAATAATGAAAATGGACAACATCAATTTATACAATGTATGCATGTCATGGTGATACATATTTGAAAGCAGTTATCAAAATAGCATGATCTATATCTCTGTACAGAAATAAATAAAAGACTTAGAGCCCCATGGGTGATCTCCCTGAGCATCCTAGGCCCCCACTCGGTCATTTCTTCTATCTCCCAGGTACAATTAAACATCAACAAGCAATGTCCAAGGTCCTAAAAACAAGTAGAGTCTACTAGGGTACCCTAGTGAAATGGAAGCCCAAATAGGGCGTGAGACATAAATCTCAGTAGTCCGGGACCATCATTATCTAGCTCAATCTAGTCAATGCAATATAATTAAATAGTGTAACCCACAATAGTCAACCAAGAGCTGATCACGGAGCACAATATGAGGGATTCTGGAGTTGTGATCCAGGGCGGCTCAACATCTGGAGTTAGGATCCCTCTTATTGACAGTAGGAAGCACCACAGGGAGTCTACGCGTAGGGATCCGAAGATGTGAGAGATATCTTCTAGTAGCTAGGTGGTGTGCTACCAGTTCGGGAAGAGTGGGCATATAAGGCCACATTGCCTGAGAAACCCAGTGGAATGGTGATCTAGTGGGAAGATGGGTCATCTTCAGTGCTTCTACCAGATCTTCTCACTAACAGCAGGTGACATGGGTTCTTCTATGACCCCTCATTCTGGAGCAGCACCACCAGTTTATCCTCAACCAGGGAACTTGAGTTCTTCCGGCCGTTTAGGCCGAGGTGGAGGTCGCGAACGTGGTAGTCAATTGCTAGGATTTCAGTGACACCAGGGTGGACCAGATCAGAGTGGTTAGGCAGGGTCACAAGGCCATGGTACAGACCAGAGTTTTGCAGGGGAGCTGACCCAATAGGGGAAGGATCCCAGACCCTCTATAGTTCGAGGTATGATCTTAGTTACCTCAGTTTTAGCTTCCACTCTTTTCGATATAGGGGATTCCCATAGCATTATATCTGTTGTTGTTGTGGAGATCCTTGGGCTCTGTATCTTTTCTTCTGCTGATGTCTTGACACTAGACACTCTGTTGGGGACAAGAACTGCTTGTGTACGTCAGTGCAAGGAGTAACCTCTAGAGTTTGGTGACTGTCACATTCTAAGGGACCTCTATGTCCTAGAGATGACATGATATGATGTCATTCTTGGAATGGACTGGCTAGTTCACTTCCAGGAAGTTTTCGATTTCTATGGTCGTTGGGTGAGTTTCACGTCACCAGATGGTGGAAGGTTTCTACATAAGAGATAATGGGATGTTTAGGCGAGCAGAGCAGGGCCCGAGCATCGTGGGATAGAAGGAGTTACAGCCCAGATTGCTAGTCTATATCTAGATCGACAGGGGACATCATAGATAGAATTTCCTCCAGTGGTAGATAATTTCAGAGATGTCTTTCTAGAGGAATATTCAGGTTTTCCTCTAGAGCATGAGGTAGACTTTTCTATTGAGCTCATGCCAGGAGTGGCACCGGTATCCATTCCTCCTTATATGATGTCTACACCAGAGTTGTAGGAGCTGAAGAAACAGTTAGAGGAGTTGTATGCAAATGGTTTCGTCTAACCCAGTACTTCTCTATGGGGTTCAAATGTCCTGTTTGTGATGAAGGAAGACCTTGAGGCTTTTTGTGGATTATCGGAAGCAAAACTAGTTGACGGTCAAGAACCAATATCCCTTGCTGATAACTGATGATCTCTTTGATCAGATTTGTGGAGCCTAAGTGTTCTCAAAGATTTACTTGAGGTCTGGTTACCATCAGTTGTGTGTTATACCATCTGATATAACACTTATAGCCTTTTGAAGAATGTATGGTCTATACAAATATATAGTTATGCCGTTCTGTCTCACGAATGCGCCTGCAGTCTTCATGGTGCTAATGAACTGAGTGTTCTATCTATACATGGATTCATTCATGGTATTCTTCGTGGTTGATATATTGGTGTACTCTCACACTCGACATGACCATGCTACCCATATTGAGATCATTATGAGTACACTGAGAGAGCATCATTTATATGCTAATCTCTCAGAATTCCAATTTTGGATGAATGCTATTTAGTTATTGGGTCATGTTATCTCAGTGTCAGGAGTATTAGTGAACCTAGAGAATGTGAGAGTAGTTGTTTCCTAGGATCATCCAATGAACATAATTGAGGTACGAAGTTTTATAGGGTTGGATGGTTAGTACAGACACTTCATAAATGACTTTTCACATTTAGAAGCTCTAATGACGGGTCTGACTAAGATGGGTGCAAGGTTCTTGTGGTCAGATTATTGTGAGTCATCCTTTTAGGAGTTGAAAGGGAGGTTGACTTCAGCACCGATAATAGTATTTATAGATCCAGATAAGATATATACTGTTTACTGTGCTGCTTCAGGTATCTGGCTGGGAGCTATGCTTAGGCATGGGTAAGGAGTCATTGCATATGGGTCTTGCTAGTTGAGGCCAAATGAGATGAATTACTCGACGCATGATCTCAAGTTGGCTGTAGTTGTTCATGCTTTATGATTTTGGAGATATTATCATCTGGGAGAACATTTTTTTCTTTTCACCGACCACAAAAGTCTCAAGTACATCTTCACTCAGCGTGATCTGAATTTGCGACAATGAAGGTGGGTTGAGTACCTTCAGTCTTCTGACTTTGAGTTTGCCTAAACACTGGGGAACGGTAACACAGTGGCTGTTGAGCTGAGCAAGAGGACTCAGATACATGCAGTTCCGGAGTCCAGTAGTGAGTGGGAACATATGGCTCTGTTCTTTGAGATGCAGTTGGGGCTGCAGAACTGATAGGGGAAAACTTTTCTTTATTCTGTAGCTATCACCTATACTCTTCTTGATCAAGTAAGAATGAGGAAGCTATCAGATTCTAAAGGCCTAGTCATAAGGGAGCGTGTGTGAGGAGAGGACCCTATTCCATGATGGACCATAGGTGAGGATGAGATCTTTTGTTCAAGGGGCGCATATGGGTTCCAACAGAAATACGTGAGGAGTTGATGTGGGACTTTCATTCCTCAGTTTGGGTAGTTCATCTTGGTGTCACCAAGATGTATCGTGATCTACACCGTCGGTATTTGTGGCCAGGTATGAAGACAGATGTTGCAGGGTTCTTCATGAAGTGTTCCACCAGATAGCAGGTGAAGGCAGAGCATCAGCGACTAGCATGGCTTTTGGAGTAGTTACCCATTCTCTAGTGGAAGTGGAATGTTGTCACGATGGATTTAGTGACAAGGTTACTGGGGCCGCCTCAAGGGAATGATGCAGTATGGGTTTTCATTGACAGACTCATGAAGGTTGCTCACTCCTTGACGATCAAGGAGAACATCAGTGTTGATGAGCTGGGAATGTTGTACATCCAAGAGATTGTACGTCTACATGGAGTTCCAAACTCCATTGTTTCATAAAGGGATCCACATTTATCTACTCGTGTCTGTTAGGGGCTACAAAAGGATTTTGGGTATATAGAAATTTTGATTACATCATTCCACCCTCAGATAGATGGCCAGTCTGAGCGTACGATTCAGGTTCTTAAGGATATTTTTCGAGCATTTATCCTGGATTTTGGAGTTTCTTGGGAGAAGAACATACCTATTGTGAAGTTTTCCTACAATAATAGTTTTCAAGAAAC
Organism: Viscum album; assembly: GCA_963277665.1. Classification (NCBI taxonomy): domain Eukaryota; kingdom Viridiplantae; phylum Streptophyta; class Magnoliopsida; order Santalales; family Viscaceae; genus Viscum; species Viscum album. Next base: position 1,375,111,961 of record OY728147.1, on the reverse strand, counting down.
TATTTAGATGGCACCTTATGAGGCTTTGTCAGGTAGCCCATGCCGATCACCCTTATCATGGCTGGAGGTAGGAGATGTAGCTATGATGGCACCACATATTGTCCAAGAGACCATAGAGTAGATAGAGTTGATTCGGAGGAGGATAGATACTACATAGTCTTGATAGAAGTCTTATTATGATCGTCAAAGATGGCCTCTAGAGTTCGAGGCTGGAGATCCAGTTTTCCTATATGTCACACTAAGGTTGGGACACTGAAGGATCAGGAGACAGGGTAAACTGTCGCTGAGGTATGTTGGGCCGTTTGAGGTGTTGGAGTGATTTGGGACGGTTGCCTATTTGTAGAAGTTACCTCAGAGGTATCTGGATATGCACGACATTTTCCATGGCTCGTAGCTTTGACGTTACTTTTCAGACCCTTCTCATGATTTCCCACCCAAGGAAGTCGAGTTGAAGGTGGATGGATCGTTTGAGGAGCATCCTATATGGATTATTGATCGAAGTATGAAGGTTCTCCATGACTGGTCTATTCCTCTTATATGGGTGCTATGATAGAACGGGTGAGTACATGATGAGACCTGGGATAGGGAGGCCGATGTACGGTCATTGTTGCCAGAGCTATTCGAAGATTCTTCTTCTATGCCGCCTTGCTAAGGAAATTTGGGGACGAATTTCTTTAAGGGGGAAGTTTGTAAGACCTTATATTTTCTTTTTAGTTATGTTTTTCTTTTTTTTTTGTAGTTTTTGAGAAAAGAGGAGTTTCTGGAAATTTTTGAAGTACATGTCATGTACTTGGTTAATGCGTGTCGCCTTGTGCTGTCCGTGTAGCGGCCACGTACATGGCCGTGTGTGGTGACCTGGAGAAGGCCTAATGCAGAGTATGGAAATGGAAAGTACACACCGTGTACTTATAAAGTACATGCTATGAACTTTCTTCTTTTTCATTAAACATACTGGGGTTGCATCTGACCAACACAACCATCTTCTTCTAGGTCTAGTTCGTTTGAGAGAACCCGTATGGACATGAATCTTCTCTGAGCCCTCGAGTGAGCATCCGATCACCGATTTGACCACTATCGATTTCGTTAGGATCACCTCGATAAGCTCTTCATTATTTTAGATCATCATTTCATGATTCCTCCTCTTTATCATGTTATCCTATGTTAAACGTTTTCGATGTGTTTGTAGATCTACAATGTTCATGGGCGATTCAAGGCTTGAGGTTTACATATAACGATCTCTCAACACCGAGGAAGGTGGTTTGTGCCTTCATATTTAATGTTCTTGAGTTATATGTGCAAAATCATCAATCAGCTTGAACGGGGTATTGCATGTTTAATGTTTTAGCCATATTGTTTGCCTGTTATGCTTGTATTCTTGAGTAGAGTTTTATTTAATATGAATAGTGTTAATTTTTATGCTTTGGAGGTGTTTTACCATGCATGTTTTGTTATGTATATTTGGTACTACTTATCTTGTTAGGCTGCCTTGCCTATTTTTCCTTGCCTAGTGTTGTAGGATGGTGTGATTATTTATCTGACTTACCGCTGCTGTGGACTTCTAGACAAGTTCTTCATGAGGTTTACTTTGGCCGATACGCGTTGCTACACTTTTTTAACTTACATAGGGTCGTGAAAACTGGGTGTAGTAGACCATAGGGGGAATGGACATTAGGGATTCTCCAGAGCATCTGATTAGTATTATGGTGAGAGACCATATGGGAAATTGACGTAAGTGCTTCTTCAGGGTGTCTTTATTTCCTTAACACGGGCCACAAGGGGAATGTGTTGTAAGTGATTCCCCAGAGTGCCTTTAGTACCGATACAATACTATAGGGGGAATTGATGGTGAGTGATTCCTCAGAGAGTCTATAATTTAGCTGAACTAGAGGGGTGAGACTGTATTTTCTTCACAAAGGGTTGCTTGTACTTGTTGGTCGAACCAGAGGGGTTAGGCTTTGAATACTTCCCAGAGGGTTACCATATGTGTTTAGCTGCTTGCTTGTGTTTCTAGGCTGGACCAAAGTGGATAGGCTGTGAGTAATTCCTGGAGGGTTACCTGTTTGTGTTGACCTGCTTTGATTAGTTGTTTCCTGGAATATAAAACTAAATGCATTCAAACTGTGATTTTTTACTGCGGAGTACTTTCTTGTTCACTGCTTCCTTTTACTTATTACCTGCCATATATTCATTGACTGTTTGGCACAGAGCTTGTGTTGGTTTCCTACAAGAATTTTTTCTCAGACCCTATTTGGGCCATGATTTTTGGCCCAAACAAATTTTATTACTGTAGGTATAGATTAGGGAAAGAGCCCTTTTCCTTTAGGTACTTGAGTGTCATGGGGATAGAGAGAATGGGACTAAGTTGAGGCTTATGATGCTGAGGATCTATCATCTGTTTTATTTTGTAAATTTTTTAGTACTATTTTTATTCCAACATTGTGACTTGTTTGGCTACTTTCTTAGACATATGTATCACACATCTTTCATATATATATATATATATGTGTGTGTGTTGTAGTTTATTATTTCTAGTCGTTCGCTGTTTCCTTTTTTATGGATTATTACTGCTTTTTCTATTGTATATCCCTTTCTCTTCCAATGTCTTACTCATCCAATGAGGGCATAGTTTCTCAACTATCACACCCAAGGCCCTCGCTGGTAGTCGGAAGCCTCTGGAGTCTGGGGAAATGCGCTTGAGGCCATGTACTAACCGGGTAGAGGGCGCCTCTAGGCAGCTTCTGGAACCGGGACGTTACACCATTCAAATAGTTGTTTAGATAAAATCCTTTATAGGTATACATTATATAAAAATATTATGAGATAATTAATTTATGTTATTGGGTATCAAGGCTAGTTTCAGTTATGTAAATACTATGGATGATGTATACATGTTGATATAAGAAGTTTTGTGACACCAAATAAAGATAATAATAAATACATATTTCAAAAATATATTTATAGATATAAGAAATCAAAATGGTTATAGAATATTTGTCTAATGAAAATGACATATAGTTTGGTATTATGAATAATTAATTTTCTATTCATTTTTCTATAATTGGATAATAAGATAACTATAGTCTAATAGATTAAATATGTTCATAACATATAAAAAATATAATCTATGTTTGTTAGTACAAAATGAAATTCTCCACGAATAGAATTAAGTAGTGACTAAAGTTCAAGGAGAAAATATCTAGAAACATAGATCTATATAGTTTCTAAGATCTATTAATAGTACATGTTTAGATAGGGTAATGAAGAAAATGATATAACAATTCAAGAACAAATTTTTTCCCATGTCACATGGAATTTAATAAATCTAAGAATGGAAGATATTATTATGATAAACTAAATTCCATATGACCACAAGTAGTTTATAATATAATTCACATTCTAAGATATGAAATTATTGTGATATTTTTTATGTGTAAAGTATTGAGGTAAAATACCAAATAGAATTTGTAAATTTTTAAAGGATTTTGGTTGAAAATATCCTCTAATAATTGTGAAAAGAAAAAGTGGCTATGTTTATATTAGTTGTAAAAAGTAGGAAAACTAGTTTCCAAAGGAATTTAAAACTAGTATCCTTTTAGATAAATTAGATATAATATCATAGTGAGTTATGGGAAAAAGAGAGGCAAATTTATTTCAGCCAATGTTTTCTATATTAACTTAAAATCAATATGTTTTTTCTTTTGATTCATCTTAACAAGTGGATTATTATGCTTTATTCCAGGCTTTGGTTTTATCCAATATGTAAACATTATGATAGAGGAAAAATAGTTAAAACTCAGTGATATTACGTATTGGGGGATTTTAAAAGAGGGGTGAAGTCACAAAAAAAGAGTATCTAGAAAAACATAGCAGGAATGAAAAAATAGACATATCTCAATAGAAGCATGATTATCATGTGATAGATTACTAGTTGGTTAGTAGTGGACACTAGTGAAAGTGAGAGTTTTTTGGATTTTTTACCCTTGAACCGAAAAAATATTTAATTTTGAGTACTTGAATATAAAAATACCTATATTTTTATAAATACCTTGTTAAATAATTATTTTTATTCTATGTTGTATTAGTGTGATAATTTTCTAAAATTACATGTTGTATCGAAAAGTTATAGGAGTTACATACTGTAATGAGAACCTGTAGTGGTTATGGAAGTATTTGTAAATTAATATCCAATAGTATTGCTAACATCTATAAAAAAGATGATTTAAGGCTATTGAGTGTTTGATTCTCTTAACTAATAATTAATTTTTATAATGAAAATTTTCACTTGGTAATCTTTAAAAGAGGTTCTTATGAAAGTATACCTACCAATAGAATTCCATGTGTTATTTATAATTGGATATTACCATTCAAGAATCTGTATATTAGTCTTATGATTGTCATTATTTTTAATGAATATCATGAATAAAATAATTTGATCTATTAACGATATCCATGATGATATTTTCTTGCATTGAGGTTGAATACTTTAGTTGTGTCATAAGTAACATGAAAGTAAATGATAACTAATGAAAATATTTTTCCCATTTGAGTTGTGGAAGATGACATCATTGGACCTTTTATTGAAAAAAATGTATTATTAAATATATGGACAAGGTAGTTAATCAGTGAGTTTATTTAAGGTAGTATGAGAAAGATAATAAAAAATACAGTTTTATAACACTAATATGAAAAAATAATTACAATATATTACGATAAAGATGTTATATTACATAGTATGTGTTTTTATGGGGTTGTTTTCATTTTAACATCATTTTGTTTTTCTATGGGTTCCTTGACATGGTACTAGATTCTATCCTTGGAATTTAAGAAATTCCTACTAATTATATTTAGAAAGATGTCTAGAGGGTAAACCACTAAGTGTATCAAGAATCTTTGTTAAATTCTTCTTGAATTCAACATTTAAATAAATACCATTCTCAAGACTCAGGAATAATAATTATTGGGCTTATTTGGATAACAAAAATTTCATTAAATAGTTATTTGAGTTATAATATATGTGAGGTAAATATTAAATAAATATTTTTTCAGTGAGTGAATATAATATATTTATATCTCTTGTTTACTGTTATCAAGGTAATAAATAAAATATTATTTATTAAACACATAAATATTTATTTATAAGGATATTAAAACAAATATTTATTCACAGTTTTTATAAATCTAACAATTATTTAGTTTTTGGGGAAATAATATTATAATTTTTATTTTGAATAAATATTAATTAATCAATGTTTGATAAATTCTGAGGATGATTGACATGCTGAGTTAAGGGTTAAATGTGAATTATATATCTTAGTTAATGAAATTTAAATATATATTGATTTATTTTAATAATAAATGATATTTAAATATCCATGAGTTTAAAACCATCATGGAATATAAAATTATTATTATTATTATCTTTTTAAATGACATTTATTTATAATTAACTATTATATAAGGTCCTCTTCTCAATTATTAATTGTCTAACCCAAAGTATATAACCTAAATTTTATCATTTATAGCATGTGATGTAAATTTTGGTTTACAACGATATTCTCTCAAGATAAATCACCAAAATCCCTAGATAGAACATATTAGGAATGATCTTAGGAGTGAGATTCGATCATCTTCCACCTCCTTCTAAAGAATGATATAACGAGGATAAAACATTATAGCCTAAAATAATTCATAATGTATTCAATAAAGAAAATCAAAAGGTGATCAGAACCTCTGTGATATCACCCAAAGATTAATTGGAAGCATTCCATGATTTTTTTCCCACTCATGGATGCATCTAGAGGAATTATAATTTTGGATTCCTCATTACAACTACAACATGATAATAACATCAACCAGTTTGATCATTAATGATGAAATAATTATCAATATGATGTTTTTATATTATAAATTAATTCCAAATTATATTTGAAAAAATTATCTCTATGAATATTTTGAGGTTATGTTTGTTCTATTACAATGATTCATCCAAATAAATTGATGAAAAAGAAATGTTGAGCATAGGCTCAACTACATCTTCTATGCTGGGAAACCTTCATCAATTTAAGTTGAGGATCCAACTCACTTCATAAAAGGTGAATTCATTGTGGTTACCAAAATATAACAACACATAACAAATACAATTGACCCTAAACCTCTTAATATTTCCTAGGAAAAAAATCAACTTTTAATCCGTCGCCTGATTAAAAAATGAAATCTATTAGGGCGCATATGGAAAGAAAAATTGGATTCAATGGCCCATTAATTACTCACAACATTTTCAAACATATTCTAGACCTCAAAACTATCATATCCTATATTAAAATAAGAATAAATAGTCACCAGATTTTCTTGGATTGTCAATAGATTGTAATTTGTGTCAATTAGGTCTAACATGTTCTGGTTTACATTAGTGGTAACATGTAACATTTTTTTTAAACTTTGAACTAGTTTGTTCTAGATTGATTCCCATTATTTATAGTGTTATTATTATCATCTACATACTTACTAATATAATCATAATTAACCCCTAATTTTTAATCCCTCTACCTTAGTTTTAACCTTATGTTGAATTTAAAATTCATGTGAATCAAAGGTAGATTTATATTCCTATAATGTTCTGGAATATCTATGATAAATCATAACATTAAAAATATTATCAACTAAGATACGTAGTAAAATATGAAATATTATATATTTGTTTTCAATATTTATTATGAAATTAATATTATAAAGATAAAGTAAAATTTTATTAAACTCGTCAAGATGTGTTAAATTTGGAGTTTTACGATGCATCATTAAGTTATATAGTTTATATTTGTTTTTTAAGATACAAACATGAGAACATTCCATGTAATTGTTTTTTTCAAATTAGACTAAAAACCACTAGAAAAGGACTCTTAGGAAACATCATATAATTTTTTATAACCTGAATAATTCATAATAGAACTAGTTAATTTTATTAGTATTTTAAGAGATAAATATATATAAGTTATTATAATAAATCCATTAATTCATTTTCTGATTATAGGTTTCTTAGATCCATGAAATTCATTTAGTAGGACCTGTTGGAGTAGAATAATTTTAACTAATGTGTATAAAAATTAAATCATTTTTTTGCATTATAATATTATAATTCATCCCTATAATTTTTAATTGAAATATTTTTGTGTCTTTGAGACTAATGTTTGAGGAAAATGTTATGTGTATTCCCCTATAAAATAACAGATGATGCACTAAATAGATGTTAAAATTATTTACTGTTGAATAAAATGAGATTTAGGAATTAAAAAAACACAAGTAGAGACATCTCAATGATTTATGAATTGTGTGATAACAGTGAAATAAACTAAATCAGTAAAGAATAACACAGAATATAATTTGTTTCAAATCTATTTGGTACTATATCCATAACAAAAAAACCAACCTACATGTTATTTATCAATGTTCAGGCAAAGGAAAAGTATAATTGTGAAGAATTGGAAAAAGTAAAAAAGGTTAAAATAATAATAATAAACCCAAGAAACATAAATGAGGGAATAAATAAAAATTACTCACCATTCATCCTGTCCACTAACTAGTTCTTCTATCTTTATAAGGATGGTCCCGTTTTCAAGATACTTATAGTTCATTATGGAAAAATAATGTAGATAGTTACTTGTAAGGCTTGAGTTAAAAATATACACTTGAAAATAGGACAACGATCATATTATCATAATCACAGTGAGGTAGTGGCATAATAATTGGAAAGAATCCAATCTCCAGATCGAATATAGAAACTGAGCTCCCTCACTGTTAGTTTTCTATGAAATCTAGAAGGGATAGAATAAATAAACAACTAAATATAATGGTTACACGGAAAAATTTTGGATGCATGGGAGATAAGTAAATAATGTAACCAACCCATTGGGAGGAAAAATATGTTGATTATTATGATCATCTTGGAAAAAACTACTCGAAATATAAGAAAAAATATGGGTGGATATGTAGAGACTATAGAGAGAAAGGGAGGTGGAGGAATGGATCATCTCAACAAGTAAGTACGTGAAGATGAACATGGATCCTTATAATGAGGATTTATAAATGAATCAAAATTAATTTAAAGGTAGTAATAGGAGTATGGAACAACTAATAATATCATGAAAAAAGGTGTAAATTAGTTTGGTGAATCTAAGGAAAAATAATCCACACCGCATAGAAAATATTTATAAATGGAAAAAATAAAACATCATTAAAAACAAATATAATTCGAATAGTTAAACTAATAAAAAATTATATTATTTTTCAAATCAAACATCATGGGAATTATTTGGAATTAAATAAATCAAATATAACTATGATCCCATAATTTGGATATTGGATTTTATTACATGATCACTAAAATTATATTTAGGATTATATTTTGATGATGTGTTCCAAAATTATAAAATATACTATTGTGTAGTAGAAATTTAATCAAATTTATAGGGGTGAACAATAAACATTGTTCAACAAAATTATCATAATACATTTTAAATAAAATTAAAGAGAAATAAATAATTAATTTAAGAATTAAGTAACCCGTAACCGTGTTTGAGGGGTTATTTTTTCCCACTAAATTCTCATAAAATTTTGATGTATATTGAATATCCTCCGTTTTAAAATAATTAATTTCATACTGGCACAATCCATTATGCACCGTAGTAGGATTCCTTATGATAACCTTAATCACCATTGTGCATGGGACCAAGTTTCTGGGCCTCAGTGGAAAAAACCAATAACAATATTACATTTTATAGATGTGAATCCACTAAATTGATTTAAATTTATTGATTTTTTTGGTTATATACCAGATGGGAATACAAAATAATTAATATAATTCAATGTTTATGATGTATAAGGTCGTTATTATCTTGGGAAATTAAAATTATTGTATGGTGTAGTCAATTATGATAGTCGAGAGGACTGTATTTTGTATATAAAAATACTCTATAATGTATTATTCATTTCCATGTACCTATTCCTAGGAAAAATATGAATATTTTTAATATAAATTGAAATGTTATTAAAAAATTTAAATAACCAATGCAAGGGTATATTTATAGGCCCATACTACCCTCAATCAACTTATTGTTTATAAATGTATCATTAGAATCATATAATTTATTTTCTTAAATGTTTTATATGAGAATATTTTAGATCCATACCCATGTAACTTCAAACATGACATAAAATGTTTTTTTACATACTCAATGTATAATAAGTTCAATTATTCATGTTATTCACATGATTTTCTACTTAAATTTAATCAATTCAAACATAATATTTTCCTACTATCACTAAATTTATCATTTTATGAATGACTAGTTTCCTTTACTTTTAACTTGAAACCTTAGTAACCATGTAATTATAGACTTTTTAAATTAGATATGAAATTAGTGATTCAAATTTATTTTAAAATTGGATTTTTGTGAGTTTATTCAAGATATGGGCCCATATTTCATAGTGGAAAGATATTTGGATATATTTTAAGAAATTTAATCCTTTTATACTTAGGAATTTTTAATTGATATTCTATATGTGTTTACATAAAGAAAAACACATTTCTTAATTACGTATGTGATTTTTGAATTTGATTACGGTGCTAAAAGATTATGTTAGTATGTTTTCTCAAGTGTTTTAATACATCGTTTTTTATTCATTGGAATGTTCTAATTTTACATCTATGTCTCTATGATATTAAAAAATTATAATGTGGTAGATATGGTAATACTGGTGTTTTCTATTGTCATAGATACTGTATGGATATGTGATATGATAATATCATAATTTAGTCTATTGGGTATCAAAAAATAATGAGATCATGGATTTTTATATTATATATTTGTGCCGAATCCCTTGGGGTGGTTGTCAGTGTCATTGGTTTCTACATTATGGTTTTCAAAATAAAATTTTCCATCTTTATTAAAGAACTAATTTTCCATAGGAGATATTCATGTTTTATGCCTTGGTTCATTCTTGGAAAATTATATGTTTGGAATGTATTTTTATATTATTTCTTATTATTTTGTGTTTCTAATGTCAGTTTTATGGATGTTAATGGAATAGAAATACTTGGGATGATCATGAATTCACTTTTTTATTCATGATGAGTGTAAAGTTTATAGAGATCCATTTTTTTATTATCTAAAAACCTAGATTTTATGTGAGTTTCTAATTTATCTAAACTAAGTGAATGTAATATAATAAAGGATGAGCTTATAAATAAATAAAAACTACAAACACACTTAAATCATTGTGTATGTTCATACATTAATTCATGAGTGATTGTATGTCAATTATAATATAGATATTATAAAAAATATCAATTATTTGATGAAAAGAAAAATATAAGAGTATGATGATGCACAATGTAAGATCCCAACAATTCTTCAATGAATTTAGATCACAATAATGTTGTTTTATGAATAAAATAGTCATATGATAGAAATAAATCATGTGGGTAATCAATAGAGTTTGTGATAAATATTCAATGAGTGAATATGGGAATCATCAACATATTATGATGACTAACCACAAAAAATATCATATGGTCAGGAATACCTTCCAAATCACTAGAATATAATTTTAATGGAAAATCACAAATACCATATAAATAACTTCTCTATAAAATAAATATTATATAATGAATTATATGTTATATAACCCAAGATATACTTATCAAAAAACATATCTAGTGGACATTTTAATACATCAAAAGAAATACATGGTTGTATAACAAAAAACTTATACAGATTTTGATTATTAATTGATTTAAACAATAAATGAAGGTGGAAGATTTTGGAATATAAATTACCTGGTGTTTATAAAACTAATAAGACAATGATAATAGAGATAATAACAAAATAATTAATAGTACATGTCATTTGTAATTTTTAGAATACTAATACTTGGAATGTGGTAAAAATTAATTTCTTATGGAATTAACCCATTTGGTTTCAATGTATTTTATATTCTATTAACTATTTGAAATGACAATTAAATGGTTTCAATATAAATAAAGTACCTTGAAATTAAATATAGTTTTTTTAAATTCAGAATGAAATATATTTGACCAAAACACCTCATGAATGAGTGTATATTTTTAAAATTTTTCAGTAGTAAGAATTTAATACATGAATTGATAAATCTCTTTAAAATTATGAGTATATAACCTATAAATTTAATTAACACTAGGATACATAACTCAGGAATTCAAGGGAAATACTTTTAAATTAAAATTCGATAAATGAATTCTTAAGGAGGGGTATTGGAATAAAATAATCTTATGAATGAGTTATTATTTACAAGAATTCACAATAGCGAGACATAAGAATATCTTTAAAATCAAGACAATACAATCCTTTCATTTAATTAACATTGTCTATACCTTACTATTTATGAATAGTTTCCTAGAACAATCAATTTAGGCACTGAAGGTTAATTTCCTTCAATATACCAATATTTTTACTAAAGGTCTTGGTAATGTTTAATCCAAATATATCTCTAACCACACTTCTAGAAAGAACTACCCTCCCGAAAATTTCATATCAAAAATACCAAGCATATATGAACACATACATAGGTTTTTGATAATGAAAATACATTTCCAAATCTTGGAATATTAATACTAGGTATAAGGCATTAATTCATTAGCTTTTCAAGTGACCATGATTTTTCTCTATGATAGTTTTTTCTGAGCTAGCGATCGATTAAAATGTTGTTTTTTTAATTTTTTGTGGATTATTTTTTTATTGGGATTATATTTTATTTTGTGATGAATTGATTTATATTTATCACATTTTATTATTTTATTTATTGTGACTTAACAAGTCTAAAACATGAACTAGTAAATATAATTTTCATTTTCAAACTATAAATAATTAAAATAATTTAATATCACTAAATTGGTTATAATCATAAAATTAAAATGTACATTCACACCCAATGGTATAAGGATGAATTGGAGTACATTACCCCCTCAAGGATTTCCCTATCATTCAAACTGTCCCTTATTACAATTTTAAGGATCCATTAATAGGTCCATTATGTATTTGGACTATATAAACCACAAATATTTAATGAATTATTAAGGTCTGTTTGAATATCATGAAAGGAGAAAAAACCATAAGTAATATATACATACACCCATAAGTCCCAATTAGGCTAAACCACCATCCCTCCTCATAGGAATGACCCACACCCTATTAAACCATTAAACAGTCCGATAATAAAAATTAAAACAATTTCAAATTCAAAAAATTACTAATATAAAATATCTATAGTATCCATGATTTATCACAAATTGAGTTCTCTTATATATTTATTACACCTATAGTGGTACTAATATTGTACTTTTCTATTGTAGCACTATATTGTCCCATCAGATTCAAGACCAAAATGAAAATTTTAATGTATAACTATAGTGATCTACTAGATTCAATGATACAATGAACATTCTATAGTTCCCTTGTACTAAAATACATACATAGTAACTAAAGAAAATGGTTTCATATATATTAAAACCATATCCCTTTGAGATACATGATATAATATATTACAACTGGTCTATGGGAATTCCTTTAGTAGTAGCAGTAGTAATAGTAATAATAATAATAATAATAATATTAATTGAGAATAATTCAATTACTCATAAAATAAATTTAATGTGAGATAATGGGGAAAATATTATGATCAATTTATTAATAATTGAAAATAAAAGTAGATATAATAGCTTAATTAAAAATGAAATTAAAATTTATAGAGTTCCATACTAAAAAAGATAATAGAGAAAAATAAATGAATTATTTACCTTTCATTATTAATTCCTTGAGAACCAAACACATGATCCTTAAATGATTCTTTATATATGGAATCGAAGAGTCTAAAAGAAAACTAAATAGAGAAATCAAAGGAATTTAAAAGCTATAAGTAATGAGAAATCATGGAGGGGTTTATAGTTATATGTAAATGAATGAAACACTTAATTAAAATATTCAATTAGGTGGAGGGTACTTTCGTAATCACATTGGATTTAAGTGAGTTCGGTGAGTGATGTGAGTTAAAGAAGAAAATATTTATTGTGATATTATACATGAATTCAATATCTAAAACAATTACAAACCACAAAAATAAATATTAATTAAATTAAAAATTGTTTTATATGTATTTTTTATATTATAAAATATTTATATTTTATTTAATTATTTATTATTGTAATTTATTATTTACTAAAAATAAAAAATTTATCCTTTTACTTAAATGTTTTTTCTGGTATTAAATAAAAATTAAAATATGATAAATTTATTTTTTAATCAAGAACATAAAAGTAAAAAAAAGAAAAATAATTATGATTATATATATTAGCATGAACCACCCCATACAAAACCCCTCATAAAATTGTAGTAAAGATGAGTGTGACCCTTGAATCATGCCTACAACATTCCATAAGTTAGTAACTAGAACATTGGTTATAAAAAACACATATGGAGGGAATGCCACACATAAGTCTTAAGAAAATAATAGAAATCCACCAATAAATGCCATATAATGTAAAATAAAAACCAATCCAATAATATATGTTATTTGATATAGAAACATTAAAAAAATAAAACTAGATCCTTGGATAGTGAATCTATCTCCAATGATAACCACGAGCTAGTAATGTTTACCCTGATTACCAACTCCATTATGTAATTTTGAAAAATAGATATATAATATAGGGGTGATCATACAACAATAATCATTTGGATTATACCCTAAAATTATCATGAAAATATTTAAGAATCATTATATTGTGTTTTCTAAAAAATAGTTAAACCATATTTTTAACTAACCAGGTAAAGTATTACCCCAACCATATCAAGGCTCACTCACCCAAATCCACACACAGTTATAATAACATAATATTCATAAAATACAATGAATCACATCCACTTAACCACTGAACTAGTCACCCTCAAGCCTAAATGGTAAAAATTATAGTGCTATCAGCCCCTCCGTATCCTCATAAACACAATCTACATAACCAAATCACAACCAAACCCACATATCCATGAACATATACCATAAATACATAATAAAGATCACAATCACATCACCATCACATAAAAATGGCACCTCATGGATGAGTATATAATCATGAGGGTCATCAACCTAATTCCATCCTCATTCCTTGTATTTCTCTACTATCCAACAAATCATAACCAAAAAACCTCAAGCTATCACAAACCAAACCATGTCTTAAAGAGTAATTGGGTAATTTGGAGTTGTTTGGATTCTGTAACACATTTATCCTAGATATTATAGAAAAAATCCCGAACTCGGAATATCATATAGGCATTGATCACACTACCCAACATGTATGGTGGTGAATAAGAAATAACATAAACTAAACAAGAGATATATAAGTATTTTTTTTGAAACTAATGGTCAACTATCTAACATTATAACCAATGACCAAACCTATCAGCACGACACCTTAACATCCCTTCCAAATATGGCCATAACATTAACCTATTCTACAACACCAAATAGGTATATTATAAAACACATTAATATTCATTTTATTTCCAATCTCATAATAAATTTCACATAATTAATTTATCTAACTTTTATTATACATTGACATTATATTGTCCCTTTATTATTCATTAACTAGCCTTGATTATATTTAATTCCATATTAACTTCATGCTATATTATTTTAAATAAACTTGTACACTTTTCATAATTTATATCAATTTATTATCCATTTACATTAATATCATTTCACCATTATTCAATTTAACATATTAAACATTTTAATACTATCAATTTCATCATTAAATAATCATAACCTCTTTAAATTATCTATTTTACCATAATTTACTTCACCACTTCATATCTAGTATCTTACAACTCATCAAAAACCATGCCGAAAATTATTTTTAATTATTTCATTACTGATTATTATATCCATATCCTATGAAACCATTGCACCAATGACAACAACCTCATCACACCTAAGTATCAACAACCATACTAATAGCCCAAAATAATAACTACACTATCCCACATCAACCATAATGACCACCATCATAAAAAACATGACATCACCACTTAAACACAACAAATACACCATACAATCACCCCAACTATTTAAACAATGGTACCATATAATAAGAACAATAAAAATAACTCCTTTTTACCTCAAACATCATAGAATAATAAATGATATATCAATTTTATGTTATACACCTATTTATTTATTTACCAACTTTAACTTAATTATTCAATTGAAACATAATTCATTAAAAACCCATGTTAATGAGTTCATGTTAATACGACTTCTATCACAACAATACAAACATATTAACAAAGAAGATAATAATAATATCTTACACCTTAATAAAACAACATTATTAAAATATGTATAATTATATAATCATAACAGAAAAAAAATCAATTATCCTTAATTCATTATTTTATTTACCAACAATTATTCAAATTAAAATATCATATTTTCTATTTCAAATATTTCATATCCATATTTATTTTACTCAAATGATTATGAATATGATAAAGTAATTAAGTAATAATAATAATAATGGTTCACAATGGCCTTATTATCAATTATCATAATAAATAATATGCAATAATATGGAAAGCATATAAATCACATAAAATTCACTCTCCCTTTTCTATTTCATTATTCCATTTTATTATATTAATTATTTTGATTTCAAATACATAATAATTGAAAAAACAATATTAATAATTACACATTCACATATAAAAGAATGTAGATTTGTAATTCTTAAATGTAACGGAACCTTTAATGATCACTGTTTAAGAATAAGGAAAATAAGAATTACTAAAAACAACTAGGATTCAAAGTAGAACCCTAAAAAATCTAGAACATTAAAAACATAATCATGATCTTGAATAAAACCAACAAAATTGAAGATATAACCCATACCATTACTTTATGAGAGAAATAAATAGAAGTGATATGAAAGAAAGGGAAAGATAAAAGATTATTGGGGTAGAAAATAACACCATGAATGAATAAGGAATCATTATCATGAAGTTGGATGTTTAGGAACCACCATAATTGTAACATACAACCAAAATCAAGACCTTTTTTACTTAGGGTACACGAAAAGTTGAAGTGAATAAAAATAATTTGAGATGCACATTGAATTTATATTAAAAATATACGGGAAAAAAATTAGTGTCAATTCCTTAGTCACACCCTAATTCTGGTCAAATTTTAGAATCAGGGCATGATTATATTAAATTCTAAGAGTAAAAACTACTTAAAATAATTAATATGAATGGTTATAACATGGTAAAGTGGTACATAAAACTATAATTCTCAAATTTATTATGATTATGGTGCAATTTCTAACCTCTCTCATTTGAAACCAATAACAAAAAAACCAAGTCCATGATGCTGCTTTGATCACCAGAATATAATTTTCAAATAAGACAACATAAGAATTTCTTGTATCCTCCATCAGGGTGGACTAAAATACTTTGAATCACATCTCCACTAGTAAGAAGAAAATTTTCTATCTACTCATAAAATAACACTATAATATCATGGATTTTGTATCATAACATAACCCAATTGAACACATAACAATAAAACTAATAATAGTTAAACAAACTAGTCCACTGAATCCCTTATCCTCTAGAAAACATATCTTAGTGTATTTATAAAGAACCATTCCTTTTTCGTTGAAGAAATTCGCATGGAATTTGAATTTTAGATATTGTTGGGGGATTAATTATGAAAATTGTGATTAAATTTGGACTTTTAAGGTTTATAAATTTTAAAATAAAAGTTATTTTATGTGGAATAAAGAAAAAGATATGTTTTAATTGATTGGGTGGATGAATTAGTGAATCTAGGTGAACATGTAGTTGAGAATCATTATAGGTGTAGCATGAAAAGTTGGAAAACATCATGGTCGATCTCATAATGGTGGGTGAAATGCCTAGGTCAGAGGGTGTGGATTTTTGGATAATAATAGTGCATAAGATAGGCAATTATGGTAAATAGAAAGGATGAAATTATCATTTTTGTAGATGTTATGTGTTTATAATTGCTATTAGGAAAGCCCTATGACATGATGTTGGGTGTTTTGGATTTTTTAGAGCCTTGGGGTCTATGCCTTATAGAGGGAATAGTGTGTGGGTTGAAATAATTTCCTATGGGGATTAACCCTTTAAAAATCCTATGAGAGATGACCCCATGGTGGAGATATGGTGCCCATTTTGGGAGACTAATGGGATCACCAATCCATGGTGCAAGGCATAGTGTGATGGGGGAAGCTCCTATCTAAAATGCCTAATGGTCACTATACATGGGTGCTCATAGGGGCATTCTTAACCCCTTTAGAGTTGACCAAGGTGAGCTCTATATTTTTTACATTTCTATGTTTAAAGGAATTAATCTTTATGTAAAATAGTAAACATAGGGGAGAAGCCCTCGTTATGGGTCTATGTATGTCATGGTTCCTCAAGGTCTCACTGGAGGTTCACCATAGTACAATGTAATCCTTTATTCTACCCTATGAAGGTCGTATTTTTTTTAAATACCACCTTTTTTCCTCTATATATTAATAACTATTATCCCTTACATTTTACACTCTTAAAACCAATGTAAAATGGATGGAATCCCCTTCATATCTTGATTCCCCCTGGATCCTGGGATTTTAAGATGTGATTTTTCTGGTGACTCAAGGTGAGCTCTTCTCTCCCTTATATATTCTTCCATTTACATTACTATTATTTTCTATATAATTTGGGTAACACAAATTATGGTTTTGTGATAATTTCTACTTGAGTACAGTTAAAATCATCTGATATAAAGGGAAATTTTCACGGTGTATCTAGAAGATGTCCTGATAGGATGATCAAACATTTTCATGCATCATTTGGTTAGATATATATCACTGTATGTATTTCTTAATATTTTAGATTGTAGTTTTATTAGATTAAATTAATTTAGATATTCAATCTATGTCATGTGATCTGGATTTTTACAGGTTGTATCGGGAGTGCAACACCAACCATTTGCAGGTGTTTGGTCTTAGGTTGGGCATGATGAGTTGGATCAGTGGGAATATAGTAATTATGAATAATTAAATTATTTTATAAAATAATTCTAATTGTTAAAATTAATTTAATAATTAATAATTATATTCTTATGATTTCTCATTGTTTTTTTAGATTGAGTTAGGAACTCATGAGGTGACTTGAGGATTTGGAATGATTAAGAGGTGTATGGGCTTGATTAATAGGAAATTTCATAAATGAGGTGTGTTTTATTTTTTAATTTTTACTATGGTAATTATCGTGGTTTATATAGAATATATAATTAATAGTTTTTACAACTTTATTGATTGAAAATTTTAAATTAATAAATCTTTTTAACTAAAATGAGATTCATATGAATGGAATGAACAAAGATCCAAGGACCACGATGGAACCTTGATCACTGGCCAGATGTATCGATTACTGATAGTTGAGAGTATAATTATAATTATGTTCCATCAGATAAACACACTCAGAGTGGTAAAAATTATGTTATTTGAGTTATTGTAGTGAAACTTAGTATATATTCCTCAGTAACCTCTGAGTAGAAGAATATTATTATATTGAGTCTTTGGACATGATAGGTGTTTATGGACCCTTATGATATCATTATATCCTATGTCTAGTTGAGATGAGCAAGAATAATGTCTCCTCCCCCCACTGGGAAATGATTGGATGACTGGGTATGTCCTCGGTATGAGGTGTATGTTTATATAGTTTTGGGGTTTAAATTAAATCCTAGTATGGCTTGGGGATTGTGGTAGTATTTATTCTAAATCTATATAATGATAATAATATGACATATTTCTGTAAGTACTATAAGTCAATGATATGGCCATGATGATGTAGAGGTACATTATACCATTTGAGTTGTACTCTAGGACCGAGAGATGAGATGAGACATAGGGAACCTTGGTTAGTACCCCTAAGATATATGGACACTTAATAGGTTATGCATGGGCATAGTTAGTGATGAATCAATTTTACCATAGATCCTAAATTTATGGTGATAATGTTTATATTTTGATGCTTGAGGCACAAATCATGTTGGAAACTTAAGGTTTCTACTAAATGAATTTCCAAGGATTTCCTCATAGGAATCGACTTATCCCTGACACTATGACTTAGGGAATCCCCTTTGGATTCATTGTGATTACAATTTGTTTAAAATACCAAAATAAATACCATTGTATTTAGTTTATTCCTATACGGTATTCCGAAGATACTAGGATTTTGCCTTTGAGGTCAATTTAGATTTCCAAGGGTCATCTCCCTTGGAATCAACTCTATGCCTGATGGTGCTATTGGATTGATTAGGGCCATCTCCTTTGTAATTTTCTATTTTTTTTAGACCTTAGTAATAACTAGGAATTACTCTTATGGATTTGGACTCTTATGTATGAAACTATTAATATGCCTTTAGATACTTCTATGTATCTTTTTTTACACGCACAGTTATATGATCAGTGGGACTAGAGTTAGTTGGAATCATTATATAATGTTTTCAGAGATACTCTATCATTGGAAAATGTAGGTATAGTCAATAATGTGTTTCATGTAATAATCCATGGATCAACTGTTGTTATTTTATTTATTTTTCCAGACATTATTTATGTATTCAATTGAGTATGCTACATGTGTACACCGTATATTTTTTTGGAAATGTTTGGTTTTTCATTTATGGTTCCCTTCTAAGTTATAATCACACCCTAACAGGGGGACGTGAAACTTGGGAACTCAAGAAAATCTTACTTATCATTGGTGAAACTAGGATAGAGGAACAAGATGGGATTTCTCACTTATATAACTTGCACATAGTCTAGAGATGGATGGGGTATAGCTCATAGATGTATATTGAGCCTTGTAATTCAATTTATTTTATTTATTTTGTACACATGATAAGACATGTGGGTGATCAATCAGTGTATGATAGAAAGATATTGGATCTATATGAATGGTTTCTTTTTTATTCCATTTATATAGCATTATCTATTATTTTCTTATGCATTCCATACTTATTTATAATGGATATTGTTTCATTATTTTAATATTATTTCATACTATGATATTGGGGTATAGTCTCCCCATGGTAACAACCTAGACCACCACTTCTAGTTGGAAGCATATGGTGTTGGGGAGGCCTACATGAGGTCATGTGTCTACCACTAGTTTAGGAACTGATAAAGTGGTTTAGGTTAGTGAAATAATATAATGCGGTATCAAAGAATTATTTTTATTTTTCATAATATTTGGGGAGATTTTTGATAGGTGATTTTGGAATATGGTTGAGCATAGGTTGGACATCAGGGTGCTGTGTAATAAAATCCATTTTATGGAAACTTGAGGTTATTAGGGGCATGGGATTGTTAATAATGTTTTATTCTATTCAATTATATTATTTCACTAACTATGAAATACATAAGTTTTTAGATTTATTATTTATTATTTTTATATCTTATGAAACTTTGAAGATACCGATGCTCCTGTATCATATTTGAAACATATTATTCACATGGAATATGCATGAATTCCTATTATTTATATCACTAAAGATATGTGTTAAAATATTTAATGTGTCAATAAAAACTTTTATGGTGTTTTCACATATAACTTCATGGTGGAATTGTAATCAACTAAATCACATTATACGTTCATTTATGGAAGATCATGCTGATCTATGATGATAATATCATCATTTAATTTTCATTCCAACTATATAGGAGATGCACAGGGACAATCATAGGTTGGTACAAGCAGTTGATGCCTTAGTAATAAACTGGATGTGGGTGATTGTGGTCCTAGTTCTAAAAAAGGTGGTTCAATTATTTAAAGTGTCAGTAAAAACTGATATGGTTTTTTTCAAATATAGATTCTTAGTAGTATTATTCTTAATCAAAAAATATGTATTTTGAAAACTAGAGAAATTTCATTTATAATGACAGTTCTATATATATGTGTGAATGAGATCATGATTCTCGAGGGGTAGTCTCATACGTAGATTCCTGACAAGGATCAATGCTCTAGTGTAGGATGTTGGCATAGAATATAATTCTTGTGATGTATATATGATAACCCATGGGTGGTATTCAACATGTGGGTTACCTTATGATACTTGATATGGTATTAGTGTTTCCCCGTGAGATGAGACCTATATAGGATATGATTTATGGGTTAGGTGGGATAGACTAGGGAATTTTGATATATAATGGAAGGTTGATAGTGGGGCTAACAAGATCTTTTGTGTTACTTATTTACAAGAAGTATGTGTTTATGCTTTAGGTTATGATATTAGTGTATTATATATTTTATCATGTATGTGGTATATGAATGTGAGGTTATTTTGTAGTTTAATTCATAAATCACTTGAGGCAATTTTGGTGTTAAGGTGGGTTTTAGAGATAGTATCAATTATATGACTAGCCCTAGTTAATTCAGGTGTGGGTCCTGATGAGGTTGGGGATCATGATCACAGAAAATTGGGTCTAGGATAGATATATTGTGTGTATAATATTCTATTTAGAGATGACCCTTGAGTTGGAGGGTGTTCGTGTGGTAGACCATGTCATTGGTGAATTTAATGTTTTTTAAGAGGGGTACAGAGGGTGATTATTTATTGATAAGGTTAACAAGTAAGGGATATGGTCAATTATTTAGGAATGTGATACCAAGGGATTATGATATAGTTTCTATGATTTAGTTGTATATGAGTGTTGACCGGTTGGATTTGGATGATATTGAGGTGGTATGCGATGGTTTCATGAGGCGCCATCAAAGATGTGATCATTGAAAAGATATATAAAATATAAAAAAATGGAATTAATGGGATGATGTAGTAATAGAGGTCCCCCATTGTGGTGATAGTTGATAATAGGAATGGATCTGGGTGGCATGTTATGGTTTACCTGAGTGTGTCATTTGGGAGGTATTGTTAGGAACAAAGGATAATAAAACTTATTTAGTGAGAAATTGAGGATATGAATAAAGAAATAAATATGGTGGAGAGTACACCATATGGTGTTGGATGGTGTAACCCTTATTTTAGGTAAAATTTGGTGGATTTTTTGGATTTCAATCCTAGTTTTTCAGAAATGGTTCATACTATATGATTTATAATGGAAGTAGTAATTGAATGAGATGTCCATGAAAATTAATTACTTGCATTGACGGAAAGATCATGGGTCATAGAGCTATGAAACGATTTTTTAGGTTTGTTTGTATGATAAGACCATTCATTGGACAATCAAGGTGGATTTTTTATTATTATGAATAGATGAATATGATTTTATCTAGATCCATGGTGAAACAAAAATTTGAAGCACAAATGTGGAATTGGGTAGAGTCCATACATTAGAAGTATGTTTTTTCATTTTTAATATGATATGAAAATGATTTGTATTAGATATGTGTTGGTGCTTAGGGTGAGTTCATAGTGGATGATTTGGTTGGATAATGGCCCAACCAAGAAATTATCAAAATTAGCAGGTTAAGACTCCAATGTGGATATTGGGATGATCGTAGGATTCCTTTGAGAGTAAAGGTATTAGGATTGGATCTTGGAATATAATATTAGTGGGTGTGATCAATCATTTTGAATAATAGTAAAAAATATGAGGTTTGACCAGTGATTTTTTAAAAAATTGGGGGCAGTGAGTTGGAAACCACACTGATTGTGTTGATGAATGACTTGAAATTTGTTTCATAAGGTCAATACAATTGTAAAAATCATCATGACTTTGAATAGAAATTTATATGAAGAGTATCATGGTGCATAATAATGATGAAATATTTTATGAAACCTAGGTGTATTGGGATGGATATATACATGTAAGATTTATCAAAATATATTGGTGATGGTGATGAGAAGTAGCACAAACTTTGATGAAGAGTGTACCTCAAATTTAGAGTTTCATAGCATAATTTTGTTAGACATTCTAGAATAAAAAAAATGAGTTACATATGAATTTATTACTAAAACAAGTTTAGATTAATGGTTGAATAAACGAGACTTATTATTAGAGATGAGAATTACTATTGTGGAGAAATTCTAAAGACATGTATCTTCCACGTTAATAAAATTCATAAGGATTTTGAAATATTGATTTTTATTAGGGTTTTTTTTTGAGAACTAGGATTTTAATGGGAGTATTAAGGTTTATACTCTCTCTAATAATTATATTTATTTGTGGAATGATTCTCGGGATTTGTTTTGGTTTCTCAAATGGATGGTGGGGAGCTGATGGGAAAACCTATAAATGATTTTTTTGTAGGTTCACCACCTTGAGGAGGAACAAAACACCGTTGATGGTGAAATTCCTATGATAGAGAGTTTATAGAACTAACTTATAGTGGTTCCTATGAGAGGTATCTATAGGAAACATATAGGAAAAAATGATCATTTAGGTGGATATGGTGTATGGAAAATGGGTTGGAGAGAGGCCTTGGGGAGTGGCATTGGAAATTTTGGATTATATAGAGCCTTGAGGTCCATATATTATGGAGGAAAAGGAGAATGGGTTGAGATCATGGTTCTTAGGGATTTTCCATGTTAGAATTGAATAAGGTAAAATTCAATGGTTGAGTTAGGGTTCCTGTTTTGGGGGACAATAGGGCTCATCATGCTATGGTGTTGAGCGTAGCACGATGAGGGAACCTACTATTTGATATTTATAGTGAGAACCATTCCATGGTGCTCATAAGGGAATGCATCACACATTTTTGTATAGATCACAAAATTATCCATGCCATAGATATTTCCATGGTGAAATTGAAAAATACACTCTGTGAAATAGTTGGAAAACAGGTGAATACTTTTCATGGTGAGGGGAATGCTGGGGTCCTTTGTGGATTTCAAGAGGTTCACTATGACAAGGTAATACTTGTGGTGATTACCTATGAGGATTATATATATATTTTTGAAATACCACATTTATTCCCTCTAAATTTTAATAACCTTCTACATTCTCCATAATTTTTCATTATTGCAATGATCCAAGGAGGAACTTCTCTTCCTGTGTTGATTCCCCCTTATCAAAGGTGTTTTGGGATGTAATTTCCATGAATAATGAAGGTGAGATTTCTGACCACTTATATGTTTTTATGTATCCTTTTCCTATTGGGTTATTTCTATATTATGGTCCTAGATTTCTATTTCTTGAATATTTCACTGGAGCATGATGAAAATAATTAGATAATATGAGGCCTTTTCTCAGCATAGATAGATGATTTATAAGTGGATGATTTCACATTATCACACATAATTTTGTTTAAGGTATATTTCTATATGGTTTTTTCAAGAATTTAAAATATAATTTTATTAAATTAAATTAATTTTGGAACTACATTGATTTTAAAGATAGGTATTGTCCCATGATGGTGTTAGGAGTGAAACATGAACCTTTTGTGGGCAATTTTTATGGTTTTGACCTGACGATTTGACTCAACGAGCTTTTAAAATAATAATACTAGTTGAATTAGTTATAAATTAATGTTAAGAATTTAAATATATTTAATAATTAATTAATTTTTTTTATAATTAAATATTATGTGTTGTACGTTGAGTTAGGATCTTAATTGGTTATGATATTCTTAGACCAACATATATGGTGGCTGAAATTTTTTACATGGAAATGGAGTAAATTTGGCATGTGGACCTTATGAATTTTATCCATGTTATTCAATATGATTTAAATAGAATGTCATATGTGCCATATTTCCACCTCAAAGTACTGACAATTTTAAATTAATTAATTATTTTAACTAAAATGATATTCCTATAAATGAAATTAAAATGTATCAGGGGCACAATGGACCATTTCTCATTGGATGGTTGTCTCTTCTCTTGATAGCAAAGAGAATGACTATAATTATGTGCCTTTTGATATATAGAACCAAAATGGGGAAACCCAATGTGAGTTAAGTGAATGTACTGTCCATTATTATAGGTTACTTTATGATGTATGATAATAGATATTTTATGGGTTGGAGTGATTAAAATTGGTAGGCCTTTATTGACCCCTGAGAAATCATTATAGCCAATAGATAATTGATATGAGTGTCAGGAAAGTATTATTTGCTCACTAGGGCATAATTACCCAGGTGGGTATTATATAGGTAGGAGTATTATACATATATAGTATGGGTGTAAATGGTATGCCATTTGATGTCATCGTGATTGAGAGAGGATTTCTGCTGCCTCTCAAGATTGATTCCAGTAGAGTATATTTCATTGAGATCTATGAGGTTGTGAGATGATCATGATCATGCTAAAGGAAATTATGCCCTTAGAGTAGTGGGATTTGATTTAATGTTGAGATGAGACATAAGGGACCCTATTCAGTACTCCATATATAATTTAAACCCTGATAATCGATGCATGAAAATGAGTAGTGATGATTATGAGTGTCACCTTAGAACCCAAATCAGTGATGTGTTTAATATTATTTGGATACCTGAGATACAACACATGATCCGATCATGAGCCTTCAACTATATGGCTTATATTGGATTAACATAAATTAATTAGATAATTTTGGATACTATAGAATTAATTAGGTGGTACTATTTTATTTGGCTATGATACATATCTGTTTAGAATGCCTTGGTAATCCCATGGGATTCGGCTGATGCAAATATGGGATGCCCAAGACACCAAGATCTATACATCGAGGTCTTTTTGGAATTCCAAAGGGTTATACCTCTAGGAATTGACTGTATTCCTAATTATTATACTTAATATAAAACTGTTATCCCCTAGGAATTGATTCTATGCCTACTACCAATAGAATTCATAGGACTACGTACCATAGATTCAGATATTTTTTTTCTAATAATACTGGTAAGCCTTCAGATACATCCAAGGATACTGTTCTTTCACCTGTAACTATATGGATATTGTGCATGGTGATAATTAACAGAGGAATGCGACATTCTCAAATATACTCTAATACTAGCATATGTAGGTATAGTTAATCATGGGTGTCATATTAGAACCCAAGGATCGATGATGGTTATTTTATTTATGCTTATTTATTTATTTTATTTATTTAGCCGAGTATTCCACATGTGTAAAACCTATATTTACATGTTATGTTTAGAACTGTGTTAGTGTATCCTTACTACGTTGTACTCACACCCTATTTGGGTGTCCATGGTACTTGGGTACCTGAGAAGATCTCATTGATTATATGTTTAGTCTAGGAAAAGTCTAGATATTGGATCATTTAGCCTGATAGCTTGTACACATTCAAGATATAGATGATGTATTACTCATGTATGTCTACAAAACCTTTTAATTTTGTTTATTTTATATGTTTTTTGTACATGAGAGTCCCTGTGGGTGATCATTCTATATACACTAACATGAATGTGATTCTATACTACTTCCTGATTCTATATTCCATTTAACCTAAATGTTTTGTTATTTGGTTTAGTGTTCTCATTTTATTTATTATGGATGGTGTTTCATTATTTTTATACTATTTTATACTCTAATATAGGTCCATATCCTCCCATTGTAACACCCAAGACCCATACTACAAGTTATAATCCTCTAGCATATCAGGAGATGCGCCTGGGGTCATGTGGAAACCACTAGTCGCAGAACTAGTTGAGTGGTTTAGGGTGGCATGAAATTATCTTAACACACATTGTTATCATGTGATTTTATATTCTACCCTAAATTTTAGTTAAATTACTTCTTCAAATGAATCCCTAATGACTTCAACAACATAAATACACAAATAAAAGGGTTACAAAAATTTGAGACTCTATATCAGACATGTCTCAAATGATTCTCATTCTCAAGAATGAAAACAAAAATGATAAAGGTATTTTTTAAAGAACCACATTTTGGAAGATACCTCACAAATGGTAATAAAAATATCCAAGAGAACAAATCTATAAATCTCAAAAATTACTACACCCCTTAGAATAAATAAAATACAATTACTAAGAATAACCCTTCTCAAATAACCCATATACTAATTAGACACCAAACACTATCAAATAAAAACTATATTACAACACTATCCCTTTTATAATAAGATATTTAAAAAATATAAATATTACATGGGATACCTCTAAAAAAGGTCTTTCATTATCTAAAAGGCTAAAATATGATATAAGAGATAATGTAAAACATTAATAACTATAACCCACAAATTCAACCATCTTATCCAATTTAATCCTTTCATAGTGAAGAGATAAGTTTATGTTTATGAAAAAACATTTAAAATATCTTACTTTAACCAAATGTGGACTTAACTTCTTAGAAATTTAGATGAATTTTAAAGAGGGTTAAGAATTTATATATACATCAAAAAATTAAATTACCTATAAATTAAAAATAACTAAATTAACACCCCCTTAAAAACTAGGTACAAAAATTTGTAATTTTGAACAACTTTATGATAAACACTCTAAAACATGTCATGGAAAAAATTTAATTAAAAATTCCAAATATCATTTAAATAGAGTTACATATGAAAGGTTTTTGGTAAAGTGTTTGTTTATTTGGTTATGTGGCCATAACCTAGAGGGTTGTTAGTAATGGTAGAGTGTTGCCATTACATATTCTATGGACTTCAAGGAAAATATATCCCCCTTAAATCTAATATCCATCCTCAAAATAGATTTAAAATAATTTTCTTTAATATTGGTTAAGAAGAATAGTAACTACCCACTCATCTAAAAGAGAGCTCCAAGATGGAGTACACTAGACCACCTTTCCAAAAATATAGTAAAACATTCTTGCGATCATCTATTTTCATGTAAGTGATATATTTATTACCTAACCTAATAAACCTTTGCAATGAAATTTAATATGGGAAACCATGATTAATCTCCCCCGAAATCAATGAAAATCCGTAAAATAAACCCAATATTAGAGAAACTAAAAAATATTTCAGAGATTTCATAAACTCAAAAGTAACATTGAACTCTTATAACTGTTAAATTACCTAGCAATGTATTTATTTTGATTCACCTATATAATTATTAACTTTTTTCACTACACACCACAACATGAAATCCCCATATGGTTGAGGAACTAAATTAGAATCTATGGTCTATTTATAATATGGGGAGACTATACCATCTCTGGAACATAAAACCATAAATAAAATTTCAAGAAATATCAAGAAATATTCACCAAAACCTAATAAACCTATAAAGATATAAATCCCATATATGTTCCAACTAAGAGTAAATAATAATCAACATGCTATAACAAGATGAGATACTATATGTATCATATGATTCAAACAAGATATGGTTTGGATCTATGATGGGAATTTCATATAATACTTGGCCTAAAATAGATAAAAGAAGAACATATCCATAAAAGCAGACTCGATTCCTAGCCTAACCAAATTTTATAACTCTAACCATTCTTTTATGACTCACAGATAAAACATAGGTTACATTGCATTACCTAGATCATGAAACATGAAGTTTGATATTGTACTAGGGTTCTTGAGTAGGGTGTGAGTAAAACATAGTGGGATTCCACAAACAGTATTCCTAGGAATGTTATGAAAATACAAGTGCATTGACAATATGGAATTATAATAATGAAATAAATAAGTAACCCATATTATTGAAGAATGATCAAAATCTAGACAACATACGACCTTAACTTCATTGTCCTATGTTGGAATGGGATGATATACCCATGGACAAAACAAACCATGAGGAAAAATGAAATATTACTCCTAATATCATAATCAAGTATGACTAAGTGAGTGATGCATCTCCATCTCAACCCATCTAGGTGAAGGATATATCTCCAATCCAATATAAGTGTTGAAAAAGTCATCTCCTTGTGAATGAGTCATCATTAACTCTATGTGTATGATATAACACCACAACGTATAATTAAATGGATGGTATTCCACTAATACACATCTTAGGTGGGTGATGAACCTCCAATATTCCGAGGTTGGAAAATTTATCCTCACTAGTAATATCTAGCTTGAAAATGTACCACCAACATATCAAAAGTGGATGATATACCACTAAAAACCATGAAACACCACCCACACATTAATCTCACGGTGAACGATGGATCATCTACTCTACTTAGCTGCATAAGATACCATCATTTCAACTAAGGGTATGTGATATACCAACAAACCATCTCAAAATGGTGGATGAGATTCCACCAATCTGACTTAGGGTGTTGGATGTAACACCATGTAGTCATCATAGTGGTCAATTTATCACTTATAACCAATACATAGAATTATAAATTATTTTTTTCATAAAAGGTCACGAACAGAAGCCATTATCCCACTCAAGGTCTTAGAAATTGGATAATACTACCCTATACTATTGTTTTACCATGATAAACCATATCAAGTAAAGTTCTAGGACACCACACATTTATCTTAATGCCATTTATTAGGTAAATATCATCCATACCAAGTTCCAACTAACAATTCCCTAATAAAACTTTAAATGAAAATAATAATTGGTGAATTTTTTTGTAAACAATTCCTCATCCAGAACCAATAATAGGCTAATATAATCTAGAATGTATTTAATGAATATAACAATCAATTTATAATTTCTTACTAGGGAATTCACGCATAGTGAGTGCTACCAATATTTCACACAATGCGTTCCATGTTTATAAAGGCCAAAATAAAATCTTGGGGCCACCAATTTCAGATTAGAAATAACTTCTTATTGAATATCATTATCTAATCCATTTTCAATAAGTAAAATAAAAAACTTGATAAATTCACTGAAATCAAGGAATAACCAATGATACAAATTAAAAAAGAGAGATAAAGAAATATTAGAATAGAGAAGGTTACTAGCCTTACCTGTAATAATCCTTTTGAAATGAATGAAAATAGGTTTCAATGGATAATGAATAAGTATCCAATTTAGAGTGGAAGAAATGGAGGAGTAATGAAGAAGGGAATGAAATTTCCAATGAAATGTGGGAATCCCCATTTTAGGTCTTTTTTTTAAATTTTATTTTATTTTTTTAATGTACAAGACTAGCATTGTGGATTAACCACAATGGTCATAGTGAAATGTACCTACTAGGGTATCCTATAATGACCAAATATTTTCATATATGGATATTTTATATTTTTAGATGAATATTCATTACATTACACAAACTCATGCTTGAGGACTGTACTAGTTTTCAGCCTTTGAAAACATTAAACCTAAATTTATAGTCCAGTGAAAGCTCTTCAATGTTTACAATGAAGATTTTCCCTTTAATACCCATACATAAAATCTTTATTCATAGACTATAGAAATTAAAACTAAGAAAGGGTGATCACAAATGATAAATAAGGGTAAATGTGGAAGATACATAAACAAAACATGAACATAAGGGTATGAAAATAGAGGAATAATATTTGAAAAGCACACAATGCATATGAAATAACATAATATTGAATCATGGGATTAAATATTGGTTGTTCATAAGACATGAATTATGTAATATAATAAAATAACATGATACTTGAGAGTATAACAATGGCATAAAACATGGAATTTATAACACACATAAGCTTAGAATATCTTATGTCAATGATACCTACCAATAAATTCATAGTAAATTAGGCATGGGATAGTCACCCGTGAACCTACTTCAGGATTGGGATGATCTCTTGTGTACATTCTAGTTTGGATTATTATGACCACCCACATACCCCTATTATTAAAGGCTTAGGATAACCTCTTGTATACCCTCTTATTTCTGACCTAGGATGACCTTATGTGTTCCCTCATGTTACATGATTAGGATAACCTCCCATGTACCCTTTGAGCTCAAAGAACATTTATCATTACCCAATTCATTGTATGGAGATTTAAGTCCCATCCTTCACATAATGAAAAACATAAATATGAATACCACATGACCTTAAATCATTAATCACACCAGAGATCATGGAAGGAAATGGTTTTCATAAAAATTTCATGATAGTATATATCAGTGAAAAGTAAGTGGATATATAATACTTATTCCATAAAAAACATTAACAATTCAGTAAAAGAATATGAATGGTATCCTTGGATTATATCCAATATAAAGAATATTAATGACCAACATATGTCATCTTATATGGAAAATAATTTTAAAATATATTTTTATAATATTTGTTGAAGAAAATATCATTTCCTATTTAAATTTTTTTTTAAATCACAAAACATTTACAGAAAATTTTTCATTAAAAATAACCTTGAAATATTATGAAGAAATTTTTTAAATCATTTTAAAAATTATTGAAATACATTTTCTTGAATATTATTAAAAGATCATATAAAACACCTTTAATTTTTTTTAAAAAAACATTATTTTGAAGGAATAAATAATTCTCACTAGAGAGGGGAAAAAATTACATAAAGCATAGAAAATCATTAAAATAAGAATATTCATGGTTAATATTTTCAAATGATAGTTTATACACATCGTAAAAAAATATAGGTGCATAAAATAACATGTGTCTCGAAGATGGTAAATTAGGAAAAAATTTACTTACCGATTTGGAAACTTTTAAACTGTAAACCCCATGAAAGAGAGATCATATAATGGATATTTAAATGCCCATATGTTTAAGGATAATCACATAAATGTGAATTATATACACTGCACAAAATAAATGAGTGGTGAATAAGGCATAAGTCTTGTAGAAATAAAAATGACATTAGAAATCCCCTTACTTTATGTCTTGACTTCCTTTGTACATGTTAAATCCTCCAGTATAATAAATATAAGTTTATTATAAACTTAAAAAAGAACCAAAATAATATATATAAGACCATATATTATTTACTTATGAAATTATTTTACTCTCTTATTAACAATTACACATTTAAGTTATGTTTTAGGTAATCACCACTTTGTTTCTCATACATGTTTGACTTTTTATTATAGTTCCTCATATATTGATCATGATTTTATGATATACAGAATAATAAAAATGATATAAATATAAAATATATTCCTAATATACATATTTATATTATTTATAAAATATATAAATAGAAAATAAAATACATCATTCATGGAGATGGTAGACCGTACGTACGCATGAATGCTGTTTCCATTTCATGCTGTACTGAAAGAAATAAGGTAAATGAAATATATGTATATATATAATATCATTAAAGTAGAATTATTATTTTATATATAAAATATATTTTCTCTAATACCATTCTTAAATAAATTCATGTAAATTTTGAACGAATCGCATCTTTTTGAGGAGGCGGTAGTCCATATGTCCACAAATGAAGTTATTATATTGAAAAAATGGAAAGCTTGAGGTTATGTGTTATATAATAATTAAATAATAATTAATTCATAATAAATATTATATATATATTATAAAAAACCAAATTACATCATTATTTCCAACCTCAAGAGTTTACAATGGAAGAATGAATGACATCTGTTTACGAGGTGGTAGTCCATCTTACACATGAACAATGATTGCATATCCCATTTAATGGACGTTTGAATGAGTGTAGGTTTAACCAAAAAAATTAAAATATATAAATAAATTTCAGATAATTATTTTATTATATAATCATGGAATAAAAATAATTTTGGGGATGGGGACTGAAAATCAAACAAATTAGGTTGTGGAAGGATGTTACCTATTCTTTAGGTAACTACTTTTGGTTTTCACCAAAAGGATTTATTGGGTGGATTTATTCCCAAAGTAAGGTATATAAAATTTAAGGATGGAAATTGGGATGATATTTTAATAGGTTTTGTATAAAAAAAGTATGTTTTGATGTGACAGAAAAAAGAGAAGAAGACGTCCCTTTTATAATTGAGGTGATGAGAACTTTTGAAATATCACAAATAATTAATTTTTAAAAAATTCAATATCAATAAAAGTACCACAAAAAAAATTTATTCAAATATAAGAAATGATAAAGATTAAATATAATATTAAAATAGATTTTATAAATATATTTGTGGTATTTTTAACCATATCATTTAGATTAACCCATAGTTAAGATAATAAAATTTTAACTATGGTAATAAAATTTTTCAATATTAAGAGGACTTCATTTTTACTTTTAAAGTGTAAATTAGACCATTAATGGATAATTAATGATATTTGTTTACCATATATAACTTCCTTATTCCTTATTTAATATTTTTATGATTTCTAAATTAGTTAATAAAATATTATTTTCATAAAATATCATAGTAGTCAATTTTGATTTTATTAATTACATTAAATATAAGAAACACAATGAAACAAGATATCATTCAAAAAATTAATATAATAAACCAATAAAATGTCATATTCACCTATAAAATTATTTTATCATCTAAATTATGTCAAATTTTATTTCTTTTAATATTTCTAATATCATTTAATTGATTTATTTATTAATTGAATAATTACTATGCATCATTTAGTAATTATTCATGATAATAATTTTTTCACTGAAAATTAAAAATACAATTATATGATGTAAAAAAACCATTTATATTTCATAATAATATTTAGTGTCAAGATTATATTCTATTTTACCCCATATTAAAAATAGTATACTTATTAAAAGTGAGAGTGTGACATTTTTCACTCTCTTTGATTTTAATAATATCTATGTCATTTTCATGGAAAAGTGTCCATTAAAAAAATTCAATTTCAACCATTAGGTGTTGAAAGTAGATTTAAAAATATCCAATAATATTTGGGAAAATATTATGGTAGTTTTCTAATATTTATAATATTATTTTTACCCTTAATTACACAATTTACCCTTAACCGAGGTAATAAAAATTACTAATGTTAATATTCATATTTTCCAAAAATAAAAGGGGAACTTTTACTAAATTTAGACATTATGATTAAAAATATGGAATCCATTATTAAAAATTCAAAACACATAATTGTGTAATATTAATTTAAAATTAATATCACAGGTGGGATGAGACGATGTTTTTTTGATGTGAAAAAGTCCAATAGTTTGAAAAAAAATTTATATCCAATTTAAATTTGAATTTTTTTATAATGAACTAAATTTGAATAATTGAAATATAATTTTCATAATTATTCTTTAATCCCAATTTGGGACATAATTTAACAATATAAATTAGTTTGATGAAACAAAAGTTTTCAATTAAAATTCAGTATTTTTCACTATTCATCGATACATGAAACTTATCATAAAAATAAAAAAAATTAAAACAAATAATTTTTAATGAAACTATTTTAAATAAAAATTTTATTTTGTCAAAATGGATCAATAAAAGTTCCAAAATTTATTTTTAAAACACGCGTGACCTTAAAATGTGATAAAATTACTTTTAATAAAAATACAGTTTTTAAGTATAAAACTAGATTTATTTTTATATCATGTCTAGAATAAAAAAAGGATAAATGTTAAACATTAAATTTTGTATTATATATATATATATTTTACTAATAAAATCCAAAAATAGTTATTTGTTTATTTTATTGGTATAAAACACAGTTTCGTTCATTTAAATAGTTTTTTAGAAAAAGATTCCTTTTAATTTCAAAAGGGTTTTACAGGTGTAGGCCATATATTCATAATTCAGTTAATCATATTCATATCTGTCATTATAATGAGTAGGTTATAATTTTCCTATTTATATAAATATAATAATAAAATAACATTTCTTAGAAACCCAGTTTTGCATATAAGGCAGGTTAAGACGATGTTGCATGTAACGAAAGACAAAAAAGGAATCCAAATATATTTTATAAAAATATATGAGTGTTACATTAACCCATTGCACATATATTTTATAGATATTTTGGAATAACTTAATCTTGACTAGAACTATATCCCAAACCATCAAATTATCATGGTGTGTCTAGGGTCTACACTGTGTAATCCCCCCACTTGTCTGAATTCATAACATAACTGTTAGTATTGCATTGTGATAAAATTTTGTATGGACTTTTTCATAGCACAACCATTATTTATTAAATCATTCTGACCCACCTAAAATAGTGTTTTAGTAGATACATAGTAGAAAATCCTAAAACCTACCCATGGGTCCCCCATTAACACCTATTGTTCTGAAATTCCATAAAATTACATGATTTTGGTGAAAATTCAAATATAGCTATATGTTATGGTGGGAGGGGTGTTACAAACTCCCCACTATATAATAGATAACTGTGAGATGAATTTTAAATCTCTCTAGTGAATAAATCTATCCATTATTCATGTATATTTTAATCCCACTCCCAATTAACCTCCTAGATATACATGTTCTCGCACAACATGCAATCATGATATATTGCCTTCCCATGGAGGATCTTCTTACTCCAATAAACTATCTGAATGGATTCTTCCTCTAACAACACCTATAACTCATGAGAAACTATATTAATAGTGATTATGTGATAATGTTATTTATGTATTCTCTAAAGATTATTTTTAAAGAATAAATCTTTCATAGAACTATGTCTTTGTGGATGTGATAATAGATAGGCCACAACACTAATCCACTTGATAACTTAAAATATCCCTATAAACAGGGGTTCCAAGTTCCCCGTCCTATGAATCCACCTTTGTCCTAGTCTACGAAACACTCATAAAAATACCTTATCTCCAACGTAAAATTGTATAATGATTAATTTTTGGTAAATATACAATAAATTTCTTCTCTAAGTATTCACTAAATACTTAATAATAAACTAAATATTCTATAACATCACCTACATGAGATGTAACCAAAAAATAAAATAATCTCTAGCCTCTAACTAGTAAATAGATGATTATAAGGACTTAAAATACAATGAAACCAATGGAACCATCTAAATATATTCTTAATTAAAATTTCAATAATGTGAAATAATAAAGAAAATCATGAATTTTTCAAGAACCACTGAAATAAATGACACATTCTCATAGTATATCCTCTGAAATATATATGGTATGCTCAGATTTCCCATCGATATGAGGTTTGTTCCCAATAATGGTAAATACTTTGAGGGGTTTTCTAGGGGGAGTAACGATATGTAGATATTTTAAAACAACTAATTTTCAATGATACTATTCATCTATTATTAGGAATAATCATCTCCCTCACAACCGATTTGAAGTGATAAATTTAAAATAAGAGGATCCAAATAAAGTAACATAATTTATCCAAATTGGGCTAATAAAAGGTGAATTAAATGGTAATATTTAATCCATAAGAGACACTAATAACCCATATTTTTTGTTATAATTTTGAGTGGTCACACTGACCCTCTAGGTTTACAACCCTCACAGAAATAAAGAAATAACTATACTCCCATACTCAAATTGTTAACTTCTTATAAAAATGTTGTTTTCCTAATTTAGATGATCAAGGAATGAGTTTACAATAGAGTGGTATAGAAATTATTCTCCACTTTCATTCATTTAGGAAATCTATGAACCTATAGTAGGAATACATTCTGGATCTCCTTATTCTACATTCCAAGTAAATCTAGAATTCTGCTATTCCATTTAACTCTCTAGATACCTATTCTTCCTCTCTAATCATCCACGATCCTTCCCCTACTTTTGAATCAGATATATAACTATCACATATTTATATAACTACCATATTTACCTCTACATATATCATTGATCCTCCTTTAATATGTTGGGATTTTTTAAAACCATATTCCAAACTAAGTTGTGATCCCTAACTCAATACCCTTAAATTCAACCTAAATGATAGGAAATAAAAATCTAAATGTTTCTGACTCAACACTATCATGACACCAGAATCACTACCATACCATGGTATTTAACTCCCCTTGAAATATTGAACCTGATCTCCAGTATTTAAATATCATATAACTCTATATATAGGCATGTAATATGTTTATTTTGAATTTCTTGACTCGAACCCACAAGAAAATATGTTTCTAAAAATATAATACTCTTTTATGACTATCAACCCATGGTAAAAATTACCCCTCTAATTCATATCCAACTGTATTAATGAAATTTGTAATTATAAACATCATATATTATTAGAGGAATCATAAAATTTTGTGTGGACACCCTCATGTAGACAAATCCATCAAAATATACTTCAGCCTTTTTATAGTTTGTCACTTATTCTCCACAAAAAACCACTCCTCCTTGAATTTTCAAATAAAATAATCCTACTTATTCAACTCACCTCTATAAAAATAATCATACACAAAAAATTTATTTTATGTATTTTCAGCAAAAAATATATCCATAAAGAAATGTAGGCTTCCAAGCTGTGGCCACCAAACCATATTGTGGCTTAAAACTAGTGGGTTCCTGCTATGATGCATGCCTCACTATGAAGATATCCTTTATAAAAGTACCCTCTCCCTTAGCCAAGTCTTGACACAACCAAAGGTGTCACAATGTAGCTGTTAATATAATCATATATAAAAATTGTAAAACCATATGACTAGTCCTAAGAAACCACCATAACCTATTTAATAATATTTCACATAAATGGAAGTCCATACCTTTATCAAAAACTACCTCCATAATGAGACTAGAGGTGTCATGAAAAGAAATTTATCCTATAGATACCACTATTTTAACTCATGCATACCACTTTTAGATACCCAAATCCTCTATTTATTACCATGTATCTTCTTTGGAAGTCATCAACTAACTTTTCATATAAAAACACCAAAAATTAAAAAATGATATTAATTATAACAATATATCCCTTTGGTTTGTTGCAACCCTTCTAAATCACCTAATAAGATTCAAAATTTTAATATCTAAGAACTTCAATACTAAAATTATCCATTTACTATGAAACTATCCACCTTTAGAGAGTGCAACAATGATTCATTGATCATCGACTATAATCCCACATGAGGAAAGATCATTGTGAGAAACAATATTTAAATGAAAATTTCTACATGAAAACACTAATCATGATTTCCATTATCTGTAACAATTCTACTAGAAAATTATCCCCCTAATAAAAAATACAATAACTCTCACCCATACCATTATACTAAAACTGGTCTTCTCCCTGTTTTTTAAAAGGTGATAATAGTCTCATCCTTCTTTATCACTAACCATGGAAAACTTCTCCAATGAGGTTCTTGCATACTTATCAACATTTATCAATTAACCTAAAGATAACTTCTATAAATGTTTAAGAGAGGGTTAGAAAATAAAAAAAATTCAAGATAGAGTTACTATATGTTTAATAAATTGAAAATCCCATAGGGTATTGGGTGTCTCTTACATAAGATTTTTAGCTGAATGGAAATACTTGGATTCCAATATCCAATCTTTGCTTCTCAAACTCAGATTTGGGTAGTTCCTTTGTCTTTATATCCAAAATATATTCCTATATCAACATATAATACCACTATAAATGTTTTTAACCTTATCCTTGATGAAATGATATTTTTTCTCCATGTTCTTTATCCATGAAATATGGAAAATATATTTTACTATGATTAATGATACATGAGTTATCAAGCCTAATTGTTTATGGATATTTCCCCTAAACTTTGAAATTATCATTCTATTTATTTATCGAGATCAGATGAGTTCAATCATGAGTAGTGGATATATATTCAGATACTAGATTACTAAGTGAGCTGTATTATTAAATTTCTTGTCCAAGAAATTAAAAAACCTCCAAGATAAAAATCACACCTTGATGATTACTTATGATCATCCACCAAACCACCCCAATATACATCTATATATCACAATAATTCCTAATGTGATATTATATGATAAAAAATCATGAAATACACTTTACTATTGAGGTATAGAAAAATTATTTTCATTGATAAAATATAGGTTTCTTTAGGATATCTATTATATCATGTGGATTGAAATGTGGATAACATAATATCAGGTCATATTTTTGTTATGTATAGAAGACTTCTAATAATTTTACTATATTATGTTATATTGAACTTATTTCGATAATCAAATATTTAAATTTTTATCCATGTATCCATCATTTTTTTCATTCTCTTATATTTATCCTTCTTAAATATATCTGTAATTTTTTTGGTATACTTTGATTGATAAATAAACCTTCCATCACTTCCTTTAGTCACCTCTGTACTAAGGAAAATGTTAACTCCCCTATCATGGATATTTTAAAATCATACCTCAAATAATTTTAAAACACATTTCATTATGATTAATATGGTAATTTGAAGATTGTGTTCTAAATGACCTAGAAGACTTCATTTTTTTTGATAATCCAACTTTCAATGGGTGAGGTGGAACCCTTAGAAATCATGAAGGCATAAGAGACAATTACATGACCCATAGGTATTAGAGTAAATCATATAGACAAGACAAATTGGAACTCCTCCTCCCCAGAAAATCTCATTATATCATCACTCCACCTTTGTAAGGCTGGTCGGCTAACTATAAAGTGTAGAGATTCACGTGCCTAGTACCGATGGAAATCCCATACCCTTTCAATATTCCAAATTCAGTTAGCTATACTCTAATGTAATTTCTATGAATCCTCATCTGGACTCTTATCCCATGTAATCTGACTGGTACATCTACATATTATTCATGTAGCTTGAAGGCCTTGGGTTGGCTTAAAGGCCTTGAGGTGGACCAAAGGCATTGAGATACATCTCTCTCAAAGGCCTTGGGTGGCCCGAAAGCCTTACAGGACCCAAAGACCAAACCGGTGGCCCGAAGGCCTAGATAGATGAATACTTCCAACTAATATAGTATTGAACAGTACCTGCAATAGTAATTTCTATAGTGTATGCTATAATACTACTATAGTAACTCAAAAATATGTCTCCACCTAGATTTAATCTCAGGTGTCATGGATGCACTTTCCAAGTTATCACTAACCGGGATGAGGTTCATGTTCTCTTTAAAGATTTTTTCATCCACATAGATAAACACTAATATACTTCGATTATTTTCCTTATTTATATAGGGGTTGCGATAAACTCATCATTGTATTAAATGCTTTCTCAAGCATTTATCAAGCTAAGAGTATCAATATCTTTATTCATTCTTAAACCCATACAAGTCATTCTTTAATCGGAAAAATTAGATCTCATCTGCACATATAATAAATTCATTCAGTTTCTCATTTTATAATTCCTCATCAAGAACTCAATTGAGGAATGATGATTTTAAATCCATTTTTTACAACATGAGTCTTGTTTATATTTAAATTTATCAGAAAAGTAATATTGTTTACAATTTTTTAATTTATGAAAATATATCATCTACATCAGTTTTGTTGATTTGGGAATATACATTTCACACCATAAATTATTTTTTACAATCCACCATGCTATATTCATTGAGTTTATTACTAAATAACCACTTGCAATCTATGATTTTTTTTCTTTTGGAATTAGAATAATTTATCACTTTTAGTTCTGCTTAATTTTGTAATGTTCTTCATGCACCACTTTGACCCAATTTAAATCATTAGTAGAATATTTAAAACACTTTAGATCTACTTGATAGAATATAAAGAATTATTGGAGATTCTTCAACCTTTATGTTTTCATCGAAGGTGTTTAGTCAATAATAATATTTTCTTCCTTGAATATAACCTATATGTTTAATTTTTTCATAGCTACTAAATGAGATATGGTCTAATCATTATAAATGTATACTTCTGAGTATTCTAAATATAAGGACCTAGAATTATTACATTACTTAATCTTGAATTTTTTTACAAAATAACTTCTTTTAAAATTGAGGATCTTTTGAAATTTATATCTTTATAGAATTAAGAAATAATAACTACACATTAATACAGAGTGGATACCATAAAAATATTATTCATTTCTTCCAAAAATATAAAACCTTTCAAATAAAAATGATTTATTTTTCAATTCTTAAAACAATTAATGTGGATTAATTAATATTTTTACAAATACTTTTAACCTGTTAAAATCATTTAAAAAATTGGGATGATCACAAAAATCTATGTATGAAATATAAAAATAAGGAAGGAACAAATTAGTCCATGAATACTTGTAATATGAAATCATTCTCAAAAGACATACTTGTCACACATATATACTTAATTTTTGAAACATGAGATTTCCACAAGATTCGTTAAAAACAAAAGAATATAAACAGAACTATAAATATATCTTGGGTTATTACTTACATAATCTTGTAACCCTCTCAGCTACCTTATATTTTTTAACCCTCACGACTACCTTACAATTTGTGTAACCATCACAGTTACACTTGGTGTAACCATACGGTCATCCTAAAACTTACACATACCCAATGAATTGAATGGAGATATAGGTCCCACTATTTATCATAAAAAATTTCCAAGAACGAGAACATAATCATATAACATGAATAATTTTATAAAAACATTTTTTTTGAATTTTGTAAAACAGAATTTTAAAAGTGCCTTTTAAAAGAAAACTCCCTTATAAATATTATATAATTGATTTGAGACTTAATATAGTGGATGTAATATGTATATACACAATAAATACACATAATTGAAAAAAATATAAACCAAATTAATATCAGAAACAATTTTAAAACCACATAAATAATGAAGTCGAATGTTAACCAAAAGAATGAAAACCAGGTTATTAATCCCCTTAACTCGAGTTTTTCTGACATAATCTCATTTAAAACTCCTATATAATTGTTCAAAAATTGTTATTAATATCTTAAAACAAACATATTCATATTTATAATACTTTATATGATTATTTTATTACATAATTTCACCCTTTTAATTGTTAGTATTTTGTTCCTTGCATTGTTTTGGGTGCATTCTTTTCACGATTTCCATGATCGGTTCTTGATAGATATTCATATCGATTGGAATTGAAACCCCATAATTTTAATGGAAGGGTATTTAAATATTTTCAGAACCATAAATTATACAATATTCCATTTTTAATTCTAACATGAGGATGATTCATTTGTTAAAACATTATTGATATTTATTTAGGTCATTTTGCCGATTCTTCGATCGTAATGAACTCATTTTGTTTTATAAATTAAAAACATATATAAAAAATGATTCTAGAACCCTATATAAGATATAATACATAAATTATAATCTTATTTGAGAATAAAAAGGGTTTCATGACCATTCTTGATGGATGTAAAAGAAATTGAAATCACAGCGTCTATGATGTCGGTAAATGGACACATCACTGATGATGTTTTAATTTCTTGAATAAGTGGGAGAGGAGAAGAAGTATAATGGTGAGTCCTCCATCATGATGAAATTAAGAATATTTAAGATACTTTATCATTAATTACTCTTGTATAAGGGGAGGTGAGGAAATAATAATAATAGAAAATAAAATGAAAAGAAATGATAGAAAACAAAAGTGGTTGATTACCTCTTGATATCTTCTCCTTGAGATTCCTCTTAAGGCCTTTGGTTTTGGCCTTTTGGTGAGACAAAAAGTTCTAGGATTTAGGGAATAGAATTAGGAGTAGTATTGGGTAGAACATAGGTATGGTTCAAATTTTTAGTGGTGTGGGAGGAAGAGGGGAATGAGTGTGATATTTATAGTGGAGGGGAGGAGGTATTTTACATTATTTTAATTATTATTATAGTAGTTTTTCTCAATACTATGAATATTAACAATTCATGTGGCCCAAAATATTTATAATGGCATGTGATTTCAAACCACGTGGGCCTAAAGCATTTATTACAACATAAATAGTGTATTTAACTGATAATTTGATTATAAGGTATATTACCGTATTTCACTATTCATCAAAAAATTTAGGAATTTCAAAAAAATCCCAAATATTCACCCTAACCATTTATCGATGTTTAGAATTAAAAAATTAACTCAATTTCTTAAAAATAATTTTATATAAATTATTAATTTAATTTTTAAATAAAATCCTACTTTTTTTAGAAATTAACAATTTTAATTTTAAAACTGTTTTTATATCACATTGAAAAAATATCCAAGATGTCATTATCTTAAATCCATAAGAATAAAAAATAATAATAAAATTTCCTATTAATTAGGGTTATATTACTATTCATATTAA
Organism: Viscum album; assembly: GCA_963277665.1. Lineage (NCBI taxonomy): Eukaryota > Viridiplantae > Streptophyta > Magnoliopsida > Santalales > Viscaceae > Viscum > Viscum album. Next base: position 1,375,068,888 of record OY728147.1, on the reverse strand, counting down.
GATTCAAAAGGGTATTTTACTGTTCACAAAAATTAATGTTAGTTTCATGAGACTCCAAATAACTTACTGAACACAATTGTAGATAACCTTTTTTTGAAATTCAAAACATAGAAGTAGAAAAATTATATTTAAAGGATATTTATAAATATATAACTAAAAAAATGATTAATTAATTTCATTTTCATTTTAAATCCTTGGGGTGTTAAACAAAAGCCCCATTTTCGTTCTCCATCATAATGAAATAAGTATCGGTCTCATTTGAGAGTTCCTTATTGATTTTTTTGAAACCACTAATTGGATATTGAAATCATATTTTCTTCCATAACCTTTACATACTGAATTTAGATAATTTATCTTATATTTCTTTATATCATTTTTATGAATTTTATTTATATGAATATATAGGTAAAATTCATTTACCCTCATGAGCTTAAAACTTCAATTGCTTCTCCTTATTGAGAATAAATCATTTACTTTTGAAAATTTGAAAGGTATTTAATGTTTTATTCTTCCCATACCCCATATAATAGATTATATTATATTAATTTAGACATATTAAAAGATATATTATACATATAAACTGATGTAAGTATTTTTTTCTTCCAATAATTCATAGATAGATTCTTATTTAGTATCATTTTCTGAGAAATGTCATTAACAATTTTGTTCCTCCACTTAATGGCTCTGATTTTTGGAGTATTCTTCCATATTAAAATATGGTTTCTTATATTGTGCTTCTATAAATATTCTTGTATCATATTTTTAATGAAATCCAAAACAATTTTAGTTTATAACTATTCATTTTTATCCCATGAATCTTTTCCACTAACTTTCAGTAACTGGTAATTCACTTAAATACTTCCATTTTGAGAATGATTACCATTAAACATTCAATCCTACTATAATAACAAATAAATATAACATAATACCATTTTCTATCCATGTAATATGATGATATCTCCCCACACACATAGTTGTGAACTAACTCAAGAAATCTGTTCAAAAGTTTTTCCTTCATCTTGGAGGTCTTTTGAATAAATTTACCTTTTTGAAAATATCTCATATATGAGTGTGATCATATTATGTTTTAGGGATATTATTCACACCTTAATTCATCACAAATTATTCCATAGACTTGTGGATAAGGTGGCTTAGCCTCTGGTTCCATATCTTATTATCTTCTTCCTTGGATACAAAACAACTATCTACTTCTCCACTAACTAGATAAAGATTTCCCTTCATGTTCTTCCCTTTCATTACAATTTAGAAATCGATTCCTTTTATGAAGGAATAATTCGTATTGAAATTCAATATATCCCTAAGTCACATAGTTGAATTAAACTTAGAAAATTGTGACCATGGTCTCTAACCACCAATTTATTTATGTGACTCAAATGTTTTCCCCAAATTTTTTATTTTTTAAAGCTGATGATATTTAAACATTCATCATTTCCAAAAAATGACACCTTTTTAGTATTTTATTACCATGATAGGATTTTAATTTCTTTCCATGCCTGATGTGTATCCACAATACAGGATATAACTGATTTTCCTAATTTGAACAATTTTACTAAAATTGTTGTGATATTTTACATCTTGATTGATTTTCATTTTTTCATCCCTTTAGTGGTGAATGCAATTTTTCCACCACTGTTTCTACAAAATAATCTTTATCTTAGAAGGTTATATATTGATTATGAGTTTTTAACCCACTAGATGATTATTACTACAACTAATATATTTTTATATGAATTTCTATTGGAATAATTCTTTGTATCCATGATGATAAATTTACATAATTGTAGAAATATTCTAAAAAAACTAGTAATAATTAAAAACATATAGTGTGTATGGTTTTGTATTGTATTTTTCATTTCAATTTAACCCTAAATATACTTTTTTATAGGGAACACATATATTGTGTATGCATCATATTTCTACAAAAATAAAACTAGATTATTATAGTATTATTTTGTTTCATAACTAAAAAATTAAAGGACTTTTTGATCATCATTGAATTACAAAAATAGATTTTATTTTGGTTATTGGTGCTTTCCATTTTCCATTAACCACTAATATTTTGTTCTTATGTTGAATACCTTAAAAATAATACTTCTTTATCTTTAAACCACATAACATTTGAAAAATTTTCACCCAAATATTTTTACTCCACACAAACCTCATTATATTTTTTCCATAGCGAATTCACTATTACTTCATGCTTTCATGAATTGAATTTGAATGCTTTGTCGACCATTAAGATTTCATCGCAGGGAAAAAAAGTTAAAAATCAATCTACAGGATCCTTTTGACATTATCTTTCACAATAAACAGTCAATCCATCGATGATCAAGCATCACTCCTCAATTCTTATCCAGATATTAACCTCATTTTCTATGTTTCTAGAATATATAGATTTGTTCCATTAAATATTATCCTTAAACCTATTTGTTTATTATTATTTTGGTTGTATATATAGTTTGGAATGATTTACTAATCCATTGGATTTAATTTTTCCCTAAAAACATTAATTTTTTTAATAAAATCTTATTTTTTTGACATTTAGGTCCACTCTTCCCTTAATTACATCACTTTCATTTTTTTATAATCTATTTATTTCTTATATATTAAAACATTCATTTTGGTCTTTTTTTATCGTCAACTTCTTCCACATAAACTTATTATTAACTGATATATTTATATAAAAGCATGTTTTTCTTTATAAATAATTTATACCATGGTATTCATTTACTTTTCTCAGCCTTAAATGTTTACATAATGTGTTATTCAATTTCATAATCATCAAAATATTTCTTTGTGAAATTTATGGTGAGAAACCCATTTCCCCCATACTAAAAGAAAGTAATTGGAATATTTCATTTGAAATTTACTTTCCCCAATTTTAGGTTTAAGGAAAGGAAATTCATCACTCCATAAATTTTCTAATCTCTGGTATCATCTTCCAATGAAAGTTTCATTATCACCTTGAATGCCAATTCATGAGGAATATCCTTTTTTAGGACTAATTTTCATTATTCATTATCTAATATGAAATGAGAGTGATGTTAATAATAATAATATTACCTCACTTGAGTATTTTACTTTGAGAATTGAGACCTTTAGGTTTAGATAGAGTGGAAATATTCTCATGGTCCTCTTCACATTTTTGATATAAATTAGTTTTTCCCTGAGTTTGGGTATGTAATCCAAAATTATGTTCACATAATAAAATAATTGATTGAATGAAACTTTTGGGTCATCCTCATATCATTATACTTGTTCAAGTGTACATGAAATTTTTCTTAATATACCATGGAAAAAACATAATAGATATTGGGAAGATTTTTCCATATATAATGTGAGTATTTATGTTATATCACTATTATAAAAATTATGTTGGAAAAAAACATCCTCACCCATTGAATCTTTTAGAGTTGAAACCAAGTTCCCTTTGGTCTTTTTCTGATAATTCTCCACACTAAACACTAGATAAAATCACCTATATGGAAGACATTAGGTCCTCCATTTCCAATGATCATATATAATGTTTCATCTAACTATCCCATAGTTAAAAATTATTTACATCGAAGATAAAAACTCATTGTGGTCGAAGAATGCATCCATCAGTTTTGAGAGAAAATACTTCACTAAGAACCTATATATCTGATACAACATATTTGTCATAATAAAGAAAAATAAATTGAGTTTTAGGGAGGTGAATCGGGGTATTTTCATTATTCACCAAGAAACCATCACAAATGATCTTATTACACCCTCATTTAGAACACTACACTCCCTCATAATTGACATGAATCGATAATGGAAAGAATAAAAGTGAAAAAAGTAATTTACTCAGTTCACAAAAACTATGATAATATAAGTAACATGTAATATAAATTTTCCATAAAAATGATTCATTAAGAAAACTACATATCGGTTGTAATTCATAGTGATGACACTAACCCTATAGGTTTACAACCCTCATGGAAATTAAAAACTCATTGGTCATACAGTTGAAAAACTCACAGTTTCATTAACTGTTGTTATCTAGATACACATTAGCATGGAGTGATTTTACCGTAGGGTTGTGTGTAAATTATTCTCCACTTTAATCAATTCATGAACTTTATGAACCCCCAGTGAGAATACCACATATATATTCTTTATATGAATTTCTGGAAATTTTGGAATTCCATTATTCTCTAACACTGTTTAAGTCATCCTTTATAATTGGATCCTCAACCTTATCTCGGTCATGGTGCAAAAAAAGCACCATAATATTATTATTTATACCCTCTAATTTAAATTGTTTAAAACATTAAACACAACTCGATGAATCCTATATAATTTATGGAATATTGATATGTATATACGGAATTACATGGAATATTATTTTTCTTAAATACCACCTTAGGGATGTGAGTAGAGATATTTCAAAGAGTAGCTTATATCCTATAGATAAATCTTTTTTACATATTTCACAATACTTCTACAAATACTTTATCGCCTCTTTATATATATATATATATATTATTTGGAAGTAATCAACTACCTTATCAGAAATAATTACACAAAAAATAAGCCATGGATATTTTTGATAACATTGTGGATGGTAGGAAGAGCTAAAATTAACCTTTATATGAAGAACCATATGAAAGATATATAATAATTATATTGTAAAATAATAATCCCAATTAGAAATGATTATCCTAGGAACCTCATGAAGACACACTATCTCCCAAATATATATTTTTCTTAACTTATTAATGGAATAGGTCTCCATGATTGATATGAAATGCGATACCTCCATTGAATAGTCTTTATTGAGCCATATAACATCTATTTCATGTTATTTACATATAAATATACTCCTGAATTCCATTATCAAATCACCCTTGTTCCAATTGGGAATTAGTAATGAATGAAAAATTCCATATGGTCAATGATACCATGAATTCACCTAATAACATATAACACATCACAAAATGAACACTTCTATTTCATCATTTATCTCTGTACAATAATATTAATCATGTATTTCATGATATATAATGGTAATACCTTGGTGAACACCACATATTTAAGCATGTGTATCTCATATTTGATCCTATTTTATGCTCACATGAGCATCCAAATAATAGTTTTGATAAATTATATCATTAATATCTAGGGACCAATAATGTACTGTCTTACTACTATATAAATTTTCCATTGTCAACTAGAAATCCGTGTTTGATAATATAGTTTATTTTATCCTCTCAAAGGGTAAAGAAGTAAAAACCATGGACATATTGGTCTCTTTATCATGATACTCATGAATATTGATGTGTATCTTATTAAATAGGCTAGTCACATTCAAATAACTACTAGGAACCTATACTAATCATAGAGAGGAAATCTTACTCAGTGTATCAAATATGACATTTTTTTCCTTGAGTGTATATTCTGCAATGACATGTGGTTTTATATGTTTTCAAATTCAAATGAAATTTGAATTTTTGAGCTCCAAAACATGGGGATTTTGATAATTTGGATTTACATTAGGAATAAGGAAGTTCAAAAATCCCTCTCAGTTTTGTTATACCATATTCGGAGTTTTGGTGGATCTCAAGGGAATCAGGTGAGTGTCAGAGGGGTTTAGGGTGTACTTCCTTAAAAAAAGATACAAAGGCTTCCCGATCATGTACAATAGGTACCCAAAAAGATTTACATTATCCAATATACATTTCATGCCCATCACTTACTTGGTGGCCTCTAATTGGGTCCTTGATAGGGATGGTTTTTTTAACTAGTGGTGGAACCATCATTTAATGGTTGTCTTCTTTTACAAACCACCCTAGGATACTCCTAACATGGTACCCAAAACATTTTATGAAAAGGAAGAAAGGGAATTATAGATCCATATCATCTAATAACTATTTTCTAGGTATTAAGGACACAACATTGGGAATGGTTTCTCCCACTAAACTAATATACCAATAAGAGGGTCATAACTGAGAACCCGACGCAGACACACTATATGTTGTATTTTAATTAACCCAAATAATATAAATTATAAAAAAGTTAATCCATATGGGATAACATAAATAAACTCTCAAAAGAAATAACCCTAGTCAATAATATTTAAAAAAAGAAGAAAATTTAATATAAAGAAAGAACCAAAGATAGTAAAACATAATGTTCCAAAACAAGATAAAGGGAAATGATATGGAAATTTGATAAAGAATTACACAAATCACAAGTCCAATATAAATAAAAGGTCCAAAATCAAACAAAAATAGTATATACTCATACTCATGTGACATTAGGATCAACTCCCACTATGTCAGCTCCTCCAAACCTGAACACAACAAGTATGAATATAGTGTCCCATATTTTTCATACATATATATTACAACATAATAGATAAATATTCATTTCATAATATCATGATCCATTATAGAAATATATAGGGTTAGTGTCTGTGGAGTATGGATACATTGTATTCGTATTTAATGAATGATATTCAACATCTCCCACAAATATCTTCCAACATTATAATTTTACAAGGAAAATACTACATAAAACATTTCTTCATAACCTATTGAAGATAAAAATAACAAAGGGTTATATTATATTCCTAGTAAGGGTAAGAAGTAGTGATATCAATGAGCACTTAATCCTAACATGACAATAAGTGTACAAGAACATGATTTAATCATTTTAACAGAAAACCCATCTTATTATTGATCATAATATTGAATCATGGAAAACATATTGGAAGTTTATAAGACATGAATCATATAATAATTAGAGAACATTTCCCATTAGCGCATAACATTGCCATAAGACAGGTTTTTAGAAAAAATAAGTATATAAAATCATTTCCTTAGTGTGTACTCATTTCCAAGACTATGTTAGTGGATTAGTTTAACTCCTCATTTCATCATATCATAGTCATGGTTCATTCCCTTGACTATCATAGTGGACATAGACTCCTACTGAACTGGGTTTACACCATATTCCATCCTTTATTGCCTCATGAAATCAAACTATTTTCATAATTAATTAGAGAGATATATAATTTCAGTCCCAACCATTATAAAATTATAATAATATATATGTTTTCCATAAGATCATATATAATTTTTTGTATATCATAACCTATGAAGGGGAAACTTATTTCACCAAAATTTCAACATTTCTTCATAGCATAACTTATGGAAAATAAACATGTTTCATAAACATATAATATATATAAGTCATATATAGAAATATTAATAATTGTTTTATTTAATTATATCTCTTGTAAACAATGATTAATATTAAATGATGTCATCATTGATTGAAAGTGTATTTAGATTATTAATTGTAATATTTTTTGACATAAATTACCATTTAGTTTTGAAATAAATTTTTTTAGAACTAAAAATTTATAAAATATTTTGGAAAATATTATTTTATGAAAATAATATGGAAAATTATAATGTAATCATCAATAAATTGAGCATCCATGATGATGTGAAATTATGTTCATGTAATGTATCTTAAAATAAAAATCCCTTTCACAATGTCAGTGAAAAGTCAAAACTCACTAAATTAGAAAATGAAAATAATATTCATTTTTATTTTTTTAGTGTTAATCATCGTTAAAAATTACTTTAAATAATCATATGATATTATTCAAAAACAATATTGAAAACATTTTAAAAAACATGGATATGGAAGAAAAAGTATTTTCAACTGAAGAGAGAAATAATGTTTGTTTTTGATAAAAAATATTATTTCGGTATCATGAGTAATTAAATAAAGGGAAATGAAATTAAGACATGAAATATCTATATGTAACTATATAATAATAAAATTCTTGAGTTTCTTGATAGGTAGGTCATAAAATATCATTATAAAAAAAGTAATCATAAAAAATACTGGTAAACAATGAGAATGTTACATAAATCCTTACTTCTTCGGTAGTCTCTGTAAAAAAAAATAATGAATGAGAGAATATAATATCAATTTTTAAATAAAAATATTTTTTATGAAATAATAATTAAATAAATATATGGGTAGTATATAAACCAAAAAGAGGAAACAGGTGGTGAATATGATATAATTCTCACAGAAATAAAAGTGAGATGAGAAATCCTTACCTCAAGTTTGACTTTCTTAAAAAGTGATCTAACCTTTTTTATAATAAATTTAAAATTATTATACTTCCAAACGTGAATCATTTAAATACATAAAACATCACATTTGATCGACATATAATTTTTCAACTCAATTTTATTAATAATTCATAAACAAAATCACAGTTTCCAAGTGTTAACAATGTTCTTTTTGATGGATGTTCCAATTTCTAAATTCTGATACTTGTAATTTTATTATTGTTCTATAATCACCATAATAATAACCATGATATAAATATAATATATATATTCTTTATGTATATATTTAGGTCTATCCATTAAATATATAGATAAATAATTGCACCATTCACGGAGATGGTGGGACTTACGTACACATGACGACTGTTTTCGTTCTTCGAAGGATGAAACAAAAGAAAGTAAAATAATATTTAAAAATTATATGTTTTTTATCATATATATATATATTTTATTAATAAAATATATCCTTATTAACATAAATTTAAATCATAAATTAAAAAAGTATTACATTGATTTGTGGAGGTGGTGGTCCACATATATGCATATGCAAAATTATCATTTTCCAATGGATGGGAAGAAGGTGTATTATGGTTAGTAAATAATAATAATAATAATTAAATATATTTTATATACTGTATTAATTATTTTTTAATTGATACCATGGTTATATAGGAGATATATGAAGAAAAAAATTAAAGAGTTCAGGTAAGATAATTAAGTCTTCTTTGATGGGCTTCCTTTAGATTCCTATATGAAGAACCTTGGAAAGGTATTATAAGAATTAAAAATCCTATAAATAATCTCTATGGAATATTATAAAAGAATTTAGAATATTTTTTATCAAGGTATATGCCTTTATAAGGATTAGGAAGAGAGGATAATATGTGTTTTTTGTATGTTAGGGGAGGGGAAATATTAGAATTACTTGTGGTGTTAAATTAATATAAATTAATTTTCATTGGAAAATGGATCCAAATTGATATAATTAAAATATGATATGAGTATAAATTTATATATTCTTATAAAAACACTTGGACATTTTTTAGTTATGTTTTCACCATTATCCCTATGTTTTAACACTTATTTAGCCTTTTGGATTATTACTATGATATCAAAGGTTATAACTCCATAGGGGTCATGAAAGGTACTATAAAAGAACATGTGACACATTAGTGGAATATATTTAATATTATAACAATATTAAATTTAATTTTCTAAATATAATTTTTTTATTAACTTTATATAATTTAAGGAAATATTTTTTATTATAAAATATCATTAATTGCATTTTTGGAATTACAAGAAATATTAAAATATAATATGTTTATAACTCATTTAACAAGGTAAAAAAGAAAATATATTGGAATATAGGTTGTATATGTTATTAATATAATCACACAATAAAATTCAGATAGGTCTATATGTAATTTTAAACTATATCATATTTTTAACCCCTGGTTATCAAATTTTCATATTAACCGTGGAAATGAATTTTTCAATAAAAAAGGGTTATAATTTTACTTATATGTTGAAAATTAGCTCTTAAATTTAAAATGGGTTACATTTTGGACTATTTATCATTGTACCAGTCCTCTTTCAAGAATTTAATAATTTTTTTAAAAAATAAATAAAATATATTTAACATAAAATACTATTAATGCCATTTTAAGAACTATTCACATAATTTGACTTTGAAAACTACATGATGAAAATATTATTCAAATTTAACATTTAAAAAATATATAATATTTTATATTTATCTTTATAATTTGTTGGAAATCTTAACTCACCCAAATAATATTACTTTTATTGTTTATAAAATCATATACTTGCTTTTTCTAATGCTTACACTCGCACCATGTCAGCATTACAGAAACATTAAAAGTAATTATTTCAAAACAAAAAATTAATAATAAATCAAAATAATACAAATAAATAAATTATATTCTAAATATAGTTTTATAAAAATTCAATATGTGTATTTAATCACATCCATGTCATGAATTTTTTTAATATTCAATTTTGTCTTTTCTAGCATACCAAAAGAATTTAGTAACTTATTATATAAATAAGAAAAATAATATATATAAATATACATCACCAATAATATTTTATATTTAATAATAAATTTTATAAAATACTATATCGTACTCAAATATTATATCAAGGACACATAATTTAACTTTTACAGTAATTTGCAAGCACTGTGTGTGCATTGAAAATGATGTTCACATTTATCATAAAACAAATTATAATTTATATATTTTGAGTTATCTATGAATGATATTTTTTATATTATAAAAATTTATTCATTTTAAAAGTTCCATACATTTTTACATCATATTTATGTCTGGGTGATATCATAAAACTATATTTTTTACTATTCCCTAAATATTTAACATCTTCAGAAAATATAAAAAATTCATCCTTGGATAAATTTTAATTTAAAAATCCAAAAATGAATTCCATTTAATAAATTTAATTTTCTATAAGTGTAATAAATAAAAAATTAATATAAATTCATAAAATAGAATGAAAAATTATTTGTAATAATTTTTTTAAGCCCAAACATGAACTTATAAAAAAATATGGTATAATGATTATTCAAATAAAATTATTTATTTGATATAAAATCAGAGTATAATGAAGTTAATTTATGATAAATTAAAATTATAATGATATTTTTTCAATTAAGAGAAATGATTGATTTTCAAAATTTATTACTTTAACTATTCATAGAAAAATATATCTTTTTAGAAAAAATACCAATATTTCACTATAAGTTAATTTTAAAATGATAATTTAAGATAGGATATTTTTTTTAATCAAATAAAATTTTCAATGGGTTTTGAATTTAATTATATTATTCTCTAACAAAAATATATAAAAACTGTTTTGGAGGAAAACATATTTTGAAGAATAAATTGACATTACTAAAAATTTAGTGCTTATTTCCAAAGAATATTTCCATAATTTTTTTTGATTATGAACATTATATATTTAATAAGATGTTTTCTACTATCCATACAATCTAATTTAATGATTATATCATTACAAATAATAAAATAATAATATTTTATGATTCATTTGAGCTCGATGTTTGGTGTTATATAAGATATAAAACATTGCATTCTTTTAAAATAAAAATGTGTTAAATTATACACCATTTAATAAATTTAATTTTATCAATTTGAAATTATAATTGTTAATATTGTGTTTAATTTTTTTTAAAACCCACATAATTAAAAGGTTTAACAAAACTTCTTCGTAAAAATAGAAAAAATAGAAATTCGCAGGTCTTCTAGAATAACATATAACCATGTTTAAAAATAAGATAACATTAGTGTGATATGAAAATATAAAAATGGATGAAAAATTAATCTCTAAATATTGATGGATATTTATATAGAACATTAATTATAATAATGTGAATGATCATGAGAATGTTATGGTTCAGAAAACCATAAGTCATTATGTCCGGAATAATACCACCAAATCATTTTAAATTAATGTAATATGATAATGTTTTGTTTGAGGTTATTTTTACTATAGTTTAGGAATTAATTTACCATATATACTATGAACATAAATAAATATATAATTATAATTTAATCCTTTAATAAATTTACACCACAATCTCATATGTTTCTCTAAATAATGAATATTCAAGATGAATTTTTTAGTCATGAAGCACTAAAATATACTATTAATGGAGCACACAATATAAAAAATAAAAACATGATATTTCTCATATATTTAAACATTAAAAAAAATGGTTCAAAAAATTTAATATAATAAACCAAATTTATAAACCTTTATGTGATAGAACAATACATCTTACTACAAATTTTCCAAAAATAATACCAAATTCTCAACTTAGAGGATTCAATAAATAAATAACCCTACATCACAAATTACCTTAATAAACTAAAAATTAAAGAATGTTTTTTCCTCATAGTTGATATCCTACCTTTCAACTTACCTCCTCAAAAATTTGATTTGATTTTTCCCAAATAATCTTCCATGTTAAATCAAATGTTGAACCTTAGTGTTACATATACATCAACCCAATTAATCATCTCCCAAAATATCATTAATTTCATGATAAATCAATATATAATCTTATAATGTAGTGAAATTCACCCAAATATGATGAATAAAATTGATAAAATCAAAAAAAATGGAAACCTTATCTTGGACATAAATATCTATAAAACTATTTCACTGTCAATGAATCACTTTTTAACTATCAAGATCATCCCACTATCTAATATACCATAATTAGAATAACATAAAATCATTTAATAACCCAAATAATTATTGAAACCACAATATATAATTCTTCCAAAAACCCAATTAAAGATTCATATCACCTCAAAATCACATCACTTAAAACCTTGAAAAGGTTATCTATTCCTTTAAACTTATGATAAATATTAAACTTATAAACCCATGATGGTATCCATAACTATTAAGATAAAACCACCTGAAAACATGCATGCTTACAAAAGTTTACACAATAGGTATTCATTAAATAAAATCGCAAACTATTAAATATATTCAATAAATAAGAAATTGTAATAAACATCATCAAATAAAAAATAAATCACCTTATCATGAAATCACTAAAAAATTTCAAGGTCACTAATACCATCCCATTCACTTTGTCAATGTAAATCATCTATTTGTCCTAACAATGAAATATTATCTCAACATAAAGAACGTATTAAGGATTATCTGTCCCTCAATCACTTATCTCCCAAAATATTCCTTATTAATAAAAATGTTTTCAAATTATTAATTAAAAAATATTTTGGAATAATACCTAGATGTTTCATGAATGTTATAACCAAAATATAATTGATATAACACTTTTACAACATAATTATTTAATATTAAAGCATAAATACTTCAATAATTTTATATAAGTAAATGGAATAATAAAGGAACTTTCTTGGTATATGATTTAACCCTTGGATTTGGTCATTAGATCAGATAAATCTCATATTACCCACACATAACACATTAAACTATAAATGGAATATTAGGATGAAATTTATATCCCTCTATTAAGCATTACATTTTTCCTTAGAAATTAAATTCTTTATTACATTTTTTACACTTATAACAAATCTTTTTGGTCCATTGATACATTTATCTGAGTGCTTCTTCCCACATTCTTAATATGTAGAAAGATAAATATTCTTCTCTCCATGGTCTCCATGTAAATCCTTCTTTATATTACTATCTTTTTTATTAAACTAACCGATGTTGAGATTTTTAATTATATAATGAGATAGCTTATTAGTTGTAATCAAAATGTTTCACCTTCTGTCTCCCATTTCATTTGGTTTCTCATGATGAAAATCATTCCATTATCTTTCACATTCACTATAACATCCTAGGCAAATAAATAATATTACATTTTTATATTTATTAATATTTTTGAATTAAATAACAATTTTACTTTAAAAGGGGATTCTATATATGATTGCGTACTCAAAATACCACAATGGGTTTCTTTAAAATCTTATGTTGCACACAACTTTGAGTTATACCAAAAAATAATATGTCATTATTATTATTATTTTAAATGGTAGTTAATTAATAGCCATTATATTGGCAGTAATTAACATAAATAACTGCAATAGTATTTCAAATGTTTAAAAAATATTTTTTCATTTATCCAATGAATGTTAGACGTTTAAAATGTGAATAAATCCTATTTTAAGCATAAATACTCTAATATTCATTAAAAGGTTGATTTACCGCCTTTGGATAAACAACCCTTTTAAAATATACTTTTTGTCACCTTTATATGTGATATTTAACAAAATAATATTCTGCTTTAGAATAGGGACATATAAATTTACTTTGGATGAAATTTTGATATTTTTCTAATAATGTTCATTTTTTATGAATAGGGAAAATACTGCATTTTAATTAAAAAATGCCTTTTAATCTAATTTATTAATATAGTTAGATTATATTTTTAATTTTTTATAAAGTTTAATTAAATTATATTTATAACATTTAATTTCATTTAGGTTATTGGAAATAATTTCACTTTGAAATTGTACATTAAGAAGTGTCAATATTTTGACAGTTATTATTTCATAAAAACAAACTTTTTGTTTTGACAATGAGAATTAATATTAAATTAATTTCTTCCACTTATGTGTTCTGAATTTGGAAAAATTGATTCCATATTTGGAATTAGGAGTTATAAATTTTGTAAATAGGTAACTTTTATTTGTAGACATTATGAATATTTACTTCAGTTAATATTTTATTTACCATTGTTAAAAGGTAATGCTGGTAAATAGGGGTAAACTAATAATATTATAATAATATTAAGTTACCCTAACATGTGTCCTAATAAAATATTTCGATACATATCTGATAATTTTCATCCATGGGATGATTTGGGGACCCCATGAAGCCACATGTGAGTGATAATGACACTTTATATTAATTAATTTAAAGTAAAGGCAAAAATGACATTAACACATATAGTTTAGTAAATAAATTTTTTTACATGGGGTTATATAAATTATCATTAGAATATAAATATTCAATTTAAATATAAAAATATTTCCTACATCATGGTATTTTATTTATAATTTTTATACAATAATTAAATAATATTATTTATGACACAATGAAGACGCAGTTATTACCTTTTTAAAAAATGATTTAAATAAACGAGATTATAAAAAATAACATAAATATCCAAAACCAATAAAATTCTTATTGTATGATTTTATTTCGAACAATAGTCATCTAATATTTGAATATAATGAGTTTTACACCTTTTTATACAGAAAATAACTTTATAATAAAACCATACTTTCCGACATTCTTAAAGAGCCCTTCGTCCCCCTTATAGAAATCCATCGACTCTAACCGATTACTCAAACCTCTAAAGCCACATGAATCATCCATCCATTGACCAATTAAGCTCCCTACATACCTCTCTTCCTCCTAGAAGTATTCCCTTAGGCATAAGTCAATTCAAGTAAACTTTTTGGTTCAAACCAAAGAGAGATACACGATTTAAAGGTAACATCTTCTCTTATGTTTTTTTCTATTATTTTACTTCTCCAAACCCTAAACTCTATTTATTCCACTATTTTGTAATAAAACCAGTTTCCTCAATATAATAGGTTATTTTTATGATATTTATTCTAACTAAACTACCACACACCTCCATCTAATGGATACAGACATAATGTTTTAGTGGACGGTGAACTACTGCCTCACGAAACGATGATTGTTCAGATATCTCTAGCTCCCTCACACGATGGACATTATGATGGAACTATATTTATATTTGATATATATTATGTTTTTTTTATTCTCTATACATATTTATTTTTCATTTATATCATACCTTTATGGTTTCCATAATGGGTAAATATGATAATTTCATTTGAGGAAGTGCAGACTACCGCCCCCTCAAAGTGATATGACTCGTTCATGCCATACACATGATGAATAAAGGATGGAGTTAATGAAATTATATATTATATTATAATAGAATTATAATATACCTATGTATAATTTTGTTTTCATTCCATTAAAATACGAAATATAAATGAAAGTAGTGTTCATGCATACAGACAGTTTACAGTCTCCATGAACGGTTCATTTCATTTATTATCTTCAAATGTTATGTACTGTTATAAATACTAATGTATACTAGATGTATATGATATATATGATATCTAAATCATGAATATAATTTTGGATATAATGTAATTTTGACCACATGGATAACTTGTAATTATAAGAAGTTCACTTTGGACTCAAGTACCAAATATTGACAAAACGACAATTATTAACATAAATGAATATATAATGATTTTAACATGTTAATAAGTGATATAAAAGGAATAATAAACCTGAAAAATGTTCTTAAGAAATTATAAATTAACTTTAATTTATTATTAAGTATATGAAAGAAGGAATGAGTCAAGTTGGACACGAGGTAAGGGGTTTCCTCTCACTTTTTATTCCCATGAGATTCAAGTTATATATTCCACTATTTACTTTTTTATGGTGTATGTACATCCAATGATTGTATTATTTGTGTAATATACTTTAATTTATGGGTATTTACATTTTCATTTTATGATATTTCCTTCATGGGGTGTATGTTTCGTAAGTTTCCAAATCGGTAAGGGAACCTTTCACCACACTCTTTTAGTCAAATACTTCTTTAATGTCATGTATTTTAATTTCATTTTTTGTTATGTTTGGATATGTTCTTATGTATCCTTATTACTGTAAATATTATTTCCAGGTTATGAGAGAACCTTTTCTCTCTCATCAAATCATTTTCTTAATTTTAATGTGACGCCGTTATGCTGTCGTATTTCTGTAAAGGAGCTTCTTAACCCAATTTCCATTTTGGGTTAATCTTCTACTTATTGATTATTGTCATGATATGAATATGTGTGAATGAAATATGATTATTTTACACTTAATATCCTCTTATATTCCATGTATTATTATTTTTCACACACAATTATGTCATTGATTTTTCCTTAATCTAATGATACAATCTTTGCAAGAGACATTGTCTCAATTTACATTCCACTGACACTTATTTGTTTTTATACACCAATTCACTTTTATATGGTGTATATAATACCCTTTGAAATATTATATAATTAATATCTTTATTTTCATGATATTATAATCTTTTATTAATGTTATTCCTCAATTATTTATATTCAAGAATCTCTCATTTGGATAGAAACTCTTTAACTAAAATATCGTTTTAAATGTTTTAACAATTAAATCTTCTAAATATTTTTCATTAATGTACATTTTTTAAAAATGGTTTTAAGGATTTATTTATATGGAAATGAATGTTTTCAAATTAAAATTTCTTTCAAAATATTCAATGTGGTGTGGGACACTTTGATTAAAAAATCTCTTTATTAAATGTTTTAAATGGTTTTGAAAATGGTTTGATAATGTATTGATTATGTCAATATCTTGAAATGATATATTGTGATTACAATGTGGAAATGTTATCTTTACATTATGTTTATTCTATGTTTTATGAATATTTTATGGTTCTTGGAAATTATTTACATATATAGGTGGTTCCGTGATAAATCTAGGGTGGTTGAGCCCGAGACAGCTCTCCAATGCATTGGGTATCGTGAAGAAGTTATAAGTTAATGTTTCTCCTAATAGATTTAAGGAATATAATATGATGGGTAATCCAAATGTAACTCCCTTTTTCGCTATGAAAACAACAATTTAAGTATGTTATGTGTTCCATAAGTTACCTTTATGATTTATGATTTCTATGTCTTATTCATAAATCTTATGATTTCATGAGGTATATTAAAGATCTTATGTTTTCTATCTAATGATATACTAATGTTTTATTTTGTTATTTTATAACCCTTACTGAGATTTTTATGCTCATCACAAGTTTTTTGAAATTTGTTTCATAGGACTTAATGATGAATATGGTCAAGGATGGGATCAAGGAAAAATCATGCTGTCTAAAACATGGAACTAGACATGACTTTTTTTAAGCGTTTTTATTTTATGAAAAAATGGATACCTAGTAGAAGGGTATACTTTATAATATTTGAGATGTTATGTAATAGTTATAGCCTAATTCTCTAAAACTCTAAACCTTAAATGATCCTTAATGTGAATTATTTATTTAATGAAATATTAAGTAATATTTAAGTTCAAGTCCTTATAGATGGTATCAAAGGTATGTTTAGACAACTTTAGGGATTTGGAGTTTTCGTTAAACACATGGTTAGTCCCAATTTCTATTATTTCAGTTAAATCCTTGTTTTATAACTTTTTCAGATCTAGGAAAGTATGTTACAAATTGAAGGAGGAGGATCTCAAACAACATTCTTATCTCTTCATGATTACATGCTTGCAATCATTAATGCAAAGTCATGTTCAGATGATTGTAAAACATTTTCAAGCATAAAACTCACTTCCAAGAAGTTGTTCGAGATGTCAAACACCTCCACTATACCTCGATATCATCGTGGATGATGCGTTATATTGAATCAAATCCCATTTTCACAGTATTCTCATATTTTTAGGAAAGGTAAATATTATCAAGTAATTTTCAAATATTTTACCTTATTACAAGATTTTGAAGCATATTATGATTTTTAAAAAGGTGATAAATAAAGAGAGACTTGCACAACCTATTATATTTTCTTTTACAATATAGACTATGAGTACATACTTATGGTATTTTAAACGGACCATTGATTGAAAATTTCAACTCAAACTCAGTCCGAATGTTTTATAAAAATCATGTTTTATAGATGTTTTGAAATTATATTTCATACAAGATTATTTTACAAAACTATTTTTCTGCGAACACCCATATGAACCAATTTGTACAAAGTGTATTTGGATAAAGGAATCCAATTATTTTGAAGGATCTCTAAATAATTCATTCAATGCATGGACCTTCTACCTATGTGAAAAATATGATGATGAATCCATATAGACACCATGATGAAGGAATGATTTTATTTCTATTAAGAATAGTTTTATTTTATCATGTGGTGGTGAAAAAAGGAGGACAATATATATAAGGCTTCATGAATTAAGATGATGAGGACTTAATGTGTTGGGATGAAAATGAATTGTATAAGAAAAATGTTGAGGTTAAAACATGTTGGGGTTATATTTTTGTTTTATAAAAAAGAAAACACATAGACAATGTGACAACCTATCACGTCAGACAAAGCTATGGGAATTGAACCCACAACCAAAGTGCGGTTGGGATTTATTTTCTACCCCTGGCTTATGTGAAGTCCCTAGTTAGTCTGAATTATTCTTTTTGGTTGAATTATTCTATGGATCAAGAATAAGTTGATTTTGGGAACTTATGTTTTATCAAATGGATATCCTTAATATAGTAAAATGATTTAGTGATTAAGTGATATTGGTTATTTTGGAAGACATTCTCTCTTTTGAGAACACTATATACTTAAGAAAAATAGAACACTATGTGATCTCATTTGTGGAGTAATGGTCGAAATTTTATTTTGGACGAATATATGTTTTTATTGTGGAAATATAGAGATTTGGGTTATTTATGGAAATGATTAACCTATCATAGGGAATATGTGATTAGGTTAACTACTTTTTAGTATGAGACTTTAAGATTAGGTGATGTAATTTTGAGATAAATGTTATGATTTATTATGGAGTACTATGTGATTAAATCCTTATGAGTTTTGGGTTTCATTCTTAGTTTGGGTTACTTTGAATAATTTTAAGGAAAATTGTTTATTGAATGGTCTTGGTTGAGTATTGGGTATTGTTTGTTAAATTTTTGAGATTAAGTGTATTATTTCTTTTTTTATAAAAGATTATCATTTTTGGAGATTATCTGATCTAGTTTTAACCTTTTTGGTTTTGGTTAATGGATAAAGACAAGGGAAATATATAGTTATTATTTTGTGGATTTTGTGATTCTCTAGAAGTTTAATGCAGTGCTTCAGGTCTGACCATGTCGTCCTGGATACACATCGTTTGGAGAAAATATGAGTTTGTGGTAGGAATTTAGTTAAGGATAAAAGTCTACATGACAAGTTCGTATGTTTCCTTATGTTTTTAGTTAATATCATAAATAAATTCCTCAACATTATGAAAAGTATATTAGAACAAAAACATTGTCTTTTAACTTTTCCTACTAGGTAATCAAAGACTGTTTAACCCATCACAAGATGGTGGTTTTCTGGTGGTTAACTTTCTCCTGATCATGTTTTCTATCACTCTCCATCAGAACTTGACACTCAGTTTCTCCTCTATATCCAAGTTTTCATAGACTCATAGTATGGTTTATCTGGGGTGACCATTATACTTATCTTTATTTCTTTGAAAGTGACTATTTTATTGATACTTTTCCGAAGAGGGACTTTTAATTAATTTTTTGAGCCTAATTTTTAAATTGTGAGGACACAATTTCCAAAAGGGGGAAGGATGTGACATCCTAGGTAAATAAAGAATATGACATTTTCAGATTTATTAATATTTGTGAATTAAATATTAATTTTACATTAAAAGGGGACACTATGTCTGATAGCTCACTCAACACACAACAATGGGTTTCTTTGAAATCTTATATTGCACACAACTTTGAGTTATATCAAAAAATAATATGATATTATTATTATTTTAAATGGTTGTTAAAACATAGTCGTTAAATCAGAGATAATGAATAGAAGTAACTACAATATGATTTAACATGTTTTATAAATGTTTTTATATTTATCCAATGAATGTTAGAGAATTAAAATATGAATGAATCCAATTTTGGGCATAAATACTCAAATATTCATTAAAAGGTCGATTTACTGCATTTTGACGGAGAACCCTTTTTAAATCTTGTTTTGTCACTTTTATAAGTTCTATTTAACAAAATAATATTCTTCTTTATTATTGGGACATCAATATGTACTTTGGATGAAATTTTGGTAATTTTCTGATAATGTTCATTTTTTATGAATAGTGAAAATACTTCATTTTAATTTAATACTAACTTTTAATATAATTAATTTATATAGTTAGATTATATTTTTAATTGGTTTTAAATTTTAATTAGATTATATTTTTACCATTTAATTCAATTTTTGTTATTGGAAGTAATTTCCCTTTGAAATTGGACATAAAGAAGTGTCAATCTTTTGACAGTTATTATTTCATAAAAACACAATTTTTGATTTGACAATGAGAATTAATTTTAAATTAATTTATACCACTTATGTGTTTTGAATTTGGAAAAATATATTCAAAATTCTAAATCAGGATTTCCAAAATTTGTAAATAGGTAACTTATATTTTCAGACATTATGAATATTTACTTCAGTAAATATTTAATTTACCATGGTTAAAAGGTAAATCTGGTAAATAAGGGTAAAAAAATATTATTATAATAGTATAAAATTAACCTAAAATGTGTCCTAATCCTATTTGTGGATGCATTTCCGACCATGGGCATCCCTGGGTCGATTTTGGGACCCCATAGAGCCACATTAGAGTGACAATGACACTTTATATTAACTAATTTAATGTAATGACAGAAATGGCATAAACAAATATCTTTTAGTAAAACAATTTTAGTCATGGGGTTATAACAGTTATCTCTTTGACTATAAATATTCATTCGATATCTAAAAATATTTCCTACATCATGTTATTTTATTTATAATATTTAGATATCAAATAAATTATATTATTTATGACACAATGATGATGCATTTATAATCTTTTTAATTAATGATTTAAATAAATGATATTATAAAAATTAACAAAAATAAGAAAAAACCTATAAAATTATTATTGTATGATTTTATTTGGAAAAATATTAATATTTTTATGTAATTTAATGAGTCTTATAAATTTTTAAACTGAAAAACAGTTTATAATAAAAAAATACTTTCAAACTTTCCTAAAGAGCCCTTCCTCCCCCTTATAGAAATATATCACCTCTAACCCGTTACTTGAACCTCTAAAGCCCATTTAATCATTAAACCTATACCCAATTAAGCTCCCTACATACCTCTGTTCCTCCTAGAATCCTTAACCTAGGCAGAAAGAAATACAAGTAAACCTTTTGGTTCAAACCAAAGGGAGATACCCGATTTAAATGTAACATCTTCTCTTAAGTTCATTTCTATTATTTTACTTATCAAACCCCCTAAACTCTCTTTGTTGATTTATTTAATAAAAAACCCAGTATCCTAAACATAATAGGTTGTTGTTATGATTTTTATTCTAACTACACCTCTACACACCTCCATTCAATGGATACGAACATTCTGTTTCTGTGGAAGGCAACTACTGCCTCACGAAATGATGATTGTTCAGATATCTCCAACCGCCTCTCATGGTGGCCATAATAATGGAACTATATCTATATATGATATATATTATGTCTATTTTTTTATAGTTTCTTCTGAATTTTTCATTTACAGCATACCTTTATGGTTTCCATAATGGGTAAATGTGACAATTTCATTTGAGGAAGTGCGAACTACCGCCCCCTCAAAGTGATATGAATCGTTCATTCCATTTGGGGGATGTATAAAGATGGAGTTAATGAAATTATATATGATATTATACTGGAATTATAATATATTTATGTATCATTATGTTTTCATTCCATTTAAATACGAAATAGAAATGAAATTAGCATTCATGCGTACGTACGACTTACCGTCACCATGAACAGTTCATTTCATTTATTATTTCAAAATGTTATGTACTATTATAAGTACATAGATATACTAGATATATATATGATATATATGATATCCAAATCATGAAAATAATTTGGGATATAATGCAAATTAGACCACATGGACAACATGTAATTTTAGGAAGTTCATTTTTTACTCAAGTACCAAATATCACCAAATGACCATTATTAACTTAAATGATTATATAATGTTAATAACATAGTAATAAGTGATATAAAATGAATAATCAACATGAAATATGTTTTTAATTGATTCAAAATTAACTATATTTTATTATTCTGGATATTAAAGAACGAATGAGTCAAGTCGGACATGAGGTAAGGGGTTTTCATATGACTTTTTATTCCCGTGAGATTCAGGTCATGTTTGACACTATTTTCTTTTTTGTGGTGTATGTACTACCCATGATTGTATTTTTTTTGTAATATAATTTAATTTATGGGTATTTACATTTTCATTGTATGATCCTTCCTTCACGGGGTGTATGTTTCATTGATTACCAAATCAGTAAGGGAACCTTTCACCGTACTCTTTTAGTGAAAGGATTCTTTTATGTAATGTTTTTAATTTCCATTTTATTATGATGGGAAATGATATTATATTTATTTATTACTATTAACTTTATGTCAATGTGATTAGATACCTTATTCTCTTTCATCAACTCATTTTTTTATATTTAAAGTGACGTCGTTATGTTGTTGAATTTCTATAAAGGAACTTCTAAACACAATTTCCATTTTTTGGTATAATCTTATACTTATTGATTATTTTAATTCTATGAATATGTGTGAATGAAATATGATTGTTTTACACATAATACCCACTTATATTTGGTGTATTATTATTTTTCACACATAATTATGTCATTGATTTATCCTTAATCTATGGATATTATCTTTTCAATGGACTTTGTCTCAATTTACATTCCATTGAGACTTATTTGTTGTTATTTGCCAAATCACTTTTATATGTTGTATATACAGACCCTTGAAATATTATATCATGAATTTCTTTATTGAAATGATATTATAAGCTTTTATTAATGTTATTATTCAATTGTTTGTATTCAAGCATCTCTCATTTTTTTAAGAACTCTTTAACAAAAATATTGTTTTAATTGTTTTAAAGATTTATTATTCTAAATATTTTCCATTAATTTCCATGTTTTAAAAATTATTTTAAAGTTTTATTTATATGGACATGAATTTTTTAAAATTAAAATTTCATTCAAAAGCTTCAATGTGGTATGGGACACATTGATTAAAAAATCTATTTATTAAATTTTTTAAATGGTTTTGAAAACAGTTTGATAAAGCATTGATTATGTTAATATCATGAAAAGATATATTGTGATTACAATTTGGAAATATTTTCTTTCCTTTATGTTTGTTTTATGTGTTATGAATATGTTATGGTTCTTGGGAATTATTTACATATACAGGTGGTTCCATGACAAACCTAGGGCTGGTGAGCCAGAGATAGCTCTCCAATGCATTAGGTAATGTGACAGAGGTAAACCTTTATGTTTCTCCTAATAGATTTAGGGAATATACTGTGATGGGTCTTCCAAACATAACTACCATTGTAGCTGTGAAAGATACAATGTAAGTATGTTCTGTATACCATAAGTTACCTTTATGATTTATGATTTCTATGTGTTATTCATAAATCTTATGATTTCATGAGGTATGTTAAAGATCTTATGTTTTTTATGTAATGATATAATAATGATTTATTTCATTACTTTACAACCCTTAAAAATATTTTTATTCTCATCCCAAGTTTTTTGAAATGCTTTTTACATGAAATAATGATGAATAGGGTCATGGATGGGATCAAAGAAAAATAATGCTATAAAAAACATGGAACTAGACATGACTTTTTTTAAGAGTTTTTTTAATTTATGAAAAAATGGATACTGTGTAGAAGTATCTAATTTTTAATATTTGAGATGTAATGTAATAGTTATGGGCTAATTGTCTAAACCTCTAAACCAGAAAAGATCCTCAATGTAAATTCTTGATTTAACTCAAGATTAAGTTATGTTTAAGGTCAAGTCCTTATATTCAACATCAACATGAATTATCATAGTTCAATATATTGACTTGAACAAAATATTATAGTGTGAGAAATAATATTCATATTGTGGAATCAAATAATAATGAAAAATCATTCATAACATGTCTAAATCATGAAAAATTATTTTCAATCCATAACACCTTAGGTATAACCTATATTCTTCACAGTCATTATCTATTCAAATCCATAATAATGGTTCATAAATAAAGTGTTAATCAATCCATATATACCCCCTACGAGTGTCAAACCAGGTGCGTAGTAATGTCACACTAACCACATACCTACATTTTGGCCATGATATAACACACCAACTCAATTATAGGATATTTCCCCTTGATGATTATATATCAAAACCCATGTCCACAAGTAGTATCTAGATAGGGATGTATTTCTAGGAAGCCCATATAATCCCTTCCTTACCAAAACATTAGGATGTTATCCTATATTATTATTATCCCCTTGGGTTTCAACAAGGTTATATAATTTTAATCTTTAAATAATGATGAATCCAAGCTATGATACCAACTATAGGGACCTATAATTTTTATACATAGATAATATATCATAATAGATGAATAATAAATGCATAATATTACAATCCAATCCATAACCATATAAGTTTATCAGCTTTGTAGGATATGTACACATTATTATTATTTCATGATTGATCCAAAACATCTCTAAAAAATATCTTCCCACAAAGAACTCTTCTAAGATATACCATAAATAAAATTTTTTTTTATAACATATGGAAGGGAAACATAAGAAAATATGATCTTAGATAAGAAATTAGGGAATGAAAGGGAGATATAAATGATCACTTAATTATAATATAATCATAATGGTATTATAAAATGAGTTACACATTTGAAAACCATACCAAACATATCAAAGATCAAAATATTGAATCACGTTATAAATCCTGGAAGTTCATTAGATATAAATCGTAAAGTAATCAATGAACATGATCCATGAGATCATAACATTGGCGTAAGACAAATGTTTTTGGAAATAAAATTAGTATATAAAATCATTTCCCTAGTCAAGGATAACGTCTTATATTATCATAGTGGAGTGGGATCACTCACTGTTTCTAAATATCTTAGTCAAGGTTCATTCCCATGACAATCATAGTGGACATACTACCTTAGTTAATTGGTTTCACTCCCCATTCCAATCCATATTATCTCATGAGATATCTAACTTTACCCAATCCATTTATGGGACATATAATTCTAGGCCCACATATCAAATAATTAAAATCATAAATATGTGCTCTAGAAGATCATACACCATTCATCATATATCACAATATATGGAAAGGAGAATATTTTCATAAAAATTTCAACATTTAAACATAGAATAACCCATGGAAAATAAATAAGTGTCATTAATATATCATTACCATAAACCATCCATAGAAAGTATGAGGATGGTATCACTGAATCATATCCTGAATGAAATATATTTAACATCAAAGCATGTTATAATAGATGAAAAATACTTTTAAAATATTATATTGAATATTTATTAATGAAAATACAATTTTTATTTTGAAATAACATCTATAAATTATAAAAAACAGAAAAATAGTACGGAAAATATTTCATTAGAATATAAACATGAAAAATTGTAATGTAAGATTCAAAACATTGAGTGTTCATGATAGTAGAGAATTCTGTTCATTTTGTGTATGTTAAAATGATTATTCCTTTCACATTGATGATAAAAAGTTAAAAGTTCCTTATTTAGAAAACCACAATAATATTTATTTGAATCCATTATGTAAACATTTAATCATATGAGAAAATAAAATTAAATAATTATAGGATAACTTTAAAAAACAATCGTGATATTTTTAAACATTGACATAGAATAAAAATGATTTTTTATCGAAGAGAGAAATAATGACAATTTCCATAAAAAAATATTATTGTGGTCTATTGCGTACATAAAGCAATGAAAATAAAATGAAAAAAATTGTAATATCTATAAATAATTATAGGATAATTAAATTCATGAGTTTCTTAATGGGTAGGTCATAAAATATCATCCTCATAAACAAAATTCTAAACAATCCTAGCAAACAATGAGATTGTAACGGAAAACATTACTACTTTGGTCTACATCAAAAAATATTAATGGAGATAATATTTTATGGATTTATAAATACCCATAATTTTTTTAATTAATCAAAACATACATTCATGGATAGTATATAAACCACACAATGGAAACAACTTTTTAATATGGCATAAATCTCATATAAATAAAATTTAGATGAGTAACCCTTACCTCGAATTTGAATTACTTTGAAACTAATATATCCTCCCCTATAAACAATTTAAATTTACTATAATTTTATAAAATAATAAAATACATATTTATAATATCATAAATTTTATAATTATAATATTTCAACTCCCATTTATTGATAATTTCTTACTAAAATCATTGTTTTGTGGTGTTAAATGTTTCCTTTTTCATGGATGTTTTGATTCTGTAGCTCTGATCATCGTAACTTTGTCATTGTTCCATTATCTATATAATACTAACATGATATAAAGATCATATATTTTCATTATCAATATATTTAGTTTCATCCATAATATATATATATGGATTACACCATTTATAAAGATGGTAGGCCATACATACGTATGTATGTTGGTTTCATATTTTGTCTGATGGAATGAAAGAAATTTAAATAATAATTCACCTTCAAAATATAATTTTTATTCCATATATATCTTATATATATTATAAATTCATTTAATCAATCCCTATCATCGTTTATGTAATGAAACATCCCTTTACCATTCTGATAGGTACGTTCTAAACCATGTTTTGGTTTTTTCCTTTAATTGTATGGGTAGGGAAGAGAATGTATTGGGAGGATACATATAATGGTTAATTCATAGATATGTTGTATTCTCACCATTAATAGATCTTTTCTATATCTTGGTGAATAATTACATGCTGTGTAATATTGTTTCACGCTGTGAAAATCCCAAAAAATGAAAATAATTCATATTTAGCAAGCGGTAATGAGTTTTTTAGGATATGAGAATAACCAATTACTTGAAGGGTAACTGGGTTACACACAATATAAAACCCTGAGACCTATTTTAAAATATGTAGGCAGGCTGAAATTTATTTTTTTCTTCATTAAGGTTCCTTGCTCCCACCGTAAAGCCACCCCAAGGTGATTTTGGTAGCCCTCTAACTGCTCTAGGCCTTTTCATTTAGTGACTGATCCTCATTTTGGTCACTTTTTGACAAACCGGGAGAGCGTTATCTCCATTTCTTAGTCTCTTATTTCTTAGAGTTTGATTGATAATTTAGGGAGGGATGGATCTAAACTATATATTGTCAAATCCTGTTTCTAGGGTAAGTTCCTAGATCTTCTGTGTGAACGTTCTTCATTGGTTTTTTTGTGAAAGGTGTGTGATCTTAAGGAATGTGGATTTCTTTTTTTTAGCAGACCCATTTTTCTAAATTTGATATTTCTTGATATGTGGATTGAATTACAAGTTTTCTATTGTTGTTTTTGGGTTTCATTGTTGTTGGATCCAATTGTGGGCATGTATTACCCGAGTTTTGAGGTAGGTGATTCTGTCTCTAGCCTATGATTGATAAAACATATTTTCCATTTTTACAAATTGATTTATAAATAAATTGGCAGAATATTGGAATGATTTTCTGTGTGTGTTTTAAAGGGGTTTTTAAAGAAATGTGGGTTTCGATGGGTTTTGGTCAATATAAAGAAAAGGTGAATTTTCAAAGCATTGACTGATTTGTGAAAATGAAGAAGGTATAGTTACACTATTAAATTTTGAAGTGCATAAAGTGATTTGAAATTATTATCAAAACATTGAGATGATTTTAAAAATAAGCATATGGTCTACCTTGGGTACTATGTGGAAGGTTTAGCTTGAGGCCATCATCCATTGTTGGGGGGGGATTTTTGTGTGTTCCTCTTGTCATAGAGTGTAGATTATAGGCTCTAGGTATATATACATTTTTGGGGTTTCACACATTGGGGTGTCTCTCTGGTCATGAACTATATATAATTGGTTCAGGTACTATAGTGCACTGATAATTGATTCTTGGGTACAATTAGTCTGCTGTCTGACCTATTTTTTTTCCTTGGTGCTGTGATACCTATACTTCTTTTATTATTTTTTACTACTTTAATTTGTACTATTTTATCCTTGAAATGAATGTGTATAATTTTTAAAGATGATATGGAAAAAATGTTCTTTGAAGTTGATATAACTTCTTATATTTTTGAATTTTAGAAGAAGGGAAATTTTTACCATGTTTTATATATATTTGAATTACTACTTATCATGACTTGTTTTATTTGAAATGAGAAAATGTGAATTGTTTTAGGTAGACTTATTGTGGAACAACTGGGTGGGATCCTATTGAGTTTGTTAGATCACACCAAGTGCACCCCTTTGAAGGTGCATAGACCTTTTTATGTATTTTGATGTCTGTAAAGGCAGGAAACCACAGTTTGGTAGTGGGTTTTTATGTCAGCTGATTTGGGTAGATGGTGGTGAGAAGGTGGGAGGTTGACCACACTATCCAATGGATTAGTTTTGTGTTTTCATTTTCCACATAAATTTGACTTTTCTATTGGAGTTTGTATCTACTTTAGTAGTTGTTTTGTTTTCGTTGTCTCCTTACAGTTATGACACCTATATATATATATTTATCATTATTCTACTATTTATTTCTGATTTTATTATGTATATCTACATTTCCATGTTATTTTTTCAGTTTAGGAGAAATCATTCCCTTGGTGTGTCGTTTGATGCTTGGGTTCTTCTTGCCAGCCCGTAGGGATTGGGAACACCCTTAGAGAATGTAATTTATTGGACCGGGTTCTTCATTTTTGGGTAACCTAGATGTTCATTATAAAGTGGTATTAAAGGATGTATATCCTAAAGAGACCTTGTCTTGGGACATCTGTTAGACTGGAGATAGTATTCTTGGGAATTGAGAAGTATGTTGTGATAAGTTTCTATCCATATTCTATCATAACAAAAACAAGATTACATCAGGACTTTGGGATATGTGTCTCTAGTATTGGGTTATGTTTTAAATATCAGTTTTTGCTTATGGGATGTCTGGTTTGAACTAATATTTACTCTATTGGCAGATCGTTCCTTCTATTTCACTGTGTAGTAGTATTCCAAATAGAAATATTTCACATGTTCCCCAGGAGGGTGCCATTGATTCTCCTCAATGGAATCCACCAATAAATAAAAATCTCATTGAGGTTATAGTATGGTCCATTTGTGCTATTGATCTAAATGTACCAAAAGTGTAGAATGTTGCTGTTGTGGTACAACTAGGAGCTAGAGGATAGAGACATAGGTTGTGGGAATTCTTACATGAGAAGCCATCATACTATAAAATAATGAATGAACCTCCATATGTGTAAGATTAGATGGATAGGATCGATCAAATCTACGACTCTCTAGAGACACCTTATAATATCAAGGTGAAGTGTGCAATGTTCAATCTTGAGGGTTCTTGTAAGTGATGGTGGGATTACATAGTCCACACATATATGCACTTCAACTGGTATAAGAAGGGTTTTATAACTCTATTCTTACAACGGTTTTCCTAGTTTCACTATTGCTACCAAAATCTCTAGAGTTCCTATCATTACATTAAGAAGAGAATTTGGTGTCAGCGTACACCAACCGGTTTTCTCATCTTTTACTCTTTTTTTGGATGTTGTAAAGAATGAACAGTTTAAGGCTCATAAGTACTTGTAGGGTTTACGACTAGAAATTTGATCACCAGTATTTATATTGTCTATTTCTACCTATGAAGATATTGTAAAAAGATCTATGATGAAAAAAATGAATATCGAAGGCAAGGTTATCTGTTATACCTCTTCTCTTCCATCCAATATTAGCTTCAATGGCCCGTATGGGATGAAAATAATGTGGTAGGGTCATTGAAGGAGTGGTGTATGTGGGTCTCAATAGAGAGCCTCCTCTACACCATATTCTATAGCTAGTAGTGTATCTCTGACATTGTATTAGTGTGTAATAGTTTGACACATAAGAAGTTTTTCCTATGCTTGAGAAGAAGTCAAAAAGGTATGGGCAGGTAGGAAACGCACAATGCTTCTATTAATATGTGTCTACGTCTCATTATGGCTAGGGTTTTTTGGCTCCAAAGGATTCTACGAGGAATTCAAATTCTTCAAATGATACAAGGCACCATCCAAAGGCCTTAGGAGTGATGAAATTTCACATAGTTGATTTGTGTCTTGTGGAATTTGATACAGGTCTAGAGATAGAAAGAGGCACTGTCCTTATTGAATCTTCCATAGTGATTGATTGATTTGATACTGGCGCCTCCCACTCATTTATATCATCACATTTTGTCTATATTCTTAAACATCCCATGAATCTTATTGCCTTTGTTAAATATATGGATGCACTACTTGTCAAGAGGAAAGAGACGGGTTTTGGTGTGCTTCTTGTTCATTAACAGTAGTTGAAAAAGTGTCAGTCTAGGATTTTATCATTCTCGATATGGATCTATTTGACATCATCATCAATATAGATTGGATAGTCACTCATTGATATAATGTTGATTTTTTGAAATGAAGCGTTTCATTTCATGGTATTTATGGGAGCTCTCATGTGTTTCAGGGGGGAGTAGGACCTAAGGTCTGTTAGTTTCGAGCCTTCCCACCTAGATCTCAAGAGTTTGTTGTCTGCTTTTACTATTGATCCCAAGGACATTTCTTCCATTTTTTATATACTTATTTTTGTTTGATACTTTTCTAACATTTTCTTAGATGAATTTTTCTATATTCATACAAAGGGAGAGAGGTAGAGTTTATGATCAACGTGGTTCCACAAGCATAGTCGATATCGATACATTCTTATCATTTGGCACTAGTGGATCTAAATAATATTAAGATTTCATTGGATGACTTATTGTAAAAAGGTTTTGTTATGCCTAGTTTTTCACCTTGGGAAGCCCTTGTTCTCTTTGACAAGAAGTCATATGGTTAACTTTTATTGTGTGTGGACTATCAGAAGGTGAACTAGGTAATAGTTAAGAACATTTATCATTTTCCTCACGTGGAATATTGTTTTGATCAGTTAAGGAGGGAAAAGTTGGTTGCAAAGATTGATCATTGTTCGAGTTATCATCTGATCCGAGTTCAGGAGTCTAATGTACCAAAGACATATTTCAAGAGAATTTATGGCCATTATAAATATCTTGTAGTGCATTTTGGTCTGACTAATGCTCCTATAGTTTTTATTGATTTTATGAAACAGATATTCCATCAATATCTTTAAACGTTTTTGGTGGTGTTCATGTGTGATATTCTAGTTTATTCATTATCTGAGCATGGCCATGAGCACCATCTATGTTTGGTTATAGAAATTATGATAAGTCTCTGTTTGTGTGGAAGGATTTATAAATTTATCTTCTAGATTTAGTAACTAAAGATCTTAGGGAACATAAATTCTTAACATGTCTTACCAATTGATACTAAAAATGTGAAGGATGTCTCTTCAGGGAAGTAAGCATAAAATTTCTTTGAGATATAGTTTACTTGGAATTACTGGATATTACTGATAGATCATTAAAAGTTTCTCAAAAGTGGCATCACCTTTTACTTCCCTTAACAGGAAAGACAAGAAATTCACCCTGTATGCGAAGTGTTATTCTTATTTTGATAAACTGAAATGACTTCTGACATCATCGAAAATCTTATTCTTACATGAGTTTGCTAAGGGATAAATGGTGTTTTGTGATGCTTCTAGTGGGAGGTTGGGTTGAGTGAATTCTTAGTATTATCATGTGGTGGCTTATGGCTCTCTTCAGCTCTGAACACATGAATAAAATTCTCCACTCATGACTTAGACCTCTCCATAATTATGCTTGTGATTAAGTATTTTCAACACTATTTTTTTGATAGGTTTACAGTATTTTTTGATCATAAGAGTCTGAGTTGTATCTTTTCTCAGAAATACTTGAATCACAGATAGAGGGAATGTGTAGAATACATTAATATTTTTTACTTCGATATCTCAAACACCCCGAGAAGAGGTATGTAATTGCAGGTGATTTATGTAGGAAACTTCCGAATCGAGTAGTGAAAGAATCATCAAAAGAGTGGAACTAGAAGGATCTTTTTTATAGATTCACCTTATAATCTAAGAATTAGGGGAAGAGATATCTTTAGTCAGTGATTAGTTAACATAGACCTTACCTAGTTGATTTTCTTGGAACCCCAACTTAACGATGAGATCCTGAGAATTATAGAATATCATAAAGGTGGGGAGAATAAATCTATGTGGTTGTTCTCCCTAGAGGATGTTCTTTTCTTTAAAAATCATTTTTTGGTACCATAGTTGGTAAGGAGAGATATTATGGGGTATTTTCATAGTTCCCAGTGGGTAGTGCACCTAGGAACCCCAAATATGTTCTATTACATCTGGAAGAAATTACGGTGGCCTAGAATGAGATAGGAAATTTCAGAGCTTGTCTATCATTAATATATATACCAACATGTGAAATCTGAGAATCAGAGACCTTTGTGTCTAATTCAGCAACCTCTAATTCCAACATGGAAGTGGGATGATTTCTCAACTGACTTTGACGTTGGGTTTCCGCATACCTAAAGAATAAGAATGTGATAATGGTTGTGATCGTTAGACTGATGAAATCAGCTCACTTTATACCCATTCTAGATACAACCAAAGTATAAGATTTGGTAAATCTTTGGGTGAAAGAGATTGTTTGGTTTCACAGAGTTTCACCATCTATAGTTTCTGATAGAGATCTCTAATTCACTTCTTGATTTTGGAAAGGCCTTAAAGAGGAATTATGATCTTAGGTTCATTTGATTATGAAATACCATCCATATTCAGATGGATATTTAGTAAGAACCATTTATATTCTCAAGGATATGCTTCATGTTTGTGATATCGACATTGGTGGGGTCTGGGATGATCACATGGGTGTGGTTGAGTTTTTTATAACAATAGTTACCAATCCATGATCATAATGGATCTTTTTGGGTCCTTGTATGGCCGAACTTATAAATATCTATTTTGTTGGTCGGATATTGGTGGAAGTTACATGGTTGGAAAATTCTTAGTTAAAGATATAACAATAATGATTTAGTTGATTTATCAAGGAATGTTGACTTCTCATAGCTGGTATAGGTCTTATGCTGGTCTTTGCTATAAAATGATGGAATTCTTATTTAGTGACTTGGTTTTACGAAAATATTCACCTTGATTGGTTAATCGATGACTTGTGTGGCAATGGACACTCGCACCATGTTTTGTGCGACATTTTGAGGTTGTTGAAAAGGTGGGGAAGGTGTCTAAAAATTTATCACTTCCACCACAATTAATAGAAAAAATAATGTATTTCATGTATCTCAACTAGGAAAGTATCTATATGATCCATATCATGTTCTGAGATGGTATGATCTTGATGTTGATCTTGGCTTATCCATGACTGAGCGGCCAATCAGTATAGTCATTTCTGAAACCAAGGTACATTATGGAAGGATGATACCTTTGTTTCGAGTGATATAGAATCACAGTTATGATTATCATGAGACTTGGGAGTAGGAGGAACTGATGAGGGAGGAGTGAACTCATCTTTTTATCATGGAGGCTTTATTCATAGGCATTTTGGGGATATAAAGTTTTTAGGGTTGTAAGAATGTGACATCTTGTTACCTTTTTGATAGGTATGTTCTAAACCTTGTTGTTTTTTTTTCTTAAGTTGTATTGGTTTGGATGAGAAGTTATTGGGAGGAAAATACAATTGTTAAGTAAGATATTTGTTGGATTCTTAGCTTTAACTAGTTGTTTTTGTATCCTTATGATGAATTACATGTTGTGTAATATGGTAACATGCCATGTAAATCCATAAAAATAAAAATAATTCATTTTTAGAAAGAGCCGATGAGTTATTTAGTATATATTATAATTAACAATTACAAGATGTGTAATAGGGTTACACGTCGTGTAAAACTCTAATCCTTAATTTTAAATAGGCTTTCCACCTAAAATTTATTTTATTCTTCCTTATGGTTCTTTGATCTAAACCTAGAGCCATCCCCATGTGATTTTTGGGGCCCTCCAATCCTCCAAGCCTTTTCATTTGGTTAATGATATTCATTAAGGTCTTTGTGTGATATACCAAGTAAGAATTATCTTTATTTCATACTCCCATATCCCTTGGAGTTTGATAGATCATCTAGGTACGGATGGATCTAAAATTCATGGTGTCAGATATTTTTTCTAGTGTATGTTCTCGGATCTTCTTCACAATTGTTCTTCATTGGTTTTGGTTCGATAGGAGTGTGTTTTTGAGTAATGTGGATTTCTTCCTTTCCATCAAACCCTTTTTCTATATTGTGCCTACCTTATGATGTGGATTGAAATCTAGGGTTTTTTTTTTGGTTTTTGGGTTTCTTTGTTGGTGGATCCCATTGAGTGCTTTTGCGAACCCCGTTTTGAGGTAGGTGGTTCAGTCTATAGCCTGTGGTTGATAAAGAATATTATTACGTTTTTATAAATTCATTTATAAATAAATTGGTATGAAATTATAGTTATTGATTGTGTGCATTGGAAATGGATTTAGAAGAAAAGTGTTTCTCCTTAGTTTTTGATAAATGGATAGAAAAGGGATACTTTCAATGGATTTAATGATTTGTAAATAAGAAGCGGGTATGGTTACCCTATTAACTATTGAAGGTCATAAATGGGTTTGAAATTATTTTCAAAACATTGAGACTATTGTGAAAATGAGCACATGGGTTACCTGGGGTACTAGGTGTAAGGTTTATCTTCTGGTCATTTTCCATTGTGGGTGGGGGGGGGGGTTCACATTTTGGGTGTTCCTCTTATCTTAGAGTGTATATTATTGAATCTTGGTACATATATGATGTTGGGGTGTCACCCTAGTCTCTATGTGTAGATATTTGGTTTTAGTTACTGCGGTGCATTGATCATAGATTCTTTGGTATGATTAGTTTGTTTCATGACCTATTTTATTCCATAGTGTTGTGATACCTATTTTGCTATTTTTGTTTTGTACTGCTTCTCTTTATACATTTTTATCTTTGATATTCATGTTGATTCATGTGAAATATGATATAGAAAAAATGTTCTTTGAAATTGATATTATTTCTTTGGTTTTAGAACTATAGAAAAAGGGAAATGTTTACCATGTTTTCTATAAAACTGATTTACTACTCATCATGCCCTATTTTATTTGAAATGAGAATCTAAGAATTTTGATACAGATACTTGTTATGTAACACTTTAGTGGGATCTTATTGAGTATGTTAGCTCATACCCTGCACACCACTTTGGTGGTGCATAGACCATGGTATGTCTTTTGATGTTGGGAAAGGAAAGAAACCACAATGAAGAAACATGTTTTTGTGTATGCTAAGTTGGGTAGATGGTGGTGAGATGGTGGGATGTTTCCAACACTATAACTTGGAATAGTTGCTTGTTTTTATTATCCTTAACTGTTGAACTTGTCTCTTTGAGTTTGTATCTTCTTTACTAGTTGTTTTATTTCCCTTATATTCTTAAAATTATGGAACCTATATATATTAGTCTTCCACCATTTCTTTCTTCTTCGAGTATGTATATCTATATTACCATTTTCTTCATTCAGGTTGGGAGGAATCGTTCCCTTGGTATGTTGTTCGATGCCTGAGTGCTTGTCTCTATCCCCTGGGGATCCAGAATGAACATTGGGTATGTAACAAATTGGGATAGGTGATAGATTTGAGGGTAACCCAGGTTGGTTCACAAATTATAAATTTTAAATGAATTACTAACCATAGTGCTTCATGGAGTTAGTAGTCTACACATACACACGAGAGACATTATTGTTTTCCAACAGGTGTAATGATGGTGGATTATAGTCATTCCTTTGTAAAAATAATTATAATAATAATAAATAATTTTATTGAATATAATGAATTCATAATTACATAATACATACCAAGTATTTATAAAACGTATAAATGAAAAAGTTAGAAAATTTTGGGTAATAAAATTACCTCTTCTTCGACATCACTCCTTTAGATTCATTCTTAAGGACCTTTGGAATGATATTTTAGAACAAAAACATATAATTTGTGGATTTGGAAGGTTTAAATATAATTTTATAGATTTTGGTCAATCTGTACATATAAAGTTTTTCAATGCGAGGATAATAATTGTATTTTTATAAGTGAGGAGAGGGACACTCTAGGAATTACTTCATGTATTAAATTAATATAAATTAATTTTAGTTGAAAAAACTCCTAAATAGATTTCAATAAAATATAAGATTATCTTGTGTCTAAATACACCCATACAATAAAATTTGGATGATTTTTAGTTTTGTTTTCACACTTATCTCTTAGATTTAACTATATCTAAGTATTTTTACAATTTCCATGATCTGAATCTTTTTTAATATTTAGGGGATAATAAAATTACTATGAAGAGGAATGTGACCCATACATGGATTATGGGTTTTATTATATACCAAAAACCATTATTTTTTATAAAAATAACATTTTTATGAATTTAAAATCATTTAATAATATATTGTTTGTTATAAAATATCATTAATGTCATTTTTAAAAATACATGAAATTTTACAATATAAAATGTGGCTAACTCATATAAATTGTTTCATAAATGACATGGATTGAAATTTAATGAGTATTTGGTCATAATAGAGTATCAAAATAAAATTTAAATAGGTAAATATATCATCTTAGACATTATCTTTTGGTTTAACGTCTTGGTTAAAAAATTCTGGCATTAACCATGTTTATGAATTTTTCAATAATTACGTATTATAAATTTAATTATAAATTAAAATACACCTCATAAATGTATAATAGATACATTTTTAGACCTGTTTTCATTAGAATTATCCACTTTAAATATTGATTATAAATAATTTAATAAAAAATATTTATCACAAAATACTATTAATTATTTTTTTTAGAACTATTCACATAAGATGACTTTAAAAACAAAATTGAAAAATTATAATTCAAAAAAAATCCTTCAAAAAATATATTATATAATATATTCATCATATATTTTTTTGAAATGTTGAATCAAAAAAAAATATCACTTTTATAGTTTTTAAAATTATTTACTTGATTTATCTACTGTTTGGATAAGCACTATGTTCGAATTTCCTAAGAATTATAGGTAATTATTTTACCACTAAAAATTAAAAATTAATTACTATAATAAAAAATTTTAATTTCAAGATAATATTTTATATTCATAAAATGAGTATATTTACTCGTATATATGTCATGAAATATTATTTAATATGTTTTGTGGACTTTTTTAGCCTTGTATAATCATTGACAATGATTTGGATAAGTCACATGTTATATAACATTGAAAATTTTATATATCCATAAAAATAATCAATAAAACATTATATTTAATAATAAATTCCATAAAATACTTAATCATTCTCAAATATTATCTTTAGGGAATCTAATTTCACTTTGATAAGAGTCGCGCATGCACTGCGTCGACCCTGAAAATTATTTTCATATTTATAATGAAATGAATTATAATATACAAATTTTTAACTATTATTTTATAATATAATTATTATATTAGCTTAAATGATTCATTCCATATGTTTTACAAAATTTTATATCCTATTTATGTCTTGAAGATGTCATAAAAGGTACTCTATTTCATTAAAGACGTATTTTCTATTATTCACCCAAAATTTAACATCTTCTAAAAAATATAAAAAGATAATCCTATGATAAATTTGAAATTGTGAATTCAAAAAATAATTAAATTTAATTATATTAAATTAATATTATTGGAAGAAACCAATATTAATATAAATTTATAAAATTTAATGAAAAAGATTTTTGTAGAAAAATTTTGTTTTAAAAAAAATACGAACTTATTTGAAAATTAGGTATAATGATGATTAAAATTAAATTTATTAGATTATATCCTCATGAATGAGATTTATATTACTTTATGATCAAATTAAAATAATAATGTAATTTTTTCAATGTAAATAAATGATAGTTTAAAAAATTTATTTTTCACTATTCTATGAGAAAACAATGTTTTAAAAAAAATAGAAAAAATCCACCCTAAGATAATTTTGATATGATAATTTTTAAATAAATTTTTTACAAATTTATATTTTTAAAATTTACAAAATTTAATTATAACATTCATTCACAAAAATCAATAAAAACCATTTTTGGTGAAAATATATTTGGAAGAATGAAACCAATTACTAAAAATTTAGTGCTTCTTTCCTTAGAATTTATCAATAATTTTTTATTAAATGTGACCCTTATATATATATATAATTATTAGGTTACTTCTATATATATATAATTATTAGGTTACTTATATATATATATATATAATTATTAGGTTACTTCTAAATTTTTCATAATAAGGTTTATTTTAACCCAAAGAGTGCATGTATAGTGTGAGAACAACTATCCCAAAAAGATCCCACTAAGTGTTCCACTATAAACCCCTTTTAGATAATATAGTAATTATTTCTTTCAAGTAAAGATATTAAATTACCCTTTTAATTTCATGTCACAAGAAGCACATTATATTAGAATCCAACATGAATTTAAATAGACAATGAAACATGAAATACTAGTCAAGCATCATTAGATATTTCTAGGGTCAGTATGTTCAAGTCCAACTAGGATCTTTGTTCTAATTTTTTCCAATCCACGTTTCTCAAATGGTAGAGAGACTTCGACCAAGAGTGGCATACTAAACTAGCACCATATCCACTATCCATGGAGAGATCATAACTAGGGGGAATATTTTAGGTATGGTATTATAATTATCTAAAAATGTACATTTTATAGGTTCTATATTTAATTAACCTGGTTAACTTTGAGAAATACTCAATTTTATAGAATTACATTCAATTTAAAAAACTATTCAAAAAATCAATCATGTTGAAAATAAATATTTTTTCCAAAACATGGTAGCCATCATAAATAAATATATATATATATATATATAATGACTTTGATACCAATTTAAATACTCATATCATATAAAAATAATTAAAAAATAATTATTTCATAAGTAAACCAGTCTTCAATGATGGCATATTGTACTTTTAAATAATTTTAAATATCATTTCTATGAGTCCATAACATATGGTTCTGGTAACGCCCTGACCCCAGTTACCCAGAGTCAGTGCATTATTGCGTAACATTGGCATGATCACAAAAGATCCCGTCTTGCAATACCAATTAGTTTAGTAGCCTTGGAAACACTAGATACATTCATAAGTCTTACATTACATCATAATGTAAAACAAAACTACAAAAACATCTTTTCTTCATATCCCCTCATACTATCCCTGTAGGTCATTCATAATATACTTCTTCACATCCTGGAAAAATTAAAACATTGGAAGGGGTGAGCTGAGATGCTCAGTATGGATAACAATATAGAGGAAGCTTTCATAAATAAACATTATCATTTAAGGAAATTTATAACTAAATAAAAATCCTTTTAAACTTTAACTTCAACATAATATGGAAAAAATAAAATGAAATAATTCCATTTACTTAATCACATGGATATTCTACTAGTCAAATAATCACATGCAATATCAATAACCACTTTCATAATGATGGAATGCATAATCCCAGACTATCATAACCGCGTAGCCAAGGCCTCGTGCCAAGACTACAAATAATATTTTGTCAAGGCCACGTGACAAGACACTAGTTTGTCTCATGAGACCTACCGATGCATTGAGGAGCTATATCGTGCTCCACCCTTCACTTATTAAGTCCAATGCATTCCTCATATGAACAGGTTTAAACATATCATAATACATAACATAATCATATCACATAAAACATGCATAATGGAAACATAACATTTCCACATTTCAATCACAAGATATCAATACAACACATTGATATAAAAAAACACTTTCAAAACCATATTCAATATAAAAATATAAGAAAATTAAAACTTTGTAATTATTTTTCATTTAAACAAAGTTATGGCTTGTAGATGAAGCCACAACTCAAATAAAGGTCATGGCGGAAGAGAAGTCACCGTTGCCGCATACATACAACCAAAAAGAAAAAAAACAATCCCTTTTGTCTTTTAGTAAAATTCTTCTTATAAAAAGATTCCTTTTGAATAAACGTAAAAGTCAAAGGGGTTTATACACCTTATAAAAGAAAGTTGTGTATAAAACAAAATATGCCTCAATGAAAGGAGATTGAGACGAAGTCCCTTACAAATATCATTTTTTTAAAATAAAATAATTCTATTATGTGTATTCACTATAATTACACATAAAGAATGTACAAATACAAGATAGGACATAATAATATCATGACATAATTTGAAAGTAGGAGATTAACCCAAAGAATAGAAATTGTGTTAAGAAGTTCCCTTACCTCGTGTCTGACTTAACTCGATCATTTTTTAACCTCCTGAATAATCAACTAGAGTTAATTTCTAATTTATTAAGAACATTTTTAAAGTTCATTATTCCTTTTATATCACTTATTACCATGTTATGAACATTATGTAACTATTTAAGTTAATAACCGTCGTTTTGTGGATATTTGCTACATGAGTCAAAAATAAACTTCTTATAATTACAATTTGTTTATTTGGTAGAATATCCATTATCTCATTAATTATATTCATGATTTAGATATCATATATATCATATATATCCTGTATATACTTTCATTCATAATATTATGTAACATTTAGAGGTAATAAATGAAATGCACCGTTCATGGAGACGGTAAGCCGAAGGTACACATGAACGCTACTTTCATTTCTATTTCATATTTAATGGAATGAAATAATAATTATATAAAGATATATTATAATTCCAGTATAATATAATATATAATATCATTTACTCCATCCATTATACATCCCACATATGGCATTAACGATTCAAATCACTTTGAGGGGGCGGTAGTCTGCACTTCGTAAAATGAAATTATCTCATTTAACCATAATGGAAATCATAAAGTTATGCCATAAATGATAAATATATAAGCATAATGAAAACATAAATATAATATATATCATATCTAAATATAGTGACATCTTAATTTCCATCATGAGAGGTGTTAAAAGAAGATTGAACAATCATCGTTTTGTGAGGCAGAAATTCGCCAACCACAGAAACAATATGTTCTTTAACCATTAAGAGAAGGTGTGTGTATGTGTAAATCAAATACTTCTCATAAAAAAATCCTAGTATATTTTAGATACTTTTGTTGTTACAAAAGAATTGAATAAAAAGAGTTTAAGGGGTTGGAGAAGAAAAATAAAACAAAATAACATAAGAGAAGACATTACCTTAAAATCGGGTAACTCTTTTTGATTTGAGCCAAATGCCTCATTGGGAAGAATTCGTCCCAAAGTGAGGCTTCTAGGAGTAAGAGAGGGACGTTGAGAGAGTATTTGGGCAGAGTTTGGCCAAGCCAAATGGCTTTGAAGGTGTGAATAAGGTGGTAGAGGTGGGGGCCTTTTATAAGAGGAGAGGAGGGGCACTCTTGGAAAGTAATAAAATGTTACATTATTAGGAAGTACTTTTCGGATTTTAAAGGTCCCACAATGATATATTTAGAGGATAAGGTGATAAGGGTTCGAAATATAATCATAAAATATTTTTTTGACATGTTTAAGTCTTATATTTTACATTATCATTTAATTTTTTTAAATCGTTAATTAATGAGGTAATCGCTGCATCATCATGGTGTCATAAAAAAATTAATTTATTTAATGTCTAAAAATTATAAAAAAAATATAACGATGTAGGAAATCATTATATATTTCCAATTAATATTTATAGTCGAAAAGTTAACTTATATAACACCATGTAATAATTGTTTTAGTAAAAAAACACATGTTTTTACAAATTTATTTTTACTTTAAATAAAAATTTAATAAAGTCATTTTCTTACCCAAGTGGCTCCATGGGGTCCTCAAGTATACCCATGGATTTTATTGGTTGGCCATGAGTCATCCAATAAGTGTAGGGAAAGTGTCAAGATATTTTCATATTTTTATAATATCATTTTTACCTTAAATTTAACTAATTACCTTTAGTCGCGATTAATAAAACATAAAAGTTAATATTCACCAAATAATTATTTTAATCCCATTGAACCACATTTTAATTCCTAATGACACCCATGTATGTCAGATTTTTGAAAATAAAATCACAGAAGTGGTAATGTTTCATTTACACGAAAAATTAGTTTTTAAACTACCACTTAGTGGTTTCACTATTCATAAAAAATTGATGTCTTCCAAAAAAATACCAAAATTTCACCCTAGGCTAAATTTGATATTCCAAATCCAAAAATGAAGTCTTTTTTGAATGATAAAATTTATAAAATTTCCAAAATTAGGTATTACTATTCATAACGGCTACTTTGAATGGTTGTGGTGTGTGTTAGAACTCGATGTTGCGTAAAACACATGCTACTGTATTATTCAAAGAGAAGCGTACTGTGGAAGCCTGGGGTGTTACATTCTCCCCTCCTTGAAATAATTTCATCCTCAAAATTTCATATAATATCACTGTATAAAAATACTCGGGTGATTCTTCATCATAAGTTCCTCGGGTTCCCACATTGCCTCCTCTATCTTAGGGTTTCTCCATATCACTTTTACCAGGCGAGTCGTTCGGTTTCTCAGCACTTGTTACCTTGTATCAAGAATCCTAACAGGATCTTCGCAATAAGATAGATCGGGTTCCAGTTCTAATTCCTCATAGGTGAGTACATGCATTGTGTCATACATGTATTTTCTCAACAGTGATACGTGGAATACATCGTGAACTTTGGAGAGACTTGGCGGAATTGACAAACGGTAAGCTACAACCCCAATTAATTCTAGAATTTCTAAGGGTCCGATGAACCCGGGACTCAATTTACCCTTATTACCGAAACGTATAACTCCATTCAATGGAGATACCTTCAAGAAAACATGATCTCCTACATAAAATTCCAACTCCTTCCTTCGGTTTTCAGCATAGCTCTTCTGCCTACTTTGAGCTGCTTTGATGTGGTTTTGGATTACCTTTAGCTTTTCTACTGTTTCCTCCACCAGTTCTGGGCCTACAAATTTTCTTTCACCAACGTCATCCCAACAGGTTGGTGTGCAACATCTCTTTCCATATAACGCTTCATATAGTACCATCCGAATACTTGAATGGAAGCTATTGTTATATGAAAATTCTACCAGAGGTAAATATTGATCCCACATACCCTGAAAGTCAAGTGAGAATGATCTCAAAATGTCTTCTAAGGTTTGAATAGTTCGTTCTGTTTGTCCATCTATTTGAGGGTAGTAATCAGTGCTCAAATGAAGTTCAGTATCCAAGCCCTTCTGAAGACTTTTCCATAATCTTGATGTAAAACAGGGATCACGATCCGAGACAATCGACATGGGTACTCCATGAAGTCTCACAACTTCATTAATATATAGTATTGATAGATGTTCAAGTGGTAGATCTTCTATTATAGAAAGAAAATGTGATGAATTCGTGAGACGATCAACAATGACCCATATTACGTCATTCCTGTAACGCCCCAACCCCAGCTACCCAGAGTCGGTGCATTACTTTGTAA
Organism: Viscum album; assembly: GCA_963277665.1. Lineage (NCBI taxonomy): Eukaryota > Viridiplantae > Streptophyta > Magnoliopsida > Santalales > Viscaceae > Viscum > Viscum album. The sequence goes on along the minus strand of OY728147.1, from coordinate 1,375,024,672 downwards.
CATTGGCATGATCACAAAAGATCAAGTCTCAAAAGACTGATTAGTTTAGTAGCCTTGGAATCACTAGATACATTCATAAACGTTACATTACATCATAAAGTGAAAAACTACAATAACATAGTCTCCATAGTCCACACTTCTATCCTCTTCGGACAATCCCTGCAAGTCATTCATAAAATACTTATTCACATCCTGGAAAATATTAAAACATTGAAAGGGGTGAGCTCAGATGCTCAGTAAGGATAACAATATTTTGGAAGCTTTCATAATAAACATTAACATTTAAGGCAACGTATAACTAAAACAAAAGCCTTTTAAACATGAACTTCAACATAATATGGAAAAAGAAAAATGAGATAATGCCATTTACTTATTCACATGGATATTCTACTGGTCGAATAATCACATGCAATATCACTAACCAATTTTATAAGGATGGAATGCATAATGCCAGACTATCATAACCACGTATCCAAGGCCTCGTGCCAAGACCACAAACAAGATTTTGTCAAGGCCTCGTGCCAAGACACTAGTTTGTCTCATGAGACCTGCCGATGCATCGAGGAGCTAAACCGGGCTCCACCCGTCACTTATTAAGTCCAATTCATTCCTCATATGAATAGGTTTAAACATATCATAAACCGTAACATAATCGTATCACATAAAACATGCATAAAGGAAACATAACATTTCCACATTCCAATCACAAGATATCAATACAACATATTGATACAATAAAAACACTTTCAAAACTATTTTCAATACCTAAATAAAAGAAAGGTAAAACATGGTATTTATTTTTCTTTTAAAAAAAGTGATGGCTTGTAGAGGAAGCTGAAACTCAAATACTGGTCACGGCGGCAGAGAAGTCATTGTCGCCGCATAAGTATGGAAAGAAAAACATTCCCTTTTGTCGTTTAGCAAAACGCTTCGTATAAAAAAGATTCCTTTTGAATAAACGTAAAAGTCAAAGGGGTTTATACACCGTATAGAAGAAAGTTGTGTATAAAACCAAATATGCCTCAATGAAAGGGGATTGAGACGAAGTCCTTAAAAAGATCATTTTTTAAATAAAGTACATCTATAATGTGTATTAACTATAAGTACACATAAATAATGTAAAAATACAAGATAGGACATAATAATATCATGACATAATTTGAAAGTAGGAGATTAACCCAAAGAATAGAAATTGGGTTAAGAAATTCCCTTACCTCGTGTCTGAATTGACTCAACCGTTCTTTAACCTCGTGAATAATAAACTAGAGTTAATATATAACTTATTAAGAACCATTTTCAATTTCATTATCCTTATTATATCACTTATTATAATGATATGAACATTATGTAATTATTTAAGTTAATAACGGTCGTTTTGTCGATCTTTGGTACTTGAGTCAACAATAAACATCTTATAATTACAAGTTTTTTATGTGGTAGAATATCCATTATCTCCAGAATTATATTCATGATTTAGATGTCATATATATCTTATATATCCAGTATATACATTCATTTATAATATTACATAACATTTAGAGGTAAGAAATGAAATGCACCGTTCATAGAGACGGTAAGCCGTACGTACGCATGAACTCTACTTTCATTTCTATTTCGTATTTAATGGAATGAAATAATAATGATATAAATTTATTACAGTATAATATGTTGTATAATACCATTTACTCCATCCTTTATACATCCCACATATGGCATTAACGATTCAAATCACATTGAGGGGGCGGTAGTCCGCACTTCCTAAAATGAAATTATCGCGTTTTACCCATAATGGAAATCATAAAGTATGCCATAAATGAGAAATACAGAAGCATAAGTAAAACATAAACATATTATATATCATATATAAAAATAGTGACATATTAATGGCCACCTTTGAAGGTGTTATATGAGTGTTGAACAATCATCGTTTCGTGAGGCAGAAATTCGCCATCCACAGAAACCGTATGTTCTTTAACCATTAGATGTAGGTGTGTGTAAGTGTAGCTCGAATCCTTCTTATAAAAACATCATAGTATATTTAGGATACTGGTGTTGTTTCAAAAGAAATGAATAAAAAGATTTTAGGGGGTTGGAGAAGAAAAATGAAACAAAACAACATTAGAGAAGACATTACCTCAAAATCGGGTAACTCTTTTTGATTTGATCCAAAGGCTTCCTTGGGAAGAGTTCTGCCCAAAGTGAGGCTTCTAAGAGTAATAGGGGAAGTTGGGAGAGTATTTGGGCAGAGTTTGGACGAACCAATTGGCTTGAAAGTGTGAATGAGGTGGTAGAGGTGGGGGCCTTTTATAAGAGGAGAGGAGGGGCTCTTTTGGAAAGATTGAAATGTTACATTATTACACAATGCTTTTCGGATTCTAAAGGTCCCACACTTATATAATTCGTGGATAAGGTGATAAGGGTTCGAAATCTACCCATCCAATAGTCTTTGGACAAGTGTAAGCCTTGGATTTTACATTATCTTCTCATTTTATTAAAATCGTTAAATAATGAGGTCATCACTGCATCATAATGATATCATAAATAATGTAATTTATTTAATGTCTAAAAATTATAAAAAAAATACTATGATGTAGTAAATCGTTTTAGCTTTCTAATTAATATTTATAATCAAAATTTGGACTTGTGGAACCCCACTTAAAACCTGTTTTAGTAAAACAACTCATGTTTGTATCAATTTAATTTTAACATTAAATAAATATATATTAATGTCATTTTCCAACTAAAGTGGCTCCATGGGGTCCCCATGTTGACTCATGGGTTTTCTTGGTCGGCCATGACTCATCCAATAGGAGTAGGACAAGTGTCAAGCTCATCTCATATTATGAAAACATTATTTTTATCTTAAACTACACTAATTACCTCTAATCGCGATTAAGAACTTTAAAGTTACTATTCACCAAAAAATTATTTTAATCTCATTGAACCACATTTTAATTCTTAATGACAAACATGTATGTTGGATTTTTGAAAATCAAATCACAGAAGTGTTACTATTTCATTTAAACGAAAAATCAGTTATTTAACTACCACTTAGTGGTTTCACTATTCATCAAAAATTGAAGTTTTTCAGAACAATGCCAAAATTTCACCCTAAGCTATAATTGATATTCCGAATTCAAAAATGATGTCTATTTTACAAAATTCCAAACATCTAAGTTGCATTAGTTAATTTTATAATTAATTCCCGCTGTCACAACAAATAGCGTGTTTTTAAGAAACAATTTATATCAAAAGATTGGCAATTGTTTATGTCCAATTTCAATGTTAAATTAATTCTAATGACCACCATTGGATAAAATGGTAAAAATATATTCTAATTATACTTTAAAACCACTAAATAGTTTAATTTATCACAATAAATTATTTTGATTAAAAAAGTTGTTTTAAGTATTTTTCACTATTCATAAAAAATAGAAGTTCTCAGAAAAATACCAAAAATTCAACATAGGCTAATTCCGACATTCTGAATCCAAAAATGTAGTCCATTTTGATAAATATAATTTATAAAATTTCAAAAAGCAGGTATTACTATTCACAACGGCTAGTTTAATTCGTTGTGGTGTGTGTTAGAGCTCGAGGTTGCGTACAACACACGCTATTGCATTATTCGAAGTGAAACGTACCGTGGAAGCTTGGGGTGTTACATTCTCCCCTCCTTCAATAAATTGCGTCCTCGCAATTTGAAATTTTTATTTGAAAATAAAAGGCTGAAAAGATAAAATACCTTTGTGGAAAACCCACATCGGAAATAAGGTTAATAAATATATAACATTAAAAGAAAGCAAGATAAGTACAAAGGTCACCCGATATAGCCCATTCTAGGATTCTATGAAAATATAGATATGGAGGAGAAACAAACCATCAAGGTCTGATGGAGAGTTATAGAAAACAGGATTAGGAGAAAGTTTAACTACAAGAAAATCACAAACTTGTGACTGGTTAAACGGTCATTGAATCCCCAGTAGGAAAAGTTAACTGACAACATTTTTGTTTTAAGTTACCTTTTATAATGTTGAGGAATTTATTTAGGAGATTTACTAAGAACGTAAGGGAATATAAATACTTGTTATGTATACTTTCATTCGTTAATAAATTTTTACCAAAAACCCATCTTTCACTCTAAAAGGTAATAGAACTCAAAAATATTCTATTTATCCTAATTGTATAAGGTTACAAATATTAACACATACCATTAGATTAGAAAAACTATTTTGTAATAACCGGGGACTTCGCGTAGTCCAGTGGTAGGCGACTAATCCTAATCGCACTATGGTTGAGGGTTCGATTCCCACAGCTTTGTCTGACATGATGGGTTGTCACTCGGTCTGCGTGTTTTCCTTTTTATAAATATCCAAAAATAACCTTAACAGTAGTATCCAATGTAAAATATAATCCATTACAACCTTTATAGTAATCCAAAATACTTCTGTCCAACTCACAGTCCAGATTTTATGAGGAAGGTAAACATAATGAAGCTCTTTTTTTTCTGCGTAACAACATGTGAACACCTTCATCATGTATTCTTTTAAAACACTGCAACATACTGAATTACCATAAATCCTTATTGATTACATTCATGATCCCTTATTCCTTATAGAAAACTAGATATACTCCTTCTATCCAAAAATGTATACAAATCATTAATCAGTTTCAAGGATGTTAAGAATATCCAACATAATTTATCCGAATCAATCATGTCTTATTTCAAAATCACTATCTCGGTATCAGAACCATATTATGGTTTATATTTCTCTCAACCATATATTTTCCAAAAATTTAACCTACTGTGGAGTCACTTTTCTTGGTTCCACACAATCTCAAGTCCTAGATGAAATAGTACTGCAGTACAATCCTTATATACTCCATAATTATTATAACCAGTACATCATTGATCCAACACTCAAATTACAAAATTCTTTAACAACAACATAAGAACACTAATCATTCCTCCTCATATGTGGTAGTATCATAACTTGATTATTATCCAATAACATCATTTTGGGAATACTCTGATGATTTGAACATTGTTTTGCGTAGTGTCCCCACTCCTTGCAGATAAAGCATTGTACATTTGAAACCTTTTTCTTACCCTTGCAGTCACGCACTTGGTGTCCTTTTTCTCCACACTTATAACAAACCCCCATTCCCTTCAGGAAAATTCCAAGGTGTTTCTTCCCACAGTTATCACATATTGGAAAATTCTTCATTCCCCTCATTCCTTTATCCATCATTCTCTCTTCTATCCCTTTCATCTCTTGCTTCTCTTCAAAGCCATAGGACTCAGAAAATTCTTTACTTATCTTATTAAAACATGATACTATTTCCTCATATGTTGATAACACATGAGAGACTATTTCCCTTCGAAATTTTGGCTTAATACCGTGAAAGATACGATACTTCTTACTCTTTGGATCATACGTATTGCTGGAGTTCACATTCCTTCTACTGGGCACCATTTCTATACAATGGCATAAAATATATTAGTTTATGAATCAAAATACATAATTCCATACTTATAAAATACTTAACATAAATTGAACTATTTATCGATATAATCCATAATCATAAAAAGGTTTTATTTGAGAAAGTATATACTCATAACCCTTCATAGTGGTTTATAAAGAAAATGAGAATTATCCAAAGCATATCCCCTGGGAGTGTCGTAACCAAGAGTGCAGCAAGGCCCGTTGTCGTGCACCAGTTCCCGTTCGAGTCTAGCTCAAAGCGGTGTTTTCGGGTTTTACCCCTATGTACATCTGTGCCAGAGCCGCCTCTACTTGCTCGTATCCAGGCAGATACGTATTGCTCGGAAAACTCACAAAATCTCTATAATACCAATATTATAGGAAGTTATTCTATACTAATCCTTAAAGTCTATCTTTGGGATATGTGCTCTAATCAGAGTTTATCTTAATCTAGCTTCCAAGGTTAGTACTAAACTGCCTCTGATACCAACTGTAACGCCCCGACCCCAGCTACCCAGAGCCGGTGCATTACTTCGTAACATTGGCATGATCACAAAAGATCAAGTCTCGAAAGACCGATTAGTTTAGTATCCTTGGAATCACTAGATACATTCATAAACGTTACATTACATCATAAAGTGAAAAACTACAATAACATAGTCTCCATAGTCCACACTTCTATCCTCTTCGGACAATCCCTGTAGGTCATTCATAAAATACTTCTTCACATCCTGGAAAATATTATAACATTGAAAGGGGTGAGCTCAGATGCTCAGTAAGGATAACAATATTTCGGAAGCTTTCATAATAAACATTAACATTTAAGGCAACGTATAACTAAAAAAAAAGCCTTTTAAACATGAACTTCAACATAATATGGAAAAAGTAAAATGAGATAATGCCATTTACTTATTCACATGGATATTCTACTGGTCGAATAATCACATGCAATATCACTAACCACTTTCATAATGATGGAATGCATAATGCCAGACTATCATAACCATGTAGCCAAGGCCTTGTGCCAAGACCACAAACAAGATTTTGTCAAGGCCTCGTTCCAAGACACTAGTTTGTCTCATGAGACCTGCCGATGCATCGAGGAGCTAAAGCGGGCTCCACCCGTCACTTATTAAGTCCAATGCATTCCTCATATGAATAGGTTAAAACATATCATAAACCATAACATAATCGTATCACATAAAACATGCATAAAGGAAACATAACATTTCCACATTCCAATCACAAGATATCAATACAACATATTGATACAATAAAAACACTTTCAAAACCATTTTCAATACCTAAATAAAAGAAAGGTAAACATGGTATTTATTTTTCTTTTAAAAAAAGTGATGGCTTGTAGAGGAAGCTGAAACTCAAATAATGGTCAAGGCGGCGGAGAAGTCATTGTCGCCACATAAGTACGGAAAGAAAAACATTCCCTTTTGTCGTTTAGCAAAACGCTTTGTATAAAAAATATTCCTTTTGAATAAACGTAAAAGTCAAAGGGGTTTATACACCGTATAAAAGAAAGTTGTGTATAAAACCAAATATGCCTCAATGAAAGGGGATTGAGACGAATTCCTTGAAAAGATCATTTTTTTTAAATAAAGTACATCTATAATGTGTATTAACTATAAGTACACATAAATAATGTAAAAATACAAGATAGGACATAATAATATCATGACATAATTTGAAAGTAGGAGATTAACCCAAAGAATAGAAATTGGGTTAAGAAATTCCCTTACCTCGTGTCTGAATTGACTCAACCGTTCTTTAACCTCCTGAATAATAAACTAGCATTAATATATACCTTATTAAGAACCATTTTCAATTTCATTATCCTTATTATATCACTTATTATAATGATATGAGCATTATGTAATTATTTAAGTTAATAACGGTCGTTTTGTCGATCTTTGGTACTTGAGTCAATAATAAACATCTTATAATTACAAGTTGTTTATGTGGTAGAATATCCATTATCTCCAGAATTATATTCATGATTTAGATGTCATATATATCTTATATATCCAGTATATACATTCATTTATAATATTACATAACATTTAGAGGTAAGAAATGAAATGCACCGTTCATGGAGACGGTAAGCCGTACGTACGCATGAACGCTACTTTCATTTCTATTTCGTATTTAATGGAATGAAATCATAATGATATAGATTTATTACAATATAATATATTGTATAATACCATTTACTCCATCCTTTATACATCCCACATATGGCATTACCGATTCAAATCACATTGAGGGGGCGGTAGTCCGGACTTCCTAAAATGAAATTATCGCGTTTTACCCATAATGGAAATCATAAAGTATTCCATAAATTAGAAATACAGAAGCATAAGTAAAACATAAACATATTATATATCATATATAAAAATAGTGACATCTTAATGTCCACCTTTGAAGGTGTTATATGAGTGTTGAACAATCATTTTTTCGTGAGGCAGAAATTCGCCATCCACAGAAACTGTATGTTCTTTAACCATTAGATGTAGGTGTGTGTAAGTGTATCTCTAATCCTTCTTATAACAACATCCTAGTATATTTAGGATACTGGTGTTGTTACAAAAGAAATGAATAAAAATATTTTAGGGGGTTGGAGAAGAAAAATGAAACAAAACAACATTAGAGAAGACATTACCTCAAAATCGGGTAACTCTTTTTGATTTGAGCCAAAGGCTTCCTTGGGAAGAGTAATTCCCTAAGTGAGGCTTCTAGGAGTAATAGGGGGAAGTTGGGAGAGTATTTGGGCAGAGGTTGGCCTAACCAATTGCCTTGAAAGTGTGAATGAGGTGGTAGAGGTGGGGGCCTTTTATAAGAGGAGAGGAGGGGATCTTTTGGAAAGATTGAAATGTTACATTATTACACAATGCTTTTCGGATTCTAAAGGTCCCACACTTATATAATTCGTGGCTAAGGTGATAAGGGTTCGAAATCAACCCATCAAATAGTCTTTGGACAAGTTTAAGCCTTGGAATTTACATTATCTTCTCATTTTATTAAAATCGTTAAATAATGAGGTCATCACTGCATCATAATGATGTCATAAATAATGTAATTTATTTAATGTCTAAAAATTATAAAAAAACTACTATGATGTAGGAAATCGTTTTAGCTTTGTAATGAATATTAATAATCAAAATTAGGACTTGTGTAACCCCACTTAAAAACTGTTTTAGTAAAACAACTCATGTTTGTATCAATTTAATTTTAACATTAAATAAATATATATTAATGTCATTTTCCAACTAAAGTGGCTCCATGGGGTCCCCAAGTTGACTCATGGGTTGTCTTGGTCGGCCATGACTCATCCAATAGGAGTAGGACAAGTGTCAAGCTCATCTCATATTATGAAAACATTATTTTTACCTTAAACTACACTAATTACCTCTAATCGCGATTAAGAACTTAAAAGTTACTATTCACCAAAAAATTATTTTAATATCATTGAACAACATTTTACTTCTTAATGACAACCATGTATGTCGGATTTTTGAAAATCAAATCACAGAAGTGTTAATATTTCATTTAAACGAAAAATCAGTTATTTAACTACCACTTAGTGGTTTCACTATTCATCAAAAATTGAAGTTTTTCAGAACAATGCCAAAATTTCACCCTAAGCTATAATTGATATTTCGAATTCAAAAATGATTTCTATTTTAAAAAATTACAAACATCTAAGTTGAATTAGTTAATTTTACAATTAATTCCCGCTGTCACAACAAATAGCGTGTTTTTAAGAAACAATTTATATCAAAAGATTGGCAATTGTTTATGTCCAATTTCAATGTTAAATTAATTCTAATGACCACCATTGGATAAAATGGTAAAAATATATTCTAATTATACTTTAAAACCACTATATAGTTTAATTTATCACAATAAATTATTTTTATTAAAAAAGTTGTTTTAAGTATTTTTCACTATTCATAAAAAATAGAAGTTCTCAGAAAAATACCAAAAATTCAACATAGGCTAATTCCGACATTCCGAATCCAAAAATGAAGTCCATTTTGATAAATAAAATTTATAAAATTTCAAAAAGTAGGTATTACTATTAACAACGGCTAGTTTAATTCGTTGTGGTGTGTGTTAGAGCTCGAGGTTGCATACAACACACGCTATTGCATTATTCGAAGTGAAACGTACCGTGGAAGCTTGGGGTGTTACAATTCCATCTAGGAGTCTTTGTGAGTCCCATGACAAATTCCATCATAATATTATTCCATTTCCACTCAGGAATGGAAGAGGTTGCAAAACTCCACCATGCAGTTGCCTTCCAGGTTTCACTTGTTGACAAACCATACATCTTGACAAAAAATTAGAAATCTCCTTCTTCATGTTGTCCCACCAAAAATGTCTCTTTAAATATCTATACATTTTGGTGCTCCCAGGGTGTATAGAGAAATTGGAACTATGAGAATCATCCTAAAATTCCCTCTTTAAATCAGGTATATCGGGAACACAAAGTCTCCTCCCAAATTTCAAAATTCCATCTTCATACACAAAGTCACTCAATTTCCTATCATTCACAGATTTAATCTTCTTTTTCAACTCTTCATCATCAGCCTGAGGACACTTTATCCTTTCTTGTAAAGATGTTTTGGAAACCATTTGAAAAAGTTTTTATGTTTCACCCTCCATGGTGATTCCCATATCCATCTTTACTAGATCCATGAAAATAGGATCCCTTTCCACTCTCATCATGTTCAAAACTCCATGATCTTTTCTACTCAAAGCATCTCCAACCTTATTTTCCTTACCCGAGTGGTAGCGTATCGTGCAATCATAATCCTTGAGCAGTTCAAGCCATCGCCTTTTCCTCAGGTTGAGTTATTTTTGTGAAAAATATATTTCAAACTTTTGTGATCGGTATATATCTCACATTTTCACCATATAGATAATGTCTCCATATCTTCAAGGAAAAGATTACAACAGCTAACTCGAGATCATGAGTAGGATAGTTCTTCTCATGAATTTTTAGCTGTCGTGATGCATAGGCAATAACCCTATCATTCTGCATAAGGACACAACCAAGTCCTTTCATTGATGCATCAATTTAAATAACAAACCCATCATTCCATGATGGTAGAGTCAATATAAGAGCATTGACTAATATTCTCTTTAGTTATTCTAAACATTCTTCACACTCTTTTGTCCAGACAAATTTAACCACTTTATGTGTGAGCTTCGTTAATGGGTTAGCCAATCGGGCAAAATTATGGACAAAATGTCGATAATAACCTGCCAAACCAATAAAGCTACATACCTCAGTTATACTCGTCGGTGCTGGCCATTCTTGGATTGCCTTGGTCTTAGAAGGATCAACAGAAATTCCATCCTTGGAGACAATATGGCCAAGAAAAGAAATCTCCTAATGCCAGAATTCACACTTTCTAACCTTCCCATATAATTGATGCCTTTTAAGAGTCTTCAAGATAATGCGCAAGTGATTTTCAATATTTTCATAGCTTTTGGAGTATACCAAGATATCATCAATAAATACCACCACAAAATCATCAAGATATTCCTTGAAAACTCTATTCATTAGATCAATGAATACAAAGGGTGCATTAGTCAATCCAAAAGGCATTTTTGTAAACTCATAATGCCCGTACCTTGTTCGAAGTGTTATCTTCAGAATGTCTTCCTTCATCACACACAACTGATGGTATCTAGATCAAAGGTAAATCTTTGGAAAGTATTGAGCTCCATGAAGTTGGTCAAATAAATGATCAATTCAAGGTATGGGATACATGTTCATTATTTTTATAGCATTGATCTCCCTATAGTCAATGCAAAACCCCATAGATCCATCTTTCTTCTTAAAAAAAAGGACATGGGTTCCCCATGGAGATACACTAGGGAGAATAAATCCCTTATTACTCAATTCCTCTAGTTGTTTCTTTAGTTCAACTAATTCCACAGTGGCCATTCTATAAGGGGTCTTCGATATAGGCCTTGATCCAGGAATTAAATCAATAGAAAAGTCAACTTCTCATTCTGGAGGATGTCCAGGTAAATCATCCGGAAACACATCTACATATTCTTTCACAATAGGTACATCCTCTATTTGAACATTCCTTTCCTCTCCCTTATTCATTTCATTCTCTTGATCCCCAATAATTGAATTTAGGTGAGCTACTGGGGGTGGATCTAAATAAGAATTAGGTGGTGACGATTCTTCTCTAAAAATAAGGTGTTCCTTATCATCATCATCAAAAATCGTTACCTCCTTCTTCTTATAATAAATCTTTGAATCATAGTCCAAAAGCCAATCCATATCGAGTATTATATCAAACTCAATCATAGGTATGACAATGAGATCAGTGGATAAAAACATTTATGTGCTCTAATGGGGACTGATTCACAAAACATTGTTGCAATGATACTTCCCTTATGAGTTTTGACTGACAATTCACTAGTTAAATGAAATTGGAAATATCTAATTTTCTTAGAAAACTGGGAAGATATGAAACAATGAGATGATCCAGAATCAAATAATGAATTTTCTAAACTTGAGGAAACCATTAAATTACCTGCCACCACATCTTTCGGAGGTTTAACCTCAGCAGTAGTGATATCATAATCTTGGCCTTGATCCCTTGGCCTCTTATGAGGTATGTTCCCCTGACGCTTATGATATTCATTTGAATAATGTCCCATCTCTCTAAAATTATATCATTCCACATTTACAGCAACTCTCTTTCCCTTGCAATCATGAGCTTGGTGGCCTTTTTCACCACACTTGTAACAGAATCCCATTCCCTTCAAGCAAGTACCAGGGTGTTTCTTCCCACATTTACTGTAGGAATGATATTAAAATTTTCCCTTCTTCCCCTTATTTCCATTACCAGATTGATCAGAAGATCTCTTCTTTTCTTGCTTTTCTTTAAAGTCATAAGACTTAGAGAATTCATTTTCGGTCTTGATAGAACACGAGACAATATCTTTGTACGGCGAGAAGGTTTGTGAGACTAATGCTTGACGGTTAAATGGTTTTAAACCATGAAAGAAACAATCAATCTTACTTCATGGGCTATGTATATACTCTACAGTATGCCTTGCTGACCTTGTAATGTTAGCCTCATAATTTACGATATTCTCATCCTTTTTCTGCCTCAGACTCATAAATTGCCTTTCCATATCTGCTTGATGGTCATGTGAAAAGTATTTTTCTAAGAAAATTTACTTAAACTCCCTCCATTCCATACTTGATACTTCATTATATTCCTTTTTGTTTTGAATCAATGACCACCATTGATCAGCATCTCCAGTGAGGTGGTAAACTGCCATGATAACCTTTTCCCTTTCACTACTCCCTAAGGCATGGAATATTCTCTCTAAGGAATTTATCCATTTCTCAGCAACTAAGGGATTTGTACCCCCATTAAATTTTGGTGGTTGTTGCCTCATGAAGAGATCTAACATTGATCCTCCACATTGCGGATCAGGGTGCTCCATACGAGTAAGGTTATTATTCATAACCTGAGCGATTTGTCCTAGTATGGTAATATGTTGATCAGCACCAGTTGTATCTCCAGCTCCAAAATAATTATCTTGAGTAGGAGGGAAATCCCTACATGAAGTGCGTGCATTGATACGGTTTCCATTCCTCCCACTAGGCACCATTTCTAAACAATGGCATAAACTAGATTATTTTATGAATCAAAATACATAATTCCATACTTGTAAAACACTTAACATAAATTGAACTATAATCATAAAAATGTTTTCTTTGAGGAAGTATATACTCATAAACCCTTCATAATGGTTTGTAAATAAAATGAGAATTATGCTAAGCATATCCCCTGGGAGTGTCGTAACCAAGAGTGCAGCAAGACCCGTTATCGTGCACCAGTTCCCGTTCGAGTCTAGCTCAAAGCGGTGTTTTTGGGTTTTACCCCTAGGCATATCTGTGCCAGAGCCACCTCTACCTGATCATAATCAGACAGGAATGTATTGCTCGTAAAACTCACAAAATCACTATAATACCAAAATTCTAGGAAGTTCTTCTATACTAATCCTCAAAGTCTATCTTAGGGATATTTGCTCTAATCAGTGTTTATCTAAACATAGCTTTCAAGGATAGTACTAAACTACCTCTGATACCAACTGTAATGCCCCAACCCTAGTTACCCAGAGTCGGTGCATTATTGCGTAACATTGGCATGATCACAAAAGATCAAGTCTCGAAAGACCGATTAGTTTAGTATCCTTGAAAAAACTAGATACATTCATAAGTCTTACATTACATCATAATGTAAAACAAAACTACAACAAAATCTTTTCTTCATATCCCCTCATACTGCCCCTGCAGGTCATTCATAATATACTTCTTCACATCCTGGAAAAATTAAAACACTGGAAGGGGTGAGCTCAGATGCTTAGTAAGGATAAAAATATAGCGGATGTTTTCATAAATAAACATTAACATTTAAGGCAATGTATAACTAAAACAAAAGCCTTTTAAACTTGAACTTCAACATAGTATGGAAAAAATAAAATGAAATAATTCCATTTACTTATTCACATGGATATTCAACTAGTCAAATAATCAAATGCAATATCAATAACCACTTTCATAATGATGGAATGCATAATTCCAGACTATCATAACCACGAAGCCAAGGCCTCATGCCAAGACTACAAATAATATTTTGTCAAGGCCTCATGCCAAGACACTAGTTTGTCTCATGAGACCTACCGATTCATCTAGGAGCTATATCAAGCTCCACCCGTCACTTATTAAGTCCAATGCATTCCTCATATGAACGGGCTTAAACATATCATAATCCATAACATAATCGTATCACATAAAACATGTATAAAGGAAACATAAAATTTCCAAATTTCAATCACAAGATATTAATACAACACATTGATTTAAAAAAAACACCTTCAATACCATTTTCAATACCAAAATAAAAGAAAATTTAATCTTTGTAATTATTTTTCATTTAAAAAAAGTTATGGCTGGTAGAGGAAGCCGAAACTCAAATAATGGTCACGGCGGCGGAGACGTTGTTGTCGCCGCATACGTACGATAAAAAGAAAAAAACATTCCCTTTTATTGTTTAGTAAAATGCTTTGTATAAAAAATATTCCTTTTGAATAAACGTAAAAGTCAAAGGGGTTTATACACCATATAAAAGAATGTTGTGTATAAAACAAAATATGCCTCAATGAAAGGAGATTGAGACGAAGCCCCTTAAAAAGATCATTTTTTTAAAATAAAATAAATCTATTATGTGTTTCAACTTTAATTACACATAAAGAAAGTACCAATACAAGATAGGACATAATAATATCATGACATAATTTGAAAGTAGGAGATTAACCCAAAGAATAGAAATTGGGTTAATAAGTTCTCTTACCTCATGTCCGACTTGACTCGATCATTCTTTAACCTCCTGAATAATAAACTAGAGTTAATATCTAATTGATTAAGAACCTTTTTCAAGTTCATTATTCCTTTTATGTCACTTATTACCATGTTATGAACATTATGTAATTATTTATGTTAATAATGGTCGTTTTGTCAATCTTTGGTACTTGATACAAAAATAAACTTTTTATAATTACAAGTTGTTTATGTGGTAGAATATACATTATCTCCAGAGTTATATTCATGATGTAGATATCATATATATCATATATATCCAGTATATACATTCATTCATAATATTACGTAACATTTAGAGGTATGAAATGAAATGCATCGTTCATGGAGACGGTAAGTTGTACGTACGCATGAACACTACTTTCATTTCCATTTAATATTTAATGGAATGAAATAATAATGATATAAAGGTATATTATAATTACAGTATAATATCATATATAATATCATTTACTCCATCCTTTATACATCCCACATATTACATTAACGATTCAAATCACTTTGAGGGGGCGGTAGTCTGCACTTTCTAAAATGAAATTATCGCATTTACCCAAAATGGAAATCATAAAGGTATGCCATAAATGAGAAATACAGGAGAATAATTAAAACATAAACATAATATATATCATATATAAATATAGTTACATCTTAATGGCCACCATGAGAGGTGTTAAATGAAGATTGAACAATCATCGTTTCGTGAGGCATAAATTCGCCAACCACAGAAACAGTATGTTCTTTAACCATTAGACGAAGGTGTGTGTAATTTTAAATCAAATACTTATCATAAAAACATCCTAGTATATTTAATATACTAGTTTTGTTACAAAATAATGGAATAAAAAAAGTTCATGGGGTTGGAGAAGCAAAATAAAACAAAATAACATAAGAGAAGACATTACCTTAAAATCGGGTAACTATTTTTGATTTGAGCCAAAGGCTTCCTTCGAAAGAATTCTGCCCAAAGTGAGTCTCATAGGAGTAATAGAGGGAATTTGAGAGAGTATTTCAGCAGAGGTTGGCCGAGCCAAATGGATTTGACGGTGTGAATAAGGTGGTAGAGGCGGGGGCCTTTTATAAGAGGAGAGGAGGGGCATTCTTGGAAAGTAATGAAATGTTACATTATTATGAAGTAATTTTCGGATTTTAAATGTTCCACAATAATATATTTCGAGGATAAGGTAATAAGGGTTCTAAATATACTCATCCAATAGGTTTTTTACATGTGTATGTCTTGTATTTTACATTATCTTTTCATTTTATTTAAATTGTTAATTAATGAGGTAATCGATGCATCATCATGGTGTCCTAAACAAATTTAATTTATTTAATGTCTAAAAATTATAAAAAAAATATAATGATGTAGGAAATTTTTTTATCCTTCCAATTAATATTTATAGTAGAAAAGGTAACTTATATAACCCCGTGTAATAATTGTTTTAGTAAAACAACACATGTTTGTGACTATTTTATTTTTACTTTAAATAAAAAGTTATTAATGTCATTTTCTTATCCAAGTGGATCCATGGGGTCCCCAAGTTGACCCATGGATTGTCTTGGTCGACCATGGCTCATCCAATAAGTTTAGAACAAGTTTCAAGATTTTTTCATATTTTTATAATATCATTTTTACATTAAATTTCACTAATTACCTTTAATCGCGATTAATAAAACTTAAAAGTTATTATTTACAAAAATATTATTTTAATCCCATTGAACCAAAATTTACTTCCTAATGACAACCATGTATATCGTATTTTTGAAAATCAAATCACAGAAGTGGTAATGATTCATTTACACGAAAAATTATTTTTTGAACTACCACTTAGTGGTTTCACTATTCATAAAAAATTGATGTTTTTTTAGAAAAATACCAAAATTTCACCCTAGGCTAAATTTGATATTCCGAATCCAAAAATAACATCCATTTTGAAAGATAGAATATATAAAATTTTAAAAAGTAGGTATTACTATTCATAATGGCTACTTTGAATGTTTGTGGTGTGTGTTAGAACTCGATGTTGCATACAACACACGCTACTGTATTATTCAAAGAGAAGCGTACCGTGGAAGCTTGGGGTGTTACAGTTCGTAGTAAAGAAAGTTCATATAAGAAACTACCTATAGTTAGTGGGAATCCACTCACTATGAAACTATGGCTGATCCTTCTTTTATCTGAAGAAATCTAATAATCTAGAAAAATTATTTATTTAGGGAAAAACTAAGAGAAGAAAAGGAAATTATGAGAAAAAACACCCAATAAAATCTACGATTACCCATGACAATTCCCTATCAAAATCAAACTGGATAATAGAAATTAATCAATAAATATCTCACCAAGGATAAAGGAATATAATGTGAGGAAGATACGGTTTTAACCATTACATAAATTACTGAAATGGATAAAAGCTATTATCATACATAATTTATCTAATTAATCAATGTTATTGAAAAAAACAAGAAATAAGGTATATCACGACATAACCCCTAGGTCATAAAATGATTGCCTCTCTAGGATATCATGCTCAACTATTTTCTACACAATGTTTATACCAAATGTTATATGTCATTCATAAAGCTTTTATATACCATCTATATATCCCTTACATATAATTAAGATCAATATTTTCTGAGGTACATCTTTGCATGAGCCCCTGGCTCATGGAATTATTCCACCTCTAGAATGACACATGAAACTATATTATTTCAAAAAAAATTTCATCTAACCTACGCACCATCTATACAATACTGTAATACTATCCCTAACACCCTTAAATATCATCTATATTAATATTTGAAAAGTCTAGAACGCATGTATATCACCCTTTCATACCCAATAGTTTACCATTTTTCCTGCCCATACACATTAAGGTTACCATTGAGAATCATATAGAAACATCCTTATGTATCAAAGATTATACTATTTTTAGACCCAACCCTAGAAACTGTTATATATCATATGGTAACCATTACAAATCATAGAGTTATCCCTTACACATGATATGATAATCCTTATAAATAATTGGGAAATTCTAAAAACGATTACAAATCATCCATTACCATTTTCTATACCATATAAACCATTATTTATCATCAGGGCGAATATTACATATACACACTAAATATATTACATATCATAGGGGTTTAGAACACTAAAAATTTTCAATGTTCCTTGTTTACCCTTATGCATAAATACTACCCTAATTAATGAGAACACTTATGTATAAGGACATATCCCATTTACCCAACCTAGTATTCAGAACAATTTTTTTTCTAGATTCTTTCAGTCATTATCCAAACACATCCAAACATCAAATTTTTAAAAAAAATATATCATTTAATCACATGAAAAATATCTCAATATAGTCCTCCTTGGTTATGTAGTTACCTATATCCATCCCAAGAAATGATTCCTTATGTAGACCCCCAACACATCATTTTACCCTAAGTCTTACCATACTGTTCCTCTTACCATAGAATTCCATATCAATTCTTAGCTTAATCCCCAAAACATAACTTTTGGCCTACACCAGTACCCCTGACACCATGAAAGTGTCCAAAAACACATGTTCTACTTGATAACTATCTTGGACAGTGAAATAATGATAAAATTAATTTAATAATGAACTTCATACCTAAAAATTACATCGTGTGTGCTATAATTTTCACCACTATATAACTATATTCTCCTAAAAAGTCACCCAAAATTTATATGACCAAATAATACATGACAACATTTCTCTATCATATAAATATTACTACATTACTGCAACAAGAGATTCACTCCCGTGCTTCTATAATACTTGAACCAATAGAATATATTTCCCACACAACACTTTATTCCAGAACTCAATAATCTGAATTATTTTCTTAGTTATAAAAACACCAGGATCTAATTCTATATCTTATATTCCCATAACATGTGAGTGATCAAGATACTATTTATTCATTCGTGAGATATAAAATAATTTATGAATTTTTGTCATCTTAGGGGGAAATTATAATCGATACATAACCTTCCTAATCTATTACGTGATCTCAAAGGGTCCAATATACCATGGTTGGACCTTCCCATATATATCAATCCATTAGTGAGATAAATTAGGTGACACATTTAAGAATGATCAGTCCCTAACTAAGAACTACTAAGGTTAGTGATGATGATTAGAATAAGACTTTATGGTGTTTGTAATACATCAACAATTATTGATGGATAATATGAATCTTTTGAGTTTTCTACTAAAAAAATTCTATGTTCCACCAAAAAAGACTTTCCCACCCAAGTCTAACAAAGGGGAGGCTATCATAAGAAACAATATAAGTACCTTAATGGATTCATTTAGATATAATATCAATAGATATTATAATAATCAAACTCAACTAATTACAGAAGGGTATAATCCTCTAAAATTAATGACAAAAGCACAAAACATATCTTAAAACAATTGGATGGCCTAATTTCCCCATAAATATATGAATGCTAAGAAATTATTAACTTTACGTGGAATCCCATGGTCTTTTTAAGGAACTTATAGAATTTGGAGGAGATCCAGAGATCTCTATTAGAAATGATAACTAATGGAACCCCATTATTGTTCATGATTTCATGTATATAAAACTTTCCAAGATCCTCCCCGTAGTTATATCCTTGACTGAGATAAAAATATAGGAATTAGTCAACTGATGAATCATAACCCATATAGAATTATTCTTCAAATAGTCACAAGATAATCTAATGATGAGGTGATTGGATAATTCAACCCATTTCTAGGTGAGGATATGATGTGTTTAAATCAAACAATATGGTTTTTAATGACCTCTTTAAATTTTTTGACAAGTATATAATAAAAAAATTAAATATTTTAGGTCATATCTAATACAAGAATACAAATATTGAAATTTCATTTCATAATACATCTTGGAGGATTATAGAATAACATTCCATAGGGAGTGTTTAAAATAATTTATCATTTATTTCTTAATGGATAGTGGAATCACATAAAAGGACCTAAAATAGAGATTCCCCTCAAGAGAGACATACTACTCGCTAGTATGCTCCGACTATATATATAATCATCATGATAATATAAAACTCCTTATCCCCTAGTAGATCCTAAAAATTAAGTTAATAAGTGAAGGTGTTAACTAAACATTACCATGAAACATATAATGCTTCTATTCCTTATTGTATATGTGAATTCAAGAAAAGTGGACCATCAGGTTCTACTCGTTACTATATTCTTTGATGATATACAATGTAGACTTTTGGAAAGAGAACCAGTAAACAAAATTCCCTTTATTGGTGTATTAGGATGGGCAAAATAAAATTTTTCTTGGTTTTCCTCCAACT
The DNA here is from genome assembly GCA_963277665.1 of Viscum album. Classification (NCBI taxonomy): domain Eukaryota; kingdom Viridiplantae; phylum Streptophyta; class Magnoliopsida; order Santalales; family Viscaceae; genus Viscum; species Viscum album. Next base: position 1,375,004,397 of record OY728147.1, on the reverse strand, counting down.
AAAGTTTCCTAACATTTAATTAATTTGGAGAGACAATATAGAAGAATAATTTATGATCGGTATACACCATGAATTATTAATTGCATAGATAGTTCCTCTAAAACATTAGATTATGTGTTGAATATGAAGGATCATTGTTATGGGTAGGGTAATTCCTTTTATGTGTATGAATTTAGTAGCATATATACAACACCATGTGATCACGCTATACATGCTAACAACCCAATATAATGTTTGATGCATCGCAATAAACATCATAGCCTTGCCGCAACTTAAAAAGTTCCAAAATAGGGTATAATGGAAAAAATATTTTTAACTCATCGAAAAGGGGCATGCCATTTAAGGATATATATATAATACACCCTTTCAATTTGAGTAAGGTTAAATTCGATAAAATACTAGACAATTCCTTAATTTTCAACCTATAATAACCTACCAGATCTATGATAATATATATCTCAAAGAAATTATTTTGTTTTTCTCAAGACACAACATGATTAACCCTTTTAGTATCAATATAATTTACTCTTATATATACTATGTATCTTAATAAGTTGAATTTCTTGATATAGATGTTAAATTTTGGTAACTTTTCATCAACACAATGATCACATATGATTTCTAAAACAACCCACAAGTGATTCTAATTCTCATATTCTATTATAGTATAAACCATGATGTCATGCATAAATATCATGAAAATAGAGTAAAGGAATAAATTCAATATCAATTTAATAAGATACAAGAATATTGTTGGATAACTATTCAGTCCAAAAGAAATCATGAGATACTCGAAGTGTCTAAAATTTATTTTAAACTCTCTATTTGGAATGATAAACTCCTTCGCTCTATGGTGATGGTATCCTGACTGGAGTATGATATTTGAGAACAACATTTCCCATATTAGTTGATAAAAGAGTATATAAATATGAGGGAAAGGGTATTTATTCATGATGGTCTCAAGATTAACTTATTATAATCAATGAATAATAAAATATGCCCATATTTTTTCTTCGAAAAGAGTACATGAGTAGGATACAAAGATACATTTGGTGGAATAATGGAATTTAATTATAGATCATCCAACTAAATATTAATATCTTTTAATTTATTTGGGACCATATGAAAATATGGAAGTGAAATTAGTTTTGTATCGGGCATGATATCAATGAAAAACATCATATCCAACACCAGATGAATTCATATGAAGTAATCTAAGAACAATTAATTAAATCCCTTACCGTGAGAGGAAGATCACTCCAAAATTTTAATTTATGAGGCTCCACTAAAAGAGATGATCTGTAACCAGTTAATCTAAAAAGTCCAAAAATTGTAGATGCTACTCAACTTGACCATGGGTACCATTCTCCATGGAATAAATGAGAGCTTCTATTAGAACTGGTGAAATTTACACTTCAATGATAACAATCAATGTGTGATTTTTACCTTACCATCAAATCAATCCAAGGAATAAAATTCATGAGTTTCATATTGATAATAAGAAGTTCCCAAAATTTATCCTTCTATGAAATGAAGATAATCCATGAAATATATTTGATGAATCACTCATTCTTCTTCCTAAGAAGAGTAGATATTTCCCTGAAAAAGACATAAATTTGAATGGAATGTTTAATAAATATATGTTATGGGAATAAATAAATGAATAATATATAGGAACCTAAGTCAAATAAATTATTATCAATATATTTTATAACAATAATTGCACCTTTCACTATTTATACTATTATGTCTGATTCAGTTGGATGTTGCTCCACCACCTAAAACTTCCTTACATTATAACAGGCCTAAAGATTTCCATCAGTATTAGGATCCACCATCAAAAATCTATACCCATAATATGTACCACTTTTTACTCCACACTAGTATGGGTGGGAGTATGTTTCTTAAAAAATAAAATTTCACTTGGAATCATATAGGGGATGAAGTCCCCAATTTTTTTTTGGAGATATGGGTTTAATATAAAAAATATATAATGATATCCCATACAACCAAAATCATGAAATTACATGTGGTCCTCCATGAGAGAATTTTTCTATAGACAACCCTACCTCATCTATTTAAGAAAAGAGGTTTTCGACCTTTAGGAGAAGAAAAATTCGATTATGATATATTCCATGAGCCATTGTAATTAACCATTCTAGATTATCAATACTTTCTATTATTCTTTGAAAGTACACCTTCACCAACCCATAGAATAAGAGGAACATAAACTATCCCTAACATCCCATCCAAGAAAACCCAAACCATTAGGGATCAATATACCACTTCTTTATAGATCATAATATTTATAAATAAAACCTGTGATAAGATATCAGGTCATATGTTCATTTAAAAATAATGAGATTAAAATATATCATTTGAAACCAAATCATGTGAAAAGTTAAAAAGTTTTTCAAATGGAATAACAGTCATCATGACTATATATTTTCCTTATCGAATTAATATAAACTCATATGACATTAAAGGTAGTATATAGTATAGAGAGATACTATATATATTTGAATGAAAATAAGGATGAATCCATTAGTACCTATGAAATAAACATCACATGAATTTAAAAGTATACTTTATGTTTTCTCATTGACTCTGAAATAAAAATAAATAGTTTTCTTTATTTCATAAAACCATGTATCAAAAAGAGATTTTTTATCATAGAATTTGATATCTCGGTAGATATTTGTGATGTGATAATTTGGTAAAATAGGAGAGTAATGAGTCCCATTATTCTCATGGTTTTGGGTAAATGAATAGAAACATAGATTTTTTATGAAACATAAAAAAATGAAACCCATAGAGGAAATGAAATTAATAATCCAACATACTAAAATTGTGGGATGTAATATGGTGAAAAATCCATCAATTATTATGATCTCATTTGTTTGGGTGCATGACCATCCAACATATATAGAATCCATGCCAGGTTCTCAGTTAGTATAATCTTATTATTAGATTATTATATTTGGGAAAACCATCCAAAACATATCTCTATAATTCCCAATAACTTATTTCTAGCCTATAGGGATTAGGAATTCCCTCTAGGACATGCTGAGGGACGGATTGGGTACCTAGTATGTAGTACCCTACATTGGTTCATAAAAAATGGTGTCGAAACCTATTTTTGATTTTTATTATTTGGGATTTTAAGGTATACTATAGATAGGATCATTGGGACTTGAGAGGTAGGTTATGAGTGAGTGTTTGAATAACCCTAATAGAAATTTACTTTAACCTTCCATAGTATACCTTAAATTCCCAAAAAAATCAAAAATAGGGTTTGATACCATTTTTCATGAACAAATATAGGATACTACTTACTAGGTACCCAATCCGGCCCTTAGCATGGCCAAGATGGAATTCATAGTCCCTATAGGCTAGAAATAGGTTATTGGGAATTGTAGAGATAAGTTTTGGATGGCTTCCCCAATAAACTAATCTACTAATAAGATAATACTAACTGAGAATGTGGCATGGATTCTATATATGTTGGATGGTCATGCACCCAAACAAATGAGATCATAATAATTGATCATCAATGCGGAATTAGATAAATGAAGGCTCAAAACAAACTATAATATTAAATATAATTTTATAAACATATATATCATTTAATATAAATATAAAACCAAATTTGGTATTAAATACTGATCTAAAACAAGAAAAAATAGAAACTGGATGGTAATTTGATAATGAATTACAAAAAGGGTGAGTCATATAAAAATACAAGACCCTAAAGTGAATCAAAATAATAGCTGACCATATCCATGTGATATAAGGGCAGACTCCCACTATTTCAACTCCTCAATTACCAAACACATCTAGCATGAACACCCATTTTAAATGAGTGGCACATTGAATTTACATGTATTAGTCAAAAACAGTTCTACATACAATCAAAGAGTGTATCATGGTTTTGATAATAAAGACCCAATATAAACCCTCTATGTATTTTATGGGGAATTTAATTTTAGATAATCTATCCATGTCAGTTTTAAAATAATCATATTAAAGTAAATTTTAATTTTAATGGAAAAGTAACATGTTTTAGTATAATATAATATGAAAGTAAAGTTCCATATAAATATGAAATACCAATCAGGAATCATGGGATAAAACCTAGGTTCATTAAGGTAAAGGCATTATAGGATCTTTCGACTAGTATTTATCAAGAAAATTTATACCTACCTATGCGTGGCTTTGTAGCCTGAGCAACACACTAAATTAGTATTATCTTCAATAGCTAGAGTGGCATCATGAATAGGGTGGAATAATCTAGGCATAGTGTTATCATTCCATATAGGGGTAATTTTTTTGTGGTTCCCTATAGAATTACTTGAGCTTACCATAAATAATAATTAGTGTTAATGAATTACATTCCAGTTACCAAAATATTCCAAAAATTTATCTACTTGAAAGAAATCATTTTATTAAATACAAGGTTGACATGGTTAAATTTCATATATATAAAATTACATTGAGACCACTCTAATTACTCATATCAATAGAAAAATATTAGAGATCAATTTTTTCATTTATAAACTAGTACTTAATGAAAAATATTATAACTTTAAATGATAAGATATATCATTTTTATAAATCAAGCACAAATGGTTCTTTAAACAATGGAAGCACACAAAACCACATTCATAGATTTAGTGGGACTCTACTCAAAACAAACTTTGACTGATTCAAGTTTTATTAGAAGAAATAAAATAATCTATAAAAATTATTGATTTAAAGTAGAACTAGTGGAAAATAAAAAATTGTGGGAACAATAAAAAATAATCATCCAATTCCAGCTAGCCTTACCCATGACTACTCCCTGTAATAAATTACATGATGAACATACACCAATCAACATAGACTTTACATTGGGGAAGAGAAGAGGGTAAGATGTTCATAAGATCATAGCCACAAAAAATTACCCAAAAATGGGTAAACAAATCTTTTAATACAAAAATTAAAAAATTAATTAATCATTTTAGAATAAACTGAATATAATGTACATCATGTAATGACACCCTAGGTTCATAACATGATTCTCTATCTAGATTACCACACTCATTTTTTTTACAAAATGTTTAGACCATCCATTATGTACCATACATAAAATCCTCATGTAAATTCCATATAACCATTAAATATCATCTAGATTTAAATTATAATAATTTTTAACACTAATGTATCTCCCAAATTATAACTTATGTGCCAAAAAATTTAACATTTTTCTAACTCTTATATAAATGGGTAACCGTTCTATATCATAAGGGAAAATAGTTATATAACCAATACATTTCCATTTTCAAAAACCACCCTTTTAACCCATATATATAACTCAGTAACCCTTCCACATCACCGAGTTTATCTTTACCTATCCCATGGTAACCCTTACACATCATAGAGAATACTCAGGTAACACATACATATCATAATATATCATTTTCTAGCTTTGATCAACTGTTATTTTTCACTAGGACGACCTTTACATAGTGAACCAAACACTCTTGTAGATTATAGGGGATTCTATCAGTAAACATGTAGACTAACCTAACACTTTGGAACCCATACAATTGAAAACCCTTATATATGAGGACTTCAATAATTTTCTTGACCCATTTTGAAAAAACACCACTCTTTATTTACATTTATTAAAACCATCGTCAAACTCATCTAGACATCCAATTATCAATAATTACAAAATTTAATCAAAAAAATGTACCATCTTGTTGTTCTCATTACCATTAACAACTCAAACTTTTATAAATTATATTAAATTTTAAATGAATAAATTCATTATTAAGTAATGTAGTTATAGAAAAACATGAACTGCATTTGTTATTTTGGATAGTTATATAGTATATCAAATTTAAATTACTGGTAAGCACCATTACCATTTATAATACCATCTTCTTATAGTTACCATTAATATTAGATTATTAAGGGTTATTATAAAGCCCAGTTGACACAAAATAAAAGAGTGATAGCCTTGACTAGAAGGATTGAACTCAATAAGCCCATATAGCAGAGCTTCTTAGGGATATAGAATCATTGAGATTTTCCTAGAGAAATCCAAATAAGAGATTCTATAACTGAAACTTGAGAGAAACCATTTAGCAGATAAGTTAAATCTTATCGAGATCACAACCAAAAACCATGCTCACCGAAGAACCCCATGAAATCCCAAGCCAAACACAACATACATTAGGACATGCATAGGTGTAATAAGGGTATATGCATATAGAGCTTAACCGTATGAATTTATATATATTATAATTTTAATAAAATAATGATTATATTAATTCATTATTTTTATTATTTTCTAAATGATTAAATAATGGTTTTGAAAAAAATTATATTTTGACATGATTAAAAAGAAATTATAATTCTGGAAAAAATATAGTTTCAAACAAGAAACTATTTTTTATAATTTCATTTATTTTTGAAAAAAGTTATTTTAATATTATATTCTTTTAAAAAAAATATTAATTTAAAAATAATTGTTAATATAATTTTATGAAGTCCAATATAATTTTTATAAGGTCCAAGAAACTATTATTGTTAAAAAACTATAATTTTTTAAATAAATGTGGATATTTATTTTAAAGGGAAAATTTCAAAATTTATCTAAAAGTTTGGATAAAACAATTTTTTTTGAAATAATCATGTCAAAATTAGATAATGACTGATTTTTCATTATTTTTTTGAGACAGTCTATTTTTCTATAAAAATTAAATACAGTTTGAATATATTGTATGTATTATGACATAATAATATCCCATAAGTGATGTAATGAATTATATAAAGAGTATCCAAGACCAATTTTTTTTACTTTTAAAGTAATGTGTTTATATGTTATTTTATTAATTTTATAAAACAACAATGTATCCTCACAAACCTATATATATTTTATGGTTTAAAAATCAATTCTTTATCAACATGAACCACATCCATATCACCAAAGGAATTATTTTAATTATTTTGATTCATATATTATTAAAATAATGTAATACACTCCACTTTGGAAGAAACAAGGGTTGAAACCCCTGACATTCTTTGTGATTTGTAATAATTTATGATATATAGTCAAAAACCTATGTTTGAAAACCAATAAATAATTCCCCCTTCCTTTTCTATATAAACCCACCCAACCACACATTAATAATCCCTCAAAACCCATGGAGATTGGAGTTAATAGGACTTTACCTCTTTAAAACCCCCCAATTGTTCCCCCTATGCTTACAATAATCTTGTCCAAATATTTTAGAAGTTCCCTCAAAAGGTAAGGGATCATCTTGTCCTATTTCTTCAAGAACCTTCTTCATATCATTTATTTTTATATCTAACTTTTAAAGTGGGTATATGTTATTTAATATCCCTCTTACTATACCTATAATTACCATGTGATGAGAGACCACTTTTAGCCTCATTCACCCCTCCTATAAACTGTTATATATAATCATTATGCTGCCATAACTATACTATGATTTTCTATGCCAAACATTGGAGTAGTGAATATGCGTCCCCATTTTCACTCAAGGGTATTCAAATTGATGTATATATCCTTCCTTGATAAGGTAATTCCATATATTTAACCCCCATAAGATAATATTGGGATTAAAATTGATTGAAGGGAGACTTATGCTTTTTGAGATTTGTGTCACACATATGCATGTACATGATTTAAAAATGATGGATGCGATCAAAATTATATAGCCCTCTAATGAATTGGGTAATATTTTTATCTCATAAGATGACATGTATTTTTTATGGGAGGTTATTCTTCACATACTATGTTGTGATTTATTTAGAGTTATCCTTGTCTTATGTTTATGATGTGACATTTTATGTTAATTCCATATTCTTTTGTTTCCATCTCATTATCATCATATATCATGCTTCTATGTTCATGATTTGATTCCCAAACCTTTTATTTACTTTGTATACTTCTATTTAATCAAATATATTACTTTTTTCTTTTTATGAATTTAATATACCCTTTCTAGGATTTATATCTCACGCCTTTCATTTATAAATCCCTAGGATATCCCATGAAGTTTTAGAAGATCAAGGGAATATAAGGGTATGTTTCAATGTTTTAAAAAAATGACTGTGTACCCTTGTTTTAAGTTATCATGTCATGTAAAAAATTTACAAATACACTTGGCCTCATTATCATATATATTTTTATTGTGGGTATCTTTTTTTATAAATTATAATATAAATCATGTTAAAGATATGGTTTTTCATATTAGCTACGACATTCCATAGATATAACATAACAACCCATTCAATACAAATCGCCCCACCATGTTGTGTTCCCATCAGTCATGTGGTGGTGTTATAACTACAACAGAATTCCTACCCTAAGCCTATAACAATCCATGTAAATCAATTGCTATCCAACACTAACACCCTCAGCACATACCCAAGGTCCAAACACACATGGTTGACCCGATATCCATACAAAATCAAGAAATAGTGACAACAATGAATTAATAAAAAATTATATAATTGAAAATCACACCATGGGTGTTACATCCCCTTATTTATTTATCCAAGTAGATACTTAAGATAATAATTTGTTTCTATACCTCTCCCTCTTGGTTCTCCCCATTAATACAACCTCACTCCCCAAAACCATCAAATGTCAATTTAGAATTTTTTTTGTCCTATTAGAGTAAGGGAATCTCACATTACTATCTCCACCATCCCTATTCTTGGTTCCTTATTTGATATTATGTTGTTTTATCTTGGGTTTTGATATTTATTCTATTAAATAATGGTTTAATCATCCTTATATGACTAGGATTCACAGTCTAGTGTCTTGTAGACATCAAAAGATGAGGAATACAACCCATTTATCATAATCTTGTTAGAGGTACATCGATCGATGTATTTTCATAGGTATTACATAGTATTATATTGTAAATAGTGATGAATTGAGTATCTTATGATTGGTATATTTCTTATAGGTATTCTAAAATAATTCCTTGGGCCGATGGAATTTCATTACTAAAGGTTGCAACTATGGGAGGCTATTTTGTAAGATTTAAGTTACTATTACTGATTGACATAAATTATATAATTAATTATAAATTTTTATAAATAATTGATGAGGATTTATTGAATGAGATAGATTCTTCAGATATTAGAAGGATTTGGTATAATATTGGATGTTGACAGAGATCTTTTTATAATTTTGGTAAATCTATTTAATAGGTAGGAAATATCTTTAATAATTAACTATATGTATTTTTAAATTTTCACCACGTGTGTGACCCACGAATATGGGTTTATTACTCTGATAAGGGGCCATCCGAGTCTTGTATTGTGGGATATTCTTTGAACATGATTTTTAATAATGGATTTAGTGCTACATGCATGATTTGGGATTCAAAATATTCTGAAAAGCTATACCGCTAAGAGGCATGATGTATGGAATTTCTTAATAGTCCTGGGAGTGGTCCTGACTTGTGGGATGAATTATTAAATATATTGGGTGAGCCTTGGTTATTAAGGCATGAAAATCCAAGTGGTTATCTCTTATGTAATGGATAAGTTTGTATTTATCCATTGGAATTACACAGGAACAGATATGGGAATAGATTTGGAACCATAGAACTTCTACTGTAGGATGGGTGAGATAATAGAAAAAAGTCTTTCTGTAAAGGTAATCCTTTGGTCTAGTGATATATGTTAGTTCATGTTATAAAAGAGTATAATCACCTAGTAAAGTTTATCATAGTGGAACTTAGGTATTATAATATTGTTTCATGGAATATCTTGAGCATGGCCCCCCAAGGGAGACGGACAAAAGCATGAGATAGGTATAGATAACTAATTGGACGGATTGTGAAGTTTATATATTTTTTAAAGGGATATATATATGGGTATAATTGTGTTTGATCATTGTTCTTCAGTATATAGATTGAGAATATATATAGTATAAAGAATAGAAACAAGATTCTTATTAGACACATTAGCGTGTTGGTGGAAACTAGTCTCATGATATAGTTGAATGAATGGTTGGATTGTGAGTTACCTTGAGGCCCTACAAGTTGGAGCATAACCCGAGAGAGGCTTAGTATTTAGTTTTATCATGTACATCCAATGGTTTGGGCTTGGAAGTTTAGCATAGCATATAGGCCTATGATCATTTCATATGTTGTTTCACTATGTATTGGTTTATAGATGTTGTTGAGTCAATAAGGTTTCCATATGACCTTTCTATTCATTTATGTTGTGAGAATCACAAACACTCTATCTTAAAGAAAATTTTATTCTGCATAAGATTTATCTTATTAAAGAAAAATTTTCCGTCCCAAAGGAAATATTATCATTACCATTGTTTTCATTGTTCATGTTTTAGTTTCTCTATAATATAACTCATTTTATTCCTAAGTATAATATTAGGATTCATATCTAAAACCTTGGAATCCTATAAATACTTAGATATAGAGTATTATGTTTTAGGTTCTGAATTCATATTCCGAATTTTTTAAAAATATGATTCTGAATTCTCTGAAATTCAGATTCCGAATTCTCTGAAATCGAGATTCAGAATTCTCTGAAATTAAGATTCCGAATTCTCAGAAATTCAGGTTCTGAATCCCTCATAATTAAGGTTCCAAATTCATCATAAATCAGGTTCTTAATTCCTTAGAATTCAGGTTCTGAATTCCTAACCATTTAGGTTCCAAATTCCTTAGAATTCCGGTTCCGAATTCCTCATAATTCAGGTTCCGAATTCCTCAGAATTCAGGTTCTGAATTCCTCAGAATTCAGGTTCTGAATTCCACAGAATCCAGGTTTCTAATTCCTTAGAATTCAGGTTCATAATTCCTCAGAATTCAGGTTCCAAATTCCATAGAATTTAGGTTCTAAATTTCTTATAATTCAGGTTTCTAATTCCTTAGAATTCAGACTCCGAATTTATTGGAATTCATACTTCGAAATATATATAATTCTGATTCCGAATTTCTTGAAAAACAGAATCCAAATATCCATGTAATATAGAATCCGAATGTGTATTTTCATAGAATATGAACTTTAGTTTCTTTAGACTTAGGAAAATTTTATTTGGTTGAGAAACCATATTTTTCTTACCTTTATTATAGTTATTAAATAATGTCGTTCATATTGTTTCTAACTAACCATTATTTGAGTGACATTTGTACAGGTCCCTCCAAGATTCAAGGAAAAATATGACCATTGGGGGAGGGAGCTGACCATTGAGAAGGTGCATATAAATAGGATCTAATTTGAATGATATAATCACTGGTTGATCAATCTAGAGATTACGTGTTGCTGAAGTGATTTCTAGAGAGAGACTCTCATGTCTTGTGCGTACTGAAATTCTTGTTCAGCTTGCATCGTGCGACTCTGACTATTTTTATGTACAATCGAGGTATTTCGGGGATAGGAATACAGAGGTGCCAACTTCTTTATAGTTCAAGGACTTCCTCAATATGGAAGATAGAGGTGCCGACTACCTTGAAGTTCAAGGTCTTTTGAGGATTGAAAGACAGACTCTGATATTCATATCGAGGGCTTACCCAGGTGTGGGTAAGGCATAAATTCTTTAAAGTAAAAATCAGGGGACCTTTATACAATGTTGGTGGATACCCTACTCTTTGGGTTAAATGATTTTGTACAAGTTAATTGTATTGTTTCAAGTTTATTTTTCACCGCATTTTGATTGTTAAGGAAAGTATAACTATCTTATACTTTCTTGTACTTGTATACATTGATTAATAAGATTCTATATGCTTTAAGGTATAATATTTTTCCTCATAATATTTCCTTATGTTTTATTTCCGGAACCATATAGCTGGAACATAGAATGTTTGTAGAACTAATAGGTCTTGTGAATTTAAATTGTTTAACTTTGTGAAACATGGTTTTCCTTTAAGTTAAAGTTTTCAAAATAATTATTAAACTTACAATTCACCTCCTCTTATATGTTGAGAATATACATTCATTATTTCGATCATAAAATTGGTATCAGAGAGGGTCTTTGAAATTATTATACTCAAAAATAAGTTTTCATGAACATGTTTTCATTGTTCTAAATTTTCATTTCTTAGGATTCTTATCATTGATTAAAAACGTTTATTATTAAAATGTTTTTGAGGAAAGATATTTTATTTAGATAGTAGGAATGAATGTTGGTGCGATTGATAATCTTAATCCTAACAGACCACCTATTTTTTATGTGAATGACTATGAATATTGGAGAGATCGTATGAAGAATTTTGTTATTAATACTAGAGTGGAAAACATTTTTATGATTAATGGAGATTACAAGTTTCTTGAAAAGTAAGTCAGCACTTTTACTAATCAAGAAAAGTCAGAATATCAACTAAACTACAAAGTACACAATACTTTGTTGTGTTTAATGACCAAGAATATACACAACAAGATTTATTCTTGTGAAGCTGAAAATATTATTTGGAAGAAATTGGAGGTTACTCATTTTGGTACATCCAATGTTATAGAAACTAGAAGAGCCATGCTTAGAGCAGAATATCATGGATTTATATTTTCTTATGGAGAACTAGTGTGGAAGGCACACCTTAGGTTTATGACTATTGTTAATAGTTTACAATCTATGGGAGAGAAAGGTTAATATGATGAGGTACTTGTGGACAAGATTATAGACATCAATCCTAATGAGTGGGAATCTAAAAGAACAATTATTGATGAGAATAAGAAAGTATCTTAGATTAATCTTGATGAGATTTTTGGAACTCTTCTTCAGCATGAGAAAAGAATGAAAAGAGATGCTAATTTGAATAAGAAAAAGAATTGCAATGGCAGTGTGCCCTTTACTACTACTAATGTAAAGACTCCATAAAGGTTTACTAAATCCATGTCTAATAAGGTCACTGTTCTATCTGAATCTAGTAAAAGTGAACATTCTGAGAATGAACTAGCTAATCTTGATTGAAGGATAAACAAGATAGTTGGGAAAAAAGACTTTTAGTATATATATATGAAGAAAGAAAGAAAGGAAAAGAATGTTTCTGAAGTTAATTGTTATTAATGCCAAAGTGCAGGGCATATAAGGCCATATTGTCCTATGCTTAAGAGAAAATATAGAAAGGAAAAGAATTCTGAGAAAAGTAGAAATAAGTACTAAAAGGCTAAATCTAATAATGTTTTGAAAGCTAATGATACCTCGAGTGCCAGTTGTGGGGACGCTTCTGATGAATCTTCAGATTATGATTCTTTTGGCCTGAAGAGTCTTGGTTTAATTGCTAGATTACCTATTGAAAATCGTTGTTTAACGGCCAAAAAACCCAATGATGAATCTATAACCATTGTATCCATGAATACTAATTACAGTGATGGTAAATATTATGATTATTCAACTATATAATATTCTTCTAATAAAGAAAATAATTTACATAATTATGATTAAGTTTCTAGGTTTTTTAAACTTCTTGATAATGAAAATTCTAAAGTCAAGAAAAATATTGATAAGGAAAATTCTAGAATTTCTATTGTTACTAAATAAGTATCAGATCTTTCTTAATATCTTGATAAGATAATTTATTATTTTTAAAGTATTTCAAAAATCCGTGAGGAAGTTAATTATGAGAAGGAGAAAGTTTCTAAGGAACTAGAAAAATGTAACATCTATGAAAAATGTTTTAGAGACTATCTCTAGTGCTAAAACTAATGTTTTTAGGATAAACAACTAGTTATTAGACTAAAGTAAAAAATATTTTCCATGAGGATGTGTTTTTCAAACTTTACCTTAGGTAAGGAAAACTTTGATAAGATTTATTCCCAAATTCGACCTCTAAGGAATAATTATTGATTTGGTTATACTAATTCCAAACCAGTTTTTAGTAACAATTATTTAGTTCCTCAAAGTGCCCCATTCTGCACTATGTGTTAGTGTGGTGGGCATTGGGAACAAATTATTCCTTAAAAAAACCTAGTCTTAAGGTTTCCATAAATCATGTTTTCAAAGAAAATGTAGACTTATATGATTTTTCTTTCTGATTTTTTCAGATCCAAAAAAGTTTGGGTTCAGAAAGTCTAACACTATTATTTTCAGGAAAATAAAGATAGTACAAAAAACAATACATGGTACATGGATAGTTGATGTTCCTGATACAAGACTGATAAAAAAACTTCTTTGAAAATATTATCAAGACAGAAGGAGGAAATGTAACTTTTAGAGATAATGCTCAGGGATAAATTTTTGGTATAGGTAATATTGTTCTTCTTGAAAAAACCTTGATTTCAAATGAGTTTTTTGTTAAGGGTCTTAAGAAAAACCTTATTAGCATAAGTCAGTTATGTGATTATGATAACCTTGTGAATTTTAGGAATGATAAGTGTTTAGTACACAATCCAAATGAAGAGTTTATTCTTTCAGCCCACAGGCTAGAGATGGTTTACACACTAAACTTTGAAGACCTTAGGAGCCAAGATGAACCTTGTCTTTGTGAAATGGAAGATCATTATTGGTTATGGCATAGAAGTTTAGAACAATGTAACCTAGAGACCTATGAAAACATCCCGAACATGTCTTCAAACATTCCAAAGATTTATAAGGACTTAAACAAGCCCCTAGAGCCTGGTATGATAGACATACAAGATTTTTGTTACAAAACAATTATGTTAAGGGAAATACTGATCCTACATTTTTATAATGAAAGATATGGAATTTTTTTTGATTGTTCAAATTTATGTTGATGAAATTATATTTGGTTCAACTCAGCAATCATTAACTGATTACTTTGCAGATATAATGAAATCTTAGATTGAAATGAGTATGATGGGTGAGTTAACATTTTTCCTTGGTTTTAAAATTTCTCAAAAACCAGAAAGAATTTATATAACTCAACATAAGTATATGAAATATCTTCTCAAAAGAATGAATATGAAAATACTAAGAGTATATGTACTCCCATTGGTACCTCAAACTCACTTGATCTTGATGAAGTTAGGAAACCAGTGGATCAAACATCATTTAGAGGTATTATAGGAAGTTTACTTTACTTAACAGCTAGTCATCCAGATGAAATGTTTTCAGTATGCTTATGTGAAAGATATAATTATAATTATAAGGAATATCATTTAAAGGCCATGAAAAGGATTTTTAGCTACTTAAAGAGAACCATGGATTTAGGACTCTTTTATACTTCTGGAAATGATTTTGTTTTAAAATGTTTTTTAGATGCTGACTTTGGTGGGTGTATAATGGATATGAAAAGTACATTCGGAACATGTCATTTTTAAGAGATTCATTAGTTTCTTGGTCATGAAAAAAGCAATACTATGTAGCACTTTCCACTTCTAAAGCTAAATATGTAGCAGCTGAAAGTTTTTGTGCTCATGTATTGTGGATGCAACACACACTCACAGAATATGGTACGAGTTTTACCAAAACACAAATTTTGTGTGATAAATCTAGTGTCGTTTCCTTAAGTAAAAACCCTGTACATCACTCTCATGAAAAGAACATAGATATTAGGCATACCTTTCTTAGGTATCACACACACAAATGATATATAATTCTTCAATTTATTGGAACAGAAGATCAACTTGTTGATATTTTCACAAAATCGTTACCCTTTGACATATTGGAATATATTAAACAGAAGTTAGGAATGATAACAGTAAGGTAATCTTCCATATTAACTTCTTGTTAAAACCTTCATCTTTATAGTAAAAAACTCTTTTTCATAGGGGGAGTACATTTCCTTGTTATTCAAATTTTTTCATTGTCAAAATTTTTAAAGTAAAATATTTTATAGTAAAAATTTCTTAATCTAAAATTTTCAGAATCTAAAGTTATTCAAGAATAATTTTTCTTTATTATGAATAATTTTCCAAGTATTCCAAAAGGTATGTTTTCTTTCCAAAGTTTTCAAAATCATCTTTTTACTTTTTTTATCTTGTTTAAGAATAATTTTTGGATTCACTTTTTCTTAAATTTTAAATTTTTTCTTAAAAACCAAGAAAGATCGGAATCTATCAAAATCCTTCTTCGGTTATCATGTCAACCACCAGATTTGATCTGAAGTTTTTTCAATCGTTGGATCAACAATGGAAGTAGAACTGTCTCTTCAATCGCCTATATAAATCCCCCCTGAGGGTTGTCGCACATCCATTTTTCAATATTTTGCATGTTGAATCTCTACCTCTATATTTTAAGGTTGTTCTGAATCTTCAAAGTTTCCTTAGTTCTAAATATCTACTGAATCTTCTCCTCAAAAAGATATATTGACTATTAAGGAAATCTCTGAGTGACAGATTTACCAAGAAAGGATAGTTGATCAAAAATTCCTTGGCATGTATGATTCTATTATATCTAAGAATGTCATGCTGAATGGTTGGAAGAGTGTTTGTGTGTGGAAACCAAGATGTTAGGATCCAGTGTATCCAGAGTTGATGATAGAGTTTTATGAAACAGTTAGCTTTTTCAATGAAGGAAGGAAAGATATTTTTTCATTCAAGTGTTATGGAATGACCTACTCTCTTTCATACAGTAAGGCGAAAAGTCTTATTGGAATTCCATACGAAGGGGAAGTAGAGTTTGGTACTCATACACTACCTGATGTATCATGATCTTTTGATAAGGAAAAGGCTATAGAATTCCTTGGATTGAATGGAGTGAAGACTCCAATGTTTGTTCATCTATCTATGAACCTACAGATTCTTGAGTTGTGGGTTCAAGGTTTTATAATTCCATGTAAAGGGGATAAGGATACTCTGAAGAAGAGTGATATATTTATATTGGATATCTTGGTGAAACTCAAGAAGAAAAACTAGGTCAATTATATCTTATTGATGACTGAGAATATCAAGAATAGAAATCTAATGTCTCAGATTATCATGTATGCAGTTATTCTCCCAAAAACCATAGGTTTTTGTTTAGAATCTTTTAAAATTCCATGCAGTTCCAAGCCAAGAAATTACAAAGTGATGTTGCTGAGTGATGATACCCTCAAGAGAATGAAAATTTGGTTTTCCAGTGAATCCGAATAATTTCATGATCTATCTGAAGAAGAAGTAGAAGCGTTGTGAAAGAAGCCAGAAGTGGATGAAACCTCTAAGAATGGTGGAAATAAGAGAAAGGACAAGGAGACAGAAGGAAAAAGAAAAACTCATGTTGCTAAATAAATATATTCAGCACCACCAAATCTGAATAAGAAAAAAGCTTATCCTGTTGAAGTAGTGTCCAAGTAGAGAGAAGATAAAAAGAACAAGAAATATGGGGAGACAGAGATTGGCTTGGACCCTACTGAGCCAAAATCATTGAAGGAAAAGGATGATCAGAATCGTGAATATAAAGAGAAATAAAAGAAGAAGAGGAAGAAATTTTTAGAAGCTGAAATCATCCAATCACCCATTAAGGCCGTTGAAATAGCCTCTGAGAAAATTTTGGTAGGAGAATATTTTTTATTAGAATCATTACATGAGACTTTGGGAAAGAAAGTGGTGATTTTGGAATCAAATCATGAAGAAGAAATAGTTGAAGAAGAAGAAGTTGAAGAAGAAGAAAAAGAAGATGGTAGTGGTTATTCAGAAGACATAATAAAGCATGTTTATTATTACCATGAGAAGGATATTCCATCTGTAAAATTGTTGATCTAGACATCCCAAGCAGAATCCTCAAAACATTATTCTCCAGAAAAAGATGAGAAGGATGAAAAAGATGTAAACAATCCAACTTATGATGAATGAAGGCATCATGATTTCATTCATCTAGAATATTTAGTTACTGATGCACAAAATAAGGATGTTGTAGAAGAAAAGATTATTCAGCTATCTAATAGTGAGCATGAATCTCCCAAAGAACAAGACATCATTCCAAGAGATGACAAGGGAAAGCAGGTGTTAGTAGATACAACTAGTAAATTTGTAGTAAAGAAGAAAGATGTTTGTGCTTCATCAATGAGGAAAGCCGATGATATAGAAAAAGAATCCTCACCTACCAAAAAATCGAATTCAGAATCATCTTCCCTCAGGCATGATTTTTTGTTCACTCCTTGAAGAAGCCGATTGGAACTATTACTTTTTTTCCAAGCATAGACTCAAGATTCCAGATGCTTTAGAATATAGTAAATTAGAAGGCAGATTTATTTTCCATGGTGATTTAAAAATGTGTTTCACTATAAACAGATTTGAAGACCTTCTTAATTGGTTATGAGGCTCCTAAAAGATCTTTCAATAAGATTACAAGCTATTCAAAGAAGACAATTGTAGAAATGAGAATCTTTGATGAATTCCATGATAATGTCAAGGATGCATTTGATACAGAATATGGGAAGATCAAGGATCCTAAAAATAGTTTTGAGGAAAAGATAACACTAGAACAGACTTCTTAGAAGCAAGAAGATAAGGATCTGAATGGCAAGCGCAACTCTATGGACATGAATTGGAAGAGGGAAAGAGATCTCGGAATTGAGATTGAAGAGAACCTATCCAAATAAAAAAAACTGTTGAAAGCTCAGGTATACATTCTTAAAGCTCAAGAGGAAAAAATTCATGCCTTAATGATGAAAAGTGATGATCAAGATCAGTAGCTAAAGCATGCAGAATAGGATCACAAGGAGATCAAGAAGCTAAAAACCATGGTGAAGAAGCTGATGATAAATGATAAGTAAGGATAATTTATTTCCATTACTGTAATTTTTTGTACATTTACTTGTACATAATATTTTAAAATTAATGAAATTTTAGATTCTCATTATATATTTTGATTGTGGTTGTTTAGTACTAATGTTTCAGGTACCAATATTTTTTTTCCATTCCCTCTGTCTCTTTTTGAAAATCACAATGGGGGAGAAAGGATTGATAAAAAAAATACTAAGAGATTTCCCTAACCAAGGTGGAGTTCATTTAAGGTAAAGTCCTTTTTAATGAAGATTTTAGTATACTAGATAATGAAAAATATCTTTTAAGAAATCAATAATAAGATCCTTAGTGATTTCAAAGCCTAAGGGGGAGTTAGTCATATTCACCTTGATCTATAAGTAAAGGGAGATAAGTTTTTATTTTCAAATACATAATAATTCAAAGTCCATATATTATTTTTAATAAGGATGTTTGTGCTTTCCAAAAATTGTACATTATTGAGTCAATAATAATTCCTTATGATTTTTCCATTCCTTTATGTTTTTAAAATCACAAACACTCTATCTCAGGGCAAGTTTTATTCCCCATATGATTTATCTTATTAAGGAAAATTTTCCTTCCCCATGGAAATTTTCACCTTACCGTTGTTTTCATTGTTCATGTTTTAGTTTCTCTAAAATAAAAATATTTTATTCCTAAGTGTAAAATAAATATTCATATCTAATAATTTAGAATCCTATAAATTCTTAGATATAGAGTTTTCTATTTTCAGGTTCTGAATTCAGATTCTAAATTTTCAGAAATTCAGATTCTGAATTCTCTGAAATTCAGGTTCCGAATTCTGCAGAATTTAGGTTTTGAATTCCTTAGAATTCAGGTTCTGAATTCCTTAGAATTCAGGTTCCGAATTCCCTATAATCCAAGTTAGAAATTCCTCAGAATTCAGGTTCTGAATTCCTTAGAATTCAGGTTTCGAATTCTTCAGAATTCTGGTTCTGAATTCCATAGTATTCTGACTCCAAATTCATTGGAATCCCTACTCCAAAATCTATATAATTATTATTCCGAATTCCTTGAAAAAAAGAATCTAAATATCCATGTAATATAGAATTTGAATGTTTGTTTTCTTAGACTCTGAACTTTATTTTCCTTATACTCCAAAAAATTTGATTTGGTTGAGCAACCATACTTTTTTTACCCTTGTTATAGTTATGAATTGATGTTGTGAATTCTGTTTCTAAATAACCATTGTTTGAGTGACATGTGTATAGGTCCCTTTGAGATTCAAGGAAAAATAAGACAGTTAGAGGAGGGAACCAACTGTTGAGAATGTTCCTATAAATAGGAGCTCATTTGAACGAGCTCATAACTTGTTGATCAATATAGAGATTACATTCTGTTGAAGTGATTTCTAGAGAGATACCCTCAAGCCTTGTGCATACTGAACTTCTTGTTTATATTTCTTCATGTGACTCTGATTGTTATTGTGTACAATCGAGGGATTCTGAGGATAGGAAGACAAAGGTTCCGACTAACATATAGTTTGAGGACTTCCCTGATAAAGAAGACAGAGGTGCCGACTACCTTGATGTTCGAGGGCATGTAGGGATAACAAGACAATCTCCGATATTCATATCAAGGGCTTACCTTGGTGTGGGTAAGATATGATTTCTTAAATGTATAAATCAAGGGACCTTTATCAATGGTTTTTGGATACCCTACTCTTCGGGTCAAAAGATTTCATACTTATTACTTGGATTGTATCAAGTTTATTTTCCACTGCATTTTGATTTATAAGAAAAGTATAACTATCCTATACCTTATTGTACTTGTATACTCTGATTAATAATATTTTGTACACTTTAAGGTAGAATATTTTTCCTTGTAAAATTTTCTTATGTTTTATTATCGGAACCATATTTCTGAAACTTAGCAAGTTGGTAGAACTAAGAGGTCTTGGTGATTGTACATTGTTTAACTTTTTGAAACATAGTTTTCCTTAAGGATAAATGTTCTAAAGGAATTTTAAACATAAAATTCACCCCCACTTTTAGGTTGAGTATCAACATTCATCTTTTACAGATGTGGATGATGAGGTCAGTCAGTGAATTTTATGTTGGGATATATAGGATATTCTCCAGCTAAATGTGATATAGATATCTATGCAGAGTTTCGAGCTAGGTTATTGGAGTTTTTCATGGATTATTTTTTTAATGATATCACCCATGTTGGAAAAACTGTTGAGGATGAGGTTATTATTTTCTTTACTTAGGGATTGGGGTGTAGAGTTACACTTCCATAGTGACCATGCTTCTCGAGTTCCAGTAGGATCGCTTAAAATGCGGTATGATCCATAGTTAGTTTTTTTGTAGGACTATGAATGATATACCTTGCCTAAATTAATTTATAATTTATCATTTTTATGATTATTAAGTAGTTTAGAATGGGTATTGTCATGAGACCTGAGAATCTGGTAATTGAGATTACACCACCTTGGTGTCCCTAATTTGTGGGTACTAAAGTTAGAGGATCCCTAATTACTCTGATATGATTAGGACTATCCATTTTATTGCATTCCCATAAAGAGTTTTCATTATAAGTATGGTTGTAAATTCTATTCCTCTTCCATAATGGGTTTTTGATGTTCCGAATATTGGATATGTTATTAATTTCTTAGAAGGGATTATTATATACTCAACACAAGCTATGTTATATCTTTACATTGAAATGATCTTTATTATAGTGACTGTGATAGATGTATTACTAATATTAACTAAAGTAGGTGGGATTAGGTGTTATAGGGGCTTAGTTAACACATAATTATATGAGAAAATTTAATTCATAAAATATATTACATACTGATTTACATTTCAATATATTTATACGATGTATATGTTGTCATAGACAAGGGGTGCATCAGTCATTCCCTAATGAGTATTTTTCTCACAACTTGTGTTGGAGCCCCGATGCTCAGAAATATTTTATGTTTTAATTTCATGTCATAGGTTGTATCGAGGACCCTGCTATGAGTAGTTGGGATATTTTTTGGGAGGGGAGATATAGGGGAAGCCAAGGTTCATGTAAATATCCCTACCCGTATTTTAAGGCCTTTTTATTTTATACATGATCAACCTAGTGGGTGATTCTTGAAGTATCTATGTATAAATGTTGGCATCAGATGAATTTTGTTATTTTATATTAATTTTTATTTTTTATTAGTGGTTATATCTTATCATTTTCTCTTTGTGTTTACTATTTTGTTATATTATTTTCATATTATTGAATTGTTATTTTATTTTATCAAATGGAGAGTATAGTTTCCTTATTTATGGATTTAGAAACATACATAGATCCTATAACTTTGGGAATATAGGGAGGTGTACTTGCTGTCTTATGGTAGTTTAATAGTAGTTCTATTAAAGAAATTTTAGTTACGGTATTAAAAAATCGAATCAGAGCATTGTTTTTCAATATCTTACTACTATTAACTAATTATTGATGTTATATTTTTGGGAGATTGTGATTGACCTTGCTATTGGTCATGTAAAATCTTTGTATAATATTTTTTTTTACCAAGGATAGATATTGTTGTTCATTTCATTATGCTATTACGATTTATGTATTTTCTCAATAATTAGTTTCTATGTTTGATTGTTATTTATAGCTTTACTCATAGACTAGGGTGGAATGAAAGGCCTAATTTTATTCATCATCTTAGTAATACATGTATTCTAGAGAGGTGAACGACTTCTTATGAGTATGAAATTGTTTTTTGAGGGGTTAAAAGGATTTGGAAAATGATTAATAAGGATTTTTTTATAAAAAATATAAAATATATGTCCCAATTAATTAAGACATCCATAATAACTTATATACTTTTCACCATAATCTCTTATTAGCGGATCCTAAATTAATTACGAGAACAATAATTATTTTCAAGAATTATTATTTTTTGATATTATGAATACAATTTTATCATGGTAAAAAAATACATCTAGGGGTATATTTTTGTATGGAACTCCATGGAGTGAGCTTAGGGATGACAAATTGGGTATGGGTTATCACAATCTAAATTTTTCAATTGATTATAAAACCTTGAATATATTAGGGTGATTTTTTTGGTAAAAGTATGGGAGAGAGATATGGGTCACTATAGAGTTAGTAGATAGGTTCCTTAGGGGTAAAGTGCAGAGATTGTTTTTCTAATGAGATGATTGGTATGGTTTCCTTTTATTTGTTAGTTTTTCCTTATTTTCCCAAAGCCTAAATAAGATATTTTTCTTTTTATGTTAGTTTCATAGTTTTATATGATAAAATATGAAATGATCATTGATATATGATAATGTTTCAGTGTAACTCTCAAATGATATTAGATATAGTATTATTTTTGGTTATTTTCTTAATTCTGTGGGATAAAAGCACAATTTTTGATTCATTCTTAGAGAAGATTGTTTTGGAATTTCAATTGGTTTTAATTGTGATAGTTTTAAGAATACAGATGATATGGATAGTTCATTCAAGGATGAAAATTAGGTGTGTATTATGGTATTTATGAGAAATGATCGATGATTATATTCTCTTAAAACATTAACTTCAGTCATGGGATGTGTTTGATGGGTAATGTTCCCAAATGAAACTACATAAGGAGTGGGTGTGTATAATTTTTTTATAAATGTAAGTGGTGCATGCACAATTAGATAAATGGAGGAATTTGGTATGGAAATCCTTATAAATTCTACTAAATTATTTGAATATTGTGGAATGTTCATGTTTATTTGTGGGAAAATACATTTCTATGAATATTAATCCATTTGACAGGTTATGGTCCCAAGTATTGATTTTGAAATGGAATGTTAGGATTTCATGAGTGGATTACCATTGGATTGGAATGGATGAATTGATTTTTTAATGTAGGTAAAATATGATGATTAAATGGTTTATTGTATAATTAGTAGGAAAAATATGGTATAACACCATGTGTCTATGGAAACATGGGGTAGTGGATAAGAGTCCCTGTGAGGGATTCAAATCGGTTTCATAGGTGAAGTTGGTGTCCCCTGATGGACTAAATCATGTTTCTAGTTGATTATGATAAACAGGGGTTGACCAAATTAGGTGAGGGATGTCTATGGCCATTTTAAATCATAAGATACCAGATTCTAGAATCATGAGTTAGGGTATATGGGTTTTGATGAGTGGGACATGTGTGTGGTGGTCCACAGGAAATTTGTTTTTGGGAAAGTGATGTTTTTGGAATAATTATATCTACAATAATTTGGCGGGGATTATTCTACTAGTATTTTAGAATTTCACCCACATTTCAATTGGATGAAGGTTAATGATAGGTTTTAGAAATATTGGAGTGGCTAATAGACTAGTTAATTCAATGATGCTTTGGATTAAGGTATGTTGAACCATATCTAGTTATAGGAGAGAGCTGTATTTTATGAGTTATCTATAATAGAAGTTACCATTAGAAGACATTTCAACCAATGAGGGATTCATTTTGATGAGTTAGTCGAGTGGTACTTGGACACATTTTATTTAATATGGGGTGTGGAATCACGTTTTGGACTAGGGGTGGATATCATGGTACATTCGTGATTCTTTATTGGAAAATTGTGTTTTGAGGAGATGATGAGAAATTGTGTGCATAATTGAGTTCATTATATTGATTTTTTATTAGATAGACCGCTAAGATAATGATTTACGCAGGTGTAATATCGATCTGGGTGCTTTTAGGGGAAAAATATTTGTGGTAGATTAGGCATCAGCATGGTTGATAGGTGACTTGTAAGAGTCAAGATAAACCAATGAATTCATAGTATATTGCATACACATTACAAAATACTCACTATGAAGGTGTGAATTAGGGTGAAATGTTTTTCTCATATTTGATAGATGTATATATCATGTCTGAAATAACTCTTTGAACCTATAAAAATCATGTACACATAATATTTGGATATAGAAAAGAAATAAAATACCATGAATATTTAATTTTCACTACACCAAAATCAGTAATTAGTGGATGTTTTTTAAAAACCACAGCAAAAATAGTTTTTTAAAATGCGGCAGTTCTTCTCCCCCGAACCTTCCACCCATCCCCATTTTCGCAAACACTGTGATAACCTACCCCCTCATACTATCCCCCTTCTCCTCATCACCACCGACTTCCTTCTCTATCACCATTGCCCCCCCCCCCACGCCTGTCACCCCTCCCCCTATTCCCCCGACACTGTCAAACCCTATCCCCTCACGCCATCCCCCTTATACCCCTCGCCACCAGCTATATTCTCTATCATTTCCCACTTCAGGACCTACTCTATTTCCATCAACCCCTCTTCCCCCCTTGATGCAGTCAAACCCTTGGTACAATTCTCTTAATGTTGTTACACATTTCCTATAAGAATGAAACACAAGATTTAAATTTTTTTCTATAACTAGATGTTTCAGGTTTGAGTCAAGGTTTGTTTCTTGAATTAGATTATATGGAACCCATTACTTCTATTTTAGTATAATAATGATACAAAGGAAGTCATTTTTAGGTATGTTGATCATAAAACGTTTTATATGGATTTAAATTCCACACTGTTGAACCAAGGTGGGAATTTATTTGTTATCTATTTCAATTACATTACACTAAATTTTTGATGGTTTGAAAATATTTTTTCATTCAAATTATATGCATATGAATTACCCTTTATGGGATAAGGTGTTTTTTTAATTAGTTTTAACCATTTTCAAAGAAATTTTATTGCATTCCAAGGGTTTTTAAAAATTCCAAGGTGTATTTTCAAAGTATTAGAGTGATTTTAAATGAATATATTGTTGAAAACATGAATTTCATTTTGAGAAATTTGTACTTAATTATTTTAAAACCAAATGTTTGAGTTTTTTGATGATGTCAAAATGTTTTTTATGATATTTTTATTTTATAAAGGGATGTGTTAACTCTTTTGTGTAATATTTTTATCTTCTTTACAGCCATGGTAGACTCTATAGTCAAAGGTTTGAGGTTTCTAATTATTTTTAAATAATAATAGCGGGTTTTTTTCTTTTAGTGAAAGTGTTTTAACCCTTGTTTATGATTTTAAAACCTCTTTAAACCAAGGATTTTTAAAAGGTTGCTTCAATGGTCTGTGTGAGTTATCTTTTGATTTTCAATGGATTTTTTTGATAAAACTTATCTGAATTGTATACAAGGATGGATTTTTAAAATGATGTATTTCACTTGATGTTCTATGATTGGTTTATAAGAGTCCCACTTGGAATGTTATGATAAATGGGTTTTATTAAATAGTGTGAAACCCTATTTGAGCCACATATTATTCTTGTATGCACATGGTGTATTGTTATCCTATAAGGTAATATTTATTATTGATTAATTATTACATGATTCTTATGTTATGATTTTTATGGGGATATTTTATGTAAGGATAAAAGGATTTGAGGTGTTGGGTATTTCAAACGTTTAATATTTGTGTAATTTATTAATTTATTTCTCACATCCCCACTGGGCATCTCATGGGAGTCCTAAGTAAATAGTAGTTGAGCTGTGTGAGGGTAAACCCTAATTAAAGTAGTATATTGACTAGGGATTGTTTCCTTCCTACTCAAAGACGGTTAGACCAAAATGGGTAATATGACCTTATGCTAGAAATCTTCTTTCATTGAATGAAAAAGTGAATTATTTGGGTTTTTAAATGTTTAATAGAACTATTGGAGATATGAAAGGTTTGGTAGTTCTAGCCTAGGTCCCATGTATCCATTTTCGGAATATTATATATAGATTATAGGGATGATTCCCAAGACACTATGAGCCTTTTTAGGATCATTTTATGGGGTTATGTTTCTTTTATATCGCATCCTATGCTTCATATATGACTACTTTTAACATATGTTTTATTTTTTTATTTATCCAAGATCTTTGACATGACATAGTTGTGCTTGAATATATGGTTCATTTCTTATATATATGTGGTATACATTTAAAATATTTCGAAAAGTGATTTTAGAATGGAATTTAATAACTGAATGAGTATGTGTGATTAATATGTTCTTTCAAAATGTTTTTAATTAAGTTTGAAAGATGTGGTATTAAAAATTTAGAATTTTGTTTCCATTTATTATTTAGATTTTTAATGTAAAATATTATATGAATTACTTTTGAAACATTATGAGTGTTAGGGTTCTGAAAATGGCTGTTTAGGTTATTACACCTAATTAATTTAAAATAGGGTTTCAAAGATGTTTTCAAAAACATTGTGAAAATTAAAAACATATTTTTGGTTTGAAAATGTGTATTTTGAATAGGGGTGTTTCATAAAATGGATTTAATGTGGGTATTAATAAATATTGTCTTCATGTGGATTTAGTTTCCTATGAATATTTTTCATTACACTATATTCATTTAATTAAAATCCAGAAAATTTATTTTTAACACACTTTTGAGGTGTTCTTGTTTCAATTTATAAATCCATATGAATAATCAATAATTTTTAAATGATTTTTAAACTATATTTTTTAGGATTAAATATTAAAGAAACAAATTAGATATGGTGGGTTGATACATACTAGGCTATTTATCACATGCCTATATTTTACAAGTCCATTTTTCCAGCTTGATTCACCACTCTTGATCTTACTGGGAATATGTGTGGTTAGATGGTGTCTATAGGGAATAGGGTGAAATATGGCCATTCTGAATCATTCAATGAACATTTAGAAACATTCCTTCTATAAAGGAGCCAAATATGCATCATTACAATCTCTTTAGATTGGTAACCTAAATTTAAAATTTGATTTATTGACACCCTTCATCTCAAAAATTATAGAAAAAATTTCCTTTAACTATTTTATTGAATCTGTATTCAAATCCACCAGTTTTATATCATCTATGTTTTGTAAAAATATGACACTATATAATTATATACTCTCACTTGGAATGTAATAGATATATTAGGTAATTTTAAAACCACTCTAGTTGGTTTGAGATGTACTATATGTAAATAATAAAAAATAGAACGTGACATACATAAGTGGAGTATCTTAGATCATTACTAGAAATACTATCCATGAATATTTTCATTTTTTTAGTTTTAATTTTTATGTAATTATATGAATCTTATAATAACCACTTAGGTTGTGTTTTTTTCACTTCCATTTTTCTCTTTTCCAATTTAGTTATACTTATCTTTTTTAATTTTTTTTAAAAAGTGTAGGAACATTGTGATATGGATAAAAGATAGACCACATTACTAAGGAAGGCACCTCAGTATACTAAGGGTTTGGATGAGTTTTTAGATATTTTAATTTCCAATAATTTTTTTGATGGGAGAATAATATGTCCACGTCATAATTGTTAATTTACAAGATGTTTGAATAGAGATAAAGTTTATGAACACTTGATATTGAAGCAATTCCCTACTCAATATTTATTTTGGATTTGGAATGGAGAATCAAACATTACAGAATGTTTGATAACTGATGTCAATTGACAGAATGTGCTCCAAACTTCATCAAACATGGACCAATGAATAGAAAACCATTATAAATTCTGCATTTGACATTACAAGACACCAACTTCAACATCAAAACACATCGAAACAACCAGTTGAGGGTGCTACATATAACTACATGAAAAGTGATCATTTTGAGACTATAAGATAAATAGATCAAGATTGTAACATATCATTGGATTCTCCTCTTGATTATGTGGAGACTAATGTAAGTGAAAACATCATTGAGTATACAAATGCATTTCATGGTTCAGATGAAGATGGAAATCAAGAGTTGTATTGTGGATTTTTGAAATATTCAAAACCATCTTTTTTATAGATCCTGTACCATAGAAAATACCTACATGGAATTATATATAATATGATGTCCATGATATTGGAATTGTTTCATGATCCATTTGATAAAGCAATGATACCTAAGTGTTTTTATTATATGAAAAAAGTTGTTATCAAGATTGGTCTAACACATACAAAAATGGATATGTGTCCCAATAATTGTATGCTTTATTGGAGAGAAGATTCTAGTAGATGAAATTGAAAAAAATGTTCTTCTACTAGATGGTAGTAAATGAGTGATGTTGGAAGACTGAATCAATAAAATACCATGAATAAGAAGAAAAGAAACACACCTAAAAAGGTTTTTCACTACTTTCCTTTAAAGCCTCTATTGCAAAGATTCATCATGTCATCAAAAGCCGTTGAACACATGAAGATGAATTATGTATATAATAACAATGATGTGTTAATGCGACATAAAAAAGATTTGCAAACATAGAATATATTTTATTCCTTACACACAATATTCTCATATGTTCTTAGGAATGTTTAATTGGGATTTTATGCTGATGGATTCAACCCATTTGGGAATTAGATCACAATTTATATCATTTGGATGGTTGTTTTGATCCTTTATAATATTCCTCTATGGATGTGTACGAAAAAAAAATATTTTATCTATTTGGTGAATATTCCTAGAAAACACATGGAAAGAAATGATATTGATATATACTTTCATCCTTTAATTGAATAATTATAGGATTTATGGAGAAACTGTGTTGAGACATATGATGCGTCTTAGAGAACAATGTTCAAAATGAAGGATACTCTAATGTGGACCATTAGTGACTTCCTGGACTTGGGAATTTAGTTGGTGGGAACACTGACAAGGGTTTGGCTTGTCTTATTTGTAACATTTATTTTAAGCATGAATGACTATAACACAGTAGAAAATGGTCCTTCTCATTTCATCGAATATTTCTTGATGAATCTCATAGATTTCAGTTGAATAAGTAAAAATTCAATGATTTCATTGATCATAGAAAACCTCAAAAGCTATTAACAGGTTCTGAAATATTGGCACAACAATGAAATGTTGAAAGAAAATTTCTTAAGGTGTGTCAACTGAATGATAGTGGGAAACGATTTCAAAGTGTATCATCATGTGAAATCAGAACTCAGCAATGGAAGAAAAAAAATTATATTCATCAAACATATATATTGAGGATTTAATTTTCGGGGAATAATATTTATGTTATTCATGTTAGGAAGAATGTTTGCGATAATTTGATCTTAACTTTTATTAATGAGAATAGAAAATTAATGGATCATCTCAATGCTTGGAAAGGATTATAAATAATAAAAATTAATATTGATCTCCAGCCAGATGATAATGGAAAGCATGATGCGAATATTTTTGCACTAGAAAATACAAATATTGATACATTCCTTAGAATTTTGAAACATGTGAATGTATCTGATGGGTATTAAAGTAACATATTAAATTTTTTTAACTTAAATAATCTTAGGATAAATGGATTGAAATGTCAAAATTCACCTATTTTGTAACAATAGTTATTACCATTTAGATTTTGTTCACTATTAACTGAAAAGGTTACTGCTGTTGTACTCCAATTTTTTACATTTTTCAAAAAGCTATATGAGAAAACTATAAAACCATTTTTTTCACAATCATCAAGAGAGATTTGTATTGACACATTTTACAATAGAGTTGATATTTATTCCATCCTTTTTTATTATCATGATACATTTAACATTGAATTTGGTTGAGGAAGCTAAATTAAGAGCACCCCTACATTATTGAGGGATGTATCCAATTAATAAGTACATTATTTATATTTTTTTTAATTTATGTAAACAATTATTGTCACTTCATTAAATAAAAAATTATATTTTATTATTTTATTTCATAGATATCTTGGGCATTTGAAATCATATGTGAAAAATAAAGCTAAACCTGAAGGCTCTATTAATGATGGCTATTTAGAAGAGGAGTGTATTACCTATTGTTTAGAATACATGGATGATATTGTGAAAAGATTCAATAGAGTTAGACATATTGATGACACATCGATCCAATATCAAATACATGGGAAATAAAAAATCTTTCGTGTTATTGGCTGATCAGCTGGGAGAAGCTCAAATGTTACATTGATATGAATGAAATTATCACAGTCACATAGATATGTTCTTGTGAATAGTGAAATTCTAGATCCATTTGTGGAGGAGTTAAGGATACAAAAAAATATATGAATGAGATTCCAACCCTAGAATGATAAATATATAACAAAATATGTTAATAAAGTGCTTGTAGAATGGTTTGAACAATGTGTACGTTCATGAAAATTAAAATCAATACTGATATAAAGTTGAAAATATATTTTGTAAACATAATAATGTATATTAATTTTATTGATCATGAATACTGATACTCAATTTTATTTTTAATAATATTTGAAGTTTCTTGCTCAAGGTCCTCTAAAAGTGTCTAGAACGTTCGATGCATATAATGTGAATGGATTTAAATTTCATACACTTGTTCAGGAAGAGGGTTTTAAAACATAGAATAGTGGTATATTTACATTTACTAAAGTGGGATACTATGTAAAGTTGAATGATATTATCAAATTAAACCACCAATTTAATTTTTCAGTTATTTTATTCAAATGATATTAGGTCGATATTATCAGGGGTGTTAAAAGAGATTCCTTGCAATTTACTTCTATAAAATTATCCCACTTGATGGATGTTGGTGAGTATGAATTAAATGATCTATATGTCTTATCATTGCAAGATAAAACTGTATATTATATGGATGAAGGGTGTAGTGTAGTTTCTCATGTAAAATAAAGATACTTGTATGGTATGGGTGGTGAAGTGGAAGATTTGACCTCTGACATTGAATCCCATCAATAATATGAAGTGATCTTAATTTTCCATCATGATATTGAAATTATTAGTCTTGAAAGGGTGGATGAAGTAGATGATGTAATGGATTAGGAAAGAGACTTGGTTGAAAGATAAAAGGATTGTATATATATTCATCCATTCATTAATCAACCACTTATGTCATTAGATAAGTCATTCATTATCATAGTTATGTATATATTTTTTATCATTATTGTACATATGTTATCATTTATAATTTTTTTCTACATGAATATTTTAAACTATATGTTCTAAAGTTATTTTTATTTGATTTGAATGACAAGAATTCCAAGGAGGAATCATTATAATGTGGTCAGTTGACTCCCAGAGTACATTCCCTTGACTATATAGACAAATGATTATCCATCTATCTCCATCCATACAACATCTGAGACACCATACACATCCCCCCTACACTATATCACACAACAGCATCAACATCCCATCAACAGCTCAGTGGATGCCTCCCCATTCAGCAACTTTTGTAGTGAGGGATTAAGTTTCGACTCCTGGTTATTCATGGGGATATTGGAGGGTGAATATTATAGGTAAAGAATTTAATATTAATAAATTAATTTAGTTTTTTTATACTACTATTTTTTTCATTTAAGATAGTAACAATTCAACTGAAGGGAAAA
The DNA here is from genome assembly GCA_963277665.1 of Viscum album. Taxonomy (NCBI): domain Eukaryota; kingdom Viridiplantae; phylum Streptophyta; class Magnoliopsida; order Santalales; family Viscaceae; genus Viscum; species Viscum album. Next base: position 1,374,972,392 of record OY728147.1, on the reverse strand, counting down.
ATATTAAATGGTTAGATGTCTATAATCTATATATACTAAAGGTTGTTATACCATTTGAATACTATGGGGTCCCTATAGATGACAATACAAGATTATTTGTCCAGATTTTAGGCTAGCTAGAGGCAGAGCTGGTTACCCTTTTGATTAAGTATGATGATTGGAGGAATATGCCTTCATCCTAGAAAAACAAAGAGTTTGATTCACAAATAAAGGTAATTTTAATATATTATGATGTAATTGAATTTCATTATGATATTGAATTATAATATTTTAAAAATAAATCTCTTTTATAGATTCATTTCCACTTTCCTGGTGCTGATCTTATTGCAATGAAGTGGACATTTGAAAATTTGGACAAGAAATGAAAACATTTCAAATAGAGATTATGGAATGAATTCAATAAATCTTTGTGGACCACCTAACAAATGTATGATAAGGTACCAAAGGTGGTTCCTAGAGAGCATTGAGATGTTTTTATTGATATCCACTATGATGATAAGAACATGGTATTTAAATATATCTTATTATATTAATCTGATTTTAGATGTATACATGTATATGAAAAGGGTATGACATTGCATACGTTACTATTGAAATATATTTTATTTATTTCAGGATGTTTCATGGAAGAATATAGCAAGTTTGTCTAAGTAAATAATCATTCACACTCCAGTGTCAAAGAGTTTTTCTAGAAACTGATCATATTTGGTAATATTTTCATTAGTTTAATTACTTATAAGAATACATTATATATTCCATATATTTAATTGTTCATTTATCTTTGTTTAATGTAGTTATAGAATTTAGGTCACTAAGCCTCTCGAATAGAACTACGGTTGGATGTTCATAAAAAATATTATGGGAAGCCTTCCTAAGATGTTGGGGTATGAATTAATTTTTCATTATAATAACTTATTATCAGTTATAACTATGTTAATATATAATGCTTCAAATATTAATGATATTTTATTTATACCTCAAAATTAAAGTACTATGGGATTCGAATCCTACGTAGTCCAACTTAGTCTCCTAAGATGACCCAGTTGGTAAAGTCCTTGGGAAGGATAATTTGGTGAAGTGTGTGGTATGGGTTTGGGGCCATTACCATTTGGGGAATTTGGAAGGATATTGGGGATTACAGCTACATATACTCTTGATTATATTCACTCCCAATCCAAATATTCTCAAATACAGTTTGTTTCTACGTAAAGCACAATTCCTAAACATGGGGATCAGATATCTACTTTATAAAAATCATTGGTAGTTTTATATTATAATATGACTAGATATATTACTTGTGATATCGTATCAATGACTGGCAGTGATTAGGTAAATCACACAACATCAAAATCATTTAGTTCAAAAAAATTTATTGGTCTTGTGATGAAGTATAAATATACAATTTTTTTAATTTTCAACATAATTGTCTTACCGGTGCAGGTTGTAGGAAGTAGAGATGAAGACAGAGAGGGTGACAAGTAGAGTTCATCATCAGGTAGTGATTAGTTTTATTTTAATGTCCTGGACTATTATGGAATGAGGGTGTTTGTTCATGTACATTTGTGGCACATGGTATACAGAATATATTTTCCTGAAATCCATGTTTGAAGAGGTTAAAGCCATTTTTGGCCCTTGTAAATTAATATAATTGTTTATATATGGTTAATTATATTCATTCATATTTCAAGGGTCTATATAGATGAATACGATTTAAGAAAACTATAGAGAAATGTATATGATTTTTATGTGATTATGATAGACGATAGACCTAGTCTCATGGTTTGTGTATTTATTTTTTTCCAAGTATTTCTCGGGCTACATAATGTACCGCTATACTTTTTTGTAAATCAATATATTGGTGGTTTAAACCACCACTATATGATGTCAGTTTTTTTTATCAGTGGTAGTTAAGACTACCATTAAATATGGAACACTATTATTTAGAAGTGTTTTATTATCTCAGTGGTGGTTTTTTGAGAAAAAACGATAGGATATAGTGGAGGTTAAAACTACAGTTAATTACTCTTTATTCTTTTTCTGTAAAACCACCGATAAAATGGAAAAAATCACAATTAAAAATACATTTTATGAATCTTACTAGAAACCAATGATAAATTAAAGGAACCATAATGAATTGGATACCAAAACCAAATTTTTCTGTGGTTTTATGAAACCATCACAGAACCATTTTGAGGCAGTTTAAACTGCCACCACAACAAAAAAATAACTGCCTCTACACAGTGATTTTCTTGTAGTGCTGGTTCATAACTAAGGGATACTCCAACGATAGTAAACTAAAGTTCTTTTGACATAATAATGGATTTAAGAACTCAATTTAACTGATGAAATATTTTAGGAATGATTAAATGAGGATATAAGGATCACTCCCTCTTTCACCTCACCCACTCACTACTTCACAAGAGAGTTACAAAAGAATATGTTACTTGATGGTTTATCAAAAAAATATTATCTAGAGAAATAACCCATACTAGTTTGTGTTCTTTCACTATGATCCTACTTACATTGAAGAGATTTTTTTTTAAAAAATTACTTCCCTTATAGTTATCATAGTACTTAAATTATATAAATATATAATGAAATTCCACATAAATTTTTTTAGAAATAAATAATAAAATAATATGTTGAATACTTTTCATTGAAAAATTATCCAAATTTTAGGGAATTTTAATTACTTCCACGAAACATATATATTCTATCCATTTATTAAATGGGAATTATTCTATTTCGATATCCAAAATATCTATATTTCTCAATCTTTGAAAATTGAAACAAAAAAATCCATTTTATTCTTCTTGAGATCATGAGTCAATATCTTTGAAGATCTACCCTAATTTTATCTATTTAATTACCCAAAAATATCATCCAAGGATATCTAAGTTAATTCCTCTGATTTTTTAACAATATACATTTCAATTCAAAACCCCACGTTACATAAAATCTATGCTTCATAAAATCTCTAAAATATTTCACCATTAAATCGACACAGATATTGGTTTGAATAACTTTTGAATAATTCCCATGATTTTTTTCTTCCAAATGTGACACAACACCTCTATGTATTATATTCATTATTTTATAAAAAAATGATTCTTTAATAACAACTAAACCATAAAATTTCCCTTATTAATCTTATTTATTAAAATTATAAAACACATTAAACTTCTAGACTATTTGTGTGCAACCACTAAGAAACTAAGATCAATCAAACAATAACACAATGTCACTCTCACAATTACTTTGATAAATAAAACTTATTCTTATAAAACTTCCAGATTATAATGATTAATATTATTAAACATATATTTAATTTACACATAATTTAATCTTTCCAAATTAATCTCACACAAATTTTGTTTAATCGTAAATAAACTTTAGAATCCTTAATTAATATAATATATCAGTTGATTTATTTTTACGCATGGTGGATTTTTTCTAATTAATATTTCATAACCTCAAAAATTTTAGATTTACTCTTATGAAAAAATAGAACTACACTTACATTACCTTTTTAAATTTATAGATAATTTTATGAAAAATCACAATTCTACATTTAATATTACATAGCCTTTAAAAATATCAACACTCATATGAAATTATATATTTTTCTAAATTTCACTTCAATCATTTCAAAATGTCTTAAAGCATTCCCACATTCCTTATAAATCCATATAAAATTATAGGAAACATAATTTAATCACATGAATATTTCATCTAATATATATTTATATAATCTCCTTGAGGTTGTTCCAAACTAATAAATTATTCCAACATTGATTGTTAAAAGATATATTCCCGAAAATTAAAATATAATATGAGAATTTGTTACATCATTCCCATCCATTTTTTTATTTTATAATCATAGGTTAAAATCATACAATAAATTCTACAATGATTCCAAAAGTCAATGGGATTACTCTTCCATCATTCAAAGTCAACATGTGAAATGATGGGTTTATAAAATAAGAGATCAATAAAGATGTCCATTCCAACCATGCATACATTTCACATCATCACCCATTACCCTTGATAAAAAAACAAAACAATATCTAGTAAACTCCCATATTTTTATAAAAAAAATATTACCCCATAATGGTTAACTCCTCCTCAAAAGTATAACTCCACTTTAAAGATCATAACATCCAAATTTATGAAAAACTGAAAGGGTAAAATCCCAAAAAAAAACATTCACATAAAATTAATATAGGAAAATGGTATTCTTATAATCGTCCTTGAGGTATGGTAGGTGGTTACACATCAAGGTTTCACTAATGATTATCAAATTTGAGTGTGTCTAATAGTTTTTTAAATGTCTCTGTTACTTATTGATACATACTAACATGCTCTATCTTAGTGATTTCATGAATGAACTTCTATTTAATAATTTTATATAACATCAAAATATTCTTTGTGTGTGAATTTTTTATTGGAATGTTTATTATCTCAAATACTTGTTATGAAAATTGATCACCATGGATATTTTTTACTTCTACATTAAGATCCTCAATTTTTTGTTTCATGCACCATATTTAGGAACAAAATATTTTAGTTGATATGTATTATAATACTTCCATAATAAGAGATGTGATCTTTTTATTTTTTATAAGAAACATAATTAACTTTATTCTAATAAATAATTATCCTCACAATGTTGAATTTCTATCCTAAGCATCTTGAAGAAAATCCTGATCTAAATAGGCATATAAGTCATTGTTATTCCCTACACAATTCTCCAAACCATGATCAAATGTTCCTTAAACACAACACATTATTCATTTAACTATCATGAAATGATACTACTTAGGAAAAAATTTAATTATAGAGACTAATTTGGTGGAATAAACTATATTTTACCTTGTTTATATAAGATAAAATAAGCATCCAATTATATTTTGGTAAAGTATCAGATCAATTATTTTTTATATTTTTGATTTCAAATCTTGGTTCCAACTACAATGGGTTTAGAAAACATCATTAAATAATGTATTTCATACATCCTTATTAGTTTCATTGCAAATTTATCCTATGAAAAAATTGTGTATCCCTCATTGTGATTTATTTACAATCAAGGGCATGTTTGATATCTCCAATCATTAACATTTAAAACATTGGGATAATTAATAGAACAAAGTATTCCACCAATTTTGGCTTAATACCACTAAATATGATTTCTTCAATATATAAAATCATGTTTAACTTATATTACTTTATTTATTTCATATAGATATTATAATATAAACTACCTCTTTTAAATAATATCACCATTAAGATGGAATCCAATCAAGAAAAATAATATCTAGTAAACACATTGGTTTTTCTATATATACCTCTTTTATAAGTAAATAATTCATAAACTCAATCTTTGACCGCATTTGAAAAATTTGGAAATTTATTTGAATAGTCAAAGATATGAAGTGTATTCTTGTTTCATGTATTTACATAGTTGTTAAGGTTTCTTCCACATAAGCACCTTGAAATTGTGTATAGCATTTTCATGACAAACTTTCCCGGTTTTGAATAACCTCTTGATAATATTCATATTACACACCCACTTTATTATTATAAATTTATGATCTATGATCCAATTTACCATCTCGCAAGTTTGATTCTTCTCTATTTGATAAAGAGATTTATTCTTGGTATTAACATATTTATCATCATTTGAATATTTTTTAAATTAATATAGATATATTATAGATAATAGTATAGTGTACTCAACACTCTTCATCCTACGATTTTTCTATGAATAGATTTACCACTAATAAAATTTGATTAATTATTTCTGGAATGTCTATTTCACTATTCTGATATTTTTTTATTCTACTCAATAGATTATTCATCAAACAATTAAATATTAGAATACTATTTACATAGTGGATAATATGAGCCTTCAAAATTTATATAAATATTATCTCCTCTTAAATAGGATTCACTCAAATATGAAATTATAGATTTATTTCTAAATTTTTCTTATAAAAATTATATAGTATTATTTTCCATGATCTTACTCCACTTATTATTAAAGCACAAATGAGATTTATTCTTTAATGAGTAGTATAAGAATACCCCTTCATCCCTCACATCTCTATATTTTCCATGATTTCCTTCCTTACATCCAATATATCACATTATTCTAAACAATTGAATGTGTCTTTGTTTTTTCATCCTTACATGCAACATTTTTATGGTGTCTATATCTAACTTGGGATCAATAAAGCCTAATTTAGTTGGTACAGTTCCACTTATAATTATTATTTCTAATGGTCTGTATATATTCCAATATTAATAAGATATATATTTTTTCATGTTGTTAATTATATCGTTCAATATTTAAAAAAACAATTTCTTTATGTTTTTATCACTAATGATAATTTATGTCTTATTCCCTGATTTTATAAAAACAATTCCACTTGATTGGTGGTTCACTCAATAACTATTTCTTGTCAAAAAATATTGATCATTATTCAAATTTATCTTTATCCACCCTTCAAAGAAGGTTGTTAAATTCAGTTACCTAATTTTTTTATGTTTGAAAATGATTCAACACATTCTATAATAACACTAAAAAAGGATAATGTATCTCTCACACTGTCTTCCAAGAATCTTCATGGAGCTATGATCTTTTTTTCGATTTATGTCAAACAGATTTAAAGTAATAATTATTTGGTTGGTATGATTTTATTCTCATTCTCCATATTTCTTATTCAACACAAGTATTATCTTGATCACATATTAAATTTATAAGGTCAAAAATAGCCTTTAATTTTGAAAATTCTTATATGAGTTTTTGAAGGATATGACTGAGACTTCATTTCTTAAATCATTTTTATTCTTCTACTATAAAGAGAATTTTTTTTCCTTCCAATCCACTTTATATAAGTCACTTCTTATTTTCTAATCATTGATTAAATAATTTGTGTCCTTGAAATTGATCAAGAATCTATATAGAGTTAATAATTTCATATATTTCACATTATATTTTAATTATTTAATCCTAACATTTTATTCTTCTGAATGAAATTATCAAATATTTTGGTTTTATGAATAATCTAAAATATATTTTTTAAAATGATTAAAATTTTATTTTTGATTGGTTATTTCATCTTAATTTTTTTATTAATCCTCAATTTAATTTCAGAAGTTTTAATGTAATTATAGGACATGGGAAGGTGAATTTTAAGGTTTATATTTTAGTTCATCATGTTTTATTTCATTCTATAACCACTATACCAAAATGGAAAATTGGTTATAGAGAACATCCTATGATGCCTGGATATAAAATAATTATTGATCAATTGTAAGATAATACATCTACACGGGGGAAAAAATTTTAAGGGGAAAAGGAATTATACAATGTACAAGATAATTTATCTAATGTAGGTACCTTAATAGAATAATCCATCAACATGAGTTGCCTATAAAAGTATTATTTAGCCCATATATAAATTATTGTTGTAATATATAATTTAGAATAGTAATTTATTATCTTTTTAGATAATATACAAAAAATAAAATAATTTATTTTATGAATCCTCCATATATGATTATTTAGTTTACAAAATTTGGCTGATAGAAAGTCATGATATGATTTTGGGGAACTCATGTTGACGTTGAGACGATGTTTTGGGAAATAACATTATCCTTCTTATAGAAACTCTAATAATTTCTCATGTATTATAATAATAATGCAATTTTTTTCATGATTAGAGAAGGGAATCTACAATTTTTTGGGACATTTGAAAACCATTAGATAATAGAGAAGATGACTATTTTAGATATGTGAAAAATTAGGGGTTTTACTAGTTGAGATTGGAAGGATCCATAAATATTTAAAAAAATCCCGAGGACTTAGAAAAATGGGATTTTGAATAATTTATATTATTATTTTTCTTTCTCGACTTGTTATTCTTTGGTTTAATTTTAGGTTTTCCTATTTTTTTAATGACCCCTCATTCCCCTTCTTCTTTTTTATCCTTTTCATGGAGGAGTAATATTAAAAATTGATTTTTAAAGTGAAGGATATTCCATTTAATGTTTCCATCACTATATTTTAATAAATAAAAAAAAAATTTCTAGTAAATTAATTTCATTTCTTACTTATTCTTAAATAATTAAAATGGAATTGTATTTAGGTTATCAACCTTGTTCATTATTACTTATTGAGTTTATAATTAATAATATCCTACCTTATTGTGTTTCTCTTCTCAATGGTGTATGTTCAATTAGTGAGTTAGTGTCTAGAAATCATTGGTGTCTATATATGGGAAGTTTGTCACATACATGTTTTTTCGAAACACAAAAAACACGATTTGGTTATTCATTGGTAGTTTAAGATTGGTTTGCTGACTCTTCACACATGCATGAAGGTAGGTTGAACAAAGAAGGACTATTGGTAGTTCAGTCCCCATATTATCCTTTATCCTAGGATTTTTTATGAATATTTCAAAGAATATTTCACTAATAAAGCAATAATTTGGAAAGTAAACCCTTTTAGAACTATGATTTACTTACAATAAAAAATACAACCTTTAACTAGTCACTTTCCTCATAAATCCATTTACTAATATTCTATTTATTGATTTGTTTGTTTTAAAAAACCACAAATCTATCACAAAATCCTTTTTCATTATCTAATCAATCAGTTAAAATAAGATTTTTTGCACTCTTATCTTCAATAAAAACCTAGGTTACCACTAATAATATAATTATCCCAAGAAAAATAAATTGATTTTTTTATTCCCATGATATTTGTTTATAAAAAAGTAGATTTTATTGTATTAGGAAATGCAATTTTTTTTAAAAGGGGATATTATTAACTTTAATTAAATGAACATCAATACAAAAACTTCTCACTCTGGACACTGATATACATATAACCTTTCTAAGAAGAATAAATAATTTAAACATTCGATATGAATTTTATGAATTTAATTTGATAGAGTAATGTAAGGCTTCCAGTGATCTCTGAGATCCTACTATCATAAAAAATAATACAAATCAAATATTAGAAGATTAATGTTAACCAAAATTCATTAATTTGAATAATAAAATTTCTATTCCAACTTCACATAATGATTTTAAACTAAAAATTGGCTTAATTTAATTACTTCTTAAATTTCATGGGTTGATAGGTGAAGACGCAAAATATTATATTAAGGACTTCACAATAGTTTCCTCAATACTATGATAGATAAGAGTGGTTGAGGAGTTAGTACAGCAGATGGAAATACCCCATTCAGATAAATAAGTTTCTAAGTAATGGTTGTATGACCTATACCGAAGAGAGATCCGTGACTCGTATGACCTAAAAAGAAGTTTCTCAAATATATTTCCTAACACCAAAAGAAGAACAATATTAAGTAAAGAACTATTTTTCCTTAGGAAATCCTTAGTAGAAACTCTAAATGATTATTGTGAATGGATTCAAAATATGTATGCCGGATTCCTACATAAAAAAATTAAGGATAACTATGTTTTCTTTTGTTTTTATACCAAGGTCTACATTATTATGACTTGAACGCATTGGATGGATCAATAGGTGAGTTTTTATTGATAAATATGTAGAATAATCCAAGGTATTTATTGAATTGATTTCTAAAAACTCATATATACTTTTCACCTAATGTCGTGGTGTAAGAGGTATCTATGATGTTATAACATATATACCAATGAATTTAATTGAATCTAGACTATAAGAGCTAACAATTTTAGTATGATATATGGGATATGAAAAAAACTAGTGAAAAAAATCCAAATCAGTTATTCAGTCTATGATCCCCACCAAAATATTTCACCTACTGGTGTGATAATGTATTATGAATGGAAAGTCATGTTGTGAAAATTTATAAAGGTTAATTCCAACAAAATCATTGATTGAGATAGTATGTCTATGTATAGAATATATTTTTCAATCCTTATAAACCCTAAAAAATTTATTACCCACACTACCCCAATTTCCAACAACACCCACCAACCTTACAACTTACATTAATGAAACCTTTTTATGAATAAAAACCCTTTCCATTCAATCAATTGGGACCATTTAAACATTTATCAACAAGTGCACCAATCCCCATATAATAACTACTATGATACAATATTGAGAAATTAAGAAATATAGTGGATAAATTAACAATATTGGTTGAATATATTTTTGGATATCCTATCAAGAAATTTGTGGAAAATACCATCTAAAATAGTTCTTATAACAATGAAATATGTGAATAAGAAAACCAATATAACTAGTAAAAATATTCACCCCATGACCACCCAAGAGTTTGAAAAATATAAACCTAACAGTGATAAAAAATGTTATGATTAGTATGAACTAAAAGAATATAGATCTTCTATAAAGTGTCTATTGTAGCATAATATGAATTGAAACAAGATATATATTCTGGTAATTTTTTTGAAGACTATATCCAAGATTAATGAGATGTGATGGAGTAATTGAAATTTGATCCATGGAGGAAGAAATCACCATAAACACCAAGATAATGGAAACAAGTAGAGATGAAATACCTCCCGCTACCATTCCCATCGATGATGATACAATCAAAGAAAATTAAAGAGTATGAAATACAAATAAAGATCCTCAATTTTTTTAGAAAGTGGAAATAAAAAATTCCATATTATAATCACTCAGATATATTTTAAATTTTGGTATATTTGTTATGGAATATTTAAAAAAGAAGAGTAATAATTAATGGAATGAAATAAATAATTTCGGGATAAGTGTATCATCCATTATCAAACCATACTTACAGACACAATTTCATGATCCAAAGACATTATATATCCAATGAACCATAAGTTTTAATACTCCTTTAGATGTTTTTTTTTGATTTATCTTCTCTAATAAATGTTTTTTCACTCATTTTATATATCTTTTCAGATGAGATCCTTGAATTCCACTAGGATGGTGGTGTGAAATGTAAATAAATCTATTATTTTCTTGTAAGAGTATAGGTATATGTCCTTATGAGATTCTAATACCTATTATTCTCATCATAATTTTATTATTTAAACATGGATAAATATAGATTACTATTCCACTCACCCATCATTTTCATAAGACCATTCTTGAAGACGTCCAAGGCCAATATCATTGTACATGATTGAAAAATGACCATGTAGTTTGGAGATAGTACAATTAATTTTAGCATCATCGAATCCATAATGATCCTTTTATCTGACCAATCACACATCAAACTATCTCGTATTGAATAGTAAAAAACCATAGAATATTAATATATATTTCATGAAATATTTTCTTTAGAAAAAAACAAAATGATTGAAAAAATAAAAGAAGGTGAAAGTATCCATAATTCTAAATAATCTATATTTATCTTAGAAGAAGAGGTAACCCATGAATACAATGATTTATTTGGGTTTTTATTTAGGGATGAGGTATTTTATATTTCATATTATGTGTAGGAAGTACAATAAATGAAATCACAAAACACAAATTTAATTTCATCTTTAGAGAAACCATCAAATATGTAATTAAAACACCTATTTATAGATTTAAAATTTGTGTATCCAGTGGAAGGGAATAAATATTCCAGTAACCAATTCCAATAACCAAAAATATATCTAACAATACAAATTAATTAATCTTTTCTAAAAGAAATATCATTAAATATGTTGGATTTTTTGGGATATTATAGGCTTTAAACCCAAAATATTCTAAAATTATATTCTTATTGAGGGGGATTACTGATCTATTAGGCAACCTAAAAGAAGGATAAAAAAATCATAATGGAGGTATTGAATTAATAGATTAAGAAACTGTTTTTAGAAATCAACATTTACCTATTCTATAACTTATAATGGGTTATCGCCATCAATATAGTCCATAAAAAATAGAATAACCATTATAAATAAGAAATAAAATGAGTTTATCCCAATAAATTTTTTGAAAAATTAGATTGGGTGTATCGATTGTTCGAATTTGAATGAGGTCACTAAGAAGGACAACAATCCAATCCAATTCATTTAATAAATACTAGAAATATTTGAAGTAATAAATCACTATTTTTTTCTTTATGTGCTATCATGTTATTTCTATGAACCCATTCATTTAGAAGATATGACGAAGAAAAATATGACATGTTATTTTATTGAATTTCCATATAAAATAATTCAAATATTATTATTTAATTTTCTAGTAACATCTCGGTGGTTCATTTTAAGAATATTTCCATATCTAATTAAATACTTCATTGAAGAATTCTTGGATTATTTTAATATTTATGTGAATTCTTTTGATCATTACATGAGAAATAAGAAATTTTTTTTGAATAATTAAATTAAAAAATATCCTTTTTTTAATTGTAAAATGGTTCATTTCATGGTGAAAATTGAAATAATCCAGAAAGGGAATGTCATTTTAGAAAAAAGTATTATGGTGGAAAAATAAAAATTGAAGTGATACACTCATTATTGTATAAAACCATTGTAATTTTTTTAATATATTTTCTTTTAAATATAGAAATATATAGAAGGTTTATCAAGTATTTAATTAAGATTTATATTACCCTCTCTATATTACATTTTGAGGAAAATGAAATTTATTTGAATGATAATTTAATGGAATATTTTTACAATTTTTGAGTAGATTTATCACACCACTAGTGATGAAACCAAAAAACTTGGAGCTACCATTTGAGATTCATTATGATGATAGAAACCAATAAATTGGTAATATCTATCCCAAATAATTAATGGTAAATCTCAATTTATGGACTATTCCATGAGAAATTTGGATACTAAATAGCTCAAATAAAAAACCATAGAAAAATGGATTGTTATAGTTTTTTTTATTTAGATTAATTCAGGTATTGTTTTCATGGAACCAAAGTCACCATGTCTTTTGACTATGATACCCTTAGATACATAATGAATATGGAATATGTAATTACTATGATAATCATATGGATCCCATTACTTTATGAGTTCATTTCGGAGTTCATGGAAAACAATGATCTAAAAATTAGGCATCTAATCACTTGAAAAGATTTCCCAACATTACTAATGTATAAATTTCATCAATAGACGCACTGAATGATCACATTCTATGGGAGTTGTTATATTTAGTTTAGGGATATATAACCCAGTATGTACACTGATAAATTATTTAGTGAATTCCTAGGGTTCATATCAACGAAATTTGAAGACTTCCAAGGTACTCTCTCAACTAAATTAAAACCACCCTCATAAACTTAAATTAGATACAAAATTTAATATTAGGGAAGGTCAATAACTTTGTAAAATTTTCAACGATATTGTAATAATAATATGTTTTCTAGAAATTGAAATTGATCTAGTTTTTATTTTTATCATATACTAGATTGTGAAAGCCATATTATAGTTCAAATAACAACAATATTTTTTTTGAAATATAAAATCTATTATCACAAATTATTCAACAAAGAATATGAGTTTTTAAAAAAAATATGTGAAATTTCAGTTTTTGGAATCATTTCCTAAAGACATGACATGCCTCAAAATCACATTATATTTTTTGAAATATTTCTAAAATTGGGAATAGATTTTATGTAATATTTTCCCATATATTTTTACAATTATTATATCCTTCTAGTAGTGGATTGTGATTAAAAATGTGTCGAATCTAAGTTCACAAAAACTGATGATGTTAATGTTGTGTGTGATTTTTTCAGAACTAATATATTTTATAGGTTTGGAGTGCCAAGATTCATCATCCATGATCAAGGGACCCAATTTTGTATCATGAACATAAATGATTTACCATAAAAATATGGATTATATCACAAGACATGCCCCATTACCATCTATAGAAAAATAGACATCATGAAGTATATATTAAAAAAATATAAATAATTTTAGATAAGATAATAAAAAATACTTTATCTAGAGATTGGAAGAGACATTATAGTATTATAGGATAAATTATAACACACTCTTAATGACGATCCCATATATATTAATTTCCAGAAAAAGTTATCACATACCTATCGTATAGGAGAACAAGCTATACTGGGAGAGAAAATACTTCCAAATATGTGGCTATGCATAACTCACACACATGAGAATAAATTTTAGACCACCCATATTATTTCAAGAGAAGAACCAAAAAATATAAATAATAAATAATTATTTAGGAATCCATAAAGTTGTATTTTTCTACTAATAAAATGAAAAAGGGTACGATCCATTTTACATATTCTAAAAAGTAGTGGTGGAGAATATTAGGAGGTATTGATGGAGAAATATCATATTTAAGGAAACTAAGAATCATATTTTATGATTTAACTTATTGGTAAAACTATGAAAAAATATAAAGAATTTTTAATACAAACCAGCAACCTTAAGCCTTATAAAAATCCCAAAAATACCTCATGGTATAAAGGGATCTCTGACTCATTTGGTGGAGATGATGAAATTCATCAAGTGTATAGTTATGTTTATATGAACTTGGAATAATGAAAACACATCTTGAAATTATTATTTTAATATTAAGGGAAATATATATTGCATGTTATTATTGTATAAAAAAGTGATAATTAATTAAATTTACTTATTAAGGAAAATATAATCAATAATATAGAGGATTCATGATAACACAACTATAATGTTATGAAAAAGGGAACTCACATTGTATTGTGTTTGAATCATGTTGGAGAAATATTTTTAAAGTATAATTTCATATGATTATAAAGATTAATTGTATCGGAATTGAATGAATCAAAGTTTCCTCTATTGAAAGTTAAATTTTAGTGATTTAATCCAAACATTTTTATTATTTGGAATGAAATTATAATATTTTTTAGTTATAGTAATATTGTATAATTTAATTGTTAAAAGGAAGAAAACATTATTTTTTTGATAAATTTTTATTCTTTGTATTTTTTTAATATAAATAAAAAATTTAATAGTGGGTGGTTTATTATTATTATAGGAGTTCTAAAGGAGGATTTCATGGTTTGGATTTCATTTTAAGATGTTTTAATTAATACTAGAAATTTGAAATTAAAAAGTGGATAAAAAAAATCATTTTATTCTTATAAGGTGGATAAATATTAAGAGACTATAATAGAATTCATTTATTTGGGAGTGAAATAGATATAGTAGAAAACGAATTTTACTATGTGTAAGATAGATTATCTTATGAGAGTACCTACTTAGGGTAATCTATCGACACAAGTTTTTTATAAGTGTATTATTATGACAACATAAAAAAATTTGATGTGAGATAAAATATGGAAAAGGGATTTCTCATCTGGTTAGAGAATTTAAGAGGTGTAATATAATATACATTAGAGAGACTCCTTCTATATTACTTTACATTTTAGTGTTCAATATATGAAAGATCATTATTTTTTTGGGAAATAATCGAGACTTTGAAATGAGGATTTAGGATGAAAATCATCCTTAGTACATCCATTTATAAGATTCCACTTGGATCATAATAAGTATTATATTTCAGTTGAGGATATAGAAGGAAATATATATTTTTGTTTTGATTTAGAAATCATGAATTAATTGAGAAGATGAAGCTTTAAAAAATACATGAATCTTGAGGGTTCGAATATCTAAGAGGAGAAGAAATCATAGATATTTAAAATAATCAAGAGACTATAGAAAAAGGGGAGTTTTGATACTTACAATTAATGGTGTTCTCTCAAGATTTTTTCTAATTTTATTTTTGTTAATGTTTTCTTAGATATGTAATTACCACTATTTCTACTTTTATCTCCATTTACCTTGGAATAAATAGGTTATATATTTATTTATTATGAAATAGAAATAGATCCCTTATAAATATGCAGTCTATGAACTTTAATGAATAAAACCTATTTTCATATTAATTGATTCTAGTTTTTAGTAACTATAATATACATAGAATGAAATTGTGTTAGTGTTTTGAAATTCTACACTATTTCTACTTAAGATGATAATTAATAGCCACACCCCACCTTGTTCAAATTTTATTGAAGGAGTAGGATTTATTCAGAGTTTTCTACCTAGAAATCAATTATATGTGTCCTAAGAAGGTGATATACTCTATGATATTTTTTGAACACCAACACCCACCTAGGTTTTTCATTGCCATTTTAAGACGGTTTTACAAACTTTTCACACATACAAGAAGGGTTTTTGATTAGTTAACACTTCCATATCAGCCTATAAATTATCCTTCAGCCTAAGGTTTTTGATGAATCTCTTGAGGAGTATTTCGCATATCAAGTTACAAGGATAGTAGAAAATTAAAAACATTTTATGACTATGATAACATTATAAAAGGAAATATATCCTTGACCCAATAAAATTTCTCATAAATTTATTTCAAAATATTTTCCTCATTTATTTCTTTATATTCAAAAACATCAATTTAAAAATACCACCTTTTCATTTACTAGTCAACAAGTGATAACATGGTTTTATAGAATATTCTCTTGGAGAAAAACCTAGGTTACAACTATTCCAAGAATTATCCTGAGGGAAATAATATACTTTTTCCACACCCCGTAATAGGTTTTAATCACATATCTTTTAATGAAATTTGACTCTATGAATGAAGTTTTAATGTTGGTTTAGACTCAAAATTTTTTTGTCACATACAATCCACATAAATTTATTTATTCATTAACTCATTTCTAGTTATCCATTTATTATCACAAAATTTAATTTATAATTATCCATACTTACCAAAAAATACCATTCTATTTACCCATCCTTTTATATTATTTATTAGGTTTCTGTTTTCAATTATGTGTGATGGATACCCACTATCAAGAATCCATGTTTTGTTGTCCATTTTTTATTTGAGAGAAATTTTAACCATGAATGTATTCTCATTATTATTATTTTACTTCTAAGATATACCCAATTGAGTTTAAAAATGGTTTGGTGTATTTTTATTCCCATTGGTATAGGTTGTGGGGGGATACAACTTTTCTTCATGTTGATAAAAAAATTATATAATGGAACCAATTTTTTTCATTGAAATCATTAAAATTTTATTTCATAAAATTATTTTCCCTAGTTCATTTCCATTAATCCATATATTTATAATAATATTAATAAAATTATAACAATATCCATAAAATATGTTTCTTATGTAAGGTGTAGGATAAATTTTTATTTTCCTTCATTGACTCTTGTGTGCTTCACCATTCAAGTAAACTACTTCCTCCTTGAAAAAATTCATAGTTTTTTCAAGAAAACTATATAATTAAAACGGTATCAATGAAAATATATTTTCATTAGATATCAACATATCTCCAACCTTTGAGTAAATACATTATTTCTGAAAATGTCATAAAACATTAGAGTAATCACTAATATTTCTAAAAAATCTATACACTTATCCTTCTGTTTTTATAATGTTTTTATTAAGGAACTTTTCAAATTCAAATGAAAATTATCACAAACTACTTTTATTTAAAATTTGAGTATCTTTTCTAATGGTTGAATAATATTCTTAATGGGATTCGACCCTTCTAGTTCTTTTATAGATCTTAATATTAAGGTAATCAATCACTTTTTCTTATTCTTGAATGTTCAAATAGAAGTACACTATATCTATGAATATATTTTGTTAAGACCCATGTTCATCAATTCAATCCTACATTGAGGTTATTTAAACATTCATTTGTTTTACATATTAGATGATTCCTTGAATATTTGATCAATTTTTCAATTTTTTTGTTGAGTATACAACTCCTCAATTGATCCCTCAAGTATAAATTTCAATTTTATGACTCTATTTAGTTATTCTTTATCATTGATTTCAAATTTAATTTTCCCTACATTTTCTATTATTACATTTTTCTTATATGTAATAGATTCAGATTTTCATTCTTCAAAACATGTATTTTCTTAATCTTCTACTTTCTATACAGTTATTTTTTTTACCAAAACCTTATCCTATATGAATTTATATATATAAAGATTTATTTTATGGAAATTTTATCTTATTAGTAAGTAACAAGTTTCTATCAAAATTCCTTGTAACCTTATAATATCATTTCTAAAACTTCTATAATTTAAGCATTCCAGTGTTGTCTTACCATTATAACTCACTTTTCCTATCCTAAACATTCTTTCTATTAGTGACAAATATTTATCACCAATAATATTAGCTTTGTTTCAAAAATAATGTATATCCAGGATTTTCATCACTTTAAATGTGATATAATTTTATGATTTACTTGATTTTATATTCATCCTAAACCACATTCCTCATGACAAATGTTTTACTATGATGATCATCAAAGAATACATTTTCAATATACCCTTATTTAAGATTTAGAAAATTAAAATTGTAAAAAAATGGTAATCTACTATGAATTTTCTTCAGAGTTTCAACATCCATTATTTCACCACCATGTCTACATATATCTCTTACAAATTGTTATAAATAGTTAAAGAAAATATCAATGGATTCATTTTAGATCAACTTCAAATCATCAAATTTTCTATATAGTATTTGTATCTTTTCCTCCTTTGATTTTACTTCTCCTCCGTAGATATTTTTCAAGTTTAACATTATTTTATTTCATTAATATATTACTTATAAATTTCATATAAATATAATTTGAAAATACTGTAGATAAATAATTTTAGTTTTTTATTACATCATTGATTAATTTACTATTAGATTCATTCATCGATAACTCTATAAAATAACTAAAATATATATTTTGAATTTCAATATAATAGTGATAGAACTAATATTTTCAATATTTTTAATGTCTACTTAAATGATTTAAACCTCACCAATTTACCAATATGATATTATTTGTATCAATTTTGGATTTAGAGTGTGTTTTTGGATAAAAAGTTTAAATTGCATAATTCTTGATTTTTAACAGATTTTTATCACAAGGGTATTTTGGCCATTTATCATAAAATACATTTAAAAATTTTATTATTATAATTTTATTTGAACCCTTATTTTATTTCCATCATATTTGTCTTCGGGACAAGGAAAATATTCATGAATCTTGATGCCCAAAATATTCAATGAAGTTGACAATTGTTCTGGGCGGACTGCGTGGACCCTACATTGGTAATGGAAACAAATTTCGGCCTAAACACTCCCCAATGATACGATTCCTCTTGGATATGAAAGAGTACTCCCAGAAACGTCTCCACAATGAATTTAGCGCCGTTTGAAATCGTTTAGGATGACCCTTGAGTGATAGAGTGTTGAAGGAAACTTCCAGGAAGCTTCATCTAGAGAAATCTATTTACAATAAAAAAATCATAACCCATTCAATACACGTCCAATGAATCCTAAATTTGGAAGGTGGATGGAAAACAAATTTATGAATAATATTTATGAAGAAGACCATGTGCGAATCGGCCATGTAATGGGTCAAAAACACGACAACGTTTTGATGATGAAATCTTCCTATAAAAGGAGAGGAGCTCCTACCTCTAAATCACATTCCATTCTTCACCAAACCATCCATCACAAAGAGAGTTGGCATGAGGGAGTGAAGTTAAAGGTGGATATTTTGACCCTTAATAAGATGAAATCCTTTGAAGATTCAATAGAGAATATGAAGGCTTCTCAAGTGATGGAAGGCTAAGCAGCAAGTGGTTGCGGACGATGACTCCCGACAGACACTCTCTTCCGAGTTTGGATTTTAATGTGTAATATATTTTTGAATTTCTCTTGAACCTATATTTTTGAATGAATATGGTTGTTTTATTTCTTAAATATATTTTCAACACATTTTTTTTATCGTTGTTCCATCTATAAAGTAGAACAATTGACTTCTCTTTTTAAAATTTGTTGGTGAGGTTTTTCCATTGAGCATAGCGAATTCAATTAGGTTCAATTACTTGGAGGTATTTATGTAATTGAATCACTTCTATAGGTGGGACCAAAATCATATTGAAGTATTAAAAATGATGTATTTTTAAATTTGAGTGTAAAACATGGGGTCCTTGGGGGTACATTTAGGAATTTAAAATAAGTGATATTTTTTATATACAAGGAAGAGGGGAGTGTCCGAGAGGGTGAAGCTTGTCTACGACTGCTATTTTTATTCTTGATTTCAAACCCACATTATATTTCCTTTAAGAATATTTCACTTTATTAATTAATTAAAATTTCATTTTCAAATTGTTAATCAAATCCCCATTTTCATTTCTGCAAAAAACAAATTAATAACAAAAGTGACAGTTTTGCAACTCGAACTACAACCTCATTGAGAGACAACCCTGTGGTCACCACTGTGCTACATAAAAAGGGAAAATATTGATTGAGGGTTTTACGACACGACAAATTCTGACATCAAATAGTCATCAAATCTGAGACATAGTTAGTGTGATCTCATCTAATTCATCTAAATATATAATTTCACCAATCGAAAAAAGAAAATAATTTTTCATTGATAGAGTTCTCCACGATTGTAAAAAAAATATTAATAGATTTACTAATATGTACCTTGTGGATCTGATGCCACTTATTGGATCCAAAAACCCATATATACCCAAGGAAGAGGGATAAATTTGGGGTTTATGTTTTTCTTATATCTGATCATATATTGTCATATCATTTTCTACGATCCTTTAAATATTCAAAACTCATGCACACACAATATCTAAATGTATAAAATAAATCTCCTTCAATATAATGATTTTATTTTTTTAACCACCAAGTTCTAATATTATAAGTACACATTAACATTATGTCAATATAGGAGGGGATTTATGTAAAACCAAACACATATAAAAAGTATGTATTTGAACTATTTTTTTGTAAAATATATGTATCTTGGTTCTTCTTTGAGCATTAGAGGTGCTACAGTGGTATCCGAGGTTCATTTTGGTAAAACAGTTAAGGTTTCAAGACATCTTCCCATTTAAAAGTGTACTAGTTTTTTGGAAATCAGTGAAGGTGGAATGGGAAGTAGTTTCTCTATACAGACCACTTGGTAGTTGGTGACCATAGAGTGGGTACTTGGTGGATACTAGATATCTATTGGTTTGCTAGATGGTACATGCGAAGTGAATTCTTGTTTTTAAAAAAAAAATTAAATTAATTAATTAATTTTTCCAACTATTATATAATGAACATTTATTTCTGATTTCTTAACATAGTAGTTAGGACCACCCCTATCTTACCTCTCCTCCTTATTTTTCAAGTTGTGGATATTTTATATTTGGTCTTAGATTAATGTTTTGATAATGAAAAAAGGTATTAAATAGTAAAGATATAAATCATTTTCCTTCCATTCATAAATTTATTTAATTTTTCTCAAACATTAGTTATTTTGATTAATTTTTAAAAATTTCATCATTTCTCTATTTCAATTGATTGTAGTTAAATCAGGTGGTTTATTCCACTAATAAAGACCCTGGTAGTCTCATTTATGTGGACCCTCAACTTCCTATTGGTACTTACTCATTTAGAATGTGTCATATGAAATTTAGGAAATTAAACATTGTGAATATCAACAATAAAAAAACTAAATTGATAACATCGTTATCTTTGAAATATATTTGAATCACTAAACCCTTTGGAGGTCTTTTATGTGATGTGTATCAATTCCATGGTCACTCAAACCATTGGATGTGAAATGTATTACAAATCATAAACCTTATACTAGAGAGTGGTGACCTATTGTATAAACATAAATCTAAGAGCCTTATGTGGTGTCCTAGTATATTCTTTGGTTAGTAATTTCTTGAGAAATTGTTTTTGAGACAGCCTTAGCCTGAATTTTTGAGCATGTTATTATCTTGTATGCAAAATCGTTAATGTTTCAGATAGTGCTTAATTATTTATATTGGTTTTAAATAAAAACTTTGATCCCATTGTTGGGGGATACTTATGCACAAGTGATATGTTTGTGGTATCTCATACTCTCAAAATGTTCCCAATAATACATAATTCAGTTTTAGTCTATTGTAATGGTGGATCCTCATCCACATTTTGATATCGTGTTAGTGGTAGAGCATCAATATTAAGTTTTTTATGGTGGTGTGCCTTCCAACTACATGAATTGTCTTAGTGGTTCATTATCCTCCCAGGTATTAGAACAGGTAGTATATAATCCCAAGGATCATTATCAGGGGTGCTTCAACCACTTAGAGACTTTCAATAGTGTTGAATAAAACACCGAGGTGTTGATGTTAGTGGTAAAACTGAAAACATTAAAAGTTACATTTGTGCCACATCATCCACCTATATTTGTAATCAAGATTTTTTATATTCTACCTAAAGACCATATCTGGTGGTATATCATCAAAATGAGAAGTTGATTATTGTGTCACGTCATCTAATAGTACTGTGTTTTATCATTGTTTTATCTTCCACCTAAATGCATAAAAATGTTATAATATCCACTTAAGAAAAGATCATATAGTATATCATCTACCATGGATTAGTGATACTTTATTGACCTAGTAATGATTTGTTCTATATTAATATTTGATTGGTGATTTATTCTCCTCCTATATTCTTTATAATAGTAATGAATCATTCACATAGGGATGATTTTTCATGATAACTCATTCAATATTACTATTATATGAGAAGTTATTTTTCATTCATCCTCATGTTATATTTCTTCCACGGGTTCATCATTAGATTATATCACTGGATGAAGTATTAAAAAAACACATGGTTTGGTTATAGATCACTTCATGAGGTGAAAGGTCATTTTTTATTTTATTGGTTAACATTCCATATAAGGAAAACATGTGTATTTAATATACTCTTTAGAGTATACATTTGTGGTGGCATACAGAGTTGTACTCACAATATGAACAAATTAATTTTACTAGAGAAGACTTTATGTTTTGTGACCATGGTAAGGGAAAGGACCTTAAAGCTTCAAATATCTCAGCTAGTGGGGATTTCATAGAGTTGGGAGATCAGTTTGGGCTAAGTCTTATGACTAATTTTGGTGAGGGATCCCTTACTTTTTCTTACATTTTGACCCAATTGTATACGATCTATCCACATGAGTCCATTTTTATAAATATATAATTTTAAAACATGTTATATAGACCATTTGTATATAAAATAATGTTGATATTTACTATCACATAGCATTTAGTTTTTTCCTTATCTCATACTGTTGATATACTACATTAAATACTTATTGATATTTATTTTTCAATGATTTATGGTTATTTGTATGTATATTTATAGTCTCCCAAATTATCATATGTTAACATTTGTCACTAGTCTATAGATGTTAGAATTTAGGGAGGTTCACTTGAGTTATGTAACAACCCATCTCTGTCACAACAGAGCTAAACCATTTTGGGGAGATAATAAAGGCGCGTCAGAGACTATTTTTCATTTTTATCCTACCATTTGGGTTTTCATAGAATGAATATAGAAAATTCAAGGGTATCATATGTGTCATATGTCTAGGAGTAACTAATCCACATACTAGGGAATTTCATGTTATTGGGGATAGAATTTTTGTTCTTTGTTTTCACTTTTAGTTTTCGGTTACTCTTTATAAATATGACGCATTATGATGTTGATTTTGGTTTTATGGGTTTTTATTCTTGGATATAGGAAGAAATAGAGTTTCAATTCATGTATAATTATTTCTATATAGTCTCACATGACATTCATATATTTTCTATATTCTGCATTCTTGATTGATTTTCTAGATATGATGCATGGTTCAGTTTAATAAGGTGTATACAAAAAATAATACATATTTTTCTTATGTAAAATAGTGGTGGGAATCTACTTGATCAATAAATCATTGTATCTATTATGCAACCCTCTATAATATTCCACCTAATGTGAGAGTGGGGAGATTTGGATTGATTTTTTCCTAGATTTGTGAGACCCCTATATCATTGGGTGTGGGTTTAGGGTAGAGCATAACATTCCTATTATTATTTAACTTAAACTATGATACTTGAAACTATGATTTAAATATATTATAAGTCGTGTTATTGTAATTATAGGTATATACTATAGGAGTGACATCCCCTATAGTACCAGGTGGGTGGGGGGAGCATTTCCCATCATTAGTTCAGCTACAAACACCTGTTATACCTATTTTCCTATTGATGTACAACTTTGAGAGAGTCTTCTTTATGTCTGATAGTTTATAAGGAATGGGTCACCAAGATCCAAGCCAATAATTTCATATATTACATGCGAGTTTAAGATAAAAAATCCACTTCTCATCATAGATATGGGTGGACGATAAGATATGAAGTAATAGAAAGATTCTATAAAGACCATATTCAATTATCTAGAGACACCCCTATGTGGTAGGTGAATCTTGAAACCTATATAATTCAAAGACTAGAAGATCATTAGTAGAGAATATTTGAATCTGAAGACAAATATTAGGGGTTTTCCTTGAAAGACATTCAATCTATATTTATCAATGAGTTCTTCCAAAAGACTCTTAGGGATGATAAAGAAAGAGATTTTATACATCTGGTAAAAGGGGTATATATGTGATGGATTATGTCACTTTATTTTCTAATATATTTTTATTTTCACCAGTATTGTTGGGTAGTGAGAGTGATAGGGTCATGAATTTTGTGGATGTGCAAAGTCACTATATTTAATCAATAGTGAATATCTTTTTATTAATATCCTTCTCAATGGTTATGAATTGAGATCTAATTAAAATGTAAAGATATACAGAGGGTATATCATCTAGGATGCATAATTCATATAATAAATTAGGGAGTTGGTTATCAACAAATAATATTTGATGGATTGAGAAGTCTATTAGTGGAGAGATAGGAATTAAAACCAGGTCAAGGGTTCATTGCTTCCATTAAGAGGGAAAGCATTGTTTGAGTGCTGGAAGTGTGATCTGTAGAAGAATATTCATCCTGATTATGATTGAAAACAAAAAGAATAATTCTACCATTAAGATTTTGGTCATGTATATTTGTATTGTGATAACATACCATGGCCGAAAAGTGGTTGTTGTTCTAATGAAACCCGTGTTTAGAGTGAAATAGTAGTCTATAAGTTATGGATCCACCAAATTTTAAGATCACAGAGGAGGTTATGATATCTAGGTGAAAGGGTAGAAATAATATTAGAATGATGTCCCTTTGTGGAATCAGGTGATAACATCTTAGGTCCATGGTTCAGGATAGATTTACTCGTTTATATCTTCTTCAATAGGCGTTATTATAGTGGTTTTATTGAGTATCAATATTGGGTGATGTTTACGAATACTTACTTAAGGGTATGATCAATTAGTATCAGAAGATTTCCATTGTGATAAACTAATTAGTAGATATAATCTTCTCAAGGTATTATTTATTTTGGAGTTATGTACCTTTGATGCGATCCTTTTAAAAGATTGGATGACTCATTCTTGTGAACACATCGACTACTATCACCGATGATTATATTTTTATATATAGTGGGTTAATGTCATACAAACTTCCATGAGTGTGATCTATATAGTGATATTTTCGAAACAATCCATTAGTTGTGGGGTGTGATCATGGCTTATTTGGATAGATTTTTTGAATATATGCATATAAATTCAAAATGATTTTTTTTCATATCATCAAACAAATCTAGGATTTATTTCTTGAGGATATATCTAGATTAAACTTATGTAGGTGACTAAGATTATAATTGGGAATATATTAGGAATAAAGCCAAAATTTATTTTTCATTACATGATGGTTATAATAGATAATTGTGATATTAATTTTTAGCTAGAGGATTTATTGGTAAAGAAATTTATTCACTTGACCACATCCTATTGTGGTTGACATTTATTTTTATCAAAGATGGTAGACATCTCATTTTATTTATGTGTGGACGAATATAAGATAAAGCAGAAAAAATTATGAATTGGAATCATATTCCCCAAATTATTTATAACATAATGTTTTTGATTGAATTTTTTGAATATAAATTGAATTTCTTTGATAGAATTCTTTACATGCAGTAATGAGTTTTAACAAGCTGCCAGATACTACTAATATTATTATTTAAACATGATTATTATAACCTATACACTAAAATTGTCTATATGAATAGGAATATGAAACTATTTAGACATTATTATAAAGTTTTTATAAATGGAAAATATATTAAAAAACAAGTACTTAATTTTCCTTTAGTCTTCATATGCATAAAAAATACAAGTTCTTAAAAAACATTTTTGTGAAAAATTAGAAAAATTGTTTTTTTTCCACTTTAATATACTATTTTTGAAACAATTAACTGAAATTTTGAAATCAACATGTCAAAAGTATCTTAGTGTGACTTTTTTAGAATTTTATTTAAATAGTAATAATTTGATGAATAATGAAAATAATAATTTGTCATGAAAAATACACGTTGATATAACGGATTTATATTATTATATTTTAATTTTTTTAATAGAAAAATTATGTAGAATTATATGATTATTAATCCAATTTATCTCGTCTGTATCAAATTTATATTAACATTTTCTATAAAAACCATTTATAATTCTGAAAACATTTTCTTTTGAAAACCACTTTCTCATCGTGTCTATGAGTTTAATTTCTAACAAAATTTTGACACTTATGTGAATTGAATTTAGTAAAAGAGATTCCATATTTATAATAAGAAATAAATAAAATTATATAAAAGGGTGAACATAATATTTGGTCAAAATTAATAGTAAAAAACTAAAATTAATTATCATAGTTAAGGTGAAAATGAGTTTACATGGGGTTGAACAAAAATGATATTTTTAAAAATGACTTAAAAACATATATAAATTCTATTTTATTGTAATTTTTAATAATTAAATCCTAAAAATTTCTATAAGGATCGAATTTGGATCCTTGTGTCAAATAAAGTGAGAAGATATTACTGGGAAAACATGAAAGATTACAGGTGGTCCACTCACCGAAATTATAAAAGGGAACCCTCTATCCTCTCCTATTGAAACATATAAAGGCTATTGGGTGAAAAAATAACTACTCAAATAAATTCTATACATTCATCACCATGTAATAGAGTCATTTTTTCTTGATTAGAAAACCATTATATGATGGATTTTCGTGCGAACCAAAAGTTGTTGTCAAAAGAAGAGGTATCATTAATAATTGAGTGCTTTTGTTTTATTTATTCTTTCACATCCATCAAATATTATGAAATTATAATGATATAATATAATACTTATTCAATATATATTGAACTTTTTTATGTTAATGAAATAAATTATATCCATCTCCTCTTATAATAAATTGGAAACAATACTGTTGATCTTGTGTATGGAGGACTACCGCCTCACGAATCGATGTAAATCATATTCCATCCCCGCCTATCTTGAATAGAGGTAATGATATATTTAATTATTGAATAAGATATTTATGAAATAAATATTCTTATTTATTTATAAAAACACATATATATTCTTACCTTATAATCTTTTGGAAGAAGATAATGTTGCTTGTGCGTACTTGTGGACTACAGCCCTCACAAAGTAATGTGATATATTTTTTTGTTTATTTTGAAATGGATGATAAAAAATATATTTTTAGTAAATATATATGATATAAATTGCATAACAATAATTTTTTAAGGTTAATTTTTATTTAATTTTTTTTCAACCATTAAAAAATGAAACAACATTCATGCGTACATATGTCATATTGTCTCCATGAATAGTGTGATTAATTTTAATATCTTTAACTTCCATAGACGAATATTAAAATTTATATAATGAGTACATATTATATTTATATAATTTTTAACATTTTATTTATTATTTTACCATGATCAATGTACAAGGAAAAAAACTACTGAACAAAAACATAAATGAAAAATGAAGTCGTTATCACTAGAAATAGTGGTTTTAACAATGAAATGTTAATAGATTTTTGATAATAGTTTATAAGTAAATAATATACGGTATTATATATATAATTATGGTTCTGTAATATATTTATAAGAAACCTATATGTATTATATATTATATTCATACATTTATTAATAAACTTGAGACACGAAGTAAGGGATTTTAATATCACATTTATTTCCATGGGACACATTCGATATTCACGAATTTTTTATTTTGGGTGGTATATATACTACCCATGAATGTATTTTATGATTATTATCATGAAAATTATTGGATATTCATATCCATATAATTTCCTTTCATTCATGGGGATTACAATTCAAAAGTTACCAATGTGGCAAGGGTTTTTTGGTATAATCTAATTTTTTCATTATTGTTTATGATTATGTTTCTCATAATTAAACTTTATAATTATAATCTCATTAAGATTATTAATTGTATTATCCTCTAGTTTTTAGTTATAATACATGATTTTCTTTAATTTTATTCTTTTTATGAGTTAAATAAACCAAAATAATGACATGACAAATGAACCTTATTTCTATCTTATATCGAAAATAATTCAATTCCATGGGAATGTTTCCTGAAAATGATAAAGGAATATTTGTTTTATCATGTACAAAATTCCTTATATTTCCTACTATAATGAATGAACAATTATTAAAATCTTATTTTAATATTTTCTAATATTATCTTCAAATAAAATATTTTACATAATATTTTAAAATTGTTTTATGTTTTTAAAAGTTTATTTCCATGTGAAATGGATATTTTCCTTAATAAAATTTCCATTGATCATTTAAAGGAATTATTCTACTATGATATAATCATTTGATATTAGTTTTGTTTTACTTGGGATAGAATCTAATGATACTATACTTATTCTTTGAATGGATGGTTTATGATTATGATATAGAGATGTTAACAAAACAAATTTCCTTTCGATGGGTTATGCAACGATACAATGTTTATGAAACATGTTTCATTTTAATGAGAAAAGATACAAATAAATTTTTATGATATTATGGCCTAAATATGTATTATTTTCACTATGTGATGGGCGTTACTTAAATTATATAGCTATCCAATGCATTGGTAATTTTTTTTCATATCCTAAGATTAATATAGGAAGCAAGTCAATGTGCTTGATCCACTATGGGAAAAAAGATGATGTGCTTGATCCGTTAGGGGAAACAGGTAAATGTTCTTGATCCATTATAAGAAACAAGAAAAATTTATTGGTATATTATGGTAAACATGTAAATATTCTTAACCGACAATGGAAAACAAGTGTTAATTCTTGATACATTATGATTAAATAGTATTATAAGTTAATTTTAACTTATGAAATTTTTTCTAATTTTTGATGGTTCCACACTTATATGACATGATATTATAGTTCATGATTTATTTATGATGATTTATAAATCATATGATTAATTTATTTGAAATATTATTATTTTATTCCATGGATCATGTTTACGATCAGTGATATATTGGGTATGAAATTTTGACGTTATATTCAGTATCTCATACCCTCATTCTTATCTTATGCATTCATACAGCCATCAGTTGATATATACCATGATTACCCTTAATGGGAGTCTAATCTCACCCTATCTTATATTTTCATTCAATATGTTATACATAAATGTTTATGTAAGGTATATCTATGATGATTAGAAAATAAAAAGATATTTAAGGAAGATATTGAAAATATTTCATGACATAATAAGATTTTTTATCTATTCCACAAAGAAAATATACCTTTGTGTTCATTAGTAATTTATTTGCAAATATATTTAATATTCATATAAATGTTTTTATATTTATGTATGAAATGTGTGTGCCACTATATTTGGTATTAGAGGACAATTATTGTTAAAATTTTGAACTAAGATGATAAAAGTTTAGGGGTAACCCTAGGGATAAGTCTAATGATATGTACAAGTATTTAAAATATCATAGAATTTTTTTGAAGGATAAAGAAATTAGTTTCTATGAAACTACATCCCTCTCTAGACACTACAAGTAGATGTGGCTCTGTAATATTTATACCTAGTGTAATAACTTTGAAAATGTCACATTGGGATTTTACTATCAACTCGGGTATGAAAATGGATCTTGATGTAATTTTTTTGACATTCCTAGAGGACATACTTTTTAAATTTAAAAACATTTTATAAACCATTATGAAGGATCTTTATAGATAATGATTATTAATGACTTAGGTAAATATAAGGTGTCATATATTGAATAGAAGGTGTCATGATTTTGAAAACCTACAAATTATTTTTTTCATATTTATATTGTTCTCTACTATGATAAGTGTTTCCTACATTATGTTTTGGTTTTAATCCTTGGACGAAACTCAAAATAATGATGTTAATATGGAATGTGATGGAAAATTCAATCATTTTCCACATTAGAAACCAAATTTTGTGGGCTCAAGAATGAAAAATATCATTTCTTTGATCAAAACATTATTATACACTAAAAGAGGATAATATTAATTGTTTATAGTTCAATATTCATGCATTGAAATTTCCATAAAAGTTGGGATTAGTGCATTTCATTATTTGAACTTCATTTCACATCATTGTACAATTCATGTGTACTATTTTTTAATTTTTCCATATTAATAATCAGATTGTGGAATAAACTATATTTATTATTTTAATTTGATATTTCAATATGGGATTTTTTTTCTTTTTGTAGAAAATTATTTCATTTAGGATCAATTTAATATTCACAATGGGAGATGAATAGTTTTGGACTTGGATGCTTAATTTTATGAAAAAAATTGAATGGTCCTTAGATACATAAAATAAATGTGGAGCCAACAATTCAAGACAAATGAAGATAAAATTTTAAAAGAAGATAGATAAAATTATGTGAAAAATTTCATTAAAATGGGGAAAGATATAATATTGATGTTTTCAAGGAGATATAAGGATCCCAAGTTGAAGATTAAATTATGGTCTAGATTTGAATTCCCAAAAGGCCTCCAACCAACTTAATTTTAACATCTATATGAAATATCCAATTTGGATAAAATTTCAATTGAAATTAGAGGACACATAGGGGAATATATTTCCCTTATACGAGCTTCCCAAATTATTACATATTCAATGTCAAATATTTGGGTAAACATGGAGGAAAAATATTGACTTGATTTTTCCGGTCAATGTTGTAGAGTTTACTTTCCTTTTATTTATCAAATTCTTTTCGACTATCCTAATTAATAGTGATGACATTGAATGATGGGTGATAAAAATAATGCTAAAATAATTCCAATTTATGGAAGTTGTGGAGAAAGAATTGGGGTTTCATGTTTGGATCCTTTAATTGTAATGTTGCACTATCATTTTCTAATTCAGTGTTCATTTTTTCTCTTGTATGTTGTTTGATACAAACTAGCTTACTAATAAAAAGTCCTCTTCTTATTATGTAATTATAATATTTTTAGATTCATGTTGACACTATTGAATAATGTTTGAATTTATGTAAACAAAAAATTGGAAAATACCTCACTCAATGGTGGAGTATTCATTATTTCATTATTTTTTCTTTTCAACCCCACTTCTTTATGTCCACATCCATCTTCCATTGAAATCTATAAATCGATAAAAGTGCATAACTTTTTTGATCTTTTATAGGGAGATTATTGGGGAAGGATATTATTTTATTTGGTGTGTTTGAATTATTAAATTATTCTTATGGTTTTAGTGTTCCTTTATTGACTTATTTTATTCTTCATCTTCACTATCTTTAAGGATTACACATTTTGAGTGCTAGTACGATCCAATTACTTTACATGATCATGAAAGTGATCCTATAAGTGCTTTAATATTTATCTAATGAATTATTTAAGGATTAAACTGGTGAATGATGATTGATACTTATATCATTTATTGGATACTTATTGAAATTTTTAAATACTAATTCATAAGAAAACAATTACATCCATTCTATCCCTAACATCAACCTAGGATAGAATCATATTATTTAATTTTTTCCATTCAAATAATTAGGTTTTTAATTCTTAAAATTAATCAATTCTCTTTGGTAACTTTCTATTATTTTATTCCAATTTAAATATAAAACATAGGCTTCCACTTAATATCCAATCCTACCAAAAAATTTGTGTGTCTCAAGGATGAAAATGTAGTCTCTATAGAGTTTACCCCTAAATGTTAAATAAAAATCACTTTTAATAGTTGGGTAAATTTGGCCATCACCTCACTACATTTGCAAGCTATGAATCATGATGAGATTCCAAACAATAAAAGGAGGGAACGATGTTCTATCGAGTCCTTCATGAAGAAACATCAACTTACTTTTAGTGGTTCGGATGATCCACTAGTTGCTGAGAAAGGGATCCATTCCATTGAAAATATATTTTTCACTATCCCAAGTTTGGTTAATGAAAATTTCATTTTTTATGTCTATAATTTGGAAGGAGAAGAAGATCAATGGTTTTCTCTTATCAAGAATATGAGGAATCCTGATGAAATTTAATTCATAGAGTTGAATGAGTTTAAGTGATTATTTTTTAATAGTAAATAAATTTTATTCTTCACATAAAAACAGAGAAAGTGTTAGAATAGGGCCTTTTGGAAATTTTAGACACACCGACATAACTTGTTCATTGGGTCTTATCCCACCAAGTACCACCATTTTCCTAGTAGACACGTGGTCCCGTACCTCGGGACCAACCACATTCCTTAACAAGTTATCTAACTAAATATTGTCCCCACATTCCAACAAATCTTCTTTTGATTGTGATTTTTACTCAATCACATAGACCCTAGGAAAATTCCTACAAGGTCACCCATCCCGATCACTACTCCAGGTAAAGAACACTTATTGTGGAGTTATAATCAGGTAGTCTCCCAAAAAGAGAGTTGAACCTTCTTACATGAGTCATATCGTTTATTAATTTAACCATTTATCATTCTAGGGTGTTATATTCACCCCACTTTAGAACATAGTGTCCTCATTGTGGACCTTATATCTCAACCAAAGTAGTACTTCCCAACTTAAGGTCGGGTTCTTGACTGGAAGCCAATATAATAAATGGGTCTTGCTGAGAGTATGAACAACCCAAAGAAATTTGTCTGGTGGGTCATGGCCTTCCAAGAACCCCCTATTTACCCTAAAAACACATGTCCCCCTTGGGTCCCTCCCAACTACCCAAACCAATCATTTGAAAAATAATTTTCCCCACAAGACAACAGATGTTCTTTCCACAGTTCTTTTTCATCAATCACCACATGCTAGGAAACTCCCTTAATGGCCACCCATCATAATTACTACTATAGGCCAAGAATGATTAACAATGGAGTTCTAATTAGATTGCACCTGAAAATAGAGGTTCACCTTTTTGACATTATTCATATCATTTATTCATTGAACCCTTTATCATTCAAGGCTATTACAAAATGGATTTATTGAGCAAAATAACAAGTATAACTAATTTTTTGGGACCTATGAGGAATGTTTTTCAAGACCTGTGTGGTATACGTATGGAATTATTATCCAACCCAAAATTAAGGTTGACAAACTCATTAGTGGGTTAAGAAAATGCGTATGAAAAGAATTACCTATAAGATAAATTTTTAGCTATAAAGAGATCATTCGATGAAAACAAAATGTAGAGATGAAAATTTGATATTCCCACATGTCCCATTGTAATGATAATAAAAATAAGGTCATGTATCATGAAAACTTGAATAAATCACATGGTGGAATTAAATTCCATCCATATACATGCCAAATATATAGGACAAAATAAGGAGGGAACTAGTTTAATGGATCCAAGAGTTGATTTAAATATGGACGTGTGGGTCATAAATCCCAACAATGTTGAAAGAAAATGAGTGCTCTAGTTAACATAATGAAAGAGAATAAAACTCACACTAACGCACCAAACACTCTACAATGATTAAAATTCAAGGATTATGGGCATTATGCTCACCAGTTCTCAAATCCAAAGTTTAATAAAGATGATTGGTATTAAAAAATCTTAATATGTGAGACTAAGGAAAATATCATGTCATCACTATTTTCAATTAGGGTTACAATAAGGAATTGGTGAAATGTACACTAACAATACACTCTAGAACTGATAGATCTTATTTGAATATGGATATACCCATTAATTTATATCTGAATAACTAAGGGTTTTAAAATTCCACCCAAATTATTAGATATTGAATTAGCTGTGAGAACCCCTAATGGTAAAATAATAATATCTCATGTCTATGATTCTTCTTTGGATGATTTTTTTGGAAATTTTCTTCTTGAAAATAATGTTATTATCCCTTTGGTTGAATTTGATTCTATATTATGAATTTATTGAATTTATCAACATAATTTCCACATCAATTTCTGATGAAGTGAGGTCACATTTTATATTCCAAATTGACTGATGAACATCTATAAATGTGGAAATAAATATAAATTTTATTGGAAATCACTTCAATTGTACGAGTCTTGATTCAAATTCATAAAGGGTGTTTATCTCATATGGTTGTGGAGAAACTCAATAATGATGATATTCATATAATGAATGAGTTTTTGAGGTATTTTCAGAATATTTGTATAGTCTTCCATTGAATCTTGATGTTGAGTTTTTAATAGATATCATACCTAGTCTTACACTTATATCATGAAATCCCTTTAAAATGGACCTAAATGAGTTGCAAAAATTAAATAAGAAACTACATGAGAATTTAAAAAATGGGTTTATTTTTTAGATTATGTCACCTTGGAGTAGGAATATTCTTTTTTTGAAGAATGATGGAACTTTTTTTCTCAATATTCACTAACTGGAACTGAACATGATAACAATCAAGGACATGTATCATCTACACTATATTAATGATTTTTTTGATCAACTATTTAAATATTAATAGTTTTTCATGATTTACCTTCATTATGAATTTCATCAATTGAGGGTAAATAAGGAGGATGTACCCAAGGAGACATTTCATACATGGTATAGAAACTATGAATATATGGTGATTCCATTTGGTATTACTAATTCCAATCTATCTTTAAGGATTTATTGAATAGTATCTTTAATGATTACTCTGATCAGTTTGGTGTAGTATTTATAAAATATATTTTTATATATTAAAAGAGTAATTAAGAGTATGAATAGCACCTAAGGATTATACTAAATACCCTAATGAATGATAAGTCATTTAAAATTTTTATAATGTATGAATTTCAGTTATATATTGTTTTATTTTGGGGATATGTAATCTCAAGTAAGGGTATATAAGTAGATCCATCAAAGACGGAGGCTATAGAACATTATCCAAGACTGACCACTCTGACTAAGAAATGATGTTTAATTAGTCTGGATAGATATTATAAACTCTTTGGGGAATTCTTCTGACGTCGTTCCAATTCAAACACCATGTTCACCTATAAGGGAGACAAGTTCATTTTTGGATGAACAAATGTGAATAAAATTTCAAGTAATTTTATAGAAGGATTGTCAGCAAAATTGTACTTCAATTAACCTATAGTGGATATGGGTTTTCAATATATATTGATTTGTTGAAGAATGTATTACGATGCTTTATCATGAAAAATGATATGATTATAGATTATTCTTGATGATAGAGGAATGTTCATGATCATAATTACAAAAATCTTGATTTGGAGTTTCCTATGGAAATTTTTACATTAAATATATGGAGGAATTATATTTAATAATGGAGTTTATATATAAGTATTGTTCATAAAATGTTATCACATATATTCACATAGGTGGTGTTGAATATCCTCCAAACAATATAGTTAGAATTGATTACAAATTAGGACTACTCAATACATTACAACCCTATGATGGTGAATAAATCGGATGACGATATAATTAAAAAGGATCATGTTATCTTATCTATGATGAGGATCTCAAAATATCAAATATTTCTATATCGATAAAGGATATATCTAAAGATATTGAATAAAGGGGGAGAATATTATCTTTCCCAAATGAGTGTTCAACCATATATCTATGTGAATATTAAATACGCTCAAAAAGAAGTTTTAGATTTAAAGAATAATGTTATAAATGTTCCGATGACTAATATTGATTATGATGGAATGATGCAGTTTAGGATTCATGTATGTGTTACTTATATACTATATTTAAAAAATGAGCTGTTAGTGGAAGAACATAATTATTCATTATCTATTAATCTTGGATGTACAAAAATCTATAGATATCCAAAAGAGTATTTTTGGTGGGACAACATAAAGAGGTATAATATAGAGAATGTATCTTAGTGCATGGTATGTGAGCATGTGATAAATAAGAGATGAAATACTTATGTTATTTTAAATTAATTACCCAGAACAAAATAGAAATTGTAAAACATCACCTTTGATTTTGTCATTGGACTCCCCAAAACATTTAAAGGCTATTATTCAATAAAGGTTGTAGTCAATCACTTTACAAAGAAAGAACACTTAATTTCTATAAATAATGATTTCTATCTTGATATACTTACCAAAATATAAATTAATTAAGTTTTAAGGTTTCATGGAGTACCAAATTATATTATATCTATTCACAATATTAGGTTTACCTCCATGTTCTAGCATAATATTCTTTAGGCTCTAGATACAGAGTTAAATTTCGGAACTATATATCATCCTTAGACATATGGTAAGTATTATAGAACCATTAAAAAACCTAGATGATATATTGAGA
Source organism: Viscum album (assembly GCA_963277665.1). Taxonomy (NCBI): domain Eukaryota; kingdom Viridiplantae; phylum Streptophyta; class Magnoliopsida; order Santalales; family Viscaceae; genus Viscum; species Viscum album. Next base: position 1,374,935,831 of record OY728147.1, on the reverse strand, counting down.
TACTAATAAATGTATTTTAAATGTGGTTGTGATCATCACCTTCCTCCATTGAATTTTTTTTACAAAAAATTGCCTTCAATTGAGCATTTAGATGATTCCTTATAAATATCTATGTTGAAGTGTATAACTATAATGTTCTAAGATAAATATAGCTAAATAATGATACTTGGACCTAATATAGTTGGATAATGGTAGATAAAGTCATAAATATTCAACAATACATCAAGTCAACTTAGATTCCATAGAAACGTTTTACTGACAATCATCGGTGTGATCAAAAGATTGATATTAGTGAGAAGATGTTTATTTTAATTTCTTCATAGTATAGGATTATGAGATTCAAAATTATATGAAATGTGATCCATAGGAATATTTTACCCTTAAATATTTTTTATTGAGTAGGGGAAGCAGGATATCACTTGGTTCTTCCACCGAACCTCTCACAAGTTCATGATGTGTTCCATGTATCTCTGTAAACAAATTAAATACATGATCTTTAATATCTAATAAACATAGAGGGTATACCATTGAGTACTGATCATTGTTACGAGTAATAAATGGTGGATATTCCAGAGAAAAAATTGAATGATCTAGAAAAAATACCACTCACCTCGTCAATGTTTTTTTTGTGAAACCACCAATTTGAGGATACTATATGGGAATTTGATGATATGATGTGGTAGAAGTATTCTCAGTTGTTTATAACAGAGTGATATGATTTTAGGTAAAAAATTCATGATAATGGGGGAATAATATAATATTCCACTATTATATGAAGTATATATTTTTTCAAATAAATTCAATTTCTTTGATAGCTTTCATTATATGCAACATCGAGTTTTAAAAAGCCACAATTTACTATCAATATTTTTTTAACCATGGTTATTATAACATAACCATTAAACATTGTGGTATGAATAAGAATAAATTTTTAAAGAAATTCATTATAAAAGTATAATATAATTAGAATATATTGATAAATAAGTACATAATTAATCATAAATTCTTTATATGCTTAAAAATATAGTTTTTCTAAAAAATGATTTTTATTATTTTTTGTGAAAAAATAAAAAAATTATTTTTTCAAATTTTAGAAAATTAATTGGAAAAAAGAACATAAATTTTCTAATGAATAGGTAAAATTCTCATAGTGTTATTTTTCTATAAATTTCATAAAATATTAATTATTCGATGAATAGTGTAAAATATTGATTTTTAATGAAAACCGCCATTTCATTTAATGAATATATAAGGTTTAATATTGTATTTAAATTGTTTTAATAGTTATATTAGTATAATTATAATATATTTAATTTATTTTATTTTATTTGATTCAATTTTTTTGCTCTACTTATAAATAAATTTAATTTATATATATGAAATCATTTTCTTTGGAAGACAATCTTTTCATCGTGTTTGTGTGTTTAATTTTAAACTAAATTATTCCACTTTTTTAAATTGAATTTTATAAAATAATGTATATAATTTCAATAATAATAGTTTATATTATGTAATAATTTTCACTTAATATTTTTCAGAATTTATTTTACAAATAGTAATAATTATTTACAATGATTAAGTTTAAAATGCGTTTACGGGGTGTTAAACAAAAAAGGTATGGCATAAAATAACCTAAAAACTTATATAATTAAAATTGAAAATATATATTTAAATCTAAAATTATATAATGTTCTATAATGAGTAATTTTTTTATCCATTTTACCAAGAATGTGACATGTAATTATTTGAAAACTTTTAAAAATTATAAGTGTGTTAGTCATCTCAATTATAAAAGAAAACTCCCTGTCCTCTCATATTCACACATAAAAAGACATCTAGTTCAGAAAATACCTAAAAATTACACTCCATAAATCCTTAACCATGAACTATATTTCTTGGTTTGATATGAAAACACTTCTATGAAAGATTTTTGTGCAAACCCGAAGAGGTTGTCCGAAGAAGAGGTATCATTTTTAACCAAGCATTTCAATTTTATTTGTTCTTCCATATCATTTATATTTACTTCAATTACTATGATATAAAAAAATCTGTATATCCCCTATAATTATATTTTATTATGTTAATGGAATATTATATCCATTATATCTTCCATTAAATGGTATGCAAAACCATAGATCATGTGTAAGACAGACTACTGCCTTACGGACTGATGTAATTTGTTTTCCATAACCACCTCTCAAGGATGGATATAATGACACATTTAATGTTTTTATATGATTAAATTAAAGAAATTTAATTATATAATTTTAATAAATAATTTTAATAAATAATTTTAATTTTTACCTAAATGTTCATTAAAAAAGGATAATGTAGCTCATGTGTATATGTGGACAACCGTCTCTATGAAGAGATGTGATATGTGTTTATTTTTTTTACATGGATGGAAGTGAGGAAATAATTAATAATTATATATGATATATATGTCATAATAATTATTGTTAAATGTGAATTATTAGTAAACTTTATTTCATTCCGACCATCAAAAGAAGGAAACAACATTCTTGCGTACATACAACATACCCTCTCCATGAACGGTGTGATCCAGATTTCTATATATAACATTAATGAATAAATAAATATATATATATATATAATATATTATATTTATATCATATGTGACATTATTTATATTATTTTACCATGATCAACATACAAGCACTAAAACATCCGAACCAAAACATACATGAAAAACAAAGAAGTTATCACCCAAAAAAATGATTTTAACAATGAATTGTTAAAAAATGGGTGATAAAAGGATATAAGTAAAAATACATATGGTATAATACATATGAGTATGGTTTTTTAATAGATTTATAATAAACTAATATTTTTTACTAAAGAGTATTTAATGTGCATGAATACAGTCGATAGTTGAGGTATGATTTTCATCTCACTTTTATTTTCATCGCACACATGTCATATTCACTACTTGTTTCATTTTGGTGGTGTATATATATCCCAGAATTGTGTTTTATGAATATTATAATGAAAATTATATGTTATAAAAATACTTATAAGGTCCATTCATTCATAGGTCTTACTAATAAAGTTTTTCCAAAGTGGTTAGGGTTTAATGGTACAATCTCATTGTTTATCAAGATATTTTATAATTAAAATTATGATGATATAATATTATGATATAACTCTCAATAAACTCATTATTTTTATTATCCAATGTTTATTTTTGTATAATAAATGTTTTCCTTTCATTTTAATCTCTTTATGTACAAAAGTGACCAAAATAATGTAAATAATAATCCAACTTATTTCTCCCTTGGCGAGAAAATCCTTTCTCATCCATTTTAATGTTATATAAAAATGTTTTAACTATTTTTAATATTATGATATGATTGTTAAAATTCATTATTTCCCATATTTTCATTTTTATAATTTTTTTAAATGGAATGTCTTTGAAACTTATTGAAACATTGAACTCTGGACTTTTTAAAGAAAATATGATAGAATTTTTTTACATGTAAAACATGAATTATATTTCCCACCTCCAAGACCACTAAATGATTTATATTTTAATTTAAATGTTTCCAAAATTATTTTACAATAAAATAATTTTTTCAATATTTGGGAAATTTTTTTTAGCTAAAATGGTTATTTCAAAGAGAAAAGAATATTTTCCTCAAGAATATTTCCTATGATCCTCTAAATGGATTTTTAACCCATGATAACATACCTTGATATTTCTTATGTTTGATTTGGGATATGATACAATGATTCTATTATTGTTGTTTATTTGTTTGTGTAATTGTTATGATAAAGAGATGTTTATGAAATACATTCTTTCCATCGTTTATGCTATGATGAAATTTTTTTGAAAATCATTTCATTTTCATGGGTTAGGATATATTTAATGTTTTATGATCTTATGCCACATATATGTTGATTGTAACTATTTGTTGGGTGGACTAAAATAATATATCCTTCTAATTAATTGTGTAAAGTTTTATATATCATGATATAACTGTGGGGAATAATTCAATATACATGATCCATTACAGAAAACAATTCAATGTGATTGGTATATTATAGGAAACTAATCAATGGGATTGAAACATTATGGGGAACAAGTTGATGTTCTTTATCCACTAAGGGAAACAAGTGTTGATTCCTGACCTGATATAACTTTACGGTATCTTTATTTAACCTTGACATATGAAAGGTTTTATAAACTTATGGTGGTTCCACACTTATATTGTAATAACCCAAACACCATTAGCTCAAAGTTGGTTCCTTACATTATTATATTGAAATAGATACAAAGAATCACATCCCAATGGAATTAATAGTTTAGAATTTTTGGATAACATGATACATAAATGATACACTTATTATATTAAGAATATAAAATTATAAATAATACATAATAATATAAAATAATCATCATCCTTGAAAAATAATTTAAAGATCTTTGCTTCGTAACCCGGGGAAAGAAAATAAAATAACGGTGAGCTCAAATACCCAGTAAGGGTTAAGTACAATGAAATATATCATAAATAAATATACACAATCAATATGTCAATGTAAATTATTAAACACACATTCCATTTATATAACTTGATTTTATGAAAATATAGTGCATAATAAATATGTAATAGTTAATAAATGAAAATTCAGGTCATTTAATCAATAAACTAAGAATGAAATTAATATATAGATAATGTCATATGGAAAATATCATAAATAATATTAATAAAATTTTTAATGATTGTAATTCATAATTATTTTACATCATGTCTTTGGAACATGATTCATATATCATCAAAACCTTTGACAAGAATTTTTAAACTATAGGTAACAACACATTTCATTTTGGCCAAATAATATTTCTCATAAGACCTAAGGATGCATCAAGGGTTTATATAATTCTAGTCCCCAAAAATCACATAAATTATAAACCAGTCCGCATATATCAACTAATAAATTTAATTAATGAATAAATATTTCTTATCATAAAATATTCTTATTGGGTATAGTTTACATATTTTTCAATATTACCCAGTTAATCAAATAAATCTCAATGTAAAAACTATTTGTTAATATAAAATACAGTTTAATAAATAACCATATTAGTCATTAAATAATGTGAATATTTAAGAGAAATTTATTTTCAAATATATATTTTTACAAGAATGTTATTATTCCAAGGAAAAGTTAACAATCAAAAAAGAAAGTGATATTTATTAATAACTTTTACTACTTAGTAATCTTTAAGTCATCCACACTTAGGATAATAATTAGAACTAAAACATAAAATAAATTAAATTATTAATGAATCATGATATTTCATTTCATAGTGGAATTATATACACCACAAAAAAGTGAATTGGTTCATAATAACAAATAAGTCTCAATGGAATATAAATTAAGGCGAAATCCATTACCTTATGATTCTTTTTGGTTGAACATTATTAATACATTGTATAGTGTTTTAAACTTCTTCTTAAATTATAAAAAAAATAATATTTATAATATCATATATGATCCTATTATAATACCTTATCACAATTTTGTTAATAATATTTTATTATTTTCATTAATTCAGGTGTTAATTTACCATATTCTATCTTGTATTTTTCATTTTAATGTATTTGGTTCATGCCCATATTATGTAGTTAAATCATTATAATAATAATAGTAATAATAATAATGAAATAATTATAATATTTATTAACAAATAATTATTTTTAGATTAATCATTAATGATGGGCATGAAAATGAAGTACGTTATGATCACAGAGATGGTAGGCCGTATGTACTCCAGAGTAACATCTCCATTTTTCAATGATCATTATGGAAATGAGGTAAGTAATATTTTAAACATTCATAATGGTCATAATATCATATATAATGTATTATTTACTTATATATATATCATCCATGCTGTATGGTGATGAAAATAGAGTCACATTGCTATGTGAAGGCGGTAGTCCACACATACAAAAATGATGATATCAACTTTAAGTGTAAAAAATGGAATATTATCATTATATAAAGATTAATATGCCAAGAATATTATAATTAATTCATGTATATAAATTTTAATCACATAAATTATCTTTATCATCATCCATGTGAAGCGTTAGTGAAGGACGAACCAAATCACTTCATGAGTCGTAGTCCACCGTTCACACAAGTGACATTATCGAATATCCTATGAAATAAAATATATATATATATATATATCTGTATTCATCTGATTTAATGATTTTTTAGTACAATAAGGTAATAAAAATCATATATGAACTTTAGATCCATCATCAAATCCATCCTTGAGAGTTGGAAATGAAAAAACGAATGAAATTAGTTCGTGAGGCCATAGTCCTCCATACACACGAACGATGATTTTAATAACCCATTAAATGGAAGTTGATATTAATTAAATCCTGACCAAGAAATAAAAAACCAAATTATATTTATGATAATTATGTTAATATATATGGTTTAATAAAAGTTTATGTAGGTGTAGAAAGAACTAAAATAAAGATTCTTGTTGGAGAACATGACATTTTCATTAGGTATCGTCTAGTGGTTATTAAAAAAACCCTCCCAGGTTGTCTTTATACTAAATATAAGTCTTATAGGATGAGTATTGGAAAATTTAGGAGTTATTTGTGCTTGGTTTTTTTGAACCCAATAGATTTAGTGGTTTAAAGAAGTGAGGAGAGTGAGTGCCCTTTTATAGTTGAATAGGAGTGGCATTCTTGTAAACACTCAAAAGTGTTCACTATCAAGAGTTAAAAATTTACTAAAGTGGATAAAATATTGATAATTAAATATGTTGATGTATTATAAAGTATAGAAACATCTTCAAAATATAATTAAAAATAGGTTTTAAACATTTTGTCTTCAACTTCAAGGTTTCCCTATTTTGACACTTTTGGGGTTTCATTATGGTATCTAATTTTATAAACAAGGAAATTTATCCATTAATATTTATTTTATGTGATAATTATTATTAAATTAATATCTAATGATTATAAAATATAAAAATTCTATCCATTTTGGAAATAAATTTTAATAGAATGAATGTAACGTGCAAAAACACCACTTTAACTTTAACTGGGCTTATAGAGTTTTTAGTATTTAGTGGTCAATATATTCTCTATAAAAGAATAATTTTATCAATTAATGGAACATAATAGATATTTTTTTAATTAAAAAAACATGGAAGAATATAGGTTTTTTACTAATTTTAAACTATTTAGTAAAATATAATATTTCACAAAATAACATTAATGTCAATTTTGACATTATTTATTTAAATTGTTTTTAAAAATATCAATAAAATGACGGGATTAGAATGTTTTTCTCACACCAATTTGACAAGATATATTAATATAAAATAAATAACGGAATATAATAATTCATTCAATTTACTTCATTTTTAATATTTTTAGTATCATTTAATTATTTAAAATATGAAATAAATAATCCCTATGTTAGATTTTCTTAAGCATTAAAGTAACTATTTCATTTCTAAAAAATGACAATAAGTCATCATGATAAATAAAAATATTTTTATTGTAAAATAGTATTTATATCCAAACATATGATTTTTTCCCTATCTTGAAGCATTATCAATATTTAAATTGAGGAAAGTATCTTTTTTGTCTTTTTTATTTCAAAACTTATTATATGGGGCATATTTGAAAGAATATGTAAATAAATTTCAATATTTCAAATAATTTTATATCAAAGTTAAAAAAAATAATTTATTAAAACCAAGATAAAATTTTAGGTCATTTTCACTCTAATCATTCTTGTTTAACCCCTTAAAAATTCCTTTTACTTTAACCATGGTAATTAATTTTTACCGCATTCACAATTAATTTTTGTCAAAAATTAAGTTGTAGATATTTGAAATTATAAGGTTTAAAATTTGAGATATTTAATCCATTTTTATAAACTAAATTCACCTAAATCAAAAAATTACATTTAAAATTAACCCCACAAACACGATGAGAAATAAGGTTTTGATGTGAAAATGTTCAAAAGATAAGAATATTTTTATAATCAATTCATTAAAAAATTCTTCCAAATGACCTTAATTGAATTAATGGATTTATAAGGGAATTAATTACACTTTAGAAACAATTAAAAATATAATATAACACTATAAATTATTTAAATTAAGGTAGTTTCAAGTAAAATTCATTATTTTTAACTATCCATCATAAAATAAAATATTTCAAAAAAATCCCACAAATTCACCCTACGATAATTTTGGTATTTAAATTTCAATAATAATTTTTATTAGGTCAGATAAATTTTTTGATTGTTTTTTATTTTATTTTTATATTATGTTTGGAAAGAATAACTAAACAATGATTTGTTTGAACCCTTTTTTTCTTGCATCATAAGATATCAACAATATTTAATATATTATTTAAGAATTATATTGTAAAGTTATGGAGTTGTACATTCTCCCCACCTTAAAAATAAATTGTTTGTTCATAATTAAAACCTTATTTTGGAAATCAATGTTTTGAGGCTTGAAAATATATTTATTGAAAAAATTTTATTGTAAAAGGGTTATTTAACATCTTAATAAGAGAGAAATGGATGTATAGAGGACATCTAAGATAATAACAAAGATAGGTTTTTGAGTTGGTGAACATAAGTGGGAAATGAAAACATAGATATCGAGGATAAAAATAATGACTAATTACTAGTGGAGAGTGATAGAGAACATTGATCAAAATAAAGTGGGAAATCTAAAGAAGGATAATGAACAAAAAATTCATAACACAAAGTGGAGTGAAAGAGATCATTGCTTTCATAAAAAATTATGATTATTGGAAAGAAAATTAATATCATTTCTTTATATTTGAGGAATTATTATACAGTAAATTAATATAATGTAATATACTTACATTATATGTTTATATTTCATAATTATAATTTCATCCTTTAGTTTTGCATTTATCATTTTACAATTCATCCCCTAATAAAAGAAATAAAAATTCAAAATTGAAATTTCTCCCCATAGGTACTAGAACTCAATGTTAATTGATATAAAAATCCATAAAATAGTGAAAATTATTTCTTTCTATCACAAACTATTTTCCAAAACCAATATGGTTAGCACAAGTTATCCAATATCTATAAATCAACCTAAGGTAAAGTAATACATTAATCACTAAAACCTCATCCAAAGATCTACATAAATGGTTTCATAAATGGATAAACTTATGACCCTACCAACAGATTAAGATGAATTTTTTTAAATAATCTTACTAAATTTATAAAATGATATCATCATTAATATTTAAATAACTCGAAGTAAAAATTATTAACCATAAAGAAAACATTTGATTACATTCTTCAAGTATTCTCTTGAAAAATGGTAATAACTTGAATTACTGTAAAACCATATTGAAGACAAGAATGGTTACTCATTCCTTAAATAAAGCACATATTATTAGATATATTACTTAAATCTAAAAATGTTTTTGACTCCATCGATGTTAACAAAATCCACATTATCAAAAAATAATTAATTTGTTCCAATGTATTAAGTACTATCCAATTTAATTTATCCATATCAACCATATCTTTATCCCAACAAAATTATCTCAATGTCATGGACATATTAAGGGTTTTATTTACCTCAACCATGTTCTTTCCATGTATATAAACATTCCACTATATCATTTTTATTGGTTATTGATACCATTCTTTATACACAATCAAATACTTAATGGAAAAATATTGCAGTATATCAATTATATATTTCATAAGATCATCAACAAAAAATTCTTACAACATATTTCTTAGAGACAAATAAACAATAATACTAATAATTAATCTTTGGTGAATAAATAGAATATTATTTTTCTTCTCCTATTGACCTATTTTGTGGTAGATTCACTAAAATCTTGGGGAATTCATTTTCAAATTCCCCCCAGTACATACAGTTGAATTTTCTTAATTTCTTTTAGTTCTTTTTCCTGGTGACCATTTTATCCACACATACAACAAAATCCTAATTTCTTCAATCATTTACTAGGTAGATTATTTCTATAGTTATCCCATGATGTAAAATTAATCAACTTCTTAATTGATGCACTCCCTTTATATTGGTGTTAGGAAGACTTATTCTTCTCTTGATTCCCCTAGAATATGTTTATTATATAAAATTTCTTCTCTATTTTTATGGAATATAAAAGTATTTGATCATAATTTAATATTATTTCAAGAACATTTACCTTCATATATTTTCCTTAATACCATCAAAGAAGTGTCAAATCATGAGCTCCATGTCGTAAATGTTATATCTAGAATACCTAGAAAACATTATAAAGGTAGAATCGTACTATTATTTATTTTTTAAGATAATGAACTTTCTATTAATTTAAATTTGTTACTCACAAGGGAAGTATTTGTGAAAGAATGTCTCCATAAAATCTTTTTATTCCATGACTTCTATTTATTCATCCTCCCTAGTATTATTGATCATTAAAAACTATTGATCAATTTATCCTTTTAGACAATACTATGAATGTTTAAATGTTTAATTTTCACCACATCTTAAGTAAATAAAAATATTCTCTAGATACTTAATCCATTTCTCAGCCACCCATAGATTATCTGTCCCATTAAATTTCATGGTCTCTATTATATGTGATTCAACATAGGATACTCTCATTGTGGAATTGGGTTTTCCATCATGTAAAGGTTATTTTTTAAAACATTATTATGTTTCCCTAATATAGCCAAAAATTTATCAATAACAATACCAGGTAAATTGGATTTCACAGTAGGAAATATCTATATTGTCCATGAGTATTGAATCCATTATTCCATAAAGGATATGTTTTTAAACAATGGAATATATTAGATTATATAATAATATAATGAATTTTAAATCGTAATATATAATTCAATATAAGGTGTAACACTTGGTATAAAATATAATTTACACATTTTTAATATCAGAATGTTAACTTGGTCTCCTTAGGAACAATTTTTTTTTCAAATCATTTATAATGGATTGTAGATACAATTTTAATTGACCTAAGAATATCCACCTAGAGTGTCAAACCACATGTGGAGTATGGCCCAATTTTGGGTACCTGGTAATTCTTGATTCAATATTGATGTACCATTTTTGTAGTTATTACCCCAAGTACCTATGTTCCAAAACCACAACTTCATGTATTATCCAAATAAGTATGGGTTTACAGGAAGACCAACATAATATATTCCCTAACAAAACATTAGGATTTTCTTATATACTTATCATCTAATTCAATAATAGGTTTATATTCCATAATCACTTCTCAATGCTTCCATTAAACATACTCTAATACGAACTATAACGACCTCGACCCTAGTATCCCAGAGTTGTTTTTTTACTTTATTACATTGGAATAGATATAAGGAATCACATCCCTAAAGAATGAGTAGTTTATTACTTATAGAGAACAAGATACATATATGACACCAATTTTGTATTGGTAATAAAAAACTAAACATATTACATAAAAAATAAAATTCTCATATCCTTGAAAACTCATTCAAATATCTCTTCTTCATAACTTGGGTAAAAAGAAAAATAATAATGGAGAGCTCAAATGTTTAGTAAGTGTTTTGTACAGTGGAAGATATCATTAATAAATAGAAAAAATCAACATAGAGAGATAAAAATTGTTACACAGAATCCATTTATATAACATGAATGCATGAATAGATAAGGCATAATCAATACATAAATGTGAATAACTGAAAATATACCATTTAATGAATATACTGATAATGAAATGAATCCATAAATAATATCATTTAAAAAATATCATGGAGAATAATTAATAAATTATGAATGAAGGTATTACTTAATTATTTTAAATCAAGTGTTTGGAACATGATACCTCTACCATCAAGATTTTTCCCAAGATGATTTCAATTATTGGTAAAACCCTATTTAATTTGGGATACTTTTTTTTCTCTAGAGACCTACCAATGCTTTGATGGGATATATAATTCCAGGCCCCAACCATCACATCAAGTCCAAATAGTTCCTCTTATATCTAATAATTTATTAAATTTATAAACCAATATGCCTTATAATAAAATATACATATTGCGTAAATAAAATAAATTTATCAACATTTCCCAAGGAAATCAAATAACATTTAAAGTAAAAACCATATGTAAAATTGATATATAGTTTAGGAAATAAACAAAAATATCATGAAATAATACTTATATTTAATATAAATTAATTTCCAAAAAAATTATTTCAATAAAGTGATTGTTTAAAGTGGAAGTTAACAATCACAAAATAATGTGAGATTGTTGAATAATATTTTCCACGGGGTAATTTTCAACTCAAACCATCTTGGTGAAATAATTAAAATTGAAACTAAAAATATCATGATTTATGAATGAATAATGATATTTAATGTTAAAGGGAATGTATATATACCTCATAAATCTTAATTTTTTCACAATAACAAATAAATCTCAATGGAATGTAAACTGAGAGAAAATCCCTTACATTATTCTTTCTTTAGTTTGAACATGAATTAACCACTAGTATAGTGGTTTTTAATAGGTTATAAACTTATAAAAAACCATAATAATATTCATAATATCATATGTTATTATTTTATAATATGTTATCACCCATTCATTAACAATATTTCATTATTTTCATTGATTTAGGTATTAATTTACCTTGTTTTCTCAGTAGTGTTTCTCCATGAATGATCTTTTTCATGAACATATTATATAGTTCTATGATAACCTAAAAAATAATCATGACATAATAATAATATTAATTCATAAATTATACATTCAATATCAATAAATATTGATGGTTATGTAAAATGATATACTTAACAATAATAGAGACAATAGACCGTATATATGCGTAACTTACATATCCATTTTTCATTGATCATTATGGAATTTAGGTAATTACTATTCAACTTTATAGAATTATTTTAATATCATATATACCCTATTATATAATTATATATATCATACATGTGTTTTGGTGATGAAAAATGAGTCACATCACATTGTATGGGAGGTAGTGCACACGTACACGAATGAAGTTATTATATTTACATGTAAAAATAAAATAAAATGATATATTATCCTTCCAAAATAATGAAAATGTTATTATTATCATATTAATTTCGTGTATATCACATATAATCATTAATATTAACTATATCAACTTCCTTGTAAAACATTAGTAAAAGATGAATCGCATTGCTTCACGCACGAGGAAATAGTCAGTTGTACACATGAGGGACATTATCATATATTCTAGGGAATGTAATATAAAAACATATTTATGATATAATAACTCTATAGGTATTATTATGTTATATGTTTCATAAATTTACTTTATATCCATCATCATAACCAACCTTGAAAGGTGAAAATGAAAAAATGAATGACATCTGTTCGTGAGGCGTTGTCCTACCACACACACGAATGATGAGTTTATAGAACATGAGATAGAAGTGAAGATAGTTTCAGATAATTTAATTATTATAGAAAATTACAATTATATTTAAGATAGTGTGGTTATTATATAATCATGGTTCAATAAAAATTTAAGGTGGTTGGGAAAGAAGTAAATTAATGATTCTCATTTGAGAATATTATATATTCTTACGAGATATTTTTTTATTGTAACTAAAACATTCTTATATTGGATTTATTAAAAATAAAAGGATTATATTATAAGGATAGGGAATGATGGTAATTATTTTGGTAGGTTTTTTCTTAACCAAATGGATTGAGAGGTGTGAATAAATAAGGGTAGTGAGTGTTATTTTTTAGTTTAAAAGGAGTGACATTCATGTAAATACAAAAGAGTATTCAATATTGGGAGTTCAATATTATGTAAAGTGGATCCAAAATTGATAATTAATGGTTTTTATGGATTATATTTCTGACATAAACCTCCACAAAATAGTTGAACACATGTTTTAAACATTTGTTTCTTTAACATATAAGTCTCCCTATTTTTACCATTTTGGGTATTCAATATGGGAACTAATTTTCAAACCTAAGTAATTTTTCCATTAATACTAAATTAAAGTGAGGATTATTATAAAATTTTATACCCATATATTTTAAAAAATAATAATCCTATACTTGATGGAAATTAATTTTAATAAAAGAGCATGTTAGATGTAAAGAACCCACTTTATCTTTATTTTCTCTAACCGTGATTTTACTATTTAGTGGTCAATTTATTAATTATAAAATAAAAAATTAGTTAATGAATGGAAAATAGTTGATATTTATTATAATTTAAAAATAAATTAGTATAATATACAATTTATGTTGATTTTAAATCATTTAATAAAATATAAATTATCAAAAATTAACATTACAGTCAATTTCGATATTATTTTTAAATATATCAAGACAATGATGGAATATGAATATTTTTTCTCACAGCTAATTAACATGACATAAAAATATAAGAAAATATTTTAACATAATTATTCATTCAATTTACTTCACTTTTAATATTATTATTATCATTTAATTAATTAAATTATTCATTATACAATCCCTATGTTAGCATTTCTTGAGCATTTAAAGTAATAATTTCATCTTTAAAATATTAAAATAATTTATAATGGTAAAATAAAATAACTTATATTTTATAATGTAATTTAAAACTGAACTAATGGAATTTTTTGCCTATCCCAAATTATTATAGTTATTTAAGGTGTGAAATGTATATTTTTATTTAATTAACATCTTATATGGGACATATTCAAAAGCGTATGGCATGAAATTTCCATATTTAAGTAAATTTAATCTATTATTTTAAAATATTATCATTCATTAAAAATTTTGTAATATTTTATTTCATTTTCACTCTTATTATTCTAGTGTATGCCTCAGTAAATCCATTTTTATCGTAACTGTGGAAATTAAAATTTACTTCATTCACTATTCATATTGATCATAAATTAATTTGACCTCATAAAACATTGTATATTACTCTTATTCAAAATATGGAATCCATTTTTCCAAATTTAATTCACATAATTGGATAAATTTAAAATAAAAATAATCATAGACCTAACGAGAAAGTGGGGTTTTAAAGTTAAAAGGATCAAAAGTTTAAAATAATTTTACATCCAAATTAAATATGAAATTGATCTAAATGAACTAAATTTGGTTAATGGATGTATATATTAACATGTAATAATTAAAAAAATTCAAAATATAATATATTGAAATAAAATTTTCAACTGAAAATGAAGTTTTCAATTAAAATATATTATTTTTCACTATTCACCAAAAATGAAATAATTTTCAAAAATATAAAAAATTCACTCTGAGATAATTTTTTCGTTCCAATTTAAATACTAAAATTAATTTTTTCAAATAATTTTCCTAAAATTGTTAATACTGAATTTTAAATTATGTGGGAAAAACATGAGTAAACTATTTTCTTAACACGGTGTTCCGTCTATTGTAAGCTATCGACAAAATTATATTTATTCTTAAAAAAATATTTTATAATGTTTTGGGGTTCTAAATATATGACATGGAACTATGGTTTATGATTTATTTATCATTATTTCTCTCTTTTATGATTCTTTTCATTCGAAATGATAATGTTTTATACCGTGGATCATTTTTTCAATCCATGGTATATTAGTTATGAAACATTTATGTTATATTCAAAATCTCATACCCTTATTCTTATCTTATTATTTAATAAGACCATATATTGATATCTTTATTTTTTAACACTAATGAACTTCTTATCTCACCCATTTTTATGTTTCCTTTCCCCAAGCTGTAAATAAAGTTTTAAATCAGCCATGTCTATGAAGTTTACTAAATGGGAACATATTTTTTAGATATTTTAAAGATATTTTATAAAATAAGAAGATTTTGTATATAGTCTCTATGGACAAAAACTCTTTCCATCCTTAGGAAATGATTATTGAAATTTATTGAATATTCATCTAAAAATATATAATATTTATGTATGAAAAGTGAGGGTATCCATATTATTAAACTATTCTATCAGATAATAAGAATGTAGTGTTTATTTAAGATAAATTGAGGTCGATCTATTATAAGTTGTGGATGAGGACTTCAATTATCCCATGTACTAATTTTATTACAAGTATTGCGTTTATGATTATCTTGTGATGCTATTCTAGTTAAAAATGACCTAGAAGTTTTTATGGACCTAATGAATAGTGAATTACTCTCATATCTGGTATCATTCATGGTCATCATAATTCATGATGTTCAAGTGTAATCCTATTCAAGGGAGGATCATACTAGAAATATAGAGATCATTCTGATTACATTGGGGGATCATGGATTATATGTCAAGCACTCATAGAATTAGTTCTAGGTTAAGAAGGTCCATTTCTTGGGGAATTTGAATTTTTGGTAATAATATTAGAAGAAACAGAGAATTATGAGAATATGGTTTCTTTTTTGAGACCAATGAACAAAATCAACATCAATCATTCCTTGGGATTATTAAGTAACCCCATGATGTTTATTTATAAATTCTAATAATTTTCAATTTCACTAATACCCCTAACGAAGAAAAGTTAATGTTTGTGTTGTTAAATCTTATGAGAGATAATTTTAAGAGTTGAAAGGTAGTTTGATGTTTTCACTAATCAATACCCAACCTAATATGAATATGAATGAAATATTGTATTTCAAATCTTTATTAGTTAGGATTGGGTTTTTTTCAGATGTAAGGGGGTGAGTTGACACTTATGGGTCCATGAAGATAAGGCTACATCAGTGGAAATACCAAACACATGATATAGATATAGAAAATGGTGGTGCACACAAGGAGATATTTTCATTACTACATTTTTTATGAGAGGTTCATAATGCATAATAACCAAAAGAACCTTAGGAATACATTTAGTCACAGGTACATGAATCTTTATAAAAGGAGGAAATTATAATACATAAAATATTTTTATATTGAGAGGCTGTATACCCTTATGAAGGGGAACATCATAGTTAATCAGTAATGTAATAAAACTCTTGAATATATGGTGTAGGTGGATAGAATTGAGTGGAATGTGAAGATCCCCTTCATTGAGAAGTGTCTTAAAATTAAATATTATTAAGGAAGAGTGACCATGATATAACTATGTATTTTATTATCATTTATTTTAACGGTAAAATTGAGTCATTTATATAACATAAATTTATTTTTTATAAAGGAAAATATATGTGGTGGGTAACTTCAACCTAATTGGTCCATTGATGTAGATGATATTCTGTACAACTGTGGTTGGGTTGTTCTCCCTATGAGAATGCATGAGGTGATGGTGATGGATTCTATAAGAAACCGATTTTTCTATGAGGTAAAGATCCCTTAAATTTAGGTCCAATCCATTATTTTTATAAAATATGGATGAATAATTATTACATCGTTGTCATGATAAAGATATAAAGGATATTTGGAATATTTTTTTTTAAACCAGGTGGCTGTGTGTGGTTTATCAGTGGGGATTTTAACACTATCACTAATGTGTCTAATGACTCTGGATGTTTTTCGTATTCTTAAAAATCCATGTAAGATTTTTTTGAATTCAAGGCCATGGACATCTTGTTGACATGGGTTTTTAAAGAGTAGATACACATGGTGTAACAATAGGGTAGTAAATGGATTAGTGTAGAGTCATATAGACATAGGTCGCATGAACCTACATGGGTTGGACTTGTTTTCATTGGACACTATAACCCCCCTTAAGAGTTCCATTTCTAACCATGTCCCACTATTGGTTGAATTAAAAATGGAGAACATGTGGTATAAAATCATTAACTACTCTAGTAACTGCAATCATTCTAATGATTTTATACAGATTGATAGGGGATCCTAGGAATAACCATAAAGAATTTATGCATGGGTTGGGTTGGACAATCATTTGAAAAGTTGTGTTGGGGGATCCGAATAAAAGGAAATTTTTTTCAATGAATGAATTTTTTATTTATTCATTAGATGATACACCTCTCTATGTATCAGAATCTCTTTGAGGATAAGGAGATTTGGCTTCTTTTTTCGGATTGTGGCATGAGACAAGAAGATCTATTATCCCCTAGCCTTTTTATTTTATCAAAAGAAGTTATAAAATTAAACATCAAGAAAGTCCTTGAGAAAGGGAGGATAAAAGCCTCAATAAATATTTCTGGACTTAGTATGATATCTCATTTGGTGTATGTTGTGACATGCTATTTTTTATCAATGGAAGGCAAAGTTTTGTGAATGGATTCAACAAAACCATGGATTTATGGAATTTTAACTGCAAAGTGTATCAATCAATGGAATAGAAACATGTTTATCTCAAATAAATTATTAATAAGGGGAGGAAATGAAATTCATGGTAAACATGGAATGCAAAGATGAAAGCTTCTAATGGAGTATCATAGATCCCCTATATCCGTGGAAGGATCAAAAAAGTTCTTTTCAATTGTATCATCAATCATATTTTAGGAAATATATGAAACTAGAGTCTAAATTTATTTTTTTTCGGAGGGTGAATTTTCCTCATCAATAGTATCCTTAAATCATTTCTAGTTCATATCTTCTCAATTATAAATCCACTGACGGGGAATATTGAAAAAATAGTGATGATTATGAAAAATTTATTCTGGGATTCTTATCAGTCTTGTAAGTGCCACTCAGCTTCATGGTAGCACTTGGACATACCAATTTATCATGGTGGTATTAGAGTATGCAACATTGATGAAGATATGAATGTCATTCAGACCAAGATCACATGGGATGTCATCAAATGGAGTTCACTGTGGGAAACAATCTTGAGGGACAGATATGGAGAAATTAGGGAGACATAGGTTGACCACTCCATGAAGCTAACCGTGCATTCATGCTACATGTATATTCAATTAGAGGTCTTCAATGGAAAGGCACAATGGGTCATTGACCATAGAGATATCAAATTCTGTAAATCAATCAGGTTTGGTGATGTGTTGTTTTTTCTAGGTTGTTCAGTTCCATACCTATCCTCTAGATAAGCAACTAGGTACCACATTCTCGTTAATGAAATTGTTAATAATGAATAGAAAAACGATTATGATCAAATTTGTCTCAAAGGAGCATTGGAATTTGAATTTTTATAGAATCACCCTCAAGTATTATTAATGATAAGGAATTTAGAAAATAGAATCACCAAAGTAGTGCAATGCATTCCTTAACATCTCATCTATGGTGTAAATAGATTCCAAGAAAGATAATTTTTTTGTTTGGAGACTGAGAAATAATGTTCTCCTAATGGATGAGAGCATATGGAGGATGGGTATCTAGATGGTGTCTAGATGTCTTTACTATAGGTTGTCACAACAAGTGTCCTCAAATAATTTATTTTTTAGGAGGAACTAGGAGATGGAAATATAGATGTTCTGGAGACTTATCCAATAAAGTTTTATGATGGAAGAATCAATTCAAGTGGAAATATTCTACAGGATTCATAGTTCTATGATGCATGGAGTGGAAAAGAGGGATCTTGACACTATCTTCTCATCAGTCTACTAGGTTCTTTGGGAGGCTCAGATAAAATTGAGAGAAGACATGAGATGTTCCCAAACATTTTTTCTAGGTTCACATCAAACTAATGGTTTCAGATCTTGGAGCCTTTATTCTAGGTGGTTTTTTGAATTTAGTATTCAGAAGGCCAATTCCTTGGCTCTTCTCTTCATGGGACACTATGAATGAAAAAAAGTGGTGGATGGATCCAATAGAGAGATCTTGAATTGGGGATAAAACTAAACGTAGATGGATCTTGTCTATCAAGGTAGATGAGTGGTGGAAGACTCATGAGGGACAATAGAGTCTCAACTCTCATTTTAATTAATGCATTATTTAGGGAATAAAACTCGATTGAAGGAGGTTCTAAGGCCCTGCATACTGGGATAATCCTTTATAGGAGCCACAATATACATATCACTCATGTTTAATCTGGTTCTACATTTCTTGTGGGAAATCTCTATGCGATAAATATGACTCTTTGGTGGTTGAATTAAATTGTTAGGATCTATATAATTTTTATCGAGTAGGGAGTCCAGGTCATCCACACTTTGCAAGAAGGTAACTTCAAAAATGATGTGCTATCTAGTAATGGATGCTTAGTCATGAATATAATGATTTAAGACTGGGTTTGGTCATTACCAGAGGATTTTTGGTTCTCTTTTAGGGGTGATTCGAATATAATTCTTTATTTCCAACATCTATGTGTAAGAAGGTATGTTGTATGTCTTTATATAATAAAAATTTAATTTTCATTAAGGGTTGCATGCCCATGAAAATTGTCTGATGTTTTTAGTAGAGCCATACAAAATGGTTGGGGCACTATTTCTCAAATAGTGTGGGTTCCCCTTGAGGTAGTTCTATGTGCATGTTTTTTAACACCCCAAACTTCCATGGTACACATCTCTTTGAATAATACAGTAGCATGTTTTGTACACAACTTCGAGTTCTAAAACACACCACAACCAATCAAACTAGCCGTTATGAATAGTAATACCCACTATTAGAAATTTTATAAATTTTATATTTCAAAATGGACTTCATTTTTGGATTTGGAATATCGAAATTAGTTTAGGGTGAATTTTTTGTATTTTTTATAAAAACTTCCAATTTTTTAGGAATAGTGAAAAACACTAAGTTGTAGTTTAAAACAGAATATTTATTTTAATATTTATTTATTTTATTTAAACTTATTTTAGGTCAGAATAGATACATAATGCCTATATAATTTCAATGTAATTCATTGGATTCAGTTTATAATAATTTTAGATATATAAAATTTATATTGAACTTTTCGCCGTCTTTTACCCATCTTCTATGAGAATTTTCAAATTCACATAAAACATAATTGTACCACTTCTGTGAGTGTAATTTCGAACATCCGAGAAACACAATTAATATAAAGGAGTAAAATTTGGATCAATAAGATAAAAATAATTTGTGGTTAGTAGTAACATTTTACTTTAATTTACCACGGTTAAAAATAAATAGGGTAATTAAGGGTAAAAATGATATTATTATTTCCCTAACACATGTCCAAATTCTATTAGATAAGTTTAATTTGACCAAAAACAACCTTAAGAATAAAATATGAACCTCTTTGGTCCACTTAGATTAGATTAGGACATTTATTATTATTTAATTCAAAGAAGAGTTAAAAGAGCTGAAATCAAAGTTTAATTACTAAATAATTATTAATATAGGGTTATACATAATATAAATTCGATTATAAATATTCATTATAAAAATAAAACGATTTTCTACATAATGGATTTTTAATTATATTTTTTAGAGATTAAATAATTTAATTTATTTATGACGCAATGGTGATGTAGTAAATACCTAATTAATGAAATATTAAAATAATTGATATTATAAATATCCAAATAAATGTAATTTTAGAGTTTTTATGAATTAAAATAATTTTCTAGATTAATATGACATAGTAGGGGTGGTAAGATGAATTTTTTTCGATGTAATAAAGCTGTTATGAATTTAGAAAAAACAAAATACTAAATAGTGTCAAAATTGACATAAAAGAGTTTTTAAAACAAATATTATACTATTAATAGATATTCTATTCTTAACAATCTAAGGATCGGCCAAAGGACTTATATAATGATAGGTGTATCATTAATGAACCACTTGGGGTTCTTTTGGATGTATATAGTATGTTTATTAACTATATAATATAAAAATACAAATTGACATGGTAAATGTAAAACTATTTAACTAAGAATTAAATTTAAAAGATAAAGTTTATATTGTAACCCAAACCTATCTAAAACCTATTGGTTGAGTGGTTTTCGACCCACACCACCTTATACTTTAAATAATCCATTTTCGAGCCATTAGAATCTGAAAATTATTTTATTATAAAATAATATTTCTAGCTTTTCCTAAGGTTCCCCTCACCCCTATTATAAAAGGGCCCTCCCCCTTCTCTCTAATTAACACCTTCAAAGCCATTTGGCTTGGACAAACTCTACCCAAATACCCTATCAACTATCCTAAATTAATCTATAGACATTCCTTTTGTCATAATTCCAACCTAAGGATCCCTTTTGATCAAATCAAAAAGAAGAACCCGAAGAAGAAGTAAATATCTCACCACCTCTTTCAAGTAGTTTTCTTCTTCCACTTCCTTTTTCTTTGTTGTTTCCATTCAAAAATAATAACTCTAGTATCTTCTATAAACTTTGATGTTATTATAAATATGTTAGATCCATATTCATTATTCTATCGATCCTTTTGATGACATGTCACCAAACGTGCGTACGTACGGAATACCGTCTCCACCTCGTGGCGTAATTGTTATTCAATACATTATTATTTGGATGGGTATAATAATGATGTGTAATTCACGTAAATAATAAATATAACATGATAATGATTCTGTATGAATGATATAACATCCAATTATATATTATTTTAATATCAAAATAAATATATTTTCGCTCGTACGTACGTACGGATTACCGTCTCCACGAACGCGATGATATTCATTCCCCATTGTATCCATTCAAGAGTAATTTTCATTAGATGATTAAAAATAATTTTTAATGACTTGATATAATTCTAGATATGAATATGATACATCCCATCCATATCAAATATGACTCACATAACAATAAATATTAAGCAAAACGAATCCGTTAATATCCGAAATGATGATAATACTAAGATATTATTGACAAAACAATGTTAAAAGATCATATATGATATCATATTATTGTATATGACTCTTTGTATAATTTAATAAAAATTATTTAACTATTATACAGAAGTTTAACATACCCTTGACCACGGAAAAGTACAAGGTAAGGGTTTATTTTACAATCTCTTCATTATCCAAGGTTGTTTATACGTAATTATCTACTAGGACCTCTTAATATCCACATATGTGTTTCTTAAAAATGTATTTCAAAAAATTCTTAATATTTTATAGACTATGGGTTAAATTCATTTATACATTTTTTTTGACTTTTTATAAGATGTTTATAAATGAATTTTTCTGTCGTTTTTCAAACAATGCCCTTTTAACCTTTTCGACAAATTTAAGGTAAGAATGTTTTTTAACTTATATGGTGGGTGCGGCTATTTTCCGCCATTATAAAATTTTCTAAGCTTCCCTTACAAGATTATAAGAATATTTTCAATGTAAATGTTTTTGTTTATAATTATGTGACTTTTAAATGATTTCAAAAAATGAGATATTTCTCTCAAAGAGATTTGTTTTCATCTATGTCAACATCCTTTGATGGATTTTAAGCTTATTTGAAGTTTATTTATTATGATAAAAATAATCAATCTTGTATTGAAGGTTTTGTGATATGTTTGACTATGGATGTGTTATTTTTATACCATTCATGGTTTATGGAGAATGTATTGACATTTTGTATGCTAGTTTTAATATGAATGTTTATGTTATGTTTAAACCTGTTCATATGAGGAAGGCATTGGACTTAGTAAGTGACGGGTGGAGCCCGCTATAGCTCCTCGATGCATTGGTAGGTATCATGAGAGAAACTAGTGTCTTGGAACAAGTCATTTACAAAATCTTATTTGTATTCTTGGCACAAGGCCTTGACTATGTGGTTATGATAGTCTGACATTATGCATTCCATCATTATGAAAGTGGTTATTGATATTGCATGTGATTATTCGACTAGTAGAATACCCATGTGAATAAGTAAATGGAATTAGTTCATTTAATTTTAACCATATTATGATGAAGTTCACGTTTAAAAGGCTTTTTTAGTTATACATTGCATTAAATGTTTATGCTTATTTATGAAAGTTTATGCAATATTGTTTCCTTACTGAGCATCTGAGATCACCCCTTTCTATGTTTTATTTTTCCTAGGATGTGAAGATGTATTTTATGACGGACATGGATGGATAGTCTTAGGGGATATTAGTGTGGAATATGGAGACTATGTTGTTGTAGTTTTTCACTTTATCTTATAATGTAAGACTTATGAATGTATCTGGTGTTTCCAATGCTACTAAACTAATCGGTCTTTCGAGACTACATCTTTTGTGATCATCCCAATGTTATGTAATAATGCACCGACTCTATGTAACTGGGGTCGGGGCGTTACATTTGGTATCAGAGAATGTTTTTTACAAACCATGGAGGCTATATTAGGATAAACTTTGATTAGAGCACATAGCCCAAAGATAAACTTTGAGGATTAGTATAGAATAAGATCCTAGAATTTTGGTATTGTAGAGATTTTATGAGTTTTCCATGAAATACATCCCTGCATGGATATGAGCAGGTAGAGGTGGCTCTGGCACAGATGTACCTTGGGGTAAAACCCAAAATCACCGCTTTCTGCTAGACTCGAATGACAACTGGTGCACGACAACGGGCCTTGCTGCACTGTTGGTTATGATAGTCCTGAGGGATTTTCTTAGGATAGTTATCATTTTATTTACAAACCATTATGAAGGGTTTATGAGTATATACTTTCTCAAAGAAAACATTTTTATGATTATGGACTATATCCATAAAATGATTAATTTATGTTAAGTGTTTTAGAAGTTTGGAATTATGTATTTCGATTAATAAACTAATCTAGTTTATGTCATTTTTTAGAAATGGTGCCTAGTGGAAGGAATGGAAACCGTATAAATTCACGCACTCCATGTAGGGATTGCCCCCCTGCTCAAGATAATTATAGTGGAGCTGGTGATCCAACTGGTGCTGATCAGCTAATAACCATACTGGGACAACTCACTCACGTTATGAATAATAACCTTACCCATACAGAGGACCTTGATCCACAGTGTGGATGATCAATGTTAGATAGTTTCATGAGGCATCCACCACCAACATTCAATGGGAGTACAAATCCATTAGTAGATGAGAAATGGATAAATTTCTTAGAGAAAATATTCCATGCCTTGGGGAGTAGTGAAAGGGAAAAAGTTATCATGGCAGTTTACCACCTCACTGTAGATGATGATTATTGGTGGTCCTTTATTCAACACACAAAGGAAGATGATGAAGTATTAAATATGGAATGGATGGAGTTTAATGAGATTTTATTAGAAAAATACTTTCCTCGTGACCATCAAGATGATATGGAAAGACAATTTCTGAGACTAAGGCAAAAGGAGGACGAGAATGTTTCAAAGTATGAGTCTAACTTTACAAGGTTATCAAGGTCTGCAGCAGATTATATAATCCACCCAAGAAGTAAGACTGATCATTTCTTTTATGGGTTAAAACCAGTTCTCCATCGTGCATTAGTCTCACAATCCTTCTCGTCATGCGAATATAGTCTTATGTGCTATCAAGATAGAAAATGAATTCTATAAGAATTACGACTTTAAATAAAAGAAAGAGAATAAGAGATCTACTAATCACTCTAGAAATGGAAATAAGGGGAAGAAGGGAAATGTTGAATATCCATCCTATAGTAAATGTGGAAAGAAACACTCTTGTACTTGCTTGAAGGGAATGTGAGTCTTTTACATGTGTGGTGATTAAGGCCACCAAGCTCGTGATTGTAAAGGGAAGAAAGATGGCCCCAATGTTCAATGCTACAATTGTTGGGAGATAGGAAATTATGCGAATGAATGTCCTAAGCATCAGGGGAACTTACCTCAGAAAAGGCCAAGGGATCAAGGCCAAGCTTATGCTATCAACACTATGGAGGTAGAAGCTCTGAAATTCTTGGTGGTAGGTAAATTAATGGTTTCCTCAAGTTTAGAAAATGATTTATTTGATTCTGGATCATTGCATTGTTTCATATCTTCCTAGTTTTCAATAAAAATTAGAAATTTCCAATTTGATTTAACAAGGGAGTTTTCAGTCAAAACTCCTAAGTGAAGTATCATTGCTACAATGTTCTGTGAATCATTTCCCATTAGGGAATATAAATGTTCTTTATCTGATGATCTCATCGACATACCCATGATTGAATTTGATATAATCCTCAGAATGGATTGGCTTTCAGACCCTGATGCGAATATTTATTTTAAGAAGAATGAGGTTACTATTTTTAATGATGATGATAAAGAACACCATATCTTTAGAGATAAATCATCACCACCTAATTCTTATCTAGATATACCCCCAGTAGCTCAACTAAATTAAATTATTGGGGAGGAAGAGAATGAAATGACTGTGGGTGAGGAAAGGAATGTTCAAATAGAGGATGTACATATTGTGAAAGAATAAGTTGATGTGTTTCTAGAAGATTTACATGGACATCCTCTAGAACGAGAAATTGAGTTTTCCATAGATTTAATTCCTATTTCAAGGCCTATATCGAAGACCCCATATATAATAGCCACTGTGGAATTAGTGGAACCAAAAAAACAACTAGAGGAATTGAGTAATAAGGGATTTATTCGCCCTAGAGTTTTTCCATCGGGAGCCCCTGTTTTTTATGAATAATGATGGATCTATAAGGTCGTGCATTGACTACAGGGAGATCAATGCTATAAAAATAAAGAACAAGTATCCCCTACCTCGCATTGATGATTTTTTTACTAACTTCATGGAGCTCAATATTTTTCAAATATTGACCTTAGATCTGGATATCATCAATTCTGTGTGAAGAAGGAAGATATTCCGAAAACAGAATTTTGAACCAGGTACGAGCATTATGAGTTTACAGTAATGCCTTTTGAGATGACTAATGCACCCTCTGTTTTCATGGATTTAATGAACAGATTTTCAAGGAATATCTTGATGATTTTGTAGTGGTATTTATTGATGATATCTTGGTATACTCCAAAATCTACGAAGATCATGAAAATCACTTGCGCATTATCTGGAAGACTCTGAGAATACTTGAATTATATGGGATGTTTTCTCACGACCCGACCCTACCTGGGCTCGAGCCGCAACTACCCCAAGCCCGCCTCTATAGGCCAAGGGCTGGCGACCAGTGCCGAAGGCACAAATACTCGAGGAGGCCTTTTCCTAAGTACATGTACACACAGATGAAGCAAACTCAATGCAAAAGTGCAGAGTAAAATAGAAAAGACAAGTAATGTAATGGGAAACTGCTATAAATAAACCTCAAAGTGCATCTACCTCTAAATAGTACAAAGCTAGCGCTGAAGGTAAACTGAAAAAGAAAAGGGGAAAACATCCGCCCAACCGGAAAAGGTTCCACAACCCTGCATCAGGTAAACAAAAGAAAAAAAGCTGGAAGATTCCCCCACCTAGAACTCGACAACGACCACCACATGCAGTCCAAGCTCCCGAACTCCTATGCTACACTGAAGTCATGACCAACCTGCCTGTTGTCTGCAGGGGCACACCATGTGCGGGCAAAGCCCATGTAGGGGTGAGTATAAAAATACTCATTAGGATATCCCGAAGGCTCGAGGGAGTAACAAAGGAGGTACCTAAGGGTGAGCAGTAGAGCAAACATGGAAAAGTAAAGGGGTAAAACCGAGAGTGCAGTATAGAGTACAGCAAGGAGTGCAGTAGAGTAACAATAGAGAGTCCAGCTCAACCTAACAAGAGGAAGGAAGGTAGACTTTTCCAGACACAAGGATATGGAAATAGTGAGAAGATGAACTTGCCATCGAGTCTTCGCCACCTATATTAGGAGAGTAGACTCGTCTAACCATGAGAAGCTAGACATAGAAAGCACGGGGCATACCCCACACATCTTCGCCTCTCCTGGAAGGAGAGTAACCGAACCCAAGAATTGGGTACTGGAACAAGGTATATACATATCCATATGCTCAATCAAGAAGCCCAAATGAGATCATAAGGGGATCTCCATCCCGTAGGTCAACCCAAGAAAGTGAGTTGCCAACAGTCCCAGATGTAAACACCATCGATGCCCAGCATCCCGCACGTCTGCCCCGAATTGCAAGTCAAGAGGCTCAGATCACCACACCTCAAAACTATCTACTTTGGGTGGCACTAACTCGCCCTCACAGTTTTAGGTC
Organism: Viscum album; assembly: GCA_963277665.1. Taxonomy (NCBI): domain Eukaryota; kingdom Viridiplantae; phylum Streptophyta; class Magnoliopsida; order Santalales; family Viscaceae; genus Viscum; species Viscum album. The sequence continues at coordinate 1,374,907,837 of OY728147.1, read as the reverse complement.
GCGTCTCAAGGATGCGTCTCAGTGGAGAAAGCTCCCCCGTACTTGTGTGTTCTGGGGGAAAGTCAAGCCACACCTGGTCACTGCCCCGCAGTCGAGAGGTATCATCAAAGTCGACAGGCGACCCCCTGCCTAGCCCCGCTGGAGGGTGATCCCTGGATGTTGACAGGTTCCCACTAGAGGGAGACCCGACAAGAGTCGACGTGTGACACACTGACCCGTCCGGTAAAAGGGTAATCCACTATAGGGAGACCCGGCTAAAGTCATCGACAAGTCATAATGCCCAGTCTCGTAAAAGGGTACTCCATTGGAGGGAGGCTCAGAACCATCATTGGGGACCACTTCCCATCCCTACTAGAGGTAAACCCGGCATCAGGGAGCACTTCCCAGCTCCGCAGGAGGTAAGCCCGGCATCGGGGACCACTACCCAGCCCCGCTGGAGGTAAACCCAGAACAGTTCTGGCAATCCCTGCTGGATGGTACTACTTAGGGAACACCATTGTACTGGCCATCCATGTTGGATGTTAACCCACTAGCCATCCCTGCTGGATGGTACCACTCTGGCCACCCCTGTTGGGTGGTACTACACTGGCCTTCCCTGTTGGAAACAAACTTCTAACTAGCCCTGCTGGAAACAACCTCCTTGGTAGAGGATCGGTACCCATGTAAAGTGTGGGTCACACCGATTCCACAAGAACACTATCAGGGAACACGAAGGAATTGAAAAAACTCCCCGGGTGTAACACCCCGACCCCAATTACCCAGAGTCAGTGAATTATTACATAACATTGGAATGATCACAAAAAAGATCAAGTCTTGAAAGACCAATTAGTTTAGTAGCCTTGGAAACACTAGATATATTCATAAAGATTTACATTACATCATAAAAATGAAAACTACAACAACATATTTTCTTCATAGTCCACACTCATATCCCCACATACTATACCTACAGGTCATTCATAAATTACTTCTACACATCCTTGGAAAAATAAAACATTGAAAGGGGTGAGCTCAAATGCCCCGTAAGGATAAAAATATAGCGTAACCTTTCATAAATAAGAATAAACATTTAAGGAAATGTATAACTAAAACAAAAGCCTTTTAAACTTGAACATAATCATAGTATGGAAAAAATAAAATAAAATAATTCCATTTACTTATTCACATGGATATTCTACTAATCTAATAATCACATGCAATATCAATAACCACTATCATAATGATGGAATGCATAATGCCAGACTACCATAACCACATAGCCAAGGCTTCGTGCCAAGACTACAAATAAGATTTTCCCAAGGCCTTGTGCGAAGACACTATTTTGTCTCATGAGACCTACCGATGCATCGAGGAGCTATAGCGGGCTCCACCTGTCACATATTAAGTCCAATGCATTCCTCATATGAACAGGTTTAAACATAACATAAACATTCGTATTAAAACTAGTAGACGAAATGTCAATACTTTCTCCATAACCCATGAATGGTATAAAAATAACACACTAAATTCAAACATATCACAAAAACTTCAATACAATATTGAAGTTTTGTATCATAATAAATATACTTCAAATAAGCTTAAAATCCATCAAAGGATGTTGACATAGATGAAATCAAAACAATTTGAGAGAAATATAATTTTTTTTTGAAATCATTTAAATGTCACATAATTTTGAAATAAAACATTTAATTTGAAAATATTCTTATAAGCTTGAAAAGTAAGCTTTGAAGATTTTATAATGGCAGAAAAGAGTCTCACCCTCCGTATAAGTTAAATAAACATTCTTACCTTAATTCTGTCGAAAAGGTTAAAAAGAACCTTGTTTTGAAAACGACGGAATGATTCCTTTATAAACCTATTATTAAAAGTCAAACAAGGTTATAAATGACTTTAACCCATATTATTGTAAATAGTAAAAATGTTTTGAAATACATTTTTAAGAAACATGGATGTGGATGATAAAGAAATCTCAGTAGATTATTACGTATAAACAACCTCGGATAATGAAGAGATTGCGAAATAAACCCTTACCTTGTACTTTTCCTTGGTTGGGGGTAGGTTAACCTCTTGTATAATGATTAAATAATTTTTATTAAATTATACAAAAATCATATATTTTAATATGATATCATATACGATCTTTTAACATTGATTTGTTAATAATATCTTAGTACTATTGTTGTTTCAGGTGTTAACTTACTCATTTTCTTTTATATGTTTTGTTATGTAATCCATGTTTATCATGGATTGGTTGTATCTTATTCATATCCAGAATGATATCAAGTCCTTAAAAATTATTTTTAAATCATCAAATGATGATTATACTTGAATGGATACGATGGAGAATGAATCTCATCGCGTTCGTAGAGATGGTAGTCCGTACGTACGCACAAGCGATAATATCATTATTTTGATATTAAAATAATATATAATTGGATGGTATATCATATATAAAGAATCAATATCATGTTATATTTATTATTTACATGAATTACAGATCATTATTATACCCATCCAAATAAAAATATATTGAATAACAATTACACCACGACGTGGAGACAGTAAGTCGTACGTACGCACGTATGGTGACATGTCATTAAAAGGATGGATAGAATACTGAATATGGTTGTACCATATTTATAATAATATTAAAGTATATAGTAGATACTGTATTCATTATTTTAGAATGGTAATAACAAAGAAAGAAGATGTTGAAGAAGAAATGAATTTGAAAAAGGGTGGTGAAAACATTACCTCTTCTTCGGGTTCTTCCTTTTGATTTGATCAAAAAGGCTCAATAAGTTGATTTTGTGACTAAAGGAAGGCCTCTAGGATGAAGTGGGGGAAGTTGAGAGACTATTTGGGCAGAGTTTGGCCAAGTCAAAAGGCTTTTAAGGTGTGAATTAATGAGAAGGATGAGTTCCCTTTTATAAGAGGGGTGAGGGGAACCATTGGAAAAGCTATAAATATTATTTTATAATAAATTCATATTAGGTTTATAATGGCACCAAAGTGGATTATTTAAAGGTAAAGGTAGGGATGGGTTGAAAAAACTCAACCAATATAATTTAGACAGGTTTAGGTTACTATATTAACCTTATCTTTAAGTATTAACTCTTAGTTAATTAGTTTCACTTTTATAATGTCTCTTTGTATTTTTATATTATATGGTTAATAAACTTACTATATACATCCAAGCGACCCCCAAGTGGTCCATTAATGATACACATATCATAATATATGTCACGTGGACAAACCTTAGTTTTTTAGGAATTTAATATCAATTAATAATATAATATTTGTTTTAAAAACTCTTTTATGTCAATTTTGACACTATTCAACAATTGAATTTTTTGAAAATTATAACAGAATGATTACTTCAAAAAAATTTACTTAAGTAAATACTAACCTTTCATATTAACCTATAAAATTAGTTTAATTCATAAAAAGTCTCAAATTATATTTATTTGGGTATTTATAATATCAATTATTTTAATTTTATCACTATTACGGTAATTACTGCATCATCATTGTGTTATAAATAAATTAACATATTTAATGTCTTAAAATTATAAATAAAATATAATTATCTATGAAATCATTTTATCTTACTAGTGAATATTTAAAATCGAATTTATCTTAGTTATAACCATATATTAAAAATGTTTTAGTAAATAATCTTTGATTTTAACTATTTTAACTCTTCTTTTAATTAAATAATAATAAATGTCCTAATCTAATCCAAGTGGACTTAAATGATAATATTTTATTCCTAATGTTGTTTTTGGTCGAGATACACTTTTCCAATAGAATTATGATATGTTTTAGGGTAATATTAATAACATTTTTACCCTTAATTACCCTATTTACTTTTAACCGTGGTAAATAAAAGTATAAAGTTACTATTCACCAAAAATTATTTTCATCTCATTGAACCACATTTTACTACTTGATATTAACTGTGTCTCTCGGATTTTTGAAATTCCATTCACAGAAGTGGTAAAATTAAGTTTTATGAAAAATTCAGTTTTTTAACTACCACTTAGTGGTTTCAGTATTCATAAAATATTTACGTTTTTCAGAACAATGCCAAAAGTTCACCCTAAGCTATAATTGATATTCCAAATTCTAAAATGATGTCTATTTTACAAAATTCCAAAAATATAAGTTCAATTAATTAATTTTATAATTAATTCCCGTTGTTACAACAAATAGCGTGTTTTTAAGAAACAATATATATCAAAAGATTGACAATTGTTTATGTCCAATTTCAAAGTTAAATTAATTATATAGAACACCATTGGATAAAATGATAAAAATATATTCCAATTATACATTAAAACCACTAAATAATATGATTTATCACTATAAATTATTTTGATTAAAAAAGTTGTTTTTAAGTATTTTTCACTATTCATAAAAATTGGATGTTCTCAGAAAAATATCAAAAATTCAACTTAAGATAATTTCGATATTCCGAATCCAAAAATGAAGTCCATTTTGAAATATAAAATATATATAATTCCAAAAGCAGGTATTACTTTTCATAACTGCTAGTTTGATTGGTTGTGGTGTGTTAGAACTCGATGTTGCGTACAACACACGCTATCACATTATTCAAAGAGAAACGTATCGTAGAAGCTTGGGGTGTTACATTCTACCATACTTCAAATAATTTCATCCTCGAAATTTCTTGAATACTACTGCATGAAAAGACTCGGGTGGTTCTTCATCATATGTTCCTCGGGTTCCCACGTTGCCTCTTCCATCTTATGGTTTCTCCACAAAATATTTACCAGACGAGTCGTCCGATTTCTCAGCACTTGTTCTCTCGTATAAAGAATCTTGACGGGCTCTCCACAATAAGAAAGATCAGGTTCCAGTTCTAATTCCTCATAGGTGAGTACATGCGTTGGGTCGGGTATGTATTTCCTCAATAGAGATACGTTGAACACATCGTGAAGATTGGAGAGACTTGGCGGCATTGCCAATCGGTAAGCTACAACCACAATTCGTTCTAGAATTTCGAAAGGTCCGATGTTCCTGGGACCCAATTTACCTTTCTTACCAAAACATATGACTCCCTTCCATGGAGATACCTTCAAGAAAACATGATCACCGACATGAAATTTCAAATCCTTCCTTCGATTATCGGTATAGCTCTTTTGCCTACTTTGAGATGCTTTGATGTGATTTTGGATTACCTTCACCTTTTCTATCATTTCCTCCACCAGTTCTGGACCTAAAAGTTTTCTTTCACCAACGTCATCCCAATAGGTTGGTGTGCGATATCTCTTTCCATATAACGCTTCATATGGTGCCATCTAAATACTCGAATGGAAGCTATTGTTATAGCAAAATTCAACCAGAGGTAAATATTGATCCCACATACCCTGAAAGTCAAGTGAGCAGGATCTCAACATGTCTTATAAGGATTGAATAGTTTGTTATGATTGTCCATCTGTTTGAGGGTGGTAGGTAGTGCTCAAATGAAGTTCAGTATCCAAGGATTTCTGAAGACTTTTCTAGGATCTTGAAGTAAAATGGGGATCACGATCAGAAACAATCGATAGGGGCACTCCATGAAGTCTCACAACTTCATTAATATATAGTCTTTCTGGACATTCCAGTGGTAGATATTCTCTTATAGGAAGAAAATGTACTGACTTGGTAAGACGATCAACAATAACCCATATTGCATCATTCCTTCTAGGATTCTTTGGTAGTCCCATGACAAAGTCCATCATGATATTATCCCATTTCCACTCACGTATGGGAAGAGGTTGCAATACTCCATCAGGATGTTGCCTTCCTGCTTTCACTTGTTGACAAACCATACATCTTGACACAAAATCGGCAATCTCCCTCTTCATGTTGTCCCACCAAAAATGTTCCTTCAAATCTCTATACATTTTGGTGCTCCCAGGGTGTATATAGAAATTGGAACTATGAGCATCATCTAGTAATTCCCTTTTTAGATCAACTATATCGGGAACACAAAGTCTCTTCCCAAATTTCAAAATTCCATCTTTATACACAAAGTCACTCAATCTCACATCATTCATAGCTTTAATCTTTTTTTGAAATTTTTCATAATCGGTCTGAGAACTCTTAATCCTTTCTAGTAATGATGGTTTGGAAACCATTTGAAAAAAAATTGATGTTTCACCTTCCATGGTTATTCCCATGTCCATCTTCACTAGATCCATGAAAATTGGATCCCTTTCAATTCTCATATTGTTCAAAACTCCATGATCTTTTCTGATCAAAGCATCTTCCACCTTGTTCGCTTTCCCTAGGTGGTAGTGTATCGTACAATAATAATCCTTGAGTAATTCAAGCCATCTCTTTTGCCTCATGTTGAGTTCTTTTTGTGAGAAAATATACTTCAAACTCTTGTGATCAGTATAAATCTCACATTTTTCACCATAGAGGTAGTGCCTCCATATCAGCAGTGAAAACATCACAGCTGCTAACTCAAGATCATGAGTAGGATAATTTTGTTCATGAATTTTCAATTGTCGTGATGCATAGGCAACAACCCAATCATTCTACATAAGGAAACAACCAAGTCCATTCTTCGATGCATCACTATAAATAACGAACCCATTATTCCCTGATGGTAGAGTCAATATAGGAGCATTGACTAATCTTCCCTTCAGTTCATCGAAACATTATTCACACTCTTTTGTCCAAAAAAATTTAACCCCTTTACGTGTGTTCTTTGTTAATGGGTTAGCCAACTGGGAAAAATTCTTGACGAAACGTCGATAATACCCTGCTAAACCAATAAAACTACGTACCTCAGTTATACTCATTAGTGTAGGCAATTCTTGGATTTCCTTGGTCTTTGAAGGATCAACATAGATTCCATCTTTAGAGACAATATGACCAAGAAAAGAAATCTCCTGAAGCCAGAATTCACACTTACTAAACATCCCATATAATTCATGTCTTCTCAGAGTCTTCAGAATAATGCACAAGTGATTTTCATGATCCTCGTAGCTTTTGGAGTATACCAAGATATAATCAATAAATACCACCACAAATTCATCGAGATATTCCTTGAAAAATATATTCATCAGATCCATGAATACAAAGGGTGCGTTAGTCAATCCAAAAGGCATTACTGTAAACTCGTAATGCCCGTACCTAGTTCGAAACGCTATCTTCGGAATGTCTTCCTTCTTCACACACAACTGATGATATCTAGATCGAAGGTCAATATTTGAAAAGTATTGAGCTTCATGAAGTTGGTCAAATAAATCATCAATGCGAGGTAGGATATACTTGTTCTTTATTGTTATAGCATTGATCTCCCTGTAGTCGATACATAACCTCATAGATCCATCTTTCTTTTTAACAAAAAGAATAGTGGCTCCCCATGGAGAAACACTAGAGCGAATAAATCCCTTATTACTCAATTCCTCTAGTTTTTTCTTTTGTTCGACTAATTCCACAGTGGCCATTCTATAAGGGGTCCTCGATATAGGCCTTGATCCAGGAATTAAATCAATGGAAAACTCAACTTCTCATTCTGGAGGATGTCCAGGTAAATATTCTAGAAATACATCTACATATTCTTTCACAACAAGTACATCCTCTATTTAAACCTTCCTTTACTCACCCACAGTCATTTCATTCTCTTCCTCCCCAATAATTGAATTTAGTTGAGCTACTAGGGGTGGATCTAGATAAGAATTAGGTGGTGACGAATCTGCTCTAAAGATAAGGTGTTCCTTATCATCATCATCAAAAATCGTAACCTCCTACTTCTTACAATAAATCTTCACATCATAGTCCAAAATCCAATCCATACCGAGGATTATATCAAACTCAATCATAGGTATGATTATGTGATTAGCAGATAAAGAACATTTATGTGCTCTAATGGGGACTGATTCACAAAACATTTTTGTAATGATACTTCCCTTAGGAGTTTTAACTAACAACTCCCTTGTTAAATAAAATTGGAAATATCTAATTTTCTTAGAAAACTGGGATGATATGAAACAATGCGATGATCTAGAATCAAATAATGCATTTACTAAACTTGAGGAAACAATTAAATTACCTGCCACCACGTCTTTCAGAGCTTCTACCTCAGCAGTAGTGATAGCATAAGCTTGGCCTTGATCCCTTGGACTTTTCTGTGGTAAGTTCCTCTGACGCTTAGGACATTCATTTGCATAATGTCCCACCTCCCTGTAATTGTAGCATTGAACATTGGTATCCTCCTTCTTCCCTTTGCAATCACGAACTTGGTGGCCTTTTTCACCACACTTGTAACAGACACCCATTCCCTTCAAGAAAGTACCAGGGTGTTTCTTCCCACATTTACCATAGGATGGATATTCAACCTTTCCCTTCGTCCCCTTATTTCCATTCCAACATTGATCAACAAATCTCTTCTTCTCTTGCGTTGCTTTAAAGTCATAAGACTTAGAGAATTCCTTTTCTGTCTTGATAACACATGAGACAATGTCTTAGTACGACGAAAAGGATTGTGAGACTAATGCTCGATGGAGAAATGGTTTCAACCCATCAAAGAAATGATCAATCTTACTTCTTGGGTTACTTATATAATCTCCAGCATACCTTTATAACCTTGTAAATTTAGCCTCATACATTGTGACATTCTCATCCTCCTTTTGTCTCAGACTCAGAAATTGCCTTTCCATATCTTCTTGATGGTCACGAGGAAAGTATTTTTCAAAAAACAGATCATTGAACTCCCTCCATTCCATATTTGATACTTCATAATCTTCCTTCTTTTTTTGAATCAATGACCACCATTGATCATCATCTCTAGTGAGGCGGTAAACTACCATAATAACTTTTTCCCTTTCACTACTCCACAAATCCCGAAATATTTTCTCTAGGGAATTTATCCATTCCCCAGCTACTAAGGGATTTGTATTCCCATTGAACGTTGGTGGTTTTTGCCTCATGAATCAATCTAACATTGATCCTCTACGTTGCGGATCAGGGAGCTCCATACAGGTAAGGTTATTATTCATAACCTGAGTGAGTTGTCCCAGTATGGTGATTAGCTGATCGGCACCAGTTACATCACTAGCTCCACTATAATTATCTTGAGCAGTATGGAAATACCTACATGGAGTACGTGCATTGATACAATTTCCATTTCTTCCACTAGGATCCATTCTTAAACAATGGCATAAACTAGATCAGTTTATGAATCAAAATACATGATCCCATACTTATAAAACACTTAACATAAATTGAACTATTTATGGATATAATCCATAATCATAAAAATGTTTTCTTTGAGGAAGTATATACTCATAAACCCTTCATAATGATTTTAATGAAAATGAGTGTTATCCTAAGCATATCCCCCGGGAGTGTCGTAACCAAGAGTACAGCAAGGCCCGTTGTCATGCACCAGTTCCCGTTCGAGTCTAGCTCAAAGCGGTGTTTTTGGGTTTTACCCCTAGTTACATCTGCGCCAGAGCCTCCTCTATATTCTCGTATCAAGACATGGATCTATTGCTCAAAAAATTAACAAAATCTCTACAATACCACAATTCTAGGAAGTTCTTCTATACTAATCCTCAAAGTCCATCTTAGGTCTATGTGCTCTAATCAGAGGTTATCTAAATCTAGCTTCCAAGGTTTGTACTAGACTTCCTCTAATACCAACTATAACACCCCAACCCCAGTTACCCAGAGTCGTTGCATTATTACATAACACTGATATGATCACAAGAAATATCAAATCTCAAAATACCTATTAGTTTAGTAGCCTTGAAAACACTAGATATATTCATAAAGTTTTACATTACATCATAAAAATGAAAACTACAACAACATATTTTCTTCATAGTCCACACTCATATCCCCACATACTATCCATGCAGGTCATTCATAAATTACTTCTTCAAATCCTGGAAAAAAAAACATTGAAAGGGGTGAGCTGAAATGCCCAGTAAGGATAACAATATAGCGAAAACTTTCATAAATAATAATAAACATTTAACGCAATGTATAACTAAAACAAAAGCCTTTTAAACTTGAATTTCAACATAGTATGGAAAAAATAAAATGATATAATGCCATTTACTTATTCACATGGATATTCTACTAATCGAATAATCACATTCAATATCAATAACCACTTTCATAATGATGGAATTCATAATTCCAGACTATCATAACTACATTGCCAAGGCCTCATGCCAAGAATAGAAATAAGATTTTTCCAAGGCCTTGTGCCAAGACACTAGTTTGTATCATGATACCTACTGATTCATCGAGGAGCTATAGCGGGCTGCACCCATCATTTATTAAGTCCAATGCATTCCTCATATGAATAGGTTTAAACATAACATAAACATTCGTATTAAAACTAGCATACGAAATGTCAATAATTTCTCCATAAACCATGAATGGTATAAAAATAACACATCCATAGTCAAACATATCACAAAACATTAAATACAATATGGAAGTTTTGTATCATAACAAATAAACTTCAAATAAGCTTAAAATACATCAAAGGATGTTGATATAGATGAAATCAAAACTATTTAAGAGAAATATATCTTTTTTTGTTGAAATCATTTAAAAGTCACATAATTATGAAATAAAACATTTACTTTGAAAATATTGTTATAAGATTGTAAACGAAGATTTGAAGATTTTATAACGGTGGAAAATAACCGCACCCGCTATATAAGTTAAAAAAACAATCTTACCTTAATTCTGTCGAAAAGGTTAAAAAGCACCTTTTTTTGAAAACGACAGAAAGATTCCTTTATAAACCTCTTATTAAAAGTCAAACAAGGGTATACATTACTTTAACCCATATTCTTGTAAATTGTAAAAATGTTTTGAAATACATTTTTAAGAATCATGGATGTGGATGATAAAGAAATCCTAGTAGATTATTATGTATAAACAACCTCGGATAATGAAAAGATTGTGAAATAAACCGTTACCTTGTACTTTTCCTTGGTTGGGGGGTAGGTTAACCTCTTGTATAATGGTTAAATAATTGTTATTAAATTATACAAGAATAATATATATTAATATGATATCATATATGATCTATTAACATTGATTTGTTAATAATATCTTAGTATTATCGTTGTTTCGGGTGTTAACTTACTCATTTTCTTTTATATGTTTTGTTATGTAAGCCATGTTTGTCATGGATAGGTTGTATCTTATTCAAATACAGAATGATATCAAGTCCTTAAACATTATTTTTAAATCATCAAATGATGATTATTCTTGAATGGATAGGATGGAGAATGAATCTCATCGCGTTCGTAGAGACAGTAGTCTGTACGTACGCACGAGCGACAATATCATTATTTTGATATTAAAATAATATATAATTGGATGGTATATCATATATACAGAATAATTATCATGTTATATTTATTATTTACATAAATTACCCATCATTATTATACCCATCCAAATAATAATATATTGAATAACAATTACACCGTGACATGGAGACGGCAAGCCGTACGTACGCACGTATGGTGACATGTCATTAAAAAGATGGATAGAATACTGAATATGGTTATACCAAATTTATAATAATATTTAAGTATATAGGAGATACTGTATTCATTATTTTATAATGGTAATTACAAAGAAAGAAGAATTTGAAGAAGAAATGAATTTGAAAAAGGGTGGTGAAAACATTACCTCTTCTTCAGGTTCTTCCAATTGATTTGATCAAAAGGGCTCCTTAAGTTGGTTTTCTGACTAAAGGAAGGCCTCTAGGATGAAGTGAGGGAATTTGAGATAGTATTTGGGTAGTGGTTGGCCGAACAAAAAGGCTTTTAAGGAGTGAATTAATGAGAATGAGGAGTTCCCTTTTATAAGAGTGGTGAGGGGCACCTTCGGAAAAGCTAGAAATATTATTTTATAATAAATTCATATTCGGTTTCTATTGGCTCCAAAGTAGATTATTAAAAGTTTAAGGTGTGGATTGGTCGCAAAACACTCAACCAATAGAATTTAGACCGGTTTTTGGTTACTATATTAACCTTATCTTTAAGTATTAACTCTTAGTTAATTAGTTTCACTTTTACAATGTCTCTTTGTATTTTTATATTATATCGTTAATAAACTTACTATATACATCCAAGAGACCCCCAAGTGGACCATTAATGATAAAAATATAATGATATAAGTCTCTTGGCAGAATCTTAGACTTTTAGGAATTTAATATCAATTAATAATATAATATTTTTTTAAAAAACACTTTTATGTCAATTTTGACACTATTCAATAATTGATTTTTGTGTAAATCATAACAGAGTGATTACTTCGAACAAAGTTACTTAAGTCAATCGTATCATGTCATATTATCCAATAAAATTAGTTTAATACATAAAAGCCTCAAATTATATTTATTTGGTTATTTATAATATCAATTATTTTAATTTTATCACTATTATTGTAATTACTGCATCATCATTGTGTCATAAATAAATTAAATTATTTAATGTCTAAAAATTATAAATAAAATATAATTATTTAGGAAATCATTTTACCTTTCTAATGAATAATTAAAATCTAATTTATCTTATGTATAACCCTATATTAAAAATGTTTTAGTAAATAATCTTTGATTTCAACTCTTTTAACTCTTCTTTGAATTAAATAATAATAAATGTCCTAATCTAATCCAAGTGGACCTAAATGATAGTATTTTATTCTTAAGGTTGATTTTGGTCAAGATACACTTGGACAATAGAATTAGGACATGTGTTAGGGTAATATTAAAATCAATTTTACCCTTAATTACCCTATTTACTTTTAACCGTGGTAAATAAAAGTAAAATGTTACTATTCACCAAAAATTATTTTCATCCCATTGAACCACATTATACTACTTGATATTAACCGTGTCTGTCGGATTTTTGAAATTCTACTCATAGAAGTGGTAAAATTATGTTTTATGAAAAATTCAGTTTTTTAACTACCACTTAGTGGTTTCACTATTCATGAAAAATTCAAGTTTTTCAGAACAATGCCAAAATTTCACCCTAAGCTATAATTGATATTCCAAATTAAAAAATGATGTCTATTTTACAAAATTACAAACATTCAAGTTGCATTAATTAATTTTATAATTAATTCCCATTGTTACCACAAATAACGTTTTTTTAAGAAACAATATATATCAAAAGATTGACAATTGTTTATGTCCAATTTCAAAGTGAAATTAATTATAATGAACACCATTGGATAAAATGGTAAAAATATATTATAATTATACTTTAAAACCACTAAATAATATAATTTATCACTATAAATTATTTTGATTAAAAAGTTGTTAAGTATTTTTCAGTATTCATAAAATTGGAAGTTCTCAGAAAAATACCAAAAATTAAACATAGGATAATTTCAATATTCCGAATCCAAAAATGAAGTCCATTTTGAATTATAAAATATATATAATTTCAAAAAGTAGGTATTACTATTCATAACGGCTAGTTTGATTGGTTGTGGTGTGTTAGAACTCGATGTTGCGTACAACACATGCTATCACATTATTCAAAGAGAAGCGTGCCATAGAAGCTTGGTGTGTTACACCGGGCCTCTCGGGGTGATCACGCTTCAATCCGCCGAGTCACTATCGAAGCAGACCGAGAAAACTCATCCCAGAATGTTAGACAACACCCACTTTGTATGAGCACACGTAGTCTTAAACGGTGTCGCAGTCCGGTGAAAAGGGCACGGTACTAAAACCCCTCATAGCTGAAGAAACAGAGGAACCAAACCATCTCTGCCGGCCAAACGAGAACAGAACCAGGGGAAAACTCAACCATGCTGTCAAAAAACGAGAACAGTACAATGAAAAAAACCTCAACCCCACTGCTCAAACAAATGAGAACAGAAGAACGCTCTACATCATGAGAGGTCAAAAGTATGCAAAGCAGAACATGGCACGCACATGGGGCCCACACAGCGTGTGGCCCCAAGTCAACCCCAACCAAGAGCACAAACGTTCCCAGGTAAAAACAATCACATGTACCGCCAAGCATTCTCGTATACTCCCAGAGTATACCACGTTTCCAGTCCAAAGGATAACATGCACACAACACCCAACGTCAACGCGAAGGCGTAACATAACAACTCCAACTTTCCACCTCATCCACCCAGGCACGACCAACTACATCTCTTCAAGAATTCACATCACTCTCCCAAGAGTGAAAACGATCACACGCCAAGGGTTCTCTGCAAACACCGCAGGAAGAACCTCCACCGGTACACCATTCATATTTCCACCTTTAATAAGATTGTGCAAGAGGATCCGCATGCCGGAACAGATTACACCATTGTAATCCTCACGAGAAAAAAAATTCTATATTGACTAATTACTCGCCTCCAATGGATATCCGATGGAAAAGTCATCCGAAACCACTTTACACTCGAACGGCGTCCCGTGGTCCCGAGCCTCAGCCCCGAAAATAGTCGGGCGCATCGCACCATTGCGATCCCCTCGGGAAAACACCTAAAAAAGGACTGCTAATTTGAGTGGAATGGATATCCGTAAAAAAGATGCATTCCGGTGCACCGCACATGAGCAGTGCTATGTGGGACCCACATCCCGGTCCTGAATCACAATGAACGTATCACATCGTTGCGATCCTCTCAGAAAAGTACACAAGTTGGACTATGCACTTGTCCAAAACGGACACCCAGTGATAAAGCTGGAAAAATCACCGTCAACGCCCAAACAACCCTTGTGGGGCCCACACCATCGTGCAGAATTAAAGCGGGCGGATTGCGCCAATGCAATGCCCTCATAAGAACACCCAAAATTGACTGCTCGTACCCCCTAAACAGACGTCCGATGAAAAAGATACAAAATGCTGCACGCAGCTCAAAAGACAGGCCATGAGGCACATGCCTCAACTCCGGTTTCAATGTCCGAAACTACACTGGAAAACCTCATCTCGACTCCAGGGTCGCAAAGCCACTGACGGCGCTCAAAACGGACATCGGATGTGCCCGTACCGTCCAAATCATGAACTTTCGAAAGAACACCCGTCCACTTAGCGGTCATGCCGCTCCCCCGAGCCCCTCGTCTCGGGAATTTAAAATTTCCGAGACCATCTCAAAAGGTCCGTCTCGTCGATACGGTTCCACTGCCACAGACGGTTCGTGAAACAGATGCACCGTTTGGATGTTACGGCCCCCCGAATGCAAGGGGGCCCAAAAAGGGCCGGTCCGGACCGGCCGGACCGGTCTCGACCGGTGGTCCGGACCAACCCACCACAGCCCGCTGGCCGTGGCCCACCCCAAAGCCACCGGACCCTGCCTTGGGTCTAGTTTTCCAAATGGACCGGCCACCCTGGCCGGTCCCCCTTGCTCGTGCCACATCAAACAAAGACCCACGGTGCGCGGGTCTTGCTCCCCCGGGGTCGCTGCCTGCTGCCAAAGACCTCCGTGCGCCGCCTCCGCTCGCCCTCTCGCCGTCCCTAGAAGGCACCCCTACACATTGAGTTGCTGAGCCCGTGGGCACCTTCGCCGGAAGATGTCCGCGCCGCCGCCTGCTGCTCCGAGCCGCGCTCGACCGGGGAGCCCCGTCGTCCGCAGCTGGCCGCTCCGCCATCCAGGAGCCCTGCTGACCAGCGCCTCCGCCTCAACCAACCGTCGAGGCTGCCACGCCCGCTCACCGGACTTCTGCTGGATCCGGCAGAAATCGCTGTAAAACACCCAATACACCACAAAAACCCGAATCCTTCGACGGACACCCCCGGACTCGTCAGAACTCGGATTTTCAAACCGAAATGTGAGTCGGGAAGCTTAGAAAGAGTAATAAGTATACATGGGATTCCTTTGCAGATTCGACAGCAATTCAACACATATAAAATGGTTCAAACAAGCTGCGGGAGTTTAAAATAATAAACGCACGAATCCTACATCTTGGGCGTTGCCCAGAGCTTCGCCGTTGATCCGCCGGAGCTACCGCACCTCGCCTGAGTTGTTGCGCCTCGCCGGAGAGGTGGAGGAGAAGAGGAGTTCATTCTTGAGGGCTCCTGCTTGGGAGTGAACAAAGGGGGATAGATGGGGAGGGGGTTAAGTGTTTAAATAGAAACACACTTAACCACCCACCCGTCATCCAGAACGTGAACTTTCGGCGGGGTCGAGATTAAGCCTCCCCTAGGAAAAACACCACCTCCCGAGTACAACGGCGGTCTCAGAATTTTAATCCGAGGCCCCGTTCAAAAGATATTAAACTCAACGCCTGAGGCCTCCAAATTATGAAAACAACCCTGGGGATATTTTTCACTAATGGCCCACGCCTGCGAAACTTACACCCCTCCTAGGGTAAAAGAAAAGCTCCTAACTCAACAGTGACCTCAGTTTTCCGATCCGAGCCACCATCTAAGAGATACAAGAGTTTAACCATTAAATGAATCAATTAATTAATTAATTAATCCGTTTAACGTTCTGGTAGCAGGTGAGGGGTCCAAACGTCCCGCGACGACATGATTTATGTCATTCCTAGGATAAGCACCCCATTTCAGAACCATCCGTACACTCAGATTTCTAATCCGGATCACTGTTTAAGAGTTATCCCATTTATTTGGTGTGTCTAGTGTGAACTCACTGAAAATTTAATTCTGGCCACACCAGGGCTCGGAATCACATGCCATCTGACGACGCTTCTCTAGAATAACCTCAAGAATTTTCCAAAGTACATTATAGCCAAAAATTGGGTTCTTACAAGTTTAGCAGGTGTGAATTATAACTTTAGGAGATTTCTTTTCTTGGACATATTGTCTCTAAGGATGGAATCTCTATTGATCTTTCTAAGACAAGAGCAATCCTTGAATGGCCAGCACCAAGGAGTATAACCGAGGTACGCAGTTTTATTGGATTAGAAAGTTATTATCGATGTTTTGTCCAGAATTTTTCGTGATTGGCTAACCCATTAACAAAGATCACACGCAAAGGGGTTAAATTAGTTTGGAAAAAACAGTGTGAAGAATGTTTTGAAGAACTGAATATAAGATTAGTTAATGCTCATATCTTGACTCTACCATCGAGGAATGATGGGTTTGTTATTTATATTGATGCTTCAAAGAAAGGACTTGGTTTTTTCCTAATGCAGAATGATAGGGTTATTGTCTATGCATCACGACAGCTAAAAATTCAGGACAAAAACTATCCTACTCATGATCTTGAGTTAGCCACTGTAATCTTTTCTTTGAAGATTTGGAGACACTATCTCTATGGTAAAAAATGTGATATTTATAATGATCAGTAGAGTTTGAAGTATATTTTCTCACAGAAAGAACTCAACATGTGGAAAAGGAGATGGATTGAACTAATCAAGGATTATGATTGCACAATACACCACCACCCGGGGAAGGCAAATAAGGTACATGATTCTTTGAGCAGAAAGGATCATGGAGTTTTGAACAAGATGATAATGGAAAGGGATCCTATTTTCATGGATATAGTAAATATGGACATGGGAATAACCATGGAAGGTGAAACATCAATTTTGTTTTCATATGAATGCCAAACCATCTTTACTAGAAAGGATTAAGAGTTCTCAGACCAATGATGAATAGTTTCAAAAGAAGATTAATGCTGTGAATGATGGGAGATTTAGTGACTTTGTGTGTGAAGATGGAATTTTGAAATTTGGGAAGGCAATTTGTGTTCCCAATATAAATGATCTAAAAAAATTATTGTTGGATGATTCTCATAGTTCCAATTTCTCAATACACCCCAAGAGCACCAAAATGTATAGAGATTTGAAGAAACATTTTTGGTGGGACAACATGAAGAGAGAGATTGCTGATTTTGTGTCAACATGTATGGTTTGTCAGCAAGTAAAAGATGGAAGGCAACAGTCTGGAGGAGTCATGCAACCTCTCTCCATACCAGAGTAGAAATGGGATAATATTATGATGGAATTTGTTATAGGACTACCAAAGACTCCTAGAAGGAACGATGCGATATGGATCATTGTTGATCGTCTTACCAAGTCAGCACATTTTCTTGCTATAAGGGAAGATTTAAAACTTGAATATCAAGAAATACTATATATTAATGATGTTTTGAGACTTCATGGAATACCCCTATCGATTGTTTCTGATCGTGATCCCCGTTTTACATCAATATTCTGGGAAAGTCTTCAGAAAGCCCTGGATACTGAGCTTTGTTTGAGCACTGCCTACCACCCTCAAACTGATGGAAAATTAGAACAGGCTATTCAAACATTAGAAGATAGGTTGAGATCATGATCACTTGACTTTCAAGGTATGTCGGATCAATATTTACCTCTGGTAGAATTTTCCTACAATAATAGCTTTCATTTAAGTATTCAGATGGCACCATATGAAGTGTTATACAAAAAGAGATGTCGCACACCAAACTGTTGGGATGATGTTGGTGAAAGAAAACTTATATGGACAGAACTTGTAGAGGAAACGATGGAAAAGGTGAAGGTAATCCGAACCCGAATCAAAGCAGCTCAAAGTAGGCAGAAGAGCTATGCTGACAACCGAAAGAAGGATGTGTAATTCCAGGTTGGAGATTATGTTTTCCTGAATGTATCTCCATGGAATGGAGTTATAGGTTTTGGTAAGAAAGGTAAATTGAGTTCCAGGTGCATATGACCTTTCTAAATTCTAGAACTAATTGGGGATGTAGCTTACTGTTTGGAAATTCCACCAAGTCTCTCCAAAGTTCACGACGTGTTCCACGTAACACTGTTGAGAAAATACATGCCTGACCCAACGCATGTACTCACCTATGAGGAGTTAGAACTGGAACCCGATCTGTCTTATTGCGATGAGACTATCAAGATTCTTCATACAAGAGAAGAAGTGCAGAGAAACCAGACGACTCGTCTGGTAAAAGTTCTATGGAGAAACCATAAGATGGAAGAGGCAACGTGGGAACCCGAGGAACTTATGATGAAGAACCACTCGTGTCTTTTTATGCAGTAATATCCTAGAAATTTTGATTATGAAATTATTTGAAATAGGGGAGAATGTAACACCCCAAGATTCCACGGTACGCTTCTCTTTGAATAATAAGGTAGTGTGTGTTGTACGCAACTTCGAGTTCTAACACACACCACAACCAATCACACTAGCCGTTATGAATAGTAATACCCACTTTTTTAAATTTTAACTTTCAAAATGGACTTCATTTTGGATTCATAATATCTAAATTAGATTAGGGTGAATTTTTGGTATTTTTCTGAAAACATTCAATTTTTGATGAATAGTTAAAAACACTGAGTTATAGTTTAAAAATGATTTTTTATTTAAATAAATATTTATTTTATTTAAACTTATTTTAGGTCAAAATAGATACAAAATACCAATATAAGTTCAATTTAATTCATTGGAGTCAGTTTATACTAATTTTAGATATATAAAAACTTTATTGAACTTTTCACCGACTTTTACCCATCTCCTATGAGAAATTTGAAAATTCATATAAAACTTAATTTTACTGCTTCTGTGAGTGGAATTTCATAAATTTGAGAGACACGATTAATATCAAGGAGTAAAATGTGGTTCAATAATATAATATTTTTGATGAATAGTAACTTTTTACTTTTATTTACCACGGTTAAAAGTAAATTGGGTAATTAAGGGTAAAAATGATATTATTATTACCCTAACACATGTACTAATTCTATTTGATACATTTAATTAGACCAAAAATAACCTTAGGAAAACATATGAACATCTTGGTCCACATGGATTAGATTAGGACATTTACTATTTTTTAATTCAATGATGATTTAAAAGAGGTAAATTAAAAGTTTAATTACTAAAACATATTTAATATAGGGTTATACATAATATAAATTCAATTATAAATATTCATTAGAAATATAAAAATATTTCCTATATAATGGAATTTTACTTAGAATTTATAGATATGAAATAATTTAATTTATTTATGACACAATGGTGATGTAGTAATTACCTAATTAATGAAATATTAAAATAATTGATATTATAAATATAAAAATAAATGTAATTTGAGACTTTTTATGAATTTCACTAATTTAATAGATTAATATGACATATTATGGTTGGTAAGATGAATCTTTTTCGAAGTAATAATGCTTTTATGAATTTAGAAAAAACAAAATATCAAATAGTGTCAAAATTGACATAAATGAGTTTTTAAAACAAATATTATATTATTAATTGATATTGAATTCCTAAAAATCTAATATTCTGAAAAAGGACTTATATAATGATAGGTTTATCATAAATTAACCACTTGGGGTTCTCTGAGAGATATATAGTATGTTTATTAATCATAAAATATAAAAATAAAAAGAGACATGGTAAATGTCAAACTATTTAACTAAGAGTTAAATCTATAAGATAATGTTAATATAGTAACCCAAACCTGTCTAAAACCTATTGGTTGAGTGGTTTTCGACCCATCCCCCTTAGACTTTAAATAATCCATTTTTGAGCTATTAGAAACCGAAAATGATTTTATTATAAAATCGTATTTCTACATTTCTCTAAGGTGCCCCGCACACCTCTTATTAAAGGGCACTCCCCCTTCTCTCTAATTCACACCTTCAAAGACAATTGGCTCAGCCAACCTCTACAAAAATACCCTCTCAACTATCCTCCCTTCATCATAGAGACCTTTGTTAGTCCGAAATCAAACATATGGAGCCCTTTTGATCAAATCAAAAGGAAGAACCCGAAGAAGATGTAAATATCTCACCACCTCTTTCAAGTTCCTTTCTTCTTCCACATCCTTTTTGTTGTTTCCATTATAATATAATAACTCCAGTGTATTATATATAACATGATGTTATTATAAATATTGTACTTCCATATTCATTATTCTATCCATCCTTTGATTGACATGTCACCATACGTGCGTACGTACAGATTACCGTCTCCACGTCGTGGTGTAATTATTATTCAATACATTATTATTTTGATAGGTATAATAATAATGTGTAATTCATTGAAATAATAAATATAACATGAAAATGATATTTTATATATTATATACCATCCAATTATATATTATTTTAATATCAAAAGAATTATATTGTCGCTCGTGCGTACGTACGGATTAGCGTCTCCACGAACGCGATGAGATTCATTCCCCATTGTATCCATTCAAGAATAATTTTAAATAGATGGTTGAAAATAATGTTTAAAGACTTTATATCATTCTGTATATGAATAGTATAAATCCCATCCATAAAAAATATGAATCACATAACAAATAATATAAAGGATAACAAATCCGTTAACATCCGAAATGACGATAATACTAAGATATTATTAACAAAACAATGTTAAAAAATAATATATGATATCATATTAATGATTTTGATTATTTTATAATATAATAAAAATTATTTCACCATTATAAAAGATGTTAACCTACCATCAACCAAGGAAAACTACAAGGTAATGGTTTAAGTCACAATCTCTTCATTATCCGAGGTTGTTTATACCTAATTATCTACTAGGACCTCTTTATCGTCCACATCAATGTTTCTTGAAAATGTATTTTGAAAAATTATTACTACTTTATAGAATATGGGTTAAAGTAATTTATACCATTTTTGACTTTTTATAATAATTTTATAATGGAATCTTTCTGTCATTTTCCAAAAAAGGTCCTTTTAACATTTTCGACAAAATTAGGGTAAGAATGTCTTTTTTTAACTTATACGGTGGGTGCTGATTTTTTCCACCATTAAAAAATAGTCAAAGATTCCCTTAAAAGATTATAAGAATATTTTCAAAGTAAATGTTTTCTTTTATAATTATTTGACTTTTAAATTATTTAAAAAAAGAGATATTTCTCTGAAATAGTTTTGTTTTCATCTATGTCAACATCCTTTGATGGATTTTAAGCTTATTTGAAGTTGGTTTATTATGATACAAAATGTCCATATTGTATTGAAGGTTTTGTGATATTCTTGACTATGGATTTGTTATTTTTATACCATTCATGGTTTATGGAAAAAATATTGACATTTCATATGATTGTTTTAATACGAATGTTTATGTTATGTTTAAACCTATTCATATGAGGAATGCATTGGACTTAGTGAGTGACGGGTGGAGCCCGCGATAGCTCCTCGATGCATCAATAGGTCTCATGAGACAAACTAGTGTCTTGGAACAAGGCCTTGACAAAATATTATTTGTAGTCATTGCAAAAGTCCTTGACTCTATGGTTATGATAGTCTGGCGTTATGCATTCCATCATTATGAAAGTGGTTATTGATTTTTGATGTGATTATTTGACTAGTAGAATACCCATGTGAATAAGTAAATGGAATTATTTCATTTTATTTTTTGCCATTTTATGTTGAAGTTAAATTTTAAAAGGCTTTTGTTTTAGTTATACATTGCATTAAATGATTATGCTTATTTATGAATGTTTCTGCTATATTGTTATCCCTATAAAGAATCTGAGCTCACAACTTTATATATTTTATTTTTCCCAAGATGTGAAGATATATTTTATGACTGACCTGTAGGGATAGTCTAAAGGGATATGAGTGTGTACTATGGAGACTATGTTGTTTTAGTTTTCCCTTTATCATGTAATGTAAGACTTGTGAATGTATCTAGTGTTTCCAAGGCTACTAAACTAATCGGTCTTTCAAGACAGGATATTTTGTTATCATGCCAATGTTATGTAATAATGCACTGACTCTGGGTAACTGGGGTCGGGGCATTAAATTTTTAGAGCATGGTTTGTAAAACCATGTGTCAAAATCGTGTGACCCTACAATTTTTAGGAAAAATGATTATTTCAACTAAATTCTATTTAACCTTACCCCACTATCATATGTTCTATTTCCAGTAGATGAATCCATCCTTCTTCATGTTTGAGAACCCAAAGTTCCCTCTTCTATAGTTTTTTATCCTTATCCTTCATCAAAATATCAATTAAACCCTCCATCATCTCATTGGATGTGCATTAGTAAGGACTATATTCATATTGATTTGTTCTCCATTTTTCTTCCTCTCAATGATGCTATTTTGATGCATGGTCACAATTTTTTTGAGGGTGTTAATTCTTTTTTCCAATTTTTCATTATCTAAGACAAACTATGGGTTGATACTGTCTTAAGAGTGTTCTATGAGTATATGGTAGGTTCTCTATAAATCATCCCTCAAGTCTCATCGTTTTATGAACTTTCATTGTTTTTTGAACTCTAATTTTATCGAGCATGGATTATTAAATTCATATTACATTATTATAATCATCATGATCATATTCTAGAGCCTTATTCATAATTAATCATCATGATTTTAGAGGTTAGTACCATAACTCCTTTCACCCTATATAGGGTATGCTTATTATTATCAATTTAGTGGGTTTTTTTGACTATCTACACCACCGTTTAGTTGAGTTATGACTTGGCCTTCATAATGGTAAGTGTTTCAATAAAATGAATTAATTGTTAATGGATATTAAATTATAGTATCATTTGACCTTTATAATGTAAGTGTTTTGAATAATTTTATTAATATTTTAAATCATAAATGGAATGTATATATAATATATCACTTATCATAGTTATTTATTATTGAATTTAATATGGTTGAATGTCCTTATCCCACCTTGTCACGTTTTTTAAAGCTAAAGGAATTAACCTAATAATTAATTATGGAATGAATATAATATGGTTTCATGTACTAATTTTTTTTTCACTTAGTATGAAAGGAAATGGAAAGAACCAATTGAAATATCAAATTGAATGAATATTACATTAAATAAATTTAATAATGAAATATATATCAGGTTCCTATTGAATATGGAACTTTTATTCTTTGTAGGAGTGGTTGTAGTTGAAGCAGCTTGGTATTCTTGAGTGAATTACTTGATAACTCAATGGATGCCATTCTGATTCAAGGAGTTGGTTTCCAATGGTGATAACCACCTTAGAACAAGTTCTTTGTCTACTATAATATTTACAACATGACACCTTATAATCCCTTCTATATCTTTTGGATATTAGGATTCCTTGGATACACTCGTTGTATGTATCTTGATATCTCCAGACACATGGTGCCATTGATTCACCCCGTTAGGCCTAGTCATTCTTAGACCATTTTACCATGGACAAGATCCTTTGACTCAGTTATGATCTTGTGAAGTGGAATACATTGGGAGATTTCACTTGGATTACACTTCAACCCGTTCTAGATAAGTATTATGTGATTAGTGAATTGTATTGACACCGAATGTCAAGGATTATTAGTGAATACATTGGATCCTCTTTCATTGTTATCTTCATTAAGTATTCCTTTGTTATTAACTTAGATACTTGGTTGTTATTAATAACATTATAGGATGCCTTGGTCATACCATGGATCCTATTACATAAATATTTATAAACCAAAACTTAATTTAATTAAATGACTACATGTTCAGACACCAGGCTTGGAAAATTATGGTATCATGGTATTTACATTGATGTAGTATCATTACATTTATATATATATATATACCGACAAAATATTTCAATTTATGTCCACATACATCATTTTTATAGATGCCGTTAGTTGTGGCCTACTAAGATTTATCTCACGCCATATCTGTTCAGTTGTTGGTACCTAATAAGATTACATGTATGCCTATGTTGACAAGAGGAATCATTCCAGTTTGGACACATGATATTTCTTGCTTGAATTATGATGTATCTTGTTAGTATATGATTTATCCAGCACTCAAGATCCTAGATAGTATTTTCGTATTCTTTCTTTTTTTTTGTAGCATGTATTTCGCACTTCCATGTAAACCTATTTTCCAGATTTTAGAGATATAACATACATTATCATCATCTTATATATATGAAACTGATTCCAACTGTTATTATTATTTTTTGATTGGAGGTTTATTTATTCTTCTACTATGTTATGTTACTAGTCTAGTTATTATAGTGTCTGTTTCTATTGTTCCATCTATTTACATGCTACTTCTGCTATTTTCCTTTTATAACATATATGTTGTGCTCTAATAATGTTATAAGGTCATAATCTATTCATAGAGACACCAAAGTCCCTCAATACTAGTTACAAGCCTCTGACGTATGGGAAGATGTGCTTCAGACCATGTGGCCAACCAAGCTCGGGGAACATATGAATAGTACACATGTCTGATATGTCACAAAGTGGTATAGTTTGTTTCTATTACTCTTTTAATATTTTTATACAATATATATGATATTATAGATGATTTGGAACTTCGTTGAAAGTCATGTTATAGAATAGATAACCCACATTTGGGGTAAATACCAGGTTTCCATAAAGAATAATTGGTGTTATGTATTTTTAATATTATTGTGGATAAAATATCACTATTGGGTGATGGACTGTAACACCCCAAGCTTCCTCAGTATGTTTCCTTTCGAATAATTCAATGGCATGCATTGTACGCAACTTTGAGATTTTAACACACCATAACCAATCAAACTAGCCATTATGAATAGTAATACCTACTTTTTGAAATTTTATAAATTCTATATCTCAAAATGGACTTCATTTTTGGATTCGGAATATCGAAATTAGCCTAGGGTGAAAATTTGGTACTTTTCGGATAACTTTCATATTTTGATGAATAGTGAAAATTACTAAATTTTAATTAAAAACAAATTTTTTAATCAAAATAATTAATAGTGATAAATTATGAATTTGAGTGGTTTTAAAGTATATTTAGAATATATTTTTACCATGTAATACAATGTGGGTCATTGAACATAATTTCACATTTAAACCGGACATAAACAAGTGACAATCTTTTGATAGTTATTATCTCTAAAAAACAAGCTTTTTTGTTTTAACAACAGGAATTAATTTTAAATTAATTTCTGCCACTTCTGTGTTTTGAATTTGGAAATATGGATTCCATATTTGGAATCAGGATGTTCAAATTGTGTAAATAGGTAAATTTTATTTTTAAACATTTTGGATAATTACTCCGGTAAATATTTTATTTACCATAGTTAAAGGGTAAATCAGGTAAACAAGGGTTAAAAAAATAATATTATAATAATACTAAATTACCTTAAAACGTGTCTTAACCCTATTTGTTGATACATGGTCGACCATGGTCATCTTCGGGTCGATTTGGGGACCCCAAGGATCCACTTGTAAGTGATAATGACACTTTATTTTAATTAAGTTAAAATAAATACAAAAATGACACAAGCATATATCTTTTAACAAAACAATTGCTACAGAGGGTTATATATGTTAGATTTTAGATTATAAATATTCATTAGAAAGATAAAATAATTTCCTACATAATGGTATTTTATTTATAATTTTTAGACATTAAATAATTTAATTTATGTATGACACAATGATGATGAATTAATTACTTTAATAGTGAAAAATTAAAATAATTGATATTATTGATACCCAAATAAATATAATATGAAACATTTAATGAATTAAAATAATTTTCTAGGATAATATGATATATTAGTATGATTTAATTGACTTTTTTCGATGTTATAAATATGTTATGAGTTTCACAAAAATCAACTATTGAATAGTGTCAAAATTGACATAAAAGAGTTCTTAAAACAAATATTATATTATTAATTGATATTTAATTCATAAAAATCTAAGGTTCGGCCAAGAGACTTATATCATGATAGGTTCATCATTAATGGACCACTTGGGGGTCTCTTTGATGTATATAGTAAGTTTATTAACCATATAATATAAAAATACAAAGAGACATTGTAAAAGTGAAACTAATTAACTAAGAGTTAATACTTAAAGATAAGGTTAATATAATGACCCAAACCTATCTAAATTATATTGGTTGAGTTGTTTTTGTCCCATTCCCACCTTAAAATTTAAATAATAAACTTTTGAGCCACTATAAACCGAATATGAATTTATTATAAATTAATATTTCTAGCCTTTCCAAAGGTGCCCCTCACCCCTCTTATAAAATGGCACTCCTCCTTCTCATTTCTTCACAACATCAAAGCCCTTTGGTTGGCCATCCCCTGCCCAAATACTATCTCAACTTCCCTCACTACAACCTATAGGAATTATTTTGATCAGAAAGCCAACCTATGGAGCCCTTTTGATCAAATCAAAAGGAAGAACCCGAAGAAGAGGTAATGTTTTCACCACCCCTTTTCAAGTTCCTTTCTACTTCCACTTCCTCTTTCTTTGTTATTACCAATATAAAATAATAACTCCAGTATCATATATATACTGTGATGTTATTATAAATATGGTACAACCATATTCATTATTCTATCCATCCTTTGAATAACATGTCACCATACGTGCGTACGTACGGCTTACCGTCTCCACGTCGTGGTGTAATTGTTATTCAATATATTATTATTTGGATGGGTATAATAATGATGTGTAACTCATTTAAATAATAAATATAACATGATAATGATTCTGTATATATGAAATAACATCCAATTATATATTATGTTAATATCAAAAGAATGATATTGCCGCTCGTGCGTATGTACGGACTACCGTCTCCACGAACGCGATGAGATTCATTCTCCATCATATCCATTCAAGTATAATTATAATTTTATTATTTAAAAATATTATCTAAGGACTTGATATCATTATGGATATGAATAATATACATCCCATTAATAACAAATATGGCTCACATAACAAAGAATATAAAGTAAAATGAACCCGTTAACACCCAAAATGACGATATTTCTAAGATATTATTAACAAATCAATGTTAAAAGATCATATATGATATCATATTAAAGTAAATGATTCTTGTATAAATCAATAACAATTATTTCACCATTATACATGAGGTAAACCTACCGTCGACCAAGGAAAAAGTACAAAGTAAGGGATTTTCTTATCTCACTTTCAATTCCGTGAGATTTCCATTGTTCGCCACTAAATTATTGAAAGTGGTGTATTGTGTACTTCCATTTGATATATATTATAATGATTCTCTTTATATTCATGTCATTCTGTAAATCATTTGGTGGTTATTAACTTTTTTCCATACGACTCAATTGATTAACGTGGTAAGGGGTTTCTTATCTCACTTTTAATTTCGTGAGATTTCCATTATTCAGCACTTAATTATTGCATGTGGGGTATGTGTACTGCCCACGATTGTATTCATTGTGTAATATACTTTAATTAATGGGTATTTACATCATCAGGGTATGATACTTCTTTCATGGGTGTATGTTTCTTAAGTTACCTAATCGATAAGGGAATTTGAAATTTCAATTTCCACTCATTTGGATTTACGCATATGTCATTGATTATATTACCCCAAGATTATGTGTGGAATCACTATTCATTTGATTATGTCATAATTTCTACTCCCCTTCCTGTGGATATACGTTTGATACACATAATCACTCCATTGATAATTCTCAAGTCATTGATATGAATTTGATAAAAGTAATTTTAACTCATTCTCCATTTGTTGAGTTAAACATCCAATTCATTGGTGTTGTTTTTACAAGAATATGTGTGAATGTCCTTTGATTGTTTTACACTGAATATCCAATAATATTTAGTGTATTTATATTTGTCACACATAATTTTGTCGTTGATTTATCCTTAACCTAAGGATACAACCTTTATTAGAGATTTCATCTCAATTTACATTCCATTGAGACTTCTTTGATGATATACACCGAATCACTTTTATGTGGTGTATATAATGTACTTTGACATAGTATATCATGAATGCCTTTATTCTCATGATATTACAAAGTTTTTGTTACCTCAATTATTTGTATCCAAGTGTCTCTTTTGGTTAGAATCTCTAACTAAAATACCATTTTTAAATGTATTAAAGACTTATTCATCTAAATGTTTCTCATTAATGTCCATGTTTTAAAAATGGTTTTAAGGATTTATTTCTATGGACATTAAAGATTAGAAATTAAAACTCCTTTTAAAAAGTTTCAAAGTGGTATGGGACACTTTGATTCAAAAATCTACTTTTAAATGGCTTCTTGATAAATAGTGTGACTTTTAAATGTTTTCAAGAAAAGGGGGATATTTCTCTCAAATAATTTTGATGATTATTTTCATCTATGTCAACATCCTTAATTATTCTTGATTGAGGTTAATGTGATACAATACAATCTTCCATTTTGTATCGAATGAGTTATGTTTGACTGTGGATGTGCTGTTTTTATACCATTCATGGTTTGTGGTAAAAGTATTGACATTTCATATGTTAGTGTTAATACGAATGTTTATGTTATGTTTAAACATGTTCATATGAGGAATGCATTGGACTTAATAAGTTACGGGTGGAGCCCGCTATAGCTCCTCGATGCATCGGTAGGTCTCATGAGACAAACTAGTGTCTTGGCACAAGACCTTGACAAAATCTTATTTGTAGTCTTGGCACGAGGCCTTGGCTATGTGGTTATGATAGTCTAGCATTATGCATTCCATAATTATGAAAGTGGTTATTGATAATGCATGGGATTGTTCGACTAGTATAATATCCATGTGAGTAAGTAAATGGCATTATTTTATTTTATCTTTGCCATTTTATGCTGAAGTTCATGTTTAAAAGGCTTTTGTTTTAGTTATAAACTGCCTTAAGTGTTTATGCTTATTTATGAAAACTTCTTCTATAATGTTATCCTTACTGAGCATCTGAGCTCACCCCTTTCAATGTTTTATATTTCCCAGGATTATGAAGAAGTAATTTATGAATAACCTGCTGGGATAGTATGAGGGGATATGAAGACAAGATGTTTTTTTATGATGTAATGTAAAAATTTCTGGATGTATCTAGTTATTCCAAGGCTACTAAACTAATCGGTCTTTCGAGACTTGATCTTTCTCGTGATCATGACAATGTTATGTAATAATGCACCGACTATAGGTAACTAGGGTCGGGGCGTTACAGTTGGTATCAGAGGAAGTTTAGTACAAAACTTGGATGCTAGATTTAGATAAACTCTGATTAGAGCACGTAGACCTAAGATGAACTTTGAGGATTAGTATAAAAGAACTTTCTAGAATTTTGGTATTGTAGAGATTTTGTGAGTTTTTTGAGTAATACATCCTTGTCTGGATACGAGCTGGTAGAGGCGGCTCTGGCACAGATGTACCTAGGGGTAAAACCCGAAAACACCGCTTTGAGCTAGACTCGAACGGGAACTGGTGCACGACAACGGGCCTTGCTGCACTCTTGGTTACGACATCCCGGGGGATATGCTTAGGATAATTTACATTTTCTTTACAAACCGATTTAAGTAATATATATATAAGATGAGAGTAAATGACCTTGGTTAATCCTAATATGTTTCAAATTGAGAATCTCTAAATGATTTTATGACTACTGTTACGGACACAATGATTTCTGGTTTTAGTCAATGGCGGGATTCCAAGGAAGTCATAGTGACTTTGAGAATGATGTACAAGGTGGGAACGACGGTGGAAATGATCAACAAAATGGAATATTGATAGGCGTAAAAGATATCATCTTTATGCCAAATCAGTTTTCCAAAAATATGATCAACAACATATATATTAACCAACTCTCAGACTCAACAAGGAAGAGAAAGGTGATAAATGATAAGAGCTCCAGCAATGGAGACCATGGAGAAAAGAACCCTCAATTTTCATCATGCAGGAAATGTGGAAAGATACACCCAGGAAAGTGTCTCAATGGGACAACGAAATGTTTTACGTGAGTGAAGGAAGGACATAAAGTGAAGAATTTCCGAAGAAAAATGAAGAGTACTATGGAAGAAGATAAAAATGGTCCCAAGAGTCCATTTACAGTCATTTGCCTTAAATGTAGGGGACCTGGTCATTAACCGAGTGAATGTCCTATTCTATAGGATATTTTCTTGGTCAAAGAAGAAGCTATGTAGAAATAAATGGTTGGAGAAAAATTTAAAAAGTATTAGCACTCCTTGTTGAGGGGTTTACTTTGGAATAATTTTCTCTTGTATTTGTAACCCCACATTTTTTCATGTGAGAATGATATTTGAGGAAGAATTGTCTCTCCTCTTGTGGATATAGGTTTAAATAACCATTTGGTTTTATATGATCACTGGGGTTTGAGAAAATTATAAGTTCTTATAATTTGGTATGAAAATGCAAGGTATGATATAACATTTGTGGTTAAATTAAGTTATTTTGAGGAATTTATCTCATTTTGGTAATATTATAAAATATAGTTTTTGAAAAAGGACAACACGTAGACCATGTGACAACCCGTCGCGTCAGACAAAGCTGTGGGAATCGAACCCACAACCAAAGTGCGATTGGGATTTATCGCCTACCACTGGACTACGTGAAGTCCCTGGTTAGTGTGACTTTTTTTTGTTAAATGATTTTATTGATCAATAATAAGATGATTTGGGTTCTTATGTCTTATCAAATGAATACCCTTGGAATAGGAAAATGATTTGGTGATTAAGTGATAAATGTTATTTTGGAAGATGTTCGCTTTGTTGGGAACACTTTATGCCCAAGGAAAATAGAATACAATGGGGTTTCATTTGTAGAGTAATGGTAGATTTTTATCTACGTTTTTATTGTGGATTTACAGTGATTTGGGTTATTTATGGAAATGATTAACCTATAACAGAGAATATGTGATGATGTTAATTACTTTTAAGTATGTGACTTTAAGAGTATTTGATGTCATTTGGAGATACAATTTAACATGGGAGACTACATAATCAAATTCTTCTATGTTTTGAGTTTCAATATTAGATTGGATTATATTGAAGGATTTTATGGACAATTTATTATTGAATGGTATTTATTTAACTTTGGGGTATTGTTGGTTTAATTTTAGAAATTAAGATTAGTGCATATTTATCTCAAGAAATATCCTTTTGGGGGTTCATTAGATCATTCACTAACCATTTTGGTTTTGATTAATCTTTAAAGACAATGTAAATATATAGTTATCCTGCATGGATCATGTGATTCTATAGAAGTTTATTCTAGCTCTTCTAGTGTGACCAAGTCTTCTTGAATACTCATCGTTTAAAAAAATTCAGTTAGTGGTGGAAATTTATTAAAGAATGAAGCTCTACTTAAAATGTAAGTATATCTCTTAATGTTCTTAGTCAATATCATAAATGAATTCCTCGTCCTTATGTAATGTAACTTAAAAAAATGTTGTCTGTTTACTTTCCTACTAGGAGACTAATGGTCGTTTGTCCCAACACAAGTTTGTGGTTTTCATATTGTTAACTTTCTCCTGATCATGATTTCTATCCCTCTCCATCAGAACTTGACACTTATTTTATCATCCATATCCATGTTTTCGTACATGGAATCCTAGTATGGGTTATCTTGGATGACCCTTATACCTCTCTTTCTTTCTTTTAAAGTGATAGTTTTATTGACTCTTTTTCCGATGTGGGACTTTCCATTATATTCCCATGAAAATTTTTAAAAAATTGCGAGCACGTAATTTATTGAAGTAGGGGAGAATGTAACACCCCAAGCTTCCTCAGTATGTTTCCTTTCGAATAATTCAATGGTGTGCATTGTACGCAACTTCGAGATTTTAACACACCATAACCAATCAAACTAGCCGTTATGAATATTAATACCTACTTTTTGAAATTTTATAAATTCTATCTCTCAAAATGGACTTCATTTTTGGATTTTTAATATCGAAATTAGCCTAGGGTGAAATTTTGGTACTTTTCGGATAACTTTCATATTTTGATGAATAGTGAAAATTACTAAATTTTAATTAAAAACAACTTTTTTACTCAAAATAATTAATAGTGATAAATTATGATTTTTAGTGGTTTTAAAGTATATTTAGAATATATTTTTTCCATGTAATACAATGTGGGTCATTGAACATAATTTCACATTTAAACCGGATATAAAAAAGTGACAATCTTTTTATAGTTATTATCTCTAAAAAACACGCTTTTTGTTTGAACAACAGGAATTAATTTTAAATTAATTTCTGCCACTTCTTTGTTTTGAATTTGAAAAAATGGATTCCATATTTGGAATCAGGATGTTCAAATTGTGTAAATAGGTAACTTTTATTTTTAAACATTTTGGATAATTACTCCGGTAAATATTTTATTTACCATAGTTAAAGTGTAAATCCGGTAAACAAGGGTTAAAAAAATAATATTATAATAATACTAAATTACCCTAAAACGTGTCTTAACCCTATTGGTTGATACATGGTCGACCATGGGCATCTTTGGGTAGATTTTGGGACCCCATGGATCCACTTGTAAGTGATAATGACACTTTATTTTAATTAAGTTAAAATAAATACAAAAATGACACAAGCATATATCTTTTAACAGAACAATTGTTACAGAAGGTTATATATGTTATATTTTAGATTATAAATATTCATTAGAAATATAAAAAGATTTCCTACATAATTATATTTTATTTATAATTTTTAGACATTAAATAATTTAATTTATTTATGACACAATGATGATGAATTAATTACTTTAATAGTGAAAAATTAAAATAATTGATATTATAAATACCCAAATAAATATAATATGAAACTTTTAATGAATTAAAATAATTTTCTAGGATAATATGATATATTAGTATTGATTTAATTGTCTTTTTTCGAAGTAATCAATCTGTTATGAGTTTCAAAAAAATCAACTATTGAATAGTGTCAAAATTGACATAAAAGAGTTCTTAAAAAAATATTATATTATTAATTGTTATTAAATTCCTAAAAATCTAAGGTTCGTCCAAGAGACTTATATAATGATAGGTTTATCATTAATGGACCACTTGGGGGTCTCTTGGATGTATATAGTAAGTTTATTAACCATATAATATAAAAATACAAAGAGACACTGTAAAAGTGAAACTAATTAACTAAGAGTTAATACTTAAAGATAAGGTTAATATAATGACCCAAACCTGTATAAATTCTATTGGTTGAGTTGTTTTCGACCCATGACCACCTTAAAATTTAAATAACAAACGTTGGAGCCACTATAAACCGAATATGAATTTATTATAAATTAATATTTCTAGCTTTTCCAAAGGTGCCCCTCACCCCTCTTATAAAAGGGCACTCCTCCTTCTCATTTCTTCACACCTTCAAAGCCCTTTGGTTCGGCCAACCCCTGCCCAAATACTATCTCAACTTCCCTCACTACAACCTATAGGCATTATTTTGATCATAAAGCCAACCTAAGGAGCCCTTTTGATCAAATCAAATGGAAGAACCCGAAGAAGAGGTAATGTTTTCACCACCCCTTTCCAAGTTCCTTTCTTCTTCCACTTCCTCTTTCTTTGTTATTACCATTATAAAATAATAACTCCAGTATCATATATATACTGTGATGTTATTATAAATATGGTACAACCATATTCAGTATTCTATCCATCCTTTGAATAACATGTCACCATACGTGCGTACGTAAGACTTACCGTCTCCACGTCGTGGTGTAATTGTTATTCAATATATTATTATTTGGATGGGTATAATAATGATGTGTAAATCATGTAAATAATAAATATAACATGATAATTATTCTGTATATATGAAATAACATCCAATTATATATTATTTTAATATCAAAAGAATGATATTGCCGCTCGTGTATATGTACGGACTACCGTCTCCACGAACGTGATGAGATTCATTCTCCATCATATCCATTCAAGTATAATTATAATTTGAGGATTTAAAAATAGTATCTAAGGACTTGATATAATTCTGGATATGAATAATATACATCCCATTAATAACGAATATGGCTCACATAACAAAGAATATAAACTAAAATGAACCCGTTAACACCTGAAATGATGATAATTCAAAGATATTATTAAAAAAACAATGTTAAAAGATCATATATGATATCATATTAAAGTAAATGATTCTTGTATAATTCAATAACAATTATTTCACCATTATAAAGGAGGTAAACCTACCGTCAACCAAGGAAAAAGTACAAAGTAAGGGATTTTCTTATCTCACTTTCAATTCCGTGAGATTTCCATTGTTCGCCACTAAATTATTGAAAGTGGTGTATTGTGTACTTCCATTTGATATATATTATAATTATTCTCTTTATATTAATGCTATTCTATAAATCATTTGGTGGTTATTAACTTTTGGCCATACGACTCAATTGATTAACGTGGTAAGGGGTTTCTTATCTCACTTTTAATTTCGTGAGATTTCCATTATTCACCACTTAATTATTGCATGTGGGGTATGTGTAATGCCCATGATTGTATTCATTGTGTAATATACTTTAATTTATGGGTATTTACATCATCAGGGTATGATACTTCTTTCATGGGTGTATGTTTCGTAAGTTACCAAATCGATAAGGGAATTTGAAATTTCAATTTCCACTCATTTGGCTTTACGCATATTTCATTGATTATATTACCCCATGATTATGTGTGGAATCACTATTCATTTGATTATGTCATAATTTCCACTCCCCTTCCTGTGGATATACGTTTGATACACATAATCACTCCATTGATAATTCTCAAGTCATTGATATGAATTTGATAAGAGTAATTTTAACTCATTCTCCATTTGTTGAGTTAAACATCCAATTTGTTGGTGTTGTTTTTACAAGAATATGTGTGAATGTCCTTTGATTGTTATACACTGAATATACAATCATATTTAGTGTATTTATATTTGTCACACATAATTATGTCGTTGATTTATCCTTAACCTAAGGATACAACCTTTATGAGAGATTTCATCTCAATTTACATTCCATTGAGACTTCTTTGATGATATACACCAAATCACTTCTATGTGGTGTATATAATGTACTTTGAAATAGTATATCATGAATGCATTTATTCTCATGATATTACAAAGTTTTGATTACCTCAATTATTTGTATTCAAGTGTCTCTTTTGGTTACAATCTCTAACTAAAATAGCATTTTTAAATGTTTTAAAGACTTATTCATCTAAATATTTCTCATTAATGTCCATGTTTTAAAAATTGTTTTAAAGATTTATTTATATGGACATTAAATTTTAGAAATTAAAACTCCTTTTAAAATGTTTCAAAGTGGTATGGGACACTTTGATTAAAAAATCTACTTTTAAATGGCTTCTTGATAAATAGTGTGACTTTTAAATGTTTTCAAGAAAAGGGGGATATTTCTCTCAAATAGTTTTGATGATTATTTTCATCTATGTCAACATCCTTAATTATTCTTGATTTAGGTTAATGTGATACAATACAATCTTCCATATTGTATCGAATGAGTTATGTTTGACTGTGGATGTGCTATTTTTATACCATTCATGGTTTGTGGTAAAAGTATTGACATTTCATATGCTAGTTTTAATACGAATGTTTATGTTATGTTTAAACATGTTCATATGAGGAATGAATTGGACTTAATAAGTAACGGGTGGAGCCCGCTATAGCTCCTCGATGCATCGGTAGGTCTCATGAGACAAACTAGTGTCTTGGCACAAGACCTTGACAAAATCTTATTTGTAGTCTTGGCACGAGGCCTTGGCTATGTGGTTATGATAGTCTGGCATTATGCATTCCATCATTATGAAAGTGGTTATTGATAATGAATGGGATTTTTCGACTAGTATAATATCCATGTGAGTAAGTAAATGGAATTATTTTATTTTATCTTTCCCATTTTATGCTGAAGTTCATGTTTAAAAGGCATTTGTTTTAGTTATAAACTGCCTTAAGTGTTTATGCTTATTTATGAAGGCTTCTGCTATAATGTTATCCTTACTGAGAATCTGAGCTCACCCCTTTCAATGTTTTATTTTTCCTAGGATTATGAAGAAGTAATTTATGAATGACCTGCAGGGATAGTATGAGGGGATATGAAGACAAGATGTTTTTTTATGATGTAATGTAAAAATTTGTGGATGTATCTAGTTATTCCAAGGCTACTAAACTAATCGGTCTTTCGAGACTTGATCTTTCTCGTGATCATGCCAATGTTATGTAATAATGCACCGACTCTAGGTAACTAGGGTCGGTGCGTTACATGGACATTCTATATAATGATTTGTAAAATTATTGTTGTTGAGGATTTAAACTATAATTAGACCGATGAGATGAGGAGAAGGTAGAATCCATCATGCATCATTATAGGCACCTAGAATTCACATTCCATGAATATGACAAGAAATATAGGTGCTTTCCACTACTTGAATTTTCTTATATAGTCCGTGATTGTTGAATCATCCATGCCAGTTATATATGATTGTGTTTCTAACCTCTTCTACAAAGTACAGTGTTGATTTATTAAAGTTTAAGTGTCAATCTAAATTGTTTTTTCATGTACAGGTTGGTGATGGAATCATAAATAGCTAGTTTCTAATGATGTTAGCTATATACCTAAGGTTATATGAGATACTCCATGGTTTTGAGAGAGTGATTTCTAGTTTCAATTCTTGAGTTGTATGTGCCTTCATGGGTTCGAATGAGTAATTTACCGAATCGAGTCTTCATATCCAACCTATTACATTCTATGAACGCATATAAATGGGGTCAAATAGAATCTAAATGTGTCTAAATTTTAGTGATTTGGTGTATGGTACTTTATTTAATGAGAATGAAAATTAATTATAATCAAATCGTGATATAGGTATTTAATAAAGATAAAAATCAAATAAAAATTCATAATGTATTACAATAAAATGGTTTCCACTAAATGAAGAGGATAATGATAATGAAAATTAATCTACTACAACACCTATAAATTAATCTTGATTACTTAATAATTCCATAGACTTCAAATTGGGTAGTGGGGGTAGTACCTTGGCTAGTGATCCATAGTACTTGCGATCTGCTTATGCTAGTTCCTATATATTTTTCATATATTGTTATGAGGTATGTTATTTGAATTTATAAATATATTACACCACGACATACCTATTTCATGTGATACAAGAGTGGTAATGACCCTGATCTAGAGATAGTGGGCCCTAAGTATTCAGTCTTA
This sequence comes from Viscum album, assembly GCA_963277665.1. Taxonomy (NCBI): domain Eukaryota; kingdom Viridiplantae; phylum Streptophyta; class Magnoliopsida; order Santalales; family Viscaceae; genus Viscum; species Viscum album. The sequence continues at coordinate 1,374,869,871 of OY728147.1, read as the reverse complement.
CTCATAGTAGTGACACTTGAGGCACCACCTACTATACACGAACTAGGAATTGAAACTCTTCTTTATAAGTATTTTCAACATTTTATGTCATCCTTATAGGTTACTATAAAACCTGCACCTACTATGGATGATCTATCTATTGAGTTCCATTAGCATCATCCTCCCACCTTTTCAGGGGTATGGTGGTCCACAAGAAGCTGAGTGTTGGATAAAATCCACTCTATCAATCTTTGAGCCTCTAGAGGTTCTTCTAAAGATGATGTTGACACTTTCTACCTATATTCTGCAATATTTGACCAAGAACAGTTGGAACATTATTAACCAGGATGATCATCATCATGACATGGTTTGGGATGATTTTCATACTTCCTTCAATGATTACATATTTCCTTAAACATTGATAGATAGACAAGAGAGAGAGTTTAGAAAACTAGAGCATGGTTCTATGTCCGTCATGAAATATTTAGTACATTTTTCTGAGTTAGAGTGGTTTTTAGTACTTTTAGCTTGTTATGAGATATCACATTCTAGTCTCCTAGAGGATACGATCATGCATTCCAACCGTACTCCAGTGAATTTCATTATCCTTCCAAACATTATCATATTATCAATCAAGCTCTTATCACTGAGTGTATCCTAAGGGATGATGACTTTTTTGGTCACTTTGGTTTAACCATGAGGTAGGGAATTAATTGCTCTGATAATAGGAAGAATACATTTGGTGTTTCACATATGTGAAATGGATTTTGTAGTAACCACACTAGAATATCTATTAAATATCATTAGTGTGGAAGAAAGTGGAACATGATGTTTCAGTATGATAGATATCCTCTTGAGTACCATGCTTTTATCCATATGTGGAAACACCAAAGATTCTGTTAGATATTTCAATCTGTATCAACTATAAGGGGATCTCAACCAGCTCCATCATCAAGTGAAATATTAGTAGTTCTACGTCATTTACGGACATAGAGTAGACCCAGTGAGATTGATTTTGAAGGATGCTATAGCCATTGTAGCTAAAAATTTGATTATCAATGCTAATAGAGAAGACTTAATTAGGGTAGTCTAGCTATATCATAGAGTCTTGTGTCAGGTTAGTTGCATGAATTAAAACAAATACATAAGGATCTGAGTATAGGAAGATCTACATTATGTGGTACTATTATATTATCTTTAACTATGGTATCTAATTTATTTGATAAAAGTTTATCAAAATTATTTATCTCTTTATCAAATTTGTCTGGTTTTTGGACGATAATACGATATAAATATGGCATGATGACCCTTGATATTCTATAGGTTATACAGTTTAAGGGATATTCTAGGGTAGAGGATGTCCCTTGAGGTGGGAAGTTACTCTTTCTTATGTGATGTATTCATTCTTGAGATTACAGGCTTTGACATCATTCTTAGAATTGATTGGCTGGTTCCATGTCATGACTATGTGGACTGCTATTGCCACATGGTGTCCATTACATAACTAAAGGGGATAATTTATTCAAGAAATAGTGAATTCAATATTAAAACTATAATATATGAAAAAGATCATCATGGGTTTGGTGGAGCATCTGCCCAAATTTTTAGTCTCTTCATGAAGTATAGCAGTAAAATTTTCCTCCTATAGTAGATCATTTCACGCATGTCTTTCATGGTAATTTTTATAGATTAATTCTTGAGAGTTAGGTAGAGTTTATGATTGTACTTATTCATGGTTAATATATATTTTCTATTAATTCTTATAGTATAACACCTACTATGATTCAAGAGCTCAAGGGAAAGTTGGAGGACATTGTTGCCAAAGGTTTTATACAGACTATAACTTTCTCTTGTGGTTCACCCATGATTTGTTCCAAGAAGTAGGATGTAACCCTTTATTTATGTGTGGATTAAAGATGGATGAACTAGTATATGATTGAGAATCGAAATCCATTGTCTCATATAGATGATCTCTTTGACCATCTCTAAGGAGCTAGGGTTTTCTCAAAGATCAACATAATATTGGGATATCATTAGTTATGAGTCACATCATTAGACATACGTCAAACAAAATTTCATATTATGTTGGTGTTTTATTTGTATACCATTGTTCCATTTGGTCTAAATAATGTTTCCACCATTTTTATGGATTTTATGAATAGGGTTTCCATCCATATCTGGATTCTTTTTTGGTGGAATTTGTGACAGACATCTTGTTGTATTAATGTACTCATAATGATGACATAAAACACCATAAGAACATTTTGAATAAGATTATATAGAATCGTATTAATGAATATAATTATATCTTCCACATATAAAAAGAAGATTTCACTTATTGAGTCATATTATATCAGAATCACGAGTGTTTTTTTGACATAAGGAAGGTGAGTGTTATGGTTTCCATGGAGTATCCCAAGAATGTGTTCATCATGCGAAGTTTCTTGGGAAAATATTGATATTATAGGGGTTTAATAATGAAATTATCATTAGTTTATACACCTCTTACAAGTCTGATAAATAATGGTGTTATGTTCCCAGGGTTAGAAGCGTGTGGGAAGGCCTTTCAAGAGTTGAAAGTATGGATTACCGCAAAACCAATTCTGATTATTCTAGATCCTGGAAGAGGCTATATAGTGTTATGTCATTCATTTGGATTCATCCTTGGTGTAGTGTGAATGTAAGAGGATGGATTTTTTCTATATAGATCTTGGTATCTGATGACTCATGGGAGAAACTGCCTAATTAACAACATTGAGCAATCATCTATTGTCCAACCCTTATGCTACGAGAGACAATATTTTATGGGTGAGTGCTTTGTTGTGTACATAGACTAAAAGATCCAAAAATATATCTTTACACAGTGTGAATTGAATCATTAAAAGTTTATATGGGTTAAATATCTTCACTCTTTTATTTTGAGCTTGCTTATATGCTTGGAAAGTGCAATGCAACAACGAATATATTGAGTCAGAAAACTCTGGCACAATCCATCCAAGAAGGTACTGCTGAATGGAAATTAATGGGCTTATTCATTGATCTACATCTAGCGTTTCATGAGATTCAAGATAATACTATTCTTATAGCCTTGATAGTTACATATTTACTCCTCAATATGGTGAATAACTTGTGGTTCTCAGATCCAGAAGGCATGGTTTTCCATGAGAGTATTTCTTGTGAGGAACCGCCTCTAGATTGGTTTGTTGATCTAGAGGAAATCCTATGCATTCATGGGTGTCTATAGGTACCGACTAATATGAGGGAGGAAATTATATGAGAGTATCATGATTTTTAGTGGGAATTTCATCTAGGTATCTTCAAGATGTATCAATATTTGTGACAAAAATATTTGTGGGCTAGGATAAAAGGTCATATAACAATCTTTGTCACTAGGTGTTCCACATTTTATCAAGTGATAGTGGAGTACCAATGACCCGAAAGCTTGTTAAAGCCACTGCCAATACTTGAATGGAAATGGGAGGACATTTATATATATTTTCTAGGTATATTATAGTGGTCAGCTTGATATAGTGACAAAGTATGTGTAGTCATGGTTTTGATTCTAAAAGTAGAACACTTCCTTCCCATCCATGAGAATTTATCAGATGATGAAGTGGTAAGAATGTATGTCTATGAAATTATATGACTTCACTGGGTCCCTCACACTATCATTTTCTATAGGCATTCTCATTTCACATCAAGGTTATAGTAGGTGTTACATAGATATATGGGTATACAAGTTCTTATTAGTATAGAGTTTCAATATCAAACTAATGGATAGTCTAAACATACAACATTGGTTTTGGAGGATATGATATGAGAATCCATCCTTGATTTTGGATGTTCCTGGATGAAGCATGTCTATTCCACTAAGTTCTAATACAACAAAATATTTATGGTGATGATTCAGATGGCTCTCTATGACATCTTCTGTGGTAATCTGTATCGTTCATCCTTGTGATGGTTAGAGAAAGGAGAGAAATCACTACTAGGTCCTCATATCATGCATGAGACTTTGGAGTAGGTATAGATGACCATGAAGCATATTTCTACTTCTCTTTCTAGAAACAAATATTATGTAATTCTCCATCGATTACCTCTATAGTTTTAGGTAGGGTATCATATTGTCATGTGGGTATCACCTAGGCTTGGGCACATATGGATACAGAGGTAGGGGAATGTGTGATATTGTTATGTAAGACAGTTTGAGATTATAGATAGAATCCAGCTAGTGTCCTATCAGTTTTCATTACCTCATAGGTACCCTACCATTCATGATGCATTATACTTTTTATAGCTTTGATGCTATCAGTTCAACTCTTCCCATAATTTTTAATCTAAGTAGTTTCAGTTGGATTCTTATTCTTTCTTTGAGGAGTATCCTATAGGAATTATTGACCTAAGTATGAAGGATCTTGGAGACTGATATATCCCTTTAATACAGATGATATATTATAATAAATATTTGTAGGATGAGACCTTGGAGAGGGGGGTGGGTGTACATGCTCAGTGGAATGATTTTTTTAGACAATTGTTCGTCAATGATTGTAGGTGAACTCGAGGATGAGTTCTTTTAAGGGTATAAAAATACAAGAACCATGTTTTCATGTTGTATTAATCCTTTAAATTTAAGTCAAATCCATTTTTTTTGACTTAATATGGCTGCTTAATGAGTTCATGGTTGTTTCGAGGGTGTTTGGGGATTGTTTGGAACGCAGAACCCTCAACGATGGAGAGAAGAACTAGGCTGCATGATTAGAAGAAACATGTAAGACATTTTTCATATTTTCCCCTAACCATGTTTTGCTGAACAATGGGGAGATGGAGGACACACTATTTGGGAAAAACATATAGAAATGGTTTCATGAATCTATATATGATCTATAGTTTTTAGTAGAGTCATATAGTACAGTTTCCACATAGTTTCTAAAACCATGTAGCCTTTGTGTGTTGGGTTCTTCTTAAGGTAGTACCATGCACATGGTTGGGGAACCATTTGGCCAACAACGTTCCAAAACTGTGCAACCCTATAATTTTTGGAAAAAAATGATCATTTTTACATTATATTCAATTTAAAATTACCCATGTATCCAATTTTTTATTTCAAGTAGATGAATCTCTCCTCATTCACGATGGAGCTCCTAATGTGATCCCTATCATAGTTTATGATCCAAATCAATAATCATAAGTATGATTTGATCCTCATTCATATAATTAGATGTGAATATGTAATTAATGTCTTTATATTAATCTGTTCATCATTTTTCTTCCACTTGAAGAAGATATTTTGATATAGGCTCATATTCCCTATTTTGGGGATTTGATCTGTTCATTTAATTTTTATCGATCCAAGCCAAACTAAGTGATGATACTAGTCGAGGAGAGTGTTGTGGGTATAAATTAGGTGGTTTATGACTCATCCTAAAAGTGTCACTATTTTATACACTGTTTTAATTGTTTAATAATGACTTCATCATACATTTGTTATTAAATTCAAATGCCTTTCAAATAATCATTAATATTGTATTCTAGAGCCTTATTCAGAATTTTTCTGCAATCTGTTTGAGTTTGGAACCCCAACTCCATTATCCCCATGTATGGTATACTCTTTATTATGCATTTAGTTGATTTTATGACTATATTCACCACTGTTTGGGAGTTCTATGAATTTTTCTTGATAAAGGCAAGTGTTTCCTTGAACTTTATAAGGTGAGTATTTGTAATCAATTAATGCACCATTTAAATGTTAAATGGAATGTATATATATTATATCACTTGTCCTAGTTATTTATAATTAAATTGCGTATGGTTTCAGGTCCTTATCCCGCCCTGTCTTGTTTATAAAAGCTAATAAAATGAACTTAGTAATTAATTATCGAATGAATGTAATATGGTTGCATGTCCTAATTATCCTTATCACTTATTTTGAATGTTAATGGAATGAACATATTGAATTATGAAATTTAATGAGTATTACATGGCCTAAATTGAATAATTAATTCCATATAATGTACCTATTACTTATGGGAATTTTATTCATTATTGGATTGGTCAGACTTGATCCATCCTTGTAGTTTTAAAGAAATTTCTTGAGCACTCATAGTATTCCATTCTGATTGTAGGATCTGTTTTCCAATGGTGATACCAACCTTGGAACATTATCCACACATACTAACATATTCCTAGAATGATGCTATAGGATCCCTTCACAATATTATAGATATTAGGATGCATTCGATGCATTCCTTGGATCTATCTTGTTGTATTCAGACATTTGGTTCCATATATTCTTTCAATTGGTCACTCTAATGCTTATCCCATTTTACCTTGGAAGAGATCCTTGGATTCAGGTAGATTCTTAAAAAGTGGAATACATTAAGTGATTCCCCAGGGATTACCCTCATACCCCTTATAGATAGGCTTCATGTTATTAATGAGTTGGCTAAATACATGGGGTTATGGATTTCATGTTTATTACAATAGATCCTCTTTCATTATTATCATCATTAAGGATTTATTAGTTATTACCTTGGATCCTTGGTTATTATTATTGTCATTATAGGATGTCTTATTCATACCTTCGATCCTCTTACTTCACTTATTATAAACAAGAACATAATTTAATTAAATGATTGCATGTTCAGACACAAACCATGGATAAAGAATGTACCTACACACTGTTTTAGTTTATATTCACGGACTTGATTTGAATAGATGTCATTAGTGGTGTCCCAAAAATATTTAAATCACACCCTATCTGGGTCACTACTTGTACCTGGGAAGATTACATGTATTTAGGTATTGATAAGGAAAAATATACTACTTTGGAAACATGATATTTCATGCTTGAATTAGAATAGATCATGGTAGCAGATGACTGAGCCATCACTCGGGAAGATGGTTAGTTTTTTGCATCGTTGATATTCTTTTGTATATCATGTATTTCCTGCCACCTTGTATAAATGATATCCATTTTTTAGAGACATGCCATACATTACCATCATTATATATAAATTATTAAGTTTATAACTATGATTATTATATATTTCCGTGATGTTTATGTCTGTATCTGATACGATGGGTTTCTCACTCCATTGTTATAGTGTCTATTTCTATTATTCCATTTGTTTATATTCTTCTTACATAATTTTCCTATTATTACTTATCTCTTATTGTAAACTTTGGTTATAAGGGCATAGTTTCCCCATAGAAACACCTTAGAACTCTCTTCCAGTCATCAAACTCTAGTGTATAAGGAGGTTCTCTTGAGAGCATGTGGCAAACTAGGCCCAGGGCACATCAGAGTGGCACCGAGGCCCGAGACGTCACATATACACATACATGTTGATATTAGATCTTCACTAAGGTATTAATAAAATATATCATGATACCCATAGATTGTACCGGTGGCCTAGGATGAAAAAGAACAAAACATGTTTCATTTTCTTATCCTTTACCTATGTGCAGGTGAAGGAAAAACATCAACGAACAACATGAATTATTCAGTCATTAACCATCATTAAGTGGAATTGGTGATCATAGATATAGTTATAGGATTTTTAAGGTCATCTCTTGGTTGTGATTCAGTATGAATTTTAAAATTCTTATTAATAAATGTAATAAATTTCCTACCAATATAAGAGACCTATTCAATAGAAATGTTTGAGATGATATACATCTGAGAAACTATTTACCTCATTTGGTTTTTAGAAGATTATTTTTCATCAAGATTCACATTTTAATTGGTATTTTTGAATGCGATTAAAAATACACTTGATATATAGATTCATATGAGTACTATATAGAATCCTTAGATCAACATATAGTCTGAGAATAAAATCTAGGTGCTAAAAGACATATTGTGGGTGTGTGTACACTATAATAATAGTTTTTTAGAAAACCATTTTTAACTTTTAGAATTTTAATATAATAATAATTATTATGAATAATTTTAGAGGGATATTTTTGAGGCATAGTATGAGAGGCTACACTGGAAACTTCTATGTTGGATTTAGGCAGGGGAGATAGTGGTAATTAGGCCCATTCTAGTGGAAGAGGCGTCATAGAATATCTGGTTGATTAGGAAGTGTGGTTTTAAGACATAGAGAAGATAAAGATAATATTCTAACCCATGTATATATACTGTAAATTTTGTTCTTGGAGACTATGTTTCCTTGTGGATGTCTCCTCGGTTGGGAAACTGTTATATTTAGATATATAAGAAGGTACCCCTTTGGTTCATGGGACTATTTTATATTTTTGAGATTATTAGTACTATGGAATATGGTTAATTAATACTTAGAGATATATTACTATACATTATTTTTTCTATTTATATAATCTTCGATGACACCCTCTTGCTCGTGTAATGTAATCAGCAATGATGAGGTTGACCTAGAGTAAGATTCATATTTTTTGGAGCAACTAGTTTATATAGTGGATCATAGTTAGAAGACTCAATATGATAATACAATCACTATGTTATAAGTTGAATGTTAGTATGAGAATATATATGAGGATAATTTGGTGTGGGAATTTAATATAATAGTTCGTTGGCCAATTATTTTAACTGAAAGGGCTCGATGATACTCAGTGGTGAAACATAGGGATGAGATACTATATTGTGTGGAGTTTATATCACCTTGTATCTATACTTGGGATATTAACAATATAAATTTCATCAGAACCCCTGCATTTCAATTTTCATTTATAATTAAAGGTGCTGGTGTGGAATAAGAGGTATCTTTAGGGAAAATGAGCTAGTTGGTAGGACATATAGCTATTGGCATATTCCATCAAGTATCCAGTAGATGCTTTATGAGATACAATTACTCCAGTTGGTCCACTAAGTGGTCAGTGACCACAGATAAGGTACCTGATGGCCATGGGGTACCTAGTTATTAGATTGAATGTATCTTTTTGGAAATTTCTTGGTGTTTTTTTAAAATTTAACAACATAACTAATTATTTTCATTTGAGAAATAGTTTAAAATTTCGTCATGTAGTCTCTAGAACCACCATCTCTTCCTTTTCCTCCTTATTCATGTGGGTTATCTTTTTAATTCAGGGTCATATTGGAGTCTTATTTATTATAGGAAGTCATCATTATTAAGCATATAACTCCCCTTCATCTTATTCATCATTTATTTCACCATTTTCCAAGAATATTTTATTATACCCAATTCCAAGGATTTTCCCATATATTTTTTATTGATTTAAGATGAGTAAACTAATTTTTTTATGATGAAGAAACTAATATACCCAAGTAGGTGTTCCCTCATTTTTCTATTTTTTGATACTCATCTAGCATGTTTCATGTGAAATTAATTAAATTATACATCATGTATATTCCATAGAAACTAAATTAAAATGATTTATTCATTATCTATGACATAAATTAGACATAATAGAGCCACAGTAGGTCATTTTTGTTAATTTTAATGATACCACGATCACTCTTGGAAACTTTTCCAGTGAAATATGTTACAAAACCTAAACTTTGGACCTAGTAGGTGGGAATTATGATAGAGTCATTAGCTTTGGAGCCTTATGTAGTGTCCCATTGTATTCATTGGTATGGATTTTCTTGATAATGAGATAAGATAGGGACAATATATCATATTAATGGGGCTTTGAGTGGGTTAGTTACTTTGAATTATTACATTGAATGTGTTAAATAATTGTCAATTCAGTATATGGGTCTCAAATTTTGAATGATTCATTTTAATCCTTTTTTGTATGTTTTTTTACCTCATCCACATAGAGAATATTTGTGGTGGCACTTCATCAAAACATGCTATGAATGTGGTAAAATAATGAGAATTCAAAACAATTTCATTAGGTTTGATAGCATATATAGAACACAACACTTAGGTTAAACAACCCATGAAATATATTATTTAAATATGATTGTTATAATATATCCATTAAAATTAAGGGTATGAATATTACCAAATAAATTATTAAAATTATATATTTACACACATAAAAAAATTCATTGGTTATCAATTAGTAATAAATAAAAAAATAGCAATAAATGGACAGTAAAAGAAATGTTTTCTGATAAATTATATTTATGTGCGCAATGTGTTTTTTTCATATAAAATTTAATTAATCACTATTAATGAATTATTTAAATTAAATTTAAATATTATATATTCATAAAAGGGATTAAAATTCAAATAATATTTTTATGTGTTGGATAATAATAAATCTAATTTTTTTTCTTAAAACCGTATCTTCTTAAAAAGCAGTTTCATCATGTTTTGTATAGTTATTTTTACTAAATTTATTTTACAAATATACGAAAATTTATTTAAAAAAATTAACTTCATTTTTAAAATAATCATTTAAAAATTTTCATAGAGTTATGTTTTCATAATTTTAGGAACATATTATTTTTTGATGAATAGTGAAAAATACATTTTTTTAATACAGGTTTTAATTTGAAGCATTTAAAAAGTTCCATTTCATTTAAAAATTATTTTAAATGTTTTTTGTTCAATTATATTATTATTTATCTAATTAATTAAATTTTAATCATTTATAATTTGAGTTTTGATATAAAAACTGTTTAAGCTTAATAAAATACTTCCTTTGGAAAATCTTCTTTCCACCGCACTTGTGTATATAATTTTAAAATAATTTCTAAAAATTCAATGAATTTAATTTGGTAAAATGTATTAAATATTTTTAATAAAAATAATTAACATTAGTTAATATGTTGAAAATAATGTTATTCATAATTAATAGTAAAAATTTAGAAAATTATTTTCCAGTGTTAATGATAAAAAGGGTTTACCAAGTGTTAAACAAAAAATATAACTGTTGAAATGAGCTATAGACTTGTGTAATTTATATTTTATGGAAATATTTTGATATTATATAATATACAGTTTTTAATGATCTATTTTTGATCCATTATTTGTGTGTAAAACGTGGTTACATTTTATTCTTTTAAAAAAATCCAAGTTTGTGCTCCACCACCTATAAAAGGACACATAATTTGTCCCCTCTGTGCAATTCAAGAACTCGACAATTTTTGTAAAAGATTGTTAAAATATATTCTGTAAATATGCTCACATGTCGTATATTCCAAGTTTTTTTCCAAAAAACTATCTTAGTAATATATTATGTATTGACCTAAAGAGGTTTTCTGAAGAATATGTATAATTATTAACCATATATGGTCATTTTATTTCATTCTATAACCCATTAAAAAATTATAAAAATGTAATAAAATAATAAAAATAACTATATAAATATAAATAGATTTAATTATCTTAATTTAATAAGTAGTATCTATCTTCTTTTATTTTTAATTTGAAACCAAACTGCCCATCATGTATATGGTGGACTACAGCCTCACGAATCTATGAAGTTAGTTTTTCACCACCACCTATCATGGATATATATAATGATTGATTTTAATTATTTACGTGATATTTAGGAAATAATAATACTTAAAAAATTATAATATCACATTTACCATCTTACCTCCATCCCATTAGAAAAAGATAACATTCCTCATGCGTAGGTGTGGACTCCCTCCTTCATAATGTGATGTGAGAGGTTTATTCATTTAATTTTGAAATAGATGGTAATAAGGATAGATTAAATAAATATATATGATATAAATTATATAAAATGATTATTTATAGGTGAAATGTTATTTACCTTTATTCGATTCCTTAGTTTATAAATTATATAAAATGATTATATATCGTCATGATAACTACTTTAAAGATTTATCTTCCTGAAAATTTAAGTTTATTGGTATAAAATCGTCTTATTTGTGTTAGATATATCATCCTCACAATTTAAAACTACTTGGAAAAAAACATAAAGGGTTTTTTTGAAATTGATTTTGTCTCTTCCCACCTAATGATGCATCTAGGGGATATAGTGGGCCTATCCAATCACTTACTATGTACAATACATTTCTCAAATAAAAATGGTTAAACCTAAATAACATAAAAATTCTTATTGAAAAAATAATCACATTAAATATGAATACATCAACCATAAACCTTGAATAGTATCAGAAGTGACCCTCCACAGTCAGGCTGATCATTCAACATTCAACAAAACATGATAAATTATATCATAAGAGATCATCATCTATTAAGAAGAAGATTAAACATAGGATTTAGTGATAAATAGAAAAATATAATAAAATAATTTAATCTTTTGGATAGAAATACACTTTTACCTTGAAATAATTTATTTATAAAGTCATCAAATTATAAATGAAAAAAAATTATTTGAAAATTTCCTTGTAACTTTGTTAAGGAAGCTTCCAAAAACCAACGTGTCCGGATGGCGGTAAAAACTGCGCATGCTATATAAGTTAATAATAAACATTGATTTTGTTTTTTTTGTCGAAAGAACTCATAAAGTACCTCATTTGGAAACCAAAAAAAATTCCTTTCAAAACCACTTAAAAAACTATAAAATGGGTAAAATAATTAAATTTTGTATAGGATAATCGTAAAAATATTTCAAAAAATATTTTTAAGAATAATGGACATTGAAGATATATATTCCGCAACGAATACTTATGTATAAACTATAACGAATGATAATGATATTGTGAAATTAACTCACAGAACATTATAATCAATATAATTGTATACCCCAAGAAATAAATATAATTATATGGATTTTAAAATTACATAATATTAAAAAAAATAGTCATAGAAGGAATTCATTGGAAATATATACGCCACATGAAAGAAATAAGTGGGGAATATTACATGTTTCTAACAAAAATTAAAATTGAGAAGAATTTCCATTACCTTTTAATTTCCTTTAGTTAATTTTTATTCAATCTCACGTAAAATATTTTATAATAAGTTGTTAAATTATACGAGAACTATATCTATATTTATGATATCATATATGATCTTTCTTTATCATTTTGTTAATAATATTTTGTTATTACCCTTGTTTCTAGTGTTAACTACTTCATTTTCCAATGAATGTTTTTCCTTGTAAGTCGGGTTTCCTATGAATAGGAAATATAGTAAATATAGATAATGATATTAAGTTCATATATATTATATAAACTCATTATATACATTTTTATAATCATTCCTGAGTGGTTATCAGGGAAAATGAATCTCATCATATCAGGGAGACGGTAGGTTGTACGTACGTACGAGCGATGATATCATTCCATTAATGTCTAAATGGTAATGAATTGTATGGTATATTAATTATAATGAATATTTTTTCTTATGTAATATATATATATATGTAAAAATTATTTCTGTCATTATACCAATCTAAATAATGTGGTGATGGAAAACAAATTACACAACTACATGATGATGATAAGACGCGTGTACGCACGCATGGTGATTCTATTTTTCATAGGATAAATAAAAAGTGGGATACGGTTGTGTCATGATCATAATAAAATATCTAAATATATTTGATAATATATTTATTATGTTAGTACCACCTATAATTTTTTATTTTATTTTAGAAGCACTTTTAAGGAAAAGTTGGAAGCCAATAATGTTCAAAATACAGAAAATAATCAATCCTCATAAGAAATTATATATCCATTACAAGACAATTTAAAGAAATTAGCTTTTTTAACCTTAAGAAGTCTCCATTCGATTGAGGTAACCTCCATTTCCAGATTTTCATTAATAATATCCTCGAAGTGAGAATCCATTTTGTCCCATGTCTGCACATGCTCCTCTAAACTTGTTTTCCCCTCATTGAAACCACGAGTCAATATCGTGTTCTGGTTTTCAATCCACAAGGCATGTTTTTTATTGAAATCAACTCTCAACAGTCTTTTAAACATTCTGTGTGCATCTTACTTTGATATCTTGATCATGAATGACTCCTCTAACATTTCTTCATTCGAGTGCATGAGAAGCTCCTGGGTGTTGTCATATTCAACAACCTCCTTATCACCATTCACCAAACCAAGGGAAGATGGTTCCTCTGCTCAGGTAATAGACACATCATCAGCTCCTAGCTCCCCATGTATAATCGACTCCTTACACTTATTCTTTAAGTTGTAAACAACTGCTTTCAAACTCCCTTCGGGGGGGGGGGGGGTTACCTTTTCTTGCAGACCTAGTAATAGGAGGGCTAGGCTAATTGGAGTAGTCCGTCCATCTTCGTGGCCTCCACATATGCAGAATAAAGACATATGAATCTAAGAGGGTGTTCATTCCTTTATTTGAAGAGGAGTGTAGGATATCTTCCTCAGGATCATATTACTTGGGCTCTGAGGACCAATATTCGGAGGCAGAATCGATGTCCACACCTATGGCATCCATCCTACCTCAAGGAAGTTGATCGTCTTCATAAGCATCCTCTGTAACAACCCCTACTTCAGATAGGGGAGGTTCCCCTTCTCAAAGAACCTCAAAACGGTTCTGAGAGCCAATATAAACAATTCCTGCATTACTGATAACAGCTTGAGAGGGGGTCTTATTGGCCTCACCTATAGCCTGTCCTTCAAGAGCCCTTATTAGGCTTGACCTATGCACTGGTCTCTATCCAGCTTCCTGTTCCACTGAAAACCCATGTCGTGCATGTTCCTGACTATTGAAACTTGAAGACCCATCCTTACTTATTTCCTATATCGTGACCTCTTTATAATCATTACAATCATATCTCACTACATCTAAAAATGAACAGATTTTCTTGAGCAGCATCTCAAAACCCACACACCCCCTAGTCCTCCCTTGAACCTCTATAGACATGTCTTAACACAACCTGCCTTGTGGGTAGATCATCACCCACTGGTAGAGGGTGTAAGAACCTAGTTCTTCTTTTTGTGGTATGAGTTTCTTCTTTTCTCCTTTCCTTAAGTGTTTTTGAGAAATTAGAAAAATAGGAGAAACCCATAAATTTTTTGACTACACGCCGTGCAATTTTCTACACGCCGTGTACAGGGTATTTACATGCCGTGTATTAATTTGGAAGGTAAATATTAAGGCAGCAAAGGCAGCCTCCAGCTGAACGACAATACATGCTGTGTACTCAGGTATTACACGCCGTGTACTCAGGTCGGCAGATAAATAGTGCCGCGATGGAAAGAAGCCGCCATAGGAATAGTTAAAAAAATGGAAAGTACATGTCGTGTAATGAACAGTTGTAGAGATCCTAAGATTGACATATATGGACATTACATTAATTATCCGGAATACTTAGTACACAACAGAAACACACACACAAGGACCGTAATAGTTTAGTGTCTTTGGAAACTCGGAATATAATCATCTAATCATGGTAAAAGATCTTCAACATCTCCCATAATGATCTTCCCCTATTTTCCCTTACCTAAAACCTTTCTTTATATCCTGGGGAAAAGAAAACAAAAAATGGGTGAGCTCAAATGCTTAGAAAGGGTAAGCATTGATAAAATAAAACATACAATATACATTTGAACATAAAAACATGAACATAATGTTTAAACATCAAAAGCTTGAGAAATGACATAAAACATGGAAGTACATAAGGCATACATCATAAAGAAACATCATGAATGATAAAATAGCATGGGAATAAAACATGTAATTGTGGCAGCCATTAAGCACATGATATCATTTCCATAGTAGCAAAGGCATTGCTTCCAAGACCATCTTAGTGGACAAAGTCCCTTTCTGAATCGAGTTCACTCCTCGTTCCAGTCCGGTATTACTGAACCGGTTTAACTTGCCATTCCAGCCATGTATATCTCATGAGATATAAATCATTACCCAATGCATTGGAGGGAGATATAAGTCCCACCCATCACATAATGAAATCATTCTTACTTGTGCCACAAAATAAACTTAAGACATTCATCATAACCCAAAGAATAAAATGGGTTTCATAAATATCATCTCATCATCTCATAATCCATATAAAAGAAATGGATATCATTTCATCATAAGGAATGTGAAACCATTTAAATCATAGATAAATTAAAATTGAAACATACTCATATGAAATAATGTCATCTTAGATGGAAAATGGTTTTGATAAAACACTTGAAATGAATTCTTGAGGAAAATATCCTTTTTTCTTCAAAATCATTCTCTTTTAACAAAATGTCATGCAATTTTAAAATAAAAGGATTTTTTTTTGAAAATAGTCATGAAATATTTTGGAGTAAGCTTCATGAAAATAAGGCTTTATAAAACCGTAAAAATCCATTCATGCCGTATATGTTAAAAAAACATTCTTTTCGTACTTTTGCCGGAAAAGTCAAAAAGTACCTCATAACGTAAACAAAAGAAAGATTCCTTACATACCATGTAGTAAAAGTCAAAAATGTGTAAAAAGTACTTTAAACATACATGAAAACACTTTTATAAAACATGGACATGGATGATAGAAATAACCCCAGTAAATACTTACGAATAAGCAATCTCGGATTAAAATGAGATTTGCAAAATTATCCCTTACCTTATGTTCAACTTGATTCGTAAGTGTATGAACCTTCTGTATAATGATTTATATAATGTCACTGAATTGTTCCAGAATCATACTCATTGTTATGATATCATATATGGTTCACTTATTACTTTATTTTACCCGTTCTTTTGTAAATTCCATGTTAAAGAGCGTTTTGGGTAAAATCTTTTCATTTGTCATCCGTCTTTTGACTTGTAATTATTCATATGATTACTTAGATCATGATTACTTAATTCCAGAATATAAAACATGATTCATATAATATATATTCAGAATATACATATATATAATAGATCAGTAAATGGAAAGAAATACACCGTTCATGGAGACGGTAGGCCGTATGTATGCATGAACGCTGTTTTCGTTTCCTTATTGAGTTGAATGGAATTAAGTAGATGACATACATATATATACACATAAATCCAGTATCATTATTATGTCATATATTTCATGATTACTTATTATATATACTTTATAATCATTCATGAATGGTTAACGTGGAGAATGAATCTCATCACGTCGTGGAGACGGTAGTCCGTACGTACGCACGAGCAATGATATCATTCTCATGATCGTGGAATTGTATTGGAGTGTATGAATACTATTTCATAATTAATACCAATTTAAAATAATCATATATAGTTTTTTATTTTCACCATTATACCCATCACTGTACGGTGGTGGTGGAAAATAGATTACACCACGGTGTGGAGATGGTATTCTGTACGTACGCACGCGCGGTGATTTCATTTTCTGTAGGATGGATAGATGGTGAAATAGGGTTGTTTAATACTTATAATAACATATCTGTATATTAGTGATACTGATTTTATTACTTCAAAATGAAACAACCTATGAAGAAGAAGTGGAAGAAGAAATAAAGTTGAAAGAATCGGTAACGGACATTACCTCTTCTTTGAAGCGCCTCTTTGAGATCTCTTTTTAGGGCACTAAAATTTGTCTTTGAGGAATACCGAAACCTCTAGGATGTAGCTATGGAAGTGGAGAAGAGAATTTGGAAGGGTTTTTCCGAGCTTGAAGGCTCAAA
This sequence comes from Viscum album, assembly GCA_963277665.1. Taxonomy (NCBI): domain Eukaryota; kingdom Viridiplantae; phylum Streptophyta; class Magnoliopsida; order Santalales; family Viscaceae; genus Viscum; species Viscum album. Next base: position 1,374,852,413 of record OY728147.1, on the reverse strand, counting down.
GTGGTGTGAGGAAGAGAGGGAGGAGGTGCACTTTTATAAGGGAGGAGAGGGGCACCTTCGGAATAACTAAAACTATTATTTTATTATAAAGTCAAATTCAGTTTTTAATAGTTCAAAATTTATATATTTCGAAGCTAAGGTGGGGATGGGTCTAAATACTCTCATCCAATAGAATTTAGACAAGTTTAGGTTTCTATTTTAACCTTATCATTTAGATTTAACATTAAGTTAAATAATTTTACTTTTACCGTGTCTTCTTGTGTTCTTATACTATAAGGTTAATAAACTTACTATAATCAGCCAAACGAACCCCAAGTTGTTTATTATTAATATATATATAACCTTATCTCAGCCATTTGGCAGAACATTAGATTTTTAGGAATAAAATAACAATTAATAATATAATATTTTTTTCAAAAACTATTTTATGTCAATTTGACACTATTTAGTAATTGATTTTTGTAAAAATCATAACAGAATGATTAGTTCAAAAAAAGTTAATTAAATCAATACTAACATGTCATATTAACCAATAAAATTAGTGGAATTCATAAAAAGTCTCAAATTATAGTTATTTGGGTATTTATAACATCAATTATGTCAATATTTTATTAATAAGATAATTACTGCATCATCTTTGTGTCATAATTAAATTAACTTATTTAAAGTCTAAAAATTAAAAATAAAATATAATTATGTAGGAAATATTTTTATATTTCTAATGAATATTTATAGTCGAATTTATCTTATTAATAACCCTATATTAATAATGATGTACTTATTAAACTTTGATTTTAACTATTTTAACCCTTCTTTAAATAAATTAATAATAAATGCCCTAATCTAATCCAAGTGGGCCTAAATGGTCATATTTTATTCCTAAGGTTGTTTTTGGTCGAATTAAACTTATCCAATAGAATTACGACATGTTTTAGGGTAATAATAATATCATTTTTACCCACAATTACCCTATTTACTTTTAACTGTGGTAAAAAAAGTAAAAAGTTACTATTCAAAAAGAAAATTATTTTCATCTCATTGAATCACATTTTACTTACTAACATCAACTGTGTCTCTCGGATTTTTGAAATTCCACTCACAGAAGCGGTAAAATTAATTTTTATGAAAAATTCATTTTTCTTAACTACCACTTAGTGGTTTCACTATTTATCAAAAAATGAAAGTTTCTAGAAAAATACCAAAAATTAGGCCTAATCTATATTTGATATTATGAACTCAAAAATTATGTCTATTTTACGAAATTAAATACATATAAGTTGCATTAATTAATTTAAAAATTAATTCCCGTTGTCAAAACAAATAGTGTGTTCTTAAGTGATAAAAACTATCAAAAGATTGACACTTGTTTATGTCTGGTTTAAATGTGAAATTACATCCAATGAACAAAATTATATTAAATTGTAAAACTATATTCTAAATATACTTTAAAACCACTCAAATTAATAATTTATCACTATTAATTATTTCGATTAAAAAGGTTTTTTTTAATTAAAATTTAGTAATTTTCACTATTCATCAGAAAATGAAAGTTATCCGAAAAGTACCAAAATTTCACCCTAAGCTAATTTCTATATTCCGAATCCAAAAATGAATTCCATTTTGAAAAATAAAATTTACATATTTTCAAAAAGTGGTTATTACTATTCATAATGGCTAGTTTTAATAATATTTTAATAGCATATCGTTGTTTAGTGAAACTCGGTATTGCGTACTACACACGCTATCGAGGAAGGTCGCGATTGCATGTAATGCAAGGAAAGTCAAGGATGTGTGTTGTGAAAACTCTTTTTGGTGTATCATACAACACAAGCCATTAATGAAATTAAAAAGAATATTTTTCATAAAATATCGGGGTGTTACATTCTACCCCCCTTAAAATGAATTTCGCCCTCGAAATTCATCGGGGTTATAAATGGTTTACTACTAGAAAGTTTCATTAATAGAAACCCATATTGTAAAAAGGGATACCAAAACCAATCTTTAGAAACAAAATTATGAAACGTAACAGTTACCCAAATAAACTAATCACTGGGTTTCCACATAGGTGAAAATATGGATATGGAAGAGAAATCTAACCATCATGTTCGGATGGAGAGTGGTAGATAATATGGCTATGGAAAAGCCAGAAATCTAAAAGCCATAAATTTGTGACGATCTAAGGTACCATCTGATTCATCATATATAAGAGCACTAGGACAACATTTTTGGTTTTCAAGATCATTTCCCTAAAGTTGAAGAATTTGAATTAGAATAAATACTTACTTTATTTTGGTACAATCTCACTGTTGTTTGTGCCTTGAACAATTTCCACTTCATCTCTTAAAGAAATGAAGTTGAATTTGTTATTTGTGAAGTGTTAGTAGATCATGTGATAGAATGACAGGTCATTCCATCTGTCTCAAACAAAAGGTTATCAAAAGTTATTAAATATACATACGTCGATCTATAGTGAGATTAATTATATATGGTTCCAAAAATGAACGTATACTTATTACATAATAATAAAACTAGTTTGTACTAAACATGGAATTCCTGTAGGCCAGTGGTGGGCGATAAAGGTCCATCGCACTTCGGTTGTGGGTTCCATTCCCATAGCCTTTTCTGACGCGATGGGCTGTCGCCCATCCTACAGGTTGTCCTTTTTCTAAAACTAATTTACTATAACATCCCATAAATAATATCTAAAAAACTTCTATCCTTAAACAATACTAACTTATGTCCAACATAATCCATCCCAATATTTAGGCTTATCCAAAATACTTCGGTCCAAGCTCATAGTATAAAAATGATTACTTGAAATGTCACATAACAATCACGTGAATGCCATCATTTATCCCCCATATATCATAAGATATATCTTGTTGGTCAAATTACAAACATGGGAATACCTTAATCATGTATACCCATTGTACCATAGTGAAAACATGAATGCATTTAAAAGTTAACACTTTCCACAAACCAAAATCCTCAAAATTATTTATACTCAAACCATGATATCACTTAGTCCTTATATCAATCATTAGCTCATGAATACAATCAAAAATCTCATTATCTTCTTATCCCTTCATTATGCGCATATCATCTGCTTACAAAAAATATCTCAATCACTTTCCATGGTTACCGGTACCATAAAATTATTTAAAACCACAATAGACCAATACATAAAAATTCCAATATTCCACGATACTATATACAACATTATTTTGGAATCCCATTACATAAACACTTAATCATTCCACCACATCGTTGTCATATTCAACATCTCCAATAATGATCGCATGTGACTTCCCATTGTCCTTTGCCTTAAGTGGTTTCTCATGTCGATCATCATTAACCCTTGGATTAGGGCATTGATTAGCATAATGCCACATTTCATTGTACTTGAAGCATTGAAGTGTTGTTGGTGCGTTCACTACAGTCTTTTCTTTATTCACACCATTAGCAACCCTTTTTCCATTACTTCGACACTCAGCTGCTCGATGAACTTCTTTTCCACACTAAAAACATTTTCTAGTCCCCTTAAGACAATCTCCAACATTCTTCTTTCCACACTATGAGCATAAGGAAACATTCATATTCTTTTCACCATTATTCTGAGATTTCTCCTTGAACTCCATATTTCGTTTCTTGTCAAAACCATGAGATGAATATGTAACACCAACTTCCATTTCTACCTTAATAGCACAACGCACAATTTCTCCATAGCTACTGAAGTCTCTTATAACTAATTCCCTTCGAAGATTTGGTTTTAAGACACTGAAGAATCGATCAACTTTACTTTCAGGTTGGATGATAAAGCCAGATGCATACCTTGCAAGCCTTGTAAAATTCGCTTCGTATACACCAACAGATTCATTATCCTTTTGCTTTAGTTCAAGAAACTCCTTCTCCATCTTTGTTCGAAGAATACGAGGGAAGTAATTATTGGAAAATATGTTCTTGAACTCATCCCATTCCATGGAATCAATTTCATCTCTTGGCCCCGTATTCTTGATAAGATTCCACCATTGATCAGCTTCCCCTTCTAAACGACATACTGCTAAGATGACATTATCATGTTTAGAACATTGAATAACTGAAAATATCTTTTCAGTGGTACTAATCCATTGTTCAGCAACAAGTGGATCAGAAGACCCACTGAAAGAAGGTGGACGTTTCCTCATGAAGGACTCAATAGAATATTGTTCCCTTCTCTTCTCATTTGGAAGTCCAAAATGATTCATATCTTGTGTAAGTATAGCAATAAGATTTTGCACTCCATCTCCCATAACATTTGTTTGTTTAGGAGGACAATCATTGCATTGTCCATTGCATTGATCAACATGGTTCCTTAGGGTTCCAGCCATCGTCTAAAATCCAAAAATAATAGTGTGAGAGGAGAAAATCATGCTAGGGAAAACAATATAATAAAGGGGGAGTACCTTTAATATCTAACATCTTAGGTTACCGTAATTCTAGTACTATAACCTATACTTATACTTACAATTAGGGACATCCCTAGATATACCTTAGAAAAATCTCTAGGGATCTCACTAATGTTCTCGCATCCTAGTTTCCAAAGGTTGACTAAACCTTTCCTCTGATACCAACTGTAGAGACCCTAAGATTGACGTACATGGACATTACATTACTTTTGCGGAATACATAGTACATAATAGAAACACACACACAAGGACCATAATAGTTTAGTGTCTCTGGAAACTCGGAATATAATCTTCTAATCATGATGAAAGATCTTCAACATCTCCCATAAAGATCTTCCCCCTTTTTTTCTTACCTAAAAACATTCTTTATATCCTGGGGAAAAGAAAACATAAAATGGGTGAGCTCAAATGCTCAGTAAAGGTAAGAATGGATAAAATAAAACATTCCATATACATTTGAACTTAAAAACATGAACATATTGTTTAAACATAAAAAGCTTGAGCAATGAGATAAAACATGGAAGTACATAAGGCATATATAATAAAGAAACATTAAGAATGATAAAATATCATGGGAATAAAACATGTAATTGTGGAAACCATTAAGCACATGATATGATTTCCATAGTAGCCAAGGCATTGCTGCCAAGACCATCTTAGTGGACAAATTCCCTTTCTGAATCGAGTTCACTCCTCGTTCAAGTCCTGTATTACTTAACCGGTTTAACTTGACGTTCCAGCCATGTTATCTCATGAGATATAATTCTTTACCCAAAGCATTGGGGGGAGATATAGGTCCCACCCATCTGATAATGAAATCATTCTTACTTGTGCCACAAAATAAACATAAAACATTCATCATAACCCAAAGAATAAAATGGGTTTCATAAACATCATCTCATAATCCATATAAAAGAAATGGATATCATTTCATCATAAGAAAAGTGAAACCATGTAAATCATAGAGAAATTAAACTTGAAACATACACATATGAAATAATGTCATATTAGATGCAAAATGTTTTTGATAAAACACTTGAAATGAATTGTTGAGGAAAATATCCTTTCTTCTTTAAAATCATTCTATTTCCACAAAATTTCATGCAATTTTCAAGTAAAAGGATTTTTTTTGAAAATATTCATGAAATATTTTTGAGAAAGCTTCATGAAAATAAGGCTTTATAAAACAATAAAAATCCATTCGTTCCGTATAAGTTAAAAAAACATTTTTTTCGTACTTTTCCCGAAAAAGACAAAAAGTACCTCGTAACGTAAACAAAAGAAAGATTATTTACATACCATGTAGTAAAAGTCAAAAATGGGTAAAAAGTAATTTAAACATACATGAAATTTTTTTTACAAAACATGGAAATGGATGAATGAAATAACCCCAGTAAATACTTACGAATAAGCAATCTCGGATAAAAATGAGATTTGCATAATTATCCCTTACCTTACGTTTGATTTGCTTTGTAAGTGTCCAAAACTCCTGTATAATGATTTAAATAATTTCTTTGACTTATTACAGAATCATACTCATTGTTATGATATCATATATGGTTCAATTATGACTTTATTTTACCCGTTCTTTTGTAAATTCCATGTTAAAGAGTGTTTTGGGTAAAATCATTTCATTTGTCGTCCGTGTTTTGACTTGTTATTATTCATATGATTACATAGATTATGATTACTTAATTACAAAATATAAAACATGATTCATATATAATATATATTCAGAATATACATATATATAATAGATCAGTAAATGGAAAGAAATACACCGTTCATGGAGACGGTAGGCCGTACGTACGCATGAACGTTGTTTTCGTTTCCTTATTGAGTTGAATGGAATTAAGTAGATGACATACATATATATACGCATAAATCCAGTATCATTATTATGTCATATATTTCATGATTACTTATTATATATACTTTATAATCATTCATGAATGGTTAACGTGGAGAATGAATCTTATCACGTCATGGAGACGATAGTCCGTACGTATGCACGAGCGATGATATCGTTCTCATGATCGTGGAATTTTATTAGAGTTTATGAATACTATATCAGAATTAATACCACTTTACAATAATCAAATATAGTTGTTTATTTTCACCATTATACCCATCCATGTAAGGTGGTGGTGGAAAATAGATTACACCACGGCATGGAGACGGTATTCCGTATGTACGCACACGCGGTGATTTCGTTTTCCGTAGGATGGATAGATGGTGAAATAGGGTTGTTTCATACGTATAATAACATATAAATATATCAGTGATACTGATGTTATTATTTAAAAATGAAACAACCTAAGAAGAAGAAGTGGAAGAATAAATAAAGTTGAAATAATCGGTAACGGACATTACCTTTTCTTTGAAGCGCCTCTTTGAGATCTCCTTTTAGGGCACTAAAATTGGTCTTTGAGGAAGACCAGAACCTCTAGGATGTAACTATGGAAGTTGAGAAGATAATTTTGCAGGGTTTGGCCAAGCTTGAAGGCTAAAAGTGGTGTGAGGAAGAGAGGGAGGAGGTTCCCTTTTATAAGGGAGGAGAGGGGCACCTTTGGAATAACTAAAAATATTATTTTATTATAAAGTCACATTCGGTTTTTAATAGTTCAAAATTGATATATTTTGAAGCTAAGGTAGGGATGGGTCGAAATACTCTCATGAAATAGAATTTAGACATGTTTAAATTCCTATTTTAACCTTATCATTTAGATTTAACATCATGTTAAATAATTTTACTTTTACTGTGTCTTCTTGTGTTCTTATACTATAAGGTTAATAAACTTACTATAATAAGCCAAACGAACCCCAAGTTTTTTATTATTAATATATATAACCTTTTCTAAGTCATTTGGCAGAACATTAGATTTTTAGGAATAAAATAACAATTAATAATATAATATTTGTTTTAAAAACTATTTTATGTCAATTTTGACACTATTTAGTAATTGATTTTTCTGAAAATCATAACAGAATTATTAGTTCAAAAAAGTTATTTAAATCCATAATAACATGTCATATTAACCTAGAAAATTAGTGGAATTTATAAGAAGTCTCAAATTATATTTATTTGGGTATTTATAACATCAATTATGTCAATATTTTATTAATAAGATAATTACTGCATCATCTTTGTGTCATAAATAAATTAACTTATTTAAAGTCTAAAAATTAATAATAAAATATCATTATGTAGGAAATCTTTTTATATTTCTAATGAAAATTTATATTCGAATTTATCTTATGTATAAACCTATATTAAAAATGATATACTTATTAAACATTGATTTTAACTATTTTAACCATTCTTTAAATAAATTAATAATAAATGTCCTAATCTAATCCAAGTGGGCCTAAATGGTCATATTTTATTCCTAAGGTTATTTTTGGTCGAATTAAACTTATCCAATAGAATTAAGACATGTGTTAGGGTAATAATAATATCATTTTTACCCGTAATTAACCTATTTACTTTATACCGTGGTAAAAAAAGTAAAAAGTTACTATTCACCAAAAATTATTTTCATCTCATTGAATCACATTATACTTACTGACATCAACCGTGTCTCTCAGATTTTTGAAAATTCCACTCATAGAAGTGGTAAAATTAAGTTTTATGAAAAATTCATTTTTCTTAACTACCACTTAGTGGTTTCACTATTCATCAAAAAATGAATGTTTCCAGAAAAATACCAAAAATTAGGCCTAAGATATATTTGATATTATGAACTAAAAAATGATGTCTACTTTACCAAATTCAAAACATATCAGTTTCATTAATTAATTTAAAAATTAATTTCCGTCGTCAAAACAAATAGCGTGTTCTTAAGAGATAATAACTATCAAAAGATTGACACTAGTTTATGTCTGGTTTAAATGTGAAATAACATTCAATGAACAACATTGTATTAAATTTTAAAAATATATTCTAAATATAATTTAAAACCACTCAAATTAATAATTTATCACTATTAATTATTTCGATTAAAAAGGTTGTTTTTAATTAAAATTTAGTAATTTTAACTATTCATCAGAAAATGAAAGTTATCCGAAAAGTACCAAAATTTCATCCTAAGCTAATTTTGATATTCTGAATCTAAAAATGAATTCCATTTTGAAAAATAAAATTTACAAAATTTCAAAAAGTTGTTATTACTATTCATAACAGCTAGTTTTAATAATATTTTACTAGCATATCGTTTGTTTAGTGAAACACGGTATTGCATACTACACACGCTATTGAGGAAGGTCGCGATTGCGTGTAATGAAAGGCAAGTCAAGGATGCGTGTTGTGTAAGCTCCTTTTGGTGTAGCGTACAACACAAGACATGAATGAAATTAAAAAGAATATTTTTCATAAAATCTCGGGGTGTTACAATAGTACATGCTGTGTAGTATTTTTTTCACTTAAAATAGGATGTAGCCTCCTCTGTTCATAGAGAAGGCATAAAACCGGAGGAGAGCTTGAGAGAGATGGTCGGAGCTTGAAGGACCTCCCAACCACACACCGGAGACCCGTTTTCTACACCGTCGATCTCCCAAGAACCGCACTGGTGCATTCTTCCTCCTCCATATGTAGTTCATGCCAATTCTTCCTCTAAAGAAAGTTATTTTATTTTGAATGAGGTTATGTTCACCTCAGATCTACGACGTTCTTGGGCGATTAGAGGAGCATCGTTCACGTATACCGATTAGGGGTGATCGAGCTTGGTGGTCTGGTGTTTAAATTCCAACTACTGTGTGTTTCGTGTTCCACTTTGATACACACCCATGTTGGGGGTGTCGTATGGATAAGGCATTACGTAATGGAATACCTAGAATTTCATATACAGTTTAAGAAATATGTATAATTGTTGTTTGGGAACACTGCCTAGATCGAGGACCACCCCGAGGGTGCGTTCCTCTGTTTAGCCGTTTGGCCAGGTTACCCTAGGGTATAGCATAAAAATTTAGCATGATTTAAATTGACTTGAGGGGAATTTTATATAATTGCTTGCTTATCTGTTGGGCTCGGCCGGGTTACATTAGCCTGAGGGTAGTGTTCTATTTAGATTGAGGGCAATGTTCTATTTCACCTGAGAGAAACACTTCTTATGCCTGAGGTCAGTGACTTCTATGCATGAGAGAAATATCTCGTACGCTTGAGGGAAATATTTGATAGCCTGATGAAAAGCCTGAGGGCGTGGTTTTACAATATTAACCTAAGGGAAAGGTTCTGATTGGCCTGAGGTCTTGGTACTGATGATCACAAAATTTTATTAAATACAATGGTTAAATGATTATTAAAATGGAAATATGACTTGTAAATTTAGTTACTTTTGAGTACTTCTTTGTTTATTGCATTTACTATTACCCACTGCTATTGCACATTCTCACGGACAGTTGGGCACGTGCCTTTGGTGGTAGCCTACTGGGGTTTATTTCTCACACCCTGTTTGGGGTCATGTCTTCGGCCCCAAAAAGATTACATTTCTATAGTTATGGATTAGGGAAAGGGTCCATGTACATATACTTTATTTTAATAGTGGAGTAGGAGAGCATGGGACCGAGCTTAGGCTTTCGAGGCTGCTGCGTTTTGTTTACTCTGCTTTGTTTTGTTTGGTTTTACCTTGTACTTTGAGTTTTATTGTATTGTATTTCAGTGTATCCTGTTCTGGCTATTTTCATATAATTAGTGACATGCTGCATCTTTATATATATGACTGCTGGTTCTTTTTTACTTTCACTATCCATTTTAGTTGAATATTATTTACTGTTTCATCTGATTGTATGTTTATATATTTTATTCCGATGTGCTATACATTGACAAATGAGGTCATAGTTTCCCCACAATCAGACCTGGGCCATCGCTGCTAGTTGACAGCCTCTGGAGTTTGGGGAAATGTGCTTGAGGTCATTTGACCAACCGGGTTCGGGGCAACCGTTGAGTGGAACCCAGATCTGGGATGTTACAAAGTGGTTTCAAAGGCATTCTTTTCATTGACTTACTATTTGGAGCCTTAGTTAGGGATAGTATGGGTATGATAATTGGTAATAATTTGTGCCCAAGAGTAGCGAAACTGTGTATGGGGAAAAGCCAATCTACCTCGTATTTTTTCAATTTTTCTTGATTTTTCAAATTTGACAGTTGGTTTGATTTTCACCGTTGGGTGATGCCCTTGTGAGTGTGATGTTTATATTTTATCTATGGGTTCTATTTAGTTTCAACCTGATGATACTAGGGTCTTCCATCTCATGAGTCATTTAAGCACATGCTAGAAATCACATGCCATGCATAGTTCCATGTGTTGTAGGCGCATTAGAACTTGTATGTTGTTGTGATATTTATTGTGCTAGAAAAAGAACACTGTTGTGATAGATTATTTGATAAATACCTGCTATGTGATAGGGTACTTTTGTTGGATGTTTATTGATAGTATGGACACCAATCATTGGTTTTTGGGGAGTATGGGCCCTCAATGACCGGAATTTGGAGGATCATTGACTTGTTTACTTGTGTATAACATGTATATTATGCCAAACATTGGTTCTCGGGGAGTATGGGCCCTCACCGATCGGAATTTGGAACTTAGGGGTTGTTTTTCAGTATTATATGGGTTCTGGAGTTGTTTTAGTGGCTTGCTGCCCAGAAAACCCAGGATACACACTGTGTAGTTCCTCAGACACATGACATGTGTTCTTCTGTTCGGGAAGAAATTAAATCTTTTTGAGTACATGCTGTGTAGTCTCTTCATGTGTCATAGACCGTGTGGGCGGGGACATGGTGATGGGAAAGGCTTGGGGAAAACATGCCATGTACCTAATGTACACGCCGTGTAGTGTTGACCCGGAGTCCGCCCGTGTAACTAACAACACAGATGGAGGAGATCGTGAGACAACACGCTGTGCCCACCTAGGAACATTCCGTGTAGTCTGACCTGGGGACCTGGCCGTGTAGCTAATAAACACGGGTCGGTGTTACCTCTTCTTGAACATGTTATGTACTTAAGGGAGATGATGTGTAGTACTTACTGATGGGAGACCGTGTGGACTTAGTCGTGTGGCTGGGGAAAGGGGGTGGTGTACATGTCGTGTGTGGGTGTAACACGCCGTGTAGTGTCGGCCGAGTAGCCGGCTATGTCACTAACGACAGGAGCAGTTGGAAATTAAACCATACATGCCATGTATATGACATACACACCGTGTAGTCTTGTTCAAAGTGAGCTGTGTGGATTAGCCATGTATAAGGACCCGAGAAGGGGACGAAAAGTCAGGTACACACCATGTAGTTAATATACATGATATGTAGTCTTGTTTTGCAAAATCTGGAAATGCCTTCTTTCTCTTGTTCCCTTTTTTGTGCCCTCATTTTTTTGTCTTTGATAAACTTAAATCTAAGGCCTGGTTTTGATCTTGTAGATTCATTCCGCCGAGACAACCACGTGTTGTTCTCCAAGAGAGCGACAACCATTATACTCCAGATATGGTAGGCCATGGGCTACCAGTGGATCCTCCAGCACAGCCAGATGTGGCGCTAGACGTTATACCGGACATAGGCGCGGATGCATAGTTCCTTGAGGGATTCATGCGGTTCATGCAGACCATATAGGGAGCACCGCCGATGGCCACATCTATGGCTGATCGGACTCGTATCTTCCAGCAGCAGCATCCACTTACGTTTTCAGGGGATGGTGGACCTCAGGCTGCATAGTCTTGGCTGGATTCATTAAAGACTATTTTTGAGCATCTTGAGATGCCTCCAGGGTAGAGGGTCAAGCTCGCGACTTATATTCTGCATGATTCTGCCAAGAGGTGGTGGGATGTTACCACTCAGACAGAGCATCACAGAGACATGGCGTGTGATGATTTTCAGATAGACATCTATGACTTCTTATTCCCAGAGACACTTAGGGAAAATCGAGATCCAATGTTCATTAACTTGCAGCAGGGCGCTATGTTGGTGATGGATTATTCTGCTCGTTTCACCGAGCTTCAACATTTTGCACCCATTATGGTTGGTGATGGAATGTTAAGGGATATTCGCTTTGAGGATGGTCTTCGATATAATATCTGATCACTAGTGAATGTTTTCAGGTTCTCGACAATGCATGCTATTGTGAACCAGGCATTGATTACTGAGCCGAACCTGCGGTAAGCTAGTGGTGTGGGCCAGGGCAGTTCGACACTAGTGCACGGTACTATTTCTACCGGGGAAAGGAAGCGATAGAAGAGTTTCTCTCAAGGTTGCAGTACTAGCTAGGCGATTACTTTAGGTGGCCTGATCTTTTTCTACCAGTGTGGTAGAGAGGGGAACAAGAGACCCCAGTGTACTTGAGGCCTGGTGGAGTGCCGAGAATGCAGCAAGATCGGTCATCTGCATTGCTTTTACAGGGCATTTACCCCAATGTCTAGAGAGAGGGGTTCTGTGCAGACTCCATGTGCAGAAGCAAGACCCACAACTTCCTACCAGTTGGAAAACTGGGATACGTCATGACATAAAAGCATAAGCCATGGTATCTAGGCACAAGGATCTCAGAGGCAACAGGGCGGGATAGCTCAGGGATTCCAGGTTGTGTCGCAGGGCCGCGACACTGGGCGGACATAAGCAGTGCAACAGACCCAACAGGAGCAGGATCCTGGACCTTTTACTGTCAGAGGTACTATTTTAGTAGCTTATATCTTAACTTCAGTACTTTTTGATACCTGTGCTACACATAGCTTCGTATCTGTGCCTGTTTTGGAGATCCTTGGGCTCTATTTTTCTTTTTCTTCTGAGGTTATGATGCTAGACACTCTGTTGGGAATGAGAATGACATGTGTCCGTCAGTGTATGGAGTTCCCCCTTTAAGTTGGTGGATGTCACTTTCTATGGGACCTCAATGTCTTAGAGATGACATCTTATGATGAAATTTTAGGAATGGACTGGTTGGTTCCCTTTCGAGCCTTTGTAGACTGCTATCGTCATTGGGTGTGTTTCACGTCACTAGAGGGAGGAGAGTTTCTATACAAAGGAGAGTGGGATGTTCAGGTGAGTCGAGCTGGACCAGAACATCATGGGAGGGGTGGAGTCACAACCCAGATTTCGAGTTTATATCTGGATGATCATGGGACTTGTCAGTAGGATTTCTCTCCAGTGGTTGATCGTTTCAGGGATGTCTTCCCGGATGACTTTTCAGGTCTACCTCCAGAGCGTGAGGTGGATTTCTCTATTGATCTTGTTCCAGGAGCGGTACCGGTGTCCATTACTCCTTATAGGATGACTACACCTGAGTTACAGGAGCTCAAGAGATAGTTAATGGAGTTACAGTCAAAGGGCTTTCTCTGAACCATTACTTCTCCTTGGGGTTCTCCGGTCCTTTTTGCAAAGAAGGTGGATAGTACCCTTAGACTCTATGTGGATTATCGGAAGCTAAACTGGTTAATGATCAAGAACTGATATCCCTTACTAAGGATTGATGATCATTTTGATCAACTTCAAGGTGCACGAGTTTTCTCAAAGATTGAATTGAGATTCGGATATCATCAGTTGCGCATTAGACCATCTGATATACTGCTTATAGCCTTCAAGAGTGTGTATGGTCTATATGAGTACTTGGTTATGCTGTTCAAACATACAAACACACTAGTAGTTTTCATGGCTCTGATGAATTGTGTGTTGCATCCTTATCTGGATTATTTTGTGGTAGTATTCGTGGAGATATCTTGGTGTAACCTCACACTCGACACAACCATGCCACCTATCTTGGGATCATGCTGAGTACAATGAGAGAGAATCGAATATATGATAATATCTCAAATTGGCACATTTGGATGGACTAGATACTCTTCCGGGGTCATATCATTTAGAGGCAGGAGTTTCCATGGACCCAGAGAAGGTGAGAGTAGTAGTTTCCTGGGAGCAGCGTAAGAATGTGTTTGAGATATAGATTTTCTTGGGGTTGGCTGGTTACTACAGAAATTTTATATAGGACTTATCCCTCTTAGTAGTTCCATTTAAGAGTTTGACTAAGAAGGGTGTGAAGTTAATTTGGACGAAAGCTTGCGAGATATCCTTCCAGGAGCTGAAGGGAAGGTTGAAATCAGCACCAATCCTGATACTTACAGAGCAGGGAAAGATCTATACAGTTTACTGTGATGAATCAGGTATTGGGCTAGGAGCTGTGTTGATGCAGGGCGATCAAGTAGTTGCATACGGGTCTCGGCAGTTGAGGCCACATGAGAGGAATTACCCGACACATGACCTCGAGTTGGCTGTAGTTGTTCATGCGTTATGCTGTTGGAGACATTATCTCTTGGGAGATAATTTTGTGGTTTTCACCAACCAAAAAAGTCTCAAGTATATCAGTATTCACCGTGACTTGAATATGAGGCAGAAAAGGTGGGTCGAATACCTTCACTCCTTCGATTTTGATCTTGCCTATACACCGGGTACGGCTAATGCAGTTGCTGATGCACTGAGCAGGAAGACTCAGATACAGGTAGTGCAGGAGGCCAATATTGAGTGGAAGCTTATATCCTTGTTCTATGAGATGCATTTGGAGGTGCACGACAATCAGGATCAGACCTATCTTTCATCTTTAGCTGTGACTTCTACCCTCCTAGATAGAGTGAGGATGAGACAACTATCCGATTTAGAAGGCCTAGTTCTACGGGAGTCGGTGGCAAGTGAGGTCCCTCCTCCTGGTTGGACGATAGGTGATGATGAGGTACTACGTTTTCATGGACGAGTGTGGATTCCAGGGGTTATACATGAGGATTTGATGCGGTAGTTTCATGCTTCATCTTGTCTTGTTCATCCCAGAGTTACCAAAATGTACCGTGACTTGAGACGTCAGTATTGGTGGCTGGGTATGAAACAGGAAGTGGCTGGTTTTGTTATGAGATGTTCCACCTATCAGTAGGTGAAGGCAGAGCATCTGAGGCCAGCCGTATTGTTACAAAGTTACCCATCCCGAAGTGGAAATGTGATGATGTCACAATGGACTTCGTGACTCGGTTGCCGAGGTCACCTCAAGGAAATGATGTCGTGTGGGTTGTTGTGGACAGAATCACAAAGGTAGATCACTTTTTTCCGATCAAGGAGTCCTTCAGTGTTGACGAACTTGGGAAGTTGTATATCTGAGAGAACATACGTCTTCATGGGGTCCCTCATTCTATCGTATCAGATTGGGATTCCCATTTTACATCTCATTTCTGGTAGAGTTTTCAGATGGCACTAGGTACATAGGTGATTCTGAGCACAACTTACCACCCTCAGACCAATGGTCTGTCAGAGCGTACGATACAGGTGCTAGAGGACATGCTACGTGCATGCATCCTTGACATTGGGGGCTCTTGGGAGAATCATATACCCCAATCCGAGTTTTCCTATAATAATATTTTTCAAGAAACTATTGATATAGGACCATACAATGCTTTATATGGTAGAACATGCTGATCACCTTTGTGATGGATGGAGGCAGGTGAGGCAGCTCTACTGGGACGATGTCTCGTGCAGGATACTCTTGAGCAGATCCAGTTGATTCTGAAGTGAATGGCTACGGCACAGTCTCATCAGAAATATTATGTTGATCGCCGCAGACAACCCTTGGAGTTTGTGGTCAGGGATCAGGTTTTCTTGCGTGTCTCGATGAGTTTGGGACATAGACGAATCAGAAGATAGGGTAAGCTTTCACCGAGGTATGTGGGGCCATTTGAGATTCTGGAGAGAGTCGGGTCGGTTGCCTATCAGTTTCAGTTACAATAGAGGTACCGGGCCATGCATGACGTCTTCCATATATCTCAGTTGCACCATTATCATTCATACCCATATCAAATATTTCAGCCCGATGAGGTGAGCAACAAGTCGATGAATACTTTGAGGAGCATCCGATTCGTATCGTGGATAGGAGCATGAAGGTTCTACGAGGACGATTAGTTCCTATCGTACGAGTTCTATGGCATCATGGCTGAGTGATGGACAAAACCTGGGAGCAGGAGAATGACGTATGTGCTCAGTGGCCAGAGTTTTTCTGAGATTTTTCTTCACCACCCTTGAAAGGGAAATTTGGGAACAAATTGCTTTAAGGGGGATGTTTGAAAGAAACTGGTTCTTCTTTTTGAGGTACAAGTTTCTTCATTTTTCCTTTCCTTTGTTTTTGAGAAACTATGAAAAATGGGAGGAAACCCTAAATTTTGTGACTACATGCCCTGTAACTTTCCACACACGATGTACTTTGGCCGTATGGAATGAGTATATAGGGCGTGTAGGCCTGTCGACATTGATGGGTGTAAAAACCGACTACACGCCGTGTAAAGGGTATTTACACACTGTGTATTCAGTTGACAGGTGAATAGTATGGCGGTGAAGGCAGCCTCCAGCTGAACGACAGTACACGCCGTGTACTTAGGTAGTATACACTGTGTACTCTGGTCGATAGATGAACAGTTCCGCGATGGAAAGAAACCACCATAGGAACAATTAAAAAAATGGAAAGTACACACCGTGTGCTCAATAGTACATGCCGTGTAGTCAGTTTTTTTTATTAAAATGGGTAGTAGCCTCCTATGTTCACATAGAGGGCCTAGAACCAAATAATATCTTGGGAGTGATGACCGGAGTTTGAAGTACTTCCCGACCGCACACCGGTGACCCATTTTCGTCACCGTCGATATCCTTGGAACTACGAGTGCGTTCTTCCTCCTCCTTACGAAGTTCTAGCAAATTCTTCCCCTAAATGATGTTATTTGAGTTTGAAATAGGTTATGTTCACCTCAGATCTATGATGTTCTTGGGTGATTTGAGGAGCATCAGTCACGTATAACGATCATGGGTGATCGAGATAGGTGGTCAGGTGTTTAAATTCCAACTGTTGTGTGTTTTGTGTGCCACTGTGATACACGTCCATGTTGGGGGTGTCGTATAGATGAGGCCTTGCATAATTAAATATCTAGAATTGCATAGGTAGTTTATTGAATATGTATAACTGATGTTTGGGATCACTGCCTGGATCTAAGACAACCCTGGGGGTGTGTTCCTCTGTTTAGCTGTTTGGCTAGGTTACCCGAGGGTATACCGTAAAAATTTACCATGATTTAAATTGCATTGAGAGGAATTTTATATAATTTCTCGATTATATGTTGGGTTTGGACCGATTACTTTAGCCTGAGGGTAGTTTTCTATTTAGCATGAGGGCAGTGTTCTATTTAGCATGAGGGAAGTGTTCTATTTCTCCTGAGGGCAACACTTCTTATGCCTGAGGGCATTGACTTCTATTCCTGAGAGAAATATCTCGTACACATGAGAGAAATATTCGATAGCCTGAGGGAAAGCCTGAGGTCATGGTTTTATTATATTATCCTAAGGGGAAGTTTTTGATTGTCCTGAGAGCTTGGAAATAATGAGCACAAAATGTTATTAAATAGAATGGTTAAATGATTATTAAAAAGGAAATATTACTGTTAATGTTATTTACTTTTGAGTGATGCTTAGTTTATTGAATTTACTATTACACACTGATATTGCACATTGTCACTGACAGTTGGGCATGGGCCTTTGGTGGTTGCCTACTAGGGTTTATTTATCACACCCAGTTTGGGGTCATGTCTTCGGCCCAAAACAGATTACATTTCTACAGGTATGGATAAGGGATAGGGTCCCTATAGAGGTACTTGATATTAGAAGAGGAGTATAATTGCATGGGATGAAGCTTAGGCTTTCGATGATGCTGCATTTTGTTTACTGTACTTTGTTTGGTTTGGTTGTACCTTGTACATTGAGTTGTATTGTATTGTATTGCAGTGTATCATGTTCTGGCTGTTTTCATAGAATTATTGACATGATATATGTTTATGTATATGACTGGTGGTTCTCTTTTACTTTAGTTGTGCATTTCAGTTGAATATTGTTTACTGTTTCCACTGATTGTATGTTTATATATTTTATTCTGTTGTGCTACACTTTGACAAATGAGGGCATAGTTTCCCCACTATCAAACCTGGGCCCTCACTACTAGTTGGCAGCCTTTGGCGTTTGGGGAAATGCGCTTGAGGTCATGTGACCAACTGGGTTCAGGGCACCCGTTGAGTGGCACCCAGATCCGAGATGTTACATAGGGATCTCATGAGAATTACCAATCTCCTTCCCATTGACACCCTCCTTGAGAATCGATCCAGTCACATTAAAGGAATTCAAAACTATCTTAGCTCGACCTCTACGGCAACATTGATGGGAAGCGTGACCTTGGAGGAAGCATGGGGAACAGTAATGAGTCCACGACTCATAAACAACCAGCTATTTGAGTCTATATTATCCTTCGATCTCAATCCAAACGAATTCCATAGGAGGTTTAGAAATTACGTCCTCAACACAAATACGAAGTTCAATGGGATGGCTGACTGCTTTGGTCTTAGTATCCGCAACCAAAAAATGACCCACAAGAGTACCTAGCATCTGAAATATAGAATGATTTTGGAAGGAGAGTGGAAAACCTAGATGATGGACCCAAATCGATGTTGTCTCTGGGTTCTGTTTCAAATGAATATCAAAGGACCACCAATGGAGAAAGAAACAGAAGTTGTTGACTGAGCACGAGCCACTAGACCACGCGAGGGACAAGTCTTCATTAGAGGTAAAACAGATCATCACTGGCCGCGAGTCGAGCAAGCCAACCACTGCGTGATGAAAGAGCCCCCATTGAGAGTTGACGAATCTGTCGACGACATCCACTGAACACCTTCACCGAAAAAAGTGAGAAACCAAATTAAGGTAATGTAGGGTTGAAGATTCAGAAAACTCCGTGAGGGATATTGGAATCGAAGGGGATCCAATAGCAAATCCGGGAACTTTGGGGCTTGCGCAATACTGGGGAAAACGGGGAGAAATCCCGGATTGGTGAAGGGTGAAAAGTGGAGGGAAGAGTCAATGAGAGTAGGTGGGACGATGCCATTGCTTCCCTCCCCCATATGAAGGGGAGGGACCGATGAAACGACCAGTGCCGGTGGAACCCTAGTGGGTCCGAAGGCAGACAGAAACAACATATTAAGAGGATTTAGAATAAGAAATGAACTTTAATGAGTTGGTAAAAAATTACCTCTATTTTTATGGACTTATTTTAGATCTCTTCTAAACGGATCTAGAGTTTTTTTTTGGAATACCAGTACCTCCTAAACTGGGATAAAGATATTTTGAGGATAAATTTTAACGGTTCTGTTAAGTTATAAGGCTCAAATTGTTGTGAGGAAGTGAGAGAAGATGGGTCCTTTTATAATTGAGCTGAGTGTCACTTTTGGAAATCCTCAAAATAATAAAATATAATAAGGTTATTCTAGAGAAAAAAATTTCCAAATGAGATATAAATGTTTAGTGGAAGACATTATAGAAAATATATGATCCCCCTTTATGAATATTTTTCATTTTAGATATTTTTAAGTATTTTAATATTTTATTAATTCAACAAAATATCATTATTGTCAAATTTGATACTATTCATTCAAATTTTCATTAAATACATAATTAAAAAGTGGTAATTAGAATATACTTATTTTAAAAAACTTTAACAGATCTTATAAATATATAAAATTATTTTTACTTTAATTCATATGAAATATTTCAAAATTAATATTATTAGAATAATTTTTTTTATTTTTCTGTTAATTAAATAAATAGTGTTTTAACATTAAAGTATAATGAGAAGTAATTATATAATTTCTAATAATTAATAATAAATTTATATAATGAAATAAATTACATTATGAAAAAAATTTACAATTATATTCGTTCATATATTGATTAGGGCCAAAGGTAGAACCATAAAGGATATTAAATACAAAAAAGCGATATATTGTAATTGTATTTTATTTTAAATAATATATAAGTTTTTTTCTCGAAAAAGTGTCCCCTAAAAAACTCTAATTTTTTATTTAGGTGACAGGGGTCGAATCCCCTTAATCAAATAATTGTCTGACAAGGATTTATTATGTTTTTAATCCTTAGCCCTAATTTTACCACTTTAACTCTTACAGGGATATCTTTTAATTTATACAGTAAGTGTTAATATTAATAATATAAAGTACCAAACAACTTCTAAGTGAGTCCTTGATGAAATTTTGAGACTTATCCTAATATGTTGGCATAATTTTTATATTTTTATATATTTTATACTATTTAATAAAATATTTTTTATTATAAATATATATAATTTCATTTTTGAAATTATACATTATTTTTTTGTTTACAAAATACCCAAACAGTAATGTAAATTCGAAAAAAGAAATATAAAACATTAATAAAATTTTAAATTCATCAGTAAAATTCTATTCTGATATTAAATCGCTAAAATTATAATTTTTTAAATATTTTTAATATAATTTATTTGATTATTCTATTATTTAAACAATTATTGTATCATCATTGTGTCACAGTTTAAGTTAATTATATTATCATTAAAAATTATAAATAAACTATCATGATATATAAATACATTATATATTTAAAATGGATATTTATAGTCAAATTTTTCTTTTTTACTACGCTACATTAGATATGGTATAGTTATTAAAAATAAAAGTATGATGTTTTTAACATATCTTTAAATAAAATATACAAAATGTCACATTCTCAACCAAGTGCCTTAAAAATGTTATAATTTCTTCAAAAGGATGATTTTGGTCTAAAACTACTCAGCAACCAAAATTAGGACATATTTTAGGGTAACATTATAATATTTATAATATTATTTTTACCTATAATTTTTCAATTATCCCATAAACGTGGTAAATAAAAATTTCCTAAATTTACTATTCATAATATAAAAAAATTAATTTAATCTTATTAGACTATAAATATTATAATTAATTGATCCATTTATGTTTATTTTTCCATATTCAATTCACATTGGTGGAAAAATTATGTTTAATGAAAATCCCACAAGCTTGGTGACAAGGCGGGTAAAAATAATGTTCAAAAGTTAAATAAGTTTTTACATCTTATTTCAGTCTAAAAATGATTCAAATTACCTAAATTGTATTAATATCTTTGTAATTTATCAATAGAAACTTTAAAAAAATTATAATAATTATTTAAACAAAAATGAATCTTTTTACTATAACACTTTATTTTTCACTATTAATCAAAAAATGAAACATCTCAGAAAAATACAAAAAATTCACCCTAAGATAATTTTGAAATTCCAATACAAAAATATATTTTAAATTGAAAAATGTAATTTTTAAAATTTCCAAAATTTAGTTTTGAAATAGGTGTGCCCTTAAAAGGTGATAAAACTCAATCTTTCCCAAGCGATTAAAGACGGTCGATCTTGCATGTAACATAAGATAACTAAATGTTACATGAATTAAAATCTAGCTAATATATTGAATTTATTTGACATGAAATATATTTTATGTTCACCGGGTGTTACATTCTCCCCAACTTAATTAACTCGTGTCATCAAAAGTTAAACATGATCTCAGAAATCAAGAGTTGATAATTGAAAATACAAATATTCAAGAATCGACATCATAAAGAGGGTTAACAGAAAATATTCTAAATAAGTAGGAAAGGGAAATGTGAAGTTCAAAAAAAGCTAATATTTCGAATAGGATAACATTAGTGGAATGTAAAGATAGCTACATGGAGTAAAAGCATAAATATTTATAGGTCATAAATCATAAATAAGTGAATCATCAATGGAAATTTGAGGGCCTCAATAAATAAATCTAAGATGATTTGAAATACCACCTGTTCAAAAAAAAATTTATTATTATATTTTTTATCCTTTTCCTAGAGTTGAGGAATTATTTCACTCTATAAGATTGTAAGGAAATATAATTACTTGATATGATTCTATAAACAAAATATTATACTATAGGGTATCCTTGAACTATTTCTATAATATATGTTTCATCATAGGGTGATTTAATATGTTAACCACTAAAACAATTTCTATCACGAACCTTCTCAGGTACCATGGTAACCTGATAGCTAAGCAAGATCTAAGATAGAATAAAGGGAATTTTTGAAGTCATAGGGTCAATGACTAGCACCTAGAATCATACAACTAGAAAGTGGGAATGAAATTTCCACAAAACCTAGGGGAATAAAGCAAGCATGTGAGTATGAATATAGAAGAAACTTCCCTGGGAGTAGTATACCAAATGTCATAAAGGAATTAAATCCCAAAGTACAACAAACCATGTACCTAAATAGGGGAAAAGACACCAAGTACTTAAGGACACAACTCACCACATCCAAAGTTCAACTGTTGGATCCACCTCTTAATGATCTTTTCCCAGTACTCAAACATGGAATGAGATAATCTACAAATACCCAAAGGCACAAGTAGAGTGTGAGCTAAAAATCATAGTTGTATATCACTAATTATTCCATAAGAGATACCAAGAATTAATTAACCAAATAAATGATTTCAATTTTTAAAATAAATATATTTAGAATTTTCAAATAATATTGAAACAAATCATGAAATACCATTTAAATGATGGAATAATATTTTAAGAAAAGTATTTACAAGTGGTGGAATATTTATAAAACAATGTAATAAGTAAAACATTTATATAAAAAAATTTACATAAATTCAAAAGGCATGTAAAGAAGTTTTACAACATTGGCAAACATTTATATCCCAAAAATAAAAAAAACTAAGAACATGGTCATCTTCCAAATAGGTATGAAAGATTAAGGCTATAGTACCCTATACTCTCTAAGTATCCTCAGAAATATGTTTATACACAATTCTCTCTAAAACTGGCCAATGGTGATTGATCACCATCCCATCATGGATGTGACCCACTTCATGTATGTTTTAGAATGTCGTAACAATATAGATTGTATCTAAATAACTCACTAACATACTAAGTATTTCATGTACTCTGACACAATAAATGATGAAAATTTATTTTAATACGAATTAAAATACAATAAAATTCAATTATTCCATTCCATTTCAAATTTTCCAATTAAAACCAAAATGAGTTTTAATAAAAAGACATAACTATTTGACAAGATAAACCCACAATGTTTCTATCTAAAAAATGTAATCAATTCTACATGTTTGAAATCTATTAAAAAACAATTACATAAATTTATAATTAATTTACATAATTAAATTAAAATGTCTAATTAAAATTTCTTCTATCAAGATGAAAATCTAAATTAAACAATTTAAATCGACCAATTTCCAAAAACACTCTTGAATTCAATGGAATTAGTGGTCTTCCCAATTTTCTTGCCAAAACCTTTCCAAATATCCTAATTCAATAGAATTGGGTTTTATAGAATCAGTTGAACTAAATTTTTAGAAATATAGTTTAAACAAAAACATTAAATAAATAAATCAATTTCAAGTTTAATCAATCTGTCCAAATGAGACAGAACCACCTTCCTTTTCCCAAAACTCAACACTCGCAACGACACATGTCAATGATAGAAAAGGTGTAGAAGACCTCAAAACACAACCTAGAAAATATATCCAACAGAAATTATTATAGATCCATCAATTTCAAGATAATATATTAAAATCCCAATGGAGAAGAAAGAGATTAAGATTAAGAATGTAGGAGAATGCTTACATGGGATTCACACCACAAGTGAAATAATGATTGAATGTGAAACGAGAGGATCCAAAAGGGTTGGAGAGTTTCATTATCACCTAGGGAAGGATATTTATTGATAGAAATGATACTGGAGAGGAGGAAAAAATAGACCTCAGTCATGATTTCGTTTTAGAAAATATAGTTGAGGTATTACTTTATGTGAAATACCACTACAAATCGTGGCATAGTTATGTTTCATAACCTCTTGAAAACCTATAACTTTAAAGTGAAAAAAATACATTAAATAACTCAAATCATGTAAGGTCTAGTCGTGATCTATAACATTTCACAGTGCAAATATTATACTAACATGAAAATTCTCATGGTATGAGCCTAGCGACCATTGCACAACGTGTAACCTAGTCACACGACATGTAACCCTCTACAAGACTGCATAAATAGTCCGTTAAATATGAGTGTTCAAAAAATATCTGAAATCACTATTATAGGTATCTTCCAAACTCATTCTGAACCCTACCTAGTCAATTACATGAAAAATCCATGGAATGGTTAAAGGCGTACTTGTCAGATCCGTAATGGGATATTACAAATTCCACACTATAAAAACATTCTATCCCTAGAAAGCCAATGAATAATATTCCTTGCAAAAAATATCAATCCAATTATCCATCATCAGTGCCTCTCATTCCCATGTATTAGGATTATCATTCTCGTGCTTCCATATCACATGAAACAAAGGTATCATCCTCCCACAAAGTACCGTCTTCTAGAAATCAATTATCCTTACTAGCCTCTCAGTCAAAGGTAATCCAGGTTCAATCTCAAGATCACTCATCTCAAAACATTATATGGATTAGATAAACAATATATTAACTAAAATACTTGTAATATGTTAGGTATCAATATCATCTATGGTGGAAGTGCTAAATGGTAGGTAACGTTCCCCACATTTTCAAAAACATCAAAAGTTCCCACAAAATGAGGAGCATGCTTTCCTTGCCTCCCAAGCTGCTAATGAACCAACCAGGGTGAAAGTTTCATGAACAACTCGTCACCAAATGATTAATCCAATGTTATATGGAGATGATCCCCCTAAGACTTATATTTACTTCGTGCTATCAACATTCCTTGATTAATTATCTCAATCATCATGGTCGTCTCTTGTACCAATCTTGGTCCGACAAATGAAAAATTCACCAATATCTAACTAACACAACAAATATTTACATGGATGACAATAAAAGGCTTCAAAAGGTTCCATTATAATCATGGAATGGTAACTATTGTTATAATAAAACTCAAACAGCCAAAAATGACCATCCCAATCCCCACCGAGGTCAAGAACACAAGTGTGGAGCATATCCTCTAGAATCTACATATGCCTCTCTATCTGGACATCTTCCCATGGATGCTTGGCCACACTAAAATTGACCTGAGATCCCAATGCTTCTTGAATTCCTATACAAAATCAATAAGTATAACAAGTTTCCCTATTAGAGAATATAGTTCATGGGACTCTGTGAAAACAAACAATCTCTTCCATGTAGAGATTAACCAAATCCTCAAATTTGGACGAATCGTGAATAGGTATGAAGTATTCTGACTTCATTATCCTGTTGATCAAAACCCATATAAAATTATTCATTGTTTATGTACGATGAAACATAACCAAAAAATCCATATAGATTCCATCCCACTTCCATGTAGGGACTGGAAGTTTCTGAAGTAAACCTGATGGTTTAGGATTCTAGTCCATCACATTTTGGCATGTATAAAAACATGAGAAAAACTCAAAAATTTCGTATTTTATCCTAAATGAAAATAATTTCCAGAAAATATTATAGAACATATTATTTTTTCTTGGATTCACAACCCACTGTGAATTCTGAAAATCCCCCATCATAGTCCCTCTTGCTGCTAATTGAACAACAATGTGATATTGATAGCATTGAAAACCCTATTTGGATAATGACCAAGGGAAACTATCTCCCCACAATAAATAGAGTTATAATGCAAGATAATTCATCATAAAGATCTTGACCTTGAAGAATCATCTCACTAAGTGAGGAATTCATTAGAATTATGGATAAAGAAACTTCATCACCATTCCCCAGAACTATAATATATAATTTTTAGAAGATACCCATCAAATTCCAATCTTTTGATGATTATCTCACATCATGGGTTGGATGTTTCCTACTTAAAACATCATCCACTACATTCCCTCTACATAGGGTGTATGTGTTTTCAATTTCAAAAGATTTAAGGTAATCCATCGGAAGCCTCTGGTGGAGATTATTATTTTTTGAATGAAGATATAACTCAAGATTATATGGTCTGAATAAAGAGTAAAAATTTATAAAAAAGGTTTTTCCACCAACACTTATGAATTTGCATAAAAGGTACATGTTCAATGTCAGGAGTAGGAAAATTCTTCTCATGTGGCCTAATTTGATGAGATCCATATGCCAATTCATGATCGCCCTGCTTAAGAATACAACCAAAGCCTGAACGTGATACATCACAAACAACTACATAACCCTGCTTGGGCTCTAGAAGAGTCAACACCAATGTAGTTGTCAAATGACATTTCATCTCAAAATATAAAACTAAAATTTATCATTTTATGTAAACTTATCCTTCTTTGGAGTTAGAGCAGTCATGGGAGAAGACAAATCCATGAATTCCTTCATGAAATGATGATAATATTTAACTAATCCTAATATGTTTCTAATATTAAAGACATTTCATGGTTTCTCCCAAGTCATAATAGCCTAAACCTTATCTGGATTAAATGATATACCCTTCTCTAACACCACATTTCTCAATAATTTTACATCTCGAATATAAAAATAACACTTTGGAATCTTGTAATAAACATGGAAACTTATCAGCAGACTCAAAACTATTCTCAGATGATGAACACAATCCTTATTAGACATATACTAAATGAGAATATTTTCTATAAATACTATCACAGAGGTATCCAGATACTCATAGAAAATCATTTTCATTAGATCCATGAAAATTGAAGGGTCATTTGTTATACCAAAGGGCATAACAAGGTACTCATTATATCCATACTTGCTCTAAATGGTGGTTTTATGGATGTTATATTCATTTATCCTTAACTGATGGTAACCATATTAAATGTCAATATTTGAAAATCACTTCTTCATTTTCAAATGATCAAACAAATCCTCAATCTGTGGCAACATATAATTGTTCTTTACTATAACTCAATTAAGAATTCGGTAGTCAACATATAAGAAAAGATAACCATTAGATTTCATAGCAATGAAAACCACCACCACCCAATGTGACACACACTGGTGTATAATAAATTTCTCATGAATATCGTCTTACTAGGACATCCACAGTTTATTTATTTATAACCATATGGTAAGATGGATTTGAAACTAGTTGAGTATGATTCATTATGTCAATGGAAATATCAACATCCCTTACTGATAGAAACACAAATATATTAGAAGAAAAAAATATCAGGAAAATTGATGAAAACTAGTGGGAGATAACTGATAAAAGATTCCCACTCAAGATCAGAAGAAAACTCTGATATTACCTTCCCCAACTCCAGATAAGAAGTCCTTAACTTGCTCAAAATTGTGTCCTGTTATCCTTGAATGAAAATAGATATACCACTGGGTGTCATAAGGTAGACCAATCAAAGATAAAAATAAATCAAGGATTTATTAGAAATAATCCAATTCATCTCGTATTTAACATCATGAGATTTCATTTCAAGGACATGAAAATTCAATGCCAGATCGACATCAGATAGAGAGGTGACACAAGAAGCACTATAGAGACCCCACTCTCTCTTTCTTCCAAGGGGTGTAATAAAATACATTTCAAAAGATAAAATCTCCAACATAAGAATAAGAAAATTTGCAATAAATGTTCAAATAAATGAGTAAGATTCACTATTATGGAATAGATTTGACACTAATGATGAATATATAGTAACGATACCTCTTATAGTGGTTGGACATGTGTCTGCATCCTATAGAGACTTTTCCACTTCATGAAGTAGCTTCATTCTATATGCCTATGATTGAAACTATTTTATACGTGAAGCATATAATTTCTCGATAGTTTTTTTGAGGATATAATAATTTAGTTCCACTTAGAGAAATTGAATGTTTATGGAATAATCTCTATAAGTTTCTTGAACATCCACAGAAGCTACGATTCATGGCTGCCTTAGGGAAAAACCTCTTAGAATGTCCAAGATTGGGACACTTATACAAAATTAATTGACTAATTCCTGGTGTTATAGGAGTTCTATAATGACTCTTCCATCAAGAACTTCTATGAGAATAATCACAATTCCATTTTCCATTGAAAGAACTCACCCTACCACTAAGAGAGAAAGAAACTACTGATAACATTAATATTCCAACCAGGTTCACCTCAACCATCATTTACCTATCCAGTACATTAACATAAGTGGGAAGCATTTGGATGAAAACCAAATAACACATATCTGATCGAGGTATCAAATCTAACTGATGAGCCTTCATCCTCTCATTAGATAAAATATCAGGTGAAAAACTCACAAGTTTCACAAAGAGATTTGAATACTCAGTCTTAGTTCTGTTAGCCTTCTAAAGAATAACAAACTCAAGTGTCTTGGTGAACGCCATAGAATATAGATATAACTGGTTATTGAAATGATCCTAGAAGTCATTCCAATCTATGCCCTCAAGTTTTTGGGACTTCACCCTCATGTCCTACCATCTCATTTTTGGTCCTTACAGCATGAAGGTGGAACATTTCCCCTTGATCTCACCCGATGTCTCGAAGAACTCAAAAAAAAACATTTTATCTATCCCAACCATTCCATAAAATGTTGGGGATCAGTGGTGCCTTCAAAAATTGGCCTCTAGAAATAGAAATCTAGAGAATGGTTCTGAATAACATCACCATAAAGATCCACAGTTGGAGCCTAAATAGGTACTGAAGGTTGTGCATGCCCTAGAGCTTGTACAATGTACACAATCTGATCAACTATATTTTGGTCGCTTGGGGGATTCAATCACTATGGTTCAATATAATATTCTTCATTGATCTGATTTTCATGTCTTCATGGAGGCATAATGATGCAAAAAATTATCACACAACAAGGAAGACATAAAACTAACACTCAAAAAGAGAAATAAGGGAAACTATTTCTTACATATAGAATAATGAGATTTTGATTTAACTCCATAAATATCAATATAAGGAAAATACTAGAAGTAATTCACAAGATATCATTCCCTAATAACCACTGGACTCTTAAGGTTCACTGGGGGGAGATTCGTCCATGCACTCAATTGCAACTATTTCTATGCACCGACATGATTTCAAATACATGAAATCATTAAGATAAAATCTCTGCACCCTCCTCTGATACCACTTTGTGAAAAACCGGCCTAGGTTCCCAGGTAAATGATAACCAAGCCATACCTGACAAATCCATAAGTGAATTCCTAATCCCCAAGGGTCAGAGACTATCACCTGACATCATTCAACATGAAATTGGGAACTAATTTTCCCAAAAACATAGTTGAAGAAAGACAAGAAAGTCAATTTACATATATAAGAAAATACATGTTGAGTTATTTAACAGAACTCAACAATGAATTTTATCCCAAGTTACTACAACCCAAGTACCTAAACATAGAAAAACACCCCATGTCTTTATGGGAATAACTCACCACACACAATGTTCTATAGCCGGATCCACCGCCTAGTGATCCATTCCCCTTGCTCAAACCTGGAAGAAGATAATCTTCTAACACCTGAAAGAACATGTATGGTGTGAGATAAAAAAGAATTTAGTGTATCACCAAGGATTCCATAGTATATAACAATAATAAATTAACCAAAGGAAATATTTTTTTTTGGAAAAATACCTTGAGGTAACATTGCAACATTTCTGGGTTGGTTGTGTTTGTTGACAAAGTTGTTTTTCATAGTGATTTTCAAGTTCCATAGATCTTGTGGACAAACCATGATGACAAAGAACTATGAAAAAGGAATGGATGATCTGGAGGTAGTCCAAAATGAATAGATAAAAGGTGGATCTTTTTTCTAGTGTGCAAAATTATTAGGGTCCAAAATTTGGAGTTTGGTGAGAATTGTGAAATACGGATTTCCTTGAAGATCTCATACAAATGTGGAAAAGTAATGAATTTTTCGAAGATGGGATTCATACAGTGGATTTATCAATTACATAAAGAATGATGATGGTGATCTCTTTGATTATTATGAGCTTTGAGAATGACATAGATGAAGATATTTGCAGGGGATCATTACATCGGTGCAAAGATTTTGATTGAATACTCTATGATTACATTAATTGGAGCATTGCAGTGGAATGAAGTGTTTGATGGAGAGAATTTTGGCATTGTCAAATTTCAGTGCTGCATTGTGAATGGAAGGAGTGCCATGAAGACATTTTTGATAGATCTAGAAATCATGCCGGAAGAAATGGAGCTCCACGTTTGACCCCGCCTATAAATAATTGGCCACCTCTTTTCATTCCATACAAGCTTAAGAGAGAAAATCAGGAAACTATTTGATTTCAAAAGCAAGGAGTGATCCGTGAAGAAACGTTTTAAAGAGAGGCATGTGATTTGTGAAAATAATATTCTAGGCATGACCAAAGTCAATGATTCTATGTATTGAGAGCTTTGTGAAGATGGGGTATTATCCATTTTCTTAGTGATCTTCACAAAGAATGTTTTTCTATAAAGGTTGTGTGCTTTGTGACAGCAGTGGGTTTTGAAAAGGTAGTTGTGATTTGTGATAGCTTGAGCTCTACAAAGGATTAAGCTATGTGATGTAGGGGGATCTATGAATATGTATGCTCTGCGAAGTTGTGTGTTTTGTGAAGGGGCATGAAATTCATGAAAGATGTTTGAAATTTGTGAAATTGGGAGCTTTGTGAAGTAGTGAGATTTTCAAAATGAAGTTCAAAAGGAATTGAAAAGTGTTAAGTGAAAATGTTGTATTCATCAGTGAATGAATGTGACACTTCAATAGAGCATCTACATATAGTGGATGATGCATTCATTAGTGATAATGAATGGATCTATAAGTTTATAAACTATGAGTGGTCCCTTTGAAAAGTAGTGAGGAATTATGTGGAGAGAACAACAAGATTGGAAATTGTGATTGTTTGTTGTTGGACTCACCTATTTTGATAATCCCAAATAATTTTTCATTTATATGATAATTATGTTTCATTAGTTTGTATCATATAAAAATTATGTATTTTCAATCTCACTATTCTCTTCCTTATGTTTACAGTGAATTTTTTTCTAAGAAATAGGTTTCCACTATAGGATACCACTGGAATGTTACCGCTGGAAGGTTACCACTAGAGGTTACCACTAGAGGTTACCACTGTAAGGTTGGTGTTGGAGGTTACCGCTAGAGGTTACCACTAAAAAAACTTACAGATGAGTTATCAATATGAGTCTATATCTCAAATGCTACTATTGAAGAGTTACCGCTAGAGGTAGTTGTGACGAGGTTACTGATGTGAAGCCTAGCGATGAAGCTTACCGATGAAGCCCACTGATGAAGCCTAATGATGAGCCTACTGATGAATTCTATCGATGAATCATACCAATGAAGCCTACCAATGACGCCTACTAATAAAGCCTACCGATGAAGCTTACCAATGAAACCTATAGTTGTGAAAGCTGCCATTGAGAAGGCTATCGCTACCAGTCTACTATTACCTATACCCTTCTTCTCTATACATTATCAATTTTCTTGAGATTAGTATAACAGTCATATTTAGTAAATATAATTCTTCTAATATTAATTAATGATGATTTTATTCATATCTAGAGACCGTATATGGAGATAGATGAGGTACGAGGAAGACAACACATGGTTTTATCATTCCTATTATCAGACCTCGAAAATAAAAAATAGAAGACTGAGCTAGAAAAGATAAGGATGAGTGAGGAACACTACACGATAAATCAAAAGAAGAAGAATAACACACGAACACTTACACTGTGAAAAAAATATCTTCACGAAGATAATTTAGGGGAAAAAATTCAAGACCAACTTCTATGCTTCATCGAATCTCTTTTAAACCAAGAAGCAGAACACTTCATTACCTAGAAGCTTGAACCTAGAGTTGTGACACTCTGTTTTGGAGGAAACTTCTAGAGAAGGACTCGAACTGTAAATTCTTCACTCTAAGGAGTCAAGAGATGAACTGAGAAAACATATAGCCATCTAAACTCATTCTTTATTACATTTGTTATATTGTGTTCTTTATCTTACGTTTATGAGAAGTGTCTTTTTCTGTCACACACACACACACTGTATCCTATGATTAAACTGGAGGATATAGAAAATAATCACACCATACATTCCTTTTACTTGTGTTTCCCACATGTTACTGTGGAAGAGGTCATGTGTGTCTTGGTTGTGTGTTTTCCCATGAAGAATTGTTGTAGAGTTTTTGAGTCTTAGACAGTTTGTGAAAACTATTGTAAAGCATGATACAAGCTATGTACCATGTTTATTGTTAATATAAACTACATGGAGTAAGGTGATCAACAGGTGGAGAGGATTAAGTCTCATCTTGAGACTAAACCTATTGTTTAATTTTGTTGTGTACTATATTTTTTAATGCTCTGTTTTTATATTTTCCGCTACTTATAATTTCAAAAATACAAAAACGGTTTTACATTAACTATGATAATTAGGTTTGGTTAGTGTGTATATATGTGTAATTTAGTAATTCTATTTCAAAATATGGATAAGTGTTTTACACTAATTAAATTGACGACTCATCAACCTTTGAAAGTTTTTTGGACCAATTGAACATTTATATCTCTATTTCCTAAATTAACTGGGCGATTTCAAATTGGAGATTTATATCATAAAGTTTTTAACTGAAATTTTATGTAGGAACTCAATTGCCCCCTCTTGAGTTTCCACCACGACCAATATTTGTAAACAAGGAGGGATAGTGAGTCCAAATTGAACATTTAAATAGTATTTCACTTATAGTGGATTTGGTACATCAGCACATCATTGGTCCGGGCTCCTTGGATATAGCCTAGTGATGGTAAATCAAGTAAAATTTCCATGTCATGTGCATGCCTTAAATTTTTTTCACACACAACAATATGGAGGAGAAAAGAGGTATTTTTTCTAACAATGAAACAATATCAAAATATGTGGTAGTTTTAATCTATCACACCCTAACTCACCACCCCTCTCAGGGTATCTAACATAGTAGACCTAACAATTGGTATTATAGAGAAAGGTTGATATCAATTTTTTTCTCTCTCAATTGAGTTCACCAATCACAAATGGGGCTATGATCATCGATGAGAGAAACTATCGATTATTGATAAATTAGACGCAACAAAACTTCCAATCATTGGGAATGGATGTGTTTACAATATTGATGCATTGTATCTCATCTAACATCTATTGTGGTTCATTATCAGAGGATGAAAGAAGGGAACTGGATGATGATGCTAAGGGAATCAATTCTTTAGGGGGATATCTATCCAATGATATATATACAAAGGTGATGTCAGGAAAAACATCACATGATATGTGGAAAAGATATTGAATATATATGATGGATATAAAAATGTTAGAGTGGAAAAGCTGAAAGTTCTATAAAAAAATCATTAAGATCTAATAATGAACCATAATGATTCTATTCATGCAGTCTTCTATAGGGTAAATATTATTGTAGAAGACATTTGAGGTCTTGGATAATTCATTGGATACATAAAGGTTGTTATGCACAACATGAGGAATCTTCCACCTTTGTTCATTTCAAAAGTCATTATTTTGGAAGATAAAGACACGAGAGAGAAGAAACTGGATAACATGCATAGTACCCTAGTAGCATATAAAATGAGAAATGATGAAAAATGTGTGGTGGAAAATGGGAAGTCTAAATAGGTTGCATTCAAGGCCCTAAAGAATATCACCACTGAAGAATATTAGGAAGGAGAATAAATAGATGTGGTGATTTCATTTCTATCTTGAAATCTACAATGAGGAAATAGAATGTTCATGGGAAAACATCCAATTTCTTGTTTTTTATACGGAAGGGATGGAAATATTTCAGCATGGTTCTCGAAGAAGTTTTAATAATATGATGAGGATGATGTTGAAATTCCCAAGAATAAGTCTTCAGCCTATGTAAAAGGGAATAGACAGTTCAAGAGTAATTTCTTTTAGAAAAATAATTATGTTTCCTAAGAATGTGATAGATCAGATGAGTCTATGTTTGAAGTGGTTTAAGAGATAGGGAACTGCAAAGGCTGTGGATAAAACTCTATGGTGGAAAGTTACATTATCTATTAGAAAAAGAAATAAACCAAAGCTAATGAAGAATATGAAGAAGTTGAAGGAAGATTCGATATGAAAGCTGAATTAGAAGCATCTCTTGAGAAGATAGATGTTTGGAGAAAAAAATAAATAAATCCAAAAATATGGTACATAATTCTAAACTCTATATGAAACAATAGGAAGAAGAAAATACTGAGTTTATGAAAGAAATTGAAAATATTAAGTCTTCATTTCCAGTTGTCTCATGAATCTTTGCTGAGTAAAAACTCAGAGTTGATGAACAGAGAGGGGTGATTGATGGTTTTAATAAAATAGAAATATAAAAAATCAATTGCATAGAGTAACTTGAAGAATAAGTTGTCAATATATGTCAAAAAGATAAGAATCAAGGAAAAATCTTGACTCCCAATATGACATCAATAAAGAAGATCATTAAGAAGAAGGAAAAGTTGAATGTTAGGATTTTTGGTCTAGTAGAAAAGAAGCAACAATCATGTTCATATGTTAAGACTGATGTGGGGCGTAACCAAAAACAAAAAAGTGTGAAAGTTTATGTCATATCGAAAGCACCCGTTATTAATTGGAGGTTGATTTGGTCACGAATAAGACTTATAATATATAGAGATCCCATGGGAAAACAAGTAGTGAAGATGTAACATGTAGGAATTCCCCCTATATCAGTTGTTATTGCTGTGGAAAGATAGGATACTCACAAAATGTATGTTTTATAACTTCATGTTACCAAAGGGAATAAAAAAAAGTGGTATCTAAACATATATCAATATTATATAACATATTTTGAGGTAAATTTCATTTGGTGGGGAGTATTTGGGTACATGACTAGATATTTTACATCAATCATGTAGAAGAATGTGCCAAAGTAGAACCCAAGCAGACTCATGCTTAAAATCAGAGAATCTACAATTGAGATGAAAACACAAAATTGATTTTCTACATAGTAGGATGATGCTGGTCCAAAATA
Organism: Viscum album; assembly: GCA_963277665.1. Classification (NCBI taxonomy): domain Eukaryota; kingdom Viridiplantae; phylum Streptophyta; class Magnoliopsida; order Santalales; family Viscaceae; genus Viscum; species Viscum album. The sequence continues at coordinate 1,374,817,082 of OY728147.1, read as the reverse complement.
CTCTAAGGAAGATCAACATATTAAAAATACAACATGTTTGAAGTCAAATACATGGATCAATATGAAAAAAGATAAGAAGGTAGTGGTAGTAGAAATTTACCTTAACGAATCAAATCATTTTAGAGTATGGATCCTTTACAATAGATGCACATCTCATATAAAAAGAAATAAGGATCTTTCTATAGGCCTGAAATATGATAATGAATGTGTTGTACTAATTGGGAATGATGAAGGCTGAAAAATTATTTGTTTGGGAAAGTCAATATTTGGGGAAAAGAAATGAGATGTGAAGATGTCTTTGTAGTAGAAGGACTTAATAAAAATTTTATTTGTGTCAGTCAACTATGTGACATAGAAAATAATGTAAGTTTTAATAAGAATACATGAATTATCAATGGAAGGTATGGTACACCGGTTCTTCATGGAACAAGAACAAATGGAAATATCTACCATGTTAGTGGAGAAGAAGATATGTTCTTTGTGTATAGAGAGGATGAAAAAAATCTCTGGCATAAACAACTGGGTCATCAATACCAACCATCCCTGTATTATTTCCTGAGGTGTGATATAGATAGATACGTCCTTATGTTATCAACTGATCATACACATACATTTGATGCTTTTCAACAAGGGAAGATTTTCAGAAAGACATACAATGTAAATGAAAATATGTCAACAAGAGTGCTTGAATTACTACATGCTGTTGTTTTTGGACCCAACTAACCAAAGATCCCCTAATTTAAAGTGGTATTACATTCTTTTTATTGATGAATATAGTATAATGGAATGGGTATTTTTCATTTCCCATAAGTCTGATGTGTTTTTTTGAATATAACAATATAAGAGGGAATCTGAAAGGATGATTAGACAAAAAATTCTGATGTTTCTTGCTGATAATGGTACAGAATTCACAAATAGTCAGGTTGTAGACTATCTCAAGAAACAAGTGATATGACATCATGTTTATTTAGTGATAACTTCCCTAACAGGAGGGATTGGTTGAGAAGAGAAGTCAGATCATCAACAACATGGAAAAAATAATGGTTATTGAAAAATCCCTACAAGAAATTTTTTGGAATGAAGAAGTATTGACATAGGTATACATTTCTAACAGGGATCTGTTGTGTCTGAAAGAAGGAATGACTCTATATGAGATGTGGTACAGAAAGAATCGAATAGTAATGTAATTTTAAATATTTTGAGGTAAGTGATTTATTTTTAACAAATAAAACCCCACAAATTTGATTCATGTGAAGATGATGTGAAATTCCATGGCTACTTAGGAAAAATACAAACCAATAAATGATTTAATAAGAGGCTGAGAAATTTAGTTGAGAGAAATGATGTCACTATAGTAGAGAATGAAGAGAGTATTCAACTACACAATGAAAAATTTTCTGATAAATGTGATGAGGAGGAAAGAAGCACAGGGAGAGAAGAAGTGGGAGATACTGATTTAGAAGATGATTCTGACAATAAAAAAGTAGGCATCATGTTTTTATCTGTAAAGAAGCAATAGAATAGATCTGAAATTTACTTGAAAAATATCATTGGGGTTCAGAAAATGCATGTTCAAACCAGAAGAATGAAGTCATTTTAGTATGAATATTTCTTATCTCATGTAGAGTTGAAATTTTTTTCTGATGTAACTAAAGATGAAAACTGGGTCTAGGATATAAATGAAGTGCTAGACTAGGTTGAGAAGAATCATAAGTGGGAGAGTATTTCGAGGCTAACAGATAAGAATTTCATAGAGACTACATGGCTATTTCACAACAATATAAACAAAGATGGAATATTTATTTGAAACAAATAATGTTTAGTGTGAAAATGTTACTCCCAGATAGGGGGCATCAATGTTGATGAATCATTTCGACCTATTACAAGGCTGGATACAATCAAATTATTTTTAGCCATTGTAGTGAAACAGAAGTTAAAAGAATTCTAGATGGAGATAAAATATTCATTTTTGATGATTTTCTGGAAGAATAAGTGTATATTGAGAGACTAGATGGTTTTCTCATTCATGAATATGAGAACATGGGTTTTCGGTTAAAGAAAGAAATATACGAGCTGAAACAAGAACCAAGTGCATGGTATTCATGGACTGATTAGAATTTGAAAAATCATGGATTTCAACGTGTTGGAGTTGATTGCAATATCAATTTCAACGATGAAAATAATCAAAGGACGATGATTCTTGTTTAGGTCGATGAAATAATATTCGGTGGATTAGATGATTCTTAGTGCAGATAGTTTTCCGAATTTATGAAAAGTGAGTTTGAAATGTTAATGATTAGGGAGATGAAATTTTCCATTGGATTATAGGTGACACATGGAATTAATGACACTCTCATTTCTCAATAAAAATATTCCAAGAAGGTTCTGATAAGATTTGGAATGGTCATGGAGATGAAGACTCTGATTTCTACAAGGATGAAATTATGAAAATATGATGATGGAAAGGCAGTTAATATCACAGAATGTAGGAAAATTATTTTAAGTTTACTGTAACATATATTGATAAGACCTAATATTGTTTTTTTACATGACAATATGTATGTTATCAAAACAATATCATGGAATTCCACATGCTTGTAGTAAAAATAATACTTTGGTATATCAATGGAACTATGGAATTCAGTTTGATATATTCTGACATATCTTTTCCAGATCTATTGGTTTATACCGATGTAGATGGGGCCAGATCAATAGATGACATAAAATCAACATCAAGAGGTGATTTCTAGCTTGGTGGTTTCTGTATTTATGGGATAATCAAGAAGAAAAATTTCATTTCATTTAGCATCGTAGAAGTTGAGTATATTTCCTCCACTCAAGCCTATACACATTTTTTGTGGAAGAAGCATAAACATGATGATATGGCAGTTGAAGTGATGTCTCTGATCTGAATCCAGTGTGATAATTTGAGTTATATAATCCTTAGAAAAAATACATTCCATCACCCATGAACTAAGAACACTGAGATCAAGTATCATATTGTCAATGAGAAGGTGGGAAAAGGGCTTGTGAAGTTGGAGTATGTGCCTACCAACCAATAGGTTTCAATCATTCTTACAAAGGCCTTACCCATGGATGCATTTGAAATGAATCGACAAGCTCTGGGAGTTCAGTCGACTCTCCACACTTAATAAGTGTGGATTTGGGACCCCTTAACCTCAAGGTATGTTGTTTTTTTCCGTATTTTACAGATATATGTTCTATACTCTCATTCAAACCACAATGGAGTGTCCTTTTGGTTAGTTGACAAAGGGGGAGAAAGAGTGACTCCTAAAAGGGGAGAAACTATGGCTAACGAAGGGTGAAAATGTGTTATTCAAAGACATGGGGAGAAGATGATAGGTGAATCCCCGAGATAGGGGGAGAGAAAGATGATAAGGGGAGTAGGAGTTATAAATATGATGATGCTAGTGGTGATCGATCAAAAATTAGATATCATGACAGTTGAGGTCCGTTATGAAATCTGAAAAGTGGTATTTGTATGGTTTCAATGATTGGTGTTAGGAATGAAGTGACCCATTGATGATCTTTTCATATTACTCTTATTTCTAACAATGATCATGGATTATGTGGGATTAGAGTATGTGTTGAGTAAATCTTTCACCACTATATGAATCACAAGAGGCTAATGGTGGTAGTTGATGGATGGAACTTTAATGAGGTATCAAACTGTGGAAAATATTTATGAGAAGAGTTGTTAACAAACCTAAAGGGGAAGATTGTTGGGAAAAAATACCTCAAGGTAACATTGTAGCAATTTTGGGTTTGTTGTGTTTGTTGGCAAAGTAGTTTTTCATGGTGAATTGTTGAGTTATAGAGATCATGATGAAAACCCATGTTGAAAAGAACCATGAAAATGGAATAGAATATCTGGAAGTGTTACAAAAAGAACACATACAAGGTGGCACTAGTTTCTAGTGTTTGCCAAATTTTCAGGGTACAAAATTCAGAGTTTGGTGAGCATTGAGAAATATGGATTTCGTTAAAGATCAGATAAAATTAAGGAAAATACATGAATTTCATGATGATGTTCATAATGATGTAGATTATTCAAAGACATGAATAAAGTTGACGGTGATCTCTGCGATTATGATGAGCTTCGTGAATGGAAAAGTTTTTAGAGCTTTGTGAGGGAGCATTCCAGAATCAAAAGGTTTTTACAGAAGACTCTGCGATTATGAGAATTGAAAAATTGTGGTGGCATGAAGCAATTGACAGAGCGCATCGCAACAACATCAACTTTTAGTGGTGCATTGTGAATGGAAAAAGCACAGTAGAGACATTTTTGACCAATTTGGAAATCATGTCGGAAGAAGAAAAGTGCTAATTTCAACCGCTCCAATAAATAAAAGGCCACCCCTCTTCATTCAATACAAGAATAAGAGTGAAAATCAGTAACCACGTTGATTCATTGAAGAAAGGGGTGCTCCATGAAGAAAGGATTCCAATAGAGGATTGAGATTTTTGAAAAGACTATTATAGTCTTGACCGATATTAATTCTTTAAAAGTATTGACTTCTTTGTAAAGATGGGGGGTTATGAGTTGGATTAGTAAGATTCATGATGAAGGTTTTCCCACAAAGGTATTTTGCTTCACGAAAGTAGTGGGATTCACAAAGGCATCTTTGATCTACGACAAATTGAGCTCTATGAAGGATTGAGCTTTGAAAATATGTGGGATCTTTTAAGTAGAGTGCTCTGCAAAGGTGTGTGCTTCATTATGAGGCATGAACTTCATAAAGTCTCATTTGAGCTTTGTGAAATTGGGAGCATTGTGAAGGATTGAGATTTGTGAATGTAATTTCAATAGTTATTTCATAGTGTTATATTGAAAGGGGTTATTCATCAGTGGATGAAAGTGGGACTTCAATAGTAAATCTACATATAGTGGAGGATACATTCATTAGTGATAATGAAAGGACCTACATTTATATAATATGTGAGTGAATATTCTAAAGGAGTGAGCAATTTAGTTGAAAGAGTAGGGAGCATCCAGGTTGTGATTGGTTGAAATATATGATGGACAGTGAGCCCACTTCAAAAATGTAAATATTTGTGTGCTTATAGTGGATTTGGTACATCGTCACATCGCTGGTGTATGCTCCTTGGACGTATCCCAGTGAGGGCGAACCATGTACAATTGTTGTGTCATGTGCATGAATTAAGATTTGTCCATACTCTGTAGTGGGGAGGAGAGAGAAGAGTGTTTTATCTAATATTGAAACATGATCAAAAGGAGAGTTCGTTTTAATCTATCATACCTTGATTCACCCACTCTCTAGGTATCTAACCTATTTGATATAACAGATTTCAAATTTTAAAATAAATAGGGTTGGTATTTTCAAAGCATATTTAAACAGATCATGCTATATCATTAAAATGATAGAAAAAAACATTATGAAAATGCAATACAAGTGATGTTATAAAAAAATGTCTCTATTAAAACATTTATATAAAGTAGTTTATATAAATTTATAAGCCATATAAAGCAGTTTTACAACAATGGAATACATTTATTTCTCAAATATAAAACATGTGAGCAACATGGTCATCTGAAAAATAGGTATGAAAGATTCAGGATATATGAATCCACACTATCTAAGTGATCTTCAAAATATTTTCATACAAACTTACCACTAACATTATCCAAAGGTGACTCATCACCACCCATTTGAGGATGTGAGCCATTTCATGTTTGTTTTGAAACGTTGTAATAGTGTAATGTGTCCAAATAACTCACAAACCATGTAAGTCTTGCATGTGATATTACAAAATAAATGATGAGAAATCTATTCTAAGACTGATTAAAATATAATTAAATCCCATTAAATCATTTCAATTCCAATTTTTCATTTAAAACAAAAATGGGTTTTAATAAGAAAACATGCCTTTTAACAAGATAAAACCGTTGGGTTTCTATCTGAACTTTTTAATCCATTTTCACAAGTTTTAAATCAATTCAAAACAAATTCCATCAATTTCAAAATTCATTTACCTAATTAAAATAAAAAATTTAAATGAAATATATTACATCAAATTTACAATTTAAATTAAACAATGTAAATCAACCAATTTCCACAAATGCTTCCTAATTCAATACAATTAGGGGTTTTCCCAATTTTCATGCTAAAACCATTCCAAATCTCCCATTTAACTAGAATTAGGGTTTATAAAATAAGTTGAAATAAAGTTTGTGAAATTGAATTTAAATCAATAGTTGAAATAAATCAAGAAATTTAAAGGTTGATCAATTTAGCTAAATGGGGTGAAACTACCTACCTTTTCCTAAAACTCAACACTCGCAACGACACCTGACAATGAGAACAAAGGTATATAAGACCTCAAAACACAAACTAGATATGAGATACAACATCATTGAGCATAGATCCATCAATTTAAAGATTTTCTATTAAAATACCAAAGGATGAGAAAGAGTTAAAGTTGCAGAATGAAGGATAATGCTTACAGAGGATTCGCATCTCAGGTGCAACGATGATCAAATACTGAATGAGAGGATTCAAAAGGGTTATATAGATTTATGATCACCCGGGGAAGTATTTAGGTTGAGATAAATGAAACTTGAGAGTAGGGGAAAAGATATCTCTTTCATTTTACTTAAAAAAACAAAGTCGGGGTATTACGCGATGTGTAATTACACAACACATCATGAAATAGTTAGGTTTGATAACAACCAATAAACACATCCCTTTATTTTGAAAAAAATTCAATGCATTTCTCATGATGTATAATATTTAGTCACTACATGTAACCTTTCATGGTTTCAATCATCTCACCACATGAAACTCATCACAGTATGAACCTAGCAGCTATTACACGTCTTATGACCTAGTTTCATGGAATTAAACCCTCTGGAAGCCTCCAGAAATGGTAGGGTAAAGCTGTTAGTCCACCAAATATTTGACTCCATTATTAATGTTATAATTACAATTTATTCCCAACCCAAATTAGTCAATGAAAAGAAAAATACATGAGAAGTTTAATTTCATACCCATCAAATCATTAACAAGATGTTACATTTTCCCATGATAAACCTAAACCATTTCATAAATGGATAAATTTTCCAAAATGAACTTATCATTACTCTTTATATAACATGAAATAGCTTTTATATTTCATTTTACAAAAAATGAGGATACCTTTATAATGTATTTTATTTAAATAAAACTTCATTGAATACATACATACTTCTTTATTTGTTTTATAACAACACTTCTCTTTATTACACTCATAAACATGATTTATTTAATAAAATGGTAGTTAAGATAACTATGAGGATCAAGAGGTCTAGTTCTTTGAGAAATTAGGAATATTACATGACAACTTAGAACATAAAACACGACATATTTATTGAAAAATAATTTTACATGACCACGACATTCCTTCGTACTTAGCATTGCATGGGATAACCTGAGGACATGCACAAGAAAATGGGGAGCTATAAAGACTAGTAAGGGAGCAAACAAGGCATAAAATGAAGAATATAGTAAATTTCAGAAAATAGTATTATCAAGGAAGAACAATAGAAACATGAACATAAATTCATGATATATAATTATAATAATAATAAGAAATGTGGTAACAACATTTAACATTACATTAACATGAGCTAAGGCTCATGGAACATTAAGCAAGAGTAAACCCTTGTTGCACTTAAATTAGAATGATTAAACCCCAATTGACCATGAATTATAATTTTTAAAACCTTATTTAACTTGGAGTATCATGATACTATTTTTACCCAAATTCATTGGAGCGCTATCAGTGTTTACCCTTTATAAACATTTCAATTCATTAATAAGTGTGCCATATAGATCATATGGCATGGATTCATTAGACATCATAATTTATTATATGAATAAGATATGTGAAATAAATGAATTTATGTATTAAATAAGAAATTACATGTGTATATAGGTGAATACCCTTGATAGAGAAATGGGTATGGTATTCACTTACAAGATGATTTTGGCATGGGAAATTTTAGTGTAACTTCAGTAGCATAACAACGTCAAATAGAAATCAGAAAATGGGTTGATGAGAGAGAAATTGATCTATCATCATTTATATATGAAATGGACTCTAAGGGGGTCATGATAAATTATATAATAATATTTTTAATGTAACTTAGATGTATAATATGAGATAATTTATTAAATGTAAATGAGGATAGAGAAATCCCATACAGACATTCAGCATGGTAACCAGTGTACATGAGAGGAATTAATGAGAGTGAAAGAGGCCTATCATCATTAAAATATAAGAAGGTAAGTATGGGGGAGGTGAAAAATTGTACCCTAACATTTTTAATTGATAATAGAAGGGTATAACAACATAAAGACACTTGGATACAAATGAGAAAGGAAGAAATCTATTACTTGGAAGTGTGATCCCAAAGGCTTGGGAGAGGCTTAAAAGAGGCTTATAGGGAGATTGGGGAAAATTGGGAGGATTCTAGAGAGAGGATGGAATATTTTAGTTAAGCTCTAAAGATTTTTAGTGAAGCGTAATGGGAGATTTTTTTGGTATATATAGGAAAAAAGATTAAATTATTTATTTTTTAGGATTTGGACACTACACATTAAACTAATCAAAACCACAAACCATCCCATTGTTTTTCGCATGTTTTTTACCCATGGTTTTTTCCCAATTGGAGTGGAAACAATTATTTTATAATCCCAATGGATGAACGTAATAAAATAATAGGCTTGATTTTGTTGAGGTGAGTCATACTCTCAAAGAAATCATTTCAAAAATATAAAATATTTTATAAGTCATAGAGTGACCACTAAGGAACCAAAAAATTAATCAAAAAAAATTTGAAATCAAATTATTTTAAACATAAAACATATATTGGAAGAAAATATTTTTTATAACATTTTGTTAAATCACTATTGGGTAATTATGATGTCATAAAACACATTATATATTTAAAAGTTATTTAATTTTTTCCCAAAAATTCAGTTGTCTCTAAAAATAATGTCAAATTCACTGTTAGATAATTTCGACATATTTAATCCAGAAATGATATTAATTTTATTAAAATATATTTCTAAATATTTTAATTTTTAATTTTAAAATAAAAACTGACTTTTATTTAAAATTCATGGGTTTTGACCAAGACAGATTTCAAACCATAAGAAACATTACGATTGTACTCAAAAAAAATTATACGATCATTTATATTTAATAAAAAATATTTTAGTAATAATATTTTAATGCAATATTATTCTATTAATAATCAATAAATTCATCAAAAGATATTTCTTAATTGAATATTAACTAAACATACTATTTGTTCTTTTAAAACAACCCATTTATAATGTAACAATAATAAAATGAATATATATTATTTATATAGAAATAATGAACATAATAATAGTTCTAGGTTATTATTACATAACCCCTTATAACACCCACATAATACCTAAGGATATGTTGTGCGATGTTGATGGACTTTTGTGGTGGCTTGGATAACATCGCTTAGGTGATAATCTCTATTATCTTCCACTTCTTCTGTAGGCAATTCCATTCAAGATTAACATGTTGAATCTTGGCTTGGTCTTGTTCAAGAGTGAAGCCGAGTGACTCTACCTCCTTTACAAGCTTTGAAAAATGAGATTTGTATGAGGTAATTCTACTTGATGATGTCATTGCTACTTTTGTCTTAGAAAATTGGATTTTTAATGCCCAAAATTTATACTAATCATGTGATTAATATTAAAAAACTATATTAGAAATGGTAACAATAGCTTACTATATTTTACAATCCATAAAACATAAAACCAAGGAATTTCATATGTCTTATATAACCAATTTACACAGTAAAACATTTATATAGATCATGTAGAATTTCCATTAACTAATGTTTGGGTCATTACACATTAAATAGATCATAGATTAGTTGATATAATCCTCAAATCCAAAAAACGATGAAAAATCCATTAATGATGGCATAAACAACTCTTTCAAAAAACCATTTATTAGTAAAAAATTATTCAATACTATCCAAATTAATTTAACCAAATCAATCATCTCTTTATTATGACATCTTTATATCAGTATCTAGAACATATTAAGGGAACAATTTCCTTCATCCATATGTTTTACAAAATGGTTAATTTTCTACAAATTCATTTTTATTGGTCACCAATACCATTCAACATAATAACTCAAATCCTTTTTGAAATAGTACATATGTACAATAATTTTATATTCAATAATGTTTATAACCATAACATTATTTATAAAATACTCAAATGTCATATTTCTGGAATCCACACATATACACATTAATCATTCTTCTTTATCCATGCTAGTATTATATTCTTGACAACAATATATTACCCTTTTTTGAGTTATATCCCTTTAATGCATGAGGAATTGATTTCTGTAGTGCCACATATCCTTGTAGATGATGTAATGAACATTATAATCCTTTTTCATTTCTTTACAATACCAAGCATGATGTCATTTTTGTCTACACTTTTAGAAAAATTCCATTCCTTTTAATCAAGTACAATGTTGATTATTTCAACAATTATTTATTTTGACAAAAATAATTATTTCCCTTCACCATTTCATCCATTTTTTTCAACTAACATTTTATCCTCGTCTATCCCTATAAATTTATCATACTTACTGTAATCTTTACATATCCTAATATCACATGATACTATGTCATCATTCAATGATAACACTTGGGAGATAATTTCCCATAGAAATATTCACTTAATACCATGAAAAATATGATTCTTATTATACTCTAGATCAACATAATTAGTGAGTCTCACATTCCTTCTACTAGGTTCCATTTATAATTGATGAAATACACTAGGTTAGATAATATCACAATGTATAACTTAAAAATACACCTAACAAAAATTGAGAAAATTTTTTCATAGCAGTACTCATAATCATAAACATGATTTTTTGGGGGAATATATACTTGTATATCCCACATATTTTTTTTATATTTAAAATTATAATTGTCTTATGTATGTATATTAGGAGTATCAAACTAGTTTCATAGTTAAGAACATTGGTCTGTACCAGGTTACGCCGAGTCAGACCCGATGCACCTTACCTGAGTTGTTTCCCTTAGGTGTATCTTTGTGAGAACCACATCCACCTGTAGTATCCCATCATGGATATATTTATAGGAATAACCACATAATAACTAAATTACCAAATTTTTAGGATGTTTACTTATGATTATCCTCAATGTATATCTTTTAGTTAGGTTCCTTAATCTATTTTTTCTAAATCAAGTTTATTAGGTTTCTAATAAACATAATCTGATACAAACTATAACACACTGACCCCAGAAGCATAAATATGGTGCCGTAAATTATTACATTGTCATATATGAAATATTTTAATCCCAAGGGATTAATCAGTTTAGTATTTTTTGGAAACCATATTACATATTTGAAATTTAAATTACAATCTAAAATATAGAATATTCAATGAATTTTCTTCTAGAATTATGTTAATCCACTTAGTGTAATGCTGCATATCAAACTAAAAAGACTTCTCCATATCCAAAGAAAAAATAAAACACAACACGTGGGTGAAATCATATTGTTAGTAAGGGTAATCATAGAGTGGAATCGATGTGTAAATAAGGAATAAAAAATAAGGCAAGGAAAATAACTAATAAAAATACTACTTAAATTATCCCATGATCTAGGAAACATAAACATGGATATTTTAACTATTAAAATAATTACATGGAGTAATAATAATGAGAGAATAAATAATTTTGGAGGTCTATAATATCATGATCTATCCTTAAGATAACTACAATCAAGATATATCTCATTGATAGTTTAATTTTATTAGTTGAAATGCATCTAATTTATGTCAATATATATCCTCATGACTATTTAAAACTACTTGAAATGAAAGGTGAAGGGTTTTTCATCAACTGATTTGGTCTCATGAGACATACAAAAGCATCAAGGGGCTATAAAGGGCCCCTCACATCAATTACTATGTCCAATGCATCATGCATATGAAAAGGGTGAACCATAGAAAACATAAACATTCACATTGACAGACTAGCATTTGAAATGTGAATACATCAACCATAAAACATTAATGGTATAAAAATGGAACATCCCCATTCAAACTAATCATAATACATTAAATGAAATATGATAAATAATATAATAATAGATCAAACATAGTTAAGCATAAGATCCAATAATGGATGTTGACATAGAAGAAAATACTCATATAAAATCATTGAAATATTTTGATACAAATATCTATTTTACTTTAAAATAACTTATTTATATTGTCATTAAATTATTAATAAAAACTTTTTATTTGAAAATAAAATTATAAAATGGTAATGTAAGTTTCAATAAATCAATGCTTCATAAAGATAGTAAAATCCTCTCATGCCATATAACTTAAAAATAAATATCCTTTTTATTTTTCTTTTGAAAAATTCATAAAGTACATTATTTGGAAAATAAAAAAAATATCCCTTTCAAAAACACTATATAAAAATTCTAACATGGGTAAAATACTTAAAACGTTGGTTGGATAATATAAAAAATATCTTGGAAAATATTTTTAATAAACATGGACATGGATGATAAATATTCTAAGTATATAGTTATGTATAAAAAATGTTGAATAATAATGAGATTGATAAATTAACAATTAATGCTTTATAATCAGTATAATCATAAGCCCCATTAAAGAAACAAATTATATTGATATTAAAAATCCAAAATATTTAGATTAATATTAATAAATGGAATTTAGGGGCATTATATAAAATATATGAATGAATCAAGTGGTGAATATTGCATGTATCTCATATAAATGGAAAGTGAGATGAATTTACCTTACCTTGTACTTTCCTTAGTTGAATGTTATTTATACAAATTTACCATGGTTTAAATTTTTTTATTAAATTATACTAGAACCATATCTATATTTATGATATCATATATGATCTTATCAAATCATATTGTTAATAATATTCCATTATTACCCATGTTTCGGGTGTTCACTGCTTCATTTCCTTATGAATGTTTTTCCATGTAAGTTTTGTTTCTTATGAATATGATATATATTTCATATTAATAATGATTTTAAGTTCATATATATTATATATAATTATTATATGAATTTTTATAATCATCCCTGAATGGTTATCGTGGAAATTAATCTCACCACGTCGTGGAGACAGTATGTCGTATGTGCGCAGGAGCACAAATATTATTACCTTAATATTGAAAGGGTATGGAATTTATGGTATATTAATTATACATAAATATTATCATGAAAAATTACTATATATATTAATTATTTCTAACATTATACCCATCATAATAATGTGGTGATGAAAAATAAACTACACCATGGCGTGGAGATGGTAAGTCGTACATATGCACGTGCTAGGGTTTTGTGTTCAATAGGATGAATAAAAGGTGGAATATGGTTTTACTATAATCATAATAAAATATCAGCATATATTTTTCATTGGATTTATTAATTTTTTATATAAAAAAATATGAAGAGGAATAATAAAAAGAAATGATCTTGAATGGGTTGGTAAAACAATTATCTCATCTTCGGTGGACTTCTTTTAGATCTCTTCTCAAGAGATCTAGAGCTGGTATTTTTGGAAAACCTGGAAAAAGATTTTTGGTGGAGAAATGGGTAGGTTTTGGTCAAGTTATAACACTCAATGTGGTGTGAGGAAGTGAGGGAGGAGGTTCCCTTTAACAATTGAGTTGAGGGACATGTTTTAAAATCCTCAAAATATTAAATATAATAAGAATATTCTAGAGAAAAAAACATAAAAATGAAATATAAATGAATTTGGGAAGACATTATAGACCATATATTATCCCCTTTGTAATTATTTTATATTTTTTTTTGATTTTTAAATTAATTAATTATATATTAATTCAAATAAATATCATCATTATCAAAGTTGATACTATTCATTTAATTTGACTTTAAATGCATCAAGACAAAGTGGGAATTCAAATATAATGGTTTCACACATATCTAATATATCTTAAAAATATATATAATTATTAATAAACTTTTATTAATCTAAAATATATCACAAATAATATTATTAAAATAAATTATTTTATCTTTCTATTAAATAAATAAATACTATTTTAACATTGAAAAAGGATTTAAAGAAATTATATAATTATAAAAATTTGAAGTAAACTTTTATAATGAAATTAATTTCATTATTATCAAAATATATATTTATATTCATTTATATCTTAATTTTGTACCAATGTGGACCCCAAAAAAATATTAAATACAAGAGAATGATATTTTGTAACTATCATTGAATTTATAAAATATATAAGATATTTTCATGAAACATTTTCCATTAGACAAATCAACTTCAATCTTGAGGTGATAAAGGTAGAATCACCTTCACCTAATAAATTTTGGATAAGTTTTTATTATTTTTATAATCCTTAACATTTTATTTTAGCACATATTTAACCCCTTTAAATCTTACCCTAATATCATGTAATTTATATATTAATGGTTAATATTAATAATATAAAATGAAAAAGGCCACTAAATGAGCCATTAATGACATTTTAGGACTTATCGCAATCATTTGGAAGATTGTTTTTGGTATTTTACATCATTTAATAAAATATTATTTACTATAAAATATCTATAATTCCAATTTTGACACTATTTATTATTTTTTCTTATAGAAAAACGAAAAAAATAAGATAAATTGAAAAAAAAACTTCTAAAACATTAATAAATGGAAAATTAATATATAAAATTTTAATATGATATGAAATCATTAATATTATATTTGTTTTAATATTTTTAATGTCATTTATTTGATTCCTCTATCATTTAAACAATTACAACATACTCATTATGTCACAATTTATATTAATTATATTATAATTAAAAATTATTCATAAATTATCATGATGTAGATAATAATTTTATCTTTCAAGTTACTATTTATAGACCAATTTATCTTTTTATAACCCTATATTTAATATAGTATTTTATTAAATAGTTGAGTATTCCATTTTTAACTTATCTTTAAATAAAATATAATTGATGTCACATTTTGACCCATGTGGATTTAAAATTTTATAATTTTGGCCCAAAGATGATTTAAGTCCAAACCTACTCATCCTAGGAAATTAGGATAAGTGTTTGGGTGATTGTATAATATTTATAATAGTATTTTTACATTTAATTACATGATTTTCCCTTAACCATGGTAAATAAAAATTTACTAAAGATATCATTGATAATATAAAAAAATTATGTTGATCCATTTAAGGTATAATTACCGTAATGATTATAATTTCTTTTTCTTTTTTTCAAAACATAATTCATAGGAGCGGAAAAATTGCATTTAATGATAATCCTGTAGGCATGATGAGAAGGTGTGTAAAAAGAACGTTCAAAAGATCAATTAGTTTTTATATCTAATTTCAAAATAAAAATGATAAAAATGACAAAAATTGGATAAATATATGTATAATTTATCTATTTTTACTTTAAAATACATTTCTAATTATAAAAATTATTTAAATGAAATGACTTATTTTAAACTGTAATGCAGTATTTTTCACTACTCAAGAAAAAATGACACTTCTCGGATAATTTAAAACAAATTTACCCTACGATAATTTTGACTTTAAAATTCTAAAATGACGTTTATTTTGAAAAATAAACTTTAAAAAATTTCAAAAATTTAGCATTAAATTTCTCCCGCATTTAAAAGTGGTAAAACACAATCTTACACAAGCTATTGAAGAAAGTCTCTTTTCCAGGGAAGATGAGCTTACTCATTATTGTGTTAATTACAAGCTATAGAATATATTTAATTTATTTAAAAAAAACATTAATTTAACTGGGTGCTGCAATGAAGATATAAATTATTAGGGGGGATCTATCACCCATAGATTTTAATAGAAGAAACCTGTGTTCGTTAGCATATACGACATGCTACATCAAGATTAGACGAGAATGTAACACCTCAATATATTAAGATAAAATTATTTTTTAATAAATTCTATCTCATCAATAGCTTTTGGAACACAAATCCCCTAAATTTTTATGCTCGATTGCATAAATGAAACACAACACCGAGCATTAAAAAACCCAAAATAATATTATTTTAAACCTGATCATTATATCCTAGAAATAAAATAATTGTGTATGAATAATATTAACTAATTTATTATTTATTGATATATCATACTCCATATATTTTTTTGGAAAAATATTAAATAATCAAATAATTTTTTGTCAAGTAATTTTATTCTTCAAAAATATGTTTTCTTAAAAAATAGTTATTATTTATTTCCCTGAAAAAATATTATAATTAATTGATGGAATATTTAGAGAATTATTTTGATAAAATAAAATTCATTTTTTAAAATGGAATATCAATTATTTGTTCTGGTGAAATTTTTGGATTTTTTCTAAAAATATTGATTTTTAGTGAATAGTAAAAAATACCGATTTTTTAAAAAATATAATTTCTTTCAAAAAATAACAAGACTTTAAAGTACCATTATGTTTTGAATATGGTTAAAATGAAAATAATAATTAATTATTTATATTTAATTCAATATATTTCTTAGAATCTACATCATATTGGATTTCAGTATATGTTTGTCTTTGGGATTAAAAATGGAATTTTTCTGAACACTATTTTCAATTACATACTTTTTATCCCTATTAATTAATTAAGAATCTCATAATGATGAATTTTTTTATATGAAATTTATGTATTATATAGAAATAATTATTAATTTATTTTAATAGAATAATAATTATTAGTCACAAATTTAATATAAGTCATATATTCCGTGAAAAACACCCTTCCTGGAAACCTTCTTGTTCGTCACATCTATGGGGAAAATTTTATATTTTTTGGGATAGTTATAACATCCCAGGTAAAAATAGAAAAAAACATTTTCCATAATTATTTATTTCTGTGAATTAAATATTAACATTACTTTAAAGGGGTTGATATACTCAATGGCGTACCCGATATGCAACGACGAGTTTCATTGAAATCTTACGAGGCACACTAATAATATAATATTATTATTTTAAATGGTAGTTAATTCCTAGCCATTTTATTGGCGGGAATGAATAAAAATTACTAAAATATGATTATACATGTTTTTTAAATGTTTTTACATTTATCCAACAAAAGATAAAGGCTAAAAATGTGAATTAATCTAAATTTAAGCATAATTTACCTTAAAAGGCTGATTTACTGCCTTTTGATGGAGAACCATATTTAAATCTAGTTTTGGTCACTTTTATAAGTTCTATTTGAAAAAATAAAAAATCTTTTTTTGAATCGGGAAATCAAATTTTTCTTTGGGTATATTTTTCTTTTTTTTATGACAAAATACATTTTTTTATGAATGGTGAAAAATACTGTATTTTAATTCAAAAGCTCATTTTTTATCTAATTTATTTATATGGTTAGATTATCTTTTTAATTGGAATTAAAGTTTAATTATACTATGTGTTTACCATTTAATCCAATCCTAGTCATTGGAATTAATTTCACTTTGAAATCAGACATAAACAAGTGTCAATTTTTTGATAGTTAAAATTTCTTAAAAACACGCCTTTTTTTAACAATCGGGATTAATTTTAAATTAATCAATCCAAATTATATGTTTTTAATTTGGTAAAATATACATAATTTATGAATTTGGAATATAAAATATATCTTAGTCTGAATTTTTGGTATTTTTCTGAAAAACGTCAATTTTTTATGTATAGTGAAACCACTAAGTCGTAGTAAAAAAAAACAGACTTTTTCATTTAAATAATACTTTACCACTTCAGTGGATTTAATTTCTAAAATCCAACATACATGGTTGGTATTAGTAATTAAAATTTGGTTCAATAAGATGAAAATAATGTTAAGGTGAATAGTAACTTTTGACATTTATTTACTGCAGTTAAAGTTTAATTGGGTAATTTAAGGTAAAAAGAATATTATAACAATACACAATTACCTTAACACTTGTCTTAAACTTATTGGATGAGTCATTTAGGACCATGGGATTCATTTGGTTAGATTTTGGGTCCCCATGGAGCCACTTGGAAGTGATAATGACACATTATCTTAATAAACTTAAAGTAAAGGCAAAAATGACAAAAACAAATATCTTTTTATATATTAATTTTTAGAAGGGTTATATAAGTTATCTTTTCGAATATAAATATTTGTTGGAAATATTAAATGATTTCATACATCATAGATGTTTTTTTAATAATATTTATACATCAAATAAATTAAATTATTTATGACACAATAATGATGCAGTATTTACTTCATTAATAAATGATTTAAATAAAAAAGATAATAAATATTAAAACAATATCAAAAATTTGTCCAATTATTTTTGGATTATTTTATTTATAAAATAAGTTATATTATGTTTATCTTTAATTAGTTTTTGATGTTTAGAAACCGAAGATAAGTATATAATAATATAATATTTGCAAACATTCCTAAAGAGCCCCTACCCCCCCTTATAAAAATCCCTCATTTCTAACCCATTCCTCATACCTATAAATACCCTTGTCTCATCAAAAACCTTACTAAATAATCTTCCAAGATCTGTATCTTCCTCCTAGAAGCCTTACCTTATACATAAGGCACTTCAATAAGTCCTTTTGGATCAAACCAAAGGGATTTACCCGAATTAAAGGTAATGATTTCTCATAAATTCTTTCTTTAATTTTACTTCTCCAACCCCTAAACTCTTTTTATTACCTTATTTTATTACAAAAACAGTATCCTAAATATAAAAGTATATTTTTATGAGAAGGATTAAAACTACACTAACACACACCACCACTTAATGGGTGAAGAATATATTGTTTCTGTGAATGGAAAACTAACGCATCCCGAAACAATGATTGTTCAATTATCTCCTACCGCCTCTCATGGTAGCCATTAAGATGAAAATATATTTATATATGATATATAATATGTTTATGTTTTCTGTATGATTCTATATTCTTCTTTTATAGAATACCTTTACGGTTTCCATTATTGGTAAACATGATAATTTCATTTGAGGAGGTGGAGACTACCGCCGCCTCAAAGTGATATGACTCATTAATGCCGTATGTGGGACTTATAATGGATGTAATTAATGATATTATATATGATATTATACTAGAATTATAATATACCTTTGTATCATTATGTTTTAATTCCATTAAAATAAGAAATAGAAATTAATGTAGCGTTCATGCGTATGTACGGCTTACCGTCTCCATGAATGTTACATTTCATTTCTTACCTCAAAATGTTATGTAATATTATAAATACAAGTCTATATTGGATATATTTGATATATATGATATCTAAATCATGAATATAATTATGTATTTAATGATCTTTTCACCACGTGAACAACTAGTAATTATAAGAAGTCCATTTTTGAGTCAAGTACCAAATATCGACAAAATGACGTTATTAAGATAAATGATTACATAATATTTATAACATGGTAATAAGTGATATAAAATGAATAATAAACTTGAAAAAATTTCTTAATAAAGTATAAATTAACTTTATTTTATTATTCATGAGATTAACGAACGAACAAGTCAAGTCAGACCCATGGTAAGGGATTTCGTCTCAATATCCATTCATTGAAGCATGTTTTGTTTTAATACACGATTTTATTTTATACTGGGTAGAAAAACCTTTGAATTTTAATTTTATTCAAAAGGAATATTTTCTCAATGAAGCATTTTACTAAATGACAAAAAAAGTGAATGTTTATTTTCAGCGTACGAGGTGATAATGACCTTTCCGCCGCCACGAGTATTATTTGATCTTTTGGATTCCTTAACAAGCCTTAATGTTTTTAAAAGAATATTGATACCATATACTCTTTTTATGTATTTTGGTATTCAAAATGGTTTTGATAATAGAGTTGTAATGTCAATATCTTTAAATGATATATTGTGATTTAAATGTAGAAATGTTATATTTCCTTTATGTTTGTTTTATGTGTTATGAATATGTAATGGTTTTTGGGAAATGTTTACAAATACGGGTGGTTCCATGATAAACCTAGGGCGGGTGAGCCCGAGATAGCACTTCAATGCATTTGGTAATGTGACGGAGGTAAACATGAATGTTTCTCCTAATAGATTTAGGGATTATACTATGATGAGTATTACAAATGTTACTCCCTATGTAGATTTGATAGCTACAATGTAAGTATGATATGTATGGCACAAGTTACCATTATGATTTATGTTTACTATGTGTTATTCATAAATATTATGATTTCAGGAGGTATGTTAAAGTGATTATGTTATGTATGTAATGATAAACTAATGTTT
Organism: Viscum album; assembly: GCA_963277665.1. Classification (NCBI taxonomy): domain Eukaryota; kingdom Viridiplantae; phylum Streptophyta; class Magnoliopsida; order Santalales; family Viscaceae; genus Viscum; species Viscum album. The sequence continues at coordinate 1,374,796,649 of OY728147.1, read as the reverse complement.
TCTTTCTTTTTTTTATAACCCTTACTATACTTTTCATGCTCATCCCATGTTTTGAAATGTTTTTCATAAGACCAAAAGGAAAATAGGGTCCAGGATGGGTTCAAAGAAAAGTCATACTGTCTAAAACATGGGACTAGACATGACTCTTTTTTTCAAGAGTTTTTATTTTATGAAAAATTTCAAACTGAGTAGAAGTGTCTACCTTTTATTTTCTGAGATGTAATGTAATAGTCATGACCTAAATATCAAAAAAACTAAACCTAAAAAGATACTCAATGTGAATTATTCATTTAATTCAAGATTATGTAATGTTTTAAGGTCAGGTCCGTAATGTTGGTATCAGAGGTTGGTTTAGATAACCTTAAGAGTTAGGGTATTGTTAAATTAATATCAATAAATTACATTATGATAATATTTAAATGATATAGCATTTAAAGATTAGCATGTTGCATCACCTAAGATATATCTGTGTTGAGAATGGATTTTCATAGAGGAAATATTCCAGCTGTGATGGGAAGGCATAAAAAGGTAAATGACATTCAGAATCAAAATCCTGAGATGGTCAGAATTTGAATTGAATAGTTCGTTGTAGTGATGGATCCGTTGAATCTGGTGATAAATGGTGGTTGTGTTCATTGAGGATATTTTGGTTTATTTAAAATCTAAATTAAATCATGAAAGTCATTTAATGGTTGTCTTGTAAACCTTAAAATAAATGAAACTATTTGGGAAATCCAGCAAGTGTGAATTTTTGTCACATAAAATTTATTTCCTTGGTCACATTGTTCCAAAAAATGGCTTAACTATTGATCATACAAAAACAATTTTGTTGAAGAATGTCCATGATCCACAAATATAACCAAGATTCATAGTTTTCTTGGTTTGGAATGTTATTACCGGAGATTTTTTGAAAATTTTTCACGGATATCTAGTCCAGTGACTAAGTTATCTCAAAATTGAGTTAAGTTCATTTGAACAAAATAATGTGATGATAATTTTCAGGAATTGAAAAGTATATTGGTGAATGCTCCAGTTTTTTCACTACCTTTCCAGAAATAGTGACTTTTTTATTTACACTGATGCTTTGTTGAAAGGACATGCCTGTATCTTTATGGATAATGATTAGGTAATTTCTTATGCTTCACGTCAGTTGGAACCTCATGAGTTAAATTAACCTACACATGATTTGGAATTAGCTGCTATTGTTTTTGCTTTAAAAAATTTGAGGCATCATTTGTATGGAGTAAAATGTGAAATATATACTGACCACAAAATTTTGAAGTATATATTCACTTATAAAGAATTGATCATGAGAGAGAGGATATTGATGTAATTAATCAAGGATTATGATTTCACAATACTTTACCATCTAGGAAAAACAAATAAAGTGGTTAAGTCGTTGAGTCGAATAAGTAATGCTTCATTAACCATGATACATTTGGAACGAGATCCTTTGGTTTTTGATTTGATAAACTTTGTCATAGATGTTATTGGTGAAGGAAATTCTTTTGTTTTGTTTTAGGTGTTACTGAAATTATATCTATCAGACATAATTAAGCAAACATAGAAGAAAGATAGTCAGTTACATAAAAAAGTAGAGTTGGTTCAGAATGTTATGTTTCCTAATTTTATCATTGATATTGACTATGTTTTCAGGTTTGGGAAGAGATTATGTGCACCTTATGATTCAGAGTTGAAGAATGAGTTGTTATGTGATTCTCATAGTTCTCCGTTTTCAGTTCATCCTAGAATTACTAAGATGTACAGAGATCTTCATGAGTATTACTATTGGTATGGAATGAAAAGAGATATTGATGATTTTACTATGAAGTGTTTGACATGTCAGCAGGTTAAAGAAGAGCAATAGTTACCAAAAGGGATGCTTCAGTCTTCACCGGTGCAAGAGTGGAAATGTGAAAATATATCTATGGACTTTGTTTTGGGATTACCAAAGACATCTCGAGGTAATAATGCAATCTGGGTTATTATTAATCGGTTGACTAAATCTGCTCATTTCATTCCTATTCCAGATACTTTATCTCAAGATCAACATTCTCAGTTTTATATTAAAAAGATATTCAGGTTGCATAGAGTTCCCCACTCCATTGTATCTGATCATGATCTCAGGTTTACTTATAACTTTTGTAAATTCCTTCTGAAGTCGTTGGATATTGAATTATATTTTAATACAGCTTTTCATCCTCAATCATATGGGCAGTCAGAACAAACAATTCATACCTTGGAGGATATGTTACGTGCTTGCATGATAGATTACCAAGGATGTTGGGACAAACATCTTTATTTGGTTGAATTTTCTTGTAATTACAGTTTTCATTCCACTATATAGATGGATCCGTTTGTAGTATTATATGGAATGAATTGTCGAACTCCTGCTTTTTTGGATGATGTAGGTGAAAGGAATCAGATGGGACCAGAATTGGTAGAAGAGATGGAATAAAAGGTTCAGTTGATTCAGATGCACATGAGAACGACACAGAGTATGCAGAAAATTAATGCGGCTAATCGGAGGTAGGATTTTTCTTTTGAGGTAGGTGATCATGTATTTTTATAAGTTTCTCCATGGAAAATTGTGATGCGTTTTGGTAAGAAGGGAAAGTTGAGTCTGAGGTTCATTGGACCCTATGAAATCCTAGATAAAGTTGGATCATTTTCATACAGAGTGGCTTTACCTCCATGTTTTTCTCAAGTACACAATTTCTTTCATGATTCAATGTTGAGAAAGTATATGCCAGATCCATCACTTGTTTTAAGTCTAGAGGTAGTTCAGTTGGAAAAGAATATTTCTTATGAGGAACAACTAGTAAAAATTCTTGACCATAGAGAGAAAGTGTTTTGGAATAAGGTAATTCACCAGGTAATGGTTTTGTAGAAAAAACCATATGGTTGAAGAGGCAACATGAGATTCTGAAAATGCTATGAGGGATAAATACCCAAATTTATTTGATAATTGAATAAAATTTTGGGGACACAATTTCCAAAAGGGGGAAGGATGTAACATCCCTGGTAAATAAAGAACAAGACATTTTCTATAATTATTCATATTCTTGAATTATATATATATATTTACTATAAAGGGGTTGATATACTCGATGGAATACCCGATACGCAACAACTGGTTTTTTTAAAATATTATGTTGCACAATAATAATATAATATTATTATTTTAAATGGTAGTTAATGACTAGCTGCTGTATTGGAGGGAATTAATAGAACTAAATACAATATGCTTATACATGTTTTTTTAAATGTTTTTACATTTATCCAATATAAGTTAGAGTCTTGAAATGTGAATTAATTTAAATTTAAGTGTAATTTACCTTAAAAGGTCGATTTACTGCCTTTTGATGGTGAAACCTATTTAAATCTAGTTTTGGTCACTTTTATAGGTTCTATTTAAAAAAAATAAAATTCTTCTATCAAATCAGGACATAAAATTTTACTTTGGGTAAATTGTTGGTATTTTTATAATAATATTCATTTTTTTATGAAAAGTGAGAATACTGTATTTCAAATCAAAAGTGCCTTTTTAATCTATTTTATTTATATATTTATATTATCTTTTTAATTGGTTTTAAAGTGTAATTATATTATATTTTTTCTATTTAATCCAATGTTGGTCATTGGAATTAATTTCTCTTTGAAATTGGACATAAACAAGTGTCAATCTTTTGATAGTTAATATTTCATAAAAACATGCCCTTTGTTTTGAAAAAGAGAATTAATTTTAAATTAATTAATCCAACTTCTATGTTTTGAATTTGGTAAAATATACATCATTTTGGAATTAATAATATAAAATATATCTTAGGTTGAATTTTTGGTATTTTTCTGAAAAACATCAATTATTGAAGAATAGTGAAACCACTAAGTCGTAGTTAAAAAAATAACTTTTTCATTTAAATTAAAATTTACCAATTCTTTGGACTGAATTTAGAAAATAAAACATACATGGATGTTATTAGTTAGCAAAATGTGGTTCAATAAGATGAAAATAATTTTTTTTGTGAATAGTAACTTTTGACTTTTATTTACTACAATTAAAGGTAAATAGGGTAATTTAAGGTAAACCGAATATTATAATAATAAAAAATTACATTAAAACTTGTAATAAACTTATTTAATGAGACATTTACAACCATGGGCATCTTTGGGTCGATTTTGGGACCCCATGGCGCCACATGAAAGTCACAATGACACTTTATTTTATTTAACATAAAGTAAAGGCAAAAATGACAATAAAATATTTCTTTTAGTAAATTAATTTCTAGAAGGTGTTATATAAGGTATAATTCCTACTATAAATATTATTTGTAAAGATAAAAAGATTTAATACATCATGGTATTTAATTTATAATTTTTAGACATTATATAAATTAAATTATTTATGACACAATAATGATGTATTATTTACCTTATTAATAAATGATTTAAATAAATAAGATTATAAATATTAAAAAAATATCCAAAAATTGTCCAATTATTATTGGAAGATTTTATTTCTAACATGATTCATCTTATCTTCATTTTTAATGAGTTTTTGATCTTTAGAAACCGAAGATATGTTTATAATAAAATAATATTTTCAAACACTCCTAAAGAGCCCCTCCTCCCCCTTATAAAACGCCCTCACTCTAACCCATTAATCACACCTCTCAAGCCCATTGGCTCATCCAAACTCTGCCAAAATATGCTCAAAATATCCCTATCTTCTTCTGAGAAGCCTTACCTTAGGCACATGGCTCTTCAAGAATTCCTTTTGGTTCAAACCAAAGGGAGTTACCCGAATTAAAGGCAACGATTTCTCTTAAATTATTTCTTTTATTTTACATCTCCAACTCCTAAACCATTTTTATTACTTTCTTTTATAACAACACCAGTATCCTAAATATACAAATATGTTTTTATGAGATGTATTCTAACTACTCTTACACACACCTCTATCTAATGGGTGAAGAACACAATGTTTTTGTGAATGGAAAACTAATGCCTTGCGAAATGATGATTGTTCGATTATCTCCTAACATCTCTCATGGTAGCCATTAAGATGACACTATATTTATATATGATATATATTATTTTTATGTTTTCATTATTCTTATTTATTTTTCTTTTATATCATAACTTTAAGGTTTCCGTTATGGGTAAACCCAATAATTTCATTTTAAGAAGTGCAGACTACCGCCCCATCAAAGTTAAATGAGTCAATAATACCATATGTGGGATGTATAAAGGATGGAATTAATGATATTATATATGATATTATAATGTAATTATAATATAAATATGTATCATTATATTATAATTTCTTCAAAATTATAAATAGAAATGAATGTATCATTCATACGTACGTTCAGCTTACCATCTCCATGAACGGTGCATTTTATTTCTTATCTCCAAATGTTATGTATCTTTATAAATACATGTATATACAAGAAATATATGATATATATGATATCTAAATCATTATTATAAATCTGGATATCATTAACTTTTGACCATGTGAACAACTTTTAATTATAAGATGTCCATTTTGGACTCAAGTACCAAATATCGACAAAACGAACGTTATTAACTTAAATGATTACATAATATTTATATCATTGTAATAACTAATATTAAAGGAATAAAACAAATGAAAAAGGTTCTTAAGAATGTATAAATTAACTATAATTTATTATTTAGGAGATTAAATAACGAATAATTCAAGTCAGACACGAGGTAAGGGACTTCGTCTCAATCTCCTTTCATTGAGGCATATTTTGTTTTAATACGTGATTTTCTTTTATATGTTGTATAAAAACATTTGGATTTTACTTTTATTCATAAGGAATCTTTTCTCTACAAAGTGTTTTACTAAATGTCAAAAAAAAAAGAGAATGTTTCTTTTTAGCATATGTGGTGACAACGACCTTTCCGCCGCTATGAGTATTATTTGATCTTTTAGATTCCTTAACACACCGTAATGTTTTAAAAGGAAAACAAATACCATATTCTCTTTTTACATATTTTTTTATTGAAAATGGTTTTTATAATGGAGTTGTTATGTCAGTATATTTTAATCATATATTGTGATTTAAAGGTGGAAATTTTATCTTTCCATTATGTTTATTATGTGTTATGAATATGTTATGGTTCTTGGGATTTGATTACGTATATGGGTGGTTCCTTGATAAACCTAGGGAGGGTGAGCCCGAGATAGGCCTCAAATGCATTATGTAGCATGGAAAAGGTGAATTTGAATGTTTCTCCTCGAAGATTTTGAGAATATACTATGATGGGTATTCCAAATGTAACTCCCTCTGTAGTTGTGATAGCTACGATATAAGTATGATATGGATGCCAAAAGTTACCTTTATGATTTATGCTTTCTATGTGTTATTACAAAATATTATTATTTCATGAGGTGCCTTAAAGATCTTACGTTATGTATGGAATGATGAATTAATGTTTTCTTTCATTGTTTTATAACCCTTATTGAGCTTTTTATGCTCATCCCATGTTTTGAAATGTTTTTCAAAGGACCTAAAGATGAATAGGTTCAAAGATGGGATCAAGGAAATGTCATGTTGTCTAAAACATGGGACTAGACATGACTCTTTTTTTTCATGAGTTTTTATTTTATGAAAAAACGACACTGATTAGAAGTGTCTAACTTGTAATTTTTTAGATTTAATGTAATAGTTATGGCATAATTGTCTTGAACTCTAAACCTGAAAAGATCCTCAATGTCAATTATGCATTTAATTCATGATTATGTAATGTTTTAAGGTCGAGTCCTTATAAAAGTTATATGAAATTAATTTGGAAAAATGGATTACATATTTGTAATCCTAATAATATATATTTTCTAATAAGGTGAAATTAATTTTTCACAATAATCAATAGTGAAAATAGTAAAAATTAATTACTTCAGTTAAGGTAGAAGTAGATTTACCAGGGGTTAAACTAAAAATATAAGGGTCAAAATGACCAAAAAACTTGTCTAAAACTATTTTATTGAAATATTTAGCACCTAAAATTTCTATTTTTCTATAGTAATCCATTTTGAATCTTTTTGGCATATGAAAAACGTTGGTACACCTTTTTCATTTGAAACATTTCAAGTGTGCCACTCACCTCACTTATTAAAGGCCACCCACTATCCTTTATTATTAACACCATAAAATGATTTTCTTTTTGTAAATACTTGACTAAATCACTTTCTATATCTGATACCATCATCTTATAATATTTTTTAGGTCAAAAATAAATTTTAAGAATATTTAGGTGTAATCTTAAAGTTGTGATATGAGAGGTAAAATTCATTATTAAAAATTTGTTTTTATTTCTTCTTCAGACTCATTCAAATATTTTTAAAATAATTTAATATGATATAAAAATTATATCCTTTATACTAATATTTTATTATATTTATGGAATAACCTAAATCTATATACTATTTCAACAAATTCGATATGAAATCATCATTCATGTGTACAACGGTCTACAACCTCGCAAACCAATGTCATTAGTTTTCTATCTCCACCACACACATCTTGTGGTAATGAGGTATTTATAGTATATATGTTAAATATATATACATAATATTTATACTTTTTTATTTATTATTTCACGTATACATTTTAAATTTCCATTTGTAGAGTATATGATAACATTGTTCATGTGAACGTTAGACTACCTCCTCGTGATGCTATGTGATTCGTATTCACTAATGGTTTACATGGAAGGTAATAAGGTACTTGTTAATTAATATATATGGTATAAATTATATAAAAGGTATATCAAAGATATATTTATCATTATGAAAGTATAATATATCATTTTATTTCATACACTAAAAAATATTAATGTCATTTGTGTATGTGTGAAAAATCACCTTCACAAAGTGAAGTGATTTTTTTCACTACCACATATAAATAAGGAAATATATAAGTAAATTTAAATAAATAATATTATATTTATGACATTATCATAAATATTTAATGATAAAATAGTTCTTAATTTTTTCCATAATGATAATTGAAAAATATAAATGTTATTCATGTGTTCGTACAACCTACAGTCTCCATGATCCTAACACAATCAATTTTTCATAAATAATTTTCATAATTGGTTTAAAAATTATAATTGATTAATCAATATTATAATTATTTAATCTTTAATATTCATTATTTTTTGAACTAATGATATTTTTGACCACGATCAACACACTGAATTCATTTTTAATCAAAGAACTGAGCATCCTCAAAACACTTGATGTTGACTTAACAGATTAAATATTTAAATATAGAATTAAACAGAAATAAATTAAATGAAGTATTTATAAGGTATTAAACATGGAAAATGTTATTATGAAATAATATAATTTATTTAATATTATTATAAATTATTTAATGTATATACATGGAATGCCTGTACTCGAGGTAAGGGTTTTCTCATCTCAATTTTTATTTTAATGAGTCATATTCCATATTCGAAATTTTTTTATTATGTGTTGTAAATACATCACATTTATAATTAAATATCATTAATCATTAATAAATAATATTATTTTACATTTAAATTTTAAATATTTCATCCAAGGGTATTTGAACTGAATGTCACTAAGTGGTAATTAATTTCATAACTCAATTTATTTTCATTGGGTTATATTATCTATTAATGGTATTTTATATTAGAATATTATATGTGTGTTTAATTCTGATTATATTATTTTGCATTTCCTCTTGTATTATGTGGATTTAAATTTGATACACATAATTTATTCAATGATTTACTCTCAAATTTAATGGTATGATTTTTATAACGGATATTGTTTTCAAATTATCTTTCATTAAGACACATGTTTTTGAAATGAACCGATATTAATTTGTGAGGTGTATATACTACCATTATAAATGTTATATAAGAAATATTATTTTGTTCATGATATATAATGTATCATTTTATGTTATTATCTAATGGGTATTATGATTGAAGAGTTACCCATGTGGATAATTCTTTATGTTACAATCTCATTCCTTTTGATGTTGTTTAATTATAAGGTTAGTTTGGAGGAATCATATGATATTATTTTATTGAACCAAATCTATCTGTTATATGATTTTTGTGACTGTGATTAAATTTTTTTATTTCCATTTCATCCCATATTTATTGATGAAATATCAAGAAATTCACTTCTAATTGATATCTACCTCGTATTTTTTAGATCATGTATCTTTCACTTTCATATCCATTTTTCTAAAATTTTATTAAAAATTCTTGTTTCTAAAAATAAATTATTAAATTAATAAAATTTTGAAGATATGATATCTTATTTGAAATGTTTTTTAATGGTCTTTTCATAAAATTTCCCAAATGGGTCACTTTTTCCTCCATTTTACAATTTTTTAAAATAATTTTTACAGTTAACATTTATAACATTAAATATATTTCCTTTAATCAAATGCATTATTTTTACTTGAAGTTATTTTATATGATTATAGAGTTGTTTTAATATAATATTGTTGTAAAACTATTTTATTAATTATTATTTTTTAATGTAATTTTTAAAATTAAATGTTTATTTTTATAAAAAATGATTTCAATGATCCATTAATGGTACTTCCATTGATCAAAGTCAATAAAACTTTATGTTTATTATGATCTAAAGGAAATATTTTATAATAAAACTATCTTAATTCTTTCTCATGATAGATTATTATTTTTTCCAATATATTTTTAAAGAATTTGATTCTTGTCAATGAGTTAATAAGAGACTGTTATGGTACCCATTTCATTTCTATGGGATAATCAGGTTTCAAAGGGATTGTAATGGAACTTATTTCCTTTAAATAGGTTAACGATGTTTCAATTATGTTTTTATAGAACTAGTCTATCTCCCATGGGCCAAAAATATTTCAAAGTGATTTTTATAGAACCCATTTTTTTCCATGGGTTAATCATGTTTCATATATATTGTTATGGAACTCATTACTTTTTTAAAAGTTAATAACATTCCAATAAGATTGTTATAGAGACATTTTATTTACAGTTGGCTAATCATGTTTCAAATATATTATTTGGGAACCCATTTATTTTCCAAATTATAGTTGCCTTATGAACATAATAATTCCTCTTTTTATATGTTTTATAATGAAATGAGTGATCTATGTAATTTTTTCATTTTTTCTTCTTATAAATTACTTTTATGATTGGTGCTCCAAGATAGAACCAATTGAGACAATTACAGATTATATGATGGGTTCACCTATATAAAACACTAATAATTTGGGTATGGAAGTCTATTATATGCTTATTCCATTTTAAGGGTTCATTAAGGATTCTATGTAGATAGTATCCCACAATAATAAGATGTATTTGTTATGCTTTATAAGTGTTATAAATGTTTCCTTTTATCATTATTTTTGTCACATATATAATGATTATTTATTATAAGGAATATTTACTTTATTAAGTTCTTATTCCGTGTTTTCATGTTTGATGATCCATGTTTTTAGGGGTATAAGTATCCTTATGTTATACTCACACAGTTTAATTATGTCCTCATATGCTTAATCTATTCATATACTTATGGTTGAAATCAAATTGTTTATGATTTTTTTACCCCTACTGAAAATTTCATTTTACCCTAATTATGTTTCGTTTTTATATTTTATATATATTGAGGTCAAATTAATTATTTATTTAAGGTTTTGATATGGTTGATGATGATTAAATATTGCAAAATAATAAAAGCTTGGTCAAATTGGAGAAATACACATCTAAATACATTTTTATTACTTATGTAAGATTTTTTTACTAATTATATAAAATAATAAACGTATATGGTCCTTGAAAATGTAAGTGAATAAAATTTTTCCTTTTGATGTTGAATGTTTTGGATGAAAAAAATTAGGCCACCCTTATTATAATAAAATATAGAAATGTAATGTTTATGATTTTAGCACTGAATCCAAGAGTTTAGTTTCATGGATGTTATATACATATAATAAATTCCTATTATTTTCATGGAATCCCTTATAAATGAAGATAATAAAATGGTTCTCACTTATGGATCGATAAGGGAAAATAGAACACAACTTACCAAATCTCTCCCAATAATCATAAATAGTATCTCTAGAAGGCTTTATTATTCCATAAATATCCTCTTTGATTAATATTATTCATGAGGTAGTGAAAAATTATTTCCAAACGAATCTCTACGGGTTATCAAAATCATGTAAATATTAGGGTTATATTCTCTTCAAACCCTCTTTATCATATATTTCAAGTGAAAAAGGTATTTCCCTATACATGAATTATTAATTTTATAATCCAATAAAATTAAATGTTTTAATAAGAATATTAAATTAAATCTTGTTCTCATTAGAATATTCTCCTTAAAAACCATTAAAATTTGGATGAAACTGATTCACGCAAGTATTCATTTAAAAATAATTTTATAAAACAAGCATGGAAATGAGGCTGTTATGATTCCTAAACCGAGGGGTAAATAGATTCCTTGTAGTTTTGTTGGGGTTGTCTTACATGGTGTTTGGCTCACATAAAACACTATAAATTTAACCTCACTATTTCTAGGAAACCTTCCCAAAATGTTATTATACATTTTTTATGACTTAATTTAAAGTATCTCTCTATCTCAGTGTCAAGAGAGAACAGTTGATAAATTCTTCATATATTATTTAAATTTTTATTTATTATTTTTAACTATTTCCATGAAAATTTCATGATATTTTGATTTCACCTAGTCACAAGGTGTGAAAAATAAACTTCTTCCCAGATTAAATATATTATTATTGGAAACCTATTTTTGTTTCTAAAGTTGACAGCTCAAAATCATTTGACACTTTTAAAAAAGGTATGTTTTAGTTTATTGTTTTGTATGTAATATTAAAATTAATAACATATAATTGTTTAAAATAATATGATGAGAAGTGATTGGGTTATAGTAATCTGTCAAATTATAATACTATCCTACTCCTTAAATTATTGGATATTTTTATTATTATCTAAACAATGAAAAGATTTATAATCTATTGATAAAAAACCCTTGATTTATTGGATTAATTAGAAATAAAATAACAATAATATCTAGAAATTCTATTATATTTAATTTGGTGTTATGTTATATATAAAAACATACATAGATTACCTTAGAGAGACCCAATCATGTTTTTTGTTTCCCATGCCATCCAATTATTTTCTACTATCATCTCATATCATCCAAAAATGTATAATCACTTTAATACACAACCCCATCTATTCCATCATATATCGATAAATATATATTGAGGGAGATGATGGATATCTTTCCTATGAAGTATACAATATTATAAATAAATCATAACCTATTTTTATATGAAATTATAGATTACTACATCACACTGTTATTAAAAAAAAGAATTATCTTTTATTCATTAATGTTTATAACTTTTGAATTACAACTAGTTTCCTTTAAACTACCCAATCACTCATGAATTTACCATTGCTTATGATGTGAAAAAAGTTGAAGGATAAATGGAAGGGAAAAATAAAATAATGGAAAAAAGAAAAGAACCAATAGTGTAAGTGTTAGTCGAACTACATGATATGATCTATCTTCTTTCATTGACCACTAATTCTTCTTTAAGATCCTACATTATGTATTTTATTGTATCTTAAATCCATAAATGATCCCTATTATTGAATTTTGGGAAATCTTCCTTCATCTTTAGAATTATCTTTCATTAATGATCTAGTATCCCCATAAATCTCCAAATTTCATTTTTCATTGATCAGAATACAATTCACATTATAATCCACATATATTTATTTGACTAAATGTATAAATACCCATGTGGAATGCCAGAGATTCTGGTTATATTTTAGATGATTATTATATAGTTACTATAATATTATGAAATAAAAAAGTAACATTATTTTTGATATGTCATACAATATCTTGTTTTAATTCATCTGAGGTTAAATTATTACACAATAAGATTGATGGGGCCTATAAAATTTGTACATTGATAAGGTAATAGTCTTAGTACATTACAACTTTTTAAAATTCTGTAAGTCAAACATTGGTGCCTCAAAAAGTCCTACACCTAGTGATTATAATGACCCTCTATTTTCATACATAGATATAATATTTTTTTATATGAATATTAAATACATTACTAAAAACATTTCTAAGGGCCATAACAGTTTAGTATCTTTAGAGACTAGGTATGAAATAATATTATTTAATGAAAGATCTTCAATACTATGATAAATTTATTCCCGTTTAGTACTCTTTAAAATCATAACCATATTAAAATATATATTCACAACCTAGGGAAAGGAAATTTAAGAAAGTGTGATATTAGATGCTTTGGGAGGATAAAAAAAGGAAATAAAAAACATAAATTGCAAATAATAGTACAAGAACAAGAGAATAACATTTTAAAACCATACACTGCATATCAAGGATCATAATATTGACTCATAAAATAAATATTGATAGTTCATAAGATAAAAATGAAAAAATAAATAAAATGATCCATTGGATCATAACATTGGAATAAGACCTAGAATCAGGGAATACACATAAACATAGAAAATCATTTCAATATAGTCAAGGATCAATTTAAAGGGTATCATAGATGAAAGGGTTCATGCCCCAAACCATAATAGTATTAGAGGTTCACTCCCAAGACCATAAATGTAGAAAAAGTACCTTTCTAAACCAAGTTCAATTTTAATGAATCGACATAGGTTACCCTCAAACATGGAACCCAAATTGTTCCATCTTGTACCTAAGGGGAATTCCCGATCACCATGGTTTAGAGCTACAAAGAATCAGTGAAGGAACTGAAACAAAATAACCACACACTATTTTTAAAAACTATACATGGGATGTTACACAGCGTGTATCCCCCAAAATCCAGAAACTCCAAAAAAATCATCACCTAATATAAAAATCTGATATTTTAAAATCTCACAACATTAAAGTCATAATCAGGTTGTGTAACATTCAAAAATATGAATTCGTCTTTCATGTTTTACATCAATCAACCTTTCATGTCGTGTAACTTTTATACATCCTATGGATAAAATCATTTATTAGTGAACGTTCAACAAATATATAACATCACCGTTATAGTTATCCTCCCAATATAAAAGGATCATAAACCACAAATAGGTTAAGGGTGTACCTGATAAAATGGTAACTAGATGTTACAAACACCCCACCATAAATACTTTCCATCCTCGGGAAGTCATGTGGAAGATATAATCCATAGAAAGAGATGAGGACACAACTCCATAAACAATAATTTGAATTCCCTGGTCTCTGGATAACATATTCCAATTTTTCCTATAACTCTGTCCAATGGAATTGACTATCTATGCAATACATTAACTTGAGAGTCAATAATCTCAACCGGTTTCTCTAGACTTGAAGCATCTGGATCAATCTTAATTTATTCCCAACTTAGAATCTGAGTGGGATCATGGTGATATTTCATGATATGAAATATATAGAAAACATCATTAATACATGTTAGATGAACCCTAAATTGTAACCAATATGAAACTTTCTCAAGCCTCTCAGTGACCTGAAATGTCCCAACATATGACAGAGCCAAAATTTACTTCTTTCCTAGTCAACAGTGAACTAACTAAGGAGAAACTTTTAGTAAAACATAGTCAGCAATAAAAAAATCCAATGGTCGATGCCATCAATCCACATACTATTTTGGTCGACTATGGTTAATTATAACACATTTATGTGCATATAGAAACTTCATTGACATCTACTTAACCAAATTCAGTCCACCTAAAGATACTTCACCCACCTCATCCGAACAAATATGTGATCTAAATGGGGTCCATAATACACTTTTATGGGAGACATTATTATTTATTACTGATAATTATTGTTGCAAAAAAACATAAATAGTCCTAGATTTATATCACATGATCCTTGAAATCCAAGCCATAGGCACAGAGCATATCAACTAGAATCTGAATTACTCCCTCCGTTTGACCATCATTATGTGGATGGTAAGGTACGATCAACTTGACCTAAGTCTCCATATCTTCTATGAGGATTCTACAGAACCTATAGGTAAACCTGGGATCTATATTTGAAATAATTGAAGAAGGACTCATGTGTTACCTCACAATGACATACATATAAAAATTACCTTTATTATAAACCATAGTGGTATCATTGATCAGTATGAAATGAGCAGACTTAATTAAAATTTCAAAAAACACCCAAATATAATTCTTCCATGATACGGTCCATGGTATTACATTAACAAAATCCATGGATACCTCATCCCATTTAAAAACTAACACTGGGAGAGGCTGACGAAACATAAAATGATTCAAGTGCTTTACGTTTATTTGTTGTCATGTGTAACAGTGAGGTACTAACTCTGTGATGTCACACTTCATACCCGACCACAAGAATCACCTCCACATGTCTTAATACATATTCATAGTTCTCAGAAGTACAACCCATGAAGACCATTGAAAATTGAATAAGACTAAACGGTTCATATATTCTTGGATGATCATTATTTTCCCAATGTGAAGCATATCATCTAAGGAGAGATACCAAACCAAAATGGTCTCCCCACTATAAATGATTTCTTAAGTCTTATAAAACTCATCAACTCTCTGCTAAATCAGAAAAATAGACTTCAAGAGAGATGATGATAACTAAAAAGTGGTCAGAACCATACCCGAAACATCCTTCTGAGACTCCAAATTCAACTGAGAGAAATGTCCCATAAGGATGAAATCTTCCGTCTATTATAGAATAACCTATGATGGTACTTTCTTGTTATGATCATCTGATACAATGTTACCATTCTTTGGGGTGTAGGAAATATCGATGTTAAATGTCATAATGTATTTTACCCTTCATATTTATTAGATATTCATGTACTTATATTAAAAATTATAACTCAGACTCTTATGGTATGAGAATGCCATGAACTTCTCTTAAAAGAGAAAATGCTTCCAAAATTTGAGAACGTGCATAACTGTGGAAAGATCTAAATCACGAGTGCGGTAATTATTCTCTTGCAGTCAAAGCTAGGGTGATCCATAAGCTACCACAAGGTCATCCTGCCTAAGAACATATCCTAAAACAACACCAGAAGCATCAAAAAATACCACATATCCCATACCAAGATCACATTTTATTAGAATAAGATCCAATGTCATAATCCTCTTCAGTTCTTCAAAAGAAGTCAGAAACTTCACGTCCCTAGTGAATTTCACTGCTTTCCTGGGAAGAGAATTCAATGGTGACACCATCTTAGATAAGTACTTGAAAACCCATCAGTAGTATCCTATAGTACCAATGATGATTTAGATATAGAAGATATTTTTTTCTATTTATGACAAAAAAACCATTACCTTATTTGGATAAACTGATAATCCATGATCTGATATTCTATGATCAAAAAACATCACTTCATGAATCTAGAAACTACATTTAAAAATCCTTCCATTAAAATATTTTCTTATCAAAATTTGAAAAACCAAACTCATATGGTGACTATGCTCACTCTCAGATTTCAAATAAACCAGAATAACATCCACGACCACTATGAAAAAAAGTGTTAAGATATTTATGGAATATCAGATTCATAATATCCATAAAGACTGTATGTGTGTTTGTCCGAAAAAAGGAATTACAAGATATTCATAATGGCCGTACACACTTCTGAAGGTTTTATTTATTATACCAGACTCCTGAACTCTGAGATGATAATAACCTGACTGAATATTTTTTTATGAAAACCACATTTCCACTTAAACTAATCAAATAGATCATCCACATGAGGAATGGTTTATTTTCCATTAATTGTTACCTGGTTCAACATCTAAATGTGCACACACAAATGAAGTGAACCATCTACTTTGATGAATAAGAACACATGGGTTGCACAAGGGAAAACGCTAGGGGGAACAAAATATTTTTTGAAAAGGTTGGACAATTGAATGTTGAGCTCTTTAAACTCCACAGGTGCCATGTGATTAGAATGTATTTATATTGGATGTGTACTTGGAACTAGACTAATCTTAAACTATACCTCTATCTTTGTAGGAATAATAGTGAAATCATCTTGGAAATTTTTATGAAGGAATCAAAAAACAATAGGAATATCATCAACAGAATAAAAAACACATGGCTCAAATATAATAAAAACCAACAAACTCTTCATCTCTTGGAGGAAAGGCCTTGCATGACGTTAACTCGAGTCCCACTCCCCCTAAAACACATGATAGTATCCATCATCAGAAATAATAATAATACACTAATGATAACAATCAACATCAACTCGATGAGAAACTAGCTAATCCATACTGATGAAGATGTAAAATAGATCTAGATCAAGATTGAGAAATTCCCAGACCAAATACATATCAGCAATATTTACAAAAAAATATGGAAACCTAAACCCCTCATTTCATCATACTAAGATGTGTTTCTAACTACATTTTAAAGGACATAAGTTTTATTATATGTCTATGAGTATCAAAAAAACATGTAGATATACATGAGTGGGAGGTGACAATATCAAATAAACAAATATCTACTAAAGATGAAATATGTAGAGTACCTCTCAATATTTTCATACCTACATCATCCTCCAATAGAAAGTCATAAATTACATGAATATTATTAAATAATGAGGCCTATAGAAAGATCCCTATATTATTTAATACTTCTGACTACACCAGAATAGCTCTTAGAGCCGATGATCCCAGAACATAATGAGGCGTAGTAATAGCCTGACAGAAGAGTTGTAAGTGACCCACACATCCATAGATATTTTACATATTCATGAGAATTGTAAAATAATGTCTGGTGTGTCCTTACTTGAGACAAAGATAGAATTTTAGAGACACATTAACCACTATAACAGATAGTGCAGAGAACGCTCGCTAATGTGACCCACCTCCACTACTCCTATGATGATCTTGGCACTTCCTCTTCCTCCCATATGATCCACTGAAGCTAAAACCCTATGGAAGATAAGAGGTGTAAAATAAAACCTTATTATCTACATTAATTTATTTTATCATTGATATATCTATCGTCTCCTCATAGGTAGAATGGTTCAACATAAAAACCAATGTTCTGATATCTGGATACAAATGCGGCAGGTACTTCTGATCCTTCAACTGGTCTTTCTTCACCAATCCTATGGAAAAACAGAAAAGATTAGTAAAATGATTGGTTTATAATAACACCAAACACTATCTATTGTAAATATAGAAACTCAAATAACTTATCCAACATTATATACTTTAGAAGAAACTGTTTAAAGAACATGGTTTTGAAACCCTTCAAATCCACATCTACATGCCTATCTTTAGGGACCATTGAATACCACCATTGCTTGTTGGACCCCATGAGTCAGAATTCAGAAAACATTACCCCGATGTACACAAGTGTCTCTATAAGGTCAAAGATTTTATTGATCATATCCATCCATTATTCCACCATCTGAGGTTTATTCTCCCTTTAAAGGATGACAAAATCTCATGCATGAATTCCCGGGATCAATCTATCTCTCCTTCAGCTAATGTTTGTACCTCAACAATGGTGTTCTAATCTCGTGGTACATCCTGATCAATAGAATGAACAAAAAGTATGATTTTTTTGATGATATTATAATCTATAGGTGGGTTCCCTTGAGGAGCACCAAATGAACATTATTGAGGAACTCCTTGAAGATGTCTTAGTGGTATACTGTTGCACATTGAAACATAAGAACAATTAGAGAACAGAATAAATCATAGCTCAAACTAGAAAACCCATAAGAAAAAATTGAGTTAAAAAAACCAAAATTGGAGATACACATCCCAACGTCCCATAGAAAATTGAGACTCATTAAGATGAGAGATGGCTAGATAATTATCACAACATAACTCTCCAGTCCAAATAATCTTATCTTTAGTCTAACAGATGTCCCAAGTCATAGAATTTGGAGGATATACCTGATCTGATACCAAATTTTAATGCAGGAACTTTGGTACCATCAAACATATCACATGAACCGATCATTCAGATACCCAAAGGGAGTTCCAAATCAACACGGGATAGAGAAAAACACGTGGGCATCAAACAACACAACGTAGGTAATGATTACTACGAACCTGAACAACCACTTGGAATATATATAATTTTATATTTGATAGAAGAAGTAATATTGGTTGAAGAATAAGAAATATATTCCATAACTGTATGAAAATATTAGAAACAAAAAACTAAAAAAGTATCTAAAAACTCCAAGACAAGTCCAATAACAAATGACTAAAGCAAAATAGTTA
The DNA here is from genome assembly GCA_963277665.1 of Viscum album. Classification (NCBI taxonomy): domain Eukaryota; kingdom Viridiplantae; phylum Streptophyta; class Magnoliopsida; order Santalales; family Viscaceae; genus Viscum; species Viscum album. The sequence goes on along the minus strand of OY728147.1, from coordinate 1,374,777,299 downwards.
CTCAAAATGATGGTATGGATGGAGTCCCACCATCTCACCACCATCTACCCAACAGGATAACACCAACCTCTCTGCCTTACTAAAAAATATGTCATTTACCTACATTAGAAAATAAACAATGGTCTACACACCAACGAATAGGTATGTGGCGTGGGAGCTAACATGGTCAGTATGATCCCAACAAGGTGTTCTATAACTAGTATATATTTAAAAATCCATATCGACTCATTTCAAATAGAACATAGAATGATAATTGGTCAAAAAGTATCGTAGATAACATGGTAAACATTTTTTTTTTTCAAAAATCCAAAAAAAATCAGGTATATCAATTTCAAAGAACATTTTCCATAAAATTTTCCAAAAGAACAAACATGCATCTCATGGAAAACTCAAAAATCTATGAAATACAAAACAGAATCTCATATGTCACAACCCCAAGGAATACTATAGGTCTATGCCATAGATTACTCATACAAAAATAATCATGTTCACAAATTCATATCATAGAAAAACAGACCTAAGAAGTAAAGGAATACTCTAAGAGTAAACCACCCAATTGACAATATTGGTCCCCTAGAATAACAGGCCTAGAATATAGAAGAAATCCCCAAGATAAAACACCTTGATAATCCCAAAAATAATGGACGATGAGCCCAACCTAAACCATACACTTAAGTAACCAATGTAACCCTTTTACTCTTTATCAAGATTTATTTTAATGTTTTAAAAACCATTTTAAAACTATTTCATAATATCCATTTCAATGTATTTGAAAATACCCATTTTCTCTCCATTTATCAATAACCAAGGAAATAAATTTCCCATTAAAATACCTTTTCAACATACACAAAAAATTCATGCCAATTTTAATATGAATCATTCTCTAAAGAAAACAACAAGCTCCATTATCATAGGCTTGTGATGAAACCACTAACATGAAAACTCGGGTTACACACGACCGCAATAGAAATCCCAAATCAACAAAACCCAGCAATGCCAAAGAATGACCTAGTATCAGATACACATAAATATTGATTCAATTTAGAAGAAAAGGGGTCGGAGGAAGAGAGGACACCTACATACCTCAAAGAATAATTCCCCCTGCACCATGACCCAAGGAAGAAAATACCTCCAGAATTAGATCACACAACAGATCTAGGAAGAAAAAAAAAGAAAAAAAATCCTTAGATCAATAGATCAAAATATTCCACCTAACTATGATACCATGATCACATGAAATTAATGAATTAATGGTTTACTCACACTGAGAGATGCACCAAAACTGCAATAGACATTCATTGTTGAAAAGATCAATCTAGAAGGGTTTGAGTGTCTCAAAAACACCCTAGGACTGCCCTAGGTTGAGAGACATGAAGAACCAACAAAGGAATTGAAACAAAACATCTTCACAATATTTTTAAAAACTGTATTTATGCTATTACATGGAGTGTAACCGAGTTACATGATGTGTAACCCCCTTGATTAAAAAAAACCTAAAAACCTATCTCCTTAGATAAAAACTGAACTTTTAACAACAAAATTCGTGTATGTCATTGTCACAACATCTAGACATTCATAGCATGAATCCTTCCTTAAAAACATACATTCAGAAACATTTACATAGTGTGTAACATAGTTACATGGCATGCAATTTCTCAGCAGCCTTCAAAAATGAACAGTTTTTAGTGAAATTCCAATAAATCTCAAACATCACCATTATAGGTATCCTCCAAATCTCAAAGTAGGGGGAAATCACAATACGTTTAACGTCGTACTTGATAAAATGGTAATGAGATGTTACATCAATCCTCATTCATGTTCTGTCTATCTCAAGAGATATATATCATTACCTAATACATTAGAGGGAGATATAGGTATCACTAGTAACATAGTGGAAATCATATGTATGTGTTCCAAAAGATCAAAAATCAGTCCACATATCACAAACCGTGAAAAGAAATGGGTTTCATAAAAATTTCATCATGTCATTAACTCTGTAAAATAGATAAGTTTGATAATAATTTCATCAATTCATCATAGTATAACCCATGAAAAATAAGCATTTTTCATTATAATTTTTGATGGTACAACTTATTGATGAGAAATGGGTCTAATAAACATGTTTTTATCAAAAAAAATTTAGATAAATAAAAATAATGGCATCATTGGTCCGTATCCCCACTATATCAAACGTTATATCAAAGGACTCCATCTTAGAAGGAAAATCATTTTGAAAGATAAATCACGTAGATCGCTTCTTGAGGTTGATAACTTTTGTTCGAAAATATCTTTATAAATCTAAAAATTCATGAAATTATTTTGAAATAATTTTATTGGATATTAAACTTGAAACATATAAAGGAATATTCAATGAAAATAATTTTCTTGATTTTGGGAAAATTTACATTCAGGCCGTTCATGTTAAGACAAATATTATTTTCTAATTTATAGTAAAAGTCAAATTAGAATTGTTTTGAAATTGACAAGAATATAACATTCAAAACATTTTATAAAAATTCTGAAAATCTTAAAAATTTCTATAATAAATCATTTTAATAATTTTAAAAAAAATTTAAATATATTTTTATAAAACATTCTTTTGGAAAAAAAATTGTTACGATCAAAGAGATAAATTAGGGTGATTTTTATTGAAAAAATTAATTTTAATTATAATGTAAATAACAAGCGGGAAAAAGAGGGAAAAAGAGGGAATTTTTTTTTCTCTAGACATAACTAGACGATAATATACTTCATGAGATTCATGAGAGATAAAGACAATATTTCATTCCAGGATGCACAATCATAAATAATCACAAAAGACAATGGGATTATAATATAAAACACCTACCACTTTAGTTTCATTGAATCCTAATCAAACTAAAAAAATTAAATTAAAATAATCATTAAATATATGATAAAAAATAAATCCATGATATTAAATTCCAAACAAGCTCTATATACAACACATATAAAAAGATAGGTGTAAAACATAATGTATGTGACAAAGAAAGAATATTGAGATAAAAATACCTTACAACTTCGATAAATTTTGGACCGTAAACCCCATGAAGAGATATAAAAAATTAATATATATATATATCCAAATAAATTATTGGAATACATTCGTGGGAAATATATACATCACATCAAATAAATAAGTAGTGAATATGGAAAGTGTCTCATAGAAATAAAAAGTGAGACGAAAATTCCTTATCGCTTTAGTAACATTTGAACCGCAGACCCTATGAAAGATAGAGACCCAAATCTTTATGTATATAAAAATAATTTTTTGGTGAATGATCATAAAATACATTCATGGGAATTATATACCCCACATAATTGAAATAATTGGTGAATACAACATGTTTTTTAGAGAACTACAAATTTAAATGAAAATATCATTCCTTAAGTATTGATATATTATATAACCCTTTGAACCTAATTTTTAATAAATATATGTTTATTATAAATTGATTAGATAAAAATATTTATATATCATACCACATATTAATTACTTATGTCAATTTATTACATGTGTATTAACAATTTCTTGCTAAAATCATGTTTCAGGAATTAACCTCTTTGTTTTTCGTGTACATTGTGATTTGTTATTTTTGGTCTGATTACATTGATAGTGGTTACATAATGTTAATAAATAACCATTATTTAAATATAATTTATATTCCGTATATATGTGTTTATATTAATCCATTATAGTTAGAGGTTGAAAATGAAATACATCATTCATGGGGATGAGAGGACGTATGTGCACATGAACTCGATTTCCATTTTATTAATAGGTGTATAGAAAAAAATTAAAAAAACATATTACTATTATTGAATAATTTCTATTCATTATATAAGAAAAATTATAACTAAATATAACTTTATTTCTATCCATGAAATGCGTGAATGAATCACAGTGCTTCATAAGGCAGTAGTCTACCATACACACAAACAAGGTTTTTAAAATCCCATGGAATGGAAAGTAAAAAGTAATATGTGATATGATGATTACATAATCATAGTAATAAAATTAATATAAAATTTAAATAATCAATTCAGCATTATATCATTCAGTGATTGGTGGTGATGGAAGTCAAATAACATCAACCGGTGAGGTAGTAGTCTTACGTAAACACAAATGATGATTCTAGAACACATTAAATGGAAAATGATATGGTTGTTTGTCATGAACTTAAAAAAATACATAAAATTATGTTTAATATAATTTGGTTATTTTATTATCATGGTTTAGTAATAATTTTAGGTGTTGGAGTATGACAAAAAATCATCGTTTAAAAACATTAACTATTCTTCAAGTAACCTCATTATATTTTCGCCAAAAGACATCATAGGTTAGATTTATGTCCAAAATAATAATTAAATAACGAGAAAATTGAATTATGTAAGTTATTTTGGTAGTTATTTAATTAATCAATTATTTATAATGTGTGCAGAGGATAGAAGTGGGGGTATCCTTTTATAAGTGAGGTGAGTGGAACATTTGTAATTGTTTGAAAAGAAAAAGGTGCACCCATGTTCTTATCATTATAGAAGGATAAAAAATGGTACACTCTATAAAGTAGAAGAGGTAAGGTTGAAATATTTCCATAAAATCGGTGTAAGTCATGTTAGGAGTCATTTTAACTCTTATAAATTTAGTATAATCTCCCGGTAAACTAGTTTTTAACTTAACAGTGGTAATTTTTTTTACAATTTATATTATTCATTATGATAAAAATTAATTTTACCTTATTAGATTATATAAATTATGATCATTATTAATGTAGAATCTATTACTCTAAATTAATATCAAATATATGGATAATTTTAATTTAAAATTACTCCCTATATGTGACGAGAAAACACATTTTCAAAGAGAAAATGTTCAAAAGTCCAAAAAGTTATCATATCATAAATATACATGAAAATAATTATATTGAACTAATATTTTTTTGTAGATATATAATTGAAATAAATTTTCTTTTAAAACCATATTAATATATTTTTATGTTTTAAAAAGAATTAAATTAATTGAAAATATTACATTATAACAATTATTATTTTATATTTATTAAAAAATTAAACTTATTATAAAATTATAAAAAATAACACTAAGATAATTATGAATTTTTGATTGAAAAATATAAATTTTTTAAATAAATATTCTATATTTTATAAACAATTATTTAAAATAAGTGCACAAATATGTGACAAAAATGTTTTTAGAAAAATAAAGTTTTAAGAATAATATTGTATTTATTCTTATCTCCTATCTAGAAAACACATAAGAAGAATATTAGAAATTTAATTGAATATATAATATATAAATTTTATTAAAATAGTTCCCAAAATGTTTTGATTTTTTATTTATTGAGTTAGAAATCATTTTTTTATCATAAATAAAGTTTTTTATAAAAATATTTCCTTTATTTCATAATTGTTTTCATTTTCATTATCAATTAATTTAACACCTTATAATTTATTTTATATAATTGTGTAATCCATATATTTTCATAATTTAGATAATACTATTCACACCCATTATTCTAATAGCAAGGTGATAAATATCATATTAAATAATAATATTATAATAATATATCATGTTTCATTCGAATTTGATGTTTTATGAAATATAGGATAAACTCAGTATTTTGTGTAGTGAAAGTTATAATTGGAGTTGTGTGAAATAAAAATTTTCAAAAATATTAAATTATTTACATTTTTTCACACAATCTAATGGTGTTTTATTATAATCCCTTAAATAAATTACATCCTCACAATTTGAACATATGTATGGTTTGAAAGGGTTTAAAATCCGAAAATCCCATTATGGGAAACCAATATTGTAAACTTGTTTAATAAAACATCATATTGAAAGGATATAATGTGGTTTGATCAGGTAATCTGGAATAACACATTATAGGATTAAAAATATAAGTTTAAAGGATTGAAGTGAAAACATTAACAATGAAGTGAAATCTATCACACAAATACCAATGGGCAGTAATAGGAAACATGGTCATGAGAAAGTTAACTACCAAAAATCCTTATACCAAAGAGGTGTGAAGAAGGAAATTATTATCATCAAAATTAAGATAACATCATATAATTTTATATCAATATAATATCCTTATTGTTTGGGAATTTTAATGTGAATATATACTTAATTTATTTCATTCCATTTCATAAGTACAACCTCATCCTTTGGTAGTGCCTTGAATAATTTCCATTTCATATATTACATTATGAGATGAATTTTTTAGAACTAAATCAAAAAATATGATCCACAAAATAAATAAAATTCTATCCCTTCATTACCTAGTTAATAACGAAAACAAAATGGTCAGAATAAGTTATCTATAAATATTCATTCAGTGAAATAATAAATTAATGGTTAAAACCTCATCCAAAATTCAACCTAAAACATTACATAAATGGTTAAGTTTATAACCATTCCAAATTAAAAAATTTATAAATAATTTCACCAAATATATCATATTATACGTAACATTAATCCCCTAAATATCATAATGTATCTGTTTATTGTCACATACCAAATATGTGAATACATTATTCATATATTTTCTTCAATCATGGTAACAAAAAAAATTACCATAAGACTATAATAAAACCCTGCATACATCCAAATTCAATTAATAACACCATCAATTATTTAATATATTATATGAATCTAATAATTAGAAAAAATCCATCAATGATAACAAAAACCACTTGATCCTAAAATTGTTAATCACCCCAAATGTCTTCAATACTATCAGATTTACTTTATTCATATCAATCATCTCTTTATCAAAACTGAACACTATTTAATGAACATTAGAAACATATTAAGGGTTATATTTCCTTAACAAAAATATCACTTTTTTGTTAAATCACTTTTCTATGTCATTAGAACCATTCAACATTTTTTTAAAATACATAAATAAAAACGTATACTAAACAATCCTAATATATTTAATGGTTCTAATAACATAATTCTTTAATTAAAATACATAAAAACATAAATAATTATACTTCCTTACCAAATTTAAACATGGATTCCTTATCTTAATCCTTAATACCTCATTCTTTTTATATGTCATTCATAATATCTTCATCATCAGAATAAAAACCATTACTCGTAAAACCTTTCAAATTCTCTTTATGAGATTTCCCCTTAGGAAATTAATATTCATAATGACCATAAAATTCAAAACATTCAACATATGATGATACCTTAGGGTAACCATCATTTTAATACACTTTTCTTACCAAAATTTTCATTTTTTACTTTTCAATTACAATCTTTGTGCCCTTATTTTCCACTCATAAAACATCATATCATACCTCAGAGATATTTTGTTTAGTTATTTTCCCACATTATCAAAATATAGGAAACTGAAACATCTTCCATCAATGGTCTCCACTTCCCAATCTCTTAGAAAACTCTACCCTTATATTCTTTGGTGAGTCCCAGAGTTTGTTATGTTTAATATTGTTAATCATGTTCCATGAAAAGTAATTAGGAATAATAACAATATCCTTCACTTAAGTCATAATCCAATTTGGTTAATCATAAATAAATATTATATCACATTAATTATTAATCCACTTCATTATAGTTCCCAATATTGAAAAAAACCTAAGATCATATTTTGAGTATCAACACTCATAGTGGGAAACCACATAATCATGAAAAATAACTTATATGATTTCTAAATTGGGAAAATGATTTTTAATATATTAATGTTATGGTTTATACTAGGCTATCTATAGTAATATTATATTTAAACAATTCATGATGGTTTATAAAGAGTTTTAGAATTTCCAAATCATATTCCTTGGACGTGTAAAACTAGTTGTTCATCAAGTCCTGTTGGCATGCACTAGGTGACAATCGAGTCATGCTTAATTCCCCCGTTTTGGAGTTATTACCCCTAGGTATCTTGATGCCAGTTCCATATCCACTACTAGTATATTTAAAGGGATGTAATTTTACTTTAAAACACACTATTTATCCTCTAAAAATATCATGTTCATTTTCATATACTTTGCCTCCTTTTTAGATGTATCGGCAAAGAAAAACCTAGAAATATATTAAAAAATCCATAGGGTTATCATTAAATTTTGTTCATCTCAATTTATAATGGTTAACATAACATTTCAATCAATATCAACTATACCAACCATTGATTCTAATACATGTATATTATATATTTTAAATGAATAATAATTACATTATATAAACACACACCTGAGAACCCTAATAGTTTATTTTTTATTCTAGGTAGAAAATTTTCTTATTTCATGAAAGATCTTTAACATATATTATAAAGATTTTCCGCTGTATTACTCTAAAGAAACACACCATAATTTAAACCTATAAAAACATGGGGAAAGTAAAAATAAGAATGTGTGAGCTCAGATGTTCAGTAATGGTAAAAAAGGGAAATACATATACATAATGTGAGCATAAGGGTATAAAAATATGATGAAACTATTTTAAAACCCTAACATACATATAATGGATCAAAATATTGAGTCATTAAATAAATTTTTATAGTTCATAAGACATGAATCATAAGGAAATCAAATAACATCATACATGTGTGAATAAAACTGGAATATGACATCGAATTGTGGAATGAATATAAATATTTAACATCATTTTCATAGTAGTTAAATCTCATTTCCAAGGCTATCAGAGTGGAATGGGTTCACTGTAAATACCATCATAGTATTCATGGTTTACTCCTAAGACCATCATAGTGGATAAAATCCCTTAAATTATTAGATTCTTTTTTATATTCATCTCTTTTACCTAATGAGATATAAATATTTACCCAATGCATTGGGGGAAGATATAAACCCCACCCATCAAATAATGAAAATAACACCTTTTTGTATAAAAAGATAATAAAACATTCATTACATCATAAACCATGAAATTAAATGGATTTCATCAAAATTCCATCATGTCATAACCTATAGAAATGAGACTATTTTTATAATCATTTCATCATTTCATCATAGCATAACTAGTTGAAAAATAATAGGGTTTTATAATAATTCTCTCAGTGTGTAACCCATGGAAGAGAAATAGGTTTCATAAAAATATATTAATAATAACAAATATAATGATAGAATAATAAAGGTATCCTTGGTTTATATACCTAGTATATCATAAGTTAAATAAAAGGATATAATCTTAGATATATTGTAATTTTGAAAGATAAATCACTTCGAATGTTTCATGAGGATGATAGATTTTCATTTAGAACAAATTTTTAAAAATAAAAATTCATAAAATAATTTGGACATAATTTTATTTTAAATTAAATTTTAAAATTTATAATTTAATATTCAAAACAATAATGATTATGATGTTGGAAAATTTTACATTTATTTTTCCCACATTAAAAAAATGATTCCTTTCAAATTTTCATAAAATATAAACACAAATTATATAAAAAATGAGATGCATAATCCTTTCAAAACATTGTGTAAAAAATAAAACATGGGAAAAAAGTGTTTATTATATCATTTGAGTAATGTTAAAATAATTTCTTGTTACATTTTTAGAAGACAAATATTTGAAAGAAAATGGTTTTGACCGAAGAGAGAAATGATGAGGAATTATATTTAAAAATAATATTTTTAACTCTTGAGTACATAATAAGAAGAAAATGAAAGGAGAAAAACTTTTAAAACGAAGTAACTAGGAAGAATAAAAATAATGTTTTTCTTTAAGAGATAGATCATAAATTTTCATTATGGTAACCACAATCATGAACAACCTCAATAGATGATGGGATTGTAACATAAAACATGTAGTAGTTTGGTAATATTGTATCATAAGTTCCGTGAAAGAATAATATTAAAATATATTTAGTAACATGGTAAAAAAATGGTTCCATGATATTATTTGTCAAAGGGGCTGTTTATATTCCTCGTAAAAGAATATAAGTGCATAATATAATTTATGTATCGAAGAAAGAAAATTGAGATGAAAATACCTTACCATTTTGGTATATTTTGATCATTAATCCCCATAAAAAAGAGATACACAAATTGATATATAGATAAAAATAATTTTCAGGATAATCATTATAAAATAAATTCATTTTTATTATATACACCGTAGAAAATAAATAGGATGTGAATATGGAATGTGTCTCATAGAAGTAAAAAGTGAGATGAAAATTCCTTACCATTTTGGTAAATTTTGAACTATAAATTCCTAATTGATAGGTAAAAAACTGGATATATAAATAATAATAATTTTTTTAATAATCATAAAATAAATTCATGGGAATTATATACATCACAAAAAAGAAATATGCGGTGAATATGTCATGTGTCTCAATGAAGTAAAAAGTGTGACAAAATCCATCACCATAAGTCTCAACTTCAATTGTACAAATTAAAAAATATTTAATAATATGTATAACATTATTATAAATATATTAAAAAATAATACATATATATAATTACATATATTATTTTCTTAAGACCATTTATTACACATCTATTAACAATTCTTTGTTAAAATCATGTTTCGAGAAACAACAGATTTTCCTTGAATTTTTTGATTTTTTATTTTCATTACATTTACATTAATCATGGTTCCATGATCTAAATAATTATAAGCATGATATAAATATCATATATAGAAATCTAGTAATTGCGTACATATATATTACATCTTATTACATGAATATTTAATACATTACACAAACACACACATGAGAACTGTAATAGTTTAGTGTCGTTGGAGACTAGGTACACAATCTTCTAATGTGGTGAAATATATTGAATATATCCCATAAATAACTTCCCCATTAGTACTCTTCACAAAAATACCCTAATTAAAACCCTTAATCATAAATTAGGGAATGGAAAAATAAAAATGGGTGAGCTCAGATGCATTGTAATTGTAAACTAAGAAGATACAAAAGCATAACATGAACATTAGGGTATCATAACATGATCATAAAATTTTAAACATATACCCAGTATATCAAATATCATAATCATGAGTCATGAAATAATTATTATAAGTCCATAAGACATGAATCATAACGAAATAAAATAATATAATCCATGAGTGCATAACATTGAAATAATACAGGGATTTATGGTATAAACATCAGATTATAACTATATAAACATGTAAAATTTAGACATTTTCACTCATTATGTTATGGATATGAAATCATTCCCTCTCATAAACTTTTGGACATAAAACCAGGTCAATACATAGCATTATGGACATGAAAGACAAGTCCAGTTATAATACCGTGAACATGTAATCAGGTTCACACATATAAAATTTACCCTTGAGTTATCCATAATTCCCAATGCATTAAAGTGAATTATAGGTCACACACATAATATTAGAAAAATCATATATATATGTGACACAAGATTATAAAATATTCATCACATCATATTCAATGAAATAAAATTTGTTTCATTTATATTTCAACATATTATAACGAATGAAAAAATAATTAGGTTTCACAATAATTTCATTAATTCATCATATTATAACCTATGAAAAGAAGTGGGTTTCATAAGAATGATATAACCTATAGAAGGGAAATTTTTTTTGTAAAAATATTTTCATCATAAACATAAACCATCAAGAAAAAAATAAGAATTGTATTTTTGTACCATAGCCCTGGTAAATCATAAGTAGTATCAAATTATTTCATCTTAGAGGGAAAATGATTTTGAAATATAAAGAATAATAGTTCATAACAAAAATAAAATTTCTTTGAAAATCACTTCTAAAAAAAACCCTTAAATATATTTGGAAAACAATTTATTTAAAAATTTCCTAGAAAATCGAATAATGAATATTTAAAAATATTTTAAAACATTTCATAAGAAAAAAATCATTTCCTTTTTGAAAACAAATGTGAAACATAAAAAATTTTAAATAAAAGTTTCGTAAAATAGCATTGAAAACTAATAAGGGAATAATTACGTAGAATAATTTCCCCAATGACGGAAATATTTTTCATGCCGTACACATTAAAATGAATATTAATTTAACATTTTCATTAAAATACAATTGATAATTTTTTAAAAATGTCTTTAATATTCATTTGAAAACAATATTCAAAAATTCAGGAATGATTAATTTTGTTTAATAAATAATATGAATACTTTTAACATTTTTTTTGGGAAAATATGGTTCTAGATGAAACAAGGATTTGATAGAAGAGATGAATAAAGAAGACTTCTTTTGAAAACAATTCCTCAATTAATTTATATACCAAAGAGTGGAAATATTATACTATTACTTGAAATTTTCATCAATATATATAGTTTAATAAAATTAATTATAATCATTGAGAGTTAGATCATACGATCTCATGATTGGATACTTAATCCTAAACAAAAATGATAAACACTATGATTGTAACATCAATCCATTACCACTTTGGAAGTATTGTAAATATAATCCAGTTGAAATATAGATAATCAAATGGATATTTAATCCTCATGATTTACATGATAAGAATCATAAAATACATTCATGTGTAATATATACACCACATAATAGAAATAGGTTATTAATATTCTATGTGTCTCATAGAATTAAAAATTGAGATCGAAATCCCTTACAACTTAAGAAATATTTTGAATTTTAAGGCCCAATAAATTTTTGCATCGAATGAAACATTAAAATTCCTAAAAATAATTATATTAATGATATTACATGTTAATGGGGTAGTATATACACCAAAAAATAAAACAATTATTGATGTTTCTTATGTCTTCCCCAAATAAAAGAGGGAATTGAAATCCCTAACTTTATGTCACAAATTCATTTTTACACATTTAAACCACCTGTGTAATAAATATAAGTTTATTATAAATAAATTATATATCCATAATTATATATACTTAACATTATATAATTTAATTATGAACATTAACTACCCATTTATTAATAGTTCTATGTTAAAATCATGTTTTGGTTAATAACTACTTTTCTTTTAATATGTATTTTGATTTTTAATTTTAAGACCTATTAATTTGATCATGGTTCCATATTATAAAGAAAATTATTCATGAAATAATTATCCTATTTTTAAATTAAATATAATTTTAAGAACAATCATAAAATATGGTTTTGAGAAATCAGGTATGTTATGATCACGGAGAAGCTAGGAAATATGTACACATGAGTAACATTTCAATTTTAAAAGATCATTATATAAATGAGATACGTAATATTTTATCATCAAATATTGATCATAATTTCATAAAAAATCATTTCAATAAATTTACTTATACATATCATCCATGTGGGGTGGTTATGAAAAGAGAGAGTCACATTGCTTCACGAATACGATAGTTTAAGTGTACAAAAAAATGTTATAACCATTCAGTGAGAGAAAAGGTGATAAAGAAACAAAAATTATATATTTAAAATTATAATTACATAATTAATATTATAATTATTTCACTCATATGACATATAATAATTAACTTGATCTTTTTTATCTTCTATGTAAAGTGTTAGTAAAAAAATCACTTCGCTTTGCGAGGTGGTAGTCTGTCATACTCATGAATAATATTATTGTATCCCCTATGGAATAGAAATTGAAAAATGAATATAATATATAATGAATCCTTAGGTATAATTATAATATAAATACTATATATATACTTTATATGCATTATAATACCCGACCATGAGAGTTTGTAACTGAAAAATGAACGACATCGTTTACGATGCTATAGTATGCCGTCCACACGACTAATGATTTCATAACCAATTTTATAAATGTGGAGATAGTTTAAGTAATTAAATTAATATAATTAAAAATATTTATATGATTTATTTTTAGGTTATTATATCATCATTATTAAATGATATTTTAAGGAGGTGGAATAAATAAAATGAAAACACTCATTGAATAATGTTACCTCTTATTTAGGTAACACCCATAGGATTTCACCAAAAAAATGCTACCTATGGTTGATTTATGAAATCCATAATGATTTTATAATGATATTATAGATTATTTAAATATATTTTGGGTCTCCATGGCTGAACCAATATTTTATGAAGGTGTGAATAATAGTGGAGATTGGGTGGCCTTTTATATGTGAGGTGAGTGGCACACATTTAATATTTGGAAAGAAAAAGGTGCACCCCTATTGTTAACCTTGAAAAGGGTCCAAAATAGAGTGTTATAAATTGTTTGAAATTATAAGGTGTAAATATTTCAATAAAATAGTATTTAGATATTTTTAGACTATTTAAAAAAAATATTTTTAATTTAACCCATGGTAAACAAATATTTACCTTAACATCAAAAATTTATATTTCTTGTTTTCATAATTAATTTGGGTAAAAAATTATTATGGACTCACTTTATTATATAAATTATTTTTATTCTATATATGGAATAAAATTTTCAAATATCAATCCACTGAAAAAAATTTAATTTAAATTAATTCATACAGAGGCGGCGAGAATGTTATTTTTCAAAGAGAAAATGAGCATATGTTTTAAAAGTTTTCATATAAAATTTCAATATTAAATTGAATAAAATGACATAAACTGTATAAATATATATAATTTAACTAATTTTACTCTAAAAAAATTTAAAATATAATTTATATTTATAAAAAATTTCAACTAAAAGGATAATTTTAATTAAAATTTAGAAAATTCACCAAAATATTAGTATTTTTATAAAATTATAATCTATTCACCCTAATGTTATTTTTAAATTAAAATTTAAAAAATAAACTATAATTTTTAAATAATTTTCCTAAATGTTTCAAAATTTATTTGTGAAATATGTATGCAATATTCGACTAACCTGTTTTTTTGAAAAATAATATATTTATGCATAAATTTAGACTAATTCTTGTCTATTACCTTTAAAACACATAATATTAGTGTTAAAATATATATTTAATATGTACTTTGAAAATGAAAATAAATTATTCACAAAAAGTGTTTGGAATAATTTATTGAGGTAAAATGTGTTTCTTTTAAAAAAATTATTTTTTTGAAAATTATTTCCATTATTATCAAATTGTTTCTATTTATATTTAAAATTAAATGGTCACCAAAGACGTAATTTTTTATACATGTGAAAAAAATGGAGTTTCATAATTTATTTAAACCTATTCATACTCATGATTACAATTTCTAGGTGATACATATCATATTAAATAATAATATTTTAATAATTTTAATGTTTCATTTAAACTCAAGGTCTTGTGTAATTCAATATAAGTTTATTGTTATGTGTAATAATAAACATCTGAAGGATTAAATTAATATGAAAAATGATATTCCAAAAAATATTTTGGTGTTACCTCATATATATTAACAATATATGTATTATAGTAATTTATAAAAAAATGAGGTAGAAAATGAAATACACCACTTAGAGAGATGGTTGGTCGTATGTATGCTTGAATGTTATTTCCATTTTCATGATGGGTTGAAATAAAGAAACATAATATTATATTATTAGGACTAAGATGATGATGAAAGTGTATTTTGTTGAATTTTTTTGTCAATATATGTTTTTAAGGAAGGAAATCACTTCACATTATTTTTAACAACAATGAGAATCATGGGATTCATAAAAACCAGACTCATGGTATTGATTTAGACTCATGGTATTGATAAAAATTAGACTCATGTTTTATAAATAATGATAATCACTATACTTCTTCATAATGTGATGAATCTTCTTTGATTTAAGTGTTTGTTTTACTGGATAATTGGGGTCAGCGTGACTATAATGTTTTAAATGTGACAACGCGTTACTGTTTTGTATTTCATATAGATAATGTGAATAATTGAAAACTTGTTATGAAAACATGATGGAATAAAGGAGGGGGGGGGGGTGAAAGAGTTGCTAATGATCCAAAAAAATATTGTATCTAGATTTATCATGTATGGGTGGAAGAGATAAAAAAGTGATATTGATTATTTATCAATACTATAAGATTCAAGGTGGATAAAAAATAAGTGGTATCAATTTACTATAGAATTTTATATTCCATAAACCACATAATTAAAGATTTATATTAGGATAATCATACACAGAATGATTGAAACGATGGTAATGATCAAAAAGGTTAAATTGATTAAAAATGGGATATTGTTTAAAAATATGGTATAGTCTTACTATAGCATCCATGTTTTCAATCAGATGATATAAGAACATTTTGTACACATCAATGATCAATATCATAAATATTAGAATGATCAATATCAAAATGATCAATTTCAGAATGATTAATAATAGAATATTCAATATTATAAGGATCAATCACACAATGATCAATATTAGAATGATCGATATTAGAGTGATTGTATCCAGGATAATCAAAGCAAGGGTGGAATAAATAGATTAACACTAAACTATTTTGAAGTGTATTCATCATGTGGATCAAGATATGATTTACTTTCTTAATCCTTTGAAGTTGAGTTCCAAATGGGATAAGAGAAGAGGAGAATAAGTTGCATGGTATTTGAATTAGGTCAATAAAGGTGTTTAAGAAGATAAGTTGACCAAAAATTTAGTCAACCATTTCAAAATAGTTGAATTAATTTGTTTGGATGAGTTGTTGAAAGAAAATAGATTGTTGAATGATTTTTTGAGTGGGGGATTATCTTTAAAATACAAGATTTTGATTCAAATTGGTCCCAGTAATTGTAATCGGTCTTAGTAATTGAAATCATATCCAACAATTGAAATCATATTGAAATTCGAATTGGATGTCTGGAGAAGAAGATTCGATTATTTTTCATGTTTTGAGAAGAATCATGAAGTATTAACGAAGTCGTTATTGCTTCGAGATTTGAGGAGAAATTTCATTTTGTGTAAATTTTGGAGAGTGGGAAGGATTTTGGGATTCCCACCCAAACTTATTTTGAGCCACCTATAAAAGGAGAAAAATTAAAATGTACTTGATTGATGATGGTGTACTATTCATCGTAGTAGAGTGAGGAGATCTGAGTTTTGAGTGAGGGAAAGTGATGCTGTTTTGTTTTTTATTGAAGACAATTCAGCTGAAATAAGATATAAGAAAAGAGATAAGATTGAAATTTCATTTTTAACTGATGATCATATTCTAAGTTTATAATTCAGTAAATCGTCATATTCATCTTATCAATTTTATTCATACATTGTTGGTATTATGTTGTATTAATCATAATGGGATTTTATATATAAGATATTTCCGTATTAAATATTTCCCGACTGAGGATGTATCATACTGAGTTTTATCATACTCAATGATTTAAGTGGTTATGATTCATTTCTATTCTATTATATAAGAAAATAATACTGAGAGAACTGTATTAGGGAGAATCAGATTCCGAGGTATCAGACTAAGAAAATTGGACCCAGCAAAATTAGACAGTGTTTTCCACATTAAATACCAAGAGGTTCTAACATTAAAACTGGGTAAGGAATTTAATAATTGTTTTTCAATTGAATACATTTTTTGAATAGAAAATGATGGTAGGTAACATGAGTTGTTACATGATAATTGTATTACCCTATTTGTGATAAGAGGGTGCACATGCACCAGTGGGACTGTTTCATAATGCTACATGAGTAAAAGGGTATATCATACTCATTATAATATAAGGAAAGATTTATAGTGGATTGTATGGTATTTTATCATTTCCAAACCATACAAATAATGTAGATATTCTTATTTAATAGTAAACCCAATGATGTTTCTTGGATTTGTTTTCAGTAGGGAATTGAAATATCTAATAGGAGGTGGAGGTTGTTTCAATTGAAAAGATACATTAAAGAAAAAGAGTATCAATGATTCACCCCTCCCTCTCACAGTGATAATATACAATAACAAGGTTATTTCCTGTTTTATCAAAGTGCAGGATCTCTTTTCTATTCATTGAAGTAGAGTGAGGAGATCTAAGTTTTGAGTGAGAGAAAGTGATATCATTTTGTTTTGTGTTGAAGATAATTAGACCTGAATAAGACATAGGAGATGATATTGTGGAATGATTTTTTGAGTGGGGTATTATCATTTACGCACATGATTTTGTTTCAAATCAGTCTCATATTTTGTAATCAGTCTCGGTAATTTAAATGTGACCCAACAATTGAAATAATACTGACATTTTAATTTAATTTGTGGTGAATAATATGTGATGATTGTAGATGTTTCGAGAATAATCGAGAAGCATTGACGAAGTCATTATTGCTTCACTATTTTAGGGGAAATTTAATTTTCGGTGAATTTAAGTGAGATTGAAATATTTTACGATTCCCACCCAAAAATATTTTGGGTCACCTATAAAAAAATAAAAATTACATTGTACTTGACTAAATATGGTTTACTATTATTCATAGAAGAGTGAGGAGATTTGAGTTTTGAGTGAGAGAAAGTGATGTTGTTTTGTTTTGTGTTGAAACCAATTCGATTGGAATAAGACATAAGACAAGAGACAATATTGTAACATTGTATTTAGAATATCATCATATTCCATGTTTATCGTATTCAGTAAATCATAATGTTTATCTTATTAATTGTATTTATCTAATGATGGTGTTAAGCTAAATTTATCGGATTGGGATTTTCGGTATTGGGTATTTATGTATTGAAGATTTCCAGATTGGGGAAGAATTGTACTAAGTTTTATCATAATTAGTGATTGAAGTGGTTCTGATTCATTTCTATTTTATTATATTAGAAAATTAGGCTGAGAGAATTGCATTAGAGAGAATCAGCCTTAGAGGTATCAGACTAGGAAAATCGGACCCAGAAAAATCAAATTGAGTTTTCAGTAATAAAGACCTTGAGGTTCTTACATTAAATCATGGTTAATAATTGAATAATTGTTTTTCAATTGAATACATTTTTTGAATTTAAAAGAATTACAGGTAACATGAGTTGTTACATGTTAATTGAATTACCCTATTTGTACTAAGAGTGTGAACATGCACTAGTGGGATTGTTTAATAATGCTACATTAGTGAAAGGGTATATCCCACTAATTATAATCTGAGGATTGATTTATTGTGTATTTTATTCTATTTCATCCTCTCCAAACCATACCAAGATTGTTGATAATCTTAATGAATAGTGAAAGTTGTAACAAATATATGATCATGTGGATGTGTGTACGATATTTTTCAGTAGGGAATTGAAATCTCTTACTGGAGGGGAAGGTTGTTTCAATTGAAAAGAAACAAACAATAAAAAGAGTATCACTGATTCACCCCTCCCTCTCTCAGTGATACAATAAACAAACAAGGTTCTTTTAGGTGGTATGAGAGTGCGTGTTCTTATTGCTATTCTTAGCTGATAGAGAATTTGAACTATGTGAATAGAAAAGGTATTATGGTATTTTATAGAAAGAAATATCATATCTCAAAGGATATAATTTTTCCTTATCATATGTCTATATGTTATGATGTTCTTGAAGTTCCCATAGTTGGGTTTCTGTAGAGACCCATAGCCTGACGTACACAGACATTGCATTACTTTTGTGGAATATATAATACAAAACAAAAACAGACACACAAGGACTGTAATTGTTTATTGTCTTTGGAATATTTTAATATAATCTTCTAATCGTGGTGAAAGATCATCAACATATCCCATAAAGATATTCCCCTTTTGTTTTATTACCTAATACCTTTCTTTAAATCCTGGGTAATGGAATATATTCAATAAAGGGTGAGCACAAATGCTCAATAAGGGTTAACATAGAGAATATAAAACAATCCATAATCATTTGGATGCAAAAACTTGAACATAAAATCTAAACATCAAAATCATGAGAAAAGACATAAATCTTGCAAGTACGTAAGGCATATATCAATAAGGAACATCAATCATGATAAAATTGCATGATAATAAAACATGTAATTGTGGCAAACCATTAAGCACAAGATATAATTTCCATAGTAGCCAAGGCATTTCTGCCAAGACCATCATAGTGGACAAAGTCCCTTAATAAACCGGGTTTACTTGCCATTCCAGCCCTGTATTACTGAACTGCATTCACATGCCATTCCAGACATGTATATCTCATGAGATATAAATCTTTACCCAATGAATTGGTAGGAGATATAGGTCCCACCCATCTCATAATTAAATCATTCTTACTTGTGCCACAACATAAACATAAATCATTCATCATAACGCAAAGAATAAAATGGGTTTCATAAAAATCCTCCCATCATAACAAAATACATATAAAATAGATGGATATAATTTCATCATAAGAAAAGTGAAACCATGTAAATCATAGAGACATTATACTTGAAACATACACATATGAAATAATTTCATCTTAGATGGATAATGGTTTTGATAAAACACTTGAAATGAATTCTTGAGGAAAATATTATTTCTTCTTCAAAATCATTTTCTTTTCAAAAAATGCCATGAAATTTTAAAAGAAAAAGATTTTTTTGAAAATAGCCATGAAATCTTGTAGAGTTAGCTTCATGAAAAAAGGTATTAAGAAACCATAAAAATCCGTTCAAGCCGTATAAGTTAAAAACATTCTTCTCGTACTTTTAATGGAAAAGTCAAAAAGTACCACATATGGTAATCAAAAGAAAGATTCATTAATAACACAAAGTTAAAGTCAAAGAGGGGTAAACATGAAATTAAACATACACGAAATAATGTTAAATGCTTAATGAAAAAAAAATTATGGGCATGGATGAAAAATATATCCCAAGTAAATACTTAAGTATAAGCAATCTTGGATAAAATGAGATTGAAAAATTATCCCTTACCTTATGTTTGATATGCTTCATACGTATCCGAACCTCATGTATAATGATTTAAATAATGTGATTTACATATTAAATAATATTATTCATTGTTATTATATCATATATGGATCACTTATGGCTTTATATTACCCTTTCTTTTGTAAATTCCATGTTAAAGCAGCGTTTTGGGTAAAATCGTTTTATTTATCATACGTGTTTTGACATGTTGTTCTTGATTTTGTTATTACTTATATCATGATTTAATTACTTCCAAAGTTTAAATCATGATTTATATATAATATATATTCAGTATATATATATATATATAATAGATAGATGAATGAAATGAAATACACCGTTCATGGAGACGGTAGGCCGTACGTACGCATGAATGCTCTTTTCCTTTCCTTACTGACTTGAATGGAAGTAATTAGATGACATATATATATATATACATTAATAAAATAGCTTTATCAAGTCATATATTTCAGTATTATTCATTATATATACTTTATAATAATTCTTGAGTGGTTAACATGGAGAATGAATCTCATCGCGTTGTGGAGACAGTAATCTGTACATACGCACCAGCAATGATATCATTTCCATAATTATTGAATTGAATGGGAGTGGATGATATAATATCTCAGAATCTATATGATGTTATAATAACTATATATAGTTATTAATTACACCATTATACCCATCCAAGTAAGGTCATGGTGGAAAAAACAAATTACACCACGACGTGGAGATGATATTCCATACGTACGCACACGAGGTGATTTTGTTTTTCGTAGCATGGATAAAAGGTGAAATAGGGTTGTTTCATATTTATAATAACATATAAGTATATGAGTGATACTGATGTTATTATTTTTTTATGAAACAACTAAAGAATAAGAAGTTGAAGAAGAACGAAACATGAAAGAATCGGTAGAAGAGATTACCTCTTCTTCGATGCACCTCTTTTAAGCTTCCTCTTAAGGCACTAGAGTTGGTATTTTGAGGATACCAGAAAAACTATAATGTTTCTAGTGATGATTCGAAGGGAAATTGTCAGGGGTTGACAGAGCTTTAAATCTCACAATTGTGTAAAGAGAAGAGAGAGGAGGTTCTCTTTTATAAGGGAGGAGAGGGGCACGTTAGGAAAAACATAAAATATTAGTTTATAATAAAGTCATATTCTGTTTATAATAGATCCAAATTGATTTATTTATAAGAAAAAGTGGGTATGGGTCTAGATCCTCTCAAAAAATATGTTTTATGCAAGTTTAGGTTACTATTGTAACCTTATCATTCAGATTTTACTCTAAGTTAAATAATTTAACTTTTACCGTGTCTTCTTGTTTTCTTACACTATATGGTTAATAAAATAACTATAACAATCCAAACGAACTACAAGTGGTTCATTATTAATATATATAACCTTATATAAGTCATTTGGCCGAACAATAGATTTTTAGTAACAGAATAACAATTAATAATATAATATTTGTTTTAAAAACTATTTTATGTCCATTTTGACACTATTTGGTAATTGATTTTTGTGAAAATCCTAACAGCATGATTAGTTCTCAAAAAATTTAATTATATCAATACTAACATGTAATATTAACTTATAATATTCTCTAAATTTATAAAAAGTCTCAAATTATATTTATTTGGGTATTTATAACATCGATTATGTTAATATTTCATGACTAAGGTAACTGCATAATGATTGTGTAACAAATAAATTAAATTAATTAAAGTATATAAATTATACATAAAATACCATTATGTAGGAAATATTTTTATCCTTATATGAAATATTTATTGTCTAATTTATCTTATGTATAACCCTATATTAAAAATATTTTTAGTTATTAAAATTTGAATTTAACTTATTTAACTCTTCTTTGAATTAATTAAAAATAAATATCCTAATCTAATCCAAGTCGACCTAAATGATAAAATTATATTACTAAGGTTGTTTTTCGTGGAATTATACTAATCCAATATAATTAGGACTTGTGTTAGAGTAATAATAATATCATTTTACCCTTAATTACCCTATTTACTTTTAACCGTGGTAAATAAAAGTAAAAAGTTATTATTCACCAAAAATTATTTTTATCTTATTGAACCACATTTTAATACATGATATTAACCATGTCTCTCATATTTTATAAATTCAACTCATAGGAGTGGTAAAATTATGTTTTATGTACAATTGCAAATGCTCCAAGGAGGTGGGTAAAAACGGTGAAAAGTTCAATAAAATTTATATATATATGAAATTATTATAAAATGACTCAAATGAATTTAATTGATCTTATATAAGTATTATTTATCTATTTTGACCTAAAATAAATTTAAATAAAATAAAAAATTATTTAAATAAAAATTCGGTTTTAACCAATAACTCAGTGATTTCACTATTCATCAAAAATTGAATGTTTTCAGACAAATACAAAAAAATCACCCTAGGATAATTTCAATATTCGGAATCAAAAAATGAATTCCATTTTGGTAGATAAAATATATAAAATTTTAAAAAGTGTGTATTACTATTAATAACGGCTAGTTCATAATAATATTATAATAATATCTCAGTTAGTGAAACTTGGTATTGCGGACTACACACGCTATCAAGTAAGGTCTTGATTGAATGTAATGAAAGACAAGTCAAGGATGCGTGTAGTGAAATCTCCTTTTGGTGTTGCGTATAACATAATAAAAACTTTTTTCATTTATACACTAAAAAAATCTATACTTAATGTTGCGTAGAATAATTTCCACAAAACGAATTTGAAATTGTTTGCAACACAAGACAATAATAGTGTTGTGTATACTGCAAGATATTGTGGTGTTTCTTATAGTATAAGGTAATCTTGGTGTAGTGTTTAATAGAATAAATCAAAAAAAGTAAAAATAGTATATCTCATAAAATCACGAGGTGTTACAGTTTCCACCCACTGATGATAAAGCTCCACTTACACCTATTGATAAGAAGAATATTTAGAATGATGGAATTGAAAAGAATGCTATATTATCATCACTTTCTAAAATTTAATTCCTAACAGTGAAAGGTGATGCTACAACAAATGATATATGGGTTTAATTGAAAAACATATATGAAGAAAATAATGCTGTCAAAACAGAAAAACATCAAATATGGAGATTGAAGTATGAAGACTTGGAGGTGGGTGAGCATGAATCTATTGGTGACTTCTTTACTAGGGTTAATGATATAGTGTGTACTATAGTACTTATAGGTGAAAATATAGATGAATCACTAGTTTTTCAAAAGATCTTGGGAATCCGACCTGAAAAATTCGATGAAAATGTTCCTTCTTTCGGAGACAAAGAGCCTAAAACATTATCTCTGGATAATTTTCATAGAACTCTTATTACATATTAAATGAGAAGATATAATGCTATGATATAAAATAAAAAGCTGACTGATAAATTTATTTCAATGCCAAAAATAAGGAAAAGTCAAAGAATATTCTTTTTCAAGAATAATATGGAGACTCTTACTCTAAAAATGAGGTGTGTAAACATATCAATGATATTTTATCCTTATTTTATAAAAAAGTGAAAATATTTATAGGGAAATACAAAGTGAAACTTACTGTGAAGTGTTTTGAATGTGGAATAGTTGGTCACTTTGTAGAAAACTATCTTCAAAGAAATAATGAAGAGGATAGTGATAAAGAATAATGAAATCCAATAATATCATAGAAGAAATATTGCGATAATAGAAAATTTAAATCTATAGCCAATGAAAATAAAATAATAAAATCCAATAGAAGATGTTTCTTATCTAATGATGAATAATAAGAAGAAGACAACAATGCTGAATCCAAAAAACCATTTGAGTGTGGTATTGAAATTTTTTTATTGTAATAGTGATTGTTGAAAAATTCGGATGCATTAGCCCTATAGAAGAAGAAACTAAACTTGAAATACATTTGAAAGAATAATTAAAGGAATGTTTGAGAAATATTAGAATAATTTAAAAGAAAAGAAGTTAGAATATTAATTTTTTTCAATGAGAAATCAAGAATGTTTTATTGATGAAAAAAATAGTTGGTAAAATATATTGTTGATTTTAATAAGCCTCTTGAAGTTGAAAATAATCATAATGAGCAATTGGATGTGATGCGAAGGGAAAAGAAGAAGGGTATTAACATGTCCAACAAAAACCATCAAATGTGGAATTGAGAAACAAAAGTTTCCAAAAATCTATCCCTGAGGTTAGAGAAGGTTCTCAAAATGAGAAACTAGAGAAATTTTAACAGAAGTTTCCTTCAAAGGGTGACCAGAAGTTTGAATTATTTTCTGAAAATAAAAATGATAGGAAAGTTAATTATGTGTCCTGGACACCTTATTGGTGACTGTGGGGATTAAAGGATTGTTTCTAACCCTTTCCCCCTTTCCATATCAGTTAAGGAAGAAACAGAAGCCTCAATGAAATATTCAGGCATGAAAACCTATGGATAATAATGAAAATTTTAATCCTTTTGGTGATGCCACCTCTCAGGTTCCATCACTTCATGGGGATGGACAATGAGAATAGAACATTAAAGAAGATAATGGTATGACTCTTAGAACTATGACTCTTATTTTAGAGTCCAATAATTGTGATAATTTAGGGAAATAAGAAGATCAATTATACTTGGAAGGGTATATTCAAGTTGAATTAGGAATATCTTGTCAACTCGAGGAAGAATTCTTGAAATCAGGGGCTAAAAAAGGCTTGAAATCAATGGTTGAATCAGATGGTATTATTACTATGAGTTTTAGAGAAAAAAAATTCAATTAATGGAGAAATATAAAACAGATAGCATAATTGTTATGAAACCCCCAACTTCCAATATGAATGAAAAAACATTATACCACCATATCTCATGCCATCCAAAATGATATATGAATCCTCTAACTCATATGAATCAACTCATTCAGAAACTTCCTATTTTGAGGATGATGAGAGTGATCCTATATTATGATATTGTTACCAAATTAAATAGAAATTGGACTTTTCAAAAGGGTTCAATTTGGGATTGATGTGAATGACACAACTTCCTTTCGACAATTTAAAAATAGTGACATGACTGTAGATACTTATCATGACCACCAAAAGAGATTGTTTATCACGGTTGTAGTAGAGTTCAATAACGATCTAAATTTCAATTTCAATGATATAACATGTAAATGACTCTTCTTGTTTTCTATTTGACTTTTATCAGGATGGTGATTTTGTACATGCTGTGAAATTGCTCAGAGGCATCTTTGGTGATATTTATTAGCCTAGGTGGAGACTTTCTTCCCATGTTGTTCTTCTTTTTACTAAATTATTATAACTGCTTCTGGTCTGGTGTATCTATGGATTTCATTTGAGTCATAGGGTGTAAATGGATGAGGGATCTTCATATGAACTTTATTAGGCCCTCTCGGTCTTCTTTTACCTGGAGACTGGTTCATGGGAAACTTCCTACTGATTGTTTCCTTCAGAAATGTGGCATCTCTCTCTGCTATTCGTGTGTGTTTTTTCATCAACATAGGGAAGATATTGATCATTTGTTTATTAGTTGGGTCAATACCTCTTCAATGTGGAAGGCTGTTTTTGATATCTTTGAAATTCCCATGCCTAATATGTCTTCAAGTCATCATTTCCTTCAAAGATGGAATTCTATTTCGCTCTCTCCCCAATTGTTGGATCTTTTTAGAGTCGCTGCTTCTGAACTCCTTCATTTTATTTGGTTTGCTCGAAATAAGAAGATTCATGATAAATTTTCCTTCTCGGTTACTGGGGTTTTATCTGCTATTCTTGGTGCTATGCGTAATGTTGTTATTCCAAGGAAGAATTTTTGCTTTAACTCGGTTCATGATTTGTCCGTTCTGAATAGGATAGGTGTTAAGGGTAATTTCAAGCCTCCGCGTGGTACTTTAAAAGTTCTCTGGAAGGAACCTTTTTTTTGGTTGGTTAAAAGTAAATTCAGATGGCTCTTCTAGGGGTAATCCGGGGCATTCTGGTTATGGTGCTGTTTTCAGGAATCATAAAGGGGATGTCCTTGGTTGTTTTCATGGTTCTTGTGGCTTTGCCTCTTCACTTGAGGCCGAAATGCTTGGCATTATTGTTGCTGTCGATCAAGCTGTGCAGCGTGGTTGGGATAATTTATGGTTTGAGAGTGATTCTTCTGTTGTTGTTTCTGCAATTATGATGGGTCATTATCAAATGTCCCGGAAGCTTACTAATCGATGGATTAATTGTTTGGAGACTCTTTTTTCTTTGAATCATATTATCACTCACGTTTATAGGGAAGCGAATTCTGTTGCTGATGGACTGGCTAATAAAGGTGTTAATGGTGTTGATTTTGTTTGTTTTGATCAAGTTCCTGATGATCTCCTTATTTTTATTAAGAAGTACCATGACAAATCCCCCATTTTTAGACTTTTGTAAGTTTCTTTTGGGGCCTATTTGTTTTTTTGAGTGGCTTGTTTCTTTTTCTTCAGGATGGCAGTAGAGCTTTGCTGTGTCGAGTTGCTGTGGTTTCCCAAATTCTGGGAATCAGTGTGCTGTTTGGAGCGGGCTGGAGTCTTAGTTGCTGGCTTCTTTTGGTGGAAGGAAGGCTTTTATGTTGCTGTTTTTTGGCTAATAAAGGCCAGGGCTGATGGAGATTCTTCTGTCGTGGAGATATCTTACATGATACGGCTTTGATCTTCATTGGCGGCATTGGTGGCCTCATCCCATAGCCCACCCTTTTTTATTGGGTGCTTGTCTGCTTTGGTTTCTTTCCTTTTTACCTTAACAATTTTTTATGGTTTTGGTGTTTTTTGTTTGTATTTTTCTTGTACTGTTTTCTTTTCTCTTTAATAAATTTCCATTATATCGTTCATTTTTGTTTTTAATAAGTTTTTGGGAAGTGTGATTTGGGTTTCCAATTCAAACTTCAATCATCTTAAAAAAGTTGTTTATGTGTCCAATACCAACAATACTGGAGATTTTGAAGTCTTAAAGAAATATGAGTCTAAAAATGTTTTGAAAATTTATAAATCTATAAATTTTAATTTTGGGTTTGATAAATCATTAAAGAAGAAGAAGAATTTTATTTATTACAAAAAGGTTTAAGGCTTTGAAAATAATGAGAAGAAGGTGGATAAGAAAAATATTCAGAATTCTGATCAGTATGGAGGTTTCAAAGGAAAATACTCTTTCAATGGGTATTACTGGTTTTATGTGGATTTAGAAATATGAAAAATATGTGTTGGTTCAACCCACAATGTTACTACTATTCCATATGTTTTGAAAGGCTAAGATTGAGGGGGAGTTAATTGCCTCAAAGAATGAAGGCTAAGAAATTTGTTGTGAAGAAGTCTGAAAAGAGTGGAATGAAGATTGAAAATAGGTTCCATCCCCTAGAAACAATTTTTGAACGATATGAATAACCAAGAAAACATTAAAAAGGATATATATTTTTTTGTTATCGGCACAATGGAATATTCATAACAATTATCACAATCCGGAATTAAAGAAATAAAAAAGAGGAGAAAATGATCTTATTGTTGAAACTACATTGAAAGCCCGAAAAGGAGAATGAACTTAGATACATGATAGTGTGTGTTCTTCTCACATGATAATAGAATTTAAACTATTGAATAATGGGAATTATTTTAGAGAACTAATTGTGAAATTTTTCAATGACGAATCATTGAAAAAAAGGTTTTGGATCAACCATCATTGGAAAATAAAAGAAGAAATCTAAAAAAACATTGTATGTTGATGGTTTAAAACACAATTTATTCATCATTTCACCATTCTGTAAAAAACATAAAAAATTTATGTATAGGAATGATGGGTTTACTGTGAAAAGTAAGGAATATGAGAAGATTGTTACCAGAGGCCAACATACATAAGGTAATCTCTTTCATATTGGTGAAATAAAAAACACATGTCACATGAGCATAGTTAAAGAGATTTAATTGTCTCATTAAAGGTTATAATACATGTTTCAGAGAAACAAGGGAAATTTATCTAAAAGAGAAAGTGTTCGAGACATTATTAATCTTCCATTAAGAAGCGATTGGTGTTGCATTGTTTGTCTGGATAGAATGATTACAAACTTAGTGCATAAGAAACTGGAGATTTGTTAAAAAACAACCCCTAAAGATGATTCATTCTAATATATGTGGGCCAATGAAAAGATATTCAAAAAAAGGAGATAAGTATTTCATTACTTTCGTTCATGATTTTACTCCCATTACTCGGGTCATGTATAAGAAACAAAAATCAGATGCTTTGAAAATGTTTAAATGTTTCCGAAGGAAAGAAGAAAAGGATAGTGAGTATTCAATATAGAAGTTGAGAATAGATAATGGTGGTGAATATTTAAGTGAAGAGTTTGAATAAAACTTTTAGAATCATAGAATTTATCATGAGTATAGTTCCACATATACTCCCAAAAAATGGGGGTGATGAAAGAAAGAACAGAATCTTGGTGGAAATGGGAATAACAATGTTACATGAACGTGGTCTATCTCAATACATTTAGAGGAAAGCCATTAGTACTTTTGTTTATATTCAGAACCATTTTTTCTATAGGACCCAATAAGTTATGAATTCATATGAATTGTTTTATAAAAAAATTCCATGTTTGAAACACCTAATATTTTTCTGGATTCCATGTATTATAATGAAAAACGTCGAAAGCATGGAATGTTTGAGCAGAAAGTTAAAGATTGAATCTTTATTGGACATGCTTTAGAAGGACAAGGGTAAATGAGCTTCAACAAAGAAACAAAAATAATTTTTGTTTAAGTTGATGTTAAAGTAATTGAAAATAAAGATGAAGATAAACATGATCAGGAAGACAAGGAGTAATAAAAAGTTGAAGAACAACATTTTGATAAGGATAAAGATAATTGTATTCTTACTCAAGACTATGAATCAGACTCAGATATTTCCAGTGATGAGAAAGGCACTGAAAAAAGTCTTATAAGGCTAAATAAGTATGTGGGATCTTAGAATATAATTGGGGATCTACATTAGAAGGTTCAACCAAGAGGAATAAGAAATGAAATTAACCATACTTATATGTATTCAAAAGTAGAGCCAAACGATGTGAAATGTGCTTTTGAGCATCCAAAATGGGGTCAACCCATGAATAAATAATTGGATCAAACTAAAAAGAACAATACATGGGAAATCATACCCATTTCTAAAAACAAAAAAAATCATGGGCATAAAATGACTTTTCTAGAACAAGTTGAATGAATAAGGTGTAGTTATAAGAAACAAATCATGATTTCTTTGTAAAGGTTATTCAATGATTGAAGGAATTGATTTCGATGAAACCTTTGCTCTGATGGATAGATTGGAAATAATTAGAATCATTCTTTATATTACTGCACAAGGAGGCTAAAATATCATTCAAATGGATGTTAAATATACATTCATAAATGGTGATATTGAAGAATATATTTATATTGAACAACCTTATGACCTTATTATTGGAATATATGATAGTTATGTGTGTAGACTGAAGAATGACTTGTATGGGATAAAACAATATCCAAGGGCATGATATTACAAATTGGATACATTCACGCATTAGATGAATTTTATTAAAGGAAGTGTGGATAAAAATCTATATACCAGAGAAATTTTAGAGAATTCACTCATTGTTATTGCCTATGTTAATGATATTATCATTTATGGGAATGACGAAATATGCTATGAAGGATCTGATGAAGAGTTGAATAATGTATTTAAAATGTCTATGCTAGGGGAAATGAAATACTTTCCTGGGTTAAAAATCTTTCAAAATAAAAAAAATACATTTTTCTTTCCCAAGAAAAGTATGCCAGGGAACTAGAAAAAGAATTCTTAGATACATAAAAGGCAGAAAAATATTTAGAATTAGTAATTGTAGCTCAAATAAAATTGATTTTTATGGGTATTCAGATACAGATTAGTCATGAAATATTGATGATAGAAGATCCACATATGGTGGAGTATTCATTATGGGAAAGAATTGTGTTTTCTGGCATTCAAAGAAAAATAATTTCGTAATGCTTAGTACAACTGAAGTTGAGTATGTTACATCCACTCATTCCTCTACTCTACTCAGGTGGATGAAAATAAAATTGGAATAATT
This sequence comes from Viscum album, assembly GCA_963277665.1. Taxonomy (NCBI): domain Eukaryota; kingdom Viridiplantae; phylum Streptophyta; class Magnoliopsida; order Santalales; family Viscaceae; genus Viscum; species Viscum album. The sequence goes on along the minus strand of OY728147.1, from coordinate 1,374,746,380 downwards.
ACTTTTGGAAGTGAAGTTACCATTTCTCTTTAGATGTGAAAATCAATGAACTATCAATATCACCTAGAATCCAGTTCAATATTCTCATTCAAAGCATATGAATATCAACTATCATTTCATAGAAGAGAATGTATAGAATTTTGAATTAATGATGGATAATATTTCAACATCTAAATAAGTGGATAACATTTTCATAAAACTATTACTGGAAGAATAATTTATTAGATTGAGGTTGAACATGGGGGGTCCAACCTATTTCTCATTAAGACTGTGGTATGTGGTTATATCCCCTCTCTCATCTTACTATTTTATTATATTTTAATGGGGGATAATTGTATTGTTTAATAAATTATTCAAAGTGATCCATGTAAGAAGGGGGAGTTTTGAGTATGATATTAATTCAACATTGTTTAGTGTGTGAAATACTATAACTATTTGTTGAATTTGTTATAGGAATTAATTTTTTATTCTATGCAGGTGAAGAAGAGCTAAGGAATAACGATGAAGATGTTTTCATAATCACTACTTTTGGACTGAATGGTACTACTATCAATAATTCTTATTTCCTATATTGAGCTAGCTCATGTAGGCTTAGAATTGTTGATAAGTAATCCATTTACTAAGGATACAATGTCCATTTATTTATGAAAAATTGGTCAAAAACAAAATACAAAGGAAGAGATTGTTAGGAACAAGTGGATGATAAAGGTGTTTTGTGTCGTCTTTTGTTGCGAAGGTATGTTATGTAGGAAGAAAATCACTTCACTTTGTTTTTAGAAATAATATGACTCATGGGATTGAGAAAATTCAGATTCAGGGTATTGAATTTGACTCATGTTATTGATAAAAATCGGGCTCATGTTTTGTTCATAATTTGACTCACTATAATCCATCATAACGAGAAGAAAATTTATTAAAGGAAGAGTTTGTTTTGCGGGAGAATTGGGTATACGTGACTATGAATTTATAAATGTGACAATGACTTTCTGATTCAAATTTCATATAGATCATTAGTTGAATTATAAACTTGTGGTGAAATATTAATGAAAGAAAGTGGAAGTGAAAGAGATAAAGATAATTCAAAAAATATTGTATCCAAATATTTCGTATCTAGGTGGAAGAGAGAAAAAAGTGATATCGATTATTTTTCAAAAATGATTCGATTATGGGTGGGTTAAAAGGAAGTGGTATCGATTTACTATAGAATTTTTTTTGCATCAACCAAATACATAATGATCGATATTAGGATAATTTTACATAGATTGATTGAAATAGTGGTATTGATTGAAAATGTATTATTGATTGAAAATATGGTACCAATTCACTATCTCATCCCAGTTTTCTATTGGATGATATAAATATTTTTCATACCTTGAAATGATCAATACAAGATTGATCAATCTCAGAATGATAAATATCATAATGATAAATATTATAATGACCAATATCAAAATAGAAAAAATTATAATGATCAATATTAGAATGATCAATATCAGAATGATCAAAATCATAATGATCAATATCAGAATGATCATATCTAGGATAATCATAGAAAGAGTGGAAGAGATAGATGAACTCTGATCTATTTTAAAATTTCATCATCAAGTGGGTCAAGTGTTCATTTACTTTATTTGTGCTTTAAAGTGGTGTTTGAAATTGGACAAGGGAAGAGGATAAGAAGATGGCTTCTATTTTATGTGGGTTAATAAAGGTGTTGAATAATATAAGATGATCAAAAAAGTAGTAAATTTTTTCAAAAGGGTGGAATTACATTTTTTGGAATTTTTTAAAAAAAATGTTGGATGATTTGCTGAGGGGGATATTATCATTCAATTAAAATATTATGATTCAAATCAATCTCAGTAATTGTAATTGGTCTCAACATCTAAAATCAGACCCAAAAATTGAAATCATACTAAAATTTTAATTGTAATTCTAGATTTGAAGAGGTGAGTATTGTATAAGTTTTGAGAATAATTGAGAATCAATTATAATGAAATTATTTCTCTGAGATTTTAGGTGAAATTACATTTTGGGTGAATTTAGGTGAGCACGAATGAATTTGGGATTCCTAGACAAACCTATTTTTGGTCACCTATTAAAGGAAAAAAATTCCATTGTACTTAACTGATGATGGATTACTATTCATCAAAGTAGATTAAAGAGCTCTGAGTTTTCTGTGAGAGAAAGTTATACTGTTTTGTTTTGTGTTGAAGATAATTCGATGTGAATATGACATAAGAGAAGTTACAATATTGCAATGTTTTATTCATCTAATCATTATTTTAAGTGTTTATGATATTCATCATATCATCATATTCGTCTTTTCAATTGTATTTGACTGAAGTTGGTATCATTCTTAATTAATCAGAATGAGATTTTCTGTACTGGGGATTTCCGTATTGAATATTTTTAGAATGAGGAATTATCATAATGAGTTTTATCAGACTTAGGGATTGAAGTGGTGTATATTCATGTGGATGTGTGTTGGGTTTTTAGTATTGAATTTAAATCTCTAACACAAGGTGAAGTTTTTTTTAATTGAAAAGAAATATAAAAGAAAAAGAGTATCATTAATTCACCCCCTCCACATCTCAGTGATACAATAAAAGAACTGGGGTAATTCATATATAACTTTTATTGAACCATTTTTAGGAAATATATATCACATATTTCCCTTAAAACCATGTTTATTACCTTCCATTTATTTCATGAACAAATCATATCACTTCGTGAGGTGGTAGTCTGTCGTACTAACAAAGGATGTTATCATTTTTTTAAAGGTTGGGGCCGAAGCCTCATTTATTATTAATGGAAAGCAAAGATATCTTTTAACTGGGTAGAGGGAGACCCATTACATTGCCCGAAGGCCCAGTGGGCATTTAGCCCATTACATGGCCCGTAGACCCATTTTTTGGCCCGAAGACCATTCTGTGAATAGTACTGCTACAGTACCTGCACTACTGCAGTACTGCACAGTACCTGCCACCGCTACAGTACTCTGCCGCCACTACAGTGCCCTGCCTCCACTACAGTGCTCGTCTTTGCTACAGTACACCGCTACTACAGTATGCTACAATACTGCTACAGTACCTGCGCCCAATGGGTTTTGAACCCCCATTTTTCATGTATATTTAAGCGGTGCTTACCACTAACCCAAACCCCAACTACAACAAAGGATGTTATCATATTTGCACAGAAAAAGTATAAAGTAATATGTGATATAATTATTCAAAAATCATAAAATATAATAAATATCATATATAAACAATAAATCACTAATTATATCCATATTTGAGAGTTGTTTATAGAAGAAGAACAAAATTGGTTTGTGAGACGGTAGTTCGCCGTACACATGAATGTTGATTTCATAACTCCTTTAATAGAAATGGAGATGGTTGTAAGTATTTAATTAAATATAAAAACAACTCAGTATATGATCGATACTTGAGTCATTCTATCATCCTTTTTTAAAAATAATTTATGTATGTCTAGAGTGAATTAAAATAAAAATGATCATTGAAGAACATAACCTCTTCTTCGAGTAACCTCATTAGTTTTACACCAAAACCATTCCTAGCTATAATATGTGAAAATACTATGTATTATAGAATTGAGGGAGATAATTAATGAATTTATTTGTGAAGGTATTTTCAAAATAAATTTATTTTGAAGCGTGAAGAGTAGAGGGGAGGGAGTGGCCTTTTATAAACAAGGTGATTGACACACTTGAATTATTTGGAAACGAAAAAGGTATAGAGATGTTTTCTGCATACCACATGGATTAATTTTTAGTTATTATATAAAATAGAGATATAATAATAAAATATATCTACTAAATGGATTATTGAAATTTATTTGTGTAATTTTAACACTTATTTTTTAGTTTGACCCCCTAGTAAACCCAGTTTTACCTTTACCATGAAAAATTATGTTTTAACATTTTTTCTATTTATTATGGTCAAATTTTAACTTTTAATTATTATATAATATAATTTATTCTTGTTCCAAATATAGAATCCATTTTTCCAAAATACATTTATATATGTATAAAATTTTAATTTAAAATTAATCCCATAAATGTGATAAAAAAGTGTGTTTTCAATGAGATAATGTTCAAAATATTGAAACCTTTTTATATAAATATTCAAAATGAAAGTACTTTTAATAACCCAAATTGTGTAAATATTTATATAATTAAAATAATTTTTCTTTTAAACACATTTTAAAACAATTTTAATATTTTTTAAATCATTAAAATAAATGGAAATTTATAAAAAAACTATTATTTTTCACTATTCATCAAAAAATTTATCTTCTAAAAAAATGATCAAAAATCGCTCTTAGATACTATTGAAATTATGAATAAAAAATGAGGCTAATTTTTTGAAATAATATTTATATGATTATCATTAATTATTTTTAAATATGTGTTTAAAAGATGACAAATCTGTTCTTTTTAAAAATATATTTATTAAGAGTAAAGAATGATTTATTCATACCTATTTATTGAAAAAAAATGAATATTACACATTTGGATAAATATTAAATATATCAATTTAATTAAAATCGTTCCCCAAAAGTTATTTTTTAAATTTATTGAGTTAAAAGGTGTGTTATTTTAAAATAATAGTTTACAGAAAAATATTTCCTTCATTTTCAATGAGTTTTTGTTTGGATTTTTACTTAATTAGTCAACAAAGAATTAATTTTATATAAATTTGTAAACAATATATTTTTATAATTTATTCATTCATATTAAAACCCTATCTTCCAATGTCTATGGGATAACTATTATATTAAATAATAATATTTTAGTAATGTACAAAATTTCGTTTAAACTCTCTATTGCATGTAACACAAGTGAAAATCCGAGTTGTGTGTAATAGAAGATATTCTTGGTGTTGCATGTAAATAAAAATATAAAAAAGATTAAATTAATTTTAATTCTTTTAACAGTATTTCATGGTAGTGAGAAGATAAATTCCAACAGTCATTCATGATGCCTAACATAACCCTCATATTCATACACTCACATTGATCTAAATTCACACACTACACCAAAAATATCTTATAGGATTTCAAGGATAAGTATTATATTCACACTAAAAATCTTTTAAGTATCCAAATTCATTCAAAATATTCTCTACCAAAGTAATAATCCATAGACACATTCATATGTGTTAAAAAATTTATGTCACATGGGATCATTCCTTATCTATTTTCGTACCTCCTAAACACTGAAGAAATAATCCATTTCCATCCAAAATATTATGGTGAAAAAAATAAATTACTTGGAGACAAAATTATCTCATATATATAAATTTTATTACTTTTTAATTTATAGACCTGATGAACATGGAAATAAAATTCAATGTATTATTGATCTAAATAAACTTATATTTTAATTTAAACAATGATAATTACTATAAGAAACCTTTTAAAAAATTAATTTGAAAATTTATAGATCAATTTATATATTTATTAATTAATTATAGAAAATTATTAAACACACTAAAATTAAGGAGGTTGTTATTAAAATCAATTTTATTCTTAAAAATAATAAATTTAATAAATACCAATTTTTCTTAAAATTTTGGGATTAGAGTCAATAAAGAATCAAGTAAAATATTTATAAATATCACTCTCATCTTGTATCACCCATCAAGAAGATTATATTGGTGGTAAATAGACTATTATGGATGTGACACCAATGGTATATCATACGCTTATATGTGTAGTCTTCTTGGATAACCATCTATTATGTGACTGGATATGGTAGTATATCATCCACCCACGATGTTGATTCTTGGGGTATATCTTCCACCCATGGGGTTTTTTACTGGTGGGGTTCCATTCAATTGAAATGAGTATCAGTGTTATATCATCCTCCTATGATTATAATTTATATCAACCCAGTCTTTACATACATGAATATTAACCCATTTTAGATAAATATTCAAGATATTACCAAAATAAATTCCCAAGGACCGTAATAGTTTAATGTCTTTGGAAACATGGAAACAAAATCCTCTATCATGGTAAAAGATCTTTTTCATCTCCCATTAAGATCTACACCTTTTGTAAATTTCCCTACAACATTTCTTCATAACCATGTTAAAGGAAACATAATAAAGGGGATGAGATCAAATACTTATTAAGGGTAAATAAAGGAATTCTGTAATTATAACATGAAGAAAATAGTATGGAACTTGAGAATAAAATTTTATGATCATAACATACATATTATAGATAATGATAAATATTGGAAGTTCATAATACATGGATCATAAAGTAACTAAGAGACGAATTCTTGAAATCATAATATATGAATACAATAAGGAATTTTTGGGATGTACATTGGTTTATAATGTTAAAGACTAGTGTAAGTAGAAACAAGTTCACTCATTAAGTTAATGACATGAAATTAAGCCCACACAACAACATATAGAAATGATACCATGTCCATGAATAACATTTTGAACATGTAATCAGGTTCACGCATAAACTTATGGACATGTAACTAGATCCGGGCATGACATTTTGAATGTGCAATCAGGCTCACCCATAACCTTATGGGCATGAAACTAGGTCCACACATAACATAGTGAATGTGTAATCAGGCTTGTACATAACATTGTAATCATGTAATTAGGTTCACACGTATACTTATAGTCTTAAAACTAGGTCCATACATAATATTATGAAAATGTAATAAGGTTCAACCCTAACATTATGAACATGTAATCAGGTTTAAGAATAAACTTATGGAAATGTAACTAAGTCTATGTATAATATTCTGAAAGTTTAATCAGGTTTATGCATAAATGTTATACTCATGAGTCATACATAATTACACAACGTGTTGGAGGGAGATATAGGTCACACCAATCTAATAATAAAATCATTCGTCCTTGTTCCACATGATAATAAAATTTTTATCATATCATGGCTCAAAAAAAATAGATAGGTTTTATAATCATCAAATCATAACCCATGAAATGAAATGGGTATCATTAACATTTCATCACATTATATCCTATGAAATGATATTGGTTTAATTATCATTTCATGGAAGTATAAACTGTGAAAAGAAGCGGGGTTTAAAAGAATAAAACCTGGGAAAGTGAAACATGTGTCATAAGCATAATTCAATTAAAACAAAAAAAAATCTGAAAATGATATGAATGAAAACATTGTATCATTTTCTATAAGGACTTGATTAACATTAGTGGGTGTCTTATTAGAAGGAAAATATATTTGAAATATTTTTTTGAAAACATTTCTTATGGTGAATATCCTTTATTCTTTTAAAAATTATTCTTAAATCATAAAACGTTTTTGAAATCCATTTTCATTGAAAATAATTAAAAAAATTATAAATAATGATTGAAATCATTTTGATATCCTTTTTTTCCTAAAAAATTATAAAATAAGCATCAAAACATTTTAAAATCCATTTTCTTTGAAAACACTTAGAAAACATACAATTAAATATTGAAAATGTTTTGAAAACCATTTTACTTAATAATATATAAAAGAAGCTTGAAAATATTTTGATAAATATTTTTTTTTCAAAATACCTAAAAACATTTTATTAAAAATTATCCCTTAAAAAATGCAATGGATGATTTAATGAAATGACGAAGAATAAATCTGTACATGACATATGAGGTAAAAAACATTTTTTAATGGTAGAAAGATTAGAAAAATACCATATTCAGAAAGAGAAATGAATATTCTGTTTAAGTGATTGGTAAAAGAAAAAAAGGTTAATAATGTATTTAAAATATAATAATATAATTATACAATATTATTGGAACCCTTTTTAGAAAACATAGATTTTCGACCAATGAGAGGATGTAGTTGGGATTTCTTAAAAAAACTTTATTAAATATATTATATAACAAAGTGTATTAATATGGTACCAATAGAAGAATATATCAACAATAACTATTAGGGAAGAAAAATCATTATTTTCATGAGAGATGGTTTGTAATATTTTATCAAATTTAGCATAATCATAAACAATCAGGAAAAGCAATTAGATTGTTTCAATAAAATCTTATCAATTGGAAACATAGGATAATTATCTCTATGTAAGAAATGGAAATTCCATGATGTATATAATATGATTATAAGTTATATTGTCATGACCACCTCCCCACAAAGTGTACCCCTCCTGGGTCGGCAATGTGAGAAGGGAGATAATGACCCCCTGAGTCCCACCTCTTGTAGGCCCCGGGTTTGCGACTAGCACCGAGGGTTTAATAAACACAAAAATGGGAGGTAATACCCTCTAAGAGAACACATGCGGAAGTGAGAGATAAGATAGACACCAATAAACTCCAACTCAGAACTGGAATATAAAAAAACCCAAGTGCATATATTAAAGTTCATGCAAAAGTACTACAACTAGAAGGGAAAAACTGCAAGTACCCAAAAGAAAGTAAAAACATCTGCAACCAGAAGCCTGAACAGCTCCTACGACCCCAAGTTAGTAGAAACCAGCTTTATCTCAAACCTGCTCCAAGTGACCTGAAAAATACTTTGTATATACATAGGGTGAGTATAACCGTATACTCAGTAGGATCCTCCCCGAATCCTCTCATGCAAATGTAATGAAAGCATGCTAAAGCACATTGAACAATAAGTGAAACTAGCTCGTCACCGAAATAGGTATACTAAGTTCCCAACCTCACTATGGATACTCTCACCAAGTAACGCATATAAGAATATATCATATATTAAAGAATATCAAGGGTACCCCACTACTTCTTCCCCATTGGTTTTCCTCTTTTCCCCAACATTGCACGTCAGAAGCATCTCTCTCCAAAAAGGCTTGCCCGCAGACAAATGGGAAAAGCACCACAACGTGCACCTCATGCAACAAAACCACCACGTCCATGTATAAAAAGTAACCAGGTAGTTCTTGGGAGCCACCATATCCCACATAATTTGTATCATACATCTGGTATTAAACCTCAAGGCATTACAACCCATACATCGAGTCAGAATCCTCAAGCCATCACACCCCATACATGTTACACCTATAGTATTCTATAAGATATTATATCAAGAATATATGTGTGTGAATAACCACAATCCATTACAGCACTCTAGACACATATACGGGGAAAACTAACCATTGTTCCTACCAGAAAAAGTAACTACGAAGAGAAGATTGCAGGGCTAAAGGGAGTAGTCAGCCATCCTTCCCCCCACTAGAATGTTTGGGAAAATGCCCCCAGGGCTCAGAATCCACGAGGTGTCAGTTGCCTTTACTAACTGGGTGGAGTAGCATATAGAAACACAAAAATTAGAGGATATATTATATCCCCCAACCACACTATGGGCATTACCTACTCTTGGACATAACTACAGATAACATCTCTCAGACTCCGGGCTGCTAATTCTAAGACTAGGTATCCTATAAGCATAAAAACATTAGGAGAGATTTATTTGATTACATCAATCCCTTTTTATCAGTTTCACTTTACGTTAATTAATTATTTAAACATTAATTAACCATGAAAAATTACACATTAAATTTCATTAGAATCATACCCACGTAAACTATTCCATGAAAATTACAACCTCAAAATTATGTTCCAGCAACTCCATCCACATGGGTTAACGCCACTTATTCAATTATTCATTACAGAAATATTTCCCCTCATTCCCAGGCATTCTAGAAAAACATTATATGCTACTAAACATAAGGGGGCTCAAAAAGATGAGTAGATGTACTACCTATCGATTCTTTTCTACTTATAGCAAGATAATATACCCCTCCATCGTTGAGAATCTAAACACAGAAAGCACATAGAATACCCCACGTGTGTTCGCCTCATTCGGAAGAGGGGTAAGTAAGACCAACTGCCTTGAGTAGTGGGTAAAAGTAAAGTAAATAAACAACCAAAGAAACAGCAAGAATCCAACAATCACATCCGTTCCATTCTATCATCCCTAGTGTCCTCCCTAACACCCACATGCATAAACTGATGCATCTTGACACTCTAGGAATCATCTGATGCGACAACAAAAAAGTCCTTCATGCCTCCAAATATTACCACAACCATCCGGGCTCACATCAAAACATAAGCAGCAGAAAAACAAACATATTCAAAATTGGGATCTTGGCCCTTAAACAAACAAGTGGGTAACTCAGAACCCTGCAAGAAATTATCTTTTAACAACCAATAGTTCTTTAATCCATATTGGATTAACCAATTTATTTTTCATTGGTTATAAATTTGGGAAACCTAATATTAATCTATCACAAATAAATGAACATGATTACTTCACCAATTTGATTAACATAAAATTACAACAAGAACTATATTTGTTTCCATTCATCTTTATCTTTTTCCAAAAAATTATCAATTAGTCCCGGTTTACGTTCATTACCGATTTCTATAAATAAAAAGAATAAATATCACAAAATCTCTCAAAAACAAGAGGAAATAACATATGATCGATATCAATTTATTTATCCAGTTCAAATATTTATTTTGTCAATTCCATTGTCATCATGTGAGATAAAACATGATAATGATACTGTTGCACATAAAAGAAAGAGAAGAAATTAATCCCCTACCTCAAAGAATTCCTCTCGTTCTTTATCCACACTATGGGTCGCGATCCCCCTCTCGTAATAAATGCATCCACCAGAGGATGTAATTGTACGACCGCACCAACTAAACCCTAAGAAAATCCCCATTAGAAGCATGGAGATTACATGAAATAATATGGAAAGGAGAAATAGGAGAATATGATACCCAAAGTAATGATGATAAAACCAACCATATATCGAAGATTGATCGATACAGCATGGTTGCATGAAAATAGAGTAGAACCAATTTGGGGAGTAGTGTTTGATTGTGAAACTCCGATGGGATGGATTGAAAGGTTCTAGAGTGTCATAGCTGAGAACAAAGAGGAAGAATAAGGTAGGAAGATATCATGTCCCTTTTGAAGATTTAATGGGGAAACAGTTTAAGATACGCTTAATTCCCCATTAAAAGAAGATCGGATTAACCCACGTGGTTTTGACCAAGAAAAAACATCTTAGCCATAGGAATAATTAATATAGGATTTATATACTTTGAATCGGCCTAAGGAGTCCTTAAAATAATTATTTAAATGCATTTTACATCAAAGGAAAACGCTAAAGGGGTGAAACTGTAGGAAGCCAGAAACACTGTTCATGAACCTCACTGTTAGAACACTATTCATGAACCTCACCGTTAGAACCTCACAGATAGAACACTATTCATAAACCTCACAAATAGAACACTATTCATGAACCTCACCATTAGAACACTATTCACGAACCTCACAATTATAACCTCACCGATAGAACACTGTTCACTGAGCCTCACCGATAGAACAATGTTCACTAAACCTCACCAATAGAACACCGTTCACTGAACCTCACCGATAGAATAGTGTTCACTGAACCTCACTGATAGAACATTATTCACTAAACCTCACCAATTGAACACTATTCACTGAACCTCACTGATAGAAATGTTCAGAGAACCACATCGATAGAACTGTTCAAAAAACCTCACCAATAGAACTATTCACTGAACCTCACTGATAGAACTGTTCACAAAACCTCACCAATAGAACTATTCACTGAGCCTCACCGATAAAACTGTTCACAAAACCTCACCGATAGAACTGTTCACTAAACCTTACCAATAGAACTGTTCACAAAAACTCACCGATAAAACTGTTCATAAAACCTCACCGATAGAACTATTCACTGAACCTCACCAATAGAACTGTTCAAAAAACCTCACCGATAGAATTGTTCACAAAATTGGAAATTTGGAAATGTTTTGGGGATAAGTAACCATGACCTCCTGGAACACCTCGACACCACATTTTCATAAAGTAATGAACTAGAGAGGTCCGAGCCATTACATCAAATACCTTTCCAAACATTCTCATCCAAAAGAATTCAAAACGAGGTCCAAATAACCACCCATCATGATACCTCTCAAAAGAGAGAAATCCACAAAAGTAACAAAAGAAATTTATAAATAAAACATGAAAGGTCTAACCACATAGGGGACATCGTTAAATGAAAAGAGTTAATCATCAAAAAAATCTGGGTACTAAGCACGTATCTGTGACTCATGTTTTCAGGTACTCTCCTCCATGCCAGCGTGTCTCCACAAGATAGAAACTAAGGGGATAGAATTCCCATGGAACATCTGCTCCTTACGGTCTTGGATCCCCACAGGTTTCTCCTCGAAGGTTGCATCATCATCAACATAGATCTCCCCCCAATCAATGATGTGAGAGTCATCATGAAGATAACAATGATGCTGTGAAACATGGAAAACATCATGTATCTGACTCATCTGCGGGAGAATTTCTACTCGATAAACCACAGCTCCAACACAAGCTAACACCTCAAAAGGCCCAACAATCGGGGATAAAGCTTTCTTCCACGACCAAACCTTCACTGCCCATGATGGGGAGTCACCATAAAAATCACATGATCCCTAACATTAAACTCTAAGGGTCTAATTCTTTGATCATCATATGATGTATGACGAACTTACGCTGTCATCATCCTCTCAGGAATCACCTGAACCATCTCTGTGGTATTCTGCCCTAGTTCCGGTTTAAGAATTGCAGACTCTCCGACCCCAGTCCAGCACAACGGAGAATGGCATGACTGGCCAAACAAGGATTCAAATGGCTCCTTACCAATGGGGGAGTGAAAACTATTATTGTAAGAGAACTCCACCAAGGATAAGTGCCTCATCCGTGATCCTCCAAATTCAAGAACACAAGAGTGTAACATGTCTTCAAGAGTATGGATTGTTGGCTTTGTCTGACCATCCGTTTGAGGATGAAAAGCAGTGCTAAGGCATAGTTGAGAACCAAAATCATGTTGGAGACCTCTCCACACCCTGGAGGTAAAATGAGGATCCTGATCAGAAATTATCATCCTAGGGACTCCATGAAGTCTCACCACTCCCTCTAGATACAGCCTCGACAAAACTTTTACTGAGCTCGACTCCTTGATCGCTATGAATTGGGCCTATTTTGTTAAACGATCCACTACCAACCAAATAGAATCAAGTCCTCCCGTAGCTTGACGTAAACCTATAACAAATTACATTGATATGTCCTCCCACATCCACTGAGGAATCTCTAATGGCTGTAGAAGACCACCAAGAACACGGTGTTCAGCCTTTACCTTCTAGAAAACTAAACATCGAGACACAAACTCCACAACCGCATGCTTCGGCCCAAGCCACCGAAACTAACTCCTCCAGGATCAGTACATCTTTGTCATGCCAGGATGAACTGCTAAATCGGAATAATGGTACTCTTGAAGAACCTTCACGTGCATCGTCAAGGGAAAAAAGAATTCCATGATACAAGACTCGACGTTTTTCTTCCTCCGACCAACCGTCAGGGGCCTCACCACAAACAACTCGGTCTCTCCAAACCTCCACCTTTAGATCTCTTAACTGGGACTCTTCCACCTTATACATTAGGGATGACTATACCATCATCTGAAATAGACAACCACTACCCCAAAATTCTTCCATATCAAGATGCAATGCTGATAGTTCTTCTATTACTCTCCATGAATCACCGGATTGATGCACATCATCACTAAGTGACTTTAGACACAGTGTGTTTTCTATAACATTACCTTTCCCAAGTTTATATGATATTTTGAAGTTGTATTACTGTAAGAACTCCATCCACCTTCATTGTCGTATGTTCAAGTCACGCTGGGAGAAAACATACCTAAAACTCTTATGATCGGTGAAAACCACAAAGCACTCACCAATAAGGTAATGTCTCTACAACATCAGAGTGAACACCACAGATGATAACTCAAGATCATGGGTGGCATAGTTGCATTCATGGGGACATAGCTACCAAGACTCATAAGAAAAAACTGACCTCTGCTGCATGAGAACACAACCAAACCCCATATGTGAAGCATCATAGAAAACTTTAAACGGATATCCCTTAGCTGGAAGACAAAGGACTGGAGCACTTACTAACTTCTCCTTTAGATACTTTAAAGCTGGCTGACACTAATCAGTCCAAATGAATGTCTTATCCTTCCTATTCAATGTTGTTAGTGGAGTCACAACTCATGAGAAATCAGCTATGAACCTCCTGTAGTTGCCTGCGAGACCAAGGAAACTTCACACCTCTAACACTGTCTTGGGGGCTTTCCATGACACAACTACTTATATCTTTGATGGATCCATAGCTACTCCCTGATGGGACACAAAATGCCCCAATAAATGGACTTCTACAGCCCAAAAATCACACTTCAACAAATTAATTAACATCTAATGTTGGAAAAGAACTCCCAAAACGGCTTGTAGATGATCAAAATGATCCTCTTTAGATGTGGAGTACACAAGGATTTCATCGATGAAAACTACCATGAAATTTGTTCAGGAACTCACGGAACACAACATTCATCAATACGATGAATACAACTGGAGAATTCGTCATGCCAAATGACATTACAACGAACTCATAATGCCCATGACGACAACAGAAAGAGGTCTTCGAGATATTATCATCCTTCACATGCATCTGATGATATACTTACCGCATGTCGGTCTTTGAGAACCATCTTTCACCATTTAGATGATCGAATAAGCCATCAATCCACGAAAGAGGATAGAAATTCTTTATTGTCAATTTGTTCAAATGAAGATAATCGACACACAACCGCAAACTATCATCAGCCTTCTTCACAAAAAAAATGGGTGCACCCTACGGTGACACACTTGGCTGAACAAAACCGCACAGTAACAGACCATCATGCTATATATGTAGCGCTTGAAACTCAGAAGGGGATAACCTATATGGAGACATAGAGATATGAGATGATCCTAGCTGTAGCTCGATCCCAAAATCGATCTCTTGTTGAGGGGGTAATGCTACAACCTCTTCTGGAAAGACATCATGGTACACCTCTACGACCCTTCGAAACTCCAACTACTAAACCTATGAAGAACTCAACATTATCTCAGCCATCCTGGATTATAAGGATGGAATGCACCTATGACCCATCCGGGGGTCTCACTCACCAAAAAACAACACTTGATCTCCATCCGCACTAATGAAAACGAACTTCTTCTTGAAGAAATCAAGAATAGCCTACACCGAATACAACCAATCCATGCCGAGGATGACATCATATGGTTGTATTCTTAAATGTAGAAAATCACCCAAAGATCGGTGTTTCCCCAACACTAGCTCACAGTATCTAGATACTTCAAACAAGTCAGCTTGACCTCCAACTGGCGTAGTCAACACCAAGGGCTTTGGAAGCCTCTCTAACTCAAGTCCCAATGAATGGAAAAGGGTATGTGTTATTAAAGAGTTTGTCTCTCCTATATCAAACAAGGCATACAACAAGGTAGAAAACAAGCAAAGGGTACATTGAACGACATCTAGCTCGCCTAAAGCTGGCAACACTAGAGCATGAAACTAAACACAACATCCTCTACGACCTCTCTGACCCTGATGATGACCACCTCCACGATCGTGATATGCTCTCTAAGGACAGGTAGCAACATGGGGCTGTCCTCTGCCTGCCCCATCTACCCTCTATTGATCTGAAGCTGGTGCAACTGGCTGCTGCTGCCTCGGCTGGAACTGCCTCAACAGAGGATCCTGGAGCATAGCGCCCGATGTACGATGAATTATCTAAATGGTCAGGCACTCCCACAGCTGATGGCCACAACCACCATAAGAAAAACAATCGCATGTTCCATTGGCATAAGCCTGAGAGTTGCTGCCTCTGGAGAAATGAGATATGAAGGGCTGGGACCTACCCCCGGATGAACGGAAACTGTTCTTCCCTAAAAACCGGGAATCCTGGACCACAACTCTAATTCGTGAGGAATCATTACAATTCCCCTCTCGTGATGATCCGGTCTGGGACAAAGTCTTCTCGACAACCTTTTAACCCACCAGTACCTCAAGATATGTTTTCAGCATAAATGGGGTGACCTGGCACTAGATCTCTGGATGCAAATCCTCCACAAAACATCTCACCCTGACCTCCTCATCTGGCAACAGGTCTGAAGCATATTGTAAAAGGTTCCAAAAATGGATTCCAAACTCACGAACAATGGAGCTCCCCTGTTGAAGGGTAAGAAGATCCTGGTGAAAGGACGCCTTCGCAGTTGAAGAAAGAAACTCAACTCTAAACATGTCTCAAAACTCCTCCCATGAGATCCTTGACTACTCACGATCCCTGAGGAACAAGAACCACCACTGCCTCGCTGCTCCACGCAGCATCATCACATCCAAGGTCACCTAGTGCTCCTTCCGAGCATGGATCAAACTGAAGCCAATATCGACCTCCTCTAACTAGTTTTCCATGACTTCATCTGAAAAGGAGCCCGCATACTTCAGCAGACTATGGAACTCAAACTGTCAGAGTGTCTTCCTCCAAGTTTATTCATCATCAACCTCTATCCTATGGCGATCTGCTCGAATATCCTGCATGACATTTTCTATGCAAACCTGATGGGGACATCAACCTGGATCCATACCTGTAAAATAGAAAACCGTTAGAGATCCTAAACCTGGAATATGGAATACTCAACATTAATTAATTAATTATTTTCTTTTATTCATTTTAGGTTAACCTATCGCAAGGTCTACCCATTCAAACACAGGCACAAAGAAAAATGATGCATGATCCTTTCCTAGGTCTCTACCCTACAACTAGTATCACCATGTTTAGTAGCCATTGTAAACTAAAAGGTCTGTACATTAGATCATAGGGGGCCCTAAACACCTATGTCTCAGCTAGACTCTAGTGTTTACCTCACTTTCTAAACATGAATGACACTGTTGCCCTACCAACCCATGCAACCTCACCTGTGCCTAACTCCAAACTCCATCCTATCCCTCAACCAGAGCCTCTAATACTACTCTGTCATTACACCCTCTCCAAAATACGTAACCCTCCTGGGTCTTTAATGTGAGAAGGGAGATAATTACCCCCCGAGTCCCACCTCCTGTAGGCCCCGGGTTGGCGACTAGCGCCGATGGTATAATAAACACACAAATGGGATGCATTACCCTCAAAGAGAACACATGCTGAAGAGAGAGATAAGATAGAAACCAATCAACTCCAACTTAGAACTGGAATATAAAAGAAACCCAAGTCGATATATGTAATTTCATGAAAAAATACTACAACTGGAAGGTAAAAACTTCACTTACCTAAAATAAAGTAAAAACAATAGCAACGACAAGCCTGAATAGATCCTACAACGACAAGATAGTAGAAACCATCTTCATCTCCCACCTTCTCCAAGTTTCCTGAAAAATAGTTTATATATACATAGGGTGAGTATAGAAGTATACTCAGTAAGATCCTCCCTGAAGCCTCTCATGCAAAAGTAATGAAAACATGCTAAAGCACAGTGAATAATAAGTGAAACTAACTCGTCACATAAGTAGGTATAATAAGTTCCCAACATCACCATGGCTACTATCTCCAAGTAACAAATATATGAATATATCATATAATAAAGAATATCAAGGGTACCCCGCTACTACTTCCCCACGAGTTTTCCGCTTTGCCACAACGTCACACGTCTTGAGAATCTCTCTCCAAAAAGGCTTGCCCATAGACACTTGGGTGAAGCATCACAACATGCACATCATGAAACGAAACCACCACATCCACATAAGAAAAGTAACCAAGTAGTTTCTGGGAGCCACCACAGCCCGCATAATGTGTATCATACATCAGGTATTATACCTCAAGCTATTTCATCCCATACACCGAGTAAGAATCCTCAAGACATCACAACCCATAAACATTAAACCTATAATATTCCATAGAATACAATATCCAGAATATATGTGAGGGAATAACCACAAGACACTACATACCTCTACACACATATATGGGGAGAACTAACTGTTTCTACTACCAGCACAAGTAACCACCAAGGGAAGAGAGCAGGGACAAAGGGGGTAGTCAGCCATTAATCCTCCCGCTGGAATGTTGGGGAAAACACCCCCCACCCAGGGCTCAGAATCGCTAGGGTGTTAGTTTCCCTTACTGACTGGGTGGAGTAGAATATAGAAACACAACAAGTACAAGATATATTATATTTTACAACCACAATATGGGAATTAAATTTTCTTAGACACAACTACAGCTAACGTTTCATAGAATCTGGGCTACTGCTTCTAAGGTTAGGTATCCTATAAGCATACAACCATTTGGAGAGATTGATTATATTACATCATTCCCTTTTATCAGTTTCACTTTATGTTAATTAATTCTTAAAATATTAATTAACCATGAACAATTCCACATTAAATTTCATTAGCATCATACCCAAGTCAACTGTTCCTTCAAAATTACAACCTCATTATTATGTTCCAACAACTCCATCCCCATGGGTTAATAGAATTTATTCAATTATTCATTAGAAAAATATTTTCCCACATTCCCAGGAATTCTAGAAAAAACATTTTATGTTACTAAACACACGGGTTCTCAACTCGGTGAGTATATGTACTACACGTCGAGTCTTTTCCGCTTATAGCTAGATCAAATACCCATCCCTCCTTGAGAGGCTAAACACGAAAAGCATGTGGTATACCCCTCGTGTCTTCTCCTCTTTCAGAAGATGGGTAAGTAAGACCAACTACCTTGAGTAGTGGGGAAAAGTAAAGAAGATAAACAACCAAATAAATAGCAAGCATCCAATAATCACATCCATTCCATTCCATCATCCCTAGTGTCCTCCCTGACACCCACATACATAAACTGATGTATCATGAAACTCTAGGCATCATCTACTTCCACAACCAAAAAGGCCTCCAAGCCTCTACATATTACCACGACCATCCAAACTCACATCAAAACAAAAGCAGCAATAAAACAAACATCTTCAAAATTGGGATCTTAGCCTTAAATAAACAAGAGGGTAACTAAGAACCCTACAAAAATTATATTTTAACAACCAACAGTTCTTTAATCCATATTGTATTATCCTATTTATTATTCATTGGTTCTAAATTCTGGAATCCTAACAGTAAGCTATCATAAAAAAATGTACATGCTTACTTCACCGATTTGATTAAAATCAAATTACAACAAGAACCATATTCATTTACATGCCTCTTTATCTTTAAACAAATAATTATCAATTTATCCTTGTTTATATTCTTTACCAATTTCCATTAAGAACAAGAATTAATATCACACAATCTAGAAAAAACAAAAGGCAATAAAAATACGATTGATATCAATTTATTTATCGGGTTCAAATATTTATTATGTCAATAACATTGTCATCTAGTGAGATAAAATATTCTAAAGATATAGTTGCACATAAAATAAAGATAAGCAACGAATCCCCTACCACAAATAGTACCTCTCGTTCTTTATCCATGCAATGGGTCGTGATCCTCCTCTCGCGACAACTGCATCCACCCGAGGATGCCATGGTACGACCGCACCAACCAAACCCCACGAAAAACCCCATTAGAAGCCTAAAGATTACATGATCTAATATGGAAAGGAGAAACCAGATAATATGATCCCTAAAGGAATGAAGATAAAACAAACCTTATATTTGAGATTGATTGATACAGCTTGGTTGCATCAAAATAGAGTGGAACCAATATTGGGAGTAAAGTTTGATTGTGCAAATCCTATGGGGTGTATTAAAAGGTTCTTAAGTCTCATAGCCTAGAACAAAGAGTATGAAAAAGGGATGAAGATATCATGTCCCTTTTGAAGATTTAATGGGGTGACAGTTTAAGATATTCTTAATTCCCCATTAAAAGAAGATCCCATTAACCCACACAGTTTTGACCAAGTAAAAACATCTCAGCCATAGGAATAATTAATATAGGATTTATGGCCATTGAATCGTCCTTAAGAGTCCTTAAAATGGGGCTTTAAATGCATTTTATGTCAAAGGAAAATGCCAAAGGGTTGAAACTGTAGGAAACTGGAAACACTGTTCATGAACCTCATTGTTAGAACACTATTCATAAACCTCACCATTAGAACCTCACCGATAGAACACTATTCATGAACCTCACCGATTGAACACTATTCATGAACCTCACCATTAGAACACTATTCGTTAACCTCACCTTTAGAACCTCACTGATAGAACACTGTTCACTAAACCTCTTCGATAGAACACTGTTCACCAAACCTCAGTCATAAAACACTATTCACTGAACCTCACTGATAGAACACTGTTCACTAAACCTCACTGATAGAACTTTTCACTAAACCTCACCGATAGAACTGTTCACAAAACCTCACTAATAGAACTAGTCACAAAACCTCACCGATAAAATTGTTCACCGAACCTCATAGATAAAACTGTTCACAAAACTCATCGATAGAACTGTTCAATGAACCTCACCAAAAAAACTATTCACAAAACCTCACCAATAGAATTGTTGCCTGAACCACACCGATAGAACTGTTCACAAATCTTCATCGATAGAACTGTTCACTGAACCTCCCAGATAGAACTATTCACAAAATTTGAAATTCGGCAAAGTGTTGGGGATAAGTCACCCTGACCTCCCGAAACACCTCAAACACCACATTTTCACAATGTAATGGTCTGGAGAGGTCTGAGCCATTACATCAATATTCATGATATATCATGTAAAATATATGTATACACACCATAAAAAAAATCAAAGCATGGGTCTCAAAGAAGAAAAATTGAGACAAATGTTTTTTTACCAATTTTGTAATTTTTTAAACATAATCCCCATGAAATTAGTGTAATAGAATGGATATGTAAATAACTATAACATTAAATATAATAATAATTTATTAAATACATGGGTTGTATAAACACCTTATAAAAGGAATGGGTGGTCGATAAATCATGTATATCATGGGAATAATAAGTGAGACTAAATCCCCTTACACTGTATCTTTACTCTCATCATAATAATTAAAAAAGCATGTATAATAAAAATAAATTTATTATACATATTTTAATGAACCATACTATTATATCTATTTCCACATATATATTGATTATTTCTTTATATTACTCACTTATTATCAATTTCGTGTTAAGGTGACACCTCAGGTAATATTCTTCTTGTTTTTCACATGTGTCTTAATTTGTTATATCTTTGGACCTTATTCTAATATCATGATTTATAGACTCTAAAACATGATATAAATATAAATTATATAAATTATATGCATATTACAATAATTTATATAATATGTACTTATGGAATGGAATACACAGTTCATGGAGATAGTAGGTCATATGTACATATGAGCGATATTTCTGTTTAATTATCACGTTGAAAGAAACAATTCAAAGGAATATATGTATATATATATAATTATTATATAATAATTATTATATCACATATATATATCATATATATTAACTAAAACCATATTTAATGAAATATTTGTAGTGTACAAACGAATCATATCACTTTGAGGGTGTGGTGGTATACACTTCCTCAAAAGAAATTATCGTATTAACAGAAAATGGAAAGTAAATAAGATATCTGTTGTAAAAAGGAATAAATAATATTAAATAAATAAAAAATATAATATATAAAAAAATATTAATTGAGTCCTCATCATTATTTCCACCTTTATAGTTGATAAATACAAATGAACAATTATCATTTAGTGAGGTGGTAGTTCGATGCACACATAAATAGTATGTTCATTACTCATTAGTTGGAGGTGTGTGTGTAAGATTAAATTTAAAAAATATCATAAAACAAACTATTATATTTAATATAATAATGGTTTTATATATAAATTGAATAATGAGAGTGGAGCAGGTTGAGAATAAGATAAAAGAAAGGAGTTTGAGAGAAGAGTTTACCTCTTAATCAGGCAACTCCTTTCTGTTTGTTCTAAAAGGCTTCCATAGATTGATTTTATCCCATGGAGAGGATTCTATGAGGAAGGGGGATTTTTAAAATTGAATTTGACATATATTGGATGATCTCAAGATGTTTTATAGGTGTGAATATGTAGCAGATGTGGTGGCCTTTTATAGGGAAGGAAAATGACTCACTTGGAATGTTTGAAAACATGTTTGGTGTACACATATTTTTACCTAAAAACTCTTAAAAACCAAACATAAATAAATAATATAGGGTTTTGTGAAGATATATGTCCATCCAGTTGTTTTTACCATGTTTATAGGTCATTTGGGCCCCAATTATTAAGGTTCAGTCCCTAATTAGGCTTTATTTTACCTTGATCGGTGTGATTAAATTTAATCACTTTTACTAATCATTTGGGACCAAAATATACATGATATAATTAGATTATAATTATTATAATTATTATAATGGTTCATTTCAATTTTTTAAATTCAATTCATAGAAGTTAAAAATTATGATTAATGGAAATCCCATAGAGGACATGAAATAAAAGGGGTTTTTAAGTCGAAAAATGTTGACTAATTTGTTAAGTATTTATTTTCAATTTTTTTTAAATTTATTATAATGACTTAAATGGTACTAATAAATTATTATTAATCTAATGATACATTAAAATAAATTTAAATTAGAATTTATCATTAATAATTATTTAATTTAAAATGATTTTATTAGCTAAAATATAGTATTTTTCGATATTCATCAAAAATGATGTTTTTCAAAAATATCCAAAAAATTCACCCTAAGATAATTTATGAATTTTAAAAACAAAAAAGAAGTCTATTTTATCAATTTAAATTTCTATACATGTTTGAAATTAATTTTATTATTTTTCATTAATGGACATGAAATGTAGTTCACTTGTGAAAATAATAATTTTGAACATATAAGGCCTTGAACAAAAAATATATATCTTTCATAATGAATATATTTTATTTATATAAATACATTATGAAAATATTTGAAAATTAGTTATTACTATTCATAATACTATGTGTAACAGTAAGGTTATAATTAACTAATTTAATTTATTATTAAAATAGAATGATGTTTCATAGAAAAAATAGTGTTGTGTCTAACATATACTATGTCGAGGATTCATGTTTCATATTCCACATGAGTGTTTCGTGTAACATATGAAAATTCAAATCTAACCTCTGTGTTCTTTGTAGAGCATGCTAAAATTTATGTTGTGTGTAGAGCAAGATTAACTTGATGCTGCATACAATGAAAGCCAAACAAAGTCTATTAATTTAGAATAAAATATTTTCAGTGTTATATGACATAAAAAATATCACAAAGGATAAATTTATATAATAAATAAATAATTTTAAAAAACCTATTGTGTTACATAGTTGATATTTTATCATTTAATTCGGATTGGTGATGCCTTATTCAGTAGGAGATGTCTCATTCAAAATTAACATTTGGTGGTGATGGATCAATCACCTAGATGGATTATTACTACAATACATCATTCAGCTAGGTTTGATCAATTGGGTTATCTTATTAAAAATAACTATAATACCAGGAGTGATATTTTTTTCATCATTGAGGTGTGTTTAGACCATTAGTATATCATCCCATTTCAAAAGGTCCCCAGGAATGTATGGACACACCTGATTTACCTATAAAAAACTCTATAGGATGATAATTTATTTATTTATTTTATTTATTAGAATTTTATGTCAATTATGTCCGTTATTTTATTAGACTTTTTTGGGAACCATTATTTTTGGTCTATTGAGTTGTAGTTACACCCTACCTAGCTGCCTTAGTTCGCAAGAAAACATCATGCTTCAGGATCTAGGTAAGGTAAAGTGCTATGCTACTTCAACTGAGCTAGTGGATCTTGGTTAGAGTTGTGTGATAGATCTCATATATTCCTCATTACTAGTTATGTTGATATATCTATTAATCCTCCTAACTATTTGACCTTTATTATGATCTAACCATGGAAAAACCTTTTTATGCCTATATGATTTGTATAGCAACCACAACAATTAATTTTGATATGTAATGATATAGTTTTATAATTTTAGTTACCATTTAGCTATGATGAATAACATATAATAATATAATATTTTAATGAATAATTATTGATATTTGATCAGTGGTTTTATTATGAAATTTACTTAATACATACTTCAAACAAGTATAATGGAAATAAGTGTTGATTCAATAAAATTGGTTTCCTAAAATCATAAATAAATAAATAAAATGGTATTCTGGTAGAGATTTTTATATATATTTTATATGTAATGATATTATAGATATAAAACTAAATTTTAAATTTTAAAAAACAATAAATAACATGCATAATGTAAATAAAATAATGTAAGAAACTAGTAGTTTTGGACAAGTTAAACATTACTAAAATAATTCAATCCATGTAAAATTATTATTAATAACATGAATATATTGTGAATGATTTTAGTTACAATTTCCATAATCTTATATTTCTAGGTAACAAATTCTTTTAAATTATATAAATTAACAATATATTTATTATCAATGAGTGTTAATATAATAGTTTATAAGGAAAATGATTATGAAAAAAGTATAATCTCTCTAAAAATAATACCATTATTGAACACTAAAAAGTTCAAATATTTTCACCTCTAACATTTTAATGCAATGATGAAAAAGAATAATATGTAAAATAAAAATAATTCAATGATTAAAAATGTGTTAATTAAATAAATATTTACTTTTTTGTATTCAATTTTTAGCACTATCAATTATAAATAATGATTTAAAATAATCCTTCCATGATAAAAAATATCTTCTTCAACATCACATTTCATTTATTTGATGAATATTAGTAATAAATTTCATATAAAATGAAAAATTACTATGAAATATCAATATATAATACGGATTAATGCATATAATGTTATAGGTAAAAAAGATAAATACATTAACTTCCAGCAAATGAATCAGTATCCAAAAATACTATAGTACAATACCATTTTAATATCAAATAGGTAATTTGTAGCATTAAAAACCAAAGAGAATGAAGAGAAAAAAGAATATTCTCTTGGTTTACCATGGAAATCCTCCATATTCCACCTCAAAGTCAAGGTCTGATTTAATCCATATATTTGTAACCTAATATGTGTGAAAAATATAGAATTAATTGTTATTTTACATATTTTTAATCTCTAAATATTCTAATTACTTTCTCACCACACTAAGTTTGTTAAAACTAAATCTCCAAATTTACATTGTACCACTAATTAATACACATTTATCTCCAACATAGTTTATTTTTACTTCTTCTATTTCTCACAGAGTCCATTAACCCATGGAAGAAATTGTTTATATTTGAATAATGCACCACTTAAAACGACATAAGATGAAAAATAAGATGGAAAAAGTTATTTTTTTGTTTAATTTCACCTATATAGGTAAATTTCACAGTGGGTTAATATAATGAAGCTTATTCCTCGGTTGTGAATCCCCCTGATTAATCTTCCATAGTATCTTTCTATGCACATTCAATTTGTCACGAAACCTAATTGATCTACCATGACTAGACTTCATATGGAAATCACCTTACATTATTTAATACATAAGTAGTTTAATCTAATAGGCGTAAGTAATTAATTCCACATAATTAATAATCTTAGTAAAACAATCTAATGCGAGGCCAATTTTTTAGTAAACCTTACATATTTACCATAAAACCTTACATCCCCTAAAAAATATCATATTTAACCTATTATTCATTGAGTTAATCATACAATAAAAATGATTTATTCACCTGTAACCCCTTTTAATGAATATTATCCTTATTTGAATGTATTTAAAACACATAATACTTAAAAAATATGTATACCATAAGGTTATATATTTTATGAAAAACATTAAATTAAAATATGTTAATGAATAACTCAACACATAAAAGGCTTATAAAACAATAAAATCAATTGAATATTATATATTAAATATTAAAATAAAATCAAAAACGTTTATAAATATCCCAAATAAACAAAACATTACTCCAAAAATATAGTTATAAGTTATATATTGAACTTTCAACATTTTAAGAACCATGAATAATATTAATTGCTCATTATAAACCAAAATTATAATTTCAACAATAAAATTAAATTTTCAAAAATAATAATAAATAAAATTATTTCCTAATAAATATCGAAACATATTTATGAATTAAAAATATAAATAAAATTTCATCAAAAAAAAATAATAAATACTTTTAAAAATTCGGAAAACATGTTTAAAAATAAAAGAATAAAAAAATTCACCATAATTCATACATTTCATATCATGAATAAAAGAGTTCACCATACTCATTATATGATAATTATTTATTTGAATAGATGAAAACATTACTCAAGGTTAGGATGTTTCCAAAATTACATTTTTCCATTATGAAATCTCACTAACAAAATGGAACATTGTTTACTAAAATTTAATGGATTTAGAAAAAAATTTTGTTTACAATTTTGAAAAAGATAATCAAAATTGAATTTTTTTTCTATAAATTAAACTAATTTCATTATTTTTTGGATTTTAATTATAAAATATATTTTTCTCCATGGCGGGAAGACAAAAAACACAATAATTAACCCATAATTGTTTATAGAAATAAGTTACTAATTATCACCATAAAAGCAGTAGATATGATAAAACATAAAAAATAACATCGTGTTATAACTTAAAAAAATAATAAATCAATTTTAAAACACTCAATACATCGTAAATATATAGTTTATTTCTAGACTACATGAATTTAAATGATATTAGGTTAATTATAATAAATAATTTCAAATTAAAATAATGATTTAAAATGAACTTCCAAAACCAAACATGAATTATATTTTAAAGAAATAATGAGAAATATAAAACCAAATTAAATCCATGGTTAAATAAAAATGATTAACCACCACAAGGTTGAAGAAAACAATAAATCATTTGAAAAAATTGATCCCAGTGAGGATGAAAATTTTCGGTCAATAACATGAAATTGTTAAAAAAATTAATGAAAAAAATAATGTGTATATTATGGAAAAAAATTTAAGAAAAATAATGACTCATCTCTCGCAACTAAAACCCAAAGTTTTCTATAATATTGAAAACTAAAATGGAAGATCCAATTATTTTCTTTATATAAAAATGAATTTATAAAATTAGAAGCCCCAATAATATACAAGGGTCAAAGTATAGTATATATTATACTAGTTTTCAATAATTAAAATAATAAGTCAAGTTATATAACATTATGTAAACTCATTCTAATAATAAAATTTCATAATGATTTTCAACATAATTAAAAAATATCATACAGGTCACTAATTTATAATAAAATATATATTTAAATTATATTTTAAAAACATTTCAATAAAATTTACAGAAAAAATTTAGTGGATCCATGAAACATTTTTATCCATTAATATTTTAAAATATAATGAACAATATAACTCCACTGGAAGTAGGTGTTAGTTCTTTAATGCTTGTCCAAATTATCACTCGAATCCTTTTTAACTTTTCCTGAATTCCTTTATTTGAATCACCTAAAGAAATATCATATTAAATGATAAGAATAATATTTTTACACTCTAAAATGCTGAAATCAAGAAGAAAATTAATAATAGAAATATATGAGGGGATCTCCTTATCCACCCATATAAATTACACTGAACATTTCCATCAATGGACACTTCCTCCCCATTTAAATCATTTTAAATAAAACTATTTTAATCATTTAAATGAAAAATACTTTTAGAAAAAATCAATCATTATATCCACCCACTTAAAAAAGAAAAAATAAAACCAATTTTAAAGTGACTGGTCAAGGTAGAAAATATCTAACATACTAATGAAATATGGTGAAATAGTGTTTCGTTGGAAATCTATATCTCCATTTAATTTAAGGAAGAGAAATCAACGAATTGATTCTAATTTTATACTATCATGTATGGCCTTACAATAAAGAGGGACAAATTGTTTTACTAAAAACGTTATTTTTTGAACCATGGATCACCTTCTATCCAATTCTAGGTTTAGAGTCCCCATTATATTTTCCCCTATAAATATAACCTTAATCACTATGTATGTGTGATTTCATATTTGGGGTTCTATTATCATCATAAAAGAAAACAACATCCTATGATTCTAAAAAATTTACAATACTAAAATCTAGTAAAAACATCCAAAAAGTATCCTTAACAACTTTATTTGACCCATTTTATATGTCACAACCCGACCCACTGGTGCTGTCTTATTTGATATAAGGCTAAGTCGTAACTACCATAATCCCACCTCCATTAGATAGGGGCTGATGAATAGTGATGAAAGTATAAATAAAATGGGAGGCCTTTTCCAAATATATATGCACACACACACCCAGCCATATCCATGAAGAACTGGATGAAGAATAAGAATAAAATACTATAACATATAATGTAAAAAAATTCGTTTAAAACCCACTAGGGAATAAAAAAGTGTGAAATAGTGAAATCTGAAATGTAAAAGAAAAAACAAACACAGAACCAGAAAATATTTCCAAACATAACTATAACTAGAAATGAAAAGAAATAGATCCTAAATCTAGATATCCAAATATGAACCACCGTATGAGGTCCAATGTAGTCAGGTCTCCCTATTACCTTCTAAGATCCTTTCTAAACCTTATTTTTCCTTCATAAGACACAAATAATGTTGAAAAATCCCATGGACGAGTTAGTATATACATAGCAAGTAGGATGGCTTGAAAACAGGAGGGGGTCAATAAAAGACACAATAGAAGAAGTAATCTCGACCAAAAATAATGATGCAAAATAAAGCCCACCAATATATATATATATATATATATGTATATATATTCTCATAAAAAAACCCGAACAGGGATAAATAGGGTCTCCATCTCACATCCCATCCTTGGATGATGAGTCTTATAACAGTTCCCAAGTTCCATCATCAACAGCCATCATCTAACATGTTTTTACGAAGAAGTAACCATGTGGAGAACCCACACCTTTCCAGTTTTCCACATAGTTGAGGGGGTACAATCTAAAGGTAGAAGACACAATCATTAGTTAATTAGGGGGTATTACCCATAAGGTATAGAGCCCACAGTATAGTCAATATGTGGGGTACCACTCAATAGGTCATGAACCGATGCCCTAATTTTTTAAGAGGTACCAATCAGTAAAAATGATAGAGGAACCACACACTAATTCATAAGGGGATACTACTCAGTATATAGTTAGAAGAACCACACCCTTGTATTTAAGTGGGGAACTATTTTTAGGTAGATGACCCAAGCACTAGTCCATTTTTGATGTACTTCTGTGTAGGTATATGACCTATTCCCTAGTCCGTAAGGGAGGTACCACTCAATATATAGATTAAGGCCCACACCATAGTGCATAAGGGGGTACCACCCAGTGCATAAATAGAGGGCCCACACCCTACCCCACAAGTGGGGTATCACTGAATAGGTAGAGGACCCACCCCTTATTATATAATGGGGCTCTACTCAATAGGCAGATGACCCATACCCTATTCTGATCACTACCTTCATTGAGTGTTTCATAAAGGATATTCACTAAAAAAAATATAAAATTGTATCTAAAAATTCACCATGAAGGAATCAATTATGTTCAATGTGGAACAACACTCAGTATAGGTTTCTCATGCGCCTATTAATGACTGATAAGAAGTACATGATGTGTTAGTAGTTCACACAACTTGTTGTCCCACTCCAATTCATAGACACGTATCTGGATGTTCTATGTGTTTTGGGACATTACCATGTACCTCTTAAAATTCCCATGCAATCCTAGAGTATGAAGCATTTCTGAATTTTTTTACAAAAACATATGGTTCTTCATCTGTCTAACAAGAAAAACATCAAACCACATATTTTTCATTAAAAATATCCATGAATGACGAAGAAGATTTTACTATTGTGATCCTCATGGAAAAATTATTAGGATATATCCTTTAAATTCCTAAATCAGATGCCCAGGGAGAAAAATCCATTTCACCACATCACCTTGGAATGAGATTTCATGGGTCCATGTCAATAGGGTAAATTAAATATTTTATATTGGTCTTGAATCATCTTTGTCAATATCAAGATCTAAACTCTACTAATGGTTCATAATTCTGACACCATATAAAAAAGGTACAACAAATATTGGATTTCATAATAATAATAATAATAATAATAATAAGAATAATAATAATATCGTTATTGGTAACTTCATAGTCCAAAACAACAATTTAGAAATATTTATCAAACATTATTATTGAACAATCGATCTCAATTAAATGATCATGATTCCAAAAGTATATTTTCATTCCAACATCACATGAAGAAGTTATGGTTGTAACAATGTTATGAAAATTTGAATAATATTATTAATATTGTTATTATAATAATAATTCAATAAATAAGGACTCTATATCTGCCCTTATTTATCATGTATGAAGCACACATGGATTGGTTCCTCCCTTCCACTGTAGAAAGGGGGTTCTTCACCCCATATTATTATTTTTATTATTTATTGATATTATAACAATAAATACATGTGATAGGAAACCATCCCCACTCTAACGTATGAATAAGAGGATCCATTCCCCCTTTCAGGGTGTAACTTCAAACCCCATCCAACTTATCATTTATATTTTAGCATAAAATATAAATATGATAATTCATATAGGGTAAATTTCATTCCCTTCACATGCCCAAAATGTGTTCATAAGGTGGAACCCCTCCTTCTCTCTTTAAGCATGGGGTCATGATAATGTTTCAATTAATAAATTATTATTATTATTATAATTAACAATAGTAATAAATATCACATTATATTATTATCAAAAATAACAATAAAACTCCCACACATACTGGGTCACAAAAACCATGTCATCCACATAAACAACAGACACCAACATCCCTGGTGGTCATATTCCATAATCCCATTGCATGGAAACAAAAATCAATTATTCTTTGTATATTTCCACTAAATTCTTCTTAGAAACAAATAATACCTAATCCATTATTGGATTCCCATTGTTACTACAAAGCCTCTATCATGCCTCCGAAATCCATGTTTGGTCTCTTAACAACTATCATTTGGGCCAAATAAAAAATGCACAATGATTCATATTCCTATATATCATTGAATTATATGGAAATTGATTACTGATGAAGAGAACCAAGAATGGAGTGATAAAGGCACATAATAGAAAAGTGATAATCATAAATGGCCAATGAGATCCTAACCAACGATTGATAGGTGAAGAATCATCGGTGATAGAATAACATAACAAAATAAATTATTCATTAAAATAAATAAATTTATTGAATGGATCATAGTAAGGGAAGATTATCATAGACCAATAAAAGCATATATGAATCCATGATCAAAATTTTAAACATAATGGAGAAAACTAGAATGTAAAATCCATAACTCGATTATGCATTGATAATTCATGATGAAAGAATCCTCTTGTGATGACAGTGATGATCCCGATGTGTTCGTCACTCATCTCAAGATTATCATCGATCCAATAATCTTTTGTTCCCCAATCCTTATCTATGAATGAGGAGTTCTACCCTCATCCTATTAGATCTATCAACGTTTTGGTTTCTATCACTTGGAAAACAATCATATGAGTGTATTTATTGAGGATTTTAATTGAGTCATTGAATAAAACAAACAAACAAATAATTAATGTATTTTAATTAAATATACTTTCCAATGGTAACATTAAATAGAAATCTAATCCCAACTACTCTTTGGTAACACCTAGGGTAAATAGTACATTCTAGACTAAACAGTGATATCAAACATCTGATCTAAGACACTATTCATGAGATAATCAGTTTTTTCTGAGAATATTCTCAAGTGCGATATACAATATATTTTATATTTTCAGGAAATTAATTTCAGATTCAAAGGTCCTTAGAATAGCAAATCATCTAAGATCATGAAATAAAAAATGATCCAAAAATTATTCAAAAGTTTTACAATGGTAAAATAAATTATATAAAGTCATCATATATCTTGATGCCTTAAATATTTCAAAAAAATACTCCAAGAGGTCAAAGAATATCCAAAACATATCACAATGGGGTATAAAAAACCTTATTGTTTCCCACATATTTTGTGGAAGGTAAGAACATATAAATATTAGTAAAACTAGTTAAAATATAACAATTATTTTTAAGGAAAACTCAAGTTATCAATAATAAATGAGACACACAATGTTTTAACCTTTTTTTAAAATAATGAAAAATTTTAAATGTCCCCCAATAATTCCACCAGATCAATGACTGAAAATTTTTCTCCTGAACTACATCTGATAGAAAAATAAGAATAATTTTATACATCAAAGATTAAATATAGAATTTGATTTTGAATAATTCATAAAAAGTAGAAATATTGTTTTTATCTCCCAAATAAACATGGCTAATATGAAATAATTTCACGGTTTTGAGACATTAAACCCCAATGGTTAGGTAATAAACATAATATAATAGGTTTATAAAACTTAGGACTAAATATGTAAAATTCGGAGTAAATGATGGGATCATGGGAAGTGGATTTCTCACCAATAGTGGATTCTTATAAGTGCACTAATTTCATGTGACACTATGTCTAATGAGTATATTTTATTATGATGAGAAACTTAATGATTTTTATAAATTATTATCGTAATTATTATACCAAGACTCCGAATCCATTATTGTTATTTAGTGGATCTAGACTACAAGAAGTTGACTTTATTCTACTCTTTAATAGAGTATTGATTTATTTTACTATAATAAGAAATTTTATCCCCACTAATATTATATCTAAATAATTATATATCAATATAAACTATCTTACAACTATTCTCATGAGTGGATTTCATAAAAACACTGAACTAATCTCGTTCATAACCAACATAAAGGATTAGATTATCTTTTGAAACATTAATCATAGCCACACCAATTGAAATAAAAGTCCATTAAGAAAATAATTGGGATCATTTTATCACACTCCATCTAATGAATAAATAAATCAACAAATAAATTTATCTTTCTTACATTATGTACCATGTTATCCACCCCCCTTTGGGTCATGTGATAGAATCATTAACCAATTGAAGTGAACATGAAGTTGATTTGAACTCCCAAAGACTCAAGTACAAAAATAAAGAGTTGGTAATGATATGGAATGTAACTACTAAATAAAATAATTAATTTTCTCCTCACCTTCACTATTTTTTCATAATATGGTAAATTACAATGGTAATAAATTTTTTAATGTGTTTTTATTTGAAAAATAGTATAGATTTACTAGGTATGGGTAATTATTTAAAACTTCTCCACATTCATATTATTAAAAAAATATTAGGTTAAATTTATTATATGATATAATTTTATTCCAGTCCACTAACAATGTATGATCATACTGAAAATTTTAAACATATCAAGGAATTTGAGAAAATTTGGTTCAACATTTTTGTAACCCTTGGTGGATATAGAATTCGTTTGATAATGTGATGAAAATCATATTTATTCTTCTAATACTATTTATAAAAATTTCATGATTTTTCCATGGATTTGACCCTCTTATATTTGTTCTGTTCTTTGGGATTTCTAGGTGGATAAATAAATACACAATTTATTTGGACTTATATGTTCACTTTTATTAGGTTTTTAGATTCTTCAAAAAATTCATGTTTACCATTCCTATAATACACCAAATATTTTTAGTGTTTTTAAACCACTTATTATATTGATGGACAAGAAATTTTTCCCTAGGATTAAATTATGTGATACTTATAATCACTACATTTCTCTACCCCTAAGATATAATTCTGTTCAACTCAATTAAATTTGAAATTAATTCTTTTTCAATTCAAGAAAATACTTTTGGGATTATATTTTTTCCTCATTTTAAAATTTTTGTGAGGATTTTTTAATCATTTGGTGAATTAACCTATCTAAAAACACTTTATAACTAAACTATTCGACAATATTTTTAATTTTTTTGAAATAACTAGTGGTGCTAAGATGTTTAGTAACTCTTTTCTCTCTTCAAGAGATATAATGATGGTTTATATACCTAAGGATATAATTTTTTGAAAAGGATCATTATTACCTTGTTCCCTAGAAGAATAATCCACAAATTGGTAATTATCCTTATGTTATAAAAGTATTCCAATTTTGGAACAATAATACTTTTAATTCCAATACACCCCAAATTGGTAAAATTATCCTTTTAATGAATTTTTCTAATTTATTTTTTATGTTATAATATATTGTTAATGAATTTATTGAGATAAATAGAGTTAGATTTAGTTCTATAGATTTTAATTCTCGGGGAAAACATATTCATTGAATTTTGTATATGTGTATTGGAAATTTTTATATATTACTTAATTGCCTTATAAAAAATAACCAACAGAAGATTGATCAACCTATGTCTCCGGATATAGTGTAATACCATTATATAAGTTGTTTATTTATAAATAGAAATGAATTTTATGATTAATACAATAGATTACAATAAAACTAACTCTATCACATTTCCCATGAAAAGGTCACACTCATCATGAACATAATTAGTGATTTGTTTGTCTCATTTTAGTATTAAACATTCTAGGGTATAATTTCATGGAAAAAGCATTAAAAACCTAATCCAAAGTATCAAATCTCTCATCATCTAGTTGATAAATCCCAATTTTATCATTTAAACTTATGAACAAATGGAAAAATCCTCAACGTAATCTCAAATTTGGGTTTCCCATTTAGTGGAATCCATTGAATAACACTATAAAAGTCTCTATAGAAGTATAAAGAGTCTTATATAAGTAAACCATTATAGGATTGTTGAATTAAGTGATATAATATCTTTAAAAAATATATCCTATTTATCTAGGTTAGCCTAATTTATAATGGATTTATATAGATAATAGGAGTTGATACTCTATCATAACCAACCTCTTAATGTTTTATTTCCAATTTTTTGAATGAATTATTTATTCATTACTCCCAACAACTCTATAAATAGTGTTTTATATTTAATTTATATTTTTATTCTTAATAAAATTATAATGAATCTTCATTTTATTAATGATATGATATAAATTTTTATAATTAATACTAGTGTACATGCACTAATATGATCAATGTTTTCTATAGCACAAAACATAATGTTTTTATAAATTCAGTAAGAAAAAAAGAAAATTTAGAATCACTAAAAACCAAAAATCGTAGAAAAATAAATGTATTTCCATTAATGGGAAAATATATACAGATAATTTATTTCAAAATTTTAATATAAAAACCACTATTTTATTATAGGCCCAAAAAAGTCAATCAAAAAGTATATTTTTTTTGATGCACAAATAAATTAGTTTTTTAATTTCTATTAATTTTATTATTAATTTTAATATATTTTTTGAAACTTTTTTATAGAATCCAATGCACTATTCTATCCCCTATAATGGTGGAAATATATAGGTAAATAAAAAGATAAAAAAATTTATTTAAAACCAATATATTACAAGTATAGTGAAAAGAAATTTCAACCCCATGATGTAGGTGGGGTGTCTCAAATAGTATTCCTAAAATCACATAAAAATTTATAACAGTGTTAGTTTAGACTTTTTGGAAATTTTATGTAATAATATTAAGAATATAATATTAAATTACTTGTTCTGTGTAATTGGAGATAGTAAGAAAAGAGAAAAGAAAAGAAAGTGAAAATATATGGTGTTTTGGATTGGTTCAAATTGGTGAAAGAATTATTATATTGTAAATATAGTATTCAAGACTTGAAACAAATGTGAAATATTGAAGATAATATTCCTGTGATTACTCATGGATTTTCAAAAACTACATTAAAATTACTAAGAATAGTAATATATTAACTGTTAATCAATGTTAATGGGTATTTTTCTATGGAAAAATATTGACCATTGACTTTCATATCTGAAATTATAATCCCTTAATTTAAAATTAAAATGTTATAAGATCAGGACATATTAATTCATAGAGATATAGTGATAAATAACTAAATAAGAAATTTGAATAATTAAATGTTAAAAAATTTGTTAACATAATATATATTTTCATTATCATTTTTATTGATTAGATACATTGAACATAAATAATGATCCAAAATAATAATTATATGATAAAAAATTTATGAGGATTCAATTTTATATTCATTAATTAGAATTACAATTAAAATTTTCAAAAAAGGAGTAATGTATCAGAAAGGTCAATAATTACCAATTAAACATGTATACATGATCAAAGAAAAAAATAAAATTGAACAGAGTCCATTTCCCACTAATTATGCAGCCTAAAAAGACACTCAATAAACAAAAACTACAAATATCTAAAATGAAATTCAAATAATCAAACAATAAAGAGTAGGGAGAGGAAAATATGTCTTCTCTTGATCAACCTATAAATCCTCAAAGTTACACCTTTAATTATTTTTTTGAGATCCTGTATCTATCTACATAATCAACACTATGGAAAATACAAAACTAAATTCATGATTTAGTCCTTTATAGTCTCTAAATATTCCAATTAATTTCTTATATAAATCATTTAACTGAATCTCTAAATTCATGCAGGGCCACAAATTAGTACTTGTAAATCTCCCACCTTTACTGGTTCTCATTTAATTTTTTCCCAATGAGTGAAGGAACCCATGGGAAATTATATTTTCATCGAATCAAGAATTACTTGAAATCAATTTAGATGAAAATTAAGTTTGGATAAGTAATTACATTTTTTTTATTTCATCCAAGGCAAAAGATTTTTTCAATGGATTAATCTAACAACATTTAATCCAAGGTTGTGACTCTTATTTGATTAATATTCCATAATTTTCCTTGAAATTGTTTTCATATATTTCGAAAATGAATTAATATGGAATTGTAATATTTCAGACGGTATTCAAATTTTAATGATTCTTACCCAAGTTGTCTAATTTAATGCGAGTTTGAATATAATAATATGCAATAAAAAACCTATATGAATAATTTTATGTGTGTATAGAATTCCAAATAACCATAACTGACATTCATAATATCTTATGTAACCCAATTTTCATTGAGTTAATTTTTTGTGAGAAATTATTTAATCACATGTATTCCTATGAAAATTGAATTATACTTACATGAGAATATTTTTAACATAAATTCCTTGAAAATTAAAATCCATGTATAGATAAATATCACCTATATAATTTTAATGTAATACCTATATAAGAATATATCCGTGCTTAAAATGGATTCGAAATTCAAGAAATCAATTCATAAAAATTCATCAGTATTAAAATAAAATGAAAAAAATATTAAAAAATATTATGTAAATCCAAAAAGGATTCAAAAATATATAACTATATCAAATGGATGGACCTTTTAAATTATCTATAATAACAATAATATTCATCAAATATTAATAAAACAATTTATAATTTCAATAATAAAATTATATTTTCAAGAAAAATTAAAAAATAACATCTGTTGCTCCTAAATAATTTTCAATAAATAAAGAATTCATCTTTTAATAAAAATTTCACCCAAAAAACCAAAATTTTTTATTAAAAGGTTGTTGAAACATGTATAAAAATAGATCCACATCGTCATTTGCCAATATTATTATATGATTTTTTATACATGAGGCTCTAAAATGATGTTATTCATATATCAATTCTCCATACTACTAAACCCTTTATCATATTGAGAGGAGGGATTTAGGTGAAATGAATCCTAGTTCAGTCATAGTACATGTGAAATAGATTAGTGATTCTGTACTTTCATTGTTAACTATAGATCCATACATGGTTTAGGAAAGATCATCAATAAATACAAGGGTCAGTCACCCTTTCTACTCATACACTGACTAATTTAAATAAGAGTTATAATATTATATTGAACTTGATGGGTTCTCATAATAAATCTTCACAAGAGATAAACACTAAACAAACAAGGGTGTTGTCAATATATTGTAGATTCTTAAAACATGAACAAATATTTAGTAACATGATTATTTTATAGATTTAATAGATCTCCCTTTACATAAATATATAAAAAATTCTACATAATTTTTCCCTAGATATTACAGAAAATAATTTTATAATTATTTATCCTAAAAAATAAAACATTATTTTTCTGAAATTTAATTCCTTCAAAAAAACAAGAACATTAAATCCCTACTCATATAGATATATATTTTTATAATATTTCATAATATCCAGAATTCTTAATTTTCAAAACTGAAAAAATATATATTTTTCTTCTCAAGAACATGAGTCGATATACATCCACATATCTCATGATTTTATCTAATTAATTATCCAAATATATTATCCTGTAATATTTTAATTAATTACCAATTTTGTTAAAAATCATTTTTTACATAATTTCATTAAAACCCATAGAATTCTCAAATCATAGTATTTGTAATGTCTCACAAATAATTTATTTTATTCTCCACAAATATTGGTTTGTATATATTTGAATAATTAAATGATTACTTTTATACCACACACGGTGGAACATATATGAATCTTACTTTTATGATTTTAAAGTAATTTATGTTCTTATTTACTTATTGAACCGAAATTTTACTCTTAAAAATATCTAAAAACATCTGAAAATTTCATTAATAGATTCTAGGAAACTCAAAATAATCTTACACTATATCATAGTTACTCTTTCATTTCCATTGAAAAACAATTTATTTTTACGCAAAATCCAAAATATAGAAATTAATATTAAATAATTTTATTTAATCTTACACTTCCTTCAAATATTCAATATTTTTCCCACTAAATATTAGTTTAATCTCACACTTTCTTTAAAAACATTAGTTACACTTTTTTACTTAAAGTAACTATTTTTATTTATGTTTGAGAATAATCTAAGGGGAATAGAGTTCAAGGATGTCTAAAATAGTGGAGACTGAGTGTGTCATTCCTGAAAATACTACTACAAGAAAGTGATAGATATCGAAAGAAAGAAAATAAAAACCAATAATCTTCATTGGGAACCTAGGATACCACGAAATACACCACATTATTCCCATCATGCCAAGTATATAAATTGTTCACCCATGGATAGAGAAGTCTTCTTCACTTCTGGATGAGATAAATAATAGACCAAGGACTTTGATGCTTCTCTTGAAATTCCCCATAAGTCACCTTTGATTTCATTTCCATTGAATCCAATAATATGTTGTGTGTGTGACAAAGCTCAATACCTTTCTACATAGCACAAGCCTTCTCCCCAAGGGAGTCCCCTACCCAAAAACATTTCTAAAATCTCGATCCACCACCCCTTGGTGGTCACAAACCACGCCTACCCATTGTATGGCACATATGATGTGGGAACCATACACAGTGAGTTTAAGTCCACTGCTAGGTAGACTGTCACAAACCAGCCCGAGTTGACCCTGAACCGGTCACCCAGGCCAGCCCGTGACAAGTCCCGAGAGGCGTTCCCGATCCTCCCGGGATGATGACAAGCACCAAGGGAATAAATAGAGTACATAATGAAACGATTTCTCCCATATATAAACAATTGAACAAACAACAAAAATAAACGCACAACCCAAAATTAATTTATATAAGAATTGAACAAAATATTATTTGTACAAGAAACTAAAAGTAGAACAAAACCAACAACTCAACTGAACAATCCCGATGAACAAATAAATACATGTGACACTTATGGTCACTCTCCAACACAATTATCAAATGTCGCCCAAGGTGATCGAACTAAAGATGAAACCTGCACAAGGGATAAAAAAAGAAGAAGACTATAGGCGTGAGTATTAAAACTCAGTTGGTTATCCCGATATTCTATTCCGAATGCACATTCCTTGAAAATAAATGAAACATAAATTTATAGTTTTAAATTGAAGATATGAAAGTATGGTTTTCAAATGAGGTTCCATGCTATAATAATTATCAGACCAAAATATGCATGTTTAATAAACAAAAATTCAAGTAACAATTTTTTTCAAATAGGTGAAACATCAAAATGAAAATAGTTTTCAAGAGGGGTACTTTAAAGAATTTTATCTTTTAAATAAATAACACATACTACTGAATTTACCAACCAAACACACAGTATGCGATGGTGATTACAAATAGCCAATGAGCACTAGTCATGGGAATACCCCAAGGCACTAGTTAGTTGTGAGCCCCAGGTACCTCATATCTCGGTGAAAGTAACCATAATAAATATTTGTTCTCATGTAGGAGCCACTAGTAGGGAACATACTAATAACCTAGTGGTCCCCAATCATAATCATCATCATAGTTTAGTTAGTATTGTCATCGTCAAACTTGCTACATGAAACAGAGGCCAACCCCCACAGAATCACTAGCGTACTAGTACACATCCACCCACCTAGATACCCGAGATTCCCTTTAGTGATCAATAAAGTTACACTTATTATAAAATACACATTTCACATCCACATTTCATTCCAAAACCATAAAAATAGAAACATCCCATAATCTTTCATCACATTTCTTACACTAATAAATAAACCACTAAATATTTTGGATAAACAATTTCATGAAGTGTATTTAGGATTTGCACATAAAACTCTTTCAAAAACACTCTTTAAATTTTAAAAACACATCAAAACCAGACCAAATCATATTTGGAAGCCCGATAAACATTTAATAAAATCATTTAATGGACCATAAAACAATCCCAATTTCACAAGTTGTTATATATAAGTAAAACACTCCTTCATTTCTAGGAAATGCCAAACGGGCCTTTAAAATTTTTCTCAAAACTAACCTTTGAAAAAGGTATGAATTTAAATTTTATTAAGAATCTATATAAAAAACATTTACAGCATCAAACCACATTTATAAATCTCTTATAATACTCAGGTTACATATTCAAAACACAACCATTTTCATAAAGATGTGAAACAGTCCATTTTTGGGCAACTCGGGCCAAAATATGTTGTAAATCAAAACCCACTTATTTGTAAAAACAAATACAAATTGGAAATACATATAAGTACCCAAAAATAAAATTTATAATTCTTAAAATTCATTTATAAATCCAAAAAAATAACTTTTAAATCACACATCACACATAAAATCCAACCAGGCAATTTACCGAACACATGACATGCCCTTTTTAAGCAAAACAATATATTTTAAGTACATGAAAAGGAATGAAACACCAATTGAATGCCATATATTCATTCAAGATACTATGAAACGTTAAAAATACCATAAACCAGATTATAATCCTCACAAAATATTTTCAAAAGATAACGGAACATTTAATCAAACACTTGTTGAGCACTTTCATTACAAAACTTCACTACCTTTCACAATACAATGATTAAAAAACCACTTTGCACACCAAGAAAATTATCCAAAGGCTTAAAAAAAATAATAAACATTTATATCAGTTTAGGAAAATATTAAAATGATGAATCATGAATGATAAAGGCATGTGCAAGGGATATTCTACCTCAAATCTTTGGCGTAATTTAAACGCACACCCGAAATCACCCGCCGCGGGTTTATAAACCCTAAAACTATAAAGACCAGACCTAAACAAACAGAAACCCCATCAAAAAGACATGTTATAACAAAAACCTAGGTTTATCAATACTAGGGGACAATATAAATCAAAGAAATAAAGATAGTAGGGGGAAGAGGAAGGAGAAAGGAGAAGGAATCTCACCATTCACCCTAGAAAACTCTCCGTCTTCCATTAGATCTGAAACCCTAGAGAGAAGGTAATGGATTGAAAATACTTGGAGAAACTCCTAAGGTCTGGAAGAACCAGGTAAATAAGATTGGTGTCCAAGAGATTACGAATTTATTGATTTATGAATGATACAATTTACCTTTTCAATTCTGGACGATTTGAGGTATCCTGAGAATTTTCGCCCTAATACGCGACCCATATGAGCACCAAAGTGGTAAAACCGATTATGAGGGTTAGGATAGGGTTGTTGGCTTCTAGGGGGAGGTATAATCACCGAATAATATTAAAAAATGAAAAATATATCAATGCAACGAAATATTATTTTAAAACAAGAAATGGGCCCATGGGCTAGTCCAATACCAAAATAAGTAACCCAAATTCACCCTGATTATGAATTTCTAATGGGTCCAAAAGAATAAATAAGTTATAATATATCAGTATAGGACAATTGGGAAGTTTAATGGGTGAAAAAGGATGAAAAAAAGATTTATAAAAGAAACAAATTCGGTTTTTAAAACTGGGAATGGGCTCACGGTTGGCCCAAATCATGAAGTAACCACCCTTTCTTCAAAAACTACTAAACAAACAATGGGGATCTCAAATTAGGGTGGTTAGACATAAATGAAACTTCAAAACTCATGATTCATCTCACCAAATACCCATTAAAAGGATCAGGTTTTTCAATGTACCGGATCAATACAAAGA
Organism: Viscum album; assembly: GCA_963277665.1. Taxonomy (NCBI): domain Eukaryota; kingdom Viridiplantae; phylum Streptophyta; class Magnoliopsida; order Santalales; family Viscaceae; genus Viscum; species Viscum album. The sequence continues at coordinate 1,374,703,960 of OY728147.1, read as the reverse complement.
CAAAAAAAACTGTGTGTGACAATTCTCCCCACCATTAAAGCTTTCCGCCCCCGGAAAGCAATAACACTTTCTGGTTGAAAAAAAAACAACACCTAAGGATTCTATAACAACATAATCCAGCCTCTACATATAATGAAATATCAATCACCAGAAATGAAACTTAATACTCTTTACCACACAAAACACAACTCACAACCACGTATGGAGAATCAACGGAAAGATGAAGCCACCACCTCCACAACCAATCCAAGAACCCGATTGTTGGGCCTTCTCTCAATGAACCCAACTATCACCCAAACCAAAGAGAACTCAAAAAAACCAAATATTATAGGGGAGTCCATAATGGACTCCCAACCATTAAGAATCAACATTCAGTAGAAATGTTCTTAGGATGAGAATCTAGGAGACCCATGGTGGGTCTCCCCACCATTAGAAACCAACTAGCAACGAACAAACAAGAATTCAACATGAGCTAGAATTTGGACTCACTCACACAAGCCCAAAAAAATCCTCCTACAAAAAATTACTATACCAATTTAATAGGGTTACAACATGAACATATAAACCACCCACTCCCGAATGGAGGGGTCAAGAACTTGGCCAACACATTCACCACAGTTCTAGACCCCCGCCACTTAGGGATGGGAGGGAAGGGGACCTAAAAATTTGGCCACTGAAACCACAAAAGAAACAAATAAACTACCCAAAACTCTCCACCTATGAATAGGTAACACCAAGACTGCACCATATTTTTACAGGCGGTCCACACAGGGACATTGATTGAAAACCCACATCCATGAAGGAATAACCATAAACACTTTGTGAGGGGTTAAGTCCACCACGCTTGTTGCGACAAAGAGAAATTCACAGAAATGGGGAACCAAAACATTGAAATAGAAACTAACTTACCAAAACAGAGGAGTAAGGATCCTAATTGAGCACTCCACATCTCTGTCGATTTCCTGACTGCGTGAAAAGCTTCACTCCAAGGCTGATGGCTGGAGCCCATATTCTTGAAGCATTTGATGCACCATAGTCAGGTGATAAGGATCACAACAGTCAAAAAAACCTCACTTGATCACAAAAAAACCTTCATATAAATAGGAACTCATAGATACATATCAAAATTATATCCCACTCCAAAAGAGGGGAAGAATGGACAAGGAATATGACGAAACACATCAACATCACTGAACACAACTGCTCTGTCTAAAAGAATTATCACGACCTAGAAGCACTTTTAATAGATCCCAAACAGCTCTCTATTCCAACAAATAGGTTGAAGCATCATCAAAAGATGTGGATTTAACATTTGAAATGATTCTTTAGGTTGATCAGCAGGAAATATTTCCAACAGAGAACTATCCATGGCCACATCACAACATCAAACACATCTTTAGAAACCCAATGAAAATCACTCCAAAACCGAGCCACCAACAATATCTCATCTCAAGATACAACAAGAGTATGAATTATAGATCACAAGGAATCTAACCAAATAAACCACACTTCTAAGACATAGAAAAATCAAGCCACATAACCATTGGTTTTTAAAAAGGCCACAATTTTTCAGCTCAAAACAATTTTGAAAAAACAAACTAACTTGGTGGGTTTCCACATTCACCAATGCAGTTTCATTAAGTCTCACCCACAAGCACATTTCCACGCCACCCCAGGAACCCAACCACCATAACATATAGTGTATCCTTCCAGATATAAATAAAAACCATGCATGTGAGCACCCATGAAAACACCAAAGGCTAAAACAAAACAACATCATTCCAAAAAAAATTACCTTCAAAAGGAACACCAACCACCAAGTCAAAAAACCCTTTCATATTTTAAAAAAACCACAAATAATTAAGAACCATTTTTATAAAGACCTACCCCTTTTCATTTTTAAAAACTTTTTAAATAACCAAGCCACTCCAAACAACCCCTTCCCAGTTTTAAAAAAAAATTCAGCAAGGTATATTTTCATAATCCGAGGTCCATTGAGACCAATACCCTTTCTAGAAAAACACCAACCGATCAAAACCAATTTCCAAAAATAATCTATCCGATTTAAAAGCTTCTTAACTTCCCAAAATACCCCATTTAAAACAATGATCCAGAATCACCTTAAAATGAATCGAAATTTCAAAACATTTTATTTCAATAGACCACAAGTTTAGATTATGGATAATCTAATTCCTTTAAATCATTTATACTTCCCTCCATTTTTTACAAAAACACAACCTTTCAAAACCATTCTTATATTTAATTTTTGAAAACCCCCTTTTCACTTTTCAAAATCTATTCCTTCCTTTAAAACCCATTTCCACAATTCTCACACAAGGATTTTAAAAAGAAAAATTCAGAATTCAAGAAACGTTCAAGACACCCAAAAAAGGGAACTAGTTTTTTTGGGTGACTTGAACATATGGTTGGCAGCCATATGCCAAACACAACACCAACACAGAGAGACATATTAGGACCATTCCCCAGCTCCACATGGCTTTCCAGGCCCTATGAGCTCACGAATGCCATTAGTCAGACTCCCCTTTTCATATCCCAACACCAAAAAATCAACCAGAACAAACGACACTAATAAAACCGGAGATCCCATGAAAACCTGAGGATTAGAACAAGAAAGTGTTCATGACGCTCTTCTTCCACTTACCCCTCAATTCCCAAAAATAATAATCCATCTACCTTGACATCCCCAAAATAACAAGGGTGCTCTATAAGAAAGGTCTTCTAAGATCCGACCTCCTCTGATACCAGTTTGTCACGAACCAGCCCGAGTTGACCTTGAACCGGTCACCCAGGCCAGCCCGCGACAAGTCCCGAGAGGCGTTCCCGATCCTCCCGGGATGGTGACAAGAACCAAGGGTATTGATAAAGTACACAAGGGAACGATTTCTCCGATATATAAATAATCAAACAAATAAGAAAAATAAACAGACAACCCAAAATTAATTTATATAAAAATTGAACAAAATATTATTTGTACAAGAAACTAAAAGTAGAACAAAACCAACAACTCAACGGAACAATCCCGATGACCAACTAAATCCATGTGACACTTCTGGTAACTCTCCAACACAATTATCAAATCTTTCCCAAGGTGATCGAACTAAAGATGAAACATGCACAAGGGCTAAAAAAAAGAAGACTATAGGCGTGAGTATTAAAACTCAGTATGTTAGCCCGATATTCTATTCCCAATGAACATTCCTTTAAAATAAAATAAACATCATTTTATAGTTTTAAATTCAAGATATGAAAGTATGGTTTTCAAATGAGGTTCCATGCTATAATAATTATCAGACAAAAAGATGCATGTTTAATAAACAAAAATGTATGTATAAATTTTTTTTCAAAGAGGTGAAACTTCAAAATGAAAATAGTTTTCAAGAGGTCTACTTTAAAGAATTTTAAATTTTAAATAAATAACACATACTACTGAATTTACCAAAAAAACACACCGTATGCCGATGGTGAGTACAAATAGCCTATGAGCTCTAGTCACGGGAATACCCCTAGGCACTAGTTAGTTGTGAGCCCCAGGTACCTCGTATCTCGGTGAAAGTAACCATAATAAATATACGTTCTTGTGCACGAGCCAATAGTAGGGAACATACCCATAAACTAGTGGTCCCCAGTCATCATCATCATCATAGTTTAGTTAGTGTTTTCATCTTCAATCATTCTACATGAAACAGAGGCCAATCCCCACAGAATCACTAGCGTACTAGTACACGTCCGGCCACCTAGATACACGGGATTCCCTTTGGTGCTTAATCAAGTTACACATATTATAAAATACACATTTCAAATCCACATTCCATTAAAAAACCATAAAAATTGAAACATAACATAATATTTCTTCACATTTCTTACACTAATCAACAAACCGCTAAATATTTTTTGTAAAATAATTTCATGATGTTTATTGAGGCTTTGCACAAAAAACTCTTTCAAAAACACTCTTTAAATTATAAACACATATAAAAACCAAAACAAATCATATTTGGAAGCCCAATAAACATTTAATAAAATCATTTAATGGACCATAAAACAATCCCAATTGCACAACTTGTTATATACAAGTAAAACACTGCTTCATTTCTAAGAAATGCCAAACGGGCCTTTAAACATTTTCTCAAAACTAACTTTTGACGAAGGTATGCATTTTAATTTTATTAAGGATTTGTATAAAAACCATTTAAAGAATCAAAACACATTCATAAATCTCTTATAATACCCAGGTTAAATATTCATAACACAACCATTTTCATAAAGATGTGAAACGGTCCATTTTTGGGCAACACGGGCCAAAATATGTTGTAAATCAAAACTCACTTGTTTGTAAAAACAAATCCAAATTGGAAATCCATATAAGTACCCAAAAATACCATTTATCATTCTTACAATTCCTTTATAAATCCAAACAAATAACTTTTTAAATCATACATCACACATAAAAGCCAACCAGGCAATTTACCGAACACATGACGTGCCCTTTAAAAAAAACAATTTATTTTAAGTACATGAAAAAGAATAAAAAACCAATTGAATGCCATATTTTCATTAAAGATACTGTAAATTGATAAAAAAAACCATAAACCAGATTATAAACCTCACAAAATATTTTCAAAAGATAACAGAACATTTAAACAAACACTTGTTGAGCACTTTCATGACAAAACTACACTACCTTTCACAAAACAATGATTAAACAACCACATTGCACACCAAGAAAATTACCCAAAGGCTTAAAAACAATAATAAACATTTATATCAGTTTAGGAAAATATTAAAATGATGAATCTTGAATGATAAAGGCATGTGAAAGGGATATTCTACCTCAAATCTTTGGCTTTATTGAAACGCACACCCGAAATCACCCGCCGCGGGTTTATAAACCCTAAAACTATAATGACCAGACCTAAAAAAAAGAAAACCCATCAAAAAAACATGGTATAACAAAACCTAGGTCTATCAATACTAGGGGAAAATATAAATCAAATAAATAATGAAAGGAGGGGGAAGATGAAGGAGAAAGGAGAAGGAATCTCACCTTTCACCCTAGAAAAATCGTTATTTTCAATTAGATCTGAAATGCTAGAGAGAAGGTAATGGATTGAAAATTCTCTGAGAGACTCCTAAGGTCTGGAAGAACCAGGGAAAGAATATTGGTGGCCAAAAGATTACTAATTTATTGATTATGAATGATACAATTTACCTTTTCAATTTTGGACGATTTGAGGCATCCTGAGAATTGTCGCCCTAATCCGCGACCCATATGAGCTCCAAAGTGGTAAAACTGATTATGAGGGTTCGGATAGGGTTATTGGATTCTAGGGGGTGGTAGAATACTAGAAAATATTAAAAAATGAAAATGATATCAATGAAACGATTTATTTTTTTAAAACAGGAAATGGGCCCCTGGGCTGGTCTGATACCTAAATAAGTAATCCAAATTCACCCTTCTTATGAATTTATAATGGGTCCAAAACGATAAATAAGTTTTAATATATCAGTATAGGACAATTGGAAAGTTTAATGGGTGAGAAAGGATGAAAAAAGAGTTATAAAAGAAACAAATTCCGTTTTTAAAACTGGGAATGGGCTCACGGTTGGCCCAAATCATGAAGTAACCACCCTTTCTTCAAAAACTACTAAACAAACAGTGGGGATCCCAAATTAGGGTGGTTATAAATAAATGAAAATTCAAAACTAATGATTCATCTCACCAAATACCCATGAAAAGGATCAGGATTTTTAATGGACCAGATCAATACAAAGACAAAAAAAGAACTGTGTGTGACATAGACTCCACCACACACATTTTCCAAGATTTCTAGGCTTTCTGGAAGTAGACCATAATGATCTTGTAGCCATGAACATCAATCATGAAAATAATCAATGAAAATAATTTTAAAATATGAAGAAAAATAATTTACATCATGAAATATTTTTCAATAATATATTTATGTAATCCTTTATAGGATAATTAAAATACATAAAAAAATCTTATCATTGAGTCTAAAAAGAACACAATCGCAACACATCAAGAACAATCCCATCCACTATTTTAATAGATTCTAATAGTTAGACCAGGTATTGGGAGATCATATTGAATTATTATAGGGGATAATAATCAATATGAAAGGGAGTTTTTAACAAGATGTGTCATTAAGGGATGTGTAATTAAAATAATATATGAATTTTGATCTCTAGAGTAGGGGTGTTTTGAGAATTTGGATTCAGATTTTGAATCAGGATTCTTAGACACCCCTAAGGGTGTATAATGTGATTTTAAGGGTATAGGTGGTTCTTGGGGGAACCATTCTAGGATTTAACTGATGCTGGAGATAAATCCTTACCCACAGACACATTTAGTAATCAGTTAGGGTACATCAGGTACCCAATGACCTCGGAACTGGTCCCTAATAAGGTTGTTGGTTTTTTAAATGAAGTAAGATCCAATATAATAGGTTTATCCACATTAATTATATATCAAAGTGGAAGCATGAGATATTTATTTTTATGGCCTTATTCTCCTAGTTTATACCATTTTATCCTCAACACCCTTCAACCATAGGCTGGATAGCTCTTGGTTTGTCACATAAAATTAGAAAATGTAATTTTTCTTTATTTTATTTTCCAATTCTAGGTTCTTTATCTAAATTTGGGTGGTTCTATATTTTTTTTGGATAATGATTCAACTAGATATTCATTGAATCATCCTTATATAAAATATACTTAAGGTGTGGTTTATTATGGATGTTTAAATAATGAAAATATAGACCATTTCACACCCTTTAATTAGAGGTGCATTGGTCAATGGATTTTCCTAGTGCTCTACCAAATTTTAAAGTAATTGGAGGAATTTTTTTTTTCAAAAAATGTTTATTTTTTGGTTTTTTAGTCATTCCACAAGATAATAAAATTTCATTTCTTATTGTTCCATCAATGGTAGGCGTATGAGTGATATTTTAGAGATTCTGACTCATTTAGTTAAATTTTATAAATATTTATAAATTATTATTACACATTGTTGATGATATGTGGCTTGAAATCGGGTATTCATTGTATGGAGGGGGATCATCTGAGTTTGGATAGAGATATAGTGTTCGGTATAAGGGTGGAAATTCTATTTATGAGGTAAGTGTCACTTTAATACATAAACATATTAATGTCTATATGTGTATAATATTCATGTTCCTTTATATATGGGGTTTAAATCTATGAAGAGAATTATTTATTCTATGAATATGGTATAGTTTTAATTAATTCCTTTTATTAGTAATTTTAGGGTTCTGTTCATGAGGTAGGATGTATCAAATTCATAACGGCTAGGTTGCGATGAGGAAAAATGCATATAATTTCTTAATGGACCCTAGAGTGGTATCGTCATATGTTATAACTTATTAAATACCTATAGTGATCCCTATTGATTGGGTCAAGGGATTAAAAAAATTTATTCCTTAATATACATACCAATTTCTATATGACCTAGTATATTTTGTGTTAAAGGCTATTTTAAAATCCTTAGAACATTGGAATCCCTTGAGTGGGATGACTAAGATGATAGAGATAAGTCTCAGAAATAATTTAGCCATTGGAAATGGGATATATGTATTGTTGGGTTGTGGTAGAGGGTAATCACTTTATTTTTGTGTGATTATGGGAACTTGGGGATCATAAAATGGGGGAATATGATATCTTAATTACAGGGATTCAAAATAAGGGGTTGAAAATTATTACATTGGTATTGCTAACTAATGGGAAGACTTGTCTGGATATCCTAGTATTTCGAATGATATGTATATAAGTAAACCCAAGTGGGATCTTGTTTAGTCTAGGTATGATTTAAGAGTATAGACAGTGCTGGGAAGAGAAATAGGTGTCTAGTAAGATACCATAATCTGTTGATGGAATATTTTCATATGAAAGAGTTTATTGAATGCTTCAAATGCGAGTTACCTTGAGTCCATATGGGGTGGTGCATGACCTTAGCAAGGCTTAGTATGCATCATGGAAAGGTTAGACCTTTGGTCCGAACATGTGAGTTGGGTGTGGACTAGTACCACAAGGTCACTATGATTGTTTTTTGCTTCAGATCAGTTGATGGATATGGATGATGAGGTTAGTCAGTTCTCGTTATGTAGAGCTATAAGGGATACCCCCAAGTCAAGATTTAGGTATGGATTTAAGGCTTGATGAGATATATATTATGATCATATCCTCTATATTTTATATGTTTCAATAATTCCTTAACACATTTATATAGATATAGAGGAAAAGACATAATCATAGAGACCAAAGGATTTGGGTGTTGAGTTATATCACCAAGGAGTTTATGTTTCCTGAGTAATTTAAGTTTCATGAGTAACGTGACAAATTTCACAGTTTCACTGATAAATGAGATTTAATAGGTTATTCATTTTCCCACATATATTTTCAACATATTATTTAGTGATAATGTGGTAGTTTAAGAAATTTGTTGGAATTGGAACTGATATATAGGGTGTAATGATTACACTTTATTGGTTTTCATTATTATTGAGATCTATAATGAGAGGATCTCCATTAACTCCTATATACCTAATACTTGATATGTTACACCATTTCCCAAATGGATTTCAGATATACGCAGTAATTGATATGTTATTCCTTTCCCAAATTGGAATCTATTATGCCTGAGACTGATTATAATTTTCTATCCCCTATATGATCTGTTGATATAACTGGGATTAGATAAGTCTTTCTTTTCAAATGAAAATTTTTCTTTTTTGATGATTAAAATAAATGTATTACTACAAATATCAGTGGCATGTGTGGTCAAGTATAATGTTTGGATTTTTGGAACATGATGAGAAGAAATTATTACTCTATTGTTGTATATATGCGCAACATTTAATTTTATATACATTCATATACTATATATGATGGTGTATATAAGGTGTGTGTTGGCGATTCCCTGCTATGTTTTATTGTGACACCTTACATGGACTCCACAATGTGTGTGTAGATCTTATGTTCATCTCTAAAGATATAGGTTGTGTGGGGGACCAAACAGATGATAGATATGAGCTTGTTAGGAGACAAGAATTTGGTTGGAGCTAAATTCTTGGACATGTATCCAATGGATGGTTTTTGTTAATTATTTTCTTTTTAATTATTTAGACCAGTTGGTTACTCTAAATTTATATATATGCATGTTGTTATGTGAAGCATTTTGATATGTCATATTTATGTCTATTTCTTTTTTATGCTTATCTTTTACCGGTAGCTCTATGTGTTCTATATGCTGTTATATGATGTTACTATTACTGATTTGTTATTTTATTATATTATAACTAGAGTATTGTCTCTATATAGATAGTTATAAACACTTCCTGTTTTCAATAGCCACTGTAATACTTGGAGGTGTACTAAAGATCTTTTTCTGCATTACTCATGGTATTTTTTGGTAATTTCATCTAGAAAATTATATATTTCAACATTAAATTTAAATATTAATGTTGCTCAAACCTTCTCCATTGATGAAGGTTTATGTCATGCATTAAGAATATATAATTTTTGATATTATTATATATATACATCATGAACCTATCACCAAATACATAGTAAAAAAATACTTAATAAATTGACTAATTCTTCTAACTCTAGATAATGTGTTGGGTAGTTTTTTTCTTGTAGCCTCAATTACCTAGAATCATAAGTGATCACCCACCACCCATTACTCTTATTAATTAAAGTGCAATTTATACTAAAATTATCATTCAATATTAGTAATGAATCCTTGAGAAGAGAAGGGGGTAAATTAGTGAACCAATTTATTTTTATGTTTTCTCGATGACACAAAAATCATCACTCATTAGAGTGAGTTTTTAATGTTTTACAACACACAAACATGTGAAGAGGAATATATTTTTTCTAGGTTCACCTCCTAAAATGAGAATAATAGTACATATAATGAACTAAATTTTCCCCAGACTGTATGACCCATGAGTTTCAGCATGTTAGTACAATGAGTGAGGTTTATCCTGGAAAAAATGTTATCATAATTATCATGAATATGACAGTTGTTCTTGAACTTTTATAATGATAAAAAAACATGATACCAATATGGAAAATTACTTCTAGACATATATATCATTTTTTAATGTAGTGAAATTATTCTTATTCTTCTTTGACCAGTATCAAATCATGTATGATCTATTGAATCTTTGTATAAATTTTCTATACCTCTTCTACTCCACCACTATTGATAATCTTTTTTTACAAACATTTCATTACTCTTCACAATAATAATGGGAAAAAATTAGATCCAATTTATATATGAAAATTAGAATTGAATCTAATAACATCCATCAACCAACACAAATACTCCTACTTCATTTTGATCCAACAGATCTAGATGGATCTTCTAAGAACCCTTGATACTTTAAAAAATTACCTCTTAGATCAGATTTATGGTCCATTGAGTCCTATAAGAATCCACATTTTAAAAAATACTCATAATGAAACCAAAATCATTGAAACATTCAGCACTATAGTGTGGTTCACGAACATAAATCATTTTTTCTTCAAAACAAAAACCATGATGGCATAATAATTATAATTCTAGCTATTTTGGATCCCTACAATAATTTTAGGCCATGTCATGGTACACTATGAGCGCGGTACTCCTTAATATCATGTTTATACTTGAAAAACCACTTGATGTTGACATAATGTTTTATGCCCCACCCTAGGGTGTAGTGGGATAGTCTATTTCATAAAATAACACCAGAAGATTACTAGGTTTATTACTATGACAATTTTGGCCTTGGTTATTTTTCAACGACCCATCACAAATCCACCACAATCATAAAAACACTATTAAATATGGTTGTGGACGTCTTAAAATCTTCAAAATATTTACTATGACAACCAATACGTTGTGGTCTTTCTCATATTTGTAAGTTCATTCACAAAATTCCCTCCACCATGTGAGGGGACTTGGGTGGATTCTCTAATCTTTTGAGATCCTTCCACACTTCATGAAATTTGGAAATTATGTTTAACAAATCATGATGTTTATAAACAAGAATCTAATTTGACATGGAAGAGATGGTTTCATGTATAATATTTTTTATGTATTGAAAACAAAAAACAACACAGTCAATCATATTATCCACTCAAATTTTTAACCTCACAAATCCCAATAACCATATTATCACCCATTGGGCTAAAAAATCCCCCATTTTATTTTTTTGGAACCAAGGTACATAAATCACTATTAAACACTAAATACATAATAATAAATCATAATTAAATAATTTAATCCTTAGTGACTGAAAATGATGCATGAAACATGAATATTAAATAAATTATACAATACTATCCATAAGAGAGTGATCTATATAAGACGTCCTTAAAAAACGTCATACTACCGAATAAGAACTACATTAACATTGAAATAATAATAATATACACAACCATTTAAAAAAACTATTAAAAGATGTCATACATTCCAAAATCAATGATTACCACTTAAAAAATAATGTCTTTAATTATATTATTCCTTTAAGGTCAAAATTTCCCAAAGGAAAGATATATCAAATGATACCCCCAAAATGTATTCTACCCCTTCAATAAAAAATAGGAATCTAAACACAAAATAATGATATATATTGTCAATTTCAATCCCTCATTGAAAAAAATATCCAAATAAAAGATGATAGAGGGGAAAAAATACCATACCATATCATTGTAAACATTGAGTTTGAGCACATTACTTCAACATGATATTTAGATATGCTTCCTTTGATAGTTTCTGGGTGAACACATATGCAACATTATCCTTTGTGGGAATAAATTACAACATTAAATCTTTTTTCACTAAATGATATTTGTTGAATCGATACATAATATCAATACACTTGAATCATTAACACTAAACTAGATTAATTGAAAGATTAAAAAATGGACTACCACATCCTAATAGTTGTGAGAACTTCACTTGAACATTTATATCTCAAAACTAATTCTTCATCGACATAAGTTGTGTTAATGATTAAGTGGTTGACACATATTTACCATCAATACTACTCAAGATGAATGAATTATACATATTTGAATTCAGAAATAAATAAAAATTTTAAGAATTAAAGATACACTAAATTTTTTTTATTATCATTAATATTTACTATCCAATATACACATAGAAAATCATAAAGATAAAATATCCATTTACTATCTTATTTTAAGAAATAATTTGATGTCCCTTTCATGTATCTATGAAATCCTTTTCCAAGCATGAAATGATAATTTTTTTGTGTAATTTAATACCAATAAAAATGCATAATATCATACATAATATAATACCATGAAGATATTAAGTATAGTACACTAAAAATTACCACCCTTATTTCTCTTATATCCACATCCTTATATGGTTTAACTTTTTATAATTTAGTTCCCACTAAAATTTGTATAGAAAGGACCATAAAATCATCAATTCATTTTTTTTAAATTTTATTAGTATGCTTTACATGAGATACAAAATCCAATAATTATTTTTGGAGATTTGTAATCCAATTAAGTATCTCATATCACCAAGAATAGACATTTCAATGTGGATATAAATTTATTTATAAATATCTTCACAAACTCCTTTATCATTTCCAAAAAATAATATCATCTTTATAAAAACAATTTGTGAAATACCTCATTATTAATTTTAATGTAGATAATTCTATAAAATTATCCTTTAACAATATTCAATTTCATCAAATATCTGTTAATATTATATTACAATTCTCTTTGGGATTTATTTAATTCATAAAGAGCATTATTTTAACGGTATGATCAATTCTCATTTTCATTGAGAAATAAACATCTTGGTTGTTTGATGTAAACCCACTCTTATAATTGACCATTGGGGAAGGTTGTATTGAGATCCAATTGAAATATCCTACATTGTATTTGTGCTAAAATTGTATGAAAATAAAATATGGGATGATTTATTGAAACTAGGAAAAATTTCACAATAGTGTTGGATCCTTTAACCTATTAGTAATCTTCACACAACATACGTACTCCATTTCTCTCAAATTTTCCCTTTTCATTCAACTTATTTCAGAAACCCCATTTGGTTCCAATAATGTTCTTCTATTTGAAATTGGGTACCACCTCCTATTTCTCATTTTTTACCAAGATCATCATTAAAAGAATCAATCCATACTTGATGTTTCATCACTAGTTTGTATATCTTGGTTTGACTTCATAGAATAATAAGATATTAGAGGTTTTCCTTAAATTTATTCTTTTTAGAATATATTGACCATGATTTTTATCATATTATAAAAATAAAACATCCTTAGAAACCATGGATGAGTTAACAATATTTTTCTTAATAAATTTATTTTTTCTAATTTACTTCTTCAACTTAAACTTATTAACATTTTCATTATTTTTAAAACATTAAATTGTAGTAACATGAAAATAAATTCATCTTCATCACTTATAAAACATTATTTTTCATGTGTGTTAGATTTTTAATATCCCTTTCACATCACCAAAATAAACAAAAGATCTTATGTTATTTTTTAACAATGATATCATCTTATATTTGGCGGGAAACCAAGGATGATTCAATTATAACTTAGTTTTTCAAATTATACTAGATTTTTACCATTGATATTGATAATGATAGGGATCCCAAACAAATTTAGATACATCATTCTTCTATATTTCTTGTAATATATATCATATGAATTCATAGTCAATTTTTCCAATAAAGAAAATATTTTAAATATGAAACACTTCTTCTATATCCAATATCCAGAAATAATGAGATCTTTCATGATCTAAAAACATTGTTAAAGACATCTCCACACACTTATATTCTTTAGTTCAGCCACACAATTTTGTTGAGATATGTATGATGCACTTAGTACACTAAAGATACTATGTTTCTAAATATAGGGTTATAATATTCCATAAGTATACTCAACACTATTATATTTTCCTAGCATTTTCAATGAGTAACTACATTATTTCCTAGTAATTCAACAAAACCTCTCTAACCTTTTTGAGAATATTATTTAGTGTTTTTCAAAACAAAACATGTAAAGTGGGTAGATTAATCAATAAGGGAAATAAAATAATTATATCAACCTTTTTATTCCATCATCATAGGTCAATAAATGTGAGAGTGAATTACCTCTAGATGATTATTAGATTTTATTTCTACATTCTTATGTGGAGTACTCACAATATGTCCATTTTGATAACTAGAACACATCCAATTAATTTATATTTTCAACATAGGAAAATTATAAATGTTATCTTCACTAATAAGATTACATATATTCTTTTGTACACGATATTCAAATATTTTATTCCACGATTGAATTTATTCATTAATTCTCTTATTGAAATAATTTCCATCATCATTAATCTAAAACAATTTGCCTCTTTTTCACTATCCTATTATTAAGATACATTCATATTTAATGATTAAAGAAACACATATTTCTATAATAACACCTCATTTATTTCACCACAAAACTGGGACACTCTAAGAAAATTTTGTATCAATACTTCAATATACAATTTTATACTGGATATCAATTATTATTTATCAATTATTGTTGATCCATCACGTTTTATTTTTAGGGACACATTATTAAATACATCATGGATCCTAATATATAAATTTCATCATCTATGGGGTGATTGAAATCATTTTCCCCATGCGATGAGAAACCCCTATATAAACTCCATGGAAACTCTCATTTGGAAACTTTGTCGAAAATTTCACTGAAAATATATTTATCTTTTCATTTATCCTTCTTATTATAAGTCTTCCAGCATCATCTATTAAGCATAATTAGGTTGTTTTCACATAAAGAATCCCTTTTTCTTGATTACCATATTTCTCACATCATTATAAAAAATCATTAATTGGTTTAAATCTATTTTTGATTTTCAATCCAGATATCTCATATAGTCTCTGAAATGTTCTGTTTTGAATGGGGAAACTGCCACTTAATTTGTTTCTTTACTACCATTAAATGTCATCATTGTATTTTCAATTGAACTAAAACATCCTTAAAAAGTTCAATAAACCTCCTTAGTTCCAACAATAACCATAAAATAATAAATTACATTAAAACCATCATTTTATCAGGAACTATGATCATGTATTTAACACATTTTCCCACCATGAATCTTGAAACTTTTATGTGAACTACAAACTCTTTCTTCTTCAAATCCACCGTTTTATAATTTTTTCCTTCCCCATTTGTAGTTGATTTTACATTAATGTTGATGTATTCATAATTGATAGAATCATGAAAATCCATTACTTTGGCTTCACCCTTGGTATTTTTTATTTTATTCTTATTCTCAAAAACAAATCAAGTAATTTTCATGTTTTTCCCATTTCTACTGAACTCTTTTGATATCCATGTGCCTCATATATACCTTAGTTTTCTAAAAATTCACGAGTAGATGTCTAGAAATCAACAGAAAATATTTTTTACATACTCATAATTTATATGTAAAAGACAAAATGATTTATATTTCTCTTTCACTTCTTCCATATTGATTCCTAAATTCCGCTATTCTGAAAAAAATTCAATTAATCAATTCATTATAAATCTTTTATTTAAGTTTAATATATATTTATTTATTTTATAAAAAATATTTATTTTCCATCTTAATTTTTTTCATCAATTTTACTAATATATATATTTTTTAGAGACAATCATTGAGTTATCTTTTCAGAATGAATTATACCTCACCAGATTTATTTTCCCAATCTTAAATACAAATTTCTCTAAAGAACTCTTCTCCATTAACCTTAGTGGTGAGGTGTTTTTTTATTAACATCTCTTGGTATTTCCATTTCTTATTTTTCATCAATTCTCTCACAAAAATAACTTCTAGAATATAAATTTACCTTCATAATTTTGGTGACATTATTTATTATACATTTTCATAAAAACCTTTTTTGAAAAACCCATAAGGATTTATTATTAAATAATCTCCATTATTAGTCTTCTTCTTCTTAACAGAGCACATCTTCTTTTAACATTGGATAATTTCTAATAAAACTCCCGAGATAAACAACACCTTAATAATTTTAGTTAAATTTCACCTTAATGGCTTACCTTTAAACATCTAACATTTATATATAATAAAAAAATAATCATATAAAAATTTGAATAAAAATTAGAATGATAATCAGAATAATAAGTTTCTGGTTGAACAATAACCTTCTTTAAATTTAATTTATTTGGGTCATTCAATGGGTTTTATTTTTATTCAATTACTTTTATATTGATATCACTATTGTTGGAAAAATCACCACAGTGGTAATTTTGTGTTTATTATGATTATGGAAATGTTTTGAGGTTGCTGATGAATGATGGTTAGAAAATGTGTCATGAAGAGTGAGTGTGAATGTCTGATATCATGGAGTATGAAATGTATGATCTTACAGAGCATGATTGTCTAATATCAGGGAGAGTTAAATGTAAGATCTCATGGAGCATGAATGCCTAATCTCATAGACTTAAAATGTTAGATATGAACACATGGAGTTCTCACACAATGTGATTAACTTCTAATGGATCATGTATAGTTTTTATGGACATGGTGGATGTATCTACATAGTGATCTCAATAGTTAAAGGAGATCAAAAGATTGAATCATGAGATCCATGTGAGTGTAAGAGGTTATCACAAATATATTAAGTGAATAACCTAAAGACATTCCATGATTTTCATAGGATCTCCTAGAGAGATCATATGAAGAACCTGAATACATCACATGATTGTTATAGGATCAAAAACTGAGATCACATGAAGCGCATGAAGACAAAGAAGCTATAAATGATAGAAATTTCACATTTTTATTCAAAATCACATGATGACATTTTTGTCATGGGATCACGTGATGGGATATCATGAGGTTCTATAATACAGTTTCATTTACAACATGACTGTAACTAGACCATGCAATGGGATCATTTGAATAACTGCTAATTTTCTTTTGATCTCCTAATGGGATCACACAAATCACTGGATAAAAATGAATTTCACCACCACATGAACATTTTTAGGTCATTTTATGGGATAAAAAATAAGTTAGAGAATGATAAGTTGGTGGAATGGATGGATGATCATGATTTTTTGAGTTAAGGTGGTGCGTATTTTCCTACAATACCAACCCACCCATCACTAAGATATGACTAATTATTTATTTAAAAATTTATATAAAGAAAATTTTGTTGAAGTGGTTTCACATGAAGTAACAAAGTATATGGGGTTGAAAACATGTAAGTGTTTCACATGATCAAAATGAAGACATGTGCTCAGATCATGTGATCAGTGTAATCTGTTAAATGTTCTGAGAAATAAATTCCAGAAGAAGTTTCATGAAGAAAGTTATGCACTAGGTGGTTAAATTCATAAGACAATAAATTGATATCTTGCGATCTACATGATCTAAAAATGTATAATAATCCACATGAACTTAAAAATATCTCATGTTTCACATGAACTGAATAATATCTCACAGTCCGCATGAATATAACACATTCTCATTATCTGCATGATCTTTATAGGGTCTCATGTTCCACATGAGATGCAGAAGGTATCATGATCCACATGAACCAAACATGGTATTATGGAGGAGTTGCGTGGAGAGGTCACATGAAGGAGTTTGGAGGTGGATTTAGAAATTAAATATGATTTGAAGGGTATCTTAGGGAGGGATCTCATATATGGGTATTTATCCAGGATCTCATGCAAGGGTTACACACTAGGACCACCTACACGGGGTTTCATGTTATGGTCTAACACAAGTGTCTCAATATAGGTTATTATGAATGAAGATACACTCGAGCATTATCCTGTGATAAAAATCAATATAATATATGAATTTAGAATAAGATGAGGAATTTATAGTATTTGAACCATTTGAAAATACTTTTAGAAGGTTTTTATTCTCTTCTACATCCAAGGTAGTTAAAGGATTTTTTGACATCTAATAAATGTCATTCCAAAGTAAGGATGGGATCTCAGGGTCTCTCATGGGAAGGAAATTTTTGAGGTGATGTTCGTTGAAATAATTTAATTGAGAACTTGAATTTTAGAGGCACCAATCATACATTCGGTGAAACTATCAATGATTGGAGATATTTTTCATTGTCCTCCATTCCAATTGTATTCCATTCCAATGTAGAGGGCATAAGAAGTGATTGTGAGGGAGTTGATCCTAAAGAGATAATAGGTCTTACAAATACATTAAAAGGGAAGGGATCCTAGGTAGATGTTACCTAAAATAAACCAAAAAATTAGGCTTTAGTGGATTATTTAAATCAACACATTTCCTTTTTATTCTCAATGGATGTATCGCAGTGAGAGTGAACTAAATAAAAATATGTGTTTCTGAGAGATTTTTTTATTTCTCAAATTTATTGAATCTCCATTAGATAGATTTTGAATGGATAATATCATAATATACCCTAAATCTCAAAATAAGCGATCTTGAAATGAAGAGTAAAAGGTCCATTAGGGTAGGAATGAGTGTGAAAATAATATCCATAAAATGATTCACCACCTTCTCAGGATATCAGAGCCCCATTTGTGAAAAAAACATATGCTTCAATCTTTATATAATATGTGATGACAATTTTTTGTATTTCTATGGGACACATAGTCACATTTTGTATTTATTTTGAATCATTAGAATATATTTAATATTGTGGGGAGAGAAATATGGCGAAATAATAAAATAATTAGAAGGTTCTTGAAAATAATAAAAGAAAAATAAATTAGAATAAGGGATCCATAAAATTATATAATTGGGTAATAGAGGGACACACCATGATTATATGTCAAGAAGACCAAGGTATCAAATATTTAGGTAGAAATATGGATACATCAATATATCAACTCTTGAAATGATGACACAAAGTATGTTTTTAATGGGATATTTTTTATATGTGCTAATCATGGGAATTTAGAAATTTTTTTCAAATTGATGAAATAAGATAAGGAAAGTAATCTTGAAGAGAGATCCCCAACACAAGTGGTGTATACGAAGAAATATTATATTGTAATATAACATAAAAAGTTAAAAAATAGTTTTAATGTCTTGAAGGATACATAAGGGTATTTAAGAAAGGTTTACTAAGAACCGCATATGTTATACTCACACAATATATATTTATAAATAATTTGAAATAATGTAGATGTAAAATAGAAGATATAATCCATTTATATGTGAAAAGAATGTACAATAAGTGTAAGAATCACCCCCAAAAAAATACAGTGAGGTGAATTTGATAACTAAAAAAAGAAAAAAGTAAAGTAAATAATGCCAAAATACATCATGTATCATTCCATAAGGTTAGAAATAAAGGAAATAGAAGTATATATCCAATATCATTTGATGGAAGAGTAAATAACTAGAGGAAAAAATCTTACTCAAATAAAGAATCATGAAAAATGGAATATTGGTGGATCATTAAAGAATAAAATTTGTAATAATGGGTTTAAACCTAGAATCACGAAAAATACCGACCCTATAGAATATATATATTTAGAATACAAAAAATTGGTGAATATAATGTCTAGTTACAATGCTTGAACAACTAAATTTGGAGGTGTTGTTGGATCAAGTGTCAAAAGCATAAGGTATTTTTCAAGAAAATATTAATGTGTTGGGCCATTGATATTGAACAAAATCTTGTTATTAATGATTTCAAAGGTACCCCTATCCCCATGAATTAAATATTTCTAATATGATTTTGATTTGGTACATATTTAATGTAGAGATACAATCCTTGGTGTGTTTGTGTGTGATAAAGGGAATTGGTGTGTAAGTTGAAAGATGTTATATATGAAAAAATAAATTTAAACTCTTGAAATTCACATATGGTATCAGATTCAACAAGTGGATCTATAAAAGAAATATACTTTTAAAAACTATGGCTGGATATTTCATGATGTGAAAAAGTAAGATCATACGATAAATAAATAGATGTGAAATTAAAGACCCATTAATGAAATATTGCAATGATCCATTGCTTCCTTTTATCATTGAATATTCATCAATTTGTATAAAATACCAGTTTTAATGGTATTCTTACACCACGATAAAAAAAATAGGAAGATAAGTGGAAACACACTTCAATTTCATGATTATATGTTTTTTTTCTAATAATAAGGATTCATATCACTATTTTTAGAATACCAAGGTGCAGTAAGAGTAAATAAAAAATGATTCCTACAAGTGATCTCCCCATTCTAAAGAGTAATTGATAATCGTGATTTACAAAAAAATGGTAATAATTATCTTTATCAGTATAAAGATATAGTTTTTAAGGTTGATACATTACCAAGAACTATAGGTGAAATAACCTCATCGTTTAGTGAATCCTTTGAATAATTATTGAATGTCATGCTAGTATAATTCTTGAATGTTACTGAGAGACATGAAACAAATTATCAATTATTATATTAAACCCATATTTCCTAAAAAGTGTTATTACTCAACAATATTAGAGGATATGATAATGAATCTATTCCAAGTGGAAATTTCACTTGATGAACATTGTCAAGTACTGTACAACTATAAAGAAAAATATAACTCTTATGTTGTAAAGTGATAAAATAATCAGTGTTTCAATCTAATTTTGATAAATAGAGTCAAATGTGAAATTGAATAAAGTTTACACATCTTAATGGTCTTTTAATTTCATCCTATGGTGTCTCGTGGTCAAGGAATTGTTGAGCAACCAATGTGGTAAAGTAAATTCTCCTTATATGGATTTAATGAGATAATAGAAGAATATGGTTCCCCTAATGATTTAATAGATCTGATGCATGATGATCATTAAATAGGGGGTAAATTCATAAATGAATTCAACCCTTAATTAATTCTTTGAGAAAGAGGGATGTTAAAATAAAGTATTAGATTAGTATACATTGGGATAATTCATGTTCTTTCGTATTAAAAAATCTAATATATCATTCAATGAAAAATAACATTGACATAAAATATAAATTTTTCATGAAGAATATATAGAATAGTAATGTAATTTTTTAGTATATTTTCAATGAACTATAGGTTTCATACATCTTAATAAAGGCATTACCCAATGATATATTGGGATAGAATCAACTGGATCTTGGAGTTCAATCGACTCCTCACTCTTGAAAAATGAGGATGTGGAAGCCCCTATCCTAGAGTTTAGGTGTGTTTTCCCCCATGTAATGATATATTTTATTTTCATTGTTTCAAAAAAATATACCTATAGGTTAATTGAAAAAATGGGAGAAAATATTTGAATCCAAATTGGGGGAATGCTGATAGGTGGACCAATGAAACATAGGGAGTTATAAATAAAATTATGATAAAACTAGTGTATCGAGGAAAAAGAATCGTGAAAAGAAGTTTCATTTGGATTAATGATGCAATATTTATACATGTGTGTGTTAAGAAGTGATCTTGAAGGATGGGGATGTAATATATCTAGCTATCAAAAAGTTTTCAAATAGTAGGTTGGAGAATTCTGTGAATCATCGATGAACATTTTATTATTTGTTTATGACACTGATTAGGACACATTAATGATTATTGTGCATGTTAAAAAAACACTCGCTAACTATATATGTTTTTAGAAGTCAAATCCTTTAACATGAAAAAGAGTTTTCAAAAAGTAGGTTCTTGAATATTATAAGTGATCTCAACAAACTGAAAGGGTTATATTCTTATAAAAAATTCCTCCTGATGGTACTTCCTAGTAGAATGATTTTGTTGGTAATTTTTGAGGTTGTTGATGAATGTTTGTTGTAAAAGGATTTTATGAGAGTAATAAATAATAACTAATCTCATAGAGAATTAAATGTATGATATTATGGGGCATTAATGCCTCGTATGGATGATAAATAAATGTATGATCTCTTGGAGTGGGAATGTGTGATATTGCACAATGAAAACAATAGAAATAATCACTCAAAGCTATCACACAAAGCATATATATCCAAATGTGTAAAATATATTTTTTCTCGATAAGGTGGAAATTTCCTTCCTGGAATTTTGAGAGATGAAGGACATCACATGATTTCATCACATGATTCAAGTGAGTATAATATTATCTCATGGAGAGATCATCTGAATCACCAATATAAATCACCTGATTGTTAGTGGATATAGAGGAGAGATCATGTGAGGAACATAATGACATTACATGATTTTAGAGGATATCATGGTGTGAACATGTGAAGAGTGTAAAGAAAATACACCTATAAATTATGGATATGTCATGAGATCATTCAGAATCACAAGGACACGTGATTGTCTCTATACCACATGATATGATCTCACAAACTACTTAAAGATAATTTCACTAACCTCATGATTTTTATTAGAGCCCACAACAGAATCATGAAAAGAACTCATGATTTTCATTAGATATCATGATGGAATCACAAAGAACACTAGATTATAATGAATTTTACCACCATATAAATTTATCTAGATGTTGTCATGTGATCAAATAATGCGCATGATGACGATTGTTAAGGTGGTGGAATGGATGGATAATCACCATTTGTGGAATTTGGGTGGTGTAATTTTTTCAATAAATACCCAATATACTTACCTTAATAGATAATGAAGTTTTGTTTAAAATATTATTGTGAAAAAAATTATAGATAATAGGTATAACATGAATTAAATAATTATAAAATGTTTAAATAACATAATTGATTCACATGATCAAAATGTAGACTTGCGCTTGGATCGTGTGAGGCGCATAATCAGTTGGCTGTCATTAGAAAAGATCTCACATAGGTGAATTTAAAAGTGATGTTTAAATTGAATGGATAAATTTATATTAATAACCATTGTGATCTCTTGATCTAAATGATCTAAACTTGGCCTCATGATCATAATGAAATAGAAAAGTTATCTCGATCTTCATAAACTTAAGAAGATCTCAATATTCACATTAAAAGAAAAAGGTATCACAATATTTATGATCTAAAAAATGTCTCATGATATACAAGAACTGAAAATGATGTCACGATACTTCTGAATAGAACATGGTTTTATGAAGGAGTATCATGATGGGGTCACACAGTAGAGTCATGTGATCCCAACTATCTGAAGGGTGTGTCGCGGAGCGGTCTCTCACAAGGATCTCATGCAAGGGTTACAAGCTAGGATCTCACACAAGGGATTATGTTACTATGGATTCCATTGGGGTCTCATTCTTGGTTCTTATTCATGGAGATACACACTAGAATTAACATTTTTTGAAATATCATTTTCACATCTGATTTGAGAAGTTGTAGAATACATACGAGCTATGCCATTTAGTAATACGTGTAGAAGGATTTTATTCCCCATTGTATTTAAGGAAGTAAAAGGAAGAAAATAAATATCTTAATGGTATTTCAATGGTGGTAAAGATTTTCCATGATATCTCATGGAAAGGTGATACTCCAGGTGATATTTATATCATAGATGTGGACGAACACATGAAGTTTAGAGGAACCTATCATACATTTGTTCAAACTCTTAAATATATATGATATTTTTCGTTTTTTACCTCATTGCAATTTTTTATTTCTAATGTAGTGGTCATAATAGGAAAGTGTAAGGGATGGATACCAGAGAGATAACACATCATTCCCAATAAATGTAAAGATAGTGAGACCAGACATGAGTAGACTATCCAAAACCAAAAATCGTGCACTTTAGTGAATTTGATATATTGGAATATTACCTTTTATTCTCTTTTTTATATATCCCATTGAGGTAGAACCATATAAAAATATTCTTACCCTTATTCTTGATTTTATTTATTACATTATACACATCATTATTAGATAAATATGGAAAGGATGAGATCAATGTAAACACTAAAGTATAAAATAAGTGAACTTCATAATAATGAAGTCAAGATCTAGGAGGACGTGAAGAAATATAAAATGAATATCCACAACCTAATCCAACCCCACCTATCAATGTATCTAATCCCCTTTTTTACCAAAATTTTTTCCCTAATTTTCTAATATATTAAAACACTATGAAAATAATTAATAGAAATATCACATGGATGTTTTCCCTCAAAAGTAGACACAATTGAATAAAACTAATCAATTTTGATATGAAAATTACATTAAATTATATCCATATATTCCTATTTATTACCATAGCCTCTAATTTTTCTAACAACATCATTCACCCTTGTGAAGATAAAATCCATAGTTTCATTATCATGGACGCAAATATATTCATAAAAAAGTCTAAAAACTACAAATTCTAAAAAATCACATTAGTATTTCCAAAATATATATTCAGTAGTTTGAACTTGACATATTCATCATTATTGAGTACTTTTACTTTTAAATAACCATTTTATGGGAGTGATTTATGAGTAAAACTATTTCCATGTCCATCATTTTCAAAAGTCCTCTTATCTTCTGTTGTTAAAGCAACACCTTTGACTTAGGGAACAATCCTATGGGTTGTGATCATTAAAACATGACATTTTTTAGATAAAAATTATAGAATCGTCATTTTATTACATTTGTGATATTTTTTCTATCAACTATAGGAAGAAATATTCAATTCAACTATTTTAGATTGTACATGACAGACACTCGAAATTCATTGTTAATCACTCTGAATATAGAGAAACTTATCCTCAAAAATTGAATAGGAAAAACACCAATGAGGGAAACCTAGTGCTCTGATACGACATGAAATGGAACCTCTTAGACCAGTAGGGGTATTTATTGATTCAATTTATTTTAATTTTTTTGTTATTGAAATAACCCTTATCAACAATTTGAATAAAGTTTAATCCCTTTCCAACACACATAGACTATAATGGAAAGTAATTTTTTAAGTTCACCTCTCAAAATTTGATGTATTGACCATGTAATGATCTATATTTCACTAAGACTATATGACCCACTATTTTCTACATGTATGTATAACATATAGGTTTTATCCATCCAATTATGTTATAACAAGTCTCTTAATAGGGATAATGATTCTAAAACTATTACAATGAAAAATACCTTGATATTAATATTCATAAATTATTATTGGTGTGGACATCATGTGTTGATATAGTTATCATATTCCCCTTCTTAATAAATTCATTAAAACTAATGTATGATCTATTCACTATTCTTCAAATTTTCCCAAACACTTAATATTTAACCAATTTTATTATTCTTTATATTCTTAAAAAATAGTTAGATATTTACAAAAAAGCCATAGAAAAGCATAAGAACCAATTTTAATTTTCAAAATTGAATTCATACCATGAAATTTATTCAACCAAATCAAATACTACCACTTAATTTAGATCAATTAGATCTTGATGAATCTTATATATACACTTTATTTTCCTGAAATGTCCTCATAGATTGAATTTTAGAGCCATTGAGTCATCTAAAAATCTATATAAGAAAAAGTGATCATAACTAAATCAAACTCACTGGCACCGATTACATCGTAATTTGGTGAAAAAATAATACATTTTTCCATCAATATAGATACTTTGAAGGAATTATTATCCAATTTAATGTCATTTTAGATTAATGTAATACATATCGAACAGGACTAGGAAGACAATGAGTGCGGTCCTCCTCCTCATATGATATTGGATTAAAAACCACTTGATGGTGACAATTCAGAGCATGAACCACCACATTCACAGTGGGACATACCCTTTCTCACAAGAACACTAAAATAACAACATAGTTACAACCAAGGACAGTTTGGATTTTCTATTTTTTCGTAGGCAAATCACTAATGATGTATGACTATCACGACTCTTAGCATCTTGGGTGTGACCTTATTGGCCACTTCTAAATCATCACCACTACAACCACTAGGGGG
Organism: Viscum album; assembly: GCA_963277665.1. Lineage (NCBI taxonomy): Eukaryota > Viridiplantae > Streptophyta > Magnoliopsida > Santalales > Viscaceae > Viscum > Viscum album. The sequence continues at coordinate 1,374,678,031 of OY728147.1, read as the reverse complement.
TGTCCTTTCTAGTATTAGATCATTCTTTCATTAAATACCTTCTAGTTTGGGAATTAAATTGTATAGATTCAAAAATATTCCACGATCCTTGAACACTTCTTATAGTCCCCAATAATGATGAAAAATCATAATGTTTTTAAACATTAAGATTATTTCACATGGGATCTTTTTATTTAACTTATAATTTTATTTGTGTATTGAATAAATCCAATAAACTCAATCATATTCTCTTCATTAATTCTTCAACCTCAAAAATCACTCCAAAAAACATAGAAACAATTTTAATCAACATATAATCCATATTCATCTTAGGTAATGTCTAGATCAATGCAGTTCTAATTCAACCTTTCAACTCATTCAATGATCTCTAATATAAAATTTACAAAATAAACACCACCCCATTCATTGTCAAGGAATTCATTGGTGCTTCAGAATTACATAATTCTTTGAAAAAACATTGGTAGTAACATTCAAATCATAGGAAGATACAAATCTTGACGTTGTTCTGGGGTCACTCATAAGAAAACACATCATTGACCTTCCCTAGTTCTAATGATATATTGGAATATGATATCACATAACCTAGAAGTAACACCATTAGATCTTTATATTCCGAAAAATATCCATTAGTTTACTCCTTAAGATATCCACATGGTGTAAAAGATATTACTATGATTAAGAGTGTTATAATTTCATCAATGAAAATTTCAAAAAATGAATCCAAATACAAATGTATGAACAAATTTACTAGGTCTATAAACACATTCGGTAAATTTTTCAATCAAAATAGAATCAATATATACTCATACAAGTCATACAGGCTCTTAAAAGAGGAATGGAAAATATTCAAATGTGTCACTATTAGATTATCACACCCCAATATTAGGTTAATATTATAGAACCACATAACCCACCACATCTAATAATGAATTTATCGATACAAGGAAGGGGATATAAATTTTTAAACATCACATGGTTAAATATATGGTAATCCACATATAATTTCATTGATCAATCTACCTTTTTGGTGAACACCACAAGAGAACAAGATGTTCACACACATGATTGAATAAATCCATTCTCCTAAAGATCCTATAGACATTTCTTTAGATCTCTTTGATTCTTATGATCAATATTTTATTGTGAAATGGAAATGGGAATTTTACTAGGAAAAATATTGATTGTAAATTTGATCTATCTCTCTCTATAGTATAAATAATAATAAATACCCATGAAACATTTCCTAGAATTGGTCAATAATAATATGAGATACCAACAGACATACCACACCATTTATGAAATTTAAGCTATAAAAATAATGTGAATTCACCCCACATGCAAATGGTTAGGCCCCAAATGTCTTACTGGTAGATACCAATCTCCAATTTTTGCGTAAAAATGACATTTAAAGAGTTAAATAATGCCCATTGTTAATAGTATTCAATGTGCACTTGATTCATAATAAACCAACATATTTTTAGGATAATATCATAGTCATGAATCAACAATATGAAGAAATCCTAGAGATTACAATAATTTATAATCATGACAGTGGACTCTTAATATCTATTTAGACCCCATAACAACACACCCAAGGGTATATTGATAGACATCACCCAATATAAACACTTTAGAGTAACTCATATTTTATAGTAGTCTGGTTGGATATAAATGAGTTTGAAATACCCATATCAAATAAAATTCAGTGTGGGATAAAAACCATTATAGTTGTAAATAAAATTGTAGATGCACCTTCACCTCAACCAACAAGATCTTGCTTAATATGGTGAAGATGGACTGAACCCTGATCCTAAGAACTCGATTCCAAACTCACCTTAGGGGAATATTATTACTGGTGTTTCTTCCCATTACCCTGTGAACCATTCCCCCATCCATTGTCATGACCCATCCTCGAGGCCCACGTCGTGACTACCCCAAGCCCGCCTTACATAGGCCAGAGGCTGGCGACTACCACCAAAGGCGTAAATCCTGATAAAAAGGGAAGTCATTGTCTTTATGAAATGTAAACACACACAACCAGAATACAGGAGGTAGCAAACACTAAGTAAAGGAATATAAAAAGTGTTCTGAATATTAAAAGGGGCCAGAATACAAGCCCAACAAAAAGGTACAACTAAAACTGAAAGAAAGTACAACTGGAAAGACAAAAAGCTAATTTTTGAAGAAACTCCTGAATCGTCATGCGGGTTCCTACATGAAGGGTGGGTATAGATGTCCTCCTCAGCACTCCACGTCTATCATTCACTCCATGTGTCATCACACTGAGTGTCCACCTCCGGGTAACATCTAGTCGTCGTACACTCTTCCTCGGTCAGTGTTGTCCGTCATCTACATCCAACACACCGTGGTGTGGGCATATCCCATGCAGGGTTGAGTATAACGATACTCAGTAGGGACCCCGAGACCCTCAAGGTCTCACTAAATCCAACAAGGATAAACCAAAATGAAAGATCTCAGCAGATAACCTTTACATAGGTATATTCCAATACATATACCTATGTTATCAAGTAACCCATCTCAATCAACAGGTAAACACAAAGGTCATTGACTTAGCTCAAACCAGGATTTTTATTCACGATGTCGAAAACACGGCTGTTGGAGAACTCCTCCTCTGTAGAGTGTAGTAGTCCTTTCATGACTCCGAGGTGCTTCTCACTAACCTTAGACTGCTGAGGTACTCCTCCTCTGTCGAGTACCGCAGGTCTGCCACCCCAACACAGTAGCGCCCCCCACCATGGGTCTGCCGCCCCAACATAGTAGCGCTTTCCCTAATAGCATATAGAGGTACTCCTCCGGTCGAGTATCGTGGGTCTGCCACCCCAACACAGTAGCGCTCCTCCTCCATGGGTCGGTCGCCCCAACATAGTAGCAATCCCCATTGGGCTAGTAAAGTCACTCCGAATCGAATCGGACAAGCAGTCATCAGGTCTCAGACAGCGACAAGGTCTTCGTACTCCGTACACTCGTCTTCGAGAGGATCCACTCCACGAGCTACTGGTCGATACTTACAAGTGTCACATAATCTCACGTGGAAGTATCTCAAAGTACTGCCTCATCATAGGGGTCTCAACGCAATAGATGGCGCGTCAATCAGACGCCTGGTCTATGAGTTATTAGCATTTCTGTTTCAGGCACCCGGTTGGATTTCGGGTACAATCCTACCCGACCATGATCAAAACACATCTGAATCTTTTGTAGAGTATACCAAAAGAACCTTCCTATAAAGAGTAATATAACATAGTCAACGGAATGTCAATCGTACTTTCGGTCCTTATGTTATAGTGTTTCTGCTCTAAGGGACTGGTTGGTTTTGGGTCCAAACCAACCCGACCGAAACTAAACCATACCACGAACTCCCCATGGGGTAAACTCGAAGGGTCCAATTCTCAACGTGATACTAGTGTTGTTGACGGTTCTTCCAACAGAAGTCTGATTCCAATGATATGGCCAAGTAAGCAACAGGTCATTCGTGGGCCCGGGTCTGGTCTGACCCGGTCAGACCGACTCAGCCCATCTCAAACTGGGCCGACCCAGTCTGGGTCGAACTGGTCAAAATTGCTCGGTATGACCCAGCACATTGGGCTGGTCATCCTACTTAGTTTTAACATAGTCCGTAGGGCCCGACCTTGCAGACTGTGAGGGTGGTTCGGCTCGATAGTTTCCACATAGGCAGCTTGGTAACACGGCCCGAGAGATCGAGCCAGATTGACCAGCAACACCGTAGCGGCGCCGTGGGTCGGTTCAATAGGTCATGGCCAGGAGACCAGCAGGAAGATAGCACGCGGGTAGGCCGGTTGGCCTCCAGGTAGGCCGCGGGTGCAACTGGTTGGGCGCGGGTGCGCCAGGCAGGGTGCTGGGTGTGCCGGACAACGCGTGGGGGCGTACCGGGCAGCACAGTTAGGCGCCGGATGTCGGGCAGCGCGCGGGGGTGCGCCGGCAGCTTGGGCACAGAGCTGCGGGGGCGTTGGGGTGTGCCGGGTAGGCCTGGCAGGGTGCCAAGGGGGCGCCGGGGTGCGGGAAGGCTGCCGTGGGGGCACATGGGTGCACCGGGCAGGCTGGGAAGGGTGCCAGGGTGCGCCGACCAAGCTGGACAGGGCGCCACGAGGGCATCTGGGTGGGCCGACAGGCCGGGCAGGGTGCCACACGGTGCCACATGGCGACGTACTGGCCGGGAAGTAGGCCAAGGGGGGGCACCGGGCTGGCCGGGCAGCGCGCCAAGTGGGGCACCTGGTGGGTGGGGCAGCGCGCCGGGGAAGTGAGGGCAGCGTGCCGCGACGACGCGACCAGGATGCGGGTAGCGCGCCGGGGCGTCGCTGGGGTGGCTGGGCCTTTGCGCGTCGTCTTCTCTTTTCCATACCAAGTTTATGACAACCCTGCTTTTTAATTCAACTTAAACATGCTTTATTACATAAAACTTCACTTGATACAACAAAGAAGATCGAGAGGTTTAGTGTCTTTGGGGCTTAGGATCATTACATAAAAACATTAAACTTGAAATAAAACATCCTTATTGAAAACTTCCTTTACATGACCACTACATTCCTTCGTACTTAGCATTGCATGGGATAACCTGAGGACATGCATAAGAAAAGGGTGAGCTATAAAGCCCAGTAAGGGAGTACATAATGAATAACATGAGGAGTAAAATACATGTTAGGCAATAGGAATATCAATAGCGCATAAGAGAGACATGAACATAAAGGCATGATAAAGCATGATAATCATAACATGGAAATGTGGCAACAACACTTAACATTGAATTAGCATGAGCCAAGGCTCATTGCACATGAAGCATGAGTAAACCCTCATTGCACTTGAAGCACGAGTAAACCCTCGTTGCACTTGAATTAGCATGAGTCAACACTCATTGCACATGACGTATCGTGATACTATACTTTACCCAATGCATTGGAGCGCTATCAGGGCGCACCCTTCTTAAACATTTCATTTCATGCATAAGTGTGCCACATGGATCATAAAACATGGATTCATAAAACATAATCATTTCTTCCACGATAAAGGAATGTGGAATTCATACATGAAACTCTACAATCAATACGTATATGTGAATAAAGGTGAATACCCTTGATGGATAAATGGGCATGGTATTCACTACACAAAGACATTGGCTTAGAAAATTGGTGCGATTTCGGCAGCGTAACGGCGTGACATAAGAATTCATAAAAAAGGTTGATGAGAGAGAAAGGGGTTCCTCATCATATTTACATGTAATGGACAGTAAGGAGATCATATATATACATGTCCCAACAATAGAAATGGAATTTAGATTCCTGATACAAAAGTATTGCTTGAATGTAAAAGAAAATATAGAGAAGTTCCTTTCGGAATTTCGGCATAGTAACGGGTGTACATGGGAGGCATTTAATGAGAGAGAAAGGGTTCTCCCATCATTCAAACAATAAGAGGGCAGTATGGGGGAGGTGCGAAACCATACCCTAACATTCATAAATGAAATTAAAAGGGCAATACAACTTAAAGAAAATTGACAAAAAAATGAGAAAGGAAGAAAAAAACCCTTACTTGGAAGTGTGCTTCCAAAGGCTAGAGAGAGGCTTGTGAGAGGCTTCTTGGGAGCTTGGGGAACCTTGAGAGGATTCTAGAGAGAGTAGGGCAGAGTTTGGACGAACTTCAAGGGCTTTGGGTGAGGAGTAAGTGGGAGCTTGGGTGGGTTTATATAGGAAAGGTGAGAGAATTCTTTATTATTTGGGTTTGGGACCCCTTATATTAAAATAATCCAAACCACAAACCATCCCATGGTATTTGCCCATGGTTTCTGGAAAAGAGAAGAGGAAAACAATATTTTACAAGGCCAAGGTCCGAACTTATTAAAAAATTAGGTTTGCTTATGTGGAGGTGAGTCACACTCCCATGGAAATTAATTTTAAAAAGGCAAAGTGTTGAATAAGTCTTGAGGGCTCCATTAATGCTTTGAAAAGTGAGTCAAACAAACCCAAAACCTAATTATTTTATTGATAAAACACATATTGGTAGAACATAAGGATTATGGTATTTTATTACATCACCATTGGGTCATTATGATGTCATAAAACACATTATATATTTAAATGGTATTTAATTTTTACTCAAAAATTTGACTGTCTCAGAAAATTATGAAAAATTCACCGTTGGATAATTTCGACATCCTGATTCCAAAAATAATATTTATTTTATCTAAATAATTTTCTAAATATGTGAATTTTCACTTTTAAAATAAAAACCGACATTTATAAAAAATTCACGGGTTTTGACAGAAATGGCTTTCAAACCTTAATAAAAATTTTAATTGCATTCATAAAATTATAAGATCATTTATATTTAATAAAAATTAATTTAATATTAATAATAATATTTTATTAAAATATTATTTAATTCAAAAATCCTTTAATTTAATACAATATAATTCTTAATTAAATAATAACTAAAAACATCATTTGTACTTTAAAAACTAATTACAATGCATCAAAAATGACTAGAAATTATATTCATTATTATATACAAAAATAATGTACATGAACATGGTGCTACTTATTTGTTACATAACCCCTTAAAATAGCCGCATAAGACCTAAGGGTAAGGTGTGCGATGGTGACAGACTCTTGGGGTTGCTCGGATAACATTGCTCGAGTGGTAATCTCTATAAACTTCCATTTTTCCCGTAGACGATCACGTTCGAGCTTGACTTGATGAAGCTCAGCTTGGGCTTGGTCAAGGGAAAATCCCAAAGACGCCACCTCCTTTCCGAGCTCCGACAAATGGGCTTCTTAAGGGGCAATTCTACTGGATGAGGCCATCGCTTCCTTTGTCTGAGTAGAAAATTGGTTCGTTAAAGCCTTACATTTAAACTACCCAGATGATCACTGTTCAACGGCTATAAAAGTAACGGTCACAAATCTTAATGTTAAACTAAAATAAGTTGACATCATATAAAAACATAAAGAAACATTTAACTGTATCAAGAGGGATTTCCCATTAATGAAATTTTGGGTCGTTACAACATTCCCCCCTTAAGAAATTTCGCCCTCGAAATTTTCCTTTTCCCACACTAAAACAAATGTGGGTAACTTAGCTTCATCATATCCTCCGACTCCCAAGTTGCTTCTTCAAACTTGTGGTTTCTCCACAACACCTTGACGAGGGGCATTGTCTTATTTCGTAGAACTTTTTCTCTACGATCCAAGATCTTCACTGGTTTCTCCTCATAAGAAAGATCGTCTTCTAATTGTACCACCTCAGAAGAGAGTACATGTGAAGGGTCTGGTATGTACTTCCTTAAGAAGGATACATGGAAGACATTATGCACCTTGGCCATAGGAGGTGGAAGTGCTAGTCGATAGGCCACAGCCCCAACACGATCAAGAATCTCGAATGGGCCGATGTACCTTGGACTTAACTTCACTTTCTTTCCAAACCTCATGACCTTCTTCCACGGAGATATGCGTAAAAACACCATGTCTCCGACTTTACACTCAAGGTCTCGTCGACGATTATCTGCATAACTCTTCTGTCGACTTTGGGCTGCCTTGATATGCTGCTGAATGGTTTTCACCTTCTCCACCATTTCTTCGACCATTTCTGGTCCAAGCAGCTTACGTTCACCGACCTCATCCCAACATGCCGGTGTTCTACACCTTTTCCCATACAGGGCTTCATATGGTGCCATTTGGATGCTTGAGTGGAAACTATTATTATAAGAGAACTCAACCAGAGGAAGATGCTGATCCCATCCTCCTTTAAAGTCCATTGAGCACGCTCTCAACATATCCTCAAGTGTTTGGATAGTCCGCTCGGATTGGCCATCAGTTTGAGGATGATAGGCCGTACTGAAGTTCAGTTCAGTATTCAGAGCATGTTGAAGACTCTTCCAAAACTTAGAGGTAAATCTTGGATCTCGGTCCAACACAATAGATAGTGGTAATCCATGCAACCGTACCACTTCCCTGATATATATCTGTGCCAGTTGATCCAAAGAGAAATCCTCTCGAATAGCAATGAAGTGTGCAGTCTTTGTAAGACGATCCATAATAACCCAGATTGCATTGTTTCTTTTGGATGTCCTTGGAAGTCCAGTGACGAAGTCCATGGTGATGTTCTCCCATTTCCATTCTGGTATGGGCAATGGTTGCATCATCCCCTTAGACTTCTGCCTCTCTGCCTTCACTTGCTGACACACCAGGCACTTTGATGTATATTCGGCAATCTCCTTATTCATATTATCCCACCAAAAGTTTTCTCGGAGATCTCGATACATCTTTTTGCTCCCTGGGTGAATAGAGAAATTTGAACTATGTGCATCATCCAAAAGTTCCTTCTTCAGTTCCGAACTTGATGGGACACATAGTCTTTTCCCAAACCGCACAATTCCTTCTTCATTAACATTAAACTCTGAGGATTTTCCCTTTTTGATAGCTTCCACTTTTTCTTGGATTCTCGCATCATCCTTTTGAGCATCCTTTAACCTTTCCAAAAGAGATGGTTGAGCAATCATTTGTGAAAGGATTGATGATGTTCCATTCTTTATGATTCCCACGTCCATCTTCATCAAGTCTAAGAAGATTGGATCCTTCTCAATTCTCATCATTGATAGAATTGCTGGATCCTTTCTACTTAGGGCATCCGCCACCTTGTTCGCCTTCCCAGGGTGGTAATGTATTGAACAGTCATAATCCTTGATGAGCTCTATCCATCTTCTCTGGCGCATATTAAGCTCTTTCTGTGTGAATATATATTTAAGACTCTTGTGGTCAGTATATATCTCACATTTCTCTCCATAGAGATAATGCCGCCAGATTTTCAAGGCAAAGATCACCGCCGCCAACTCCAGATCATGCGTTGGATAGTTTCGCTCATGGATTTTCAACTGCCTTGAGGCATAGGATATCACTTTATCATTCTGCATCAGCACACATCCTAAGCCCTTCTTCGAAGCATCACTGAATACCACAAAAAGCTCCCCACTTGTGGGTAAAGTGAGCACAGGTGCAGTGATAAGCCTCCTTTTCAACTCCTTGAAGCTTTCTTCGCATTCATCACTCCAAGCAAACTTTACTCCCTTTCGAGTTAGCTTGGTAAGAGGGTTGGACAATCGTGAGAAGTTTCTCACAAATCGTCGATAATATCCAGCTAACCCCAAGAAGCTACGGATATCAGTTACCGATGTTGGCCTCGGCCATCCCTCAATTGCATCTGTTTTGGAGGGGTCCACAGATATCCCATTGCTTGTGATGATATGGCCCAAGAATGAGACCTCCTTCAACCAGAACTCACACTTGCTGTACTTGGCATAGAGCTTCTCCTTGCGCAAAGTCTCCAGTACAGTTCTTAAATGCTCCTCATGGTCCTCCTTGGTTTTGGAGTATATCAGAATATCATCTATAAAGACTACCACAAATTTATCTAGGTAATCTCTAAAGACTTTATTCATCAAGTCCATGAATATTGATGGAGCATTGGTGAGTCCAAAAGGCATTACTATGAATTCATAGTGCCCGTACCTTGTACGAAAAGCAGTCTTGGGGATATCTTCCTTCTTCACCCTTACTTGATAATATCCCGACCGCAAGTCGACCTTGGAGAAGTATTGAGCTCCACGCAGCTGATCAAACAAGTCATCGATTCTTGGGAGAGGATACTTGTTCTTTATCGTGATTTTGTTAAGTTCACGATAATCGATGCAAAGCCGCATTGACCCATCCTTCTTCTTGACGAAGAGGACTGGTGCACCCCATGGTGATGCACTTGGGCGTATAAACCCTTTATCCATATTCTCCTGTAGTTGTTTCTTCAGTTCTTCAAGCTCAACCACAGCCATTCTATATGGAGTCTTGGATATTGGTAGCGCCCCAGGTATAAGTTCAATTGAGAACTCAACATCTCTTCTTGGAGGAAGACCAGGAAGTTCCTCGGGAAATACTTCAGCGAATTCCCTCACAATAGGCATTTCTTCAAGGGTGGTTTCTTCCTTGGACTCAATCATCTGAGCCAGATATGCGTGCTCATAAGGCAGTAATATCCATGCTTGAGATGATGGAGCTAAAGGAGATTCATCTTCCTCCTGACACTTGTAAAGAATCGGGGGTCGATTCTCCATATGGAGTGTGATTTCCCTCTCCCGACAATTTATGTTGGCTCTATATAAGGAAAGCCAATCCATGCCAAGAATTGCATCAAATTCCACCAAAGGGAGTATGACGAGGTTCGCCGGGAAATTCAATCCACAGATTATAACAGGGGAGGACTTATACTCATGGGATGCAATGATTGCTCCATTTGCCGTAATCACCGACATCTTTACTTCCATGACTTGTGGTGGTGCAGGGATTATTCTACTAAACTTTTGAGATATAAAAGAATGCGTAGAACCTGAATCAAAAAGTACGTTCGCTATTCTTGAATGAATAACTAGCGTACCTGTCACCACTTCGTTGTCGGGGTTCACTTCGGCAGAAGTGATGGCAAAAGCTCTTCCTTGCTGTCTTGGAGGTTGTTGATTGCCTCCGATAACCCTTGGATTAGGGCACTGATTCGCAAAATGACCCGGTTCTTTGCATTTGAAGCATTGAACAACGTGTTGAGGTTCGAACGGAGTGTTCCTCCCCTCCGTCGCAGCCGCGGGTCCTTCTTGCTGACAGTTAACAGCTAGGTGCCCTTCTCTTCCACACTTGAAGCATTTTCTTGTCCCCCTAAGGCAATTTCCAGGGTGCTTCTTTCCACACTTTTGGCAAGTGGGGTGCTGGAATTTCTTAGCGCCGTTGGATTTATCCATCGGACCACCAGCATTGAAGTCCACCTTCCGCTTCTTGTCCCCATGATACCCATGTGATTCTACGATCTCCATTTCAACCTTGAGGGCACATCGGACAATTTCCTCATAGCTGTCGAAGTCACGGATCGCTAACGCTTTCCGCAAGCTAGGCTTCAGCCCACCAAAGAAGCGGTCAACCTTGCATTCGGGGGTAACGACAAAGCCGGAAGCGTATCGTGCAAGCCTTGTGAAGTTTGCCTCGTACGCTCCCACAGATTCCTCATCTTTCTGCTTGAGGGAAAGGAAGTCCCTTTCCATCTTAAGACGGAGGGTGCGTGAAAAATATTTATCGAAAAACATCTTCCGGAATACCTTCCATTCCAAAGCCTCGATCTCCTCCTCAGGCTTCGTATTTTTGATCAACGTCCACCATTGATCAGCTTCACCCTCCATACGATAAGCCGCCAGGAGAACCTTCTCTTTTTCAGAGCATTGGAGGATGGAGAATATCTTTTCAATGGAGTTGATCCATTGTTCAGCAATCGTGGGATCGGATGATCCACTAAAAGTAGGAGGCCTTTGTCTCATGAAGCTTTCAATAGCGACTTGTTCTTTCTTAGGGGGGGGGGGGTTGAACGTTCCTCTTGACCAGTGTTTCTATTCAAAACTTGAGTTAGCTGAGAGAGAAGCGTGACAAAGTTCGCGATTCCCGCTCCCATTGGATTGGGCATCTCATTGGTACAATCATCACACTGATCTTCACAACGGTTGTTAGCCCGAGTTCTCCTATTACCGGCCATTGGCTGGAATAAAAGGAAAGTTAGGGGTAACACATAGAGGGTAATCCAAAGACAAAAGTTGATGACTTATAAACAAACTTTAATCTCTTTAACTCATGAGTCTATAGGATTCAATCCAGGCTTTTCATGATCTTCCTTCTAACATATATTCTTAGGGGCATTTTTCCCTTAATAAGGGTTCATACTAAGATTGTAAATTTATCAAAACATATCCCCCGGGAGTGTCGTAACCAAGAGTGCAGCAAGGCCCGTTGTCGTGCACCAGTTCCCGTTCGAGTCTAGCTCAAAGCGGTGTTTTCGGGTTTTACCCCTAGGATACATCTGTGCCAGAGCCGCCTCTACCTGCTCGTATCCAGACAGGGATGAATTTGTTTGATAAACTACTTACTTAGTATTTACCAAAATTTAGGGATGTTTTTATTATGCTTAGTCTTGTATCTAAGGCTTTACTAGGGTTTCCTAATCCCAAAAATAACTAAACCTATCCTCTGATACCAACTATGACAACCCTGCTTTTTAATTCAACTTAAACATGCTTTATTACATAAAACTTCACTTGATACAACAAAGAAGATCGATAGGTTTAGTGTCTTTGGGGCTTAGGATCATTACATAAAAACTTTAAACTTGAAATACAACATCCTTATTGAAAACTTCCTTTACATGACCACTACATTCCTTCGTACTTAGCATTGCATGGGATAACCTGAGGACATGCATAAGAAAAGGGTGAGCTATAAAGCCCAGTAAGGGAGTACATAATGAATAACATGAGGAGTACAATACATGTTAGGCAATAGGCATATCAATAGCGCATAAGAGAGACATGAACATAAAGGCCTGATAAAGCATGATAATCATAACATGGAAATGTGGCAACAACACTTAACATTGAATTAGCATGAGCCAAGGCTCATTGCACATGAAGCATGAGTAAACCCTCATTGCACTTGAAGCACGAGTAAACCCTCGTTGCACTTGAATTAGCATGAGTCAACACTCATTGCACATGACGTATCATGATACTATACTTTACCCAATGCATTGGAGCGCTATCAGGGCGCACCCTTCTTAAACATTTCATTTCATGCATAAGTGTGCCACATGGATCATAAAACATGGATTCATAAAACATAATCATTTCTTCCACGATAAAGGAATGTGGAATTCATACATGAAACATTACAATCAATACGTATATGTGCATAAAGGTGAATACCCTTGATGGAGAAATGGGCATGGTATTCACTACACAAAGACATTGGCTTAGAAAATTGGTGCGATTTCGGCAGCGTAACGGCGTGACATAAGAATTCATAAAAAAGGTTGATGAGAGAGAAAGGGGTTCCTCATCATATTTACATGTAATGGACAGTAAGGAGATCATATATATACATTTCCCAACAATAGAAATGGAATTTAGATTCCTGATACAAAAGTATTGCTTGAATGTAAAAGAAAATATAGAGAAGTTCCTTTCGGAATTTCGGCATAGTAACGGGTGTACATGGGAGGCATTTAATGAGAGAGAAAGGGTTCTCCCATCATTTAAACAATAAGAGGGCAGTATGGGGGAGGTGCGAAACCATACCCCAACATTCATAAATGAAATTAAAAGGGCAATACAACTTAAAGAAAATTGACAAAAAAATGAGAAAGGAAGAAAAAAACCCTTACTTGGAAGTGTGCTTCCAAAGGCTAGAGAGAGGCTTGTGAGAGGCTTCTTGGGAGCTTGGGGCACCTTGAGAGGATTATAGAGAGAGTAGGGCAGAGTTTGGACGAACTTCAAGGGCTTTGGGTGAGGAGGAAGTGGGAGCTTGGGTGGGTTTATATAGGAAAGGTGAGAGAATTCTTTATTATTTGGGTTTGGGACCCCTTATATTAAAATAATCCAAACCACAAACCATCCCATGGTATTTGCCCATGGTTTCTGGAAAAGATAAGAGGAAAACAATATTTTACAAGGCCAAGGTCCGAACTTATTAAAAAATTAGGGTTGCTTATGTGGAGGTGAGTCACACTCCCATGGAAATTAATTTTAAAAAGGCAAAGTGTTGAATAAGTCTTCAGGGCTCCATTAATGCTTTGAAAAGTGAGTCAAACAAACCCAAAACCTCATTATTTTATTGATAAAACACATATTGGTCGAACATAAGGATTATGGTATTTTATTACATCACCATTGGGTCATTATGATGTCATAAAACACATTATATATTTAAATGGTATTTAATTTTTACTCAAAAATTTGAATGTCTCAGAAAATTATGAAAAATTCACCGTTGGATAATTTCGACGTCCTGATTCCAAAAATAATATTTATTTTATCTAAATAATTTTCTAAATATGTTAATTTTCACTTTTAAAATAAAAACCGACATTTATAAAAAATTCACGGGTTTTGACAGAAATGGCTTTCAAACCTTAATAAAAATTTTAATTGCATTCATAAAATTATAAGATCATTTAAATTTAATAAAAATTAATTTAATATTAATAATAATATTTTATTAAAATATTATTTAATTCAAAAATCCTTTAATTTAATAAAATATAATTCTTAAATAAATAATAACTAAACACATCATTTGTACTTTAAAAACTAATTACAATGCATCAAAAATGACTAGAAATTATATTCATTATTATATACAAAAATAATGTACATGAACATGGTGCTACTTATTTGTTACATAACCCCTTAAAATAGCCGCATAAGACCTAAGGGTAAGGTGTGCGATGGTGACAGACTCTTGGGGTTGCTCAGATAACATTGCTCGAGTGGTAATCTCTATCAACTTCCATTTTTCCCGTAGACGATCACGTTGGAGCTTGACTTGATGAAGCTCAGCTTGGGCTTGGTCAAGGGCAAAGCCCAAAGACGCCACCTCCTTTCCGAGCTCCGACAAATGGGCTTCGTAAGGGGCAATTCTACTGGATGAGGCCATCGCTTCCTTTGTCTGAGTAGAAAATTGGTTTGTTAAAGCCTTACATTTAAACTACCCAGATGATCACTGTTCAACGGCTATAAAAGTAACCGTCACAAATCTTAACGTTAAACTAAAATAAGTTTACATCATATAAAAACATAAAGAAACATTTAACTGTATCAAGAGGGATTTTCCATTAATGAAATTTTGGGTCGTTACAAAGTTTATGCATTTAATAAAAACAGAAGCCTAACTGACGGAGGGTATCGAGCCATGTGAGGTTGACCCGAAGCCTCTGCATTTAGGTGGATATCAATTGGCTCAACAAGTACAAGATGTTTATGAGAAATGTTCACATCAATCCCTTTATATCCCTTGATGAAGGTAAGGAACAATGTTCAATATCAACACAACATTTAAACCCCTACCTTGAAAAAGGTTTGTTCGTCATAGACGCGGAAAGCGATGTTGCTCCGTCAAAGCCGAGAATGAACTGTCGTCGTTGGCGAGTTCCCTGCGGTTGTATTTCCTTCCTTGATACAGACGAAGTAGAAGATTGGAGAAACGTGGAGCATTCCTCACCGAGTCATTCTTCATTAAAGGTGAGTATTATTCGTCGGAGAAGAACACCTTTCTTCGTTGAAAAGATGAATACCTTTCTCCCTTCTCAAAAGCTCTCTCCCCCACTGTCTTTAACACAACGATCGCCCCAAAATAAAATAATAAGTCTAAGCTATTATTTTATTAACATATGCAACATAAAAATTCAATCTTCAAATCACTTAATTAATTAAGTGAAGAGGTTGAATTTATTAATTATGGTGTGTTGGAAAACAATTAATAGGGAGAGAGGAAGAGGAAGGGATCCTCATAAATAAGGGGGTTTAAATGGGGTTTAAGGGAGGTTATGGGGAGATAAAAGGTTAGGGCTCATGTGGGACCCACCTTTCAAATATCCACACATGGAATGTTTGTTGGATGTGGTTCCAACCATTAACTTCCCATGGGAGGAATTAATGTCCTTAGATACATAAAATTGTTCTAACAATTTTATTTATTTTTTTAATTAAACCACAACTTATAACTTCGAACCCGCATAAAACTCAACTGCGGTAAAGGTCCCCTTAAGAAATTACCGGTGTTGCGAGATCAAAGGTGCCCTTGGATTTCAATTCTGGGAACCAGTTCATAAGATAGAAAAACCCTCTCATTCGTTCACTGAACGTACTTGAGCTAAACTTCTGAAATTGATTCCGGGCACACTGGGCCTCAGAATCAAGTTCCATCAGAAGCTACAGACTCGTAAAATTAAAAACTATTTACGAAAAAAAATATACTTTAAATTTTAGAGTTTTTACATTACTCAAACCTCAGGGATTTACGTCCACGTAAATCTACAACATAAACTAGGTAATCAAAAGAGTGTACTGAGCATGCATTTGAGCCTCCTGCTACCATGTGCCATCTTAGAGGTTCTCGTGCTGCTAGAGAATGCACACAAGAGGAATCAACCATCCACGTAGGACCTTCCCCTGTCGATCCTCAATATCCACTAGGACCTCCATGAATGTCTCCCTATCATAAATGTCTAACCCCATGTGATCGATGATTTGGGACAGATCATGCAGGCATATCCTCAGCTGAGATACGTGGAAGACGTCGTGCACCTAGTGCAATTTGAGGTGGAAGGACCAGGCGGTAAGCCACCTCGCCTACTCTATTGAGGACCTAGAAAGGTACAATGATTCGTGGAGATAACTTGTTGCCCCGACCAAATCTCTGTGGACCTCGTAGAGGTGAGACCCGTAGGAAGACGTGGTCATCACCCTCGAACTCCAGTGGTCTCGTCTCTTATTAGAATATGACTTCTGTCTGCTCTATGCAGTCTTCATCCACTCCTAGATGAACTGTACCTTCTTTGTCGTATCATGAACCATCTCTGGTTCTACACTTGCTGACTCCACCACTATCCACAAAGGATATCTGAAACGCGGTCAACTGCTGTCTCACCACACTTAATAACTGGATGACCGACCTCCTACTAAGCGCATCTGCTACTACTTTCCCCTTCCCAAGAGTATGGACTATCGCAAATTCATAGTCCTGGAGGAACTCAAGCCATCACTGCTATCTCAGTTTTAGGTCCTTCTGTGAGAAGACACACATGAGACTATTGATATTAGAGTAATCCATAAACTATTTTCTCAACAAACAATGGTGAGAGTACCCAATTTTATGAACTCATATCCACCCTTCTTTGTTTACCTTCTACAAGTGCTTCTGAGATTTATCCTTTGCCGAAAATAGAATTCTGGTCTCATTCCCCAGATGAACCATGTTTTTTCCTAATATAGTCAATCCAGACATGAACGGTACAATTTCATGTCATAGACGACGTCGTAAGGTCTCGATGCTACTACCAAGAGATCCAACCATTACTCTCACCTCCACAAGTTGAGTCACACTGTCGGCATCAGTGCGTGGTTACTGGGTCTCCTCTAGTAGGAATCTCTCATGTGAGGGTCAAGTCAACAGTTTTAAGAGAAACCTCTTAGTATTAACCATACAAAAATAGAAGGAACGAAAATGTCACAAGTACATGTGTCTTTTATTAATGCAGCTCAAAGTAAAAAGAAACATAACAAACACAACAACAACAACACAGAACCTAGAAGCAACAAGAACAAAGGCCTTCATGCTTGGAACTAGTCTCGCTCTTATCCACCTACTTCCAGAGCTCCATAGTCATATGCTTCAACTTCCTGAAGTTGTGCTCTCCCATGTCCACCTGTTACATGCGGTCGGGGTTGACCTCCTAGTGGGGGTGGTGGCAACACCTCGAAGCGTCGTCCACCACCAGCTGCATGGAAAGCTCCTTTACCTCAGTCTCTTGCTCCTTGCGGTCTGCCTCGATTGAACCTTTACCTCTGCCTAGAAGGTCTTTTTTCTATCTACTGATCGTCTGCATAGTGGGTCGGACAGTCACAAGCCATGTGTCCCTGTCTGCTGATGAGTAACACAGCCCGGCAGGCCTGGCTCTGTCTCCACCCTGGGTTCCCCGCACTACCGACCCTGGGTCGTGCAGTTGACCATCTGTAGGTATGGTCCTCTTGGACCTCTGCGTCATCAGTTTACTGCCAGCTGCAGAAGACTTTGGTACATGCCAGCTAGTGGTGGGTCCTGCTGCTGGAGATTTCTCAGCAAGGAAACTCTCCACTAAGAGGGCTCGCTCTAACACCCTCGTTTGTGTCAGGATGCTGTGGGAGACAAATAATATCTCGCCTGAGTCCCTGCTCAAAGGTCTGGGCCCTGAAGAATGGGTCCCGTTCCATATCAGTGGAGTAGTGCAAGAGGTCGGCGAACCATGCTGAGTACTGCGCCACTTTCATGGTACCCTGCTAAAGATGCAGTAGCTCCTGTATACGCACCGCTCGAAGGGTGGCTGGTACAAATTCCACCCAGAATAGGCTCTCAAAGACTTCCCATATAAGTGTCGCCTCATCATGAATCTAGAGCATCAAGCTCCACCATCTGCCTGTTGCTGCCTGAAAAAGGCAGGCAGCAAGGATCACTATAAAGTCTACTGGCATCCCTACTAGCCTGAAGACTCTCAGCATAGCCTCTATCCAATCCTCAGCCACCTGTGGGTCCGTCTCTCTCTGATACCTGGGTGGCATCTGGAGATGGAACTTGTACAGTGTGCTCAAGAAGTGTGCATCGCCTACTGCTGGGGATGTTGTCATCAGTGGCCCGACGGGTGGTAGTACCGTTAGTGCCTCTGCTGGTGCCTCAACTGGGTGAGGGCCCTATACTTAGGCCTCATCACTTGGTGGCCTATCTGTACGTACAACTCTCGGGGCTCTAGATGGTCGTCGATGGGGAGGCATCCTGAAAGAAACAGATGTGACACAATCAAAAGACTATACCTAGTGAGGTGACCTGGTTTGAGTTGACTTAAGGAAAACTTTTGAAAAAACACATGCAATCAGTGTTTTCATGCACTGAGACGGAAATCCGAAGTCAGGGTCCTAGTGTATGGATACGTCAGCCACCCGCACCAACACTTGTCTCCCTGATCTGAAAACCACACTTAGTACCCTTAACAATATTGCTTCACAGAGAAGAATGATCAGAGTCCTAAGTTATGCGGTAGAACCGATGTCCCCTGATACCAATTTTTCATGACTCATCCTTGGGGCCCGTGCCTTGACTACCCCAATCCCACCTTCCATAGGCCATGGGATGATGACTAGCACCAAAGGAATAAATCCCGATAAAAAGGGAAGGTATTGCCTTTATGAAATGTAAACACATAGAACCAGAGTAAAAGAGGTAGCAAACATTAAGTAAAGCAGTATAAAAAGTGTGCTGAATTACAATGTGGCCGGAATACAAGACCAACAGAAAGGTACAACTAAAACTGAAGGAAAGTACGACTGAAAAGACAAAACATCTAATTGGTGAAGCAACTCCAGGATTGCCCTCTGGGTTCCTACCTGAAGGGTAGGTGCAGATGTCCTCCTCACCACTCCACGTCTATCGTCCGCTCCGTGTTCCATTACGACGAGTGTCCACCTCTGGGTACCATCCAGTCCTCATACACTCTGCCTCAATCAATGATGTCCATCGTCTGCATCCAACACAATGAGGTGCATGCATAACCTGTGCACGGGTGAGTATAACGATACTCAGTATGGACCCAAAGACCCTCAAGGTCTCACTAAAACCAACAAGGATAAACCATAATGATATATTAAAATAGATAACCTTTACTTAGGTATATGCCCATACATATACCTAAGTTATGAAGTAACCCATCTCAATCATTAGGTAAACAGAAAGTTCATTGACACAACTCAAACCAGGATTTTTATTCATGATGTCAAAAACAAGGCTGCTAGAAAACTCCTCCACTATCGAGTGCAGTAGTCCTGTCATTAATATGAGGTGATAATCACTAACCGTAGACTGTTGACGTACTCCTCCTCTATCAAGTACCGAGGTTCTGCCATCCCAACATAGTAGCGTACCCCGCCATGGGTCTGCCGCCCCAACATAGTAGCGCTCCCCCTAATAGCCTACAGAGGTACTCCTCCTGTTGAGTACTGTGGGTATGCCTCCCCAACACATTAGTGCTCCTCCTCCATGGTTCTGTCACCCCAACATAGTACCACTCCCCATTGGGCGTGTCAAGTAACTCCGAATCAAATTGGACAAGCAGTCATCAGGTCTCAGCAAGCTACAAGGTCTCCGTACTCCGTACGCTAGTCTCTAAAAGGATCTGCTCCACAAGCTACTGGTTGATACTTCCAAGTGTCACGTAATCTCACGTGGAAGTATCTAAAAGGACCTCCTCATCATAGGGGTCTCAACGCAATAGATGACGTGTCAATTAGATGCCCGTTCTATGAGTTTTTTGCATTTCCGTTCTAGGGGCCCGGATGGATTTCAGGTACAATCCAACCCAGCCATGATGAAACCACATCTGAATCCTTTGTAGAGTAGGTAAAAAGAACCCTCTCATCAAGAGGAATCCAACATAGTTGATGGCACGTTAATCAGATGTCCGGTACTTATGTTATAGTGTTTCCGCTCCGAGGGCCTGGTTGGTTTCGGGTCCGAACCAACTCGGCCGAATCTCAACCATACCCCGAATTCCCCATGGGGTATACTCGAAGGGTTTGATTCTCAATGAGATAGCAGTGTTTCTGAAGGTTCGTCAAACAGACTTCCGGTGCCAAATATATGTCCAAGCAAACAACGAGTGATTCATGGTCCCGGGTCTGGTCTGACCCAGTCGGACCGATTCGGCCCATCTCAAACTTGGTCGACCTGGTCTGGGTTGACCCGGTCGGGTTCAACCCGGTTAGACTTGTTGGGTCTGACCCGACGCATTGTGTGGATCAGCCTACTTAGTATTAACCCAGTCCGCAGGGCCTGGCCCTGCGGATTGCGAGGGCGGTTTGACTCGATAGTTGACACGTATACGGCTTGGTAACTCAGCCTGGGAGATCGGGCCGGATTGACCAGAAACACCGCAGAGGTGATGCAGGTCGATTTAGAGGGTCATGGACAGGAGACCAGCGCGAAGACAGCGCTCGGGTGGGCGGGTTGGCCTCCGGGTAGGCCGTGGGTGCACTCGACAGGGCGCGGGTGCACCGGGCAGGGTGCGGGGCGCACCGGATAGCGCGCGGGGGCGTGCCGGGCAGCGCGACAGGGTGCCGGATGTTGGGAAGTGCGTGGGGGCGTGCCGGTAGCCCGAGAAAGGAACTTCGGGGGCATCGAGGTGCGTAGAGCAAGCATGGAAGGTTGCCACGAGGGTGTCGGGGTGCGGGCAGACCGCCGTGGGGGCGCCGGAGTGCGCTGGGTAGGGCGCCCTGGGGGCCCCAGAGTGCGCCGAGCAGGGCGCCACGGGGGCGCCAGGGGGTTTCGGCAGGACGGGCAGGGCCCCATGGGGTCACCGGGGAGCATCTCCAGGCCGAGCAGGGCGCCACGGGGCATCGGGCTGGCCGGGAAGCACGCTAAGGGGGGGGGGGGGGGCTCTTGGCTAGCCGTGCAATGCGCTAAGGGGGCCGTCGGGCAGGCCGGGCAGCACACCGAGGAAGCACGGGCAGCGCGCTGGTGAGGCGCAGCGAGGGTGTGGGTAGCGCGCTGGGGCGCCACGTGGGTGGAAGGTCCTTTTCTCGCCGTCTTCGTCACCATCGTCTCTTTTCCATACCGAGTTTCCGCATCGAAGGACAACACAAGCATAACCGACAGAGGGTATCATGCCATATGAGGTTGACCCGAACCCTCCGAGTTTAGGTGGATATCAATTGGCTCAAAAAGTAAAAGATGTTTATTTGAAATTTCTACATAAATCCCTTTATATCCCTTGAAGAAGGTAAGGAAATGTGTTCAACATCAACACAATGTTTAAACCCCCTACCTCGAAAAAGATTCGTTCGCCATAGACGCAGAAAGCGATGTCGCTCCGCCAATGCCTGGAAAGAACCATCGTCGTTGGAAAGTTCCCTGTAGTTGTATTTCCTTCCTTGATACAGAGGAATTAGAAGATTGGAGAAATTTGGAGTGTTCTTCGCCGAGTCATTCTTCGTTGAAGGTGAGTGTTCTTCGTCGGAGAATAACATCGTTCTTCATTGAGGAGAGGAATAGCTGTATCCCTTCTCAAAAGATCTCTCCCCCACTCTCTTTAACACAACGTTTTCCCCAAAAACAATATAATAAGCCAATTCTATTATTTTATTAACACATGAAACTTAAAAATTCTAAATTCAAATCACTTAATTAATTAAGTGAAGAGGTTGAATTTATTAATTAGGGTGCGTTGGAAAACAATTAAGAGGGAGAGAGGAAGAGGAAGGGATCCTCATAAATATGGGGGGTTTAAGGGAGGTTATGGGGAGATGAAAGGTTGGTGCTCATGTGGGACCCACCTCTCAAATATCCACACATGGGATGTTGGGTGGATGTGGGTCCCACCATTAACATCCCATGGGAGGAATTAACCTCCTTAGATAGATAAAACATTTCTAAGAATTTTATTTATCTTTTTTAATTAAACCATAATTTATAACTTAAAACCGCATAAAACGAAACTGCGGTAAAGGTACCCTAAAGCAATTACCAGTGATGTGAGATTAACGGTGCCCACAGATTTCAATTCTGAGTACCGGTTCAATAGATAGAAAACCCTGCTCCTTCGTTCACTGAACCTACCTAAGATAAACTTTAGAAATTGATTTCGGGCACACCGGGCATTAGAATCAAGTGCCGTCAGAAGCCACAGAGTCGTAAAATTCCAAAGTATTTAAGAAAAAAATTTCCATGAAATTTTTGAGTCTTTACATCCATGACTAAAAAACAATAGGATACCTAACATGAAGACTACTTCTTAACTCTTGGACCAATCCTAAACCCCATGTCTATACATATTTTCACCCTCTACCCAAACATGGTTCTATGAAACAAAACCTATTTAGGTTCCCCATATATGAACATGATACAAATGGTTCTGGAAGAATATCGTAATTAATATTAATATGCCACAACCTACCACACCGAAAAACACTTCATTAAGGAATTCCATCTTAGATGAAGAGATGAACACGTTTCCTATTGAGATTTATCTTACCTATACTCCCTACATCGTGATAATGCATTCATGGACTTGATAAGAGAATAATATTTTATAGATTATTTACTTTCCACATTGTTTAACTATATAATTATTAACTAATTCATGTCCTAAAAGAAAGTTATAATGATGATTCTATTTACCTATAATCTAATAAAATTCCTTATGACATACTCAATATTCTGGAACTCAGAAGTCCCATCATGAAATAGTGTTGGTGAAAATGATAATATACTAGTATAGTAGGTATAGTAATCAATCCCAAACATTCACCCATAATGAGATGAATAAACCTTATACCCCAATCAACCATTAGACTATATTTTTTTTTTCAAAATAGTGGGTCTATAAATACTAATAGGACATCAGTACATTCAGTTCTAACCTGAATAAAATTTGTCATAATCTCATTGAAGGTCCTAAAAGAAATTAAGAAGTAATCCTCACCCACCTATCAGGGTGTTTCTCATAGTGATTGAATATGGTATGTATGGACTATATCCAAAACATAAAAACTAATTTCACACCATCACCCTCAATGAGTTGTAGATGATACAAATGAAACTATAGAGTCTGTTATAACATGTTCAAAATTAATATAGGTGCTTCATAAAAAATAATAATGAAACAAATGATGTGTACTCTCTCATAAATGCAAATTGTATTGATAAATAAGCACAAAATGTGCATTTGGATCCACTGCTAATGGTTCATGATCATCTATTCCATCCTAGAACTCAACGGGAGGTCATCAGAGTGAAATTTCATAACAATTCAAACTGTATAACTAATAATAAAATTCTATCAGAGTTATAGATACCATATATAATGGAAATTATTAACTATAAACACACATTGCCACTCAAAATGTGCTCACTATGATAGAGGGGACACACACATATTATCTTAAGTCTAGTATATCCTAACCACTCTCAGGTCACGTAAAACATAGTTGATACAACTTAACAATCATCCCATATCAATAAAAATTAGTAGTCATTGACTGTTAAGTAAAATTTCATCAATAAGTTATATCCGAAAATAATATATAAGTTAATGTCGACATTTTATATAAAAAATAGTAATCATAAAAAATTATATAATCACACATAAGAACTTATAGGTATTGTTATACCTATATTCCAAAAATTATACATTAACAAATTCTCTCTTTACACAACATACCCAGAAAAAAATATCACAAACCATAAATAAGAACCCATATTCTTTGAAAATAAAGACAATAAATCTTATAAACTAATAATTTCAATCAGATTTTGGGAATCCTGAAATTTCCCAATAATTTGGTTATATACTCATAGAATAAAGGTAGATATTCAGTTCTAACCACATCATATATTCTATCTAACATACCTAAATAGTAAAACAAAATAAACAAGCCTATAATAAACATTGTAATATTGTGGAGATGATCCACCTACACTATTGATGAACCAGGATTTACTGTACACAAAACATAAATCTTCATATGTTTGGGGATTCCCACTTCTAGTGTGGTTCTATGTATAAAATTTGGAGATAATACCCTGTCTATCTTATACATCCATAAATTGAAACAAAAGAAATATCAGTAATCAATCACTACAATATAACTACATCATAATGATAGATATAAAAGCTATGTTCCATCCATGAGTAAATAAAATCCATAATAATTTGACATGAAGAGTTATTTAATGTCTTATAAGAGTAATATTGGATATGGATAATGTATTCTCTATATAGATCACATTCTATATGGTCTAAAAATATACACATTCCAGAGACATCCAAAAGACTTATACCAATTTCTGGCCAGGTCCCATATCTTGAATCTATCCATTCTCCTCCATCTCACACATCGAATAGAGGGAAAGTTACCTTAACTAGAAAACCATAAATCTGAAAACAAGAAATTTCAACAAGTAGTCACTATGATATAGAAACATCATTATTTTATACATACAAACTATTTTCTAGCTAAGAGTAAATAACAACCATCACTCTATAATATGATAAGAAATGATACTTGTTATTTGAGTAATAAAAGATATTGATAGGATCTCTTATGGGAAGATCACATAAACCTTGGTCCAAAATAAATAAAATAAGAATATATCCCTAAAAATTATCCTAAGATCCTTCTTGACACCATATTCTAACTATTACCATGCTTATTAATCTATGTGATCATATGAAGGTCTCTTACCCGTACCAAGGTGAAGAAACATAAATTTTTCTTAAATACATGGGTTTCCATATTGAGTGTGAGTTCGTATCAATAGGATACCACCAAAATTTTCAATAATTATGTCATGAAAATAAATATTTATTCTTGATATAGAATGGTAATAGACAAATAAATGATTAACCCATCAATTTAGGGAATGATCCTCATCAAAACCATGTATGAACATACCTGCATTGGTTAGTGCTAAATTGGGATGATACACATAGTGTTTTGAAAGTCATCAAGGTTGAATGATATATCACACCTCATATATTAACCACCGTGAATGAGATTTCAACATCAAGTAACTCTAGCGGAATAAAAAATCACCATCCCAAGATATTTGAGTGAATGATCTATCAACAATACAATATCGGTGGAGAAAAACATATCAGCTATGGAACGAGGCATTAAAAACTCCATGGGAATAATATACCATTATTACCTATAATAAGCTGAATTATATACCACCAATACATGCCTCATGTAGATGATGGCACACTAAAATATGAATTTGTACAATATACTACCGCTAAAAATATTTAGGTGGATGGTGCACCCAAAATATATCAAGGATGGATGATATACAGCCACTAACCTACTATAGGTAGACATTACTATGAAGGAATAGATATTATAGTCTACATGTTCATCATTCCAAAATAATGGAGGGAGTTGATAACCTCTCACATATATGATATTTATATTGTAATTTTTATGCCTTTCCTTTGATGGATGTATGATATTCCCAGGACAATCTATTATAGCACTTTTAGCTGATGGGTTTCAAATGTGTCTTGGAATGGCTATATTATTCCTTTATGTAGATGGGATTTTCATATAACTTGGATTGGATATGATATGAATTTCCCATTAAAGGATTATTATTGTGGTGATTCAAAAAAACATATTACTCACAGTAGCTGAAGCATATAGGGTAAGGTATCATGTTGTCCTAGTTAGCACATGATGACCTAATGTGATTAATAAAAAATTCTAATTTTTTGTATAATTAACTTATCTATACATGTATTACCTATATTTGATGGTTTATATAAGGTTTGTGTTAGTTATTCTATACATAGTTTTTTGGTTTCACCACATTTTGGTATCCCTATCTGTGTGGAGATATTATTAATAACATTCAGGTCATAGGTTGTATTGGGGGCACAACTGAGAAGAACAATTTTTTTAGAAGCCTCGATTTATGGTAGAACCAAATTCATAGACATGTATCCACTAGTATTTATGGTTTTTTTACTTTTTAGTCTTGATGGGTGTCCCTCGATATATATATATATGTATGTATTCATGTTTTCATGGGAGATATTTTGATATTATATATTGATGTCTATCTATTATTGTTGTTTGGATCTGAGTTACATATATGTTTTTTTACTATGATATTTATAATGTTACTATTATTGATATATTATTATATGATCTGATAAAGAGATTATAATCTATCCAATATTAGATGTATAAAATTTCATCTCTTCAGTAGCCTATGTAATATAGGATGGTCTAGTTGAGGTCTTTTCAATATTTGGGTGTGGTTCGATTTAGGTGATTTTTTTATAGTTCATTACATATTGAATCATTAAATTGATGGATTAAAAATACCCAACATCCCTCTATTGTTGAAGATTCGTGTCACATAATGAGAATATATACCTTAGGATCTTAGATTCAATATACATCACACATCACACCCAATAGGTAGCGACACCAATATTTTAATGTATGCACTACTACTACCAACTCTAGATCATATATCTCGTATTTTTTCTCTTACAACCTTAACTTCCTAGACCCATAAGTGACCATCAACCTATCCTATATCAGAACTTATCCATGATTAACCAATGATGCATTAGAATATAAA
Organism: Viscum album; assembly: GCA_963277665.1. Lineage (NCBI taxonomy): Eukaryota > Viridiplantae > Streptophyta > Magnoliopsida > Santalales > Viscaceae > Viscum > Viscum album. Next base: position 1,374,651,266 of record OY728147.1, on the reverse strand, counting down.
TCATAATTCAAACATAGCATAAGTATTTTTAGGATCAATACAAATGTCAACAATCCTTTCAATTCATAAAAGGACCTATTATAAGAATTTAACCACATAAAATTCATCCACTTATTGGTCCGAGCATTCTTTGTAAATTCCATTACAGATGCATATTGGATTAACCTATGGTGTTAACCCTAAAATACTATATAAAAAATATATTAACAAATCTTTTGGGTCACTACTAAGAAATAACTCCCTTGAAATTCCTAGGGTCTACTAATATACCGACCTATGATATAACAATCCCCAAGAATCACACCTCACTATTACAGAACTAATACATTAAGAGAATGACGTACTACTAATTATCAATTATTATACTCAATTGGATCTCAATATAACATGAATGATCATACCATTATTTAGTGTTTACCATAATATCATCAATGAAAAGTATAAAAAATTAATCTAAATATTGATAGAATTCTCTATTCATAAATCCCATAACTGTAGTCCATTTAGTTTTTAGCACGAATGATATCATGATTTACTCATATAATTAATACATTATCATAAAATTGTTACAATGAGTATTCAAGGGAATCACTATTAGTTAGGCATACTCTGATCTCATTTCAATTTTGGACCACCATTTGGCCCATCTCAGTTAAACAACAGGTATTTGATATTGGGAATAGAATGTCAATTTTTAATCATCAAATTATTGTGTATATGATAAACCAAACATAATTTTAATGATCGGTAAGTATTTTTAGGGAAAAAATTTTAGAGTACCCCAATGTGACATGATTGTGGGAATAAAACCCATTTCCTAATGATCATATAGCTAGGAATGTAGCTTTCATATATCCAACGGTTATATCCTATATTTTTAAATTGATATAGTCTATGTACCAATCATATGATTGACCAAAGACATATCATCTATCTCATATGAAAATTAAAATAAATTCTCAAGAATCATGTCCTAGAAGTGATAAAAAATAAGTGAAAAATCTACTCCACACACCACTACATCCCTCAAAATTTCACTATCAAGATGAATAAAATTCAATCATGGATATTAGAATCCAATCCTATTTGGCCTTCCCGGAAAATAGTAAGTATGTTTGAAACCCCAAGAATACCTCCAATAGGTTAGTGGCTATTATCTAGATCTGAGTATGAATATCACATATGGGAGGCATTAACATAAGGTACATGTATGCATGAAAACAAATCCCAATGAATAAAAAGGTAAATGGTAAAACACATATATTACCATAATGCATGCATAAAATGTATCCTAAATGAAATTGTTAAAAATGAAATGGAAATCATAAAGGGATAAATACAATCCCACTAAAAAATTTCTAAAAATTTCTTAACTTTTAAGAAGAAGTGGTATTCTATATAATTAAACACCTTCCAAAAAACATAGTTTTCTAGATCAAAATGCTCTGCATACTCTTGGTCATTCCCTGACTACATCAAAAGGCCTTCCATCACCATAAGACATGACATGTGGGGGGATAACCCATGTACAGGTGAGTATAAAAATAGCAAGTTTGATACCCTAAAATAACCAGATTTAAATAATCAAGAGTAGTAAATTCATAAAAAAGAAGTATGCTAATCAGGATATGAGACATATGAATAACAAAAATAACATAGATAAACTCATAAGGGACTCTAATACACAATTATATCTTAAACATACTACCAACCAAAGGATTCTACTAAATGATTCAATTCAATTCTTGTCTAGGATAACTCAGTCTAGGAACCATGTTTTTATAGATGGTTTTCATTAGAGAGGTCATGCTCATTAGGTCTCACTAAGGATGTAATCTTTCGATATATAAGGATCATGAAACCCTGATAGGGTACCACCCCTAGGGCCACTATGGGACCACATAAACCCTACATGATCAATCTTTTGTAAAGGGGATCAATTCCCTAGGCATTGTGTTTAAGTAGATTACATGAAACTAAAAAATGATGAAGAAATAATGAAATAAGGTCCCACCATGTTCACATAGAGGGATACCCTAAAATATATTTGAGAAAAAACACATAGAGGGGATCAAAATTATATGATCAATAAGTAAGTCCACAATTAACCTACATAAAAATAGACTAATGGATCAAACTCAACTTATCCTTGTATATATTGAATAGATGGAGGGATTCAACCTAGCACATAGAAAGTGCATGGTGTTTACTAGGAGTACACAATGAATCCTCCTATGTTTGGAATTATTTGTTTCTTTTATAATGTTTTTTAGTCATGCTCGTGTACTTTGGACATGCCCATGTACACTGAATAGGCCTGATTAACTATCCACATCTATGTACACGAGTTGTGTATGAGTATTCGATAATGCTTGTGTACACAAATTGTGCACATGTTATTTCCCATGTATGTTCCCATATACCCTCGAGGTGATTTTCGGGCATCTAGCACCAGGTTACATAATTTCTGATATATAATTCACACATAAATCCCAACCACTATAGAAGATTCCAACACATTATGATTTTTCAGACTAAACACTATCTAATCTAGTATTTTCCGGAACCTGTTTGTTCTTTACATGTTCCATTAAAGAAATTTCTGCTACAAATAACAGCCTAAATCATACCTAAAACTCACGTATTTGGGTATGCTTACCCCTACATCAATATTCTTTAGACTCCATCTATCTATAACAATATAAAATTACCTCTCATCAAAATGTTCCATCTCCACATTCCAATTCACAAATCAAAAATTACTTATTCTACCCTAATATACCTCTAATGATCTTCCATCATCGGTGTACCTCAATTTTACCCGTGATCGTGGAATTGAAACTGTGGTGATGACCTATCATTATAAATTTTAAATTCATAATGATTATCTAATGGGTATTGGTTGAATTACCGATCAACAAAATATGAGAAATGAGTGTGGATAAAATGGGGGAATATATCGAATAAATACAAATAAGGTGAAAACCATGTCAAAAATTCAAGTTTTCCTTGATTTATTACCATAATAACAGAGAATGGAGAACAAAAAATAACCAAATAAATCAATTCCTAAATGTAGGAAGACAAATCATCAACTAGAATGATCTATTGAACCAAAAACTGATTTTTGTGTCATAAATTTGTTTCTGTTTGACATTTTTATAACAAAATTGGATGATCCAAATAAATAAAATTATATACTTTGAGTTTGGATTAATCATTAAGAAAGAATGGTTTGGTTCCATTATTTTTGAAAATACCGGTAATCATTATTTTCGTTGGTGATCCCAGTGATACTCTGATTGTGGATGCACGACCATGAATTTATGTCAACGATACTCTAATTTTTCCATAGAAAACCTAGGGATATGGGGCTAAACCTATTATTTTCCCAAAATTAATTTATTTTTATAGGTTATTAGTTTTAGGATAATTAATAAAATCTTAATTAATTTGTTTATAATTTTTTCCATGATCATGCTCTTCCAAAACATCTAACATGATCTAAAGTTATGTTGCACATAGGTTAAAACCTTCATTTCAGACTACAAATAAATATAAAATTTACAATTCAAGACTCCATTATGAGGATATTCCAATTTTTCCAAAAATATTTATGAGAACGTGATGTAATATATTTTATTATTCTATTATATAAACACCGAGACTCTCCATGTATAGAATTAACATGTTTTCTTAGTGAATAATTCTAAAAATGTTCTTTAATATATTTTGAATTATTTCATGGAAAATATTGGGAATATAAATTCTCCCAAAATTAGGTATTTCCATATTGAAAATAAAAAATCACATTTAAAATGATATGGGTACTAGGCTCACATATGGGTCTTCAGATCCTAGCTTCTCTTCTAATGATTTTGATTATTCCACCAGACATGTAAAACTTGAATTTCTCACTCACATAGGATATTCTATTACCTATCCTTGATCTATATCAGGTACTATGTAATGTTATCTAGATCGTTGATGTCTAGTTTTTCCCATTCGATAATGTGTGATTGGTTATTAATATTCATCCTCAGTTGCGACATGTGTAATACCTTGTGGACCTATCCTAACTTACGTGGTAGGCCTATGTGGATTCCACCTCATAAACCCTACATAGTATCCAAAATGGTCTAATAAACCCCATATACAACAAGATTCTTGGAATAAATCTCTATAATCTAGGATAAGGTGAGACCTTTATGAACACATGGACACCTTACTTAAACTCCAAGGGCCACCTTCCTAGATACACATAGGACTTATGATGTATTTGTGTAGTCCTCATCAACTCATATATAATCTTCACCTTCACTGGCATTACTTACTTTAACTCTGGACACATGAGTATTGACTCACCAAGAATAGTCCATCAATGTGTGGAATTGAAGGGACTCTAACACAAGGTCTTGAATGGTTCCATGATATTGGTAAAATTTCATATGTTATTATAGGAAAACATAACTAATGTTATGTGATACTACCAACTACAGCCAAATTATAACATAGAATCCCATATCATGAACTCCTAAACCAGAATAGTCCACTCCATCCAGAAGTCAATTTGGGGGGGGGGAAACACATTGATCAAACACAACTAAGTACCTAAAGCCTCATAAAATAATATCTATAAATATCAACTTATGTGAAAATCATAGTCTTAAATAATCATTGAGGAAACTCATTGAATCCATAATATTTTTTATAAACAAAGTTTTCCCACGCTATCTAATAAACTCAATACTTGGATATCTAGGTAGTTGGCTGACATAATGAGTTGGTCTACGATTACCCAGATCGAATCGTATCCTATAAATTATTATGGAAGCATATTCATGATATCCTTAGTTGCTCTGTTGCATGTCCACTATGATTCTTTCAATGGTTGAGCTGAACATGATGGATCCCAGTGCTCAACCATAATTTATTGAAATCTTTGGCATAAAGAGGAAAAATATTCCACAACATTATTATCATAGGTAACCCATAACTAACATAGATTTTCATATTATATTTCTTCCACACATGGATATACCACAAATGGGGTGTATAAAATTCCCTAAAAACATCCCCAAATAATGTCATTAGTAGCATAATCTATCATCTAAAATGTATGACATGTTTTCCACCTTCAAAAAATATTTCAGGATCTCATCTAGTGGATATATGAGTAGATAAGGTCTCACAGATAGTGTCTCCATGATGAGACTCCCTAACACACTATAGAAGTGTTAGGGTAGCAACCACATACTATATGTAAGTTATACCATCAAAGTCTACTATTTACGACAACAATTTGGATAACCTCTCTGATTCCTATGTCAAAACTATGAACAAGATCTCTTATTGAGAGTATATTACACCAAATTCCCCTTCACTAAATATAGAGTATCTCAAATTCATAATACTAGAGGGATCTATACATGAACTTCATCTCAAGTTAATATCATTATGTGAGAATATATACTTGAGACTCTTATGTTCATATTTGAAGGTAAACTACTCATCCATAAGGTCATGTCACCAAATATTTAGGAAGAAGAGCACAATTTCTAACTATAGATAATGAGACACATAGGTGTGTTCATGTAGTCTCAACTATCAAGATATATAGATAATAATTTCCCACCTCTTCATCATACCATAACCATGTCCAATCCTGGAGTCATAATTGATCACAATTTACTTGACACCCTCCCATGGTAGAATTAAGATGGCAGATCTAGTCAACCTCTACTAAAACTCCTAAATATCATAATGGAACCTTCCCAAAAACATAAATGGTCACCCCTTATATGTTAATGATTTAAATGGTGCTAATATCCAAGATAAATTAGGCTTGAATATATGATAATGGCCTAACAAAACAAGAAATCTCCACACCATCATCATGATTTTTGGTCGATTCAAATAAAAAACTTCCTCAACATCCATTTGATTAACTGCTACACCCTATACTATGATGACATGTCTTAGAATGTGGACTGAAAAAATTTGGAAGTATTACTTTGAGTGATTTCCAAAAATATGACACTCTCAGGGTTTTCTAAGGAGCATTCTAATGTGTCTCGCATGATCCTCCTTAGATGACATGTAATCGTTTATATTATATATGAAAACCATTACTAAAAAATATAAGTAGTGATAAAATATCTGGTTCATGGGTCCCATGAACACTTCCTATGTATTCATCTTGACTAAATACATCACTACATACTCATAATTCCTATACTAACATCGAAATTTCATCTTTTATATATCCAAAACATGAACTCAGGGCTGGTGATAAACCTATTTGAGGCCATACATTAAGAACCATATCACCCCTCTCAACCAAACAAAGAGGTTATCAATCACTTATAATGGATACTTATTCATTACATCAGAGGGTTCAGGAGATGGTAATCCACAAATGAACTCAATATTATATAGTCATTATTAACAAAAAACTTATGGTGCATAAGGAGAAACACTATGTTTGATTAATCCCTTCTTATTTAAGCCCTCTAATTACACCTTAAGCTCACAATGATCTATCAGATTCATCTAATATGTTTCCATAGATATCAGTGCTATTTTTGTGTGCTATTACAAACATAATTCTGTCTTTCTATATGGAGGCATGTTCAATATTTCCTTAGGATAGAGGTCCTTATACACCACCACCACTACAGAAAGTTGGGACGTCATAGTATCCACTTCTCCAATGGTAATAATAGACAATTAGTGGGTATTTTGATTTATCTTCTCATATCTAATCCCATACTACTCTTCTTGGGTATCTTTCTTACCCATGTAGGAAAACATCATCCCATCCACATATACACACTTCATCCTCCATCAAATACATTGAATCTAAACATGAACAATGGATTTCTAGTTTATATATAAGATAAAATTATAAGGCCTCATCATTGCTATATAGATATCCCAAATAAATACCTATCCTCTAAGAGTTAGGTCAAATTATTGGAATTAGTGTGTGATTATTGAATCCCTTATAGTATGATTATCCAAATGTAATGGTCAAGAATAGGTTTCATCCAAAATCTAAAAAACATGAACAAGAGAATTGAAAATAATTGAGTGTCCCACACTTGTGCCTATATGTACAACAATTAAATTGGATAAGACATATATTGTATCTATAATCATCCCTATATCATCAAGTTTGTAAGCCTTCCAGGCCTTTAGCTTTCATCATCCCATTCCCTATGTTCCCTATGCCTTACGTAGATGACTTCAGGGTGGTGAGGTTAATAGGTCCAAACAACTTCCACCAATGGAGTATAACATTGATCCTCTATGAGTTTCTTCACCCTAACGACCTAAATGATCCTAAGACTATATCATTTGGGCTTTCCATCAATCATCTCTCAGTAAGCTTCATTATGGGTCAGACAATTCTTAATGTGATACCTCTAACCATTTCAAAAAAAACCCCACCTCTATCAAATATTGCTTAAACGATCCTACGTAACTAGAAATACAGACCCTCTATCTTGAGATCATCTCTTAATGCATCTCCCATAAATGGAATACTATGTTTTCTCTTGATAACTAGCCATTGAGGTATGAACTCTTATGTGTCCACTACTAACACTAACTGTCTCTGTCTACTCATCTAGGACTATCTCTACCCCTAAAACCCTCTCAATAACTATAGAATCGATGGGACATAAAATAGATATAACTTCATCCCTGATATATAATCATAATCCATGATCAAAGGCCAATGACCTGAATAATGAATCTCAAACTAGATATAAAGATTATTGAGAGAGGTTGGAAAATACCAATGAATAATCTTCCATGATCAAAATTCCTTGGTAAAGCTATAGAAGATCCTAAATATGAACTACTCTCAACATGGATAGATAGAACTCCTCCAAGAAGATATGATCAAAATATATCCTAGAAATATCTGTACCATCATTTTTTTGAGTTATTGATTCAACCATAACCTAATATATCACTAAAGAAGATGCAATTCTAGGAATAGTATTTGATAAGGAGGTTTCTTCAAATGAAGTAAAAATTGGGTAACTTCTTCTAGCCAATCCTAAGCTACATAGGGGTCTAGATTGCACTGATACCTTGGAGGTCACAACCATTAAAACTCATGGAGTCCACACATATTGTCACATCATCATCATGTACCATCGACAAAAACATCTTCTAAATGAGTAGTGGAATATATAGAAAACCAGATAGATGTACAACCTCCTATGCAATCCCCTATACTGAAGCCTCATCACTCAGTGTATGGTCCTCATGATATCACTATTGAAATATTTATAGTTGTCTTTTCTAATGCTCTTTTAAATGAAATCATGGATTATCATGGTAAAAATGTATATTTTGGGGGATGAATCAATAAGGACATAAAAACCACAACCCATTCTTATATGATGCATGTACTAATATTTTCCATGATAAGGGTAATTATACATACTAAGTTAAGAATAAGGTTATTAGAGTCCTGGTGAATGGAAATACTGGCTATAAAACTAACAAAAGAATCCCACTTCTAGAAGGTGAAGATGATACAAATTAACACAGTCTCCATAAATACCAAACCAATATCTTAGCTAAAAAATCTTAAGCTATAGTCCTAACATATAACCGTCTCCTCTGATACCATTATTTTATGAACTGACCCATCAGGGACCACATGGATGATAGTAAGCTGAGTGTGAAATCCCAAACCCCATTCCAATATTCTAGTGGCTAGTGACTTGTGCTGAGTAGGTTTATCACACATATGAGAGGAATTTTCCTAAGATACCTATATTCCCACACACATCTGCAATCCCACAAAATAATCAAATGAAAAACATAATAGATACAGTAATTCATCATAAATTTATATAGCACATCAGAGTATTAAATGATTATTGGATATTTTAATGGTATAAATAAAAGCCCACCAAAAAAATGAAAAAAAAATCAGAACCTACTAATAAGGAGGGAACTGCTGTGAAATGAAACCCAATGAATGATTCATGGTATATCTATCACACTGTTCTTCTTATTTTCCTATTCCTCCCAAAAATTTATAAAATGAATTTTCATTTATATAAGACACAACATGTATGGGTAGATCTAATGTAAGGATGAGTATAAAAATACCCAATAGAACAAAATAAAATCACCAAATATAAAAAACCAATAGTTGTAATCTAATCATCCTGAATGAATTTAAATTTGGACATGTAAGATATCAATATTAAAAATGACCAAAATATATTCATTATGGAATCAAAGTCTTAAATATTCTTCAACTATACTGCAAGACACATGATTTTTCTTGAGGCTATAAGTTTACACACGTACAAGATAATTCACTCCCCACGCCATGCTATCACTGATGAAGTTCATTTGAGATGTCGTGCACATTAGGACATTCTATGGATGTACATGGTATAACTCTAATGAATATGAAACCCAGATTAGGGAACACACCCAGGTCTATTGGGGGACACCACAAGTCCTAATAGATTAATATTTCATATTTGGAATAGACACCCTTTGCATTGTGGTCTTGAAAATACTTCAAACACTATATAAGATGAAGAAGGAATGATAGAGGATCCCACCCAGGTCACATAGAGGGATACTAGAGAGTCAATATGATAAAAATATCAAATAGATGATCAAAAATCTATTCTTATGAATGAATTCAAAAAATGTACCCTCATAGGGATGGGCCAAGGGATAAAAATCACATGAACATAGTCTATACATAAGATATGGAGTTCCTCATCCTACCCTGGAGAAGGTACATGCCTTATACTAGGGGTATAGGACATGTCCTGCTATGTTCTAACCTACATGTGTTGGTTCCTGTGTTCCGTAGCTGTGACCATTCCCATGTGTCATACCCATGTGCCAGGCCCTACCTATACTCATATACCTTTGGGGTACATGTCGAGTCTTCAATATCAATTCATAGTTTTTGTCACATTTCAGATAATATGTGATATTTTATTTCATATTTAAACCATATATTCAATAGCTAGGTCCTGTATAGAATATTTTCTTTAGACTACACACCATGTAACATATGATTTTATAGAACGTATAGGTTATTTACACATTCTGATTATGAAAAAAAATCTTTAATCACCACTCTCAATCATGGTAGAAACTCACACATCTATTTCTATTGAACCAAAATATCCATAATGCATGAAGTCCTACCATCTGAACCAATCATGAATCACCTCTCATCCAACCGCACCATTTTCCCATGACATACCACGAAACATGAATCACTGGTCTGATCGTGATCTATATATGAGTATCTTACATCATCATCACATCTCAATCTCTCCCTCCATCATGATCCAAAACCTACAATGATTATATGTGGTTCCAATGATCGAAAAAGAAACTATATTGACAAAGAATTCGTCGAATCAACGGAGGAAGAAATATGAGTGATGAATGTGAATATAATAAGTGAAGTAATATAATAAATATGATATTTGATACTCATCCACTATTCTTGTTGAAATTTATTCATTTACAATATAATTATGAATGAAAACTTAAATATAATAAAATAAATCAATTCCTAAAGGATATGATGATAAATCATGAACTAGAATAAACTATCGATCCATGAACTAATTTTTATTAGGAAAATTAGCTCATGTTAATCATGGGATAAATATTAGGTCGAATCCAAATAAATCAATTTCCCTAACTTATGTTTTAATAAATCATTTTGTAAAAATGTTTTTATATGATCGTCATTGGTGATATCCAAAAACCGGTTTTTCATTGGTAATCCATGCGGTACCCCAATCATTGATCCTTGATCCCGAAATCCACCAACACTCCTCTACACTCTTCTCTCAAATATATTTAGTTCTGTGAAAAAACATAGGGTTTTGTAAAATGTTTTATTTATAGAGGGTATTTGATTTTTGGGAATTAATATAAAAATAATTAATAAATGAATGGGTGAATTTATTTATTATTCCACACATGATCACGCTTAACCCCTATGTTAGATATGAACCATGTTTATATATCAGTTATTGTAAAATACATAATATAGATTCAAAGTTTATCTTAAATTTCATATTTGAGACTCCCTTTTAGTTTTATTACATAATTTCTAAAAAATAAAATGTGTGTGATATATTATAATTAATATTTTTAACATATAAACACCAAGGATCATCGGGCCTTGGAATATCACGCTATCACAATTACCAACTAAAAATATATTTCATAATATATTACAAAGTCTTATAAAGAAAAATAAAGATATTTTATCAGCTACTCATGTTTAGTCCATAAATGAATTTAATGTATAATTCACCATCCAACATAGGTATAACAATCCCACTCATGATACATGAATAATACCTACAAGTAATTGTAATCAATGTTTTCTTAATACAAATTAAACAAATCAATTATGAGTTTAAAATAAAAAATTTAAATATAAATGTGTGTCACATACTCTTATCAAATTAAATTTATGCATGGGATGATTAAATAAAACTCATACCTCAAACTATAGATGCCTCCTTACACTGACCAATTAGAGCCTGCTCAAAATTATGAAACTCACGTCAACTCCAACAGTGATAACTCAATTCCTAAAGCCTTATTTCTTCATTTTTTATGTTTCCCAGGACCCATGTCATAATATCCTCCCATATTAATAAAAAAACTATAGGATCCTTTAATTCCAGACAACTGCTACAGTTTTGTCATTGTTCTTGAACCCTACGTCTAGCTAGATTCATGACCACCATTGAGAGATGTTTTTATTAAATATATCCAATATAGGGTCCCCATCTCACAGTATGAGTGGGAATCCTTTGTTCTCATTCCGAAAATAGGAATAATACACCTTGATCCCCTATACTGATAGAGCTAGATTCAGGGATTCCCTCTATGAGGAAGCATTGAACACTCGTTTGGGTGAGACTACTCAAACATTCACTTATTAAAACATTATGGAACACACATATAGTTGATGGAATAATAGTTTTAACAATATAGTCTATTATATATGATGTTTAACTCCATAATAATGTCTTAGTTCATGACCTTAAGGAATAATTGAATGTGGATGATATTAATCTATAATAAAATAAAATACCTTATTCCATAATCAAAATACTTGAATTGATATGTGTAATCACCCACTAGTGTAGGTTAAATCTATAACTGATAAAATTTTTTTTGGCATAGTCTATCACTAACATGTCCCCATAGATGTGATGAATAAACTATCTAGAATTATCATCTCTTACAGTCTCTATAAAAAGTTATTAAAATAGAAATCCATGATATCCATATAAGATACCCCAAACTACTAGTCTTCCTATACTATAATGTCCCACTATTGATTTTATGGTCCTAAAAGAATGTATGCATAAATCCTAAAACACCACTCAAGGGGTTTCTCAATATTACCATATTCATTCTATATATAAACTGTCCGATGATCTGGATCCTGTTATCCATCTTCACCAACAAATATTGGTGGATAATATTACGGGAAATCGTAGAAGAGTTATAGAATGGTGAACCAAAATCATAGTTATCTATTACCCATAAACTATAAAACCTGAAGAATAATATCATATATTTACAAATCTATTGATGGAATAAGTGCATCAAGAGGGTCTAGCTTCACTACTAGTAAGAATAGATCATCCCTAAGCACATGAAACTCAATGGGTGTTCATCAAAGTATAACATCTCTACAATTCTAACAGTAAAACGTAGTACACATTTCATTCTGAGGTGAAGATATCAAAATTTAGGGATATTGGGCATAAGAAACATGAAATACTACACTAAATGTGCACCCTGTGATGTAAGGGTCTCATAGATATTATCTAAAGTCTATCTCATCCTAATCATTATCAAGTTAGATGAAACATACATGAGATTATTCAACAGTCACCACATATCAAAAAAAATTAGTATTGATGGCCCAATTAAATAAAATACCATCATGAAGTTATATATGAGAAACAGAAAAGTTATTATCAACATTTCGTATTGTTAAACCCCCATCAAAACCAATTATCTAATCAAAAAAAATCATAGATATTTCATGTCAGTCCAGTATTCTAAAAATAATTCATGAATTATGGTTATCTATGCACAACATTCTAAGTGTAAAATCCCATTTGACATAAATAATAAACCATATTATTTAAATATTACAAAACACTAAATCTTGAAAATGAAAAATATGAATCACATCCCTAGTAACCTAGAATTTTCTAATACGTAGCCTAGATATTTATAAAATAAACATACATATTATGTTCTCACCACATCCTATCTCTCTAATATTACCAAATAGAAATTTAAGAGAAACACGGCACTAATACTGCTTTACAATGACCCTAACCTGGTCCACATACACCATGACTGATAGGAGTTTCTATGTACCTCAAAGAAGAATCCTAGTATTCTGGAGGCCACCAAATATTAGTGAGGATCTATGTATAACACAGGGATACTATAGCCTCTCTTTTATAGACAAACATAAATCAAAATAGTAAAAATACGAATAATAAATAAATATAATAAAATAGTGTAATGAAGGTATACATCACTGCTAAGAACCATCAATGAATAAAAAATCAATCATTATACAAAAAGATGAGCTATTGTAGATTTCAAATGAATCATAAAAGATATACGTATGATATATCATTGTAATAACATATAAAACATGGTGTATAAAATAATGGGATGTCCACAAAATAGATCTCGAGACATGACCAAGTAATAACTCACAACTTTCATCTTGTTCATTTATCTCACCCATTCAATAGAGGTCCCTTTGCCTTACCTAGAAAATCATTAGTTATAGTTGAAGCTACATCAACATGAAGTCACCATAATGTAACAAAAATATAATGGTAGATAGAAAAACTATACAAGAAAAGAGTTGATAAAAAATATTACCCACTAATAAGAAAACCAATTTCACATGTTATATGAATAATAAAAGATATTTATAGATTATAAAATGGTAGATAATATACAACTAGGTACAAAAATAATACAAGAAAGAGAAATCTGGAAAATTATTCATGTGTCCTTGACTAATTCAATATTCTGACCTAGACCATGATATTTCATCTCACTAATATAACAAAGGGTCCCTACCCTTATATAGATTATAGAACACAACATCATCTTAGGTTCTAGGGAACTTGAGAAATGTGTGAGTACTTTAAAAAAGTCCACTACCAATGATGTCCCTATAAAAGTTATTAAATATATGCATGCTCAATATGGAATTATATTAATGAAATATATGATGAATGAAACACATCATTGAATGATCAATAGTACAACCATTTGTGGGCATACATACTTTAGATATTTCTTGAATGGGATGATGTGCCCAAAATCTAAACAATCTTCAGGTATTAATATTATATCACTCCTCACCACTTAATCATGGTGAATGGGTGATCACCATTAATTTATATAGAATTATGATGCATAGATAACACAAATAATTCATGTGTATGATCTATCCAAAATCCAATATCGATGGAGAAGAAGAAATCTCATATTGAACAAGGCATAAAAAACACTTGGTGGGAAATATACCACCACTATTAATGTTTATTTGAATGATATACCACCAATACATGCCACACGTGAATTACACAATAATGAAATATCATGGGTGTACAATATCCCATCACTAAAAATATATAGTTGGTGATGAACTACTAAATTATAAAAGGTTCATGATATTCCACCATTATCTAAATCAAGGTGGATAAGTCACTACCCATAAATTAATCTCACAGTGAATGAAAGATCACTATCTCTATTCGGGTTTATGAGATATCACCAATCATACATAGGGTGGATGATTTAACACTAAACTGTGTCATTTTGTGTATGAATCCTTTAGGATGTTTTTTAAAATATATTTTATATATTTTCAATTTTTCCCAAAAGACATTTGGATGTTGAAGTAAATTTTGATTAATTTTCTAGAGAATATAGGGATCCTTTCCTTATGATAATTAAGAACATTTTTATATGATGTGCTAAAGAAGGTTAAGGATTTTTCCTTGACATTAATTACGAAAACTTATAATGAAGGGATATATCACATTTTCTAGATTCACAATATGAGATAAATATCACAAATCATATATTTCATAACGTTTTTATATGAAAAAATTAGACACATAGTGAGTAGATTTAAATGAAGAATTACGAATTCCATAGGGAGTGTAGTACAAATTAGTTACTAGACACATGTTACTACTCATAGAATAGTTGATCTAGTCAACTAAATAGATATTTTAGATTGATATTTGTAAGAATACTATAATCATATCAACAGATATCGTTTTCATGATAGACAATGGTTAAAGTGATCGGAGATAGATTTGTTAGAAATAAAAGTTAATGTTTATCTTCTAAATGCCTTGTAACATAAGTATTCCCATTTTTAAAAGGTAACTTATGTCATTAAGATTGAGACACTAATGAATCATAGTTGCTATTATGAATGAAGATTTTTTTATAATTCATAATATGATTGGACAAACATAGTGCATGATGGAACCCCAGATGAAGCATGAAAATTATAATTGGATGGAGAAAGC
Source organism: Viscum album (assembly GCA_963277665.1). Lineage (NCBI taxonomy): Eukaryota > Viridiplantae > Streptophyta > Magnoliopsida > Santalales > Viscaceae > Viscum > Viscum album. The sequence goes on along the minus strand of OY728147.1, from coordinate 1,374,635,625 downwards.
CCTTTGTTTTAGGAGTATTTAGAAGATTCAAAATATTGAAGAAAATCATTGGATTGAGTGAAAAATAAAGAGAAACATGTAATTTCTAGACTGAAAATATGTGTACTCTTTAAGTGGAAATGTTTTTGTTATAGACTCTATGAAGTATGAAGTCATGAAGGCTATTGAGTACTGAAGGAATTGGGTAATGTATATCAGACAAATAACTGTCATACTAAAATGAATATTCAATGTTTCTTAATGTTATAACAAAATTTAACACTTCATTTTCAAAAAATATATATAATTATGAACGATTGGTTATCAAATATATTAGATAGATGTGATCCAAGGAGATATAAGTAAAAGAAACTGATATAGAAGGCCCCTTTATATAAGTGATCATCAGATAAACATTTTCAATTTCATCAAATGGGATATTTAGAGAATTTAGATGAATATTAAGACGAAGCATAAGTTTCATCAGCTGAAAATTTATTATATTCCTACCAATTTGTGTAGTAGAAACTGAATCGATCGAAGAAACATCTGATGTATAAACAATTGATAAATCTATTGGATTCAATCAAACAAGATTTACATTAAAGATGAACTAAAGGATGTTTTGTAAAACATGTCCTGTATAATGTAATAACTTGAGGTAGACTGATATGACATATGAGTATCAAAGGGACGAATCCCTCAAACAGGATGATCGAATAGATGAATTCACAAAATTCATTATTCAATCATTTTTGAGTTCATTGGAAGAGAAGTTGTATGGAGAAAACTATTCAAATAAAAAATGAGGTCAATGATCTAATGAAATGGTCAATGAAGGTTATAGAATGGTGAATCATAGGATAAGGAAATACAACATGCACTTGGTAGAGATATAAAACACGAGAGATGAGTCTAATAAATTCATTCAAAAACATATTCTGAAGAGAAGACCAAATATCTTTATAATAACCATTTAAATCTATTAACATGATGATTTTGAATGGATCTTCAATGTTTGCTAATCCTACTAATGTTAATAAATTTTACAAGTGTAACTTAATTTTGATTTTATGAAAGTATGAATAAGTTACTTAACAATGAGGTTAAAGAAGTTATAATAAGGTTGTGGAGGCTGGGGAATTTATGAAGCTTAAATAACATACATGAAAAATATAGAATAACTATGGGGAATCTATTTAATATCATTGTTTGGGAAAAAAATTGGGTTCCCACCAATTATTATGTGACCATACCTACAAAAGGGGTCGAAGTATTTTATGAGAGAATTAACTATCCACAAGCATAAAAATTTATTATGAAAAGTTTGGTGTAAAAATTGATTATAAACAAGGAATTATATATTTCAAGAAAAGAGGAACCAAAAATAGATATCAGGAATAGTTTTATCAACCTATAGTTTCGATCATAAATAATAAATAGATGTACAATGGTTATAAATATAGTAGAGAGAGTCATCGGATAGAGGTAACAATTTAATGAAAATTTATATGTGATGAACAATATGGATTGATATGGGATATATTTTTAGACATAGAGTAATTGAGGTTTAGTGTTCAAAGGCACAACATACAGATTCTCTTTAGATGGGAGGTGAGGCACATTAGATGGATAATATTAGAAAAAGGTAAGGGAATAATGGATAGAGAACACTGGATGATGTTATCAAATTGAAATTTATAAATGATGGTTTATAGAGTTTCTTGAATGTTTTTATTATGTTCGATAAAAAAGATAAGAACATATTTTAATTGATTGGAGGATGTATAAATACATATTCAAACATAGGTAGAGATTATCAGAAGATCGCTCAATTATGGGATGCAATAAAAATTTCACTCACATTTAATTATATAAAATATTATTAATGGAAGAATCCATTGACATATGTGATTCTCCATGAAAAGTAATTAGTTTTTATCACTGCCGAAAAACATTATATAAATACTCATGTTCTATTTTACATATATCATATACATTTCATTAAGGTAAAATAATGAGGAAGAGTTTTCTAAAAATATATATGACTTAACTGATGATTGATTTTATAAAAACATAATTTCAGATAGAGTATATGTTGAAAATAATTGGTAAAGGTGAGTCTCTTATGATTCAACCCCTTCTTGGGGTGACTTCATGATCCATCATGGAATCTAAATTAGTACCATGGAAGGATTCATCTGTTTAGCTATACATGTTTTGTTTCCCCTTGTATTTAAATAGTCTATATTAAGTGAATATTTCTTGACGTTGACACATTTTTTATATAAATGTCAAGAATTGTTATTCACAGCTGAAGAATACATAACTTATTTATAATTTTAAAAATTATAGGTTTCATTAAAAAGTATTAATTTTTTTAAAAATAATGATGCTTAGAAGAAATTGATGTTTTGTTATCCAAATAAATTAAATGGGAATAATAAAACAACATGAAGTTATAATTTCACATAATTATTATTTTTAATCATAGAAAATAAATTATACAAAATAATCCTTCTCATGTTGTGAGATGGAAAAAACAATTTAAATATTTTTTCTTGAAGTTAAATCTTACTTGATAAAAGTTCATCTTAATGTTACTAAATATATACTCAAAAATATCGAGGGATAATATGACGAATTCACCCATTTAAATTTGGAACTCTATAAATTAGAGAAATTACTAGGAAAGATGATTTAGTACTGTTAACCTCCCAATAATCTTATTGACAACATGGAGGAAACTATGCTATGGTCCCAAGAAAATATCAACATTGAGAAGGAATTTTTTATAACTGTTTCTATGAGAACATGATTGTTGAAAAATTTATTAAATAAATATTACATGTGATAAAAGGTTTTTTGGAAACATGAACTCATATTTGAATGATAAATATAGATAAATAGAATATATTAGATGATTACTATAGAGTACGTGTAAACATCATGAACAAAGTGTTGGGGAGAAGCATATAAGTGATTCATTAACCAAATACAGTAATCATTAGGATGAATAATGAATATATGATGAATGAAATTATCCATAATAGAAAAATATTTACAGAGATTTTTATGTGAAGAATGTTAGGGTAGGTGTTCAGAGAACCAACGGTTTATAATTTGATTACATGAATGTACACTTATTATATATTTTTCATTGTTCTGCATGGCTATAATATAATGGTGCCCTGGAATATTTCTTGCATTAATAAGGTCGTGGAAGATCCCCAATATGATGAGAACCTTGAAATGATATAAAAATATTCTTAAATAAAGTTCTACGGTTGGTTGACATACTATGATAAGACACATAGTATATAGACTGTCATGTGTGAGTACTCGTAAGAAGACGAAACTCTCTCTCATGGAGTTCGTACATGGTAATCTACAAGATGGGAGATTATAAGAACAGACCTACCAGTAGTAATTCTGCATGTCTTGGTGTCATCATACATTTCTATAAGCGATCATTTGAAATGGTATTTAGACTGTATGATTATCATTAACTCTTGTCATGACTCTCACAATTAGATTTGTTAACAGAAACCATCACGAAGACAATTGGCGGGAAGTAGGGTATGTTGGGTGCATCTCAAATGACATGTCGTTAAAGTATAATTCGAGGAAGGATTTTTCCCTTTCATATTTATGGAAGTAGATATCTCAGGACCTTTGATTGAAATGTAACTGTCACAAAAATTCCATGGCCATGGTGTCACAACGAGTTTATTTCTAGAATTCAAAGAATGGAATATCAAGCATATAGGTTTATGACAGTTCCATGAAACCTGTTTGATGAGATATTGATTCAAAGGGATTAAATTACACAGTAAGCATTCGTATGAGGTTACATGTCAATGCGGCGTCAACATCTTTTTCATGGGTGCCTTGGCCCATTGCTGGACAGTAATCTTGGACTTTAGGCAAGCCTGCCTAATGCCAATGGGAAAGAGGCATAGAGGGTCACACACTAAGTGTATCCAAGTATCTCAAGTTGAATAAATATTATTCCCATACATGTTTTAATAATTATTAATGAAATCCCAGATCATTTTACTGATGGAGGAAGAATATAATTAAAACAAGATATACACGCCATGTATAAATGATTACATTCCGTGTAGTTTCCATTTTGGAAAGGAAATGAAAAACAAGTACACTACATGTAATAATGATTACACACAGTATAGTATTATGAAAAACAAGAACACTCTGTGTATTAATGATTATAGGCTGTGTAGTTTATCCAGTCGGGATTTTGAGGAAATAGTATTGTTTTATTAACTGATATTTATAATAATCAGCATGGGCGCATGTCAAGGAATTAATGATTCGTCATGGGTGGTTTTCAGTAAGGGTTAACTAAATAAATAAAATTCCTAACGTGCTTTTTTATTGTCATAACTCTATAACCTCAAACCCAATTATAAATATTCTCGCAACCCTAACACTTTTCCTCGATCGTTGTGCGCAAAAATTCTAGAGAATTCTCTCAAGGCCGAAAGAACTCCTTCTTACAAGAATGCTCTCTAGAATGAAAGATATCCTCCTCCATCAGATCAAAGCAATCTTATGTGGAAAATGCAAGAAAAGGCTTCTCCATTCTAGCACCCGGAGACTCATTTGGTGATTTATAGAGATACATGGTGCATGTGTGGATCCCTGCTAGAGGAAGTCTACACTTGGATTCTGTGACACAACGATGAATCACATCGGAACGTAATCAGAAATATCAATAAAGAAATAACGCCATAAAATATTATTATTTTAAATTAATTATAGTCAACCTGTGACGATCCACATTTATGGTTCTGAGACTATTCTTCTTCTTTGTCTATTTCTATGATTTGATCTATGGAGTTTTTCATTTATCATCATATTGATCCCAGATTGATCATTGCTAATGACGAAGAGCCAAGTGGGCACATCCACCCGCAAGCTTCAGCTATTCCTGGAAACATAAAATGGTATCAGAGGGATGTTACAACTTTGATTATAGTTATTTAATTTTCTTTGATAATTTATGCATTTATATTTGATTAAATTCAAGATAAATAATTCTATAAAACTAAATGAACCAGATCTATTCTTCCTCCTTCATTTCTGGATTGACATCAAAGAAACGTCCTTTTAATTTTAATTTTGGTTAAATTAAAAAATGAGGAACTCATCTGGAGGATCCGCTCATTCTGTCTTTACAACACAACATTACATGACGTGTAGTGAAAAATACACGCCTTGTACTTAGGTTCAACGAACCGGTACTGGTCCACCAAACCACACTGTGTGAATTGAGTATACCTAAGATTTTATATCACCTTGTTGACTAGAACTGAACGACATGTGGAAACCGGACTACATGGCATGTATGTTGAATCAACATGCCGTGTAGTTCGATCTGGACTAGGTGAAACCGTGTACATGGAGAAGCCATGTGCCACATACACAGGATTACCAGGCTGGTAACCGCATAAAAAGGAAGTATACATTGTGTTAGATTAATCTACACACCGTGTATTCAAAAATTTCCAACGTACATAAAACATTCCAAATCCCCCAGCATATACTTTGGATTAAGGGTGAAATCAAATACACACTGTGTAGTATATCGTACATGTCATTTATTTTCTAGAAATGGAATTTCCGCAGGTTTCCTCTAACGTACAATGACCCGTACAAGGAATATGGACGAGACAAATATCAAGGAAATTCAGAAAAAAATTAAGATAAATAATTGATTAATTATAAGATCATTATTTATTGAATTCAAGCATGACATATCTTAAATAAAAAGAATTAAATGAATTTGAATTATAAATATGTGTAAATTTTGTTTCATTCTATGGATGATAATGAGTTAGAACAAAGACACTTTATGGGTATACGATTTCCTTTAAATATATTTAAATTAAATTTGTTGGTCTGTGATCCTTCTTCCAATAAAATTTAGGGCATGTGTGCCCATGGTTTCTTTAATGTAAACACATTTAATAGAGGATCTCCCATGCTAGAGGAGATGGTTCAAAATCCAGAGCTGAGGAGAAAGCAACCCAAGAAGATACAAAGGTGGATAGGTGGGAGCTGCAAAACAATAACTATCAGGCTCAAGGTGTTTTTCCCTAGGTTAGTGTAAGATTATCAAAACCTCTAGATATTATAACCAATATAATCTCATGATCATTCCATATTATTTTATTTCCATCTGATTGCAAGGTTTATTTATTATATATGTGTTATTGAGATCACATAATTAATAAAATAAACTAGCATGTAAAGATGGAATAAAATAAAATCCAGACTTTGCATAAACATTATCCGAACATGGTTAATCATTTATGCATGAATCACATAATATTAACAAGCATGTGATAATCCGGAACTACGCATAATGGATTAAAATTCCTCAAATACAATATTAAGTCAGACAAAGCCTTCTGTTACTTGATTAAAGGCGAGATGCTATAAAACTATGAGTTTGACCAACCCTTTATGGGACACTTACTTTTATAATGGAGGCTCTTATGAATGTTTCGGGTTGACTTAAACATTTTACATCAAAAGGAGTTGTCATTGCTAGACTTGTTGTAAAATGGAGGCAAGTGTTGAGGAAATCTAAGTCATGTTTTCATGATTGGGGAGTCCACTCAACAGATCATGGAACTGTAAGTTCACAGTTAGAAAGGACATGCCTACCTAAATACCTATAAATAGCTTGACCAACCCTTGTTGGGGTTATTCGAAGGGGAATATGGATCATTGCCACTTGAATCTCATTGCAACTGGAAATTCTGAGTTCAATGGTGAGGGCCATTGGGACATGATAAAATAGTGCGAGAATTAATAAATTCATTTATTATTTTTCATGAAATGTAATCAAAAGGTACTGATAAATATACACTTTTAATTTGTAGAATCAATATGTCAAACTTGTCAACCACATTTTCTCTATGATCAATTTTGGATGGAGACAATATGCTCCCCGATAGTAACTTTCATGAATGGTTTAGGCACCTTTGGGTTATCCTACGCCATAAACGAATGTTTTATGTGCTGGAGTCCTCACTTTCCGATTCGCCTATCCAAGGGGCGATTGATGAAGATTTACAGGTCTATGATCAACGTTTGAGTGATGCACTCGACATTCAATGTTTGATGCTGTCATCCATGTCTAGTGATCTCATAAATTCTCACTAAGACATGGATTCCTATAGCATGCTCGAGCACCTCTGTGGTCTATACCATGAGAGTGAAAGAAATGAATTGTTTGAGATCCACAAGGCTCTATTTTACAGGAAGCTTGGAGAGGGTGCCCCAGCTGGGCCTCATGTTGTCAAGATCATTGGCTAAATTGAGCACTTTGAGGTTCTAGGGTTTATACTCCTCAATGAAATGGGTACCAATATCATTCTTTTATCACTCCCCTAGAGCTTCTCTAACTTCGTTGTAAATATCAACATGAACAACATTTAGAAGTCCCTATCTGATCTTTTTATCCTCATTCTCCAAGTGGACAATGATATGAAGTGTGAAAATCCATTGGTCCTTATGGTGAATAAAAAGAAAGGGATGGATAAGAGCTTTAAGCCCAAATCTTTTCAAGGCCTTCTAAGAAAAGTAAGATCAAAGGGGAGGCAAGAGAACATGAGGTTGTTTGTTTCGCATGTGGCAAGAAGGGCCACAAGAAGAAAGACTACACCCATCCAAGGAAGCATGGGTAATCTTTAGGTGCGTTTGTTATCAAATGAAACCTATATATTTCTACTAACTGGGTTTTATATACTCTTTGTGGGGCTCACATCTGTATTCATATATAATAACCAAGATGATTTAGAAATAATGACCGAGGTGAGGTGGATCTACGAGCAGCCAACAGAGCCAGACTCACTACTGTAGGTGTCGGAGACTACCACCTCACATATCCTAAAAGGATGGTCTTTGTATTAAAAGTTGTTATTGTGTCCCCTCTACTACCAGAAACAATATTTAGCATCCATATTAGATACTGATGGATTCATCTTCACGTTTGGAAATGAATGTTGCAAATTTTATAAAGATAACATTTGTTTTGGTAGAGCACATATATATAACCGCCTTTATGTGTTAATCTACACAAACCAAGTAATGTTAATCGATGAGAAAGTTAATTCACATGATTCATACCACACCCAACTTAGGCATCATCAATTAGGTCATGTCAATGATAAAAATTTGACAAAATTATATCAAGATGAGTATTTATATTCTTTGGAACTAAAAACACTTAGTGTATGTCATGAATGTCTACAAGGAAAAATTAGCAAAGCCCCATTTAGTGGTAAATGTGAAAGGGATAAAGAAATTCTTGAATTATTTCACACAGATGTGTGTGGACCATTACTAGTTAAAGCTAGGGGTGGTTTCTTGTACTTCATAACTTTTACTAATGATTTTAGTAGATTTGGATATATTTACTTAATAAGGTATAAGTAAAATTATTTTGATAATTTCAAAGAATACAAGAGTGAATTTTAGAACCAAGTAGGTAAGAATTTTATGAAACTCCGATTAGATAGCGGAAGAGAATATCTTAATTAGGAATTCATTTATTTTTTACGGGAGTTTTGGGTTTTATATCAACTCACTCCTCCTAACATGCCTCAGTGGAACGGTGTAAGTGAAAGGAGGAACTACACCCTGTTGGAGATGGTGAGTTTAATGATGAGTCATGCGAGTCTTCCATTATCCTTTTGGGGATATGCATTACAAACAACAGTGCACATACAAAACCATGTACCCACCAAATCGATAAATGATATTCTATATGAATTATTGAGTGGATGCAAATCCCTAATATCAAATTTACATGTTTGGGATAGCGAAGGATTTGTTAAGGCCTCTTCAGGTAACAAACATGCACCCCGAGGCACAAAGTGTACCTTTATAGGATATCACAAGGAAACAAGGGGATATTACCTATACAAACCCTCAGATAAAAAGGATATAGTGGCATGGAACGCCATATTCATTGAATGGGAGCACATGTAAAAAAGGATTAGTGGGAGTGCATCCATTTTCCTAATAGTATATGTTGATGACATATTACTAATTGAAAACGATGTACATGTCTTACAATCAGTTAAGGCATGGTTGGATAAATTATTCCTTATGAAATACTTTGGCAAGGTAGCATATATTCTTGGATCATGATCCATCGTGATAAATCCAAGAGAATGCTGGGCTTAAGTCGAAGTACATACATTGACAAGATACTGAAGAGATTCAGTATTGAACAGTTCAAGAGGGGATTGTTGTTAGTGTCACATGTCATTCATCTTTCCAAGAAGATGTGTCCTTAGACACATGAGGAAAGAAAAAAAATGGAAAGGATCCCTTACGCATCCACAGTTGGGTTAGTCATGTATGCTATGCTATTTATAAGGGTTGATGTTTCTTATGCTTTAAGTGCAGTAGGCAGTTATTAAGCTAATCTAGGAGACCACAATTGTATGGAAGTCAAGACTATCCTTAAGTATCTGAGGTGTACCAAGAATATGTTCCTGGTTTATGGAGGAGATGAGGAACTAGTCATCAAAGGACATGTAAATGATAGTTTTTAGACTGATCAAGATGACATGAAGTCACATAATATATACATATTCAGTTCGAATGGCGGTGCAGTGAGATGGAAGAGCTCAAAGAAAGGTGTGATAGCAGATTCTATAGCACAGTCCGAGTATATCATAGCTTTTGAGGTAGATAAAGAAGAAGTATGGATGTAAAGGTTCATCCAAGAGCTGGATCTAGTACCTAGAAGTAAAGACACTATCATGCTCTATTGTGATAATACTAAAGCGGTGACACATTCAAAAGGTCCAAGGTCACATCAGCAAACAAAGCACACACTTCAAGTGTATCATCTCTTGAAGGATTTTTCTCAGAGAGGTGATGTTGTAGTGATCATTATTTCCACGGAAGACAATGTGGAAAAGTAATTGACTAAAGCCTTGACTCAGCAGAAACATGATCATCATGTGAGGTCTAGAAGACTAAATGTCGTAGGCAGTTGGCTCTAGTCCATGTTGGAGTTTGTTAGGGTTGGTTTCCTATGAACCATCTTTCTATAATTTTATTACATTAATGTACACTTATTATATATTTTTCATTGTTATGCATGACTATAATATAATAATGTCATGGAAATTTTTTTGCATTATTAAGGTCATGGTAGATCAATGCTATAATGAGAACCTTGAAATGCTATAACAATATTCAAAAATAATGTTCTATGGTTTGATGACATACTATGATATGACACATAGTATAGAGACTATCAGGTGCGATTACTCGTAAGAAGAAAATACTCACTCTCATGGAGTTCGCACTTGGTAATCTCCAAGATGGGAGATTATGAGAAGATACCCTCCTTTAGTAATTCTGCATGTCTTTGTGTCATCGGACATTTCTATCTGTGAGCATGTGTAATGGTCCTTAGTTTGGCAGATTATCATTAAATCCTGTCATGGTTCACACACTTAGATTTGAAAATGAAGACCATCACGAAGATAGTTGGCAGGAAGTAGGGTATGTTGTGTGCGTCATGAATGAAATGGTGTTAATGGATAAGTCGAGAAAGGATTTGTACCTTCCATATTTATGGATGTAGATATCTAAATCCATTTGATTGAAATAGAATTGTTGCAGAAATTCCATGTCCATGGTGTCATGACGAGTTTATATCTAGATGTCAAAGAATGACAGATCAAGCATATAGGTTTATGAAACTGCTATGAAACCTACATGAGGAGATATTGAGACAAAGGGATTAACTTAAATGATAATTATTCGTATGAGGTGAGACATCAAAGCTGCTTCAACTTCTTTCTTTTGGGTTCCTTGACCCGTTGCTAGAAAGTTTTCTTAGACTTTCGGCAAGCCCGCCTAATGCCAATGAGAAAGAGGCCTAGAGGATTCCACGCTATGTGTATCCAAGTATCTGAAGTAGAATAAATATTATTCCCATTCAAGGTTTAATAATTAATCAATGAAGCCTAAATAATTTTAATGATGGAGGAAGAATAAAATGAAAACAAATATACACGCCGTATACTAATTATTACACGCTGTGTAGTTTTCATTTTAGAATGGAAATGAAAAACAAGTACATGCCTTGTATTAATGATTACACAACGTGTACTTTTAGGAAAAACAAGTACACATCATGTATTAATGATTAAACATTGTGTAGTTTTTCCAGTCAGGATTTTGAGGAAATAATATTGTTTTATTAAATGATATTTATTATAATCAGTGTGGGCGCATGTCGAGGAATTAATGATTCGAAATGGGGGGGGGGTTCAATAAGGGTTAATGAAATAAATAAAATGCGTAACATGTTTATTTATTGTCACAACTCCATATCCTAAAACCAGATTATAAATATCCTAACAACCCCAACACTTTTCCTCAATCATTGTTCAAATCAATTCAGGAGAATTCTCTCAAGGTTAAAGAACTTCTTCCTCCAAGAATACTCTCAAGACTGAGAGAGATCCTCCTCTATCAGATCAAAGAGATCTTAGGTGGAAAATTCAAGCAAATGATTCTCCATGCTAGCACTAGGGGACTCCTTTGGCGATGTCTAGAGATACGTGGTGCAAATGTGGATCATCCCTGGAGGAAGTCTACACATGACATCTAAGATGCAATGACGAATCACATCAGAACATGATCAGAAATATCAAGAAGAAAAAATGCAATAAAAGATACTTACTTTAAGTTAATTAAATTAATTGAAATCAACCTGTGACGATCCAAATTTACGGTTCCAGGACAATTCTTATTCTTTGTCTATTTTCATGATTCGATCTGTGGAGTCTGGCATTTATCGTCATATTGATCCCATACTGATCATTTCTAATTAAGAAAATCTAGAGGGAACATCCACCCATGAGAATTCGCTACCCCCAGAGCCATCAAAGAAGATGAGTTAACAAAAGTTATCATAGAAAAGATACATGTACTAGAAGATACTCAAAAAGATATTTTTTAGGTTTATAATTCTTAACATGAGTTAAATGAAAATAGAGATAAATAAAACCATCTTTCCATTAATGAGGATATTCAGATGCATGATACATAGATAGAAATTCTAGAAGCTTGATGTAATGAAAATGTTAATTTACATAAAAATAAGAAGAAAACATCAAACATAAATTATCTTGAGATGAAGACGAATCTAAGAATCAAAAAAGCTAATCAATTGGAATCTTTACATAATTATGTTATACGAATCATTTATGATGCTTCTAATGATATTTTTATTTCATGAAAGACTTAGTCCAATGAATGGAAGAATATAAAGTCATTTGAAACATCAACTTATAATAACATTAAGAAAATGTTATGCCAAGACTCCAATGAATCTGTTTTCATTAACTACTACAATATTTTTACATGTTATAATTATATAAAAAATATGGTCAACAATGTTGTTAAACCCGCCATGATTAAGTAGGCGGGGTCTAGAAAATAAAATGGATCGATTCCCCTAGATATTTACAAAAGAAAAATTCTAGCACAGGGAAGAATGATGTTTCATAAGATCATTCTAGAAGCCATAATATAACACAATGAAATAATAATAGGTTCATTAGTTATTGGTGTATTTTTTAGAAATTTTTTGAAACATGGATATAGATTAATAGAATTATATACCAATGTATGAAGAATAAAGGAGTCCAATATTAAGGGGAAAATTTTTGAAAGAAAAATAATCACATTTTGTTTACCAAGAATTCAATAAAGATTAATTATCTAAAGAAGTTCGATAGATTTGGATATCATGTAGATCTTTTAGATTGTTTTGGAATTAATTTACATGATCAATAAGAGTTTTGGTTTATTTCTACAGGGAACAAACAAGTATATATAAGTTAAATATGCCTCAAAAGTAGAAATATAATGTATGAAATGCACATTACAATTCAACCTTGCGGTGAAAAAAAGAATGAAAATTTAATGCTACATATGAGAAGAAAGCATAAGAAGATTTCATATCCAAGATAATATGCTACTTATATAGAAGATAACACCACATGATGGATTGATGTTAACATTCCATAAATGTTCAAGACAATATAAGAAATATTAATCAACAGATCCTATTAGTCTATGATATACTTAAAAATATTATAATTGTTGTATATATCTTTGATGAGGAGGATTAAATTAAAATAAAATATCTGAAGACAAAACATATAAAAGATAATAAACTTTGTGGAAGATAATCATTGGTTTTCCACACTCCTAAAAAATGAATTTCATTGTCATGAAGTCAATAGATGTTTGTTGACAATAATTGAAAAGATTCATGAGAAATTTGTGATGTTGTAAGGAAAAAATATCACAAAAAATTTTGAACAAACTCTAGTGACATACATAGTTTTATAGACAATGAAGCTAGAAGAAGCAAGGATTCTAGAAGAAAGCTAAATAATGAAAATTTCAAGTATTTGGCATGATGTTTCTAAGAAATCTCCAAAACAATATGTATGAAAATGTGTAGAGAACAAACCGATGCATCTCAAGAAGGTAAATGTTTTACAAAATAAGGTAAAATGTATGATGAAATGTGAAGAAAATAATTTGTCATGGTTGGGAAAATTTTATCTTCTGCATTTTACATTATAATGATGCTAATAAAGATCCAATATACTCCCTTTTTTCAAAAATCGTAGAATGTGAATCAGAATTTAAGGAGATGATATTATACTGGATTCCAAACATGGAAAGTTTAATCTAACAGTCTAGAACCATTAGAAGGTGTTGTAGAATATCATTCAATACAAACAAACTGTTCCAATAGTAGTTGCAAAAAAATATGTGACAAATAATATTAAAATGTACTATGATCTAAGAGGTATTTTTTCTAAAATTCCATATTCAAAACTATAAAAATGATTAAAAATGAAAAGGGTGATATATTTTTATTAAAGAATATGTTTTAATCATCATGAGAATTAAGAGAAAACCTAATCATGTTTATCCTTGAATATTTTTAAAATTTTATTTATCAAGGATACATGATAGAAATATTGAATGAAAAATTATATGAATTTGTTCTTATATTGATGTCATTGAAAATTGGGCATCACTTGGTAGTTGATAAATGACAACATTAATTTATATGTTAAATGTACTATTTTATAAATAATGGATGGATCATATAGACTTTGATTTGGTTGGTTTTAGGCCTAATAATAAAATAAATCTGAATCCTTACTTCTATATATGATTTCATAGTTAATATATTATTATGTATAAGGAAATAAGGGAAGATTAAAAGGTGTGAAGAATGTTTTTCCCTCACCACAAGATTTAACGAAAATTAGTATTCAGATTACAATCGTTAAGGGGGATATAAAAATTTTACCACGGTTATTTTTATTTAATAAGTGAGAGCCTTTTGATTCATTTTAAATAAAGGCTAGAAAAGTATCATTGACATTAAAGTATAATTGGTATTAAAAAAATACCAATTGGTAAACGTAAGATAATTTGGGATGTTTTGTAACATATATTGTATATTGTTTTTCAATAGTTTGATGTAAAGTAAATAAAGACAATGAAGGAATGGTTTTATGCCCATGAAGAGATGAATATTGTAGAATTTTTTCTAGGAATGATTGAGTGTCTGGAAAATCTAATGAAATATTTCATGTGATAGTTAAGAAGGTTTCCATATGATGTCGTAAAGAAGGATAAAAAAGTTTCCATGAGTTTAATTAGGATAAATTCTTATCAAGTGAGAGATCATTTTTACAGGATATAAAATGCCTAAAAAAGACTTTCAAAAGTATTTTTATGGACATTGTTGTCCCAATGAATTCGATACATATTGATTGGATTGAGATGTAGTGGTATGAAGTCTATAGGGAGAGTAATCTCACTCAGTTACAAGATAAAATCCACTTGAAATGAAACACCATACATAGTCTATTGGATATGTGTTTTGTAAATAGATTTGTATGATGAAATGAAAACAATCATCAAACACAGTTTATTGGATAGACCATGGTTGATGCCATCAGATAGTGATTCATTAGAATTAATAGTTTGATCTGATATTCTGATGTCTGTGTAAATTTATGATTCCCATTGGATAAAGGAAATTAATGGATATCAGCTTATGACACAAGAAGGATCATAACTGATGATCAGGATAATTATTTTTTGAGAATTCATAATCAGACCAGATATACAAAGTATCAGCTACAACAGTAGACAAAACATTAATGTTCTAATTGAATGGATAAAGTATTATGTGATATAATCTTTTAGGTGTTTCAATAGTAATTAATCACATCAATAGCTATAGTTATATAGATAGAGATAGATGAAATTTCCATATAAACAAATTTTATATTTTTAAAGTGGACATGTTTTTTAGAGTCTTTACAAAATTTAATGAGAAGATGAGAACTGAATTATGATGGCATCATTTAAAGTCCATCTGAATGAGGTGGATAAATAATGTTTTTATAGGTGTTGGGTAAGAGGTACTCCTAATTTTTTTGAATAATGTATTGGTACAGTGGATATATTGATGACTCTATAAGATAGAAGTCATGAAAATTGTTTCAAAAAATTAAATTGGAAGTAGAAGACTCATTTGGATGGATGATCATCTAAAAAATGGTATCAATTTTATAGGATGTCTGATTTAGATAAGTTTTTGAAGACTGAGATGAATCATGAGTTGTTTTGGATGAAAAAATCATAATGTATAACTGATCAGTGTAGTAGATGGTGAATTGAAAAAAGAAAAATGGATGGACTAACAATAGATGTGGAATTTAGATTACATCAGATGAATGAAATTGTATAGATGTTGAGGATTGGGTTTGGTGAACCAATTATATTATGAAGTAATGGGATGTAGAAGATTGATCTTCTATTTGAGTGTCACATGGATGATTCCATCGAATGTGTTGACTTGATAGAGGAATTCACTAATGTTTATCATTCAAACAATTATGGGTCCTTCGGAAAAGTTTGAATATTAAGAGCACCAATAAAAGAAGAGAGAAGTTCATAAAAGAAATACAATTATCAAAGTAGGTTATATAAAATTGAATCCCCAGATACCAAAATACATTATTCACCAAATAAGAAAATATATCTAGATTAAAGAGTCTTAATAAAGTCATCAGACAAAGACATGCTAGATGGGAAACTAATGAGAATAACAATAACATTTCTAACCCCTTAACATGATGATATAGAGATAATCTTCAATGTTTTTATCTTGTTGAAGTTAATAATTATTTTATATGTTCATTAACATTGAGTTAGAGGATGTTTAAAGATGTTTCTTATCACTGATGTGAAGGAAGTTAGTAGAAGGCTGATGAAGTGTTAGAATTTAAGAACCATTAAGAATATTAAAGTATACTCTAGAAGAATTGAGAATCATGCAAAAAATATCAATACATGGTAAAAAAATTTATTTCCCACCAAATATATTATGATGACACCTATAAAATGGGTGAATGTACACTACAAAGTAATTATCTATTTACATGCATTAAAAAGATGAAGTGCTGAAGGTTTTAGAGTAGAGAAAATTTAAAAACAAAGAAACTATTGGTTTAAGAGGTGATTCACCATAAAATGGTATAGAGCATAGGTTTGTTATCCAAAAGATCCAATGAAAAATATCATATTGTGGGTTTTTGGATAAAAATAAAATATACATAGTCTCATTAGACAAATGTACCCATCTAAGGGAAATTGATATGAGGCACACTCTATTGATGAATACTAGACGAAGTTTTAGGAATTGGGAAATTGAGGAATATAATTTATAGGTACCTCATATGGAGATTTTATAGATGGTGCATAAGGAACATTTGATAGATCAAATCGAATAATAGTAGAGGTGCACTATATAGAGCACACCTATCAAAGTTATCAACAAATCATTTTCGGGTGATGTTTCATAAATAAAATTGCATTCATAACATATTCTTTATAAAAATTCAAGAAAAGGTTGTAACTGATGGGAGTCAGAATAATTACTTAATTTTAGATAGGTAGATATTCTTGGGAGATTCCTCAACTGTGTGATGTAGTATAAAAACCACTAAATCATAATTGATGAGAATATTATTAATGGAAGAATCCACGGAACAAAAGGATCCTCTATAAAAATTATATAGGTTCTCATGACGAGGTAGACACTTGTAAAAACAAAGGTTTTCTCCTTTCAATATATCATCATTGTAATGTTCCAGAATTTCTGTATATATTTTTTAATTAAATGGAATTATTTCAATACTGTGAAAACTGATGGCATGTGATTCTGAGTCTCAGAATGATCTATCGACGTTTTTCTAAACATTAAACAGTCCATGTAAGAATTTTTCCTGCAAAAGTGGAATACCTCTTAAATGGTTGCCAGGATCAGAAATATGAGGGCACAGTTTCACTTAAGATGGCGTGTTTCCCCTAGGCATGACTTATGATTAATCGGCACAAGCCTCCTGTGACAAAACCCAAAAATGGAATAAATGTAAATAAAATAATTAAATAATTTTAATTTTAATTTTCAAATTATTATAACTCACAAACGGTAACTCAGATTAAAAATACAAGATCACTGATGAACTCATGAGGGTATTCTTTCTTTAGGAGGATACTAACATTGGCTAGCGCGTGCCACGAGTGAATGTTTTTTTTTTGCCGTAAATAATATTATTATGTTCCAATTAATTTATTGTAAAATCAATAACATCTAAACTATAACTCGGACTGAAAATCCAAGGATATAGTTGTGTTCGTTGGGGAGTGTTCTTTTTAGGTGGAGGTTAACCTAGACCTGCATAGGTTGAGTGTGAACATAATTAATTTATTGAACTTTTTTTCAGGTACGTTTAGTATATGTGTGTGTGGCCTTTTCAAACTTTTGAGCAAGCGCTCACATTAAAAGTATTAGGGCACCATTGAATCTGCAGTGCCGAGATTCACTTAAGGCATCATTTACATTGAAGGAAATAGATCTATCGAAAATGTTCATTTTTTTACATTCTAAATGAAATGAAATGAAATATATTTTTTAGTTTATTTCATATCTTCCAACGGACAATAAAATGGTGTGTGGGGATAGCAATGTGTCATGACAATAAATGGCTTGACCTTCTAACCCTATGTAATGACGTCGTTGGGGAAATAGGTAGCTTTATAATTAATGATCCTCATTAAATTACAAAGTTGTTACTAACCCTCCACCTCTCTTATATATATGGATCTTGGGGGGAGGTACCGACACAAAAACTCCAAGAAACGAAGTGCTGAAGGAGCTCCACGATGTCTGACCCATAGAAGATGGAGCTAATCCCAGTAGAAGGTGACAGATGACACCCAACCATGAACCGAAGGGCGACTTATGAGTGGCGTCATTAGGAACCAGTTGCAGGAATGAAGAATAAGATCCACCTTTAAGAATGTGCGTCTCTCTAGTGATTCGAGGTAGGGGGTTATTTCGTTTGGGAATTTTTGTTTCCCTCATCCCCATTCTTGAAAATATACAAAGAATGTGGATCAAACGAATGACAGGTTGACCAGCGATTCATTCATCTTTGATGGAGGTCGTTGAAGGAAATATTGTGGGGTTTATCATGTTCTTTAATTCAATTTTTATGAAACCCTTAACCCCCATCATGTTACAAGCTAACACAAAGGGCACGAGACTAACGAACCCACCCTGACCCCGACGCTACATTTGGTACATACTTATGCCTCCATGGAAGAACGACAACGCAAAAACACTGACTGGATACATGGTGGATAGCGCGTCGATACACAACACAGAAGGAGGTCGCGACAGAAAGCCATGGCAGTCATCAGAGCAGCCAGCACTGGCTGGCCACGGTGGGGGAACGACATGCTGTCGTGTGGCACTGATGAACAAGGAGGGACACAACTCGTCATCCGCGACGACCAGAGGAGATGTCGGACGGCACGCCGGCCGGCTGCAATAGAGCCGTCGGAGTGGAGGTGTGGCGCAACCCCAGTGGTTCTCCCAGTACTCCGTCCATGGTAGGAGCAGGGGACTGCTGGTCCAATCGGTGATTGGTGCACATGGTGCATGTCAGTGGCGCACCCAGCGGATGACTTTGGCCCGTAGGCCACGACGGGGAGGACCCGCAGTGCCATGTGGCACCGCATCGGGTAAACCCCCATAGGTTGACCTGCTAAAGGGGATTCGTGCCATGTCAGCCCTACTTGGATGCTCCGCATTCTGGTGTCTCTGGAGGCCCATGCCGCTAGGCGGGTGGCACTGTCGGGTCGGCCCAGCGGACCAACCCGCTGCCCAGCGGACCGACACACAGACCAACGGGGCGACCAGCGGCCCAGAAGCCCAGCCGGGTCAGGCCTGGACTAGTGGGATGGGTTTTCTTACTTCAGGTCAGACCCGAGTCGGCCCATGCTGAACCGGGTCGGGCCGGTCCGACCAAGGCGGACTGGACCCGGACCCCGTATCGTCTTTTTACACAAAACGAGCCCTAACTTCTGAATGGGATGTCCTTTTTACGAATCGTCTGTGGTGTCGGGATCCTTTGGACAAGGTTTTCCTTTTTGAGGCACACCACCTATGTTTTTTATAATGTAGGGTCACGACTGTGTTAGATCTTATACGAAACAAATCGGGTCCTCACCAATAAAACGCCTACATTTCACAAACTGTGCATCTGATTGACGAGCCATTTGTGGCTTTGAGACTCTATTAAGGAGATAGATCTTTTGGATTATATTTTGGAGAATTAAATTGATTCCAAGATTTAATGAGTGTCTTCAAGAGTATTTCTCCCAAGAAAAATACATATAGAACCATGCGGTTGGTTGAGTCCTAAAGGTTGCTTGACAATTGGCCTAGTGGGATGTGGCTATGTGTGTCCCAGAAGGCCCATAGTGGGGAGAGGATCTGTGTGACCTGGAATTCCGAAATTACTCGTGAGGATGATTACCTCAGTTCGGCCATGGTGGGAAGCGACTCTGTGTTACCCAGCATGCCCATGGTTGGAAGCGGCTCTGTGTGACCCGACATGCCGATGGTACCCATCAGGGATGGGTTCCACAATAGTTCAAGGTTAGTGGGAAGAGGATCTGTGTGACCCATCTGGCCCAATGTACTCGATAGAGGAGGAGTTCTCCAGTATCTGAGGAGTTCGATGATGTGACAGCCCTTCTACCCTTGACATAATGTGACACCTAGTGCGAGCTGACTTGTGTTGTGTACTTTTGCTTCGTGCTATCGTCGTGGTGATAAATGTATGGAACTTTAACATTTATGGTACGATCTTTGTGTTGTTACCTTTTGTGTATACATCCTTTATGTAGAATATGAGTATATCTCAATAACATAGGTATATGTATGGGAATATTCCTAAGTGGTTTTGATGTATTACTTTGTGGTTTTTCCATGGGGAACATTCAGTGATCTACCAGATCTTAGGGTCCCTACTGAGTGTCGTTATACTCACCCCTACATGGGATTCGCCCACACATTGTTGTTTCATTTATAGATGACGTAAAACATTGATCGACGCTGAGGGAGCTAGGACTGGATGGTCCTCGGATGTGAACCATTTAGAGTGACGTGACGTAGGGACTACTGATAGTGAGTTGTACATACCATTCAAGTAAGATCTGTGGTGGATGATCAAGGATCTATTTTTCACCATCCAGCTGTTTTTTACATTTCATTTGTACTTTACATTTCCATTTGAGCTTATATCCCGGTCCCTTTTCTTTCGATACACTTTTACTATGGTAGTTTACTTAGTGGTTTCTTTTTGTTACAGTATACTTTGTGTGTTTGTATAGGATTAAAGGAAATGTCATCCCATTTTAGGGATATTATTTTCTGGTGCTAGTCGCCAGACCCTGGCCTATGGAAGGTGGACTAGGGGTAGTCACAGCACTGGCCCCGGGGGACGGGTCATGAAAAAGTTGTATCATAGGTGTCGGTTTTACTAAAGAACTAGAACTCTGATCTTCTCAATTTAGAAATAGTGTTATGTTTTTTGAGTGTGGTTTTCAACTCTGAGAGTCCAGTGTTGGTGTGGTAGTCGACGTATCCACACACGAGGACCCTGAATTATGATTTCCAACACAGTGCATGAAAACACTGATTGCGTGTGTTTTTTGATGAGTTTTTATTGTGATTTATTTGGAGAATTCTTACTGGGTATAAGTTAATGATGGTGGCACACCTTTTCCACATCAAGATGCCATCGTGTATAAATCCGTCTAGGATTCTCGAGAGAGTACATGTTGACGGCCCACCGAGCGACGAGGCTCTGGTGTAGGGCCCTTTTACTATGTTAGAACCTTCAGGTGGTGTACTAGAAGCTCCACCACGTGTGGGGCAGTAGTTATCACCAGCCACATTGGCGGATGGTTCCCACTGATTGAGAATGTTGCACGAGTTCCAGTGGAAGAGGCCTCCTAGGTTTCAAGGCGAGATAGATCCTCAGGTAGGTGAGGACTAGCTGGAGGTTGTGGCTTGAGTTTTCCGCCTAGTTGGGACACCAACAAAACAGATGGTGGCACTAGCTGGTGTTCATTTCTAGTATGTGACCATGAGGATTGTATGTAGGGTAATGAGGATTCAGAACACAGATTGCTGCTAGAGATGATACCTTCCGGTAGTATGCCAGCAATATCACTGCCCGTTGGTCAGCAGTTACAACCGGTGATACCATTAGAGGACACATGTAGGCTTAGTGACTTACACATGTTTCATCATCAGTAAACCCTCATGTTCTGACGTGATCCCAATTCACAGGAGGCTATGTAATGGCTTGGGGATGTGTCTAATTGTTCCTAAGAGAATCTACAACATTGGTAGGATGACATATCACTAGCTGAGTATTCAACGAGGCGTACAGACCATTCCTGGTACTCGATGAATACGATACGATCAGTGCTTCAGGGCTTGGACTTCCGAGAAAGGTGCGTTTAAGGAAATATGAGCTATCACTATTACTCTATGCATTCCTAGATTTGTTAGGGTGTTATAGAGTACCATTGTGGTTGAATGTTCTTTGGATGAGAGGATACAACCAATGGATGTTAGCAGTGGGAAAGCAGTAAACTGACACCAGTCTCAAATACTTGGGCATGTAATGTTTTTGGGAAGGGGAAGTGATAGGGATAGATGAATCTGTAGTGCAGCAGAGGTGGAGGTGGAGCTAGGAGAGTAGCATGAGGTGGTATACATTTCGACATGTTACAACCACTAACCCAATGTGGTCCCCACTAGGCTTAGGGAGCTAGAGGATAAGGAAAGGGATTAGATTCATGTGGTCAATGAGTGTGACCCTAGGGCTCAAGGAATGATATGAAGTACAGTCTATGTCTATGACTAGATGATGTATTAATAGACATAGGTACCAATCATTCATTCTTTCCATAATTCTTTTTCAAGACCATGAGTTTATAGTTAAGCTGTTGACATGACCCTCGTGTCTACAGATAACTTGGGAGGTGACTTGATAATCCCACTTATGAAAAAAGTGTGATCTTACCCTTGAGGTGAGAGTTTTGGTTGGAACCTCTTGGTGGCATCATTGGGGCCTTAAAACATTAGATTGGGTATGGAATGGACATCCACAGTTGATACTCAGATTGATAGTATTATGTAAAAAATAGGATTTAGTATATCTACTGCCTTGGAATGGGGTTTTCCATGGTCGATGAAAGTGGAATCCCAGGTAGCACAGGATAAACTCATTCATAGGAGGGTGTAGCCGATCACCCTTGATTCAGCTAGCCTTACCCTCGTGGTAGTGGCAGTTTTTGGTTTTCAGTTCCCAACAAGAGTGGCTGAGTTTGGGGACATATTTTCAAAAGATGTTTCCAGGATTACCTCCCCGAAGGGAGAGGGACTTCTTCTTTGGTGGGGTACTACCAATGATTTGTACCAGACTACTCCATGTTAGCATCATCATTGGTAGCTTTGATGAAGAAGGGGGAGCCTTTATTGTGGAAGGAGAAGTGTTAGTAGAGATTTCAAGAGCTGAGAAAGAGAATGATGAGTACCCCCATATTGAGGCTACCAGAAGAGGGCATTTGGTATATAGTCTACTGAAATGCATCAGGGAACATACTAGGTTGTTCCCCAATGTAAGATAGGGCAGTGATTGCATACAGCTCATGACAGTTGAGACAGCACGAGGAGAACTATGCTACTCAGGACCTAGAGTTAGCAGTAGTTCTCTTTGCACTGAAGATGTGGCAACACTACTTTTTGGGTGAACGGTTTACTGCTTAATCTGATCACAGGAGTATCAGGTGTATCTTCTCATAGAAGTGTCTGAACCTGATATTTAGATGATGGCTAGAGTTCATCTAGGACTATGACCTAGAGATAGTGTATACTATTGGAAGGGGAACATGGTAGCAGATGCACTCAGTAGGAGGTCTGGTCTACAACTACTGAGTGAGGCATCAGAGCAGCTAGTCGCACTATGGATATCCTACGTGGATAATGAATGACCAGCCTACCTACAGTATATGAAAATCAGTCTCCCAATTCATTAGTGACGTTTTGGGAGGCATAGATTGGGACGTTGACTGTGAGGCACGATGTGCTCAGATATCCTCAGGACGGTCTCCTGAATGATTTTCTGAAGGTGGGGAGTATGTCATTCTCCTTACAAGACATACCATGGTACCAGTGACGCTTCAGGAGGATTTTTTGATGGAGTTCCATACATTCCCTTTAACTGTACAACCTGGAGTGGTGAAGATGTACCAGGACCTCTAGCGTCAGTACTGGTGGCCACTGATGAAGGAAGATGTGGAAGATTTTGTATCACAAATCCTCACTTCCCAAGAAAGTGAGGACTGCCCAGATCTGGTAGAAGTCTTATTCCGACAGGAGGAGGGAGACCATGTCTTCTTATGGGTCTCAGCTCGATGAGGTTTGTAGAGATATTTCAAGGGTGGTAAGTTATCTCTGAGGTTCATCAGACCATTCCAGATTCTTAGCATACTGTGTGAGGTGGCATACCATCAATCCGTTTCCCCACAGATACACCAGGTGCATAATGTTTTCCATGTGTTGCAGCTGATGAGATGAGTTCTATATCCATTGCACGTTATTGACTAGGGTGAGTTGGAATCTATCGATCGAGTGACTTTTACGAAGTTCCCAGTGGAGATAGAGTATCGATAGGAGGAAGTCCTTCATGGATGGTAGGTCCCTCTAGTGCGAGTTCGGTGGCAGCACAAGGACCTCCAGGAGAGGACATGGGAGTGGGAGGTGCAGATACATGCTCAGTACTCCCATTTGTTTCCTTAGTATGTGTTTCGGGTTTTGGGGACAAAAGAACCTAAGGTGGGGATAATGTAATGTCCTGGATTTTCTATAAAATATTTTTAATTAGATGTAATTATTTCATGACCATGAAAACAGAAGGCCTGTGATTCTGAGGCACAGAGTGCCCAGAATGATCTGTCAATGTTTTTGTTAAACTTTAAATAACGCATGTAAGAAATTTTCCTGAAAAAGTGGAATAACTCATAAATGATTTCCCAGATTAGAAATATGAGGGATCTGTTGTGCTCAGGATGTCGGGTTTACCCTAGGTGCGACTTAAGTTTAGTCGGAGCGGGCCTCCTGCAAGAAAACCCAAAAATGGCATAACCCTTAATAAAATAATTAAATAAATTATCTTATTTTTCAAATTCTTACAACTCACAAATGGAAACTCAGATTAAAAATAGAAGACCACCACTAAACTCATGAGTGTATGCTTTCTTTAGGCAGATCTATCGTTTGCGGGCTCGGGCCACCAGTGAATGTTAGTTTTTGGATGTAAATAAAATAATTAAGTGGTAATTATTTTATTGTAAAACTCATAACTTCTAAATGGTTACTCAGATTGAAAATCAGAGGAATCTATTGTGTTCAATGTATCGTGTTCTCCTTAGGTAGAGCCTAACCGCAACGGGCGTGGGGTCGATGGTGAATGTAATTAATTTATTGAACTTTTTTTTGGGTATGATTAATAAACATGTGAGTGGAATTTTATAACATTGTAACTAGTGCTTGGATTAAAAATCTGGGGTCACCATAAAATCCACAGTGCAGAGATTTTCTTAAGGGGGACTTTACTTTGATCAGCGTAGATCTAGAGAAAAAGTTATCTTTTGTGGATTTTTAAAAGAAATGAAATAAAATAATTTTTGTTATTTTATTTGAAAACCTCTAATGGAAAAGCAAAGAGGTGTTTGGGGCCAATGATGTGTCACGCCAATAAATGGCTTGACCTGCCGACCCTATGTAACGACGTCGTTGGGGAAATAGGAAGCTTCCTAATTAAGGAGCCCCATTAAATTCCAATGTCACGACTAACCCTCCCCCTCTCCTATATATATGTAGCATGGGGGGGGGGGGGGTACCGGCACAGATTTGAAAAGCAACGAAGTGCTGAAGGAGCGCCATGATGTTGGAACCTAAGGAGATGAAGCAGATCATAGCACGAATCGAAGGGTGATGTAGGAGTGGCGTGGCTCTGAACCTATTGCGGGAATGAAGAACACGATCCACCTTAAAGCATATGCATATCTCCGAAGATTTGATGTAGGGGGTTATATCGTTTGTGTAATTTTTTTCCCTCTTCCCCATTCGTGATATTATATGAAGAATGTAGGTCAACTGACTAACAGGTTTACCCGTGAATCATTCATCTTTGTGATAGGTTGTTGTAGGGAATCTTGTGGGGTTTATCTTGTTGTTTAGTTCAATTGTTATGAAACCTATAACCCCCGTCATGTTATGAGCTAATGCAGAGGGCATAGGATGGGAGATCCCCCGAAGGCACGCCCACATGGCAGAAAGGTCATGGCCTATGCCGGCCGCGACAGGAGTAGGGGGTCACTGATCTGATTGGTAGCAGGGGGACGGGGTGCGCGCTAGCAGCGTGCCTGGTGGAAAGTGGCGGCCCATCAACCGCATCACGGAGGACCTGCAACCCCACATGGCACCACGTTAGGTCAACTCCCATAGGTTTAATTGTTGATATGGCTCTGTCCCATATAATCCCTAACTCGATGCTCCGTGTCTGGGTGTCTCTGGTGGCCCGTGCCTCTTGGCGGGTGGCACCGCCGGTTCGGCACAGCGGACTAACCCACCGCCCAGCGGGCCGACCCATAGACCAGTGGGCTGACCTGCAGCCCAGCAGACTTACCGGGTCGGGCCGAGGCCAGTGGGCTGGGTAACCCCAGGTCGGGTTGGACCCAATTCAGCCCATGCCAAACCGGGTCAGGCCGGTCCGACCGTGGCGGACCAGACCGAGACCCAGTACCGTCTTATTTCACAAAAGGGGCCCTAACATATAAATTGGACGTCCATTTGACAAACCATCTACGACATCAGGATCCATATGACAAGGGGGTCCTTTTCAAGGCACTCAACCTATGTTTTGGAGAATGTTGAGGCACAACTGGGGTGGATCATATATGAATCCAAGGAGGCCATCGGCACTAAAACACCCGTATCTCACAAACCGTACATATGAGTGACGAGCCATTTGAGGATTTGGGTCTCTCTTAAGGAGAAAGATCTTTTGGATAATATTGTGGTCACTTTCATGGATTTCAAGATCCAGAGAGTGGAATTATGAGCGGTTCACCCAAGCAGACTACGTATATAACCCAACGGTTGGATGAGACCCGATGACTGCTCGACGATTGGCCCTGTGGGAAGAGGCTCTGTATAACCCATCAGGTCCATGATGGGGACTGGCTCTGTGTGACCTGGTTGTCGATGGTACTCAACAGGATTAGTACCTTAGTTTGATCAATGTGGGAAGATTCTCTAAGTGACCCGGCATGACCATGGTGGGAAGTGGCTATGTGTGACCCGACATGCCCACGGTACACATTAGGGATGGGTACCACATGAAATCAAGGTTTGTGTGAAGTGGCACTGTGTGACCCAGCAGGCCCACTGTACTTGATAGAGGAGGAGTTCTCCTGAAGCCGAGGAGTTTGATGATGTCATAACACTTATAACCTTGAACTAAAGTGATACACGGTGTGAGCTGACTTGTGTTGTGTACTTTTACTTCGTGCTATCTTTGTGATGATACATGTGTGGTAATTTTACAATCATGGTACTATCATTGTGGTGTTACCTTTGTGGTATAATTAACTCATGTATGATATGAGTATATCTCGATTAATTTGGTATATGATTGGGCATATTCCTAAGTAGAGTTGTTGTCTTTCATTGTAGTTTTTCCTTGTGAAACTTTAGGAGACCTACGAGGTCTCAGGGTACCTACTGAGTATCATTATACTCACCCTCGCACGGGCTTCTCCCACACCTTCTTGTGTCTTTTGCAGATGAGGTATAGCATTGATCGAGACTAAGGGAGCCAGGACATGACGGTGCTCAGAGGTAAACTATTTGGAGTGACGTTACGTAGGGACTACTAATAGTGAGTAGTACCTAATCTTCTGGTAGGATCTATGGTGGACGATCCAGGTTCTATTTTTCTCCTTTTAGCTTTTTTTACTTTTCAGATGTACATTTACTTTTCTATTTGGGCTTGTATCCTGGACCCTTTGCTTTTAGTACACTTTTACTGCAGTAGTTTACTTAGTGGTGGCTTCTTGTTGCATTATACTCTATGTTTTTGTATAGGTTTAAATGCAATGCCTTCCCATTTTAGGTATACTCCTTTAAGGTGCTAGTTTCCATCCCTTGGCCTATGGAAAGCATGCTTGGGGTATTAACGGCATTGGCCCTAGGGGATGGGTCATGAAAATCATCATTAATTATGTTAAAGTAGCACAGAAGAGTTTTCTAATAATATAAACATATAAACAAAAAATAGTGGTCCTCTCAATATGATGTAAAAAATAATTTATGATGAATATAATTAGTGAACATTCGTAACCACTTATTCACCCCCAGTCTAGGTAACTCAATAATCCACGCAATAATATCTGGGTGTATTATATACAACTAGTAAAACATACAGTCAATGATATACCACCGTGTAGGATTCATAGAGAACATTTTATCACTTATATATGAAACATAATGTCCACTAATTCTATATATAAAAAAGATCAAGATATAAAGACATAATCCCAGTCAAGGTCACATGATTAGGCAATCCCACCGATATCCTATTGGTTTCCCATGATAAACCCTATCATGGGAAGGTCTTTGGCACACAAAAAATGATTCTATTGTTATATCTTATCTACATATAACTCATTCCTGGTTCCAAGTCATAATTCTATAACACCACCCACTATGAAAATTTTCATGGTGGATTTTTCACCAAATAACAGTTCTCTCATGACCACTCATAGCCTAATAAACCCTTAATATTCTTTAAATATTAAAATAATTCATTTGGAACTTATTTTTAGGAATGCGCACATGTTTGTTGCTACCCAAATTTCAAACGTCAAATGTAAATATTATAAAAAATGATAAATCTGTGGACCACATACACAAAATTATAGTTCCATTATAATTTAATATCACCCAAAAGATATGATTTAGTTGATATTAGTTGGGAAACACAAATATTTATCCATAATTTGGGAATAAATGATGCTACATTGAGAAATAGGATAATAAATAAAGATTAGAGGGGCGGATGTTATCTTTACCCATGTCTATCCTTCGTGACAAACAAAACATAGATCTAATCGTGAATAATGAATATCCCAATTT
The DNA here is from genome assembly GCA_963277665.1 of Viscum album. NCBI lineage: Eukaryota > Viridiplantae > Streptophyta > Magnoliopsida > Santalales > Viscaceae > Viscum > Viscum album. Next base: position 1,374,606,893 of record OY728147.1, on the reverse strand, counting down.
ACATAGGAAAAAATGATGAAGTAAAGGGGGAGTTACGAACATCGCTAAAGATTTGAAAGAAAACCAATTTAAGGGGTTTAATTTTTAAAAAAAAAATTAATTTGAAAACAAAAAAACAACACAAGACATGTGTTGTAGATAGAGCCTCTAGGAATAGAACAATGTCTTAATCTAGGAAATAACGAAATCCCTAACCATCACTATGTTATAGTGTGGCAAGGAACTCTATAAAAAACCTCCCCTATAAGACCTAATGAGTAGTGTAACCATGAAAATTTAAATAAGAAATCATTTCCCATGACCAATGACATGATAGAACCCCTATGTGTGGTAACATGATGATCCACTGGTAGTAGAACATCTTCAAAAAACCAAGGGTATGTCCCAAAGCCAAACCTAAATCCCCCAATAATGTCATCAATAGTTATCAAAATAATTAAAAAAATCATACAATGAGTTTGGGGGTGGGGGAAGTGTAATAAACGTCAAGACTCAAAAATTAACCAATGAGCTATTTCACCCCATGACATTGAAATATTAATAAAATCTTATTCTGTGACTTCTATTTCTACTCATCATGTTTAACAGCCCAATTCTTTTATGAAAATTTAACATTTATTGAACCTAAAAATTAAATCTATTAATTTTAAAAATTAAATCACACATAGTTAATAAAGAAAACACATCACATAGATATAATTATATTAACATCTACACCACCACTCATTCAAAAACCCAACATTCACATCAAAACCCCATCATATTTCTAAATCAAAATAATGTTTTCTCTTATAAAAATAACCATATTATTACTCCCACACCTCTAATCGACCAACCATTTAATATGTAAAACAATAAATGAATCCCCACATTATTCTTTCATATGACTCCCAAGAAGGAATGAATTTAAATTATAAGGGAATTTTAGATACATCCAACAAATGTAACAATAGCCCACTTATTATAAAATGAAATATATTATCACAACATTTTGAAACATAAATTTCATTATAATAACCTCATTTTTGAAGAATCCTCAAACTAAGACCACCAACTCAAAACTCCTAATTTTTTCTTTGAAAACCATGGGCTAGAGGATTTATACTCTAAAGCAACAACAATGTTTTCTTTCAATCCCACCTTCTCAAAAACAATTAAAAATAATATATTAAAATTTTTCTTTTAAATATTACACTAAAAACCCATTTATAGACTTTTTGAATAACTATTTAAAATACTAATTTTAAAATAAAACCTTTATTTATTAAAACCAAACACTCTCAACCTCATTACTAGTACAGAGAAAAAATTAAAAATAAGAGATTACATTATTTAAATAGATGAAGTAAGAATTATCCATCAAAAATACACAAATGAGTATAGAAAAGGGAAGGATTTATCAAATACATGTATTTTAATATATAAAAATTTCCAAAATAGTTTTATTACTATTTAAACATGATCAAAACAGAAAATTGTAATGAAATATATTGAAGTCATCATGTATTAAAGGATAAAATTTGTTCACACAACAAAATATCAAAATTGAATATATTTTGTATTGTAGAGTGTTTTTCAATAAAGGCACATGTCCATAATTGGAAATCAATGACATAAAAAATGATTACTAAAATTTCATATTAATCAGGTTTTCATAAAAATTCACATATCTTGATCTTTCGATGTTGTATACATTATAAATATTTATAATTAAACATTGAAAATTATAGATTATTATATGTAAAATCAAAATTAATATACATCAACTAAAAAATTTAATACGTTTATATTAAATCATTGAATTTTCATAAAATATTAAATGATGTGGTTAGAACAATTCATCCTGAAAAATCAATATAATTATTAAATTAATATAATCCAAAGTAAACAGAATTATATATTTATGAAAATTTGATGAAATCCATAAATTATTTTCGACAAAGTATAGGTTATCATTTACTATTAACTATTTAACTTTATTAAAGTTATTACATATTAGTGTTATTGTTTAACCCCATGTTTTTATTCAATTTTAATATATAATCATTTAATAAAAACAAACATAATGACATTAACATAGTTAACATAATTACATATTGATACAAATAATAATTAACACAAAATATAAACCTAAAAAACATTAACAATATAAAATAATATTAAACCTATAGAATCATCTCAAGACATAAAATGGTAACTATCAAAATAAATCAAGAAGTGGAATATAAATAGCCTCCTCACACCCATAAATCCTAGACTTTGGTCACAAGTTTAATTCAAAGTCTTAATCATAGTACATTGATTTCATTTAATGTCACATTATAGAAATTATCATTAAATACCAAAAAAATTCCCAAATAAAATACAAGCAGAATAAAGAATTATCAATGCTATATGACTACATATCGACTCCACAATTAGTATCATATCACGAATTATGGTCAATAAAATTATGATCTAATCATCAGATAACTGGGGTCCCGAATGCATCAGTTTTAACTCCAAAATCTAACCTAATTCTGACCTATAGATTCAATACCACCCTATCATTACCCTTCCTTCCTATAAACACTCTTGGTCTAGTACATAGGTTGTTTTTGACCCCTAATATCCTTCCACCAATATCATATAGGTGGGAAAGATGAATCGAGGGTATATACCATATATATGAGATGTTAAAAACTAAAATATCTGTAATATATAATAGTATTACACTAATCATTCCCATATAATATTAAATAAAACCAATATTATAATAAATTTAATATCATACATAAACATTACCAAAATAAAATGAACTCCTATGACAATGATCAAGAACCAACAATCACCATGTCCGAGTACTATTAAAACTGATTAGTACCACTATCTTGAAAATCATAATATAAAATATAAAATAAAATGGTTAGTATATCTACTCTCTAGGATAATCCATAAAGCAACTCATTTAAATTTAGAAGAAGCATAGTAATTCATTATTGAATAAATAAAAAAACTAACTCATTACCTAACCATGTAAATTACCATCCCAACCTTACGAAGGATTCATCCCCCAAGACCACACACAAGTATAGTATAATAATAACAAGAAAACATAATGAAGTAATCTCATACCAACATTAAATTTTGAAGAAGAAACCTAATTCTTTCTTTAATAAATATCGAAACAAAATCATTACCTAACCAATTAAATTACCATCCCATCCCCACTAATTCTTGGTAACCCAAGATCTCATAGAATTACAATATAAATAAACCAAGAAAATGTAATGAATAAATCTTTTAACAAGTCTAACATTACACAATTCACCTTCATGCCCCAATGATATATTTCCTTGTCCTAACATCACATTTATTCATAGACAGAAATTGTTTGACCACATCAAAATAACCACCACATATCCTTAGACATAAAATATATACAAAAACTACATAAATAATAATACTATATACACATCACCACCACAATTAAATTCCACCACATGAAAGAGAACATAATCATGAATGTCATAAAACTCATTCCCTCCTCATTCCATGTACGTCTCCACTGTATACACACAACATAACCGTGTATCATCATGAAATCATAGAACATACCACATCTTATTGAGAGAGAGTGGGGAGTAGAAATAGTTAGCCATATGTAATACCTTTACCATATATATAAGAAAAAGCACTGGACACCTATATCCATAAATGAATATTAGTTGTGTTTTTGGAATTTTGAGGTGGTGGATAAGAAATAACATAAACTAAACTAAATATATATGTAAATATAATCAAACCAAACCCTAAGGATATATTATTTAAAATTATGAAACAATGACCAAAATAATTTCCACTATGCCTCAACATTGTGGACAACTATTGTCATAACATGAAATAAATACACTACACCGCATAAAAAATTACAATAAGGGATATTTATTTTATTTCCTATCTCATAATCAACTGCAAATTATTAATTTTCTTACCAATTATTATGTAGTAATCACATATGAACTAATTAATCAGTATTCATTGATACTAATTATATCCAATTCCATGTTAATTCAATGTTATTGTTTGTTTCCATAACCTTTATAACTTTTTATAAATTAATTTTATTTTTTATTAATACCATATTTTTTATATTCACCCCACCATAACCTCTTAAAATAATTTATTTTACCAAATATGCTTCACCACTTCATATCCAACACCACACAAATAATTACTACCCTTTACCACCTCTATGTTCAATTGTTTTATTTATGGATTCTAAAATCCACATCCTAGGAAACTATTAAAGAAGCAAATAAAACATCATCATACCTAAAAATAAAAACCATGCCAAAAACACATAAAAATAACCAAACTATTCATTGATATAAAAAATAACCATCAGTATAACAAAACATTCAATCACCTCTCCACCATAAGAAATCCCTCAATAAATCCCCTCAAGATATTTAGAAATAACACCACATAATCATAAAAAAATCATTTTTCTACACACTAATTCATACAATGGAAAATATATCAATTTTAGATTCATGACCAATTATTTATTCACCAAATTTATGTTATTTATCAAATCAAAACATGATTCAGTAAAAAAAAGAATTCATTTCAATAACCCACCTATCTAAAAATTCAAAATGAGAAAAAAATAAAAAAAAATAAAAGGTAATAAAACACCACTACATAACAACACAAATATAATTAAAACAATAAATTGATCACAAATAAATTATACTTTCATTAATAAAGATTTTTATTTTATTCACCAGCCATAGTTGGAAAAAAATTACTAGATACCATCTTTTTTTGGTCAATAAATGATGAAAATGATAAAGAACATCAGAAATAGAAACATTAAGGGACAAAAAAACCTTCTTATCAATCAACCTAATAAATAAAATGAACTAACATGGAAATCATATAAATCACATGTGATTTAGTTTCCTATATAATTTAACTTATTTTTACTATTATATTAATAACATTAGTACCATCTACTTACTCATTGAAAAAATGGAATTATTATTCCCCATTCCAATATGATAAGAATTGAGATTTTAAATTACATACCTCAACATAATATTTATTGATCATTTTGTATGTATGAGGGGAATAAAAATTTCAAAACACCACTGAAAACCTGTGAGGAACCCTAAAATTCCTCTTGAATTTAAAACTCCACCAACATCATTATTAAAAGGGAAAACCCAAATATACAACCACCTCCATGGTATTACTATAAGAAATAACAGATGATATAATGAATTAATTAAAGGGGATGAAAACAAAAAATTGAAAAAGAATGAACCATTCATTTCCAGAGTATGGTTTAGGATCCACCACTTGTGTAAAAGACCACTAGACAAAACAATCCAGTCACCAAGAGAGAGTTTAAAGAAGTATAGTGGTACTTTGAATTTATGTTAAGAAAAAATGGACCTAATCAAAGTTTGATGAACCTGTTAGTGTTTAAAAATTTGTCAAATATGATAATGAAGGGCATGATAAAATTAAATTTTTATGTCCAAAACTATTTAATTTTTTTCATATAAATGGATATAATTATTTGAATGGGGTATATCATTATGAAAAGATCAAAGATCTAAAGATCTAGATGCAATCCTGACCCTCCGTCACTGAAATCCTGTAACCCCAAAACCATGAACATGGAATTACTAAAACCACCACAACACATTTCAAAGACATAGGAAAATAAAATTTTTTAAGGATCAACCATCAGGACTCATAAAAACTCATGGCACCACAATTCAATAGACCATAGTGTAACTGGTTCTCTAATTCTATACAAAAACAACACCAGAAATCTCATAGATCATTCTTCATGGAGTAATCCAACTACTCACCCTTTAACACAATAAATCAAATTGAAATAAACTAAACCATGTAACTCCAATTCTTATATAAACCATATCATGGAGTAACACACATAATAATCGATTCATTTTAACTTATAGAGAAAATTTCATAAAAATTAATTCTATACTCCCACTAGCCATCTAGAAAAACTTATGAAGCACCTTCCACACCTTAAATCCATTAAATTGAAGACTAAAAAAATATAATACACCACAGATGTTTTATAAATATTTAAATATAACATAGATACATCAATAAATAAAAATTAATTTCATATTAACTTATATTTATATAATAATTTAAGAAATCCTTATATGATATAAGAGAGGTATACGACAGTTGTATTAATAGGTGGTGACTTTATTAAAATGTATCTAATAACAATATCCATTATATTGAACTTCTTTTTTATTAAAATTTGTTCAAGGCTTACTTTTTAGAGTTTGATCTAGGTTTGGTTTATATAAAACCATATTGATAATATAATCTACCTAATAAAGATTTATGTATATCATATGAAACATTTCTGATACTTGATGTCATAACTCATCCATTCAATATAAATTTATCAATATTTTATCTCTCTTTTCTACCATATATATATAATGTTTTTAACACTCACCTATGATGAAAAAATTATCTCAATGATTTTCATATAAGAATGTACATTTTTAAAGGTAAATTATATAGAATTCAAAATACTCACCTATAACTACCTAATAGATTACATAATCATCACTTGAATGGAAAAGTAATGACTACCTTACCCCATAACCCACTTTAAAGAAATTAAAACTTTATCCCAAATACCATTTAATTTAAATATGAAATTCTTCCCAATGAACACATTACATAAAAAAACAAGTTGTTTCTAACATATAGTATCAATTACTTTACCTTGTAAACACTTCATCCCAAAAAATATCTCTATTTATTAATTACATAACTAAAAACACGAACCATGACCGATTTCACTCTTATTATCTATATAAGTTACACTTGAATTTTCTTCTTTTATTTTAATAAGTATTAAAAAAATTCCAATAATGGTTCCCAATATTCAGTGAGATTTCCATAGACATTTCACTCTTTTTAGTATAATCCCAAGAAGATCTTCTGTTTTTTAATCTTTTTTTATTGATTTTATTACACTTTTATTTATAAAACATAATTTTAATTCCAAATTTGATTTATATATTTTTATATCATGAAATAACATTAGGTTGATTTATTTTAAAATATCACATTTTTGGATTTCTTAACATGCCCTTCCTTGATCTACCATTTATTTTTTATTAATTTGAATCAAAATACATTTTTTTAAAAATAAATTTACATATAATATAAAAATTGGGGTTCTTATATTCTCGAACCATTAAAGAGATTTTATATTCTATAGTTAAATCTTATTTTCAAACCATCTCATTTGATTGATCAATCATGATATTAATAATGAAAGTACACTTTCTTAGGAATATTTAACCATTTTTTAAACCAATTTCACACATTTTTCATCTTGAAAATTAATAATTTTAAATTTAAACAAGGCTATAATAATCTTAATAAATTTATTCAATTTATAGTAATACATTTATAGGGATAATTCTCAGGGATCGGTTATGATCAACCCATCTCAATGAATTAGTTTGAATCATGAATCCCCCCAAAGGGAGGCACCCAAACTAGCTCAATAGCTACCAAGGACAACATGAACCATACTCTTTAAGATAAATACACTTTTAGAGGTTCAATAAAAATTATAGAGTCTAAACCAATGTGTAACTGCTAGTCATCAAAGAGTTTTTAATTTGGAGAATGACACATGAACAAAATGACCACTAAATTTATTTATTTGGAAAGTACATTCAAACACAACACTAAGACTATACTAACACATGTTTATCAAACTATGAGTTTTCTCTCAAAATTTTCTATCTCATATACAATTAATATAAACAATTCATTGATTCCATTTTAAATACCACAAACCAATTCATATGGATCTGATTTTATAATAACATTATTTTCATTTGAAGAGATAAAATATTAATATATTTTATTAAAATTATACAACCATAAGTCTAGAAAATTTTATAAATAATGATATTACATAAAAAGATAACACTATTTGTTAAAATTTATTTCTATACAAGATCCTAAATCAATGATCAATCCTTATACCTTTGACTACTTCTTCAAGATCAGGTTTACCTAGAGGTTTCAATTAATGAAGAAATGATGCGTTTATAAATCCTTATTGAGGTAGATATGTTGGATGATTACATTAATAGTAAAGATGATGGGAATCATACAATAATAGGTAAACATTGAATCCTAATAATGTAATGAGGAATTTTTTATCAATCATGAATTGAACATGGATATGGATAATGCTAGAGGTAATAGTAAAATAGTAATATAATGGATATAAATAATGAATAAAATGTATAGTTTTAACATGAAATATGAAATGTCTGAACTGAGAATCATTAATATATATTCAATGTTGATTTATATGATTGATATTGTCAATAGGATTTTCCATGACAATACGACATAATGGGTAAGACTAACACTGAGTACCACATACATAACGTATCTAAAGATTAACTATTTTCTAAAAAATTGTGAGGTTATATAATTCTAGTACCCCAATAACATAATCTATCAAAAAAATATTCAAATATATCAAAAAAATATTTGAATGAATATTATAATGATATACTAATAGTTTACTATTAAGCAAGGGTAAACAATGAGATAAAAAGGTGATTTTTGAAATATCTAATATATAATCAATGTAATTATATTCTTAAAATATGGATAATTAATTAATAGTGAAGGGTAAATTTTATTTGGTTATTTTTTTTAATTACTTGAATTGTGAAAATATTGAGTCATTATAAAATTATGCAATACAATTACAAGGTATTTATGTTTTGGATAATTGTTTCGAAAACATTTTTATTGGATTGAATATAAGGAGTCCTCCAATAAGTTTAATGGATAATTATGAATTACATGGGAAAATTTACTAATATGAAATAACCTTATGATCAAATTCTATGTTTCATGTATTTACATTAGTGGGATACCGAAATAGTGATTTTTTATTTTCTTTAAAATAAAAATTATTAATCTCATTCATATTATAAACATTTTGTATTAATAACTCTTTAGGGATGGATAAAGGATCCCGGAAAATTGAACATAGTGGGAAATGATTCACCTTTAAATATTATGAACCTAAACTCAATAAATGAATTTTTATTAATATGATCATTATATATAATATGTAATTAATTATTTTTATAAAGTAATTACTTTAATGATTTTGTTACGTTTTAAACTCCTTGTGGAAATTTTTATCTCTAATTTAATCTCAAATTATCATGATTATATCTTTGTTTTAGAAATGAAATGAGGATTTATATAGGGATATACATATGTGATCTATAAAGACCTAAATTTCAATATTGAGATCAAATGTGATATCATTAGCAAATCAGGAGTTTGTCATCATCTGATCGATCACATAAGAATCTGTCTCTTTATTTATACCATAATATATTGAGAAAACATGAGTGGGTGTTCTATTAACCTTTATCTATTAATTAAAATGAGAATTAAATAGATTATATTTTTTCAATAGAAATCTGATAAATAAATATTTATATCTATGTTTGTGTTATAAAATATCTCACACAGGCCCTTTCATAGGTATTAAATAAATAATAAATCTCGAGTCATATATTTTTTAATATATCAATTCATAAAATAAGTAATCCCTCAAAGTCATATATGAAATATATCCAATTTAATAATAAAATATAAATATATATACGAAAACTATCAAATGTAGTTGGATCATTAAATCAACTAGATTTATATCAAAACATTCTGAGCCACCAACCATAAAACAATAATTCTCATTAAATAATAAATATTATATTTAGTTATCCAATCTAGGATTATGGTAAAATAAATAAAATATAAAATAAAACTAATTTTATTTAAATTGAATAAATTGTGAATTGATTTAAAATTTAAAATTTATTAAATATATATGTTATTGAAAATAATTACTAATTATATTCTAATAATGGGCTTAAACTAAATATAATGATATTATTAATAAAATTAGTCTGTGATCTTTGAGGGATACTTCTGAGTAGTTGTAAGCCCATATCACACACTTCAAATTGTGATAATAACCACATCAATATTTACAGATAGTAAGATATTAGTAAAACAATTATAACAAAAACCACTTTTAAACATTACAATATGATATAATTACATTTTCAATTGACGTGTCATCAATATTGATGAATAATTGTTTAACCACTCTTAGTATATTATTTATAAATCATTTAATTAGTAAGATGAACTTATGTGTAAATATTATAACCAAGTATTTTATATCGGAAACCTCTATATTAATCAAATGGATAGAGATGTCATCTTTTATAACATCGAAAGAAAAATTATATATTCCCCCATTTAATTAATGCCATCTCACTCTACATAAGATACATATCCATGTATATGAATTACATGATTCACATTATTATAATATGTACACGAATCATGATACACTATGTTAATGATCTAAACTCTAAGGAATACTATAAAAATTCATTGATTGGAATTTGAAATGAAACATATAACATATAAAGATCATATTAATAGGTGTCTCTTCATGACCTCCTATAATGGATAAAACTAATTGTAAACATCATTAGAAGAACTTTCAATGCTTATCAGACTCCAATACTTGATAGTAATATAGTATTTTTTTGAGTATTAATGGTGTGATTAGATCAATGAACATTATTTATGAATATTGTCACAGTATATAAAAATTTTCATTATAAAGGGACATTACTATAACCAATTTATATGAAAAATAATCTATGTAAATTATCATATAGATCAAGTAGAAGAATTTAAATTTATTATAATAATAAAATTGTACATATTGAACTGAAAACATGATGCAATTATTAAACAAATATATGATAAATGTAGTTTAAGGGAGCTAAAACCAACAAATTCCCACATGTATTTTATCCAACTATTAACAATTATATTTTTTACATCATATATGATATTTATGCATCTCTTGTAAAATGAATTGATCCCATATACATTCTAGATTATTATTTATGTAAACTATATTAATTATAACTTAACTACACTCAGTAAAACCTTTCAACAAATGGGTATTTCAAAGTACATTATTTTTCAATGTGTAAGGTCGGCTGTTTGGATTGCACCATAATAATAGTATTATCATAGTTTACAGTAATAGGATATCTGCATCTAGGTAACCCAAAAATATCCTCATCAAATCTATATATTTTCAATATATATATAACTACATTAGAGGTTGATGTATATTTGAAATCATTCGTAGAATTAGAATCTACTGATTCATTGGACTTCTCCAGTTCATCAAACCTCCATTAAGACATAACATATATACTATCTGTTACATTAAATAATTTTCATATGTTTAGAAAATAGAATCCTTATAACCCATAATAACTATTTCGTCATATATTATATATACATGAAACATATCCTTCACACATCTTAAATATTTAATGATAGTTTTAAATATTACTAAATACCACCATCCTAGATCTTCTCAATATCATTCTAACATTCTCAATGTTTATGAAAATTAATGGATAATAAATTAAATGGAATACACTATATGAATAAACCAATATGTTTATGTAATTTTAATCATTAAATAAATAAATTCAGTAAGTCATGAAGTCCCCAAAATAGTGCGTGTGAATAAGTTTATAAAAGCTTTACCTAGTTATTTTTATATAATTGTTTAATTGCTTTTTGTATTGAAGAACTTTTACATTTTAGGATGAATGGAACTCATAGATTCATAAAAAAATCATTCCACATGAAATAAAATGAGTAAAACACATTTTATTTTTAAAAAGTTCAATCCCAATATTTGTATTTAATCCTTATTGTGTTTAGGTCCAGTCTAAGACATTGGTTTTATCACAAATCAATCATAGTGATTACAATAGTTCTGAAGGTTTCATCATTGAATTGGAAGATACATAGGGTGATAAGTTATCATCTTTCATAACCCCATCCCTCTAAAGACACCACAATGAGGGGAGAGAGATAATGACCCTCGAGTCCAACCTCTAGTAGGCCTCATGGTTGGAGAATAGCACCGAGGGTAAAAAAATCTCACGAAATGGGTTGTATTACTGTCTGTAATAACATTGGATATAGATTTAAGTTCATTTATCCAAAATAACTCCATGAAATATTATAAAATGAAATTAAACCCATCCAACATGTGGCTATAAATAAAACTAATACAAATAAAAGCATCCCAAGTAAATACATAAATGTATATCTAATGTAGTAACACAATATCTATCCAGGATTTGAGTGATTAATGTCTAGGACAATCCACATATTCCTCCCTTAATCTTGAAAAGATTTTTATAAACACAAGGCTAGCATATTGGTACACTCAATAAAAAAACAAAATCATTTCATGAACATGCGAACGAAAAATACAATTGTACCTATGAAAGAAAAGAAGAATCAATACAAACTAAATAGGTCAATAATCTATAACAATATCACTAAGGAACTATACCCAAAAAATGTAACACAAGTATTGTAACATAATAATATACATATCAATAAACTATACCCTGAACCTCTATCCCACTATCACAATCACATTGCGACGTCATATTATTGGGCACTCACATCTATTTTGAACAATATATACAACCCCTCGAAATCAAAGTCACATCAAATATTTCCCATAGAAACCTATCCCACCACCCCAATTAACAATCACATCAGATCTCACCCAATGATACATGGGCCATCACAATAGAAAAACATCCATGACTAGATTATTAGGCTATTGTGATCCTATAGGAATACAACCCCATTACCTACTCCTACTATGAAATACCCCCACTATATGTGGCCCCAAATAATTGTCATACCATATCTTTCCCGAAAACAGTAGAGGCACTACCCTGTAGCATGATCATAACATATCACCTTAAAACATTTGACCACCACCCCACATCAAGGTCATCACATATCACCCAAAAATACATGGTCTATCACATTGTTAATTAACATACCTCTGTACAACACATACCATGAATATCTACTCACCTGAAACAGAGAGTGGGTATCCATCTATCCATCCTCATCACCAAGATGTAGGAAAAGACACCCCATGTGTGATAGTTTGGGTGTCAGTACATAGTGGCCGATGTTAGTGGGGTGAGAATAGATGTTAGAATGAATATAAAAAGTATATGCATATAGCCACAAACAATACCAACCTATGGGTTGCTAATAAAACTATATCCAACTCACAAAATCAACACTTTCACTACCCCATCTAAAGAAAAACACCATAAAAGACACAATCTATAACTAACACCACCAATAAATTCTGTTATCCAACGGATTAGATTGATTATTTATCATATACCATAATTAACTGCACAAACCATAATTTATTTTTTCATTAATCATTTACATCCCATTAATCGATCCAAAAAAATTATTGCTAATCAATATTAAACAATTTATTATACCATCACTACCTAAGAATATAGAAAAATGTAACCACACATCATTATTAGTCCATCAACCTCATCATTCCACAGCATCACCACCCCACATGAATGAACAAATAAATCACCACTTCGATTACCCAAAATCAAATATGAACAAAAACCACGTAATTATGCCAAAATAAGGACCAAACAATCCCCACCTCACTACTGAAATAGCTAGGTCAAAAAACCCTCACCTCACTTCCCAAAAGCACAGCCAAAAAACCACCACCTCACCACCACAAAAGAATGACCACATATCAAACATCATCCTCACATCACATATCTATCACACACCATATCCCTACAAGCAAAAACACTCATCATAACACATCAAAAATCATTTCAGATATTTAAAAATGGGACTTTTATCACATTTTACTTGAATTTAGGGGTGTTATCACAGGAGAAATAATCTTAGGGATACCATATAATTAGCTAAGTATAATTGTTTATACACTTTTTATTTGATAGTGATATCAAAAAAACAATTATTGACACAGTAGTGACAACACATATTGTCCAGTGAAAAAAAATCACATACTGGGAAAAAAATTAGCAGGGCTTTAAGCCCATACAATATATCATATCCCACTAATATCAATGATATAAAGGCATACAGATTGTTCCCATTTTACCGTTAAATTTAATATATTAAATTAATTTTATATTAATGAAAAATTACTATATCCCATATAAAAAAAGAAAACCCCTCCCACATGATACAAAATAAAGAGAAATGTGTGATTCCCTACCTCAGATATTTTTTTTGGCTTGCTACCCACTATAGGGTGAAGATGAAATGCATGAAAACCATAAACAAACATGGGACACCAGAGATCAATATACAATACACAAGAGTATAATAATAACCTAGAACAAATCACACCCCAAACTAGAACAACAACATCACAGAGAATCCCTAGGGGAAGAATGAATGAAAACAACCAAAAGGAAGAGAAATTCTTACCTATGATCCCCAAAGTGGATCAACAAGAATCAATGGATCCATGTAATAAGAATAGGGTTAAAAGATCTCTCAAAATATCCTAGGGACTGAAAAAAAATATTAGGATAAGTTTTCGGCTGAATAAAGTGAAATGTCAATGAAAATAAGTTTAAAGCTGCAAACCCATCAATATTACGTCATGAAAAATTTTAGATGGTGTGTAAACCAGAGGTTCCCAAAAAATTTAGATTTCTCCAGAAAAATTATCTATGTATCCTTTAATTATTCCACTTCATTAATTACACATACACAATGTGTAATCTATCTCACAATTTATCCCTTATCCAATAAAATCGTTGTGAACCAGCCATTTTCACAATATGTTAATGAAATTAATATGTCCTGAATTAGAATTAAGTGATGCGAACTTGCTGCAGAAGCTTTGGTATAACTCCTACCTCTAACAAAAACTCACAGAACATCCCATAAACATCTAATACCACCAAAATCGGAAGATTCATGGTCCGAGAATACATTTTCCATTACATCACATATCACTCAAATTATCCTTAACCTTAATAATCCAAAACCAATTCCTATTGAAAATTGGTCTGAACTCCCCCCACCGTGAGATACATTTCAAGGACCTCATCAGACATCAAATTCTACCACAAGAATAATATAAAAAACAAAATGACCACAAAACCTATTACACAACCTCATCACAATAACCATCCAACCTCTAGAAACCCAAAACCAAATACCATCATATCCATAAATTGAACTTCTCCAAACATATAAATCAGGTAATTACATCCTCCATGTCAAGATAATATTTTCTATGGGAGACACTGACTCCCCTACATGGTTTCAATAGAATCATAGTATAGTGTGTTTTGATTAGGAATCATGTAATCCATTTTTCAAATGTCAGAATATAATTATAAATCATCCATCAAGGAAAGAAACACATCTCATAAAATAGAAGGGTCCAAACACCACATCAAAAGAATGAAAGGGAAAATAAAAACTCAAAGAACTCCAGGTATTGAGAAAAATTGTATCTATCTATATCTCAAGTACTTTCTACCAAGACACCATGAATTCACATCAGATAAAACAAAGGAATAATCCATCCACACTATTCCTACACATGGTGATCCTAGATCACTATTGGACACTCCATTAACATGGCGTCATCCTCAATATCTCACTCTCCCCATTCAATGACATGGAAGTCATTGGGAATATAAAAATGAAGATAAGATATGTGAAAGATGTCTTGAATACTATCATACATAGTGGAAACTCAAAATAATAGGCCAACTTGACAAATCACCCCAACACCTCAAAAGGACCAAAAATCCTAGTATAAAGATTTCTCTCTCTGCCAAACCCCTATTACCCATGTCACGAGGAATCATTAAAGACCATGTATACCCAATACTAAACCACCAAAGGACTCCTCCTAATAATGGTATACGAATTTTATCAATCATACACTACTCTCATCCTCTCATGAACAAGGTAAAAAAATTCAATCATTATCTACACCACATAAGGACCAAGAACTAACGCCTACCCAACATTGATGCAACATAGAAGATAATGACATGGTCTCCCATAAAAAGGATTCAAACCATGTCATACCTATAGAAGAGTGACATATTTACTTATATGAAAACTTAACCAAATTAATGTTTCATTCCCACAACCCAATAGTTCCAAGATTCATGCCCACAACTTACTTCCAAAATTCTAGATGGTCAGATCTACATGTACATATTTATTAGGGTGAAATGTAGTGATAAGGTGTATCTATGTTTTAAAAGGATGTTGTAATCCCATACAGACTCATGTGATAAAACATGTGTTTCGATATGAGACAATGGAACACATAAATCCATGAAATAACACCACATAATCTACATATCTTTAATCTATAGAATCCACTACACTCGAATCTTTGATCACTAAAAAGTCGGCCAATTTCTTCAACAAATCCATGATCACCTAGAAAACATGACAACCTCCTTGAGCTTCGGGTAAAACTTTGATCAAATAATTTAATATGTCATCCCATTTTATCATTAGAACATCCAATGGTAGAAAAAAACATTATGAACATGATGAATGACCTTTACCTATTGGAAAAAAATCCTATTCAAAAAACTCTAACACCTCTCGTTTCATCTTGAGCCACCAAAAATGAATCCTTATGTCATGATAATTCTTGGATACTCATGGGTTTACATAAAAAGATGAAGTTTTATACCCATGATAGAATCCATCACATATAATTATGGGGACAAAAAAAATTCTACAAAACAACACCCAGTTATGAACATCTTCCCACCATCTATTTGGAGCATCACCATGGCCAAAATCAATGCACATAACCTCTACCTTTGAGTCTCCACACAGAGTCTCCTTAAACTAATGAATCAGTTAATATTACACCATCATCTGAAACATATAGAACTGAACATCATCAACCCTTTAATATAATTCCAGGATTATAAATCCTCTATTTCATTCCAAGTATCCCCTTCCTCTTGGATGACACCCTTCCCCAAATTCCTAATAAAATGATAAACCGCAACATTAAATTTTCTCAATGACTAAGAGACCAAAAATTCATAATCCTAAAGAAACTCAATCTACCTCCACTACCACAAATTCTAACCACATAGTGAAAAGATATACCTCAATATATTGTGATCTTTGAAGGAAAAAGAAACTCCCCAATGAGGTAATGACAACAAAACATTATAAAAAACACACTAAATTATTATTATAGGTAGTATATGTAGTAGTTACACACATGGAGATATAAATTCATAGACTCATAAAAGATCCATTCCCCTTATTAAATCAATATACATCACAATCCTAGATGAAAATCATCACAAAACACTTAAAACATCACAACCACCTTAGGAAACCGAAGAAATAGTGCATGAAGAAACACCGCATTGAGGTAGTTGAACATTTCCTTGACTAGAACAGCCCACAAAAAATAGTTATATTCTATTTGACAGTATCAATGACGATGAAACTTGAAATAAATTAGCCACAAACCTCTGACAATAGTATACAAGAACAAGAAAAATGTGAACTTCTACCACATTCTTGGGTTCATATTTAATTAAAACTAACATTACCTTCAATCAGTATAGTTACATACCCTACTGAGACACCACATGTCTAAGGAAATTCACCTATCACATCTAAGACACAAACTTGGTAAACTTCTCATAGAGATAGTGGTGTCGAAGAACCTATAAGACAAATTTGAGATGATTGGAATGGTTTAAAATTAATTTTGAGTAGATCAAGACATCATCAATGAATACAAGGATGAAATGGTCCATGAAATCAAAAAAATAAATCTTTCATGTTCTCAAGAACATAGTTTGTGAATTCATAACACTGAATGGAATAACCACAAAACCAAAGTGCCCACACCTGCATCTGAATGTAGTCAAAGGAATATCTCGCTCCTTCACCCTAAAAGGGGGATATTTACACTATAAAACGATTATAGAAAACCAAATATCCACTATCATCTAGTTAAAAGGGTCACATATCAATTGACAAGGGTAATAGTTTGTTACTATCACTCGATTAAACCATTGGTATAATATAAAAAACAAATAATACAATCCTCTTTCTTGGAGAATAACACCAGAGAACCCCATGATGTCACTTGGTCGGATAAAACCCATCTATATAAAATAAACTACTTGAATCCTCAACTCCCACAACTATGAAGAGGTAATTCTATAAGGAGCCTTTGAATATAGAGAAGCACCAACGTGTAAGTCTATACCAAACTCTACATGATATCAAGCGAGTAGTGTCCCATCCTCATAAGAAAAAACACCCAAAAAACACCCCAATACCACTAGGGAACCCTATAGTGTTAGTGTCAACCGATTATATCAACAACTTTTACATCAACTAATGAAGATCCTACACACAATGAATTTCCACCTAAAAACCCCTCTCTCAAATGATGACCACAAGCTGGGGACCACACCAAAGAACATGAATCTCCTATAGAAGATGTTAATTACAAAAATCATTGAATACCACCAATATATTCCTAGGATGACACTGTATAGTTTCATAAATATCAATAAAGTATCCCCATGTGAATTAAATGGCCCCATCATTAGTCTACACGACCGACACACATAAAACAACATGTTACCAACTCTAACATGAATAATAATCACCAAGGGCATGAGATTAAAATCCAATGATAGTTCCTGATCGAGGGCTAGAGAGGGTGATTCAAAGAATTGTGAATCTCTTGATCCAAAAGGCATAATCAATTGTACAAAACAAAATGATCAAACCTTCGACAATATTTTCCCCCTGTAGAATAAGTTCCGCCACTTACCACAATTAACTAAACCTAACTCATTTACCAACATGATGATGAACACCTACGTTAATATTCTCATGTCAAGGTACTTGAACTCTAGGAAAATATTTAAGTCAGCCTCTACCCACTCCATCTCCCCTTAGTGGAGTATAAGACTAATTATCCTACTGCTGATATTATCTCACTAGTAAAGGTAGTTGAGGTTGGCGTTGAACCAGTCCACCTCCATCAAACTAATATCAAAGAAACACATTCAGTGGTCTAGAAAATGTCTACAAAAAAACATAGAGCCCTGATATCTCAAAGAAAGGCACTATAACTACTGACCCAAAATGATGAATGTGAAATTAATGAGGCTAACTCCCTGTGGATAAAAACCCTTATTATCATGGTTCTAGAGACATTTCATGGGAACATATTCTTTTATAAGAACCCTAATTGTTTCCCTTTCATAGAAAACCTTCTAGAAAGTTCATATGATCAATCACATCTAATTTATCCAAATCCTCCAAATATGTTGGTAATGTAAAATGATTAAATTTACATTTGATTGAAGGATGGAGTGCCTCCTCAAGAGAGATCACACAAGAATACTCATATGAAAAAATATATGGGAAAATAATAGAAGTTACTTTAACATTATTCTAAAAATTTTAAAATTAAATTCTACCGTACTGAAGAGAAACAAACTCCCACCACTTTACTTCATTCATGGTCAATGAAATGAAAAATTCTTGGAACTCTTTTTGTACAATAACCCTTGATATATCTTCCTCCATCCACTATCTCAAATAAAACATCTACTACTAACAGCATTCTCCCAATATGTGACTAACTACCAAAAGGACCTTGTGTCCTACTGAGGATCATATCAATCTAAAAGTGATCTTGAGATCCTCTAGCCAACACTATGTCTCTTAATCAGAAATGTTTCCCTCATACATCTCTATGTATTTCCACTAAAAATCAAGAAACAGACTCTTCCAAGCCTCATTCCCATATTTCGAATTAACCCTCTTGTGATCAACAAAATCATCCTTCCGAACCTCAACAACCTGAGTCACACATCGATGATGAAAATTATCCATTCTTGACTACATGGATAACATCCTAATTCTAGTAGAATGTAATTTTATTTAGATTCATTTTTATTCACATTATAAATTTTATCCTTCCCAAAAAACCCAACATAAATAGGAACAAAAGTAATCTTAATGAATGTACCATTTTTAGGTCTCTAACCTATATATAAGTCCACATCAATTGGTCATTAAATAAGATTAGAGTTTTTACCTTGGATCATGGGGGGCCTTAAATACCATGTCCTATCCTGTTTACCCTGCCTATATAATACATCTTGGTTAAATAACACCACTTTCAAACCAAACCATGAAATCCTTACAATATACAACTCCCAAATCTATCCTATCACTCAACCATAACCTCTGATACCAATCTATCATGGTCCCCTACTTCCAAATATACCATAATGAGGATAGATAGATAATGACCCACATGTCCCACCTCCCACAGGCCTCGGGTTAGCAGCTAGCATATAGGGTATAAAAATCTAAACAAATGAGAGTCATTGCCCTTTATAATAACATAGGACCATGAGATAATATGAATTATCAACAAAAAAATCCATGTAATAATACGAAAATAAACCAAAAATATCCCACAACCTTGAATAAATAAAACAGATACAAATAAAAGTCTCCAAAGTAAATGCCTAAAATAAAATATAATGTAGCGAAAAAATAACTATCCAAATATTAGATATATTAATGTCAAATATGGTTCATGTATTAATCCTAAAAACCTGAAAAAAAATTCATAGAATTTGGGAGAGAATATAGGTATAATCACATAAAAAAATATCTATTTTCAACATGTGAAAGAAGTATAATAATTCACATGTGATTAAACATCAGAACTAATAGCAGCTAATCATGTCAACTATCCCTTCGAACCTCACAATGTTATGCTCGCCAAATAACCAAAACCAAGTATAATAACATAATATAATGAATATTGATAAAGTGTTCCTTGCACTCCTTTACCACTTATTTTATTGTCTTACACCCCAAAATTATACATCATGAATCTTATATATCGTTCAAATAACATATACCACCTCCCCATAGCATGGTCACATCACATCACACCCAAAAATTCTTAGACTACCACCCATAAAACGATCACATCCCATATAGCATGTAGAGACATGGGTCATCACATCCTAACTACTACCATACCTATTATAGTAGGGTATCACAAAAATGAAGTAAGTCAACCTTTTTCCCTCCTTCTACCCTGAAAACCAACACACTAAACATCGCCATTACATGGTCATACCACATCTCACATGAAAATACATGGACCACTTCCCCATTGCATGATCATCACATCTCATCTAAAAACACATAGGCCATCACTTAATGCAGTAACAGACATCTAGTAATCACAATCTATGAAAACCTACTCTTCGGTAAGAGAGAATGGGAATGAGATGGTAGCAAACCAAAGAGACTCATCACCAGAATGTTAGAAAAAACACCCCTACATGACAATGAAAATGCTTCCACATAGTAATCGACATGGGTGGGGTGCGTAAAGAAATCACAATGGATATAAAAGTATATAATAATAGTAACACGCAATATTAACCTAGGTTTCAGAATAAAACACTAACCAACTCGCAACATCTCCACTTTCGCTGCCACCTATACATACAGAACACCACACAAGAGAGAAGCTATAGCTTTCACCCCCAACCTATTCGTTATCCATCCCATTTATTTCATTCATTAGAATCAACAACTTTTAACCACATGATCCATAATTTATTTATTTGTTTATCATGTTAATCCCATTAAATAAACTAACATAATCCTTTTTAAACATCACTAATCAATTTTTTATTCCATCACTACTCAGGCATCTATCACAATGAAATAACACATCACAAGAAGTACATCATCCCCATCAATCCATTTTATAACCACCCAATAAGAATGGAAAAATAAACCACCACTTAATATCCCCAAAATCATGGGCAAACAACCACCTCTATGATTCCCCAGAATCATGGCCAAACAACCACCACCTTGATACCCAAAAATCATGTCCAAAAGCCACTACCTCACTCTTCAAGATGAAAGACCAATATACCACCAACTCGCCACCCCAAAATAATGACCACCTATCCACCATCATCTCAAAATAAAATTTCAATCATATGTCACCTCCCCACATGAATGAAAACACATTAGAACAAGTCAATGACCATTTATATATTTAATAAGGGGGATTTTATCACAATTAACATTATTTTCGAAGAGTTATCACAGCAGTCAAAATTTTGGGGAACCCATTTAATTATCTAAATATAAGTCATTATCCAATTTAAATAAAAGTGTAAAACCAAAATAATACAAAAAAATAGACCAATCATAACACAAGTCACCTAGTTCATAAAATTCCCCCAATGACCATATTTTTTAGTGGGGGATCGAGCCCATAAAATCCATCATATACTAAAAATATCGTAGATGTAAAGGCATGTTAATCATTCCCCTTTTACCCATCTATTTAAATTATACAATTATTAATATTTTATTAATATAGAAAAAAACACCCATATATAAAAAAGAATACCACTCCTTCATGATAGATAATAAAGAGAAATAATGGATTCCTAAAATCAATGAATTGTTTTCGACTCATTGTGCTCCATGTTGATAAGAAGAAACACCCACAACCTACAACCTTACATGGTAATCAATCGATAAACCTATAGAGCACCAATGTATAAACAAAATGAATCTAAACTAAAAAACCAATCTAGAACCACATCACCACAATGAATACATGGTGGAAGAATGAATAGAAAAACAAAAAGGAAGAGAAAGGATTACCCCTGATCTTTAATAGGGATCAAACAACCTCAATAGATCAATATAAGAGAAAGAGGGATAATAGAACCCTCAATAACATCTAGGGCTTTCCAAAAATGCGAGGGATGTTAGATTAGGTGATTAAAGAGAACTGGTATAGAAAATAAATTAAAAGCATAAAACCTAACAATTTTACAGTGTGAAATTATATAAGGTATGTAAACCACATGTTCTTCAATTTTTTTAGCTTTCATTGAAACAAAATCACCGAGCCAATTATTTTATTAGAAATCATAATCTCCAATGACAAAAAATGTAATTCATCTCAAGGATTCCCCCCTCTTCCCCATAAAATGTGTGAACTATCCAGATTCACATGCCATGAGTCATTGTTACATGTCATGAATTCTACTTACATGATATAAAAATGATACAATACCATTTCTGTAGCTCCAGACTCTAAAGAAAACTCATAGAATTACCCCTAAACACCTCCAACAAAAACAAATGTGAAACAAATGGGGAAAAGGCACTTTTCAATAATTATCATTGACCCTTTTGAAGTTATCAACCCTGTAACAATGATATATCATGAATTTGGTCATTTTACTATGTGTATAATGGATCCCTATAATGTTTAATGGTAGTTAATTTAATACTTATGAAAGGAATTTTATTTTACTCCTAGATTTCAATATGCTAAAATCTGACATCTTCTTATAAATATTTGGTATTTGAAATCTAGTGAATTAACCAATCGTGAATGAAGATTTTGACTTCACAAAAGTAGCCTTTAGATATTAAAATCCTTAACCATAATGAGGCATAGTCATATCCTAAGATAAACACTCTAAATAACCAACACGTCTATATATTATTCACATCTATGAGGGAATAGGGAAAAAAAATTTACGTGACTGACTTTGCCGTACTGATATAAAGACTGAGGCACACTGATGGTTTTAGCATACAATGTAGAGGATGGTCACTATTGAGACCCACCAACACAACTTCTGTAATGATCCTACTTATTCCTCTTCTTCCTATACACGCCAGTTAAACTACCATTAGAGGGGAGACATGAGTTGGAAAACTAACTTTTCCCACCATATCTATCTCTTCTATCATAGTTTTATCTAACATCTCTTCATAGGTAGAATGATTCATCTAAAACACATATGATTTGTTACTTAGTAGCAAACCATGTTGGTATTTTTGAGATTTCAACAGGTTATTTTTTACTACATCCAAAGAAAAACATACATGCTTAGAAATCTGGTTGGTGGATCACAATAATGAACATATTCCATAGTGTAAAGATATGAACTCCAATGACTCCCCCCATCATTTGAGAATCTTTCCAAAATTGTTGGAAGAAAATGGTATTGAATCCCTTTCAATCTAAGTCCTTGTGTCTGTCTTCGTGGACCATATAATACCACATTCTCTTTCCCGAATGATTGATCCTGAAAGATTCACATTTCACCTTAATATTCTAAGGTGTATGCGGGAAACAAGAGACTGAATCAATTCTATCTATATTTTCCTCTACCTCATGAGGTTCAGTTATTCCTTTAATGGATGGAGGCTTGTCTCACATGAATTCATGTGATTGATCACTCTCCCCTCCAGCTCCTCGATGTACATGGACATGCACAATCTAAACTTGTGGAATGTCTTAATCGATAGCACATAATGCTCGTATGATAGTATTTATGAGATTCTGATCTAATGGGAGATTCCCTTGTAGAGAATCAACTACAAATTTGTGAGGAACTCTTGGAAGATGTCTCAGAGGCATACCACATCACACGAAAACCATTGAATGATCAGACAATAGAACAAATTTTTGTTCAAAACAGATAACCCATAAGATGTAGTTGAGATTTAAAACCAACCCCAACACTAGATACATGTATCCCAACTTCACATGGTAAATTGAGTCTCATATGACAAGAGCTATGTAGGCACTCATCAGAACATATATCCCAAGTCCCAAAAGTCCTATATCTAGTATAAGAGAAGTACTAAAAAATATTCTTGAGGAAAATCTACCCTACTCTTTATACCAAATTGTAATGAACTAAACTGGGTTAACCTCAAACATGACACCCGACCCATTTTGTTACATGCTCGAAAGGCGTTCCCGATCCCCACAGGATGGCGACTACCTCATGGGAATAAAACAAAAAAAACTAGAGGGAACGATTTCTCCCATCCCGAATAAAACACAATCCATATATATACACGAAGCATAAAAAAGTGGAATACTAATGAATGTATTCTATAACTATAAAAATACATTGGAAACATAAAAATGCCAAAAGTATCCAAAACTCCAAAGGAACGTCCAACTGTAAAGGAACAAAAAAAAATATCTACTCTAAAAGGTGGAGTGGATTAACTCCCACCATCTCTCTACTAGAGACCCTACCCAGCTAACACGAAACATCGCTACCTCACTATATCTCCCTACCGTTCCATGAAATGGAAGACCAACAAAGGTATAACCACCACAAAATAGGTTCCCAAGGTGTGAGATAACAGTCTCAATGGGATCCCACCCAGGTGTTCTATAAGAAGTATCATTGTAAAAATTACGATATGATAAATTTAAATAAAAAAAGGAATGATAAGTAGTAAATAGTAGTTATAGAAAAAATGGTAATCATTTCTCTTTATCACAACTCTAATTCAAAAAAATTATATTAATTTCAAACCAAATTTTTCATATCATCATTCACAAGAATGGATATGAATATAAAGGATAAAATAGTCCAACTATAAGAAATAAAAAATAATATTAGCAGGATAGGCATCACAATACCAATGGAATACAACTGGTCCAGCAAGAGACCACTTGTATCCATAATTGTATTAATAGTGAAATATAGAACCAGAAACCAATTATATACACTCTAGGGCCATGGAGACACTTAAAAATGTTAATCCCCAACTTCATATCCACACCTAGAGCCAATAATATACACTCTATGAAAAAAGGAACACCCTATAAAGAGAACCCACACAATAGATGATAGACACAAGATAATCCTTCCACATAGTAAACAAGTTAACCCAAGTGTTCATTTTCAAAATCATTTCATTGTTTCCAAAATCATTTCAAAATCATTTCACAAAACCATTTTCTATTGTTTGAAAATTACCCTTTTCATTCCATTTATCAAAAACTTAGGAAATATACATTTATTCAAAATCTATTTACAACAAACACAAGAAATCAAGCCAATTTCAAACCAATTTATTTGTAAACAAATTCATATAATTTGAACAGAATAGTTTATCGAACACAATCTAGAAGCAGAATCACCAACTTCAAAACTGTGGCTGCACAAGCCCACAATATGATATACCAACAACGAAAAAAAAAATCTACGAAGACCCTATAGTCCAATACACAAATTTTAAGAATTATTAAATTGAAAAAATTATATTGGAAGAGGAGTTTAAATATCACATACGTCGACAAAGAATTCCTGCCACACCACGACCAACAAATAAATGACCACTAAAATGATATTTCACAACAGATCTTAGAAGAAGACAAGAATAAGAACCAATTTAGATCAACGGATTCGATAACGTCACCCAAGGGAGCTACCGAAATATATAGAAATGGAAAATCAGAAATATCACTCACTTGTAGAGATGAACCTCATCCAAAACGATGATCAAACACTGAAAAAATTGATCCAGAAGGAATGATGTTGCCAAAAATCTCTGGTGAGCAGCATCAGTTTCAGAGAAAGGGAGAACATATGGTTGAATGGGCACCAAAAACCCAAGAGTCACACTAAAACATCCTATCACAGGGAATGACACGACATGTAATTTTTTTCCATGTAGTGAAACCTATGGTGTTTAAGTACGCGGATAAATATGTTTCCTCAGATTAAAAGCTGTTATTTAAAACATTCACAACATTTAATGCCTATTTACATCATGTAACCTTTCACAACGTGAATCCATTCATGAATTGTACCCAACAACACTTACAAAATGTGTAACCTAGTTTCATAGTGTGAAACCCTCATAAAATATATAGATAAAATTGTTAAATCCATGAATCCAAAAAAATATGTGACATCCCCATTATAGGTATCCTCCCAATTAATTCACTACCCTATTCAAGGAACAGAAAAAAGGACAACCATGAAGAGGTTAAGGATGTACCTGACTGATCGGTTATTGGATATTACAGTAATTGAAATAAATTACTCCATGAAGGATATGTATTTTTGGTTTTTACGTTTATTCTATGAAACTCCAAACTTCATGTGTTCCCTTGAATACGTGCATCACCTTCAAGAAAAAACACAATATATAAGTTTTAATAAGGTGGTATCTCTAATGAATCATTAGTTAGTGAAAAATGGATTTGATATATTTTTCAACCAACAATATTCTCCATTTCTAGATCAATTTTCATTGATATTTTCACCAATTATTTTAAATTCACTAATCTACTTGAGCATTATAAATTTAATCCTTCATTTATTTTCCTTTACATGTGTGGCGTTCTTTTTTATAATAGCTAGAATATTACATTAACTCTCTAGTAATTTCATTATTTTCTTCGACTATTCCAACTATGATGGATAAATAATTAAAAATTATATAGTTATGTACAATTTTCATGGATCTCTAACAAAATTTCTTAATATTTCTTAATTAGAATTCTGTAGGAATCATCAAATGAATAAAAACATATTATTTAGATATGTCTTCGCTAAACCAATACTTTTGTTAATTTCTCCTATTTATTTTCATTATTATTCAGCCTTTCTCCATTTAACATTATTGTTTATGGATTTCTTATAACTATCCTTGAATAGGAAATTTATTCCATAATAGAATAATCTATTATTTAGTGTATCATATTACTTTATATTCTTTTTGTGTGTATCTTTTATAACATTATTTTTTTTAAACCCCATGGTTAACTAAAAATAATTAATTCTATGATTTTTATTTTATTTTATGTTCTATATCCTTTAATAGGAGATTAAACATGGTTGGTAGGTGTAAAAAATTACTCACCATCATAATAGATATTTTAATTACGATTTCCAGAATAAATTCTCAAGATATTTAAATCTATTTTAAGTAAATTTAATTACGTTCTTCTGTGTACCATGCCTCATTTGTTCATGATTTTTAAATAATCCTTTATATACATTATTTTAATAATTATTTAATTTTTATAAACTATAATTTTGTATAAAAAACCATTTTCCTTTCTTTCTATCATTTCATAATGCCATCAATATCGAGTAAATATTTTTTTCTTCCTTTATGAAATATTATGTTAATCATTTATTCTTGTTGATTTTTATTAAAAAAAGTATTTTATAAATTTTTTACCATGTATATGAATTCCTTTTCATTCTCACAAAAGTATTTTATAAAGTGGTTAAATTCTAAATTCTTTCCCTCAACCTAAATATACTTTTAATTTATGTTGTAACATACAATTTTCTAGGAAACATTATCAGTGTAAAAAAATATTTCATCAGTAAGGGTTATATATTCTTGTAAGCTTACAGTGGATTTATGTTAGATAATTATAATATCTTATTTCCACTAGAAAATTTCATTTAAAATGTATGATACTTTTCACAAACATTCAGGGAAGAAAAAGTAATTTTGCTTCATGGGAAAATACTACTTTAGAAACATCAATGTTCCTCAAATTTATTTCTAAATCAATTCACATTAAATTTAGTCTATCTTTATAATATTCAAGATATTTCACTTCAACATATAATTAAATTATCAAATTCTTAACCAGAACTTAATTTATTATGCTAATCATTTTAAAGTAATGATCATGATATTTTATTTTTTCATTGATCTCTATCAGAGTACCCTTAAAATTAATGATATCATAGAGATTTTTTTATTGATCATGACTCACATCATTAAAAATTCATAATCATAACATTTACACCAACAATAATTTAAAATTATTCTTCAACCATGTGAAAATTTTAATTATAATGTAATGTGGTTTATTTCTTGGAATCAACATATTTACATTGAGTATTACACTTTTCTAACATTTTAATTAATTCGTTTACCATAAAATCTATATCCAACACTATTTGATCTATTTTTGTTTTGTAAATCATTGATGTACCCATAAATAAATATAAGAAATTAATTAACAACTCATTTCAAAGAATTAGTAACTTTTGTATAAATGTCACAATGTGATTGAATGTTCTCATTAACTACACATATTATATTAGAATATATTGTAGAAAACAATCAACATATATGATTGAAATATTATCACTTTTAGTACCATCAACTAGAGGTGAATTAACTTTTTACCTTTTTATATGAGTTTTCTTCTGTATCTTCTTTGGTTATATATTCTCTATTTTATAAATTGTTATGGAAAAAACAACTATGTTGATTGAGATATCATCCTTATTCTCTGAAAAAGGTATCTCAATATATTCTTGAAATTTACACATCAAATAATGTAGATAAAAACCATAATAAATCGGCAAATCAAAGGAGTATCCTCATTCTTCGATAAAATTAATGTTCCCATTAAATCATGTAGTCACTTTGATAGGGGTGAATTAGGTAATAAAAGTTATAAAAAATTATGTTCACCTAACATGTAACCCATTAAGAATTCAAAATGATGAACCTATTATGGTAAATGGTTCTTGTATGTTAACCAACACATTACCACCAAACAGATGATAAAATATAAATAGAGAACAACACACAATATGTTTACTATGTTTAAACACAATGTGGGAATCTATTATTCTCTGTGTTATGGTCTAGTTTGAGACATGGATTTTACCACCCATAAATTGTTGTGATTAAAAAAGGATATAAGGTAGCATTCTTGTCTCAAAACATTCATCGTGTTGGAAGGTACTATCCTTTGTCCTTGTAAGGGTATCACCTTGACCCAATGATATCCCATTATAGATATCATTTAGAAATTATTTTATTGAATTCCTTAAAAATTCAATGATATTATAAAAATATTATATTCAAGATTTTATTTATACTAATGGATGAATTTTCATCACAATTTATAATCATCTTCTTTAATATAAGGTCTTCAACATCTAGTCTATGAACAACAAAAACTACATGTACATCGATCTAGTACTCTCAATTTTCAAAATGATCAACATAAGAGTCACCAAGTAACATGATGTTTTTTTCTTTCAAAACTATGGATATTCATAATTAACTCCATATGAACAAAATTAAATTATATATTCTCTCCTTCAACAGAATACCTTGAATTTAGATTTTTATATACTACTGATTCTTTGGAAAATTAGATGTTATAGTTTAGATAACTCACATACTTCCTTAACACATTAGATAATACAAATCATGTGGGATAGAATCACATCTTCATATATTGTGAATGATCTTCTAAAATAAGAAATATAGATTCTATATATATCCTCATTCTCTTCACACTCATCAGATTTGTATCAAATGATATATCCAACTATTATAGACATAACAAAATTTTCAATCCTCTATGAAATATAAAATCACGGCCTCCATCAATTCCTCCCTTTTAATCCACCAATATCTCTAATAATTTCATCTTCCAATTTTAATTCTTCTAAAAGACCTATATTTCACCTTTAATTCATATTGTTCATCTCTCACTCAATCCCTTTAATCTCCTTTTAAAACCTTATATTGAATCATGGATTATGAATGATGATATTTCTATATATTAAAGTATTAGTAGACATCATCACATCTAATTTTAGTTCAAATAAATTTTATGTTAAATCACTTGTTGGTTCATCATCTTCTGGTTCTCTATCTTCCATATACTCATTATAATTATTTTATGAACATTATTATTCCCACCCTTTCATTGTACCGCAACTATTGTATTACTCAATCACGTAGATCATCAATCTCTCTATTATTCTTATACATTCATATATCCATACATCACTATAAATCTTCTCAGAAATTTTGGAATTTGTTATTATATTTTGGATATTTTAGTTTATATAAGATATCTCCATAAAATATCCTTTATTAGTTACTTCTAATTTTAATCTAATACCACTTTATCTTTATTATTCATTAATTATTCTACTTATAGATAATATTCTACAACCAATTCGTATAACCTGATCTAGTTTGTCATCTTGCAGAACTATTCATAGATTTTCAAAAATAATATAATGATTAAAAACATGGCTTTGGGTATATTATGACTTTTTGTGGTCATATCTACCAATGGATAATTTTTCTGAACTTGTTTTTCTTTCTCTGCACTAATTTTGTATTATTATTAACATTAACTATATAAAACTCATGTTTGATGGAAACTTGTAAGTTCCTCAAATGGGTACAATATATGACCCCAAGTACACCTCCCCATAATCTATAGGATATCAGATAAAAGCAAGAAACTTATACAAGAAATTGGGGAGATTATTTTGTCATATAAGAGTAAAATCAATATTAGGAATAACCAAAACGTAAACATCCACTAATCAGAGTAAAAATAAATCAATAGCATAATTCCATAACATATTAAATAAAATTTATAGGAACTCAGTCATATAAAATAATAATAGACCACCTATTGGCCTTACCCCATATATGAAACAAGAAAGACAAAAAATACACACACCTTCCCTAATACCATTAGGAGCCATAATACCTTGTCTCCAAATACATGTTGAGATTCTCCATCCTAATCCACTTACCATGTTACGATATAAATTAAAAACAAACATAAGGTCTAAATTCAAACAAGGGTGACCATGTATGGTGTGATGACACATCATAATAGTCTATCACCATGTTCTCCTAGTATATTCCTTCATATACATGTATGAATGAGGGAAACATTAAAATTCCATAGAATCCTATGGATATCACATGCTCACCAAACTCCCATGAATCATTATGCATCAGGTTATAATGTGTTAACCAGGATACCAAGATACCTTATCATACCTAATTCATTTTTTGGAATAATACAATAAAATATCATCATGAAATCATAATAAAAATCAATCTCATTAACAATTTCCTGAGATATTAATCATCCATGTATATGACCCACTACCATAAAAGAATAGAGTGTGGTCTTATATCAAAATCTTGAACCACTTACTCATCACTAAAGGTAATGTTTATCATCTATAACTCATGATATAACATGAAGAAAACCTCTAACATGGGGTGGTCCACTATCATGAACGAAGCCTACTTAAGGAAATGTCCACTATCCCAACCCAATTATACTCAAGGTAAGGTCATACTTCATGCACATAGGGAATCTGTCTCACCCATGTTAGTGCAAAATGAAATATCAAACACATATAATGCCCAAGCCTCATTATCCATCCCCCATTTTGTATATTACCTATCAAAATCATAGATAGTCACACACATGTTATAGTATACATGGACCACAACAAATCACATAGCTCAATGGTCAATCCTAGGGCACTAGTTAATTAATACATGGACCCACATCTCTAACCAAACATCATGTCACACATAAAGCTACCCACTGAGTCCAAAAAAGACAGAAATACCTCATATCATTGATATTATCACATATAGACCACTCATCAATGACACAATGGACAATATTTTCCCTAGACCCACCCCATAGTCTCTGTTCCTCCACAAAAAAACCTCTTATTTATCTTGGTCCTACTACCTAGGAAATTCCCAACATATCCCTCACTAAGACCCTTGGAATCCCGATTTCAAATCCAAAACAACTCCCATGAACAAGACATGGGTATTATACCACATATACTATAGGAAATCTCTCAGTTTTCTACTTGATGGAGAGCCATCTCCATCACATGTCATCTCATCTCAAAAGAATCATCCTACTAGAAATGCTCACAAGCCTCATCCAACCCTTATAAGGGTACCTATCTCAATAATTTAGTCTATACAAAAACATCACCCATCTTCCCACTATACTTAATAACCTCCTTCCTTACGCGCCTTAGTAAAACAAACCTATGATACACATTTTATGTCTGTTATCCCAAGACAACCCATATTCTCTTGAAAACATACTCTATACCCTCTACCATTGATGACATGGCCTCTTGAAAAATCCAATTTCCTAAAAGGATGAATATTCCTTATTTAACCCCAGTAGACTCAAAACTGTCATATCAATTACCATGAGAGCAGTTATTCCAAATTCATCTACCCAGTCCCACAAAACATGCTGGCAAGATAGAAATCATGTATATGAAATCATATTAATTCATATTATAGGGACTATCTACATTGAACATTGCCACATAATCTCTACCAACCATCATCCCAACTTGTCGGCACTTTAAAAGCCTATATCTATCCCCATGAAAAAATTAATTAATGATTTACATTAAAAAAAGTTTGGATATTAATATGAAAACTTATTACACATTCTCACCAAAACAAACCCATTTTGTAGGTAATACATTAAAACTCCAAGGTAAACCTCTAACAACTACACATTAAATCCATAAAAACATAAAATTATTAATCCCTTATTTTTTGAATAAATATTTAATCCTTTTATAAAATGAACAAAAATCAGTGGCTATGAAGGGTATATGAGAATAGAGGGAAGGAAAAAGGAATAAATACCTAAAATAACCAAAATATTCCAAGAAACCATCACCCAACATAGAGATTTAATAAAGTAATGGGAGGGGGAGGAGATAAAATAATAGACCAAAATTTTTTCTTAATCCACATGAAATATTATAAGGTGATGGAATAAATATATGGGTCAATAATAAAATAAAAAAACCCATCTATTTGTTAGTCTCAACATGACATGAAGGGTCACATCATGACGTCCACATTTTCCAAATATTTTCAATGTGTAACCCGATGGTTATGATGTAAAGTATCCCTCCTAAGGGGATAATGAAATAATATACTGTTTTATAGTGTGTCAAAAAATGGATCACTATTTTGTTCCCCCTGATTCCCACAGATGATCATTCATTAATACCTGTTTCCCATTGTTGATTGAGTACATCAACTCACATCCCATAATATTTAATAAGATATAAGGCTTTACCAAATGGATTGGAGAGAAATATAATTATGGTAACACCAATTAAATAATAATAATCCTACATATATGTTCCATAAGATCATAAAAATTTCATCATATCATCCTAACATAACCTGAATAAGGAAAAAAAGTTAAATAAACATTTCAGTATTTCAGCATAGTATAACATGTGGAAAATACATGGGTCTAATAAAAATATCATTAAAAAATCATAAACATTGATATAATGAATAATGATAGTTTAATTGGACCATATTATGATTAAATTATATTTATCATCCATGTATTTAAAAATTTATTTAAATTACTTTAAATGTTCATAAAAATATTTCTTTAAGAAATCATCATTTTCATTTTGAAACAACTTCTCTAAAATCTAAAAATTTACCAAATTTTATAAAACAATTCTTTGAAAATAACCATAGAAACATTCAATGGATGTTTCAAATCATTTATTGCCTATTCTAAAGGGAAATGTTTTAAATTCCAAATTCATAAATGCAATTATTTTTTTCAATCTTTCATTAAATATTACCTAATAAAAAAACATACAATTTAATAATTTTTTTGAAAAATTAAATCATAATAAAAAATTTCATTAAAAATTTACATCAATTTATATATAATAATTCAGAAAAATATTTAGAAATCATAAATATGAAAAAATGATTTTCTACCAAAAGAGGATGAATAATGCCGACTTTTGATAAAAACAATTTCCTTACCATTTTGGGTACTAAAGAGAGGAAGATGATAAAAAAACATCAAAATTATATAATAAATTAAGTATAAAAAAAATAAAAGGTATTTATTAGTTAAAGATCATATAATTTCATCAACTAAAATTTAGTCATAAACAATATCAATTAAAATGGGATTGAAGCATAAATCTTTTACATCAAGTGATGTCATTCTTCATATGTTTTAGAACTTAATATAAATAAATAAATATATTTACTATAAATATATTATAGAAACATACATATATATATATCATACCACATATGATTTACTTATAACCACTTACCATCCCATTATTATAATTTTTTTATTAAAATCACTATTCTAGGTGATAACTATCTTGTTTCTCATGCATGTTTCGGTTTAATTGTATCAGTTGCAATAATTTGATCATGGTGAAATAATTTTTAGAATGTTAATAATGATATTAAATAATATATATTTTTTAAATTTATATTTATATTCATCCACAAATTAAATAGAAGAAAAATTGGATTGTCTCATTCATGTAGACGATAGGTTGTGCATATGAATGAACATTATTTTTACTTTTCTACAGATTGAAAAAATAAAATTAAATAAAAATTAACCATTAATTTATCATTATTATATCATATTTATAATTTATAATAATTATTTCAATCCTTATTTCAATCCATTTATAGAAAAAATTGAAAATAAATCCCATTTCTCCTTGGAGGCAACAATCTACATATACAAACAAGAATAGTTAAATATTTTTAACAGATGGAAATAAAACAATAATGAAAAAATATTTAAATTTAGTAAGAATAATTATATTATACATTATACATATAAATATTAACCCCATCATAATAACAATCCATGAAATATAGTGATAAAAAATGAATTGTAAGGCAACGATGAAGCGAAAATCCAAACGTATGCATGAGCGATAACTTCACACTCCATTTGATGGAATAAAGGGTGGATAATGGTTATTTATAAATAATAATAAATTTTGATTATATTCATGATACATATTTTTTTATTGAATAATTAATATTTAAAATTGGTAGAAGAAGAAATGAATAGGATGAGGTCGGGTAGAGAGATTACCTCTTCTTAGGCAAGCTTCCATCAAATCCATTCTCAAGGGCCATTGGAATAGCCTTTATCAAATGAAAATACCAATAATTCCCAAATATTGTAGTTAATAAGATAATTTGTTAGAGTTTGTTTCAGATATGTGGATCAATGTGATGTAAATAGAAGAGAAGCAGTGTCCTTTTATAATGGATCCAAAGAACACACTTAGATTTACATTAATGGTTTAATTATAATTAATATATTTATCAAGTATAATGTTCTCTAATATCCATGAATTATAATAAAAATATTATATTAATGAAATATAATCATCCAAAGAAATTTATTTCTGTTTGGGTGACATTTTAAAATATATCGGATTCTTTAACCAATTTTTAACCATTTTAAACTTAAAGATGTTAAAAAAATTCAATATTAGAGGGTTATAATTTTATTTATAAGGTGGTTGTTTTTTGATAAATGTTTAATAGATGAAATTTAGACCATTTATAATCATTTTTCCTCTTTAATGATTTTAATGTATTCATAATTATTTAGTAAAATACTATATTATATAAAATAACATTAATGTATTTTTTAAACTATTTAATTAATTTTAAAATAATGTCCTTAAGAAATTAATATAATTCCAATATGACTCCATTACACATCTCTATTATGTTTAATTATTCTACAAAATTCCTTTAAAACTAAAAATCAACAACAAATATTACTTTTCTAGTTTTTGAAATCATTTATATGTTTTTTCTACTACTTGCACAAGAAATGTGCAAGTGTAGTGTATAAATTTAGGGTAATTATTCCATAAAAATTGTAATATAGATTAACATGATAAAAATAATAATAAATATTTTAAAACAAATGTTTACAATAAAACTTATCCACTTTTAATCATTTAGAAATTTTTTATAGATATTAAGGTCAAGTGAGTGATACTCATAAATTTTATTTATATAAAATAGAAAATATTTAATTATCATGGAAAAATAGACAAAAAGTACAAATAAAAGAATTATATATAGATATGGTATAATTTATCACATAAAATTAAATGATGGAATGCTTTGAGAATATTTTGAGACATTATCTAATGGTTTTAACCAAGTTTTACAAATTTTACCATTACTGAGGTGACAAATATTTACCACAATTTCTATTCATAATGAGTAAAATAAATTTTTCATATATACCAAATTTGAAACACATTATTCAAATTATTTAAATAATTATTATATATTATATTCAAATAGGTTGAATAATTTAATATAAAATTAAACATACAAAATGCACCAAAAAAGAAGTTCTCTAGAAAAAAATGTTCAGTCAAGAATATAATGTTTTTATACCAAAATAAAATTTAAATTTAATTTACAATGGATTAAATTAGTTTGTGGAGTCATTTTAAAACATATCTCTTTGTTTAACCCATTCGTTAACAAATTTTATCCATAAATGTAGTATTAACTTTTTAAATCTTAAATAGTTATAATTTTAAATATAAGGTAATAGTTAGATCATAATTGGAAAAGGAATGAGAATGTAGACCATTTATATTAATACACGATCACTTTAATATATATTATGTTTTAAAAAAAATTTAATAAAATATTATTTATCCTAAAATTTCATTATTTTTATATTGACAATATTCAATAAATTTGACTTTAAAGACATCAATATTCTAATATAATTTGATTATTTTAAAAACATAATGAATTTAATTAATATATATATTTCACGGGTAACTATAAATGAAAAAAAATTACTTTTAGTGATTTTAAAATAATTTACACATTTTTTCTTTTGTATAGGAAAGAACTTTTTGAGTGTTTTTGTAAAAATATAAAGAAATTATTCCATCACTAAAATTTAAATATAAATTACCATGAAAAAACCCTAAATCAAAATTAAAGTAATTTTTTAAATCAAAAATTTTAATATTTTTATCCTTATGTAAAAATGTAATGACCCCAACCCTGGTAACTTGGAGTTAGTGCCTTTCTATATTACTTTTCAAAAAGATAAAAGGAATCATACCCAGAAGTACCAAATAGTTTACGATTCTAGTTTTTCAAGATATATATTTGAAATTTAGATTAAATTTAAACATAAAATACAATAAGATTTTTCTTTGAGAACATCATTATTCCCCTCAGTGTGACCCTACATATTAGTCATAATATATATCATTGAATCATGGGGAAAATAAACTATAAGAAATGGGTGATCTCAAATTCTTAGTAAGGATAATATTATAGCATAATCTATGAGTAAATAGGTAATAATCAATATGGAAAGGTAAATAACTAAAACACAATCCATTTAAATAATCACATGATCTTGGAAACTTACCCATGGTTTTTCTATTAGTCGAATAATCACATGGAATATCAATAAATAATATCATAATTATGGAATTCATAAAGGTAGAAATATTAAAAATGAATTCAATGACTCGTCTATGATATTTGAAATTAAATGGGTACGACCTCATCCAAATCAATATCTGAAAATAAACTGGTAAGGCCACAAAAAAATCCATATCTTCATTGTCTTCTAAGATATACCAACGCATCGAGGGGATATAGAGGGCCCCACACATCTCTTAATAAGTCTAATGCATTACTCATATGAATGGGGTGAAATATAGACAACAAATGCATATGTGATGTAAATAACATCCCCAATCAGTAAACATAATCACGAACCATTTTGAGTAATATGGGTAATAGTATCAAAATAGCACATCCACAATCAAACTAATCTCATACCATTTAATAAAATATGTAAAATGATAAAAGATAAACCTCCATGAATCATAAAATCCAATAAAGTATGTTAACATTAATGAAAATTCTCAAATAAAATCCTTGAAATTGTTGATAAAAATAACATTTTCTACATTGAAATCATTAATTTAAAAGGTCTAACAATTTTGAAAGAAACA
Organism: Viscum album; assembly: GCA_963277665.1. Lineage (NCBI taxonomy): Eukaryota > Viridiplantae > Streptophyta > Magnoliopsida > Santalales > Viscaceae > Viscum > Viscum album. The sequence goes on along the minus strand of OY728147.1, from coordinate 1,374,568,269 downwards.
TTTTTTAATTAAAATAAATATGTAAAACTGTTAACTAATCTTCTAGACATTATGGTTTGAGGATGTTATAAAAATAAACTAATTCTAGATAATATATGAAAACAATCCTTCAGTATTCTAGTCAAAAATGTTATTAAGTACCTCGGTTGGAAAATGCCAAAAGGCTTCCTTTCAAATAGTATTATAAAAACTAAAAAATGGGAATAGAATACTTTAAAAAATGGTAGGATAACTGAAAATTTTTTCTTAAAACATTTTTAGAAAACATGGAAATGGAAGAAAAATATTCTTCGGATGAGACTTAAACATAAACAATCCGAAATAAAAATTAGATTATGAAATAACCCCTTAAAACATTATAATGAGTATAATCATCAGCCCCAAGTAAAAAATTAAAATTATATAGATATAAAAAAATATAATATTCAGGATAAGCCTCATAAAATATAGTCATGTGTGGTGTATACATCACATAGAATAAATAAGTAGTGTATAAAGCATGTCTCCCACAAATATAAAAGTGAGACAAAAATCCCATACATTGCATTTCTTTTTAGTGAATGTACTTTAACCTCTTATATAACGTTTTTAAGAATGATATTAAATCATAAAAAAACCATACTCATAATTATTATATATTAAATTATTATAATATCACAATACCCTTTTTAACAATATTCTATTATATTTAATATTTTTTGTGTTCATTGTAGAGTTTTTTGCGTATGTTTTGACTTGTTATGTGTTATCCCAATTAATTAGATCATGATTTAATCATATCCAAAATTTAAAAAATGATTCATGTATAATATATACTAATTATATATGTATTTACAATAATCAATAATATTTAGATATGAAATGAAATTCACAGTCATTGAGAAGGTAGACAGTACATACACATGACTGATATTTCCATTTCTTTTTCATACTAAAAGAATTAAAATGAAATGATATATATATATATATATTATAATTCCAATATTATATATATATTTCTTATATGTCACATGTGTATAGTAAAATCATCATTTATATGTTCCATGTATAGTGTGAATGAATCATATCTCTTTTAGGAGGCAGTAGTCCACAATTCCACAAACGATTCCATCGTATTTACAAAAAAATAGAAATCATGAATCTATGTGCTATTTAAATATTAAATATATATTAATAAAACATATTTATATTTTATTTATAATATTAAAACAAAATTCCCATCATAATTCCAAACAATTATATGTGGTAATGGAAAAACAAACAACATCATTTTTTGGGGCGGTAGTTCACCGTACATGAAGATAAGTTTGTTAGACTTTTGATAGATGTTTTTGTAGTTTTAGTTTCAACCCATAAAATTGAAAAATTTATGTACATTTTGGATAAATTTTTTATTATATAACAATGAAATAAAGAGAATTTAAGGGATTTAAAAAAATTTAAACAAAAACATTTGTTGTTGAACGTTACCTATTCTTCAGGTATATTCTTTTCTATTTTCACAAAATGACTTCTTTGGTTAGGTTTCTACCCAATGTAAGACATTTATGATTAAGGAATGGATGTTGGGATGAGAAATTGGAAGGTTATGGTTAAACGATAAATCTCAATATTGTGGGTAGAAGCGATGGAGGAAGTGCCCTTTTATAATCGAGGTGAGGGATCTTTTGGAAACATCAAAATTATTAAATTAATTTCAATTAATTTCAATTAAAAATGACTCCAAAGTGAGTTATTTATAATATAATATTTTTATATGTCTAATTCCTATCAAACAATAATTCTATATATGTTTTGGTAACATTTTTATCCTTATCTTTTATATTTAACCCTTTGTTAAATCCTTTAACTCTTACCATGACAACAAGGATTTTTACTCTTTATGGGTTAATATAGTTACTATAAAATGAAAAAAGAACCATAAATGAGCCATAAATGAAATTTAAAATATCATCCCAATAATTTGGCTGATTTTTATATTTTTTTGAAACTTTTAGCATTTAATTACTTTTTTAATATCATGAAATTCAATTTTGACAGTATTCATTTTTTTAAATATTTAAAAAATTAAATATACAAGATAACATAGAAAAAACATATAATAAATTTATAATATGTATTGAAGCTTCTTATATGACATTAATTATTTGAAGTTATATTTATTTCAATATTTTTTATAACATTTACTTAATATGTCCAATAATTTAACAATCACCACATCATCATTGTGCATGACATTAATTTAATTATTTATTCACTTAAAATTAAAAATAAATGTTACTAATGACGTTAAAAATTTTATATTTCCAACAAATATTTAATATATAATTTATCTTATGAATAACTATATATATATATAATTTAATACTTATTAAAGACATGAGTATGACATATTGGTATTTACTTAGAATAAAATAGTAATGAAGGATTAAATTCATAAAAGTGAATCCTAGAGGCTCTAAAATAGAATCAAGGATGATTTTGGTCTACAATAACTCATATAAAAAATTAGGACATGTTTTGTTTAACTTTCTATTATTTATAATATTAGTTTAATCACTAATTACCAGATTTACCTTTAACCGTGTTAATAAAAAAATTACTAATGTAACTATTCATAATTTCATTAAATTAAAATACCCAATCTAAATAATTTGGACCCAATAATACCAAATATGGAATCCATTTTTCATTGAAGTAATTTTTATAAAATTAATCTCTTTTGATTGAATGAAGAAACAAGTTTTTTAAGTTAAAACAGTCAACAGATTGAAATGTTCTTGTATAAAAATTCAATATGAAATTGATTTCAATAACATAAATTAGATTGAATGATAAAAAATTAATCTAATTATAATTTAAATCTACTAATGAATATTTTAACACTATCAATTTTTTGGACAAAAAAGATGTTTTCAATTAAAATGCAATATTTTATCACTATTGATCAAAATATGAAACATATTGTAAAAATACCAAAAAATTACCAAAGTATATTTTTATATTTTGATCTAAATTAAGAAATTTATTTTTTAATATAAAAATTAATTAAATTTCAAAAACAATTTAACAAAATTTCACCATCAAAAGGAAGTAATGCCACCATTTATAAAAATACATCTTTTATGCATAAAATTAGATTGTCGTTATATCATGTATACATAACACATATAATAAATTTGAAAAATTAGATGGTATATGATATATATATATATATCATTAATATAATCCAAAAATTTGGATTTCTTTTATTTTATTAGTATAAAACACACCTGCGTGCCATTAAATAGTTTTTATTAAATCATTTTCATTATATTAAATTTATTTTTATATTTAATTATAATTAATTAGTAATTTATGAATTAAATAATATATTTTCATAAGTTAGTTAATTCTATTCATAACCACCAACTTAATGATTAGTGTTAAAATAATAATATTTAATACTATATTATGGTTTATCTATGCTCGGTGTTGTGTGAAACTTCAGATATCAAAAGAATTAAATTTAAAAAGAGACAATCAATAAAACATTGGGTTGTTCTCTCAAATTTTAAAGATAATAATGACAGGAGTGTGAAATTTTGGAATTTTATTTACTTAAAATAATCAAAATGTCATTATCAAGATAAAATGGAAAAAATGAAATATATTAAAATTTAGGATGGTTATAGTCGAATATATCATCTAAAATTAAATAAATTCACGTGTTGGGTCAATTTTAATACCTTATCTCTGGGACATAACCCTAGTTTACACATTTTACCCTTCCTTAGGTGACAAATATTTACCAAAATCACTATTTATAAAGGTAAAAAATAAAAGGATTATATTTAACAATTTTAAAAATATTCATTCCAAATAGAGAATCCATTTTTTGATTCAGTTTATATATGTGGTAGAATTTAATTTAAAATTAATACTGTAAAATATGATAAAAAGTAGTTTTCTTAAATTAAAATTCATTTTGAATTTTAAAATGTTTTCATATAAAAATACAACATTAAATTAGTTAAAATTAAATTAATTTTATTATTAATCATTAAAATTAAATAGAGTTTATTCAAAAAAAATTACCACAAAATTTAACTTTGTAAATTCTTGAAATGTGAATATTTTTTTCAATAGAAATAATGATTTTCAATATTCATTTAATACTAAATTTTTAAAAAAAAATCAATAAGCCACACCATGGTAATTTTTTATTGTATTTTCATAAATAAAATTATGTTTTTTAAATTAATATTGTAAAATTGAACAAAATATTTATATTACTTGCTCAAAAAAAACAATAAAAATCATTTTTGTGGAAAAAATTATTTTTGAGGAAGATAAATAATTTATGTAAAATTTACCAATTATTTACCAATATTTTTGATTTTTCTAAAATCATTATACATAATTTTAAAAAGTTGTATTTTTTATTCACAACACTAATTTAATGACTATTTTATAATGATATACTTTATTTATGTTCATTTAGACAGAATTTATCATTTTCCACAAAATATTAACGAAATTAAATTTATTTATAGATAATGGTATCATAAAATTTCAAGGTGTTACATTAACCACTAGTGGAAACATGTAGTCACTTAATAACCCTCACTAAAGTCTGAATGTAAATCATTCTACGCTCCTATGGTTGGATGTTAAACCGACTCATCCAATTCTCAAAATCATTCCCAAAGAACCGATGTAACACCAACCTAATTCATTATTTGATCACATCAACTCTATTCTAAGCTATATTCCAAAACAATAAATGTAAAAAACCAAATAAAAACCCTAATTTTGGTATTTACTAAGGAAATATATTTCATCAAATCATCCCACACACTGTCCTCCTAGTGTAACTTCACCATCTCAGAAAGCAGTCTTGACACATTCATGCCCCATCCAACCAGAGGGTCATTCCTCCATAAATTATATATTTATCTATACCATAGAAGGATAATTATCATATCCCTTAAGAACTGAAGATCCCATTATCAAAATCCCAAACACTCCCTATCAAAAAAGATAATTACTCTACAAGACCACTCTTCTCATACATGGTCACCACTACAAAAGAATAACATCTTCATGTTCCCATATTACTATTAAAATCATCCTCAACATTTAATAATTTATTTTAATTTATGATAACACCATTATATTTACAATGGGAAAATATTCCATTACGTCACTCCCAAGGCACTAGAAAAATGGTTCTAAAGATTGTATGTATGCAGATCCTCCCAAGCCATGCTCTCCACGTCCATGATATCATCATTAGTGTCAGGGGAAACAATTTCCAAAAACTTATAACCCACTGGGACACTATTTATTTAATCATGGTACCATTTTACTACCTCTATATAACATATTTGGTTTACGTACCACCCAAAAAAACTATTAATATATCCGCACATGATTTATACATTGAATCACAATAGATTCATGCACTGTACATACATGGAGCATAATTTCTATAAACTCCAAATAAAAATATAACATTCTACGAATAAACCACATTATGATCAGTGGAAACATCACAATAATAGATACCAAATTTTAAACACCCTAAACATTAATGAATTAATGCTTCAAAATTTACCCCAAAATAGGAAAATTCACCGTCAAATTTGAAATTCAAAAAACAGGAAAGATCATTCCTAAAACACACATGTCAACACCTTGGGCTACGATCATCCTTGAGTCATGCTCCCTCAATCAGATCCCTGATTCACATTCAACCCATCCTCATATAAACCTTGGATAGAAATAGAAACCTTCAAAGAATATCATCTTTAACGTTGTATTGAACTGAAAACCTTCTAAATGTGTAGGGGAAAATCTCCCTCAAAAAAGAAAACAAAACATTTGAAAACCATTAACCAAAATAATTGACATCACTTAGATCTACAACTTCCTAGAATTTTGTTGATGTAGGGATATGAACCATCATGTAGGAACACAAACACAAAAAATTTCATGATTGAAAGATCTCCAGAGAACAGAAAAGCCTAGAAATCAAAACCGAATATACCAACCAAAAGAAAACTCCACCAAGAACCAGAAAAATGATACATAAGGCCAAATAATAATATTCCTATTCCAACAGGGCTTCCTAGAATTCTAGCGACTGCTTGAACCACACTTCAATAATATCATGAGGATTCAACACGGCATACCTACCTGGTTGAGGTGATGGATCTTGAACATATTGAAGAGTTGAGTAGGAAAATACAAACCATCCACCTCCTTCAGCACCAGAACATCCATCTCCGACTATAGAAAGGAACTTGAAGGACCATCACTAAGACGAATCAACAAGATAAAGGAGAAAAATGAACTAGGATGACAAAACCATAGAAGAATAGAACAATGAAGAAAAGAGAGGATAATGATGGAAAAGGGAAGGGGAGACGATGCCAGAAGGGGAAACATGCCTCCACCTCTTAAAACTCTACAGATGGAAAACCTAGTGTAAAATGGTTGTGGGAGAGAAGCTTCATAGAGGATTCAGAAATACAATAAAACATCATGGTTTTTACAATAAATTCAACACCAATTCTCACTCTCTTGGTTTGGAAATGTGATTTATAGAGAACCCTCTAACCATTTCTTACAGGATATCAACCTATCTCTTCCCAAAAGCCAATGAGTTTATATTTCTATAACACCTGATAACATACTCTGAATAAGTGTTCAATTAGTTAAACCTCATATAACATAGGTTCACATTAATAACCCATAGACCATTCTCTAAGTGGATGAAATATTCAACCCATAGACTAACCAATCTCACTAATTTTAAGGCTGACTACACGATCACACACATACTATGGTAATTATTAAATTACATGTAGTACTAACCTATGCGTTCATCATTCCACTCTAAAGGTAAAATAAATCAACTTTGATAGGAACCCAACAAATTATTCCATCTTGAAAAGAAAACTCTATACTAAAATAAATCATAGTTCTTCACATCCAAAAGTACCAAGACAGTTCAAATTCCCTTCCTCAACCTTAAAAAGGGATCCCAAAATAACCACTATACTCAGTTATGTAGAATTTCATAATGATGTTATATAGGAAAATAATATATCACTGATTGTCAATAAATTATTTAAGAAAACCCTAATATCCTCATGGAATCAAATACTGGTCCTTAGTTTATCCCTCATGAATTAAATTCCTTAACCAAACTCACCAGTATACCATTACCAAGGTAATCAATTAATTTTGTCATCCACTGTGTGTCTCACTCTACATACCTTTATCATAGGAACAATATATTACTCTTCATTAAATGTATCACTATAGATCCACTTAATCTTTTTATAGAACCCCACTCACGAGTGAATGTAATGGTCCCACAAAGAAGAGTTCTCCCAATAAATTATATGGCTAAACACTAGATATGTTTTTTTTCAACACTTTAAATAGTTTGACCACTCTATAGAAAAAAAAAATCACCCACAAGAACATGTATATCATGTGAATTATAGGTACCTAATATGATGTATGTACAAATGCCTCAATAAAATGGGACAAGATCAAACAAATAATGATCTCAAAAAAGTATTATATTCTAATAAACACCTCAACATGTGCAGTGAAAATAAGGAAAAATAGTCCCATCACCCTTGAGATAACGTGTTCCCATCATAAATTTATTCGTGACACACCAGTCTAATGCCCTTCAAGAGATATGATAAATTCCTAAACCCCATGTATAACACATCCCAAATGGGATGAAAAATATTATGTGATACCATTTTTAATTCCCAGATTATTTTCCTTTTCAATAGTTCCCAATATCAGTTCACTATATGACCTCAAGAAATCCTCCCCATGCACCAACAGATTTTTACTTGTGGTGAGGGCCGAATCCATGAACTGTGTATACTATGAACTTGAATGAGAGTCAATAAAATTATATAAAGATTCAAAATAACATTATATTATAATTAAAGTATGAATAAATCAATAACCACATTCCATAACAAATGAAATATAGTATACTAACTCATAGTCATACAAAACATGCTTTGATCACCCACTAGAAAATTCCCATATATAAAATAATAAAAGACAAAAAATATATGTACTGACCCTGCTTCCATCCCCCTACTACACTTCCTAGTTCCTAAATTCTTATTGAGATGCTCCAATATAATACACAACACATCATTTGATCTTACTTGAAAACAATAAGTGCCACACATGAACAACGATTCCCATGGAAGGTGTGACAATACATATCAATGAGGTCTAACCAAGTTCCCCTATTATATTCGATCATATACATGTTTTCATGAGGAAACATTAAATATTACACACAATCACATGAATATCGTGTGTTGAATATACCACAATGTCTCCTTGCACATTTTTTGTCATGTGATAATAAGGTGTAACACCCCAAGCTTCCTAAGTATGTTTCCTTTCGAATAATTCAATGGCGTGCATTGTACGCAACTTCGAGATTTTAACACACCATAACCAATCAAACCAGCCGTTATGAATAGTAATACCTACTTTTTAAAATTTTATAAATTCTATCTCTCAAAATGGACTTCATTTTTGGATTCGGAATATCGAAATTAGCCTAGGGTGAAATTTTGGTACTTTTCAGATAACTTTCATATTTTGATGAATAGTGAAAATTACTAAATTTTAATTAAAAACAACTTTTTTAATCAAAATAATTAATAGTGATAAATTATGAATTTGAGTGGTTTTAAAGAATATTTAGAATTTATTTTTACCATTTAATACAATGTGGGTCATTTAACATAATTTCATATTTAAACTGGACATAAACAAGTGACAATCTTTTGATAGTTATTATCTCTAAAAAACACGCTTTTTGTTTTAACAACGGGAATTAATTTTAAATTAATTTCTGCCCCTTCTTTATTTTGAATTTGGAAAAATGGATTTCATATTTGGAATCAGGATGTTCAAATTGTGTAAATAGGTAACTTTTATATTTAAACATTTTGGATAATTACTCCGGTAAATATTTTATTTACCATAGTTAAAGGGTAAATCCGGTAAACAAGGGTTAAAAGAATAATATTATAATAATACTAAATTACCCTAAAACGTGTCTTAACCCTATTGGTTGATACATGGTCTACCATGGGAATCTTTGGGACGATTTGGGGACCCCATGGATCCACTTGTAAGTGATAATGACACTTTATTTTAATTAAGTTAAAATAAATACAAAAATGACACAAGCATATATCTTTTAACAAAAGAATTGTTATAGAGGGTTATTTATGTTGGATTTTAGATTATAAATATTCATTAGAAAGATAAAAATATTTCCTACATAATGATATTTTATTTATAATTTTTAGACATTATATAATTTAATTTACTTATGACACAATGATGATGAATTAATTACATTAATAGTGAAAAATTAAAATAATTAATATTATAAATACCCAAATAAATATAATATGAAACATTTAATGAATTAAAATAATTTTCTAGGATAATATGATATATTATTATTTATTTAATTGACTTTTTTTGAAGTAATCAATCTGTTATGAGTTTCACAAAAATCAACTATTGAATAGTGTCAAAATTGACATAAAGAGTTCTTAAAACAAATATTATATTATTAATTGATATTAAATTCATAAAAATCTAAGGTTCGGCCAAGAGACATATATCATGATAGGTTCATCATTAATGGACCACTTGGGGGTCTCTTGGATGTATATAGTATGTTTATTAACCATATAATATAAAAATACAAAGAGACATTGTAAAAGTGAAACTAATTAACTAAGAGTTAATACTTAAAGATAAGGTTAATATAATGACCCAAACCTGTCTAAATTCTATTGGTTGAGTTGTTTTCGACCCATTCCCACCATAAAATTTAAATAATAAACTTTGGAGCCACTATTAACCGAATATGAATTTATTATATATTAATATTTCTAGCTTTTCCAATGGTGCCCCTCACCCCTCTTATAAAAGGGCACTCCTCCTTCTCATTTCTTCACACCTTCAAAGCCTTTTGGTTCGGCCAAACCCTGCCCAAATACTATCTCAACTTCCCTCACTACAACCTATAGGTATTATTTTGATCAGAAATCAAACCTAAGGAGCCCTTTTGATCAAATCAAAAGGAAGAACCCGAATAAGAGGTAATGTTTTCACCACCCCTTTTCAAGTTCCTTTTTTCTTCCACTTCCCCTTTCTTTGTTATTACCATTATAAAATAATAACTCCAGTATCATATATATACTGTGATGTTATTATAAATATGGTACAACCATATTCAGTATTCTATCCATCCTTTGAATAACATGTCACCATACGTGCGTACGTACGGCTTACCGTCTCCACGTCGTGGTGTAATTGTTATTCAATATATTATTATTAGGATGGGTATAATAATGATGTGTAACTCATGTAAATAATAAATATAACATGATAATTATTCTTTATATATGAAATAACATCCAATTATATATTATTTTAATATCAAAAGAATGATATTTCCGCTCGTGCGTATGTACGGACTACCGTCTCAACGAACGCGACGAGATTCATTCTACATCATATCCATTCAAGTATAATTATAATTTTATGATTTAAAAATATTACCTAAGGACTTGATATCATTCTGGATATGAATAATATACATCCCATTAATAAAAAATATGGCTCACATAACAAAGAATATAAAGTAAAATGAACCCGTTAACACCAAAAATGACGATAATTCTAAGATATTATTAACAAATCAATGTTAAAAGATCATATATGATATCATATTAAAGTAAATTATTCATGTATAATTAAATAATAATTATTTCACCATTATACATGAGGTAAAACTACCGTCGACCAAGGAAAAAGTACAAAGTAAGAGATTTTCTTATCTCACTTTCAATTCCGTGAGATTTCCATTGTTCGCCACTAAATTATTGAATGTGGTGTATTGTGTACTTCCATTTGATATATATTATAATGATTCTCTTTATATTCATGTTATTATGTAAATAATTTGGTGGTTATTAACTTTTTCCCATACGACTCAATTGATTAACGTGGTAAGGGGTTTCTTATCTCACTTTTAATTTCGTGAGATTTCCATTATTCACCACTTAATTATTTCATGTGGGGTATGTGTACTGCCCATGATTGTATTCATTGTGTAATATACATTAATTTATGGGTATTTACATAATCAGGGTATGATACTTCTTTCATGGGTGTATGTTTCGTAAGTTACCTAATCGATAAGGGAATTTGAAATTTCAATTTCCACTCATTTGGCTTTACGCATATTTCATTGATTATATTACCCCAAGATTATGTGTGGAATCACTATTCATTTGATTATATCATAATTTCCACTCCCCTTCCTGTGGATATACGTTTGATACACATAATCACTCCATTGATAATTCTCAAGTCATTGATATGAATTTGATAAGAGTAATTTTAACTCATTCTCCATTTGTTGAGTTAAACATCCAATTCGTTGGAGTTGTTTTTACAAGAATATGTGTGAATGTCCTTTGATTTTTTTACACTGAATATCCAATCAAATTTAGTGTATTTATATTTTTCACACATAATTATGTCATTGATTTATCCTTAACCTAAGGATACAGCCTTTATGAGAGATTTCATCTCAATTTACATTCCATTGAGACTTCTTTGATGATATACACCAAATCACTTTTATGTGGTGTATATAATGTACTTTTACATAGTATATCATGAATCCCTTTATTCTCATGATATTAAAAAGTTTTGATTACCTCAATTAATTGTATTCAAGTGTCTCTTTTCATTAGAATCTCTAACTAAAATACCATTTATAAATGTTTTAAAGAATTATTCATCTAAATCATTCTCATTAATGTCCATGTTTTAAAAATGGTTTTAAGGATTTATTTATATGGACAGTAAAGTTTAGAAATTAAAACTCCTTTTAAAAAGTTTCAAAGTGGTATGGGACACTTTGATTCAAAAATCTAATTTTAAATGGCTTCTTGGTAAATAGTGTGACTTTTAAATGTTTTCAAGAAAATCGGTATATTTCTCTCAAATAGTATTGATGATTATTTTTATCTATGTCAACATCCTTAATTATTCTTGATTGAGGTTAATGTGATACAATACAATCTTCCATATTGTATCGAATGAGTTATGTTTGACTGTGGATGTGCTGTTTTTATACCATTCATGGTTTGTGGTAAAAGTATTGACATTTCGTATGCTAGTTTTAATACGAATGTTTATGTTATGATTAAAGATGTTCATATGAGGAATTCATTGGACTTAATAAGTGACGGGTGGAGCCCGCTATAGCTCCTCGATGCATCGGTAGGTCTCATGAGACAAACTAGTGTCTTGGCACAAGGATTTGACAAAATCTTATTTGTAGTCTTGGCACGAGGCCTTGGCTATGTGGTTATGATAGTATGGAATTATGCATTCCATCATTATGAAAGTGGTTATTGATAATGCATGGGATTGTTCGACTAGTAGAATATCCATGTGAGTAAGTAAATGGCATTATTTTATTTTATCTTTTCCATTTTATGCTGAAGTTCAATTTTAAAAGGCTTTTGTTTTATTTATAAACTGCCTTAAGTGGTAATGCTTATTTATGAAAGCTTCTGCTATAATGTTATCCTTACTGAGCATCTGAGATCACCCCTTTCAATGTTTTATTTTTCCCAGGATTATGAAGAAGTAATTTATGAATGACCTGTAGGGATAATATGAGGGGATATGAAGACAAGATGTTTTTTATGATGTAATGTAAAAATTTATGGATGTATCTAGTAATTCCAAGGCTACTAAACTAATCGGTCTTTTGAGACTTGATCTTTCTCGTGATCATGCCAATGTTATGTAATAATGCACCGACTCTAGGTAACTAGGGTCGGGGCGTTACAGTTGGTATCAGAGGAAGTTTAGTACAAACCTTGGAAGCTAGATTTAGATAAACTCTGATTAGAGCACGTAGACCTAAGATGAACTTTGAGGATTAGTATAAAAGAACTTCTAGAATTTTGGTATTGTAGAGATTTTGTGAGTTTTCCGAGCAATACATCCTTGTCTGGATACCAGTAGGTAGAGGCGGCTCTGGCACAGATGTACCTAGGGTTAAAACCCGAAAACACCGCTTGGAGCTAGACTCGAACGGGAACTGGTGCACGACAACGGGCCTTGCTGCACTCTTGGTTACGACACTCCTGGGGGATATTCTTAGGATAATTTACATTTTCTTTATAAACTGATTTATGTAATATATATATATAAGATGAGAGTAAATGACCTTGGTTAATCCTAATATGTTTCAAATTGAGAATCTCTAAATGATTTTACGACTACGGTTACTCACACAATGCTTTCTGGTTTTAGTCAATGGCTGGATTCCAAGTAAATCATAGTGACTTTGAGAATGATGTACAAGGTGGGAACGATGGTGGCAATGAGCAACAAAATGGAATGTTGATAGGCGTAAAAGATATCGTCTTTATGCCAAATCAGTTTTCCAAAAATATGATCAACAACATATATATTAACCAACTCCCAGACTCAACAAGGAAGAGAAAGGTGATAAATTATAAGAGCTCCAGCAATGGAGACCATGGAGAAAAGAACCCTCAATTTTCATCATGCAGGAAATGTGGAAAGAGACACCCAGGAAAGTGTCTCAATGGGACAACGAAATGTTTTATGTGCGGGAAGGAAGGACATAAAGTGAATAGTTTCCGAAGAAAAATAAAGAGTACTATGGAAGAAGATAAAAATGGTCCCAAGAGTCCATTTACAGTCCTTTTCCATAAATGTAGGGGACCTGGCCATTACCTGAGTGAATGTCATATTCTATAGGATTATATCTTGGTCAAAGAAGAAGCTATGTGGAAATAAATGGTTGGAGAAAAATTTAAAAAGTATTAGCACTCCTTGTTGATGGGTTTACTTTGGAATAACTTTCTCTTGTATTTGTAACCCTGCAGTTTGCCATGTGAGAATGATATTTGAGGAAGAATTGTCTCTTCTCTTGTGGATATAGGTATAAATAACCATTTGGTTTTATATGATCATTGGGGTTTGAGAAAATTATAAGTTATTATAATTTGGGATGAAAATGCAAGGTATGATATAACATTTGTGGTTAAATTATGTTATTTTGAGGAATTTATCTCATTTTGGTAATATTATAAAATATAGTTTTTGAAAAAGGACAACACGTAGACCGTGTGACAACCCGTCACGTCGGAAAAAGCTGTGGGAATCGAACCCACAACCAAAGTGCGATTGGGATTTATCGCCTACCACTGGACTACGTGAAGTCCCTGGTTAGTGTGACTTTTTTTTGTTAAATTATTTTGTTGATCAATAATAAGATGATTTGGGTTCTTATGTCTTATCAAATGAATACCCTTGGAATAGGAAAATGATTTGGTGAGTATGTGATAAATGTTATTTTGGAAGATGTTCGCTTTGTTGGGAACACATTATGCCCAAGGAAAATAGAATACAATGGGGTTTCATTTGTAGAGTAATGGGGGATTTTTATCTACATTTTTATTGTGGATTTATAGTGATTTGGATTATTTATGGAAATAATTAACCTATAACAGAGAATATGTGATGATGTGAATTACTTTTAAGTATGTGACTTTAAGAGTATTTGATGTCATTTGGAGATACAATTTAACATGGGAGACTACATAATCAAATTCTTCTATGTTTTGGGTTTCAATATTAGTTTGGATTATATTGAAGGATTTTAAGGACAATTTATTATTGAATGGTATTTATTTAACTTTGGGGTATTGTTGGTTTAATTTTAGAAATTAAGATTAGTGCATATTTATCTCAAGGAATATCCTTTTGGGGGATCATTAAATCATTCAATAACCATTTTGGTTTTGATTAATCTTCAAAGACAATGTAAATATATAGTTTATCCTGCATGGATCATGTGATTCTATAGAAGTTTATTCTAGCTCTTCCAGTGTGACCATGTCTTCTTGAATACTCATCGTTTAAAAAAAATTGAGTTAGTGGTGGAAATTTATTAAAGAATGAAACTCTACTTAAAATGTAAGTATATCTCTTAATGTTCTTAGTCAATATCATAAATGAATTCCTCATCCTTATGTAATGTAACTTAAAAAAAATGTTGTCTGTTTACTTTCCTACTAGGAGACTAATGGTCGTTTGTCCCAACACAAGTTTGTGGTTTTCTTATTGTTAACTTTCTCCTGATCATGATTTCTATCCCTCTCCATTGGAACATGACACTTAGTTTATCATCCATATCCATGTTTTCCAACATGGAATCATAGTATGGGTTATCTTGGATGACCCTTATACCTCTCTTTCTTTCTTTTAAAGTGATAGTTTTATTGAATCTTTTTCCGATGTGGGACTTTCCATTATATTCCCAAGAAAAATTATAAAAAATTGCGAGGATGCAATTTATTGAAGGAGGGGAGAATGTAACACCCCAATCTTCCTCAGTATGTTTCCTTTCGAATAATTCAATGGCGTGCATTGTACGCAACTTCGAGATTTTAACACACCATAACCAATCAAACTAGCCATTATGAATAGTAATACCTACTTTTTGAAATTTTATAAATTCTATCTCTCAAAATTGACTTCATTTTTGGATTCGGAATATCGAAATTAGCCTAGGGTGAAATTTTGGTACTTTTCGGATAACTTTCATATTTTGATGAATAGTGAAAATTACTAAATTTTAATTAAAAACAACTTTTTTAATCAAAATAATTAATATTGATAAATTATGAATTTGAGTGGTTTTAAAGTATATTTATAATATATTTTTACCATGTAATACAATGTGGGTCATTTAACATAATTTCACTTTTAAACCGGACATAAACAAGTTATAATCTTTTGATAGTTATTATCTCTAAAAAACACGCTTTTTGTTTTAACAACGAGAATTAATTTTAAATTAATTTCTGCCACTTCTGTGTTTTGAATTTGGAAAAATGGATTCCATATTTGGAATCATGATTTTCAAATTGTGTAAATAGGTAAATTTTATTTTTAAATATTTTGGATAATTACTCCGGTAAATATTTTATTTACCATAGTTAAAGGGTAAATCCGGTAAACAAGGGTTAAAAAAATAATATTATAATAATACTAAATTACCCTAAAACGTGTCTTAACCCTATTGGATGATACATGGTCGACCATGGGCATATTTGGGTCGATTTTGGGACCCCATGGATCCACTTGTAAGTGATAATGACACTTTATTTTAATTAAGTTAAAATAAATACAAAAATGACACAAGCATATATATTTTAACAAAACAATTGTTACAGAGGGTTATATATGTTGGATTTTATATTATAAACATTCATTAGAAAGATAAAAATGTTTCCTACATAATGATATTTTATTAATAATTTTTAAACATTAAATAATTTAATTTATTTATGACACAATGATGATGAATTAATTACTTTAATAGTGAAAAATTAAAATAATTGATATTATAAATACCCAAATAAATATAATATGAAACTTTTAATTAATTAAAATAATTTTCTAGGATAATATGATATATTATTATTGATTTAATCGAGTTTTTTCGAAGTAATCAATCTGTTATGAGTTTCACAAAAATCAACTATTGAATAGTGTCAAAATTGACATAAAAGAGTTCTTAAAACAAATATTATTTTATTAATTGATATTAAATTCCTAAAAATCTATGTTTCGGCCAAGATACTTATATCATCATAGTTTAATCATTAATGGACCACTTTGGGGTCTCTTGGATGTATATATTAAGTTTATTAACCATATAATATAAAAATACAAAGAGACAATGTAAAAGTGAAACTAATTAACTAAGAGTTAATACTTAAAGATAAGGTTAATATAATGACCCAAACCTGTCTAAATTCCATTTTATGAGTTGTTTTCGACCCATTCCCACCTTAAAATTTATATAATAAACTTTGGAGCCACTATTAACCGAATATGAATTTATTATAAATTAATATTTCTAGCTTTTCCGAAGGTTCCCCTCACCCCTCTTATAAAAGGGCACTCCTCCTTCTCATTTTTTCACACCTTCAAAGCCCTTTGGTTCGGCCAAACCCTGAACAAATAATATCTCAACTTCCCTCACTACAACCTATAGGCATTATTTTAATCAGAAATCCAACCTAAAGAGCCCTTTTGATCAAATCAAAAGGAAGAACCCGAAGAAGAGGTAATGTTTTCACCACCCCTTTTCAAGTTCCTTTCTTCTTCCACTTCCTCTTTCTTTGTTATTACCATTATAAAATAATAACTCCAGTATCATATATATACTGTGATGTTATTATAAATATGGTACAACCATATTCCGTATTCTATCCATCCTTTGAATAACATGTCACCATACGTGCGTACGTACGGCTTACCGTCTCCACGTCGTGGTGTAATTGTTATTAAATATATTATTATTTGGATGGGTATAATAATGATGTGTAAATCATGTAAATAATAAATATAACATGATAATGATTCTGTATATATGAAATAACATCCAATTATATATTTTTTTAATATCAAAAGAATGATATTGCCGCTCGTGCGTATGTACGGACTACCGTCTCCACGAACGCGATGAGATTCATTCTCCATCATATCCATTAAAGTATAATTATAATTTGATGATTTAAAAATATTATCTAAGTACTTTATATCATTCTGGATATGAATAATATACATCCCATTAATAACGAATATGGCTCACAAAACAAATAATATAAAGTAAAATGAACCCGTTAACACCCGAAATGATGATAATTCTAAGATATTATTAACAAATAAATGTTAAAAGATCATATATGATATCATATTAAAGTAAATTATTCTTCTATAATTCAATAATAATTATTTCCCCATTATACAGGAGGTAAACCTACCGTCGACCAAGGAAAAAGTATAAAGTAAGGGATTTTCTTATCTCACTTTCAATTCCGTGAGATTTCCATTGTTCGCCACTAAATTATTGAAAGTGGTGTATTGTGTACTTCCATTTGATATATATTATAATGATTCTATTTATATTCATGTTATTCTGTAAATCATTTGGTGGTTATTAACTTTTGGCCATACGACTCAATTGATTAACGTGGTAAGGGGTTTCTTATCTCACTTTTAATTTCGTGAGATTTCCATTATTCACCACTTAATTATTGCATGTGGGGTATGTGTAATGCCCATGATTGTATTCATTGTGTAATATACATTAATTTATGGGTATTTACATCATCAGGGTATGATACTTCTTTCATGGGTGTATGTTTTGTAAGTTACCTAATCGATAAGGGAATTTGAAATTTCAATTTCCACTCATTTGGCTTTACGCATATTTCATTGATTATATTACCCCAAGATTATGTGTGGAATCACTATTCATTTGATTATGTCATAATTTTCACTCCCCTTCTTGTGGATATACGTTTGATACACATAATCACTCCATTGATAATTCTCAAGTCATTGATATGAATTTGATAAGAGTAATTTTAACTCATTCTCCATTTGTTGAGTTAAACATCCAATTCGTTGGTGTTGTTTTTACAAGAATATGTGTGAATGTCCTTTGATTGTTTTACACTGAATATCCAATCATATTTAGTGTATTTATATTTGTCACAAATAATTATGCCGTTGATTTATCCTTAACCTAAGGATACAACCTTTATGAGAGATTTCATCTCAATTTACATTCCATTGAGACTTCTTTGATGATATACACCAAATCACTTTTATGTGGTGTATATAATGTACATTGACATAGTATATCATGAATCCCTTTATTCTCATGATATTACAAAGTTTTGATTACCTCAATTATTTGTATTCAAGTGTCTCTTTTGGTTAGAATCTCTAACTAAAATACCATTTTTAAATTTTTTAAAGACTTATTCATCTAAATCATTCTCATTAATGTCATGTTTTAAAAATGGTTTTAAGGATTTATTAATATGGAAATTAAAGTTTAGAAATTAAAACTCCTTTTAAAAAGTTTCAAAGTGGTATGAGACACATTGATTAAAAAATCTACTTTTAAATGGCTTCTTGATAAATAGTGTGACTTTTAAATGTTTTCAAGAAAAGGGGGATATTTCTCTCAAATATTTTTGATGATTATTTTCATCTATGTCAACATCCTTAATTATTCTTGATTGAGGTTAATGTGATACAATACAATCTTCCATATTGTATCGAATGAGTTATGTTTGACTGTGGATGTGCTGTTTTTATTCCATTCATGGTTTGTGGTAAAAGTATTGACATTTCTTATGCTAGTTTTAATACGAATGTTTAGGTTATGTTTAAACTTGTTCGTATAAGGAATGAATTGGACTTAATAAGTGACGGGTGGAGCCCGCTATAGCTCCTCGATGCATCGGTAGGTCTCATGAGACAAACTAGTGTCTTGGCACAAGGCCTTAACAAAATCTTATTTGTAGTCTTTGCATGAGGCCTTGGCTATGTGGTTATGATAGTATGGCATTATGCATTCCATCATTATGAAAGTGGTTATTGATAATGCATGGGATTGTTCGACTAGTAGAATATTCATGTGAGTAAGTAAATGACATTATTTTATTTTATCTTTGCCATTTTATGCTGAAGTTCAAGTTTAAAAGGCTTTTGTTTTAGTTATAAACTGCCTTAAGTGTTTATGCTTATTTATGAAAGCTTCTGCTATAATGTTATCCTAACTGAGCATCTGTGCTCACCCCTTTAAATGTTTTATTTTTCCCAGGATTATGAAGAAGTAATTTATGAATGACCTATAGGGATAGTATGAGGGGATATGAAGAAAAGATGTTTTTTATGATGTAATGTAAAAATTTATGGATGTATCTAGTTATTCCAAGGCTACTAAACTAATCGGTCTTTCGAGACTTGATCTTTCTCGTGATCATGCCAATGTTATGTAATAAGGCACCGACTCTAGGTAACTAGGGTCGGGGCATTATATAAGGACACATTGATACCTTTTCATGTATACTTCCACTCTACGATGGAATCACACAATTGAGTCATTTCATTAAATCATACTCATAACTCTATTTTAAACCAATGAATCATGGTATAAATCAGCTATGTACTCAATCCACCACTAGATGGAACAAAGAAAAGTCTTACATCCGAATCATAACCCACTACCACATTACTGAAGGTAGTTTATCTCAACCATAAATCAGATCATATCATGTCCAAACCCTATTACATTGTGTAGTATACAATAACAGCCTAAGCCTACTCAAGGTATTTTCTGTTATCCAAACCTATGTTTACTCATAGTAAGTTAAAACTTCATGTACACAAGGACTCGATCTCAGCCAAGGTAGTATATCCAGTTTCATCTATCTCATGGAAAATAAATACTCTAGGATCCTCTCCCCCACTAGGTCCATATTCAATCAAAATCACACATGATAACACATGTTCAATAACAAAACCTTCACCACAACCTATTTGATAACTCTCTAATAGATTCTAGGGTACTAGTGACTTGAAATATGTCACCTCATCTTGATGTACATCTCCTATCACCAATCAGGTTTTCCACTAGATCCCATAAACCAGTCATAGTCATATACCATCACTATGATCTCTTACTTATCACACATCAGTTATTCAATTTCATGTAGGCTTTCTAAACCTAGACCACATGGCCTGGTCCAACTCATTGAAACCCCATATATCTCTTGAACCTAATACATATGAATCATCCCAACCAATCCCTCTTTAATCCACTTGGTATCATGATACATATTACATGACAAATCCAACAAACCACACATGGTTCCTATCTCCAATACCTTAAGATATATATATATACGACATTCACCTAGAGTAAACCCTTATCTATGACATGTTATTTGGACCCAATGGACTCATCATGCTCATAGTGTTCACAAAGACACAATCTACACTCTAGAGGTTGTCACTCATGAAACCAGAGACATATGACCATCTTACCCATCTTCCCACTGCCCCAAATCCTCTCTTTTAGACCTAACTAGACAACGAAAACCCGTATAACACCCTAAGACAAATTATTGTCTCTAGAATACACAATCAAGATGCTACCCATTTTGTGAAATAGTCACCGTAAAATTAAAAGTACATAAAGTAATAATTTAAACTTATTCATCATTAATAAGGATCAACAACATCCAGTATTTTTCTCAAGGTTGTTCTCTATTTCTATATATATAATAGATCAAAATAATATAGCATGATGGGAAAAAATAATGCATAGAAAATAATATGACATTATATTATATGGCTAATATATATTAAAGATTTATTTAAACCCTCTCAAAGATCAATTCAACATTGTCTAAGCTCATCTACACTCATATAATCCTATTTGAAGAAAAATGGACAAATTAATTAAGTATATAAATTTATAATTATTTATTTTCATTAAACTAGTGAATAGTCACCGGAAAGGTATCCTTGTATTATCACTAGCCAACAAACAATTTTAATTGAATGTTTTCACCCTCTTGGGACACCCTATTACCAATACAGAAGAATTCCCCTTCATCCTCACCTAATTACACAATGAATTGGTTGAATGAAAAATGAAACCATATTAAAATATTTCTAAAATTATTGTCTAAGAAGGAAAAAAATAGAAGGAGGTATAAGTAAATTACTACATAACACAACTTTAAAAAGAAAAAAAACCACCTCTAACCGTGGTGGGTAAATGTGAGGAATGAGCGGGGAAGATCCATCTAAATTACCCTTTTAGTTCACATGCTAAATGTAAAATTGAAGAAAGGTATGACCCCAAATTATGGGCCTCCCCCTGATTTAAAAAAAATTGACTAGGCACTTGGTGCAGATAATATTTTCACACATTTTGTACTAAAAAATTAAATTTTAATCCCGCTAATTTTTTTAAGGTTAATTATCACATTTTTTGAAATATGAATATATTTGACTCAGTTTTGAGAAAAGATTATTTCTCAAATTTTAATAATTTGAATATTAGATTCATATTTCATCCATATCATTTTCTATACTATTAAAACATTATAAATTATAATTTTTTGGATTTATTACCTTTTGGGATATATTTCATTGAAATTGTATAAAGGTAAATAAAAAAATTTTTGGTCCTTATGGTGATGAATTTACTAGCACGAAAATCTATTCCCTAATTATGGATACATTTCAACATAGACCAATATATCAAATAATGATCCACAAAATAAAAAAATATTTCGTAGGCATATATAGAAAATGATGAAGAACATTTTCATTTTCTTTTATTACACTATATATTCCATTCATCAAAGACATAAATGTATGGGAATCCAGAACATTGAATTTGAAAAGTATTTAGTCCCAAATTATTTTATCAAGTAATATTTAAATAACACATTATAAACTATTCTAAATGAGATGAAATTTTAAGGGTATATATAAGAGAGAATGTTACAAAAATTAAATGAATCAAAATTTTACAAATTCAACCATTTTTTAAGGACACAATTTTCAGTAATTTAATATATAGATATGGAGAGAAATATTTCATCTCTCATGCCTATATATGTACACCTCCACTATAATTCACATATTTTCCCATTTATTTTTACTTTTAGTAGCTATGTACGGGGTAATTAATATATGATATAGTTTTACATTTTTAATATATATTATCTCATCTTCTTATCTTCTATTCCATTTATCTTTTATATTCTTCCACCATTGCCTTCTTAAATCCATTCAAATGGATAACTAACCACTCCATTGATTAAAAGACGGAGTAGTGACATCTTATGTTTTTTTATAATTCATGGAATTATAATTTTTTTATAATTTTTATAGGGTAGAATCTAATTTTGGTTTGACATTAGTACACTTCTCCACTATTGAGTTCTTCTTCACATTAATGTTTCCATCTCTTTCATCATCAAAACGCTCAAAGTAGATGGTTGATGTGGCCTTATTTTTATTATATGAGGGATATTATCCCACACACAAAGGGTATGTGTCGGGTAATAAAATTTAAAATGAGGGGGTATATATTGATAAATTTTATATCGACACTTGATAAAATATTGATAATTTATACTTTTATTGAAAAAGTATCATATCAAAGAGAAATCCTAATAATTAAAAATTATTTTTATCTTGACTAAACTCATTACTTATTGTTTTTGTAGTATTTATCATTATAATTTAATTTCAACATACAAATTTTAAAATCCTTAATATATTAGAATTTATTTTTGTAGTATATTAACTATTTTATAAATATAAAAAATAGGAGAATAGTCCATGTGAGTGGCTACCTCATGAGACATAACATGGGTATTAACTAAAATACATTCCCAAGTAAATGTTAATTTATCAGTTTGGGATACAAAAAAAACACCTCTAAACAAGTATTCACCATTTAAGGGGATACAATGATAATGGACACACTAATTTTCATAATACACAACAAAAAAACACAAATTTCAAAATAATTAAAAATAAATTCATTGATGATGAACCATAATATTCTTTGATTGAAAAATTTGAAAGTTTAACATGATAAGTACATAGATTTGTTTAGTTTTTATAGATATTAATCAAAAGAGGTCAAAGAGGACACATAGGGAGACTATAAGAAATAAATTTTAGAATCGTTGTCTATGGATCTCATTGAACTCTATACTTACCATAGTTCCATTAGGAGGTGTATGCGGAACAAAATGAGGTTATACTTATTAATTTTCAAAGGAATATCATATATATGATAAAATAATTACACAAAAATTATCTTCCAAAAAAAATTATAATATTCTTACAGGACTTATAAGAAGATCAAACAAATGAAGATGATTAGTTGAAGTAATTTGACATAAAATTTGATTATATTGTTTTTTATACTTTTTTAAATCAAATACAGTAACATCATTTTTATTTTATAGAAATAAAATATTTTATTGACCAATTTATATGATGAAGTGGATAAAATGACCACCATTGAGGTGAATATAGAGTTGGAATTTAATAATGAATAAGAAAAATAACTCATGGGCCATGTTGTGATGTGACTACTTCCTATGAATCAAAACACTTATAAAATTAATGTATATCCCATAATTGTTGATAGAGATCACCTCAATATTATTTTACCCCATGTATGCCTTAAATTCTTTATTTATTGTCTTCTATGAATTATTACATTTTTTATTTTCTATGGGGGTCCTCCCTACTAGAATACATATTTAGATTTTATGTGACATAATATACGGTGGTTCATTATATAAGAATCACATCCAACATTAGATTAGGGATAATGTTCTTAATCATCCTTAATTGGGGCATTAGAAACCTATAACTCACAAGGGGTTTATAAAAAGTCTTATGCTTTTGTACTCTTTTCCCATTCCTTTACATTTCTAGATTTACATTAATTTTTTTGTTTGGTTCTCACATTAATTTAATGTTATAATAAAATGTAGCATTATACATGACTGTAACTTGAAAATAATTTTTCTTTTTATATTTCTTTATATTTTGTTTTTCATCAATTATATTTTTATTTTTTTGAGATGAGATGAAGGGTATTTGTATCTTAAAAGTGAGGGGAGTTACAATATTTTTAGAGGTTTTTGGGAGTTTTTATTTAATTAGTTTAATATGAACAATATAATTAACTAAATATCTTTTTTAATTTTTTATAAATGAATTTATCTTGAGGGAGTTTTCATGATTTCTGAAGAAATATATTTTAAATTACTTTAATGTCGAAATTTTTCTTTGTTTTATATATTCTGGTATTTTTATGATTTATTTTTTGGAAATCTTTACCAATGAAATATTGAATATAATTATTTTTATAATTCTTTGAGGTATTATAACTTAATTTTAAATATTCATCATAATACCTAGAAATTATTGAGGAATGACTTTATTTTAGGGGATTTTTTTTCTTCCTCTTCAAATACTTGGAGTTTATAAGATATTTTTCATTTAAATGAGACAATATTTTGGTAAAAAATGTTTTGTCTTTAGAATTACCTTTAATTAATCCTTGTTTATCAATTACAATCCATAAATTTCATTATACATTTAGTCCAAATTACATATTTATTCTTCCTTACCTACCCACACCATTAATATTTTATCATTAATATTTAATATTTTTGGGTGGGGGAGGGATTCTTGTGTGTGTTATCTAAGATAAAAATCATTGTTTGGTGTTTTATTATTATTGGAATTTAATGAATGTGAATGTTTCAATTTAATAAAATTTTATTTTTTCGTCTAATCACATTTTCCTTTTAAAAGAGTAAAAAATCGAAAAATGGAATACGGAATCACCCAAAAAATAGAGATGAGATGTAATTTTTCATTATTCTATCTTTTTAGGGCCATTTACCTATCAAAAATAAAAGGCATGAATTTTATTTAATTAATTTTAATTAATTTTCCTATAATTATATGTTGAAAATAATTAAAAAAATGATTAAAATGGAAAATATGAAAAAGGGGATAATTAAGATGAAATATTTGTTTTCATTAATTTTGTTACTCATGTCCTAGTCAATAAAGGTGTGCACTATTTCAAATATAAGGGGAATTGAATAAGATTTATTTCATATGTATTTACATTAATATTTGTTAATTTAAATTATATAGTTCAACATCCTTATTTCAGCCATGATTATTTAAATATTTTACCTATAAATCTACAACCACAGAATTCACCTTGAAAAAGTCCTCATGATTTTATAAAATTCATATAATATCAATAGGTGATAATTTTGACATTTATATAGCGATAAATTCAATTTTTTAGTATGTTTATAACTCCATACGTTATATTTATTGATTGAAGGGTGACAAGAAAATAAATGTGAGGAAAATTTTTATTGGGAAAAGAATTAATTGTTAAGGTTGAATGAATTTAAAGGTGTTAGATGAAAATTCATGTGAATTTTTTACATATATAAGTTTTTATGGAATTATATTTTAGAAATTATTTATAAATTTTCATAGTTTTGAGTCTTATTTGGATTTAGATATTTATATTTGATGACTCACCAAGAGTGTAATGGTTTTATGTGGAGTTGTAAATGGATATTTGATGCTTTCCTAGGAGTATAATGATTAATTGTTTGGTAATGATGGCACTAATATCTTCAAAAGGTTTTTTCTCTAATCTATGTTTTGAAATCTTATAATATTAAAGGTAATTTTTAAATTTTCAGATTTTTGGAATATTTTGGACACAATTGTGATAATGGATTATAATGGAATTTGATGATTTTTAATATCAGTTTTGTATTTCAAGAATAATTTATTATACACTAATAAAAATTGTGAAATTTCTTATATTTATTAAATAAATGGAGGGAAACATTAATATAAAATCTTCCATAGATAAAACCTAGTTTTTAATGAAGAAATTAATTTTTTAAATTAGGCATTAGAATATATTCTCATTTATATGCACATTTAGTGATGGGACCATATATCCTAATATTCCAAAACTAATGATATAAAATTAAACATCAAGATCCAAAATATTATCATTACCCAACCAAGGTTACCCTACTAACTACAAACTAAAATGACCCAAAAATGTCCTGAAGGGTATTTCTGATCCCCATGGGTTGGTGATAAGTGATTGGGAATCATGAAATAGAATTTGAGATTTTAACTCAAGGGACATGATACATGGTAGTAAATATAGAGAATATATAGGTATGCCAAAAAATAAAATAGAATATAAATACAATCATTAGAGAAATAACATCTAGGATATATCAATAACCAAATAACTCAAATATATAAAACCAAAATCCTTGTGAATTGTGTCCCCTCAAGACACTCACACCCTACTAATGAAAAAAACCACCACTTTACAATTATTTCATTCCATTTCCCCCATTAGATAAGACATTATCTATTGACAATCAATGGTTTAGATATGGTTTGAGTAAAACATCCCAAAATTATTTCACAAATTTTTTGAAAAGAAAACATAATAAAAACCCAATTATGAAGAAATAATATTAAAAAGGGATTATAATACAGTTTAACATTAATAATTTATAAATAATCCTAACAAAAATAAAAATAATTTCTAATAAATTGTTTTCTAAATAATATTGATACACAATACATCGTAAACATTCGAAGATAAAATTTATAAGAAAAAAAATACCATGAGTACAAATATGTTAAGGTGAATGGGGATCCATGTTAATTTATCATAATTAGTATGAAAACTGTAGAGCACATCACTATAGAAGAACATGTCTAAGGGTAAGACTACACTTCCTAGAGAGAATCCCTACCACAAATTAGGAAACATTGGGAACGCATTAGTCTAGATGAATATTTCTTTGGGGACAGTTTTCAGCCTCAATTATGGATCCCTTTCCCATCATCAATCAATATGCAGTTTATCATAATAATATAACTCAAGATAATTCATTCTTTGAAGACATAAAAATAGATATTTAAAGCCATTCACATAAAAAAAACTATATGGATATTCAACTATTAAAACCATATTGAATGCCATTTTATTTCATGGAAAAAAATTATGAATTTAATCAAATTTGGTAATTAATTTAGAAAATAAATCCATCTATATTCACATGAAAATTCCACGTATTCAAACCAAAAACATTGAAACACTTGGAGTTGAGATATCTCATTAGATAAAAACTATTATGGACTTAGGAATCTAGAATGGAACTAAGATCAATAATCCCTAATCACAATTCTTCAAATTGACATGAAATTGTGAATGTTAGGTGAAAAAGAACAATTACCACAAATATTCATGATCATTACACCAGTATGATTATAGATCTTCTCAATGTATGTAAATTCCATAAAAACATAAAAATTAAAATAATATTATAATATCTGATAAAAAATTTTCCCCATTGATAAATCCAAACTATAGAGAGAATTATGGGGAATTGTATGAATAATTATATGAAAAAAAGATTAACTTACAAAGAGAGGAAAACATGATTCATTATTTCTTTTATCTACCAAGGGATTTTGGTTAAGAGAAACTGAAACAACCCAAAAGAGTATCTTATTAAAATAAACTGAGTTGGGGTTGATGGGGAGTAATTTATAAATAAAAACTTCATTTAGAGTGGAAGAAATAACTAATTACCATAGACATTATCATCCTAAAACTACACGACCAGCTGGGTGGTGAGGAAAGCAATAGTCCTATACTATTGGATAAGCCACACGCTAAATGGGTGGATTTTTGTAGTGAACCAGCTCTATAAGACTTCCATAATTTAGCCATTGAAATACATTGAGCTTTTCTATATGCATGTTTTAGTAAAAATATAAACAGAAACACAAGGGAACCTCCCAATCTCTCAGATAAGAGTAAAAAAATTACCACCATTACTTATTTCCATACAATAATAATTATAATTAGATGAGAAAACCATAAAATCGAATAAGGTAAAGGAAGAAACTAACAAGATATTTGTAGTACATTAAATTTTAATGAGAATGATATAATTATACCACCATATTTTTTTTGTCCCCAATAAGATATTTTTAACATTATTGACCTTAAAATAGTCGAAGTGAAAACTCCTTAATCAAAAACTCCCACTCCCAAGTAGCATGAGAGTCAGAAACAGTCCAACATAAATCCTAAACCATATTTATATATATACCACATTGTAACTTATCTTCAAAGTTAATAAACGTAATCTATAACTCACTTACCAACATGTCGGATTTTATGTTGAATAATTCCATATTCATATTATGAGACAGTACCAATAGATATTATCTGAGTTGAGGCATGTGGAATAAATCATATGTCGATGAAAGATATGGTGGTGAAGCTAGATTATATATCACCTTTAGATGATATTCATTGATCTCAAACTATCCCACTTACCTAAGTTGATGATTCCATTTCTTTTAGATCCATCAGTGACCCAATCTAGGGGAGACATTTAAGAACATCTGATCAATTACTAAAATCTTCAAATGATTATGAAATTGATTTGTATAATATTTTTACCAGCTCTAAACAATCATAAAACACAGATCAACCAATGGGGTCATGACCATTGTCTCTTAAATGACATAATCTAACCAAATATGCTTTTCCATCCTCCTACCAATATAGGGGAATGTTTCAAGGAAGAAAATATTAATATTCTAATGGTTCTAATTTGATGGATGAAAAATAACTTTTCTTATATGAAAATTATTCCATCCCTAAATGACAATACTACCTAGAATTTATGTTAAATAAAAATTCATGAGGGATATAATCTAGAAAATTATTATCCCTTTATGTCTATCTATCTTTATGGTGATGATATTCTCTACTCAACCTAACTTTGTGTCTATTTCCAACTAGTGGCCCCTCTAAAATTGTGAGGTGAAATGGGGGTCCCTATCCGAGACATTATCCATAGGAACTCCATATGTACTTGAGATCTCTTAGATATATAGCTTCCCAATGTACTAGAATTTAGTGGTGTAATAGATCCGTATGAAATAGGTAGACCAGGTTAATAGATTGATCAGTACCCAAATAAAATTCTTATGGCAGGGAGTTCATGGAAACCCAATAATGAAATCTATCAATAGTTAATTCCACTTACATGTTGGTATAGAAAGATGATGGAACAATCAAGAAGAAATTTAGTTCTCAAACATAATCTGTTGGTAATATTAACAAAAATATACAAGGTCAAAAATGTCTCATTTCATACCATGCCACCAAAAATTATGTTTCATATTATAGAACATATTTATGGTTCTAGGGAGGAATGGACACAAAGAATGGTTAAAATCTCCCAAAACATATTTTCTTGCAGATGGAGGGATAATATATCAACTCTTGATGTAAGTTATTCCCTTTGATGAAAGATATCACTCACCAATGGTCTCCCCATAATATAAATATTCCTTGATACTTTAGAACTCGTCATTATATTTCAACACATAAAGAATCATATCGAGATGAGTAGGAGTCATATGATTGAATTTTAGAACACTACTAGTCCCCACATTCAATTCTCTTAGGTACATCTGAGAAAAAAGTCTCAGAATGTTCCAGTCCTCTATTTATTCTTTTATAGACAATGGGGGTAATTTATTATTTAGACCGTTGGTATCTATGTAACCTTTCTAGGGTATAGAGATTATTTAAATTTTAGATGACTACAATTTTTCCAACTATCACCACATATATATGTTCAAAACTATATGATAAAATAGATAATGTAAAAAAATGGTTCATAATCAATGTAATTTTTTCCCGAAAAACAAAATGTTTCCAAAATTTGAGGGCCTAAAAATGTGCATAAATTTCTAAATCATGAGTGGGGTAATTCTTCCAATGTGGTAAAAGATGATGTCACCTTTAATCCACCAACCCCCTTTATAAGAACATAATAAAAACACAAATATGAAATATAAAATTATACTGAATATCCCTATATAGCCTCTTCTAATTTCAGAACTTGTTATGAGGTCAAACTCCACTATTTGACAACAAAGGATACCTAACACATCAATTACAACAAAAAATCTACCACCTTCTGTGTGAGGCCATTAAATGGATATGAAAGCTTCAAGTGATCCTTTATAAACAACTAATAGTATCTTTCGAAAAACAATAAGGTATCTATCACAGTGATTTTATATGGCTCTTCCTACGATATTAATAATATACATTTTTATGATTTACTAAGATACCTTGTTTCATAATTATGTCTCCAAAGAACATAACTTCTCAAATAAATATTTTGATTTATGATCACTTTCAATAGAGAAAATGATACTTTATCATTCCCAAAACACTATTCAAATGAAACACATTATATTCCCCTTTATTAGAGTGCCCCAATATTTCATCAATTAAAACTATGACACAAGTGTCATGAAACTAATAAAGGATTGGTTTATCAATTCAACAAATCCAACAAGGGATTTCTTTAGACTAAAAACATCACAATGTAATTAAAAATGACACACATAATATTAAGGTATGTCTTATGAATATTTGATTATTTTATCTGAGTTGGGGATACAAAACTGGAGATCAATTTTTTAAAACCACTAGTACCCCTTAAACTTTTGAATTAACCATCTATCTGAGGAAAGTGACATTTGTACTTGATCCTCTGTCAATTGAGCTCTTGAAAATTAGAGCATAAGAAAAGAGTTCCCATTAACTTCTAGGAAAATTAATGAGGGTTTATCAAGGGGACACACTTGGATGTTTAAAAATATTGGATATAAAATCATCCAACTAAATTTTCTAACTTCATTTAATTCAGCTGGAGCCATGCAGTATAATGAAATTAATATTATTTGAGTTGTAGACTCTAATTAAATAGATAAATCGACCACTCAATCTAATGGTAATATCTAGAAGTCTTTAAAAAAATCTTCTGGATAATCATTCTCTATTATATGGATGTTATCACTATGATATTCTAATTACTATATCGATTTACGTAATAAAAATTACTTACTATGCTTTAGACGATCTGACTCAGCATGAATGGACCATTAATCCTAGTCTATTTGAAACACATGGGTGTTTCCATTTGATGCAATGATGAACATAAGTGAAAGGTAACAGTCAATCAAAGACTTTTTAAATATCAACCACTACATTTTGATAATGACAAGAAATAGATCCATATTTAGAACTAATAAATCATAAAAAAATATCTACATCACACATAAATAAAAATTCAAAATGTACACTTGAAACCTTGTTCCCTATTATTTCCACGAGGGATCACCAATTCTATACTGAATGTCATGAGTTACTTGGGAATCTTTACAATATCTACCATTTATTGAGGTATTTATTAGTGAAAGGTGCCTATTTTAATTAAATCATCCACTAAGGTAGAATTTATATAAACGACACCTATCATAGTCACATTACCCACAAAAACATATTCAAGAAACTCTTTAAGTTCATGTAATTAATTTATTCTGAATGTATTTGGAAATAACCCTATTATCCATGAAGAAACAAGCTTCACTAATGATCCTCTTAGATTTTAATTGGTTGTACTAGATTGAGGAGAAGATAAATCTCAATAGAATGATTTCAGGTATCTATAAAAAACACATGAGTTGAATTCCTTTAATGTAAAGGGTAAAATGAATGTATTATGTTTAATAAAAACACACTCGTAATATGTCAACCCATATTGCACCAATGATGGTTAATGAAGAGAACTCTAAGAAATAACATAGTTATTTATCACAGGAAAATAAATTCTCTTCCTCTTTCCCGTTATTGGACCACTAGAACATCCACTAGTTGTAAGAGAAAATCTAGTTATTTAAATCATTACCAATCATAATATTCCATCAAGTACATATCCACCACTTAATTATAGGTGGTCTTCTATAAAATTGTTACTTATGACTAGATATTAGCTCAAATTGCCTTTTAGAGAATCGTAACATTCATAATATCTTTAGAAAAAACATTTGAAGAAAAAATTGATATGTCAAAAAAGTATTTAGTACACTCTAAAATAGAATGATCTCCCTAATCAAGCTTGATACAATTTATACATTTATGCATGGTCATAAATTCTAGATAGAACTGCTCGGTATAATTTTCCTTGATGTCCATCCACTCACATACATCATGTTTCTTAGGTAAGAAAAAGGAGTCCAACCACCTCCTTACAGACCTTCAAGACTGAATATTAAAAAATATACTTTGACTGAATCATGTGTCTCTAAGAATTCAAAAATTATTTATATATTTCCCAACCAATATCCTTCCTTGTAAGTATTATTAATCACCTTGAAAGATATTGTATTCCGGTAATGAAATTCATGTGCCTCAATCTTGTCATTGTCCCATCATAGTTCTACCCATCTAGCATGAAAATAGGTATATTTTACTCCTTTATATAATGCTCAAACCATTCGTAACATCAATACAATCTAGTTTTGATATTTTCTTGGGTTTCCATACTATGTTATATCCTCGAAAACCTGTTAAATAACAATTGGAAGTATTTTTGGGGAATGATGCTACACATCAACATATATGTTGATATAAGAAAATAAGAATCATGGATCAATTCTAATAAAAAATTATATAAATCAGATATAACTATAAATACAAAACAAAATAGAGTCTAGGAATAAAAATATAAATATCCAAAATGACATAGTCTACAATAACCCATGGTAACATAATTCTCATCATGATGGGATGCATCCAGACACTCATTCAAAACCTACCCCTTAAATTCCTATATTCATACCTCATATCTAAAGTGGAATCCCAAAATTGAATATTAAGTAATGAAACAAGTCATACACAAATTGATACCAATTTTTTTTGAACCAATCTAGATTACCATAAATATCCAAAAACCCAAATCAATTTTGACATAGCCCAATGGGATTTCCCTATCCCTATGAGATGGAGGTAAGTTCATAAGAATCAAAAAAATATTGTTTGGGAATTTTTTTTCCACAATGATCCTAAGTAATTATATAAATATGTAGAATATATCCATATTATAAAAAATTATAAATAAATATATATTATGTTATCAGGGAAAATAATTTCTATGTTTCATCAATAACAAATGTAATCAAAGCTTCAAAACCTCACTCCATGTGCCCTGATGTCATCTCCAAAATCGCACTCATAATAAAAAAACTATTAGGATCCCCCCAAGAATTCAATAAGTAGATTTTATAAAATAATCCGTTAATGTTTTGATAATTTTTATCCTTGAAAGAGATACAATTTAAGATAAACCATGTATAAAATTACACTATAAAAAATTAATAGGAATGAAAATAACCATGTTTTGAATAAATTTGATACAAATACAATAAATGAATTTAAAATATAACATTTGGAGAATACAAGATGATGTGTAAAAATAAGTTTATTTTAATGAGGGTCCTCATTCCACTATCATGATAAGTAGTCCAAATAATGTGTATATTAACCTAGAAAATATGTACATGGGTTTTAGACTACAATCTTGATAGTGGATAATTTCTATATCATAGGAATCCTAGAGCACACAAAACCCTATCTGAAAATGTCTTGGGTGAATAATTTCAACCTTTAGGATAGACCCCTAACTCATCATCAGTCATTATCAGATTTATTATTACAATACCATTCAATGGAATTTCATATTAGAAGATACAAAAATTGATCATTAAAACCATTTCCATTAAAACATCAATGAGATATTTCATTTTCCAAACCAAATTCAAAACCACAATATTTCCTGAGAAATATTTCATGCCTTTAATAAACAGTAAAATTCAATTTAAAAAATCAATTAATCAAGGTTCACATGAAAATTACATGTTATAAAACCATGTACAATAAAACACATAGAAATGAAATTCCCCAAGGATAACAATTAGTTGATATGATATTGGGTCCTCTGAAATTGAAAAAAATCCAATATCAACAATTCCAAATCATAATACTCTATATTGAAAGGATCTAGAGGCCAAAGAGAATACTCACCACACAAATTCAAGATCAACACACCATAAAGATTCATTATCTGATCAAGAAGACTATATTTTGTAAAAAAAAGTAAAAGTAAAAATATAATAAACCTAGATCAACATTTCCCATTTTTTGTTAACCCAAACTATAATGATAATCATGTGTAATTGGATGAAGAAGGGGATCTCAGACAAATAAAATCAAATTACCATGAAATAAACATTGGTTTGATTGGTGGTTCGATTAACTATGGAAATTCAGCTAGAAAATCCTTAAACACCCAATGTGATTATAAATGTTGAATGAATGGATTTGGGGTCAAATAATACCAATTTTTAATTATAATAGGATTTAATGATAGAATAAATACATAATTACCACAAATGTTTTTGTTCCAGAATGTATCCATTAGCTAGCAGAAAACTTCTATACTAATATAAAACCCACTTTTTAGTTTACTAGCTATCCAATGGTTAATAAGTATCCTTTCTCTACAAGAAACGTCATGCTCCATCCAATGGGCTTCTAGGGCTTGGCTGGTTGGATTCTAATAGTGAACCTCCACTACCATCCTCCGAATGGCTTGCCCGAGGCCCTTGTTAGTAAGTTGGTGGAATACCTATAGATCATATAACTACAATTTTGAGTATATATTTAAACCAAAACATAAGAAAAACTCTAATTATCTCAACCAAGATTGATTAAGTCACCACCTGCCATTGTTTCTATACCAAAAAAATTATAAAACGAGGAACATATATGAATGGTTAATATATAAAATAAAAATAATAATATAAAGAGTGTATTTACATAAAATGAAATGAGGATTCTAAAAATATAGTGAGGTACATCCTTTTAATTACACCTACTCAATATTCCACCTTCTTATATTCCAATAATTAATAGGAATCAAGAATATAGGGATTTAAAAAATCTCTTGGCTAAACATATTTTCTCGAGCCAAAATATTATATCCATTAAATAATTTTCCAATAAATATATATATTTTTGGATCCATAGAGGAGATATAACAAAAGATAAATTAATGACACCCTTCCATATTCATCAAATTAATGAACCAGCTCTGTAAAATAAATCCAAATATAAATTTAAAGACAAATATTTCACCACTGAAGACTATAGATTTAAAAATCCTCTTTTATTAAAATAGTTTTCCAATTAGTTAAAAATTTTAGAAGATATGTGTAATATTTTTAAACTATAATATTCTTTATATGTTTAACAGATATAATTTTATCTTCCTATATTCTCTTCTATTCAAACAAATATGTTCTCTAACCACGACCTTCTAAAAATCAGAAAAATTGTGAACTAAACTCTCCATTGTTTGAGGGAGGGAGAAATGATGATTTGAGTTAATATTTATTCAATCAATTATCCATAATTTTTTCTAATAATTTATGTGGTATAAAATAAAATTATAATGTGAGCTAAAAATATGTTCTTTACTATTTTTTTATTCTTACAATTCATTTTTCACTCCATTTCATTATCATGCTTTTAGACACAGAGGGTTGGTAAAACATTTTAGTGATGTTTTCAGGAATATTATAACTTTAAAAAGGGTAGTTGTTGTAAAATAAAATTCAGAATGGGAGACTATTTAGTGACATGTTTTATCTCAACACTATATAAAATATTGAAAATTAATAATTTTAAGCAATAAGCATTACATCCCAATGATCTCGTAAGTGAAGTGGCTTATTTTTTCTTCACTAAATTGTCTTGCCTTCTTTTATTTTTGTTTGTCATTTTGATATATATTTATCATATTAATTTTTAAAACCCCATCATAATAGTATTTAATATAGTAATATATTAATTAGTTTATAAATTGTGACAATAGGTTATTGGCATGCATGAGTGGCCTTTTTGACTGATCGAACATTAGTGTAATAAATATTTCATTACATGGTATATATGAATTTATTGGTGAGGGATTGGAAGAAAATAACTTTTAACATTTATGGTCATAGAGAGACTAAGATTTTCAAAGTGTGACACCCACCTTCATTTAATATTATCATTATGTGACATAAGGATCATGACTTAAAGAAAACCTCCTAAAGGGAGGAGGAAATGATTCCACCATTCATGACCTGATACCTTATGTCTCACAACATTATTCCATTGCTGTAGTGAAAAGTGACATGATTAATGCGTAATTGTTTGACCTATAGTATATTTAAAATTTTATCATGGTCCTAGACTATCCTATGATGACTTCCCAATGTTTAAAATCACCAACGAGTGATCATTATTTATCCAAAAAACATTTTATTGTGATGTTTTAATGAATATTTAATGTAACCAATTCTGAATTCCAATTTTTTTTTCTATGTTAAAAATTTAGATCCCCCCAAGGTAATGACCCAGAATTTCAAGGGTCATTTAACCCATTTTTTAATGATGTATTAACTTAATAACTCGATATTATCATACCATCCGATTATTTCTTCACCAATGGATCTTCGAAATCAAAATTTTTAATGATTTACAACTATGTTTATGAATTTATAATCAGTAAAAAATCCTCAAATTTATTTTTTCATCACAAATAATTAATATTTTTTATATTCAAATTGACATTATAAAAACATAAAATGGATCTAAAATAGATTTTATATTTTCAAACATAATTCAATGGAGCTTCAACGATTCTAAATGTATTCTTCCATAACATCCATATATCATAAGAACAGTAAATTTTGGAATCTATTGACACATGAAAGTTTCTCCACATTTTACTCTATAACTTATAGGCTTAGGAGTTTTATCTACATCAAACACTTTCCACAATTAAATCAATTTCATTATTCTATAAATCTAATTCATCTACAGTTAGTATTAAATATCAGTGATTCCTATGGAATTAAATTATATATTAGCTTTAGTACTTTAGGAATTTCTTAAGTAGTAGATGTTAAATTTCTATATCATCTAGAAGGTGTATGTCATGACTCGTCCTTGGGGATCATGCCGTGACTACCCCAAGCCCGCCTCCCATAGGCCAGGGGCTAGCGACTAGCACCAAAGGTGTAAATCCTGATAATAGGGAAGGCATTTCCTTTATAAATAGATTAGACACCACAGAGTACGCAAATTGAAGTAAACACTAAGTAAACTGAAAACACAAGTAAGTGCTGGATAGTAAATGGGCCAGTATACAAACCCAACAGAAGTGCAGTACAACTGAAAAGTAAATTACATCAACTGAAAGGCAAAGCAGCAACCACTAGGACGTCCTCTAGGAACTCGCACCTATTGTGTGAGTACCGTCAGTCTCGTCGGCTCCTCGAGTCTGGTCGTCCTCCCTGTGTACATCCCACCTTGTAGACCACCTCCGGTACTATCTCGCTGTTATGTCCACCTCTGGGTACCGTCCTTCCTCTCAAGCCTCAACCATGATCAGTGATGTCCATTGTCTGTATCCAACAGAACGTAGTGCGGGCATTGCCTGTGAAGGGGTGAGTATACGATACTCAGTAGGGACACCGAGACCCCAGAAGGTCTCCCAAAAGCCACAAAGGATAAACCATAGGAAATATGAAAAACATCAAGTATCAACCGTGTCCACTTAGGTATATGCCCATACATATACCTATGTTATCAATTCCAGTTCCGGTCCAACTCACGAGCCCAAGTACAACCCAGTCCACACAGGAAGCATAACCCAATCCACACAAGAAAGTACAACGCAGTCCACACAGGAAAGTACAACCCAGTCCACATAGGAATGTACAACCCAGTCCACACAGGAAAGTACAACCCAGTCCACAATGGAAAGTACAACCCCGTCCACACAGGAAAGTAAGTCAATCACATCAATGATAATGATTTAAAATCAAGACTTAACTTACACAGGTATACATCATTTGTAAAGAAAAAGAGATGATCATACGTAGTTACTGATTTATCTATCTAGGAACCGTGTAGGATACTAGACCAGCTAAGCTGTATGACCCACATAGGATACTAGTCCAGCTACTCTATTGGACCCACGTAGGATACTACAACAGAGGTCAATACTGTCGAACCCACATAGGATACAAGTACTGTAGTCATCACTGCCGAACCCACGAAGGATTCTAGTACGGTTGTCATCATCATCGAACCCACAGAGGATTCTAGTACAGTTGTCGTTGAACCCACGGAGTATTCTAGTATGAATGTCTTCACCGTCAAACCCACGAAGGATTCCAGTACGGAAGTCGTTGCAGTCGCAGCCAGCTTTAGGGTTCCCGAACACAGCATGCTCGATTCCGGGAGGGTCCGCTCCACGATCCAAGGGGGTCGATACATCAACTGACATGAAGTTCGGAGTTGATGTTTCCCAAAGTTCCTTCTCATCAAATGGAACTCGACGTGACAAACGACGCGTCAATTGGATGCCCGGTCTGAGAGTTATTGGATTTTTCGTCCCAGGGTCCCGGTTGGTTTTTTAAGTCAAAACCAACCCGATCGTACTCCAACTGCATCCAAACCTCAAACAAAGTAAGCCAAAGGAACCATCTCACTATGAGGAATCCAAAAATTTTGATGGCACGTCAATCGGACATCCGGAGCTCATTTTTTAAGCGTTTCTGCTCCGAGGGCCCGGTTGGTTTTGGGATTGAACCAACCCGGCCGTACCCAAAGTTCTCTGAGACCTTGAGTATAATATACTGAAATGACCACCTCGATCAAGGATGGAATCACAACTGACAATGCATCTATCAGAGGTTTGTAGCCCAAGTTATCGGCCCTTGAACGAGGATGTCCAATTTTTAGGGGGTTTTGGGCCCGGTCCGACCTAGCCCAAGACCCCCTGGGTAGGCCCGAACCGGGTCGACCCGACCCGGGTCCGGGTCTGGCCCATTAGGGGGCAGCCCAGCCCAACCGGTGCTACCCGTCCTGCGTGGCCAGTCATCTCAGCTGTTTTGGCCATGTGAGACACGGGGGGTGCTGCCCCCCCCCCCCCCCGTGTCTCGAAACGACGACCCCCCACGTGGAGGGGCCCGCCTCTCTACCGCCGAGGGTTACGACCCTCGGCCTCATCTGAATGGCCGGCCCGGTTGGCCGGCCGGTGCCGTCGCCAGGAGACCCCCTCATGGGTCCCATCCCCCTTGAACACCGTGGGCTGGAGGATACGGCCGCCCCCCTTACAGAACTTTCAGGGCCAATGACTGCAGCTTCCTCTTGTTTGCCGGTGACCGGCGAGGCTGGCCGCCTCCTGTAGCTCTGTCGCGAATCTTCACGACTGGTGCAGTGTGATGGCACCGTGCCCCTCCTCTGCGGTTCACCCATCCATTTCCCTTCTTGAAGCTCCGGTGCGGCACGCCGGCGTTGCGACCCTCCGCCGCGGCCCGACCTTGGCCGCAGGTACTTCAGCTTCGGCGCCGCGCTTCTTCGCTGCGGCCCGCTCCGGCCGTGGTTCCCTCATTTCCACGTGGTGCGACGGAACTGCGTTGCCTCCATTCCAATCTTCATCAAGACACAACAACAAAGGGGAGGAGGGTCGGCCATGTTCATGAAGTCCGACCCCCTCCCATTAATTTGATAACAAGTGGCTACAGAAATTAACGATGGATGACAAAATAATATTCATGAACACAAAACCAAACCCATACCTCAAGGAGTTGTAGAACAATTATTTTCATGGGAAAATGGCATCACGGGAGATGGTGTCATGGAACGAGGCTCCGTATACGTCGTCGGTGCATGCCCGATGAAGGATGCAATGCCCTCCTTTATTTGACGCAGAATGATGATCGAAAAGCGTGTCGGTGTTCTTCGCGTTCTTCTACGAGGAAGAAGAAGATCTTCAAGACTTGAGCTTTTCTTCTCCAAAATCCACACAAAGAATCACACCCCAATAAAATAAGACTTTGTCTTGTTTTATTCACACACACACATGCCAACAACATTTTTAAAATTCAAAAAGATATCATTCAATTAATGAATGAGTTCAATTAATTGAATAGAGTGTGTTGGCAACCAATAAAGGAGGAGAGAAAAAGTCACACCATTTATGGGTGGTTGCCAACATAAAGAGGGGGTTTAGGGCATTTTAAGGGGTGGGGATCGTGTGGGCCCCACCTCACAAATATCCTACCAAGTGGATAGGATGTAGTGGGTCCCACTCGACTCCCAAGCATAGGTTTTAACTATTTATATTACAAATAAAATTGTGGTGTAAATTTTATTTCACTCTTTAGTTTTCCCAATTATTTAACAACACCACCTGAGAAAACACAACCCCAGAAAGGGTCTTTTTAGCAAATACCAGTGTTTCGGTTTCAGAGGTTTCCTCAGAATTCGATTATGAGCACCGTTTCTAAAGTTAGAAAAACTCGCTCGCTCGTTCACTAAACATACCCGAGCTAAACATCGAAAATTGATTCCGGGCACACCGGGCCCCAGAATCAGGTGCTGTCAGAAACTATGCCCTCGTAAAATCCCAAAGAATTTATGAAAAAAAAATTTCCTTGAAATTTATGGGACTTTACATTACTCCCACCTTAGGGATTTATATCCCCAAAAAGATACATCACAAACTAGGGAAACAAAAGTGGTACTGAGCATGCAATTGAGCCTTCCGATCCCATGTGCTCTCCTGGAGGTTCCCATGTTGCTAGTGAAAGCACACCTGAGGAATCGACCGTCCACATAGGACCCACTCCTGTCGATCCTCGTTCTCCACTAGAACCTCTATGAATGTATCCCCGTCATCGACATCCAACTCCCTGCAATCGATGATGTGTGAAGGGTCATGCACGTATTTATTTAGCCAAGATACGTGGATGAAATCATGCACCTAGTGCAACTGAGGTGGAAAGATCAAGCGGTAAACCACCTCGCCTTCCCTGCTGAGGACCTAGAAAGGTCCGTTGGTCCTCAGAGATAACTCATCGCCTCAGATAAATCTCTGTAAACCTCGTCGAGGTGAGACCCGTATAAGAATGTGGTCTCTATCCTTGAACTCTAGTGGCCTCCATTTCGTGATTAGAACTGAAACTAAAAACACCTACAGCCACGAGGGTAATTTTGGCCGACCTAAGAGTGATAGGATACACCCTCCTAAGCATGATTTAATCCTGTGTTCCCTGGGGTTTACTTTTCTCTGACCAAGGAAATCCCTTCCCGACGTTTGCCTAATTCCGTCAATTTGGGTATGAACTGTGATTTACCAGTCCATACTCAAACTAACATCATAAGGCCTCGACGTTTCCACCAAGAGGTTCCAATCGAAACTCTCGCCCCAAGGGTAAGATCACACCATTGGAATAAGTGTGATTATCGAGTCTCCTCCCAAAGGTATCTCCAAACATGAGGGTCAAGTCAACGACTTAACCCGAAACCTTAGGTCTGGGACAAGATTCATGGAAGTAAGGGATGATTCGTATTGATGTCTGTTGTTACATAAGCTAGTAGAAGACACAGTCCGTACATAAAATCATCCTTAGAGACTTTCGGTCACACTCCTTCACCGCATGCAGCTACTCTTTCCCCTGCCCTCTACCTCCCTGAGTCTAGAGGGGATTTCAAAGGCGGGTGGTTGCAACATGTCAATTGTTTCACCACCCCATGCAGCTCTCCTAGCTCTACTTCCACGTGTGATGCCTTGATGATTCATCTGTCCTTTTCACTTTCTTAACAGGAAACATTTTACAGGTCCAAGTCTCTGAGACTGGAGCCAGTTTCATGTTTCCCACTGCTAACCTTAACTGGCTGCATCGACTCAGCCAAAGAATTAGCAACCACAAAGGTTCTCTCTACCACTTTAGTATAAGTAAAAATGCATTGATAAATAAGTGATGGCTCAGATATAATTTAGACACACATTACTTAGAAGTCCGAGCCCTGAAGCACTGATCTCATCGTAGTCATCGAGTACCAGGAATTGTTTGGTACGCCCCGATGAATTTTCAACTACCAACATGTCGTCCTGCCGAAGCTGTATAAGCTCTAGAAAACTCTCAACCACCTCCTTAATCCAATCCTCAGCCTCCTGTGAGTCGGTCTTGCCTTAGAAATTGAGGGATATCTATTGGTGAAACATGTAAGGCATTAAGCCTAAAAATTTCCTCTACCGGTTCCACCGGTAGTGTCTGCTGACCAATAGGTAGTGATGTAGCTGACACACTACCCGAAGTTACTATCTCATGCATCGGTCCAAATACTGAAGCCTCTTCACAATACAGACCAATCTCATTGTCACTCACTGGGAAACACTAGTATCTAAGTCTACCATCTGCTCTACTAGTGTCTAAACTAGGCGTAGAACTCTAGTAATCTCCTCCATCCAGTCCACTGCTGCCTGAGAATATGTCTCGCCTCGTAACCTCGGAGGCCTCTGCTGTAGGAAGTCGTGCAACCCGCTCTATCAGCATGCACCGTCCACTAGTACCACTAGTGGCATCTACTGCCTAACAGGTGGTGGTGTGCCTGTACACCACCCAAATGATCCAACATAAAAAGAGGGCCATACACCGGAGTATCGTTGCTTGGTGGGCCGTCATCGTATACTCCCTCGGAACCCTAGCTGGCTGCTATCGTGGGGCCATCCTGAAAAGAGATAGTTGTTCCACGGTCAATACAGTATACCTGGTGAGCTGACATGATGTAATCACAAAGAAAACTTTTGAAACACACTTGCAATCAATGTTTTCATGCACTGAGTCGAAAATCAGAAGTCAGGGTCCTGGTGTATGTATACGTCATCCGCCACACCAACCCTGGACTCCCTGGACTGATAACCACACACAAATACCCTTAACACTATTGGTTCATGTAGAGAATAATCAGAGTCCTAAGTTTTGTGGTAGAACCTCCCTCTTATACCAATTTGTCATGACCCGTCCTCGGGGCCCGTGCCAAGACTACCCCAAGCCCGCCTCCTATAGGCCAAGGGCTGGCGACTAGAACCAAAGGCGTAAATCCCAATAATAGGGAAGTCATTGCCTTTATAAATAGAACAAACACCACATAGTACGCAAACTGAAGTAAACACTAAGTAAATTAAAAACACAAGTAAGTGCTGGAATGTAAATGGGCCAGTATAAAACCCCAACTGAAGTGCAGTACACCTAAAAATTAAATTACAACAGCTGAGAGACAAAGAAGCAACCACCAGGACGTCCTCCAGGAACTCCCACCTGAAGGGTGAGTACCTTCAGTCTCGTCGGCTCCTTGAGTCCGTTCGTCCTCTCCGTGTACGTCCCAACTGGTAGACCACCACTGGTACTGTCTCGTTGTGATGTCCACCTTCGGGTACCTTCCTGCTCCTCAAGCCTCAACCATGATTAGAGATGTCCATTTTCTTCATCCAACACAACGTAGTGCGGGCATAGCCTGTGCAGGGGTGAGTAAATGATACTCAGTAGGGACACCAAGACCCTAGAAGGTCTCCCGAAAGCCACAAAGGATAAACCATATGAAAGATTCAAATCATGAAGTATCAACCATCTCCACTTAGGTATATGATCATACATATACCTAAGTTATCAATTCCAGTTCTGGTCCAACTCACGAGCCCAATTACAACCTATTCCACATAGGAAGAAGAACCCAATCCACACAGAGAAAGTACAACCCAGTCCAAAAAGGAAAGTACAACCTAGTCCACATAGGAAGGTACAACCCAATCCACAGAGGAAAGTACAACCCAGTACACACTGGAATGTACAACCTAGTGCACACAGGAAAGAACAACACAGTGCACACAGAAATGTACAACTTAGTCCACACAGGAAAGTAAGTCAATCACATCAATGATAATGATTGAAAATCAAGACTCAACTCACATAGGTATACATCATTTGTAAAGAAAAAGAGATGATCATATGTAGTTACTGGTTTATCTATATGGGACCCACGTAGGATACTAGACCAGCTAATCTGTCGGACCCACGTAGGATACTAGTCCAGCTACTCTGTCGGACCAAGGTAGGATACTGCAAAAGAGGTCAATACTGTCAGACCCACATAGGATACAAGTACAGTAGTCGTCACCGCCAAACCCACGGAGGATTCCAATATGGTTTTCATCATCGTCGAACCCAGGGAGGATTCCAGTATGAATGTCATCATCATCGAACCCATGGAGGATTATAGTACGGAAGTCGTTGCAGTAGCAGCTAGCTCTAAGGTTCCCGCACACAGCAAGCTCAATTCCGGGAGGGTCCGCTCCACGAGCCAAGGTGGTTGATACATCAACTGTCATGAATTCTAGAGTTGATGTATCCCAAAGTTCTGTCTCGTCAAAAGGAACTCAATGTGACAGATGACGAGTCAATTGGATGCCCGG
Organism: Viscum album; assembly: GCA_963277665.1. Taxonomy (NCBI): domain Eukaryota; kingdom Viridiplantae; phylum Streptophyta; class Magnoliopsida; order Santalales; family Viscaceae; genus Viscum; species Viscum album. The sequence goes on along the minus strand of OY728147.1, from coordinate 1,374,523,372 downwards.
TCTGAGAGTTATTGGCTTTTTCGTCCTAGGGGCCCGTTTGGTTTTTTAAGTCAAAACCAACTCAACTGTACTCCAATTGCATATAAACCATGAGTGGAGTAATCCAAAAGAACCGTCTCACTAAGAGGAATCCAAAAATGTCAACGACATGTCAATCGGACGTCCGGAGCTCATGTTATAATCATTTCCGCTCCGAGGGCCCGGTTGGTTTCGTGTTTGAACCAACCCGGACATAACCAATGTTATCCGAAAAATAGAGTATAATATACTAAAATGGCTGAATCGATCCAAGGATTGCATCGCAACTGACGGTGCATCGATCAGAGTTCTGTAGCCGATGTTATGGGCCTTTGAACGAGGCAATCCATTTTTAGGGGATTTTGGGCTCGGACCGACCCGGCTCATGACCCCCTAGGTCAGCCCGAACCGGTTCGACCCGGCCCGGGTCCGGCCCATTAGGGCACGACCCGGCCCAGCCGGCGCGGCCCGGCCTGGCGCGGGGGTCTGGCCAAGTTTGGGCGGTCCGGCTCGGCGCGGTCGGTTGGCCCGGCGCGGGTGCGCCCCGCGTGGCCCGTCGGCTCGGCTATTTCGGCCGAGCGGGAAACAGGGGGCGCTACCCCCTTTGTCTCAAAACTGAGGCACCCCACGTGGCGGGGCCTACCTATTTGCCGCTGGTGGTTATAACCCCCAACCTCCTCGGAATGGCCGGCCCAGTTGGCCTGCCGGTGCCGCCGCCGCAGGACCCCCTTGCGGGTCTCGTCCCCCTTGAATGCAGACGGCTGGTAGATCCAACCGCCCCCTTGCAGAACTGCCGCGACCAAAGTCCGTGGCGCCTTCCCGACAGGCGCGGCGTGATGGCGCCGCACTCCTCCGCCGCGGCCCACCCAGTTCGCACCCCTTCTTGAAGCTATGGCACGGCACGACGGCGGCGCGCCCCTCCACCGCGGCCTGACCTTGGCCGCGGGTTCTTCGGCTTCAGCGCGGTGCAACGGTGAGGTGCTTCTTCACCGTGGCCCACTCCGGCCATGGTTCCCTTGTTCCCGCACGGTGCTATGGCACCACGTTGCCTCCATTCCGATCCTCATAAAGACACAACAACAAAGGGGAGGAGGGTTGGCCATGTTTGTTCGGTCCGGCCCTCTGCTGTTGATTCGATAACAAGCAGCTAAAGAAATTCATGATGGACGACAAAAGAATATTCACGAACACAAAACCAAACCCCTACCTCAAGAAGTTTTTGAATGATGATCATCGTGGGAAAACGACATCGCGGATGAAGGTGTCGCAGAACGAGGCACCGTATACGTAATCGGTGCAAGCCCGTTGAAGGATGCGGCGTCCCCCATTCATTAACGCGGAAATAAGATCGAAAAGCATTCCGGTGTTCTTCACGTTATTCTACGAGGAAGAAGACGATCGTCAAGACTTGATCTTTTCTTCTCCAAACTCCACACAACAAATCAACCCCCAATAAAATAAGACTTTGTATTATTTTATTCACACACAGACATGCCAACAACATTTTTAAAATTCAAAAATATCTCATTCAATTAATTAATGAGTTCAATTAATTGAATAGAGTGTGTTTGCATCCAATAATGGAGAAGAGGAAAAGTCACACTATTTATGGGGGGTTGCCAACATAAAGAGGGGGTGTAGGGGATTTTAAGGGGTGGGGCCCGTGTGGGCACCACCTCACAAATATCCTACCAATTGGTTACGATGTAGTGGGTCCCACTCAACTCCCAAGCATAGGTTATAACAATTTATATTAGAAATAAAATTGTGGCGCAAATTTTATTTCACTCTTTAGTAAACCCAATTATTTAACAACACCACCCGAGCAAACGCAACTCCAAAAAGGGTCTTCTTAAGCAAATATCGGAGTTTCGGTTTCAATTGTGCCCTCAAATTTCGATTCCGAGCACCGGTTCAAAAGATAGAAAAACCCGCTCGCTCGTTCACTGAACGTACCTAAGCTAAACTTTGAAAATTGATTCTGGGCACACCGGGCCTCGGAATCAGGTGCCGTCAGAAACTGCACAGTCGTAAAATCAAAAAGAATTTAAGAAAAAAATATTTCCTTGAAATTTAGGGGTCTTTACAGTGTATCTGTTCCCTTTCAATGACTTATGATATTTAGTGTCATAATTATAAAGACTTCTTCTTTTACATACATCAACATCCAAATTCATCAATATTCACTTTCAAAAAATTTCTACCTGATGTTTACACTATCCTAGTACATCAATTTTATAAATTTTAATCATACTACACCTATAAAATCATTATGAACTTTAACTAAATATCAAAAAATCATGAATAAAATTCTATAATTAGTACTTTATATTCTAAACAACATTCCTAAATATTTCCATTTTGGAAATTGTTATTCTAGGAAATACCTTGATACACATATTTCAACATGAATAAATATTATTATTTAGGTATATATTTTAGATGTATCTTTTATAATAATTATTCCTTCAACTAAGTTCTTCAATATTTTCTATGTGGTTTTAATATTTCATTTAATGTTTTCACATGTTAAAACATTGTGATGTATTCCATATTCTCCATCTATAAAAGCTAGTGAATAGTCTTCTAAATAATCATAAATGATTACATTTATTCAGTTTATGTCCAACTAGAAAATCTTAAAATATATAAGCTCATTTCTCAAATTAGAAACACTAACTACCTCTACATGTTTCAATCAAATTAATTACATATTGAACTAGATACTCTTTCATCACATCAAATCAATGTCTCGTTTAATGATACCTTTTATTACAGCATATTGAATTTACTAATATTCTAGAGTGTTGACTTTAAAAATTCTTATTTTAATCCCTATTCAACATAATTACTCATTTCCACTTGCCATAGATATTAAATTTACATATCCTATAATTTAATTCACATGGAAATATAATACACCACTCTTCATCTAAGTCCATTATGTTACTTCAATTTGTTTCCCATGATTAATTTAAAGAGACAATTTCTAAAATATATTTATATTTTTTTCCATAGGTAAAATCAATCTCTTGGATTGTCCTATATTTTATATTTTTAATACCATTTAAATATATGTTCTATGAAAATGTCAAAAAAGGTTCCTGGAATATATATATAGATCATGATCTGTTGAATATAGGAATCTTCACCGAAGTCATTCAGGGATACATATATATTTCACTATGACTTAAATAACTGTAATATTCATATCTCATTTTCCATTAATAATATATTGATAACATATATTGATATTAATACTATGGTATTCCCAAAAACCAACTTCTTTACACTTGATTCAATTTTATTCTTAGGGAAACCAAATTCTATTATGTCTTAACAAAATTGATAATTCACTAATATTTATTTTTTTCAACCAAAAATGGATCTATGTATATTTAATATCATATTATTTTACATTGGATTCACAAATTTTTTTGGTTTTTTATAAATACCTCATCGACAAGTATCCAAGATAGGTATGTAATTTTGAACTATATCATCCAAATATCAAAATCATGATAAAATTTTGTGGAATGTATACATCTGTAAAATTTTAAGTTATAAAAAAGTTAAAAATAATCATTATATTATGTTCATTACCATTTCCTAAACTCTTTAGAAAACATAATTTCTATATAGTTATTGAATTTAATCTCAATTTTATATTTATTCATGAATACCAGTAAATATTTGTTTATTAATAAAATCATAGTATTATAAAATGCAACTTATACCCACACCACAATAATTTAGTATCAGTTTTATACATGAGTCATTTATCTATTTAGGAAGTCAACTAATTTAATTATCCTATGTTTTTTATGTGTAAATGTTTATTCCATGTATGCAATATATTGTGAGTTACTTAAAATAACTAGTGAATTGAAAATAATCTAAAAAGAAAACTAAAATTTTAAATAAAATGTACGACATTAAATATTAATTTTATAATATAATATCAAATATTTATTAGCATCATGAAGAATTAGATTATGTTCAGTTATTTTTTATTATGATTATCCCATTGAATAATTTATATATTATACATATGAATAATTCCACCTACCTATATATTTTTAAATAATACATAATTTATTTTTTTCTTAATATATCTTTTAAGTTCCATAATTATTTAGTGAAATAAATTTATTTAAACTCTACTAGAACTATACAGTTAAAAAAATAAACCTTAAAAAATTAATGACTCAAAAAAGATTATATGGAGACCTAAAATTGTGATGTTCTGGAGTTTCTTTAATGTTTGAGGTTTAATTAGTTTTTTTGACCATGAAGGGTGGAAATTTTAAATAATAGACATTTAATAAATATTTTATGGTGTAATTACATTTGGAAAATTATTTCCACCCTTCAATGGAATTTTGGTAAACCTCAGTGGGTTTTGAATTTTATAGTAGAGTTATAATTTTGGGAGAACTAATACATTAATTGATTTAATTATTCTTATATCATATATAATGTGATATATTATATAATTAAGTGTTTTGGAATTCAAATTATTAGAGGAAATGTGATAAAATATATTTATAGATAAAGGAATGACTAAGTGGATATTCAGAAAAATTAATGGATGATTTTGATTGAGAAACTACATATGGGATTAATTGACCATTTTATTAGATAGTAGATAGAAGTTTTCTTAATCTATAATAGGATAAACCTTCGCACTGAAAAACATTTCAATATTCTCAACTTTTGTCTAGTAAAGATAGATCTCATTATATTCAATGTGACATTACAAATCAAAATGTGATGAATGATTAATGGGGATATATTTAGTAAATTTAGAGATGTGGGATGAACAATAATCATATAATTGTGTAACATGACCCAAAATTCACATAAATTTTACTGTTTTTTGAATTTTTTTGATGTTTTTATTTGTTTTTTAGTTAAAGGTCATGATAATTTGATATAATTATTTAAATATACAATTATTAATAATAACTGATATATTTTATATGTAAAAATTTTAGAATAATATATTTTATGTATGGAAATACTAATTGGAAAATGGAAATTATGGAATGAAAATTAATAAAATTGATGGAAATAAATATTCTATGGTTATAAAAATTGAATTATATGTAAATTGTGTGGGATTAAGAGTAAACATCAATATTTTGAGAGGTAACATATTAAAATATTGAAAAATATGATTCTTTGTTTTGTTTCAATGAATTTATTGGAATTATATATCTATTATTCATTTTCTTAATAATATATTTTGTTTCAATGGTTAATTTTAACATTAATATTTCTATGTTTTATTTATTATTTATGTGTTGAGAATAATGTTTTTTAGGGTTTTGGAATAGGTCCTTATAATGTTGAACCAGGACTATTAAAATTTCAATAGTACCTTTATACATGATTTTATACATGTAGAAAATTTCATAGATAGTATCATGAGGGTTTTACTACTAACTAGTGAAGATAATGTTTCATGAAGTGATTAACATTGGATAATATAGTTTTCAAACAATTCTTTACACTTCATCATAGGGTAAATTCCATATTTAGAGTGAGGGTTTTGGGACCTAATGTTTTTCATCCAATTTCAATAAGGTGTATTTTGAATCACATCGGGTGAATTAATGGATATTATGATTTAGGAAACTCTTATATACCCTTACAAAAGCCTCTATTTTATGCTATAAATAAGGTATTATTTTTTCGACTATGGTGATGATGAGACCATATTAGATGGGTTTTTAAAATTTGTGATGATCATAAAAGATATTGAGGAAATTTTAATTTAATATTATATAAGAAATATCTGTTATATAGTAAAGAACTCCTCTTGATCCATATTTTGGAAATTTTAGGTGGTAGTGTGGTATGAATGATTGATATTCGTATTTTATCATTATTTATTTATTTGTGAATGTGTGTATGACCTAGGAGGATAAAATAATGAATAGTTATAGTATGGATAATTTCGCGATACCTAATAATATTGATGTCAATATATATTTAAGGTGGCCAGATGATGGATAATGTGGGTTTGAATTTGATTTTCATATTCAATTACGATGTCCTTGATGTTGACAATATAAAATTTTGGAGGTAGTCTTTGAAATGTGGTGGTGATGAAGTGTTGATTATTGAGGTTTAAATGGGAAGATTATATAGGTGTATACCGATAAAAATAGTGACAGACCCAATTGGTGGAAAATTATCCAAACAATATATTACAATGGAAATGTGTTTAGGTGGATAGGGTTTTATAAGTGGACATCTATATATATAGAGTGTCTAAATGGGTCTAAATTTTCCCATACATTATTTATAAAAGGGGGAGTGTTGAGGTGGGTTGTTCCCTTGATGTTGGACACCCAGTAATAGCAGGACTCCTTAGGGGTGGAAAGCTAACCAAACAATATCAAATATAGTGGAATGTGGAACAAATATATTTTACATACATGATTGGTTGATCTAATATAGTGGGGGATACGTTTTTTCTTATTTTTTAGGTGTGTTTAATATGTATAATGAGATGAATTTTGATTAGTGGTCTGACATTAGGTTTGGATAATTAACAATCATGATTTAATTAAATCATTCATGAATCAATTAAAATTGTTTATTCACATGAATAATTTAATGTTATTGAAGTTGGACCAATTAATTATATTTATATTATCATAACTAGTTTATATATATATTTTTATATATTTTTAGAGTTGGAGACAGTGTAACAAGAACTTGTAATTGTACATGAGAGAACTGTTGGTGTTTGAATTTGGTGTTTTTCTTATTTAGACTTATATGGGAATCTAATTGTTTTTTGTTTTTTATTCACTTTTACATTAATATTTTACTTTTCTATTACCTACTATGTATTTTATATAATTTTTCATTGTTTTTTTGTATAGATATGAATTTATATATGTTTAAATGAAGAGTAGTTTACTTTTAAAAGTGTAATGCCTTACATATATATTAAATATTACACCATTGGTGGTAGTAAAAAACATTTTTATTACTAAAAGTGGTACCTAAGGATCAAAAAAATATTTCACTGAATTCGGTTTGGTCTCAATACGGTCAGATTATGATAAAATCGAATTATAGTGAATTTTTTTTGAAAAGTGTTTAGAGTAGGACTAAGTAGGATTTCATGGATTTGTAATGTTGGAATATTACTAAAACATGATCTGTGAAGTAGATTAGAGAAAACAACTAGATATATATGGGGCCATGTGATCTAGTAAATGAATCTATTAATCTATGGAATAATATTATGATAATATTATATTGACTATAATTTATCTTATAGAAATTTATTCAGGAATCATATAGTTTTATATCATGATGATTGTGTGTATTGTGTATGGGGAGATGGTTATCATTGGGGTGGAATATGATACATATGTATACAGTATGTTTAGGAGAGTTGTAATGACCAAATAATTCATTCTGTATGTTTCTTAAATAAATAATATGTTTGATAGATTTCTCTACAAGAAACACTGAACATTAAGAAAGGACATGACAAATTTATATAAAAATATAACTATAAAAAATAAAACATAAGATAAATTACATTAATAATAATTTATAAATAAGAATAAATATATTATTAAATATGAATAATATGAAAAAATGATACTTTTAATAAAAATTACGTTCAATTAGTATAGCTAAAAAATTAATAAAAAATTATCATTAAAAACATATTTTTATAAAATTTCCATTTTATTTTAGGAAACTATATAAATAATTAATAAATAAAAAAATATATATTAATAATATTAATAATATAATTAGAGTATATTAATTATATATTGATATGAAATAAGAATAAATAATAGTTGACATTTATAAAAAATAACTTTTTTCTAAAATGAATTGTTTTCCTCTATATTTTTCGTATTTTTACAAATATTTAAATTTCCAAATTTTGTATTTTAATTATATAAAAATTAAATTAATAATAATTGAATAATAATAACATGATGTTATGGAATTTTTCTAAAAAATATTTTTTTAGATTAACATTGAATAATAATGTTCTTTCAAATAAAACGACTTTAATGATAGTGTTAGTATATAAGTATGAATTAAAAACTCATAAAACCTTTATATAAGAGAAAATATATTTCTAATAAAGGAATTTTCAGTTTTGAAATTTTTTTCATTAATTTATAATCAAATGATTGACATGTTAGATCATATTTTATATTTTTCAAAAAGTTGTTTCTAATATATTAATGATTTTTTGTATTTTAAAATTAATTTTAATAACTTTTATATATTTCATATTATATAATTTATTTATATTATTGAGTCATTAATTCAAGATTATTTAACAATTACCAATTTAATTTCATACAAAAAATGATGAATTAATTTAGTGAAAAGAAGTTAGTGTGATAAAAATCAAAAGGGTTAAAAATGATTAACCAAGAGGGAATGAAAAAACATATATGAAACATGTGCGGGAATTAGTCATTGATTTAACAACTTGAGATTTTTTAAATTATTTTATTGAAATTAATTTCATATTTTTCAAATTTTTTATTTCACGAAACACTTAATAGAGTTATTTTTTTATGAAATAACTTAGTTTGTCTTGAATTATATGAACAACTTAGTTAATATTGTTCCATAAGAAACACTTAGCTTATAATTTCCTGAATTCAAAAAAAAGTTTGGAATTTATTTCACACAATACCAATTCCCTTTGATAGCTTGTGTTACACATATGGGTGAGTTTTACCAAACAACATTATAAAAATTACATGATGATAAAAATATTATTATACGTACCTCATAGCCACTGGAAATGATGTTACAAATAATATTAAAAAAATTATTAAAATATGAATTAATTTTTTTTAAAAAATTAATTCGTTTCTGAATAACTATTATAATTGAATGTGTGGTCAATTTGAAAAAAAGTTACTTTTATATGAAAACAAATTTTCTATGTACAAACAGAATTTTATCTCTATAAATGAAACAACCCAATTTTAAATAATTATTTCAAGAAAATTTATATATTATATATTCAATCAATATATTTTACTCATCCAATAGATTTTATATTTATAAGATAAATTTAAATTCAATTTTATCAATTAAAAGGTGTATTTATCTAAAATGTAATTTTACACCCTTTAAACGGTGATCACATTTTGAATATTTTGTACAAAAAATTTATAATTTATAATTAAAATATAAATTATTTTATTTAATTGGAATATCTATATTTACATTGAGTGATTTGTTTTTTATTTTTCGGAGAAATTTCATTTTTTGATAAATAGTGAAAAACACTGAATTCTTATTCAAAAATATTTTTTCATCTAAATAAATTATAATGTAATTTATATTTTTTTTCATTTTAAATTTATAATTAGATAATTTATATATCTTTTAATCTAATTTAGGTCATTTGAATAAATTTCACTATGAAATTGGATGTAAAAGATGAGCATTCTTTTAAACAATTTTACATTAAAAGACCTACTTTGTCGTCCAACTTGCAGGATTAATTTTAAATTAATTTCAGAAAATTATATGATTTTAATTTGGAAAAATATATTAAAAATTTTTAATCATAAATATTTATAAGTTATAATATTGTAAAAATATTATTCTACCAAAATTATTAGTGAATGTGTTTAAAATTATTTGCAATGATTATGAGAAAAATGATCTTAACCAATGAAAAAACCTTAACAATAAGGCAAAAAATGACCTATAAACCTTTAAGAATGTAATTTTAAGTAATTATTTAGTCCATATAATCAATTTTATAGAATTGGGAGCATTATTGGATCCACTTAACAAGGAGAAAATGTGGCCAGAATTCACTTCGTAAAAAACTACAAGAATTCCACTCCTCCTCCACTATAAAAAGGTACTCACCCATCCCACTTTTTCAAAACTATCGAACACTTTGTATTGACCTACCAATACTTCAATAATATTCCAATATACCTAACTTAATCCTATAATACATCTTTTTGGCATTATTCCATCCAAGGAGGACCTTTGGTGCTGACTAAAGGGAGTTACCCAAAGAAGAGGTAACATCCTCCTTCACGCTCCATTATTTTCTTTTAATTACACAGAACCTAAATTATTATTATTAAATTATTATATAAAAAAATAAGTATCCCATATATAAATAAATATTTTTATTCTATGTATTCTACCTAAATTTACACACACATTAATCTAATGTGTAATAAACATGCCATTTTTGTATACGGAGAACTACCACCTCACGAAATGATTTTTTTTGTTTTCCATTTACCACCTCTCACGGTTGAAAATTATGATGGATAATATATTTTTGTATCATATATAAGATATTTATGATATTTCTTCTTATTTAATTGTTTTATACAACATACCTTCATGAATACTTTTTTTATTAATACAATAGCATCATTTGTGGATGTGTGGACTACCAACTCATCAAATCAATGTGATTAATTTAAACATTACATGGAATGTATTAAGGATGAATTTAGTGAAATTATATGATATATAAGACATATTAATTCTACCATAAGGATATTATTTATATATACAAATATGTTATTTACATTATTTATTTCAAAACGTATATAAAACAGAAATATTTTTCAAGCGTAAGTATGACCTATCATCTCCAAGAATGGTGTATTCCATTTCATAGTTCTGTATTTTTAAAGATTATTATAAATAAATATTTAATAAATATATAATGAAAATATATGATATTTACATCATGTTTTACATTCATTAAATTATAGAATAACTATATAATAGTATAATCAATAATAACTTGCCAAAACCAAAATGAAAAAAAGTTAGTATTTACGAAAATGTTAAAATTGGCATTGATTTATTAATAAACGGAAAATAAGAAGTCATAAGAAAAATATGTTTTATTATATAAATAATATTTTCATTTTTTAGATTTATAATAAATTTAGATTTTTAATATATGAGGTTTTTTAAAGTATAAATAAATTAAATAATTAATGTAAGGGTTTTTTAATCTCACTTTTATTTCCCTTGAGGTAGAAGCCATGTTCACATTCTATTTATTATATTTGGTGTTTATAATTACCATGGATGTATTATATGATCTTTATACATAAATTTATGGGTATTTAAATTTCCATTTTATTATTTATATTTCATGTGGTTAATGATTCCAATGTTACCAAATTGGTAATGTAATGTTGTCTCAAATTTCCTTCATTGAGACACATGCCATGTTTAACACAAATTCATTCCTATGATGTGTATATAATACCTTTGAAATGATATATAATTAATATATTAAATTTCATGATATTTTATGACACATTTATTCTTATTATTAGTTCCATTTTATCATGATTCAATTTTATCAAAGTGGTAACAGTTTAATGCTTGGATGTCATCATTTTTCAAGATTTTTTACGATTATTTGTAAATTGATAAAATATTATGATCCACATGTCAATAAATCTAATGAATTTTATTAAACATTAGTTACTAATGTTATATCCACATAGTGGTACAATATTTTTCACTATTTGGTACCTAATAGAATTACGATATTGTTTTTATGAAAACCCAACTTTATTGCTTCTGTTGGTCAGCGACCTGTTTTATTTCAAAAATATGTTTTCTAAAAATTATTTAGAAAATGTTTTAATATTATCTTATAATGTTTAAATGAATTTTTTTCAAAAGTATAAACATTTTAAAAATCTTTTTAATGTAACTTTCTTTTCATTTTCCAATCAATGCACTTTAATAATTTTTTATGGTGTAAAGGGATAGTATGATATTTATGGACATACCCGCCATCATGACCATAATTTCTTTGATGCTTCCTCTATAATTTTACAAAGTTTATTTTTTAAATTTATTTTTTTATAATATTCAAGAAATAATTCTTGTTAAATTTTTTTTTCAAAGAAAAAGGGTTCTTAATTTTTTTTAATGTTTAAAAAGTGTTTTAAAAGCTTTTTATAATATATGTTATTTGTTTTAAAAAGAATATTTTCAAAGAAAATGATTTCCATGATCTCAAATATTAATTTAAATGTTTTTAATTTATTTTCAAAGGAAATGTTTTTAATTTTTATGATGCTGATTTTTTATGTTTTGGTACAAAAAGGTTTTCATTTTTTATACTTATTTTTTATGTTGTGAAAGATAAAGATTTTCAAAATTAATTATATGTTTTGAAGGTTATTTTCAAGGAAAATGGTCTAAAAAATATTTTATTTTTTAAAAGTAATTTTTCAAATAGTAAACGATATTTTCCTAAAAAAAAATTAACAATTTTTCCTCGTTCATTTATATGTATTCAAGTATATCATTCATATTATTTATTATAATGGTCTATATTTTGTTGGATATATTTGTATGATACCCATTTCTCTTTAATGGGTTATACCATGTTAAATGCTAATGATACCCACTTCCATTCATGGGTTATTATATGAGGAAATGTTTATTAAAACTATATATTTTTCATAAGTTATGATATGATTAAATTATTATGATACCCATTTCATTTCATGGGTTATGATATGATGTTTATCTACCCAAATCCTTGTATGTGTTATGATAAGATGAATGTTTTATGGAACATGTACGTATAACCTCATTAAAAGATGGGTGGGACCTATATCTCACTCTAATTAATAGGCTAATGATTTATATCTGATGAGATATTGATGTAAAATAGGTCAATGGTCTTGATCCATAATAGGAAATATGTGTGTACTGATTTACTATGGGAAACATGTCTCTCTCGATGCACTATGTGAAACTGGAATGTCTTGATCCACTATAGGAAATAAGCATGACTTGATCCAGTATTAGAAATAATTTTTTAGTGATCCACTGCGTTGATGGTCTCAGTATTTAACCATTTCACATGTAATGGTCTTCTATATGAATGATGGGTCCATACATATATGAAATGAGAATATGGTTCTATAATGATTTATGATGATTTACCACCATTATGATTCAAATCATATAAACTACCGAGATTTATTTCATGATTCAAGTTTACGATCATGGATATGAAAGGTATGATATTCTAATGTCATGATCACATTCACATACCCTTATTTTTATTTTAATGTAATGATCACATTCTCATGCCCTTGTTCTCTTATTTTTTGCAAACATGGATGATATTTCACCAACTTAGAATATTTTTTTCACGTTTCTGAAGATAATAAACAATTACAGTACATAAGAATATATTTTAGTAATGTACAAAATATTCATCTAAAATGTCATAATATCAATCTATGTCAATCATGGGTAACTGTAGTTGGTATAAAAGAAAAGGTATAGTAATCCTTTGGAAACTAATAAGAGAAAAATCTAGTGATACATGTTGGGATATTATAAAGGATACGACTAGGAATGTATGTAAATATAATCCTATGGTGTAATAGATTAATGGATTATGTATTATGATTTAGAAATTATATAAGTAATTTTTCATGTTTATTTGGTTTTATTCTATAATATGTCTTTTTCAAACTATGATTTCTAGTTTTTGTCAATTGATAGAACCTAATAGAACCGTGTCAAGTCTGATTGTTGTGGAAAATGTGATGATTTTCCTCCTAAGAAGTGAAATGATATGGGAGATGTAATGAAAATTATTGTTGATATTCACTAAAATCATTCAAAAGATATTAATCATGTTGAATTATAGATGATCAAAGTAGGTAACAACATTTTGTTGAGTCCATAATGTGTTAACATCCCCATCTTTTAGTTGTTGAGTCAATAAGGTTTTCCTTATGACTTTTTAATTCCTTCATACTTGGGGGAGATTGTTAAGCCAGAAAGTTTTTCCTTATGATTTTACCATTCCTTCTTGTTTTGAAAATCACAAACATGTCATTTCATGGAAAAACTCATTTTACCCCCTGTTTTACTTCTATAAGGAAAATTTCCATCCCCAATGAAATTTACCCTTACCTAGATTTCATTGCTCATATCAATGATAATTTAAGTGTAAAATTCGGATTTAAACCAAAACCATAGAATCCCATAATTACTTAGATATGAAGCATTCTGTTTTAGGATCTGAATACTCAGAATCTTGGATATGAACATTCTTATTTCTGACTCCGAATCCTGAATCAGAATTCTCGTTACGAACTTTCTGAGTTCTGAATCTGAATTCTGAATCAAAATTTTGGTTATGAAATTTCTGAGTTCTGACTCCTAATTCTAAATACGAATTCTGGTTACGAACACTTCTGAGTTCTGACTCTGAATTCTGAATATGAATTCTGGAGACGAACTCTTCAATGTTCTAACTCTTAATTCTAATTATGAATTCTGGATACGAACTTCTCTGATTTCTGACTCTGAGATCTCTGAATTCAGACTCCAAACTCCAATGAGTTCTAACTCTGAATTCTCATGAACTATGAATCTGAACATTGTAAGTTTGGTTCCAAAATTTTATGAATCCAGATTCTGAACTTCATTGAAATTCAAACTCTAGAATTCTATAGAATTCAGGTTCTGAATTCCTACGAATCAAAATCGGAATATCCTTGTATTGTAGACTCCAAATTAAATTTTGGTTAGACTCCGAACATTCATTTTCATCCATTCTGAATATCATACTCTAATTATGCTTACAATAATTTTGTTATAAAATGTTGTCGTACTATTATTTATAATCTAATAATTGTTTTAGTGACACGTGTACAGGTCCCTCCTAAATTCAAGGAAGAATTTGATAGTTGGGGGAGGGAGCCGACAGTTGGAGCAATGCCTATAAATAGGAGCTCATATGAACGTGTTCAAGTCTTTTCAAGAATTTTGAAAAAGTGCTGGTGAAGTGATTTATATTGAGATAGGATCTTATAGAATCATAGGCTTCATGCAAAATGTTTTGAACTTCTTGTTAAAACTTTGATTCATGCATATTTGCTTAGTGTAGAGGTTTGATTTCCTTGAAATCAGAGACTTCAGGTTGTGAAGTCAGAGGTGCTGATTTCCTTACAAATCGAGGGCTTGCGAGGATAGTAGGAAAGATCCCGATCATCAGATTGAGGGATTACATGGGTTTTGGTAAGATATACTTTCTTGAAAGTACAGATCAAGGGACCTTTTATCAAGGGTTGTTGGATACCCTCCTCTTTGAGTTAAATGAGTTACTACTTGTTACTTGTATTATTTTGTTTTCCATTATGTATTTTAGTTGTTGAGGCAAGTATAACATTCATATACTTCGTTAAACATGTACTCTGATTTTATTGGATTCTATATGCTTTAAGGTTGAATCATAGTTGGTGTAAACTTTTGTTAAGATTCATTTATGGAATCACATTTCCAGAATCAAGAAAGATAATTGAACATAGAGGTGTTGTGAATTTTGGTTATGAAAAATTTAATTAGGGATTTTTAAAAGTACAATTCACCCCCTATTTTATTTGAAAATATCATTACATATTCGATCCTATATTTGGTATTATAGACTATATCATACTCACATACCATCTCACAATTGGTATCACAGGGTTTGTTAAAATCTGAATTAATCTCACGATTAGATTCATAAGGGAATCCATGGAATTGAACTTAATGATTCACACATTTTCAGATTCATATTTTCAGACTCATTATGTTCGTATTCATTCATGCTCAGAGATAGAATATCTAGATCCATTCTTAGGATATTACCTCTTGTTTAAAAACTCATACTACTAACAATTTTTTGTACCAAAGATTTTCTTAAGGATGATAGGTTTAAATGTTGGTTCTATTAATAATATAAATCCTACCAGACCACCTGTTTTTGATGGAAATGATTATGAGTACTGGAGAGACAAGTTGAATACTTTTTTTATCAATATTAGAGTGTATAACTATATAATGCTGAGTGGAGATTATAAGATTCCGGATAAGGAATTGAAAACATTTATGAATTAAGAGAAATCAGAATATCAAGAAAAATTCAGAGTCAAAAATAATTTGTTATGTTCCATGAATAGAAACATCTATAGTCAAATATCATTATGTGAAGCTTCAAAAAGTATCTGGTAGAAACATTAAGTTACACTTTTTTTACATCTAAAGTCATAGAGATAAGAAGAGCTATTTTGAGAGCTGAATACCATAGATTTAACTTTCTTTATGGAGAACCTATAAGCAATGTACAACAATGTTTTATCATTATCGTGAATAGCATACAATATATGGGAGAAAATGGTTTGGATGATGATTCTCTTGTAGAAAAGATTATATATATTATTCCAAATGAATGAGAGTCTAAGAGGACAACTATTGATGAGAACATGAAAGTCACTCAGATTTCCGTAGATGAGTTGTTTGGAACTCTTCTTCAGTAGGAATACAGAATTAAGAGAGATGCTGAAAATGTTAAGAAGAATAATTGGAATGGAGGATTTTCTTTTACAACCACTTCTAAAAATATGAAATCCAAGACCCCAGAAAGAGTAACAAGATCAAAGACAAAGAAAATAATTATTTAGTCAGAATCTAGTGACACAGAAAAGTATGAGAATGGAATAGCTAATCTTTCTCCGAGAATGAACAAGATTGTAGCTCAAATGAACCATCAAAATAAGTACAAGATGAAAGACAATAGAGATATTAAAGATGGTGATGTTACGTGTTAGGAATATAGAAGAACATGTCATATCATATCTGATTGTCCTTTGTTGAAAAAGAAGGAAAAGAATGAAAGGAATTCAAAAAGGAACAAGAAGAAATTCTATCGATCAAAGCATAAGAAAAGTCTTAAATCTAATGATACTTAGAGTTCTTGCTGTGGAGACTCTTTAGAATGTGAATCTTCTGAATATGATTCATCAGTATAGAAGAATATGGGATCCATTTCTACTACTTCTTTCCCGAATACATGTATTTTGGCCAAGGTATGCTCTGCCGAGGCATTAACAAATTTATCTCTTGATAAAATTTACCATTCTGTAAATAATACTTCTAATGAAGATACATCATCCACAAAAAATGATGAAAGACCTTCAGATGAAGATGTTTTTAGATTTTCCAAGTTACTTAAAGCATGAAATTGTAAAATTTCGGAGAAATTATACAAGGAAAATACTAGAGAAGAAATGATTACAAAAGATATTTCAGATCTTTCTAGAGATCTTAGAGATAAAGATGATATTTTAGAAAAACTTTCTAAATACCTTGAGAAATCCAATTCTGTTAAGTAAGAACTTTCAAATGATCTTAAGAATGCTATTTTAGAGATAAATGTTTTTGAGGAAAAATCTAACTCTAAGGAAATGATTCCTGAGGATTCTAATTTAGTCATCAGAATAAAATCTGAAATAATTTCTATTTAGAAGCTTCTTGAAAAATTTACCTCTGGGAAGGAAATTTTTGACAACATGTATTCTTAAATTAAACGTCATGGAAACACTATTGTAGTAGGTTATACTCAACAAAAACTGGTTTTCAAAAACAACTATTTTGTTCCTTCTAGAGCCCCTTTTTGCACTAAATGTCAAAGTGGTGGGCATTGGAAGAAAAATTTCTCATTGAATAAAGTTTAATATCTTTGGTTTCATACACCTTATTTTACTAAAAAATGTGGATACCCAAAATTTTGTTGTCTAACAATTCTGGATCCAAGAATGTTTGGATTCCGAAAGTCTAACTCTTTTATTTTCAGGGAAATAGAGAAGGTACTGACCACAATACGTGGTACATAGATAATGGATGTTCCAGGCATGTGACTGGTAACAAAAAATATTTTAAAAATATTATCAAGAAGAAAAGAAGAAAAGTAACATTCAGAGATAATGCTTAGGGAGAAATTATTGGTATATGTAACATCTTCTTTCATGTAAAAACATTGATTTGAAATGTTTTATGTGTTAAAGGTCTTATGCAGAACCTCATTAGCATAATTCAGTTATGTGATGAAGGTTACCTTGTGAATTTTAGGAATGATAAGTGCTTAGTACACTACTCCATGGAATAATGTATTCTTTCTGCCAATAGGCAAGATAATATATACGCATTAAACCTAGAAGACCATAGGAGCCAAGATCTACCTTGACTTAGTGAAATAGAAGAACATTCTTGGTTATGGATAGAATGTTTGGACACTTTAACCATACAAACTTATGAAAACATTCTAAGGACTAGTTAATGATCTATCAGGGCTTTTATTTGATTCTTCAAAAGTTTGTGACCCTTGTCAGTATGGAAAGCAACACAAATCATATTTTATGTCAATCAGTGAAGTCTCAAAAACTAATGTATTATAGTTAGTGCATATGGATCTCTTTGGTCCTACATAAATTGGAATCAATGGGGGAAAATATTATGTATTCATCTTGGTTGATGATTACACTAGATTTACATGGTTCTATTTTCTATCAAATAAGTATGATGTTTTTTCTTATATCAAAAGTTTTAGATCCCAAGTGAAAAATGAGAAAATCCATCAATTGAAAACTATTCATAGTGATCATGGATGAGAATTTCAAAATTATGATTTTGAAACATTTTTTAGTAGAAAATTTATTACTCACAACTTCTCAGCACCCAGAACACGTCAACAAAATGGTGTTTTTGAAAGAAGAAATAAAATTTTTCAAGAGATAACTAGAACCATGTTGATTGAGTATTATGTAGCCAAATATTTTTGGGCTGAAGCTGTAAGTACAGCTTGTTATACTATAAATCGTGTTTTGATTTGACCTTTTATTATTAAAAACCCTTATGAGTTATGGAATGGTAGAAAACCTAGACTTTCCTACTTCAAGGTTTTTGAATGCAAGGTATTCATTTTGAATACTAAGTATAACATACATAAATTCACACCAAAATCTGATGAAATTTTTTTCTTAGGCTACTCCACAACTTCTAAGGCATATAAGGTTTTCAACAAAAACCCTAGTACAGTTGAAGAGACAATACTTGTTAAATTTGAAGAAACCAATCCTTTTTTTAAACAACCCCAACCCACATCCTCAGATGTGTTTTCAAAAACTGATTATCAACATATGATAGAAGATCCTTCTGATGAGGAAAATGTTCAAGAATATACTACTGAAACATTTACCCCAAATGATTTCCAACCCAATGTTGATGAACAGTCTTTAGAAAACCCAAATCAGTAGTTTCTAAAGAATCATCCCAGTGATACTATCATTGGTGATGTGAATCAACTTGTAAGGACAAGAGGGTCCTTATGAAATGATGTAGAACATAGAGCATTTCTTTCCCAATTAGAACCAAAAAGCACTGATGAATATTTAGGTGATGATTATTGGATAAAAGTCATGCAAGATGAACTAAATGAATTCGAAAGGAATAATGTCTGGACCTTGGTTGAAAGACCTAAGGAAACTTATGTTATTGGAGTAAAATGGGTATTCATAAATAAGTGTGATGAAAATGGAGTAATTGTTAGAAATAAAGCTAGATTAGTTGCTAAAGTATATAATCAACAAGAGAGAATAGACTATGAAAAAACCTATGCTATAGTAGCCATAATAAAATCAATTCATATTTTACTTGATTTTGCACCATTTTTCAATTTCAAAATTTTTAAAATGGATGTGAAATGTGCTTTTCTTAATGGTTATGTTCATGAGGACGTTTTGTTGAACAACCTCCTATATTTGAAGATACAAAACATCCAGATCATTTTTTAGACTAACCAAAGCTCTGTATGGACTTAAACAAGCCCCCCGATCTTGGTATGATAGACTTACATGATTTTTTCTTGAAAATAACTCTGTTAAGGGAAATGCAGATCCAACTTTTTTTATAAAGAATGATACAAAAAATGTTTTGATTGTTCAAATTTATGATGATGACATTATATTTGGTTCAACTTCTAAATATTTAACTGATTCCTTAGCAGGTATAATCAAATATGAGTTTGAAATGAGTATGATGGGTTAGTTTACATTTTTTGTTGGTTTTCAAATTTCCCAAAAAACTGAAGGAATCTATATATCCCAACATAATTATATTAAAGATCTTCTTAAAAATTATGGATATGACAACACTAAATGTATAAGTACTCCCATTTGTACTTCAAACACACTTGATCTTGATGAATCTAGGAAAACAGTTGATCAAACATCTTTTAGAGGTATGATAGGAAGCCTATTTTATTTGACAGCTAGTCATCCATACTTAATGTTTTCAGTATGATTATGTGCAAGATATCAATCCAATCTTAAGGAATCTCACTTAAAGCCAGGGAAAAGAATTTTTCACTACTTAAAGGGAACCATGGATTTATGACTATTTTATACTTCTAGAAATGATTTTGTTTTAAAAAGATTTTAGGATGCTTAATTTGGTGGATGTATAATGGATAGAAAAAGCACATTCAGAACCTATTATTTCATAAGAGATTCATTAGTTTCTTGGTCTTGCAAGAAACAACACTCCGTAGCACTTTCCACCACTGAAGCTGAATATATATGTAACACCCGAGATTTTTATGAGTAATATTTTGTTTTTATATATCATCAAAGGAATCTTTCACTACACACTTTCTTGGCTTACTTTACACGCAATCACGACCTTCCTCGATAGCTTGCGTCGTACGCAATACCGAGTTTCACTAAACAACGATATGCTATTAAAATATAATTAAAACTAGACGTTATGAATAGTAATAACCACTTTTTGAAATTTTATAAATTTTATTTTTCAAAATGGACTTCATTTTTGGATTCTGAATACCGAAATTAGCCTAGGGTGAAATTTTGGTATTTTTCTGAAAACTTTCAATTTTTGATGAATAGTGAAACCACTAAGTGGTAGGTTAAAAACTAAATTTTTGCATAAAACATAATTTTACCGCTTCTATGAATGGAATTTCGAAAATCCGACAGACACATTTGATATCAGTAAGTAAAATGTGGTTCAATGAGATAAAAATAAATTTTTGGTGAATAGTAACTTTTTACTTTTTTTACCGCGGTTAATAGTAAATAGGGTAACTAAGGGTAAAAATGATATTACTATTATCCTAACACATGTCCTAATTCTATTGGATAAGTTTAATTCTACCAAAAAAAACTTAGGAATAAAATATGACCATTTAGGCCCACTTGGGTTAGATTAGGACATTTATTATTAATTTATTTAAAGAAGGGTTAAAATAGTTAAAATCAAAGTTTAATAAGTAAATAATTTTTAATATGGGGTAATATATAAGATAAATTCGACTATAAAAATTCATTAGAAAGATAAAAAGATTTCATACATAATGGTATTTTGTTTGTAATTTTTAGACATTAAATAATCTAATTTATATATGACACAATGATGATGCAGTAATTATCTTATTAATGAAATATTGACATAATTCATGTTATAAACACCAAAATAAATGTAATTTGAGACTTTTTATGAATTCCACTAATTTTATAGGTTACTATGATATATTAGTGTTGATTTAATCAACTTGGTTCGAACATATAATTCTGTTATGACTTTCACAAAAAATCATATATTAAATAGTGTCAAAATTGACACAAAATAGTTTTTAAATCAAATATTATATTACTAATTGTTATTTTATTCCTAAAAATCTACGGTTCGGCCAAATGGCTTATATAAGGTTATATATATTAATAATAAACAATTTGGGGTTCTTTTGTCATGTTATAGTAAGTTTATTAACCATATAGTGAAAGAAAACAAAAAGACACGGTAAAAGTTAAATTATTTAACTTAGAGTTAAATCTAATTGATAAGGTTAAAATAATACCCTAAACTTGTCTAAATCCTATTGGTGTATAGGATTTCGACCCATCCCCACTTTAGATTCGAAATAAGACCCTTTGGAACCATTATAAACCGATTTTGACTTTAATATAAAATAATATTTTGAGATATTCATAAGGTGCCCCTCTCCTCCCTTATAAAAGGGCACCTCCTTCCCCTCTTCCTCACACCAATTTGAGCCCTCATGCTCGGCAAACCCCTGCCAAAATCCCTTCTCCACTTCCCTAGAATAATCCTAGAGGTCCTGGTCTTCTTCAAAGAACAATCTTAGTTCCCTACGTGAAGGATTCAAAGAGGCGTTTCAAAGAAGAGGTAATATCCATTACCGATCTTTTCAATTTCTTTCTTCTTCAACTTCTTCTTCTTTAGTTATTTCATGATAAATTAATAACATCAGTATTAATTACATACTGATATGTTATTATAAATATGAAACAACTCTAATTAACCTTCTATCCTTCCTACGGAAAAAGGAAATCACCGCGCGTGCGTACGTAGGGAATACCGTCTCCAAGCCGTGGTGTAATCTATTTTCCGCCACCACCTTAATTGGATGGGTATAATGGTTTAATTAGTAACTATATATGATTATTATAAAGTTATATTGATACTGAAATAGTATACATACACTTCAACACAATTCCACGACCATGGGAACGATATCATCACTCGTGCGTACGTACGGACTACCGTCTCCACGACGCGATGAGATTCATTCTCAATGATTAACCATTCATGAATGATTATAAAGTATATATAATAAGTTCTAATGAAATATATGACATAATAATGATACTGGAATTATTTATATTTATATGTATGTCATCTACTTAATTCCATTCAATTCAATAAGGAAACGAAAACAGCATTCATGCGTACGTACGGACTACCGTCTCCATGAACGGTGTATTTCTTTCCATTTACTGATTTATTATATATGTATATTATGAATATATATATATATATATCATGTTTTATATTCTGGAATTAAGTAATCATGATCTATGTAATCATATGAATAATTACAAGTTAAAAACACGAACGACAAATGAGACGATTTTACCCAAAACGCTCTTTAACATGGAATTTACAAAAGAACGGGTAGTATAAAGTCATAAGTGAACCATATATGATATCATAACAATGAATATGATTCTGTAATAAGTCAATGACATTATTTAAATCATTATACAGGAGGTTCGGACACTTACGAAGCTAATCGGACCTAAGGTAAGGGAAATATCACAATCTCATTTTTATCTGAGACTGTTTATACTTTGAAATTTACTGGGGTGTATTTTATCATCCACATCCATGTTTCCTCAATATGTAATATTATTTCCATCCACCTAAAATTGTTTAAATCCAATTTTACCCTTCGGTGAGTTTTTAGTAAAAGATTTGAAAGGAATCTTTTGTCATTTTTTTTATACGAGGTACTTTTTTGAATTTTCCAACAAAAGTACGAGAAGAATGTTTTTTTAACTTATACGGCATGAATGGATTTTTAAAACATTATTTCCAAGAAGCATCCTTTACAAGTTTTCTCGTTTATTTTTAATCAACTTCATTTAGTTTAATGTTGTATGACATGTTAAGAAAGGAAAAATGTTTTTTTAAGAAGAAAGGATATTTTCGTCAAGAATGGAGTTCAAGTGTTTTATCAAAATTATTTTCCATCTAAGATAATAAAGGGTTCTGTTTTTATCCCTATTATTACATTGATTTGATTATGTTGTGATGGAATTATTTTTATGAATTCCTTTATCTTATATGAATTGTTTTATGATGTCACGATGTTTAAGATTCCCATTTTTATTACATGGGTTATGCAATGATGTATGATTTATGATTTTGTGGCACACATAAGAATGGTATCATTATGAGATGGGTGGGACCTATATATCCCTCCAATGAATTGGGTAAATATTTCATATCTCATGAGATAGACATGGCTGGAACGGTAGGTTATACCGGTTTAGTGAAACTGGACTGGAACGAGGGTGACTCGATTCAGAAAGGGACTTTGTCCACTAAGATAGTCTTGGAAATGAGTCTTCACTAACAAGAAATGATTCTTTATGATTATGTGTGTATGCCACAAAGTTTCATGATTTACGTTATGATTATTGGGATTACATTTCATTTCAATGATTTATCCCATGTTATGATAATATGAGCTCTTTTGCAGGTTATGATTTCCAAAAGCTATGTTCTTATGTATATGATGTGATTGATATTTCTTTTGTTTACCCTTACTGAGCATTTGAGCTCACCCTTTTATGTTTTCTTTTCCCCATGATATAAAGAAAGGTTTTAGGTATAAAAAAAGGAAGATCTTTATGGGAGATGTTGAAGATCTTTCACCAGGATTAGAATATTATATTCCGAGTTTCCAAAGACACTAAACTATTACGATCTTTGGGTGTGTGTTTTTTCTATGTACTAAGTATTCTGAAAAAGTAATGTAATGTCAATGTACGTCAGGCTTCATGTCTCTACAGTTGGTATTAGAGGAAAGGTTTAGTCAACCTTTGGAAACTAGGATGCGAAAACGTTAGTGAGATCCCTAGAGATATTTCTAAGGTATGTCTAGGGATGTCCCTAAGGATAAGTATACGTATAAGATACAATCCTAGAACTATGGTAACGATCATAGAATTTAACCTAAGAAGTTAGATATTAAGGATACTCCCCCTTTATAATGTTGTTTTCCCTAGCATAATTTTTGCCTCTCACACTATTCTTTTTGGGTTTTAGACCATGGCTGGAACCCAAAGGAACTGTGTTGATCAATGCGATGGGCAATGCAATGATTGTCCCCCTGAGCAACAAACCGATATGGGAGCTGGAATGAAAAATCTTGTAGCCATGCTCACACAACTTTCCCAAGCTATGAATCATGCAGGACTTCCAAACGAGCAAAGGAAGGAGCAACATTTTGTTGAATCCTTCTTGAGGCAGAGTCCACCTTCTTTCAGCGGGTCTACTGATCCATTAGTTACTGAACAATGGATTAGTACTACTGAAAAGATATTTTCAGTTCTTCAATGTTCTGAACATGATAAAGTCATTCTAGCAGTGTATCGTTTGGAAGGAGATGCTGATCAATGGTGGAATCTCATTAAGAATACGAGGCAAAGGGATGAAATTGAGTCTATGGAATGGGACGAGTTCAAGAACTTATTTTTCAATAAGTACATCCCTCGTATTCTCCGAAAAAATATGGAGAAAGAGTTTCTTGAACAGAAGCAAAGGGATGATGAATTTGTTGGTACCTATGAAGCAAATTTTACAAGACTTGCAAGGTACGCTTCTGGTATTATTATCCAACCTGAGAGTATGATCGATCGATTCTTTAGTGGCTTAAAACCTAGTCTTCGAAGGGCGTTATCCATAAGGGACTTCAATAGCTATGAGGAAATCATTCGATGTGCTCTCAATGTCGAGATGGAGATTGGAGTAACCCATCAGTCACATGGGTTTGATAAGAAGAGGAAGATGGAATTCAAAGGAAAATATAAGGAGCACACTGAAAAGAATATGAGCTTTCCCTTATGCTCAAAGTGTGGAAAGAAACATGGAGGGAGTTGTCTTAAAGGGACAAGTAAATGTTTTAAATGTGGAAAGGAAGGTCATCGGACATTTGAATGCCGCGATAATGGGAAGAAGATGTCTAATGATGCAAACAAAGGATGGGATACACAGAATGAACCTACTACACTTCAATGTTTCAAGTGCAAGGAGATGGGGCATTATTCCAATCAATGCCCAAATCCAAGGGTTGATGATGATGGTCGACGTCAACAAAATCATAAGGCTAAAGACAAAGGAAAGTCACATGAAATTTCTATCAGTGATGTGGAGTACGATAACGAAGTGGTGAAAGGTACACTTACCATCCGCTCTAAAGTAGAAAATGTTTTATTTGATTTTGGATCCACCCACTCTTTTATTTCTGAAAAATTTTCTAAGGGTATCACCATACTACCTCAACAATTAGATGTTGAGTTAGCTGTGACAACACCTAATGGCACAACAGTCGCATCAAAAGTTTATAATTATTCTCCGAACGAAGTTTGTGGGAAAGTGCTTCCTGCAAATCTTGTGATCCTTCCTTTAGTGGAATTTGAGGTGATTCTTGGCATGGATCGACTTTCTCTACATGGAGATCATATCAATTGCCAAAGAAGGGAAGTCACATTTCATATTCCAGATCAATCTACGATCGTCTATCAATGTAAGGATGAACATAACCTTCCAGTGGAAATTTCTTCCATCTTATGGGTATTGATTCCACTAAATGAAGGTTATTTATCTCAAATGGTTGGTGAGAAACTCATGATTAAGAATATTCCCTTTGTACGGGAGTTTGATGATGTCTTTCCGGAGGAATTACCGGGTCTTCCACCAAATCATGAAGCTGTGTTTTCAATAGAACTCGTACCAGGTGCTTTGCCAATTTCAAAGACACCTTATAGAATGGCCCCAATTGAGTTGCAGGAATTGAAGAAGAAACTCTAAGAGAATCTTGATAAGGGATTCATACGCCCTAGTGCGTCACCTTGGGGAGCACCTGTTCTATTTGTTAATAAGAAAGATGGATGAATGAGACTCTTCATTTATTATCGAGAACTTAACAAGATCACTATCAAGAACAAATATCCTCTCCCACGCATTGATGACTTATTTGACCAACTACGCAGAGCTCAATACTTTTCAAAGATTGATCTTCATTCAGGGTATCATCAATTAAGGGTCAAAAGGGAGGATATACCAAAGACGCCTTTCCGTACAAGGTATGGACACTATGAATTTATAGTGATGCCAATTGGTCTTACTAATGCCCCTGCTATCTTCATGGATCTAATGAATAGAGTCTTTAGAGACTATCTTGATCAATTTGTGGTAGTCTTTATAGACGATATTCTTGTCTATTCAAAGAGCAAGGAAGGGCATGATGATCACTTGAGAATTATATTGAAGACCCTGAGAAAGGAGAAGCTTTATGCCAAATTTACCAAGTGTGAATTTTGGCTTCAAAAAGTTGCATTTTTGGGTCACATAATCACAAAAGAGGGGATATCTGTGGATCCAGCAAAAACAGAGGTTATCGAAAGATGGTCAAGACCAACAACAGTAACTGAGATCCGATGTTTTCTTGGTTTGGCTGGATATTATCGACGTTTTGTAAAAGATTTTTTCACGATTATCTAATCCACTCACCAAGTTGACTCGGAAAAGAGTTAAGTTTGTCTGGACAGAGGAATGTGAAGAGAATTTCAAGGAGTTGAAAAGAATGTTATCCAGTGCACCTGTTCTCACACTGCCTTGTAGTGGAGAAAGGTTTGTGATCTACAGTGATGCATCCAAGAAGGGATTAGGGTGTGTTCTTATGCAAAATGATATGGTGATAGCTTATGCCTCACGACAGTTGAAAATCCATGAGCAAAATTACCCAACACATGATTTGGAGTTGGCTGCGGTAATCTTTGCATTAAAGATTTGGAGGCATTACCTTTATGGTGAAAGGTGTGATATTTATACTGATCATAAAAGTTTAAAGTATATTTTCACACAAAAGTAGTTGAATATGCATCAAAGAAGATGGTTGGAGATGATTAAGGATTACGACTGCTCAATCCATTACCACCCTGGGAAAGCAAACAAGGTGGCAGATGCATTAAGTCGACAAGACCATGCTAGTTTATCCATGATGAGGATCACAAAAGATCCAATATTTATGGATTTTCAAAGGATGGATCTTGGAATTATAATGGCAGGGGAAAAATCTTATCTTTATCAAATGAATGTTCAACCATCTATACATGTGAAGATTAAAGAGTCACAGAAAGAAGATGTCGAGTAACAAAAGAAGGTGAGAAATGTTCCTGAATTCAACCTTGATTGTGATGGGATAATAAAGTTCAGGAATCGGGTTTGTGTTCCTCCCATCCCCGAATTAAAGAAGGAGCTGCTGGATGAGGCTCATAGTTCATCATTCTCTATTCATCCTGGAAGCACGAAGATGTATAGGGACCTGAAAGAGTACTTCTGGTGGGATGGCATGAAAAGAGATGTTGCTGAATATGTCTCTCGATGCTTGGTTTGTCAATAAGTTAAAGCTGAGAGACAGAAGTCAAAGGGGATGTTACAACCATTACCCATACCCGAATGGAAATGGGAAAACATCACTATGGACTTTGTCACAGGACATCCTAAAACATCCAAAGGCGATAATTCTATTTGGGTCATAGTTGATCATCTTACAAAGTCTGCACACATCATTGCTATTAGAGAGGATTTCTCTCTAGATCAGCTTGCCAGGATATATGTAAAGAAAGTGGTAAGATTTCATGGATTACCACTTTCTATTATATCTGATCGGGATCCGAGATTTACCTCGAAGTTCTGGCGAAGTCTTCAGCATACTCTGGATACAGAGTTGAGTTTCGACACTGCTTATCATCCTCAGACAGACGGTCAGTCTGAGAGAACAATTCAAACCCTAGAAGATATGTTGAGAGCTTGCTCTATGGATTTCAAAGGAGGTTGGGATCAACACCTACCTTTGGTGGAATTTTTTTTATAATAAGAGCTTTCACTCTAGTATTCAGATGGCTCCTTATGAAGCTCTATATGGAAAGAAATGCAGGACTCCAACTTGCTGGGATGAAGTTGGGGAATGAAAGCTATTAGGACCTGATCTCGTTGATGAAATGGCAGAAAAGGTTAGATCTATTCAACAACACATAAGAGTAGCTCAGAGTCGACAGAAATGTTATGCTGACAACCGAAGAAAAGACCTAGAGTTTGAAGTGGGTGATAAAGTGTTCTTACGAATATCTCCCTGGAAGAGGGTTATGAGATTTGGAAAGAAGGGGAAGTTGAGCCCTAGATATATCGGTCCTTTCGAAATACTGGATCGTGTTGGGAAGGTAGCTTACCGATTGGTGCTTCCACCGAATCTCTCTCAAGTTCACGATGTGTTCCATGTATCTCTCCTGAGAAATTACATACCAGATCCTTCACATGTACTCAGCTCAGAAGTTGTACCGCTGGAGCAAGATCTTTCTTATGAAGAACAGCCGATAGAGATTCTGGATCGTAGCGAAAAAGTCCTACGAAACAAGACCACTCGCTTGGTGAAAGTTTTATGGAGGAACCACCAACTTGAAGAAGCTACATGGGAGCTTGAGGATATGATGAGGGAGAAGTATCCTCTTTTGTTTGTTACAAAGTGACGAATTTCGAGGGAGAAATTCTTTTTAAGGGGGGTAGAATGTAACACCTGAGATTTTTATGAGTAATATTTTGTTTTTATATATCATTAAAGGAATCTTTCACTACACACTTGCTTGGCTTACATTACACACAATCACGACCTTCCTCGATAGCTTGCGTCATACGCAATACCGAGTTTCACTAAACAACGATATGTTATTAAAATATTATTAAAACTAGCAGTTATGAATAGTAATAACAACTTTTTGAAATTTTATAAATTTTATTTTTCAAAATGGACTTCATTTTTGGATTCGGAATACCGAAATTAGCCTAGGGTGAAATTTTGGTATTTTTCTGAAAACATTCAATTTTTGATGAATAGTGAAACCACTAAGTGGTAGGTTAAAAACTAAATTTTTGCATAAAACATATTTTTACCGCTTCTGTGAATGGAATTTCGAAAATCCGACAGACACGGTTGATATCAGTAAGTAAAATGTGGTTCAATGAGATAAAAATAAATTTTTGGTGAATAGTAACTTTTTACTTTTTTTACCGCGGTTAATAGTAAATAGGGTAACTAAGGGTAAAAATGATATTACTATTACCATAACACATGTCCTAATTCTATTTGATAAGTTTAATTCGACCAAAAACAAACTTAGGAATAAAATATGACCATTTAGGCCCACTTGGGTTAGATTAGGACATTTATTATTAATTTATTTAAAGAAGGGTTAAAATAGTTAAAATCAAAGTTTAATAAGTATATCATTTTTAATATGGGGTTATACATAAGATAAATTCGACTATAAATATTCATTAGAAAGATAAAAAGATTTCCTACATAATGTTATTTTATTTGTAATTTTTAGACATTAAATAATTTAATTTACGTATGACACAATGATGATGGAGTAATTATCTTATTAATGAAATATTGACATAATTGATGTTATAAACACCAAAATAAATGTAATTTGAGAATTTTTATGAATTACACTAATTTTCTAGGTGACTATGATATATTAGTGTTGATTTAATCAACTTTTTTTGAACATATAATTCTGTTATGACTTTCACAAAAATCATATATCAATTAGTGTCATAATTGACACAAAATAGTTTTTAAATCAAATATTATATTACTAATTGTTATTTTATTTCTAAAAATCTAAGGTTCGGAAAAATGACTCAGATAAGGATATATATATTAATAATAAACAATTTGGGGTTCGTTTGGCATGTTATAGTAATTGTATTAACCATATATTGAAAGAAAACAAAAAGACACGGTAAAAGTTAAATTATTTAACTTAGAGTTAAATCTAATTGATAAGGTTAAAATAATACCATAAACATGTCTAAATCAAATTGGATGATAGTATTTCGACCCATCCCCACTTTAGCTTCGAAATAAGACCCTTTGGAACCATTATAAACCTATTTTGACTTTAATATAAAATAATATTTTGAGATATTCCTAAGGTGCCCCTCTCCTCCCTTATAAAAGGGCACCTCCTTCCCCTCCTCCTCACACCAATTTGAGCACACAAGCTCTGCCAAAAACTTCCAAAATCCCTTCTACACTTCCCTAGAATAATCCTAGAGGTCCTGGCCATCTTCAAAGACCAATCTTAGTTCCCTAAGTGAAGGATTCAAAGAGGCGTTTCAAAGAAGAGGTAATATCCATTACCGATCTTTTCAATTTCTTTCTTCTTCAACTTCTTCTTCTTTAGTTGTTTCATTATAAAGTAATAACATCAGTATTAATTAAATACTGATATGTTATTATAAATATGAAACAACTCTAATTAACCTTCTATCCATCCTACGAAAAAAGGAAATCACCGCGCGTGCGTACGTACGGAATACCGTCTCCACGCCGTGGTGTAATCTATTTTCCGCCACCACCTTAATTGGATGGGTATAATGGTTTAATGAGTAACTATATATGATTATTATAAAGTTATATTGATACTTAAATAGTATACATACACTTCAATACAATTCCACGACCATGGGAACGATATAATCGCTCGTGCGTACGTACGGACTACCGTCTCCACGACGCGATGAGATTGATTCTCAATGATTAACCATTCATGAATGATTATAAAGTATATATAATAAGTTCTAATGAAATATATGACATAATAATGATACTGGAATTATTTATATTTATATGTATGTCATCTACTTAATTCCATTCAATTCAATAAGGAAACGAAAACAGCGTTCATGCGTACGTACGGACTACCGTCTCCATGAACGGTGTATTTCTTTCCATTTACTGATTTATTATATATGTATATTATGAATATATATATATAAATCATGTTTTATAGTCTGAAATTAAGTAATGATGATATAATTAATCATATGAATAATTACAAGTTAAAAACACGAACGACAAATGAGACGATTTTACCCAAAATGCTCTTTAACATGGAATTTACAAAAGAACGGGTAGTATAAAGTCATAAGTGAACCATATATGATATCATAACAATGATTATGATTCTGTAATAAGTCAATGACATTATTTAAATCATTATACAGGAGGTTCGGACACTTACGAAGCAAATCGGACCTAAGGTAAGGGAAATATCACAATCTCATTTTTATCCGAGATTGTTTATACTTTGAAATTTACTGGGGAGTATTTTATCATCCACATCCATGTTTCCTCAATATGTAATATTATTTCCATCCACCTACAATCGTTTAAATCCAATTTTACCCTTCGGTGAGTTTTTAGTAAAAGATATGAAAGGAATCTTTTGTCATTTTTTTTATACGAGGTACTTTTTTGACTTTTCCGACAAAAGTACGAGAAGAATGTTTTTTTAACTTATACGGCATGAATGGATTTTTAAAAAATTATTTCCAAGAAGCTTCCTTTACATGTTTTCAAGTTTATTTTTAATCAAATTCTTTTAGTTTAAAGTTGTATGACATGTTAAGAAAGGAAAAATATTTTTTTAAGAAGAAAGGATATTTTCGTCAAGAATGGAGTTCAAGTGTTTTATCAAAATTAATTTCAATCTAAGATAATAAAGGGTTCTGTTTTTATCCCTATTATTACATTTATTTGATTATGTTGTGATGGAATTATTTTTATGAATTCCATTATCTTATATGAATTGTTTTATGATGTCACGATGTTTAAGATTCCCATTTTTATTACATGGGTTATGCAATGATGTATGATTTATGATTTTTTGGCACACATAAGAATGGTATCATTATGAGATGGGTGAGACCTATATCTCCCTCCAATGCATTGGGTAAAGATTTTATATCTCATGAGATAGACATGGATGGAACGGTAGGTTATACCGGTTCAGTGAAACAGGACTGGAACGAGGGTGACTCGATTCAGAAAGGGACTTTGTCCACTAAGATAGTCTTGGAAATGAGTCTTGATTAACAAGAAATGATTATTTATGATTATGTGTGTATGCCACAAAGTTTCATGATTTAAGTTATGATTATTTGGATTACATTTCACTTCTATGATTTATCCCATGTTATGATAATATGAGCTCTTTTGCAGGTTATGATTTCCAAAAACTATGTTCTTATGTATATGATGTGATTGATATTTCTTTTGTTTACCCTTACTAAGCATTTGAGCTCACCCTTTTATGTTTTCTTTTCCCCAGGATATAAAGAAAGGTTTTAGGTATAAAAAAAGGAAGATCTTTATGGGAGATGTTGAAGATCTTTCACCAGGATTAGAAGATTATATTCCGAGTTTCCAAAGAAACTAAACTATTACGATCCTTGTGTGTGTGTTTTTGTTATGTACTAAGTATTCCGAAAAATTAATGTAATGTCAATGTACGTCAGGCTTCGGGTCTCTACAATGTAGCAGCTAGAAGTTGTTATGCTCAAGTGTTATGGATGCAACACACACTCACAGACTATGGCTTGAGTTTAACAAAAACATAAATTTTGCGCGATAATACAAGTATCCTTGCCCTTTGTTAAAACCCTGCATATTACTCTCATGATAAGAACATTGATATTAGGCATCACTTTCTTAGGGATCACACACAAAAAGGAGATATCGTTCTTCAATTTATCAGAACATAGGATCAACTTGCTAATATTTTCACAAAATCGTTACCCTCTGATAGATTTGAATATATCAAACATAAGTTAGGAATGATAACCATAAGGTAATCTTCCTCAATGAAACCCCGTTGATCCATTCTTCTTACAGTAATAAACTTTTTTTCATAGGGGGAGTACATTTTGTAAAAAAGTTTTTCAAATTTTTCATAATGAAGTTTCTCAAGTCTCTCGTATTGTAGTCTTTCAAGATTTTCGTAATGAAAATTCTCCTACATAAAATTTTTTTAATGAAAATTTTCGTACTTGAAATTTTCATAATTAAAATTCTCATACTTAAAATTTTCGTAATGAAAATTTTATTACTTGAAATTTTCATAATGAAAATTCTTGTAATTAAAATTTTCATAATAAACATTTTCGTACTTGAAATTTTTATAATGGAAATTTTCGTACTTGAAATTTTTGTAATGGAAATTTTCGTACACGAAATTTTCGTAATGGAAATTATCGTACTTAAAATTTTTGTTGTATTGTTTTTCGTACGGAATATTTTCGTAATGAAGATTTTAATAATGAAGATTTTCATACTGAAGATATGTGTACTAAATATTTTTTTCTCTCTTTTTTTTCATGTTTTTTTCGAAATTTAAAGTCCTTCAAGAAGAATTCTCTTCAATACAATTAATTCTTTTAGCAATCCGAAATGTATGATTATTTCTTAAGTTTTTTTAATTAGCATTTACTTGGTGTTAGTTTCTCTTCCTTATAAAATTTCTCGAATTCTAGTTTACTTAAATCAGAATGCTTTTCTTTTAAAACCTCAAAAGATCGGATTCAACCAAATTTTTCCTTGCGGATATTATTTCAACCGCCAGATCAGATCTGAAGATTTCTCATCCATTGGATGCAAATGGGATGTTCAAACATCACATCATCTCCTATATAAAGGGGACCAATTAAGGCTTGTCCCACATCTATTTTTAATGTTTTTGCGTGTTTAAACTCTGCCCCACTACAAAATCTCATTCCAAATTTTGTAGAAGTGCTCAAGTCCAAGTGTCTGCATAAGTCCCTTTTCAGGATATGTCCACAGTCATGCCGATTCCAGAGTGGCAAATTTACAAGGATATGTTAGTGAATCCAAAATTCTTCATCAAATATGACTCTATTATCTCCAAGAATAACAAACTTAATGGGTGGGAGAGTGTAGCTATATCAAATACACGAGCTCAGGATGTAGTCTATCCAGATCTTCTTATATAATTTTATGAGTCACTTTCCTTATTTAAGGAAGATGGCAGTGAAAAATTCTCATTCAAAAGTTATATAAAGACATATGCACTTTCTTATACCGAGGCGGCTAGCATGGTAGGGCTATCCTATGAAGGGGAGGAAGAATTTTTCTCTCATAAGATGCCAGAGGTTCAAGGGAGTTTCGTTAAGGCAAAGGCTATGGAATGTCTTGGTCTTTCAGATGTCAAGACCACAAAGATTGCTCATCTGTCTACCAAAAATCAGATCCTACAGCTATGGGTTCAAGGATTTATTGTACCGAGGAAGGGTGATAAGGACACCCTTAAGAAAATTGACATGTATATCTCGGAATTTTTAGTAAACCTAAGGAAGTTCAACCTCATGAGACACATTCTCATTACGATTGAGAATATCATGAATGGGAATCTGGGAGAGAAAATTATCATGTATCTTGTCATACTTTCCATGCTGATAGTTTGATGTATTAAATCCTTCAAGATCCCATGCAGTTCTATGTGAGAAAATTGAAAAGTTATGTTGATCAGTGATGATACCCTCAAAAGGATGAAGGTTGGTTTCTCCATGGAGTTAGGTGAATTTTATGATCTACTAGAGGAAGAGGCGGAGGCTGTTCTAAAAAATGTTGAAAAAGATGAACAATCAAAGAAGGTTGGAAAGAAATAAAAGTGGAAGGTAGTAGAAGTAGAAGTCAAAACCCTATGTCTATGGAAGTCCAATACGCACCTCCTAAACAAAAGAAGAAAAAAAGCCTACCCAGATTAATTTGTAGCAAAATAAAGGGAGGATAAGAAGAATGGAAAAGTAGTGGAGCCAGAGTTCGGTTTGGATCCAGCTGAGGCTAAGGCCTTGAAAGAATAAACTACTAAAGAGCTTGAGAAGAAAACCAAGGAAAAGAAGCTGAAGAAGAAGATGACTTAGGTAGAAATTGTCCAATCCCTTTTTAAGTCCATTGAAGTTGCATCAGAACAAATTCTCGTTCCAAAAACCTTCTTGGTGGAACAATTACCAGAGACACCGGGGATAAATATCATGACTCCAGAAAAATCGCAAGAGAAGATTGTGGAAGATAAGAAAGCTGTTGTAGTAGTATAAGAAGCTTAAAGTAGAGGTGGATCTGATGATGTGATCAATAATGATGAATATTACCATGAAAAGGAAAGTCCTTCCGAGAAATTTTCAATCTGGACGTCTCAAGCCAGATCTTTAAAACATTCTACCCCTATAGTAGATGAGAAGGGTTACGTGGAAGTAAACAAGTTGTCTAACGAATAGAGTCATAATCTTGATTTCATTATTCTTGAAGATATTGAGGCAGGAGGTGAAAAAGAGAAAGTTGATGAAGATAAGATTGTGCAGATATTTGGATGCGAGCATGAGTCTCTTGAGGAAGAAGTTATTCCAATAATCAAAAAGGGGAAACAAGTGGTTGCTGATACCCCAAAGAAAAAAATTTTGAGGAAGAAGGAAACTGGAGGATCCTCTATGAGGAATCTGGTAGAGTTATAGGACTAACCATCTCCATGTAAAATGTGTGATTCAGAGTCATCAGCCTTAGTACATGATTTTGTTGTTCAATCTCTGAAGAAGTTGGTGGGCACCATTCTGATCATTCAAGCAATTGATTCCAGATTCCATATGCTCCAGCACAGTATGAATCAAATAATAGACTTAATATTTATGGTGATGAACATATGTCTTATTATTGAGGCCTAACATAAGAATTTTCTGATCAACTATGAAGCTCACAGAAATTCTTTCAAGAAAATGACCAGATGGTCTAAGAAAATCATTGATGATTTGGAAGAGCTTGATCAATCTCTAGAAGATTTCAAAGAAGCTTTTGATACCAAAGACACCAAAATCAAGAATCTTAAAAACAGATTTATGGAAAAGCTAACTCTTGAACAAAATTCTCGGATTCAAGATGTCAAAGATCTGAGTGGATAGTTGTGATATTTTCTCCAAATTTGGAAAACATAGAAGGATTGCCTGATCGAGATAGAAGAAAAGCTTTTGAAGCAAGATGACTTGCTAGAGACTCAGGTAGAGGCCCTGAAGTCTCAAAAATATATAATCATAGCCTTAGAGGAGCAAGTAGAGGAGGATCACAAAGAGCTGAAAAAGCTGAAGACAATCATAAAGAAAATTATTCCCATAGAAAAAAAAACAAAATAGATTAAAATATGATCTTTTGATGTATTTTTTTCCTTGTACTAATACTTCCAATCTCAATGAAATTGTGGATCCTTGTTTTGTTTGGTTGTCTATACTAATATTTTAGGTACCATATTTTTTTCATTCCCTCAATATCCTTTAGAAAATCACCAATGGGGAGAAGGAAAAAGAATTCTAAAGGGGAGAAGGAAAACAGTTTATAAGTAAGCGGGAGTTTATCTAAGGGGTATTTCTCAGAACTAGTATTTACATTCCCAAGATAAAGAAAATCCAATTCAAAAAATCTGGAATATGATCCTTAGTGTTTCAAAGTCTAAGGGGGAGTTACTCATATTCATCTTTTCCAATATAAAAACAGAGATGATATTTATTTCAAAGTCTATAGATTTCTTCTAGGTCCTTATATTATTTTTTGTAAGGAAGTTTGTGCATTCCAAATGGGGGGAGATTGTTGAGTCATTACAGTTTTCCTTATTAATTTTCAATTCCATCATACTTGGGGGATATCGTCAAGTTAATAAGGTTTTCCTTATGACATTACCATTCCTTATTATTTTGAAAATAAAAAACATATTATTTCATGTAATACTCATTTTACCCCTTATTTTATATCTATAAGAAAAATTTCCTTCCCCAAGGAAATTTACACATACTTAGATTTAATTGCGCATATCAAAATTTTACTAAGTGTAAAATTCAGATTGAAACCAAAACTTTAGAATCACATAATTACTTTGATATGAAGCATTCTGTTTTAGGATCTGAATTATCAAAATTCTGCTTACGAACTTTCTGAGTTCTGACTCCAAATTCTGAATCAGAATTCTGGTTATGGACTCTCTGAGTTCTGACTCTGAATTCTGAATCAGAATTCTGGTTACAGACTTTCTGAGTTCTGACTCTAAATTCTAAATACGAATTCTGGTTACGAACTCTTTTGTGTTCTGACTCCGAATTTTGAATACAAATTTTGGATAAGAACTCTTTGAGGTTCTAACTCTAAATTCTAATTATGAATTCTAGATACGGAATTACTTGAGTTCTGACTCTGATTTCTCTGAATTCAGACTCTGAACTCTTATGAGTTCTGACACTGAATTCTCATGAACTCCGAATCCAAACTTTGTATGTTCGAGTTCCCAATTATTATGAATCCATGTTCCAAATTTCATTGAAATTCAGACTCCGGAATTCTATAGAATTCATGTTCCGAATTCCTACAAAATAGAATCTGAATATCCTTGTATTGTAGACTCCGAATTCAATTTTGGTTAGACTCCGAACTTTCATTTCCTTAGATTTCGAATATCATATTCTAGTAATGATTACACTTATTTTGTTTTTAAACGATGTCGTGCTTTCAGTTATAAACTAACCATTGTTTGAGTGACATGTGTACAGGTCCCTCCAAAATTCCAGGAAGAATTTGACCATTAAAGGAGGGATCTGACCGTTGGAGCTGTGCCTAAAAATAGGAGCTCATTTAAACGTTCTCAAGACTTTTCGAGACTTTTGAAAAAGTGCTGGTGAAGTGATTTCTAGAGAGAGAGGCTCTTATGAACTCTCAGGATTAATGCAGAATGTTTTGAACTGCTTGTTCAAACATTACTTCATGCAGATTTTCTTAGTGCAGAGGTTTTATTTCCTTGATGTCAGAGACTTCGGGTTGTGAAGTTAGAGGTGCCGCTTTCCATACAAATTGAGGGATTGAGGGGATAGCTAGACAAATACCGATCTTCGAATTAAAATCTTACCTGGGTTTGGGTAAGACATACTTTCTTAAAATTATAAATCAAAGGACTTTTTATCCAAGGTTGTTGGATACCCTCCTCTTTGGGATAAAAGAGTTACTACTTGTTACTTATAGTATTTTTTTTCCCTTATGTATTTTAGTTGTTGAGGAAAGTATAACTATCATATACTTCCTTAAACTTGTACTCTTATTTTATAGGATTCTATATGCTTTAAGGTAGAATCATAGTTGGTGTAAACTTTTGTTAAGTTTCATTTTCGGAATCACTTTTCCAGAATCAACCAAGATAATAGAACATAGAGGTTTTGTGAATTTTGGTTACACAAAATTTCCTTAGGGATTTTTAAATGTACAATTCACCCCCTCTTGTATGTGAGAATATCATTACATATTCGATCCTAAATTTGGTATTATAGAGTATATCATACACACATACCATCTCACATTAGTGGCTATAGTACTCCATTAGTATCTGGGAAATGGATCAATTGTACTGAAATGTTTTTATTAATTATTTTTTTGACACATGAAAATGTCATTTTTTAAACATATCTTTTATAAGGTGGTGAATATTAGTGGTGGAATCGTATTAAAAATATACGGGAACAAGATGTAATTGAATCTATAGCATTGGAAGAGTTTAAGAGGATTAATTTCAGTAAGTTCTTCCCTCATATTCTACGAAAAAACTTTGGTAAAGTAATTATTTGAAATAAATCAAAATTAAAATAGATCAATTGGTACTTATAGAGATAATACTAGAAGAATTTAAATGTGATCTTCTTATTTAATCCTCATCATAGAAATAAAAATAGATGGATTATATGGTGACCTAAAATAGAGCCATAGAATAGCCTTGGTTATAACAGACTTTTTTAGTTATGATGAATTTATTTGATTATACTTGATGGTGTGAATGGAAAATAGATATTCCCACCAGTCCACTTTTTTTTATTACAAATGGAAGGTTGATTCTTATGAAAACTCAAATGTTGGGAAAAAAATCAAGACATCTGTGTTCTAGGAATGTGTAAAGAATCGTCAAGGGAATTTATTGAATGGAGTCAGGAGGTGGTTTTAAGGTGCAAATTTATGTCATTGAATCTATGAATTTAGAGATAAAATTAATTTTAAGGTTTATGTAATAGAAGATAAGAGAATCTCAGATATTGCAACACCCACACTTTATTATTTCAATTGTAAAGTGTAATGTCCCGACCCCAGTTACCCAGAGTCGGTGCATTATTACATAACATTGGCATGATCACAATAATGATCAAATCTCGAAAGACTGACTTGTTTAGTAGCCTTGGAAACACTAGATATATTCATAAAGTTTTACAATACATCATAAAGTGAAAAACTACTACAAAAATATAATGTCTCCATATTCCACACTATTATCCCCTCATAATATCCCTGCAGGTCATTCATAACTTACTTCTTCACATCCTGGAAAAAATAAAACATAGAAAAGGGGTGAGCTCAAATGCCCAGTAACGATAACAATATACCGGAAACATTCCAAAATAAGCATAATCATTTATGGCAATGTATTACTAAAACAAAAGCCTTTTAAACTTGAACTTCAACATAGTATGGCAAAAGTAA
The DNA here is from genome assembly GCA_963277665.1 of Viscum album. NCBI lineage: Eukaryota > Viridiplantae > Streptophyta > Magnoliopsida > Santalales > Viscaceae > Viscum > Viscum album. Next base: position 1,374,483,453 of record OY728147.1, on the reverse strand, counting down.
AATGAAATAATGCCATTTACTTATTCACATGGATATTCTACTAATCGAATAATCACATGCAATATCAATAACCACTTTCATAATGATGGAATGCATAATTCCAAACTATCATAACCACATAGCCAAGGCCTCGTGCCAAGACTACAAATAAGATTTTTCCAAGGCCTTGTGCCAAGACACTAGTTTGTCTCATGAGACCTACCGATGCATCGAGGAGCTATAGCGGGCTCCACCTGTCACATATTAAGTCCAATGCATTCCCATATGAAAAGGTTCAAACATAACATAAACATTCGTATTAAAACTAGCATACGAAATGTCAATAATTTCACCATAAACCATGAATGGTATAAAAATATCACATCCACAGTCAAACATATCATAAAAACTTCAATACAATATAGAAGTTTTGTATCATAATAAATCAACTTCAAATAAGCGTAAACTCCATCAAAGGATGTTGACATAGATGAAATCAATTAGAGAAATATATTTTTCTATTTTGAAATCATTTAAGAGTCATATATTTATAAAATCAAACATTTTATTTGAAAATAAGCTTGTAATGGAAGCTTCGACGATTTTATAACGGTGGAAAATAACCGTACCCACCGTATAAGTTAAAAAAAAATATTCTTACCTTAATTCTGTCGAAAAGGTTAAAAAGTACCTTGTTTGGAAAATGACAGAAAGATTCCTTTATAAACCACTTATAAAAAGTCAAACAAGGGTATAAATGACTTTAACCCATATTCTTTTAAAATGTAAAAATGTTTTGAAATACATTTTTAAGAAACATGGATGTCGATGATAAAGAGTTCCCAGTAGATTATTACGTATAAACAACCTCGGATAATGAAGAGATTGCGAAATAAACCCTTAAATTGTACTTTTCATTGGTTGGGGTAGGTTAACCTACTGTATAATGGTAAAATGATTGTTATTAAATTATTCAATAATCATATACATTAGTATGATATAATATATGATCTTTTAACATTGCTTTGTTAATAATATCTTAGAATTATCGTTGTTTTGGGTGTTAACTTACTCGTTTTCTTTTATATGTTTTGTTACGTAAGCCTTGTTTTTAAGGGATAAGTTGTATATTATTCATATCCAGAATGATATCAAGTCCTTAGATACTATTATTAATCATCAAAAGAGTGTTATACTTGAATGGATACGATGGAGAATGAATCTCATCTTGTTCATGGAGACAGTAGTCCATACGTACGCACGAGCGATAATATCATTCTTTTGATATTAAAATAATATATAATTGGATGGTATATCATATATACAGAATAATTATCATGTTATATTTATTATTTATATGAGTTACATCATTATTATACCCATCCAAATAATAATTTATTGAATAACAATTACACCACGACGTGGAGACGGTAAGTCGTACGTACGCACGTATAGTGATATGTTTTTCAAAGGATAGATATAATAGTGAATATGGTTGTACCATATTTATAATAACATCACAGTATATATATGATACTGGAGTTATTAATTTATAATGGTAACAACAAAGGAAGAAGAAGTGGAAGAAGAAAGGAACTTGGAAAAGGGTGGTGAAATCATTACCTCTTCTTCGGGTTCTTCCTTTTTATTTGATCAAAAGGGCTCCATAAGTTGGCTTTCTGATCAAACTAAGGCCTCTAGGTTGTAGTGAGGGAAGTTGGGAGAGTATTTGGGAAGAGTTTGGCCGAACCAAAAGGCTTTGAATGTGTGAAGAAATGAGAAGGAGGAGTGCCCTTTTATAAGAGGGGTGAGGGGCACCTTTGGAAAAGCTAAAAATATTAATTTATAATAAATTCATATTCGGTTTCTAATGGATCCAAAGTTTATTATTTAAATGTTAAGGTGGGGATAGGTCAAAAACAACTCAACCAATATAATTTAGACAGGTTTGGGTCACTATATTAACCTTATGTTTAAGTATTAACTCTTAGTTAATTACTTTCAAATTTACAATGTCTCTTTGTATTTTTTTATAATATGGTTAATAAACATACTATATACATACAAGAGACCCCCAAGTGGTACTTTAATGATACACCTATCATGATATAAGTCTTTTGGCCGAACCTTAAATTTTTTGAAATTTAATATCAATTAATAATATAATATTTGTTTTAAAAACTCTTTTATGTCAATTTTGACACTATTCAATAGTTGATTTTTGTGAAACTCATAACAGAATGATTACTTCAAAAACATTTAATTAAATCATTCCTAACATGTCAAATTAACATAGAAAATTAGTTTAATTCATAAAAATTCTCAAATTATATTTATTTGTGTATTTATAATATCAATTATTTTAATTTTTCACTATTATGGTAATTACTGCATCATCATTGTGTCATAAATAAATTAAATTATTTAATGTCTAAAAATTATAAATAAAATATAATTATGTAGGAAAGTGTTTTATATTTCTAATGAATATTTATAGTCGAAAATCCAACATATATAACCTTATGTAAAAATTGGTTTTCTAAAAGATATATGCTTGTGTCATTTTTGTATTCATTTTAACTTAGTAAAAATAAAGTGTCCCTATCACCTACAAGTGTATCCATGGGGTCCCAAAATCGACCCAAAAATGACTATGATCGAACATGTATCAACCGATATGGTAAGGACACGTTTTAGGGTAATTTAGTATTATTATAATATTATTTTTTAACCCTTATTTACCGGATTTACCCTTAACCATGGTAAATAAAATATTTACCGCACTAATTATTCAAAATGTCTAAAAATAAAAGTTACGTATTTGCAAAATATGAAAATCCTGATTCCAAATATGGAATCCATTTTTCCAAATTCAAAACACAGAAGTGGCAGAAATTAATTTAAAATTAATTCCCGTTGTTAAAAACAAAAAGCATGTTTTTAAGAGATAATAACTATCAAAAGATTGACACATGTTTATGTCCGGTTTAATTGTAAAACTATGTCCAATGACCAAAATTGTATTAAATGGTAAAAATATATTCTAAATATACTTTAAAACCACTCAAATTCATAATATATCACTGTTAATTATTGAGATTAAAAAAGCTGTTTTTAATTAAAATTTAGTAATTTTCACTATTCGTCAAGATATTAATGTTATCTGAAAAGTACCAAAATTTCACCTTAGGCTAAATTCGATATTCCGAATCCAAAAATGAAGTCCATTTTGAAATATAAAATATATATAGTTTCAAAAAGTGGGTATTACTATTCATAACGGCTTGTTAGATAGGTTATGGTGTGTTAGAACTCGGTGTTGCATACAACACACGCTATCACATTATTCAAAGGAAAGCATACCATGGAAGCTTGAGATGTTTCATTTTAAATTTATTTATTTCCCCATTTAGTTAAAAAGTTTAAAATATTGTATTAAAAAGGTTTCACTATAAAAAGTTGGTAAAAGTGCAATACTGAAAATTAATTTGTTCTTACATTATGACTAAGAAACTCATAATATGGATTCTAAAATTATAAGTATTATATAAAGTATAAAATTTAGTTAATAATATTCATAACCTCTTTTGAACGGCTTGTTTTGTAAGTCATGGTGCACTTGAACTCAGTGTTGCATGTAGTGCAAGTTATTGAATTATTTTGAAGAAATAACACACTATGAAATCTTAGGGTGTTACATTCTCCCCTCCTTCAATAAATTGCGTCCTCGCAATTTGAAATTGTTCTTATAAAATAAAAGGTTTAAAATAGAAAATATCTTAGTGGAAAAACCCACATCGGAAATTGGGTTACTAAAATTTAGTCTTAATATGAGGAAAAGAGAAATCAAAGGGTCACCACCTAATTATGATCTCGATTAGGAGAACATTAGTGGAAATTAGATACATATAATTGGAGGGAAAACGTAAATATTTATAGGTAGTGATTGAGGTCATCAATCACAAAGAAGTGTAAAATTGAGTTCCTTAAATTCATCAATCTATGATGATTTGAAATACCATCCGTTCAACAAAACATAGGGTATTAGGATAACACGTTTTTTGATTTATGATTCTTTAAATAAAGTATAAGAATTAATTTCTTCATAGAATAAGAGAAGAAGAAAAATATATTCTTGACAAGTAGAGTTCCATCCTTTAACTAATTTCTACCACAAATTCATCTTTCACTCTAAAAGATAATAGAACGTAAAATAAAATGTTCTATTTATCCAATTCGTATAGGGTTAAAAAAACGAATTTATAATTTTATCTACCAGATCTTTTAAAAAAACTACATTATTTAATTCCAGAAATAACGTGGGTCAGTGGTAGGTGATACACCCTTGTCGCCCTTCGGTTGTGGGTTCAAGTCTCGCGGCCTTGGCGGATGCGACAGGTTGCCGCCCGACCTCCGGGTTGTCCTGTTATTGTAATCTAAAATAATCCAAACTTGAACTATCCAAAATACTTCAATCCAAAATTTATAGGGAAGGTAAACACAATAAAGATCCATTTTTTTGCGTAATAACATTTGAACACCTTCATCATGTATTCTCTTGAAACACTACAACATCCTGAATTACCATAAAACCTTATTGAGTACATTCTTGATCCCATATTCCTTGAAGAATAATAGATATACTCCTTCAATAAAAAAATGTTTTAAACCCCAACAATGATGGAATATACAAATCATTAATCTGTTTCAAGGTAGTCAAGAGTATCCAATATAATTTATCCAAATCAATCATGTATTATTCCAAAATCACTACCTCAGTATCAGAACTATATTACGGTTTATCATTCTCTCAACCATATATTTTCCAAAAATTTATCCTACTATTGAGTCACTTTTCTTTGTTCCACACAATCTCAAATCCTTAATGAAATAGTACTGTAGTATAATCCTTATATACTCCATAATTATTATAACAAGTACATTGTTGATACAACACTCAAATGACATAATCATCATAAGAACTCTAATCATTCCTCTTCAACTGTGGTAGTATCATAACATGATTATTATCCAATAGCATCATTTGCGGCATAGTCTGATGACTGGGACATAGGTTCACGTAGTGTCCAAAATCCTTGCAAATGAAGCATTGTACATTTGAAACCATTTTCTTACCCTTGTAGTCACATAATTTGTGCCCTTTTCCTCCACACATATAACAAAATCTCATTCCTTTCAGGTAAGTTCCAGGGTGTTTCTTCCCACAGTTATCACATATGGGAAAATTCTTCTTTTCCCTCTTCCCTTTATCCATCTTTCTCTCTTCCATCCTTTTCTTCTCTTTCTTCCCTTCAAAACCATAAAACTCAGTAAACTCTTTACTTATCTTATAAACACATGATATTATTTCTTCATATGATGATAATACATGGAAGACTATTTCTCTTATAAATTCTGGCTTAAGACCATGAAAGATATGATCCTTCTTTCTTTTTGGATAATGTGCATTGCTGGAGTTTCCATTCTTTCTACTGGGTACCATTTCTAAACAATGGAATACACAAGATTAGTTTATGTATAACAATACCTAATCCCAAACTTGTAAGACACATAACATAAATTAAATAGTTTATGGATTTAATCCATAATCATAGAAATTTCACCTTTGAGAATTTATATACTCATAAACCCTTCATAATGTTTTATAAAGAAAATGAGAGTTATCCTAAGCATATCCCCAGGGAGTGTCGTAACCAAGAGTGCAGCAAGGCCTGTTGTTGTGAACTAGTTCCCGTTTGAGTCTAGATCAAAGCAGTGTTTTCGGGTTTTACCCCTAGATACATCTGTGCCAGAGCCTTCTCTACCTGCTCGTATCCAGACATGGATGTATTGCTCAGAAAACTCACAAAATCTCTACAATACCAAAATCCTAGGACGTTCTTCTATACAAATCCTCAAAGTTCATCTTAGGTCTACATGCTCTAATCAGAGTTTTTCTAAATCTAGCTTCTAAGGATTGTACTAAACTTCCTCTGATACCAACTGTAATGCCCCGACCCCAGTTACCCAGAGTCGGTGCATTATTACATAACATTGGCATGATCACAAGAAATATCAAATCTCGAAAGACCAATTGGTTTAGTAGCCTTGGAAACACTAGATATATTCATAAAGTATTACATTACATCATAAAGTGAAAAACTACTACAAAAACATAATGTCTCCATATTCCACACTATTATCCCTTCATAATATCCCTGCACGTCATTCATAACTAAATTCTTCACATCCTGGGAAAAAAACATATAAAAGGGGTGAGCTCAAATGCCCAGTAAGGATAACAATATAGTGGAATCATTCCAAAATAATCATAAACATTTAAGGCAATGTATAACTAAAAAAAAGCCTTTTAAACATGAACTTTAACATAGTATGAAAAATGTAAAATAAAATAATGCCATTTACTTATTCACATGGATATTCTACTAATAGAATAATCATTTAAAGACCCATAAATTTCAAGGAAAATTTTTTATTAATTTTCCTTGGAATTTTAGAAGAACGCAGTTTATGACGGTGCCTGATTCCGAGGCCCGGTGTGCCCGGAATTATTTTCTGAAGTTTGGCTCGGGTAAGTTCAGTGAACGGACGAGCGTGTTTTTATAACTTTTGGACCGGTGCCCGGAATTGAATTCTGAGGGCACCAATAAAATCGTAGTGCCGGTTTTTGCATAGAAACGCCTCTTCTGGAGTTGCATTCGCTCGGTTGTGGTTTTTAATTTTTGGGCATAATGTTAAGAAATAAAATAAATTGTTCGACAAACTTTATTTTATTTCACTTAAGCCTCTTGGAAGCCACTTGAAGCCACATAAAGGCAGCTTAAGCTGAGTTGATCCGGATAGGATGCTATCCAGAAATATCCTACCCCCTTGGTAGGATATTTGTGAGGTGGGGCCCGCACGAGCCTCGCCGTTTCCTTTTTTCTAAGTAACGCGCCCGCGAAAACCCGTCATTATGAAAGTCAACTGACGCGTTTTCTTAAAATCTTAACGCACCATTTAATTGGGCGGTTTCTTTCGTTGAATTAATTCTCCGAATTGATGGGCCGTTACTTACCACTTTTTTATTTGTTGGCATAATAATAAAATAAGACCAACACACGACTTCTGGAAAAAGGTTTGTTGAGAGGATTTGACAGAAACCAAGAGTTCTTCATCCTCCTTTGCGAAAAACGCGAAGAACGCGAAGAACGCGAAGAACGCCGACCCCCGATGAAGAACTCCAAACCCGCGGAAATTGATGACGCGATGCTGTGTGCCACAACGCCGACGTTTCCTCTCCCGCGACGTTCTTCTGCGGCGTTCCTTCCTCCGCAACGATATATTCGATCTTCTATTTTAGTTCGTCGACGCAACGCCGGATACCGCGACGACGCGACGATCACCTCCTTCCATGGCGACCAATTCCGCGAAGAACCCGCGGGCGACGACTTGATGAGGTAGGGATTTTGTTTTGGAAATACCCCCTTTTTTTATTTTCCTGGGAACGTTTCTTAAAAATTAAAGAGCCGGATTCATATGAACAATTTTAATTTATTAAAATTTTGGTTTCATGTGTTGAATAAATTTCTCCCGTGGTTTTTATCTAACGTGGAGGGTGCGGGCCAAACGAACATGGCCCGACAACCCTCCGTCGTTCTTCGTTGTTGTGTAGATTTGACGGGTGATGATGGAACGTGGTGCAACGGAAATTTGATGGTTCCATAGTGAAGAACGAGTCCCGAGAGGAGCAGCGGCGCAGATGGGAACAGAATCAGACCACCGGAGCGACTCCGGTGGCCCGCGGAAGCTGCCGGCGGCGCGGGTCGACAGCGCGGCGGCGGCGCCGGCGGACCTGTGGCCGTGCGGGTCCGGTGCACTCGGACGCGGCAAAGCCCCGTCCTTTGACCTAGCGTGGCCCCACGCGGGGGGACGCGGCACTTCCGACCCGCGGGGGCAGCGCCCCGCGGCAGCCGCTTGGCCGCTCGGCCGAGCCGAACCGGACTGGCCGGCCGAGCCAAGCCGCGCCCTGGCCGGGTCGGACCGGGTTGGGTCGACCCAGTTCGAGTCGACCCTGTTCGGCAAACCTAGGGGGGGTCAGGCCGGGTCGGCCCGGGCCCGGACCCCCCCGTCATCAGACCGTTTTCGGTCTTTTTCCCGTAACATGAGCTACGAGACTCCGAATGGCACGCCGTCTGTGGAAAAGCGATCCTTGGATTGAGACGGTCGTTTTGGTTTATCGCACACAAGGTTTAGGAATACTATGGGTTCGGTCGGGTTGGTTCGTACATGAAAACAACCGGGCCCTCGGAGCGGAAACATTCATATCTTGAGCTACGGACGTCCGATTGACGTGTCGTCAGGTTTGTTGAATGCCTCTAAGTGAGACGGATCTTTTGGCTCACTCTGCACGAGGTTTGGACACAGGTGGAGTACGGTCGGGTTGGTTTTTCTTTAAAAACCAATCGGGCCCTTGGGACGAAAAAGCCAATAACTCTCAGACCGGGCGTCCGATTGACGCGCCGTCTGCGACGTTGAGTTCCTATTGGCGATACAGAACTTTTGGATACATCAACTTTGGACTTTGTGTCAGTTGATGTATCAGCCTCTCGGCTCGTGGAGTGGACCCTCCCGAACGAGCTTGCTGTGTGCGGGAACCCTAGTGCTGGCTGCGACTTCGACGACGACGACTATACAGAGATCCTCGGTGGATTCGAATGCGACGATGATGAGAACAGTATGAGAATCCTCCGTGTTTTCGGCAGTGACCACTACGGTACACCTTGGGATACATCAACTCCGGACTGCATGTCAGTTGATGCATCTACCTTTTAGCTCGTGGAGTGGACCCTCCCGGAACGAGCATGCTGTGTGCGGAACCCTAGAGCCGGTTGAGATTTGACTACTGTCGATCGAATGACTCGGTGTGTTACGGAGAGCCCAGTGGGGAGCGCTTGGTTGTAGCGGCAGACCCAGGACAGAGGTGCGCTTGGTTGTAGCGGCACAGGGGAGCGCTTGGTTGTAGCGGCAGACCCACGACAGAGGTGCGCTTGTTTGTAGCGGCACATGGGAGCGCTTGGTTGTAGCAACAGACCCACGACGGAGGAGCGCTTGGTTGTAGTGGCATAACCACTGTACTTGATGGAGAAGGAGTTTCCCAATAGCTTTGAGTCCAACTTCATGATCGATCCTATGTGGGTCATTGCGGGGGGTTAGTACCTTCCGATCCTTTATCGGTCCGACGGATTAGATGAATCAGTGGCTACATCTGATCATCTCTATCGTCATTTGAAGAAGTATCATGTGTGAGCTGAATCTTGTGTTACTCTCCTTTGTGGATTGTGTTGAACTATCCTATGTGGATTTACTGTTTACTCTCCTTTTTAGATTGTGTTGTGCTATCCTGTGTGGGTAAACGTTTTGCTTTCCTGTGTGGACTGGGTTGTGCTTGGGCTCGGATGTTGGAGCCGAACGGGAATTGATGACTTAGGTATATGTATGGGCATATACCTAAGCAGTGTCGGATGTTACTTTGTGATTGTATCTTTCCTTGCGGTTAACCTTTGTTGATTTCGGGAGACATTCGGGGTCTCGGGGTCCCTACTGAGTAGCTTATACTAACCCCTGCACGGGCTTTGCCCGCACTACGTTGTGTTGGTTGCAGACGACGGACAACGCTGATCGTGGTGGAGGCTTGCGGAGCAGGACGACACCTGGAGGTGGACCACTGGGCGGGACGTACATGGAGTAGTAAGGTGGACCGAGGAGAAGTGGAGGCTATCTGTACCCACCTTTCAGGTGGGACTTCCAGAGGATGGCTCGACGCTGCAGCTTTTCTCTTCAGTTGCTGTTTTTCCCTTTCAGTTGTACTTTATAGTTGGGCTTGTATTTCCGGCCCCCTTTACTTTCAGCACAGCTTGTTACAGTTTTTACTTAGTGTTTACTTTTCCTCCTGCTTACTCTGTGGGGCTTGTTTACTATTCAAAGGCAATGCCTTCCCTTTTTTCGGGATTTACGCCTTGGTGCTAGTCGCCAGCCCCTGGACTATGGAAGGCGGGCTTGGGGTAGTCACGACACGGGCCCCGAGGACGGGTTGTGACCAATCACATGCAATATCAATAACCACTTTCATAATGATGGAATGCATAATGCCAGACTATCATAACCACATAGCCAAGGCCTCGTGCCAAGACTACAAATAAGATTTTGCCAAGGCCTTGTGCCAAGTCACTAGTTTGTCTAATGAGACCTATCGATGCATCGAGGATCTATAGCAGGCTCCACCCGTCACATATTAAGTCCTATGAATTAACATATGAAAAGGTTTAAACATAACATAAACATTCGTATTAAAACTAGCATACGAAATGTCAATACTTTCACCATAAACCATGAATGGTATAAAAATAGCACATCCACAGTCAAACATATCACAAAACCTTCAATACAAAATAGAAGTATTGTATCATAATAAATCAACTTCAAATAAGCGTAAAATCCATCAAAGGATGTTGACATAGATGAAATCAAAACTCTTTTTAGAGAAATATATCTTTCTATTTTGAAATCATTTAAGAGTAATATATTTATAAAATAAAACATTTTCTTTGAAAATAAGCTTGTAAGGGAAGCTTCGACGATTTTATAATGGTGGAAAATAACTGCACCCGTCGTATAAGTTAAAAAAACATTCATACCTTAATTCTATCGAAAAGGTTAAAAAGCACCTTGTTTGGAAAATGACGGAAATATTACTTTATAAACCACTTATAAAAAGTCAAACAAGGGTATAAATGACTTTAACCCATATTCTTTTAAAAATTATAAATGTTTTGAAATACATTTTTAAGAAACATGGATGTGGATGATAAAGAGATCCCAGTAGATTATTACGTATAAACAACCTCGGATAATGAAAAGATTGCGAAATAAACCCTTACCGTGTACTTTTCATTTGTTGGGGTAGTTTAACCTCCTGTATAATGGTGAAATAATTGTTATTAAATTATTCAATAATCATATTCATTAGTATGATATCATATATGATCTTTTAACATTGATTTGTTAATAATATCTTAGAATTATCGTCGTTTCAGGTGTTGACTTACTCGTTTTCTTTTATATGTTTTGTTACGTAAGACATGTTTGTAATGGATAGGTTGTATATTATTCATATTCATAATAATTTCAAGTCCTTAGATACTATTATTAATCATAAAAAGAGAATTATACTTGAATGGATACGATGGAGAATGAATCTCATCGCGTTCGTGGAGACGGTAGTCCGTACGTACGCACGAGCGATAATATCATTCTTTTGATATTAAAATAATATATAATTGGATGGTATATCATATATAAAGAATCATTATCATGTTATATTTATTATTTACATTAGTTACACATCATTATTATACCCATCCAAATAATAATTTATTGAATAACAATTACACCACGACGTGGAGACGGTAAGCCGTACGTACGCATGTATGGTGACATGTTATTCAAAGGATGGATAGAATAGTGAATATGGTTGTAGCATATTTATAATAACATCACAGTATATATATGATACTGGAGTTATTATTTTAGAATAGTAACAACAAAGGAAGAAGAAGTGGAAGAAGAAAGGAACTTGGACAAGGGTGGTGAAATCATTACCTCTTCTTCGGGTTCTTCCTTTTGATTTGATCAAAAGGGCTCCTTAGGTTGTCTTTATGATCAAACAAAGGCCTCTAGGTTGTATTGAGGGAAGTTGGGAGAGTATTTGGGCAGAGTTTGGCCGAACCAAAAGGCTTTGAAGGTGTGATGTAATGAGAAGGAGGAGTGCCATTTTATAAGAGGGGTGAGGGGCACCTTTGGAAAAGCTAGAAATATTAATTTATAATAAATTAATATTCAGTTTCTAATGGCTACAAAGTTGATTATTTAAATTTTAAGGTGGGGATGGGTCGAAAACAACTCAACCAATATAATTTAGACAGGTTTGTGTCATTATATTAACCTTATCTTTAAGTATTAACTCTTATTTAATTAGTTTCACTTTTACAATGTCTCTTTGTATTTTTATATAATATGGTTAATAAACCTACTATATACATCCAATCTACCCCCAAGTGGTCCATTAATGATACACCTATCATGATATAAGTCCTTTGGCTGAACCTTGTATTTTTAGAAATATAATATCAATTAATAATATAATATTTGTTTTAAAAACTCTTTCATGTCAATTTTGACACTATTCAATAGTTGATTCATGTGAAACTCATAACAGAATTAATACTTCGAAAATATTTAATTAAATCATTCCTAACATGTCATAGTATCTTATAAAATTAGTGTAATTCATAAAAAGTCTCAAATTATATTTATTTGTGTATTTATAATATGAATTATATTAATTTTTCCATATTATGGTAATTACTGCATCATTATTGTGTCATAAGTAAATTAAATTGTTTAATGTCTAAAAATTATAAATAAACTATAATTATGTAGTAAATCGTTTTAGCTTTCTAATGAATATTTATAGTCGAAACTCCAACATATATAACCCTATGTAAAAATTTTTCTGCTAAAACATATATGCTTGTGTCATTTTTGTATTCATTTTAACTTAATTATAAAAAAGTGTCCCTATCACCTACAAGTGGCTTCATGGGGTCCCAAAATCGACCCAAATATGTCTATAGTCGATCATGTATCAATGAATAAGGTTAGGATACGTTTTAGGGTAATTTGGTATTATTATAATATTATTTTTTAACCCTTATTTACAGGATTTACCCTTAACCATGGTAAATAAAATATTTACCGCAGTAATTATTCAAAATGTATAAAAATAAACGTTACCTATTTACACAATATGAAAATCATGATTCCAAATATGGAATCCATTTTCCCATATTCAAAACACATAAGTGGCAGAAATTAATTTAAAATCAATTCCCGTTGTTAAAAACAAAAAACGTGTTTTTAAGAGATAATAACTATCAAAAGATTGACACAAGTTTATGTTCGGTTTAATTGTAAAATCATGTCCAATGACCAACATTGTATTAAATGGTTAAAATATATTCTAAATATAATTTAAAACCACTGAAATTCATAATTTATCACTATTAATTATTTTGATTAAAAAAGTTGTTTTTAATTAAAATTTAGTAATTTTCACTATTCATCAAAATATTAAAGTTATCCGAAAAGTACCAAAATTTCACCTTACTATAAATTCTATATTACGAATCCAAAAATGAAGTCCATTTTGAAATATAAAATATATATAATTTCAAAAAGTGGGTATTACTATTCATAACGGCTAGTTTAATTGGTTATGGTGTGTTAGAACTCGGTGTTGCGTACAACACACGCTATCACATTATTCAAAGGAAAGCGTACCGTGGAAGCTTGAGATGTTTCATTTTAAATTTATTGATGTCCCCATTTAGTTAAAAAGTTTAAAATATTGTATTAAAAAAGGTTTCACAATTAAATGTTGGTAAAAGTGCAATACTAGAAATGAATTTGTTCTTACATTATGTCTAAGAAACTCATAATATTGATTGTAAAATTATAAGGATTATATTAAGTTTAAAATTTAGTTAATACTATTCATAACCTCTTTTTAACGGCTTTTTTGGTAAGTCATGGTGCGCTTGAACTCAGTGTTGCATGTAGTGCAAGTTATTGAATTATTTTGAAGAAATAACACACTATGAAATCTTGGGGTGATACATAAAGAGTTTGGGAATTATGAGAATTGATGACCTATTCCAAGGGCTAATATGAATAATAATACAAAAAAACATCATTGGAAAAGAAAAATGGGAAATCCTAAGAAATTACATTGTATAAATTATATAATGATAATTTTGTGCAGACTTATCCTACACCCAAATAGCAGGGTAGTTTATGTTTGATTCTGTAAGAATAACCCCAATGAAAATTTTATTGTTAATCCATCATTAATGTTTCATGTGATTAACTCCCCCAAAATGAATTTTGTATTAATAAAATCACATTTAATATTATATTTGTGCATGGATGAACCATTGATTCCAATAATTTTTTTGAATAAGATATGAAATTATTTACCGAATAAAGGGTGAATTATATTTTGGAAGGTTTATAAGAATAACTATTTAAGGAATGGTTTAAGTTAAACATCGTAGGAGGTTTTAAAAATTAAATTATTATCTTTCTCTATGAGGATTAATGAATATTTGATATCTTTTCAAAACCTTTATATTGTGACAATGACACATGGAATGACCTATCATTCTATTAATGCGTTAGGAATGACACATTCACGTCCATTTTATAGAATAAGAGATGAATGGGACGTCGATCACGGAACAACAAAGGGTAAGGACGTTCGAAAATAATTTAACTATGTATATTTATGAAAATTCATAATCATTAGAAAAAAGGGTACTGAAATAATTTTTTTTCTATTTATCATAATTTTTCATCATATCAATGACCTTTTCAAACCTCTTTGGGTTATGGATTTTTAATTTTTATATTTATCCTAATCATGTTCCATAGCACTATACATTAGAATTTTATTGTTTGATTTCTCTTATGTGTCCATATTTTAACATTGAATCAATGTTCTCCTATGTGAAAAATTACTTATCTGTTACTCTGGGTAACCGTTATGTTTCCAACATTTTTTTTAAAAGTATGTTTTTTATTCATTTTTACGATGTCTGTTTCAATTATGGGATCTTTCAAGTATTAGATCTTTTACAACCCAGAATCATTTTGGTGTAAAATTCAATTTATTGGGGAAAGAATGTAACACAGTAAGAATTTGGGAATTAGTTTTTTAAATTAATTTATTCTTTTTTATAATTGTTTCATTTCATGCAACAGTGGATATATTTATTTTTATAAAATCAATGAGTTTGGATTTTGTAATTCACATAACCAAGTTAATATTAAATTTATTAAAACACTTATTATAGCTTGTGGTACATACACCTCTTTTTTTTATTGCATTACACACATTATCGAGTCACATCAATACCTTGCGTTACACACAAGGCCTAGTTTTACCGAACTAAAATATATTATTTAAATGATTTTTAAAATATTATAATAGCTGCCACCTGGCCATTAGAAAGGAACATAGTAATAAGATTGAGAAAATTGTTAAAATATGATCTCCATATTTATATAAAATTAATCCTTTGGAAATCAATTTTTAGAATTGAATGAAAGAACTATTTTTAAATAAATAAATTAATTTTTTTAAGAAAAAATATTATTCAATATAAAAAAATAATTTTACATGAATTAATGAAACAAACCACTTTTGATTAAAAGAATTAATAAAATTTATATATTAAATATTTTTTCATAATTTTTTGTACTCATCCAATATATTTTATAGTTATAAGTTAATAAAAATTCAATTATATGAAAAAAAATGTATTTTTATAAAAGGTAATTTTATCCCTTTTTAATGAAGAACCCTTTAAAAAAAATATTTTTTAGACCCTAATAATTTTTATTTATAAAAAATACATCATTTTTTAAATTTTAATACCTATATTTTTTTGGGTGACTTTTTTTTTTATTTTTCAGAGAAATCACATTTTTTAATAAAATAGTGAAAACAATGAATTTTTATATAAAAAAACCTTTAATATACATTGGTTAAAAGTCTAAAATATATTCATTATTTTTTAAAAATTTTAATTATATCAGTTTTATACCAATTAATCCAATTTTTTTCATTGAAATCATTTTCAAATATAAATTTGATATAAAAACCTAGCCGAATTTTGAACATTTTAACTTTTGAAAACCCCCTTTGGCAACCCATTTGCTAGAATAATTTTTAAAATAATTCCTAAACATTATATAATTGCAATTTTTTAAAATGTATTCCTTATTTGTAATAATAATAATAATTTATAATTTCAATTAAGTTCAACATAGTTTTTACCAAAAATATTTGTGAAGATGATTGAAATTAATTACAACCATTAAGATAAAAATTATCTTAGTGAAGGAATAAACCTTAAATGTAAAGCCCATAATTACATAGACACTTGTCGAAAATCCATTTAATGTTTATATTTTTACATTATACTCCATTGGATTGAATTTGTACAATTATTGGAGCCACATGAAATTGTAAAAATGTTGGTGGGATTCCCTTTTAAAAAATATACAACTATGCCACTACTCTTCCACTATGAAATGACACTCAACCATCCCACTTATTCACACCTATGAAGACATATGTATCTCGAAAAAAATTTCAAATAATCCCCAAAACCCATTCCTCCATCCTATGATCCTCCCTTTGGTTATAAATGAAAAAATGCAATACCTTTGTTGCAAACCAAAAGGAGTTACCCAAAGAAGAGGTAACATCCTTACTCAAGCTCATTTGTTTTATTTTCACTCTACACAATATAATGTATTCTTATTACATGATTTTATAATAGCCTCCATATCCTAAATATAGTGATATTTTTTTATTTTAATGATTTTACATACACATATACACACTTCTGTCTAATGGGTATTGAACATACAGTTCTTTAGTGCAGTGAAATACCGATGCATGAAATGATGTTGTTCTCTTTTTTACATTAACACATCTCATGGTTTGGAATTATCATGGAAAATATATTTTTATATTATATTTATGATATTTATGATATATCTATTATTATGTAATTAGTATATAATAAATATCTCCATGCATTCCATTTTAAAAAAAAAGATAACTTCGTTTTTGCGCGTGTGGACTACTCTATCCTCAAAGAGATCTGATACATTCACAATTAACAAGTAATGTATTAAGGATGAGTTTAGTAAAATTATATGATATATATGAAATAATAATTCAAATATAATTATAATATATATATATATATTCATATATTCATGTATGTCAGTTACATTTATTTTTTCAATACGACAATAAAATGGAAATAACGTTAATGCAGATGTACAACATACCATCTCCATGAATGGTGTATTCCATATCATATTTATATATTTTATATATTACATTAATTACATATATAAATAATATATATGATATGATATATATATATATATATCATTTTTTACACTCGAGAAATATGTATTTCCCAATCCAAGTAAGGGGATCACAAATGATAAGCCAAAACATATACTAAAAACAAAGACTATATTACCCAAAACATAACATTAACATTGAGCTGTAAATAAATGTGTACTATAAAGTAATAAAATAATAATACACAATATTAGATAAAATAATATGTCTTGGTGGTAGATTTATAATAGAGGTAAATTTATTATACCAGAGGATTGAACAAGTACATATAAATTCTAGATTTATGGTAAGGGTTCTCGCACCTAACAATTATTTCCCATGATACACATGACATTTTCACTAAATATATGTTATTAGTGTTGTTTAAAATTCCTATGGAGGTATTCTATTATAGCTGTAATAAAATTTATGTGTATTTAAGTATCCATTTTATGACCTATCTTTCATGTGGGATATGTTTCAAAAGAGACCTGATTAGTAATGTAATTTTGCCTCAATTTCCTTCTTTGAGAAAATTCCATGTAAGGAACCCATATTTTCATAAGAGGTGTATATACTTTCTTTTTTATGTTATATCATGAATCTACTTATTTTCATGATATTTTAATCTTCATTTAATTTTCTTCATTGAATTTTATTATCATTCAATGTTACTTAAGTGGTAATGGTTTATTTCTACAATCACATCATTGATTAAGAATATTTATGATTATGCTTAAATTGATGAAATATTAAGATCCATATCTCAATAAATATCATTAATTTTATTAACATCTATTTTTTCATGTTAAATATTAGTAATGGTTCAATTATTTAATATTTGTTTCTGAAGACAATGAAAAAAATATTTGTCACAATTCGTCCCTCAGGGCATGTTCCGTGACAACCCCAAGCCCGCCTTCCATAGGCCAGGGGATTGCGACTACAACAGGAAAGGCATATCCCTAAAACCGGGAAGGCATTGCCTCCAAACCTACAAACTCACACAAACCAAGCACACATAAAGATACAAACACCATGTACACTATATAGTAAACATGGTGTGTATAGTAAGTAAAGGGGTTTGGAATGAAATCCCAACTAGAATGTATAAGTAAAAGTGAGAATAGCTCCTGTGAACACTCATCAACAGTCCCACCTGAAGGGTATGTACAGCTCTCGAAAGGCCGTCTTTGTGGTACGTCTCATCTAATGGTGCACCACTGAGTAGCCTCTAATCCTGGTACCCTCAACCTCAGTCAATTTTGTCCATCATATACATAAGGCACAACATGGTGCAGGCGTAGCTCGGGCAGGGGTGAGCATGACAATACTCAGTAGGGACCCCGAGACCCCTAAAGGTCTCCCAGAATCAACAAAGGATAAAAAAAAGAAAAAACTCAATCTCAAATCACAAGGAAATAGTCATCAACACTTATTAGGTATATAACCATACATATACCTATGTTATCAATATATACTAATCTCACAAGTGAGGGAACAATACCACAGTGAAAACACCACTAAGGTAGAAGTACCACATAGGTAACACCACAAAGCTAGATGGCACTCCACTACCCTGCTCTGCCATGGATGAAGGGTTGCGGCCACCAATCCGAGTGGCACAGACACTCCACTACCCTATTCATGTCTGGTTGGTGTGCCGACCACTGCTTGTTCCCTACCGATATCGGTTGCCGGCACCGGTCATCGACGAACTTCCTCGGGTAACCAGAAGAGCTCCGGTGGCATGTTCTTCAAACCGAAAGAACCATTGCGGGTCTTGGGATACTACTATCATTCCAACTCCAACGGGGTGAGATTCCGTTAAACATTAAGTCTCACCCTCAAATATCACATCATTCAACTAATTAGGGGAGGTATCGGGCTGTGTATTCTTGGACCGCACCATCCACGTTAGATCAGTTATAGGGGGATTATAAAGATTTAATCACAACGTGGAACCATGATGAAAAAACAAGAAAAAAAAATTCAAAACCCCTACCTTGTATTTTTTTGGAGGTTTTTTGAGGAAGGAGATGAAGATGGTGACGTCGACGTTTCCTCAAAAGTTAGTTTGTTCATTATTGTAGATGATCTTCGTTGGAGGTGGTTCTTCCACCAAGTTCTCTTCTCCACCAAAAGTTCTCCAAAACCCCCTTTTTCCAACAATCCCCAACCAAGAGGTGAGGAGACAACTTTAATTGAGTTATGTTTATTAATTCAATTAATGTTGGCACATTAATTAGGAGAATTCCAAGGGTTAACTCAAATTAAAAGTGATGTTTGGGTGGTCCCCACCTCAACGATTCAAATGAGATGTGGGAGGATATGTGTTTAAAATAAATTATATTTATTTTATTTATCCTATACGAAGAATGAAAAAACCAACTTCCACCATCGACCTACTGTGGTCGGGGTGAAGTTATCCTTTAGTGAATATCGGCGTTTTGAGTTTAATAGTGTCCTCAGATTTCAATTCTGAGAACCAGTTCAAAAGTTAAAAAATACCGCTCACATGTTTACTGAACATACCTCAAAAAGTTCAAAAATTTATTATGGGAACTCCAAGCCTCAGAATCACATGCCGTAAATTTTTGTGGACTCATAACATTTCCATTTAATTAAAAAAATTACATGGAAAATTCCGGGTCTTTATATTCTTCCCAGCTAAAGGATTTGTTTCCCTGAAATCCAAAACAACAACTAGGGAAACAAGTGGGGGTACTGAGCACGAATATGAGCCTCACACTCCCATGTTCTTTCCTAGAGGTTCTCGTGCTGCCAACGTAACCGCACTATAGGTATTGATCACCCATGAAGGACTCTCTCCCATTGATCCTCAATCTCTTCTAGAACCTCCGAAAATGTCACCCCATCATCGATGACAGATCACTCCATTCAATGATGTGTGAAGGATCACGTCTGTACCTCATCAGCTGGGATATAATTAAAATGTCGTGCACCTGGTGCAACTGGGTGGAAGAGATAGGTAGTAAGCCACCTCACCAACTCTGCTGAGGTCCTAGAAGGGTCTGAGGAACTTCAGAGATAACTTGCCGCCACAGACAAATCTCTTCAAACCTCGTCGAGGTGAGTCTCATAGGAAGACATGGTCACCATCCTCAAACTCAGGAGGTCTCCATCTCCTGTCAGCATAAGAATTCTGCCTGCTCGGTGTAGTCTTCTTCCACTTTTGGATGACCTACCCCTTCTCTGTGGTAACCTGTACCATCTCTGGTCCCATGAGTGCTAACTCCCCTGGGTCAGTCCATCACAGAGGTGATCTACAAGGTCATCCATACAATGCCTCTAATGGTTCCATACCGATAGTGGAGTGATTAATGTTGATGTATGCGAACTCTACCAAGGTAAATTGATCAGCCCAACTATGACCGAAATGAAGGAAGAAATCACACAACATGTGCTCAGGGTTCTGAATGGTCCACTCTGTCTGACCATCCATTTGAGGATGGAAGGCAACACACAACTGAAGCTATGTACCGAATGGCTCTGGTAACCATTTCCATAGCAGGGAAGTAAAACATGCATCATGATCAGAGACAATCATAGATGGAACCCCTTGAAGCCACACGATCTCCTGTACATAGAGGTTTCTGAAGCTTTCTATTGATCCCCGGTCTTGGATAGTAAGAAAGTGGGCTGACATGGTGAGTCGATCAATGATGACCCATATATAATCATGACCCATGAAGGAGCATGGATGTCCCGTCATGAAGTCCATGGAAATTCCATCTCCCTTCCACTCTGGCACCTCTAGTGGCTGAACTGAGCCTGCTGGAACCTAATGCTCTGCCTTCACTTACTGACATGTGAGGAATCCTGAGACAGACTCAACCACTACATTGTTCCTTCTCATCCACCAGTGCTGACGCCAAATGTCCTAGTACATCTTCTCCACTCCTGGATGTACCGCTATATGGGACGTATGGAACTCTCTCAACAATTCCTCTCATAATTCCACCAGTGCCTTAGTATGTACTATAAAGAGGATAACATTCTCCCCAACATCAGAAAATAGATCAAGTTCATATGCTATGGATATATGAGCATGTCAAGCCACGTATTCAGTGTCTCCAAGATTTGCCTCCCTGACTCGCTGAAAGAGTGGGGGAGTCTCTGTCAGAGACTGAAGATAAGATGCTTCATCTCTATCCACGTATGATATCCACAAAGCGGCTAGCTGCTTCGTCACCTCACTCATCAACTGTATACAAGATCTCTTCCTGAGTGCATATGATACTACGTTCCCATTACTAGGAGTATGGACTATCTCAAATTCATAGTCCTGTAGAAAGTCAATCCAATGGCACTGCCTCAGGTTTAGGTCCTTCTGAGAGATGATATACCTGAGTCTCTAGTGATCTGATTAGACTATAAAATGTTCTCCCATGAAGTAATGTTG
The DNA here is from genome assembly GCA_963277665.1 of Viscum album. Classification (NCBI taxonomy): domain Eukaryota; kingdom Viridiplantae; phylum Streptophyta; class Magnoliopsida; order Santalales; family Viscaceae; genus Viscum; species Viscum album. Next base: position 1,374,462,001 of record OY728147.1, on the reverse strand, counting down.
CCACATCATCAAGGAGAAGATCACTACTGCTAACTCTAGGTCTTAGGTAGTGTAGTTCTGCTCATGTTGTATTAGCTGTCAAGAACCATACGTGATCACTGCTCCCTCCTACATCAAAACACTTCCTAGCCTAGTCCTGGATGCGTCGCAGAAGACCACATACCCGACACCCTCCTTGGGTAGCGTAAATATGGGGGCGCTCGTAAGTATCTTCCTCATATTTTGGAAACTCTGATGGTATTTATCTGTCAACACAAATGGTTTCACCTTCTTCTTCAATGCTGACAAGGGTTCCCCAACTCCGGAAAATTCAGGCACAAACCTTCGGTAGTAACCGGCCAGACCTAATAAACATCACACCTCCGTCAGACTCCTGGGTGGCTCCCATGAAAGAAAAATCTCAATCATCCCTGGATCCACCGAAACTCCATCCTCCAAGATGGCGTGTCCCAGAAGGTGGACCTCTTAGATCCATAATTGACACTTTGAGAACATTCCATAAAGCTAGTGCTCTCAGAGTGTGTTAAGAACTATCTGCAGATGATAGGCATGATCCTCCTCCGTAGAAGAGTAAATCAAGATGTCATCGATGAAGACTAGCACAAAGTGATCGAGGTATGTCTGGAAGATTCTCTTTAGGAGTTCCATGAAAACTGATGGAGAGTTGGCCACATCAAATGGCATAACCAAGAACACATAATGGTCATACGGACATCTTAATACAATTTTCTGCAGCATCCTCATCTCGTACCCTGAGATGGTGATAGCCTGATCTATGGTCTATCTTCGAAAACCATCGTGCTCCCTTTAGATAATCAAATAGATCGTCAATCCGTGGGAGTGGATACTTGTTCTTCATAGTCACTTGGTTAAACCACCGATAGTATAAACAGAGTCCCAAACTACCATCCACCTTCTTGGAGAACAAAATTGAGGCTGCCCAACAAGAAACAATGGGCCTAATGAATTCCTTGCTCTAGAAGTCCTCCAGCTATACTCGTAGCTCTCGAAGCTTCGTGGCAGCCATATGATATGTTGGTGTAGATATTAGTGCCATATCTAGGTATAAGATGATATAAAGTCCACCTCTCTATGAGGAGTAAGACATATAACATCATTAGGTAAAACATTAGCATATTAGTCCACCACTACATGACATCTTGGACTCTCAACATCAATTGTTCTGTGGGTAAGGCTAGCCAAGTGACATGTGATCGGCTGCACCCTCCTCTGGGTAAGTCTATCCCGTGCTGTAAAGCTTCCCTTCATTCCGGTGAAGGAAAAGATGGTTCCATACTCACTGACACCCAACACTTTTCTCCCAATACAGTCAATCTGAGCATGGACTGTGGATAACCAGTCCATACCCAAGATGATGGCGTAAAGCCTCGATGCCGCTACTAGAAGATCTGAACTGAAGATATCACCTCCTACTGTAATATCACACTATCGGAACCAGTGTGTAATCATCAAATCCTCTACAGTAGGAGTCTCTATCCATAAGGATAGAGAAAACAGATCCACCGGTATCTCCGAGCTCCGAACAAGGGTTGTGGAAATAAAAGAGTGACTGGAACCTGTGTCTATAAGTATTACAACTAAGGTGGAATAGATATAGAATGTACCTCCAATCATTTCTGGAGCACCATGGTCATTGGCCTCAGGTTCCTGGAGCTGAACTCATCCATGTCCACCTGCTCCCTTTGGTCGGGGGTGGACCACCTGGTGGTGGCTGCGGTAGAACCTCAAATATCTACCCACCACTTGCTATATGGCCAGCTCCACTGCCATGTCTTCCTCCTTCATGTGTACATCCTCGATTGAATCTTCACCACTACCCATGATGTCCTTTTACCGTCTACTGGTCATCTGTATGGAGGCTTGGGTAGTTGTGATCCAGGTGACCCTACCCACCGAACGAGTAACACTGCCCGCTCCTTGCATGTCCTGCTCTATGTCGAGAGCCTCGAACAATTGACCCTCTATCCTGCAGTCGTCCACCTGTAGGTCTAGTCCTCTTGGACCTCTACATCATCTGTCTGTTGAAAACTATAGATGACTCTACTACGTGATGTCTGGTGGTGGGTCTAGCTATTGGTGACTACTCAGTATTGAAACTCCCCACTAAGAGAGCTCTCTCTACACCCTTGCCTGCATTGGGATGCTGAGACAAATTTTCGAAGCTCTAATCTCCAATCCGAGCTTCCGTTCGAAGGTCTAGGCCTTGAGTAAAGGGTCTCATACCATGTCAGTGGAGTGAAGTGAGAGGTTGGTGAACTTAGCTGAATACTGAGCCACGATCAAGTTGCCTTGCTATAGGAGGAGAAGCTACTGTATACGCACAGAGATTAGATTCTATTGGATGAACTCTTCCCTAAAAAGGTTCTAGAAGTCTTCCTAGATGAGAGTGACATCATTGTGAACCTAGAGCATCATGTTCCACCATCTTCCCGCTTCTACCTGATGAAGGTTGGATGCAAAGATCACTATAAGATCATTTGGTGTCCCTACAAGTTGAAAAACTCTAACCACATCCTCTAGTCAGTCCTCAACTGCCTATGGATTCGTCTCGCCCAAGAACCTAGGTGGCCTCTGGCATTCTAACTCGTGCAATGTACTCAATCGGCATGCACACTCTACTGCTGGGGCTGGTGGAATCGGCTTCCCAATGGGTAGTGGTGATTCTGGTACACCACCTGATTGTACAACTGCTAAAAGGGGGCCCTGCACTGAAGCCTCGTCACTCGATGGTAAGCCATCACTTACTCTACCTAGAACCCTAGATGAATATCTTCATGGAGGAATCCTGGAAAGAAATAGGTGTGCCTCCGTAAATAAGTCATACTAGGTGAGCTGACTCAAAGAGATCACAATGAAAACATTTTCAAAACTAACATGCAATAAGTGTTCTCGTGGACTGAGTCGGAAATCAGAAGTCAGGGTCCTTGAGTATGGATACGTGGGCCACCGCACCAACAATAGATTTCCCAAAATGATAACCACACTCCTAAAACTTAACACTATTTCTGATTTAAAGATTAGAGTCTATGTTTTTTGGTAGAACCAACTCCCCTGATACAAATTTTTCAAGACCTGACCCCTGGGGCCTATTCCCTGACTACCCCAAGCCCTCCTTCCATAGGCCAGGGGCTAGATACTAGCACCAGAAAGGCATATCCCTAAAACTGGGAAGGAATTGCCTCTAAACCTATAAACTCATAGAAAAAAAGAACACAACAAGATACAAGCACAAAGTAAAATATATAGTAAACAGGGTGTGTACGGTAAGTAAAGGGGGCCGAAATACAAGCCCAATTGGAAAGTAAAATTAAAACTGAGAACAGCTCCTACGAACACCTACCAAGGATCCTACATGAAGGGTAGGTACAACTCTCAAACAATCATCTTTGTTATACATCTCGTCTAATATTCCACCTCCGGGCATCCTCCAGTCTTGGTACCCTCAACCTTGATCAATGATGTTTGTCTTCTGCACAAGACACAGAAAGGATCTTGCGTAGCCCGTGCTAGGGTGAGTATAACAATAATACGTAGGGACCCTGAGACCCCTGAAGTTCACCTAAAATCCTCAAAAGATAAACCCCAAATCAAGACCTCAATCTCGAAGCACGAGGCAATAGTCACCAACACTACTTAGGTATATACCCCTACATATACCGAAGTTATCAATAAATACTCATGTCACACGTGAGGGAAGAATACCACAATGGTTACACCACGATGGTATAAGTACCCTACAGGTAACACGACATTGAAATAAGTACCACACAGGTAACACCACGAAGGTATGTACTACAAAGGTAACACCACATTGAAGAATACCAAGAAGTTATCACCAAATAAGAAGTGTACTACAAGGGTAAAGACTCTCCTCACACCTAGTATAACTTAAGTACAGAGGTATAGATGACTATTAATATTGCTATATCATATTACTTCATCGAGAAGCTTTCCTAATGACCCACACAGTATCGAATATGACCCACACTGGATCTAATGATGAACCAAATAGGATTTGGAGATGACCCACATAGGATCGGTATTCAATGACCCACACAAGATCGCTTATCACTGACCCACACAGGATCCGAGGATGACCCAAAAAGGTTCTGAAGACTCCTCAAGTACAGCTCACCACAGGGTTCCTGCACTAAGAATGCTAGATTCTAGGAGGTTCTACTCCTCATTTCATTAGTCGATACTTCATCATCCTTTAAGTCCCATGTAGAAGTACCCCAATGGACCACCACGTCAGAAGGGTCCCAATGTAACAGATGGTGCGTCAATCAGATACCCAGTCTGTAAGTTATTAGCCTTTTAGTCCTGGGATCCCGGTTGGATTCGGGCGTGACCCATCCAGGTCATAATTCGAAATTATTCAAAACATAATTGTAGTATACCAAAAGTACCATCTCATTCCATGGATTATAGCTCCGCAGATAGTTAATCAATCGGATGCTCGGATCACAAGTTATGTCTAAAAAGGCATATTTGGGTCCAGATACGTCCGGGTCCTGTCCGACAGGGGCCCGACCCGGCCTGGGCCACTTGACCCAGTCCGAATCTAACCCAAACTGGTGGGACCAAGGTAGGCCTAGCCTGTGGGGCTACGGTCCGGCCCGTCCCACAAAGGGGGAAGCCCGACCCGACACGCTCTGCGTGGCCCGCAGTGCAACCTTCGATCGGGGTGCCCCCTTGCGGTGGGGTCTGCCCTAGCCGTCACTCGAAAGGGTAGGATCCCCCCAGGTCACTCGAACAATCTATAGGCCATATGGTTTTTCCCAGACAGACGGCTCCATGTGGCATCGCCGGCTGGCATGCAGGACCCGTCAAAGGTGTCCCGCTCGGCGTGACGCGACAATCTGGAAATGTCGGACCTCATTTTGGGGCCACGGATTCCCACTGCTCCAACACCATGGTCGGCTCACTGCATGCCACCCTTCAATCTCTACCGTAGCCAAGGAGCCACAATATCTAGCTCTAGCGGTGTAGACGCGCGCTGCCGCTTCGCCACACGGTCGGTTGGCATGTCGACCACCACTCTGCTCCACCGAGGCCGACATGCCATGACCACCTATCCCAGCAGCACGGATGCGCCACCACCATCCTCACGGCCGATCAGTGTGCCTACTACTACTTGTTTCCTAGAGGCACCGGTTGCTAGCACCGATCACCAGTGAACTTCCTCGGGTCACCGGGGAAGAGCTCTGGTGGCCAGCTATTCAAACCAAAAGAACAGTTGCATGTCTCGAGACGTTGTCGTCATTCCATGACCGATGGGGTCAGATTCCATTCCACACGAATTCTCTACCATAAAGATCATGTCATTCAACGAATTAGTAGAAGTATCGAGCCATGTTTAGTTGGACCGCACCCTCTACGTTAGATTTTTAACATGCGGCTTATGAAGATTGAATCATAATGTGGAATCATGATGAACAAACAAGAACATCAAAATTCAAAACACCAACCTTGACGTTCATTGGAGGTGTCGTGAGGAAGGATATGATGATGGTGACATCATTGTTTCCTTGAACATTAGTTCATTCTTCATTAGAAATGTTCTTTGTTGGAGGAGGTTCTTCCACCATGTTCTCCTCTCCACCAAAAGTTCTCCAGAACCCCTCATTGCCAACGATCTCCAACCAAGAGGTCAGGTTCCAAATTTTATTGATATAATTTTTTTAATTCGATTAATGTTCTCACATTAATTTGGGGAATTCCAAGAGATAACTCACATTAAAGTAGAATTTCAGGTGATCCCCACCACCAAGATTCAAATGAGACGTGGGAGGATATGTGATTAAAATAAATTATATTTATTTTATTTATCCTTTATGAAAAAACCAAAACCAACACCCACCCTCGACCTACTACAGTTGGTGTGAAGGTCTCCTTAAGAGAATAATGGCACTGCATGTTCAACGGTGTCCCCATATTTCAGTTCCGAGAACCAGTTCAAATGTTACAAAACACCACTTCTAGTTTACTGAATGTACCTCAAAAATAGTTCTGAAATTCATTACGGGAACTCTGAGCCTCAAAATCATGTGCCGTCAATATTCATAGACTCATAATATATCCACATAATTAACAAAAATTACATGTAAAATTCCAGGTCGTTATAATATTTTTTAAAAGCACAACATTATTTCTCCTTTCAGGAACAAATCATTGTTCTTTTAAAACCATGTATTCTAAAAATGTTTTCAATTTTTTCATATTATTATATTATTATTAAATGTCTTTTTAAACCATGTGTTTCTATTTTACCAAATAGATTTAAAATAAACCTTCTATTCATTATAATATTAACACACTTTTATATACTTTTAATGTTCAAAAGGAATATTTAGATTGTACAGACATACCCGACTTTAAAACCATATTTTACTTAATGAATCCTCTATAATATTAAATGATTATTTTTAAAGAAAATTAAACCTAATATTCATAAATATTTTTATTTAAAAATTGGTTTCAATGAAAAAGGTATTTCAAAAAGTATTTTATCTTTAAAATTTGTTTTAATTTATTTTTAATGCTTCAATTATATTTTAAAAAGGTTTTCTTCAAAAGAAATAATATAAATGATCTCATAGTTTCATTTTATTCAAATATTTTAAATAGAAAATAGTTTTCAAAATGTTTTCAAGATTGTTTTATATGTTTTCAATTAAAAATATTTTCAAAATTATTTCATGATTATTTATATTTTTCAAGGAAATTCTCTAATTTTTTTTTCTAAAAACTGATTTCTCTTTTAAAAAGAGTTATTCGAAGTGTAGAGGATACTTTCCTCCAGATATTTTTTAAATTATCCTTTATGAATCCTTTATTTTTTTCAATAATGTTTTATGTAAAATCATTTTTAAAATGGGATATATTTTAAAAAATGATTTTCATTGAAATGTTATTTTACATGTGATCTTCCAAAATCCTTCTCTATATAAGATAACAATGTTAGTTCATGATTATGATTTATTGGGGATATGACCCAATGATACCTTTTATATTATATTTATTAATGGAATATATTTTAATTGATTGATGTTTATATAACCCATTTCACTTCCATCAGTTATACCATGATAAATACTAATGAAACCGACTTGATTTTATTGGTTATTATGGGATACAATGATTATAAAGAATATATATTTTCATAGGTTATGATATGATTAAATATTTATGATACCCATTTCATTTCATGGGTTAAGATATCATATTTATTAAACCCATATCTTTTTATGAGTCCTAATAAGATGAATGTTTTATGGAGCACATTTCCATGAAACCATTACAAGATGGGTGAGGCCTATATCTCCCTAAAATGAGTTGGAGAAATATTTATATCTCATGATATAATGATGGGAAACAAATCAAAGAACTTGATCCATAATGGGAAACAGGTGTATCCTGGTCCACTATGGGAAACAAGTGTGTCCTAATCCATTATGGGAAACTGATGTGTCCTAATCCACTATGGTAAATAGGTGTTTCTTGATACACGATGGGAAATAGTTATGTCCTAACATACAAATTTGATTGTCATGGTAGTTAACCTTGACATGTGAAATTTATTTATACATGTATGATGGTTTCACACTAATATGACATGATTTTATGGTTCATGATTTATTTTTGATGATTTATCACACTTCTGATTCATTTATTAGGAGCTGAAAATCATTATGACATGATTCATTTTAGGATCTTTGAAATGAATTGTATTATATTATAATGTCATTATAACATTATCATACCCTTATTCTCATATTCATTCTTACACATATCCATTTTTACCATTACTGAGCATCTACAAATACCCATTTCTTATGTTTCATTTCCCAAGGTTATGAAGAATGGTTTCATGTGGAAGTAATAAAGGGGAATATGTTTTCTGGAAACCGTGACTATATTTCAATATGATAGATTATTTTGTTCAAATTTTCTAAAGACACTAAATATTTATATCCATCATGCATGTATTTCTATAATGTGCTAAATATTACTATAAAATGACATAATATCAATGTATATCATTCCTGGGTCAAAATATTTGATTCTTTTAAAGACATTATATCTTACACTATCTTTTACTTCCCAATTTTAGATCTATTTTCCTCATTAGAGACTTAAAATTTATTAAAAAGTTTTAGATATTTACAAAACATACATCCCCTTTCAATTATAATTACCTCACTACTCTCCTCAATTCCCTTCACACCAAAACCCACCTAATTAGTCCCGAATTCCCCCCAAAAAATATTCAAAACATTTAAAGACACATCCAAGAGGATTATGTATTCTAAAATCACCATCCATCAATGGATTAACCCCCGTTATGGAGGATATATTCCAAGAAGTGAGGTAGATATTCCTAACAGCTTATTTCTAATTTATATTTCATTATAAATGACTCTTCTTCCAAAAATTACATTAAATATAATAAATTGATAAAAGAAGTATCATTATTTTAATTTCATGTTATTATAATTATGTTATAAACAATGAAAACCATTCCATTTACTATTAATAAAAAAAAATGGTCATTTATAATTTTCACATACCACTGTCTCTATAATTTAACATTAATTTTTTTCATTACAACCATAAAATGATGGTGTTGAAATATAATTTAATATATAATTATTTTATTTATGAATTATTTTATGTTTTTAAATGATAAAACATATGACTCATTTTCCTTATTCAATGTGGAAAAATCACCATCCATGCATTTGAGTAGACTGTAGCTTATATGGAACGATTGATTTCAATTTTTTTATTTTCATTATCATATTTTATAGATTTTCAAGATAATGAGTTTAATGAGTAAATATGATACTTATGAAGTTTTTTATATTATATAAATGAAAAATTTATAACCAATAAACAATAAGAGTAATATAAATCTATGATAAAATAAACTATGTCTAACTTGGAAGAAGGATATATATTCTCCTGGAACATCGTCCTCATGGTTAAGTTAGTATAGCTAGTGTTTTCGCATTTATTTTTTATGGACTCTTCACATGATACCATGGACATATCTTCTAAAATATCATATACTATTATAAACATTTTTTTGGGTTTTTTAGCCAAGATCCATAGAGACATTCCCCATTATGCATTCTCGGAATCCGCATCATTGTAATAGTGTTAGCGAGGGTAGAGAGAGGCAATATCTATGATAAATGAATTTAAAATGATTTTGGTTTCGAGATATATTAATTATAATTTCACTTATTCATCATTAATGGAGTAATAATGGTTTCAAAAATCTTTTACCGTTCTCACTAATCATTACTTCTGTTGTCGTCATCATAGAGTTGTCGATAGAGAGTAGTAACATCGTCTATGCTTGAAGTGGTGTTATAAGTGTTATGTCATAGTTTTAGAGAGAATGGGAAAGTGGAGTAATATAAGATAGTAGTTAGTGATAATGGAGTGTTATTTTGTATAATTGGTTCTTTGGATTTGTTGTAGCTGGTTTTAGGGAAGGTATTGATGATGTTTGTTATTTAGGGTCAGTAATAACAGTTTGGCCTTGACACCGGAATGAGTTGTGTGGATTTCGGCGATCATTGATTAGAGCATTGTTTGGGGTTAGATTCACATAAAACATACATTATTAGTGTATTAGGGGTTTATATAAGTACCAAACGATTAATCATTTTATAATCCACAGTTTTGTCAAAAATTTACTTTCTTTCATAATGAGGATCATTTTAGGCCTAGATCTTTAGAGAATTATGACATATTACATACATAACATCCAATATTTATATATAGTGGATACTACTAAAACATAATACATTTCCTCTAAAATATTCAACATTAAATAAAAAAACTAAAAATCATTTGAAAAATATTCAAAACATATAGCTTAATGTTTTTTCTTTAAGATAGACATCCTTATAAAATATGAAAAAAATTTAAAAACATGTGACTAGCTAAAAATGCTCCATGAGGGATATAAATAATTAATTCATTAATCAAGTGATATATTAAAAAAAATTAAAAACCATTTCATAAAAAATCATTTTCATTCCTAAAATTTTCATGAATTTTCCCTTGGAAATATTTACCATGTCACTCTTATATTCACCCTTACAAATGGAATAACCTTTTTGTTAACTTCCATCTCTTGAGTACCCAATGCATTGGAGAACTATAATGGGTTTCACCTAGAAAATCCTATGATATATGGGGCTTAACCCAATATATAATTATCTATAATGGGCTAAACCCATAATAAAAAAATTTCTATGGAAAATATCATGAATATAACTCTTGATAAATCTTTTAAACCCATGAGAAAACACATTCACATATCATTATTTTATTTTATTTGTAAAAAAATATTTAAAATATAAAACTCATGTACATAATAATGAAATAATAGGATTAAAAAATAATTCTGAAAATATATGATTGAAACATTATAGTAATAATGAATTGTGAAATCAGTAGAAACCAAAAAATATATATATAAAAAGCTCAATTTTTTTTGAAATTTTAAAAAAATACATCTAAAAGGATTTTGAAAGGAAAGTCCCGTACAATTACCATATAATTGATGCAAGAATTAAAAAAAATGATATTAATATGTATATTCATTATAAATACAAATAATAACACATAATATAATAAATATTTATTTTGCGAATAACCATATCATGGCAAAATCAAGGAAGTAGAAGCTTAACCAAAAGAATGGAATTGGGTTAAGAATTCCCTTAACTTAGGGTTGTCTTATTTTAAACATGTTGAAACAACATGAATAATGGTTAAAAGGTATTATTAATATGTTAAAGAACCATACTAATATTTATAATAAATAATATGATCTTTTATAATATTTTTACACCCATTTATTAATAATATTTTGTTATTTCCATTGTTTCAGGCTCTTTCTTTACACGGTTTCCATGGTGGGTTCATAATGGAATTTTGTGTCTAAAGAGAAACTATAAAAGTGGAATTCAATTTTATTTACATGTTCCATTATATTAAATTATACCATATTTCATTTTATTTTTAGATATTAGGATGATTCATTAGATAAAACATTAATGATATTTGTTTAAATCATTTTGTTGATTCTTTGATCATCACAAACTAATTTCTTTATATAATTAATTATTTTAAATATATGTTCATTATAGAACCTAAAAAATTATAAATAATAAACATTAAAATCTATTTAATCCATCTAAATGGTTCAATGTCTATCCCTGAAGGAATTAATCAACATTTAAAACACATCATCCACGATGTCGGTAAATCGACACATCATTGAAGATGTTCTTAATTTTAGAATAAAAATGAGAGGAGAAGACGTATTTTGATGAATTATTTCATAAACATGACAATATAATTGTATGTATAACATATTGAACACTTTGAGAATCTTATATTAGTGTATGAGAAGTGAGTATAGAAAAATAAAATGAATTGAAAAGAAAATGAAACAAAAATGAAGGAGGATTATTATCTCTTGAATTCCAATCCTTGAAATTCTTCTTATGTCCGTTGGTTTTTGCCTTTTGCTGAGACCAGCAAGTCTTGGACATGGGGAAGAGGCTTCGGAAGAATCATTGGATGATATTGGAAATGGATTAATTGTTGAGAGGTTTTCATAGAAGAGGGGATATGGGTTGTATTTATAATGGAGTAGAGGAAGGGGTTTCCATTATTTTAATCATAATTTTTTTATTTTTCTCAAGACAAGAAATTGTGTTGGTTCATGAGACCAAAAACTCATAATAATTGCATATTATTTTGAACCAAGGGTTATTAAATCATCCTAAAATCATTCATGTCTCAATAATTCATGTATTTATCATATTTTATAAATTATCCAATTTTTTTATTCACCAAAAAATCAAGTATATCATAAAAATATAAAAAATTCACCATAACCATTTTTAATTATTAGAATTCAAAAATGAACAATAATTTCTGAAAACAATTTTCTAAATATGATAAATTAAATACATAAATAAAATAATAATTAATTTCAAAAATAGAAGTTTTGAAATAATAACTGATTTTACAACACATTGGAAAATTAATTAAGGTCTTATTAAATTAACTTATAATCTTATAAAATTAGCTAATAATCATAAGAAAATAAAATTATAATTCATGAATCTATTTTATGAAAATATATTTTATGTTAAAAAATTATATTAGTAAAAAAATTGTAAAAAAATATTATTATTTTACAAAAAAGAACAACGCTTAGTATATTTACTAATTCCAAGATATAAATATATCATATTGTTGCATATAAGATACATAAATTTTATTTATAGTCTCATGGGTGTGGTTACTATTCTATTTTCCGATTTTTTATTCGTAAGGGTCGTATTTCTATTATGAAAGTCAAGTTACAATTTCAACCTAAAATATTCCGTAAAATACCAATTATTTCATTATACATTTATAATGAATTTAACTATGTAATTTTTGAAATAAATTAATATATTTTACAAGTAAATGTGTTTTTATATTCTCCCCACCATCAAGAAATTACATCCTCATAATTTTAATAACTTATTAAAAAGTGAGGATACCTTTCCATCATAGAATTTTTAGATTCACACGTTTCTTCTTGAGCCATGTAGTTTCACCACAAAAAATTATCATGGTGAATTTTTTTATTCCTCAACACATTTTCACTATGATCAAGAATATGATCAAGTTTATCTTTATAAGGAAGGCTCTATTCCAGCTGAACTAATTATGCTATCAAAATAATAGATGGATCTGGAACATACTTTCTTAACATCAAAACATGAATAATATTGTGTTCCTGAGACAAACATGATGGAAAAAAACTCGGTAAGAAAATAGTCCAACATTTCAAGGATTTTAACAGTTTCGATGAATTTTGGACTTATCTTTACTTTCATACAAAAATACATAACACTTTTCCAATGATATATTTTAAAGAAAACATGGTTGCAAACCTCAAATGATAAGTCATTCCTCCTATTATATGCATAAATATTTAGTATTATATGAGCTATCATCATGTGATGATGGGACAAATTAAATTTATTTTCCACTTCCTCTTCTAATTATAGCCCCATCAAATTCCATTCTCTCACTTCATCCTATAATTGTAGAGTTTGAAATTGTTTCCAATATAATGGATCAAAATGTTCCATATGTATAATAGAATAAAAAACTATTATTATAAGAAAACTAAACTAAAATATGACGTTGATCCTAACATCTCTAGTAATCCATTAAATAAGATCAAAGCATATCCAAACTATTCTGAATTGTTCTCTTAGTCGATCCATCAGATTGGAGAAGAAAAGTATTTCAATAATTTAATTATGTTCCCACTGACTTCTGATGGCCTTTCCAAATTTTAGGAGTGAACCTGGGATCTCAGTCAGATAAAATGGACTAAGGAATTCAATGTATTCTAAAAATCACTTTGAGGTACATTTGAGAATGAATATCAAAAGGCATAGTATCTCGAATAGGAAATAAATGTGAAAATTTATTCAGTCGGTCAATAATAACCCAAATCAAATTATTACCTTGAGAAATAATTTTAGTCCCACCATAATGTCCATAGATATATTTTTCCATTTCCACTATGGAAATGGAAAAGAATAATGCATCCCCTTCCATAACTACCACTATACTTTAATCGGTTGACATGTTAAAAATTTCATGGTAAATTCAGCAATATCTCTTTTCATTCCATCCCACCAGTGAATAGCCCGTGGCAGAAAATGGCGTTGCAAAAAAATTATATGCGACGGGACCGTTGCAAATAATTTTATTTGCGATGGGATACATCACCATTGAAAATAAGTCTCCGATTATATACTTTATATTTATATAAACATTTTTTCAACCATCTAGTCGCAAATATAATTTGCTACAGGCCCGTCGTCCCGTTTAAAATACATTTTTTTTAAAAATAATTTGGACTATTTTCCACAGGTCTGTCGCACATACTTTCTACGAAGGGTCCCTAATCCCATCACAAATACTTTAAAAAAATATTTAGACTATTTGTGATGGGAACCCGTCGCGACAGATCCCGTCGCAAATAATAAGTAATTTTTTTATAAAATAAATTTAATAAAATTATATTTATTGAAAAAATAATTTTAATATTATTAAAATAATTAATATAATAATATATTAAAATTTTCAATATTCATAGAAAAATATAAAAAATCATAAATTATTATTATTATTATTATTAGTAAAATAAAAAAACATTAAAAAAATATAATACTGAAAAAATATATTTAATAAAATTATGATAAATGAAACCATAATACTAACATTATCAAAATGCTAAAAAATAAAAATTATAAAAGTTCTCAATATTTACAAAAAAATATTAAAATATTAAAAATTAAATTATCTAATATTCGCACCAATATAAAAGACAGAAACTGTAAATAATTAATATTACAACAAATGTTAAATTCAAATGTTTTTTTAAATAAAAAAATCATTGGGGTCGTCTTCTAGAGGAGGTGGATGAGATGAAGTAGATGGTGGATGAATCTATATCCCCAAACTATGAGTCAGACGACGCATGTACTCAATCTGCTCCTGATTCTTCTACTGCCATCGACGCATCTTCTCCTCGTGTTGTAGCTTCTACTACTACTACTATTGATGCATCTCTTCTTGCTGCTTCTGCAAACTCTCTAAAAGGTCACTCTGAGCTCAGAACTGCTTCTGATACTATAAGGCAGAAGATGATGCGTCTCCATGGGCTCCTCTCGAGTTGGACACCGACATCACAACAGTGCCATAATAAGTACCGGGAGTCACATGAGAGATGATACCAACTACTCGTCCCATCTCAAAGCCATATTGAGTCGCCTATATCCATGTCGCCTAGTCGAAATGGTGTGTGGTTGTCTAATCAGTCACCTCGTCCTGACCCTCAGCCTGTGTCTGAGAGTTTACAGCCTCATATGACTCCTTTAATTCCAATTTGAAATTATAATTGTGAAAATATTATACGTAGATAATTTTTAGACTCAAAAAATAATACTAACCTCAATCTGATGCAGGCGATCACCTCTAATCTCTCCAGTGGCTGGATCACTATACATCCTCCGATAAAAGTCGAACTCCTTAATATCAAGATTCTCGACTCCCTACAGAAATATAATATTAAATTTTTATATTTAAATTTATATATATATTTCAAAAAATATACTTACTAGATGCTCTCTATGCATACTGAATGCACAACTACCAGCTCAATGGGTCACCTCCTGTCTCCCCCGGTTATGCCGACCCAATGATGGCTTCATCTGAAATCCACCACCCAACTAGTGTACACATAATTCAACCCAAAACTGAGATGAAATGTACTCTTGTTGGTGGGCTCTAGACGACTCATCAAATATTGTCGCTCCTACTTTCATAATGGTTGTCTTTCTAAATTTTTTGAAAAACTGACGCAAACACTCATGCATAGCCACCTCCCATGCTGCATGGATAGCGTCATGCATGCTATATTCGATGGGATACCATAAACCCTACAAATAATTTATAATATCATGTTATTAATAAAATAAATTTCAAAATAAATATTATCTATTTACGTACGAGCCAATGATTTTACATGGCAAGCTACACATCAACGAGAATCTGTTCCCATGTGACCCATGGTTGAAAAAAATTATTACTCAAGATAGCGCTCCCATGTCCAACAGCTACTTTCAAACAACTGTGGAAAAAGAATAAATAATCATACAATTTTTATATATATAAATAAATAAATAAAAAGGTTAAATAAAATATACTGGATATCATACCTCTGTGTGCGTGGATCGAAGCCAAGACGTGGATGTCGCTCGGGGATAGGGTCATGAATCATCAGTCTTGAAAGACCGTGCCACCTCTGTGTACCTCATGAAAAACCAGTAGGCTAAGGGTCAGATGATCCCACATCCCCATCATCCAAAGGTTGATCAGCCTCCTGCAACTCACGAAATTGATCAGGATCTATCTAAAACACAAAATGATTTTTGTTAGCAGATAGTTGAAAATAACTATCATATATAGATATATATTAGTTATTATCAAAACCAGCATTTAACTGTGTCAATGTTCACCTTCATCATCATCTTCATATTTGACAATGTCAATATCTTCATATTCCTCCTCGGCATCATCAATATACATTTAGATTCACGTTCACCATCCCTGGTCATTTCAAATTCATTTGTAACATAACTAACATCTTCATCACCATCGACACTTAATTGTGGGGTGTCATCATCGATTTTCACGTTTCATTGTGAAAAAGATGGATTTTGTGTAGTCTCTGGAAAAAATTTCAATTCCTTCTACTTCAGCAGAACCACATTCAGTTTGAGTAAATTTATTTTCCCATGATTTCATTTTTATTATGCTCAACCAATCACTCAAGTCTCTTGAAGTAGCACAGTAATTTTTGTAATAAATTTGATGTAGCTGTTGAGCCAGTAAAAATGGTTCATTTACTATAATAAGACTATTATATTTAATATCGACGATTCCATGAGTCAGATGAACATGAAAAAATCTCTCAGAATCCAAACAATGACATTTAAACATCATTATGTAATTTTTTACAAGATAACATAGCTCAATAATTTCATCCAAAATTCCATAAAAGTCAACTTCAGTTTCTATATGATGCGATCCTCTAAAACAAACTCTACTATTCATGTTTTTTTAATTCCCCTTATGCATGTGTATGAAATCGAAAACCATTCACCACATATTACTTTTAAGATTTAACCATTTTGGATGGTGTATTACTCAATATACACAATCACTTATAAATTTTATCAGCATTTTGAGACACCTGAAATATTTTAAAACAATTACCAATATAATAAATAGTAAAATTAATTGATATCAAACCATCAATAATTTATATTACCTGTTTTTGAAACCATTGAGAAATTTTCTTTTGTGTGTGTTCTTCAAGAGAAGCTGCTGTAATTTGTGGAAGTTGTTTCTTGATATGATTATCATATAACCTTCAAATAAAATAAGTTTACACACTCCAACAAAAATTATAAAATATGTGATAGAAGCACTCACAGTACAAATTCTGTCATTTATTCACAGTTGATCAGAACATATGTATGAACTCTGTGGTGTTCATCATCAGAAATCCAACGTTCTTGAACTCCACCGAAGCCAAGATTTGGATGAATAAAAATTGATAATTGATTTTCCATTTCATCATTAAAATTTCCCTCATTCAATCCCATGTAGTTTTGTTTTTAGGGTTATTCAGATTCAAAATAGAGAGAGAAGAAAAAAGAAATTTTCTCTTGCAAACAAGCTTCAGCAATTGAACTTTCAACTGATGCTTTATTACGTACTTTTTTCTTAAATTTATTCATGAATCTCTTGAATGGGTACATCCATAGAAACTATACTGGACTTCCACATTTAAATTTATGTGGAAAATGTAATATCAGATGTTTTATTGAGTCAAAGAAAGTAGGCAGAATGATTTTTTCCAGTTGACATATAATTACAAAAACACCTTCTTACAGTTTTCTTAGCGCATCATAGTCTGTTGTCACTACACAAATGTCTTGAAAAAAATATGATAAGTCTATTATTGAATTCCAAATCATTTGATTCCAACAAAACTCTGAATCCAATTGGCATAAGTCTTTACATTATAAAATGACAGTCATGACTTTTTAATCCGGTAATATGATGTTTTTTAACACATCTTCCCAAATTGGAAGCATAACCATCTGGAAGTCTCAAATATGAAATCCACTGACAAAATAATAAGTGACTCTCTTTAGATAGTGTATAAGCTACTTTTGTCTTCATTAACCTTTGTGATCTGACATTTTCAAATCGGTCAAGTTCTGGTCTACTGCAAATTTGGGAAAGATCTAATCATGTGTTTATAGTATATTTGGTCTTACATGGTGTATCTAAAAATTTATGAAATAAATTATCAAAAAAGTTCTTCTCAATATTGTTGACATCCAACATGTGGCGAACCAACAAATCATACCAATATGGGAGATCCAAAAAATGCTTAGTTTTATCCAATTATGTTCTTTCCCAAAGCCATGAATTTTCTGTTGGTATACTGTTGGCCTAAATGTGATGGGAGGTAATGATAATACAATATATTTTAACTCTATACCTGAGGTCAATTTTGGAGTTTCATCCCTTTTAATTGTTCCTTTTCTGAAAAAAGATTTTTTCCTTCAAAATGGATGATCGGTTGGAAGAAATCTGCGATGACTGTCAAAATAGCAAGGTTTTTTATCCATTGGAGAGCATAAAAGCTTTGTTGTCTTTCATACAGTAAGGACATGATTACAGACCGTGTGTAATCTAGCTAGATAACATGCCATATTCCAGAAAGTCACTAATCGTCCACATCATTACAACTTTTAATGTGAAATTTTGATTCGCAGCAACATCATATGTACTGACACTATTACTCCACAATGGATTTAACTCATCAATCAATGGTTTCAAATAAACATCAATATTCTTTTTTGGATGTCCAGGGATTAGTAAGGTAAAAAAGATATAGGGCTCCTTCATCAACATCCATGGACATAGATTGTATGGAGTTATAAAGACAGGAAAACATGAATACTGACTACCATAAGAACCCAATGGACATAAACTATCATTATAAGGACCCAATCACACGTTTCAGGCTTCTAAAGAAAAAGACGGATGCAGATGATCAAAATGTTTCCATGAATCACCATCAAGAGGATGATTCAAGCTTTTACTGTTTGAAATATAGGTTTTGTGCCATGAAATCATTGACGCTAGGTTTTGAGACATAAATAAACATTGCAACCTGGGTGTAAGGGGAAATATCTCAACTTTTTTACAGGAATCGATCCAGACATCCCTGGTAGAGTTTCATTATACCTCAACTGTCCACATGTGGGAAAACTATCCAACAACTCATTTATCACTAGAATATAAGATGCAATCATTTTCACATGCATGAATCTTTGGATAATTATGGCCCAGATTACGAACTAGCCTCTTTATCTCATAGTAATTTGGAGGAAACACATTTCCTTCAGGTAACAGGTTTTTAACCAAAGAAAATATCTGATCAAAACAGTTGTTTGACATTGTATTATCTGATTTAATAGCCCTAAATTTTTCAACCTCTTCTAATATTCTTTTCTTGAAACCAGGATATAGTGCATCCTCACCAGACCTCAACAACTCATAAAATTCAGATGGTGACAACTCAACAGTTAAATCGATATCATCGTGAGTTTCAGTTTGTTGAAGAAATGGAAATGCAAAAACATGTACTAAATGTTGGAACTATGATGGATCCAGAATCAAGTTTTTAGTATCTTCTCTGAAACTTTTTTCACCCTGTTGATACCAAAAAACATAATCTGGTTGAAAACCAAACTGCAAGAGATGTCCCCTAACCTTTTCAAATGTGTCAAACGTTCTCAGAGCACATTTTTTACTAGGAAACTTAATTGTGCCTTATGAAACATATTCTTGTTTTGATAATGCAAATTCTATTAAAGCTTCAACACCCACAATATATATAGGATTTATACCAGAACCATTTAGATTTCTGTGCTGATTTATCTAAGCACGATCATCTAATAATGAATGATGTCGACTTCCTTGTTCCATATTTTTCTACAAAATATAAAATCATAACTCTTTTGGAATAATTTGAAATTATAAAAAACTATCTGAAAAAAATAACAAATTATTACTAATTCTCAATAATTTCCATTAATTTTTGGTGACACTATTTCTAATGGATTGACGGCTACTCTTTTTTTCTGACGGCTCATTTACTTGAATCATTCTCACACTAAAATCACAATGAAGAATCTGGTCAGAGGTAGGAAAATTCATTGTCATATCATGAAAATGAATATGCGTAACTCCGACCAGATTCGTTATTTTGATTTTAGTGTGAGAAAGATTCAAGTAAATGAGCCGTCAGACAAAAGAGACCCCTTTTCATCGATGAATCGTCTTCTTCGAACTGTAACTGCCTGAAAACATTATAAATAAATGTGGTCCTACAAATGCCTATCCAATCTCGTTCATATGAGATTGAATATGCCTATATAACATCACATTTTTCATAATGTTTTGAGTCAGTGAGATTAGAATGGAGTAAAGTCATCGTGCAAAAGGAGTGTCGTCAATCCACTAGAAATTGTGCCACATACTTATAATTTTTTAAAATTTATTAAAATTTCATTCTAACTATTCCTAATTGTTCCTAACTAAATATTCCTATTTATTTATAACTATTCCTATTTATTACTAACTATTACTATTTATTACGAACAATTACTATTTTTTACTAACTATTAATATTTATTACTAACTATTACTATTTATTACTAACTATTACCATTTATTACTAACTATTATATTTTTTACTAAATATTACTATTTATTATTAACTATTACTATTTATTACTAACTATTACTAACTATTACTAATTATTACTATTTATTACTAATTATTTCTCTTTGTCACTAATTATTTCTCTTTCTTGCTAATTGTCGCTATTTTTTGTTAATTATTTCTATTTATTGCTAATTATTTCTAATTATTGCTATTTATTTTAATTATTACTAATTATTAGTATTTATTGCTAATTATTATTATTTATTCCTAATTATTTGTATTTATTCTTAATTATTAGAATTTATTTCTAATTATTTCTATTTATTGCTATTTATTGCTATTTATTGCTATTTATTAGCAATTATTAAAAATTATTAGTACTTATTGCTAATTATGATTATTTATTCCTATTTATTATTATTTATTCCTAATTATTAGTATTTATTCCTAATTATTAGTATTTATTCCTAATTGTTGCTAATTATTCCTAATTATTCCTAGTTATTCCTAATTATTCCTAATTATTCATATTTATTCCTAATTATTCATATTTATTCCTAATTATTACAATTCAATAATAATTATTGCTAATGATTACGAATTATTGCTAATTATTAGTAATTATTTGTAAGAACCCAGATCCTCATTTTAGGTATGTCTTTCCTTTTTCTGGAGTTTTTTAGAGAAGAGGTGTTTTTGGAAAATTTTGAAGTACATGCCGTGTACTTTATGAGTACACATCGTGTACTCCCTTGCCACACTAGGTCATGTGCTAGCTGTGTCTAGGCCACACAGACGGTGTGTCGGGGTGAAGTGGAGGTTGCTTAAAGCGAAGTATGAAAAAACAGAGTACACGCCATGTACCCTAGAAGTACACGCTGTGTATTATTTTTCATTAAACAAACCGGGGTCACGCCTGACAGACAGAACACACTTCTTCTCCAGGTTCTTCATCCGAGAGAACTCGTATGGCATAAAATCTTCTCCGGATTCCCGAGCCTCTGTTTGATCCCCATTTCAGCCACCGTTGATTGCGTTGGAACCGTAGCGCTGAGTTCTTCCTTATCTAAGAGGCTTGTTTTCCAATTTCTCATACTTCTCAAGATGTTGTGGGTTGAGCGTTTTGGACGTTTTCTCAGATCCTCGACGTTATAAGGAGAATCAATCATCGTGGTTCGCGTATATCATTCTCCTAGCATCGAGGTAGGTGGTTTGTGCCTTTCTGTAGGAATTCTGTGAATATTTTGTGAAAATTCTACCAATACCCTTGAATGGGGTATTGTATGTTTCCCGTTTTTCCCTTTTTGTTTCCCTCCTTTGCTTATATGTCTATGTAGATGTCTTTTATTGTGAATAGGGTAAATTGTATTGTGCTCTAGATGCTTTGCCTTGCATGTTTTTCTTATTAGGCGTTTTTCTAGTTGCCATGCCTAGTTGTTGGATATTGGAATTGTTTTACTATTATGCAGTTGTGCATTAGAATGATATCTAAATAGTTCTTGAGGATTACTTGGGACGATATGCGCGCTATGCTTGTTTGTTTTACACAGGGCTGTGAGAACCTAGTGCAGTGGACCATAGAGAGAATGGACGTAAGGGATTCTCCAAAGTGACTTTAATTTATGATGTGAGACACAGGGGGAATTATGGTTGAGTGCTTCATCAGAGAGTCTATAGTTCCTTGACGTGGGCCACATGGGGAATTGAAGTTGAGTGCTTCCCCAGAGAGCCTTTAGTATGAAACGAGACTATAGGGGGAATTGACGGTGAGTGCTTCCTTAGAGAGTCTATTCATTAGCTTGAACTAGAGGGGTGAGACTATGTGTGCCTCCCAGAGGGATTCTAGTACTTATAGGTCGAACCATAAGGGTTAGGTTGTGGTAACTACCCATAGGGTTACCTGTTCTTCTTCTTGTTGATTGATTGTTACTTGTGTACTTTATATTCTAGGCTGTGGATTTTAGCTGCAGTGTAATTTCCTATTTACTGCTTCCTGTATTTTACTACCATGTATTCACTGACTATTAGAAACAGATCATTAGGTGGTTTCCTACTGGGAACTTGTCACACACCCTGTTTGGGACATGCTTTTGGGCCCAAACAAACTATATTATTGCAGGTATAAATAAGGGCAACCACCCTTCTACATCAGGTTCTTGATTGCACTGGAGCTGGAGAGCATGGGACCAAGCCGAGGCTCGCGATGCTGAGGAGATGCTCATCTATTTTTCTTTTGTACTTTGGTTTAGTATTGTATTCAGCATTGTGACTTGCTTGGATGCTTTCCTAGACATATGTATCGTGCATCCTTTTATATACATGTGTGTGTGCTCCAGTTATTTACTGTTAGTCTTCCGCTATTTATTATATACTCTCGTATGGATGGTTATGGTTTCTGCTGCAATCTATTTGATTCTCATCCACTGTGTACTCTGCCAGAGAGGGCATATTTTCCCCACTGTCACACCCAAGGCCCTCACTGCTAGTCGGAAGCCTCTGGCGTTTGGGGAAATACGCTTGAGGCCATGTGACCAACCGGGTATGGGGCGCCTCTGGGTGGCTTTCGGAACCAGGATGTTACAATGTGGTATCAGAGGTGTTCTTTTCCCTTCATTTTCTGTTTGGAGACTTTAGCTGGGGATAGGATGGATTTGGTACATGGTATTAAGCTGTGGTCGGGATTAGATAACCTGTGTACAAAGAAAAGCAATACTACCTCGTTAATTGCAGTTTTCTGGTTTTTGAGATTTTCAGTTGATATGATTTCACCTAGTGTGATTCACTTGCCGTGTGTTGTTATTTTTGTTGCTATTGTGACAATATCTTCTGTCTCAACCCGATGAGATGAGGGTATTCAATCTCACGCATCATATAGGCACTTGATAGAAATCCAATGCCATACATTCTTGCCAAGCCATCTAGGGTGGATTAGCGATTTCATGTTGCTGTGATAGACTTTGTGTAGATTATGCATGATGTTGTGATATATTATTTGATAGAATCCATGTTTTTTTGATAGAGAAATTATTTTTTTGGTACCATACTTAAATGAACGCCAAATTTTGGTTCTTGAGGAATTATGGGCCCTCTTGAATCGGCAATTGGTGAATCATTAACCGGTTTTTCCTTATATAGGATTTTATTGGATGCCAAGATTTGTTTTTTGGGGAGTATGGACCCATACAAATCAGAATTTGGCACCTTCATTCTTGTTTTTTAGTGTTTACTAGGCTTCAGTGTAGTTTCAGAGCTACTGCCCAGAAAAAGCGAGAATAAACAGTGTGTACTTTCTTATACACGCCGTGTAGTCTTTAAACCGTGTCACTGACTGTGAGAGAAAAAACATGGGTTGTGAAATTTCTCCTGGAACATGCCGTGTACGGTAGGTACACGCCATGTATCATAGAGCTGTGTACTCGGCTGTGTAACTAACAACACAGGCCGAGCAAGCTTGAGTAGAACATGCCGTGTTGGTAAAGAACAGGCTTTATAGTCTTGTTCTAGGTACTCGGTCGTGTCTCGAACAACATGGGTCGGTGCAGTCTCTTTCTATGCACACCGTGTTTGTTCGGAACATGCCGTGTAAGGGTCACCCAAGTACTGGGCCGTGTCTCCAACAACACGGGTCAGGAAGATCTTCAAGTACACGCCATTTTTTTCAGAACATAACGTGTAGTCTCAGCCGTGTAACTGACCGTCTAACTAACAACACGGGTCATTGAAACCATGTCTACTACACGTCGTGTCCACAGTGAACACACCGTGTAGTCTCATTTTAAGAAGACCGTGTGGGTTTTCCATGCATGGAGACACGGGCAGGGGAAAAGAGCTAAGTACAGGCCGTGTAGAGTTTATACACGCAGTGTAGTCTTGTTTTGTAAATCATGAGTGTTTCCTTCTCCTATTTCCATTTTGTACTCCTTTGTTCTCTGTCCTTGTTTTCCTTATCTAAGGTATGATTTTGATCTTTCAGAGCTATGCCTCTGAGATGTCCCCTGGTTGTACGTCAGTTGTCAGGCAGTGATCAGATGCCAGATATGGAAGATCAGGGACTTCCTGCCGATCCTCCAGTCTGGCCAGCCTTAGCACCGACTGTCATACCAGTTGCAGGAGCGGATGCACAGTTCATGGAAGGCTTTATGATGAATGATTTAGACCATTCAAGGAACACCACCACCTGCCACATCTATGGCAGACTTGACGTCGGTTTTCCAGCGCAACATCCTCTTACTTTCTCGTGGGAAGGAGGACCACAGGCTGTAGAGTCAAGGCTGGAAGCCATGCTGACTATCTTTGAGCATCTAAAAACAAATCTAGAGAGGCAGGTCAAGCTCTCTACCTATATGATATGATACTCATCCAAGAGGTGGTGGGACATGATCTCATAGGTGAGTCATCAGCATGTTAGGGATTGGTAGGATTTCCAACGTGTGTTTTACAACTACTTCTACCCGGAGACCCTGAGGGCCGATCGAGCCTGAGAGTTCATGAGTCTAGAGTAGGGTAGTCTTTCTATCATGGAGTATTCCTCTCATTTACCCATGCTACAGCATTTCACACCCCTCCGGGATCGGAGTGAGGTGTTCTTAGAAAGGAAGTTTGAGGATGGTCTCCAGCAGGAGATCTTCTCAGAGGTGAATATCTTTTAGTTGGCTTCCATCACTTCCATCTTCAACTAGGCACTGATTGCGGAGCACAATATAAGAGACTCCAGAGCTCCGTGCTAGGGCAGTTCTGCTTCCAGAGGTAGTGTTCCTCCAGTTGACAGTAAGAAGCGCCATTGGGTGTCAACACGCGGGGATCCGAGGAGGCGAGATACATCTTCAGGTAGCCAGGTAGTATGATACTAGTGTGAAATGGCATGGAACATGAGGACACAGTGCCAGAGAGACCTAGTGGAGTGCTGATCCTGTGGCAATATGGGTCAGCTTCTGCGTTTCTACCATGTTTTCTCACCAGTAGCTAGTGACGGGGGTTCTTCCATGACTCCTCGTTCAGGAGCAGCACCACCTGTTTCTCACAAGTTGGGGAACTAGAGTTCTTCTGGCCATTCAGGCCGAGGTGGAGGTCGAGGACATGGCAGTTAGTCACTAGTCCTTCAACACCAGTAGGGAGGATCAGCTCAGAGTGGTTAGGTAGGGTCACAGTGCCACAGGGCAGGCCAGACTGTTGTGGTGGAGAAAACCTATCAGGAGCAGGATCCCAGACCTTCTACAGTTCGTGGTAAAATTTTACTAGCCTTAGTTTTATCTTCATCCCTTTTCGATACTGGTGATACACATAACTTTATCTCTGTTGCTGTTGTGGAACGCCTTGGGCTATGTATCCTTTCTTCTACCAACTTGTTGATAGTAGACACACCATTGGGGATGAGGACATCTAGTGTACGTCAGTGTTGAGAGTTCCCTCTCGAGGTTGCAGGGTATCGTTTCTTATGGGATATCTATGTCATAGAGATGACAGGCTATGATTTCATTCTTGAGATGGACTGGTTGGTTCCCTTTCAGGCAGTCGTCGACTATTATCGCTATAGGGTGAATTACATTCCTCAAGAGGGTGAATCTTTTCTTCATAGACATGAATGGGATGTTCGGGTGAGTCAAGCAGGACTCGAGCATCATGGGCAAGGAAGGGTGATAGACTAGATTTCTAGTCATTATCTAGATGACCAGGGGACTTCACAGTTGTACTTTCATCTAGTGGTGGATCATTTTAGGGATGTCATTCCAGAGGACTTTTCAGGTCTGCCTCCGGAGCTTGAGGTGGACTTCTCTATTGATCTTGTGCCAGGAGCGGCACCGGTGTCCATTCCTCCCTATAGGATGGCTACACCTGAGCTGAAGGAGATCAAGAAGTTGATGGAGGAGTTACATGCAAAAGGTTTCATCCAACCTAGTACTTCTCCTTCGGGTTCACCTATCCTATTTGCGAATAATGCAGATGGAACCCTTAGGCTCTGTGTGGATTATCGGAAGCTGAACCTCTTAACTGTCCAGAACCGATATCCCTTGCCAAGGATTGATGATCTCTTCGATCAGTTTCTAGGATCCCGCATGTTCTCCAAGATCTATTTGAGGTCCTGTTATCATCATTTTCACATTAGACCATCAGATATACCTCTGACAGCCTTCAGATGTAGGTATGGTTTCTACGAGTATACGGTTATGCTGTTCGGTCTCACAAATGCCCCACCAGTTTTCATGGAACTGATGAATCGAGTGTTCCATCCTTACATAGACTCCTTTGTCGTGGTCTTTGTGAATGATATATTGGTGTACTCTCACACTCGACACGACCATGCTACCCATCTTGAGATCATTCTGAGTACACTGAGAGGGCATCAACTTTATGCTAAACACTCAAAGTGCCACTTTTGGATGGATCAGATTCACATCATGGGTCATGTCATCTCAGAGGAAGGATTATCTGTGGACCCAGATAAAGTGAGAGGTGTAGTTTCCTAGGAGCATCCGAAGAACGTCATTGAGGAATGGAGTTTCCTAGGGCTGGCTGGATAATACAGATGCTTCATATAGGACATTTCATTCCTGGAAACACCATTGACAGGTCTGACCAAGAAGGGGGAGAAGTTCTTATGGTCATATTCTTGTGAGTCAGCCTTTCAGGAGCTGGAGGGAAAATTGACGTCAGCAACAATACTAGTCTTTCCAGAGCCAGGAAAGAGCTATAGTGTTTATTGTGATGATTCAGGTATCGGGCTGGGAGCTATGCTTATGCCGGGAGATGGAGTCGTTGCATACAGGTCTCGGCAGTTGAGGCCACATGAGAGGAACTACCTGATGCATGATATGGAGTTGGTAGCTATTGTACATTCTTTACACTGTTTGAGAAATTACCTTCTGGGAGAGCACTTTTTGGTTTTCACCGACCACAAGAGTCTCAAGTACATCTTCACTCAGAGTGATCTGACTTTGAGACATCACATGTGGGTTGTGTATCTTCAGTATTTCGATTTCGAGCTTGCCTATACGTTGGGAAAGGGCAACGCAGTGGCACATGCATTGATCCGAAGAACTCAGATTCAGGCAGTTAAGGAGGCCATCAGTAAGTGGCAGCTTATGGATCTGTTCACTGAGATGCATCTAGAGGTGCATGACAGACAGGGACATACTTTCTTATCTTTTGTAGCTGTTACCTCTACACTTATTGATCATGTATAAATGAGGAATCTATTAGACTTAGAAGGCATAGTCATGCATGAGAGTGTGTCAAGAGAGGACCATCTTCCTCAATGGATAGTGGGCAAGGATGAGATCTTGCATTTCCAAGGACGCGTATGGGTGCTAGCAGACATATGAAAGGAGCTGATGCAGGACTTTCATTAATTATTTTGGGAAGTTAATCCTGGCATCACCAAGATGAATTGGTATCTTCATCACCAGTACTAGTGGCCAGGTATGAAGAGGGATGTTGTTGGTTTCGTCTTGAGGTGTTCTACTTCTCAGTAGGTGAATGCGGGAGCATTAGTGACCAGCAGACCTTTTATAGAAGTTACCCATTCCAAAGTCAAAGTGGAACGATGTCATGATGGACTTTGTGACCAGATTTCCAAGGTCACCTTGAGGGAATGATGCTGTCTGGGTTGTCATTGACAGGCTTGCAAAGGTTGCTCACTTCTTACCGATCAAGGAGACCTTCAGTGTCGATGATCTGGGATGACATTACATCTGATAGATTGTATGTCTGCAAGGAGTTCCACACTCCATTGTTTTAGACAGGGATGCACACTTTACTTCTCAGTTCTGGCAGGGGCTTCAAAGGGCTTTGTGTACACAGGTACTCTTGACTACAACACACCATCCCCAGACAGATGGCAAGTCTGAGCGTACGAACTAGGTGCATCAGGATATTCTCCAAGCTTGCCTTCTAGGCTTTGGAGGTTCTTGGGAGAAACATATCCCTCTGGTGGATTTCTCCTACAACAACAATTTTTACGCTATTATTCAGATGGAACCTTATGAGGCTCTGTACTGTAGGTCATGCCGATCACCTTTATAAAATCTGGAAGTAGGAGATGCAAATTTCTTAGGATTTTGTCTTGTTCAGGAGACCTCAGAGCAGATAGAGTTGACTCGGAAGAGGATGGCTACAACAATGTCTCGACAGAAGTGTTATGCTGATCCGAGGAGACAACCTCTGGAGTTCGAGGTCAGGGATCAGGTTTTCCTACGTGTCTCACCAAGGATGTGTCACAAGATGATTCAGAGGCAGGGTAAGATTTCACCGCTGTACGTCGGGCTGTTTGAGGTATTAGAGAGAGTTGGGCCAGTTGCTAATCGGGTGTAGTTATCACAGAAGTACCGGGCCATGCACGAAGTCTTCTATGTCTCTCAGCTCCAACGATACTTTTTAGACCTATCTCATTCATTTCATCCCGAGGAGGATGACGTCGAAGTAGATGATTCATTTGGGGAGAATCCTATCCAGATTTTCGATCAGAGTACGAAGGTTCTTTGTGGGCGGTCTGTTCCTCTAGTATGGGTGTTATGGCAGCACGGGCGAGTATATGAAGAGACCTTGAAATGGAGGCCGATGGACCATCGTAGTGGGTGAAGTTGTTCGGGTTTTTTTCTTCTACGCCTCACAAGAGAAATTTTGGGATGAATTTCTTCAAGGGGGGATGTTTTTAAGAACCCATATATTCATTTCAGGTATGTCTTTCCTTTTTCTAGAGTTTTTGAGAAAATAGGTATTTCTGGAAAAATTTTAAGTACACACCGTGTACTTTATGAGTACACATCGTGTACTCCCTTGCCGTGCTGGGCCATGTGATGGCCATGTCCGGGCCACACACACGGTGTGTAGGGGTGAAGTGCAGGCCCCTTAAAGCGAAGTACGAAAAAACAGCGTACATGTCGGGTACCCTAGAAGTACACAGCGTGTATTTTCTTTTTCTTTATTCATTAAATGGACCGGGGTCACTCCTGATGGAAAAAAACACACTTCTTCTCTAGGTTCTTCATCCGAGAGAACACGTATGGCCGAAAAGCTTCTCCAGATTCCCGAGCCTCTGTCCGATCTCCATTTCATTTTTCGTCGATTGCGTTGGAACCGCAGTGGTGAGATCATCCTTCTCCTAGAGCCTTTTTTTCCAATTTCTCCTCTTTCTCAAGATGTCTTGGGTTGAGCCTTTTGGATGTTTTCTCAAATCCTCAACGTTCTATGAAGAATCAGTCATCATGATTCATGTATATCGTTCTCTTAGCATCGAGGTAGGTGGTTTTTTCCTTTATGTAGTATGTCTGTGAATATTTTGAGTAAATTACACCAATACCCTTGAACATGGTATTGTGTGTTTCTTGTTTTTTCCTTTTTGTTTCCCTGATTTGGTTATATGCCTGTGTAGTGGTTATTGCTTGTGAATAGGGTAAATTTTATTTTTCTCTAGATGCTTTTCCTTGCATATTTTTTTTATTATGTGTTTTTCCAGTTTCCATGCCTAGTTGTTGGATAGTGGAACTGTTGAAATGTTATGGTGTTGTGCCTTATAATTATAGCCAAGTAGTTATTGAGGTTTACTTGGGCCGATATGCACGCTATGCATGTTTGTTTTACACAGGGCTGTGAGAACCTAGTTTAGTGGACCATAGAGAGAATGGAAGTAAGGGATTATCCACAGTGTCTTTAATTTACGATGCGAGACCAGAGGGGGAATTGATGTTTCATTTTTCCTCAGAGATTCTGTAGTTCCTCGACGCGGGCTACATGGGGAATTGACATTGAGTGCTTCCCCAGTGAGCATTTAGTATGATACGAGACTATTGGGGGAATTGACGGTGAGTGCTTCCTCAGAGACTCTATACTTTAGCTAAAACAGAGGGGTGAGACTCTGTGTGCCTCCCAGAGGGTTGCTAGTACTTGTAGGTTGAACCATACGGGTTAGGCTGTGAGAAATACCCAGAGGGTTAGATGTTGTTCTTCTTGTTTATTGTCTATTACTTGTGTACTTTATTTGATAGAATGTGGATTGTAGCTGTTGTGTGCTTTCTTGTTTACTGCTTCCTGTATTTTACTGCCATGTATTCACTGACTGTTAGGCACAGATCTTTGTGTAGTTGCCTATTGGGACCTTGTCTCACACCCTGTTTGGGTCATGCTTTTGGGCCCAAAAAGATTATATTGTTGCAGGTATAGATAAGGGCAAGATCCCTTCTACATCAGGTTCTTGATTGCACTCGAGATGGAGAGCATGAGACATAGCCGAGGCTTGCGATGTTGAAGAGTTACTCATCTGTTTTTCTTTTGTACTTTTTTTAGTATTGTTTTCAGTATTGTGACTTGTTTGGCTGCTTTCCTAGACATATGTATCATGCATCCTTTTATATACATGTCTGTGTGCTCAAATTTTTTACTGTTAGTCTTACGCTGTTTATTATCTACTCTCGTATGGATGATTACGGTTTCTACTGCTATCTAGTTTTTTCTCTTCCACTATGTATTCTACCAATGAGGGAACAGTTTCCCCACTATCACAACCAAGGCCCTCGCTTCTAGTCGGTAGCCTCTGGCGTTTGTGGAAATGCGCTTGAGGCCATGTGACCAACCAGGTACAAGGCGCGTCTGGGGGGCTTTCGAAACAGGGACGTTACATTATTACTAATTATTACTAATTATTACTAATTATTACTAATCAAATCTAATATTATCCTTCTTATGATTACTAATGATTAATAATGATATCTAATGATTACTAATCAAATCTAATCAAATCAAATCAAATCAAATCTATTCAAATATAATCATATCTAATCTTATCTAATCATATCTACTTTCTCTATTCATATCTAATAATATTTAATCATATCTAATCATATCTAATCATATCTAATCATATCTAATTATTATTAATTATATTTATTTATTACAAATTATTACAAATTATATATAATTATTACGAATTATATAAAATTATATCTAATTATTACTAATTATATCTAATTATTATTAATTATATCTAATTATTACTAATATAAAAAAATTATATTATTCTTATATTAATAATTAAATAATACTAATTATATCTAATTAGTATTAATAAAAAATTTATATTTTAAATATTTATGAAAAAATAACATTAATATTATTTAAATAAAAAAAATTTATAAAAAATTAAAATTATCAATATTCGCAACATGCTTTTCTTTATTCTTAACATGTTTAAATATCAAAGGGTCACCGATTTTCAGGTCATGCGTAGTAAAAAGTTTGTGTCAGCCATGTCCAATGTAAACTCTATAATTGTCCTTGCATGATTGATCACCTCGCAAGTAGTGTACAATAGGACGACCAAAGAAAGGTTGTTCTCATCTCTAAGAATCATCTTTCTCCTTTTATATAAATCATTCTTCATGAAAAATTTATGGGGACTTCAGTATCTTTCCCTTAAATTTTCAAAGAATAATGATCTATGTAAAGGGTCATGTGAGATAATTCTTATAGGTGATAAGGGCATGACATGGGTTGTCCTATTGCAATTCTACTTGCAATGCGATCAACTAATCAAGGACAATTATAAAGTTTACATTGGACATGGCTGAAGCTTACTAATTTTTACTAATTATTACTAATTATTACAAATTATTATTAATTATTACTAATTATTACCAATTATTACTAATTATTACAAATTATTACAAATTATTACTAATTATTAGTATTTATTACTAATTATTACTAATTATTAATAATTATTACTAATTATTACAATTTATTAATAATTAATACTAATTATAACAAATTATTACTAATTACTACTAATTATTACAGTTTATTACTAATTATTAATAAATATTAATAATTATTAATAATTAGTAATAATTATTACTAATTAGTACTAATAAGTACTTATTAGTAATAATTATTACTAATTATTACTAATTATTACAAATTATTACTAATTATTACTAATTATTACTAATTATTACTATTTATTAATGTTTATTAATAAATATTAATGTTTATTACTAATTATTAAGGTTTATTAGTAATTATTAATGTTTATTAGTAATTATTATTGTTTATTACTAATTATTACACATTATTACTAGTTATTACACTTTATTACTAATTATTCAACTTTATTACTAATTATTACACTTTATTACTAATTATAACACTTTATTACTAATTATTAAATTTTATTACTAATTATTATAATTTATTACGAATTATTAAACTTTATTACTAATTATTACAATTTATTACTTATTATTACAATTTATTACTTATTATTACAGTTTATTACTAATTATTACTAATTACTACAATTTATTAATAATTACTACAATTTATTAACAATTACTACAATTTATTACAAATTATTACAATTTTTTACTAATTATTAAAATTTATTACTAGTTATTACAATTTATTACTAATTACTACCATTTCTTACGAATTATTACTATTTATTACTAATTATTACAATTTATTACTATTTTTTACAATTTATTACAAATTATTACAATTATTACTAATTATTACACTTTATTACTAATTATTACACTTTATTACTAATTATTACCCTTTATTACTAATTATTAAACTTTATTACTAATTATTACACTTTATTACTAATTATTACAATTTAGTGCAAGTTATTATAATTTATTACTAATTATAACAATTTATTACTAATTATTACAATTTATTACTAATTATTACAATTTAGTACTAATTATTACAATTTATTA
Organism: Viscum album; assembly: GCA_963277665.1. NCBI lineage: Eukaryota > Viridiplantae > Streptophyta > Magnoliopsida > Santalales > Viscaceae > Viscum > Viscum album. Next base: position 1,374,428,839 of record OY728147.1, on the reverse strand, counting down.
CAATTTATTATAATTATTACTAATTATTACAATTTATTACTAATTATTACAATTTATTTCTAATTATTACAATTTATTACTAATTATTACAATTTATTTTTAATTATTACAGTTTATTACAATTTATTAAATTTTTTTCCAATTATTACAATTTATTAATAATTATTAAATTTTTATACTAATTATTACAGTTTATTACTAATTATTACAATTTATTACTAATTATTACAATTTATTACTAATTAATACAAATTATTACAAATTATTACAAATTATTATTAATAATTACAATTTATTACTAATTATTAAAATTTATTACTAATAATTACAATTTATTACGAATTATTACAATTTATTACTAATTAATACCATTTATTACTAATTAATACCATTTAATACTAATTTTTACAATTTATTACAATATATTACTAATCATTACAATTTATTACTAATTGTTACAATTTATTACAATTTATTACAATTTATTACAATTTATTACAATTTATTACAATTAATTACTTATTATTACTATTTATTACTAATTTTTACAATTTATTACTAATTATTGCAATTTATTTCTAATTATTTCAATTTATTACTAATTATTACAATTTATAACTAATTATTGCAATTTAGTACTAATTATTACAATTTATTACTAATTATTAGAGTTTTTTACTATTTATTACTCATTATTACTATTTATTACTATTTATTAATAATTATTAATATTTATTACTAATTATTAATATTTATTAGTATTTATTACCAATTATTATTAATTACTAAAAATTTATTATATACATTACTAATAATAGTTAATAATAACTAATTACTACTAACTATTAAAAATTAATACTAAAAATTTCAATTTATTTGTACAAATAAATAGTTATGCCAATACAATTTAAATTCAATTTAATTAAAACTAATCAACCATAATATAGATTGACATAAAAAATTGAAATAAATAATAAATTAAATAGAACACAAATACCTTTAAACATGATTTTCTATTGATGTAGACGTCTTCACAACTTTCTCGTGACCAAAAAAATTATCTTAGAAAAATTTTCCCTCTGAAATCATAGTTCAGAGAGAAACAAAATCTAGAAATTGAGTGGAATGAGTAAAAAAACGGATGGGGGTATATATAGGTTAGATTATTTCCGTCAGGAATATTTGCGATGGGTTACACGTTGAAAATAGTATCTTTTGCGATGGGACCCGTCGTAAATACCTACGCTCGCATTAATTGCTCTCGGGGGTTAAAAAATTATTTGTGACGGGTCCCGTCACAAATAGTCCCTTCCGACACACCTTTTGTGACCAGAGGAAAACCGGTCGCAAAAAACCTTCGTGCGGTTTGGCCCGCTACCCGCGCCAAACCATTTGCGACGAGACACGAAATCCCATCGCAAATAACTGATTATTTGTGATGGGGGTACCAACCAGTCGCAAATAACCTCTTGGATGAGATTTTTGCGACGAGAATAAATCCCGTCTTAAAAAGTCCTTTTTCCCATATTTAGTGTGTCTAATCATCTTTGTGATGATTAGATGAACAGAAAATGGGAAATTATGATCTTCAAAAAATAATTCTTTCTTCACATGAGAATCACAAGGAACATATATTCTCTTCCCAAAACTAGAAACACAATATTTATCCATTTTTGACTCATGAAACGTATTCTTTTGAACCAATTCTACCTTTTTCTATAACTCACGAGCTTCCTTCTAAGCATTCCTTATTCTGTCTAACAGAGACAACTACACATACACCTGAAATAAAATAGAGGAATTTCTTGGACAAAAAACCTCCAAACCAAAATTCATCAAATCATTAAGCAAGCGGTCATGTTCCAAATGTAACATAGTTATTATAGTATTACATTTCTGACTCAAAGCATCATCCACTTCATTTATTTTCTCAGGATGGTAATGAATCATGAAATTGTAATAATTGATTAGTTATATACCTCTTAAAATCCTCATGTTCAGTTTCTTATGAGTAAATAAATACGTAGAACTATAATGCTAAGTATATATTTCAAATTTTACTCCATATAAATTATTTTTACTGATTTTTAATGCTAAAAAAACAAAACACAATTCCAAATCATGTGTAGGGTAATTTAACTCATGAGATTTCCACTGACGTAAAGGATAATCTATTACATGAGCTCTCTACATTAGGACACAACATAGTAACTTCGATGAAACATCACAATAGATTAAAAATTCACTATTTCTTGGAGTCATGCAAAAATAGGAGCATTCACCAATCTTCTTTTCAAACCCTGAAAATAATTAGCACATTATTTTGTCCAAATAAAGATAACACCTTTTCAAGTTATCTTTGTAATTGGTCAGGATAACCATGCACAATTTTCAAGAATCATATGGTAATAGCCTTCTAAACAAAGGAAGCAATGAATCATGGTTATATTTGTGGTCTTGGAAATTCTTCATCATCTTTTGTTTTAGCAGGATCAACATTTATGTCATATTTAGAAAAAATGTGACCATGTAAAAAAATATATTGCAACTAAAATTCACACTTTCTAAATTTTCCATACATTTGTTTTCTTTTAATATTTTGAAAAAAACATTTTGTGTCGTTCATTCTGATCATTAATTTTAAAATATACCAAAATGTGATCAATAAACACAACCAAAAACATATCCATGAAATCACAAATTATTTTATTTGTAAGATCCATGTATAAAACAGGTGAATTAGTAAAACCAAATGCCATAAATACTAATTAATAATACCCATATCTAGTACAAAATGTGGTCTTTGGAATGCTTACTATTAATTTTAACTGATGGTACCATGACCTCACGTAATCCTTCAAAAAATATTGTTCTCCCTAACGATGATCAATCAAATCATCGATTTTAGGAAAACAATACATTTTCATAATAGTGATTGTATTTAAGGTTTTATAATCAATAGAAAGTTTCATTGAACCATCATTATTTTTAATAATCAAGATAGGATCACCCTAGGGTGAGGTTCTAGGTCAGATGAATCCTTTTTTTAATTATTCTTACAACTTCTTTTTCGACTCTAAAATTTCTATTTGGTCCATTCGATAAGGGGGTTTATAAATTGACTTAGGAATAGGAACTAAGTCAATGGTAAAATCAGCCTCTCTATTAGGAACAACACCATGAAACTCATTATAAAAAACATCATAATAGTAATTTACCACTGGAACATCATTAATTTGAATAATTTATTTCTTTTCAAAATTATGTTCAATATAAATTTCATTTCCATATTATAACAGTTTCATGGATTCTTGATATGATACTAATTTTACGATTCCATTCTTGTAAAAAAATAAAAATATTATTGTAAAACAACTTCTTTAGCACAATAATCAGTCTTAGCAAGACAAACAGAAATCTAGTCCATTTATAGAAGAAGATAAAGTTCTACTAGAGAAAAAATATGATTTTTAGGTAAACACAATCCACATATAATGATAAATAGATTCATATAAATTTTTTTAATACTTACTCCATGTTTTTTAGCATGACGTCTACCTTCATTTCTTGAGTTAGAATTTCTAATTTAGTGGAAGCTTTCAAAGAAATATAGGAATGTGTAGCCCCAGAATAAAGAAACACATTGGCACATTCTATAAAAACAAGAAATGTACCTAATTCCACTTTTTTTGAGGGATCAACATCTTTTGATGTAGTAGCAAATGATTTTTCCACGCCCTTCTGTTTCTAATTCTGCTGATTTATTTCTTGAGTAACTATATTTGGAACACATTATCAAAATGACCCATATATTTAAAGTAAAATCCTTTTAACATAAGATTATCATCATTCTTCGGATGATTTCCTATGAAATCATGATCCATGTGTCCATACATTCTGCATTGATAGATCTTTCCTGAATTTACAAGTCATTCTCCAAGATTCTGTTTTAAAGACTTTTCACAAGAAGGGATTTTATTTTCTCACCTCCAAGTTTCCTTGATGAATTCTTCCCAATGTGTGAAAACCTAAAAACTTGTTATTCATTTTATCCTGAGGCACATATGTGTCAAGAAAACTCTATTTAAACATATTTATCACAAAAAAAATATCATTTCTTTTTTATTATCACACATTTTACACAATTCAAAAACATGGTTTCAATACTCAGTAATACTAATTAATTTTTCTATCAGTGTCCCAACAAAATCTGGCATAGACCTATGAAATCTTGTGAGGTTTTCTTCATGCATAGCTATAAAATCATTACTTTTTTTCCTTAATTCCTGAAATTGTTTTTCCATTTGGATTTGAACAAACATTGGGAAATATTTCTAATGGAAATATCCTTGAATGCTTCCCATTCCATGGAATCAGGATATTCTATCATTCTAGTATTCTTAACCAAATACGACCATTAGTTATCTCACCATCAAAACAATAAATGGAAAGTGTTACCTTTTGATTTTCTGAACATACCATGACATCAAATATCTTTTCTAGTGCATTGATCTATCCTTCGTCTACAAAAACATTTGATGACCCACCAAATGATGGGGGATGTGGCCTCTGGAAATACCAGAAGAAAGACATGTTCATTCATAGGTGATAATGTTACACTATAGAATGAACACTTCAACCATTTATTTCCTATGTCAAATGAGTCATTACTGTCAAAAACTACTTGGTTCCAATTCTAACCATTCCAAGAAGGAGACTCAGATTAATATTATCCACTCGATGCCTTCCTAATTCGTCTTCCATGATTCTTATTTGGAAAACCACTATAAACAAGAAAATCGTAGTCGAATCAACATGGTAATATTAAGATTCTATATCATTTTAAATTAACCATAAAGGAAAAAAAATTTATGAAATTTTATTAACACTATCCTAACTAAAAAAGTTTTATAATCCAAAATATGATACCAACTATATGATGGATCCATGGTGGTACTTTGAATGAATTGGAGTATGGTTTGTGTTTTTGGTCAATCCTTAGTGGATGTTCAGAATGTGTCCCAGCAAAGTGATCATATAGAACAAGATGATAATAGTTTTGAAGGTGGCACCTGTTTCTAGTGTTTGAAAAAAATTTGGGCTTGAAAATCAACAAATGGAGAAAAGTGGTTTTGGAAAAGAGATTTACCCAGCTTTGACATCATAGATTATAAACTTGTGCGCCTTTTGTTTTTCATGATCAGAACATGAAAATATGTAAAGGCAGAAGGGTGCCCAAGTTTTATATTTGGCCGCACAAGTGTCTTGCATGGGAGAGACTTGCACGCCAAATCATGTGCACCGAGAGAAGACTTGTGCGCCATCACACATGGTATCAAAAAGCCTATAAATAGAGGACGAACCCTCCTCAATCGGTATGAAGCTCATACTTAGAGAAAATCTGAGATCCCTTCACGTAGGTGTTGTGGTCCCGCATGTGTTGGTCGGTCGCGCAAGTTGAAGTTGCGCGATAGTTGTTTGTTGCGCGTCCCAGGTGTTTTGGGTGAGAAATGGGTTGAGTCCCCCAATTTTGGAGTTGGTAAAGGAGGTGTCGTGCAAGTGGTTTGGCGACACTTACATTCCAAGATTTGAAGAAGTTCGATAGTTTATAGTTTCAGGCCAAAATCAGTTTGGGCATAAAATGATGTGAGTCGTGCAAGTTTGAAGTTGAAGAAGCGAGTGTCGCGCAAGTGGGAGAGGTGAACTTGAGAATTGTCTTGAAACTTGCACATCGGGCTTTGAGAAGTGCATAAGTTTTGGTTGAAGTTCACCAGTCCTTCTGGGGTTGCAGGATAAATGAATGTATCCCCAATACCATTGGTGAAAAGTGAGATTAGTCTATGGGTGGAAGTTGGACTTCAACAGAGCATGTACATACAACAATGGATGTATTCATTAGCGACGATGAAGAGACCTTCATGTCTATAAACTGAGTGGGACATCACCAAAGGCAGCGAGCTAGGGGGAGTCAATGAGAGTGACCAGAGGGATGCGGTGAGCTATCCCTGAACTTTTGTAAAGGCAGTGATCCTGGGACAGAGTGACTGTGCCCGAACCATTGTAATCCACATCTAGTGAAGTTTAGGGGAATTTTGTATGACCGAAAACCTATCGGTGTATTCTCCTTGGACGTACCCCTTAGTGGTGAACCATGTAAAAAGTGTTGTGTCATCACTCTGCATGTTTATGTTTTCTTTCTGATCATATCCATCTTATAGGTTTAACAAGTTCCTACCAATTTGGGAACAGAATCCATCACTTTAAAAGAAAAAGTTGTCACCCTGATTCACCCCTCCCCTCTCTGGGTGTCTCGGGGTTCTTCACGTGTTATCAGAGTGAAGGTTGCCGGTGTTAGATCTGTCCTTTTTCATCATTGAGAATGCAGTCAATACAAGGGGAATACCTCTCTTCGATGGAATTAATTTTCAGATTTGGAAGAACATAATGAAATTTCATTTAAGATCCGTTGGAATGGATGTCCACTATGCTACTATGCACAGAATAAAAGATACTGATCCAACAAGGCTTGCTATGACTGATACAGACATGAAAGATCTTTACGCAGATGCTAAAGCTCAAAATGCTATCCCTACGGCTCTCTCAGATCAGATCTATCTAAAGGTGATGAGTTTCACCTCATCAAAGTCTATGTGGGATAAACATGACAACCATTATGAAGGAGACAAAAAAGTGAAGGAGGTGAAACATCAAGTCTTACACAATAGGTTTGATGATCTAAAGATGCATCCTATTGAGAATGAAGATTCATTCTTCAATTGAATTACTAAAGTTGTGGGAGCAATTAGAGGTCGTGGAGAAGAAATTAAAGACATTGATATTGTCAAGAAAATATTGAGAATACTTCCTCCTACGTACAATGTAAAGTTGTCAACACTTGAAGAAAATGATCTATCTAAAATTTCTCTGGATGATCTTTTAAGTAGTCTTGTGGCATATGATATGAGAGGAAAACCCGAAGATTCCACGACTCGTATAAGCTAGGAAATGGCATTCAAATCCATAGAAAATATGAAAATCTCAGATGATAGTGGTGGTGAAGATGAAGAGGAAAATGAAATTATTTCTCTCATTTCCATGAATATGAAGAAGGGAAAAGGTATATTCAAAGGTAAGTTACCTATGGCATGTTTTCATTGTGGAAGAGTCGGGAACATTGCCTCTCAGTGCCAAAGAATGTTTGATGATGATGAAATAAAATCATAAGAGATCGAGAAGCCTCTAAAAAGTTGTTTCAAAAAGGGATACTTCAAATCTAGAAAGAAAATACAGATGAAGAGGTTTTCTATGAAGTGGAAGATGATGATATTGATTTTTTTGAAAAAGAAGAACCAGGGTTTAAAAAAATAAACCATGCTTCCATGATGGCTACGATTGAAAAGTCAGAACCCTTGATCAACAAAGGTAGAGATAATCAGATTACTGCTAATGGTGATCCAAATATTAAAATTAAGGATTCCCTTTTAATGATTGGGAATAAATGAAAGATATGAAATATGTGTAAGGAAATGGTGGAAGAATCATCAGAATATGTCGATGAGCTTGAAGCTGAAATTGAACGACTAGAAAAACTAGTGAAAGTTTATTCTTCAATCATTGAAAGAACAGATGACGTTGTGGAAAAAAGCTTATAATTGAAGAACAAGAATAGTTCATAAATGACCTTTCATCCAGACTGGAAGAAAAGTCCAAGGATTTTGAGGGTATTGAGGAAGATGTTATTACTCTTAGGAGTAAAATTGAATGTCAATCAACCACAAATGATGGTAAGAAGAAAATTAATTTTGGAAGATTATCAAATGCAGAATTAATGGTAAGATCCAAGTGTGGATCAGATGGGGTTGGAACAATCTTGAGTGATCAAAGACCCTCTTTCATGGGAAATAGTGGAAATGGCTGTGAAGCTGAGACATAAACTGTTGGATGTGAAAAGAACCAAAATTACGACAAGATAAAAGTTGGACATGTTGAATCGTTGCCTAAAGTCCTGAAAAAGGAACCCTAAATCCAAACTAAAATGAGAACTAAAAATTATCCTCAAACATTATGAAATGACAGGAAGACTAACTATTATACCAAGGTAGAAGGTATGAGGAGAAATTCAAGTGAGAAGACATTTTCTCTCATGAAGAGCCCGTTCTGTGGCTACTTGGGCCATACCATGTCATTTTGCGAAGAAGCAAGGAGCTACTTTAATGGGGAAGATTTGGGATGTCAACAAAGGAGACTGACTTCATATCCTCCATTTTATAGAATATATAGTTTCTATGGATATTATTTTCATTGTTCTATCTTTGGCCATGAAGCTATGTATTATTGGAAGATATTCGATAGAAGAGATGCATACAACTCTCAGAAACAGGTCAATATTCATCCTCCTGATGGTGTTGATCTAACAAACAGTTTTTCTCCTCTGGAAGAAGATTATGGTTATGAAGAATTTTATTAATTTTAATAAATAATAATAAGTCCATCAATATCATATACTCAATCCAATACTTCATGTAAAGGAAAAAAGAAGATCGGGAAATCCAATCTTGTAGAAGTTGCCTTCAAAGCTACAAAGAGCAGCAACACCTGGATTGATAATTGTGGATGCTCTTCACATATGTTAGGAAAAGCTGACCTTTTTAAAAACATTGAAAAGAAGGTTTATGGAACATTAAGTTTTGGTAATGATGGTGCTTTGAAGATTTAAGGAAGTGGGAATACTTCTCTTGACAATGGAGAGAAGAAAAAGACTGAAGTTCATTATGTGGATGGTCTATGCCACAATATCCTCAGTGTATGTCAACTCTGTGACTCAGGGCTCATTATAACATTCAATCAAAAAGGATGAACTATAAAAGGGAAAATAGGGAATTCTCCAATGAAAGGCTATAGAACAGATGAAAACTTATATATGGGTGATAATAAAGTAAACTATTTCTATTTGTCTGTTGAAGAAGAAAAAACCTCTGGCATTGAAGGCTATGGCATATTAACCAACCAGACATGGAAAAGATATCTAAGATGTTTATTGTCATGGATATCCCCATTCTGGAACGTGAATGGGAAAATGCATGCGATGCTTGCATATGAGGGAAGTTAGTCAGTAATTCATATCGGCCAAAGAAGAAATGGGCAACACACCTTCTTGATGTCATCCAAACAGATGTATGTGGCATGATAAATGTTGTTAAAACTCATGGAGAGAGGTACTTTGTCCTTTTCATTGATTATTATAGTATAATTTATTGTGTAATGGTGATTCACAGCAAGCAACAAGTATTTGATTGCATGAAAACTTATCACCGGATTACCGAGAATGATACTGGACGAACAATAAAATTATTGCGATCTGAAAATGGAGGGGAATACACATCCATTAAGTTTGAGAATTATCTAGAAAAACATGGAATACAGGATGGTTTAGCTGCTGTGAGAACTATATAGAAAAATGGATTTGTTGAGCGCTGGAATCGACAAGTCAACAATATGCCCAGGACTATGCTAATTGAGAGTTTTATCTCTTTCCACTACTAGAAATAGGCTGTTGAAGCTGCAGAGCACATTTAGAATCAAATAGGGATTTATATAGGATAAACGAAGACATGATATCAATTGTTTCATGTAAGGAAGCCTTCATTTAAATATGTTCGTGTTTTCGGAAGCAAATGTTTCATCCGGAATAAAGAAGGAAATTAAGGGAAGTTTGGTGACAATGCTGATGAAGGAATTTCTCTTAGGTATCCAATGAATAGAAAATCCTACAAGTGTTTCAATAAATGCCTGGGGATGATTTTGGAAAGCAATTATGTTAATATCAATGAAGGAAAAACCCCAAATTCTTCAAATAATTCCTATGATGAGGAGATATAAGATGAAGGTGAATGTGAACATGGTATAAATAAAAATACAAAAATGGAGGGAGGTGTAAAAAACACTCAGGGCTCAAATCATGATGTTGAATCAGAAGAAAAATCTGAAGAGGAAATCTTGGGTGGAGAGAATGTGACTGAACCACATAGAAGAAATCGAAGAGCTGATATTGATCCATCTAACATAATTGGGGACAAGAGTTCTCCCACACCAACAAGGACAATGTGTAATAACACACAATCTACATTTCTATCAACCATGTATCCATCCTCATTTGAAGAAGCTACAAAGGATAAATCATGGGTGAAAGCCATTAATGAAGAGTTATATCAGATTGACATGAATCAGACATGGGATCTTGTATAGAGACCCGAGGGTCACAATGTGATTGGAACAAAATGGATCTTCAAGAATAGGTTTGATGAGCATATAAGTGTTATTAGATACAAGTCACAACTAGTATGTAAAGGATATTCCCAGAATGAAGGTATTGATGTTGAAGAAACCTTTTCTCCAGTGGCTATACTAGAGTCAATCATGATTTTTCATTCCATGGTTCTCCAATAAGGATATAAAGTATATAAAATGGATGTCAAGATAGTGTTCTTGAATGGTGTACTCAAAGAAGAAGTCTGCATTGAACAACCAGTGGGTTTTCTTCTTGGTACTGATGAAACAAAGGTCTACAAACTAAAGAAAGCTCTTTATGTCTTGAAACAGGCACCACGAGCGTGGTACTCCCGGCTGGATTATTACCTCAAGAAGCTGGAATTCAAAAGAATAGGAGTTGATCACATTCTATATGTGAAGAATCCCCCCAAAAGATCAGTTCATGGTTCTAGTCTACGTTGATGACATTATATTTGGTGGCAGCGGGCAGAAATCAGTGGATGAGTTTTCTAATCACATGAAATAAGAATTTTAAATGTCTATGATTGGGGAGCTCACATATTTCATGGGGCTGCGGGTGATTCAAAATAAGGATTACACTTTCATTTCTCAGGAAAAGTATGCAAGAGATATGTTGAATAAGTTTAACATTCAAGACTCCAAACCAATGTCCACTCCGATTGCAGTTGGAACCATACATGGAAAGCATGAGGATGGGACATCTGTAGACCCCACAATGCACAAGAGGATAATTGGGAGCCTATTGTACCTGACAGTGGCACGGCTAGATATTGTCTTTGAAAGATTTCTAGCGGCCCTCTTTCAGAGTAATCCAATGGAAGAACATATGGAAGCAGTAAAAAGAAACATGAGGTATATTCAGGGTACTCACAATTGTGCCTTATACATTGCTTCAGGAAGGGATTGTGAATTATCATCATTTTACGATGATGATTGGGATGGTGATGTAGGGGACAAAAAGTCCACCAGTGGTAGAGCATTCTATATTGGGAATAAATGTGTTGGTCGGTTGAGCAAGAAACCAGAATTTACTACTCTTAGTGCTACTGAAGTTGAGTATATATCCACCATAAAGGCATGCACTCAACTGCTATGGATGAATCAAAAATTAATAGATATTGGTGATGAGGTGAAGCAACCAATGGTGATTTACTGTGATAACAAGAGTGAAATTGATCTTACGAAGAATCCAATACATATTTCTCTTGAAAAACATATTGAAATTAGGTATCTCTTTATGAATGAGAATGTTGAACAATGCGTGATTAGAATGGATCAAGTGGGTACTGATGAGCAAGTGGCTGATATCCTGACCAAGCCACTGTCAACGTCTTTGTTTGAGAAGCATTGGTTGATCCTCGGTGTTTAGCCACCTCCCAGTGCATAAGGAGGTTACGTAATACCCCTCTCCCCAGTTATGTTAATTATTTTTAATATTTTTATGGATGTGATGCACGTTTGTGGGGGAGATACTATCTAGGAGGAGTGTGGTTTGATCAGAACAATAAACAATTACCTGTCATTGGGTGTATTTTCAAAGGGGGAGAAAGGAATAAATTCAGGCATGTAATGCTTTTATGAAACATTGAGAATTTAGTGTCTGTGATAAGATAAGAAAGAATACATTGGATGGGATCCCAATTCATGCTTCCTCTCTTGTTTTCTACACCATGAATTTCTCACATATACTTAGAGTGTTGGCTGAGTTGATTCTTGCATTTGTGGTTTGGCTATGGATGGTGTGCTATTGAAATTATTTACTGATTGCCAAAAAACCCAAAGGGATATATTGTTGGAACCATGGTGGTTCATTTCATGAATAGAAGTATGGTTTGTGTTTATTTTCAATCCTTAGGGGAAGTTCAGAATGTGTGCCAGCAAAGTGATTATACAAAACTAGCAGATAACAGTATTGAAGGTAGCACCAGTTTCTAGTGTTTGCCAAATTTTTGGGCCTGAAATTTGACAAATGGAGAAAAGTGGTTTTGGAAAATAGATTCGCATTCCATTGACTTCACAGAGAGGAAACTTTCCAACCTTTTGTTTTTCGAGATCATAACATGGAAATATGGCAAAGGGAAAAGGGCGCCCAAGTTTTATGTTGGGTCGTGCAACTGTCTTGCGCGGCAGAGACTTGCGTGCCGAGAGAAGACTTGCGCGTCGTTTCACATGGTATCCAAAAGACTATAAATAGAGGTCGACCCCTCTTAATTTGGTACGAAGTTCAAAATTAATGAAAATCAGAGCTCCCGTTTCACAGGTGTTGTGGTCATGCAAGTTGTGGTGGGTCGCACAAGTTGAAGTTGCACGACAGTTGTTTACTGCGCGTCCAAGGTGTTTTGGGAGAGAATGGGTTGAGTCGCCCATGTTTGGATTTGGTTAAGGAGGTGTCGTGTAGTTGGTTTGGTGACACATGCGTGCCAGGATTTGAAGAAGTGCGACAGTTCATAGTTGCAGGCCAAAATCGGGTTGGGCATACAAGGATGTGAGTCGCGAATGTTTGAAGTTGAAGAAGTGAGTGTCGTGCACGTGGGAGAGGTGAACTTGTTGCACCGTCATGAAACTTGTGCACTAGGATTGGAGAAGAGCACCAGGTGTGGTTGAAGTACACCAGTCCTTCTGGGGCTATGTGAAAACTGAATGTTTACCCGATACCATTGGTAAAAAGTGATATTTGTCTATGGGTGGAAGTTGGACTTCAACAGAGCATCTAAATACAACAGTTGATGTATTCATTAGTGATGATGAAGAGACCTTCACGTCTATAAACTGAGTGGGACTTCACCAAAGGCAGTGACTGAGGGGGAGTCAACGGGAGTGACCCGAAGGACGTAGTGAGCTATCTCTGAAATTTTGTAAAAATAGTGATCTTGTGGTAGAGTGACTGTGCCCAAACCTTTCTAATTCACATCTAGTGATGTTTCATGGAATTTTTTAGGACCAAAAACCTGTCAGCATATGCTCTTTAGACATATCCCTTAGTGGTGAACCATGTAAAAAGTGTTGTATCATCTCTCTGCATGTTAATGTTTTTTTTCTGATCATATCCATCTTACAGGTTTAAAAAGTTCCTACCGACGTGGGAACAAGATCAATAACTTTAAAAGTAAAAGGTGTCACCCTGATTCACCCCTCCCTTCTCAGGGTGTCTTGGGGTCCTTAACTATAAGGACCCAGATTTAAAGCATTTCAGAATCCTGAGTTTTAGTATAAAAATTACATTCTTTATCATTGAATAACTTTTCAGGATTAAAGATTAATAGAATTAGGACATAATACATGCATAACATCCCATATTTATTCAGAGTGAATAACACAAAAATGATATCCATTTATTTTAAAATAAAAAACCTAATAATAATAATACATATTTTATTTGAAAAATATTCACCACCTTTATGGGTACTTCTTTATTTATCTTAAACATCCATATAACCTATGAAAAACATTTACAATATGGGATGAGAACCAAAATCTCAGTACGAGTTATAAAGAAGGAAATTGTAATTGAAGTGATAACATAACAACCATTAAAACCCATTTCATAAAAACACATTAGCATGAATAGACACATCATAATGTTTCCTTGGGACATATTTACCAGGTCACTCTTACATTTTCCTTTATTAATGGAATAACTTTTCTATGGACTTCCATCTCCGGATTACCCAATGCATTGGAGAGCTATAATGGGGACCATCTGTCATATCTTGAGCTATAATGGGCTCAAAAAAACATATCCTGATCTATAATGGGGATCAAATCATCATATAAAATGTCCATGGAATGAATCATGAATTAAACTCTTGATTACTCATTTAATATTGTGACAAAACACATTCATATATCAAAATATAGTTTTTTTAAATAAAAATCACTTTTTAAAATATAAAAAATGCACACATAATAAAGAAAGAATATGAATCAAAAATAACCTTGAAAACATATGATAGAAATATTATAGTAATAATGAACTATGAAATCAGTATAGGCATCTCATTCCATATATAAGAAGAACAATGGTTTTGAATTTTGTAAATGATATATTTAAAAGGATTTTAAAAGGAAAGGCCCTTACAAATACAATATCATTGATGAAAAAACTAATAAAATTATAGAAATAGTTATATTGACAATAATTACACATAATTTCACATAATATAATCAAAATTCATTTTACAAATAACCATATAATGAAAAAATCAATGTAGTAGAAGGTTAACCCATAGAATGAAATTTGGATAAGAATTCTCTTACCTCAGGTTTGTCTCACTTTAAACGAGTCCAAAGATCCTTTAAAATGTTTCAAAGAGTCTTATTAATATATTAATGAACCATATACATATTTATAATAAATATTTTTTTTCATAACATCTTTACACAGATTTATTAACAATATATTGTTATTTCCACTGTTTTGTGTGTGTTCTTTACATGGTTTCCATGGTCGGTTCATTATGGAATTTCTTATTGAAAGCAAGGGAAACTCAAGATGATTATTTTAAGGGTATTTAAATTTCTCCTTAGCATTAAATTATACAATATATCATTTTGTAGATATTAGGATGATTCATTAGATATAACATTAAATATATTTGTTTAAACCACTTTGGTGGTTCTTTGAACATCAAAAACTAATTTATTTATATAATTTAATATTATGAATATATATTAATTATAAAACATGAAATAGGTTATATCATAAAATTTGAAACCTGTTTAAAAAATTAAAATGGTTTTATAACCCACTATGCTGTAAGTAATGAAAATTGAAAACAAATCTTCCACGATTTCAGTAACTCGACACATTAGAGATGATGTTTTTTATTTTTTGGATAAAATGTAGATGAAAATAAGTTTGATGATAATTTATATTCATAAACATGAAAAATTATAGAATATATAATATATTGGTGTTTTAATTCATTTTTGATAAGTGTTTGAGAATAGTGTATAAGAAAATAAAAAAAATTGGAAGGATAATAAAAGAAAAATCAAAGGGGTTTTTTATCTCTTGAATTTATTTCCCTGAGGACCTCCTTAAGCCCATTGGATTTATGCTTTTAGAGAGACCATAACGTCTCATACATTGGGAAGAAGCTTGGGTAGATTATTGGGTAGATATTAGACAAATATAAATGCTTTAATGGTGTGTGGAGAAGAGGGGGTGGGGGGTGGGGGGTGGTATTTATAGTGGAGGAGAGGAGGGGTTTTACATTATTTTAATCATTATTTAGTTATTTTTATCAAGATAAAAAATTGTGTAGGTTCTTGTGACAAGAAAATGATATTACTGCATGTGTCTATGGACCAATGGTTTTTACCTCAACATATTATCATCCATGACTCAATAATTCATGTATTAAGATTATTTCCTAACTTATCATTGTTCACTATTAAAAAAAATTCATATATTTGAGAAAAATATTGAAAATCATCAATAACCATTTTTCAACACTTATAATTCGAAAAATTAAATTCATTTTTTAAAAATAATTTTGAAATTTTAGAATTTTATATTCTAATTAAAAACATAACTCTTTTCAAAAATACTTGTTTGAAAACTAAAACTAATTTTACAACACATTTAAATATTAGTCAATGTATTATAAAATTTTCATATAATCATAATAGAATAATATATTAATTCATGACTATATTTTAAGATAATATTTTTTCATCAAAATCATTATATTACTTATAAAAATGTAAATAAATATTTTGGTTTTATGGGAAAACCAACAATTAGTATATCATTTTCAAAACATATATCTACTCATTTCAAAATATTAATATATCATATTTCAACCTATAAGGTACATAAATTTTATTTTTACATTCATAGGTGTGGTTGCAATTTTATTGGCAGATCTTCTATTCATAAGGTTAATATTTCTATTCTTAAGGTCAAGTTATTATTTCATAAGAAAAGATTCCAAAAAATAAAATTTATTTTATTATATATTTCTAATGAATTAAACTATTAAATTTCAAAAATAAAAAAAATTATTTTATAAATAATGGGTTTTTACAGTTCATGTTGGGAAACAACAGCTCAGGTGGTTAGGGTGGTGATGACATAGTCATAAAAAAAGGTGTTGGAGGATCTCATCTTAGGGGTTTGACATCACTTGGTCCATTAGGCCATGTAAATTTTTTAGTTTATTGGGGAAAATGGGACATGGGTTATATTTTATTGGTTTTGGAATTGTGATGAACTCATTCATTCATAGTTCAATTTATAAGAGGCGTTTTAGTTTATGAAAGAGATGTTGGGTGGGAGACCATGAAATAGTGATGGTTGTGCTAACACCCATCATCATCCATTTTCTACTTTAGTGATGAAAAAATGGGTAATATTCTTCATGGATATCTAACCTATGTTTGAGTTTGATTATTTAGAGTAGTAGGTTGATGGTGAGACCTTTATTTTACATAAATTTTCATGTTAATGGATCTAAAGAGAGATAGGTGTTCCAAAAAAATCATATGTTCCCCCACCACCCTCCAACGTAAAATGGAACGTTGCCCTACCATGGTGTGTTGGAGAAACATGATTCATCTCTCAGAAGGGGTGGGTGGTGATTCATAATATTATATAGTTCATATTTATATAGTGATATAGATGGGGATAATATCATACTTTGGAAAAAAATGTTGCATGTTTTATATCAAAAATTCATTTCAGTTCCTTCTTGGGATGACATTTTGGGCCTATGGTTATGTGGGTACTTTAGATCTTGTTTATTACCTTGGCCAATGTATTTTATGTTTCATATTCCTATGGTTCTAAAGGTATTTTATTCTATTTCTTATTTTATATGTTTTAAAATGGGATTTAATTTTTCAATTTAATAGAGTGGGCTTGACCCTTAACCCATTTTAAAAAATCATCTAAAAGAGATTCTATGAGAAAAACATTATTTACTCATACAATAAATAAAAATTACATAGTTTATCTTCTTCTTCTAATTCATTTATATTATAATATATCACACTAATTATATTTAAATAAGATCATTATTATTCTATTTTAATGATATTCCAAATAATGCACTACAAAACCATTCATTAATCTTGGTAGGTCTATGATTCGGTCGATTTAACCTCCTATAAGTACTGGGGTATGAATTTATAGAACTGGTGGATATGGTAACTTAGTTACATGTAAAATATGATATAAATTTTTAAATAATGATCTTTTTGGTTCTATAATTTGTTAAATTATTATTAAACTCATTGATTAATAAAACACATTTCTTTTGTTAAGAACCATATAAACATGATCATATTTGATTTTATTTTCATGGTTTCTAATGAAAAATAACATGGAATGGAATTATGAATTTATAACTATAAGTTATAATTTATTACATTACATTCAATAATATTATAATTATGAACTTTTTAGTAATAATTATTACCAACACCATTTTTACAAAACTAGTTGACAATGATCAATATGACATACAATCGATATTGTTGAGAGAAAATAAATTGCAAGAATTCATAGATAGAATGATTATAAAATAATTTTCAAAAGATAGATAGATATTAGTATGGTTATAAAGTTGGATATCAAGATTATTATGTTTTTTATATAGTACGTTAAGTGCTAGTATAGTGTGAATCAGGACTAATGTAATGCTTTCTTGTCTTAATTTTCACCCCTTAAGATATATTTCATATTATATCTCGTGTTCTAATTGGAATAGTTTATCTACTAAATAATAATTTTTTTTTGAATTATTCAATCATTAATAATAATATTTAAATTTTCATTTGAAATAATATCCCTTAAGGGAGTTTTTATATGAACGTTTCCAATGTAATAATAGTTTTCTTTGCCTAATTTCGGATTCAATGAGACATAGTAATTTTTTTGTACAATGTTTTCCTCATTAAGTATATTTACTACCAATGTATGTATGTTAGTCATTTTTTTGTGGAATATAAAAATAAAAAACATGTTATCTTCTATAAATGTATATTGGATCAATTATTACCCTTGTTGAATGTTTTTTAGTAACTCAACATTCATTCACTCAGTTATGATAATTCTCTAAAACATATTTCATATAAGAAGGTCACATTCTACAATTTATTGTAATATATGGTATTATCTAATAGTATTATAGGTTTTTACATCTCTTACACATAAATACTTATCGAATATTTCATACCTTATGGTTTTTGTTATCCATATGGCATATTGATTTCTCAAATATCATTTCATTGAGTTATAATATTTTCTCATGAAAATTATTACTACAGGAATATGTCCTGAAACAATAATATTTTATAAAACATTTTTTAAATAATATTGAGGAAATATATATTTTAATATAATGAATATTTTTTACTCCTTTTATAATGTGTGGTTTAAATGATGGCGATTTCAAATTATTGAAATTTTTCCTATCATAAGAAAATGTCATATCATTGGATTCCAATTTATTATAAAACAATTTAGTTTATTTTAAAGGAACCGTTATTTAATATTCATGTTGAAATTTAAAGGTTTCAATATATTTGTCATCACTATTTCAAAATTTACCTTTTCAAAGTGACAAGAAATATTTTATCTTACATCAATGTGAATTTTTTTCTAAATGATCTTCTTTGTTTTCACCTCAATTTTTATATTCATATTCAAGAGGAATTACAG
The DNA here is from genome assembly GCA_963277665.1 of Viscum album. NCBI lineage: Eukaryota > Viridiplantae > Streptophyta > Magnoliopsida > Santalales > Viscaceae > Viscum > Viscum album. Next base: position 1,374,409,881 of record OY728147.1, on the reverse strand, counting down.
TCATTGGATTTTTGTTACACTATTTATCATTATATATATATATATATAATTATAATTTCTTTGGACTTAACACATGGTATCAAAAAAATAGATTCATGATAACTTCTTTTGTTGTATTATTTGAAGCATTTTTCTATAAGAATATTTTTCATATATTGAAAAATCCTTCATAGATTCCATTATTACATTGGGAAGTATGTTATTCTGAAACCATGGAACGTATATCTATGTATTTCTCATTAAATACTCCCTTCTAATAGAATAATAATTGTCACTGAATTTGTAATTCCAAACCATCCACTATGAATAAGTATAGAATATCATTCATTATATTTTCATTGTGAATATCCAATCTTACATTCCTTTTATTGATGTCATTCACCTAGAGTACCTTTTTGAATTAATTGGGGAAATTATTGATTTATATATATACCATTACTTTATATGGTTTTTGTTTGAGGGGTTATTACATATAAACCTTATATATATATATTGATTGGGTAACTTTTAGAAATCCATTGTTGTTATGATAAATATGTTTATTGATTTCATTTTGAATTTTACTATGTATTTCTTAACCATTAACATTTTATCATACAATGGTTTATGATTAGATTATACCATTTTTTAACATATGTAAAATTATTGGTATTCTATATGTTTTTATTCCAATAAAATGGACAATTGTTGAATATTATTCCATGATTTTTATCATTTTTCTCATTTGAATATTAACTAGGACATAAACAAGTTATAGGTTTGACCAACATTATATATCCCCTCAATGTGTCTGTAGGACTCATGAGAATTTTTATTACTTTTTTGGTCTACATATTCCCATAACCAGATATTTCCATGATTGAAAGATCATGATATACTATTTTATGGCATTGAATTTTCATTCTAACATTATCTATTGTATCACTATGCAACTTGTTATTGTAATCTTTGTAATTAATTCTTTTCCATTATTATCCGTGGATATATTATTCTTTTATTATCATTGTATTAGAAAATATTTTTATTATTTATTCTTTCTATATTATGTATTTTCATATAATTATAACATACGATGATAAATTATTATCACTTATGTTTATCGTTATTGGGTGTTTGAGCTCACAAAATCTTATATTTCCATTTACCTAGGTTATAAAGAAAATATTTACCTAAGATATATCTAACAAGATAGTTTCTGTAGAGGATTTCTAGAATATGTTTAAGACTTATTATGGATTAGGTTGTATATTATATAGTAGAAAAAAACAACTCCCAATTGAAGGGATTTATTACCTTATGATTTAACATAATTATCTACTTCATTAAACCTATGAAGTATTAGCAATATATGTTTGTAATATATTTTTTATTTCATGAGAAAATGTATATTTTTTATACGAATATATAGTTAAAATTGAATAATGTATTCAAAGTATGTGTTTATAGAACCAACTTTGGGATTGTAGGTCTATGAAGCAATAATTGATATCAGAGTTGGGTTTCGATATCATTAGAGAATAATATATTATCAGATGAGGTAATTTTGGTGTAACAATTTCATCAATGTTTTATATGATTATAATAATTATAGTTTCAATGATATAGATAAAAATTTATGTTATTTTTGGTAATATTGAATATTTTTTGATTAAGATAAGATAATTTTTTGAAAAAACTTACCGATAAGTGCATGAAATACTTATAAGAATGTGATAATATTCATATTATTTAGTAAAATATATATTGTGTTATTTTAATATAAACTTTATCCCTATCATGAGACTGGAATGTGGATGCATCTAGATGTGTCCAAGGATCGTGTAGTTATAGTGAGGGGGGGGGGGATGAATCAGTTAGGACTTTTTTTTACAATTTTTTTTTTGAACCCCTTCAATCCTATAACACATGTTAGGATGAGGGGATCCTATATGCATTTCATAATGAAAATAAAACATAACACATAATATTTTTAAAAGGTTCAGTTCTAATATGTACGTCCATACTGGAAGTAGTGATTACCCCTTGTTATAGATTTTTCACTATATGTAAATGGTTTCGACTAGGGAAAATACCATTCTCATCAACATTAAGTATTAGAGTATTTCACACTGAAATCCCACTATATTTTACTGGTTCCCACCTGCACTATTGACTTATGAGACCCATAGGAGTATCTTTATACTGCATCCCACAATGTTACCTACATCCCACTGACCTTCTCCAAAGTCCAACTGGATACTTCCACTATATTAGAGTCCCCCTGAAGACATCACAATATTTTTTCAAACATTATTTGATCCACTATTAGTAAGATATTATCATGTTCCACAAAAAGTTTACTCAATAAAACTGACATGTGTACAGATCATGAACATTTTCACTACTCTTGGTCTTGCTTAAAATATTCGGATCAACTATAGAAGGTCAAATGCCATAGTACAACAGTGCTTGGGAAATTAATTCTCCAGATGAAGAACCATCCTTACTAACCTCTTAAAACTCAGAAATCAAAATTATTCTAAAATATTGATGATAATACTTATTTATCTTCAGTATCAAACATCATTTCTCACTAATCATTCAATTTTTATTGAATCTATGTTCCTGGAAACATCATGCACGTATATGATACATTTCATGGAATTTTCATTTATATAGTAACACGCATTCAGAAGATCCATACTATCATAAAATTTCGGGAAACCCTTTATATTAAAGGAATAAATTTTCCTCAATATTCTTAATACATGTATAAACTTGATGTATTTGTGTTCCCTCTTGTACACTCAACTTTTCACATAGACACTGTTCATTTTATTATTTTATTATGTGTGCAAGAGAATTAATTAATTCATATAGGATTATTTAATATGAATCCACAAGTACACACTGTCCACTTTTTTCACTTCATAGTCCACACACACAAATTTTCTTCATGTACACTCACCTTTTCATGCACTGATCACTTGTACAATTCATGTGCATAAATAGTATACATGACACCTATCTTTTCTCATAAGTGTGTTTCATTTACATGGGGTGTGTACTCATTCTATATTCTTAAACTAAAGCCGGAATGAATATATTCTTGATGAACACATGTTATTCATGATATTCGATGTATGTTTACACTATTTTTGGAAACTCAAATCCTTCACGCAAGGCATCGAAATGAATGAAAAATTGTCCATGTTGCCTCACATTCACAAAATTCTGTACAAACCACTATGAGTGAGGTATGAACATATCGAATGATGAATATCACTTCCCTTTCTTTGCACAAACAGAACTATGTGGGATTCTTTGTGAGTAAGATACTCTTGGTACCTCATTTCTCAGGAAAAAAAATCTTTTAAAAACTCTGAAAACAAAAAAACCAAATGAAACTAATGGTATTTATAGTAAATGAATACCATTCTAACAACATCAAGATAAAGAATGATCTACCTAACTTCAAACATGAAAACACCCTCTATTGTAAAAATATAATTCACCGTCACAAAAATTATAATATTTTCCACTTTGTGAAGTCTCAGTTTGTTCATCCTTACATTATGAAAACAATTTTTCATAATAATTTCAATTATATTCAGATCACAAGGATCATAAAATTAACATCAAAATATTATGTTCAAAATTCAGTAAACATCGTTGCATGGAGATATCAGTTCATAGAAAGCCTTGACAAATTGAGGTGGAATATAACAACAATGACTGATCGAAAATCCCAGATAAAAATCAAAGAAATCGGATAACTGTAGTTCTATCTGGGATTTTTTAAATAGATAAATGGATAATATATAACAATCATGTGATCATATGGATTTGGTTTGTTCAGGAAAAATCCCACAAAATATCCAAATGTGTTTTTTCATTTCTTAATAATACATAGCATAAAAACCACCACTCAGAATTCTCCCTCCCATCGATACCTCCACATACTAGTTCTTTATGTGCGTACTCCTGCACCCACCTCCACCAATATTTTGGCCCACATGGTGGTGCGATACTACTTATCTGACTCACTTAGGTGTGCCCCTTGCACCTTCCTCAGCTATGGACAACCTCATGTTGGTTGGATGAGGTTTGAGCTTGACTGTCCACTAGTGTGTGCTACCCCCCTAGGCTGAATAGTAATGTGGGCTTAATTTTTAGATAACACTCTATTAAATAACTCATTCAACATCCACATAGTGCAAGTCAAACAAAGTCAAAAAATAAAAAATAATATTTATCAATGTTGTGAACATTGTTTAAAACTCAAATACTAAGGACACATGTTTCTCTGAACTATAAACTAGCACAAAAATCATGACATTATAAACTCATTAACTTTTTCATATTGGTAATTAGTGAAAAAAAAATATAAAAATCAAAAAATCATTTTTCCTCATCAATCTACGCATTTGGATTTGTTTTTCAATACACAATTCATCGTAAAAGTCAACCAAATCTTCGACCACTTATTAGAAATAATAAAAAAGATTAATGTATGGGAAGTAATACTCATTTTAAATTTAATTTATAAGAATATCCTATTATCTTCTAACACATATTGTCTGAATTACAACTGAGAAAGATGAAATTGCTATAATATTTTCAAATAGATAAAATTAATCATCTCTATGTATACATGGGGAATTATCTTTTTATAAAAAATAGTGGTCATATTCAACATCAATGTTGTCAATAAACATCATGCATGTGATACCAATAACTGAAAATCCTTTTTAAGATTGCTCATAATATTTTCAACTAACCTAATACATACATCTCAACATGAATATTAAAAACATTCCAAGTAAACGATACACTTTCCCATTGTCATCAATAAATAAATATATTCCTCACAATAACATCTAATACTTATAAGATATTAATTGAGAAAGAAATATCTGATGGATGATATTCTGTGATCCCCCTCAAGTGATTCACTCAATACTTTTTTCATCATGATTTAATTTCATCATGAATAAATTCATCATATACTCTAACAATATTTGGGATTTTGAAAAGACACAACATGATGCCAGTAGTAATCCATGATGGACATATTCATAGCTGTAATATATTAAAATATATTATTGATTCTAGCCTCCCCCAAAATATATAATTCACCTCTAGCCCCCTTCATGGAAAAAACACAATATATATGGTAATAAGGTGGTTCCACATTTCTCCTCAGTTACAAAATCAAGGATGAGAGAAACTAGTCAACCTAGATATCTTATTTGATGAAAAATGATTCATCACATTTGTTAAAAAAATAAATTTTATTTCTATATGATTTCTCTATATTTCTTGAATCTTCCTACTCTTTTTGGCCATATGATCAAACATTATTTTGAGATATGCTCAGTCTACACTATGTCTGTTGACTTCTTTTTCCCAAAATATTATGCAATGTATGTTTTTTCATTCTTAATCATTAATTTATTTCCACTAGATTTCCATGTCCAAAACAATTATAAGAATTTAAAGACATGTTTCATTAGTTACAAAAAATAATAAAATTCTAAAATATATCACTTTTAGGAATCTTTTAAAATTCTACATAAAATATTCCTTTTTCCAAATCTATCGTGTTTTTCCTATATTATTATTAATTTAATTATAGCTTTTTTTCTGTAGTATGAATGTTCATCCCCAATTGAAAATGGTCCATGTTGTGGAATTTCATACAAAAATAGAAACATCATTTCTTTGGTGAGACATTGTTTACATCATTATTCATAATCATCATGATTGTTTCTTATTTAACAATATTCTTATTTTGTTCCCATCCCACGATTGACCAGTCATCTTCATTAATTACATAACTAAATTTTAATTGTGGTCTTCTATTCACATCAATAGATTATTTGGGCATAACTAGTGTATACCAAAAATCATCATATTAGTGAACAATCCTATCGAAATAATAACATAAATTTTCAATATAATTATATCTGGTCTCGGTAAATTAATTCTATTTCTATGAATAATTATTCTCTTTTGTAGTATTCAAATTTTCATCTTCTTTTATCCCCCAAAATGTAGGATTTCAATTATTTTCATACAGGGAAATATTGTACCAAAAATTAATTTCTTAATTCCCAAAATTCCAAAAGTACCAATAGTAGAATAAAAATCATGATTTATTCTTTTGTAACACAATATGATTGTCTTTGACATTTCTCTACTTTTGGATTACACATTTATTTTTCGGTGATTTATTTTAAGAACAATTATTTCTACAGTCCTTCACATCTTACTTTGAAGATGTTATTTTTCTTGATTATTTTTCTTTACCCATGTTATTTCATATATAAATGTAGAATGTGCACTATTCAATAAGACAACATTAATACACACAGTTCTCTCTAAAATAATATAAACCTTATTTAAAGAGTATATAGATGATTTATCATTGGTTAATATGAAGATATTTTTTCACTAGATTTAGTATTTTGATAAGTATAACTATTATCAGATGAATCATTAGAAATAATTATTTTCTCAGAAACTAGGTAAGTCTCAACTTATGTCATTTCCATATTTCTCAGTTTCACATCTAGTTCATGACAATTTATGTTATGCCGAATCTTCTCATCTATAGAATATTTAATTCCTTCAACCAACAGAATATTCGTCTCCTAAATATCATCTTCTAGAATATTATTTTCCTTTAATGACAAATTTTCTAGCTGCATATTATTTTTTCTTTATCATTCAGGTGAGAATTTTTGACATTCATGGATATACTATGTATCCTTTTAGGTGCATGCATAAATTGTGAAAAAATAATTAATAAATTATTTCTAAAAAACATTAATTCCAATTTTTTAATAGAATCTAAATAAAATTATTTATAGAGATATATTTTTTATTATTTTACATTTATAGGTCTTTTAAGAGTGTTAGAAATTTCATCAGTTTTATTCAATGCCTTTTATATAGCATTTCCCACTTTTTCTAGTTATAATTTTTCATCCCGATGTTCCTTGAATACTACAGTCATACATGTGACCACTACATTGGTAATTTGCTTCATATGTTTTATGAATTCAAAATTAATCATATCAACTTCATGGATGGAACATGATATATCCAAATTACAACCATCTGATTTTACAAAACAATTTATACTCAGAGTTTCTTTAGATAACTATTGATTTTCATTCATCTTTGAATTTTTCTTCATCTTCTGAGTAACTATTTCTTACATATTTTCGTTGATTTGACTGAAACATCATTATTTATCACATCAGAAGTAGAGATAGAATTTTCCACCTACATCTCTTCATTATTATATTCAAACTCAAATATGTACATCATATAATTCTGTCAGAAATCATTGTACAAGTAAAGTAGATCTAATCATAGGTTTCATATCATCTGATACTAGTTGAAGTGTCCAAGGATCATGCAGTCACACTTAGTATTGGTGAATTAGGTGTAACTTTTTTCTTAAAAAATTATTTTATTTTAATTATCCCTTCAAATATTCATCACCTGTTAGTCTACGTGGATCCCTTATGAAATGAAAAATGTAAATGAAATAGATAAATTATATTTTTACATGGTTCATTACTAATACCCACATCCTTATTGTAATAAATTATTACCATTGGTTAAATATTTTTATCTATATATAGAAGGTAACTACTAAGTAATGTCACATTACGATCAATAATGAGTTCCACAGTGTTCGACTCTAGAATCACACTAGAGTGTAAAAGTTCCCACCTACACTAGGGACTCCGGAGTCCCATAGGAGGATCATTATACATAATCCCATATTGTTACCAGCATCCCATCGACCTGCTCTAACGTACCACTAGAGATATCCGTTCCTTCATAGTTCCACTGAAGTATTCAAAATCATGAGTCAACCAAGATTTTATCCCATGATAGGATTATTTATAATCATTATCCATGATCATGTTAGATCAAACTATATTATGTAGTGATCAATAACCTTTTCACTAGTGTTGGTCTTGCTATATATATTCTGATCACCTATAGATTGTGACCTACCTCAGTACAATACAGCTTGGGAAATGCCTTATTAGGATGAAACCAAGCCCCACAAACCACTAAAAACTCCAAAATAGATTTTTTTTCTAAAATACTGATAATAAAATTTTCCTGACATCAGTCTAAAATATCACTGCCCACTAACCATTCAATATACATGGAATCAAAATTTCATAAAAATTAATGAATGTATATGATACATTTCATAGACTTATTAATTTGATCAATAAGACACACGTAAAAGAATTACAATATCATAAAATATATTCATGATATTTATACAAATAATAATTATTACTTAATATTTTTAATGCATGTATAAACATTATGTATGCATATTCCCCCTTGTGGAATCCACATTTCACATACACACATTCCATTTTTTATATCTATATGTGTGTATGGGAATGAATTAATATATGTATGTGTATTTTATATAAATCATCATGTTCAAAATGTATACATTGTTCACTTCATAGTTCTCAAAGTAAAATTTCCTTCATATACACTAACATTCAGAAGGACTGATCACTTGCACAATACATGTGCATATACAGTATGCCCAGGACCTATCATTTCATGCAAGTGTGATTCCTTCACATGGGGTGTGTAATCATTCAATATTATTGCATGAAAATCCAAATGAATATATTATTTATGGGCGTAAGTTATTCCCGATATGTAGTGTAAGATTACACTATTTGTGGAAAATCATATCCTTCACTCAAGTTAGAGAGACACATGTAATGCTATCCTTATCGCCTCGCATAAAAAAACATATTCATGAACCACTACATGTGTCTTGTGCACATGTCATGTGATCATGGTCACTTCCCTTTATTCATGTAAAATGAACTGTGTGGGATCCTTCATGAGCGAGACACTCATGGTGCTCAATTTATCTAGAAATGATATCTCTTCATAACTCAACCAACAACAAAATAGAATGCCTTAGATGGTATTTACAGGTGATGAAGAACATTCCAAATCCATTGATACTCACAACTATCTACCTCACTTAAAACGTGAATGCTACCTCTATTAAAACAAAAGAAATCACCATCACAAAAATTATAATCTACTAAACATAGTGAAGCTTCATAAGGTTCATTCATATAATATAAGAATTATGTTGCATAATAATTTCAATTCTACTCAGATCATTAAGATCATCAAATGAATCCTGAAGGAAATTGTTTATACTTCGGTTGCCATTATTCCATAAATATCTCGGTGCATAAAAAGCTCTGATGGCTTGAGGTAGAAGACATGTTCAGAGATTGATCGAATGACTCATCTAATCATCAAACAGATCAGAAGGCTGTAGTTCTATCTGGTTTTCTGAAAACAGATCTGTGGATCAAATAAAATGATCAAGTGATCTAGATTATTTTGGTCTATCCTACATCGAATCTACACGACTTTTTCTATTCCATTATAATACATTATGCCAAAACCACTGCTTAGGATTATCCTCTCCCTCCCCAGTATAACCCCGTATTGGTTCTTCATGGGCATACTTCTACATCCACCTCTTCCACCATGCCACCCCACACGATGGTTATATGCTATTTCATTACCTCATATAAGCAGGCCCCAAACACCATCCTCGGCTATGAGTGACCTCATGCTGGCTGGATGAGGTTTGAGATCTAACTCCTATAGGTGTGTGCTACTCCCATAGGCCAGCTAGTAATATTTGCCTAATTTTTTGATAACACTTCATTAAAAAACTTTATCAATATCCACCGAGTGAAAATCCAACTGACTCACTATGTGAAAAGTAATATTTCGTAACGTTTTGAACATTTATTCAAACTCAAATAAGAATGACCCATGTTTCTCTAAAGTAAAACAAGTTCACCAATCATCACATTAAACACTCATTGAAATTTTCATATTCTTAAATAATTATCAATAGTTTCAACTTCAATAAATCATTTATCCTCATCACATATGTGGTACAAAATCCCCTATGGTAAATCTTCCTAAAAATGATGATTGAGTTTTAACTCAATATTCTTCCAGGTTCATGTTGAGTTGTCCTAAGACTTCAAACCTATCTTGAAAATCCTAGGGGATATGTTTTGGTCAATATAATCTTAATTATAGACTGTTATGAAAGATCTATTTCATAGTTTTAGAATTTATCATAGAATTCCAAATGAATAAAATGATGGGTTACATAATTTGGATTTCATATTCAATATTGATTAGGGGTTATGAGAATATTTGTGAACTCATATAATGGGAGTGTATTGAAAAATGGTCAAACCTATAATCACTAGGACCTATCTTAAACCCTAGATATGGCACCCAAGGGGTCAACCACATTGGAGGAAAGCCTAAAACATAATCATGGTGGTAAGGGAGTGTATAATTACCATATGAAGTGAAAAAAGTTAGAGGTGAGAACACAAAATACCCCTAGAAGTCACATATTGGCACACATGGGAGAAGAGAAGGTCGGCCCGCACCATGTGTTGTGTGTATATTGTGTTTGAGTTCTAACCCTGATGGTGTGTCAATAGTGGTGAGACATGACAAGTAATATAATGAATCAAATTACATAATGCAATTTCGATATGGGATGGAGTTATAGATGGAACTGTTCCAATATTTAAAAACATATTCATATATTGTATCCCATAAGATCTATAATTCTTTGATTATCTTATCATTCTAGCATGTCATCTTTTACCTATTGAAAAAGGGTTTCCCATCCATTCTCATGCAGTGTACAATGGAAAAATACTTGTTCTAGATAATAAATGTCATAGCCATCTCCTTTGATCAAACCAATTATGTGGTAAAATCATGATCATTCTAAAAAAAATGCATGCAATCATCATCATACACACATTATAATTTTTTGATTATCATGTTGTTATAATAATATAAGGTAATTATAAAATTCAATTAATGGAGGTATGAGTTATATAATTTAAAATAAGATGAATCATGTGATCATTCCCACCTACACATACATTATTTTATATAATAAAATATGCCTTAAATCATAGATTCACGTGGTGATGAAAAATAAAGGTAAACATCATTAGTAGAATTGAAATTCTTGAGAACATCAGGTATTCAAATAAAGATTTACAAAACTTGACTAATGGGATATTATACACAAAATTTATCTTTAAAGATAGTAAATTATTATCTTATATAAATACCAATCTTCTAAACCCTAAAAAATTTCTAACATTTTAATAATTTAGGATCCCATTTTATAAAGAAAACATGGAATCACATGACTACTAATTCATTAAGAGAAGGTTCCATAAATAAATTTTATTCTGTAAAGAGGAATACATAAAAAATCTTCTTAGGCTATAGGAAGAAGGAGATACTATGATTAATACTATCAAATGAAGATTAATATTTCTAATAATACACATATGTTTGTAAAATCTTATCCAAATACTCTTGATAGATTGAAGAGCTATTATGGGTTACATGAAGTGGAAATACAATCAATTTTTTAATAATACGTATTTCTTTGTGTTAAAGTTCTGAGATACCACAAATCTATCTAATTTAGATGAATAAGAATACAAGATATTATTTCATGTAGCTACAAAATTATTTTTAATATTTATGTATACTATTTTAAAAAAGGATTGATATAGGATTTTTAATTCATTCAAGTGTCTTATTCAAGAAAGAGGTTGAGATATATAGTTCCAAAAGTGTCAGGGTTTTAAAAAAGTGTTTTGAATCATATTTAAATAATTTGTAGGCAACTATAAATACAATATAACGAAATAAATTACCTCAATTAGTGTAAGTATGAATTCATAGAATGATTACATGATCATAAAATAATTACACTGATGAATAACATTCATTATATCTTACATGAATGAAATTTGAGAGAACTATATGAAATATACAATTAAGATATAGTTTAATTAATCTGAGACAGATGTTAAATATTATTTCGGAAGGAATTCATACCTGAGTTTTCAGTGTGTTTATAAATAATGAAAAAAATAATTTCATAATGTAAAGGTTTATTCTTTCATAAAATAATAATTAATATATTTTTTTGAATCAGTTTAAAACAACTAATTTAGGATGTGATCATCTTTAATAGAAGGTGAATTTCCCCATGAACATTGTAATCATATAAGATGAGATCATGGAGTATTCTTCATTCATCATGTCCTCTTAATTATGATGATGAGATAATATAGTAGGATCGATGGGTATATGAAATACAATTGATATTACATTGATAATAAAATATTATATATTTTTGGATGAATATATTATTAAATTTTATACATTAACATCCTCGAGCTAACTGAGATATATTTTTAGAAATTTTATGAAAGGAATATTTGAATAATCGTTGCTTCTATAATAAAAAACCCCTTTGATATCTAATGGTACTAGTATAAGGATCTCCTATCACTCATGAAGATTTGTTGTTTTATTCCCAAATATTGTGCACCAATTCAATGTGTTTGTAATCACTATAAAGTTATAATGATTATAAAATCCATGAAACAACCACAGGTCAATCGAGATAAAGATTAGGTTGTAACATCAAGATTTAAAATTTGTAAAAATAAATGTATGTTTCTATTTATTTTATAATATACATTTAATATGTATTTGATTATTGATATCACATGATAGATTCATTCCTCTCAACCGTGGTATTGTTTTTAGAGTAAGTGGGGATAAATCAATCAAAAAAAACCTGGTAAAATTCCGGTACACTAATTCATATTCCCTCTCTCCATCTATAAATGATCTTGTTGGGGTCTATAATATTCATATGGTCAGTTACGATGATTTTATTGATAATGATTTTGTCTTTTTCTGTTTTGTGAAAACCAAATCATTGAAACTAATCTATAAATGTATTGTTTATATTAACCATTGTGTCTTATAAATGAATATGGGAGAATACTAAAATATTATGGATATTTATTACATTCATTGAAAAGTTGATTTTCCTAGTGTTAAATATGGTAGTGACATTGATGTCATAGTATAAATTAATTCTTGATAAGCACAGTTATTTTTATTAGTGAGTGATATTTATTGATGATAATATAATGTATTTGGAATTTTTTGATGGTAATGTGAAACATCATGGGATTTTCATTAGTATTTATAATTATATTTTTAAAAAATACAATAAATGGAATCAATGAAAATGAAAAGTGATTTTATGAAAAGAAAATACTAGCAGGGATAACTATCTGAGAGCACATGATTAATGGATGGATAACTCATAGGTTGAAAATATTATTGATATTGAGCTATTAATGTCTTGATTTATTTTATCGAAGGTGAATTAGATAGTTTTGATATCCTTACAATTAATTATGTATGTAATAAAATAGTGGGATATGAATTTTTTGTTTAATTTATCTCATTTTTTGTATTATGATATATTTATACTAGAGAGTGACTTTATGAACCAGTTGTTACTGATAATAATTTTTTTTAAAGGAATATATGATTTCAATATGGTTAAATGTCATGGATATTTAAATTATTTTAAGAAATATAATTTATTAAAATATATGATTAGGGTATATATATACATGGGTATATAATTATATGCATGAATAATTTTTTTGATGTAATGATAAGTAACTTGATATGTGCTAAAAGAGTAAGCTAGATTCCACATTAGTTGTTACATATAGAATTAAAAGCATGTTCAGAATACCATATCCAACATTCATTAGTGGTTAATAATTAAAATTGTTAGGAAAATATTTTTATAATTTCGGTATGATTAATTGAATGAATAATTTACTTTATATGTTGCTAAAATATATTCTATACCAGAGATCTTTCTCAATAAGTAATGCTACCCATGAATGAACATTGTGATACATATAGATAAAAATATTACTATTAAATACGACCATTAAAACATTGTCATAAAATTAGTAGGGTTCAATGAGATTAACCACAATATGAAATATGCGTATGATGAATATAACAACCACTTTTAATACATATTAAATTTAATTATAAAAATTAAATAACTAATACAATAAAATTATGCTTAAAAATTATTTTTTCTAAAATCAATTAATTATTTAAAAATTTTATTTATATAATTATTGAGAAATGGTATGAAATATTAATGATATTAACAATATATTAATTATAAATTAACAATTAATTTATTTTAAATAAGAATAATTTGTAGTTATTATTATTATTATTTAAAATCTATATTTTAATATGAACAATTTTACACTATATTGTGTGATCAAAATTAAATATTGAATTCCCAAATTTAAAATTTAATTTAGAACAATTAAAATAATATTTATAAAGTATAATTATATATTATTTATATTATTTGGTATTTGCATAAAAGATTTATTTTTACGAGAATAGTGAAAAATAATGTTTTTACAGATATCGTGACTTATATGAGAATTTTAATATATAAGTATGAATGTTAAATTCATGAGTCCTTTCTATAAGACTAAATATGTATTTTACAACTAAATTAAAAATTCAAATTTTGTTATATAAAATCAATAAACCCATATTTCAAATATAAAAACCTCATTAATATTTTAGAAAATATGGTTTGAGATATATTATATATTTAGACTATTAAAATTAAGTATAATATAATTTAGAAAATTAATATAATTTTTTTCAAAATTTGAGTAATAATTTATATATAATATAAAATGGGAAAATTTATTTTGAAGCATAAAAGGTAAATTAATTTTTTTAATTAAATTCTACCTTGGTAAAAAACCAAATGGGGAAAGGGGTTATACCAAGATGGGAAAAATAAAAACATGTTACAAAAATGTGTGTGAATGGGTTCTTGAAGCCATTATAAGACATATCTCTTCACCTATACATCATTTATAAATTTTGGAGCTATGTTATTTTAGACTTACATCCCATTATTAAATATTTTTGGGTGTTTACAAAAATTTCATCAATTGCCACCTATGAAAGGGGAACTCCTCTCTACAATTATGCTCCCACAGAAACAACCTTATTTTGTTCCAAAATATAAACAAATTTTTTAAAAAAAAATCAACGAAACCCTATATAGGTTCCTTTCAACTCAAAATTCTATCCTTCAAAGGATAATACCGATTTTCAATGAGCGTAATCCAAGAAGACATGTTTAAATTTATAACAACTTCTTTCTCATTTATATTTATTTATGTTCTATTATTTTTCAAAAAATTACATTAAATTATCTAAAAGATATAAAATCTATGTAATTATTGTAATTTTATTTTATTATAATTATGTTACAATATTTAACAAACATTCTTTTTTCTATTATAAAAAATTAAATTGTAATTCATGCATTATACAAACTTCTTTCGCCATGATGCAAGGTGTTTCATTTTCCACTTCCACCATCAAATTATAGCCATTATAGGGAATTTAAAATAAAATTATTATAATTCTAAAATTATTTATATTCATTAATTATAATCCATATTATTCATTTTCATTATTATATGGAAAATGAAATCATTATCCACACATATGTGTTATCTACTACCACCATGGAAGGACACACTTCCATTTTTTATTTTCGTCACCACCATTAATGAACGTTAATGAGAATGTTTTTTACTGTTGAATGTTATTATTATGATATTACAATGGTTCTGTAATGTAATTTTCAAAAACGTGTAAAAAATATGAGAAATAAACAACTGTGATAAATTCAATCGTCCAAAATTGGGTTAAATGACCAAAAATGATTTCTCTGTACCATGAAATAACTTTTTATAGGTTATATTCATCTTATAATTATTTTAAATTATTATATATCACATTAAGAAACACAAAATAATATCCTTATGATTATTTTATAATGAAATTACAAATAAACCACCCCATAATCATCTATTAATCGTGGTATATTTATGAATGGGTCAATGTAACCACATACATGAACAACACTACAAATTTATATAATGGATTACTATGGGAAGTTAGTTAATGATATAATATGATATAAATTTTTATATTATGATTCGTTTTTGGTTTTTTAAATTTAAAATTATTATTAGACTCATTAACTAAGAAAATATATTTCATTCGTTAAGAATCACCAAAACATGATAATTTATTATTTCATCTTCATTGTTTTAACCAAAATTTAAAATAAATGGATCTATACATTTAAAAATATAATTTAAAAAGTATTAATCTACCATTAATAATATTATAATTTTTAAATTTATATATATAATAAATATGAACAACTTATTTACAAAACTAGTAAAAAAAGTCAAACTATTTACCCCAAATATGGAATGTATGTAATAACTAACAAGAATAAATATAGAGAATGATTATAAATGAAATGTATAAATGTAAATAAATATTATTAGGGTTCAAAATTAGGTGTTTAATATGATTATGATTGTGATATATCATGTGATGTGGATGTGAAGAGTGAATCCAGACTGAGGTAAGGGTGTGATGTCTATATTTTCACCCTTGGATGCATAATAATATCTGAACACCATGATTTCTATGTAATAATGTATGTTCTACCTATCAAATATTTTATATTATTATTATATAAATATTAATTAAATTTAGTTTTTCATTTTAAATAAATCATTCAAGGGGACTTTGATTCAAATCCTTTTAATGCCAATATGGATTTCTTGGTCTCAATTCCAATTCATTGTGACATAATAAAAAATTTAACCATTTTTTTCTAGAATTATGTATTTATTAACCATGTATATATTTTTATCACGTTTTTTAATTTCATGGGATATAACAATTTAAATAAAATTTCATTATTTAAATGTTTATTTAATCAATTGTTACCCCAAATATAATGATTTTCGGGAACATAACATTTGTTTAATGAGTAATAACCATTCTCTTGTCCATATTTAATTCAATATGGGTGATTTATACCATTTATTTTATTATTTTATATCCTATAATTATTTTCTATGGATTTAGATCCCTAACATATACATATTTGTTAAATATTAATTACCTTATGAAGTATGATTCTCATAAGGGATATTGATAGCTCAAATCTCATATCTTTGAGTTATAATGTTTTATCTTGAACATTATTTTCAATGTTTGAGTTCTCCAACCTGGATATTTTGTTATATGATATTTTATAATCATATTTGGTAAAATTATATATTCATTCAAAGATTATTTTTTACCACAATGTGGGTGTTCTATTATGTAAATTTCCATGTAATAAAAATTTCATTTCATAATAAAATGTTTTATCATTGGACCCACATTTCACATAAAAAAATTCTGGTCAAATTTAATGTTCCATTAATAAATATAAATCTTAATATATAAATTTTACAAAAAAATCATTTACATTTTTTAAAATTTACTTTTGAATGTGACATGTGTGTTTGTATTTTATATCAATGTTAAACATGTTTTATAAAATAACCTTCAATCTTTAAAATCCATTTTCCTATTCATATTAAAAATGATTTCAACTATTGGTATTTATGATATTTTTTTACTCTAATAAGTAAACTTGTATATAATTTGGGAGATTAAACTCGAAGCATCAAGCAATTGTATTCTTTATCCCTTATTTTATGTTACTATTCAAATCTTTCTTCTACAAAGATGTTTTCTATCTTTGTAAATATCTTTTTGAGTTTCAATTATTACACTAGGGATATTTTCCTTTAAAAAAATATACCTTCTTTCTCTATATTAAGTTTTGAAATTTTATTTCAATTAGAATAATAAATTACCAGAACTGTATTCTTGTTTAAACAACCATAGTAACTATGTATAAATTTTCTTCCAATTCATTTACTTTATAATTACTATATTTTATATTACTTTAATTGAAAGGGTTTCACATAGAAATTAATTTTTTCATTATTATGGAAAATATTTATTTAACCATATGTCACAATATCATATGGTTTTAGCTTGAGGGATACTTATATAGAATGTAGTTCCAATTATTTGTTAGGGAACAATTGAAGATAAAAAATATTTTTATTCATATTAGGTATGTTATTTATTACTAGTTAATGTTGAATACATGTTGTTTATTCATTTCAATTACATCCCCAATTGGGTCATGATGGTTTTATCGATTTTATTAATATAAGTAAAAGTATTGGTATTCTATATGTTGTTATTTCTATAAGTATAATTGTTAGACAAGATCATGTTGAATAGAGTATCCATTTTAGTATATGTTGAATAAATTGGAATTAAAAAATTTATGGTTTTTTAAAATCATTATATATTCCATATATTAATTCATAGGTCTTATGATAAATTTTTTGGAATTTTTGTGTTTTTTTACAAAGAATATGATATTTCCTTGATGGTAAGAGTATGATGTCTTAACATATTATAACAACACAAGTTTTTTATATATTTTTTTAAATAAAATAAAATAAATTTATTGATTTAATTATAATAAACACCAATTTATTCATAAGTTACATGAAATATGATATTTATTTTGTTCTACATGCAACATTGGGTCATCCAACATTACACATTGCACTGTGTTTTAATAAAACCACAACATATTACTAATTGTTTTTTAAAAAATGACTATTAGAACATAGTCATTGAACATAGAAATATGAATCTTAATTACTAATTTTTAAATAATAATTTTTATATTTTTATATAAATTTAAAATATTTTAAAAAAATTAGTAAATTTTCATTAAGGCCTTAATATGTTTTAAAAATACCATTTTATAAAAAAATATTTTTTTTTCTTTTAGTGAACATTACTAAATTTAGTATTTTAAATTTAAGAAATTTATTTTGATAAAATAAACTTCATTTTTGAAAAAATAATATAAATACATCTTAGGGTTAATTTTATGGATTTTTTTTAAAAAGTTACAGTTTTTGATGAAAATAGAAAAATACAGAATTTTAAATGAAAAATAAGATTTCTATTTATTTATTTATGAAGTTAAATTATATTTTAAACTATTTTAGTAATATTATTAGTTTAATTACATATAAATTTATATAATCTTGTTCATTGAAACCAATTTCATGTTTAATTTCAATATATAAACAAATAATGTTTTTGAAATTTTTTCTGTTTAAAAACCCACTTTTTAGCCAAACATGTGGGAATAAATTTAAATAAAATTTTAATAATGAATTGAATTGAATATAAAAATTTATATTTAATATTTGGAATCATAAAAAAATATATTATCAAATAATTTCACATAAATATTTTTCAAAAATTAATAATAAAAATAGTAAAAATAATTTACCACAGTTCTAGTAATATTGTGCTTACCATTGGGGGTTAAACTAAAATAGTAAGGGTTAAAAAAAATAAAAACACACCCAAAAAAATATTATGGAAATATTTATACATTATTAGTTATGTTCTGAAAAATGGGTTTTCTACCATAGTAACCGGAGAAAATGTGGGCGAGATTGATTTTTTTAAAATTAAATATGTGCGAGTCACTTGAAATATATAAGGCCACCCTTCTCCTCTCCAATTAACACATTATTATTTATTGTAAAATATCTGCAAAAATATTTTTTCCAATGTTGTTTATGTCATCGGAATATCCTTAGATTGGACAAAAATCCCAACAATGAAGGCTTTTGGTGTAAACCTAAGGTGGATACTCTAAGGAGAGGCAATGTTCATCAACAATTGTTTTTTTATTATTTTTCATTAACCACATTAAATTGTTATTATATAATTATTATATAATAAACATAGTATATTCCATAAATTGAGATGTTTTTATGTTAATTTGAAGGCCTACATAAATCTCCACATCCATCACATGGGTTAGGAATTCATAGTTCATGTGTCTGGTTGACTATTTCCTCGTGAACCAATAACATTAATTTTTCCAATCCACTCCTCTAAATGATTGAAAGGATAATGGGTTAATTATTTATATTTGATATTTATGATATAGTTTATCCTATTGAATTATAATATCATGAATACCTTTTGTATTACCATTGCCTGGGAATATGATAATGTCGTTAATGTGTATGATGAACCTCTGCCTCCAAAAGTGATGTGATTCATTAACACATTTAATATTAGAAAATAAGAATGGTTTTAATTAAAATATGAGATATAAATTAACTAAAAATAATTATTTAATTATTATATATAATTAACATTTCTTTATTTCAAGCCTGAATGAAAATGGAATCAATGTATATATGTACGTACGACCTACCATCTTCACGAATGGTGTATTTCATTTTTTATGATTAAATTTTATGGATTACTATAAATTCATATATAATGATTAAATTTTATATTTATATCATGTTTAAAATTATTTATATGTGGAAATCATGATCAAAATAACATGACTAAAATTAATAAATCAAAACATATATGAAAAAAAATCAGTTATTACCTAAAATATATCTTTATCTCGGAACTGTTAAAGAATGTGTAATAAAAGCTCATAATAAAAACATATATTATATTATATAGATAAATATTTTTATTTAATAGGTCTATAATAATGTTATATTTGTTAAATAGTATTTTTAACACTTATGATGGAAGTCAATACATATGGTATGGGATTTTTTACTCAATTATCCTTCATTGAGATGTATGTTATATTATGCACCTATATTATTTCATGAAATGAACATATATCCCATTTTACTTTTAATATAATGAATTTATTTATCCATATAATTTTTTAATTTCTAATTTATGTTTTTCCATCATCTAGCTTACTTTTCAAAGGTAAAAATGTGATAATATTTTTATGTTACAATATAATTGGTAATTACAATTGTTTATGATTATGTTTTCAATGAAAAAATATTATGATCGATCTCCCATAGAACTCATAAATTTTATTATCCATTGGTAATTCATGATATTTTAAGGTAATATTATATTTTTTTGACTCTTTAATACATAAAAAATATGATAAACAATTTTGAATAAAGTCAAATTTCTTCTAAAACAATTTTTTATACAAATGTATTCAAATTGTATTATTATCATACTATTATTTTTAAAATAAAAATTGACCCATGTTTTTGAAAAAAAAAATCTATTGAATGGAATCTTCTTTTCATTTTCCAAACAAGTGATATTTCTATTTTATAGAAAATGTAAAAGAAATCTCTATTTTAATATGTATGGAATAAAAAAATCATGTTTTTATGACCATTACTTTTATTATATATTCCTTTTTATGCTTTGAATGTTATTTCCAATGAAAAATATTTTCAATATGTTTCATGTTTTAAAGTGTTTTTCAAAGGATAAAATGTATTTTTCTCAAGAAATGGTTTAATATATATACCAATATATTTTTAATTATAATATGAAATCCATTAATGTCACCTATTCTTTACTGGGGATATGATCCAATGATATAATTTTGTTTCATAATTTCAATGGTTTGTGTTAATTGTGGCATGATGTTTATAAATCCCATTTCTATACCTTGGGTTATACCTTGATATGATTCTATAGAAACCCTCTTATAGTTTAATGAGTTTTGATATAATGAAATGATGAAATGATTATGAAACATGTTTCTTCTCTATAGTTTATGATATGATGAAATTTTTATGAAATCTATTTAATTCCCTGGGTTATGATATAATTATTGTTTAATACTATTATGGAACATATAAATATTATTTTCATTAGGATAATGGTGGGACCAATTTATCCCTACAATGCAATGGGTATTGATTTATATATCATGAGATAGAAATAACTACAATAAAGAGTGAAAATGGTTTATTAAGTTACTTTTTATACTTTGATAAACATAGTAGTAAATCACGAGTAGTATGGTGGTTTGCTGAATGATCCCAATCCACTATGATATCCTTCTAAATAATCATTGACTAATATGGAAATGATTTTCTATACATATGTTTATGTTAGAAATATATGTCTTATTTTTTGTTATTCTCACATGGCTCATATTCTTTGATTCCAGTATTATTCATGTATTATGAACTACTAGTATTTATTCTATGACATAAGATTATGATCATTGATATACATCCTATGGTTTTAAAATGCTATGCTCATTTTCTCATGCACTTATGTTCATGTTATCTTTATTTATTTCCCTTTTTTATCCATTATGACCATCTAAGACCACCCTTTCATATGTTTCCTTTCCCAATGTTATGAATAAATGTATTACCTTTGATATGTTAAATAAGGTTTCTAGTTAATGATATTATAATTATAGATGATGTAGTTTACCTATGGATTGGTTGGTTAGGATTCTATGTTTCTGAAGACATTAAACAGTTATGTTCCTTAAGCCTGTGTTTTTATAATGTAATGAATATTCCTAAAAAATGATGTAATATCTATGTAAAATAAGCATATTTCAATATACATATAGTATGGAATTAGGTGTATCGAATAATAAATTACATCATTAAGAAACTAGTTATTGTTATCCATATAATATTTTCATTTTAATTACAGTCCAAGGTTATATTAGGATTTATTTTTCATTATATTATGGAATTATTTTTCACTATATATTCATTCCATATTATTTATATTCATATAAGTATCCCAAATTATATTTTATTGTTAGAACTTATTTTTTCCCTTAGTAAACATTTTATCTCATCTGTTGTTATGTTCCATTTTCTTAGGTTATAAAGAAAAGTGTTAAGAAAGATATGTTCTACAAGATTTGTTGGGTGGAGAATTTTTTTTAGATGTTGAATTGTTATGATGGATTAAGTAGTTTATTATGTAGTGGAAAAATAATATTTATTTAATGATCTTAATTAGTTTAAGTTATTTCCTAATTATCTAACACATTAAAACTAAATGGTCTTGGGAAATTTTGTTATACGATATTTTTTGGTAAACTATTTATGTGATAGTTATATTCAGTAATTTATAGTTTGTATCGAAGGTAGTATGTAATTTATGTGTTAATGGAAATATATACATAAGTTATTGTTTGAGGTTAATTATGAGTGTGGTAGTTTTCTTAGTAGTGTATGTTGAAGATATATTATTGATTGAAAATGACGATACCTGTCATATAGTCAGTTAACACTTAGTTAATAAAATTATTCTCTATAAAATTCATATGTGAAGAAGACTGTATTCTAGTGATCAATATCTACTATTATTGACCCAATAGCTCTGTTGGACTAATATTGGGTTTATATAATCAAAAGTATTTAAGATATTCCATATAGAAAAATCCAGGAGGATATTTCTTCTAATGTAAAATTGTATACATGTCTCCTTGAAATTGTTTCCTTAGTTATAAGAGTACAGAGAGAGGGAGTGTGTAAAATATCTTTTTCACAAGTGATTGTTTCTGTTATGTATTTCATGAAATATACTAGTCTAGATGTTGTGTACACCTTGAGAATGGTAGGAGGATATCAAGAAGATATAGTATAACCAAATATTTTGTCGATAAAGAACATCCCCATGTACATATTGTTCAAAAATGGTGTGATATTTTTTATGGAGGATATGAGGAACAATCATGAATGGACCAAAAAATTTTAATTCACAAATAGATAAGGATGTCCTTTAGTGGTAGTTGGGACACATTTTATTACATAGTGGGGGACCTATGAGCTTATATTGTTCAATGTAAATAATATTAATTTATTATATAATATATTCTTCATATATCACAGAATATGATGATTCTAAATAAGAAACGTGGAAATGAATTAATATCTAGGAGGGTGATATAGTATCTAATAGTAAATAACTTATTACACTATTTTATGTTAATATAAAAAAAGTGGTTCTAGTCTAAGAGAAACAGTCATATCAATGGATGAAGCATATATTTCAAATATATAACCTCTTAATAGATTTTTTCACATAGTTATGTCATAATAGGTCAAGTTACCATATTATAGAACATATTGGAACACTAACTAATTCTTTTTATCACAAGAAGAAAAAATATCATGTATGATATAATAGAATAAAAATTTTTATAAGTTTCTTGTAGTTCATGTGAGAGTTTGTTTGAGTCAGTTATGTAGATAAAAAATAATTATCATATTTTTAAGGAAATTATGTAGAAAAATATATTATCACATGATTATTATTATTCTATGTAACATTAATATTATAATTTAATTAGAATATTTATTGAATAAAATGGTTATATTAGTTCCTTTCAATAGCAAGAACATAAAAATATTGTGACAATATTCTAAAAATAAATATTATTTGCTAGATTAAATCTATCTTATAGGAAATATATTATTTTTTCAATATTATTTTCTTGAGGCGAATATGATATTGGAATTTATTCTCCATAATTTTTCATATGTTAATAACCAATAAAGGTGTTTGTGATTACCATCTCTCCAATATGAATTCGACATGTTATATATATTAGTGGATATAAGTATATGGATAAGAGTGTATTGGTCATTATAATTATTCATTTTACTAATGAATTTAATTAATCACATAATTAATTATATAAATGAATACCATGATGACATATTATCATGTCATTGAAAACTATGTTGGGAGAATAATATGTGATTTGAAATTAAGTGAATATACCAAGAATGAATTTATTCCATCAGAGATGAAGAAGAATATATCTCTACCCATTTATTGTAATGCAACTGTATCATTTGATTCTTTTCAATGAGAGTTCATCGATGTGTTCATTTCTAAAAGTGAAAGAAGGATTCATCAATAATATAAGATAATGACACAAGTATCCATATAGCCTGATGAAAAGTAAATATAAATATATTTATTTATACAAAATCATTCATCAGAGGGTTCTTTAAATTTATACATTAACTTCAATCTATATGAGAGTCTTTATGTGTTGTTGGATTTTGATCATGGAATTTATGAATGTTCACCTAATTCTACTAAGATAGGGGCCTAGAGGTTCACACAGTATATGTATCCATATTCTCAGTATACTATATTGGATTTTAATATTAGGAATAAATATAATCTTTTCCATTGGGAATATATATTTTTCAATTTAATTTGAGAACATAAATTCAATAATAAAATATTACTGTTTAGAATATGTGAGTTGAATGATGTCTCATACTTATTATTCATAAGGTAATAAATAAATATTTATATATTAAATATTTTAGTGAATATATTAGTATAAAATTTTATTTAGTTACATTAATTTTATAATAAATATTTATCTTAGAGTTTTGTGGAAAAAATTTTATTATTTAGTTATTAAGAAATTAATATTTTTTCTAAAAATAAATTATTATTTAATGTTTGGTTAATTCTAATGAGAATTTATGGGGTGAGTGGAGGACCTGGGAACATTCTTTATTTTATATAATATAATATTAATTAATATTAATTTATTTATTTAAATAATGACATTTGAATATGTGCGTGTAAAGAGATATATTATTTCTATTATTATTACTTGTCATTTGGAATGACTTATAATTTATATTTGAAAAATGGGTATTGGGAAATTATTAAAAAATTAAGATTAATTAAATATTATTATTTATATCATTTTAATGGAGAATGTTTTTTTGTGAAAAATGATGAGACTCTATAAAGTCCTTTAATTTTAAGAGATAATTGTGTCCCACCTCCATCTTATGAATAATAGAGAAAAAAGGAATCCACTAATTTTAATCAATGTACACCAAAGTGAAGAATTAGGTTAACATACTCTCATACCATGAATACCAATATATTTGATAATTTATTCATATATTATCTGTGTATATAACAATAGGAATCATCTCTTTAATTCCCCAATTCCATGATGATATTAAAAGAGTAGAAAAGGAATTGACAAAAATGAATTATCACATTTGAGGAAATTATTATTTGAAATTAATTATGAATAAAATATGAAAGATACTCTTTATTAAATTATAGGGTTTAATTTTACTTGTTTATAATATTTAATCTATTAATAGAGATGGAAACCCATTTTTGTCCACTGGCTCACCACATTCAATACACACCCGATCCTTTACTCACATCCAAATTTATCAATACATTGTAAGAATTAAAATATAACCCAGTGTAGTTGGTAATATGAACCTTAGTCTATGTTGAAGGGAGAATGTAATGAGTGTTTTGAACCTCTATAATTAATAATTCATATAGTTTCATTTTTAATTATATTTTAGTTGCCTAATTGAATATGAAATCAAATATAGAGAATCAGTTAGCTAATCAACACAACCTTTTATGTACTCCCCACACTAAATCTGAATCCAATAGATATTACATGAACGTGTTTAGGATATATTATTACCAATGGAACCTCATGTCCCATAATATAACAATATATCAACAATTAATAGATGATTCATCATCTATCTAATGTTATGATAAACTTAATGAGATCTTAGGAACCCCCACAACAACATCCATTCCACTACTAAAACAATACCATTACATTGGATATCAATATTATTTTCAATATTCAAAATTTTCAACATTATCCAGCTAATATAATCTTATCACTTAATGAAATATTAATTTTCTATTTAAAAATCACTAATATGATCCACAAATGGTAGCCATAATCAATTTAATAGAGACCATTATTATTAAGGTGGAAATATGAATGTCATGAAAAGTAATTCTAGAGAAATAGAGTATTCAATTCTTTCTATCTAACTAAATAATGAAATGAGAACATTTTTTATGATCCTTGGGAATGAGAAATTAATTTTAGATCATGGAAGTTTGGTATTAACTCATTAAATGAATGGGTAAATATGTATTCCTCATGTAGTACTTATAGAAAATATCAATGACATGTGGAAAGATCTGATAGGAACAAGAATATTATAATTTTGTGATAAACCTAATAATTCAAGGAATTTATGGGAGTTATCTAATTCACACTATCATATTTCCATATTATTTTTCTATTGTTAATGATTTATATTTATGACATTGATCCTTCACATGGACGGATGAGCCTCCAATGAGTGACTGGTATATCAATGGGAGAGCCGTGTAATTTTATATGTTTTAATACACCTCTAATTTTTATTTTTCCTATTTATCTCAATTTCTAAATGTTTTTTACTATGTTTAATTTTGCAATAGTCAATCAATATTTCAGTAATATGTTTTCTTAGTAGATGTTAATCCATTATATCTATCAACTAAATCAATCTTATATATTATAAAACATGAGTGATTCAGTGCATAATTTTTAATGATTTTGAGGTCTTTTGTGGAAGATATATTCTCTCCCATGCTTTATTAGAGTCAATATAATTCCAATAGGAGGTTAGTTGGTTGTTGATGTTGAGGACCCTCTAGGAGGATTAAGAAATTTCTCAAAAATCTTCCATTCCCATAGGAATGAGTAAAAGTTGACAATTATCATTTCCATTGTTCAATTCCCTAACAATATATTCAATAAACGAGTTATTCCTAATGATATAATCCCTCATTAGTGGATACAAGAAGAATAATTAATCATTAAAAACTAATATAGAATCATATTGGGACTCTTAAAATGGAATAAATCACTAATCCATAATCAAATTATTATTATAGTATATAACTCAGTTGTTCATTCGTTTAGGCACAATCTATTATTATAAACCCTTATTTTAACACTTAACAATATGAAAATTAGAATTTTACCCTTCTTCAAAGACAATAAAAGTCTATAATATATTAAAATACATTGGATTTAAATATTTTAGTAGAAAACCTAGAAATAAGATAAATAGAAATATCATATCAAATTAGTTTTTTTGTCTTTTATGAGATAATTCCCATTTTATAACACCTATCAACAACATTAATTTGTATGAATATATCTTATTTTGAACACCTATAAATTCTAGATACATTGATTTAATGTACCTTCTATATTGAAATAGAAGGCTAAGAAACATTATGAATCTATAAATTGAATATGGAATTATTTAACTAATAGATTGAAGTAAAACCCAGATCGTTGTCACTAGATTTAAATTTGATATCTGGGATGAAAATCTCAAAAAAATATTCAGAGACTTGTCGAACCCACTTTTTATGGACACAAATAATCATATTTTGAACCATTATTTTCAGTATAAGTTTGAATAAATAAATGGTTTCTCTTATTAATACTTACGTTTTATACCGAACAGTAGAGATTCAAATATGTAAATCAAGTATTTCACCACAATATGTGGTAAATTTAATCTAGCTGGTGTAGTTGTGGAAGATATAATGTGGAGTGCATTCCCTTTATCACAATAAGGGGTAAAAAGAGTGTTTATACAACCTATAATGAAGATATATAACAAATTTATATGATATCTAGAGAAGATTCCTTCATTTATTTTTTCTCAATTTCATTGAGCACTTTCCAATGAATGAAAATCTATGCGATCATAAAAGACACATGATTGAAAGTATATGAGTAATGGGGGAAATTAAAGACAATATATACAAGATTCCCACTCTAATATAGCAAGGAACAACCTTAATAGTGTATCTTTTTAACACCCCAAGATTTCATGAAACGTTATCTCTTCAAAGTAATTCTATAACATGCACTATACACAACACTGAGTATGAGCGCACCCCAACTTACCATACTAGCTATTCAAAAAATGGTTATGAATAATATTAACTGGATATTAAATTTTATATAATCCATATAATTTTAACTTATGTGTTATGTGTTTCTTAGTCATATTATAAGAACCAATTCAATTTTTTAGATTAAAATGCATTTTAAAAAAATGCAATTTTACCACCTTTTAATGGAGAACCCATATTAAATATATTATTTGACACTTTTATATTTTTAATTTTATAAAATAAAATTCTTATTTATAATTGGGACATCAAAATTTACATTTGATGAAATTTTGGTATTTTCCTAATAATATTAATATTTTATGAATAGTGAGAAATACGGTATTTTAATTCAAAACTGACTTTTAATCTAATTTATTTATATGTTTAGATTATATTTTTAATTTGTTTTGAAGTTTAATTAGATTATTATTTTTACCATTTAATCCAATGTTTTTTGTTTAAAGTAATTTCACTTTAAAATTGAACATAAACATGTGTCAATATTCTGATAGTTAATATTTCTTAAACACACGGTTTTTGTTTTGACAACAGGAATAAATTTTAAATTAATTAATCCAACTACTATGTTTTTAATTTTGTAAAATAGACATAATTTTTGAATATGGAATATAAAATGTATCTTAGGCTGAATTTTTGATCATTTTCAAAAAAACCACAATTTTAGATGAATAGTGAAACCACTAAGTAGTAGTTAAATATCTGACTTTTTCATTAAAATGAAAATTTTCCGTTTCTGTGAATTGAATTTTCAAAATTCTACACAAATTGTTTTGATTATTAAGTAAAATGAGGTTTAATTAGATAAAAATAATTTTTGGTGAATGGTAACTGTTGACTTTTATTTACCACAATTAAAGATAAATATGTTAATTCAAGGTAAATAGAATATTTTAATAATACAAAATTACCTAAACACTTATCATAATCTTATTGGATCAGCCATGTCTAACCCAGGACATCTTTGGGTAGATTTTGGGACCCCATAGAGCCACGTATGAGTTATAATGACACTTCATATTAATTAATTTTAAGTAAAGAAAAAAATAAGTTAAACATATATCTTTTAGTAAATAAATTTTTACATGGGGTTATATAAGCTACCTATTCGACTATAAATATTAATTATAAACACAAATTTATTTACAACATCATGATATTTTCTTTATTTTTTAGACATTATATAAAATTAAATTATTTATGACACAATAATGATGTATTGTTTACCTCATTAATGAATGATTCAAATAAATAAGATTATAATGATTAAAAATATAACCAAATCCTTTCAAATTATTAATGAATGATTTTATTTAGACCATGATTCATCTCATAATTGACTATAATTAGTTTTGGACCTTTAGAAACTAAAAATCATAAGATAAAATAATAATCTTTCCACACTTTCCTAACCCCCCCCCTTATAAAAATCCCTCACATATAACCCATTACTCACACCTCCCAAGCCCCTTGGCTCATCCAAACTCTACCCAAATAAGCTCTCAATATCCCTACCTTCCACCTGGAATCCTTACTCTAGGAAGAATGAACTTCATGAAATCCATTTGTTCATACCAAAGGGAGTTATCGAATTTTAAGGTAACATCTTCCCTAAAGTTATCTTATTTTATTTACGTTCTCCAACCCCCTAAACTATTTTTATTATGTTCTATCATAACAACACCAGTATCATAAATATACTATGTTGTTTATACCCAATTAATTTTAGCTACACATACACACACCTTCATCTAATGGAAAAAGAACGTACTATTTCTGTGGATGGCGAACTAGTGCCTCATGAAACGATGATTGTTCAATTATCTCCTACCGCCTCTTATGGTGGCCTTTATAATGGAACTGGGATTATATATTATATATATTATGTCTATTTTTTCTCTATTATTCTATAATTTTCATTTACAAACACACCTTTATTCTTTCCAATATGTGTGAACATGATAATTTAATTTGAGGATGTGCGGACTACCGACCCCTCAAGGTGATAAGATCCGTTCATGACATGAAAGGAATGTATAATGTATGGAATTATTTAAATTATGTAACACAGATATCATATTATATTAGAATTATAATATAACTATATATATACTGGATATATATGATATATATGATATTTAAATCATTAATATGATACTGAACATAATATACTTTTGTCCACATGGACAATTCGTTATTATAACAAGTTCATTTTTGACTCAACTACCAAATATCGAAAAAACGACCATTATTAACATAAATGATTACATAATGTATGTAACATAGTAATAAGTTATATAAAAGGAAAATTAAACATGTAAAAGGTTCTTATGCAAGTAGATATTAACTTTAGTTTATTATTCAGGATATTAAAAAATGAACGAGTCAAGTCGGACACTAGGTAAGGGGTATCTTGTCTCACTATTAATTCTGTGTGATTTCTATTGTTCATCACTTATTTATTGCTTTTAGTGTGTTATGTACTTCAATATGATATATATTATCATTATTATCTTTATAATCATGGAACTTCATGATTCATTGGGTGGTTATTAACTTTTGGTCGTATGAGTCGATTTATTACAATGTGGTAAGGGGTGTCTTATCTCACTTTTAATTCCGCATGATTTCCATTGTTCGCAACTGATTTATTATCATGATTCTCATTATATTCATGGTATTCTATGATTCATTGGGTGGTTATTAACTTTTGGTCTTTCAAATAGATTGATTACAACGTGGTAAGGGGTTTTCATCTCACTACTTATTCCCATGAGATTCACGCTATATTGCCACTATTTACATTTTCAGGGTGTATGTACTATCCATGACTGTATTATTTGTGTAATATTATTTAATTGATGGGTATTTACATCTCCATTGGATGAATGTTCATTAATGTGGTGTATGTTTTGTATGTTACCAAATCGGTAAGCAAATTTCAAATTTCAATTTCCACTCATTGGACATTACTCATACTTCATTGATTACATTACTCCAAGATTGTTTGTGAAATCACTATTTATTTAATTATGTAGAAATTTACACACCCCTTTGTGTGGATATAATTTTGATACACATAATCACTCCATTGATAAATTCTCAAGATATCGATATAAGCTTTATAAGAGAAATTTTAACTCAATTTATATTCTTTGAGTAAAATATCGAAGTAATTGGTGTTGTTTTTACAAGATTATGTGTGGATGTCCTCTAATTGATTTACACTAAATATACAATATTATTGATTGTATTTATATTTTTCACACATAATTATCTCATTTAGTTATCCTTAACCACACGATACCGCCTTTTATAAAATAATTCATCTCAACTAACATTCCATTGAGACTTATTTGTTGTTATGAGCCAATTCACTTTAATTTGGTGTATATAATGTACTTTGAAATAGTATAACATTAATTCATTTATTCTAATGATATTATAATGTTTTAATTACCTCAATTAATCCTCTCTCCTTTGGATAGGAACTCTAACTAAAATATCATTTTAAATGTTTTAAAAATTAATTCATCTAAATATTTCTCATTAATGACCATGTTTTAAAAATGGTTTTATGGTTTTATTTAAATGGACATTAATGTTTTAAAATTGAAATTAAATTTAAATGTTTCAAGGTTTTATGGGAAAATTCTATTCAAAAATCCATTTTAAACAGCTTCTTGAAAAATAGTGAGACTCTTAAATGTTTTCATGAAAAAGGGATATTTCTCTCAAATATTTTTACAGATCATTTTCAACTATGTCAACATCCTTTATAGGATATTATTCTTGATCAAGGTTGATTTATTATTATAAAAATTTTTCATACTGTATTTAAGCTTTTGTGATATTTTTTACAGTGGATTTGTTATTTTAATACCATTCATAGTTTATGGATAAATTATTGACATTTAGTATTCTTGTTTTAATACAAATGTTTATATTATGTTTAAACATTTTCATATGAGGAATTCATTGGACTTTGTATGTGACGGGTGAAGCCCGCTATAGATCCTAGATGCATCGGTAGGTCTAATGAGATAAACTAGTGTCTGGGCATAAAGCCTTGACAATATCTTATTTGCAGTCTTGGAACAAGGCCTTGACTATGTGGTTATGATGTCTGTAATTATGTATTACATCATTATGAAAGAGGCTATTGATTTTTCATGTGATTATTCAACTAGTATAATATCCATGTGAATATGTAAATGGAATTATTTTATTTTAACATTTCCATATTATTCTGAATTTCTAGTTTAAAAGGCTTTTGTTTTAGTCTTATAGATTGTATTAAATGTTTATGCTTATTTATGAAAGATTCCATTATATTATTATCCTTACTGAGAATCTGTGCTCACCCCTTTCTATGTTTTATATTTCCCAGGATGGGAAGAGTTATTTTATGGTTGAACTTCAGGGATAGACTAATGATATAAGTGTGTTTAGAAATGGGACATAATTTAGTTGATGTTTTTATTTAATTATGTAATGTAAAACTTATGAGTGTATCTAGTACTTCCAAGAATACTAAAATGATCAGTATTTCAGGACATGATTCCTTGTATCATGCTAATGTTATGTAATAATGCACCACTCTGGGTAACTGGGGTAGTGGTGTTACAGTTGGTAACAGACAAGGTATAGTAAAAACCTTGGAAGATATATTGAGAAAAACTCAGATTAGAGAACATTACTATAAGATAGTCTTCGATGATTTGTATGGAAGAACTTATTAAGAATACTGTTACTTTAGATATTTTGTGTGCTTTCCAAGAAATAAATCCATGTCTGGATATGAGCAGGTGAAGTTAGATCTGGCATAGATTTCCCTAGAGGTAAAACCAAAAAAAACCTCTTTGAGCTAGACTAAAACATGAACGGGTGCACGACAACATGCCTTGTTGTAGTATTGGTTACGACACTCCTAGGGGATATGCTTAGGATAATTCACATTTTCATTACAAAACAATTTAATGGATTTTACTATATGTTGAGAATAAACAACCATAGTTAATCTAAAGTTATATTAGATTGAAAATTTAGTGTTATAATATTCTAAAAATTATTTCATGACTTACACTATGATTTCATGGGTTAGTCAATAACTGGATTCCAAAAAAGTCATAGTTACATTGAAAATGATGTATATAGTGGGCACGATGGTGGAAATGGGAATAAAATGGAATGTTGATAGGAGTAAAAGATATCGTGTTCATGCCGAATCATTTTTCCAAAAATATGATCCACACCATATATATTAACCAACTCCCAAACTCAACAAAGAAGAGAAAGGCGATGAATGATAATATCTCTAGAAGTGGAGACCAAGGAAAAAAGAAATCTCAATTTCCATCATCCATGAAATGTAGAAGGAGACGCCTAAGAAAGTGTGTTAATATAACAAAGAAATTCTTTATGTGTGGGAAAGAAGGACATAATGTAATGAATTACTGAAGAAAAATGAAGAGTAATATAGAAGAAAATAAAAATGATCTTAAGAATCCAATTACAGTTATTTTCCTTAAATGTAAGGGACCATGACATTACCTGAGTCAATGCTCTGTTCTATAGGATAACCTCTAAGTCAAGGAAGAACCTATTTAAAAATAAATAGATGGAGAAATTTTTAAAAATATGGAATTACTTTGGAAGACTATTCTCTTGTATGTGTTACCATGTAGTTTGTTATGTGAAAATACTATTCGAGGAAGAATTGTCTTTTCTTTTGTGGTTATAGTTCTAAATAACCATTTTGGTTTATATGATCCTTGAATTTGAGGAAATTATAGGTTATTAAATTTTAGGATGAAAATGAGAGGTATGAGATAAAATTTATGGTAAAAATATGACATGGTTATTTTTGAGGAATTTATCATATTTTTGGAATATTATAAAAATATATAGTTTTTGAAAAAGGACAACACGCAGACCGTGTGACAACCCTTCGTGTTGGAAAAATCTATGGAAATCGAACCCACAACCAAAGTGTGACTGGGATTTATTGCCTACCACTGGACTACGTGATGTCCCTGGTTAGTATGACTAATTATTTTTAGATTAATGATTTTATGGATCAAGAATATGTTGATTTTGTGATCTTATGACTTATCCTTAGTATAAGAAAATGATTTGGTGATTAATTGATAAATTTTATTTTGAAAGATGTTCGCTCTTTTGATAACACTATACGCCTAAGGAAAATATAATACGATAAGATTTCATTTGAGGAGTAATGAGGGGTTTTTATATATGTTTTTATTGTGAATTTATAGCGATTTGGGTTATTTATGGAAATTATTGACCGGTCATAGAGAATAGGTTATTAGGTTAATTACTTTTAAGTATGTGACATTAAGAGTTTCCGATGTTATTTAGAGATATAATTTAACGTGGAAGACTATGTAAGCAAATTCGTCTGAGTTTTGGGTTTCAATATTATTTTGGATTATATTGAAATATTTTAAGGAAAATTATTTATTGAATAGTAATTATTGTACATTGGGTATTGTTGGTTTAATTTTAGAAATTATGATTAGTATTTATTTCTCTAAAGGATTATCCTTTTAGGGGATCTTCTGATCTTTTACTAACCTATTTGGTTTTGGTTAATCTATAATGAAAAGAGAAATATATTGTTCATACTTTGTGGATTTTGTGATTTTTTATAAGTTGATTCTAGCACTTCAGTTGTGACCATGTCATCTTGAATACTCATAGTTTGGAGTGAAATATGAGTTTGCGGTAAAAATTAGATGAAGAATGAAACTCTACTTCTCAAGTATATTTTTTTATCTTATTCTATGAATAAATAAATTATTAATCTTTAGGGAAGGGATATTAAAACAAAAAATGTGTTATCCTTATGATTTATGATTTGTTAGACTGATGATATCTTAAAACATCGCAGATTGATGGCTTTAAGGCCCTCAATTTTACACTTGTTTGTTATTGATGACCTCAATCACTCCCTATAAATATTTACATTTTTCCTCCAATTATGTGATTCTAATTTCCACCAAATCTCACCTAATGGAGATCATAATTCGGTGGTGACTTTTTCATTCCTTTTCCCTCTAATTAAGACTAAAAATTATTATCCCAATTTCTAATGTGGGTTTTATACAAAGTATTTTTTCTATTTTTAACCTTTTATTTTCAAAGAACAATTTTAAATTGTAGGATGCAGTTTATTGGAGGTGGGGATAATTTAACACACAAAGATTTCTTGGCACTTTATCTCTTCAAAGTAATTCAATAACATGTATTATACACAACACTGAGTTCGAGTGCACCATGACATACCAAACTAGACATTCAAAAAAAATTATGAATAGAATTAACTGGATTTTAAAATTTATATACTCCATATAATTTTAAGGTTTGTATTATGCATTTCTTAGACATATTATATGAAAAAATTCAATTTTTTAGAAAAAAATGTATATTACAAAAAAATGTAATTTTACAACCTTTTAATGGAGAACCATTTTAAAATCCAATATTTGACACTTTTACATATTCAATTTGACAGAATAAAATTCTTCTTTAGAATCGGGTCATCAAAATTTTCTTTGGATGAAATTTTGGTATTTTTCTAATAATATTCATTTCTTATGAATAATGAGAAATACTGTATTTTAATTAAAAACTACCTTTTAATATAATTTATTTATACGGTTAGAATACCTTTTTAAATGTTTTTGAAGGGTAATTAGATTATATTTTTACCATTTTATCCAATGTTGGTAATTGGATGTAATTTCACTTTAAAATTGAATATAAAAAAGTGTCAATCGTTTGATAGTTAATATTTCTTAAAAACACACTTTTTGTTTCAACAACAAGAATTATTTTTAAATTAATTAATCCAACTTCTATATTTTGAATTTGGTAAAATAGAAGTTATTTTTGAATTAGGAATATCAAATATATCTGATGTTGGATTTTTAGTATTTTTCTAAAAGACATCAATTTTTGATCAATAATGAAACCAGAAAGTGGTAGTTAAAAATATGACTTTTTCATTTAAATGAAATTTTACTGCTTCTGTGAATTGAATTTCGAAAAATCCAACATAAATTTTTGTTATTATTAATTAAAATTTGGTTCAATAAGATGAAAATATTTTTGGTGAATAGTGACATTTGAGTTTTATTTAACGCGGTTAAAGTTAAATAGGGTAATTCAAAGTAAAAAGAATATTTTAATAATACAAAATTACCTTAACACTTGTAATAACATTATTGTATGAGTAATGGACCACCATGGGCATCGTTTTGTAGATTTTGGGACACCATCGAGCCACTTATGAGTGATAATGATAGTTTATATTAATTGAATTTATGTAAAGAGAAAAATAACTTAAACATATAACTTTTAGTAAATAAATTTTTACATGAGGATATTAAAGTTATCTCTTTGACTATAAATATTAAATAGAATGATATAAATATTTCCTACGTCATGGTAATTTTTTTATAATATTTAGACCTCAAATATTTATAATTATTTATGACACAATAATGATGTAGTGTTTACCTCATTAATGAATGATTTAAATAAATAATATAATAAAATTAACAAAATATCTAAAACCTGTAAAATTATTATTGGAGGATTTTATTTAGACCATTATTCATCTTATCATAGACTATAATTAGTTTTTGGACCTTTAGACACCAAAAATCATTACATAATAAAATACTCTTTTCACACTTTCCTAAAGAGCCTCTCCACCCCCTTATAAAAATACCTCACATCTAACCCATTACTCACACCTTTCAAGACCCTTGGCTTGTCCAATATCTTCTTAAAAAATCTCTCAAGATCCCTCCCTTCCACCTATAAGCCTTACCTTAGGAATAAGTCACTTCAAAAAATATTTTTGGTTCAAACCAAATGGAGTTACACAATTTAAAGGTAACGCCTTCCCTAAAGTTATCTTCATTTATTTTACTTCTCTAACCCAATAAACTCTTTTTATTTATTTCTTTTATAACAAAAATAGTATCCTCAATATACTAGGTTATTTTTATGAGATTTATTCGAGCTAAACAGCCACACACCACCTTTTAAGGGGAAAAGAACATACGGTTTCTGTGGACGACAAACTACTACCTCACGAAATGATGATTGTTCTATTTTCTCATACCGTCTCTTATAGGGGACATTATGATGGAACTATAGTTATATATATTATATATTATGTTTATTTTTTAAATATTATTCTGTAATATTCATTTAAAAACAAACCTTTGTGCTTTCCAATATCTGTGAACACGATAATTTCATTTGAGGAAGTGCAGACTACTACCCCCTCAAGGTGATGTAATTCATTCATGTCATACATGAAACATATAAATGAATGTGATAATTAAATTATGTAAAAAATATATCATATGATATTATAATAGCATTATAACATAACAATATATCAATATGTTTTCAATTCATTAAAAATTAAATAGATATGAAAGTAGCGTTCATGCGTTTGTACGGCTTACCGTCTCTATGAACGATGCATTTCA
This sequence comes from Viscum album, assembly GCA_963277665.1. Taxonomy (NCBI): domain Eukaryota; kingdom Viridiplantae; phylum Streptophyta; class Magnoliopsida; order Santalales; family Viscaceae; genus Viscum; species Viscum album. The sequence goes on along the minus strand of OY728147.1, from coordinate 1,374,371,749 downwards.
TTTCGTATTTTCTAATATAATGAACTAATTATATATATATATATATATATATATATATACTGGATATAAATGATATATATGATATTTAAATGATGAATATGATACTAGAGAAAATATACTTCTGACTACATGGACAATTTGTAATTATAACAAGTTCATTTTTGACTAAAGTACCAAATATTGACAAAATGCCCATTATTAACAAAAATTATTACATAATGTTTATAACATGTTAATGAGTGATATAAAAGGAATAAAAACTATAAAAAGGTTCTTATGCAAGTAGAAATTAACTTCAGTTTATTATTCAAGAGATTAAAGAACGAATGAGTCATGTCGGACACAAGGTAAGGGGTTTCTTATCTCACTTTTAGTTCCATGAGATTTCCATTGTTCCCCACTTATTTATTGCATGTGGTGAATTTTGTACAGCCATCTGATATATATTATCATGATTCTCTTTATATTCATGGTATTCTGTGATTCATTATGTTGTTATTAACTTTTTTTCATACGACTCGATTGATTATAACATGTTAAGGGATTTCTTGTCTCACTTTTAATTTTGTGAGATTTCCATTGTTCACCACTTATATACTGCATGTGGTTTATTTTGTACATCCATTTAATATATATTATCATTATTATGTTTATATTCAGGGTATTATGTGATTAATTGGGTGTTTATAAACTTTTGGTCATATGAATCGATTGATTACAATATGGTAAGGGGATTTCATCTCACTTCTTATTCCCGTGATATTAATTCTATATTGCCACCATTTCCTTTTGTGTGGAGTACGGACTTCCCATGATTGTATTCTTCACGTAATATACATTAATTTATGGGTATTTTCATCTTCATTGGATGATACATCTTTCATGGGGTGAATGTTTTGTATGTTACCAAATCAGTAAGGAAATTTCAAATTTCAATTTCCACTCATTGGGCTTTACACATACTTTGATGATTACATTACTCCAAGATTATGTGTGAAATAACTATTTATTTATTTATGTAGTAATTTCCACTCCCCTTTTTGTGGATATACTTTTGATACACATAATCACTCCATTGATAAATTCTCAAGTCATCGATATAAACTTGATAAAAGAAATTTTAACTTAATTTCTATTCATTGATATAAACATCCATGTCATTGGTGTTGTTTTTTCATGAATATGTGTGAACGTCATCTGATTGATTTACATAGAATATCCAATCATATAGAATGTATTTATATTTGTATCACACAATTATTTCATTGATTTATCCTTAAACAAAGGATATAGTGTTTATGAAAAAATTTATCTCAACTTACATTCCATTGAGACTTCTTTGTTGTTATGCGCCAATTCACTTTTATTTGGGGAATATACTGTACTTTAACATAGTTTATCATGAATCCCATTATTCATATGATATCATAACGTTTTTATTACCTCAATTATTTTTTTCCAAGTGTATCTCATTTTTTTAGGAACTCTAACTAAAATATCATTTTAAATGTTTTAGAATTTTATTCTTCTAAATCATTCTCATTGATGTTTATTTTTTTAAAATGGTTTTAAGGATTTATTTATTTGAACATTAATGTTTTAAAATTGAAATTCCATTTCTAATTTTCAAATTGGAATGAGAAACATTGATTAAAAAATCTATTTTAATCCACTTCTCAATAAATAGTTATATTTTTATTTGTTTTCATGAAAAAGAGAAATTTCTCTCAATGATTTTTACTGGTCATTTTCAACTACATCAACATCCTTTACAAGATATTATTCTTGATCGAGGTTTACTTATTATGATAAAAATATTTCATACTGTATTGAAGATTTTTTATATTCTTGATTATGTAGGTGTTATTTTTATACCATTCATGGTTTATGGATAATGTATTGGCATTTTGAATGCTAGTTTTAACGCGCATGTTTAGGTTATGTTTGAACATTTTCATATAAGGAATGCATTGCACATAGTATGTGATGGGTGGAGCTACCTATAGCTCCTCGATGAATCGATAGGTCTCATGTGAAAAACTACTGTCTTGGAACTATGCCTTGACAAAATCGTATTTGTAGTTTTGGCACAAGGCCTTGACTATGTGGGTATAAAGTCTAGCATTATGCATTCCATCATTATGATGTTTTCTATTGATATTGAATGGGACTATTCGACTCGTAGAATGTCAATGTGAATAATTAAATGGAACTATTTGATTTTATCTTTTCCATATTATGTTGATGTTTAAGTTTAAATGGCTTTTGTTTTAGACTTATACATTATCTTAAATCATTATGCTTATTTATGAATCTTTCCACTATATTGTTATCCTTACTATGAAAATGTGGTCACCCATTTATATGTTTTATTTTTCTCAGGATGTGAAGAAGTATTTTATGGTTGACCAGTAGGGATAGGTTAAGGATATAGGTGTGTTTAAAAATGGGAATTTTTTTTAGATATTTATATTTCATGATGTAATGTAAAACTTATGAGTGTAACTAGTACTTCAAGGCTACTAAACTGATCGGTCTTTCGGGACATGATTCCATGTATCATGCCAATGTTATGTAATAATGCACCGACTCTGGGTTTGTTGGGTCAGGGCATTACATTGCTACCATGTATTACTTATCACAAAAAGAAAAATCTTTGACATTTAATTTACTTGGGCTATTATTAATAAGACACCAGTAAAATAAAATAGATTGAAAGAAAATATTTCATAAAACCCACAAAAATTAAGAAAAATGGGAACTACAACCAGAGGAGTCTATGAGGTAAAATATTTTATTATACCACTATTTGAATCTAATCATGTAGAACTAACACATTTATATATAAAAATTTCAATTAAATAATCTAAAAAACATACCCCTATTAAGGTATTAAAATGTTTTGGTTTGTCAAATAAATTTACTAATCGTTGGGTTGAAGTCAATGGTTCAACGGGTTGTGATGTTACACATTAACAAATATTATTTCAGAACTAAAATCAATGACATCTATACAAATAATAAAAAATATATTTTTTTTAAATTAATATAAATAATATAGACCATAATTTCAAAAATAGTTTCATCAACCACCACTATTTCTACATAATTTTCATCAAGGATACCAATAGACCTTCCACCATTAGCATTTCTATTCGAAAAGCCATATGAAAAAAATCACATATTTCATAACCACAAATTAATATTCATCCATACCCAAACATAAATGAATTGAAGAATGAAATATGGTAATAGAATATCACATTAGGAGGTTTAATGAAGATAATGACCATGAACCCAAAAAAAATAGCTTACTCAAACAGTACCATATTTTAAAACCAATGTGATCCTATTAATTACCAGTAGTTAGAAATAAATTCTAGATGAACCTAAAAATTCAATAACAGCCAATGTAATGCAATTAAAAATTGGAAGAAAACATTAAAAATAATGTTAAATAACCAAAAACTTAGTATGAGAGACATTCAAAATAGAATGAATTCTTTATAGAATCCTTTTTATAAATAATTTTTCAGTATAATAAAATTTATAGAGATAAAAATCAAAAGGAGATTATGGATATATTAAATGATTCTAAAATTAAAATTCCCATACCAGAATACCTTGAATAGATGCAAGAATTTCCATGTTTATTAAGAGACTTTTCACTAAGAATATGAGACTTTTAAGTAATAAAATAGAAATTCATTGGGGGAGGTTTATCATAACTGATAAAATACTAATTAAAAAAATTTAAAGATTGAGGGATTATTTCTATTACAAACACTATTTCACACTTATATCTTGTATATGAATTACATAATCTTCTTTATTCTGTGAAATCAATGTTTGAACTCTGTGATTTGTGGAAGTGTGAAGTATTTTATTTTATAATTTATGTTTTAGAATCTATGTTAAACCATAAAATATGGTATAACTATACTCATAATCATCAACAGATTACATGAAATTTAATTTTAATAAAAAAAATTGAAATCAAAATAGAAAATATAAATCATAAAACATTGAATTTTGATCTAACGTGTGTTATTGTCACTATCATAGATCGTACCTTTAAGGATTTGAATCTAAAACCCTCTAGATCATCCACCCACAAATCAAAATATTGTTTAAATGTCATCGGTATATATCAGTGTTCTATCATGCTGAATCAAATTCACATTATATGTCATCATGGTCATAGGAGTTAATAATGAGAAATCAATGAACTCAAATCTATAGAGCTTGAAATTTTTTGATTTATTATTTTTAAAATTAATTTACTATTTTGGGTATTTTTTATTTCCCAAAACCTAGAATATAGATTTTTCTGTATGAAATCACCATGTTATTATTTCTTTATGCTACACCAAGTTAATCATGCATTATATGGCACAAAATTTTAGGCATGATATTAATGAAACACTTAGATTACTTATTGTTACATACAACATTATGTTTTCTTTTTTTACACACAATGTCATGTTCCTTCGATAACATTTGTTAAATGTGTGGCTAATTTTTAACAAACATGAATATACTATTAATATTGTTTTTAAAATATCATTATAGTTACCACCTAGATATTTTAATAGTCGTTATGAATATTACTAATTTATTTATTATAATAGTGTTTAAAAATGTAAATATAATTAATCCATTGGCTATCAATTAGTTTCAAATTAAATTTATAACTACTTGAAAAATAATGAAAATCCTTTTGTAATATAACTATATTCAGAAAACGTTTTATCTCAATAAATAAAACCAAATTGAATTGACGAATTTTATATTTAAATTTATATATTATATATTCAATAAAAAAATTTACCCTCATCAAATTTTTTTTATAGGAACATGAAAAAAATAAATCTAATTTTATGAATAAAATGTTGTATATTTCTAAATGTGAATTTGACCACCATTTAAAGGAAACCCTATTTCAAATATATATTTTTGACTCTATTAATTTTTTTATTTGAAAAAATACACATCATTTTAAATATTTCAATATCAAAGTATTATTATTTTTATTTGTCATTGAAGTTTCATATTTTGTTGAATAGTTAAAAAACAATGAATTTTAATCCAAAGAATATTCTTATCTATATAATTGAAATGGTTGAAATATATTCTGAATTACTTATAAATTTTATTGAGATAAATTTTAAATAAATTAATTCAATTTAGGCCATTATACCCAATTACACATTGAAATTAGATATGAAAACATAGCAATCATTTAAAAAAATTCATGAAAACATACTATCGCGACAAATTTTCATGATTAATATTATTTTATTTTGGGATAATTATGTCATTGGAAAATATATATATTTTTTCAATATTTGGAATAATAATAATTTCTAATTTATAATAAGGTAAACTTATTTTTTGGCCACAATATTATTGGATTTAATTAAAAATAATTACTACAATTAAGGTAAAAAATTTCTCACTTAATGGTTCAAATTTAATCTTAATGGGCCAAATTGCCTAGAAACGCATAAAAAAGTCATTTTATGTTGATATTTTGACTAATTACACTCTTGGAAATAATTTGGAATATTATTTTATTCCCATTATTTATATTATACCTCTTAATAGTGTTTACTTTCTTATATTTACTAGAACGTCACTCCTCCTCCACTATAAAAGGGAATTCACACCACATCATTATTTCACACCTCTAAATCACATTTTCTCATCCAAAACCTAAAAAAAATAAAATACAAAAATCAATTCCCTCAACCTATATTCCTCAATTTATGAATAAAATGAACCAAATAAGTCATTTGGTTTAAACCAAAATTAGTTACACAATAAAGAGATAACATCTATCCATAAGCTATTTTGGTTAATTTTCATCTACACCACAAAAATTAATTATATTAAATGATTATATAATTACCTAAATATCATGAATATACTAATATGTTTTATTTATAATTGCTTAAAAAACACTTACACATATTTTTATTTAATGTATATCGAACATAGAGTTATTTTGTACGACAAACTACCTCTTCAAAAAAAAGATGTTGTTCATTTTTTCTTTATCACATCTCATGGTAGGGAATTTTGATTGAATTATATTTTTATATGATATATAGTATATTTTTGATCGGTTTATGCTTCTGTAATTATTTTATAATATATACCTTCTATCATTATATTTTTTAAAATACGACAATCTCATTTTTGGAAGTTTGGACAACCACCTCATCAAAGCGATATGATTCATTCACACTTCACATGGAATTTATTAACAATGTGTTTAGAGAACATAAATGATATAAATTAAATAATAATTCTATTGTAATGATTTTATATACACATATATATAATTTTTATTTTATTTAATATGATAAGAAAACATAAATAATGTTCATGCGTACATGCGGCCTACCATATCCATGAATGGTGAATTCAATTTAATATATCTGTCTTTTATAGATTTTAATAAATAATTATATATTGAATTTATATGTTTTATAAATCTTGTTTTAAATTATTTAAATAAGTAAATCATGACCTATGTATGAGTATTTTGAATAAAATCTCAAAACAGATACGATAAATAAAACATTTGTTAATCGAAACATTGTTATAACAAGGAATTATTAATAAATGTGTAATATAAACTCATATATGAATCATTTAATTTATGATATATAGGATCATTTTTCTATGTTATTTGTAGAATAAAATTATATTTATTATATCTTATTTTTTAACATGTAAAAAATAAGTTCAATACTTATGGTAATGTTTTTCTCATCTCACTTTTTTATATTTGTGAGATAGATGCATTATTCACCAATCAATTTTTGTATGTAATTCACATTAAAGTATTCTATTATTATTATACTTAAATATATTGGAATTTAGATATCCATTAGACTATCTTTCTTACATAGGGTTTATTGTTTATAAATTACCAAATCGGTAATGTAATTATTGTCTCAAGATTCCTTCTTTGAGATACATGCCTTGTTATGTGACTATATTTTTCTATGGGGTGTAAATATAGCCCTTAGACATGTTATATAATGAATATACTTATTTCATGATATTTTAGGCGTCATTTAATGTTATTATCCAATGTATAATATGATTCAAATTTAGCAATGTGGTAATATCCTATTGCTACAATCTCATCATTTATCTGGATTATTTATGATTATGCTTGCATTGATAAAATCTTATGATCAATATCTTAGGAACAATACTGAATTTTATTCTCCTCTATTTATTATTTATATATTCATTTATTGGTATTATTTCTCAACTCTTCAAAACATAATATAATTAAGAATGTGTTTTTATGAATATTTGATAATATCAATCGATTCGGTTGGAAATTTTGTTCTCTCAAAACCACATTTTCAAAAAATGGTTTTAATTTTTTTTTTGTTTTTTATATCCGATTTAAATGTTTTTAATACCATTTAATATGTTATAAAGGATAAATAAGTTCAAAATATTTTCTATTTTTCTTTGTAAATTTTTAGTGTCTAGTCAAAAAAAATATTTTCAAAATTACATTATATGTTTTCAAAGATATTTAAAAGATAAAGAATTTTAATATGTGTTATGATTTAAAGAGAGTTTTGAGAGAAAAAAGATATATTCCTAATGTAAATTTTTAAATGATTTTGAATATTAATTTATATGTTTTAAATGTGTTTTTTAATGAATGTCATTTTGAATATGATCTATGTTTTAAAAAGTGAATTTCAATAAATGGTTATTTTCCTTAATAGATTTCCTAAGTCATCTTTCAAAGTCCTTCTCCATTTAACAAGGAATACGTTGGTATAGATTATGATTTATTAGGGATATCATACAAGAATAGAAAAAACATTATTTCTTAAATGGTATATATTTTTATGGCCTGTTGTTTATGACCCCAAATTCTCTTCTACGTGTTATATGATTTTGGAACCCACTTTTTTTACAGGTTATGAATTAATGAAACAATTAGGAAACCTTGATATTTTAGATAGGTTATGATGTGATTAAATGTTAATGATACCAAATTAATTTCAGTAGGTATGATTTTTTTATTAAACCCATCTATTTTAATGGTTCATGATATAATGACTATTATTTTAACATTTGGAACATGAATATATGATTTCATTATGTGATAGGTTGGGAATTATGTCTCTCCAATTAATTAGGTAATTATAAATGATTTGTTAGAAAAAAGGGTACATGGGAGGGTATCCTAATAACTGAACAAGATGGAATCCTAATACCAATACAATATAGTACACAAAAGGTCATCCTAAGCCCCAAAGAAGAGCGTACAAGGGAGGGAATCCCAAGCCCAAAACAAGAAGGTACATGATATGGAATCCCAAGACTGAAAAATATGGCACATATTGGGAAATATGAAGCCTAAAACAATAGTGTGCATAAGAGGTAATCCCTATCCCAAATCAAGAGGGTTCATGGGAGGACATCCCAACCGCAAAACAAGGGAGTAAATGGGAGAGAATTATAATCTCTATGTAGGCACCCATGTTATTATCCCAACTATAACATGTTATAAAGGTCTTGGTAGGTATCCTTGACATAGGATTTTATATAATTATCTATATCCAAAATTTCTATGTCTTATTCCTTTGTTATTATTTCATGGACTATGATCTGGATCACCTTATGACTCATGTTTTATAAACTGCCAATATTTATTCCATGATTCATGTTTATGATCTTTTATATACAAGATATGATCATATAATGTTATAATCACATCATCATTCCCTTATAAACATATTTATCTCCATTTATACCCTTATTTAGAATTTAATATCACCACTTTTTTATGTTTCATTTCCCCAAGTTTTGAAGATTTTTTTATGTAGAAAAAGTAAAGGGAAAAATATTTGTGCAAAACATAGAAAATATTTCCCTGAGATAGAATATTTCGTTCCATGATTCCAAATACACTAAACTTTTATGTTCCCCGAGCATATAATTTTTTAATGTGATGAATATTCATTTAAAATGATGTAATGTCCATATATGTTAAGCCTATGTCACTGTAGTTGGTATTAAAGAAATGTTTTAGTCAACCTTTTGAAATTAGCATGAGAGAACATTACTGAGATCCCTAGGGAATTTTTTCATGAAATGTATATGGATGTCACTAAAGATAATCCCAAGATGTATTATATATTATTTAAGGTGTAATAATTTGGAAATCATATAAGATATTTTTTATGATTATGTATTTTTACTCTAGGAAAATTTATATTCATACTATGATTTCTGCTTATTGTTATTGGCAGGAACTATAATGAACATGGATAATGTTGAAGGGGATATAAAATTTAATTATGTGCAGAACAATTGGCCAATCAATGTAGTAAAGGATGTTGTAATCATTTCTAATTAGTTTTCACACAACATCATTAATTTTTTTTTACCTTAACCAACTCTATGAATTAGAAATGTTGGGATGAAAATTTATCACTGAGAGTTTAGGTAATGGAGACCATTGATGAAAGAAGATTTTGTATAATATTTTTTGAGAACGTGTAAATAAGAACCATGTGGATATCTTATAGGAAAAATGATGATATTTTGAATATAGAAAAGAAGGAAACAAATAAAATAACAATAATGGGAAAATGAAATGTTCAGTTAAAGAAATGAAAGGGAATATTGGATTCCCTAAGGTATTATCAATTATTGATTTATTTAAATGTCAAATGTATGTGCATTATGAATGTTGATATCCTATGTATGAGGATAGTGAATATAATCAATAATGGGATACAAGTACTTGTTATGTTGTTGATGATGAAGATACCATGAACTAAATATGAATGTTATGTTCTATTCTAGTAGTATTTTTTATAATCATGATTAAATTTTGTTTCATAAATGCTAAGAAATGATTTTTGTTTCATATTTTTGGAATGTGGTATCTGTGAATAATATGTCAAAGCCTTATTAATGGATTAAGTATGTGGTGGAAAATTATAAGTGTTTATGTTTTTGGATTGAATAATTATGAATTATGAAATATATAAGGATTTTTCTCTTTATGTTTTTTTTCATTGTGTTCCCAATAATGTGTTAATTGGTTTTGATGGACTATAAAAGTGATTTAATGGAATGTTGATATTCATGGGAAAAAACATGACTAAGGGAAAGATAACAATTTATATGTTCCAAATATTGAGATAAATATGTTTTTATAAAAGATATGTTGGAAATGAATTTTTAAATTGGATGTTATGGATTTCATTAGAATAGGTTAAGGACTTGTTTACAAAGTGGTATATGGATGAAGTTTACTACATTTTTGGAATTGAAGAATATATAGAATAAATATTGGAATAATGAAACTTGAATTTTTTTTTCAATATGTAGGTATGGTAATTCAAGATATTACCATGTCTCAAGATAATACATTATCAAGTTATTCACATGTTTCGAATGTAAAAACCAAGAGATACCATATAATATATGGGGGATCAATGTTGACCTAATTTAGTGTATATATTAATAATGTTTTGGATTTTAATTTTTCATAAGGGTTATAAGGATAACTATTTATAGAATGGTTTATGTTAAATTTAAGATTTGGATTTAGAGATTAATGTATTATCTCCCCATATGGTATATGTTTTTCTTTCAAATTATTTATGCTTATTAGAGATCATTTTATAACAATTTCTCAGTGATTCTAACTAAAGACAGATGTAATTAATTATCATTATACCTCATGATTTTTAAACACTTTATGAATGAAAAATTCATATTTATTTCATGGAATAATTGGAGAAGGGGAAATTTATCACGGTTGAACCGAGGGATAGATTTTTCTCAGATAAATTTACTATATCTTCTCATGAAAATAATTTAACTTTAGGGAAATGGTCTTGCAATAAAATTATTTCCTATTATCATCATTTTTATGATATCAACGACATATTTCAAAATACTTTATAATATGTTTTTTTATTGTTATATTTCAAAAGATCACCCAATTTCTTATGATCAATGATCTTTATCAATCTCTATGATTATATATGTTTTTCATCTATTTCCATGTTTTCACATGACACCTTTTTCTCCTATTTGGTTACCTAGTTACATGATGCTTTGGGTAACCATTATGTTTCCTACTATCATTTTTTAATGAATGTTTTAGTACTCTTTTTTACGATGTTGATTTCTATGAATGAATCTTTAAAGTATTAAAACATTGAAAAAGAAGACATACTTTGAAGGTGGAATTAATTTTGAGGGGGGTAGAATGTTTCATGATGAAATATTTGGATATTTTTTGGAATTAATTTAATATTACTGATATTTTCTCATTTCACGCAACCCTAAAAATAACATGTGTTATATAAAAGAAGATCATTATTATTGAATTTTATGTTACCCCATGTTAGGATTTTGTTATACTCCAAACAAGTTAAGTGTTAACAACACATAACACTTATATCAGTTTGAGGTAAATGCAACATTATGATTTTCTTATTCTACTCACAATGTCGAGTTTATTCGATATCTTGTATTACAAATATGTTTGTGTTTTACCAAACTAAAATATACTATTAATTTTGTTATTAAAATACCATTTTAATTAATACATATCTATTGGAATAGGATTTATTAATAGGATTAATTTCATTATCAAAATAGTGTTTAGAAATGTATATAAAATGAATCCATTTCTTATCAATTAGATATTAATGAAAATGACATATATTTTTAAATAATGTCATTCCAATTCTATGAATAAAATGTACGCACACCATTTTATTTAAATTAAATTTAAAACCATTATTGATGATTATTTTTTAAAAAATTATACATTATATATTGAATACATTTTTTAATCCACATCCAATATATTTTATAACCATAATATAAGAAAAAAATTCCAATTTTATAAATAAAAATATGTATATTTCTAAAAGGAAATGTTATCACCCTATAATGAAAAACCCATTTAAATTATAATTTTTAAAACATAAATATTTTTTATTGGGAACAATATTCATCATTTTTGAAATTTTAATATCAAAATTTAATATGTCTAAATTTTGGATATTTTTTAGATGAGATTCATATTTTGATGAATAGAGAAAATACACATTTTTTTTAATCAAAACTCCTTTTTTCATCTATATAATTTATATGTTAAAATTATATTTTAAATTTTTTAAAAGTATAATTAGATCAATTTTAAATAAATTAATCCAATTTAATTCACTGAAAACAATTTCACACTAAAATTGGAAATAAAAAATCCAATAAATTGAATCATTTTTTATAGAAACCCATTTTTTGACATATATGTAAGATTAAATTTAAATTAATTTCTATCTATAATGTAATAAAATTATGGTAAAATTGATTAAATATTTTTAATAATTATAATTTTTAGTTTCTAATAAGGTAATTTTAATTTTTTACAAAAAAATATTAGTGGTATTAATTAAAATTAATTACACTGACTAGTGTGAAAATTATTTTACTTAATAGTCAAACATTAATCAGAAGGGAAAAAATGACCTAGACACTACTACAAATGACATTTTATGGATGTATTTCTACCATGTCTCCAAATGGATATAATTTTTAAAATTATTTCATTTGGATGACGTATAGGGGACCTATCAGTAGTGCTTACCTTTTATATTTATAATAATTTCAGTCCTACACCACTACAAATTGGTAACCCTAGATTCTACACAGTCCTAAAGAAGTTTGGTTCATCTAAAACCTGAAAGAATTATCTCCCAACATCACATATCTCAATCTAGAAGCATAAATTATTTCATAGGGATATCCAAAGAATCCATTTTTTTAAATCCAAATGGAGTTACTCAATAAAGAGGTAACATCCTTATATAAGTGATTTAATGTTATTTTCATTATCCACCAACTAAACTAATATTATTACATGCTTATATAATAAAATAATTATCATAAAAAAACTGGGAATTTTTTATTTTTAGATTTCTGTGTAAAGACCAGGAAATTACATGTAAATTTCATTTAATTATATAGGAGTTTTACGAGTCCATGAAAATTGAAGGCACATTATTGCGAGGCTCGGAGTGTCCGGAAAGGATTTTGAAACTTTTTTTGGGTACGTTCAGTAAACATGCTAGAAGGTTCTTGTATCTTTTGAACCAGTGCTCGGAATTGAAATCTGAGGATACCGTTGAACTCACATCACTGATATTTTCTTATGGAGACCTTCACCTCGACCATAGTAGGACGAGGTTGAAAGTGAGTTTTCGTGTTTTTTGTGGAAATAAAAAAAATAAATATCATCTTTTTATTATATTTTTTACCTACCAATTGAATTCTTGGTGGTGAGGTCCACCTGAGCTTGAAAACCCCCCAATTTAGAATTTAATTGCGGGGACCACCTAAACCCATCATTAATGTGGTGTAAGACCCATAGAATCCTCCCAATTAATTGTCCCAATGCAATACAATTAATTGTGCCAATTAATCGTTCCATTTATTACAATGTGTCAACATTAATTTGATGAAGCTATTATATTGGATCCTCATTACCTTTGGAAGGATTGGTTGTAAAAAAATGGGAGAACATGGAGAAACTCTTCGTCCAACAATGAAAATGCTCCATAACATAGAACACAATCTACAACGAAGAACGCCCTCTCCAACGAGGAACGTCTTCAACGACAACAAACCGACGTTCATCTTTCCCTCGTCACCGACGTTAATGAACCTTCGAGGTAGGGTTTTTTGTTGATTTATACCCATTGGACCCATTCTTGTCGACCCCCTTGATTCAATAACATTATTACCACTTGCTACTATTCTATCGCGGAGGGTGAGGTCCAAACGAACACGGCCCGACCCTGCCGTTATATTAGGGGAATATTTTGTGGTCTTGAATCGACAACCACATCCCGTGATGAGTGCGGGAATCTACCTAATGAAGAACGGGCCACCGTGGTGTGCTTGGAGACCCCAGGAATGTCACCGATGACCCGTGCAGATGACCAGCACCGAAGGGGGCTCAGTAGTGGTAGTCGGCACACTGGCCAACCGCGAAGACGGAGACGGCGCAACCGCACCACCGTAGAAGGGTCACAGTAGAGCAAAGGTAGTGGCCGATAGGGTGAAGGAGGTGGCGGTGCATATCCATGCCACCTGGTGGAGAAGGGAAATGACATGATGCCACATCAGTGATGGAGGGGCAGTCGGGTCATTGCATGTTGCAAGCGAAGGCACGGCGCGCGACCTCGCCTCGTGGAAGAGGCTGACCATCTAATCAGCCAGGGAGCTGAGCGGGCCGCCTCACCACTAACCACCCACTAGTCCGGGCCGCGCTGGTAGGCTGGGCCACCCAGCGGGTGGGGTCGGACCCAGGGCCAGACCTGGGGTGGGCCGGGTAGACCAAAACTGGGTCGGGTCGACCCTGACCGGGTCGGACTGGATCCGAACCAAATTCAACCATTTTTGTTATTTTGGCCATATTATGAGCTACAGGTGTCTGTTTGACAAAACATCCATGGAGAATTAAACCTTGGGTCGAGACAGACATTTTGGTATACCCCACTTGAGTTTTGGATAAATTTTGTGTGTGGTCAGATTGGATCGAACACTAATCCAACCGGGCCCTCAGGACTAAAAGGCCAATAACATACAAACCATGCGTTCGATTGACGCACCGTCTGATTCCTTGAGACCCCTATTATGTGGAATTCATTTAGGATACTTCTTTTTGGGACTTTTTGGCATTTGGAGTATCAACCTATATAATGAGGAGTGGCACCTCCAGGAAACAAGCATGCTTACTGCAGGAACCATGTTGCTTGGCTATTACATGAGAAAGGGATCCTATGTGGGTCTGGGCGTAGGGATCCTATGTGGGTCTGTGCTTTATGATCCTATATGGGTCTATGATCAAGAGTCCCACTTGGATATGCTATAGGAAATCTACACGGGAATACTCTAGGATCCTACGTGGGTCTGCTGTACTAGGATCCAACAAGGGTCTGATGATTTCGGATCCTATGTGGGTCTGATGATTTATGATCTTATGTGGGTCTACCTCTTAACAGAGTAAGATGATTATGTAGTTATATATAATCATCTTTACTATCGTACCTAAGTTATACCTGGTATGAGATGATTCCTTACCTTTGTTGTGATACCTTTGTGGTATTCTTCTGTATAGAATTAACATTGTGTTACTTGAAATTGTGGTGTTACCTTCATGGTATTCTTTCCTTCATGGAATAGTTGTACATTGGCTAAGGATATGGGCATTGTGTTTCCTCATGAATGTGATGTGTATACTTAATAACATAGGTATATGTATGGGAATGTACCTATGAAGGTTTGTTAGTTGATTTCATGTTTTGTGGTTTATCCTTGCAATATTTTTTGAGACCTCTGGGGTTCTCAGGGTCCTTATTAAGTATCATTATACTCACCCACGCACGGGTTACGCCCTAACCTTATTGTGTTTGGTGAAGATGATAGACAGTGCTAACTGGGGACGAGGGTACCCGGACTGGAGGTAGATCCGAGGTGGACCATATACGAGGTGTCCAATAGAGATGAACATTTGAGAGCTATAACTACCCTTCAGGTAGGGTCCATGGTATGTGTTCATTAGAGCTGTTTCAGTTTACTTTTACTTTTCAGTTTTCTTGTACTTTCCAGTTAGGCTTGTATTATGGCCCCTTTTTACTTACTGTACACACTCATTTTACAATAAAGTTTAATTTTATTTGTACCTTGCTGTTTTCTTGGTTGTGTGTGTATATAGGTTATTAAGGGAATGCCTTCCCAGTTTCAGAAAATACGCCTTTCGGTGCTAGTCGCCAGCCACTGGCCTTTCGAAGGTGGGCTTGGGGTCGTCGCAGAATGGGCCCTGATGGACGGGTCCGGAAAAATTGGTATTAGAGGAGTCAGTTTTATCACATAACATTAGAGTCTGATTTTTAATGGCAACAGTTTTAATTTTTAAGGGTGTGGTTATCAGTTTAGAGAATCCAGTGTTGGTGAATCGGCCGATGTATCCATACACCAGGACACTGACTTCGGGTTTCTGACTCAGTGTATGAAAACACTAATTACGTGTGTGTTAAAAAAAGAGTTTTCTTCGTGATCTATTTGAGCCTGCTCACTAGGTATAACTTATTGACCATGGTGAACCTATTTTTTTCAGGATGCCTCCACACAAATAGCCAGCTAGGGTTCCGGGTAGAGTATGCGAGAATAGCCCACATAGGGATGATGCCTCAGTGCGGGGCCCTTTATTAGTAGAGGCACCAGTGGTACCATTACCTATTGGGCCACTGATTCCACTAGCCCCTGCAGCAGAAGGATGACGCCGCTTGAGCAGGTTGCATGAGTTCCTATGCCAAAGTCCACTTAGGATCAGGGGTGAGATGGACCCACATGTGGCTAAGGATTGGTTGGTGCCCATGGAGAGATTCTTCTGACTTGTAGGGACACTAGCTGATCTCATGGTTATCCATTCTGCCTGTCTTCTATAGGAAGTAGTAGGAAGATGGTGGAGCATGATGCTCTAGTTTCATGACATGGTGACACTTCTTTGGGAAGACTTTGAGAGCCCGTTTCAGGTAGATTTTGTCCCAGTGACCCTTCGCGCAGTGCATATTCAGGAGCTTCTTCATCTGCAGTAGGCAATCATGACTGTGGCTCAGTACTTAGTGAGGATCACCGACCTCTCGCGCTACTCCACTGATATGGGGTGGGACCCATTCTTCATGGACCAGTCCTTCGAGTAGTGACTCAGGTGGGAGATCAGGGCATTGATGATTTCTATCAGCATCCTGATGCTAGCACAGGTGTTAGAGTGAGCCCTCTAAGTGTAGAGTTTTCTTGCTGAGCAGTCACCAGCAGTGAGACCCACCATCGAGCGTCACATATCAGGGACTTCTATAGCTGGCTGTAGACAGATTTCCTTGAGGTCCAAGAGGACCAGACCTACAGGTGGACGATCGTAGGATTCAGGGTCAGTTGTGTGGGGAAATGGAGACAAAGCTATTCATGTGAGGAACAAGCAGTGTTACACATGTGGCGGGCAGGGTCACATTGCTCATGACTGCCCGAACCATAGTATGGATGATCAGCAGATGGTTGAAGGACCACCCAGATAGAGATAGTTATTCAACCAAGTAGGTATTCTAGGAGTAGGTAGATGTGGCAGAGGAGTTGGCCGTGTAGCTGGTGATGGGCGACGAGTCGATATGTATCCACCACCACCACTACGTGGTCAACCCCGACTATAGGGAGTAGGTGGAAAGGGATGATCTATGCTCCTAGAAGGTGAGTTCTATGACCATGGTGCTCAAGATATGATACGAGGTATGATCTGTGTCTACTCCAGCTTAGCTGCAGTACTTATATACACAAGTTCCCATCATTCTTTTGTTTCCACTACCCTCGTTCAGAGCATGGAGATTCCGACGAAGCCGTTGGGTCTATACAAATGGATAGCGACTCCTAGGGGAGAGGATTATAAGATTACACACTAGTGTCGGTAGTGTGAGCTTACTCTGGGAGGTGGGAGCTATGATTGCGATCTCCTCTTAGTGGAATCGAGGCCTTACAACGTCATCTTTGGTATGGACTGGTTATCTATATTCCATCCTCAAAATGACTGTATTAGGAGAAAAGTGTGGTGTATCCATAAGGATGGGACTAGGTTTACCTTCACCGGCAAGAAAGGATCCTTTGCAGCACAGGATGGATAGACTCAGAGAAGAGTACAGCCGATCACTCATCAATTGGCTAGACTTACCCTCGAAGCGGTTGATGTGGAGAGTCTGAGGTATCCTGTTTTGGTGGACCAGTATGTGGATGTCTTCCCTAATGATGTTCTAGGTCTACCTCCACACATAGTGGTGGACTTTTACATTGAATTTTCCCCTGGGATTACACTGATATCTACACCTACGTATCAGATGGCTCCCGTGGAGCTTCGTGAGCTACGTGTACAGCTGGAGGACTTACAGGGGAAGGGGTTCATTAGGCAGATTGTTTCTCCATGGGAATCCCCAATTTTGTTTTCCAAGAAGGTGGATGGGAGCTTCAGTCTTTCTGTTGACTATCGGCATATGGACTATGTGACCGTGAAGAACACGTACCCACATCCGAGTATTGACGACCTCTTTGATCAGTTGAAGGGATCACAGTGGTTCTCGAAGATAGACATCAGATCTGGCTATCACCAGCTCATAGTACGAGATGAGGATGTGTAGAAGATAGATTTCAGATGTCAGTATGGCCACTATGAGTTCTTGGTTATTCCATTCAACGTGACCAATTCTCTAGTAGTATTCATGGGACTCATGAAGATGATCTTCCAGCCATTCCTTGATCGCTTTGTAGTGGTCTTCGTTGATGACATTATGATTTACTCGACTACTAATGAGGAGCATGAATAACATTTATAGATAGTTCTAAACACACTTAGAGAGAAATATCTTTACATTAAGATATCAATGTGCCAGTTCTAGATCCGAGAGTTTCACTTTCTAGGAAATTTCATCTCGGATGCTGGAGTTGCAGTGGATCCAGTGAAGATTGTGGCGGTACATGTTTGGGATCCACCCAGGAGTGTGATGGAGGTACGTAGTTTCCCAGGTTTGGTTGGATACTACTAGAGATTAGTGCCATATTTCTATAGAGTTGTAGCACCTTTATCAGTTTTGAAAAAGAAGGGGAAACCTTCATGTGGTTGGAGAGATGCCATCAGAGTTTTCAGGAGATGAGGCAGAGGTTGAATAGTGCCCCCATCTTGAGGCTTCTGGAAGAGGGAAATTGGTACGTAGTCTACTTCGACACATCAGGGACTATGCTCGGATGTGTCCTGATGCAGGAATGAAAATTTATCATGAATAGTTCTCAACAGTTGATAAAAAATGAGAATAACCACACTACCCATGATTGGGAGTTAGCAGTAGTGGTCTTCTCCTTGAAGATGTGGTGACATTACTTCGTTGGAGAACATTTTAAAGTCTACTTGGACCAGAAGAGTATCTGGTATATCTTTTCTCAGAAAGAACTGATCCTGAGACAATGATGTTGGCACGAGTTTCTCACGGACTATGACTTTGAGATATACTACACTCCTGGCAAGGGAAATGTTTTATTAGAGAACTCAGCAGGAGATTTGGTATACAGCTTCAATGTGTGGCGATGGAGGAGTTGGCTGCTTTATAGATATCCTTTGTCAAATGAGAGGTAGAATCTTTTCTTCATTCTTTTATAGTTACTCCCCCACTTCATCAGTGAGTCTGGGAGGCATAATGTGGGGACACTGACTGCGAGGCTCGATTTGTTCAGATATCCACAAGACATGCACCTGATATATTTTCTGAAGGAGGGGAGCATGTCATCCTCTTTAGAGGACATAATATGGCACATGTGTTTCTTCATGAGGAAGTGTTGAGAGAGTTCGACATATCCCCTCTACTAGTACACCTAGGAGTGGCGAATATGTACCTGGATCTCCAACGACAGCACTACTGGCCGAGAATTAAGAAAGCAGTAACAGTGTTTGTCTCTTGGTGCCTCACTTGTCAGCAACTGATGTAGGAGCATTAGGTACCGGCAATCTCATTTCAACCTTTAGAGGTCCCGAAATAGATGTGGGATGGGATATCCATGAACTTAATGATAGGAATTCCACGTACATCTAGGGGTCATGATTCTATCTATGTGATCATTGAACGACTCACCATGTCGGACCACTTCTTACCGATCAAAGAGCAGGGTTTAGTAGAGAGCGTGGGGCGCCTCTATGTGCAGGATATTTAATTGCTATATTGATTACCCTCGAAAATTATCTCCGATCGTGATGCACGTTTCACTTCCGGTCTATGGAAGGGGTTGTAGGAGGATTTCAGGACGTAGCTTCATTTGAGCACTACCTTCCATCCTCAGACAGATGGCCAGACTGAGTGGACCATTCAGACCCTCGAGGACATCCTGTGTGCTTTCATCCTCGACTTTGGTCGTAGCTAGGAGGACCAATTTTTTTGTGGTGTTTTGATACAATAATATCTACCACTCCACTATTGGGATGGCATCATTCTAGGAATTGAATGACCAACCGTGCAGATTGACTTTGTTCTGGACTAACCAAGGGAAGGGAGCACTCATGGGTCCAGATATGGTACGGGCTATGACAGAGAAGGTGTCAATCATCTAAGAGTGGATGAAGACTACAAAGAGTAAGCATAAGCCTTATTCCGACAGAGGACATGGACCTATGGTGTTCGAGGATGGTGACTATGTCTTTCTACAGGTCTCACCTCGATGAGGTTTGCAGAGATTTGGTCAGGGCAGCAAGTTATCTCCGAGGTTCATCGGACCCTTTCAGGTCCTTAGTAGAGTTGGCAAGGTGGCTTACCTCTTAGCACTTCAACCTTTGTTGCACCAGGTTCATAATGTTTTCCACGTATCCCATCTGAGGAGATATGTGCACGACCCATGACACATCATCGACCTTGACGAGTTGGAAGTCGAGGATGGGGCGACGTTTATGGAGGTTCCAGTGTAGATTGAGGATTGATTGGAGAGAGTCCTTGGTGGGCGATCGATACCTTATGTGCATGTACGTTGGCAGCACGAGAACCACCAGGAGAGCACATGGGAGTGGGAAGCTCATATTCATTCTCAATATCCCCACTTGTTTTCATAGTTTTTGTAAAGTGGATTTCAAGGAAGTAATGCCATGAGGTGGGGAGAATGTAAAGACCTAGAAATTACATGTAATTTTTTTAATTATATGGAAATATTTCGAGTTCGTGAAAATTGATAGATCGAAATTCCCAGGCCTGGAGTGCCCGGAATGAATTTATATACTTTATTTCAGGTATGTTTAGTTAACGTGAGAGTGGGTTTTTGTAACTTTCGATACAGTGCTTGGAATTGAAATCTAAGGACACTGTTGAACTCGCAACACTGATATTCGCTTAAGGAGACCTTCACGTTGACTGCAGTACGACCCCTTGAGCTAGAAAACCCCCCAATTTTGAATTCAATGGTGGGGACCACCCTAACCCATCATTAATTTGGGGGAAGTCCCTTGGAATCCTCCCAATTCATTATGCCAATGAAATATAATAAATAATTCCAATTTATTATGCCATTTATTAAAATGTGTCAAATTAAATTTGATTTATCTATTATATTGTCTCCCCATTAACTTTGGGGGGATTGGTTGGCAAAAATGTGAGAATATGGAGAAACTATTCCTCCAACGAAGAACGCGCTCTCCATTGAAGAACGTGCTCTCCAACGAAGAACACCATCTCCAACGAGGAACATATTCAACGAAAATGATCTAACGTTGGTCATTACCTCCTCCCCAACATCAACGAAACTTCAAGTTAGGTTTTTTGTTGATTTATACCCCCTTCCACCATTCTTGTCGAACCCCTTGATTCAATAACACTATTTCCGCTTTCTACCATTCTAATGCGAAGGGTTTGGGACAAACGAACATGGCCCGACCCCTCCGCAACATTTTTGGAATATTTGTTGGTCTTTAATCGATGGAGACATCCCAAGATGATTGATGGAATCAATATAATGAATAACGGGCCACAGAGGTGTGCCCGGTGACCCAAGGAATTTCACCGCTGACCCGTGCTGGTGACCGACACCGAAGGGGGTTGGAAGTGCCGGATGGCACACCGGCCAGCAGAAAAGATGGAGATGATGCAACCGTACAACCGAAGAAGGGAACTGGCCCATCGTCCTTGGCAGAGCGAGGGCGGCTGTAGACGTACGACCAGCAATGCGACGGAGGTGGAAGTAGGAGTTCGCGCCACCCAGTAGAGAAGGGTCACAGAGTGATGTCGCGACAAAGAAGGAGGGGAAACCGACTCGCTAATGGCCGCTGATGAAGGCATTGCACACACCCATGCCATGCGAATGAGGCTGGCCATCTAGCTAGACTGGGAGGCAAGATGACCGCCGCACCATGGACCGCCCAGCGGGCGGGGCCGCAGCGGCAGGCGGGGCCGCCCAGCTGGCCGGGTCGGACCTAGTAGGATGGGCCAGACCCAGCGGGCCGAGCCAGACCCAGGGTCGGACCCAGGAAGTACTGGGTCGGTCCCACTGGTTTGGATTAGAGCCGACCCCACTACGACCATTTGCGTTTTTTCGGAAATATGCGGAGCTACGTGTGTCCGTTTGATGATCTATCTATGGCCCCAGAAACATTGGGTGGAGACAGACCTTTTCGTATACCACACTTGAGTTTTGGATGAAGATGGGGTACGTCCATGATGGATCAAACACGAATCCAACCAGGTCCTCAGGACTAATAGGCCAATAAATTACAAACCAGACATCCGATTGACAAATCGTTGGCTGTGTTGAGACCCCTTTTATGTGGTATCCATTGGCATAATTCTTCATGATATTTAATGGAAGTTGGAGTATTGACCTATGGATTGAAGAGAAGACCCTCCTGGGATCAACCAAGCTTAGTGTGGGAAAACTTCAGCTGGTTGTATCAAGAGAAAATGATCCTATGTGGGTCTGTTCTATGGGATCCTCTGTGGGTCTATGCTTCAGAATCCGATGTGGGTCTCTGTTTGAGAGTCTCACTTCGATCCTCTCTTGGAATCCATGTGGGACTACTCTATGATCTTATGTGGGTCTATTTTCCTAGGATCCTATGTGGGTATAATTATTTAGGATCCTACATGGGTCTGATGATTTAGGATCCTACGTGGGTCTGCCTCTTACCAGAGTATGATGATTCAGTAGTTATATATAATCATCATTACTACCATATCTATGTTATACCTGGTGTGAGATGAGTCCTTACCTTTTTTGTGATTTCTTCTCTATGGTGTTACCTTTGAGGTACTTACCTATGTGGTGTTACCTTCATTGTATTCTTTCCTTCGTGGAACAATTGTACTTAGTCTAAGGATTTTGGCCGTGAGTTTCCTCATGAATGAGATGGGTATACTTGATAACCTACGTATATGTATGGGCATATGCCTAATTAGGGCTGTCAGTTGATTTCATGTTTCTTTGTTTATCCTTTGTGGATTTTTTGTGACCATTGATGGTCTCAGGGACCCTACTGAGTATCGTTATACTCACACCTGCACGGGCTACGCCCGCCCCATATTGTGTTTGGTGAAGAAAACAGACAATGCTGACTGAGGATGAGGGTACCAAGACTGATGGTCGCTCGAAGGTGGACCCTAGATGAGGCGCCTAGTAGAGATGACTATTTGGGAGCTGTACCTACCCTTCTGGGAGGGTCCTGGGTGGGTGATCACATGAGCTGTTTTAGTTTACTAGTACTTTTCAGTTTTCTTGTACTTTCCAGTTGGGCTTGTAATCAAAATTTTTTTACTTATCGTACACACTATTTTTACTATAGAGTTTACTTCTGTTCATACATTGATGTGTGCATGGTTGTGTGTTTTTATAGGGTAGTAAGGCAATGCCTTCTCGGTTTTAGGGAATACTCCTTTTGGTGCTAGTCGCCATCCCTTGGCCTGTGGAATGTGGGCTTGGGGTAGTAACATCACAGGCCCCAGGGGTCGGGTCAAGAAATTCTAGCTACAATTACACACACATCTATCTAATGGATAACTAACTTACCATTCTCATGTATGATGAACTACTACCTCATGAAATGATGATGTTTTTTTTATATTACAAACTATAATGGTTTTAGAATTATAATAATTTTTTTAAAGGAAATTTATTATATTTATGATTTATTTATTCTTATTAGTTTATTATATGAAACACAACTAAATTATATACATTTTTTTAAATACAATACATATGTTTGTGGAAGTGTGCACTACCGTCTCTTCAAAGCGATGTGATTCGTAAAGATTTTACATGAAATTTATTAAGGACAATTTTATTGAAATTATATGATAAATATGACATAATAATGATAATATAATGACAATATATATACATACATATTTTTCATTTACCATTAATTCAATATGATAAGAAAACAAAAACAACTTTCATGTTTATGTATGACCAACTGCCTCTGTGAATGGTGTATTCTATTTAATGTACATTTAAAATATAAATATTTATAAATATTTATATAATGAATATATATGATATATAAACATGTTTTAAATTAATTAAATATGTAAACAAATATTTTAGTATATGTATCTACAATAACAAGTCAAAACACATATGATAAAGAAAGCAGTTATTACCCAAAACATTTCTTTAACATGGATTTGTTAATAAATGGGTAATATAATGTCATAAGTGAATAGTATATAGTATTATATATAGAAATATGTTATATTTTATATGAATAATAAACTTTTATTTATTATACATGAGGTTTGAACATGTAAAATGAATGTCAAGACTGAAGGAAAGGGTTTTCATAAGTCAATTTTTTTATTTTTGAGATAATTACCTTATTCACCACTCATTTATTTTTATGTTGTATATACAAAAAATGAATGTATGATATGTTTATTATAATTAAATTTATGGTAATTTAAATATAAATTTTATGATCTTTATTTCATGGGTTTTATGGTTCAAAAAGTTTCCAAATCGGTGAAGTAATTTTTCTATCATGTTGACTTCTTTGAGATGCATGCCATATTGTGCATCTATATTTTTCTATTTGGTGTATATACTACCCGTTAACATGTTATATCATGAATCTCTTTATTTAATTATATTTTAATTTTAATTTTATATTATTCTCTCTTGTGTATTATGACTTAATGTTGCCAAATTGGTAATAGGTTATTGCTATAATCTGTTCATATATATTTATTTTATATGATTATTCTACCATTGATGAAATATTATGTTCCATATCTCATGAAAATACATAAATATTCATATAATCATGTTATTACGGATATATTCATGTGTTTATATCATCTTTCTACTCATTAGTACATATGATAAATAATAATTAGTTTTCAATCAAATCCGACAACATTTCTCCCTTCGATCATAAATCATTATTATTTCACAATAATGTTTTCTATAAAAGGTTTTCAAAATGGTTTTATGGTTATGTTTTTACATTCTTCAATCCCCTTATTTATTTTTTCTTGATAAAGTTTTTTCAAAATGTTTTCATTCTTTTATTATATGTTTTAATATTATTTTTATTATATATGTTCTCAAGATTCCATTATATTTTTTCAATGATCTTTTCAAAGAAAAAGGTTTTCAAAATGATTTAATTTTTAAAGAGTGTTTTTCAAATTGTAATGAACATTTTTATGATTAAATGTTTTAAATTATTATAAATCATACCTTATATGTTTTCTAATTTTTTTTAAAAAATTATTTTTAATATGATCTATGTTTCAAAAATTGAATTTCAAAAAAATTATATTTTTTGTAAGAAATGATCCATGTGATCTTTTAAAATATTTATCATTCTAAAATGTATTTATTTGATATATTTTAATCATTATTGGGGAAATTATGGACCAGTTACATTCATATTATTTCATAAATGTCTTATGTTTTTATGGAATGATGTTTACAAAACTCATTTATCTCCCACAGGTTATATGCTTTTAGAACCCCCTTATTTTCAAAGGTAACGATTTAATGAAATTGTTTGGTAAACTATCTACTTTCCATTGGATATGATGTCATAAAATTTTAATGATACAAATTCCATTTCATATGTTATTATTTTATTTTTAAAAGTCCCATCATTTTTAAGGGGCCATGATATGATGAATGATTTCATAACATGTGTCACATGCATGTATGATTTCATTATTTGATGAGTGGAACATATATCTCCCTCCAATGAATTATTTATTTAAAAATTTCTTATGATATCAAATGGTAAAAAATAGGGCATCAAAATTCCAATAAAAGAGGTCTTATTAATCCTAATAAAAGAGGATATATGGGAGGGCATCCCAAGCCAGAAATAAGAGGGATTATTAATCCCAATATAAGAGGGTACACGGGAGGGCATCCCAAGCTAAAAACAACAGGGTTAAGCGAGGTCATCCCATTCCCTATACAAGATGGTAAATTGGAGGTATCATAATATAAAAATAAGAGGGTACATGGAAAAACATATGAATCTAAAAAAAGATGGTATAGATGATGGAATCTCAAGACAAAAACTATTGGGTACATGGGAGGGTATCAAAAGCTTGAAAAAAGAGTGTAAAACAGAGAGAATCCAAATTCTAAAATAATATGGTACATGTGATGTCATCAAAATCCTAATGTAGGTGAATTGGTTATTATGAAAATCCTAATATGTAATAAAAGTGTTGGTAGTGAGCCTTAACGTAATATTTTCTATGATTATGTGTATATAAGAAATGGAATGTCTTATTCCTATGTTATGATTTCATGGATTAGGCTTTTAATTATCTTATAATTCATGTATTATGAAATATCAATCATTATTCTATGATTCATGTTTATGGTCTTTTATTTTCAGGGTATGATATTCAAATGTTACGATCACATTATCACACCATCATTTTGAGGAATAAATCCCTAGTTTACCCTTGCTGACATTAGATCTCACCCCATTCTTACGTTTACATTACATAGGTTATGAAGAAAGGATTTAAGTGTATGTACTAAATAAGAAGATATTATTGGGAATCATAGAATAAATTTCACCATGTTAGAATATTTTGTTTCATGTTTCCAAATATTGGAAACTATTATAGTCCTCAGGCATTTAATTTTGTAATGTGATGATTAGTAATCTAAAAATATGAAATATTAATGTATGATAATTCATGGCCACTATAAGATCGATATGCTCTTTAGCATTATTTTTATTTCTCTCTAATTAACATGATAGAGTGTTTGAGAGGTGATCGAAATCATGAAAATTCAATTCCCTATTATTTTTGGTTCTTAATGTGTTTAAATAGTTAGTTTATATATGCCATAAATTTTAATAAGGTATTTATTGAAGTGAACCACTCAAACAAACCTAATCATGGAAATAACATCTCATAATCCTTTACAAAAATATGATGAAAATTTTATCACAATGTTTTAACATCCAAGTAATGTCTTTTTATATAATATTACCCATTATATCGACTATCTTCTCCTACTAAATATATAATGAAACCAGAATAAATAAATAACAATCTAAAAATCATTTTTATATTATTAAACTAATTAGTTATGAATATTATAATTTAATAAATTCAATACATATTATTCTATACTTTAATAATATGGAATTTATTTATTTATCATGTTTATTTAATCATGAATGTATCCAGAGCTTGGTTTTGGGGCCCAAAATATCCTAAACTCAAATTCATTATAATTTTCCAAAATTATATATATTATTTGTGTGGAACCCTTTAAGAAGTTATCTCAATTGAAATGATTGATACTCGTAAACTTGGATAAGATTGTAGCCACCCATCAAGGACCATAATGAGACAAGGTATAGTAATAATAATGGTAAACTTTTAGGAATACACACCATGTAATATAATCTCTTTTTTCATGAAATAGAAGATTAAGAAAGATTCAAACATTTCATTATCATTTATCCAGGATTTATTATATTATGACCAGACTATATGGACTTCCCTTCTTCTACCATGGTCGTGGATTTAAATTAGGTACCATCATCTTTGTATCTAGTCCTAAGAAATCATCTGAATTAAAAAATAGACAGTTTTATCCTAGTCATCCAATTAATTTCATACCACTTATGATGAATCCAGCATAATATACCACAAAACAATATAAATATAGCTGTTTTCATATATCATCAAAGTACAAAATAAAATTTTAAAAACTATTTATATTATTAATTTAGCAGGATAATACACATGAAAATAGTTAGGATCTTCCAATAAAAGCTATAATATGTGGTGTTACATTTTTTGGAACATTCCTCATGGTATCATACATTCAATATCACCATGTATAAACTTATTGACAATAATTATTATTGATTTTAAGGAAGCCTTACATAATTGTTATAAATAATTTTTTCTTATCAAAATGATGTATCTAAATCATAGAAAAAATGATAACAATTAAAGTCATAGTATCAAGAGGTATTGATTTATCCTAGAATCTATAATAACCTATTGATATGATTTTTAATCTTATGAAATTTTCTATAAAATTGTTAACACTGTAGTATAAACCATATAATTGAAAGACAAACACACACACAAAAAAATATAACTCTTCACATGTAATGGTATTCAAGGTAAATTCTTGAGTTGGGTCTATGTACCCACTCAAAAAACTACGACTTTAATTAAATCTAATAACTAGAAAAACATATCCCCAAGACCTCAAATGACTATAGTGATTCTACAGAGATAGACTTATTCATGGGGAATTCCATGTAATCCTCAGTGGTAAATCTAATAAAAATGAATTCACCTCTTCGGGTAACATAACTCAAGATATAAAACATATTATGTACCTGATTTTTCTTATAACTAAAATTTTGGATCCTTATCATGTACAATAATTGTATTATTATCATAATAATCTTTAAATGGGTTAGAAGTGCTAGGCACAACCAATATTATAGACAATTTTATATATCCATACCACCTCTTTTATTGCATCAAAAACTGTTATATAACATGATTATACTATATAGATGGTGACTATGGATTTATCCTGGCTTCATTAGTTCACCACACCACTATTTAAGGAAAATGTATATCCTGATTCTGATTTTAGATCATTATGATCTCTTTAAAAACTAGCCTCATTTAATCACCACACTACTAGTTCCTTATCTCAAAAAACATTATGAAAAATATTGTTTATCCATAATAATAAAGTTAGGATTAATTATATATCCACCCAATTAAACACTCTTTTTTAGCTTGATATCTTCCCTATAACACACTTAAATTTTATGAGATATTTCTCTTCAAATAAGTTTACTTTTGTTGATAACATTCTATACATAAAAGCACTAATATTGTTTACCATTATAACCTAGTCTTTAATATTGGTTATATTAATAGGAAGAAAAATTATGAAAATTTCTATAAATGTTTTATATAATTCATTGATTTATTCAAAATTAAAAAGCACTCATTTTTTTAACAAATTTATTTAATGATGGAAAATTACAATTTATTCATAATTTATTTTATTTCTATTTATGAGTGAATATTATATATAATTTATAGTATTTTTTGAAATAATATTTCCTTACTTGTGTATACGTTTTTAAAAAAAGATATCAGAATTACCTTTGGGTAAACTTTTGGGTTATTTATGAATAATTGATTTTTATGTGAATAGTGAAAATATGATTTTCTATAAAACTATAATCTATATTCCGTGAAAAAGTACCATATAGATTTGAAAATAATTATAGATTAAAATAATTATAATTTAGTTCTACATAATATAATTAATTACATATTAATTAGTTTTAATATTGAATTTACTATAAGTTCATGATTTGGCTTAAAAATACATTTTTCTCAAAAACCTTTTATGCACACTATGTGATTGCATCTGAATAATATATATATATATATGAGTTTTTTTACTGAATTTATAGATTTTATATTCAATTATATATTTTGACAATTATCAAATCATCATTACTTGGAAGGGAATGAAGGTAAACACTATTTTATGTGTATAAATTCATTTTTCTAAAAATAGTTTTATTATATTTGAAGACTTATTTTAAATTTAAATTAAAAAACTAATAATAATTTAATAATTTATAATGGATTACATATTTTTATTCATAAAAATTCATATAATTTAATAAGGTAAAATTAATTATTTTTATAATAAACAGTAAAAACTGTAATATTTTGTTACATTGGTTAGTATTACAATGAGTTTACTAGAAGTGAAAAAAATATATAAGGGTGACTTTTTTAATATAAACACTTATAAACCCTATTATGTTTCTATTTTGGACCCTAAATCATATATACATTGAATAAGTGTCATTTGGATGAATTTATCTTGACCATGAAATTATTATATTTTAATCATTTGAAAAATTCCACATGTGTCCTCCACCTCCCTTAGAATAGGTTACCACTTAAAAACTACTATACACACATAATTATTATTATTTTTCATAAAATAGCTAAAAAATAACTTCTTAGCATCCCCACTTCCTAAAGCTTATGTTCTTTCCAAAACACCATCATTTTATGTTTTATGGTCTAAGACCAAATAGGTTTCCCAATTGAGAGGTATAACTTTTATTCAATTACATTCAATTATATTTCTTAATATACCAAATCTAAATATATGGTATCCATTCTAAAATATTGAATTTATTAACTTTAATAAAATAAATATTTATTATGATGATGTATCAATAATGTTCTACATATTTTCCATCAAATGGGTACCGAAAAGCATCACTCATCTGTATATGTGGACTACCACCTCCACATAGAGATATAATTCATTACCCCACAACAAAATTAATTAATGGTAATTATAATATATTTAATTTCAATATATATAATTTGTGAAATAATTATACTTAATTAATTATAATATATTTTCTACCTTTTACCTTTTCATACATTAAAAAGATAACATTGCTCATGCATATGTGGGGACTACCACATCCATAATATTATGTCATTTGTTTTTAATTTTTAATTTAAATATATGGTAATTATGATATAATTAAGTAATTTTTGAGATATTATAATGATTATATAAAGGTGAATTTTTTTTCCATTGTGTCTATCCAACCATCAAAATGTTGAAACATCACTTGTGCATATGTACAAACTTCCATCACCACTAAGTAATATAATCAATATTTTATCATCAATTTATATGAATATTTATAAATTTTTATATGATGAATTAATATGATAATTAATTAATTATATTGATTCAATAGATAATTAAATAATCATAATAGGTGAACGTATAGAGCCATATAATCAAAACATACATGAAAAACGAACCAGATATCACCAGGAACAAGGATTTTATCATAGAATTGTTCATAACTGGGTGATAAAATGTTATAAGAAAATAATATCCTTTATCATAAGATTGAATATGTTTTATAATTATTTTATAAAAATACTGTATTTGTTATATGTGATATTTTAATGCGTACGAAGAAAGATGATAGGTGAGGTAAGCGATTTATGTTTGATCCCATTTTATTGAATATTTTATATGGCTGAATTTACCTTGTGGATATTATATGATCCATATCTAATGAACCCATTTAATTTTACTTAAACTATAGTTATTTTAATATTCTTTATCTTTTTCTAAAATTTTAAAATATTTATTACTCAAAATGATTGATAAAATATTTTTATGGAAATTTGACCTTATTTTATGTATTTCAGTTAGAATCTAGTTTTCTTTAGTATACTTGTTTTGAAAAAAGATTTCATAATTTTTTTACAATTAATTAGGGATTTAAAAAATTAAATTTAAACCATTTTATCTTTTTTCCATAAAAAAAGAAAAAAATAATTTCCTTGAGATTATCATAATAGATTACTTTTTCCAATGGTGTGAACAAAATCATTGTTTTAAAGATTTAATCATGAATAGAATTATTATCCATCATGAATAGTCATATATTTCAATCTTTATATAGAATTTTCCATTGTTATATTCAAATATTTTCTACCTTAAACTTATTTGAATTATTTTTATTTAAAATAAATGATTTTAAAATTAAAAGGGTATTGTACTCAAGAAATATTTAAATTATAATTTAAAAAATGGTTCATTTATGACAACATCCATTCATGTTAATTGTAATTTACTAGTGAAATAGTCCAATTATACCATCCATATTCTTTATCTGGATAGATTATGATTATGATGAGTAGTTTATTACAAAACTAATTTATTTTATATGGGTTATGCAATAAAGAAATGATGAAATCCAAATGAAACCTGTTTCATTGCCACTAATTATGATACAGTGATATGAAGAATTTTTTTGATCTTGTAGAATGCATATATATGGAAATAATTTTGTGTTCAACAGGCCTAGAATTTTATATCCCCCAATTTCATTGAATTATTATGGATATCTCATGAGATAATAAAAAAATGAATGGGGTGTTACTCATTTTTGAAAGGGACTTCATCAAATATAATAGTATTGGGAGTCAACATTGAGTAAGGATAAGATGGAGTGGGGTGTAAACCTAATCTTCTATGATATACATGGTAGTAAACATTTTATAAGGGAATGATATTGTATTCTCATGTGTTTTATAAAAACATATATCTTATACGTATGATATTTTCTTAGGAATAATGATTGATTATAGATGATTCCACACACTTATAAATTATGAATTTTTTAATCAGAAATCCTTTTTTCCTAAAATATTATTAATTATATATAATTTATTGGGTATGAATATTTTTTGTTATAATATTATTCTCATACCCTTATGATTACATTTTTCTCAAATATTATCATTAATTGATAACTCTTATGTTTAACCATACTGATCATTCAAGCTCACACATTGTTTTATTTACTTCCATTGTCTATGAATTTTGTTTATAAAGGGAATCTCAAACAATAGTAGTTTATGGGATGGATTTTGACTGATATATTGAAGATATTTCCTAAAATATATAATTATATATGTTGTTTTTATAGACTCTAAAATTTTGTGGTTCTAGAATGAATCATAATGATATGTAATAAAAATTCATATAATAAGATGTAATATTTATGTATGAAAATTTTATCCATTATAGTTTGAATTGGATAATTGTTTAGTTAATATTTTGAGATTAAGAATAGGGAATATTACTAAAAGGCCATGGGATATTTATATGAATAATATATCATATTAATGTTTTTAAGGTATAGATTATGTAGTTTTACTAGAAATACAAAAAATTATGCATAGAAATAGTAGACGTGGTTTTGGTACATATACATATAGGGGTAATAACACTAAAATGGTTTTTTTGTAAATATCCACCGTCATTATGGTGTTTAGTTAATGGTTCCTTATATAACAACTACATTTACACTTCTGAAGGATATTC
Organism: Viscum album; assembly: GCA_963277665.1. Taxonomy (NCBI): domain Eukaryota; kingdom Viridiplantae; phylum Streptophyta; class Magnoliopsida; order Santalales; family Viscaceae; genus Viscum; species Viscum album. The sequence continues at coordinate 1,374,338,692 of OY728147.1, read as the reverse complement.
TTTGGTTAACTCACATTTTCCTTACGAACCATAATGGTGGATTTTTATAGATGATAGGAAAGGATATACTAGGTTAATCTTAAGGTAACATAGATGGGAAATATATAATCCTAAATAAGATATCATATAAATATATTTTTTATATTATGTGGTTTACTACTAGTATTATTGTTTCTCACACTGTTATTTTTTGTTTTAGTCAAACGATATGTCCCAAAAGAACCATGTTACAACTGAATGTGGTAGACAATGAAACTATTATCCTACCGATGAAAAAACAATTTTGGAGATGGTATGAAATGTATTTTTAATATTCTTACAAAACTATATCAAACTATAAATCCTTCCATAGTTTCAGTTGAGAAAGGGAGGGAACAATGTTCAGTTGAGTTTTTCTGTGAGGTAAAATTTGACATCTTCTTATAGTCTGCTTGATCTACAAGTTGGTGATCAATGAACTAGTATCACAGTAAATATAATTTCCATTCTCCAATTTTTATAATATGAGAATTTTATTTTGGTTTTTTGTCATTTATAATGAAATGGGACTACTGTTGGATTATTTTAGTAACATTATCCTATAAGGAAAAATTGACTCCATTGAGTGGTATTAGTTTTGAAGGTTATTATTCAACAATTACATTCATTTTACTCAGTTTTTATGAAAATAAATAAGGATTTATTTAAACTAATGCAGAAGGATGATGAATCTATAACACCCCAAGCTTCCACGGTACGTTTCACTTCGAATAATGCAATATCGTGTGTTGTACGCAACCTCGAGCTCTAACACACACCACAACGAATTAAACTAGCCGTTGTTAATAGTAATACCTACTTTTTGAAATATTATAAATTTTATTTATCAAAATGGACTTCATTTTTGGATTCGGAATGTCGGAATTAGCCTATGTTGAATTTTTGGTATTTTTCTGAGAACTTCTATTTTTTATGAATAGTGAAAAATACTTAAAACAACTTTTTTAATCAAAATAATTTATTTTGATAAATTAAACTATTTAGTGGTTTTAAAGTATTATTAGAATATATTTTTACCATTTTATCCAATAGTGGTCATTAGAATTAATTTAACATTGAAATTGGACGTAAACAATTGCCAATCTTTTGATATAAATTGTTTCTTAAAAACACGCTATTTGTTGTGACAGTGGGAATTAATTATAAAATTAACTAATGCAACTTAGATGTTTGGAATTTTGTAAAATAGACATCATTTTTGAATTCGTAATACAAATTATAGCTTAGGGTGAAATTTTGGCATTGTTCTGAAAAACTTCAATTTTTGATGAATAGTGAAACCACTAAGTGGTAGTTAAATAACTAATTTTTCGTTTAAATGAAATATTAACACTTCTGTTATTTGATTTTCAAAAATCCTACATACATGGTTGTCATTAAGAAGTAAAATGTGGTTCAATGAGATTAAAATAATTTTTTGGTGAATAGTAACTTTTAAGTTCTTAATCGCGATTAGAGGTAATTAGTGTAGTTTAAGGTAAAAATAATGTTTTCATAATATGAGATGAGCTTGACACTTTTCCTACTCCTATTGGATGAGTCATGGCCGACCAAGAAAACCCATGAGTCAACTTGGGGACCCCATGGAGCCACTTTAGTTGGAAAATGACATTAATATATATTTATACAAACATGAGTTGTTTTACTAAAAAAGTTTTTAAGTGGGGTTACATAAGTCTAAATTTTGATTATAAATATTCATTAGAAAGCTAAAAAGATTTCCTACATCATAGTATTTTTTTTATAATTTTTAGACATTAAAAAAATTACATTATTTATGACATCATTATGATGCGGTGATGACCTCATTATTTAACGATTTTAATAAAATGAGAAGATAATGTAAAATCAAAGGCTTACACTTGTCCAAAGACTATTGGATGGGTAGATTTCGAACCCTTATCACCTTAGCCACGAATTATATATGTGTGGGACCTTTATAATCGGAAAAGCATTGTGTAATAATGTAACATTTCAATCTTTCCAAAAGAGCCCCTCCTCTCCTCTTATAAAAGGCCCCCACCTCTACCACCTCATTCACACTTTAAAGCCAATTGGTTCGGCCAAACTCTGCCGAAATACTCTCCCAACTTCCCCCTATTACTCCTAGAAGTCTCACTTTGGGCAGAACTCTTCCCAAGGAAGCCTTTGACTCAAATCAAAAAGAGTTACCCGATTTTGAGGTAATGTCTTCTCTAATGTTGTTTTGTTTCATTTTTCTTCTCCAGCCCCCTAAAATCTTTTTATTCATTTCTTTTGTAACAACACCAGTATCCTAAATATACTAGTATGTTGTTATAAGAAGGATTAGAGCTACACTTACACACACCTACATCTAATGGTTAAAGAACATACGGTTTCTGTGGATGGCGAATTTCTGCCTCACGAAACGATGATTGTTCAACACTCATATAACACCTTCAAAGGTGGACATTAAGATGTCAATATTTTTATATATGATATATAATATGTTTATGTTTTACTTATGCTTCTTTATTTCTCATTTATGGCATACTTTATGATTTCCATTATGGGTAAAACGCGATAATTTCATTTTAGGAAGTGCGGACTACCGCCCCCTCAATTTGATTTGAATCGTTAATGCCATATGTGGGATGTATAAAGGATGGAGTAAATGGTATTATACAATATATTATACTGTAATAAATTTATATCATTATTATTTCATTCCATTAAATACGAAATAGAAATGAAAGTAGTGTTCATGCGTACGTACGGCTTACCGTCTCCATGAACGGTGCATTTCATTTCTTATCTCTAAATGTTATGTAATATTATAAATGAATGTATATACTGGATATATAAGATATATATGACATCTAAATCATGAATATAATTCTGGAGGTAATGGATATTCTACCACATAAACAACTTGTAATTATAAGATGTTTATTGTTGACTCAAGTACCAAAGATCGACAAAACGACCGTTATTAACTTAAATAATTACATAATGTTCATATCATTATAATAAGTGATATAATAAGGATAATGAAATTGAAAATGGTTCTTAATAAGGTATATATTAACTCTAGTTTATTATTCATGAGGTTAAAGAACGGTTGAGTCAATTCAGACACGAGGTAAGGGAATTTCTTAACCCAATTTCTATTCTTTGGGTTAATCTCCTACTTTCAAATTATGTCATGATATTATTATGTCCTATCTTGTATTTTTACATTATTTATGTGTACTTATAGTTAATACACATTATAGATGTACTTTATTTAAAAAAATGATGATCTTTTTAAGGACTTTGTCTCAATCCCCTTTCATTGAGGCATATTTGGTTTTATACAAAACTTTCTTTTATACGGTGTATAAACCCCTTTGACTTTTACGTTTATTCAAAAGGAATCTTTTTTATACGAAGCGTTTTGCTAAACGACAAAAGGGAATGTTTTTCTTTCTGTACTTATGTGGCGACAATGACTTCTCCGCCGCTGTGACCATTATTTGAGTTTCAGCTTCCTCTACAAGCCATCACTTTTTTTAAAAGAAAAATAAATACCATGTTTTACCTTTCTTTTATTTAGGTATTGAAAATGGTTTTGAAAGTGTTTTTATTGTATCAATATGTTGTATTGATATCTTGTCATTGGAATGTGGAAATGTTATGTTTCCTTTATGCATGTTTTATGTGATACGATTATGTTATGGTTTATGATATGTTTAAACCTATTCATATGAGGAATGAATTGGACTTAATAAGTGACGGGTGGAGCCCGCTATATCTCCTCGATGCATCGGCAGGTCTCATGAGACAAACTAGTGTCTTAGCACGAGGCCTTGACAAAATCTTGTTTTTGGTCTTGGCACGAGGCCTTGGCTACGTGGTTATGATAGTCTGGCATTATGCATTCCATCATTATGAAAGTGGTTAGTGATATTGCATGTGATTATTCAACCAGTAGAATATCCATGTGAATAAGTAAATGACATTATCTCATTTTACATTTGCCATATTATGTTGATGTTCATGTTTAAAAGGCTTTTGTTTTAGTTATACGTTGCCTTAAATGTTAATGTTTATTATGAAAGCTTCCAAAATATTGTTATCCTTACTGAGCATCTGAGCTCACCCCTTTCAATGTTTTAATATTTTCTAGGATGTGAAGAAGTATTTTATGAATGACCTACAGGGATTGTCCGAAGAGGATAGAAGTGTGGACTATGGAGACTATGTTATTGTAGTTTTTCACTTTATGATGTAATGTAACGTTTATGAATGTATCTAGTGATTCCAAGGCTACTAAACTAATCGGTCTTTCGAGACTTGATCTTTTGTGATCATGCCAATGTTACGAAGTAATGCACCGGCTCTGGGTAGCTGGGGTCGGGGCGTTACAGTTGGTATCAGAGGCAGTTTAGTAATAACCTTGGAAGCTAGATTTAGATAAACTCTGATTAGAGCACATATCCCAAAGATAGACTTTAAGGATTAGTATAGAATAACTTCCTATAATTTTGGTATTATAGAGATTTTGTGAGTTTTCCGAGCAATACGTCCCTGTCTGGATACGAGCAAGTAGAGGTGGCTCTGGCACAGATGTACCTAGGGGTAAAACCCGAAAACACCTCTTTGAGCTAGACTCGAACGGGAACTGGTGCACGACAACGGGCCTTGCTGCACTCTTGGTTACGACACTCCCGGGGGATATGCTTTGGATAATTATAATTTTCTTTATAAACCACTATGAATGGTTATGAGTATATACTTCCTCAAAGAAAACCTTTTTATGATTATGGATTATATCGATAAATAGTTCAATTTATGCTAAGTATTTTATAAGTATGGAATTATGTATTTTGATTCATAAACTAATATAGTTTATGCCATTGTATAGAAATGGCGCCCAATAGAAGGAATGTGAACTCCAGCAATACGTATGATCCAAAGAGTAAGAAGTATCGTATCTTTCACGGTATTAAGCCAACATTTCGAAGAGAAATAGTCTCCCATGTGTTATCAACATATGAGGAAATAGTATCATGTGTTAATAAGATAAGTAAATAATTCTCTGAGTCCTATGGATTTGAAGCGAAGAAAGAGATGAAAGGGATGTAAGAGAGAATGATGGATAAAGGAATGAGGGGAATGAAGAATTTTCCAATATGTGATAACTGTGGGAAGAAACACCTTGGAATTTTCCTGAAGGGAATGGGGGTTTGTTATAAGTGTGGAGATAAAGGACACCAAGTGCGTGACTTCAAGGGTAAGAAAAAGGTTTCAAATGTACAATGCTTCATCTGCAAGGAGTGGGGACACTACGCAAACCAATGTTCAAATCATCAGAGTATGAACCAAATGATGTTATTGGATAATAATCAATTTATGATACTACCACAGATGAGGAGGAATGATTAGTATTCTTATGTTGTTGTTAAAGAATTTAGTAATTTTAGTGTTGGATCAATGATGTACTGGTTATAATAATTATGGAGTATATAAGGATTGTACTGCAGTACTATTTCATCTAGGACATGAGATTGTGTGGAACCAAGAAAAGTGACTCCACAGTAGGTTAAATTTTTGGAAAATATATGGTTGAGAGAAATATAAACCATAATATGGTTCTGATACCGAGATAGTGATTTTGAAATAAGACATGATTGATTCGGATAAATTATGTTGGATATTCTTAACATCCTTGAAACTGATTAATGATTTGTATACATTTTTGGATAGAAGGAGTATATCTAGTTTTCTATAAGGAATAAGGGATCATGAATGTAATAAATAAGGATTTATGGTAATTCAGTATGTTTCAGTGTTTTAAAAGAATACATGATGAAGGTGTTCACATGTTGTTACGCAGAAAAAAAAGAGCTTCATTATGTTTACCTTCCTCATAAAATCTGGACTGTGAGTTGGACAGAAGTATTTTGGATAACTATAATGGTTGGAATGGATTATATTTTACATTGGATACTACTGTTAAGGTTATTTTTGGATATTTATAAAAAGGAAAACACGCAGACCGAGTGACAACCCATCATGTCGGACAAAGCTGTGGGAATCGAACCCTCAACCATAGTGCGATTGGGATTAGTCGCCTACCACTGGAATACGTGAAGTCCCTGGTTATTACAAAATAGTTTTTCTAATCTAATGGTATGTGTTAATATTTGGAACCTTATACAATTAGGATAAATAGAATATTTTTGAGTTCTATTACGTTTTAGAGTGAAAGATGGGTTTTTGGTAAAAATTTATTAACGAATGAAAGTATACATAACAAGTATGTATATTCCCTTACGTTCTTAGTAAATCTCTTAAATAAATTCCTCAACATTATAAAAGGTAACTTAAAACAAAAATGTTGTCGGTTAACTTTTCCTACTGGGGATTCAATGACCGTTTAACCAGTCACAAGTTTGTGATTTTCTTGTAGTTAAACTTTCTCCTAATCCTGTTTTCTATAACTCTCAATCAGACCTTGATGGTTTGTTTCTCCTCCATATCCATATTTTCATAGAATCCTAGAATGGGCTATATCGGGTGACCTTTGTACTTATCTTGCTTTCTTTTAATGTTATATATTTATTAACCTTATTTCCGATGTGGGTTTTCCACAAAGGTATTTTCTCTTTTCAACCTTTTATTTTCAAAGAAAAATTTCAAATTTCGAGGACGCAATTTATTGAAGGAGGGGAGAATTTAACACTCCAAGCTTCCACGGTACGTTTCACTTCGAATAATGCAATAGCGTGTGTTGTACGCAACCTTGAGCTCTAACACACACCACAACGAATTAAACTAGCCGTTGTGAATAGTAATACCTACTTCTTGAAATTTTATAAATTTTATTTATCAAAATGGACTTCATTTTTGGATTCGGAATGTCGGAATTAGTCTATGTTGAATTTTTGGTATTTTTCTGAGAACTTCTATTTTTTATGAATAGTGAAAAATACTTAAAACAACTTTTTTAATCAAAATAATTTATTGTGATAAATTAAACTATTTAGTGGTTTTAAAGTATAATTTGAATATATTTTTACCATTTTATCCAATGGTGGTCATTAGAATTAATTTAACATTGAAATTGGATATAAACAATTGCCAATCTTTTGATATAAATTGTTTCTTAAAAACACACTATTTGTTGTGACAGCGGGAATTAATTATAAAATTAACTAATGCAACTTAGATGTTTGGAATTTTGTAAAATAGACATCATTTTTGAATTCGGAATATCAATTATAGCTTAGGGTGAAATTTTGGCATTGTTCTGAAAAACATCAATTTTTGATGAATAGTGAAACCACTAAGTGGTAGTTAAATAACTGATTTTTCGTTTAAATGAAATATTAACACTTCTATGATTTGATTTTCAAAAATCCGACATACATGGTTGTCATTAAGAAGTAAAATGTGGTTCAATGAGATTAAAATAATTTTTTGGTGAATAGTAACTTTTAAGTTCTTAATCGCGATTAGAGGTAATTAGTGTAGTTTAAGGTAAAAATAATGTTTTCATAATATGAGATGAGACTGACACTTGTCCTACTCCTATTGTATGAGTCATGGCCGACCAAGACAACCCATGAGTCAACTTGGGGACCCCATGGAGCCACTTTAGTTGGAAAATGACATTAATATATATTTATACAAACATGAGTTGTTTTACTAAAACAGTTTTTAAGTGGGGTTACACAAGTCCAAATTTTGATTATAAATATTCATTAGAAAGCTAAAAAGATTTCCTACATCATAGTATTTTTTTTATAATTTTTATACATTAAATAAATTAAATTATTTATGACATCACTATGATGGAGTGATGACCTCATTATTTAACAATTTTAATAAAATGAGAAGATAATGTAAAATCTAAGGCATACACTTGTCCAAAGACTATTGGATGGGTATATTTCGAACCCTTATCACCTTAGCCACGAATTATATAAGTGTGGGACCTTTAGAATCCGAAAAGCATTGTGTAATGTGTAACATTTCAATATTTCCAAAAGAGCCCCTCCTCTCCTCTTATAAAAGGCCCCCACCTCTACCACCTCATTCACACATTCAAGCCAATTGGTTCGGCCAACCTCTGCCCAAATACTCTCCCACCTTCCCCCTATTACTCCTAGAAGCCTCACTTTGGGAAGAACTCTTCCCAAGGAAGCTTTTGGCTCAAATCAAAAAGAGTTTCCCGATTTTGAGGTAATGTCTTCTCTAATGTTGTTTTGTTTCATTTTTCTTCTCCAACCCCCTAAAATCTTTTTATTCATTTCTTTTGTAACAACACCAGTATCCTAAATATACTAGGATGTTGTTATAAGAAGGATTCGAGCTACACTTACACACACCTACATGTAATGGTTGAAGAACATACGGTTTCTGTGGTTGGCGAATTTATGCCTCAGAAACGATGATTGTTCAACACTCATATAACACCTTCAAAGGTGGCCATTAAGATGTCACTATTTTTATATATGATATATAATATGTTTATGTTTTACTTATGCTTCTGTATTTCTCATTTATGGCATACTTTATGATTTCCATTATGGGTAAAACGCGATAATTTCATTTTAGGAAGTGCGGACTACCGCCCCCTCAATGTGATTTGAATCGTTAATGCCATATGTGGGATGTATAAAGGATGGAGTAAATGGTATTATACAATATATTATACTGTAATAAATTTATATCATTATGATTTCATTCCATTAAATACGAAATAGAAATGAAAGTAGTGTTAATGCGTACGTACGGCTTACCGTCTCCATGAACGGTGCATTTCATTTCTTACCTCTAAATGTTATGTAATATTATAAATGAATGTATATACGGGATATATAAGATATATATGACATCTAAATCATGAATATAATTCTGGAGATAATGGATATTCTACCACGTAAACAACTTGTAGTTATAAGATGTTTATTGTTGACTCAAGTACCAAAGATCGACAAAACGGCCGTTATTAACTTAAATAATTACATAATATTCATATCATTATAATAAGTGATATAATAAGGATAATGAAATTGAAAATGGTTCTTAATAAGGTATATATTAACTCTAGTTTATTATTCAGGAGGTTAAAGAACGGTTGAGTCAATTCAGACACGAGGTAAGGGAATTTCTTAACCCAATTTCTATTCTTTGGGTTAATCTCCTACTTTCAAATTATGTCATGATATTATTATGTCCTATCTTGTATTTTTACATTATTTATGTGTACTTATAGTTTATACACATTATAGATGTACTTTATTTAAAAAAAATGATGATCTTTTTAAGGACTTTGTCTCAATCCCCTTTCATTGAGGCATATTTGGTTTTATACACAACTTTCTTTTATACGGTGTATAAACCCCTTTGAATTTTACGTTTATTCAAAAGGAATCTTTTTTATACGAAGCGTTTTGCTAAACGACAAAAGGGAATGTTTTTCTTTCCGTACTTATGCGGCGACAATGACTTCTCTGCCGCCGTGACCATTATTTGAGTTTCAGCTTCCTCTATAAGCCATCACTTTTTTTAAAAGAAAAATAAATACCATGTTTTACCTTTCTTTTATATAGGTATTGAAAATGGTTTTGAAAGTGTTTTTATTGTATCAATATGTTGTATTGGTATCTTGTGATTGGAATGTGGAAATGTTATTTTTCCTTTATGCATGTTTTATGTGATACGATTATGTTATGTTTTATGATATGTTTAAACCTATTCATATGAGGAATACATTGGACTTAATAAGTGACGGGTGGAGCCCGCTATAGCTCCTCGATGCATCGGAAGGTCTCATGAGACAAACTAGTGTCTTGGCATGAGGCCTTGACAAAATCTTGTTTGTGGTCTTGGCACGAGGCCTTGGCTACGTGGTTATGATATTCTAGCATTATGCATTCCATCATTATGAAAGTGGTTAGTGATATTGCATGTGATTATTCGACCAGTAGAATATCCATGTGAATAAGTAAATGGCATTATCTCATTTTACTTTTTCCATATTATGTTGAAGTTCATGTTTAAAAGGCTTTTGTTTTAGTTATACGTTGCCTTAAATGTTAATGATTATTATGAAAGCTTCCGAAATATTGTTATCCTTACTGAGCATCTGAGCTCACCCCTTTCAATGTTTTAATATTTTCCAGGATGTGAAGAAGTATTTTATGAATGACCTGCATGGATTGTCCGAAGAGGATAGAAGTGTGGACTATAGAGACTATGTTATTGTAGTTTTTCACTTTATGATGTAATGTAACGTTTATGAATGTATCTAGTGATTCCAAGGCTACTAAACTAATCGGTCATTCGAGACTTGATCTTTTGTGATCATTCCAATGTTACGAAGTAATGCACCGGCTCTGGGTAGCTGGGGTCGGGGCGTTACAGAATCCATTTTTACCAATGAGGAAAATTTTACATGGATTGAGAGTTACACTACTAGAATTATAAATGAACTAGAATGTATGATTTTCCAGTTCTTTAGTGGATTAAAACTATGCCTCTGAAGAGTTTTAATAATAAGGTGCTTCATTATTTATGATGGAGTTAATTTATTTTCTACCAAGGTATATATTTATATTTGATTTACAAATCAATCTCAATATTTTTATGATAAAAGAAAGATATAATTCAATGTAAATTTTAACAAAAAAATCATGGAGAGAAAAATGTGAGCCTTCATTTTTTATCTAAGTTTGGTTGAAAACATTGAGAAACTTTTCTTAAGGGGTTTGTTAATATTTTTATTATTGAAACAATGTAAATTGAGAAAGAGAATATATATGTTACGTGAAGTGGCTAATAAATAAACAATAATGATGAAAAGGCTTAGAAAATAAAGCACCCACACTATAATATTTTATATTTAATGATAATGGGAATTGTGAAAACTAGTTCTAAAATAAGAAGATTAATGATGATGATCGATATCATAAACATCTTAAGAAGATATACAAAGTGAAAACACATGGGATCACAACTACTGACGAGGGTCATGTGAATGAATTGGTGATAGGTACACTTACCAAACACTCTGGAATTAAATAGTCTCTTTTGATTTTGTATCTACCAAATAATTTATATATGAAGAATTCGTTAAGGGTATCATTTCACCACCTCATTAACTATATTTTTAGTTAGAAGTAAAATCCCATAGTGGTAAAATTATTTCATCTAATTATTATAACTCATCTATGATATAATTTTTTATTGATTTGATTCCCCAAAATCTTTTTATTCTAGATATAGTTAAATTTTATGTGATTTTAGGCATGAATTGGATCTCTCTATATAGATACCATATCAATTTTTAAGGAAGGTATTTTTTAATTTACATTATAAACAATGAGGCCTCGGCCCCAACCATTAAAAAAGAGGACTTTTCTTTGATTTAATAATCAAAATGAGGCTTCGGCCCCAACCTTTAAAAAAAACCTATGATCATAATTTGGAGCGATGATGATTATAAACTTCTAAGGGAAATTACCTTCATTGTGTGGGTGTTAATTTATTTTAATGAGGAATATTTATCACAAATATTTGGATAGAAATTCAAAATCAATGATATGACTATTTTTAGGATCATGTTGTGGTATTTCATAAATAATTACATAGTATTACCCTAAATTGTGAAGTTGAGTTTTCAATAGAACTTATTCCTTATACTACAACTATTTTGGAGACTCTATGTAGAATTAACCTAATTCAGTTATTGAAATAGAGGAGGAAACTCTCTGAGAATATTGATAAGGTGTTTTTACACTCTAGTTCATTGGTATATGGAACACTTATTCTTTTAATTAGAAATAAATTTGGGCCAATGTGTCATTGTAGTGATTTACAATAAAATTATAAGATCACTATCAAGAAAAAGTGTCCTCTACCCCTTATCGACGTACTATTTCATTAGATATAATGAGTTCCACATTCTTACCTAATTGATCATCTCTCTAGAGATCATAAATTGTGATTCAATGAAGATTATATATGGATGATAACCTTTTATATGAGGTATGTTCATTATATTTTCATAATAATTACACTAGATATATCGATGCTCCAATCATCTTTATGGATTCAATTAATAGATATTTTAGAGATCACCTTGATTTTTTATGGTTGTATTTATAGACAATATTATTATATATTAAATATCCAATCAAGAGAATGAAAAACAATTAGGCTTTGAGTGAACACCCCAAAGAGTATAAGTTTACTATAAATTTACTATGTGTAAATTATGGCTTTAGAATGTCACATTTTGGGTCATATAATCTCATGTGTGGGTATATCAGTGCATCTTTTAATGAAGTTAGTTATCAAAAAATGACCCTGAAAAACTATGTTAACTAAGACATTTTGTTTTATCATGTTAGAAGGATACTACATATGAATATGGAATTTTTTAATGGATATCAATTTCAATTAATAGTTGAATCGAGATAGATCCATGATCATTTAGATAGATGAATGAGTGGAAAATTTCAAGGAGATGAGATTAAGGTTAGCCATCAAAACTATACTTACACTACCATCTAGTGGGGAAGAGTTTTTAATTTTTAGTGATGTATCCCTAAAGGGAATGGCATGTGTCCTCATGATGAATAACATGGTGATATAGTATTCTTCGATCTAATTGAAAATTAATGAAACAATTTCCCAACTCTTCATTTTGTGTTTACAGTAGTTATTTTTTCAGTGAAAATATAGAGGCTCTATATTTATGAGGAATGTGGTGATATATATACCTATCATGAAATATTGAAGTACAAATGCACACTGAAAGAGGACAATATGAGCCATAGGATATGGTTGGAGTTGATTAATGATGATAAGTGCTCAATACATTACCACCATCAGAATTAAAATGTAGAGGTTGATGCTCTTTATTGGAAATACCATTCTAGTGTATTTATCATGAGGATTGAAAGAGAAACAATATTTATGTATTTATAGAAGATTTATCTTGAAATTAGGAGTAATTCAGACATTTCATATCTTTCTTATATAAATCATCAACCTCCATCCATGTGAGTATTAAAGTGGTACCGAAGGAGGATGTGGAGCTATTAATGAAGTTATGAAATGTTCTTACGTTCATCAATGGTAATGATAGAATGATATGGATTTTTATCCTATTAAAATATATTTGTTAATGATATAGTTATGAATTAAAAAAACGTTATAAAATATATCTATTAAGGTTTAATATAATGCATTTATTAATTCATAATAAATTTGTAGTCAATCTTTTGTAAGGCCATTATATACTTATAATATAAATTTTTATTTTAATGGTTTTTTTAAATTTTGGTGAGAATATTATTGTTAATTATTTATACCTTCATAATATGTATTTGATGAAAATGATATAATTTTTGAAATTTCTTTATCAAAATTATCTTAAGGATAAAATTTTGGATTTTTCAAAAAAATGTGCATTATTAAGTGATTAGTGAAAATATTGATTTCTGAAAGCATTTCTTTTAATTTTAGTAAAAAAATTATTTTCATCCTAATTTAACATAATTATATATTATTTTTATAAAATATAATTAATTAAAATAGAATAATATTTATACTTGATCTTGGGTCATGTTTATTTTTGGGCTTCAAAACAATTTTTAAAAAAACTATTTCTATATGAACAATTTCTTTTTATCTTAATAAAATGAAATAAATCTTATTTTTAAATTACGTTAAACTAATTTCTATATTAAATATTCTATAAAATATTTTAACATTCATAAAATAGTATTTACCTAGCAAAGAATATGGTAAAATAAATTTTATGCATAAAAATGAATTTATCTAAAAGAGGGTCTTCTAGAAAGTTTGAGAAGATATATGAAAATAAATTTATAATGCTTATAGATATTGAAAATAATAAAATGGATTAAAAATTTTATTTATTTTAATTTATATAATAAAATATTTTCAAAATATTTTGTGATGATAAAGAATTAAAAATACAAAAAAAATTGTTACCTCAATTATGGTTAAAATGATTTTACTATAGGTTAAATTAAGAGATATGGGTGAAATTATCATTTAAATATATATAACTCCCATTAGATGGAAAATATTCCAACACTATCTTATCTCCCATGTTAATATGTTCATTTTAATGATGTTTTATTGTGTTAACAATTATTATATTTTAAAATTTTCAAAATTCCATTTAATGTTCTGTAAATTTCTTTCAGGTTTTTATTAACAATTATTTTATACATGCATTTTTTGTGTCCTGATTTGGGATAATTGCATGTGTTTTTATAAAATACCAATAACCCAAGGGGGTATTCATATTTGGTTCATGGTTAGAGAAAATTGTGTTGTTTGTCTTGAGGAATAATTTGTCTAAGCATGGTCCACTTGAATGTGGTGCACAAGTTTTCCAAAATGTGAATCCACCAATCAAAACAATATATACAAGGTATAGGGGTGATGAGTGGTCATTCCATAGTAAATGTAACTATGTGGCAGAAAAAGAAACCCAAACGAGTATCACTATATAGGGCACATGTTTTAGGTGCCCAATTACTCATTACCATGCGGCCTCTCTAGAAAACCGTCCGAGTAGGATTTAATGGATAAAATATTAAATTAAAAATTCATAAAACCCCTATTAAACTTATAATGACCATATAATATCATATTATCTCAAGATAATAATTCTCCAGTGGTATAGAGGTTTCTCTCTTGGTATTGAAGGTGTATTTGCTTTGTTATTATTGGATCAACTCAAGTTATGTCACATCTTTTATATTATTATTTTCTGTTCTTAGATAATCATTAGATGTATTCTAATAATTTCTCATGGAAACCAAAGGATATTTATTGATACCATATATAAGGGGGTTTAAAAGGATTTATTTGTTACTTATGGATCTAGGATCATGAGGACCCGATCGTTCTTCCCCGGTCACTATTATAGAAGGAGTATAGCTCTACCTCCATTCATGAAGTAGGTTATCCTATAAAATATTTTAATTCATTGAATTTATTATCATTATTGTTATATTACTTTGTGTTTTTAATTTATATTTTCTGGTTTTATGTTTCAAATAATTTCATTAAAATATACATGTTTTTAATAGGTTTTTTTGAAAAAATGGGGTTCTGTATACAAATTGTTTGATTGAATGCATGAATGGTGGTTTTAATTCAGAAATGGGTTTTTAAAATATCTTATAAAAATTAATTTTATTTTAAATTTTTTTATAAATTTTTTGAAAGGGTTTTAAATTCATTTTTAAAAACTTGGAACACTCAGAACCATAGGCGTGTTGAGAATAGAAATGTCACCTGTATTGTCCGTAATGCCAGTAGATGGTTTATGATACTGACAGAATTTAGTAAGAAATAATATCTATTATAATCAACATAGAAATGGTTTAGGATTATTTTATGTATATTACACATTCCCATAGGTTGGGACCCAATACATATTGATTTTTTATTTATATTTTTTTATCACATGACATATTTTTTCATGGATTGTTGTTCACATTATTTTTAGAAGTGGTCGTATCACAGGATTTCACGTGATGAATTATTTCATGTACATGTCATTACATTCTTACCATATAGTCTATGGATATAATTTAATATTTTATCACATAGGTTTCATATTCTTGGATTGTGAATAGTAATGGATTTTATGAAAACCAAAGGAAGTTATTTATAAATGGGTTTTGATTTATGAGAATTATTTTTGAAAATATTTTTGTTTTAAAATATAGAACTGCATTAATCATGTTATTAGACCTTTTATAAAAACTTTTATGGAATCCTATTGATGTTTGTGATCACACCCTACATTTTTTGGGGGTGCATTTAGATATAGTTTTTCCTGACCCAAGTAAAGGGAAGGGAATATTGGAGCATAACGGTGTCTCCTTTAATTATATCACTAATAGAGGGATGGTTTTGATGTGAAATTTGGAAAAATGGAGATGTGATGTTTTCATATGGTTCTACATTTATGGTTTAGAATGTTTTTTTCATTGTACAGATCTTGAATGTATCTCTTTATCCTATTTTTTACTCTAGTGGATTGTTTTTTTGGTTGTAATCAAGACTAGTTTTCATTTAATTTTTCCACCTCACCACCATGACAGTACGGATCAGGTGTCATTCTTGTTTTCTTAGGTCGGTTCATGAAATAATGGTGTCAGAGGAATTCATGGCATGAGGTGTTCTAAAACATATTGAGTTTGGTTCTATGTCTTGGGTATATAGTAGTTAGGACACTCAAAAATCTGGTAGTATGTTTGGGAGTGTTTTAGTCAATGTCACATATGTGTCTGAACTCAAGTTACCATGGGTGGTCAAAAAAATTACTATGTTTTAGACATAGTATTTGAGGTATTTTGAATAAATTTTATGGTATTTTTTTAATTGAACCCGATACTTCTTTAAGTATCATCATTCATTTGTATAAATTATAACAAATTTAAAATCATGATGTTTTAAAGCATGGAAGTGAATTTATTAAGTTGGTCGTAATATTATGAAACATAACCTAAATATGATTGTTCATTTTCTTGTTTTAAATTGAAAATAACACATAAAAAGTACTCTTAAAAATATGAAAGTGGAATGTGTGAGATAGTATTAACATGTGAATTCTTCAATGGACCTTTTTTGGGATAATTAGTAATCCGTATAATTTAGATGATGGGTCACGTTGGTGTCTAGAACATGATATGACCAGTGGATCATGCCTCAAAATTTACTGAGAAACATCCACACATATTCAGTGGTAAAGTGAGACTCTATGAAACTGAGTAGTTTCTGGAGCTAATTCAAAAGATATTCTACTTTTTAAATACACCTGAGAACTATATGGTGGGTTTCAGCAAGTATAACATCAAAGAAACAATAAGGATATGAGGTTTCTTTTTTCATTTCAGATTTGTTAAATGAAGAACTTAAATGTAATTTTTTCGATAAAATATTCAATTAGTACTTTTACATACAGATTTTACCTGCATCAAAGACTTGGTATTTTATTACCATGAAAAAATTTGATTACATCAATCTAGAATATTATTCATTTTTTGATTTAAGGAATCCGGAACAAGATATTGTCAATAATGGGTATCTAAAGGCTCAAGGGATTTAGTTATGATTGAGAATGAATATTTGGTGGGTGTTGATTCTCATAGGTCTTCCAACCATCATAGAGAAATTTCACAATGTAACATTAAATGAGGATGTAATAGCTAGAAAGATAGGTTTTTGTAGTTCTTTGGATGGTGTTGTTATTATCCAAGGTGTATTTTATAGACATAAAAGAATGTAAAAGGGTGGGGATTTTCCTTTGAGAATAGTTTTATAGGATTCATTAAGGATGCATGAATTTGATTCCTACTAGTGTGGATGGTGTGTCCATTCCAAGACTAATTATGTGGATCATCCTAATATATATCACTATTTTGGAAAATATGGTCACCTAAAGAATTTTTGTGAAAGGATGTTTCGGGGTAGTAAGGCATGATTCACTCCCACCAAGGGTTCCCAAGTCCATACAGATGCTTCTGAGTATTGTGGGTCAAACTATCAAGATAGGTGGGATGTTCATATAGATAAGATTGAAATGATTTATGGATAATTGTATGTACAAGACATTTTTTATGTTGGGCTCGCTACTCTTAGATGTATGGTGATTATTTCATCTTCTATAGTGCTATAATTTTCTAATACTTGTTATACTAATTCATTTATAAAATCAATTTTAGTGGACTTACTAAGATCATGTTCGGAACTCATTCCATTATTATTCTATCTATCAACACCATTAAGAATGGAGTTCAAACATGTTTTCAGGTGTCATATGTGTAGGGTGGTGATATCCAATTACAATGTGATATGGGATTTTTAGTTTACAATATTTACATCTACAAAATTATAGATTCTTCAAGTTAGAAGATCAGATTTAATAACCATATTTTCTATTATAGTTTTTGGTTTTAGTTTTTATCTTAGAATGTGGAAACTCGGGTTTTTTAGGGTGATTTGGAATCAAGAATGTGATGATTGGGGACTGTTGTTCCCTATTCTAGTGTAATATCGTTCCAATTTTTATAGATGTTTCTTAATGCTTTTTTAAAATCAATTGTGAATATATCTTCCTTTATTTTTTAGAGAATATCATTAAGTTTTTTTAGTTGATTTTATGGTTTAACTGCATAAAGTGACAATGTGTTTTATGTTGACCTACTACATGGTATGATTCCCATTTATATTCCAACTTATCTAATAGAAAATATTGAGTTGGTGGAACCTAAACAGTATCTTAACTATCTAGATTCAAATGGATTTATTCATCCTATAATGTCACCATAGGCATTTCCTACCCCATTTCCTAAAAGAAAAATAAATTTCTAAAAATGTTTATGGATTAACAAATGTAAAATTGGTTGATTGTTAAGAACAAATATCATTTTCCTAGTATTGATGATAATTTTGACCATTTTAGAGGGGAATATTTATTTTCAATGATTCCCCTTCAGTTAAGGAAGCACAAGATTAGATTCTAATGAGTGGACATACCTAATACAACATTTAGGAGAATGTATGGACATTATGAGTTTCTGTTCATAAAATTGGTCTAAAAAACTCTCCAACAATGTTTATGGATTTAATGAAAAAATAATTCATCGGTTCATAAACTCTTGTTTTCATTTATTTCTGATGATATTATGGTGTTATCAATGTCACATAAGGATAATATGGTCCATTTAGATATCATTCATCAACTATTTAATGAACGTCATCTGTATGGTAAAATTTCCAAATGATAGTTTTTTATATAGGAAGAGAAATATTCATGGAAAGTGATATCTGAGAGGGGTTTCTCAGTGGATACTATGAAAATGTAGGCTATTATTTTTTGAGAGAATTACAATAATGCGTTTGGGATCTAGAGCTTCTTGGGTTTACCTGCATAGTATAGACATTTTTTAGGATTTCTCTATGATTGCATTTTTAGTGAAAAAATTAACCTATAAGACTGTAATGTTTTAATATAATGAAAAATTACAATGATCTTTTTGATAATTTATAGATGAGGTTGACCTGAGAAATAATTTTAATTCTTGTGAAGCATGGTTGGGGTTATAAGTTATTTTTCAATGCTACTGGCATGGGATTTTTATGTATATTAATATATGAAAAAAATTAATGGGATACGTCTCTCATAAGTTACACCCACCTTATAAGAAAACCCATACCCATGATATTGTGTTTGTAGTAGTTATTCTTGCACTCTAAATATGGTGTAACTATCTCATTGGGGAGAGGATTTAAGTTTATTCTAATCACAATGATGGGAAAATATTTTTATTCAGAGGGATATGAACTTGTGTCAGAGAAGCTAAGTGGAACAGCTTCATAATTTTGATTTTTACATTGAAAAACATCATGAAAAGGTAATTTGGTTTCTGACGCATTGAGAAATTTTTTATCAACATTAGTCTTGAAAGAATCATATGAGGAGTGTTATACGATGAGTTTGTTTTCTATTATGAGTTTGGGAGTGGTTGAGGCTAGTGGATATGGGTTTTCAGATTCTATTATTGTATAATTATATTTTTATGGGAATGATTGTCTTGATAAAGTGGAGCATACCGAGTTTAAATGGTTTAGTGAAATCATTTTTAGTGGGGAGACCTTGAGTGAGTGGTCTCTATCTCTCAATAGATATTTATACTTCCATAAAAGGTTTATTATTCTCCTTTTTCTAAGCAAAGAGTTAATGGAATATGGACACTGGTAATGTTGGTCCATACATCCTGGGTCTTCCATGATTTATCACAACACTAGGAATAAGTAATGGTTTCTAATGTTGATGAGTTTGATTGAATTTGTATTCTAAGGATTCCTCAATTTTTACGAAATTAATGTTGAATACAATAAACCTAATGGTTTTTTTGAAACCATTACTATTCTATTATGTCGGTGGGGTGATATTTCGTTTTACAAATTCTTTTTTTCCATGGAATCCTAGTGGGAAATATGTGATTGATTTGATCATTGATCGACTTTATAAATCATTTGATTTCTTACATATCAAGATGGTGAAAATTTGTAACAACTCATGTAGTTTTACATTCAAGATATTGAGTGACATCAAGGGGTCACTATATTATTATTTTTAATAGGGAAGTGTGTTTCAAATACAGGTTATAGAAATGTTTACAGAAGGTGATGGGTTCCACGATGAAAAATAGAATGGATTATCACATGTAGATGGATAGATAGACAGGAAAAGCTATCTTGGTTCCCAAGGATATGCTTTGTGCTTGTGTTGTTGATTTTTGAGGATCATGGGAAAATGATTTTCCTCTTTCCAGTTACCCCTATAAAAATAGTTATTAGGATTCTATAATGGTGGATCCTATTGATGAATTATATGTTCAGATCCATAAATATCCCCTTTGGTTGGAAGACATGGGAGAGAACTCGTTGTTTGGTCCTAGTCTCATTTAGGTGATGATAGAAAATGTATAGTTGATCCAGTAGAGACTTTTCATAATAAAAATATATTATAAATCATATGAAGAAATTTTTCATCAACCAAGAGTGCTTTATGTTAATTATTTTTAATCTCATAGTTTCACCTCCCTAAGGACATCGTCAATTTGGTATGTCGGGTATGTTGGATTCAAGTCTTCTTATCCCTATTGAAATCATGGAGTGACTCAAGAAGGATTAAATTCAGTTAAACCTAACATCACATTTTAATTATATATAAATATTTTTTCAAGTTTCCTAGATGAGGAGGTATCACAATGATCATTCCCATGCAACTGAATGAGAGAATGATGATTTTATCACAATTACACCATTATTGAGTCACTAGTTTATATTATAGATCAGCTGGATAAGGTATTTTCATGTAAAATGATTCTACATTTTGGTTAATGAGGATGTTTATATTAGATGTCCATGAGAAATGGTATTGGGAATCACTAATTAGGAAGCATTGGCCTTCTCTTTCTATGAGTCTAAAATCTTTCGCACTTTTGTGGTATATAAAGACATTATGGGTGGGATATTGTATCATTATGTCACATTTTTTAGGTACTTATTGAATGTTATTTTGAACATAGATTGTTTGGGTCTTTCTCTGGGGTTTTTGGTAGTTTTACGAAATTTATGGCATCCATTGATGATTTTTCATGGTTTTGGAAAACTATGGGGCTTCCCAAAGAAACATTGCGACCAAGCATGGTTTATAGGAATGGGGAACATTGTTTTTCCAAACCGTGTGACCACCCCTCAAAACTATTCACCCATAGGTAGATGGGTAATGCACCGTGGGGTCATGGTTAATGTAAATATTATGCTAAATCAAGTATCCCAAATATAATCTAGGTATAGGGTGAGAGATTAAGGTGTAAAATCACTCTTAACCATGTGGACTCTACAACAAATAGTATTTGTGGGTTTTTAATGCACTAAATTTGTATTTAAAAAGTAATGGGAAGTTACATTAACCATTAATGAATGAATATTATAATATTGTCTTGAAATAATTCTTTCCAAGAGTTCTTGATTCTTCTCCCTTGGTATTATAAGTGGATTTTCTATTATTATTGATGGATCAAGTCAATTAATGATTTTTTAGATGGGTTTCCCTTTTACTCTTATATCCTAAATAGATAACTCATATTATCAACTTATAGAACTAGTATGGGATGTTTATGATGGATCTACTATGTTTTATAGAGTATTGATTTGTTTAGTAGGGATATAGGATCACAAGTACCTAAACATGCCATTTTTCAATCACCATTGTAGAAGGAAAATAGTTATACTACCGTTCTTATGGTTGTTGTTTCAATACAATGGGTAAATTATATTATCAGTAATCATTATTTAAATTATCCTTATTTTTATTTATTTAATAGATTTTATTTGAATCTTGAATGGATTTATTTGAAATTTATAAATTTTTAAAGTGGAGTTTCTTTAAAAAATCAGGGTTTTCACACCAAGTGTTTGATTAAATGTTCGAATGGTAGGTTTTATTTAGACATGGTTTTTAAATCACTAAATAGGATTGGATTGGATTTGGAAATGAATTATAAATTTTTATAGTGGTTTGGAAATGGATTTTGACAAACTTGAAACTTTGGGATCCTTGGCCACATCCAGAATAGACATTTCAACCACAATGTGTGTAATGCCTTTTGAGGGTTTATGATATGGACAGACTATCATAGGATTTTATATTGGTTGGAATAAATGTATTCTTAGGGTTAGATTTTTATTTTAATAGTACATATTATTATTTTATAGAGCCAAAAATAGAGTTAGTTTTCATTTTTTTATTTTCATATCGCATGATTGAGTTTTTGAGTAATTTTTATCACATGATTTTCACATGAGGTTGTAGCACATGGTTTCTCTTGATGAATTATTTAATTTATATGTGTTTAATTTCATACATAATTGTCTAAAGATATGTATTTATGTTATATCACATATAATTTTTGTATTCCTAGACTCTAATAGTTAATGGTTTTTATGTAAACCATGGGAAATGATTAATAAATGGGTTTTGAATTCTCGAAATTATTTCAGAAACTATTTTTGATATCAAAGATAAAATTGATGCATTATTATTATTAGACCGTATATAGACTCCATGGTGGCATCCTAATATTATTTATGATCAGACCAAATTTTTTCCATTGGATGGTTGTAGATGTTTTTTACAAGACCCATGTAAAGAGAAGTTCATATTATAGAATTTTGGGCTCCCTTTTAATTATTTTCATTACAGGAAAATGGTTTAATGGTGATGTATGGTCACATGAATACTTTTTGGATTCATTTAGATTCACTTTTCTTGATTTTCCTGGTTGGATAGTGTTGTATTGAGCTTGTATGTGTCTCTTTAATCGATATTATAATTTTTTTTCTAATTTGATTATACTCATGGATTTTTCCAATTTTCTTATTTCAACTCACCACCATGACAAGCTGGCTTCAGTGACTCGTCTAGTTTACTAGGGTTAGTTCATTACATTCTAAATGTGTAATCAACCTCATTTAAAGAAGGATACAAATTATACTATTTTCT
This sequence comes from Viscum album, assembly GCA_963277665.1. Classification (NCBI taxonomy): domain Eukaryota; kingdom Viridiplantae; phylum Streptophyta; class Magnoliopsida; order Santalales; family Viscaceae; genus Viscum; species Viscum album. The sequence goes on along the minus strand of OY728147.1, from coordinate 1,374,315,564 downwards.
CCATAAGTAATGAGTATTATTGAAAATATATTACCATAAACTGTACATTTTTAATATCTCTCCCCATGTCTAAGATTTTTTTTTCATTCAAAAAGACCATCATTTTATGGCTTTAGGTTTTATACAAAAAGGGTTATCAACAAAGTGGTATAACTCTTAACTGAGTAATTTTAATTTTATTTCATCTTATATATTCCCAAAATATATGGTATCAATTTTAAAATAAAATATTATGTATCTTAATTATTCTTAATTATTATTATGATTATGGATAAATCGTTTTCTACACATTTTTCATAAAATGTATAATTAAATGTATAACTCTTGTATATGTATGGACTACCACATCCACATAGCAATATGACTAATTTTCCATTACCGTAACTGATAGTTGGTTATTATAAGGGATTACATGTTTATATATGGTATTTATGACATAATTATAATTTTTTAATTATAATATATTACATATCCTTTTATCTTTCCATTTGATAAAAAATGATAACGTCATTCATGTCTACTTGTTGACTACCACCTCCCAAAAGTGATGCAGATCATTTTTCATATTCAATTTACATGGATAATAATAAGGATATATTTAATATGTATATATTATATATATTATATTATAAGTATTTCGTAAAAGTGATTATAATTTACTTTTAATTCATTCCAACTATCAAAAATTGGAATCATCACTTGTGTGTACATACAGACTACCATATCCACGATGCGATGCAAAAAAAATTCATAAAAAATTATAAGGATGATTATATTGGTGTGTATGATGACTAAATACGACAAATATTTCATTATTAATATTCTAGAAATTATGAAACTCTGACAAGGTGAATGTTCCTGAACCATCTAAATGAAAAATAAATGGAAAAAAGTAGTTAATACCAGGAACAATAATTTTAATAAATAAATGTTAATAATCAGATGATACAATTTTATAAGTAAATCTTGTATGCTGTGATATTTATAAAAAAATTAATGGAATATATTATTATGATATATATATATGTTATAGAAGATATTTTAATGAATTCAAAGAAATATGAGACTTAAGTTATGGGGTTTATGTTTAAATTCCAATTTAGCTATGATTATTTGTGCTTCAATTCCATAGAGAAAATGTTATGATTCATATCTAATAATAACCAATATTTTTTATCCTATATTGATGAAAATAATTTTGATTCTTTAGTAACATTTTACTCTCTTTGATTCTCAAAATGGTTCCAGAAATGTTTTTATTAAAATATGATTTTATTAATAATATTTGAGTTATTATTTTTCCCCTATATTCTTATATTGAAAAATTTATTCAGTAACATTTTTTGAATATTCATTAATGATTCGATAAATTCATTTTTCCAAATTTTTACATTCTACCAAAAATATTAGAATTAAATATCTTTATGATTTATGAAATTGGAATATTTTATTTAATCTATAAACTAAATAATTTTTTTAAAGATCATGACATGAAAGGCATTCCCAACTATGATTACTAGTCAATGATTTGAAGATCAATTGACATGGTTTCTTTTTTTAATGAAAATGTTTTCCTTAATATTCTTGGAAATATTTGGATTTTAAATAATTCGTTTCGAAATTAAAAGGTGTTTTTAGAAATAAATAATCCTAAGATGGTTTAATGGACATTTTCATTTATAATAACATCTTTTATTGTCAGTTATGAATTAATGGTTATGTTGTCTAAAGATACTGTTATTACTATTCATTTGTATGACTTATGATGATGATGATGATATATTTACAAAACCAACATATTTTATCATGGAGTTTTCTATAATGATATGATGAAATATTTTTGATACATGTTTTTTTGTAGGGTTCATGATATGATGATTTGATAGATGTTATATGAACTTGTGACCAATATATAAATGGTTTTCATAATATAATGGGTGGGACCATAATTATATATATATTCCTCCAATTATTTGGGTAATGATATATATATATATATATCACATTAGATAATAATAATTGGAATGGTGAGTGAACCATGTTCAACATGGGACTATGTCCACAATTACAGTCAATTGAGTGAACCTTAGATAAAGGAATTATAGAATGATGAGTGAACCCAATCCACTATAATAGTCTTAGATTTGATCCTTGTGTAAGGAAATTATTATAATTCTCATGTATAAGGTAAAATCTTATGTCTTATTCTTAAAATATCTTCTTAGGTCTTATGATTGATTTTTTGTGATTCTATTTACTTATTATATATATCTTTTTTAGGAAAAATCATTATTCAACGATTTATGATTAATGATTTTTGATTTATTGTGTATAGTTATTGTAAGTTATGATTATGTTCTCATTACTATATTCTTATCTAATGATCGCGTATAATATTTCATTGAGATATATTATTTTTACCCTTATTGAGAAGATGAGCTCACCTTTTCTCATGTTTGCATTCCCTAGGTTATGAAGAATGTTTTTATCTCGGTAATATCTAAGAAGAGTATTATATAGGCTGTTATTTTTGAAAGATGTTTAACATCATTCATGAAATAATATGATTATGTTTCCAATTTCTAATGAAACTAAAAATTTAGTTTTCATGAATGGATTTTAGTGATAGAAATGATTATTCATTTAGTAAGATATAATATTTAGTACAAAATGTATTGGTCTATATATTCCAATCATGCATAAAGATATGTAAAAAAATATATTATATAACATTAAATATATGATAGAATACCCTACCACTGAATATGGTATTTTACTCATCCTTTCAATCTCCTTATATCTTTGGGTACACATCTTCTTAAGTGGAATTATAATGTGTGACATTGACAATTACATTCTCATGGATTGTTTCATATTATAATTATTGATAATCTTTTCAATATATGTGGTTTTACACAGACCATTTTTCCTTGGAGATATATCTTTATAGATATTGATCAATAAAATATAGTTTGATTAAACTATTTATTTTATGGAGAGGCATTCAAATAACAAAGTCTTAACTGACTGTAATAATTGAAATTCATTTCCAATAATCAATATTTCAAAGACATATAATTCAATAAAAGGAATACTATTTAATGTTACCTTATTATATAAAAATATCTCAAATTCATTGTTGATGAATCCAAATTAACTTATAGTATTATAAAAACGAACATTCCATGATCTCGACTCCAACTTCAACCCATAAATGGATCCCTATAGGTTTCTTGCTTAATTGAAACTCTTAAAAATGATAAATCCATTAGATTTTGTTATTTAAAAAATTTCAACCAATTTCCAAATTTAAAAATTAGTTCAGATATTCATTTTACAACTTTTATAATCATTGAATGATTTTATTATAAGTAAAATTCAAATAGATTTTAGTATCATGACTTATGAAAAGGTTTTTTCAAGGTCTATGACTTTATGTTTTCTGAAATTTTATAAAATGGGTCATTCATTATCGGTACTTATATTTCCATATATGTTTAACTTTTTTTTTAACACCCTTTTACACACAACAAGTTTTTCACCCACTTGAGGGTATATGAAAATTAAAACATTATTTTGATACAAAGACTCCATCTCAGAAATCATTTCTTCTTACTATATAGAAACAACCTTTCTATTTATGGATTTCTGGTAAAATAATGGCTAATTATTCTAATTGAGTAATGGATTACCTTAATCAGTGAAAAAAACATACCTCTTTGGTTCTCTAAAAAAATTATTAAACTTAACTATAGTTGTATCTTGACAACATATGCCTCTCCCATTGTCACATGTGGAGTTTTTCCTCTTAACAATTCTTGTGCATATGAAGAATCAACTTCATCAATGTCGATGTTTCTTATACTATTTACATTGGAGAGATATTCCCTTTATATAAGTAAAATATTTCTTTCCACGATAAATTGTTTATCTTAATGATTATATATTTTATATCCTTCAGTTTGATTAGGTTATGTTAAAATGATAAATTTAGAGCTTAGAGATGCTAACTTTTCATTAGTTTTAATCATTAAAAAATCATCGAATCCGCATAAATTAGTTTATAATATCTTGGGTTTCTTTCCATACCATAACTAATATATAATCAAATATTTTTGTATAGTTGGTACTCAGTTTATCATATATGAAACTGTCTAAAATTTATATCCCCAAAGGATAACGATATAGTTGTTTGACTCGTCATCAATCCTACCATTTTTAGAATGGTTCGATTCCTCCTTTAAAAGACATTGTTCCATTGATTTTTTGTAACGAAGAGTGAGTATAGAGATAATCTCATACTCCTTCAAGTGATAAATTAATGGTTTTTTAGATATTCTTCACCACAATTTGAACAAATATTGTTAATATTATTATCAAGATTATTATTTACTCTAATTTTGAATCCTTAAACAACTGAAAGTAATATAACATATAACTAATTTGGAATATATTACCACCCATACAATATTCATTAATAAAAGTAATGATGTATGAAATACCACCCCTATAATTTACTAGAAATGTAAAAAATACATCAGAATGAATGAATTCTAGTAGTTTTATAGCCTTTTCTCTGAGTACTATAACTGCTAGTATTTCACCATTTATGCCCAAATATTCACCTTTCCCAATGTGATCTTTTATATTCTACATGGTTACTATATTTGTATAAAAACATTTCAATCAATAAATGTCTACGATACCCAATTAATAGTTAAAAATATATTGAAATCAATTAATAATATTCCTAAGGTAGAAGTCTTCCCTACTTAATCTTCACATCTTAGCAATTTTTCTTCCAATAGATCATCATTACACAATACAATAAGTCTAATTCCTAAAATTTTCACTCCCAAAAAATCTCTGGATTCTTATTTTCTAGTTTTAGTGGGATATTTAACATTTTCTTATCCTTAAATCCTGTAATCTAGAATCCTTTAACTGATTAACCACAAAAAGAGTTCTTCCAGGTTGAGTTCCACTTGCCTTAGGCACACCTCCGAAAAATAAGAGGGCTACCAACAAGAAGCATTGGTGTAAGTAGGGAATATTGGGGAGGATATAACCACATAAAATGATATAATAATGGTACAACTAAATATACCTAACATATAGTAGAAATAAAGAGTAAGAACACTCTAACCAGACCCACCATGGGGGAAGTACAATCAATAACAAGAAATAAGAAAAGTGAAATAATAAATGGTAGTAGAAATAAAAAAAATCAACATGAAATTTCAATATTGTATACCAAAACATGCATTCAAAATAGGTTATTCAATAAAATATCCCTAAGGGGTCACCAATTGTTGACCACAATACATTCACATATATAATAACTTTTTAAAACTAAAAGGGAAACTAAAATAGAAATATCCAGGAGAGGAAAGATCCATAAGGTCCCTTACCGGTACCCCATGTCAAATCAAATAATATCCATCTGAAGAGCCCAAACCCTTACTTGAATTTACAAGAATAAAGTCTACACGGATCCTGAAGCGACCTCATAGGGTTTGACAACAAGTCTCAGAAGCGCACCACCCATACGTGCATACCCAACATAAGTGTTTAAGTATGTGTGTACTATAAATAAAAAATAAAGCTGAAAAATAAAAAATAATTTAAAAAAATCTTCCCTGGATGTCAATATCCACTAGAGCAATTTTACATGCCTCTTCCAATGGTGAAATCACTGAATATGAGAGGATCCTTGGCCCATGGATCAAGGTATCCCATAATACAACATAGCCTAGGTGTACCCTCAGTTTCAACATACAAAAAGTAACCCAGAACCTCATGTCATCCTACACCTAATGTAAAAATCCCAACCACTAATGCACTAAAGACATACCAAAAGGAAAGTAATTGGTCCCTTAGACTCCTACTCGAATGAACTCCTCAACTCCAATCATTACATTAGGAGGATCAATGATATCGGTTCTCAAATAAAGTCATTGTCTTCTAAAATAACAAATTTTCAAGAAAGGGTGATCCTCATTCTCCAAATATCATCTGGGACTAATGGCCTCAACAAAGATAGGCCTTATCCCCTAACCAATATACTAAATGTTGTCATCTGATAGCTCCTCACAAACCCTGTTGATTTCTATGGAATGCAGACCCAACGAAAATAAATATTCCTTACAACTGAGGTCCTCTACCCACATGAGTAGTACAAACCACCACATCAATTAGATAGGCTGGGTTCACACGACAACAAGTGGCCCTTTGGCAATCATGTGTAAGTGTAAATCACCAAAATAATATCTAATGCAAATCACACTGGGAAACCATTCCCCTAGGACTATTTTTCCAAAATTTCAATGTCCATCTCATCCAATATCATGTGCCATTCTGTCAACCTAACAACCATAACACCATAACTGATTTTAATGACAACCCACTAGTGATCAAATCATCCATGAAACCCAATCGAACCCCAAAAAGATGACAAATGTTGACTAAAATCTAGATAGCCAAGCAACCTCAATCCTCGAGCTGAGGCCATCACAAACCTGGGGATCTCATAAAATGCTTTCAAGAATTTCATATATATAAACCAACTGAATTAAACCAAAAATTTAATATAAAATTATTTTTCAATTCCAATTAAATAAACATAATTTATAATAAAGGAAATCTCCACAACATAACTACCCATGTTGGTTAATGTCCTCTAATTCGACCTTGGAAACATAAATTTTTATAAAGGAATTCCCAAAGGAACCACATAAATATATATTATACATTTAACACAAATAATTCAAATTAGAAATGGTATATCTCAATTACCCAATGACATGCTATAACCTATACCCTCGAATCAGTTGTGAAAACATGAAGAAAAGTACGGAACACCAACCTTGGAGTCGTAGATGTTATAGAGTCTAGTATTATTCAATAAGTCCATGTGGATATGAAGAAATCATAGTTTTAATTGAAAAAAAACAATAAGAAATAATATATCAAATGATTTTAGCTCTCTTTGAGGTGAGAACAAGAAAAATAAGAGGAATGTGTGTGGAGATCCTTACTGATACGGTTCTGTTGCAATTGATTTATTGATGAATAGAGCACCAATTAAATAGTTGGATCAAAATCAAAGGGAGGAAAAATATAGCACCCCTATTGCCGTACGTGTGGCCTGTGAGAAGCAAAAGAAGGAAAAAAACCAAAATAGAAAGGACAATATTTTGGTAATTTTTCCTCTTATATTGGTTTATGGTATGATAACATGGTTTTGAAAACCATGCAAAAATCTTTCAACACACACTGTACAAAGCTCTATGTCGTACAGTCTCCCCGCACGGTTTTCCAAACCATGTGAAAACTGTACATGATACTTTTGTAAAAAACTATAGAACTAGTGGAATGACCATGTAACTCACCCCACACGGTTTTCAAAACAATGATTCAGTTCAAAATGAGAGTTCACAATTAGTTGTAAGAGGTAGCACAGTTTACCCTAAACCATGCACCTTAGCCTGAAACTCCAAAACATGGTCTCCGGGCCTCTAATGCACCAAAAAAATTAATGAACACATCAGAAACTCTCCAATACTATAAACCCATTAAATAAAATTATATTGTGTTGAAAGAAACGTGGAATTATGTTTTGATGATCGAAAAAAATTTAGACTACCTAACAATTCAAGAATTTATAAAGGGATGGGTTTTCAGCCCGATTAAAAAAATTAAGAGATTAGAATATCCCCACCTTAACATATATCATCCATGAGATATAAAAAAAACATGAATATGGTAGTGAACATTATTAACCTATAAAATTTTACTTGGACTACCCTAGTCTCAATGGAATAGGTCAACTACCTCCACAAGACTCCCTACTATAGGAGTGACCTACCATGGTCTCATCCTAACCCCAAGTGCAAATCAAACATACATTTAATTGACCAAATCCCACACCCAAATTCCCAACAATGATGCATCATCACTCAAGAACGTCACAAGATTCTCCCCAATCACATCTAACACCAAATAAAATCCCACACCACATCGGTTCCCACCTCAAGTTAGTGTCACACATGTCCCAAAAAAGATGCTATTTCGGAACAGATACTCAAACAACCCATATTCATCACACCTAAATCAAGTACCACATCATAATTAAGCCCCAATTCAAAATCATCTCATGTAATCACAAATATTATTGATGCACTGATGCCTATTCACCTCATGTAACTGCATCTATTTGATTCTGTAAAGCCAATTCACCTCAAGTAAATGAATATACTTGATGACCTAACGCTAAGGAACCGCAATAATCATGCTTCTGATGCTGCTCACATATGAAAATAGGTTCCATTAATCTCACACACATATATATATAATACAATTGAGATGATGAAAATCTACTAACTAGAATCTGGTTAGTCCATACATAAAACAAGTGCACCAAATGGGCCCAAAACATACATGTTTCAATAGGCCATGAAAAATAGAACAAAACCACGGTCATTCCAATAGTGTACCTTTGACCATCATCATCTCACCAATATGCTCTGACCATAGCAGCTCAATGGTTGACAACTAACCTAATGTCCATCATCTTAACTATTGACCTCTCTGTGGTTCTTCACTAGCCACCCTCCATTGAACCCCCTAATGGGTCTTTCTATCTCTACAAAATCCTCCTCATATAGCTAAAGATTGACTACCCTCACCTGGTACTGATCCCAATTCTATATGATAACCCTTGGTGTACCCTAGTCCTTGACTACCGACTGTGTGAGAAAACTTCCTATAGATCCTCTCGAGATACCTGACCTGTCTACATGACCGACACTCTATTGTCAGATTCTGAAACTGATTTGGAATATTCCTTATCTATCCATAATAAAGTAAAGTCCCTAAAAACACACAGAGAACTGATCAACTTAAGTCTTTGGCCCAACTACCCTAAGCAAACTCATCTTGTCATCACTTTCTATCTGAATCAATGGATAGATGTCACCCGAATCCATCAACTGATTCATGTATTACCTATCTATCAATTTTTCTTCATCCATGAGAACATATTTCACCACCAATGATAATGAGGAAAACCTAATGGTTTTTTCCTGCAAAAAAATGGTGTGTCATCAACCATCCTCAAAACATATGACTATTAAGGTGTTATCAGTCACCTGGCCTAGTGAGAAGATAAAAAATTTAGTGAATTTCGCTGCATAGTCCATGAAACACATGTTACAAAACTAATGGTTCAGTAACTCTGGAGCCCTCTCCTCCCTTAATATCTCTGGGAATGATTCATCGAATGACCTGGCCTCAAATTCATTCTAGTATAGTCCATTCTATCTTCTAATATCCTCCTTCATATACCAATGGGACTTATATAGTCCTCTAAGAACATTGGTTTCTAGTTTCACCCTTCACCCTGGTGGCATATCTAAATTCTCTAAAATAAGTTGCATGGACTCGATCAAATTTCCAACCACCTTTGATCCGGCCTCACCCAAAAAAAGTGGTGGGTTCTATGATAGGAACTCTCAAGTAATATATGCCATAGAAGGAAGTGCTCACTGAGCTCCTGTTATGTTCCCATATATCACACAAACCATGCAAACTCTGAGAATCTCATCAATCCACGATTCAAAATTAGTGATCTCTACTGGCTACCCCAACTGTAGTGGAACCTAACCGTGATCTTGTACCTTTGGATAAATCTATGGATCAGGCTCTGCCTGACCCTTAGGAGCCCCAAGCTGCTCATTCTCCTACCACACTAAACCATCTCCCTCCCAATACTCTATCTGATCTATCTAGGAGGAACCCACTAAATACCATAACATGGTTATACATCCTAGATAATATATATATATATATAAAAAAGATAAGAATAGTAGTTATAGGAAATGTCATATCACTAACCTTACCCTACACCATTGCAATAATGCAACTCAGCATCCCATCCTTATGAAATTCATACCCTCCCTCAATTGATCCATGTATAAAAAAGGCTTCACGAAACACCCATATTGATAAACCACATCACCTCAAACTAACAACCATGACCCCCCAACATGATGACCTGCATCACCACATGTCATTGTACCTAAATAATCCTATTATATCCATGCATATATATATATATATACACAAAATAGAACATCACATTTTAATAGAAATTCATATCTTGACACAAGAGTATATGTAATTAAAAATCATATATCCCTATGAGAAGCATAAAAATATAGAAAAGAAAAACCAACTCCCCTTTCCAAACCAGGACAAGGGTAAAGTAACTCCTTCCTTGCCTTACCAAGCGAAGGATCAGATTTAAAATAAATTACCAATCCACATTCCAAGTGAACCACCTTAGTTGGAAATCATATCAAATTTAAAATAATAAAAATATAATGGAAATTCCCACCATTGTTAACATGGATCGTCCCTCGTACGTGGGGTTGGAGGCACCCAAGAACAAGCCATGAATCAAATTTTGGTCACATCCTAATTTGAAAGGTACCTTCAAAAAAATGGTAATACCATGAAAGAAAGTAAAATATACTTCTTCTATACAATTTCTAGCTTCCCAAACCCGATTAGCAACCCAAACATTGATTTCGGGTAGGGTTCCACTAGCCTTAGGAGCACCTCCCCAAACACCAAAGGTTGATGACTAGTAGTGATGGTGTAAAGATGAAAAATTATGAGGATATACCATCATGTAATTGTATAATAATTGGGTAATTTATATACCTAACATGAAGTGTAAATAAAGAATTAGTAGACATAAACCAGACCCAACCTTGGTGAAAGGATAATCAATAACAAGCAATAGTGGAAGCATAAAAATCAATAACAATAGAAGCAAACAAACATGTAAAATTTCCATTTCAAGATACTAAAAAAATTAAGAATTAAATGTATTACATAAAATTAAATATCTATATGGGGTTTCCAATGGATGAACACAATACATACATGTATATAACAGCATGCTAGAACTAAATGGGTAAATAAAACACAATTATCCAACTAAGGAAAGAACCTCAAAGTCCTCTTTCAACATCCCATGCCAACCCAACTAGGATCAAGCTCCAGATCTCGAACCCTTACCTGAATGTAAATGTATAATGTCTACATACACCCTAATGGGCCTATGTGGATATTGAGAAAGATTCTTGTTAGGGTACCAACCAAATGTGCATATCTAAAATAAGTGTTTGTGAATGTTTGACATATAATGACTAAATAAAGAATAATAATTAAAATTAATTAAAAATATATATAGAGCTCAAAATCAAACAGGAATCTTTTATATGCCTAAAAAACATGAGAATCACTAAAGAGGAGAGGAAGATTCATCGATGGATAATGGTATCCCCTAATGTCACATAGACCTGGTGAACCCATAGGATCCACCTATAGAACAGTAACTTGGAGTCTCATTTAATCTGACATGTCATATCTAAATCCAAACCAAATACATTTCGAAAGTTCATAAAAAATGAATGTAATCATCCCCTCAGACCCCAAATCGAAATCCCTCATCATCTTAGAGCTCAACATGAGAAGGCACAATGATACCAGTCCAAAAATAAACTCACGGTATTCTCAAGGAATTATGCCCTAATAAATGTTGATCACTATTCTTCCAAAATCATCTTGGGAAAATGCCTTATGCACAATATGCCTCATCCCCCAACATATAGTCTCAACATTTTCATATGAAGGCTCCTCACTGTCCCTGTGTCTTTCTATGACAAGCACTCCCAGTAAAATAACCAATGTTAAACTATCGAGGGACTCCACACTCAGGAGTGGTCAAAATCACCTCATCGCTAAGTCAACCTATGTGCAAATGACTCCAATCTGTGATTTTTCCATTGTGGGTGTGTAGAAATCATAAAAATAATTCCTAATCCATATCCAACAAGAAACCCATGCCCCTGTGACTGCGCCACTCAAAATGGATGGACATTCCATCCAATATCACATAAAATGCTCTCAAACTGAGGGCTTTACAACCTTAGATAACATCCATGACACCCTACAGATGATCACATCACCCAATTAACATGGGCCAGCCCCAATCGGATTAACAACATCAACCTTAAATCCACATGACCAAGACACCTCAATCCTTTGGCCGAGCATATCATGATCCCAAGGATATCCTCACATGAAATCTATAATTTCATACTTATAAACCAATTATATTTAAAAATAATTCAATATAAGTGGATTTTTCAATTGAAATTATATAAAATATTTTAATTATATTAGGAACACACCCATACCAAACTACCCAAGGTTTTTGATGACCTCCAACTTGGACATACACATATAAATTTTTCTAGGGAATTCCAAATAGCTCCCCATAAGGTCATACGATCAAATTAGAATGAATAATTCAAATTAAGAAGGGTATAACTAAATAACCCAAGGGAACACTAAAATCCGTGATTTCAAACCAACCATGAATACATAAATAATGGTATGCACCACCTACCTTGGAGTCATAGAAATAGAAAAGTATACTATTAGACCATAAATCCAATCAATTTATAATAAATAATAGTTTTCATCAAAGGAACTAACAATATGGAATATAAATATCAAATAGGTTTAGCAGTCCATGAGGTGAGAAAAAGGAAGAAGATAAGAATGGGTGAATAGAGCCTTACTTATATGGTTATGTTGCACCAGATGACTTGAAGAACACATCACCGATGAAGGAGATTGATCAAAATCAAATGGAGGAAGAAAATGGTTCCTACACTACTATACACGTGGCTCAAGTGGATAAAATGAAGGAAATAGCCTAAATTGGAAGGAGGAAACATTTTTAATTTCAACTCTTAAAAAAGGTTCATGGTTGGCTTACATGGTTTGGAATACCATGAGCCAATCGTGCAACACCCACCACCCAAATCACTAGTATTCATGGTATCCCCACATGGTTTCTAAAGAAACGTGAAAAGTAACCATGATACCACTATGAAAAACCATAGACATGACAATGAAATCATGCTCCTCACCCTAATGGTTTTCCAAAATGTTCTTCGGTTTACAATAAGGGTGCACATTTTACAGGAAGAGGCTGCTCTGTTTACCCTAAATCATCAACCTCAGCCTAAAACTCTAAACCACGGTCTTCATGCCTCTGATTCACCTTAAACACTGATGAACACCACTAAGACTCTAAAATACTTTGAAACAATCCTATAAAATGATATTGGTTTTAAGAAAAACTATGAATTGATTTGTGAGGATTTAAAATTAAGTTGGAATAACACCAATTCAAGAATTCATAAAGGGCTAGTTTTTCAACCCGATTCAAAATCCCTTGGTGTTAAAATTATCTGTTCCCATACTCCTCTTATTAACCATAATGTTGGAGTTTTTAGTGTTCTTCATATAATTAATTTCATATATAGGTATGGAAAATATATTTGGGAGTGATGTATTCATTTTATTAATGTAATAATTAATGATGAAATTCAAGAATATTGGTATTAAAGTTGTAAGAATAAGATCATTCACAATATATTGATTTTACTTGAACCCATGGAATTACAGTCACTCAAATTACCAAATCATCTATAGTACATGGGGGAAAAAACTAAAATTCATTATATTATCCTTCACATATAAAGTTTTATAGAACTCTCAAATATATTTTTCCAGGCACTCTCCTAATAAATTTATTTTGGTTGTGACAAAATATTATAGGTAGATTTATCCCATAGTATTTGATTAAAGCTTGCTAGATATTGATGAAAACATGACATACTATATATCTCTTATATAATTAACATGATTTATTTGTTTAACTTTTCCCCCTTACTTTCACTCATAGGGGGATCATTTGGGCATTAAATTTCAAGATCATAAATATTCATTTGTTAGTACAGTACTATATGCAAGAACCTACACCACTAAAAGAAGTTATGGGAATTTATGACATTATCATTATCCAATATTTATCATAGTAATCATGAGTTGTTTATGGTCTTGATTTGATATTTATTATTTTTTGGAATATTAATTATCTATATAACTGAATTATATGCATTACAAATTAAAAAATCTTGAAATATCTCCCACTATTTTATCGAATTCTACTAGACCTCAACTAAAAAATGTGGAATGTTATTCCTCATGAATATTCTACTAGAAATGATCCATTTAATAATATACCTATAGAAGAAGATATGGACAATCCACTAATCGAATAGTTTTAAGATACACCTTTGAATGGGCAACCAAATTGATACATGGATCATTAAAATGTGTAGTGAAGTCCCAACTTCTCGAAATCATAAACATGATTTAAAGAAAATATTTTCTATAATGATGCATAAAGATTGCTATGTATAATTATTTGATTCAAATATTAGTCATTCCAATCTACTAATTTAATAAAACCATCTTCATTGTTTGATGCACCCTAAAATAGGGAAAATGATCTCTTAAAACATATATTTTTGTTCAATGTCAGGTGATGTAAGAATTATTTTCATAGTATTTATTTTAGGGGTATTAATTTATTTTAGAAAATGAAATCATTTTCTTCATAAAAAATAATGTTATATGTGATCATACTAAAAAATTAACCTTATTTTCAGTATAAAACACTAACCACACATCAAATCATTATTATATATGCAATTTATCATATTATTATACTATGTGATCATGTAAAAGTACATATGAAAAGTAAAATATAATAAAAATGATAAATAACATATAAATAATGATGTTTTCATGATATGTCAACAAATTAGTTTCTATATTGAGTGGAATGTGGTTTAACCAACACCCTATAGGGAATTATTTAGGTTTATACTTGACTTGAATTGAAACACTCATCAAATTCTTATGCATGTTTCTTGGATTTTTTTTTCTTGTCTCTCGACTAGAACCACATTATCTCTAATTCCTATTGGCTATACAATGTATACTCACATTTCTTATTAGGGGATTTGGGGAATTCATATTACATTTAAATAAACAAATCTGGAATCTTGAACCCTTATACATTTAATATATGAGGTATCATACATAGATCATCAAAAATTATTATTATTACATTTTAAAAGATAAATCTAATATATTAATTAATTAATCAAATTAAGAAAAGATAATTTTTATTTCAAAAGTCATGATAATTATACATGTAATTCTATTTCATTATACAAATTTTAATGTTAAAATTCTACTTTAGTGTATTTGTAAAGATTTTAATGGAATGAAATTATTTTATTGAATTACTAATTTTTATCTAGGAACTGATTTTTTTTAAAATTTAATAACACTATATTTTTAAACATTCCAGGTCATATTGGACCTCTAAGAGGACACCAGAAGTTATATACATGCTTTAATTGTGTTTGATTCAAACCAACATTAATGGGTTTGGGTTGGGGTGATCTGACAGTGGGCTAGGATAAGGTAGGGAGTCTTTATTCTTGGTACAGTGTAATTGAATATATATATATATATATATATATATTAAATACTATTTTATTGTAATGTATTAGAACGTCACACCAGATACATGAACACACCAAGAGACAATGAATGTAATTAATTTTTATTAACATATATTTTTTGTATTCAACCAAGAAATACTTCCGCATTGAAATCCCCCTCCCCCTCGCATTAAAATATTAGTACACACACACACAGGTATATATATATATATATATATTAAAAATTATTAAGTACAACTATATATATTTATATATTAGGTACAATTTTTTTAAATCGAATCAAACATGATCATTGAAGAGGTTTCCAATTAATATATATAGACACACACACAGAATAACATATTATATATATATGTATGTATTAAAAAAATATTAGATTATTAATATTTAAATTATCTCTAATTGACCATTTAATGACCATACAAACACTTTTATATGCACCATTAAGGGTATTCATACCATATCATATCCATCATTCAATGTCAAATCAGATTTAATTGAAATTTTTAATTGCTTTACCTAAATAATTTTTTGTTCTCTCTGATAAAAATTATAGGAACTGAAGGATTATTTAAATATTAAGAAAACGCTATTTTAAAATATATTGGACCAGATTCAACTAAAAACATCAAATCTAGTATGACACTATCCATATTGATCCATGTATTATATGATATATTATATAATAAAAATTAAAAGTAATCAAATATGTAAGTCAAAATCGAAACAGTAGGTTATTCAATTTGTATCAAACACATGTTTTTCTTGTTAATGGAGATCACTATTTGAATGAAGAAAATATGAAATCCTCTATATTATAGACACACACTTCAAAATCTTTCTCAAATGTTTATCTCCATATCCAATGATCTAATACATAGATTTGAAGGCCCATTCAATGTCATCAGTATTGTGGGAGATCATAACAATCAATCCATGAACATGAATTAAATGATTCATTAACATCCATTTTCATTCTCTCTATAGAAATTATGAGATAGGTGGATATAGAGGATAAT
Source organism: Viscum album (assembly GCA_963277665.1). Taxonomy (NCBI): domain Eukaryota; kingdom Viridiplantae; phylum Streptophyta; class Magnoliopsida; order Santalales; family Viscaceae; genus Viscum; species Viscum album. The sequence goes on along the minus strand of OY728147.1, from coordinate 1,374,299,078 downwards.
TCCATAAAATTAATAGCTATCTAATTTTTTTGGTTTATATGTTATTAAATAATTACGTTATAACTTCTATATATTTTTTTAGTTCTTTAAAATAGTTTACCCACTAAAGAGACCCAATAAGGTCATAAATGACACATAAAACATATTGATAATTTATCAAATATTTGAACCCATAGATTTAACATAATATTGGTGATATGTTAGAAAATCAGACCCATTATATTTAATCCCTTATCAGATTAAATATTTAATTAATATTGAATAAATAAATATTTTTTCATAAACAAAATTCATAGAATTTCATTAATAATTTTTGGATATTATAATTTAATAAATTCAATAAATATTATTTTAAACTTGAATAATATTGAATTCATTTATTTTCATTGATTGCTTTGTCATGGACGTATCCAAACCCCAACTTCGGGCCCCACCATGTCCTGAACTAATTTTTTTTTGAATTTGAATTTATTAATATTATTTAATAATAACCCTCTCTCACATTATATGAAAAAAAATCATGTGATAATAATTGACTATGAGTGGATTCTAGAAACCCATCATGAAGACTAAGAAGTTAATGTAAATATTTAGTTATAATAACCTTCTTTGAATAGAATTAATTTAATATAATATCCTTGCCTTGTGATATCTCATAAACAATGATACAAAATTCATGTCAGAAAACTTTCTTGTTTTATTATTTTACAACATTAAAAGATAGACATTCTTTCTTCTACTATGACCATATATTAAATAAAATTTCTACCATCATAGTCAACTGCTCTCAAGATATCTCATTAATTTTAAACAGGAAAAAATTATTTTGATTATTCAACCAATGTCACACCACTAATGAAGCATTGTCCACAATATAACTCTTAAAAATTTATATGTTTTGGCTTTAATGTAGAACCAAGGTAAAAAAATTGAATGGTACTCAATGATATTGAAATAATTCCAATAGACAAATTGACATGCTCATATATAGGAATGACTATAGAAACCTATAAAATAAAGTGTCTCTATCGAATGGTCAGTCATCGTGATCTAATACAATCACGATCACTGAGTGTGAACATAATGAGGATAAGGCTCAATTATCATCAACACACAACACTTGATGGTGAAACATATTATGTTTCCTTTTAGTATGATATATCTAGACCATAGAACATGTGTTTAATAATAGATTCCTTTTAACTCATGGTCCTCATTATTTCCTAGGAACATCTACAACAAATTGACATTAAAAATAATCAAAGGAAATTACCATATAAATAATTTATTAGTAATAATAAAAACTATAATGTAAGGAGAAACAAATGTATATATATACATATTTATATCAAACTATATATGTGTAATGCTAATTAAAGTTTATTCAAGATTTGGGATTAGGGAACCTACTTAAAACATGACATGAATTATTATCTTATTTATTAATGGTAGATTAGAGAGCTAAACCCTTTTATGTGTGGTAGTCTATATAGCTATCCATATTACTTTGTTTCCTACTAGAGTACTTGAATTTTTCATATAGATATTTTAGAAGTCGATTTTCCTCAAAAACATCTATGTTGTCCACATGGATGAAGAGAGAGCCCATGCCAAATCAGCAATCCTAATAGGTAATCCATTCATAATGATATACAAAATCCTTATCAAGGTAAATGAAGGTATATTAACGGTGTAATTTAATAAAATCATAGTTCACTTAAATATATTGTATTAAAGGAAATATAAACAGGTTCAATATTCACTTAACATACATAAAAACAATTCTCAAATATTTTTATATTAGGAAACTAATGTACTAAAAAATATATTTAATTTGGATAGTAATATAAAATTTATGAATTCATTTAAAAATTAATCTAAATAAACTATAATCACTATACAAGGGCTATATGATGAGTTAATTACTAGTTTTTATGTAATATTTCGTTTTCGATTTTTTAATGATGAAACATATAATGGTTTCTATATAGGAACTACACATGATTGAGTTATGCCAACCCAATATGACATCACCTAGAATATATCCACCAAAATATATTTGAAACCACTGTCAATGGAATTAATGTATATATACTTAATGGGTGAAAATATGTTACTAGGGATCATTTTGAGAAACTTATCACCTGAACAAAAAATGAATCCCATTTTCCTTTTAAGATTAAATATTAATTCTATAGGATGAAGCTTAAGAGAACACCAAGACATTATTCTAGGATCAATATTGAAAAAATAGTTCTTGATGAAAATGATAAAATTGTGACATAACCTGAAAGGAAACTAAACCCAACTATTATTATGGATATTAAATAAGAAAATTGAGAAATTTCTTGGATAAAACATCATATACCCATTTTTGATTCACAGTTGTTTTTTCGCATTCAAACTATGCCAAAAAATTTACATCTCACTGTTTTTATGGAAAATAACTAAAATAACCCCTTAGTATCATATTCTAAGAACAAAAAGTCCTCATTTGAACCATCACATATGCTAGAGGCTTATGACTAGTATTAAATGATTGAAAAAAAATATGGGGGAGATGATTCACTTGATATTATATCTATAAATAAGAAATGAATAACCATCACATCCAAAATAAATAATCATATTATAAATAAATTGAAAACATGTTCATGATATATAATTGAACATACTTTCATAATGCCTTGCATCCCAATAGATCACCCACTTGACCAGTTTTATTGTAATTAAGAAAATGGAATAAATAAATATGGAGGCTCTAATATAACCATGAGCCTCACCTTAAACCCATTTTAATCCCTGCTAATCTATTCCAGCTCGATCCACTATATAAACCATTATAAAACCTTCATGATAGACATAATGTATGTATATATAATAGGGTTACCATGAAGGTTGTTAGAAATAATTCCCTATAGGGTTTTACAAAGGGAACCTAATATACAACATAATATAAGGGTGTATGAATAAAAGAAATTAAATAGAAAAAATGGAACTCATGCATGTGTGTCAGGTCATCTGGTGCAATGTAAGTGACCATGACACCCAACCAAAACAATATTGGCCAATTAAAGAAGTATAATTATCCATGTGATGAAAATTCAATCCCATATACTATAAAATGTGGTATTGTGGCATAAAATTCCCAGACCAGCACACACTCACCCAAGGTAAGGTCTTGTAAAAATCTATAGTCACATAATACATTTTAATACCCTCTAGATTATTACATATGGTGGGGTACTAAAACCATAGTGTGGATCAATACTCTCACACTAAGGTAAGACTCTTCCAACATACTATCACTCAAGATGAGATAAAGAATCAAATAATATTCTGCATCACATTGAATTCTACCCTCTCACTCAATAAGGGTCTCACATCATGTCCCATGTCATATCTCATCAATCACTCCATTATCAATTTGGGTGGGTCATATATCTTATCCCTTAATACATCAAATCTTGGATAAATACCCAATAAATTATGATGGTAAATTTAAACAACCTCTCACATATAGAAAAGAAATACATTATATCCCATCAAAAAACCCAACATCATAATTCAAGGCATGTACTCACCAAAAATATTTGTCTGTATGCCATATACTACATGAACCCACTACCTCACACGGATAATCCTACATATCAGCCATCATATCATAAAATAAATACATCTCAAAATAGAATGGCCCTATATTCTATTCTAATTGAGACCAAATTAATCACACAATTTTTGAATACCCAAATAATCAATATTTCCATCACACCTATAATTGAATCCATTTGGTTATATGGGATCAACATGCCTTTAATCATCGATAATAAACTACACTCATCAAAAGATAATGGAACCATGTCTTGGAGGACATACCTAACCATATCCCCAGGAATTCTGGTCTAATACCCATTTCAAATCGAACATCAATTTACAAATCCTAATCTATATATAAAATACCAAACCCATAGCCACAAGGCCTTTTGGAAACTCATTCCTAAAACGTCAACATAGGTCCCAATAATCAAACATGAATCCCAACTCACATCTCTATTAAGAGATATATCAATCACATAACTTGAAGGAAACCCCCCATGTTAAAACTATTATAGTTATAGAGTACTTATAAAAATATTATCACACATAAATACAACCCAACGGTAATTAAAAGGTGTTCCCATCTAGGAATAAGACATATGAATACATCTCCAATAACCCATTTTCCCAATCGAGTCATTCCTGTGATACTATCTAGAGGAATGAATAATTTTATATCTAAAACATATCCCCAATACCATGTCCTGCCGTTGTTATATTGTAAAATTAAATGAAATATTTACCTCCTTGGTGACACAATCACCATGGGATACCTTTTTCATAAAAAATCATTTGATCACCTCATCCAAACTGAAGAACCTCTACACCACCAAACTCCTCAACATAGAGCTCTCTAACTCCGTAACAATTTTAATTGAAACCATATTATCAGGAATAAATAAAAAATAATTCATAAACAAGAAAATGGTGATGTGTTTTATGGACCACCTACACCAAACACTATGTTACACTCACAGTCACCCTCTATGAATTATATCCAAGCTCGAGGAAATCCATGACCATATAATGTCAACACCCAATCCATAATCTCAAGACACAATGAAAAATAATTAATTATAAAAAACTACTATTTAAAAAATATTTTAGTCTAATTAGGAATAATCACCGACGAACCCAAGAAGTAGCCTCTCATGGACAAATAATTATGAAAATAGAATTCCAAACACCCATGAAATTATTTGGAAATACCAATGAAAAATACACATCATTTGGTACACAATCCATAAGAAATTTTGGGCCTACACAAAAAAAATTTGTAGAAAAATAAACTAAGTCACATATATCAATCTAAATGATTACAATCGACTTTCATTCATCAGTCTAGGAGATTATATATGAACCATATCAAACTCTATAGTGTTGTAGAAATGTTTTCCGTGATATTGTGTAATATTTATAAAAGTCAATCCAAAAAATATTAAATGTTAGAGGGAAATGAAGGGGGATATAAGAAAATGTGATTGTAGGTAAGAAAAAACATGAAATCTGCATAGAAATAGAAAAGAACGACCTATCTACAATGGGGTATTAAAGTGGAATAATAGGTTTGGGAGTCAATAAAATATAAAAATTATTGTGATTTTTTCAACCTATATCACTCGTAAGTATCCACAAAAGAGATCCATAAAACCTCAATCATGATTCCTCACAAGCCAGAGGCTACAGACTAGCAGTGTACATCTAATGATTGTATGGTGGGGATACTATACACTCTCTATACATACTATATATAACATAGGAATAAATGATTTAAATAAAATAAAAAAGGATAATAAATAATTGAGGTTTGAAAAAAATTAAATAATAGATATCCATTCTTCACTTTATGATGATGAACTATCAATAAAATTATATAAAATTGGAAGAAAAAGTACACAGATAGTTGAAAATAAATACTTAAATAAAATGAAACACTCCAGTAGGATGTTCAAGTACATACATATTCAATAACTCCTATTCCAATTCTCAGTCTCCATGAAAGAGAAAAAAAGTGGCACCTTACAATTTACCAAACTACAACCGATTGTTCTACTCATGTACTAAGCTATTTCAAAAAAATGATTTGAGTAAAAATAAATAGGTTACCCTAACTCTGTCTGTCTCATTTATTTCCCATGAGTATAGAACATAATTGTGTATAATATATAAATATAAATGTATTAACTGGAGGTGAACCATTAAAATTCTACCAAATTCATCCTAGGAAAAAATTCTCTTACTATATAGACAATTGAGTTGTAATGGGACCAATTTCAAAATGCATGTGGATCAAAAATATGTTACAAGGTAAAATCATGATTGATTCAGAATTCACACATTTTTGAACATGGAGAATCCAATGAGTACTCTAAGGAATTATATGTATATAACGGACCAGTTATCTCATTTGACCAAGCCATAGTGTTTAGATCTAGAGTGTAATATGAGCGATGATCCCTCTACATTCCACTTTTTCAATCGGATTTAACCAAGACCAACGACTAGGTATATTGTAATCTATGTGTAGGTTGGATTAAAATCTAGGGAGATAAACTAATGTGTTCCATATTTCAAGGAATCAAGCCAAATATAGGGGATAATCCATTGAATTCTAGTTTTTTCAGAGTTTCTAGGTCAATCCTCAATGTTAGGACATGGAATTATGGAATTTATGTCATTGACCTAATGCATGGTGGGATTACCCCTTGGTATTCCCACTAATTAATTGTGTGACATCCATTAGAATCATTAAAAACATTCAAAACTATAACTCATGAATATACCATAGAATTTATCTATTTTAAAACAAAAAAATATCTCATTATAATGATAAGTCATATAATGATATTTCTATTATATAATAAATGTAAAATTAACCAAGGAATGATCACCTTACGACTCATGGATATTTATTTAATACATAGAAAACACCTTTCCTTAATTTATATTCTCCAAGGTTCCCGTAAAAATAAATCATAAGTTATAATTAAATCCATAATGTTATTCTAATGTATTATTAGGATAAGGCATAGGTTCATGTAAAGTAAATATATTGAATATTTTATCAAAATTTAAACCAATAACATAACTATATCTTCTAAAATTTCCCATAAGGTACTTATATGATTTGATAATTATAAATTCAATTTATTATAATAATTAATTGGAAATAATTGACCACGGGATAAATAATATATTCATAACACACTAGGTTCTTAAAATATTATATGTAACCAAAATGATTCCTATGGTCTATCTAAAATTTCTATTAAATAATTTTCATGCTAAACAAAAACTAAGGTTTGGTTTGATCCAAATACATTTATAGGTTTATTTCTTAATTAACAAATTAAAGACACCTTTAAAGGGTAGTTTAATATCTTTGGAGAATAATTAAATGAGGATTTATAATGTTTCAATCCAAACAAACTTAATTATTATTAAGGTTTTATAAAAAGTATTATTTACATGGGCATTAAGATGATCTAACATGAAGGGGTGGTCCAATTTGGGGTTTTGAACCTCAAAACTGTAGTTAGGGAAGGAGGTTCTATATCATGGTTTGAATTTAGATTACAAATTAACAGAAATTTAATGTTTATATGAAACTATTAGAATTAATGATATGCATCACAATAACAAATTTTTTAAATTGAGTTTTTTGGGATAATAATATCTACCACCTACCTTAATCTTAAATAGCCTCAATAATCTAGTTTATTCCATATATTCATGTTATAAAAGAATAAATTGGAGAACTAGAATTAATACATTTTAATATATAATATTATAAAAATGAATCATTAAAAAAATAGAAAAATGATGAAATTGGGAAAATAAGTTAATAGGGCCATTCCCTTAACTTAGGCTTTCCATTTCCAAAGATGACACATGATTCATTCACTAGATGGAAGAGATCCCTTCATGGGGTATTATAAGTGGAAATAGATTTGTGTGATTAGACAATAAAGAGAAATTTGATGGAAATATGGGGGAAATTATTAAAAGGGCTTAATGAGAAAAGAGTAATTTTCCTCCATTAAAGATAGGGATGGTTTGGCCATGTGGTTTAGAAAAGAATGAGCAAACCAGGTGGCTATACTATTGGAAATCACCACTAAATCACATTAGTATGTGTAGATTTTACCAAACTATGCATCAATAATGTGTATCCCTATTCACTTATATATCGAAATGAATTGAGAACATGATCCCCTCACATGGCTTAAATAGACAACCTGCCTTAACTAACATGGAAGATATATTATGGTGAAAAATTAGCAGTAACCATGAACCCCATCCCTTTTCTTAGGGAATTGATATTTTGAATCCCAAATAAGTAAAAATATTATTTTATCCCCTAAAAATAAAATCATGAATCCAACCATATCCTATAACAATACATTGAGGCATTAAATCATTTATAATTTGATTCAAAATCCTAGTTTGAGATTTGGTCAACCCAATAGATGAAAAATAAAGGTTCTTTAGTAATTCAGAATTTAATACATAACATGGTTTATTGAAACCTCCACACATAAACACTTCTCATCCATGAGACTCCACAATGGATTTCTAAAATAATTACCCAAACTACATCGGTCTTCTACTCCCATTAAAACAAAACCATTCATTTTTATCTGATGAAAAAGTCCCAAAGAATAACTATAAGAGAATGGTTCCATACTATTGAAACTCTAGATAACATTCAGGTTACTCATGTAGCACTAAAATTATGCTCTTAGACTCTCATTTTACTAGAGACACCCACATTTTCATTACATTGGATAACTATCTGTAGTTATCCTCACCATAGATCATAGCTTACATGGCTAATTACAATCCACAAAGCCTTCTACAATTAGAATTTACTATCAATGCAGGTTACCAATAGTTCGTAGATCTACTCATCTTGGTCCCCAGTAAACCATACCATAAAACACATGAGAAAATTATTATCCTAGAATCAGGTCTTTTGTTCCTAATTTGGATCCATACAAGAGTTCATTGAACACTTGACACAAAATAAACAAGTCGTCATTTCCTTAATAATCATGGTTAACCCCAAAATGATCTATACTATCTTTCTAGGGAAAATCTATATACTGTTTCCAACTTTTCGCATCCAAATACACATGATAAAAAAATTCATATCAACTCTATCCATTATTATGAAAAAACAATTAGCTATACCCACTAACAATTAATCACTAATAAAAAAAGATTATTTAACCCTTGTATGTTTCTTGTGATCATCTATGGTTACTCTAATAACCTCATATTTTTCATTCACTGAAATTCCATGATTTCAATCTCAACATAAGTTACCCTAAAATATCATACAAGGGAAATTGTATTTACCATTTAGTAACACATAAAAATTTTCACGTTACACATCAGTAATTAATGAAATATTTATGTTCGATATTTGTATCTTAAGAAATATTCTTGTAACCCTATTTTAATTTTAGAATGATTAAGTTTCCCCTTCAGAAACATTATAAATATTCAAATTACACTTAACGATCATATAATTCTTCATTATTCTCTTAAAAACTTATCAAATATTTATGTTACCCTTTAGTATCATTAGAAAATTTCATTTTAACCTTTAGAAAATTAGTAAATCCTTTTATTACCCTTAAATATCTTACTAGTCCTTTTTGTTACCATTTAACCACTTATGAAATCATATTGTTACCCTTCAAAATTTTAATAAAGTTTCATTTTTCAATTACATTACATGTGAATATTTTGAGTTACCATTAATCATATTAATAAATATTAATGATACCCTACATAATTGAATGAAATATTCATGCTGATATTTATAAAGGGGAAATTCACTAGCTATATGGTGACCATTAATCACTACTGATCTAGAATTAATCTTTAGCTACCCAAAAAATTACCATTGATACCTAATATAATCATTGAAAATTTATGAACAATGATATTGCATAGATAAACCAATTCTACCATAATACTCTAGTCGAATTTTTGGTTTATAAAAAATAATTTCTGAGTCCAAACCTAGAATTCACCAAATAATCCATATGTTTTCAGCTCTACCTCTTTCCCAACAACATTAATGAAAATTGATATCCCCAACATTAATATATTGTATGCCATATTTACATAGTATGTTGAATATATCCCAATATCATCATAACTCTCCACTAATTATAATAATTTACTCAATTATTACACTGAACGCTTCTAACTTCCACCACCCAAACTCTATTCATTTTTAAAAATGATAGATAAATGGGGCTGAGACTGCCCATCATTGGTATTCCATCTTAAAATTAAACACATTCCACTCACAGACTATAGAAAATTCACAATGAAATATTATGAGTAATATGAAAAAATTATAGTCATATTATGAGAGGAATAATGGAGTATCCCACACCATCTGTATCATCCATTAGAACATCCCAAATCACAAATCTGAATAGATCTCACTAAAACAACATAAGTGTAACTCATCCTGAGACACACTTCCAAATCAATCATTCCAAGACATGATCCATCCATTGAGGTTACACTGAGAATGGAAAATCCTTCTAACCATATATTTTTATGTTCTAGTTCCCACTCCTAGAAAATTCTGATTTATACATAAGACTCTAAGGTTTCCTCAGCTATAATCCTCTAATTAATCTCGCATAGTTTGTCAACTCATTTATGACTAATAATAAGCTAATAACTAGATAATCCACTCCAATTCCACCCATCCGAGGGTCAAATGAAACTTCATATCTCCTCTACCCAGATGCCTCATTGATTATATTGACTATCAATGGTTCCATTTTGATTAAAAATGTGAACATGAATTCATATCATTACACCCTATAAAACATATTTAATTTTATCCAATCTCACACATTCATATGAATTTCTATTCGAAATGAATTTTCTACATGCCAATTTTACTAAGCCTATTTTTTTTGACATCCAGGAAAAAATAATTTCTCGGTGATAAACCACACTTGGCTCTTTCCGCAAAACATTAATCCAATGAGCACCATGAAATGAAATTTTTACTACCACATTATGGCATAAATGCAATGGGTTCGCCCATTTTAATTGATTTATAGGACTGAAAACACGACACATGTGAGGTTTGTGATAGAATTTATAAATTAACAACCTTATATTGGATTATCCCACTTTACTACTAAACAGTCTACCAAAAAATTCAATCATACATCACCCAAATTAAATTAATATGACTAACTATTTTGATATATATGCCCTAATAATTGAAGTTTAATTGAACATAAAAATCCATTATGATCATTTATCATTCAAGACTCAATGTACTTTAGGACCACTGACCTATCGAGGAATAATTCCATAAACAAAGAATTTTACAAGAGCTAAAATATTATATGAATAACACCTTCCAAGCCTAAAAGTATATGAAAGAATCCACATATGCTTTTTTTCATTGAGGGTGCCACCACAACAATCATACCCCTTCACAGTAAATAATTCATCAACTATATGTTTTGGGTCATTCCTAAAGGTCACTATGAATTAGTTCTTAACCCTAGGTAGAATGTATTGTAAGAAGGTAATTGGGACCCATGGGAAATTTCCATGTTTAGGTCTAATGGATTTCTAAAAGAATTATAAAATCGAATCCCACAATATGTTCTATTTTATCAACATAAAATATTTTTTTAATTAATCTGTTAACCCAATTTTACATTATAAATAATCATTATTGAGGAATATGGAAATGGAATATCATGTACTATTTATAGATGAAATATTTTTTTATATTGTTATTGAATCATTTTTTTTCTATCGTTAAAAAAAATTAGAATGATAATTTTATTATAATATCAATTTAACCATTACTATCCATATTTTCTTACTACAGGCTATGTAACAGAAAATTTAAATTACGTGACATAGAGTAGAATACTCATTAGGGTGTAAATAGAATATTAATTAACCAAATACTCATTTCAATAAGAACAAAAATCACACACAAACTATTTTATATTATTAAGGGGATTAGGTTAAAATGATTATACTATAAAAATATACAAAACAAATACAATTGGATGCAAAATATTTAAATCACGCACCCATTTTTCATAAATATACCCCCAGGTTGTTTAATACAATGTCATTAAAAAATGTTGTTGTCCAATAAGAGTCAATTAATTCCAAGATTTGTTCAATTATATTGGAATCCATTACAAATATATGGATGAAATGATCAAAAAATAACAATTTGAATCCCTTTTAAATGAAACCCCTTAATAGTTAATTTATTAATGGTTTTAACAAAACCATACTCGGGATATATCACAAGTGTAATATGCCAATAAAAACATTTAAGGGTTGAGTCAACCACAAGTATTGAATCATATTATTATCCATTCCCATGTAATAGAGGTAATAACCTTTATAAGTTTCAATTTTAATAGCATTTAACTGATATAAATCAGTAATTATATTGATTCACCAAAATGAAAGACCAATTCTATTAACATTTTTTTGAATTATCAATATAGTTAATTAATTTTATATTTTACACTTATTTAATTTCATTAATTTTTTTGGATGGTAAAATTGAATGGAATCATCATAAAATGGATGGAAACCAATTTATTTTGATTCATACACATCATTTAACTGACTATAAGTTACAATTATAATAAGGAATGCAATGAAACATTTAAGGAATTTATTAAAATAAAGAAATCATTGTAATGCAATTTCAATCATATGTGCCTCAAATATTACCTGAAAAAACATCTTTGTGCCATAATGGGCCATGAGTAATAGTCCTATTAATTAATAACCATTATAAATAATGAAAAAATTCACTCCAAGAAAAATAACCATCATTTGTAATAATGAAAAACATGAAAAAGTGTCCCATCTCTAGAAACATGATCATTCACCCATGCATGGGTTAGGATTACCTAGACATGTGTTTTTACCTATATATGAAACATTCAAAGTATCCTATTTACCATAAAAAAATAAAAAGATAATGAAAATAATCTTGTATACCACTTAACGACTTCCCTGACCTTATTCAATCATACGTAAACAATATTGTGAGAGAAAAGGCCGCAATTGTGGCTCCCTATATACTAGAAGATTCTTACTAGAAGTGAGGTTAAAATGGTGTTATAGTGGGAAAACTATACAATCCGGATCAGTAAATGATATAATGGTGTAATAAATAAGATGAATATGCTTTGAATGGATAATAACCAATTGATGATAAAAAATAGATATCTATACTTCCTATTAGGATATAAAACTATAAAATAGAACATATAATTTGAATCATAGGTTCAAGGCTAAATGAAAATAAATAATTAATTAGAAATACACGACTCCTATAGGACATTTATATATATGATTAGTCCTTAGCTTTCTATCCATTTCATAGCCAATATGAAGGTATTAAATAAGAAGCACCTTATAATGTCCTGACCTACATCGAAATTGTTTTCCTAAGTACCATGTAGCGTCCAAAATAGTATGTGATTAAAACTCAATAAACCAACACCAATGAAGTCAAATGCATTTCTATTTCTTTAGTATAAAACATAACAGTGGTAATTAAATTAATTAAAAAATATTAGTAGAAGGTGAACCATGAAAATACTACATGTTTCATCCTAATATGACTGTCTCTAACTATATAAAAAATAGATTAGTTTTATTAACAAATACTATAAGTATTGGAATCCAAAAAAAGTATCAATTTGAATACACATAATGGGTATGGGTATTAATATATATTAGAGCTATAATATTCCTAGGAATACATTAATGAATTTATTAGCAAAACTAGAGATCCATCCCACAATGATAATAATATTATGTTTCCTTATGTAGTGTAATAAAAGTGATACACCGTCAATATCCCACATTATAAAAGTAAAGTAATTAAGAATGAGGAAAAATTCCAATGTAATATCAAGAGATTCTAGATCAAGATACAAGGATAAAGTCTAATTCATTTTATGTCCTAGGACGTCAAGATGAATCTAGCAGTTGATCATCTTGAATATACTGTTTCAGGAGGTTCCAAGTGCATCATTAGTTCGACAATGATGAATTAAATTATATAATACACTGAAAATATTCAGAACAAGTTTAACCCTTGTGACTTGCATCAGTGAATTGCGTGAAACTCCTTAGGCTCTATCATGGCATTCAAATCTCAAATCTAATACATTTTAATGTAAAATTTTAATTTTAAATCATTACCAGTCTATTTATAATGTTAAGGTTTACAATTATATGGTCAATAGGAAATGAAAGGAAATGAAACCCATGAAATAACACATTATATATCAAAGCGATTTAGTAAAATAATGTCAAAATCATTTACTTAATTTATATACCATAATATTCCCATGGGAATAATTTATAATATCTATGGAATTAAAATAGGGAATACATTGCATTCATTGTCAATGTCATAGGGGAAAGTAAAGTAATAATATTGAGTATTTAATAAAAATTAATCCACAAAGCTGGATGGTTCTATTATGGTTTTCCATAAGGTACTTATCTATTTTTATATTTAATTTAGTCAATTTTCTTTAGTAATTACTTATCTAAGAAACAATTAAGCTCTATAATTTATTCATAACACCCTATGTTCATAAAAATGTTTAAGTAACACAGTACAATAAAATAGTGTATCTAAGAGTTCAACTAATTATTTGTGTTTCCAAACACAACTTACTGGGTGGTTAGGTCTACTTATAATTTGGATTTTTTCTTAATTTCCAAACCAAACATACCCTAATTATATGGTTTCAACGTGTATGGGTAAATTCAATTTGGACTTTACTAGTTGTCAATCCATAAACACCTTATGAGGTGTTTTGGTTTCAAAAAATGTATTTATTCAAGGGGACTTATAAAAATAACACTAAGGAGTGTTTGAGTTGGTTTTACTAACCTTTAATATTTTAATAGAGTTTTTACTATATGTATTTTGGTCATTAGAAATTTTTTTAGAAATTTTTTTAATGTTTATAGGGAACCCTTAGAATTACTTACGTGCATGACATAGAAAATGTTTCAAAATGGAATGACATTTAGTGATAAGAATATATAACACCTACATCAAGATTAGGAACTGTTACTAATCAGGTTTCATCTCCTAATTTGAGAAGGAATGGATGTATTTAAAGTATGGAAAATAATCCCTGAAAACACGTTATATAATCCAAAATAGGAATCTGAAAATAATATAGTGGATGTGATATGGAATGGTAGTTAATAGAGTCTTAACCTTACCAAATGATTTCCATTTATGTATAAAACACTTTATTTTAACCTCGGATAGAGGATATCCCTTTATAAAATAGGATAAAGTGAAGGATATTTGAAATATGAGATACTAGAGGGAAATGGGAAGGGAATATGGTTAATGGATTTAAAAGGGCCTAATGGAAAAAATAAAATATGATGATTTTATAGATGTGAATGGTTTTTGAGACTCATATTCGAAAACTATGAAATAAACAACATGACTTACTATCTGAACTCACCTTCAACTCACATGGTTACATCATATGGTTCAAATAATTATGAACTAACTATGAGTATCTACATGTATATATATTGACAAACACATAGATTAATAAATCCACTAACATTCCTTAAAAAACTATGCGACTTAACTAAAATGATTCATGGTTTGGGATTCATAGTTTTCACTAACAATACATCCGATGATATTTCCCCTAAAACATATGTTTCAAATTAAATTTCTCATGAGGATTATCTTTACCTTTAAGACACCTATTTGGACACAAAACACATCCAAAAAAAAACACTTTTTGGGTTCAAACTCTTGTAATTAATTTTTGACTATCATTTTGATATTTGGTCAATCCACTAAACAAAAAATCAAGGTTCCTCTAATATTTAAACACCCGTACAAACCTGATACATTACACCTATGATATATCCTTTTGTTAAAAAAACAATAAGAAGGGATGAACTATAAAACATAGGTGTTCCAAAATTTGTGAAACATGGAAAAACATTACTTTAATGGGATTCATAGGGGTCATGGGGAAATCCCTCATATCGTAACCCACATAGAATATACCTTTTTTACTATATAGTGCCTTAACTCCAAGAGGAAAAAAAATTATCATGTCCCAAACCCTAATGGTATTCTACCCCTATATTATAGTGAATCATTATCTCATTGTCCATGCTCAATGGTTTGGCTCTCGACTTTGTAACACAAAGATCCCATGTTGGTCAACCCCCATGATGTAACACATATCACTATGACCATCATCACAATGTGACCATCTATCCACATGATAGTTTATGAAAAGGAATAAATGATGTTTTTATGTTGATAAATATGTTTTTAGCCTCAGTATGTGCTTCCCCCCTTGCATGGTGTCAACCTTGAAACTCATAGGAATAAAAAATTTATACAGGCCTTGCCCCACTATAATTTCTTAAGAAATGATTTGACCTATCAAGTTTTTAGGAAATTTTATTATTTACCTACAAACAATCATGACAGCACCTTCCTATGTTTTTTCATTATAGTAGTCTACTTATCCCACAATTCCCTTTAACCCTCACCCATCCCACTATGATGATAATTCATGAAATGGTCACCGAACCCTAATCTATAACCAGAAATGAAAATTTCCACATTAAAAATGGGTATTAAATTAAAAAATAATTACAAATATCTCCCCTATCATATATCTTACAATCCCTAATAAGCACCTGATAATTTCTCATGAATTCCAATAACTCTATCATAATTTCACACCCTCCTTGTCCTTATTTTAATCTCTTATAAACATGGGTTAACTACCCATTCACTAAACTTGTATAAACTATACATTCCACAGAATGAAAAGGTCTAATAATATAAACCCATCAGTGGAATCATGAATAATTCTCTTGATGTGGTTACTATCTCACCCAATCTAATTCCATATAAAAATATTAGTCAACCATTAAACATCCAACAATTTTTGAAAATTTTCAACCACTCCCATTAATGGATCATCACCTTACATTGATCATGACTCCTTAATTCATATAAGAATAATATATTCATATAAAATCCCACACTGAAGTCTGAACCTAAAACTAAGAATACCTAAAAAATTTAATCCTCAATAAACTGAAATATTCATTGTACACTTGTCGCAATAACTGACAGATGCCTAATGTTATCACTATTTAATCACACTAAATTTTTCCTAGAGGCCCATTCAAGAACATGGATTTCCTCGAAACCACATCTCAATCCAAAATATAGTATTCATAAAGGAACTATGAAAAATTAGATCTATATTCTTAACAAAATCTAAATTCATATGAATCATTCTATAATAAGTTTCAATACATATTTTAGCCTTACAACACTAGGTTTGCACACTTATAAACAATTTGATGATCCAAACTATAGAAGTATTGTCACCAATGAATTAATGGAATAGAAATACAAATATTTATACCCAAAATCCATTCCAGTACTTAACATAATGACCACATGTGACATAGACAATTAGATCCATGTAAAATATAAAATATTAAGCACTACAGATTCCTGATTTATTAGGACAGTCATCCTGAATGTTCTAAAAAATCACCGACAAATAAGGTTAATCGGTATAATAGGTTTGAAAGGATAGATGAGGAGGAATCCAGATTTGATTCACCTATCCTGGTTGAGGAAGGTAAGGAAAACAAGAGGAGATTTGATGGTTTACTGTTGGAAGGTCAGATCATGGGGAAGGTTTATCCAGAGTGTGAGGATGATGAAGGGGAAACTGAACATGAAGAGATCTGTAGAAGTTTTTTTAAAGAAGAACCTGAATCTAGAAGGATCATGAGCAGTAGAAAGAGGAGGGGTAGGAAGGATTTCTCATCCTTACTTCCTCCTATGGAGACCTGGTCAGCAAAGAGGCTAGCGTCTGAGAAGCAGGACAAGGAGTTCAGGTGTCACTTAAAGCCACCTGGATAGCATGATCTCTCCTCGGATTTGGTCTTAAGTTCGACTGATGTGGTGATGGAGCAGGTGTTATTTCTCAATGCCTCAGAAGAGGATGCAACCAGGATGATGGGTTGATGTCTTGAAGTTGATATGAATGAAGAACAATATAGTTGGATTGAAAAACATGACACGATCCTAGTTGGAGGTTACAATAAGGGTTTGATCAAACTCGAGGAGTATTTTCAGGTCTGGAATAAGCTGGCTTCTTCCTCGGAAGACCTGATAAGGTGGGATCCTCTTTTGCAGGTATCTAATTTATCCTGGAAACTATTTAGAGACATCGAATCTGGTAGTATTCAGCTGGTTTTCAATGACTCTATTTTACTTGTTTCCTAACTAATGTGTTGTTGAGTGCCCAATCCTGTTGTGTGAGGGTATGTTGGAGGGTCAGATCAGCTCAGACGGGCTAGAGCACGCTGCTTCCTTCTTTGCAGGACATTTGGGATGTGGCTGATATAGAGGGATGGCTTGCCATCGGGAGGGACCGTGCTTGTACGGGATCGCCGAGTGGTCCTTCCTTGGAGTTAGCGGTTGCTGCATATGATTGGATAAGGTTGGTTATGTTTATGTTTGTTGTTGTTTGGTGCATGTTGGAACTTATGGTTTCTCACTTTTACCCCAAAAGTCTTTCTCTTTTATAAAAAAAATAACTTTCAGTCCATATAAAAATAAACTGTATACTCCACACCATATAGATTCAAATTCACATATTCTCTAGAATAACTGAAAATAGGTTCCATCATCACATGTGTGTCTATATATAAGAGATACCCTCATAACATACCTAATAACCCCTATCAAGGCACACACTCAGCCCCATTTCACAATAATTTTCTATTCCATCACAGATATATACTCTCTCTAAATTAAAAGAACCATCAATTATCATCAAAACCCATGTCTCACCATACCTGGTGAGCTTTGACCAAATTCCATCAGTTCACTACCTATATATGAACTACAAAGACACACCAAATCCCCAATCAATATCCAAAAGTTATTTGTAAATGAATACATCTTGTCCCGAAAACTGTCCCCCAAGAATTCAATAACTATAGTGCTAAAAATAACACTATCACCACACAAATTGAGTTCCATTAAAACCCATACAATTACTAATGTACCCATGCATGAAAAACACCATTACATTAAAAATTAATGTAATTCATATAACAAATTCATGCCTACCATTATACAATGAGACATTCCTCAATGATCAATAGTTATACTCACTCTCCTCTGTAGGAAAACTGAACCTCTATGAACCCTCTCTCTATTCTTTACCCACCATCAATGTCAATTTCATCCAAACACAATGGGTCTATACTCACATAATACTAATTATTATAACCATACTCATGCTCTAATGAGAATCACACCATCAAACCTAAGATGAAATTCATAAATCATGAATCGTTTATCCATTATATGTCAACATCCTCCTAAAAAGGTGACTGAAATATTTCTTTTCTAGTAAGATTGATTCATTTGGTGGTGGCCTCAAGCATGGTATTGTATCACCGAGGGTTGGGGGTTATTCATTGAGAAATAGTATTTTCTATGTTTATTTGAAATAATACTCTATAACAAAGTAGATAAATTAATATCAGTACTAAAATAACATAAAACGAGAAAAGAAAAGAAAAAGTAAAACATGATATAAAAATTTTACTTCTCAAAATGAATGATAAATCTTTGGAATGATCTATAGTAATCCTATAAAATAAGATCCACTATAATCACCAATGTGTATATGATGAAATTATGTTATATGATACTAAATAATGATTCCTTAAAAACACAGGAAGATAGGATTATTCATTAATCAAACTTTTTTACCTACAACACTGTTTTTATTAGTAGATTATTTGTAATAACCAGAAATTTCTTGATTTAATTTCTTTAAATAAATATTGTCTTTAATATCATTATTCACACATATAAACAAGACAATACAAACTACTAAAAATTTCATATCCATTGAGTTGTAGTATTATAATTTCGGGTTAAATAATGAATTAACCAAATGGAAGTATTTATAAAAATTGACTATTTTTAATACTAATTCATTAATAAGAATAAAATAGAATATATAATTAAAAAATAACATCATTTTGTGCATGTAATATATTTTAAAAATAATTGCTTTTCATGCACTATGAATTTTATTAAATTATGGTTAAATAACAATTTAAGTAAAAATTAATGATAATATATCACATCATAATAATAAATTTATTTTATTTTAAATTATTTATTTACATTATATATTTTATTTGAGGTTTAGTTTTAGTTATTGAAAATTTTCTTTGAGTTTTAATGGTTTTGGTGTCACTAAATTGTGTTTAAATATTTCATGGATATTTCGGTTGACATCCATTGTGTTTGTGGTTCTATTTGAGGGGTTTGAATAATTTTTTAGGTCACACGATCTAAGTACAATTTGTCCAAATAGAGAAACTTAAACATGCAATATTTCAGAAAAATTTGAGTTGTATTCCAATGTTTTTCACACAGATTACAAAATTGGGTATTATAACAATGAATCCCATTATGGGATAAATATATTTTAATTTAGAATTCTTCTTTAAGCGATTTGACATACAATTTTAGCCCCTACCTATTGGGTATCGACACAAGGGAACCCCTTTCATTAACCTCCATTTGGAACCTTTTTGGGAGATTTATCACTGAGGGTTTGTGATTCTTCATGATTTCTTGACCAAATCCTTCACTTTCCTCTTCTCCTTTCTTCCATCATTCCTTTTCGTGGTTTTCAATGAGTTTTCCTACCATGTCTAAACCCTATTATCTATGGTTTATGTTTTTTTCCTTTTCCATTGGATCTAGGGTGTGTGAATGGTTCATCTGTCTTAGATCTATCATCTCTAAAGGTTTCTTTGTGTTCTCACATGACCGAGGTAGGTGAGTCCATTATTTTTTTGTTTTAGAATATTACATTGATGATTGATATTTCATAGTTACATTAAAATAATTTATAAATTTATTTTTAACACTTGTGATATGTTTGTTTCATTTATTATAGTTGTTTCATGAAGATAGAATTTGGAAAAAATGTATTTCTATGGGTTTATTTTATTATTCTTCTGAAATTATGTTCACAATGTGTATGATGATATATTAATTGGTTTTAGAAGGGTTTTCTTGAGTATAACTATATGTATATGTATGCATGGTATTTTATAAAATGTTAAATGTTTTTTTAATTTGAAATATGGGGGATTGGGTGGTTTTTTTTTGTTAGTTGTGTTCGGTAATCGGATTAGGTTGTGATTTGAGCATTGCGTGGGAAATTTTTTGCTTTTATAGTGTGATTAATATGCATGGTTGGTTGTGTTGGTTTTTAAGACTGAATATTTTCCTACAATTTTTTTGTGTACTCTTTTAGTTTCCAACAAAGGTACCATTG
Source organism: Viscum album (assembly GCA_963277665.1). NCBI lineage: Eukaryota > Viridiplantae > Streptophyta > Magnoliopsida > Santalales > Viscaceae > Viscum > Viscum album. Next base: position 1,374,278,001 of record OY728147.1, on the reverse strand, counting down.
GATGTTACAGTATCCATATGTATAGGACTTCCCACATGGATGGGAACACAAATGTCAATGGCTATTCTTAACTCAAAAACCTAGATTTGAAAACACTTACCCCTCCTCCTTATCACCCTATTTATACACAATATATTTTACTAAATACTTCTTTTTCCTATGTTAGCCTAACATGGATTTAAATTATATGTTAAAAATTGATACACCTTGGTAATTTTTTTTTATATTGCATGATTTCACCTTATTTTGAAAAAGTTATATTAGGAGGTTATTGTAACACCAAAAGATTCTACAGTACGCTTCTCTTTGAATAATGCAATAGCATGTGTTGTACGCAACATCGAGTTCTAACACACTACAACCAATCAAACTAGCCGTTATGAATAGTAATACCCAATTTTTGAAATTTATAAATTATATTTTTCAAAGTGGACTTCATTTTTGGATTCGGAATATCGAAATTATGCTAGGGTGAATTTTTGGTTTGTTTTTAAAAAAACTTCATTTTTTGATGAATAGTGAAACCACTAAGTGGTTGTTAAAAAACTGAATTTTCATAAAACATAATTTTACCACTTCTGTGAGTGGAATTTCGAAAATCCGAGAGACACAATTAATATCAAGGAGTAAAATATGTTTCAATGAGATGAAAATAATTTTTGGTGAATAGTAACTTTTTATTTTTATTTCTCACGGTTAAAAGTAAATAGGGTAATTAAGAGTGAAAGGATATTAATATTACCCAAAAACATGTCCTAATTCTATTGGACAAGTGTATCTCGACTAAAATAAACCTTAGGAATAAAATATTATCATTTAGGTCCACTTGGATTAGACTAGGACATTTATTATTATTTAATTCCAAGAAGAGTTAAAAGAGTTAAAATCGAAGTTTATTTACTAAAACATTTTTAATATAGGGTAACAAATAAGATAAATTCTATTATAAATATTCATTTAAAAGATAAAAATATTTCATATATAATGATATTTTATTTATAATTTTTAGACATAAAATAATTTAATTTATTTTTGACACAATGATGATGCAGTAATTACCATAATAGTGAATAATTAAAAAATTGATATTATAAATTCCCAAATAAATATAATTTGAGACTTTTTATGAATTAAACTAATTTTCTAGGTTAATATTACATGTTAGGAATGATTTAAGTAATTTATTTGAAGTAATAATTCTTTTATGATTATCACAAAAATAAACGATCCAAATAGTGTAAAAATTGACATAAAAAAGTCTTTAAAACAAATATTATATTATTAATTGACATTCAATTCCTAAAAATCTATGGTTCGGCCAAGAGACATATATCATGATAGGTGTTTCATTAAGGGACCACTTGGGGGTCTCTTGGAGGTATATAGTAAGTTTATTAACTATATAATATAAAAATACAAAGTGACATGGTAAGTGTCAAACTAATTAACTAAGGCTTAAAACAAACAGATAAAAGTAATGTAATGACCCAAACCAATATAAATTCTATTGGATGAGTGGTTTTCGACCCATACCAACCTTAACCTTTAAATAATCCACTTTGGAGCCATTATAAACCGAATATTAATTTATTATAAAATAATATTTTTAGCTTTTCCAAAGGTGCCCCTCACCCCTCTTATAAAAGGGCACTCCCCATTATCATTAATTAACTCTTTCAAAGCCATTTGGATCGGCCAAACTATGCACAAATACACTCTCAACTTCCCTCACTTCATCCTAGAGGCCCTGTTTTAGTCAGAAATCCAAACTAAGGAGCCCTTTTGATCAAATCAAAAGAAAGAACCCGAAGAAGAGGTAATAATTTCACCACCCTTTTTCAAGTTCCTTTCTTCTTCCACATCTTCTTTATTTGTTATTAGCATTCTAAAATAATAACTACAGTATATTATATATAATGTGATGTTATTATAAATATGGTACAACCATATTCCATATTCTATCCACCCTTTTAATAACATGTCACCATACGTGTGTACGTACGACTTACCGTCTCCACGTCGTGGTGTAATTGTTATTCAACAAATTATTTTATGGATAGGTATAATAATGATGTGTAATTCATGTAAATAATAAATATAACATGATAATGATTTTTTATATATGATATACCATCCAATTATATATTCTTTTAATATCAAAATAATTATATTGTCGCGCGTGCGTATGTACGGAGTACCATCTCCACGAACGCGATGGGATTCATTCTCCATCGTATCCATTCATGTATAATTATCATTTGATGATTTAAAAATAATGTTTAAGAACTTGATATCATTCTAGAGATGAATAAGATACAACTGATCCATGAAAAACATGGCTTACTTAACAAAACATATAAAAGAAAATGAGTATGTTAACACCCGAAACAACGATAATACTAAGATATTATTAACAAATAAATGTTAAAAGATCATATATGATATCATATTAATGTATATGATTCTTGTATAATTTAATAACAATTATTTCACCATCATACAGGAGGTTAACCTACCCCCTACCAAGGAAAAGTACAATTTAATGGTTTATTTCGCAATCTCTTCTTTATCTGAGGTTGTTTATACGTAATAATCTACTGGGATTTCATTATCATCCATATCCATGTTTCTTAAAAATGTATTTCAATTTTTTTTTATTATTTACAAGAATAAGGGTTAAAGTCATTTATACCCTTGTTTGTCTTTTAATAAGTGGTTTATAAAGGAATCTTTCCGTCATTTTCCAAACAAGGTCCTTTTTAACATTTTCGATAGAATTAAGGTAAGAATGTTTTTTTAACTTATACGGCTGGTGCAGCTAATTTCTGCCATTATAAAAGCATCGAAGATTCCCTTACAAGCTTATAATAATATTTTCAAAGAAAATGTTTTATTTTATAAATATATGACTCTTAAATGATTTCAAAATAGAAAGAGATATTTCTCTAAAAAGAGTTTTGATTTCATCTATGTCAACATCCTTTGATGAATTTTAAGCTTATTTGAAGTTGATTTAATATGATACAAAACTTCTATATTGTATTGAAGGTTTTGTGATATGTTTGACTATGGATGTCTTATTTTTATACCATTCATGGTTTATGGATGAAGTATTTACATTTCTTATGCTAGTTTTAATATGAATGTTTATGTTATTTTTAAACCTGTTCATATGAGGAATGCATTGGACTTAGTATGGGACGGGTGGAGCCCGCTATAGCTCCTCGATTCCTCGGTAGGTCTCATGAGACAAACTAGTGTCTTGGCACAAGGATTTGACAAAATCTTATTTGTAGTCTTGGCACGAGGCCTTGTCTATGTGTTTATGATAGTCTGGAATTATGCATTCCATCATTATGAAAGTGGATATTGATATTTCATGTGATTATTCGATTAGTAGAATATCCATGTGAATAAGTAAATGGCATTATTTCATTTTATTTTTGCCATACTATTTTGATGTTCAAGTTTAAAAAGCTTTTGTTTTAGTCATACATTTCCTTCAATGTTTATTCTTATTTATGAGTGTTTCCGCTATATTGTTATCCTTACTAGGAATTTGAGCTCACCCCTTTTCTATGTTTTATTTTTGCCAGGATGTGAAGAAGTAATTTTATGAATGACCTGCATTGATAGTATGAGGGGATAAGAGTGTGGACTATGGGGACTATATTGTTGTATTTTTCATTTTATGATTTAATGTTAAACTTTATTAATGTATCTAGTAATTTCAAGGCTACTAAAGTAATTGGTCTTTCGAGACTTGATCTTTCTTGTGATCATGCCAATGTTAGGTAATAATGCACTGACTCTGGGTAACTGGGGTCGGGGTGATACAGTTGGTATCAGAGGAAGTTTAGTACAAACCTTGGAAACTATATTTAGATAAACTCAGATTAGAGAACGTAGACCTAAGATGGACTTTGAGTATTAGTATAGAAGAACTTCCTAGAATTTTGGTATTGTAAAGATTTTTTGAGTTTTACAAGCAATACATCCCTGTCTGGATACAAGCAGGTAGTGGCGGCTCTGGCACAGATGTACCTAGAGGTAAAACCCGAAAACACCGCTTTGAGCTGGACTCGAACTGGAACTGGTTCACGACAACGGGCCTTGCTGCACTCTTGGTTACGACACTCCCAGGCAATATGCTTAGGATAAATCTCATTTTCTTTACAAATCATTATGAAGGGTTTATGAGTATATAATTCCTTAAAGAAAACATTTTTATGATTATGGATTATGTCCATAAATAGATCAATTTATGTTAAGTGTTTTATAAGTAAGGAATTATGTATTTTGATTCATAAACTGATCTAGTTTATGCCATTGTTTAGAAATGGAACCTAGTGGAAGAAATGGAAACCGTATCAATACACGAAATCCATGTAGGGATTTTCCTCCTGGTCAAGATAATTATAGTGGAGCTGGTGATGCAACTGGTGCCGATTAGCTAACCACCATACTGGGACAACTCACTCAGGTTAGGAATAATAATATTACCCGTATGGAGCACCCTAATCCGCAATGTGGAGGATAAATGTTAGATCTCTTCATGAGGAAACAACCACCAATGTTCAATAGGAGTAAAAATCCCTTAGTATCCAAGAAATGGATAAATTCCCTAGAGAAAATATTTCAGGCTTTAGGGAGTAGTGAAAGGGAAAAAGTTATCATGGCAGTTTACCGCCTCACTGGAGATGCTGGTCAATGGTGTTCATTGATCCAAAAAACAGAGGAAGATGATGAAGTATAAAATATGGAATGGAGGGAGTTTAATGATCTGTTTTTAGAAAAATACTTTCCTCACGACAATCGAGCAGATATGGAAAGGCAATTTCTGAGTCTGAGACAAATAGAGGAGGAGAATGTCACAAAGTATGAGGCTAACTTTACATGGTTATCAAGGTATGCTGGAGATTATATATGTAACACAAGAAGAAATATTGATCATTTCTTTGATGGGTTAAAACCATTTCCCCGTTGAGAATTAGTCTCACAATCCTTCTTGTCATACGAAGACATTGTCTCATGTGCTATCAAGACTGAAAAGGAATTCTCTAAGTATTATGACTTTAAATCAAGGAAAGAGAAGAAGAGATTTGCTGATCAATCTAGGAATGGAAATAAGGGGAAGAAGGGAAAGGTTGAGTATCCATCCAGTGGTAAATGTGGGAAGAAACACCCCGGTACTTGCTTAAAGGGAATGTATGTCTATTACAAGTGTGGTGAAAAATTCCACCAAGCTCGTGATTGAAAAGGGAAGAAGGAAGATACCAATGTTCAGTGCTATAATTGCAGGGAGATGGGACATTATGAAATTGAATCTCCTAAGAGTCAGGGGAACTTACCTTAGAAAAGGACAAGGGATCAAGGCCAAGCTTATGCTATCACTACTGCTGAGGTAGAAGCTCCGAAAGATGTGGTGGCGGGTAATTTAATGGTTTCCTCAAGTTTAGAAAATGCATTATTTGATTCAGGATCATCACATTGTTTCATATCTTCCTAGTTTTCTATGAAAATTAGATATTTCCAATTTGATTTAACAAGGGAGTTGTCAGTTAAAACTCCTAAGGGAAGTATCATTGCAACATAGTTTTGTGAATCAGTCCCCATTAGAGCACATAAATGTTCATTATCCACTGATCTCATCGTCATAACTATGATTGAGTTTGATATAATCCTCGGAATGGATTGGCTTTCAGACCATGATGCAAAGATTTATTGTAAGAAGAAGGAGGTTACGATTTTTGATGATGATGATAAGGAACACCTTATCTTTAGAGCAGAATCGTCACCACCTAATTCTTATCTAGATCCACGCCCAGTAGCTCAACTATATTCAATTATTGGGGAGAAAGATAATGAAATGACTATGGGTGAGGAAAGGAATGTTCAAATAGAGGATGTACCTGTTGTGAAAGAATATGTAGATGTGTTTCCGAAAGATTTACCTAAACATCCTCCAGAACGAGAAGTTCAGTTTTCCATTGATTTAATTCCTGGATCAAGGCCTATATCGAAGACCCCTTATAGAATGTCCACTATAGAATTAGTGGAACTAAATAAACAACTATAGGAATTGAGTAATAATGGATTTATTTGACCTAGTGTTTCTCAATGGGGAGCCCCTATTCTTTTTGTTAAAAAGAAAGATGGATCTATGAGGTTATGTATCGACTACAGGGAGATCAATGCTATAACAAAAAAGAACAGGTATCCCCTACCTCGCATTGATGATTTGTTAGACCAACTGCATGGAGCTCAATACTTTTCAAAGATTGACCTTCGATATGGATACCATCAGTTGTGTGTGAAGATGGAAGAAATTCCGAAGACAACATTTCGAACTAGGTACATTCATTACGCGTTTATATAAATTCCTTTTGGATTGACTAATTCACCCTCTACATTCATGGATCTGATGAATAGAGTTTTTACAAAATATCTCAATGAATTTGTGGTGGTATTTATTAATGATATCTTGGTATACTCCAAAAGCTATGAAGATCATGAAAATCACATGCGCATTATCCAGAAGACTCTGAGATGACATGAATTATATTGGAAGTTTAGCAAATTTGAATTCTGGATTCAGGAGATTTCTTTTCTTGGCCATATTATCTCTAAAGATAAAATCTCTGTTGATCCTTCTAAGACCAAGGCAATCCAAGAATGTCCAACACCTATGAGTATAACTGAGGTACGCAGTTTTATTAGTTTAGTAGGTTATTATCGATGTTTCATCTATAATTTTGCCCAATTGGAAAACCCATTAATGAAGCTCACACATAAAAGGGTTAAATTTGTTTGGACAAAATAGTGTGAAGAATGTTTCGAAGAATTGAGGAGAAGATTAGTCAATGATCCTATATTGACTCTACCATCGGGGAATGATGGGTTCGTTATTTATAGTGATGCATCGAAGAAAGGACTTGGTTGTGTCCTTATGCAGAATGATAGGGTTATTACCTATGCATCACGACAGTTGAAAATTCATGAACAAAACAATACTACTCATGATCTTGAGTTAGTAGTTGTGACCTTTGCTATGAAGATATGGATCCACTACTTCTATGGTGAAAAATGTGATATTTATACTGATCACAAGAGTTTGAAGTATATTTTCTCACAAAAAGAACTCATCATGAGGAAAAGAAGATGGCTTGAATTACTCAAGGATTATGATTGTACGAGAAACTACCACCCGGGGAAAGAAAACAAGGTGGCGGATGCTTTGAGAAGAAAAGACCATGGAGTTTTGAACAATATGAGAATTTAAAGGGATCCAATTTTCATGGATCTAGTGAAGATGGACATGGGAATAACTAGGGAAGGTGATACATAAATGCTTTTTCAAATGGTTACCAAACCATCTTTACTAGAAAGGATTAAGAGTTCTCAGAATGATGATGAAGAATTTCAAAAGAAGATTAATGCTGTGAATGATGGGAGATTGAAAGACATTGTGTATGAATATGGAATTTTGAAATTTGGGAAGATACTTTGTGTTCCCGATATAGCTGATCTAAAAATGGAATTGCTAGAAGATTCTCATAGTTCCAATTTCTCTATACACCTTGGGAGCACCAAAATTTATAGATATTTGAAGGAACATTTTTTGTGGGACAACATATATAGGGAGATTGCTGATTTTGTGTCATGATTTGTAGTTTTTCAATAAGTGAAAGCTAGATGGAAACAACCTGGAAGAGTCATGAAACCTCTTCCCATACCGGAGAGGAAATGGGACAATATTACGATGGACTTTGTCATGAGGCTACCATAGACTCCTAGAAGGAACGATGCAATATAGGTAATTGTTGATCGTCTTTCCAAGTCAGGACATTTTCTTTCTATAAGAGAAGATCTACCACTGGAACATCTAGAAAGAATATATATTGATGACGTTGTGAGACATCATGGAGTACCCCTATCGATTGTTTCTAATCGTGATCCCTGTTTTACTTAAAGATTCTGGAAAAGTCTTCGGAAATCCTTGGATACTGCACTTCATATGAGCACTGCCTACCACCCTCAAACAGATGGACAATCAGAATGAATTATTCAAACCTTATAAGACATGTTGAGATCTTGCTCACTTCAATTTCAGGGTATGTGGGATCAATATTTACCTTTGGTAGAATTTTTCTATAATAATAGCTTCCATTCGAGTATTCAGATGGCACCATATGTAGCATTATATGGAAAAAGATGTCGCACTCCAACCTGTTGGGATGACATTGGTGAAAGAAAACTTGTAGGTCCAGAACTGGTAGAGGAAACAATGGAAAAGGTGAAGGTAATCCAAAATCACATCAAGGCCGCTCAAAGTAGGCAGAAGAGCTATGCCAATAATCGAAGGATGGATTTGGAATTTCAAGTCAGTGATCATGTTTTGATGAAGGTATCTCCATGGAAGGGAGTCATACGTTTTGGTAAGAAAGGTAAATTGAGTCCCAGGTACATCAGACCTTTCGAAATTCTAGACCGAATTGGGGCTGTAGATTACCGTTTGGCAATGCTGCCAAATCTCTCCAAAGTTCACAATGTGTTCCACGTATCACTATTTAGGAAATACATTTCTGACCCAACGCATGTACTCACCTATGAAGAATTAGAACGAGAACCATATCTGTCTTATTGCGAAGATCCCATCAAGATTCTGGATACGAGAGAACAAGTACTGAGAAACCGGACGACTCGTCTGGTAATAGTCTTGTGGAGAAACCATAAGATTGAAGAGGCAACGTGGGAACCCGAGGAACTTATGATGAAGAACCACCCAAGTCTTTCCATGCGGTAGTATTCTAGAAATTTCGAGGACGAAATTATTTGAAGGATAGGAGAATGTAACACCCCAAGCTTCTAAGGTACGCTTCTCTTTGAATAATGTAATAGCGTGTGTTGTACGAAACATCGAGTTCTAACACACAAAAACCAATCAAACTAGACGTTATGAATAGTAATACCCACTTTTTTAAATGTATAAATTATATTTTTCAAAATGGACTTCATTTTTGGATTCGGAATATCAAAATTAACTTAGGGTAAATTTTTGGTATTTTTCTGAAAAACATTATTTTTTGATGAATAGTGAAACCACTAAGTGGTAGTTAAAAAAATTGAATTTTTCATAAAACTTAATTTTACCACTTCTGTGAGTGGAATTTCAAAAATCCGAGAGACACGGTTAACATCAAGGAGTAAAATGTGGTTCAATGAGATGAAAATAAATTTTGGTGAATAGTAACTGTTTACTTTTATTTACCACGGTTAAAAGTAAATAGGGTAATTAAGGGTAAAAATGATATTAATATTACACTAACACATGTCCTAATTCTATTGGAAAAGTTCATCTCGACAAAAAACAACCTTAGGAATAAAATATTGTCATTTTGGTCCACATGGATTAGATTAGGACATTTATTATTATTTATTTCAAAGAAGAGTTAAAAGAGTTAAAATGGATGTTTATTTACTAAAACATTTTTAATATAGGGTTACACATAAGATAAATTCTATTATAAATATTCATTAGAAAGATAAAAAGATTTCATACCTAATAATATTTTATTTATAATTTTTAGACATTATATATTTTAATTTATTTTTGACACAATGATGATGCAGTAATTACCATAATTGTGAAAAATTAAAATAATTGATATTACAAATACCCAAATAAATATAATTTGAGACTTTTTATGAATTAAACTAATTTTATAGGTTAATATTACATGATAGGAATGATTTAATTTAGTTTTTTTGAAGTAATGAATCTTTTATTATTTTCACAAAAATAAATTTTCCAAATAGTGTCAAAATTGACATAAAAGAGTTTTTAAAAAATATATTATATTATTAATTGATATTCAATTCCTAAAAAATCTAAGGTTTGGCCAAGAGACTTATATCATGATAGGTATATCATTAATGGACCAATTTGGGGTCTCTTAGAGGTATATAGTATATTTTTTAACGATATAATATAAAAATACAAACTGACATGGTAAGTGTCAAACTAATTAACTAAGGGTTAAAAATAAAAGATAAGGTTAATATAAAGACCTAAAAAAGTCTAAATTCTATTGGTTGAGTGGTTTTAGACCCATTCCCACATTAATCTTTAAATAATCTACTTTGGAGCCATTATAAACCGAATATGAATTTATTATAAAATAATATTTCTATGTTTTCCAAAGGTGCCCCTCACCCCTCTTATAAAAGGGCACTCCCCCTTCTCATTAATTCATACCTTCAATGCCATTTGGATCGGCCAAAATCTGCCCAAATTCTCTCTGAACATCCCTAAATTCATCTTAGAGGCCCTACTTTAGTCATAAAGCCATCCTATGGAGCCCTTTTAATCAAATCAAAAGGAAGAACCCGAAGAAGAGGTAATAATTTCACCACCCTTTTTCAAGTTCCTTTCTTCTTCCACTTCTTCATTCTTTTTATTACCATTCTAAAATAATAACACCAATATATTATATATACTATGATGATATTATAAATATGGTACAATCATATTCAGTATTCTATCCACCCTTTTAATAACATGTCACCATATGTGCGTACGTACGGTTTACCGTTTCCACGTCATGGTGTAATTGTTATTCAATAAATTATTTTATGGATGGGTATAATAATGATGTTTAATTTATGTAAATAATAAATATGACATGATAATTATTCTGTATATATGATATACCATCCAATTATATTATATTTTAATATCAAAATAATGATATTGTCGCTCGTGCATACGTACGGACACCCATCTCCACGAACGCGATGCGTTTCATTCTCCATCGTATCCATTCAAGTATAATTATCATTTTATGATATAAAAATAATTTTTAAGGACTTGATATAATTCGGTATATGAATAAGATACAACCTATCAATTACAAACATGGCTTATGTAACAAAACATATAAAATAAATCGAGTAAGTTAACACCCAAAACAACGATAATACTAAGATATTATTAACAAATAAATGTTAAAAGATCATATATGATATAATATTAATGTATATGATTCTATTATAATTTAATAACAATTATTTCACCATTATACAAGAGGTTAACCTACCCCCAACCAAGGAAAAGTACATGGTAAGGGTTTATTTCACAATCTCTTCATTATCCGAGGTTGTTTATACGTAATAATCTACTAGGATTTCTTTATCATCCACATCCAGGATTCTTAAAAATGTATTTCAAAACATTTTTACTATTTACAAGAATATGGGTTAAAGTCATGTATACCCTTGTTTGACTTTTAATAAAAGGTTTATAAAGGAATATTTCTGTTGTTTTCAAAAAAAGGTGCTTTTTAACCTTTTTGACAGAATTAAGGTAAGAATGTTTTTTTAACTTATACAGTGGGTGCGGCTATTTTCCGCCGTCATAAAATCCTCGAAGCATCCCTTACAAGCTTATAAGAATATTTGCAATGAAAATGATTTATTTTATAAATATATGACTCTTAAATGATTTCAAATTAGAAAGAGATATTTCTCTAAAAAGAGTTTTGATTTCATCTATGTCAACATCCTTTGAGGGATTTTACGCTTATTTGAAGTTGATTTATTTTGATAAAAAACATCTATATTGTATTGAAGGTTTTGTGATATGTTTGACTGTGGATGTGCTATTTTTATACCATTCAAGGTTTATAGATGAAGTATTTAAATTTCGTATGCTAGTTGTAATATGAATGTTTATGTTATGTTTAAACCTGTTCATATGAGGAATGCATTGGACTTAATATGTGACGGGTGGAGCCCGATATAGCTCCTCGATGCATCGGTAGGTCTCATGAGACGAACTAGTATCTTGGCACAAGTCCTTGACAAAATCTTATTTGTAGTCTTGTCACGAGGCCTTGGCTATGTGGTTATGATAGTCTGGCATTATGCATTCCATCATTATGAAAGTGGTTATTGATATTGAATGTGATTATTCAATTAGTAGAATATCCATGTGAATAAGTAAATGGAATTATTTCATTTTATTTTTGCAATACTATGTTGAAGAAGATGTTTAAAATGCTTTTGTTTTTGTTATACATTGCCTTCAATGTTTATTCTTATTTATGAAATTTTCTTCTATATTGTTAACCTTACTAGGCATTTGAGCTCACCCCTTTTCTATGTTTTATTTTTCCCAGGATGTGAAGAAGTAATTCTATAAATGACATGCAGGGATAGTATGAGGGTATAAGAGTGTGGACTATGGAGACTATATTGTTGTAGTTTTCATTTTATGATTTAATGTTAAACTTTATTAATGTATCTAGTTATTCCAAGGCTACTAAACTAATCGGTCTTTCGAGACATGATCATTCTTGTGATCATGCCAATGTTATGTAATATTGCACCGACTCTAGGTAACTCGGATCGGGGTGTTACAGTTATTGCCCCTTTGTGAGGGGATAATTTAAAAGGGGGTTTTGCATCATTTTTTAAATGTTATAGAAATAAATTTTACAAATATTTTAAATTGAATTGATTTAAAGAATGGTTGAAATTTATATTTTTTGTCGAAGAATTAATGTTTTGAAGGTACAAATGCCCGATTTGTATTTAAGTACGCTTTAAAGAAAATGATGAAGTTTTTCATGATGTGATGATACAATTGTAACCTTTTCGAATGTAATGTGCAGTGGTTACCCTTATTGGGGATTTCCCTATATGGGTTATCATATAGGTGGTGTCCATAATTGGGGATGGTATGTTCGGTGATGAAAGGTAAAGAAATTCACGCACGTGAGGTCCTACTACTAAGAAAATATACTTTTACCTTGGGTTTTCTGAGTATCTATTAGAGGGTCAGCTATCAGTTTCTGATCAACCCAAATTAAATGAGTTGGTACCGCTTGGATGATTTATAGGACAAGTGGGTTTTTCTACTGGTGAGGCTTGATGAAGGTTTCTAGTTGGTTATTGATTATATAATTTCACCATATACTGGTAGGTGGTTATAAACCGAGAATGTCTATGGATCACTCTAGGGATGTTTAGGGAATGTATGTGGTTTACCATATGTATTTTATTGTCTTTTTTCCTGATGCACTTGGTTTCTTATTTACAATACCTGTCTGTTTACATTCATCTATTCTTGGAATCACGTTTTTGGATTTTAGTTTCTGGATTTTTTTTCCAAAATGGAGATCCATCTTTGAAATTTGAATGTGGAATGTGTTGTTTAGAGAAGGGAATATTGTGGATAAAATTTAAAACGTTATAAACATATTTTTATTTATATATTTCAAATTAGTTTTTATGTAATATTTAGGAGAATGGAAATGTGTGGATTTTGTGGTGGTTTCCTACTGATATTTTATGCTCACACCCTTGTACCAATCTGTGTCAGTAGAACCAAACTATTTTGAAGGTTTAGGTTTTCGGGATTGAGTTCTTATCGTTGTAGTAGGTTGGACATCGAACTATTTGGTTAATGGATGGTGGTGACCATGAGGTCACATGATGATCATGACAGTGTCAGTTTACTTGGGTTTTTTATTTAGTTTCAGGATTTTCTAGTTGTATCTTGTATCCAAGTCTATTTGAATATTTTTATTGAGTCCCAGTTTTTGGTTATTGCTACAAGCTTAGTAGTATTAGTTTATTTTTTTGATACCATTTATTCTCTGCACTAAAATATTTCCCACTTGGATTTCATCTGATGCACAAAACTAGTTTCCAACCCATGGGGATCAGGAATGGCCATTGATCCATGTCTCAGATCGGGTTGCATGTTGGGTTAGAAAGAATCTCGGCCTAGTTCGTGATATAATATATAAAATAAAATAAGTTAATATATATCTAAATTTTATTACAAGGAAATTAATAAATCTATTTTATTCATAGAATATACAAGTTGTTTAAAAAGTTTTTCATAAAATTATTTTTAACAAAAAATTTATTATATTGTTATATAAAATGACATAATATTAATTCATATATATAATAATCAGTAACAAATTATGTGACTTTATTTATTAAGAAAAATATATGCCCCCATGGAAAAACATATATTTTTCAAGAAATAATACATTTATTAATATTGAGATTCTAAATCAGATTTATCTAATTTTAAATAGGGACTACAATATGATTTTGAAAAAGATATCAAAATAATTTAACACTCATTTAACTAATAACAAATTTGAAGCAATATTAATGAAACATAATGATTAAAATAAGTTTTTTAATAAAAATAGTTTTTCAAAATAATATATATTTTAATTTAAATGTATATTTTCTCATATTTAGAAATTTAATAATATTAAATAGAGTTAATATTAATATTTTAAAAATAAAAATTTGTTGTAGAGGATCATCTGATATTTTTTTTAATAAAATAATTACCAGGCATAAATATTTAATTAAGATCAATAAGTTTTAAAATGGGTAATATAATATGGATTGAAATTTACTAAATAAATTTGTGACCTAGACCTTATCAAATAATTTTTTGGTGGAATGTCATAAATTAATGTCTCATCATAATATACAGACAAACTAATCAAGCCTCATGAAATTTTCTTCTTATACCTCACCTAACATTCATTTCCAATTATTTTTTCCCTTTTCCAACAATAAAATGGGACAAATTCCACCCACACCAAGAAAAAACTGTAATTATAAATTCAGATGAAAATATTTCCACATTACTTCTTCTAGATATCCAATAAATTTATATCACCTAATAGCCTCAATATAGTTTCACAAGATGATCATTTCAAAAGGATGCTTCAACAAAAGATCCAGATTTTCATAATAAGTATTATATATACCTCTACATATTTCTTCATCTTTCCCACCAAACCTCCTCCAAAACATTCTAACCATATGTATAAAATTATATTATTATAGAAAATATAATTAAATTTTATTATATTGATTGCATAATCATTATAGATTCCCCTCTCATTCAGTATAACCAATAAAATGTTTTTCATGCATGCATGCAAACTATCACCCACATAAATAAAATGTTTCATTTTTTATATAACCACATTTAAAGGGAACATATAGAAAAGAGTTTTGTGAATAGATATTTTTTTATGTCAGGAATTATATTTTGGAAGTATAAATTCATAATTCTATAATTAATATTATTAAAAATGGATTATTGTAAAAATTAAAATTTAAAACAGACAGACCGAGAGAAAAAATAATTTATTTATACGGAAAATATACCTTTTCATTTCAAATCATATTATAAATAATACCAATTATGATTAAATATATTATTATCATATAAATAATTTCATTATAGTTTTTTGATAATGATATTATAACAAACGAATATGTTCTATATCCATACCCACTATAGATTATAAGATGTTATTGTTTGGTCGATTAAACCACAAACATGAAAAATTCTATTAATTTATATCATCGATGGATTTGGAAACACAATATCAGATAAAAAAATTAAATAATTATTTTTTAATAATAATATAAATATTTAACTCATTAACTAAGACATCACCATCAATTTAGTATAAATTTCTAAAATAATCTCATCACTAACATTGTCACCATGAAAACAAACTAAAATACTTATGAATTTAAATTATAAAATTATAAATAAATAAATATCGTAACTTCCATTATATTTTTTTATCTGATAATAATCAACTTTTGGAAAAGAATAAACAATAGCATTGCAATTATGAAACAAGTTCAACTGATTATGATTTTGACACTCGATAATAGAAATAGATAATTACAAAAAAATATACATGAAGGTAATAAATATAAATGATGATTATAAAAGATTATATATATCAAAAAATATAATAAATATATTATTAAGATATGTATATTTTTTATACCTGAGATTCATGTAATTTAGTAGAAAATAAAAATTATGTTAAGGGTTTCATGTCTCAAATTTTTACGCCCTTAGGTATTTTTTATGTTATACACCATGTTTTAACTTAAATGGTGTATCTAATTCCTATATAATTTTTATGATTTACATTAATTATTCCAGGAAATTAATTTTTCAATTGCAATCAAATCATTAACTGAGGATTGACTCTATTTTTTGTAAGGTTTTAAGGGGTTCTATGTCTGAAATTTAAATTTCTTAAGACATGTTTGATATTTCACACAATAATTTATTTTTATGGAATAATAATTTCTATATTATCTTTACATCTAATGTATATATTTCATATAAATATATTTTAATTAACATTTAATAGAAATCTTATCTCATGTTATTTCTATTCTTATCTTACTTTTTCCAAATTGTTTTTTTATCTCAACTCCCATCAGTAATTTAAAATTATTTTTCCTGGACATGTTTCTTCCAAGATTTTTGTGTTAAATCCCTTTCATTATATATAATAGTAATTTATACAACTCTCTGGTGGAAAATAAACATTTAATTGAAATATTATACCAGGGTAAAAGATCATTTTCAAATGGTATATCATTATTGAGAATAATTCACATCCCCATTAATAACGGTTTCCCCTCATTGTCTATATATTCCCTTACAACTAATATTCTTCATTTTATTTAGAAAATCAGTTATATAATATCTCATCTAAACTTCAAATTTCTTTTATCTACTTCTTAGAAGGAATTTATTATGTCTTTATAAAATGTGTAGATTCAATAAAGGTAATTTCAAATATTAAAAATGTTTTTCAAAATTTTAATGAATCATTTTTATTCATACACCACACATATCCATTATATCACTTTTTGTATTTTCATGAAATTATTATTTATGTTTTTTTTCATGGATTAATTATATTAATGCATCCAAAACACCTTATAAAAAATAAATTTTGACTGTAACACAATAATCATTCTTTATATGATAATGTAATAATTTTTATATAATGAAACATTTATATTTTTATTCTATGTGAATATTTATTTCCACCAAAATTTTCATTTTAGATGAAAAATTACCTATATGACTTTTGTTTTTTAAAATAAATTAATTTTCTCATAGTATTTAAAAATATTTCATTAAAAATACTTTCACATTATCAAGACTATTTCTTATTTCAAAAGTGTTTTTCTAAGACACCTAAAATAATTGTCTAATATTTTTCACTATACTTTGAAAAATAATATTTTTGATTGAGTATATTATTCCAATTTCACTATAAACCTATTTTTTGGAAAAATAATTTAATTTAATTTTCTATTATACATATGATTCATCAAAGCCATTTCATTTCATAACCATCCATCATGGTTTAGAAAATCATTTCTCCCGGTTTCTTTGTTTTTTAAATGCATATATATATATATTTTATTGAATAGTGATCAACTTGATTTAAAAGATTGATTGATTGAGTAAATTATTTAATTAACCATAAAATTGTTATCTATATAAGGAAAATACTATATGATTTCATATCGCGATTGATGGTTATTTATAAAAAATTTATTAAATATATTTTGATACACATATATTTTACATAAAATATTATTTTATGACTTTTTAGGGAATTATGAATGATTTACCTATGTGAATCCATTTTAAAAAGATATAGAAACCATTTTTTCATGAGTTATTTATGTTGTGATGAATGAGACTCATTTTATTTCCACAAGTTATCTGTTATGTGAGAAATGAAACTATATTTATTCCAATGGGTACATTATGGTATGATAAATGATTGATTTTTAGTGGAACATGTATGTATGTATGAATTTTGTGGGTCGTCAAATTATCCCCTTCAATTAATTTTTTAATAGTTTATATAACATGGGCAATTATTTGTGAGTATATTTTAGTTTCTTATAATCATGTTCACCGATAATGTGACTCATGAAGATAATTTTCTACAATACCCCAATATCATAAGATATATTTATCTTTTAATAATAGTTATGTATTTGATAGATTTCATTATACACAAAACTCAGTTCAAATGAAGCATGATATAATATTAAAATATAATTATTAAATGTTTTTATTATCACATAGTTGTTGGATTGGTGGGTTTGAATATGACAAAAATAATTATTAAATTTTATTTTTTAAAATTGTATAAAATTAATTAATTGGTTTTTAATTATATAAAAATGAGAAAAATATCATTTGAACTTAAAAAAGATAAGATTTTATATAAAAATATTATCCTCACAATGGGTTTTTATATTAATAAATCAAATACGTCTCTATTTATAAACTACAATAATGAACCGTTAAAATAGTATTTACAATTAAATATTTTCATAGTCATTTATTTGTTATCTTTAGGAATGGAATTGGAATATGTCCTTGATTATATTTTAAGAAAATATTTTTCAAAAATAGGGTTATTTTACCTTTTAATTTTTTATTGTATTATTTTATTTAATATATTAGAGTTGAATGTGATAAAAATACTTCAATATTTTGATTCAAAATTTCAAAATATGATAATCACATTCATTTGTGAAGATTAGGAATAACAACTGAGGTAAAAAAACCCAACTATAGTAATGGTAAAAAGGGATAATGTGGGGTTAAACTAAAGTGAAAAGGGGTAAAAATAAGTAAAATATTATCAAAATCCTTTAGTTTGTATTGATTTAAAACATATATCATCCAATATTCAAACTTGGTCTGATTTATAGAAACATTACCATGAGAGTGAAATTTTAATATTTTAATATTCTGAATAAGTACAAGTGTTCCACTACACTTTATTATAAATGAAAAAACCTTATTCTCCATTCTCCAAAAAAGTGGGCAATTTAGATTATCTAAGACCTAACAAAATAATCTCTCTATATCCATATAGATTACCTTGAGGAGAATTTATTCCAAAGATACCCATATAAGAATCCTTATATTTATCTTCAAAGGAGGATATCTAAATAATGGGTATATGTTCTTACAAATATTTTTCATGTCTTTACCATTGTAAAAATAATACAACTATTCTATTACCATCATAACAATTTTTCCAACTAGGTAAAATACTTTTGGGGGTGGGGGTTAACAATGTATAACTAGAAAAAAAATTTCCCATTTCTATCTAGTTTTTTCATTAAAATACATCTCAACTATATCCATACCATATTAATGAATAAATAGAAACTAAAACAAAAAAAATAACATGTTTTACTTGGATCACCCTCATTGGGATACATACATGGAGAATAAAATGGCAGTGTGGTGATGTACCAAATTTACTAAATCACATTCTTATTACTAGGTTTGGAGCAGACACACTCTCCATCTTGGTTTACGACCATTTAAAATTTCAAATATCACATTAATA
This sequence comes from Viscum album, assembly GCA_963277665.1. Lineage (NCBI taxonomy): Eukaryota > Viridiplantae > Streptophyta > Magnoliopsida > Santalales > Viscaceae > Viscum > Viscum album. The sequence continues at coordinate 1,374,258,733 of OY728147.1, read as the reverse complement.
TCTCCATTTCTGTGAACAAAATTCACCATAAGTTGAATATTATGATGATTATTTCTATTTGAATTGACACTAGAGTGTGTATTTATTCCCCTACATCATCAATGTGATTAAAGAACATTTTCAATATAATTTTGCTCTTGGATTGTGAAAGCCCTTTGAAAATACCCTTAAAAAGAACCCTTTACGCAACACTCTATGACATACACATATCATGTGATTGTAGTGTTAGACTCTATTCATCTTTCAAGGATAGTGTGACTCTAATGTGTCTTCTGATGTGAAATAAACCAAATAATGAACTCCAATTTACTTATGTTCAATCACATGATATCATTATCTATATGTTAATATGATTTTGTTCTCCTTCACACACAAATTAGGCTATCCCCTAACTCCCATTACATACCATGAAAACACTCGATCAAATATTTCATCAGATCTAATCAATTTTTAAATATTCATGACTCAAAAGGAAGGGTTAATGGTTATTTATAAGAATAAATCCCCAATATAAATCCAAAAAATGTGTTCATCCACCCATACCACCAACTATGAATCTACCTTACATGTTTCATATAATTTGTTTTGGATTAGCTAATAAACCTCCAATGCATTTCTCATGTCAAATGACTTTCTTCCTTATCAATTTTAGTTTTATTAATTTGAATCTCATGAATAAATCCTGAGATTTATTGACAATCATTTGGTTAATTTATTTTAAGTGATCAAAATATATGTCTCTCATTTCCATAATATTTTCCTTCATGCACTTCATGAGATACATTCTTGAGATCTGTTCAAACATATTTGATCGTAGGATATTTATTTATGCAATTGAAAGATCCCGCTGCATTCATGTGAATCACATGACATTCCACTATTCACATGGATAGCGTTATATTATTTTTTATATCATGATAATTTGACTTCTAGTTTACAATTTATTTTGAGCAACCTTTATACATGTTATATGTGACCTATGTTAAGTCATGTCACCCACATTAATCTATAAAATTTCATCATCACCTTAGATTTATTGGATTTATTGATCTGAAAAACCATACAAACATACCTGGATCCATTAAGACATACACACAGTACATTATTCAGAAGGAATTTTGTGTTATCTTTGATCCTTTAACACCCTACACACTCTGCATGATCCTTTATAACTTTCATGATCCTATAAAAAATAAAAATTCTCAATAAATAATATTATGTTTAAAAAAAATAAACCAAAAAACAGCATGAATATGTATTTTTTCAAACAATCTACCACATTAGGTTTATTGAAAACATTTCAAAACATTAATAACCAATATATTGACATGTTATGAATATGTGAATCCATATTCATTATACAATTAAAAATAGGGAAAAAAGACTCACTCAACATTTTTTTAAGACCACATGAGTCAATATTAGTGTTAAAATAATAGTATCTTGAAAATTTCATAAAACAAATACTCTATTATTGATATTCCATTTTTAACCCTTCATGAAACTAAAAGATAAAACATGGTCATCCCGGAAGATAACTTTTTAAGACACAAATATCAACTACTAGAATAATGAACATGAAGGATAATCCATTTTCTAATTATTATTCATTTATTGACAATATTAAAAATCACCATATTTATATATACCCTAATTTAACTATGACCCCTATGAGATTCTCGGATGTGTTGATCAGGACATCATTTCCACCACCATTTTTAGTGAAACCAATGATTAGTCCATTGAGGTATGAAACATAAGAAAAAACACATATCAGAACATAGGAGTAAGCAAATCATAATTCAGGGAGAGGGGGACCCATATAAAATTTTTTATTGTCTGTAGAGATTAGTGAATTCTCAGAGCTAGTGGATTTAATTTAAATTCTTCTTTGCGAAGGTCAGTTTTTCAGATGGCTACAACCGATGTTTTTTAGACACATATTGCATATAGATAATGCAAAGATCCATTATATCCTTGATAAAGTAATATTTTATTTAAATGTATTTTATACATGAGTTATCGACTATATTTTGTTGTTCCTAATTTGTTACTGTAGATCAGGATTAGATACGTCACTTCAACTACCATATATTCAATCCATTGCCTCACACACAATAACTATGTGAGAACATGAGTATCCATAATGTATTCATCTTCTACATTACATGAATAAAGGTCATACTATTTCATTCTCATACATGAAATATATATTATACCATGATAAAATTCACCACATGATGACAAAATTTCAACATCAATCAATACAACAAAATCTATATGTTTAGAACCCAATAACTCTTTATTTTATTTTTCATTATATAGTAAGCCAAAATCGACGATTGCATTGAAATACTGAAGTATTTTTTTTCACCAAAAGATAGAGTCTTTATTTGGGATTATATAAATACCGTTACACTAGGCTTTTGAAACAAATATCAAGAAAATTCATTATTTAGTAAAAAAGGCTTCCAATGATCTGTGAATATTCTATGATATTGGCTATTATTCATTAAACGTCCAATAAAAAATTAATCCATGTAGAAACTAGAGAATTCATATCATTGAAATTTCATGTTATAAATATTAATAGAACCTTCATATAATAACTTACTAGTAAATAAATGTTCCATTCCATCCTTACATTACATATTAACTGACGAAAATTATTTACTCTCCAATCATTGACATTTCAAATATGCATTTCATGAACTCTAAAAACTATTTACACTGTGATAAATTTAATCCACCAATGACTTAGTCATAATAATATGATAGTAACTTCATTCTTTTAGTAATATAATTATTGAAATATATATTGTAATCTACTCTGCCACTATAGAAAATATACTTCTAAAAATATGGATCAATTATTTAATACCACTATCCTCGTTCCCACTTCAACATATATAGAACCTTTTGTAATGAACATTATTTATTAAAAAATTAATAAATTTGAATACTACCTAGATATTCAATATAAACATCATATTATGTAACAACATTTGGAAATGATGGCTTGAAATACATCAGGTTAACATTTGATTTCTTTTGGATTACAATGGATAAGAATAATAAAATTTTCACCAGCTATGTAACTTGTGAAAATGATTCATCAAAATCGATACCATCTATATTAGAGTGTTCCTTACACTCCAGTAATGTTTTGTTAAAAATTATTAGGATATATTCATTATTATTTATACCGAATACAATTTTGTTGATGATGATTTATTTCAAAATCAAACAATATACCATATCATATACTTGTCAAATTTTTTTAACTCTGTGTTCATACCATGAACCACATTCTTATCTATTGTAGATTCTTCAAAACAATCTGGATTTTCTTATGATTAGAATGATGATTGATGTTGTTTCGTCATCGTCATTGTCTGGTTGGTGTTGTATAATCTCCCATTGTTTTTTTTCTTATTATTTTTGTAACACCCCGAGATTTTATGAAAAGTATTATTTTTAATTTCATTAATTTCTTGTGTTGTACGCTACACCAAAAGGAGCTTGCACAACACGCATCCTTGACTTGCCTTGTATTACACGCAATCGCGACCTTCCTCAATAGCGTGTGTTATACACAATACCGGGTTTTACTAAACAACGATATATTATTATAATATTGTTATGAACTAGCCATTATGAATAGTATTAACTAAATTTTGAATTTTATAACATTATTATTCATCCTACACATTTTCTAGAACATGGTATAAGAACAAAATAAATTTTTCGGGTAAAATATGTATTTTTAAAAAAATGCAGTTTTGCCGCCATTTGATGGCGCACCCACTTTAAATTTAGTTTTTGAAAAGTTTATAAGTTCAATTTGACAAAATTTAATTTTTCTTTAGAATCAGGATATAAAAATTTACTTTGGATAAATTTTTCATATTATTCTGATAACTTTCATATTTTAATGAATAGTAAAAACACGCTATAATTTAATTAAAAACAATTTTTTTCATCGCAATACATTATATGGTTAAATTAGAATATTTAATGTTTTTTAAGTGTAAATAGAATATATTTTTACCATTTAATCTAATGGTAGTAAATGTAATTAATATCACTTTGAGATTGAGCATAAACGAGTGTTAATCTTTTGATAGATATTGTTTCTTAAAAACACGCTATTTGTTTTAACAGCGGGATTTAATTATAAAATTAATTAATGAAACTTTTATGTTATGAATTTGGTAAAATAGACTTCATTTTTGAATTTGGAATATCGAAATTAGCCTAGGGTAATATTTTGTTATTTTTCTAAAAAACGTCAATTTTTGATGAATAGTGAAACCACAAAGTGGTGGTTACAAAAAATTCATTTTTCCTTTAAATGGGACTTTACCACTTCTGTGATTTTAATTTAAAAAATCAAATTTAAATGATTTTCATTATTAAGTAATATGTGGTTCAATGGAATGAAAATAATTTTTTGGTGAATAGTAACTTTGTACTTTTTTACCGCGGTTAATAGTAAATAGGGTAACTAAGGGTAAATATGATATTACTATTACCCTAAAACATGTCCTAATTCTATTGGATAAGTTTAATTCGACCAAAAACAACCTTATGAGTATAATATGACCATTTAGGTCCACTTGGATTAGATTATGACATTTAATATTATTTTATTTAATGAATAGTTAAAATAGTTAAAATCAATGTTTAATAACTAAAACATTTTTAATATGTTGTTATACATAAGATAAATTCGATTATAAATATTCATTATAAAGATAAAACTATTTCCTACATAATGATATTTTATTTATAATTTTTATACTTTAAATAAATTAATTTATTTATGACACAACAATGATGCAGTAATTACCCTTTTAAGGAAATGTTAAAATAATTGATGTTATAAATGCCCAAATAAATGTAATTTGAGACTTTTTATGAATTAAACTAATTTTATAGGTTACTATGATATATTAGTGTTGATTTAATCAACTTGGTTCGAACATATAATTCTGTTATGACTTTTACAAAAAACATATATCAAATAGTGTCAAAATTGACACAAAATAGTTTTTAAATCAAATATTATATTATTAATTGTTATTTTATTCCTAAAAATCTATGGTTCGGCCAAATGACTTAGATAAGGATATATATATATTAATAATATGTAATTTGGTGTTCTTTTGGCATGTTATAGTAAGTGTATTAACCATATAGTGTAAGAAAATAAAAAGACACGGTAAAAGTTAAATTATTTAACTTAGAGTTAAATCTAATTGATAAGGTTAAAATAATAACCGAAACTTGTCTAAATCCTATTGTTTGATAGGATTGCGACCCATCCCCACTTTATCTTAGAAATAAGACCCTTTGGAACCATTATAAAACGATTTTGACTTTAATATAAAATAATATTTTGAGATATTCCTAAGGTGCCCCTCTCCTCCCTTATAAAAGGGCACCTCTTCCCCCTCCTCCTCACATCCTTTTGAGCCTTGAAGGTCGGAAAAGACCTGCCTATTTACCTTCTCCACTTCCCTAGAATAATCCTATAGGCCCTGGTCTTCTTCAAAGACCAATCTTAGTTCCCTAAGTGAAGGATTCAAAGAGGCGTTTCAAAGAGGAGGTAATATCCATTACCGATCTTTTCAATTCCTTTCTTCTTCAACTTCTTCTTCTTTAGTTGTTTCATTATAAATTAATAACAACAGTATTACTTACATACTGATATGTTATTATAAATATTAAACAACCCTAATTCACCTTCTATCCATCCTACGGAAAAATTAAATCACCGCACGTGCGTACGTACAGAATACCGTCTCCACGCCGTGGTGTAATCTGTTTTTCCAACACCACCTTACATGGATGGGTATAAAGGTGTAAAGAATAACTATATACTATTTTTATAACATCATACTGATTATGAAATATTATATCATCCATTCCAATTCAATCCAATAATTATGGAAATGATATCATCGCTCGTGCGTACGTACGGAATACCGTCTCCACGACGCGATGAGATTCATTCACCATGATAACCATTCAAGAATGATTATAAAGTATATATAGTTAATAATAATGGTATATATAACAAAATAATGCTACTGGATTTATTTATATATATATTTATGTAATGTACTTACTTCCATTCAAGACAATAAGGAAAGGAAAACAGCGTTCATGCGTACGTACGGACTACCGTCTCCATGAACGGTGTGTTTCATTTCATTTATCTCTCTATTATATATATATTTATATACAGAATATATATGATATATAAATCATGTTTTATATTCTGGAAGTAAGTAAATCATGATATAAGTAATAATAATGTCAAGGTACAACAAGTCCAAACGCATATGACAAATGAAACGATTTTACCCAAAAATGACCTTTAACATGGAATTTACAAAAGAACGGGTAATATAAAGTAATAAGTGAACCGTATATGATATAATAACAATTAATATGATTCTGTAATAAGTCAATGACATAATTTAAATCATTATACAGGAGGTTCAGACACGTACAAAGCAAGTCGGACCTAAGGTAAGGGAAATATCACAATCTCATTTTTATCCGAGATTGTTTATACTTTGGCATTTACTAGGGTGTATTTCATCATCCACATCCATGTTTCCTCAATATGTAATATTTATATCCTTATACAATAGTTTATATTCAATTTTACCCTTCAGTGAATATTTATTAAAGGATATGAAAGGAATCTTTTGTCGTTTTTCGTACGAGGTACTTTTTTGACTTTTCCGACAAAAGTACGAGAAGAATGTTTTTTTTAACTTATACGACATGAATGGATTTGTAAAACATTATTTCCAAGAAGCTTCCATTACAAGTTTTCAAGTTTATTTTTAATCAACTTCTTTTAGTTTATAATTGTACGACATGTTAAGAAAGGAAAAGTGTTTTTGAAGAAGAAAGGATATTTTCCTCAAGAATGGAGTTCAAGTGTTTTATCAAAATTATTTTCCATCTAAGATAATATAGGGTTCTCTTTTTATCCCTATTATTACATTGATTTGATTATGTTTTGAGGGAATTATTTTTATGAAGTCATTTACCTTATATGATTTGTTTTATGATGTCATGATGTTTCAAGAATCCCATTTTTGTTACATGTGTTATGCGATGATGTATGATTTATGATTATGTGGCACACATAAGAAAGGATTCATTATAAGATGGGTGGGACCTATATATCCCTCCAATGCATTGGGTAAAGATTTTATATCTCATGAGATAGACATGGCTGGAATGGTAGGTTTTACCGGTTCAGTGATACATGACTAAAACGAGGGTGACTCGGTTCAGAAAGGGACTTTGTCCACTAAGATAGTCTTGACAATGAGTCTTAAATAACAAGAAATGATTCTCTATGATTATGTGTGTTTTCCACAAAGTTTCATGTTTTATGTTATGATTATTGGGATTTAATTTCACTACTATGATTTATCCCATGTTATGGAATTATGCTCTCTCTTTTGCAGGATAAGATTTCCAAAAGTTATGTTCTTATGAATATGATGTGATTGATTTTTCTTTTGTTTACCCTTACTGAGCATTTGAGCTCACCCTTTTATGTTTTCTTTTCCCCAGGATATAAAGAAAGGTTTTAGGTAAAAAAAAGGAAGATCTTTATGGGAGATATTGGAGATCCTTCACCACGATTAGAAGATTATGTTCCGAGTTTCCAAAGACACTAAACTATTAAGATCCTTGTGTGTGTGTTTTTTGTTATGTACTAAGTATTCCGAAAAAGTAATGAAATGTTCATGTACAATAAGCTTCAGGTATCTACAGTTGGTATCAGAGGAAAAGGAGGTAGGAATGTATCCGATCCTTGGGAACTCTCACATGTGAGCATTGGACGAAGCATGGCTCTCCGCCCAAGGGCTTCATGAGGAAATGGCTGCCACTGGGGATGGTGGTGTGTCCCGCCCAGGGGGTGTAGCCGCCCATGGAGTGCCCTGATAGGTATCAATTATAGTCCACTGGAAGTAATTCCAGACCGCTACAGTTGGTATCAGAGGAAAGGATTAGTCAACCTTTGGAAACAAGGATGCAAAAACGTTAATGAGATCCCTAGAGAAATTTCTTAGGTATGTATAGGGATGTCCCTAAGGATAAGTATACGTATAGGATACAGTCCATGAACTACGGTAACGATCATAGAATTTAACCTAAGATTTTAGATATTGAGGATACTTCCCCTTTATTATGTTTCTTTCCCTAGCATTATTTTTTCCTCTTACACTATTCCTTTTGGGTTTTAGACGATGGATGGAACCCGAAAGAACTGGGTTGATCAATGCAATGGACAATGCAATGATTGTCCTCCTGAACAAACAAATGTTATGGGAGATGGAGTGAAAAATATTATTGCTATACTTACACAAGCTATGAATCATTCTGGACTTCCAAATGAGCAGAGAAGGGAACAATATTCTATTGAGTCCTTCATGAGGCAACGTCCACCTTCTTTCAGTGGGACTTCCGATCCACTTGTGGCTGAAAAATGGATCAGTACCACTGAGAAGATATTTTCAGTTCTTCAATGTTCTGAACATGACAAAGTCATCTTAGCAGTATATCGTTTGGAAGGTGAAGCTGATCAATGGTGGAATCTTATCAAGATTACGAGGCCAAGAGATGAAATTGAGTCCATGGAATGGGACGAGTTCAAGAACTTATTTTTCAATAAGTACATCCCTCATATTTTTCGAACAAAGATGTAGAAGGAGTTTCTTGAACTAAAGAAAAAGGATGATGAATCTGTTGGTATATACAGAGCAAATTTTACAAGACTTGCAAGGTATGCATCTGGCATTATCATCCAACCTGAAAGTAAAGTTGATATATTTTCAGTGGCTTAAAACCAAGTCTTCGAAGGGAATTAGCTATAAGAAACTTCAGTAGCTATGAAGAAATTGTGCGTTGTGCTATCAAGGTAGAAATAGAAGTTGGTTTAACATATCCATCTCATGGTTTTGACAAGAAACGAAAGATGGAGTTCAAGGAGAAATCTCAGAATAATGGTGAAAAGAAGATGAATGTTTCCTTATGCACAAAGTGTGGAAAGAAGCATGGTGGAGATTGTCTTAAAGGGACTAGAAAATGTTTTAAGTGTGGAAAAGAAGGTCATCGAGCAGCTGAGTGTCGAAGTAATGGGAAAAGGGATTCTAATGATGTGAATAAAGCAAACACTGCAGAGAACGCACCACCAACACTTCAATGATTCATGTGCAAGGAAATGGGGCATTATGCTAATAAATTCCCTAATCCAAGGGTTAATGATGATCAACATGAGCAACCACTGAAGGCAAAGGACAAAGGGAAGTCACATGCGATCACTATTGGTGATGTTGAATATGACAATGATGTGGTGGAATGATTAAGTGTTTATGTAATGGGATTCCAAAATAATGTTGTATCATGGAGTATTGGAATATTTATGTATTGGTCTATTGTGGTATTCAAAGTGATTGAGATATTATGTGCATAATGAAGGGAAAACGAGAAAATGAAATGTTTAACAGTATTCATGAGCTCATGATTGATATAAGGACTAAGTGATATCATAGTTTGAGTATATAGAATTTTGAGGATTTTGGTATGTGGAAGGTGTTAACTTTTAACTGCATTCATGTTTTCTCTAAGGTATTCAAGCGAATACATGATTAAGGACTTTGAATGTTTGAAATGTGACCAACAAAACATATCTTATGATATATGGGGGTCGACGATGGTATTAAATCTCTGGTAATCGTTTTCACTATGTTATGAGAGTGGACTGCAGTATTATGGATAAACCTAAAGATTGGAATGGATTATGTTGGACATAAGTTAGTATTGTTTAAGGATAGAATTTTTTTTCGATATTATTGATGGGATGTTATAGTAATATAGTTTTAGAAAAAGGATAACCTGCAGGACGGGCGACAGCCCATCGCGTCAGACAAGGCTGTGGAAATCGAACCCACAACCGAAGTGCGACTGGCCTTTATCGCCTACCACTGGCCTACAGGAAGTCCCTGTTTAGTAGAAACTAGTTTTATTTTATTAAGAGGTATGATATATGAAGTATAAGTTCATTTTTGGAAGCGTATACAATTAACCTCACAAAAGACAGACTTATGAATCTTTGATAACTATTGCTAACCTTTTGTTTGAAACAGAAAGAATGACCCATCATTCTATCACATGATCTTTTAACACATCATTTCTTTATGATATGAAGTGGAAACTGTTCAAAGCACGAACAACAGTGAGATTGTACCAAAATCAAGTATGTATTTCTTCTAATTCAAAATTTTCAACTTTCGGGAAATGATATTGAAAACCAAAAATGTTGTCCTGGTGATCTTATATCCAATGAATCAGATCGTACCCTAGATCATCACAAGTTTATGGCTTTGTGATTGTTGGCTTTTTCATTGCCATGTCCTCTACCACTCTCCATCAGAACACGATGGTTAGATTTCTTTTCCATGTCCATATTTTCACCTATGTTCTCCAATGTGGATACCCAGTGATTAGTTAACTTGGGTAACCATTACGTTTCATACTTTAGTTTTTAAAGATAAGTTTTGGTATTCCTTTTTACGATGTGGGTTTCTATCAAAGAAACATTAAAAGAGTAAACCATTTATAACCCCGACGAATTTCGAGGGCGAAATTCATTTTAAGGGGGGTAGAATGTAACACCCCGAGATTTTATGAAAAGTATTATTTTTAATTTCATTAATTTTTTGTGTTGTACGCTACACCAAAATGAGCTTGCACAACACACATCCTTGACATGCCTTGTATTACACGCAATCGCGACCTTCCTCAATAGCGTGTGTTATACGCAATACCGGGTTTTACTAAACAACGATATATTATTATAATATTGTTCTGAACTAGCCATTATGAATAGTATTAACTAAATTTTGAATTTTATAACATTATTATTCATCCTACACATTTTCTAGAACATGGTATAAGAAGAAAATAAATTTTTCGTGTAAAATATGTATTTTTCAAAAAATGCAGTTTTGCCGCCTTTTGATGGCGCACCCACTTTAAATTTAGTTTTTGAGAAGTTTATAAGTTCAATTTTAAAAAATTTAATTGTTCTTTAGAATCAGGATATAAAAATTTACTTTGGATAAATTTTTCATATTATTCTGATAACTTTCATATTTTAATGAATAGTAAAAACACGCTATATTTAAATTAAAAACAATTTTTTTCATCGCAATACTATATATGGTTAAATTAGAATATTTAATGTTTTTAAAGTTTAAATAGAATATATTTTTACCATTTAATCTAATGGTAGTCAATGTAATTAATATCACTTTGAGATTGAACATAAACGAGTGTTAATCTTTTGATAGATATTGTTTCTTAAAAACACGCTATTTGTTTTAACAGCGGGATTTAATTATAAAATTAATTAATGAAACTTCTATGTTATGAATTTGTTAAAATAGACTTCATTTTTGAATTTGGAATATCGAAATTATCCTAGGGTGAAATTTTGTTATTTTTCTGAAAAACATCAATTTTTGATGAATAGTGAAACCACAAAGTGGTGGTTACAAAAAATTGATTTTCCCTTTAAATGGGACTTTACCACTTCTGTGATTTTAATTTCAAAAATCCAATTTAAATGATTTTCATTATTAAGTAAAATGTGGTTCAATGGAATGAAAATAATTTTTTTGGTGAATAGTAACTTTTTACTTTTTTTACCGCGGTTAATAGTAAATAGGGTAACTAAGGGTAAATATGATATTACTATTACCCTAACACATGTCCTAATTCTACTGGATAAGTGTAATTCGACCAAAAACAACTTTATGAATATAATATGACCATTTAGGTCTACTTGGATTAGATTATGACATTTAATATTATTTTATTTAATGAATAGTTAAAATAGTTAAAATCAATGTTTAATAACTAAATTTTTTTTAATATGTGGTTATACATAAGATAAATTAGATTATAAATATTCATTAGAAATATAAAACTATTTCCTACATAATGATATTTTATTTATAATTTTTAGACTTTAAATAAATTAATTTATTTATGACACAACAATGATGCAGTAATTACCCTTTTAAGGAAATGTTAACATAATTGATGTTATAAATGCCCAAATAAATTTAATTTGAGACTTTTTATGAATTACACTAATTTTCTAGGTTACTATGATATATTAGTGTTGATTTAATCAACTTGTTTCGAACATATAATTATGTTATGACTTTTACAAAAAACATATATCAAATAGTGTCAAAATTGACACAAAATAGTTTTTAAATCAAATATTATATTATTAATTGTTATTTTATTCCTAAATATATAAGGTTCGTCCAAATGACTTAGATAAGGATATATATATTAATAATAAACAATTTGGGGTTCGTTTGGCACGTTATAGTTAGTGTATTAACCATATAGTGTAAGAAAAAAACAAAAAGACACGGTAAAAGTTAAATTATTTAACTTAGAGTTAAATCTAATTGATAAGGTTAAAATAATAACCTAAACTTGTCTAAATCCAATTGGTTGATAGGATTTCGACCCATCCCCACTTTAGCTTCGAAATAAGACCCTTTGGAACCATTATAAACCGATTTTGACTTTAATATAAAATAATATTTTGAGATATTCCTATGGTGCCCCTCTCCTCCCTTATAAAAGGGAACGTCTTCCCCCTCCTCCTCACATCCTTTTGAGCCTTGAAGCTCGGACAAGCCCTGCCTATTTACCTTATCCACTTCCCTAGAATAATCCTAGAGGTCCTGGTCTTCTTCAAAGACCAATCTTAGTTCCCTAAGTGAAAGATTCAAAGAGGCGTTTCAAAGAAGAGGTAATATCCATTACCGATCTTTTAAATTCCTTTCTTCTTCAACTTCTTCTTCTTTAGTTGTTTCATGATAAATTAATAACATAAACTTACATACTTATATTTTATTATAAATATGAAACAACCCTAATTCACCTTCTATCCATCCTACGGAAAAATTAAATCACCGCGCGTGCGTACGTACGGAATACCGTCTCCACGCCGTGGTGTAATCTGTTTTTCCAACACCACCTTACATGGATGGGTATAAAGGTGTAAAGAATAACTATATACTATTGTTATAACATCATACTGATTCTGAAATATTATATCATCCACTCCAATTCAATCCAATAATTATGGAAATGATATCATCGCTCGTGCGTACGTACGGAATACCGTCTCCACGACGCGATTAGATTCATTCACCATGATAACCATTAAAGAATGATTATAAAGTATATATAGTTAATAATAATGGTATATAGAACAAAATAATTCTACTGGATTTATGTATATATATATTTATGTAATATACTTACTTCCATTCAAGACAATAAGGAAAGGAAAACAACGTTCATGCGTACGTACGGACTACCGTCTCCATGAACGGTGTGTTTCATTTCATTTATCTCTCTATTATATATATATTTATATACTAAATATATATGATATATAAATCCTGTTTTATATTCTTGAAGTAAGTAAATCATGATATAAGTAATAATAATGTCAAGAAACAACAAGTCCAAACTCATACGACAAAAGAAATGATTTTACCCAAAAATGACCTTTAACATTGAATTTACAAAAGAACGGGTAATATAAAGTAATAAGTTAACCGTATATGATATAATAACAATGTATATGATTCTGTAATAAGTCAATGACATAATTTAAATCATTATACAGGAGGTTCGGACACGTACAAAGCAAGTCGGACCTAAGGTAAGGGAAATATCACAATCTCATTTTTATCCGAGATTATTTATACTTTGGCATTTACTGGGGTGTATTTTTTTATCCACATCCATGTTTCCTCAATATGTAATATTTATATCTTTATACAATAGTTTATATTCAATTTTACCCTTCGGTGAATATTTAGTAAAGGATATGAAAGGAATCTTTTGTCGTTTTTCTTACAAGGTACTTTTTTGACTTTTCCGACAAAAGTACGAGAAGAATGTTTTTTTTAACTTATACGGCATGAATGGATTTTTAAAAAATCATTTCCAAGAAGCCTCCTTTAAAAATTATCAATTTTATTTTTAATCAACTTCTTTTAGTTTATAATTGTACGACATGTTAAAAAAGGAAAAGTGTTTTTGAAGAAGAAAGGATATTTTTTTCAAGAATGGAGTTCAAGTGTTTTATCAAAATTATTTTCCATCTTAGATAATATAGGGTTCTGTTTTTATCCCTATTATTACATTGATTTGAATATTTTTTGAGGGAATTATTTTTATGAATTCATTTACCTTATATGATTTGTTTTATGATGTCATGATGTTTCAAGAATCCCATTTTTGTTACATGTGTTATGCGATGATGTATGATTTATGATTATGTGGAACACATAAGAAAGGATTCATTATAAGATGGGTAGGACCTATATCTCCCTCCAATGCATTGGGTAAAGATTTTATATCTCATGAGATAGACATGGCTAGAATGGTAGGTTATACCGGTTCAGTGAAACAGGACTGAAACGAGGGTGACTCGGTTCAGAAAGGGACTTTGTCCACTTAGATAGTCTTGACAATGAGTCTTGACTAACAAGAAATGATTCTCTATGATTATGTGTGTATGCCACAAAGTTTCATGTTTTATGTTATGATTATTGGGATTTCATTTCACTACTATGATTTATCCCATGTTATGGAATTATGCTCTCTCTTTTGCAGGATAAGATTTTCAAAAGTTATGTTCTTATGAATATGATGTGATTGATTTTTCTTTTGTTTACCCTTACTAAGAATTTGAGCTCACCCTTTTATGTTTTATTTTCCCCAGGATATAAAGAAAGGTTTTAGGTAAAAAAAAAGGAAGATCTTTATGGGAGATATTGGAGATCTTTCACCACGATTAGAAAATTACGTTCCGAGTTTCCAAAGACACTAAACTATTACGATCCTTGTGTGTGTGTTTTTTGTTATGTACTAAGTATTCCGCAAAAGTAATGAAATTTTCATGTACGATAATCTTCGGGTCTCTACAATTTTTGGCACGAATCCAATTTTTTATTGAAGATACATGATTATGCTTTTCTTTTTCACCATCTAAAGTTTCTTCCAAATCAACCTTAGTTACATTCACTCATGCCGTTCCTCTCAAATATTCATCAATATACTCATGGTACTCTTCATTTATTTTCTAAATATTCTACTTATTTCAGACCACAAAAAAATTATTTCTCCCTAGATATTTACCCATCAACTAATTGAATAGGTTATATTATATTACTTTTCCAAAGTTGTCATGAAATATCCATTCATCTTCATGGGATTCACACTTTATGTGTTTACACTTATTTTTAATGGATTAGTTACATTGAAATAATTTTATTTACATCAATGTTATATTCATATCTGAACTCGTATGTAGTCTTCTCACACATTAGGCAAAATATATCTGTATTATAATATTTTATCATTGTTAAAACTTCTTCAATTAATAACTTATACGGATGGTCTTTCTCAATAAGAATCATTCTTTCCAGGTGGTTGATTATTCTATATATTCTCTAAACCACTCTTTTCTTGGATATATTGATGTAAAAACTTGGTATATTATGCAATGTTAATATATATAATCCTTAACATGAATTTTTTTGACATCATTCCATTATTAGTTTATGAAATAAATATTTTTTAACGAAGGGTATTGAAATATTCCCTCTGATAAGGTGATATGTAACTGAACATCTCATACATGTGGATGATAATTGAAACCCATTCTGTTATGATAAAATAATTAATCAAGATTACATAATATCTCTTCCAAGAAATAGCACATTTTAAAACCAAAATAATAACATTATCCTCGATTGTGTTGATGATGTACAACACCCATCATAAAGGACCCATGAAATATATGACCATCTTGACCTAACCATTAAATTGGTAGGTATTGATAAAATTAAATAATTTATGAAATATATATAAATCATAATAAATATATATTTAATTAATAATCCATAGTTAATAATCAATCCAATTTTTATAATGTAATTTTATTCATTAAAGATATGTTTTCTTCAAAAATGATTTTTATTTCATTTTATGATGATATATTATAATTAATTTATTTAAATTTTAAAAAAATTATTTGATAAAATTAACTTCATTTTTCAAATCATTATATGAAAATTAAAAAATGAAGAATTTTTTAATTATTTGGAGAAAATTGATTTTTCAGTGAATTGTAAAAAAAATATATTTTTTGTAAAACTGTCATTAGTTTTAATTAAATTATATGTTTTAAGAGACATATTAATTATTTAAATTTAATTCATCTGAAATATGTATTATATAGTTTTATTCATTCCAATGAATTATATTTTAATTATATTAATACTATACTTTAGTATAAGTTTATTTTTGGGTATAAAAATGTATTATTCTAAACATAGTGTTAAGGTGAATAATTCTTGTCAATTTTAATAAATTAAAATAACTCCCAATGAGGAATGGTTTGAATGAAATTTAAGGATGAAATAATATGAATTTTTATTTTTAATTCATATACTAATAAATACTTGTTTTATAGTTGATATAATATCATCCTAAGATTGAAAAATAAATTTCATGAAAAAACATATTTTTCTTTATGTCTTAGGGATTTATGTTAACATAAACTAAATATATTATATGAATTGAATTTTATAAAATGGATTATATATTTAGAAGAATAAAATTTTATATTTTATAATAATTTCATATTTATTTTTGATCATAATAAATTCTGAAAAAGTAAATTATTATTTACCATAGTTAAGGTGAAAACATGCTTAATTTGTGTTAAACTAGAAATATACAGGTTAAAATGACGTAAATGTTTTGTAAATTATATTTTATTACCATATATAAACATTATATCAGATAATTATCTATAATATTTAATTTGTTTTCATTTTTTCATATGATAAACATGGGTGTAATGTTTTAATTTTAAAATTTCTAAGTGTGTCCTCTCCGCCACTTATAAAAGGCTACCCCCTATACTTTACTGTTCATATCGTAAAAAAATTTTCGCGAATAATTACTTCTAAAAAAATTCATAAATTCCTTATCCACATCCTTGAGTCAATGGTTTTATCGTAAATCCCATCTACGAATCATTTAGGTACTATCCTGAAGATGTGGTCTAATGAAAAGGTATCATTCTTAACAGAGTATTTTTATTCTATTTCTTCTTCGACCTCTTAAAAATATTATTAAAACATTGATATATAATAAAAAAAGATATTATTTATACTGAATTTTTTTTCTAAAAGGAATAACTTAAATCCATATCCACTCCCATCAAATGGGAATCAAGACCATCATTTTTGTGTGCGATGGACTACTGAATCATAAACACATATAATTCATATTTTCATCATCACCATAAATGACTAGTTATAATTTTCGAATTATTGTTTTTATATAATTATAATGAATATTATAATATTGTTAAACAATAATATATCATATATTTTATTTAATTTATATTCATTAAAAGATGATAACATCGTTGGTACGTACGTTTGTACTACCACCACCTTGAAGAAATGTGATTTTTTATCATGAACACATGACATTGATGATATATATAAATATATATAATGAAATTATATTAAAATATTGATATTTGAAGAGACTCGAGTTTTTGGCCCTATCAGACTTTTAAATATTTCTACGAATAATTCAAGAGCTAGGCGTGAAGATGGCATGCGATTCTGAGGCCCAGTGTTCCCAGAATAAATTTTATAAAAATATTAAGTATTTTTATACTATGCACGTGGCGGGGTGTGATATATCCAAAAAGGTAGCTTGGAACGGGAATTTGAGAGCACTATAGTGTCCGGAACGTTCCGTTTAACCTTGGTAGGGTGTAAACTTTGCGTGTGCGGGCCTGTGGTGGAAAGTGCCACCAGGGGCGTTTTTGTAAATATGTGGACATGTTTAATTATGAGCGTAGGCTTATATAACTTCTGAGCAGAGTCTCATATGGAAATTATTAGTTCGTCGTTGCATTTAGAATGGCGTGTTTACCCTAAGGGAGACCTTACCTTTTTCTGCATCGGGCCTCAGGCGAAGGCGAGTCGGGATCTGGAGATATTGTAACAAAAAAAAAATCTTCTTCTCCTCCCACCCCCCCATTTGAACGTGTGGCGCAACAGAGGAGAACTCTTCCTCCTTCCTCATCATGCTCCCCTTCTGATGGGGAATCAGCGGCCGAATCGCACGATCAAGGTGCCGTCTAGCTCAGAATTTTTTGGCAGATGCTTCAGGATCGTACAATGGAAGATTTGGAGCGCAGATCATCGGCATTTCACCAGTGAGGTCGGCGGTTTGAGTTTTAAAATCCCGTATCCTGTTTTTTTGTTGTTTTCATCAAATTTTCATAAGGGTTGTGTAGTTCGGGTCAGAAGGTTTCCGAAACCTTTTCAGATCTGAATTTGGAGCAGCGGGGTGCTCCCAGTGGCTTCCGGATGTTTTTCGGTGAAATCCCGGTATTCCGGCGGTAGACATGGCGGAATCTGACAGCGGCGCAGTGGTGGCGTGGTGTTTTCTGGTGGCGACGGTGGAATCTGGTGGCGGCGCAGTGTTTTCCGGCGAGGCAGGCGGTGGTCCAACCCGATTTTTCTGGGGGTTCTTTAAACCCTCTTAACTGGAAAATCGTAATTACAATTTTCATGCCGTTTGCGGCGATGCGTTCCTTGCGTCGAGGCAGACCTTTTGAACTCACTTTTTGAATTCTAAGAGCTCATATTTTGGCCCAGGGGCTTGAAAAGTCGAATAAAATAATAATATTTTATTGTTTTCCGACTTCGGGCCATTGTAACATCTACCCGGAGCATCCGAATGACATGTCGTCAATAGAGTTGAGACACTGATGGTACGGTGGACATTTTGATATGGTTTCTGGGTGTTGGGACTAAGAACGGGGTGCAGCCCACACGACATTGGGTTTTGGAATTTGCGGAGAAACGCAGCTTTCGCACCAGGAGTCCTATTGTGGCAGATGAATAGTTTATCCTGTGTGATTTTCTGAGAGGATCACAATGGTGCAATCTGTTCGATGAGTTTCGGGATCGAGGCATGGGCCCCACCTGAGCTGGCTTCGAAGAATAGTACTTTTTCCACCGGGTGTCTGTTTCGGACGAATGAGTAGTGGATCTCTTATGTTTTTCTGAGGGGATCGTTGTGGTATGATCCACTTGATGAGTTTCAGGATCGTTGTGTGGCCCCCACACGTGCTAACACGGTGAATAGTTTATTTTTCACTGGTTGTCCATTTCAAGCGAGTAAACCTCTTATCCTGTGTGTTTTTTAGCATGGGTCGCGATGGGGGCCACAGTTTCGGCCATGGAGGTGCGCAGTGTGGCGTTGTTGCGTGTTGCTCAAGTTAGCGATGTTTGTACTAGAAGTGGTTGAGGGTACTCTCATAGTTCATTACTACGAGGGTTTGCGCGGCATCACAATCCTAGTATAGGCTTGTGATACTCTCGATGGTTTGTTTAATATGTTAGAGTTATGGAATCCCTCCAGTGGGCACGAAGCGGGATCCTCTAGCATCATTACCCTAGATCAGGTTCTTGGTATCGTTGTGACTGCTTATCAACGGGCAGTGATCCGCTATATAGCAGGTTAACCCCGTGGGGTTTTTGGTATCATCTGTAATATGATCCCCTATGCAGTGAGTCGTGCTCAGTATGGTTGTGGCATTGTTGGGTATACAATCCCCTTCTCAGAATGTGGTTTTCAGTAGGGTTGTGGCATCGTTGGGTATATGATCCCCTACTCAGTATGAGGAATATTGTAGGGTTACGGTATCGTTGGTTATACGATCCACTACTCAGCGCGTGGTGTCTGTAGGTTTGCGGTATCGTTGGTTATATGATCCCCTACTTAGTGCGTGGTTTCAGTAGGGTTGCGACGTCGTCATTTCAATCCCCTAAAGTGCGAGATATACCAGATAGGGTTCCGATATCGTCGTGACCACCTTTACGTGGGCGATGATCCTCTATATGAGTGACGTGTTTCTGTCGAATGACATATCAGGTTGTAGTATCCCCCATCGGATCCTGGGAGTGATCCCCTATCTATGAGATCTTCGTATATCAGTGTGCATTTGAGTATCCCCAAGCAGACCCTATGAGTGACCCCTATCCGAGAAGTTTGGTGTTTATGGTGATTCAGCAAGATTTCCTCAATGACGATATCCGACGAGCGTGATCTCTCAGGTGAGCGCCTGAGATGTTTCTGAGAAACCCCAAGGAGTGTATCTCTCAGATGAGTGTCATCTAGGATGACAGAGATCGTGGAGTGTGCTCTCCTGGTTGTGGATAGTCGTTAGTATTGAGTTCGGTACCTCATGTGGCTTGTTGCGTGAGCTTAGTATATCTGGATTTTTCAAGGTGTATGTATGGGAATACACCAGAGATGAGCTGACTAGATGTGTTTAGCCGAGGATTGTCACAAGATGGAGTTTTTCTCTCATCTAGTTTCCCTCTTTCTAAGATGAGCGGACTATTGTCTTTTAGTTTCTCTCTTTTGTTTTGGGTTTTTGGGGTGCCTACTGAGTATGTGTATACTCACCCCTGCACGGGCTTTGTCCGCACATGTTTGTGTCTTGTGGAGACCACAGGCCATTCGACGGAGTCCCAGGAGGACCCAGAGCAGGGGGAGCTTAGTGAGTGGGTTTGACCAGGGTGTTTACTAGAGCTGTCCCGAGGAGCTTACCGGTAGGTGTTTTGGCAGAGTTTTCCTTCATTGTGAGCAGGGTGGACACTTTTGCGGTTTTCATTTGGTGGGCCCTATTTTTCCCTTTTGTATTTCTGTTGTTGCACTCTAGTTTGGGATAGATTGTGTGCATGCATTTTCTTTTCAGTTTTATATATCTCTGCACTATTTCATGGTGGTGTATGTGGGTGTGTGTGTACAGGTACCTTAGGCTAATGCCTCCCATGTGTGTTACAGCCTACTCGGCGCTAGACGCCAGCCCCTGGCCTATTGGAGGCGGGCTTGGGGAGTCGCGGCTTGATCCCGTTGGGTCGGGTCGTGAAAGAGTGGTATCAGAGGAGGTTCCACCTTTGGGATCTCAGAGCGTAGATGGTCTAGCTGGGAGTTTGTTTTGGGTTGCATAGCAGTAGTGTTATTATGTTTTGAGCTCATATTTCAGGCCAGAGACTCTAGTGTTGGTGCAGTGGCCGACGTATTCATACACCAGGAATTTGATAACATGACTTTCAACTCGGGATATTCGTACAGTGGTCGTAGGGTGGGAAAAAATGGTACATGCATCATACAGGACTGGGTTTTTTGGGTTTTTCCTTATCCTTCTTGAGTCACCACTCCAGATATAATCTTTTTCTATGGTGCATCTTGAATGTATCTTAGGATGCCTCCACAATGACAGCAAGTGAGGGTTCCGCAATGGGATTTTGGTGACGATCCTCCGCGTCTTGAGGCTGTGGACCAGGGCATAGGTTCTGAGGATGGACCTCCAAGTGATCCGCCAGATGAGCCACCACCGGTTGAGAATCTGGTTGTGCCGGTAGTGCAGGATGAGGTTGCGCACAGGCTGAGTGCGCTGCACGAGTTCCATAGGCAGCAACCCTTGAGGTTTCATGGTGATCCAGACCCCCAGGCAGCTGATGACTGGCTTGAGGCAGTCACCCGATTTTTCTGCC
Organism: Viscum album; assembly: GCA_963277665.1. Lineage (NCBI taxonomy): Eukaryota > Viridiplantae > Streptophyta > Magnoliopsida > Santalales > Viscaceae > Viscum > Viscum album. Next base: position 1,374,236,975 of record OY728147.1, on the reverse strand, counting down.
TAGTGAGGACACCTCCAGATCAGATGGTGGTCCTAGCAGCGAGCCTTCTGCATGGTTCGGCCGGGTGATGGTGGAGTTTGGTGACATAGTCCCATGATGAGGAGACGATCACGTGTGTAGAGTTTGAGCGGAACATCAGGGACGAGTTCTATCCAATGACGCTGAGGTTAGTGCGGATTCAAGAGCTTATGCAGCTTCTGCAGGAAGGCCTGACTGTGTCGGTGTACTCAGTGAGGTTTACAGACCTGTCACGCTACTCCCTGGATATGGTTCAAGACCCCTTCTTTAGGGCTCGGAACTTTGAGCAGGGCTTACACAGGGACATCCGAGCAGGTGTGGTTTCCTTGTGCCTGTCCACCTATGCTGGAGTGCTGGAGCGAGCGTTGGTGGTGTAGAGCTTTCTGGCTGAGCATATTACCCTTGTTAGTGCTGGCCACGTGAGATCAAAGACATCGGCATCTGGTAGCCGATGACAGACTAAGGGGTCTGGATGTGGCTGACGTTTCAGGAGGCGACCCCATGATAGAGGATCTCAGGCTCAGGGCTCGCATGCCAGTTTTGGTCAGCTGCAGGAGAGGTGATGTTATGCTTGGGATGGTCGGGGACATCTTCCTTGAGATTGTCTGACCCATCGTCATACTGAGTGGGATTCAGTTGATGGACCACCTTGGAAATGGTAGTGTCTCGAGTAAGGAAGTCTGTAGGGTGGTAGACGTGGTAATAGAGCTGGTGTAGCAGGAGGCGGTGGTAGGCGGTATCAGTTGCCACCACCCCCACCCCCTGGTGGTCCATGCTATGCTCATGGAGCTGGTGGCCGAGGGCAAGGATAGCTGCATGCCCTGGAGGCTGTTGACATAGAGGCTCATCAGATGGATAGAGGTATGCCTTGTGTCCTTTCTACTTCCTGTAGTATTTTGATAGACACTATTTATCATTACTCATCCATTTTTGTTTCTTTCTAGAGTTTTTTCAGGGAATTGGTAAGACCTTGTGTGGGTGTTGTTTGGCGTTCTTCGAATGCATGAGGAAGAGGGATCCTTCCTCCACTGGGATGTGTTTTTGTGATGCGATTAAAACCTTGTGGGCGAGACAGTGCCGCACGATGCAGATAGTGTTGAGGTGTGGTGGATGAGTCCCTCTCAATTATGTGTTCGGGCATGGGTGTTTGTTGGTGAACTTGCTAGTGTGGGAGACCCAGTTGAGAGTCTTGTCTCTTTCCTTGTGCTTATGGTTTTTCAGGGACGAAAAGTTATAATGGGGGAGGATGTAGTGACTCTAGTTTTTGGCCCTATTAGACTTTGAAATATTTCTACGAATAATTCCAGAGCTAGGCGCGAAGACGGTGTGCGATTACGAGGCCCGATGTGCCCGGAATAAATATGATAAAAATATTAAGTATTTTTATAATATGCACATGGAGGGGTTGTGATATCTCCCAAACAGTAGCTCAGAACGGGAATCTGAGGGCACAGTTGCGTCCGGAACGTGCCGTTTACCCTTGCTGGGGTGTAAACTTTTTGGGCCCAGGACAGCGGTAGAAAGTGCCACCAGGGGCGTTTTCATAAAGAAGTGGACATGTTTAATTACTAGCGTCGGCTCAAATAGTCTCAGATGGCAATTCTGAGTCCTTCGTTGCATTTAGAACGGCACGTTTACCCTATGGGAGACCTTACCTTTGTCTGCATCGGGTGTCGGGAAGAGGCGAGTTGGGAGCCGGAGATATTTTATCAAACATCAATATATGCTTCTCCCCCCACCCATATGAACGTGCAGTGCAGCAGAGGAGAACTCCTCCTCCTTCCTCCTCCTCCTCCCCATCAGACGATAAATTGACGGCTGAATCGCACGATCAAGGTGTCGTCGATCTCGGATTTCGATGGCAGAGGCTTCAGGATCGTGTAGCGGAAGCTTTGGAGAGCCGATCCTCGGAGTTTCGCCCACGAGGTAATAGGTTTTAGTTTTAAAATCCCAGATCCAATTTTTGTGTTATTTTTCTCCAAATTTTCATAAGGGTTGTGTAGTTTGGGTCCCGAGGTTTGTGAAACCTTTTTCGGATCTGAATTTGAAGCATTGGGGTGCTTCCGGTGGCTCCCTGAAATTTTCTGGCGGAATCCCCGTATTCTGGAGGTGGCCTTGGCGGAATCCAGCAGTGGCACGGTGGCGGCGCGATGTTTTCTGGTGGTGGCGGCAGAATCCAGCGGCGGCGTAGTGTTTTCTGGCGAGGCAGGCGGTGGTCCGGCCAGATTTTTCCGGGGGTTCTTTAAACACCAGTAACTCGCAAAACGTAATTCCGATTTGTGAGCCGTTTGTAGCGATGCGTTCCTTGCGTCGAATGGACCTTTTGAACTCATTTTTAGAATTTTGAGAGTTCTGATTTTGGCCTGGGGGCTTGAAACGTCGAATAAAATAATAATATTTTATTATTTTACGACTTCGGGTCGTTGTAACATCAACCCGGAGTGTCCGAATGACGTGTCGTCAATGGAGTTGTGACCCTGATGGCATGGCAGACATTTTGAGATGGTTTCTGGGTGTTGGGACTGAGAACGGGGTGTGGACCCCATGAGGGCGGGTTTTGGCATTTTCGGAGAAACACAGATTTCACACTAGGAGTCCGATTGTGGCAGATGAATAGATGATCCTGTTTGATTTTCTGAGAGGATCCCAATGGTGTGATCTGTTCAATGAGTTTTGGGATCGAGGTGTGGGACCTACCCGAGTTGGATTCGGTGAATATTACTTTTTCCACCGGGTGTCCATTTCGGACAACCGAGTAGTGGAACTCGTATGTTTTTCCGAGGGGGTCGTCGTGGTATGATCTTGGTGATGAGTTTCGAGATTTTTGTGTGGGCCCCGCATGAGCTAGCTACAATGGATAGTGCATTTTTCACCGGTTGTCCATTTCAGGCTAGTAAACATCCTATCATGTGTGTTTTTCTACATGGGTCGTGATGGTGGCCATGGTATCGGCCTTGGAGGTGCGCAGTGTGGCGTTGTTGCGGGTCGCTCGATTTAGCGACGTTTGGACCATCAGTGGTTGAGGGTACTCCCATGGTTCGTTTCTAAGAGGGTATGCAGGGCATCACAACCCTAGTATAGGCTTGTGATCCTATTGATGGGATGTTTAATCTGTTAGAGTTGTGGCATCCCTTAGGTGGGCCTGGAGAGGTATCCTCTAGAATCGTTACCCTAGATCGGGATCTTGGTATTGCTGTGACTGCTTATCGATGGGTGGTGATTCTCTATCTAGTAGGTTCACCTCTTAGGGTTTTTGGCATAATCAGGAATATGATCCCCTACGCAGTGAGCCATGGTCAGTATGGTTGTGGACTCGTTGGGTATATGATCCCCTGCTCAACATGAGGTTTTCAGTAGGGTTGTGACATCGTTGGGTATATGATCCCCTACTCAGCATGAGGATTATAGTAGGGTTGTGGTATCATTGGTTATACGATCCCCTACTCAGCGTGTGGTGTGGGTAGGGTTGTGGTATCAATTGTTATACGATCCCCTTCTCAGCGCGTGGTTTCGGTAGGGTTGTGGCATACTAAGTTCGATCCCCTACCGCGCGATATGTACTAGATAGGGTTATGGTATCGTCATGACCACCTTTATGCGGCCGACGATCCTCTATCTGAGTGACATGTTTCTGTCGAGTTCCAGATCGGGTTGTGGTATCCCCCAGCATATCCTGAGAGTGATCCCCTATCTATGAGATCTTTGTATACCGGTGTGGGTTCAAGAATCCCCTAGCGGACCCTAGGAGGGATCTCCTATCTGAGGAGTTTGGTGTTTTTGGTGTTTCAGTGAGGTTTCCTCAGTGACGATATCCGAAGAGTGTGATATCTCGGGTGAGTGCTTGAGATGTTGGTGAGAAACCTGATGGAGTGTATCTCTCGAACGAGTGTCATCTAGGATGACATCGATCATGGAGTGTGCTCTCCTGGTTGAGGACAGTTGGTGGTGATGAGCTTGGTACCTCATGTGGCTTGTTGTGTGAGTTGATTATATCTGGATTGTTCACGGTGTATGTATGGGAATACACTAGAGATGAGCTATATAGTTGTGTTTAGCCGAGGATGGTCATGAGTTGGAGTTTCTCTCTCATCTGGGATCCAACTGGCTGGGATGAGCGGACTGTTGTCTTTTAGTTTCTCTCTTTTGTTTTGGCTTTTTGGGGTGCCTACTAATTATGTTTATACTCACCCATGCACGGGCTTTGCCCGCTCATGTTTGTGTCTTTTGCAGACCACATGTCTTTCGACGGAGTCCCAAGAGGACCCAGAGCAGGTGGAGCTTAGTGAGCGGGTTTGACCAGGGTGTTTACTGAAGCTGTGTCGAGGAGCTTACCAGCTGATGTTTTGGCGGTGTTTTCCCTCTTTCTTAGCAGGATGGACACTTTTGCGGTTTTCTTTTGGTGGGCCATGTTTAGCCCTTTTGTACTTTTGCTGTTGCACTCTGGTTTGGGATAGATTGTGTGCAAGAATTTTCTCTTCAGTTGTATATATCTCTGCACTATTTCATGGAGGTATATGTGGGTGCGTGTGTACATATACCTTAGTCTAATGCCTCCCATGTGTATGACAGCCTACTCAGCGCTAGGCGCCAACCCCTGGCCTGTTGGAGGTAGGCTTGGGGGGTCGCGGCTCGAGCCCTATTGGTTTGGGTCGTGGGAATATTATTATCTTTATATAAGGATAATATAATTGTAACCATATTTCTATAATGATAATTGAATTATGGAATCAATTATCATGTGTACGTATAACCTGTAGTCGTCATAATTGTTACATAGTTCATTTTATCCAAAAACTTATTCATGGTTGGTTAAAAAAAAATTAATTTATGTATTTAAATTATAATTATATCATGAGTATTATTCGACATATGATGTTATATTGACACCATTGACAAAAATATACAATCTAAAGTCGTTTTAAAAATATGGACCGAATGAACTCAAAAGACACGGTGTGGAATTAACTGATTAAATATTTTAATATTTCATGAAAATAAATATAATAAATGATTTAACAATATGGTATTACAAATATAAAATTTTATTAACAAGTAAAATGGTATAAAAGTTTCTTATTATACAAGAGTTAAAGGACATTCATTAAATGTCTTGATTCAAGGTAAGGGTTTTTCATCCCACATGTATATCTATGATACATATACCACATTCACCAATCATTTTGAAATCTTGTTTTATATAATGAAATGGAATATATTTTATGATTATATTAATACAAAATTATGTGGATTTATAAATCCAAATTTTCTTCCCCATTTCACGTGTTTTTTATCCAGATATTACCAAAGTAATAAGGGCTATTTTCTCAATTTTCATTCATGAAGGCATATTCTATAATTATAAACATAATTTATAATAAAATGAGTATACTTATTTTCATTTCTTATTTTATATCTTGAATATTTAGAAATTAATTGTATTCTATGTTTCAACATGAATTATTTCATCATAGGGGATTTGACATGAATGTTACTATGTGGTAATGGGATTTTTAACTCACATTATACTCATTGGGTTATATTAATTATTCATTGTATTAGATATGATATTATTATTTATAAAATAAACAATAATTTTATAATTTTTTATTTACCCTATTTCCTTTTTTTATTCATTTTATCACTTAATCCCTCCATTTATTACCTCTAAATTCAATGAGGTGTTTTTTATAGTGTTTATTGGTCTCAAATCCCCTATCTTTGGGACCTATGATGATGTTATGGACCTAACATCTTCTTTTTGGTGTATATTATTATGAATCATAATTTTAATAAAAAAATATTACATATATATAAATTTGTATTCTTTATATAACATGAGTATTCATGTAATATTCTCTTAGGCTTATTATCATTAAAAAATTAAAAACAAAAAAAACTGGTTCATAAAATACTTGCATAGTCTCCAACCTATATTTTCATAACTATTAACCTATATATTAATAAAATATTTAACACCTTTATTATTAATTTATGTAAATGAAAAATACAAAAATGGTTATCTAAAATTCTATGTAAGGGTAAACAATTGAGATATCAATGATCATATAGGCATAACATGAGAACAATGGTTTCAGAACTTGAGCTTAACATTTTAAAACCACACACTATATATATAGGATCATAATCATGAGTGATGGAATAAATAAATTATGTTCATAGGAAATGAATAAAAAATGAATTAAAGTACCTAATCTATAATATCATAACATTTACCATTGATATATAATTTTAGAATACAAATAAGCATACATAATTATTTCTTTAGTAGTGAAGGGAAATTTCCAAGTCTATCGTAGTTGAATGGGATCACTCAAAAAACCATAAAATTATTCAAGGTTACCTACCAATAATATCATAGTTTCGAGAGTCCATTACATATTAGGGTCCACTCCCCATTCCAGTCATGTTTATCTCATGATATATCAATCTTTACCTAATGTATTAGTGGGAGATATAGGTCTCACCCATCACATAATTAAAATCAATATTATTTCTACCAAAAACTCATAAAAAATTCATCATACTAGAACAGATGATATGAAATAGCTTCCTCAAATAACTCATCATAGGATAAACCATGTAAAATCAATTATTTTCATAAATATTTCATCATATCATAACCCATGGAATGAAATGGAATTTATAATCATTTCATTTTTTCCTTAAAAATTTAACAAAAATATAGAGAAAAAATAAACACTGCATCCATTGATTATGTACACCTAAATTAATAAGTAACATAAAAAAATTTCATCATAGAAGTAAAATTATTATAAAATATTAATTATAAAAATTCGTTGGGAAAATCACATTTCTATTTCAAAAAAATGTCTTTTTACATTAACTGTGCAAATACAATGAAAATAATTTCCATTTAAAATAAACCATTGAAATTTTAAATTAATATTAAATGAAAATTATTCTTGATGGTGGGGAAATACAATAATTTAATATATGTTAGAAAATAATATCTTCAAACTTTTTATCAAAAATGGAACAATAAAACTCCTTTAGAAAATGAAAAAAAAGGTTCCTTTCAAACCAATTTGTATAAATTCAAACACGATTGAAAGTGACATTAATAAATCGTAGGATAATGGTGAAAAAATTTATGTATATATAAATCATTTATATAGAATGTAAATATCCCATAGTTGATACATAAACATAAACAATCTATAATATTGATGAGATTGTGAAAGAAACTATTAACTATAGTTATCCTTGCTTCAAAAGATATCTAACTTCTTGTATATAAAATATTTATTTACTGTAATTATATAAAATGATAACCTTTATAATTTAAATATAATATTTGATCCCATTATATAATTTTAACATCATTTTTTTACAATAATTCACTAAAAAATTAGTTTTTTTTTGTTTTAACTATATCATTTATCATTACTTTATCAATTCAGTACCTTCTGTCCATGTAAAATTGTCTAAGACCCATAATCACAATAATTTTAATAATTTAAAAAATATCATTTATATTTTTTATATAAATATTTGTAATAATCCATAAAATATATACATGGAAGACATATTACAATGTTTAAGGTCATTGTGGGTTGTATGTATGCGTGAACCCTATTATTTAACATTTCAATTGATGGAATGGAAAAAATGTAAATAATATTTCACAATTAAATAATCATTAATAAAAAAAATATATCACACATATATTATATATTAATTAAATATATCCTTTTTACCTTCCACATAAAATATAAATGAAAATGAATTGCATCACATCATGGAGGTGGTAGTCCACATGTACGCACGAGAAACATTATCGTATATAAATGGTTTGGATGGTAATAAGTTAGATATGATATTACTATTATAAAAGTATAATTGTGTAATTAGTATCATATATAATCATTAAACCCATCATTATATGTATCCTTAAAATATTTTCATGAAAAAATATATGTATTGCTTTGTAGAGATGATAAGTCACACACATGCACAAACGAAACATTAACTTATTATATAATGGAAAAGAGGTTGTATAATGGTGTTTAAATAATCATAATAACATTTAATAATATTTTATATATTGAATATATTAATCAATGACACAAAAAAATTACTTATTGGAGTATAAGAATAGTATATATGAATTTGACTAGGGAAGGATACTACCACTTCATTGAAACGACTCCTTTAGATATCCTCGAATAGTTTATATAGTTAGAATTTTTGGAAGAAAAGAAGAACTATAATGCAAATAGTGATGTTTAGAATGTTAATTTTTAGTTTTTGGTCTATCTATAAGGATAATATTTTCATGTAAATTTGAAGGATGAGGTTCTATTGTATTATTGTGGTGAGAGTCATTTTTTTAATTTCTTATAAGATCACATTATAACAAATACATTACCAATCCAAATAACATTAAATATTTCGGGGATTAGTTGATAAGGTTAAATACGATAGTTATCCTATAGAACAATATAATTTAGACTAATTTTGGGGTAATTTTAAACATTATCTTTTTGATTAACCCTTGGTAAAGCAATTTTAATTTTAACTACAGTTACACCATTTCAAAAATAATAGGGTTGTAATTTTTACTAATAAGATAAAAATTGGAATATAAATTTTCTATTTATAAAATTTTATATCACATAATATTTGTTTCCTTTTTATAATATTTTATATGTTTTCAAATAATATTATATAATATTATATTGATAAAATATCATTAATGTCAATTTTTAAACTATTAAATTAACTTAATGTTACATAAATCAATAAAGATGTGGGATGAGAATATATTAATTTTAAACCCCAAAATTTATCCTAAATAACTATAAAAATATTTTATCATAGAAAATCATTCTAATTACGTCACTTTTAATATTTTTAGTACCATTTTTTATAATTTTTATTAAATTGGAGCATACTCCATCAATGTGGTATATGAAATTAAGTCCATTATATAATTTTTAAAAATTCAAGAATAAATGTATATAATTAAAATAATTCTATTAAGACCACTATAAACACATATATTCATCAATAACTTACTTTCTTCACTATGTGGACATATGATGGATATTAAGATCATATAGAGTGAAATTTTGAAATGTTTTTTATTTTAATTCATATATAATTCATTTTCATTTAATAGAGCACATTCACAAATATAAATTCATTGAATAATTTGGTAAGCATCAAATTTATTTCAATCGATAATAATTTTGATGAATAATTATGGAATTATCAATATTTTTAATCTAGATTAACCAGATTTACCCTTTACTAGGGGCACATGCTTTTCAAAAATTAATATTCAAAATGTAAAAACACAAAGATGAATTATTTACCAAATATAAACATCATAATTATATTAATGTAATTAATTTTATAAATTTCAATACATATAAATTGATTATTTTAATAATGTATGTGCGCAAAATTTGATTAAAAATGATCTTCAGAAAAAATATATGTAACAACAAAATTATATTTAATCATATGAAATTCCAAGAAAATTATGAGTTAATTTTTTAAAAAACATGTAATATAAAATTATATAAAAATATAATTAGAATAAATCAGAAATAGTAGTTAATTCTATTTTTTAGATAAATTTATATTATGTTCATACAATTTGTTTTTAAAAAGAAAATTATTTCTTTTTCCATAATGTGTTTTTTCATTTATTATCTATTAATAACCTAAGAATTAATTGTATAAATATATAAAAATAATTAAAAATTCATATAGTATTATTAATAAACACAATCCAATATCTAGATTATAGATATGATTTTAAATAATAAAATTTTAATAGTAAAATCTGGTTAGTTTAATCTAGGGTTTGCATGTAATACATACTCTTGAATAAATGAAATTATTTAAGGAGAAAAATTTGAAAAAAAATCTTGGATAGTGAAAATAAAAATAGCTTAAATTGAATTTTCCACCAAAATACAACACTGAGATAAAAATATATGATTATATATCATCATTATTATATTTTCAGGTTCCCACATTGGTTACTAAAATTGGCAGTTTCACCACAAAACACTGACCTGGTAAGTGGTCTTGTTTCACAATACTTTCTCTCAAGGTTCTACAATCTTTATAGATTTTTATTTATAAAAATTATTTTATATAGCATTATATCCTCTGAGTTAAGTACATGTGAAGAATATGGTTGGTACATCCTGAGGAGAGATACATGGAACACATCATGAAAATGAAAGAGATTTGGTGGAAGCACCAATCAATAATACATTATCTAGATAAAATCAAAAATTTCAAAAGGATAAATATTATTTGTTCTTATCATTAAATTCTTCCAAATTCCATTATCCCAATCTAAAGAAATAATAATACTAATAACTTTTCAATAACATCAAACACAATATATTTCCAATGATTTAACCATACGTTTTTTATCAGCGATGAGATGATCTTATGTGCAACTGGATAACAAAAACTTTCTGTACTATTTCCTTCTTTATATTACATCCCAATAAAATTCATTATCAAACAACATTCTATCATGTTATAGTCTTTAAAGTCTTACTATACATGGATTTATAAGGATACATTAGAAAACTGGAGTGAAATTTATTGTTGTATGAAATTTCCACATATGGAAGGAATTTATCCCAAAAAACCGTTAAAATCCATAGAGAAAGATGTAGATATGTATTATATACATTAAATGGTCTACTAAAACTAACCATTTTTCTAAGGATGATAGTAAATTATAAAACATAACCATGTATCCATAGACCACTAAATACTAATAAAAAATGTTGTTTTAATTCTTAGATCTCTATCAGGTACTACTGGCAGAGGTGCACCATTGAATAATTACATTTAATTATTGCATAACTATGTATGATTCTCAAGAGGTATATATTATATGGTGGAAATTATGTTTCTGACTTCTCAATTCGATTTAATATCACAAAAATACAATTATTCCATATAGATGTTTTTGGGAGTCTGATGAAAAAATTTGTCCTGATGTTTTCTTATTTCCATTCATGAATGGGTTATGTTTTGAAACAACCAAATATATTTCTATATCTCATCCTAAACATACTGATATATCCTGATCCTTGGAATATAATCTATAATATCTCTCTTTTTACCAACCCACTAGATATACACATTCAAATATCTATATATCATTGTACTTATTTGATTGATAGAGAATGATTAATAGTGATAGTCACCCCTCAGTTCCTTCTTTGAATATGATACTGGAGGGATGTATTTTTGGTTTTTAGATTTTGTTATTCCATTACAATCAATGTTAAAATTTGGAATATTTCTCACATATTTATAACTCTACATCTCCCTTTTGTACCTATTTATTATTTACCTGGATAAATGGTGGAAAACTCATTAGAGAAAGTTATGGTTTCTAAAATTCCTTTAGGATTTTAATATAATTAAATTTTATGTCTAGAAATATAAAATCTACTTTTATCTTAATCATAGATATTCTAACATAATACTTTCAACTCAAATCATCTTTGACCTTTTCATCACTCCCATGGTGGAAATGTATTGAGCATCAATAATATTTAATCAATATCAACCATATTCTCTATATAATATTGAACTATTTTTGTGTGAATAGATACATTAATATTTTTATGATCATTATATATGTCATAACATTCTTCATACAGTTATTTTCTCTATATCATTAAAAAAACCATACCTTAGCTAACACCAAATGATGTTTTGGGTAATTTTTATCTTGGAAAATAAATTTTTGTGAGGAACAACTATAACCATATCATTATACATGGAGAAAACCCCTAGTCATTTATTTGAGTAATCAATATATATTTCTCTCCATTCAACACAATAGGGTACTATAAGAAAAGGTGAACTGTCTAGTCATCTCAACAGTTCCTCATAACCTTAATCACATTCATCCATGTAATGGAACTTAGATTCCTTCTAGGTTAATATAGAGAGTGGATTAGATATCCATGAAATATCATCTACAATGACCTGACAAAATCCAACCAAACTATGAAAACTAAATATCACAACCATAGTGGTTATCCTAGGACAATGTTCAATAATTTCAATATCAGAAGGGTCAACTGATATTCACTAAATCAACATTATTTCACATAGAATGAAACATTTGAAATAAAAAATTCAAACATGGTAATTTTTCCTAAATATTCTATTTTCTTTGGGTCTTCAACACAATTATAAAATGATTATTATGCACTTCATTCCACATTATATAAATAATAGTATCATCTATAAAAACCAACACAAACTGATGAAGGTAATCTATAAAGACTATATTCATTAAATCTATGAAGATAATGGGGAAATTAGTAAGTACAAAGGGAATAAATATAAAATCATATTGTTCATACCTTGTAAATAATGTTTACTTTGGTGTATCCTCCTTCCCAACACTCAATTGATGATATCTAGATTGAATATCAATCATGAAAAGTATTGATATTGATATACTTGATCACAATAGTAATCAATATAAGGTGGAGATTACTTGTTCTTGATAGTGATCTTGTTAGGTTCTAAATAATCGATTCAGAGTATAATTGATCCATCAATCTACTTAACGAACAGAAGAGGTTCATACTAAGATGGAACACATGGAAAAATGATTTCCTTTACAATAATCACTTATATTTACCTATTCATTTATTATAACTTATTTGGGGCCATTCTAAATGGAGTTTTGGAAATAGTTGTTCCTCTAGGTTTGATTTCAATTGAAAACTAAAAAACACAATTCGATGGAATACTAGGTCCGTCATCTAGAAATACATCAATAAACACCAAAAAAGGAATATCATTAATGTTAATTTTATCTCAATACATCACATATAAACCCCCTTATTGGATTGTAATCATGAACAATACAATGGATTTAATTTCAATTAGATGTTTATTGTTTTAATCACACTAATAGAAAATCATATGTTGGTTCAAATAATCAAAAATATATTATTTTTCTTGTCAATTGTTTTTGGATTTATTTAAATAAAATCAATCCATGACAATAATAGAACCAAATTCATCTAGAGGCAGAGTCAATGGATTTGTATGAAAGATATTACCAAAAAGAATTAACTAGATATTAATAAAAAAACATGGTATAAGACTATGTACCATTATTGGTTTCAGATACTATCTTATCAACCAATTTTTGAGGATGTACTGTGATACCTAAAGAAAAGTCTTTAGATATAAAAAATTAGTTAGATGTAGATTCAAATAAGACATTTATAGTTCTATAATGGATGGTATATGTACCTTTTATCACATAGTTATTATACCCTTAATCTTATAAAATGATCACATGAGATTTACCAATTGAATTTTGAATTAATAGGTTCTTTAGATATATCATTGATATTAACATTATGATTTTAGAACTGGTTAACATAATGCCCCAAACAATTGCATTTAGAATAATGTGATAGGTGATGGTGAAATCTAGGGATATTTTAATCTATTTTAATAATTAATAAATTTATTACCATCACATCAATATTAGATTTCATGATGTCCATTAATTATGAACTTGAAACATGTACAGGTTCCCTTAACCCAATTTACTTCATCTCCCCTTCCACATTTTGATCAAAAATAAAATATAATATTTTTGTCTCCATGGTTTTTATAATTTCATTGAATTCAATTTTTCTTTTATTTCCAAAAAATTGTTATTTATAGTCAACAACAATAACTATCACCACCTTAATAGTACATGAAATGATTTATTCATATATATTAAATTCAATTATGGATAATTTTCTTTAGATAATTCAATTTAATCCACTAAAAAATCAATAAACTAGACTATTAGGTATGATTATAATACTATATTACAACCAAAAAAGTCTAACCAAACAGAACATATAAGTACCAATAGATTCATTCTCTTTATGATTTATCTCAATTATTTTTTTCTTTATTTTCATATGAGTAGTATTTTGAATGTAGTTTTTCAGAAATAATATTTCAAATATTCCCACTCAATATATTCAACTTATTAATATTGAATAATGTTATAAATAAGAGTGTAACACTGATCTGCTTCAACAAGAAAATGATAAAAAATAAAAATAATATTCTCATGTTCTGAATAATGAGTAACTGAAAATATATTTTAAATGGAACTAATCTACTACACAGCAACTAGTGGATCAGTGGAACAAGTAAAAGAAGTTTAATATTACCTCTCGATGAACTCATCAGAATGTTGTTCCCTCCCTTTTTCATCTAAAATACCATCATATTTCATATATTGTGAATGTTATGGGTTCATAGAAATAAAATTTTTCATCCCATTCCCCATAATAATTAGTTTCATAGTAGGAAAATCATTTCATTATCAATCACATTCATCATTAAAACAGTTACATTGAGGTCCATCGATTTAATAAGTATGAAAATCATAGCGTGATAAACCATAATCATAGTGGGATACCAAAAAATTATAAAAAATAATTAATTTGATATATAAATCATGATAACATCATATGTGAATGATTAGGGTTGAATATGGTCATTCATGATCATTACAAAATCATTCGGATTTTATCATATAATTAGGGTTATCTATTGGGTTCTTACTAAATTTTCCTTACCCTAGTTTCTAAATTATTTCTAAAACATTATTTGATAAAAACTATAATGAAACAGTCTTTTCATACATTGAAATTATGTCAAAATAGATAAATATTATTTACATAACATTATGGTCCACACTAGAATCGTTTTGGCCTAGTATCTTAAGACACTTGAAAACATAAACAACTAGTTTATTAAATAACTACATAATCCCCCAATTATTATTTCATAACTAAAAACATTCTTAGAAATATCTTACATAATACCTTTATTCATATCCTAGGGAAAGTAATTATAATAATATGGTGGGACTAGATTCCCAGTAAGGGTTAACAATGGAGATATAAATGATTATATTATCATAACATGAGAAAATGTTTTTATAACATGAGAATGACATTTCAAAACCATAACATTCTTATCATAGATCATAATATTTAGTTATGTACTAAATCATGGTTGTTCAAAAGAAAATAACAATAAAATTATTAAATTACATGATCAATGATGGAATAACATTGAAGTAAGACATAGGATTTTGGAATATAGGTAATTAAAGAAAATCATTTCCTTAGTAGTCAATGATTACCACCAATGCTATAATAGATTAACAAGTTCACTCCCTAAATGATCTTAGTAGTCAATGGACACTCCCAATACTGTCATAGTGGACTGATCATAATACTGAACTAGGTTCACTCCCCATTCCAAACCTATTTATCTCATGAGATATCAATCTTTAACAAATTCATTAGAAAGAGATATAGGTCCAATCCATCACATAAATAAAATCATGCTTACATATTTTATAAAACCATAAAATATTATTTATATCATAAACCATGATAATAAATAGGTTTCATTAACATTTAATCTTAGCATAAACCATGAAAAAGAGATTGATCTGATAAAAATTTCATCATAGAATAACCCATGGAAGAGAAATGGATTTCATAAAAATTTAATATTTTAATCATAAAAATAACAGTAAATGATATACAATAATGTTTGTGTTCTTGAATCGTATACTAGAAAAGAATAAGTGAGTTAAAATAATGTCAAATTATACATAAAACAATTTAAAAATATCTCTTAAAAAAATAATTGAGTGATAAAAGCTTTATTTTTTAAAATCTGTTGTTTTTAAAAATGATACAAAATTATAAAGGGGAAAAAATATTTTAAAATAACCTTTTATAATTATAATATAATATTCTAAGTAATATTTATTTTCGATGGTCGGAAAATATATTTCCATGTATAAATAAAAAAAATTTCATTTATATATTTGTGCAAAAATGCAGTAAAAACCATGTCTATAATTAAATATTCCCTTAAAATAATTTTTATCAAGTAAAACATGGGATAAAGTGAATTTAAAAATTATAAGAGAATTGTAACATGTTTAGAAAAGATGGATATGGAAGATATGTTTTTCTTAGTGTATAATAAAGCATTAAAAATCTAAAAATAGATCAGATTGTCAATAAAATATTAACTTGAGTTTACCATTCATAAAATGAACTCTAACAACCAGAATAATTAATTTATATTAATTTTAAATATATGCCATAATAATTTCTATAATTATAAAATCATATGTGATCCCTTTATAACATTTCAACACCCCTTATTTGAATAATTCATTATTAAAATTTTTATATTCGGGTGTTAATGGTTTCATTTATCATGTAAATATCAGTTCAATTGTTTTGGTCCTCATATATTTATATAGAATAGACTATATTCATAATTTTAATAATGATATATATATATATATCATAATTACTCATTACATACACACTTACAATAATCCATAAAATAGATATATAGAAAATTAATTACAATGTTCATGGAGATAGTAGGTCATACATACACATGAATACAATTTTAAATTTTCAATGGATGGAATGAATCCAAGGAAAATTACATTTTCCATTTATATAATCTTTATTCTATTATATATATGATTAAAATTAATTTAATATATCATTATTACCATCTAATTAAAATATTAATGAATAACTAATCTCATCAATTTGTTTAGGTGGTACCCCACATGTATGCATGAGAGACATTGTCATTTATCATAGGATTGGATGATATGAAGGTAGAAATGATATTATTATACAATATGTATAATTTTTCATTAATATAATATATAAATACTCTACACATCATAATAAACATCCATCAAAATGGTGATGTAAAATTAATATTATTTCTACGTGGAGACAATATGTTGTACGTACACACCAATAATAATTTTACATATCATTGGATGGAAAAAAGGTTGTGTAATTATTATTTGATAATCTTAATAACAGTTAATATTATTTATGATAATTTATTTATTATCTTATGAAATATATAATTTTATTAGAGGATGTAACAAAGAGTACATAAGAATGTGATCGAGTTCGGTGGTTACCTCTTCTTCAAAAAAAATCCTTTAGATTTCTTCTAAAGTGTTCCTAGGTTGATATTTGGGGAAGATAAAATCCTATAGTATTTTTATACATAATTTTAAATGGGATATTGGAAGAGTTTTCTTGATATATAATGCTCAAATGTTTTAAATAAATAAACGAGGAAGCTTCCATTTATAATTGAGGTGAGGTGTACTATTAGAATTTCTAAAAATATTAAATTATAATAAATTCATTATGAATCAAAATGAGTCCACATGGAAATGTATTTGAAGAAATATTAGAATAAGGTTTTAATACCATAAGTCAAAATAATTTAAAATTTTTTTGGTGTGAAATTGAACCTTATAATTTTGATTATCTGTAACATCCCAGGAAAATAATGAATATGAAAATTTCTTATTTATTAATATTTTTAAATTAAATATTAATTTTAAAGGGGTTGTTATATTCAAGGGAATACTTGACACACAATAATGAGTTTCTCTGATGTCTTATGTTGCACATAATGTTTAATCATACTGTAAAATAACTATATATTTTTATTTTAAATGGTAGTTAATGCCTAGTTGTTTTATTGGCGGGAATGATTATAAATAACTACTATATGATTATACAAGTTTGTTAAAAAAAATCACATTCATCCAAAAAAATTTAGAGTGTTAAAATGTGAATGAGTCTAATTTAAAGTTTAATTTACCTCCAAAGGCTAATTTACCACCTTTTATGAGAGAACCTTCTTTAAATCTAGTATTGGCAACTTTTATATGTTATATTTGACAAAATAAAATTCTTCTTGAGAAACAGGGAATCAATATTTTATCTGTGTAAAATTTTGATATTTTTTGGATAAAATTCATTTATTGATGAATAGTAAAAAATATTATATTTTAATTTAAAACATCCTTTTAATATAATTTATTTACATGGTTAAATACTCTTCAAAAATGTTTTTAAAGTGTAATTAGATTATATTTTTACTATTTAATCCAATTCTCGTCATTGGAAGAAATTTCACTTTGAAATTGGTCATAAACAAGTTTCAATCTTTTGATAGATATTATTTCTTAAAAACACGCTATTTATTTTGACAACAGATATTAATTTTAAATTAATTAATGCAACTTCTATTTTTTGAAATTTTTAAAATAGACATCGTTTTTGAATTCAGAATGTCAAATATATATTAGGCTGAATTTTTTGAATTTTTCTGAAAAACATCTATTTTTGATGAATAGTAAACCCCACTAAGTAGTAGTTAAAAAAATATATTTTTCATTTAAATGAAATTTTACCATTTTTATTAATTGAATTTCTAAAATCAGACATACATGGTTGTTATTAGTAAGTAAATTTTTGTTCAATAAGATGAAAATAATTTTTTGATGAATAACAACTTTTGACTTTTATTTAATGCGGTTAAAGGTAAATTTGGTATTTCAAGGTTAAAAGAATATTATAATAATGAAAAATAACCTTAACACTTGTCCTAACATTATTGTATGAGTCACTGTAGACCATGGTAATCCTTGGGTCGATTTAGGGACCCCATGGAGTCACTTGGGATTGATAATGACAGTTTAGTTAAAATAATTTAAAATAAGAAAAAAATGACACAAAAAAATATCATTTGGTAACTAAAATTTTACATGGGTTCTTATAAGTTATCACCTTGACAATAAATATTAATTAGAAATATAAAAATAAATGTTATTATTTTTATATTTTTTGACATCAAATAAATAAAATTATTAATGACACAAAAATGATGCTGTATTTACCTAATTAATAAATGATTTAAATAAATAAGATTATAGATATTAAAATATCATCCAAAACCGCACTAAATATTATTGGGTGAATTTAATTCTACCATGAGTCATATTATAATTTAAATTAATGAATTTTTGACTTTTAGTAACTGGAAATCATTATATAATAAAATAATATTTTCTGACTTTCCTAAAGAACCCCTCCCCCCTTATAAAAAGCTCTCACTTCTAACCCAATCCTCAAACCTCTCAAGCCCCTTGGATCATCCATCCCATGCCCAAATATGTTCTCAAAATCACTATCTTCCTCATATAATCCTTACCTTAGGCAAAATGCACTTCAAAAAGCCATTTTTGTTCCAACCAATGGCAGTTACTCGAACTAAAGGTTACAGTTTCTCTTATATTCTTCTCTTTTATTTTATTTCTCCAACCCCTAAACTCATTCCATTCGATTATATTATAAAAAAAATTATCCTAAATATACTAGGTTGTTTTTATGATATGTATTCTAATGACACTTACACACACCATTGTCTAATGGGGAAGGAATATTCTATTTATGTGGATGGAAAACTACCGCCTCAAGAAACGATGATTGTTCAATTACCTCCTACCGCCTCTTATGGTTTCTATTATGATGGAATTGAATTTATATATGAGATATATCTATTTATATATTATGTTTATGTTTTCTTTATGCTTCTGTATTTTTTCATTTATAGCATACCTTAGTGGTTTCCATTATGGGTAAAGGCGATAATTTCATTTGAGTAAGTGCTGACTACCGCCCTTTTAAAGTGATTTGACCCATTCATACCATACATGGGACATATAAAGATGGAGTTATTGAAATTATATATGATATTATACTGAAATTAAAATATAACTATGTATCATTAAGTTTTCATTCAATTATAATTCTAAATAGAAATGAAAGTAGTGTTCATTCGTACGTACGGCTTACCGTCTCCATGAATGATGCCTTACATTTCGTATCTCCAAATGTTATGTACTTTTATAAATACATACATATATATAATTTATATATATGATATATATGTTATATAAATCATGAATATCATTCTGGAGAAAATGGAATCTTGACCACATGGACAACTTGTAATTATAAGGTGTTAATTTTTTGACTCAAGTCCCAAATATTGACAAAATGACCATTATTAACAAAAATGATTACATATTTTTTATAATAGAGAAATAAGTGATATTAAAGGAAAATTAAACTTGAAAAAGGGTTTTTATCAAGTATAAATTAACTTATGTTTATTATTCAGATAAAATAAGGAACAAACAGGTCAAGTCAGACACGAGGTAAGGCGTTTCTTATGTCACTTTTGATTCTTTGATATTTCCATTGTTCGCCACTTATTTATTGCATGTGGTGTATTTTGTACTTTCATTTGATATATGTTATCATGATATTCATGGTATTATATGATTAATTGGGGGTTTATTAACATTTGATCATACGACTCAATTGATTTCAATGTGGTAAGGGGTTTTCATCTTACTTTTTATTCTCATGAGATTCACGCTATATTGCCACTATTTACTTTTTTGTGGTTTATATACTGCCCATGATTATTCATTTAAGTAATATAAATTAATTTATGAGTATTTAAATCTTCATTGAAGTATCATTCTTTCATGGGGTGTATGTTTCGTAAGTTACCAAATCGATAAGATAAACTTTCACTCTCTTCTGTTTAAAAGACTTCTTTTTGTTACGTCTTTTAATTTACATATTCTTATGTTGAGATATGTTATTATATATCTTAATTTCTGTAAATATTTATGTCCAAGTGATGAGGTACCACTTTTTTTCCCTTCAATTCATTTTCTGAATTTCAACGTGATGTCGTTAGGCTGTCAAATTTCTTTAAGGGAACTTTTGCACCCAATTTCATTACTTTGGGTTAAAATTATACTTCTTGATTATGTCATGATGCGAATATGTGTGAATAAACTCTGATGTATATACCATTAATATCCACACATATTTGGTGTATTTATATTTTTTACACAAAATTATGCCATTGATTTATCCTTAATCTAAGGATCCCCTCTTTATAAGGGATTTCATCTCAATTTACATTTCATTGAGATATCATTGTTGGTATGCACCAATTAACTTTTATATGTTGTATATACTATCCTTTGGAATATTATATCGTGAATCCCTTTATTCTCATGATATTATAAAAATCTGACTAAATTTTATTCCACAATTATTTGTATACAAGTGTCCCTCATATAGTTAAAAAATCTTTACTTAAAATATTGTTTTAAATTTTTTAAACATTTATTCTTAGAAATATTTCTCATTAATGTCAATGTTTTCGAAATGGTTTTTAGAATTTATTTATATAGACATTAATGTTTTCAAATTTTAATTCCTTTAAAAGATTTAAAGTGGTACGGGACACTTTGATTCAAAAATATCTTTATTAAATGTTTTAAATGGTTTAGAAAATGGGTTGATAAACCATTGTTTATTTCAATATCTTTATTTGATATACTGGAATGTGGAAATGTTATATTTCTTTAATACTTGTGTTATGTGTTATGATTATGTTATAGTTATTGGGAATTGTTTATGAATATGGGTGGTTCCGTGATAAGCCTAGGGCGGGTGAACCAGAGTTAGCTCTTCAATGCATTGGGTAATGTGACAGAGGTAAACGTTAATGTTTCTCTTAAGAGATTTAGGGAATATAATGTGATGGGTATTCAAAATATGACTCCCTATGTAGCTGTGATATCTACAATGTATGAATGTTATGAATTCCATAAGTTACCACTATGATTTATGATTTTTGTATGTTATTCATAAATCTAATGATTTCATGAGGTATGTTTTCATTGAATAGTATGGTTTAATTGGTTTTTATTTATTGATGGGATAATGTTTCATATCAATATTTTATAACCCTTACTGTGGTTTTTATGCTCATAACATGTTTTGAAATGTTTTTCCCAGGACCTAATAATGGATAGGTTCATGGATTAGATCAAGGAAAAGTCACGCTGTCTAAAACATTGTACTAAGCTTATATCTTTTTTTCAAGAGTTCTTATTTTACGAAAATTGGAAACTGGGTAGTAGTGTATCTTTCTAATATTAATGTTCATATGTAATAGTTATGGCCTAATTCTCTAAAACACTAAACCTGAAAAGATCCTCAATGTGAATTTTTGAATTAATTCAAGATTATATAATTATTAAGGACATGTCCTTATAGTGGGTATCAAAGGTTGGTTTAGAGAACGTTGCAGGTTAGGGTATTCATTAAGCACAACTGACATAACCATAATGGTTAATATTTTAGAAAGAGTCATAGTTTTTTTAATAAAGTTAATTAGTTTTAGATAACATTTATATGTGTATGTTAGTATTTAACCTCCTCATAAGATATTATATGATGATTTTATTGATATACTCGCCCTTACTTTTTAAAATTTTAATAAATGGGTGGATCTTATAGGCACCAATGTAATAGTGGATATAAAGAAAGCTGTGATGGTTTTCTAAATGAGCAATTAAATGAAATTGGAGCTTCAATGAGAACTCATGTGGTTATTCTCAACCAACTATATAGAGTCATGATTGACCACCTAAGCCTTGGTGATTTTTATAAGGCATGGTATATGCGAGAAACAAATCCCCACGGATGTTCAGGTAATAATCATAAAGGTGTGTATATTCAAAAAACATTGTGCCAAGTATGTGGAATGAAACACATAGGAAAATGTTTCAAAGGGATGGGAATATGATATAGATGTGGAAATTAAGGTCATAAAGCAAGAACCTTCCAAATAAAATGGAAGCAACAGGATGACTCTATGAAAGGGAAATAAGTTCTTTCTGAGGGATCAATTAAATTTTCTAAATGTGGTGTGCATGGTCATTATACAAAAATATGTCCCACGAAGAATTATTGGGAATGAGATCACCAATATCATACAAATATATGTTTACCAATGCCTAATGTCATTACAATTGTGGATGAAGAAACATACAATGACCAATGAATGGTATGGATTATTTCTTAACTGATTTGTAGACATTATTGAATCTTATGATATGATTCATGATTTGGTTTTTAGGAAAAAAGTATTTCATAATAATTTGGAAAGGAATGGTTAATGGATCATTAAGAACATTTAATGAGTAAGAAGTCAACATATATGGGATTCATGTGTTATGGTAGATTTTCGAATGTTGAAATTATTAAAAGTATTAAGGTTCTTTTGATGATGGGATTACATTAGAAAACTTTTTATAGTATGTGTAACCCTGATGTTTGATATATGAAATTATTATTCATGGAATAATTATCATTTATTTTGTGGATATAGTTATAAAGAACCATTGGGGATTATATGATCCTTGAATTTTAATAAATTAAAGGTTAATGCATTTTGGATGCAAAATGAAAGTTATTAGATAACCATTAAAATATGTTATGGTTTTTTTGATGAATTTATGTTTTTTTGGGAATGATATAAAATTATATAGTTTTTTGAAAAAGGACAACACACAGACCGCGTGACAACCCATCATTTCAGACAAAGATGTGTGACTCGAACCCACAACCAATGTGCTACTTGGATTTATCACCTACCACTGGACTATGTGAAGTCCTGGGTTAGTATGACTAATTATTTTTAGTTATATGATTTTATGAATCAAGAATAATGTTATTTATGGATATGATAAACCTACTATAGAGAATATGTAATTTGGTTAATTACAATTCAGTATGAGACTTTAGGAGTAACTTTTGTTTTATGGAGATAAATGTTAATATTTATCTTGGAAGATAATTCGATTAAATACTTATAAGGTTTGGGTTTCAATCAATGTTTGGATTACTTTTATGACATTTTTAGACAACTTTTATTGAATGATCTTTATTGAACATTAGTTTTTTTTTGACAAATTTTGGAGATTATGAGTAGTTTTTATTTTTGCAAAAGATTACCCTTTTTGGGTATTATCTGATATCACACTACCATTTTAAATTTGGTTTGGTTCTAAAGGCCTGAGAAATATATAGTTAATCTTTTTTAGATTATTTGATACTCTAGAATTTTATTCTAGAACATTAGGTGTGACCATTTCATCTTGAATACTCATCGTTTGAAGAGAAAAATGAGTTTGTGGTAGGAATTTATTAAATGATGAAAGTCTACATGACAAGTAAGTATGTTTACTTATGTTTTTGGTTAATCTCATAAATAAATTCCTAAACTTTATGAAAAGTAATGTAAAACAAAAACATCGTCTGTTAACTATTTCTACTATAGAATCAAAGACCGTTTAACCGATTACAAATTTGTGGTTTACTTGTTGTTAACGTTATACTAATCATATTCTCTGTCACTCTACATCAGAACATGACACTTAGTTTCTCTTCCATATCTATGTTTTCATGGAATCCTAGTATGGGTTATCTCAGGTGAACTTTGTACATATCATTATTATTTTTAAAGTGATAGTTTTATTTACTATTTTTCTGATGTTGTACTTTTAATGATGCTTCCAAGCCAAATTTTAAAATTGCGAGAACACAATTTCCAAAAGGGGGGAAGGATGTAACATCCCAAGAAAATAAAGAATATGAAATTTTCATATTTATTAATATTTTTTAATTAAATAGTAATTTTAATGGGGATTTTATATTCAATGGCATACTTGACATGTAATAATGAGTTTCTCCAAAGTCTTATGATGCACACAATGTTGAATCATACTAAAAAGTAATAATTTATTATTGTTTAAAATGTTAGTTAATGCCTAGCTGTTTTATTTTCAAGAATGAATAGAACTAACTAATATATAATTATACATGATTGTTAAATGATTTTTTCATTTATCCAATAAAAGTTAGAGGCTTAAAATGTGAATTAATCTAATTTTAAGAATAATTTTCATTAAAAGGTTGATTTACCAGCTATTAATAGAGAACCCTCTTTAAATCTAGTTTTGGTCACATTTATATGTTCATTTTTACAAAATAAAATTATTTTTTAGAATCGGGACATGAAAATTTACTTTGGGTAAATTCTTAGTATTTTTTTGATAAAATTCATTTTTTGATGAATATAGAAAAATACTTTACTTTAATTAAAAACTACCTTTTAATATAATTTATTTATATGGATATATTATCTTCTAAATGATTTTAAATTTTAATTAGATTATATTTTTATCATCTAATACAATGCTGGTCATTGGATGAATTTTCATTTTAAAATTGGGCATAAACAAGTGTTAATCTTTTGATAGATATTGTTTTTAAAAACACACTTTTTGTTTTGACAAAAGTATTTAATTTAAAATTATATAATTCAATTTCAATATTTTGAATTTTTTAAAATCATTATAATTTTCGAATTAGGAATATCAAATATTTCTTATGCTGAATAATTGTTATTTTTCAGAAAAACATCCATTTTGATGAATAGTTAAACCACTAAGTAGTAGTTAAAAAACTGACATTTTCATTTAAATGAAATTTTACCGCTTTTGTGAATTTCATTTTGAAAATCATAAATACATGGTTGTTATTAGAATGTAAAATGTGGTTCAATAAGATGAGAATAATTTTTTTTTCTGAATAGTAACTTTTGACTTTTATTTACCATGGTAAAAGGTAAATAGTGTAATTCAAGTTAAAGAATTTTATAATAATATAAAATTACATTAACACTTGTCTTAAAATTATTTGATCAGTAATGTCCAACCATGGGAATATTTGGATCGATTTTGGGACCCCATGGAGACACTTGGGAGTGATAATGACACTTTAGATTAATTAATGTAATGTAAAGATAAAAATGACAAAAACAAATATCTTTTAGTAACTTAATTTTTACATGGGGTTATATAAGTTATCATTTAAAAAATAAATATTAATTATAAAGATTAAAAAATTTCCTATATCATTGTATTTTTTATAATTTTTAGACATCAAATAACTAAAATTATTTATGACACAAAAATGATGCAGTATTTAACTCATTAATAAATGATTTAAATAAATAGGATTAAAAATATTTAAATAACATTCAAAACATGTCCAATTATTATTGTATTAATTTATTTCTACCATGATTCATCTTATCTTTGAACTTAATGTCTTTTGGACCTTTATAAACATAAAATCGTTATATAATAAAATAATATCTTCACAATTTTTTAAAGAACCCCTCCCTCCTTTATAAAAATCCCTCACTTCTATCCCATTACTCACACCACTCAAGCCCCTTGGATCGTCCAAACCCAGCCCAATTATGCTCTCAGGATCCCTATATTCCTCCTAGATACCTTACCACAGGCATAAGGAACTTCTAGAAGTCCTTTCGGTTCAAATCAAAGGGAGTTACCCGAATTAACGGTAACAGTTTCTCTTAAATTCTATTATTTTATTTTAATTCTCCAACCCCTAAAATCATTTCATTACATTATTTAATAACAACTAAAATATCCCCAATATAGTAGTTAGTTGTTATGATAATTATTCTAACAACACTTACACACCTCCATCTAATGAGTAAAGAACATAATGTTTCTGTGGATGGAAAACTAACACCACACAAAACGATGATTGTTCAATTATCTCCTACTGTCTCTTGTGGTGGCCATTATGATGGAACTTTATTTATATATGATATATATATATATAAATATATTATGTTTATTTTTTATTTATTCTTCTATATTATTCCATTTATAGAATACCATTATGGTTTCCATTATTCGTAAACAAGATAATTTCATTTGAGGAAGTGCGGACTACAGCCCCCATAAAGTGATATGACTCATTCACACCATACATGGGACATATAAATGATTGATTTATTGATATTATACATGTTATTATACTTTTATTGTAATCTAACTATGTATCATTATGTTTTTATTCGATTAAAATATGAAATAGAAATGAAAGTAGCGTTCATGTGTTCGTACAGCTTACTGCCTCCTAGAACGGTGCATTTCATTTATTACATCCAAATGCTATTTATTGTTATGAATAAATATAATATATATATAGATATATGATATATATTATATCTAAATCATGAATATCATTCTAGAGATAATGGACTCTTGAGAAAATGGACAACAGGTAATTATAAGGTGTTCATTTTGTACTCAAGTTCCAAATATCACCAAAATGACCATTATTAAAATAAATGATTACATATTTTATATAACATGGTAATAAGATTCAGAAAAATAATAATAATCCATTAAAATAGTTCTTAATCAAGTATAAACTAACTTGAGTTTATTATTCAGGAAGAATAATGAACAAACAAGTCAAGTTGGACACGAGGTAAGGGGTTTCTTATCTCATTTTTAATTCCTTGAGATTTCCATTGTCCGCCACTTATTTATTTCATGTGGTGTATTGTTTAATGATATTTGATATATATTATCATGATATTCATGGTATTTTGTGATTAATTTGGTGGTTACTAACTTCTGATCAAACGATTCGATTTATTACAATGTGTTAAGGGGTTTTCATCTCACTTTTTATTCCAGTGAGGTTCACTCTATATTAAAACTATTCCCTTTTGTGTGTTTTATGTACATCCCATTATTATATTAATTTATTGAATATAATATAATTTAAGAGTATTAAAATTTTCATTTAATTATCCTTCTTTCATGCGGTGTCTGTTTCGAACGTTGCCAAATCAGTAAGGGAACCTTTCAACCTTTTCTTTTTAAAAGACTTCTTTTTGTTATGTATTTTAATTTACATCTTATCATGTTGAGATATGTTCTTAGATATCCTTATTTCTGTAAATTTTTATGTCTAAGTGATAAGATACCATTTTCTCTCTCATCAATTCATTTTCTGAATTTTAAAGTTACACTGTTAGGCTGTCAAATTTCTGTAAGGGAACTTCTTCACCCAATTTCAATTCTTTGGGTTAAACTTCTACTTCTTGATTATGTTGTGCTATGGATATGGGGGAATAAACTCAGATTGTTTCAAACATAATATTTACTTATATAGTGTGTATTTATATTTGTCCCACATAATTATGAAATTGATTTATCTTTAATCTAAGGATACCGTCATTATAAGGGATTTCGTCTCAATTTATATTTCATTGAGACTTCATTAATTTTATGCACCAATTCACATTTATATGGTGTATAAAATGTCCTTTGGCAGATTATATCATGAATACCTTTATAATCATGATATTATGAAGTTATGATTAAATTATATTCCTAAATTATTTGTATTTAATAGGTTCTCAATTTGTTAAAAACTCTAACTAAAATATTATTTTAAATGTTTTAATGAATTATTCTTCTAAATATTTACAATTAATGTTAATGTTTTCATAATGGGTTTTAGGATTTAATAATATGGAAGTTAATGTATTCAAATTTTAATTCCGTGAAAATATTCAATGTGGTATGGGACACTATGATTCAAAAAAATCTTTATTAAATGTTTTAAATGGTTCGATAAAGAATTGTTTATTACAATATCTTGATTTGATATATTGGAATGTGGAAATGTTATCCTTCCTTTATACTTGTGTTATGTGTTATGATTATGTTATGGGTATTGGGTATTTTTTACGTATACAGGTGGTTACATGATAATCCTAGGGCGGGTGAGCCCGAGATAGCTCTCCAATACATTGGGTAACGTGATGGAGGTAAACGTTAATGTTTATCTTAAGAGATTTAGAGAATATGCTATGATGGCTATTTTAAATGTGACTCCCTATGAAGCTGTGATAGCTACAATGTATGTATGTTCTGAATGCCATAATATACCTTTATAATTTATGATTTATGTATGTTATTCATAAATAACATTATTTAATCTGGTACATTATGATTTAAAAGTATGGTTTCATTGATTTGTATTTATTAATTGGATAATGTTTCTTTTCATTAATTTATAACCCTTACTGATATTTTTATTCTCATCCCAAGTTTGAAATTTTTTTCATGGGACATAAAGATGAATTAGGTCAAGGATGTGATCAAGGAAGAGTTATGCTGTCTAAAACATGGAACTAAACATGTCTCTTTTTTTTCAAGAGTTTTTATTTTAAGAAAAATGGATACTGGGTAGTTGTGTTTCTTTGTATTATTCAAGATGATATGTAATTGTTATGTCTTAATTCACTAAAACACTAAACCTAAAAGGATCCTCTATGTGAATTCTTGATATAATTCTTGATTATGTAATGTTTAAGGATGGGTCCTTATATTATCCCATAGTTAAGAAATTTTAATTTTTTCCACGCTAACCTATTTTTCAATATTATTTGGGTATCATGTTTATATAGAATGTTAAAATTGGATCATAAATTTTAATATTTCGAAATTTTAGACCTTATAATTAACAAATTGTATTATTTAAATATTTTTAAGATTTGAAAATAATTTTTAAAGTATTATTTTTCGAAAAAATTTCATTATGATTAATTTTGACACTACTGATTTAATTTAACATTAAACACATCATGGAAAATAGAGAATTAGAATAAAATGATTTAAAACAGTAATAAATTTTCATATACATCTATAAAACATGTGGTTCATATTAACCCATTTAATATTTATAAATTCTATATTTTTTAATATAATTTATTATATTATTTTCATTAAATAGAGACATATTACATCAGTGTTCCATAAGTAATTAAAGTGAGTATATAACTAATAAAATTTAAAAAATAAATTTTTATCATAAAAATAATTTCAACGACTTCAAAACAAACACTTATATTCATTAATAAATTTTATTTTTTCTATATGGACACATTAAGTATAGTAATACATAGAGAGTAGAATTTTGTATGTATCCATAAAATAAATAATATATAAGTAATTCTCATAGAAAAGTGACCATAAAAAACATAATTTTTAGCCTATAGTTTTTAAGATATAATTTCATTCACTGGATAAGAATTTGGTATAATAACTATAACTTTCTTAATTATTTTTAATCCATATTTACCAAATTTACCCTTTGTCAAGGTGATAAATTCTACCATAGTTACTATTCATATTTACCTAAAATAAAAGAGGCATATTTACCAAAATAGATCCAACGGATTAAAAAACTTTCAATAATTTTATCCAATTAATTGTCTATAAATTTCATAAATTAATTTCCATTTATTTTTGAGAAATGTGAGATAATATTCATTTTAGTAAATATAAATTTTAAGCATAATTATTGATAAATTAATATCCTATTCCTTGAAAAATATTTCTTGATAATTTAAAACATTTTTTCAAGAAAATAGTAAATAAATTTTACTAAAATAAAAAACTAATCGGGGTTAATTTAATTTATTAATATATATACACATTTTTTCATAAAAACCATTTTCAAAAAAATATTCCTTTTTTATTTCAAATAATTTTTGTTTTCATTTATAATATATTTATAACCAATGAATTAATTTTATAGATATATATCAATAAATATTTAAGAATGTGTTTATTTCTATTCCTAAAATATTATCCAATTCCTAGGGAATAAAAATATTTTTAAATAATAATATTTTTGTTGTATATTGTGGTTCCTTTAAATGTCATGTTGTGTGTAATGAAAGCTATTGAATAAATCAAATTACTTGAAGAGAAATATTTCATAATAATATCGGGGTTTTATGTATATACTTCCCCTTTATCATTCTATATCATTTATATAGTTCATTCAATGAAATTTAATATTTCCATTAATGTAATCGTTCATGGGGCATATGATTGAAAAGATACCAAAGTGCCAAAGGATATATGTTACAATATCTTTTCATTTTAACCGTTATTATATTCAGGGTTAATTTATTTGGAAGAAATCATAGGAACATAAATTTTTAATCAAATATATTTAATTATTTTTTGGTTATAAAGTTTGATTTTATATTTAATTTCCATGTTCTATATTACTGATTAATGAAACACAATGAAAATCAATTTTAAGTGATATCCATAGTGTATCTTCTTTGAGATCAAAAAAAATTTGTTCCATATCAATGTATTCTAAAATAGTATAATTTTTTATATTTCTTTACCATTATTAATTTTTTAAATCAATTTTATATGGTCTTTGAAATTCATTTAAATGGTTATAAAATTAAATTTCATAATGTTTTCCAAATGTGTAACTTTTGAATCACTTTACAATATGTTGGACAAGATTTTTTTTATAATTTACATTATAAAAAGAATTTACCAACATCATGACCATAAAATTTGTTGAATACTCCCTAATATGATTCATTTTTTATTTTCATTAAAATGTATTTTGACATAATTTTGTGAATTTTTTGTTTTTTATTTTTATTTTCAGAGTTAAAATGTTATTTTAATGAAGAATGTTTTTAATTAATTTTAATAGTAATTCCTTCAGTAAATGTCAATAAACTATTTTATTACTTATTATCCAATGGTTATATTTTTTACTGATAATATCGTTATTCATTCTCTAGATGTATTATGAATGTTTCAAATATATTTTCGTAGATCCCATTCATTTTCCATAGGTTAATCATGTTATGAAATTAATAATGGCTGTCTTATAAGTTATATGATGATAACCATGCTCTATGAACATTATTCATATTTTAGTTTGTGGACATTATTTATATGAGGGTTTTGCTTCCATTATAGCTCCCATGTTAACCCAATATAGCATATAAAATAGGGTTTTTATGTTTTCACTCTAATGCAATGTGCATGGAAGCAGAATTTATGGTTATTCCATTTGTATGGGTTCTGTAAAGGATCTATAAGGTTTCTATGAATATTATTTCATAAAATAAAAACATGTTTTACCTATGATTTCATTAGATTTTGATGATTTATATAATATATATTTACATAACATGGATCATGACTCATTAATCTTATAACCCATTCCCCTATTAAAGCTTTATTCTATGTTTCATGATATGTGATCGAAGTACTGATTATTTTATGCTCTTGAACATTGATTATGTAATCATACCTTTGTGATAAACTTTTACACACTGATGACATTAAATTTTTAATTCATATGTTTACACTTACTATGAATTGGAGCTCACATTTCTTATTTTTCATTTTTCCCATGTTTTCAATAATTCTGTTAAATTAATTTTTTCTAGAAACAATTCATATAGATGATGATGATGTTATAATATAGAACAGGTAATTATTAGTATATTGGAAAAAATAATCTCTTAAAGATAAGGGTGTTGTTTATTTAAGATATTTCCAAAATTATCTAAAAAATATTATTAAATTATAATTCCGGATATAAGTTATCTAATATATCCTTTTCTTATAAGTTATTTATGAAATAAAATTGTCACATTTATAAGTAGCAAACCAGAAATTTAATGATTATGTTTTTTGCACCAAATTCATTATCATATATTCATGGCTGTTATAGTATTCATCAGATAATATTGTAAATAAATTTATTGAGTAGGATGTTCTCATGGTAGGTTATCTAAATAGTTATGTATTACATGAGGGGTCTAGAAGTTTAAGGATAATTATCAAGACAAATTATTAGACACACCATTTTTATTTTTTTTATTTTAATGATATTTTGAAGGTATTAATGTAATTTTTGGAGACGTTTTATTAGGAGGAGGTATATGTAGCCCTGAGTTTTAATGGGAATTATTATTTGATAAACAAATAATATTAATTTTGTTGAAACGAGTTTAATGTTATTTGTAGACGGTAGGGATTATTATATTTTTTATGTCGTGGTAATTATGAGTTATTAATATTTTGGAGCATATGATATAGATAACCATGGGATGGAATACTGGTTCGATGACCGTGTGACTAATATAGAATCTAATGATTATTTGGAACCTTATATGATTAAAGAAGAAAGAAAATAATGAAGTTTTTTTGTGAAATAAAGGATGAATTATAATTTGGATGTGTATATGAGTTCAAAATGATTTTATATTGATTCAAATTATTAATTGAAATGATTATTATGTATTGGGGATTATGTGGTTAAGAAAAATATAAATTTGTTAATGTGATATATTAAATGTTATTGGGGGTTATTTGGAGATAACTGTTAAATTTACCACATAAGAATAAGTGATCAAACATTTCTAATATTATGGCTTCAATCATAGTCAGTAATAAATTTATGAATTTTATGGAGTGTTATTTATGGAATATTTAAATTTTTCTTTGGGTGCTAATGTTGAATTTTTGAGATTAATGGTACAATAGTTTACTAATTTTATGAAATATATATACTTATTATTTTTTTTGTTTTTGTTAATTTGAAAATATAAGAGGAATATATTGTAATAAATTTTGTTATAATGTGATCGGTTAGGACATGATTTTATTGATTTGTTAATGAAAAATTCATCTTGAATGATAATCATTATGAAAAAAAGATGAGATTGTGGTGGAAGTTAATTAAGGGATGAAATTATACTCATAAAGTGTGTATATATACTTAAATTATTATTTTATATGGTAATGAATTCCTAAAATATAGGAAAAGACATTGATTTTTTTGTCATATTATTTTTATTTATCATCAAACATGGGTCCTTTTCACGTCTTTTTGGTTTATGGTGTTGTGGTTGTTGACTTTCTGATGACTATTCACTTTTGTATGACCAATCATTTTAGCCACTCTACTAAATCAATTCAGAATTATGATTTTATAAAATTTCCATATATTCACATTTTAAAAATGGATTACTATTTATAATCTTAGTTATGTTCTATTCTATATGAACTTAACATTTTCCTTTCCCTATTTTCAAAAGAATGTTTTATTAACCCGGTTTATGATGTCTTAATTAAAGAAAAAAACATTCTCCACTTAATATTAATTAATTATGAAGGTGAATTGAAAATTAAGAATTCATGATTTATTATTGGTGATGGGGTATGTAACACTATAAATTTTAAATTAAAAACGTTACGTATAATACTTTATACGACACATTACATCGAGCGTAAATGACATGCTTAAAATATGACAATTTTTAAGATGATTTTAAATTGGTGTTTATTAATTGGAATGCCAACATTATGAAATATATATATATATATATATATATATATTACTTTTCTATATAATATCAATATATAGAGTAATTGTTTTTAAATAATCAATCAATTTTTAAAAATGTAATTTTATTTAAAAAATATGTTTTCATAAAAAATGATTATTATTTATTTTTATTAGTAGATATAATAATTAATATATTGAACATTTAGAAAATTTATATGATAAAATTATATTCATTTTTTAAATTAGAGTATCAAAATTTACCTAGGTATTAATATTTTTATTTTTCAGAAAATATTGAATTTTCAGTTGATTGTGGAAAATAACGATTTTGTAAAACAATCTTTTATTTTAGATAAATAATGGAATTTAGGAGTTAGATAATTTAAATAATTTTATTAAAGTAAAAAACCATTAATTAGTTATATTTAACCCTATTAATTTCATTTTGATAATATATATACCATATTATAGTATATTTTTATTTCTGGGCATCAAGACACATTTTTCTAAAAACTATTTTAAATATATTTTTATGTTATGAAACGGGTAGCTG
The DNA here is from genome assembly GCA_963277665.1 of Viscum album. Taxonomy (NCBI): domain Eukaryota; kingdom Viridiplantae; phylum Streptophyta; class Magnoliopsida; order Santalales; family Viscaceae; genus Viscum; species Viscum album. The sequence goes on along the minus strand of OY728147.1, from coordinate 1,374,202,481 downwards.
GAGTTTTTTTCAGAATTAATAGTGAAACAAATAAAAAAATATATTACAACTTATAAGGTGAACACCAGTTTCTTTAGGGTAAAACATATAATTGTTTTTAACAAATAATATAATTTATAAATTATATTTTCTCACTATATTTATGAATTATAACATATTAGGATCAATTATGGTCAAATTTGGTTCCTTTCAACAAGTGAAAAATTTGGGTATAACATTTTCCTTTCAAAAATATGATGTGTGTCTTCACCCCTAGTAATTGATGACAGGCCACAATTTTTTACTCATCACATATTCAACGAATTTTGGAACAAAAAATACACTATAATATGAATTATTATCTTTCCTTCCAATTAAATCATTCCTTTTTTCTTAGAAATCCATTCTAGTAAGGCTTTAGGGAAAATCGTAAAAAGGATGTATGAGGAAAGGGTATCATTCTAAATAGGCCACTTTTTTATTTCTTATTCCACATCCTTAAATTATTATTAAAACATAATGATATAATAAAATCACCATATATTATTTAATTATACTTAATTATATTTTCCAAATAACCATAATCTATCACATCTTCCCTCAAATGGGAAACAAACTCATCATTTTTGTATATGGCGGTCAACCATCTCATGAACTGATGTTACAAGTGTTTTAACATAGCAACTCATGAATGGTTATAATGATGGAATTAATGTTAATCTATGATATTAATTATATATATATATATATATTCTGAAAATATAATATATCATATATTTCCACAAAATTACATTAATTGAATGGTGATAATGTCGTTCGTGCGTACGAGTGGACTACCACCTCCTATAAATGGTGTGATTATTTTTTACTCACCACATAACATGGTTGATATAGATAAATATATTTAAATAAATTATATTTCATTTATTATATTCTTATCTATATATAACGTTAAAATAGTACTTATATTCATTACATAATGATCATTGAAAAATGGAAATGATTCTCACTCGTACATTTGGCCAACTATCTACATGATTTTAATGTAGTTAATTATTCTTAACCATTATTAATGGTTGGTTATATAAGTATAATATATGTATAAAATTATTATTTATTTATATATTATTATACTAGATATTATGGAACAATAATCCCTTTGACCATAGTCAATAAATTGAATCTATTTTGAAAATTTAGATTTATCATCGTTAAAACACCCGATGCTTAGTTAACTAATTACATATTTAAATATGTAATTAAAATAAATAAAATTAATGAACTAATTATAACTTAATAAAAAATTTAAAGGCTTCTTATGAAAAAATAATAGATATAATCTTATTGTATAATAGTTAAAGGACAGACATGGAATGTATTGAATTTGGGTAAGGGTTACTCATGTCAGATTTATTTCTATGAGACATATGATATTTTAACCACATATTTCTACATTTTTCTCTATAAAATGATAATGAATTTAATTCATAATTATTTTCAACAAAATTAATTGAAATTTAAATTACATGTTAGTTTCACCATTTCATGAGGTTTGGAGCAATATATTACCAAACCAGTAAGAGATCTCATCTCAATTATCATATATTTAGGCATATTTTGACTTCATTCATTTAATTTATATTATGGGGTACATATATAAATAAATTATAGTATGTTATATTATGAAAACATAATATTTCAATGAATTATGAGTTCCAACATGAATTATTTCATTTGAGGGGGTTTCACATGAAATTTACAAAGTGGTAAATGGTTTAATAACATTATTTATTTTCATTAAATATTATTACTTCATTACTATCTTTTATATGATATTAAAATATATGAAAAGACCTATATTTGTGATAATTTTTCCCCACATGTTTTCTAGGTTTATATTTTTTCACATAATATCTCTAATAATTATATGTGATTTAAATGATGTGGTCTCGGTAATTGTTATTCATATAAAATTATATTTCATGTGGATACATGTTGATGTTATAAACATAAATTATTTTATGATGTGTATATACCACCCCAATGAAATTTTATATCAAAAATATATTTCATTTAATAATATTTAATGCTTAATTTGATGTTATTATTTCAGAGGGATTACAATTGAAAATTTAGAAAAGTGTATACGGCTTTATTTTGAAATATCCTTTCTTTTTTAGAATTGTTTATGATCAAGGTAATTTTTTAGAGGAAAGCAGATGATGTTATTTTCTATAACTATATATAAATTCAATTATCCTATGGTTATGAATGTTTTTTACATCATTATTTTTCATTTCAACCTCTATTGATTAATGAAACATCAATATTTCCTCATGTATGTGATGTTGATCTTGTATCTTCTTTTAGATCATGAACATTTTTCTCTAGTATCCATTATTGAAAAAATGTTTTCCAAAATGTTATTTTATAAACAAAAATGATATCATAAATCTATTATTTTAGTTTTTTTTACTTTTATTTAAATAGTTATAATTGGAATTTTTTCATTGATTTCAAAATGGCTCTCTTTCTACTCCCTCAAAAAAATGATTGAAAAGGATGTCTAATTTTAACATTTACATCACGAACATATTTTCTCACCATCATTAGCTTTATTTTCATTGAATATTTCAGTATACGTTTCTAGTGTAATTTTTTAAGAAAATTATATTGAATATATTTTTAATTTTTTTTAGATTTTAACAAATATTTTTAATGTAAATTTTTTTATTTATCTCTAAAATTATTTTAGTTACATTTTAATAGTATTTAAATTCATCAATGTCAAAAAACCATGATGTAACTTATGCTTTATGGGGGATATTTTTTAATAGTACCAAACTCTTTCTTTCTCTGGATGGATTATAATTGTCTTAAATAGATTATCATGGAACAGTTTCTTTTACAATTATTTAATCATGTTATGAAACGAATAATGGTGTTTTATGAGTTTTAGGAAAATATTAATACTATATATAAATTATTTATATTTTGGTTCTTTAAAATTGTTTATAAAATCGTTTGATCCCTATTATATCTCACTGGTGATCTAGATATAAGATAGTTTTTGGATGTTCATATATATATCTAAAATGCATTCTGTATGGAAGTCCACTGAATGGTTACACCATTTTTAAGGGTTCTTTAAGGGTTCTATAAAGATAATTTCCCAAGATACCAACCCATTTTAATTATTATTTAATTGAGTTTTATTGATTCATTTCATCCATATTTACATCACATGGGTCATGATTAAATGATCCTATTACTAGCCCCTTTTGTTAAAAACTTATTCCATGTCTCAGGATTGATGATTCAAGTAGTGATGGGTATGATATATATTATGTTATGATCATTCACTTTTATAATATTCAACTAAACCATGTTCTCATATTTATATCATTGATGGAATTTAGTTGTTAATGACTATATTTATAAATACTGAGCTTTTGATCTCACCATTAAATTTTTTATTTTTCCCTAGGTTATCAATAATAAAGTTAAATAAAATATGCATTTATATTTTTCATATGGAGGATGATGATATCCTAATATAGAATACAAAATTCAAGTTATAATTTAAAAAATTACTCTCATAATGGACTGAGTATTGTTTATGTACTATATTTTCCTAACACTATAAGACTCTAATCATTAATGGTCCTTGGGTATAAATGTTATCCAATATTTCCTATTTTTAAATGTTTCGGATGTAAAAAAAGGATCGCATTTATCAATATCAATCCATAAATAAAATGATTCTATTTTTCACACCCAATCTTGGATTGTGTTGTAACATAACAGGTAAATAATGAATAATAATTTTTCATATTTATTAAAATTTGTGAATTAAATATTAAATTTATTTTAATGGGGGTGCTATTTTTTATGGCATACCATATACACAACAACGGGTTTTATTGAAATTTCACGTTGCACAAAATGTTGGGTCATATTGAAAAATAATATTATTATATTATTTTAAATGGTAGTTAACGCCTAGCCATTCTAAGAGAGAGAATGAAAGAAACTAACCAAAAAATTTTTATACATGTTTTTAAAATGAATTTTCATTTATCCAATAACTGTTAGAGGCTTATAATGTGAAGGAATATAATTTTAAACACAAATATTCTAATATTATTTAAAAGGCCAATTTACCACCTTTTGATGATGAACACTATTTAAATCATGTTTTGGTCACTTTTTTATGTTCTATTAGACAAAATAAAATTATTCTTTTGATTTGGTATATAAAAATTAACTTTGGTTAAATTTTTTGGTATTTTTCTGATAAAATTCATTTTTTATGAATATTGAAAAATACTGTATTTTAATTTAAAACATCCTTTTAATCTAATTTATTTATATGGTTAGATTATATTTTTAATTGGTTGTAAAGTTTAATTAGATTATATTATTACCATTTAATCAAATGTTAGTATTTGTAAATAATTTCACTTTGAAATTGGACATAAACACGTGCGAGTCTTTTGATATTTATTATTTCTTATAAACACATTTTTGTTTTGAGAGAGGGAATTAATTTTAAATTAGTTAATTCAACTCATATATTTTTAATTTATTAAAATAAACATCATTTTTTAATTTTTAATATCAAATATATCTTGGGATTATTTTTTGGTATTTTTCTGAAATCCTTCAATTTTTGATGAATAGTGAAAACAATGAGTGGTACTTAAAAAACAGACTTTATCATTTAAATGAAATTATAACACTTCTATGAATTGAATTTCAAAAGACTGACATACAAAGATGTTACTAGTTAGTAAAATTTGGATCAATAAGGTGAAAATAATTTTTGGTGAACAATAACTTTTGGCTTTCATTTAACGTAGTTAAAGGTAAATAGGGTGATTCAAGGTACAAATAATATTATAATAATATTAATTTACAATAACATGTGTCCCAGTACTATTTTTGATAGATTTCAAATCAATGGAATCCTTGGGTCTATTTTGGGACCTCATGGAGCTAGTTAAGAGTGATAATGACACTTTATATTAATTAATTTAAAGTAATGGCAAAAATTATATAAACATATATCTTATAGTAAATTAATTTTAACATGATGTTATATAAGTTTTCTCTTCAACAATAAATATTACATAGAAATCAAACAAAATTCCTATATCATGGAAATTTTTTTTAGAATTTTTAGACATCATATAAATTAAATTATTTATGACACAATAATGATGCAGTGTTTACCTCATTAATGGATTATCTAAATAAATAAGATTATAAATATTAAAAAAATATACAAAAACTATCCAATTATTATTTGAAGATTTTATTTAGAACATGAGCCATCTTATCTTCGACATTAATGTTTTTTGGACCTTTAAAAATAGAAAATCATTATATAATAAAATAATATTTTCAAACATTTCTAAAGAGCCCCTCCTCCCCCTTATAAAATGAACTCACCTCTATATCATTACTCACACCTCTAAAGCCTCTTGGATCGTCCAAAAACGTCCCAATAATGATCCATACATCCATATCTTCCACCAAGAAGCCTTACCTTAGGCAGAAGTCTCTTCAAGAAATCCTTTCTGTTCAAACCAAAGGTAGTTGCCTGATTTAAAGGTAACGTCTTCTTTTAAGTTCTTTTGTTTTATTTTCCTTTAACTACCCCATATACTCTTTTTATTCATTTATTTTATAGAAAAACATGTATCCTAAATATACTAGTTTGTTTTGGTGATAAGGGTTTGAACTACACTTACACACACCTATATCTAATGGGTAAAGAATATACTGTTTTTGTGGACATCGAGCTACTGCCACACGAAATGATGATTGTTCAATTATCTTCAAATGCCTCTCATGGGGGACATTATGATGGAACAATATTTATATGTGATATATATTATATTTATATTGTATCAATTATTTTTTATTTTTCCTTTATATAATACCATTATGGTTTCCATTATGGGTAAATGTGATAATTTTATTTAAGGAAGTGCGAACTACCACCCTCTCCAAGTGACATGACTCATTCATGCCATACTTGGGATTTATAAAGGATTTATTTACTGATATTATATATAATATACTGGAATTATAATGTACCTATGTATAATTATGTTTTCATTCTTTTAAAATATGAAATATAAATTAAAGTAGCATTCATGCGTACGTATGGCTCACCATCTCCATGAACGGTGCATTTTATTTATTATCTCCAAATTTTATGTACTATAATAAATTCATATATATACTGGATATATATTATATAAATTATTTCTAAATAATGAATATTATTCTTGGAGATATTGGACTTTTGACCACATGGACTCAAATAATTAACCAATTGTTATAGAAATTTAATAAGTGATATAAAATGCATAATAAACATTAAAAAGGCTCTTAATAAATTATAAAAATTTAATATGTGATATAACTGAAATAATTAACCAATTGTTATAGAAATTTAATAAGTGATATAAAAGGCATAATAAACATGAAAAAGGTTCTTAATAAATTATAAATTAACTAGAGTATATTTTCGAGGAAATTGAATAACGAATGAGTGAAGTCGGACATGCGGTAAGGGACTTCGTCTCAATATCCTTTCCATGAATAATGTTTTGATAATATACACCTCCTTCATTTATATGGTATATACTAAACCCCTTTGACTTTTAATTTCATTTAAAGGGAATCGATTTTCTACGAAGTGTTTTACTAAATGAGAAAGGGAATGTTGGTAACGTTTGTGGAAAAAATGACATCTCTATCACCGTAATCGTTAAGTAAGCTTCCTCTATAAGCCTTAATGTTTTCAAAATGAAAATGAATCCCCTTATTATTTTTTGGGTTTTTTGGTATTGAAAATGGTTTTTGAAATCAATTTATTATTTCAATATCATGAAATGATTTATTTTGATTGAAAATAAAATTTTATTAGTGAAATATTTTTATTTTCAATATTTTATTTGTTATAATTTTATAATGGTAATTGGAAATTTGATGAGTGGTTATGTGATAAAACAAATGATGGGTGGTGTAGTGATAAACCAGGAAGGGTGGTTACATTATAAGCTCCAATTCAATGGGTATGGAAATTGGTTGAATGGCTATACCATTTAGTGATATGTGTGGAAGTCAACCGTATGGTTATTAAATTTAAGTATGTTTATGTCAAAAGTAAACTTTATATGTTATATACTACTTTTAGAGGGATTTATGGTAATATTTTGGATATAAAAAGGGTAATAAATGATATTAGATTCAGCGATGTGTTTTATCTACTTCTTAAAGGTGAAAAGTATTACATATGATAAAGTATTATTGTTTACTAGTTTTGAAAAAATAACATTTTTCCTTCATTGCGTATCCCATACTATGATTTTTTTGCTCATCCCAAGTTTCAGTTTTTGAAATGTTTTTCACAGGACATAATGATGAATCTGGTAATGGATGGGATCAATGAAAATTAATTATGTCTAAAATATGGAACTAGACATGACTCTTTTTTAGACATTTTATTTTATGAAAAAAATGGATACTGAGTAAAAGTGTCTACATTGTAATATTTGAGATGTAATGTAATATGTTATGGATTAATTTTCTAAAACTCTAAACCGAATAATATCTTCAATGTTAATTATTAAATTATTTCATGATTATGTAGTGTTTAAGTCTATGTCCTTATTATTTGTATCAGAGGTCACTTTAGATATATTTAGAAGTTAGAATATTGTTAAATTAATTTCCATAAATTCATTTATGGTAATATTGAAATGATATTTCATTTAGATATTACCATGTTCTTTTTCCTGAGATATTTCGGTGTTATGAATGGGTTTTCATAGCGGAAACATAGAAGATTTTTTGGGAATACATACTGAGGTAAATGACCTTCCAAACCAGCAACCATAGATGGTCGAAATCGTAATTTAACAGTTTGTTGTAGTGATGGCACAGTTAAATCAGGTGATAAGTTTGTGGTTTTGATTCTTGATGATATTTTGGTTTATTCTAAAAGAAAATAAGAGCGTTAAAGTCATTTAAGTGTTTTGTTGTAAACCCAAAAAGAAAAGAAACTATTTGGAAAATTCATTAAGTGTGAGTTTTGGTTACAAAAAAATTCATTCCTTGGGAACATTGTTCAAAAAACAGCATAATTGTTGATCATATTAAAACAAAAGTTGTTGAAGAATGGCCAAGACCCAAAAATATAACTGGGATTCTTAGTTTTCATGGATTAACACATTATTATCGGAGGTTTGTCGATATTTTTTCACGGTTATCAAGCCCAATGAATACGTTAACTCGAAAAGGTGTTAAGTTTATTTGGAAAAAACAATATGATGATTTTTTTCAAGATTTGAAAAGAAGATTGTCGAATTCTACAATTTTGGCATTACCTTAAAGAACTAGTGAGTTTGAAATCTGCATTGATACTTCGTTCAAAGGACTTGGTTGTGTACTTATGCAAATTGATCAGGTAATTTCTTACACTACACGTCATTTGAAACCTTATGAGTTAAATTACCCTCAACATTTATTGGAATTAGATGCTATTGTTTATGCTTTAAAAATTTTGAGGAATAATCTGTATGGTGTAAAAATGTGAAATATATAGTAATCACAAATGTTTTAAGTATAGATTTACTCCGAAGGAATTAATCATTAGATAGAGGAGGTGGCTTGAATTTATCATGGATTATGATTGTAAAATCCATTACCATCTGGGAAATGAAAATAAAGTGGTTGTTTCTTTTAGTCAAAAAAGTAATGCTTCATTATCCTTGTTACGTTTGGAATAAGCTCTTATGATTAAAGACTTGATGATCTTTGGCATATAATCTTTTGGTGTAGGAAATTATTCTATTTTTTTTAAGGTTTCTTTGAAATCATCCTTATCAGACAGAATTAACAATTCACAGAAGGAAGATAGGGTGTTGTAGAAAAAGGTAGAATTGGGTTAGAAAGGTAAGTTATCTGAGTTTAATTTTGATAGAGATTGTGTTTTAAATTTTTGAAATTGAGTACGTGTTCATTGTGATTAGCATTTGAAGAATGAGTTGTTATGTAAAGCTCATAGTTCTCCGTTTTTAGTTTATCCTGGAAGTACTAAGATGTAGAGAGATCTTTAGGATTATTAATGGTGGGATGGAATAAAGAGAGATATTGAGTATTTTACTATGATGTGTTGGAATTGTCAGCAGGTTAAGGTAGAGTGGCAGTTACTGAAAGGGATGCATTAGACTTTACTAGTGCCATATTGGAAATGGGAAAATATATCCATAAACATTGTTGTGGGATTACCAAAGGCATCTCAAGGTAATAATACAATTTGGTTTATTTTTGATCAATTGACTAAATCTACTCATTTCCTTCTTATTCGATATACATTGTCTCTAGATCAACATTTTCACTTGTATTTTAATGAAATAGTCAGGTTTCATGGAGCTACATTATCCATTGTATCTAATCATGATCCCAGGATTACTTTTTTCTTTTGGAAAGGCCTTCTGATGTCATTAGGTACTGAACTAAATTTTAGTACAACCTTTCATCCTCAATCAGATGGGAAGTTATAATGAATAATTCAGACCTTCGAGGATATGTTCTGTGCTTTCTTGATGGATTACTAGGGAAGTTGGTACCAACATCTTTCTTTGGTTGAAATTTCTTATAATAAAAGTTTTCATTCCAGTATACAGATGGCTCCATTTGAGGCATTATATTATAAGTAGTGTCAAACTCCATCATTTTGGGATGAAGTATGTGATAAAAAGTTGATGGGACCAAAATTGGTAGAAGATATGGCAGAAAAAGTTCAGTTAATTCCTAAAACATGATAACAGCTCAGAGTAGACAGAAAATTTATGCGGATAATCAGAGGAGGAATATTTCTTTTGAGGTCAGTTATCATTTCTTTCTCAATGTTTCTCCATGGAAAAGTGTGATGCATTTTTCTAAGAAGGGAACGTTGTGTCTAAGGTTCATTGGACATTTTAAAATCCCAGATAAAGTTGGATCAGATGTGTACAAAGTGAGTTTACCTCCACGTTTGTCCCAGTTACACAATGTTTTTCATGTTTCAATGTTGAGGAAGTATATTCCAGTTTCATCTATTGTATTGAGCCCAAAGGTATATCAGTTGGAAGTGAATCTCTCTTATGAGAAAAAATCCATCAAGATTCTTTAAAGAAAAGAGAATGTGTTTCAGAATAAGGTAAATAATCATGTATAGTATTTTTGGGAAAATTATATGGTTGAAAAGGAAATGTGGGAATATGAAAATGCTATGAGGGATAAATATCACCATTTATTTGATAAGTGAATAAAATTGTGATGAGACACTTTTTAAAAGGGAGGAAGGATGTAAAATCCTCGTTAAATAATGTATAATTTTGTTTCATATTCATTAATATTTTTGAATTAAATATTAATTTTACTTTAATGGGGATTCTACGTCCACTGGAGTACCTAATACGCAACATCATGTTTCTTTGATATCTTACGTTGCACACAACGTTGGGTCATACTAAAAAAATAATAATATAATATTATTTTAAATGGTAGTTAACACCTATTCATTGCAATGTAGAGACTGAACAGAACTAACTAAAAAATGATTATACATGTTTGTAAATTTTTTAACATTAATCCAATAAAATTTAGAGGATTAAAATGTCAATGAATCTAATTTTATGCATGAATAGTATAAAATTCTATAATATATTGATTTACCGCCTTTTGATAGAGATCCCTCTTTAAATCTAGTTTTGCCTACTTTTTTACGTTCTATTTGGAAGAAGAAAATTCTACATTAGATTCAGGACATCAATATTTTCTTTGGGTAAATTCTTGATAATTTTATGATAAAATTAATTTTTTAATAAATAGTGAAAAATTATGTATTTTAATTCAAAACTACCTTTTATTCTAATATATTTATATGGTTAGATTATATTTTTTATTTTTTAAAAGTGTAATTAGATTTTATTTAAACCATTTTATACAATGTTTGTTATTGAATGTATTTTCACTTTGATATTGGACCTAAACATGTGTCATTCATTAGATAGTTATTATTTCTATAAACACACTTTTTTGTTTTGACAACGGGAATTAATTTTCAATTAATTAATGCAACTCCTATTTTTTGAATTGGGTAAAATAAAAAACATATTTTAATTAAAAATATCAAATATAGCTTAGGATAATTTTTTGGTATTTTTATGCAAACCATTTATTTTTTATGAAAAATGAAAACACTGAGTAATAGTTAAAAATAGACTTTTTCATATAAATGAAATATTACCTCTTTTGTGAATTAAATTTCAAAAATAAGACATACATAGTTGTTTTCAGTTAGTAATATGTGGTTCAATTAGAAAAAAATAATTTTTGGTGAATAGTATCTTTTGCCTTTTATTTACCATGGTTAAAGGTAAATCGGGTAATTCAAGGTAAAGATAATATTATAATAATATTAATTTACACTAACATGTGTCCAAATAATATTGGTTGATACATTTTCTCGAACATGGGTATCCTTGGGTAGATTTGGGGACACCATGGAGCCACTTATGATTTATAATGACACTTTATATTAATTAGTATAATTTAAAGACAAAAATGACATAAACATATATCTTTTAGTAAATCAAATTTTACATGGGGTTATATAAGTTATCTCCTCGACTATAAATATTAAATATATTTATAAACAAATTTTCTACAACATGGTATTTGTTTTTTATTTTTTTGACATCAAATAAATAAAATTGTCTTTGACACAATAATGATGCAGTGTTTTCCTCACTAATGAATGATTTAAATAAATAAGATTATAAAGATTAAAAAATTATCCAAAACTTGTCCAATTCTTATCGGAAGATTTTATTTATAACATGAGTCATCTTATCTTCTACTTTAATGTGTTTTGGACTTTTAGAAACCAAAAAATATTATATAATAAAAAAATAATTTTAAACATTCCTAAAGAGCTCCTCCTTCCGTTTATAAGAATCCCTCATTTCTATCTCATTACTCACACCTCTAAAGCCCCTTGGCTCATCCAACCTCTACCCAATTATGCTACATACATCCCTCTGTACCTCTTATAAGTCTTACCTTAGGTATAAGGCACTTCAAGAAATTCATTTTGGTTCAAACCAAAGCGAGTTACCCGATTTAAAGGTAACAACTTCTCTTAAGTTCTTTTGTTTTATTTTCCTTCTCCAACACCCTAAAATGTATATATTTCCTTATTTTAAAGAAAAAACAGAATCCTAAACATAATATGATGTTTTTATCAGAATGGTTCTCACCTCATATACACACACCTCTATCTAATGGGTAAAGAACATACTGTTTCAGTGGATGGAGAACTACTTCCTCACGAAAAGATAATTGTTCAATTATCTCCATCCTCCTCTCATGGTGGATATTTTAATGGAACTATATTTATATTTGATATATAAATTATATTTATATTACCTATATTATTCTTTATTTTTCATTTATATCATACCATTATGGATTTCATTATTGGTAAACACGATAATTTAATTGGAGAAAGTGCCGACTACCGCCCCCTCAAAGAGATATGACTCGTTCATGGAATACATGGGATGTATAAAGGATGTATTTACTGAAGTCATATATATTATAATAGAATTACAATATAACTATTTATACTTATTTTTTAATTCCATTATAATTTTAAATATAAATGAAAGTAGCGTTCATGCGTACAAACGACTTACTATCTCCATAGACGGTGCATTTCATTTATAATCTCCAAATTTGATGTACTATTATAAATAAATATATATATACTAGATATATATTATATATATTATATATAAAGCATGAAAATAATTCTAGAGATAATGTACTTTTGACCACATGGAATATTTAAAATTATAACAAGTTCACTTTTTAACTGAAGTTCAAAACATCGACAAAATGTCTGATATGAACTCAAATAATTAACCAATTATTATAAAAAGGTAATAAGTGATATAATAAGAATAATAAAAATGAAAAAATTACATAAGAAATTATAAATAAACTTAATTTTATTATTTATAATATCAATGAACGATCTGGTCAGGTCAGACATAAGGTAAGGGACTTCATCTCAATATCATTTCATTGAGGCATGTTTTGATAATATACACCTCCTTATTTTATACGTTATATAATAAACCCCATTGAATTTTAATTTCATTCAAAGGTAATATTTTTTCTATGAAGTGTTTTACTAAATTACAAAAGGAATGTTTGTAACGTTTGCAGTGACAATGACGACTCCATCATCGTAATCATTTTTTTGTATTCCTCTATAAGAATTAGTGTTTTTAAAATGAAAAAGAAACCCCTTATACATTTTATGTGGTTTTAGTATTGAAAATGTTTTTTAAAATTGATTTATTATTTAAATATTTTCAAATGATTTATTTTTATTGAAAATGAATTGTTATTTGTGAAATATTTATATTTTCAATATTTTCTGTGTTATGATATTGTAATGGTACTTGGAAATTTGATGGGTGGTAACGTGATAAACGAAAGGACGAGTGGTGTTGTGATAAATTAGGACGGGTGGATACGTTATAACCCCCATGCCTTGGGTATGGATGTCGGTCATATGGCTATTCCATTTTGTGATATGTGTGAAAGTTGACCGTATGGTTATTCCATTTAAGTATGTTCATGTCCCAAGTTACATTTATATGGTATATGTTCTTTCTGTGGGTTTTACAGTAATCTATTGGTTACAAAAGGGTAAGAAATGATCTTTTATTCAGTGAAGAGTATTTTCTACTTCATAAAGGTGAAAAGTATAACTTATGATAAATTATTCATATTTACAAGTTTTTCTTTAAAAAACTATTAGTTTTCCTTCGTTGTGTATCTCTTACTAATCTTTTTATGCTCAAACCAAGTTTCTTTTGTTGAATGTTTTTTCACATGACATAATGATGAATAGGGTAAAAAAATGGGATTGATGAAATGTAATTCTGTTTAAAATATAAAACAATACATGGCACATTATTTTAGTGTTTTTATTTTATGAAAAAATGGATTTTGAGTTGAAGTGTCTACATTGTATTTTTTGAGATGTAATGTAATAATTAATGGCCTAATTCTCTAAACCTCTAAACCAGAAAGGATCCTCAATGTGGATTATTAACATAATTCAATGTTATGTAATGTTTATGGCTAGGGCCTTATATGTGGGTTCAGAGTTTTTAAGAACATGGTGAAATTGGTCCACACACATAAATATTCACCAGTTAAAAAACTTGTGAAGAAAATTTGTATTTCAAATATCATGTCTATTGATTGATCTCCCATTTTTAGAATGTATTTCATAAAATAGTGTCATCTTGTTATAACCTAGAGAGATATCGAGCATCATCACATTTCACGAGAACATCCATGGATATATGAATGTGATGAAAAATATAATTATGTTGAAAATTATTTATTTCTTTAATAGGTAGAGTTAAAAAATATACCTTTTCTCCTATAAGAAATAGATTTCACTTCATATACATTCATTGAAAACAAACTACACCATATTTTTCAACGATGATATAACCCTTCTTGGTAAATCATATGGAATGTCCTGAGTCATAATTTATTGAAATATAATAATTTTTGACTAAGACATTTAATAACCAATATGTCATTATGTATCATAAAATTCTTCCGAAATGCAGATTTTCTAAATCTAGTAATCATTAAGAATTTATATTTTCCATATAAGACAACAGATTCCCCATAAAACCAAATTAATTCCACCATATACTTATTTCTCACCATATGTGTAGTGAATCCAATATTACTAATACTTGTTATAGTCTAATCTGATTCATTAAATAAAATATTTATAACCACAACCTGTTATACTCTCTTTTATTCAATATATTTCAATTATATATAACATTGATTAATATTATTGATCTTCATTAGAGTATCATATGATGAAATCAACTTTAAGTGAATCAAATAATTTTTTATTTATAATATCATTTAATGATCCCTTGAGTTTCAATATATATCCCCATTTGGGTATGCATCAATACATTCCTCTACATTGTTAATGAGAAATTTAGAGTCATGTGTCTGAATCCTTCACACACAAAAATATTTACTATAAAAAACATTATTATAATTTTTATATTTGTTTAGATACCTTCATCCCTCTTTCACCTATCTTTAATTTATGGTTATAAAACTTACTTTTTTATAATACCACATGTTTTCATAGAAATATCACATGATATGAATTGTATTCCTATATTTAATTTTTTGTAATACTGTTTTTCCATTGGGTACTTTGAATTGTCTAATTCTAATTTACCCCAAATCAATATTCAACCACATCGTAGGTTATAGTAGATTAACACAAATAATTACCTATTTTTGTTTGAGACCAATCCCTATACCAAATGTGTCATTATGGTGTATCATTTTACATAAATATGAATCCTATAACTATTTTTCGTGACATCTTTACTCTAATTTTTCTTTTTGCTATCACATAATCAAACCTACATCTCAAAATTCTACCATGATTAAGTATTTTATATTTATATTTTACCTTCATTCATAGGATAATAACTTCTTCCTCAAGTTCATTGACATTATTAACTCAATATTCTGGTATATTCATCAACCAAAAGGACACACTAAATTGAATTACATGAGTTTTATTGATTTTTATATCCAATATCTTCATGTTTAGACTTTATTATATACATATATGCTTCTTTATAAATCATATATAGTTTTTTATTATGAAAAAATCTATTTAAATTAATATTTTATAGTATCTAAATATCTATCTGCTGAGGACCAGCATTAATTACACATATTGGACTACTCTTCATTTGAATTATATAACCTAATTGGCTCTTTGTTCACTTGTTTGTTTGTTACATATAACTACACCATTTTTTCTATGATATTTGTTATCCTTGAGTTTTTTTACATTATTTTCTTTTGAAATTTCATGTTATTTTAATATGGGATTTGTTTTAGTAAGAAATTTGGATTTATTTTCCATAAATTTCATATTGAATGAAGAATTATTCCATTGAATTTAATCTTCATCCTTATAAATTGACTAAAACATCATGGAATAGTTTTCTATAATATTTTTATACATTAAATAATGAAAACATTTAAGTGGATTTTCCCTTTAAACATTCCATTTCTCATTAGAATATCTGATGAAAAAATTGAAATAACCTCATCCACTATATATTTATCTTATCCATCTTATATATTTATCTATTTTGTGAAAATTATTTATACCTCTTCTAAATTAACTTTTTGGACATCCTCATTATCATTATTTCTCATCTTAAATATGATAACAGTATTATATAAACCATCCAATACCATATTATTTGGATCACTTTACTCTAGTACTGAGTAATTCAGAATTAAAATAGGTAGAAGTATTATTAATATGTTTGTAATGATCTTTTCATCATTGATAATTTCTCTAAGGGCATACATTACATCCATGAAAAAATTACCTTAATTATAGAAATCATATATAGTCTCATTGTGATCTATTATCATGTCATCATATTTTATCCATATAAGATATAATTTTGAATCATAAACTTTTGAATTTCTTTTGAGGATATTTATATGATTCTACCACTTTTAATGGAATGAATTACATTACACCACATTCATGTATATTGTTTTGGATAAATATAAACTATGTAATTTCTTCCTATGGAATAATGTTATTATTAAAATACATCTTCTTGTGATAAATATACATTATCCATATGTTTGACAGGAAAATAAATTTCGTTTATATATTTTAAAGATTGAATGTAATAATGAATCTGATTCTTCCATAGAAGAAATATTTTTCCATATAATATCAAAATATCTTTATGATTATCAATATTCATTGATTATATTGAGAGATGAATTAATACATTAACCCTTTACTATTATTACAATTGTTATCCCAGTAATGTAATATCCCATGGGTGTCGGTGGTCAATTTGGTATGACATATTTTTATGAAATTATATTTTGATGATGTTTGGTAATTAAAAAAACACTGATTTCACTCCTTCCTATAAGGAAAACTAAAGAAAAATTAAAATGTGATCAAGAATTGTTTTTTCTTTATTCACCATAACTAGGATACAGAAAATGATCATAAAAATGATAATTTTTATGTAACTAATTCACTAAAGTGGATTTCTATTAAAATGATCAGAGAAAATAAATTTCCATCCTAGATTACAACTATTCACTATTTGAAAGCACACTTTTATACCTTTACAAAAGTAAATGATCTAATCCTTTAGAAGTGTCCTATAATGATTAATTATGATAAAATTCACACATATGTTTTTATTTAGGATTCTACATCATCCAATAAATTTAAATCAAATTTGTGTGATAAATTTCCACTTATAAAGTGTAAACCCTGTGGAAAAATCCTTTTTAAAACCCTATATAACTTATGCAGATCATATGAAACTAGTAGAAAACATTGTTCTTCTTTCTCAGAACATGTGACTCGAAAAGGTTTTCTTATGCACAAATTTTAACATCATATAACTCCCTTTCGCAAAAGAAAGACATCAGGATATCTTTTTATTTATGTGAACCTCCATACTTGTTTCTTATTATATGAATTATCATAACATGTAACTTCCTCAAACATAACATGAAATCAAAATTTCATACATTTATTTAGATAAAACAACCAAATAAAAAATTCATGACACATTAGGATTATTTAAAGGGTGTTGATGGGAATAAACCCACAACGTCTACATTATGAATCATGGATAGACATTCATTATACCCCTTATGCATCACACTTAAATAGTTCGTATAATTTTATGGGATTATGTGACTGACCAGCATGCAATTTCACTTGTCATGATCCCTTTCACCTTGGTTAGCTTCATTATCTTCAAGTTAATTGTGTGAGTATATTATGAGATCTATTGACAATCATGTGGTCAAATGATTTCACGAGAACAAAATATAACTCCAGGAATTAGCATATATTTATTAATGTGATTCTCATTAACCCTTCTAAATATCCTTCTGAACATATGTGATCAGGATATGTTCATTAATGTCCTCATAATACCCACTTATATTCAAATAGATCGTGTGATCTTATTTCATTTATGCGGATAGTGTGATATTATTTGGGCGATGGAAATCATGGCACTTCTATTTTTTATTTTATTTTGAGTGACATGAGGGAATGTATAATTTATCTTATTTTTGTTCATGTAATATAAATTACATTATACATTATTATAATCATCTAAAATTTATGTGATTGTGTGATCCAACACATCTTCTTTTGCACCATGTGATTCATTATGAATTATGAACAACATGTGATAGTTTTAGATGTATATGCTTTGTAAAATATTGTAGGAAATATTAAATCCATTTTAAAATTTGATACTTACATTCTCTACATGATCCATTGGAACTTTCATACTCCTTAGACAAATATTCTTGGTCAACAACTTCAATCCTCATCAAGAAACAAATTTAACCCAAAAGAAACAAAATGATGAGTTTTTTTCCATCACTAACATTATATAATAAATATATCCACCATACTAAGATGATTCTATATTTATTTTATGACCATTTTTATCTATTTTATATCCATCGGGTAATGGTAACATCATTAATCCATATATGTGGACTGCAGCCTACATGAAGTGACGAATATAATATTTCGTGACAAAATTATATGAATAGTTATTCAACAGTATATAATTTTTTAATATGATAATTATTTTATTAATATTATTTTTTATTTGATGAAATATCAATAATTTTTTAAAATCCTCAAACCGAGACATGCATGGAAATCAAACCATTTCTCACCATAATGCTCATTTTAATGAAGAATTTGTTAATTAAAGGATAATTGGAAATTATAAATGAATAATAGATAATAATTTATGAATCAATATTTTTCTGTAATATATTTATAATAAATATATATTTACAATAAAGTAGGTTTAAAATCCTGAAATTTGAGATGAGACATGGGGTAAGTGTTTATGATGCACTCTTATTTTTTAGGGTAGTCTATGGTAAATTTATGTTAATCGGAAATGTAATGCTATTATCATTTGAAAACCGTATATTTTATTATCCTATATTTATTCTAATAATTTTTATATAGTGGTACCATTTTAATCAACTTTTTACATAAAATTATTGGGAATTTCTTTTAAGAAAACACGAACTTAGTTTCTCTTTAGTCGATGAAATTTTCCATCAATGTTTATTATCTTCATACTTTTCTACAAATGTTTCTATATATGGAAAAACTATTTTATAGGGTTTCATTTTAAATAATATTTACATTATTTGAAAACTTTTTAAAATTAAGAATATAAAAAAAATTATAGACATGTTTTTTTACATTTAAGAAAGTGTGAAAAGAATGTTCCCTTTTAACATATAAAACCAGAATATAATTTCTTTCTCTTATGGCGATTATTTTAATTAATTATTCCATGAAAATTTAGAATTTTTATTTACAAATAAAATATTTTTCTATATAATTTTGATAATATTTTATTTATGATATTAAAGGAAGTGATATTTTTCATTATTTCCCAAGAAAAGTTCAATATCACTTTTAATGTTATTTTTTATCTATAAAAATATCATTTAATATTATCTTTTAATTAACTGGGAGATAATATTTTATGATACCATCTATTTTCTATATAATCTACTTATCAAGGTGTAATAATGAAATATTTATTAAACAGATTTTTTTCCAGAGTATATTCTTTGATATATTGATGAATGTTTTTAAGATATTGGGCCACACATATGTATGGTTGTCATTATATGATGTGAAGTTACACTAAATAACATAAATTAATTAGGAAATTATTGATGTATCATGATATGATATGGACTGGAATTTGTAGTGAAATATATTGTGTGAGGGAGTCTATACAATTTGATTGTCTTGGTAGAGAATGGTGGCTAATGTAGTGATGGATTGGGGACTGAAACCAATCCAATATCTGTATTTGTCCACTGCTATAGTCTTCTTAGAGAACCATAACTAATGAAATTATTTTATATTCATATAATTGTGCCAAAAAATTCCTATGAAATGATCTAATGTTTTTTATATGTTATCATAGATCAACAATTATTAATGATGATTTCCAACTATTATGAATCATTTCATTTGAAATTATAAATCCTTAGGCCATGATTCAGGATTTATGATCTATAAATGTTTGATTATGAATTTTTTAAGTTATATTCATGATATCATACCCTTATTCATATAGTATTCATTAATTTTATTGTAAATTGATATATTGCGTATTTATCATTACTAAATATATTATCTCACAATTTTTATTACTTTTATTTTCCCCATATTTTAAAGAAATAGATTACTTACAAAATGTATAATAAGCTTAATATAGTGGATTAATGTTGTGAGACATGATAAATATCATTAATAAAATAAAATGATTATATATCTAGTCTCTAAAGACACTAAAACATTATGGTCCTCATGATTTTAGTATTTTGAAATGTAAGGATTATTTATCTAACATAATGATATTTTATATAGATAATTTTTTTGTTTCCATATTTTGTATGAGAGGAAAATATAGTTATTCTTATAGATTAACATTAGATAAATTTTGTGAAAACAATAGAGCTATATATAGGTATAGAATACCATCATGATGTTTTAGAAATATACAGATTGTGTGGATTCCTAGTAATGATATTCCTTATTGAATAATGGAAAGTAGATATGGATGTGGAACATATTGTACTAATGGTAAACACACTAAAAATTATGAATGAGTATAAACTCCTACTTCTCCTAGAAGATGATGAGTGGGAAAAATACAGGACACATATCTAGATACTCATGGGAGATATTCTTTGGTCAATCCACATTCACTCTATGAACCATTATGATAAACTATTTGATATAATATATGAAAACATATGATAGCACAAAGTGATACGATATGAACTTAATGTTTCATGCGTTGAAATAAGGTGTCATAATTTTGGACATCAAAGAATTATTTTTATAATAATTTGATTTTTACTATGATTGATGATGTTTTATAGTCACACTATGAATTTTTAATCAATTACTAGTGACATGTGAAATTATGTAAATTATGATTGTGAAAGACGATGCAATAACTGTTATAATGTAAATAAAAATGATATGGGGGTGGAGTGTTAAATCTTATGACTAGACCTTACAAGATGTCTCAATATATGATGAAAATTGATATATGGGTCAGTTTAATATCATAACTAATAATTTAAAAATGTAGTTTCATGGGAGGTTAGTTGATGATGAATACTGAGTATATTGGATTAAATTTCCTATATGCAATGAATGTAGGAAGAATAACCCTTGGAAGTGTTTCAATGGAATGGTAAGATGGTTTATGTATGGAAAATAAGGTTATATTGAAACTATATTCTAATAAAAAATGAATAGTTCAATGAAAGGAAATGATATTATCCATAAGGAACCACTAACAGTTCAATTTATTCTGTGTTGTGAAATAGAGAATTATCAAAATAAATTCCCAAATCATAGGGATAACTATTATACCACATAATAGAATATGTTATATCAATAACTGATTTTGATCATTATTTTCATGTTATAGTTATCCCCCACTACAGTGTTTGAGAATTTATGGTGTAGTTTTTATGAATGTTCCATATAAAAATTTTATTTTCCATCTTTTGGTGATTTTTCATGTCATTCAACGAATTGATAAGTTATATATAGCAAGAACCCATATTAATTTATAGAATATAGAAGTCAAATTTTATATTATGAATGTATATATGAACATTGTTCAATGCAAGGATGAATAATTACTTCCAATAAAAATTACATCTGTTGGCTAGGTCTAAATAACTATTCAAATGGGATATATATCTCAAATGGTTGTGAAGAATATCTAAATTTATTATATGCGTGTTGTTTAGGAATATATTGGGTATTTACAGAATATTTTCTATGTCTTCCCCCAAATCACTATGTTTAGTTTATAATAAAACTCATACATGGCGATACACCTATTTCAGAGAAACTATAAACATTACCCCTTATTGAGTTGTGAGATTAGAAGAAAAAACTATTAGGGAATCATGAAAATGGGTTCATATTCTTTATCGATTCACCATGAGTTTAATCTATTGTTTTTTAGAAGAGATATTGGTCAATTAAACTTTTCATTAATTATTAGGAACCTAAAATTTATCACTATCAAGATTTGGTATCTTCTACATCATATTGATGTATTGTTTGAACATCTGTGAAGATCTCAATAATTTTACATGACTACCCATCATTTTGTATATAATTAATCGAGGTTCTATAAGAATGATATACCAAAGACAATCTTACATAATATTTATGGTCATTGTGAATTTTTGGTGATTCTATTTAAACTTATGAATACCCCCACTATCTTCATGGATTAAATAGATCACGTCTCTATAAATTTTCCAAATCAACATAGTATGTATTTATAGATTATATTTTTAAATATTCCTAGAGACATGAAGAGAATGATGAACATTTGAAGATTTTCTTAAATAAATTATGGATGGGGAATTTGTATGAAAAAATCATTAATTGTTAATTCCAATTATTTAAATGATCATTCCTCGGTTATAAAATCTCATGTGAAGTTTTGCTGATAGGACCATTAAAAATGAAAGATATTGAGTAATGGAGCAGAACAATCATAGTGATTGGGACCCATTGTTATCTTTGGATAGTGAGATAAAAATGATTCATTATTTTTAATTTTTCATGGTTATATAATTTAATAGCCATGTTAACATAGATGTGATCCAATTTACATTAGATCAATGGATGTGAAGAAAATTTAATTATAGTGAGGGAATGTTTATTTAGTGAACTTATTCTCACACTACCATATGATAGAGAAGTGTGTGTGAAATATAATGATATATAAATTAATGAATTTGTAGGTATCATCAAGTAAAATTATATAGTGATCTATTATGGCTCAAAAAAAAACATAGGCTTCATGAGAAAAATAACCCAACACATGGTTTTAGTGTTGGCATCCGTAATATTTTATTTAAACATTTATTGGAATTATATTTTTTCTAATTTTTTTAAATATATATATATATATATTAATGAATATTTATGTATATATTAACATATAAATAGTTTAATATCTCAAAAAGTATTTGGTTAGCTTTGATTGAAATTATAAATTCTTAATACATTTCCACTCTTAATGGAAAACAACATGGATGATGCCCTGAGTTGGAGGGAGAAAGCTAGTTTTCCTATGATGAGGGATTGAACAATTTATAATACTTATGGATTTTCAAAATAAGGATATTTAAATATAGATGAATTGTATATTAAAATATCTTTATTAGATTTATGTTCAACCATCAAAAAATATGAAGATTAAAGAGGCATAAAAGGATGAAATGGAGCCGCAAAATATGGTGTGGAATGTTCATGAGTTCTACGATAATTATTATCGAATTAAATAAATTGGGAAAAGAGTATATGTACCATAAATACTAGATTCATATACAGATATATTTGATGAATCTCAATGTTGATCATTCTTTATCCATCTAAGAAGTGTGAAGATGTATAAAGAATTGCATGATTATTTTTTGGTGGGTCAACAAAAAATAAAATATTGCACATTATGTATCTTGGTTCTTGGTATATCAGGAATCAATTTCATAGAGGGAAATTTCATTGGGAATTTTATATCCATTACCTAAAATAATTATATTGGAAATAATTTCCAATGATTTCATCCTGGGGAACCCTAAGACATATACATGGATAAGTGTTATTAGGATTTTATTTGATCTTATTATTAAATCTAGAAAATGAATTGGAATCAATAAAATATTAACTCTTGATCAGATCACCAGGTTTTATTGTAAGGAATTTGTAAGGTTACATAAATTACAACTCTCCATTGTATCTTAAAATTTTATGAGGTTTGAAGCGATTTTTGGAGAATTTTTCAACAAGATTTGAATAGGGATTTGAAAATTAGCACTCTATATCATCATCTAATAGATGTTCAATAAGATTGGACCATTAAAACCCCAAAATATATAAGGATATAATTTTATATTAATTTTTAAGTTTTTTTGGTTCAAATATGTTCACTTGTTAAATTTTCATACAATAATAACATTCAATTGATCATTCGGAAATGCCATTATGAATCCTTCTGTGACAGGATATACCAAACTCTAATCTATAGGGATATATCTATAGAATGAAATATATTGGGATCTGATATAGATTAAGAGATTTAATAGAAGGTAATATCCATTTATCATCACCTCATGGAATCTCATAGTCGATGAAAAAGTGATGAAGATAATCAATGATGAGATATATAAATTAAGGATGGTGAAAAGGTATTCCTAAAAATATATAATAGGAAGAGGGTTCTGATATTTTAAAATGAGTTAATGATTCTCTGAGTATATATGTCTCCATTAAAATTATTTATAATATTCTTCTGTTTTCATAACACTTTTTGTTTCATCCAAACCCCTCTCAAGTTCACAATGTGTTCCATGTATCATTACTGGGCATGTAAATATATGATCCTCAAAATTAAATGAACTCAGAATAAATAACATTAGATCATGATATATCTTAGGTGGAATAATGTGAGAATATTTTTTTATTGATGAGATAAGGTTTTGTAGAGCATAACCACTCACCCATTTAATTTTTTAGGGAATCTATAAATTTGAGGAAGCTAGAGAGGAAATAAATGATTTTATGAGGCATAATTATCTTCAGTTGTTTATATCAGAGAGATAAAATTTCAAGATAGAAATTATTATAAGGGGAAAAATATAACACCCCATCAATTTATGAAAAAATTTCCTTTATATAATTTTTATGACTTTTATATCTTTCTTTACACGTAACATCGAGTTTAAACAATAAATGTTATTAAATTGAAATATTATTATCAAATGTGTCAGTTATCAGCTATCCATTTGGTTTCAAGATATAAATAGTAAAAAATAAATTATTATAACTATTTTATAAAATTTTATAAAAATAACATATTAGTTATCGAATGGTAAAAAAATGAAATTAAATTATTCGAAATAAAAAAAGAGATATTGTTGTGTAATAATGATTCTGTTCCCCTAATATGTTTATATATTTAATAATAAGTTAAATAACTATTAATTAATTATATTAATGAATTATATATATAATATAATTTAAAATAGAATATTTTAAAACTCATTTTATTGTTATTACTACTCAAATACTGATAATAAATTCAGTTATTAAAAAAATTCCAATTTTCTAAAAATGATATTCTGTGTGTTTTTATGGTTATTTTAACATCAATAAATTCCACATATATTAATTGATTTAGAAAAAAAATAAAATACTTTGAATTATAACGTTAAAAATTTTAATGAGGCCACTTTGATTTTTTTAAATTAAGAACAATAACTTTGGTAAACGTTTATTACAATTGTAAATGTTAAATTAGTAAACGAGGGATAAACAATATATATATTGGTAAAAAAGACCAAAAAATATATCAAAATTATATTTTATAAGTTTATTTCATTCCAATATCATCTGATATTTGAAATTGACTAATAGGGATCCAATTTCCCATGAAGGTGACATTATTTTATTTTATAATTCTAAATAATTTTTGGTGTATAACTCCTCACACATATAAAACTGAACCTCCTCTCCTCTCTTATATTGACCTGTAGATTACATTAGAATTATAAATTTATACCCACATAATCTACAAATATCTTTATCTATGACCTTGAGGTTATAGTCTTCACAAAAGGCCTAACTAAAAAACATTACGATTATCTTAAAAAGCGGACCCCCGAAGAAGAGGTATATGTTATCACCAATTGATTACATATCTCTTCTTTGTTAAACATTATATGAATGATATATAAATGTACTATATTGATGGAATTAATATCCTTACTATAATTAAAAGTTTTTATATTAATTATATATAAATTATCTATCTCATTCCTATCATGTTTAAAATGATAAAGTTTCGTGTGGGTATGTGTGGACTGCCACCTCCCTGAACTGATAATATTATTTTTTTCTCTAATGTTTATGATTAGTTATAAAAGTGTATTTATTGAAAAAATATAATACATAATTTATTATTAGTATTTTTGCGACGATGAAACAATGACCAAGGTGTAGGAATGAAAACTATCAAACTAAAACATGCATGGAAGACAAACTACTTTTCAACTGAATGTTCATTTTTATATAAAATTTTATAATAAAAGAGAAATTTTATATTTTAAATTAATTTAAAAAAATATGTTTTGTTTGAATATTATTTTGTAATAGATATATATAAAATATATAATTATTATATAGGAGGTTTGAATGTGTATCGATCTGGATGAAACTTGAGGCAAGGTTTTATGTTACAATATCATTTCTTTTCAAGAATATGTAAGATAATTTTTTGGGGGGAAAGTGCATTTTTATTATCTTCTTAAACCCATATGTATTCTTATCATCTGATTACTCATTAAATTTTCATGTAATTGTTCCATTTTCCTCTCTTTATTACTTAAATTGATCAAGAAAATATTTTTAGAAAAGATAACATTTTTCCATTTATGGTCACTGAACATTTTCCTCCATGTACACGATAATCATATTAATAAATGTTTATTTATATATATAATTAAAATTTATTTGAAAATAATAAATTTAACTACCTTTTAATTTATTTAATTTTTTTTAAATGAAATATTTTTTGGAATGTTTTTTGATGTTTTTTTCCACATTTACTAAAGTGTATATAGAATGTCCCCTTTTAATGTATAAGATATGAACATATTTCCAGACATCATGGAAATTATTTTATTTGATTATTATATTTTAGGTTACCATGTTTATTTTCAATTTTAAATTTCTCAATATTATGGAATGTTTCAGTTTTATTGACATGAAATGAATATAATGCTTTCCGTGATTTCCAAAAAAATGTTGATCTATTTGAAAGGAATTTATCACTTATTCTAACATACTTTAGTATATAATATGATTGACTAGGGATATAATCTATTGATACCATCCATGTAATTTATGTTGATTTATTTTGATTATGTGATGATATAATATTTATGAAACATATTTCATTTCTAAGGGTTATTCTCTGTTGAATTATTGATTAATTATGATCTCTTGACACTCATATGTATGAGTTTCATTATGCAATGAGTTGGAAAATTAAATCCCACCTATTAATTTATTAATTATTGATATGTCATAAAAAAATTACTATAAATGGGAGTAAATACATTTTAGTTTGGGACTCCATCCACTCTGATAATCTTTAGAGTGAACTGTGACTATGGTAATGAAATGAGGAGTGAATCTAATCAACTATGGGACTTTGTGCACTAAGATATTATCAATTATGATCCTTGTGTAATGAAATGATATTATATTATATTTATTATTCTATAAAATTTCATTTTAGGTTTTATGATGATGACATTCTCTCCTGACACATGATTGATTAATGATGACTCCTTATTTTTATAAATTGTTTCTTTTGAAATTCGCAATATTTATGCCATATATATACATTTATGATATTTAAATGATTATTTATTATCTTTTCAATATATAATAACGACATAACACCATTATTCATAAATTATTAATTCATATAATCACTAATTAATTTATTCTAGGTTAATCCATATTGAGAATCTGAGATCACCATTTCTTATATTTCCCTTTCCCCTAGGGTTTAATAAATGATTTTAAGTAATAAATTTACAATAAAGGTACTATAAGTCAATAGCATTGTTAGAGATGTTGAATATATTTTATGATATATTTTGATTATGTATCTATTATAATAATAATATAAACATTTACGGTCATTGGGAATATATTATAGTGAAATGTTTTTAATATTAATAAAAATGAAACAATACTTATGTATGTATAATTTTGTCAGGAAATGTTTAACATAATATTGTTTCTTCTATATATGAATTTTGTTATTATTTTTTTTCTTACACTATTATGGATCATGTTTATTGATTCATGTTTCGATAATATTTTAATTTATGTCTTGTATTATGGAAATCAATTATCCATTATGTATGATTTCTAATTTTCTAGCATACGTTTAATATGTATCTTGATTACAGCCATATGTTATATTATTATAACATATGATATTTTTTATACCACAAACGGTTTACTTTATTGAGAACTTGAGCTCACACCTTTATTATGTAACCATTCCCAATGTAAGAAAGATTCATATAACTTAAATGAAGTATATATGGGATTCAATAATGGCATCATTATAGAGAATCTTTTATAGGGGTTGTAAAATAATTTTCATATATAGCTTCAATGAATCTAATCCATATGTTCAAGGGATTATATGATAAATTTGGTGAGATATAATGTTTTCATTGTGAAATGTTTTAAAATAAATATCCAATCATCCTAGGATTCATTAGTGGATATTAAAGGTGTTTATAATTGTTATGGATGATCATTTTTTTCATTTGGGGATTAAGATAAGATAACTTTTGTTAAAACACTATGGATTTTTCAAAAGGATAACTACCAGTATTTAAAAAAACAAATTTTTTTGGGAATATATAGATTTTGTGGTTATCCTAGAAACATAATATATTTATTGAAATTGATATGTGTACATAGTTGTGGCACATATTCTCTAAGTTATTATAACAATAAAAAATACCAATTGAGAACTAACTTGATCGTCACTTCAGTGCATGATGTATAATTCCCCAACCACAATTTCCAAGAGTCGGTACATTATTATATAACATTGGCATGATCCCAAGAAATCAAATCCCAAAATACCAATCAGTTTAGTATCCATGAAGTGTAAGATACATAAATAAGTTTTAAATTACATCATTAAATAAAATATATAAAATAATTTTTTTCTCCTTTTAAACACACTTATATCCTAGAGTATATCTCCACTGGTGAACTAAAAAATATTTCTTCACATCATCGGAAAAAACATATAAAAGGGTGATCTCAGATGCTCAGTAAGGATAACAGTATCGCAGAAACATTCATAAATAAACAAAAACATTTCAGGAAATGTATAAAATTAAAACAAAAGACTTTTAAACTTTAACTTCTGCATAATATGGAAAACATAAATCAAATAATTCCATTTACTTACTCACATGAATAATCTACTAGTCGAATAATCACATGTAATATTAATAGCTAATTTCATAATAATGGAATGCATAATATCGGACATCATAACCACATAGTCAAGGCCCCGTGCTAAGAATACAAATAATATTTTGTCAAGGACTTGTGACAAGACACTAGTTTGTCTGATGAGACCTACCGATGCATCGAGGATCAATTGAAGGCTCCACCTATCCCTTACTAAGTCCAACGCAATCCTCATATGAAAAGGTTGAAACATAACATAAAAATTCATATTAAAACTAGTGTATGAAATATTAATATGTTACCCATAAACCATGAATGGTATAAAAATAACACATCCATAGTAAAACATATCAAAAAATCTTCAATACAATATGGAAATTTTGTATCATAATAAATCAACATCAAACAATTATATAATTTAGTAAAGGATGTTGACATAGTTGAAATCAAAATAATTTGAGAGGAATATATATATCTATTTTGAAATCATTTAAAAGTAATGTAATTATAAAAGAAGATATTTATTTTGAAAATTTTGTTATAATATTTTATGGTAAGCTTTAAAGGTGTTATTACGGCAGAGAATAACTACACCTGCTGTATAAGTTAAAAAAACATTATTACATTAATTTGTCGAAACGGTCATAAAGTACCTTGTCTGGAAAATGACAGAATGATTCCTTTTAAAACATTTTATACAATGTCAAAAAAGGGTTTAAATTAAATTAACACATAGTCTAGTAAATAGAAAAAATGTTTTGAAATGAATTTTTAAGAAACATGAATGTGGATGCTAAAGATTTCACAGTAGTTACTTAGGTAAATACAATGCCAGATAAAAAAGAGATTGTGAAATGAACCCTTTCCTTGTAGTTTTCCTTGGTTTAGGGTATGCTAAACTTCTTTATATAAGTTAAATAACTGTTATTAATTTATTAAATAACTACATACATAAATATGATATCATATTTGATCTTATATTATTTCTATGTTAATAATATTTCAGTAGTATCATTGTTTTGGGTGTAAACTGATTTGTTTTATTTATATGTTTTCTTACATAAGCCATGTTTGTTGTGGATAGGATGTATTTGATTCATATATAGAATGATATTATGTTATTAAAAATTATTTTTAATAATCAAATGAAAATTATTCTTGAATGGTGACGATGGGGAATGAATCTTGTAGCGTTCGTGGAGAGGGTAATCCGTAAAAATTCTCGATTGTTACTTCCATTTCATTTTTTATTTTAAAAGGACCGAAAACCAAATGATACATATGTATATTATTCTTAAATTATAATATAATATTATATATATGTTACATATGTTCATTAACACCATCCTTTATATGTTTCATATAGGTTCTGAACGAGTCATATCACTTTGAGGGGGTGGTAGTCTACACTTCCATAGATGAAATTATCGTATATATAAAACATTAAAAGAATAAAGTTATGAAATAAAAGAGAATTACAGAATTTTTAGATAAAATTAATACCATAAATATCATATATAATTATAGTTCTATCATAATTGACTCCATTAGAGGTGGTAGTTGAAGATTGAACAATCATCGTTTCTTGAGGAAGTAGTTCGTCGTCCACAGAAATAACATGTTCTATACCCATTAGATAGAGGTGTGTGTAAGTGCAGTTCAAATAATTCTCATAACAACAACCTAGTATATTGAGGATACTGGTGTTGTTATAAAGTAAAGGAATAATGTAACGACCCATCCCCTGGGGCTCGTATCGTGACTACCCCAAGCACGCCTTCCATATTCCAGGGGCTGGCGACTAGCACCAAAGGCGTAAATCCCTAATCTGGGAAGGCATTTCCATTATAAACTGAACACACACAACAGAGTACAAAACTGGAAGTAAAACAACAAGTAAAAACTGTATACAAAAGGGAGTGCTGAAAGTAAAGGGGTCCGTAAATACATGACCAACAGTAAAGTAAATGGAAATAAAAAAAGTAAAACTGAAAGAAGAAAAGTAAAGTATCCATTGGGCCGTCCTCCAGGGTTCCTACCTGAAGGGTAGGTATAGATGGCCTCCTCAGCACTCCAAGTCTGTCGTCCGCTCCATGTACCATCTTGCTGAGTGGCCCAGCTTCAGGTACCATCCAGTTCTACTATTCTCTGCGTCAGTCAGTGTTGTCCGTCGTCTGCAACCAACACAATGTGGTGTGGCCATAGCCCGTGCAGGGATGAGTAATCTGATACTCAGTAGGGACCCTGAGACCCTCAAGGTCTCACTAAATCCAACATGGATAATCCAAATGAATGAAATAAATAGATAATCATCACTTAGTTATATTCCCATACATATAACAATGTTATCTTTTAACCCATCACATTCATGAGGTAAACATAAAATTCATTAACTCAACTCAAACTAGTATTTTATTCAAGGGGGTAGTATCAAGTAACAACCCCATTCAATATGTTGGAACCTCAGAATATGGTGAAATCTTCTTATATCAAGTACAGTGGGCCTTCCGCATCACAAAAATGCGCTTCCCACCTTCCTAGACAGCTGTGGTTCTCCTCCTATCAAGTACCGTGATTCTGCTGCGTCACACAGTGGCGCTCCCCACTGTGGGTCTGCTCTGCTCACACAGAGGTGCTCCCCCTCATATCCTACCAAGGTACTCCTCCTGTCGAGTACCATGGGTCTTCAGCATTACATAGAGGCACTCCAAACTATGGGTATGCCGCGTCACATAGAGGCGCTTCCCACTAGGCTACTCGAAACACTCTGAGTCGAATGGTCAGTAGTCGTCAGGTCTCAGCTAGCTACTAGGTCTTTGCACTGCGCTTGCTCGTCTCCAGGAGGATCCGCACTAGGAGCTATTGTTTGATACTCCAACTGTCATGATGTGCCATGTATAAGTATCTCAATGTTCCACCTTGTCATGGGGATTTCAAAACAACAGATGGCGTGTCAGTCGGACGCCCGGTCTGTGAGTTATTGGCATTTCCGTTCTAGGGGCCCAGTTGGTTTTTAGGTTCAAACCACCACGACAATACCCCAACGGTGCCCAAACCTCATGTGGGGTGTTCCAAAAGAACCTATCTGTTCTAATCTTTCTATCACTGCAGACGGGTCGTCGATCGGATACCAGTAGCCCATGATATGGGTGGAAAGGTGTAAACATGCCAAAGTGGGTCTGGGTCCGATCCGACTCAGGTAGACTGACACGACCCATCCTGGGTCCGGACTAGGGTCTGACACGATCCGCGGGTCTGACCCGGTCAAAGGGGGCGGCCCGACTCGTGTGGTTGGCCCGACTTGAGTGGGTGGCCCGGCCCGACGGTGGCCCGACCCGAGGGGGCGGCTAAGCACGACGGCGGCCCGGCCCGGTGGTGCGGCTCTCCTCGGATGGGCGGCCTGGCCTGTGGAAAGCCCGGCCCGAATGGGAGGCATGACCTGAGGCGGCCCGGTCCAGTGGCCCGATGGCTCGTAGGGGACTCCTAAGCCATGGCCATGGGAAGCGGTGTGCCCCCAGTCTCCCGAACAGCTATGTCATTCTGGTGGAGATCCAACTAGTGCCAGGTGGCCCCGGTCTAGCTCACGTGGGACCTGAAGGGGTCCCACACTTCCCGACTAGCCGAGCGGATAGCCTCTCGGCACCACCGGTTCGGCACGCGGGTGACATGCTCCTACACCGAGGCCCGCCATGGCCGCGGTTCTGCACCATCGGTGGGGCGCGACAGCGCTGGGCGCCTCCACAACGTCCCACCCTGGTTGTGGCTCTCCTTCCACACGGCACAGTGGTACCACGCCTTCTTGGTGACCCGGCGTCTTAGTAGCGCCGGTTTCATCATGGCCGGCCCATCACCGGATGCCATTGATTTTGTCGCGGTACAGTTGTCTAGCGGTAGGGTTGCACTGCCACAATCGTCTACAAATGATAACATCAAAGGGGGAAGTTCAGGTCATGTTCGTGCAGTTCGATCCCTCCCCTTTATGGCGTAACCAATCGGCAATTTCACATTCCAAAATATTGTATGGCGAAGAACGGAAATGAATTCAACTCAAAACCCCTAACTCGATTGTCGATGATCATTGGAAAAGTTTCAAGAAAAGGGAGGATGTCGATTCATTCACGTCAAAAATAAAGAACCTGAGTATGGAATCATTAGTGTTCTTCAAGGACATCACTCCCTCCTTTGTGCTAGATGAAGAAGGATGAGGGTGTTCCTCTTTTTTCGTTGGTGGAAGAGGAATTCTTTGTCGCTCTTCAACTCCTCTCCCAAATGTTCCACCAAATAATTATGCCAACAAAAATAATGGGTTAAGCTAACCCATTATTTAATTATTGGCCAAAATAATTCAAATGGTTTAAAATAAATAATTAAATGTGATCAATCAATTAATTTGGAGGGATGGCGCCATAAAGGGGAAAGTTCAAGAGTCATCAATTAAATGAAGAGTGTTGAAAAAAAGATTAAACAATCAATGTTTAAAGGTTTCACCACATATATAGGGGTGTTAAAGGGGTTTGATGCTCGGGTGCCCCCCACCATAATTATACTCCCAATGGAGGTTATTCATGGGTGGGACGTACCACCATAACCTCTTATGGGTGGTTTGGTGTCGTGGGCCCCACCTCCAACCTCCTCTTGGAGATTTTAACTGCCACAAACAAAATGTTTCAATCTTATTTTTAGTTAACTTATCAAAAACCCCACAATCTATCTTCTATTCTAGTTATAACAAAACTGCGGTGAAGGTCCCACTTTGCAATCACCGACGCTGAGATTTCATCGGTGCCCTCGGATTTCAATTTCAAGCACATGTTCAAAAGATATAAAATCCCACTCGTACGTTTACTGAACGTACCCGAACAAAACTTCAGAAATTTATTCTTGGAACACTAGGCCTCAGAATCCAGCACAATAAATTTTCGCGGAATCATAAGAATCCCATGAGTTTAAGAAAAACATTTCCACATATTTTTTGGGTCTTTACATTCTCCCCACCTCAGGGCTTTATATCCCCATAATCTACAAATCGAACTAAGAGAATAAAGGGGGTACATAGCACGCATCTAAGCCTCCCACACCAGTGTGCTCTCTTGAAGGTTCACGTGCTGCCAGCGAATGCCCACCAGAGATATCGACCATCCACGTAGGAAAAAATCCTGTCGATCCTTAATCTCCACCTGAACCTTCATGAATGTGTCCCTGTCATCGATGTCCAGCTCCTCGTAGTCCATGATGTGGGATGGGTGGTGCACATAACTCCTCAGTTGAGATCCATTAAAGACGTTGTGCACCCGGTGGAACTATGGTGGGAGAGCTAAGCGGTAAGACATTTCTCCTACTCTGCTAAGGACCTGGAAATGTCCGACGAATCACGGAGAAAACCTTCTGTCTCGGCCAAATATCTTTAGACCTCGTTGAGGTGAGGCTCGTAGAAAGACGTGGTCACCATCCTAGAACTGCAGAGGTCTCTGTCTCCTGTCATCATATGACTTCTTCCTTCTCTGTGCAGTATTCATCCACTCCTGGATGATCTGTACCTTTTTCGTGGTAGCCCGTACCATCTCTGGTCCCACTAGTGATAACTCTGTTGGGTGTATCATGCACAATGGTGATCTACAAAGTTGGCCATACAAGGTCTCAAAGGGTGACATACCAATGGTGGAGTGATAGCTGTTGTTGTAGGAAAAGTCCAGAAAAGGTAAGTGATCCTCCCAGCTATGAAAAAAGTCGAGGACACATGCATGGAGAATGTCCTCAAAGGTCTGGATGGTCCGCTCCGTCTGACCATTTGTATCAGGATTTAAGGCGGTGCTCAACCAAAGTTGTGTCCTGAAAGCCTCCTGCAACCCCTTCCATAGCTGGGATGTAAACCGTGTGTCATGGTCGAATGCAATAGAAGATGGTAATTTATATAAACCCACAATCTATTATATATATTAGTGTCTAAAGCCATATCCTAAGCCCTGATCTCTGTTCAGTATGATGTGGTCCGACTTGGTGAGTCAGTCAAGGATCACCCATATCGAGTCGTGACTCCTAGATATACGTGGAACAACCATCACAAAGTCTATGGTATCCCATCCCACTTCCACTCTGGGACCTCTAAGGGCTGAACCAAGCCTGCTAGTACCTAGTGCTCGACCATCACTTGCTGACCTATGAGGCATCGTGAGAAAAACTATGCTACTACCTTTTTCATACAAGGGCATCAGTGCTGTCGTCGAAGGTCCTGATACATCCTCACCACCCTTTGATGTACCGATAGAGGGGAAGTGTGGAACTCCCTAAATACTTCTTCCTAAAGTGGTACCGGTACCATAATACGTCCCCTGAAGAGGATGACGTGCTCCCAACCTACAAAAAATACATCAGGTTCCTACCCTATAGATATCTGAGCACGTCGAGTTTCACAGTCAGCATCTCCATGCTATTCCCCCCTGACTCGTTGAACAAGTGGGGGAGTGACTGTATGAGATTGTAGATAGGTTTCTTCATCCCTATCCACAAAATATATTTGTACGACAACCAATTTTTTTGTCACCTCTCCTAGCAGCTGTATACCAGATCTCCTTCTAAGAGCATCTGCAAAAATGTTCCCCTTCCAAGGATTATAGACTATCTCCAAGTCATAGTTCTGGAGGATCTCAAGACAACACTAATGTCTCAGGTTCAGCTCTTTCTGAGAGAAGATTTACCTTAGACTCTTGTGATCAGAGTACACGGTAAAACATTGACCCATCAGTTCGTGCTGCCACATCTTCAAGGCGAAGACCACTGGTTATAACTCCAGGTCATGGGTAGCGTAGTTCTGCTCATTCTTTCTCAGATTCCGAGAACCATATGTGATCACTTCTCGCTTCTGCATTAGGACACACCGATGTCTGGTACCAGATTCATCATAGTAAACTATGTACCCTACGCCCTCCTCTGTAAGCCTCAAGATGGGGGAACTAGTCAGCCTATGCCTCAGCTTTTGAAAGCTATGATGGAATCTCTCTGACCACATGAAGGGTTTCCCCTTATTCTTCACAGTTGATAGTGGTGCTGCAACTCTGGAGAAGTCTCGAACGAACCTCCGGTAGTACCCAACCAAACCCAGGAAACTCCGTACCTCTGTCACACTCATGGGTGGCTCCCAATCAAGTAATTATTCAATATCCACTGGATATACTACATGTATAGCCTCCGAGATGACATTCCCCAAGAAGTGAACCTCTCGAATCCAAAAATGGAACTTCAAGAGATTACCATAATGTTGGTGCTCTCTGAGTGTGTCCACTACCAATTTCAAATGGTAGGAATGATCCTCTTCAGTGGTAGAGTAGATCGAAATGTCATCTATGAAGACCACGACAAAGCGATCAAGGTAGTTCTGGAAGATCTTGTTCATGAGACACATGAAAACATCTGGACCATTGGTTATGGAGAAGGGCATAACCAAGAACTCATAGTAGTCATACCGACACCTGAAGGTCGTCTTCTACCCATCCTCATCTCGAACTTTGAGCAGGTGATAGCCTGATCTGTGGTCTATCTTTGAGAACCTCCGTGCTCCCTTAAGTTGGTCAAAGAGGTTGTCAGGCTTCAGGAGTGGGTAATTTTTCTTCATAGTCACCTAGTTCAGGCGACAGTAGTCAACACAAAGCTGCAAGATCCTATCTGCCTTCTTGGAGAACATAATTATGGCTACCCAGGGAGAAACACTAGGCCGGATGAATCCATTATCTTGCAAGTCCTCCAGCTATACTTGCAGCTCACGAAGCTCAGCAGGAGATGTCCGATATGATGGAGTAGATATCGGTGTTGTCCTGGGGTATAGGTCAATGTAGAAGTCCACCTTTCAATGAAGAGGTAGTCCTGGGACATCGTCAGGGAAAACATTTGCATTCTGGTCCACCACTATACGATAAGTCGGACTCTCCACATCCACTACTCCGAGGGTAAGGAAATCCAACTGGTGAGAGATTGGTTGCACCCTCCTCCGTGTAAGTTCGTCTTGTGATGTAAAGGTTCCCTTATCGCCGGTGAAGGTAAACCAAGTCCCATCCATACAGACACACCATAAATTTCGCCTAATACAGTCGATCTGAGCATGGACTATAGATAACCAGTCCATACCCAAAATGATGTCGTAAGGCCTCGACGCTGCTACGCGGAGATCCCAGACAATGCTCTCGCCTTCTAGAGTAACCTCACACTGTTGGCACTAGTGCATAATCCTCGAGTCTACTCTCATAGGAGTCTCTAGCCATAACGATCGAGCCAATGGCTCTTTCAGAATCTGTGAGCTCCGAATGAAGGTAGTGGAAATGAATGAATGACAGGAACCTGTGTCTATAAGAACTGTAGCTAAGGTGGAATAGACACAGATAGTACCTCGAATCTTCTCCGGAGCGTCGTCGTCGTATGACTCAGCTACCTGAATATGAGTTCTCCCCGGTCCACCTACTCCTTGACGTAAGGTTGGACATCATGGTGGTGGTGGTGGAAGCACCACGTAATGTTATCCACCGCCAGATGCCCGACCAGCTCCTCTGCCACATCATCATGTGCCCTACAGAACGCCTCGATCGAACCTCTACCTCTTCTTGGGAGGTACCTCTACTATCTTCTTATCATCTGAACAACGAGTCGGACAGTCACGAGCAATGTGACCCTTCCCTCCATTTGAGTAACAATTCATGCTCGTAGTAGGTAAGTCACTACCTTGGGTGCCCCGCACAACTGATCTTGAGTCCTGAGGTCGTCCACCCATAGGTTTGGTCCTCTAGGACCTCTGTTTCATATGTCTACTTCCAGTTGTAGAAGAATCCACTGCATGTCGACTAGTAGTGGGTCTCACTGATGGTGTCTTCTCAGCAAGAAAAATCTCTACTAGGATTGCTCTATCTAACACTCCTACCTACGTCGGGATGTTAAGGGAGATCATAAAATCCCTAATCTCTCGCTTAGGCCCCTAGTCGAAGGTCTGGGCCCTAATGAGTGGATCTCGAACCATATCCATGGAGTAGCACGAGAGGTCGGTGAAACTCGTCGATAGTTGTGCTACAGTCATGTTACCCTGCTGTAGATGTAGTAGCTCATATATCTGCATCGCCCGAAGGGTGTCTGGTATAAACTCTGCCCGGAATAGACTCCCGATGTCTGTCCAAAGAAGTGTCGCCTTGATATGCACTTGGAGTATCAGGCTCCCCCATCTGCCTGCTACTGGCTGAAGGAGACTGACAGCAAGGATTAACATGTAGTCTGTTGGTGTCCCTACTAGCTTGAAAAATCTCACAATAGCCTCCAGCCATTCCTCAGCTACTTGTGGGTCCATCTCTCCCCGAATCCTGGGTGGCCTCTAGCACTAGAACTCATGCAACGTGCTCAAGAAGTGTGCATCATCTGCTGCTGGGGATGGTGGCATCGATAGCCCAATAGAATGTGGTACCACTGGTAAAGGGACATGAAATGAGGCCTCTTCAATCAGTGGGATATCAGAGCGTATGACTCTCTGGTCTCTATGGGGAGGCATCCTGAAAGAAACATATGCGACATAGTCCAAGGATTATACCTGGGAAGATGACCGGGTTGAGCTAAATTAAGAAAACTTTTAAATACACGCACACAATCCATGTTTTCTTGCACTAAGTCAAAAATCAGTAGTCAGGGTCCTGGTGTATGGATAATCAGCCACCCGCACCAACACAGGACTCCCTGAACTAAAAAACACATATCGTACCTTTAGAAATATTTCTTCACAGAAAAGAATGATCAGAGTTCTACGTTCTGTGGTAGAACCAACTCCTCTGATACCAATTTTTCACGACCCGTCTCACAGGGCTCATATCATGCCTACCCCAAGACCTCCTTCCATAGGCCAGGGGCTAGCGACCAGCCCCAAAGGCGAAAGTCCCTAATCTGGGAAGGCATTTCCTTTATAAACTAAACACGCACAGCAGAGTACGCAACTAGAAGTAAAACACCAATTAAATACTATATACTAAAGAGAGTGATGAAAGTAAAGGGGGTCCGAAATACAAGCCCAACAGCAAAGTACAAGGAAACGAAAAAGTACAACTGAATGAAGAAAAGTAAAGTAGCCACTGGGTCTTCCGCTGGGGTTCTAACCTGAAGGGTAGGTATAGACGGTCTCCTCCAGCACTCAACGTCCATCTGTCCACTCCGTGTACCGCCTCACCGAGTTTTTGACCTCTGGGTACATTCCATTTCTACTATTATTTGACTCAATTAGTGATGTCCGTTGTCTGCAACCAACACAGAGAGGTGCGGGCATAGCCCGTGCAGGGGTGGGTAAAACAATACTTATTAGGGATCCTGAAACCCTCAAGGTCTCACTAAATCCATCAGGTATAAACCACAATTATGAAATCAACAGAAAACAGTCACTTAGGTATATAACCATACATATACAATTGTTATCTAGTAACCCATATCATTCATGAGGTAAACATAAAAGTCCTCAACTCAGCTCATACCATAATTTTATTCAGGGGGTGTTATATCAAGTAACAACCCCATTGACTCTTTCGGAACCTCAGCTGATGGTGTACTCCCCCACTATCGAGTATGGTGGGCCTGTCGCGTCACACAGTGGCACTTCCAACCTTCCTGGACTGCTAGGGAACTCCTCCTGTCGAGTACCGTGGGTCTGCTGCGTCACACAGAGGCGCTCCCCACTATGGATCTGTCGCACTCACACTGAGGCGCTCCGCCTCATCGCCTTCTAAGGTACTACTCTTATAATGTATGGTGTGTCTTCCGCAACACATAGAGTCTCTCTCCACTTTGGAGCTTCTACATCACATAGAGGCACTTCCCACTGGGCTAGTCAAAACACTCCTAGTCGAAAGGTCATAAGTTTTCAGGTCTCAGCCAGCTACAAGGTCTCCACACTCCGCTCGATCGTCTCCAAGAGGATCCGCTCCACGAGCTACTGGTTGATAATTCAAGTGTCAAGAAGTTCCATGTAGAAGTATCTCAATGGTCCAAATTGTAATAGGGATCTCAACGCAATAGACGGTGCGTCAATAGGTAAACCGGTCTGCGAGTTATTGGCATTTCACTTCCAGGGTCCTGGTTGGTTTTTAGGTTCAAAACAACCCGACTATACCCAAACTATGTCCAAACATAAAGTGTGGTATGCCAAAAGAACATTCTCATTCTATGATTTTGGTCACTGTTCATGGTTCGTTGATCG
This sequence comes from Viscum album, assembly GCA_963277665.1. Taxonomy (NCBI): domain Eukaryota; kingdom Viridiplantae; phylum Streptophyta; class Magnoliopsida; order Santalales; family Viscaceae; genus Viscum; species Viscum album. Next base: position 1,374,161,946 of record OY728147.1, on the reverse strand, counting down.
GATACCCGTAGCCCAAGATATGGGTAGAAAGGTGTAAATAGGCTAAAGCGGGTCCGGGTCCTGTCCGACTCTGACGGACTGACCCGACCCGACCCGGGTCCGGACCAAGGTCTGACTCGATCCATAGGTTGGACCCAGTCCGCTGTGGTGGCCGAACCCATGTTGTCATCTCGGCCCGAGTGGGCAGCTCGGCCCGAAGGCGGCCCGACCCGAGGGGGCGGCCTAGCTCGAGTGTGGCCCAGCCTGATGGCGGCCCGACCCAGATGGGTGGCCCAACCTGAGGGCGGGCCGGCCCGGATGGGTATCCCTGCCTAAGGGTAGCTCGGCCCAGCAGCCCAGATCGGATGGGCATTGCGAATGGGTGGCCCGACCCGGATGGGCGGCCCGGCCGGATTGCGGCCCGGCCCGGCTGCCACCCCCGGCGGCCCACCCCGGAGGGGTGGCCTGGCCTAAGGGCGGCCGTGCCCGGTGGCCTGGAAGCTCGCGGGGTCCGCCTAATCTGCATCCAGGGGGAAGCCACACACCCCTGGGCTCCAGAAAGGATCTGTCGTTCGGTGGAGCTCCAACCAGCACCAGCTAGCGCCGGTCCCACACACGCGTGTCCCGATGGGGTTTCGCTCCTCCCGACTGTTCGAGCGGCGAGCGGCTCCACCGCACCGGTGTGGCGCGATGACGCCACTCCCCTCTGCTATGGCTCGCTCGGGCCGCAGCTCTCCTTCCAAGCGTCATGTTGGTGTCACACCCTCTAGGTCACCCGGTGGCCTTGAACCGCCAGTTTCTTCGCGGCCGACCCGTCGCCGACTGCCGTACCATTTTATGCAGTCCGTTCCTCTAACAGTAGTGTTACACCACCACCATCATGAGAAAATGAGAACAAAAAACTGGGAGGACCGAGCCATGTTTGTGCGGTCTGAGCCCTCCTCGTTATGGGGTAATCAATTAGAAATTTCACATTCCAAAATATTGTAAGGTGAAGAACGGAAACGAATTCAACTCAAACCCCCTACCTCGTTTGTCAGTGATTGTTGACGAAGTCGCGGTAAAAGGGAGTATGTCGATTCGTTGACATAGGAAATGATGAAGCTGAGTATGGAATCATCAGCATTATTCAAGGATGATGCTCCCTCCTTTGTTCTAGTTGAATAAGGATGAGGGTGTTCACCTTTCTTTGTTGGTGGAAGAGGCGTTCTTCGTCGCTCATCAAATCCTCTCCCAAATGTTCCACCAAATAATTGTGCCAACAAAAAAATGGGTTATGCTATCCCATTATTTAATTGTTACCCAAAATAAATCAAATGGTTTAAAATAATTAATTGAATGAACTCAATCAATTAATTGGGAGGGTTGGCACAATAAAGAAGAAAGTTCAAGAGTCTTTAATTAAATGAAGAGAGTTGGCTAAAAAATTAATCCATGGATGTTTACAGGTTTCACCACTTAAATGGGGTGTTAAAGGGGTTAGATGCTCGAGTGGACCCCATATTAATTATCCTCCCAAGGAAGGTTATTCATGGATGGGCCCCACCAACATAACCTCCCATGGAAGGTTAGTGTGTGGTGGCCCCCACCTCCAACCTCCCCTTGGAGATTTTAACATCCACAATAAAATTAAGTTACACTCTTATTTTTATTTAACTAATTAAAAACCCCAAAATATAACTTCCAATCTCAATAGAATGCAACTATGGTGAAAGTCTCACTAAGAAATCATTGACGCTATGAGTTCATAGGTGCCCTCAGATTTCAATTCTGATCACCGGTCAAAAGATATAAAATCTCACTCGTAAGTTTACTAAATGTACCCGAACAAAACTTCAGAAATTGATTCCGGGCACACCAGGCCTCGGAATCAAGCACCGTAAATTTTTACGGACTTGTAAAAATCAAATGAATTTAAGAAAGAAATTTCCACAAAATTTCCGGGTCATTACAAATAATGTGAGTTTAGGGGGATGGAGAAGTAAAATAAAAGAAAATAACTAAAGATGAATATGTTACCTTTAAATCTGGTAACTCCCATTGGTTTGAACCAAAATGCTTCCTTGAAGTGACTTCTGCCTAAGGTAAGGATTTTAGGAGGAAGAGAGGGATGTAGGGTGCTTAATTGGGTATAGGTTGGACAATCTAAGGGGCTTTAGTGGAGTGAGAAATGGGATATAGATGAGGTATTTTTATAAGAGGGAGGAGCGACTCTTTTGGAATGTTTGTAAAGATTATTTTCGTATATAATGATTTTCAGTTTGTAAAGGTCCATAAATCATTACAATCTATGATAAAATTACTCATGATTGAAATAAAATCATCAGAAAATAATTGGACAGGTTTTGGATATTGTTTTAATTTTTATAATCCCATTTATTTAAATAATTCATTAATGTGGTAAACACTGCATCATTATTGTGTCATAAATAATTTTATTTATTTGATGTCTAAAAAATTATAAAAAAATACCATGATGTAGGAAATATTTTGATATTTTAAATAAATATTTATAGTCAAATAGATAATTTATATAACCTCACGTAATAATTGTTTTACTCAAAGGTATAAGTTTATTTTATTTTTGTCTTCACATTAAATTAATTAATATAAAGTGTCATTATCACTCTCATGCGGCTTCATGGTGTCCCAAAATTGACTCAAGGAGGCCCATGGTTGGGATTGTATCACTAAATAGTGTTAGAACATGTGTTAGGCTAATTTAATATCATTATAATATTACTTTTGACACTTATTTATGGTATTTATCCTTTAACCATGGTAAATAAAATATTTACTGAAGTAATTATTCCAAATTACTAAAAATAAAATGAAACTACATACAAAATTTGGACCTCTGGATTCCAAATATGGAATCCATTTTTCAAAATTTGAAACAAATAAATGACAGAAATTAATTGAAAATTAATTCTCGTTGTCAAAACAAAAATTATTTTTTAAGAAATAATAACTATTATAAGATTGTCATTTGTTTATGGTCAGTTTAAATGTGAAATCACATCAAATGACCTAAATTAAATTAAATGATAAAAATATAATAGAATGATACTTAAAAAAAATTCAAATTTATAATTTAACACTATAAATTATTTTTATTAACAAAGTTGTTTTTAATTAAAAATTCGTATTTTTCATTATTCATCAAAAATTGAATGTGTTAAAAAGAGTACCGAAAATTTACCCTATGCTAATTTTAATATTCCAAACCCATAAATGAAGTCCATTTTGAAAACAAAATTCATAAAATTTTAACAATTGTGTATTACTATTCACAAGAGTAATTTTTTTAAAGGTTGGGGCTGAAGCATTATTTATTATTAATGCAAAGTAATGGCTTCTTTAACTGGGTAGAGGGAGATCGATAACATAGACCAAAGGCCCAGTGGGCATTTAGCCCATTACATGGATCGTAGGCCCATTTTTTGGCCCAAAGCTCATTATGTGAATGGTACTGCTACAGTACCCGCGCTGCTTTAGTGGTCTGCGACCACTATAGTGACCAGCCGCCACTACAGTGCCGCCGCTGCTACAGTACTGCTATAGTGCCAGCACCCAATGGGTTTTGAACCCAAATTTTTCATGTAGAATTAAAGGGTGCTTACCACTAAGACAAAACTCAACTTCATTCAGAAGATTTAGTTTTATTGGTCATGGTGTGTTAGAATCACGAAGTTGCGTACATCGCAAGCTATTGCATTATTTAAACAGAAACGTACCGTGGAAGCTTGGGGTGTTACATGATGATTGTGACCAATAATTCTCACCTCTATATACACTCATGGAAGATATAGTTTAGATAATGAAATTCTCTTTAAAATCCATTATAATGGAATTATTATGTTAATGAATTAGCTATTAAAATATGAGATATTCCCAAAAAAGAAACCACGAGTGAACTAATAATGATATTGGTTGAACAGTTGGATACTGTAATTTTTTTTGAAGAGCATGAAATTTGGAGGGTGATATTTTTGATTAATTATATTACAATAATTCACTAATGGTGTTCATCACTCATGAAAAAAGGTTTTTTTAAATAGTTGTTTTATTCAAAAGGAATAAAATTATTGGTGGATGTCATGGAAAATGTGGTAATTTTCCCAATGACAAAACTAACAGAGAAAGAGTTGGATTGATAAATATTGTGATTATTACAATGTACACAAGACCAAAATTGGCATTTTTCTGGTGTTTATACCGCCACTAAATCATTCTATGATGATTTTCAAAAAACATCGATAAATCATGCACAAATGAGCAATTAGAAGCAGTTTTTCAAAACCATTGTAGAACGATTTAATGGAAAATTTTAATATTCTTAATATTTATTTGATATTATTTATTTATTTTTAAAATTTTATTTATTTATTATTTATTTATATTACCATGCACATGCACATGGGCATACCATTTATAAATTTTTTTTGTTGGTTGGCATTGGAACCCCTTACCTTTTTTTATACTATAAAGAATCTACCACTCCAGCAGACTCTTAATGTGGTGAATAAATTGATTTTAATATACGAATATATATATTAATTGAAAAATAAAATAATAAATAACAAATAAATATAAACTAACAAATAATTAATCAATAATGATTAAACAACAAACAGTAATCAATAACTAATAACTAATAAATATTAATAAAAAATAATTTATTCATATTGACTTATTAATTATTAAAAATTATAAATTAATTAATAAAATATAAATGAAAAATAAATAATGAAATATATAATATAGCAACAAATGATAAATATTAAATATTTAAGAATAAATAGTAAATAACAAATAGTAAATAGTAAATATATAATATGTAATATATAATGAAAAATATATAATATATAATATATAATATATATGTTATGTAAAAATAATAAATTTACTAAAAACCAAAATAGTATATGATAAATAAATAATAAATTAATAAATAATAAATTATAAATAAAAAATAAAAAATAATGAATTAATATATTATTAATATATTATTAATATTTCGTAAATAAGTAATGAATAATATATTAAAAATAAATTATTAATATAATAAAAAATTAATATTAAAATCAAAAGAAATTAATTTATAAATAATAAAGAATTATTATTAAATAATTAATTAACAAATAAATTTAAAATAGGTAATAAAATAAGTTTTTAATAGATAAATAATATATAATATATAATGTATAAATAATAAATTAATAATAAAATATTAGTAAATCAATTAATAAATAATAATAAATTTAAAAAAATTAATAACTAATGTATACGTAATAAATAAACAATAATTAAATAATAAATAATAAATAATAAATATTAAATGATAATTTATATTAAAATATAAATGTAGAAAAAAACTAAATGGATAGAAATATGAATAAAAAAATAAAAAAATAAAAAATAAATAAAAAAATAAAAAATATAATAATATAATAATAAATTAGAAATAATAAAATAATAAATAATAAAGTAATAAAATATTAAAATATATAATAAATAATAAAATAAATAATAAATAATAAAACAAAATAAATAATTTATTCTTTATAAATAATAAAATAATATATATATAATAAAAAATAATATATATATATATAATAATAAATAATAATAATAATAAATAATAAATAATAATTTATTATTTTATTTATAATAAAATAAATAATAAATACAGAATATATGAATAATTGACAGAAAAATAATATATAAATAATAAAATCATAAATTATAAAAATAAAAAATATTATAATCAAAAAAATAATTTATATATTATAACTAATAAATAATAAATAATAAATAATAAGTTAAGAATAAATATTTATTTTATAATTTTTTAATAATAAAAAAATCAATAAATTAATATTAAATAAAAAATATATTAAAATATAAAGGTACAAAAAAATAAATGGAGGAAATATGAATAAAAATATATACAAATAAAAAACATCTCATAAGTATATATAGACAGACATTTATGTTACATATATATATATATATATATGAACACACTAAGATATAAAATCACATATTAAAATAAATTTATACATATAAATAGATGTAAATACATATATATATACATATATATGATATAAATATATATAAATGAAAATATGTATAAATATTTAAAAATATATAAAAATATACAAAATTATTCATAAATTCGTATAATCAGATGTATAATTGATAATAAATTAGCAAAAGAAAAAAGTCATTATAATTACAACACTATAAAATCAATAGGAATATAAATTACTGGAATAAAATAATAAATGACATTAAAATCATTTAAAGTCACTCTTAAATGAAGATGAAATGTCAACTAATGTGTATGAAATATATATACTTAAATAAAATTAAATATTCAATATATTAATATTTCTTTATATATATTAGAATTTAATAATAAAAATATACATGTTTATCAATAAACACACATAAGTATATATAAACATCATTAATATATATGTATAAATATATTGATATAATTTTTCTCTAAATTCATTTATATACTATATTTAATGATAATGAAATAGTTATATAAAGAAACATTTTTATATTATTTATGAATAAAAATATTTACCAATATATGTATATATTTACATATATTAGAACATACTGGTAATTATAAAATTTTATATTCACACAAAATTGTTTATATATAAATATAACATGTTTAGGTATATATATAATAATTTATGCATTTATATATGGTAAATAAAATCTATAATTATTTATTTCAAATTAAATTTAAAAAATATATCTATTTCAATATGGTTTATATGAATAAAAATACATTTCTATGTAAATATGTATTTATAGAAGTGATTTATTATATGTAAATATAAGAATGTATGCATATATTTAATTATAAATAAGAAACACTTAGAAAATTTATAAAACATCAAAACCATTATATCAGCATTAATTTAATACCTAGGTGTAAATTAAAATCTAACTAAAAGGGGCCAAATACCCCTTTAAATGAGGACTAAATTGCATTAAATATTACAAAATTTGGGTTCCCAACTAAAAAAATAGTTTTGGATGAATTCCGAGCATTATTTGGCCTCACGAAATTTAATCAGGGTTACCTTGGACACCATGGTGTACATATTGTTTCGGGATTTTATATGATATGTGGTAGAGGCCAAACAGACACCTTGATCAATAGTTTTGTCTCTTTGAAGGTCAATTTTGATTTACAACATTACATGGAATAATAATAAATTTCACTATTTAAATTATTTAAAATTTAAATAAAATTTGTTTTTTTATTTCATAATTATCGATTTGACTAGTTGTGGAGAAAAAACAGACTCCCAAATCAAAATTTATGGTTATTTGATGCGGAAATCAGATTTTCAACTCATTAATGATTTATTTTATGTTTAAAATTAGCATTGACTAATAATTATAAATATTTATTAATTATCACATAATAATTAATGAAATTATAAATAATAAATTGTATATGATATTATATAATATATAACAAATCATAATTAAATATTTTAATTTTTTAGTTTTTATTCTTTTAATTTTGGGAAGATTTAAAAAAAACCACCCCTAAATATATATTTACAGTTTTTTCAAACAAAAATTTTAAAAAATTAAAAACATTTACTTGTTCTTTATATAACCACCATGAAAAAAACTACTACAAAATCAGTGTTTCATAATGTTCTAGATTTCACGAATCTAGACTAACAACATTGAATTAATTTGAGTTTTTGAACACACTAAAGAAGAGAACGATTGAGTCTCATGGTTGTTTTGATGATGAAGATGATACAAGAATGAATATTTAATTTACTTCATGTAAAAATTTCTTATTAATTGCTATGAAAAATGTGTTAAATGAATTGTGAGATGTCTAATGTGAAAAAAATGAGGTAATATAGAAATAAATATCAAGGAAATGTGATAATCACAGTGGACACTATGAAATTAAATATTATTCATAAAATTACCCGTTAAATTTTAACATAAATATTACAACTTAATAGATTATTATTCATTAAATATCGTTATTTTCCATTTTAATACAAAGTTTTTTTAATCGTTCTAAACAGGTATACATAAAAAACTCATATATAAAATATCTAAATCTTTTACAATAATGTTATTTTAATATAGGACACTTCTTATAAAAACTCTACATAAACAGTTTCATCATAATTGAGTGAAATTAAACATTAGAATGGGTGAGATTAAATGCACCGATAAGGTAAAAATAGGAGACATGAATCAGTTATCATAAGTGATTATAATATAATCATTATAGTATGAGAACATGATCATATCAGATAATAAGCATACTCAATCTGAAAAAGGTAATTAATAAAAATCATACAATAAATAATTTTCATAAAAAAACCCGATTCATTTAAAAAAATAAAATATCAACCATGGTACATGATAATATATCATAAAAATAAGTTATAATTTTTTTTATACACATAATCATATAAAAGTACATTCCCTAATTTCAATTCCAAGTCCATTATTATGTAAAAAGTCCCATGATGGAAATCGTTTCAATATCATTTCCAATATTATTATAAGATTTAATCCTTATATTTAACTTCTTAATCAATACAGGATTTATTACTTAACTAAACATTAATGACTTTCTCCAGATGTATATCTCTGAACAGTGAATTAGAGGCCTATAACCAACCCACCCGTTATGATTTTCTATTTTGGTCTCATAAATACTATAATCATAATACAAATATATCAGTACCAAAATATCATAAAAATTTTATAATTGCATCATATTATAATCCATGTAATGAAAAGGTGTTTTATAAAAATTTCATTATTTCATCATATCATAACATATTGAAAATAAATGGGTTTTATTAAGGTTTCAAAAAAAAATTAACTCATATGAAATCTGTTTCACGAAATCATCCTTAAATCCTCATCACTATAAGATATTAATAAAAATAAAATGGGTGGTATTATAAGATAATATCCCAAGTAAATAATAATAATCCTTAAAATATTTTTATATATATTAAAAATAACTTTAAATTTTTAATAATCCATTCTTTAGAAACATTGGAAAACTAACATTTTGTTTCAAAATTTTTTAACTAAAAATTCATATTATATTTATAAAATTCATTTATTTTATTAAAAACCAAAAATGATTTAAAATATGATTTAAAGGAAATAATGTTCATGTTTGTGTAAAATAATTTCAAGCATTAAGTATTAAAATAAATCAATACATTCACACCTTATTAAAATGTCAAAAATGACTTGTTTAGAAAAACAGTTCTTTGAGAAGATTCCTTCTTGATTTTTTTATTATATTTTAAATTTTATTTAGAAATAAAATTAAAAAAAATAATTATATTTTAGAAAATTCATAAAATCCTTTTTATTTTTATGATTTAGAAAGAAATGATCATCAAACAAAAATGATGTATGGTCATATTTTCATTAAAAATATTTTTCTAAAACTTTTAAGTACTAAATACTTTAAAATGGTAATAGTAAATAAAAATTGAAGTCTTAAAAATAATAGAATAAAATATAATTTTTTTTACATATTATAACTACATAGTAGCCCTTAATGAAAATTTACCATAGATAATCCCAGAAAAGTGTGATATTAACATAAAATCGTAACGCTTTGGTAATCAGTGAATCATAAAATCCTAAAATAAGGAAAACTAAATGGATTTTTAAATTACTATAGTTTTATTGTGTTTAAACATAAAATAAATTAATTTACATTATATAAACCATAAAATAGAAAAACAAAGTGTTGAATATTGCATACGTCTCATTCAAAAAAAATTAGAAGAGAAACCATGACCTCACGTCATGTATTTCTTCGTATAAATTCAAATATCCCATGTAATAAATATATATTTATTATATATGTATATATATATATATTAAAATTCATATTAACACATATCATACAATATATCATATTATTTTAAAATATTTTCACCCACTTATTATTAATTCTTCAATAAATCACTTTTCTGCATGATAATTGCTTGGTTTTTTCATACATGGTTCAGTTTTTATTTCCCAAACCTTTTACATTATTAATGGTGACATCAATTATGGAATGTTAATAATTTATTTCATTTAATATTTAATAATTATATACACTTTTATAACTATTTATTTAATAAAGATATTAAAAATAAATTACATCAAATTGTGGTGATTATAGTTTGAATGTATACGAAAGTAATGTTTCCTATTTTCCATGGATGGAAAAAATAAATTTAAATAATAAATAACCTTGATAGAATAATTATTATATAATAAATATCATCATGTATTTATTAAATATTTCTTTATTAACATCTATTTAAGTCATAAATGAAAAAAATCACACCTCTTTGTAGAGGTGGTAATCCAAATATTGAAATGACAGTTGTTATTGCTTCCAAATGGATTTAATGCTAAGAAGGTCGATAAAATATTATAATAATGAAATAATATTTATGAATTAATTATTATATATATCCCTTGAATTTATAATTATAAAAACAATGACTGATTGGGATGGAAAATTATTCATATTGGTACATGGATATCATAGTCTATATGTATGCACAAGTGGTACATTAATATTCTATTGGATTTAACATATAAGGATAAAGAATAAAAAATCACAATAATAACATATTATCATAGTTTAAATATTAATTTTATTGTATTTATTTTCTTATGAAAAATTGGATGTGGTAAAAGAAGATGTAAAATTAATGTGATCTGTTAAAAAATTATATCCACTTTGAGTGACCTTTTTGGATATGATCAAAAATTCCCCAAGGATGGAATTTTGATGTAATGAACATATAAAATAATTTTATAATATTATATGAAATACTGTTTGGTAGGAAATTGTTATTATAATTGTTCCATGGTGGTTTTATTAATAGATGATATGTGTTTTCCTTCCACAGTAAGGGAAATAAAACACATGGTATTATTTAAATTATTTAAATATAATAAATAGTTTTCAAAGTGAATTTGGAATCGAATGGAAAGTATTAAAAATTTAAGATAGATAATGTTTTAAATCACTATTACCAATAATATTTTTGCATTTTTATATGTAATTTTAATCCTTATAGTTTGGTTTAACCCCTTTATTAACATATTTTAACATTAATCATGGTTACACATTTTCAATACTAAATGGTTTTAAAATGAATTATAAGGTAATAGTTGACACAATTAAGATTAAAGGGATTACATTTGTGAAAATATAACATATCCATTTTCCAATTTATATATATATATATTTTATTTTTAAATCATTTATTAATAAATTCTTTAACATAAAATACAATTAATTCTATCTTATGTACTATTCACATATTTTGACTTCAAAGACATCTAGACTACTATATAACTAGATTATTAAAATTATAAGAATAAATTTTAAATTATTATTTACTATAAAATTCTTATGAATATATATTTCATCCCAAAACATATTTTTTATAATTTCAAAATTATTTAGTTTTATATTTCTACAACTTACAAAATAATTATGTCAACATTTTGTAAAAATTGAAGGAAATTATTCTATGACTAAAAATGAAAAATATATTATTATAAAAAAAATATAAATTATATTAAATATAATATCTTATAATATTTCATGTCATATTTTTATCTATATGTGATTATAATATATAAATTAAAATCAAGAGAGTGGTAGTTTTAATTTTCGTTTACTCAAAGTAATATCGATATATTTATCAATTTCATATAGAAAAAATGAACTATTTTTGGGTTTATGAAGATGGGGGTATAATTAAAATTACCCAATGAAATGTTTTCATACTTATAGATTATTTTAAATTCATTTGATTTTGTTTTAATCTTTATTTTCTCCTTTTACCCTTTATCAAGGTAATGAATTTTACCACGGTTACTACTCATAGTTCTTAACAATAAAATGGATATATTTACAAAATTTATAAATCTTAATTAAAAATATAAATTTTATTTTTTATTCAATTTTTTTAAACGTATGAAATCTATTTTATTAAAAATGTATAAAAATAAATAAAAATAGAATTTTAGAGAATTAACTTTGTAAACATTAAAATGACCATAAATGAAAATAAAATATGATTTTGAGTCCAATTTCAATATTTAGATTATTTTTTTCATAAAATTTCTTATCATATTATTTTAAAATCAAATCTATAACCAAATAGTACTTTTGATATACTTGATTAATAAAAAAATATTTTGTAAAATTTTTGAATATTTCACTATTCGGTGAAAATACAACATTTTTAGAGAAGTCAATAAAATTTACCCTATGATAATTTGGAAATGTTGTTATAAAATATTATATTGTTTTCCTGAAATTAAAATCCACAAAAATAGTCAATATTAATTATAAAATTCATAAACAAAATGAAATATTATAATTTCGGAAGAAAAAATGCATTTTTGAAGAATAAAATTAATTTACTAAAAATTAAGTACTTATTTATTGTCAATTAATTAATATATCTTAATTATTTAAAACCATTATTCATATTTTTCAGAATTTATTTATTCATATTATTCCACAAATTTCACATCTAGATTGTAATACTTCACAATTCGTAATAGTATTGGATTTTCGTGTCAGGTAGACTTTCAAACAAATAAAAGATAGTAAAAGATAAATATATTCAAAAATATCATGGTGTTACATTCTTCCACCTTATAGAAATTATTATTTTTAAACAATAATTATCAGTTACATGAACTAGTTTTTCATGACATAGTAATATAATATGATATGGATTCCATCATGAAAACTAATTTATATGTAACTACTAGGAAACATAGTCTTTTTTATATAATATATCTAAATTCATGTTGTTATGATTATAAGAATCATGAGTTTCAAAATAAACCATTATAATTTAATGATACCTTCCCAATGATCTCGATAGATTTATATTCATCTTACTTGATGTAAGAATATCATTTATAGATAAGCTAAAGTGTAATATATTATATACATACATGAATTATTGTAAATTAGTTTTAAAATTTTATTTTTATGGCTATACTTAAATCAATTTTCACATTATCTCCTTCTATAAGAAATGATTATTCCTGATAAATTTTTAATTCATAAGGACCTAAAATGTAATTTTAATAGATCTAATAGTACATAAATTAATTTAAAGTCATTACTTATATCCCAAGATTTCTACCTAAACTAAAATAGATAACATGTGTTATTCAATATGAGAAAATATTCATATCCAAAAATATAAAATCTCCATAATTACACCCAAATTTCATCTAACCTCAATATCCTTAAAATATAATAGAACAATATTAAAACACAAACATTAGAATGATTTAATCATTTTTTATTCCATGATTTATTTAAAAATTATCTCTAGATAATATAAATTTCTTATAATATAAAATTTAAAAAAAAAGTATATACCACAATCCAATACTCTAAAAAATATTCTACTTCATTTGATAAGTATAAATAATAACTGTAAAGCCTCCATAATATCACATATGCTTTGAAAAAATAACTATACACAAGATATCCAATTTACTTATCAATAAAAACAATATATTTTTCCAAAACACATTTTTAACTTAGAATCAATCACATATTAAGGGTTGTCTATCTATTAATAATGTGTTCTTAAAAAATATATCATTTCTAATAAAATAATTTTCTGGTAAATCGATAACATACAACATTTTATTGAAAATAGTAAAACAAAATCTATTATAGAAAATTCATTCCATGTTTAAAAAGACTTATATCCTAAATTTTATTGATAAAATTCCTCTAAAACATAATTATCAAATCCATATACATAATGAATTCTATCATTGTACTTAAACTATTGAACAAAATAAACCCTTCATTAGTCTAGAATTAATCCATGCATTAGGTAATAGATATGGGTAGTAAACATATTCCCCACACATAATACATTGAACTATAGATGGTATCATATAATATAAATTATTTTCCTCCATATATTTCTTCTTTTTTAATATCAGTTTATTTCATTATACTGTTCTCTTACAAACATAAAAAAATATCTCTGCGTTGTTACATTTATCATGGTGATTGTTCCCACATTAATCTTATATAAGAAGCTCGATCTTCTTTCCACTGTGTTATTCCTCAAATGAACACACATTAAAATAATTTTTTATATTGTTGTGTATTTTAGGAATCATACCAATGTTGAGATTTTTAATCATATATTGTTATATATGATTTAGAAAAATCATATTATTTTACATTAAAGCATCAATTTTATTTGGTTTCTCATGAGGTAAATCATTATATTATTTGTCACATTTAACATAAACATGAATCCTCCTTGTTATATTAATTTTCTAAAACCTAAAAGCATTGTGTGAGAAATAATTATCACAGTGAGAAATCATATAGTGATAAAAAATCATTCATTTTATGTATAAATAAATATAACTACTTCAACTCTATGACTACTTATATTTAACCTATTATATAATTGGTCAAAAACAATTCATAACTTATAATGTGGTACAAATAGAAAATTTGAATTAAAATGATAATATTCCTGAGAAGTGTTTAGATAGGCGGGTATTATAAATGCCTCAAACCTAAATTCCCATTCCTAGATGAAAAATAAAATCATTATATTTCTATCTGTGATACCAAAAATATGATCATTTTAGTCCACCCAATTCATTAAACATATAATTATAATATTGGATCATTTATATAACTTTGGACCATGTAGATTTATAGTTTTATATAGATAAGAAAAACTCTTACATAATGATACTCATGTCTATGTGATAATAATGTAATATAATTCATACATATAAACATAAGGATCACATTTCAAAAGGCATGGAATATATATTTAATATAAGAAAATATCTATATAAGTAAAAATTATTAGTCATGTGAGAGCAATCTTTGAGATAAGGATCCCTTAAAAGTCATAGAATGTTTTGAAAATCTGTGTACGTCACTCATAACATAAAATACACATCAAGGAATAAACCAACTAGATATTCCTCATTTGTATTAAGGTTAACATATTATCAGAAAACTTTTTCATCTTGAAGGGAAAACAAAAACATTGTATCTTAGCGGTAATTTATATCTAATTAAGTCTTTCACATTATAAAATGCATTAAAGGGATATACCAGACCCACCCATCAGATAAACAAAAAATTATCATTAATTTTTTTCTTCACTTCAAAATACCACTATCAAACATATTTTCAAAGTACTATATGAGGAATCAAAGCACAAATATTATTTATTTTTATGAAAAATTTTATCGATTGATTTACCCAAAAAAATAAATGGTATTCTGGAGAGCCTATATAAAATATAATCAGAAAATATTTATAGAAATGGAGTGAATTTTATCATAATATTATATCCCCAATAAAGCATAGTAATAATTAAATATTTTTTACATAGATGTTGAATACCATAAAAAGAACATTTTAAACATTTATCTGAAAACAAAGGTTAATAACCCTTCCATTTGGAAATATTTTAAAACAACTTCCAAAATAAATGGGAAAAGGTTTTATTTTCAAATCAAAAATGAAAGATTTTGAATTAATCATAAGTGAAAAGAATTATCCTCATGTTGGGAAAATAGTTTTCTATCGTATACATAAAAATAGACTTCCTTTTCAATCTTTTCCAAAGAGAGTCTAATATTACCCACGTAGAAAATATTAAGGAATATCCTTTCAAACAAACATTAAATTAAGGTAAATATTATTGAAAATTTATTTAGCAGACCAATTTTTTTCATTAAAAAATTTACACTATAGTATATTATCAACATAGAGAAATATATCGGTTAAAATTATTTAAACACTTTAAAAAACATTTTATAAGGAAAACCCCTTAAATCCATTTTAAAAAAAAATAATAGAAATAAAGAAAGGAGGAAAGAACTTATAATAACATGAGTATAGAAAATTTACTGATATTTTATTTCATGATTCATTGTATACACCATATATATGAATATAGGGGAATCATTCAAAATATGTCTCAAAGAAGGATGCTTGTGATGAGAAACCCATACAACATGGGTCATACTTGAATAAAAAAACTTTCAATAAAGTGTAATATCATGATTATTTAAAACCTTTAATGTTTATGAAAAAATATTATTAAACACATTATTGGGTTGTTAAGTACACCATATAAAATTATTCATGGTTAATAACATTCATAAGGCCTCATTGAAATGAAATTGAGACCATGAAATCTCATGTAACATTTATAAATATTGAATCGATATATCATGAATTATAGAACATCAAATTAATATTACATATCATGATAAAAGATTCATTAGTTATGTAACATCACCATATTATCATATACACCTTTTAATTCTACGAATATATATATTAAAGGAAATTTCTCAAAGAAACAAATTTGAGATGAATAATCCTTTATAAGACCATATCATTGGATTTAAAAATAATTCATCAACTGATTATTTGTAACAAATTCAAAAACAAAAATATAAATTAGAAATACAATGTAAGAAAATAATAATTCATTTCACAAATAATCATTTCGTACCATAGTCATGGAATGTTATGTATAACCATTTGAACAAAATTATGTTATGTAACCAATTACAACACTTGTAGTTTCCAAATCAAATCCCATTAGATAATGTAACATGAATTTCAACATTAAATAAAATTAAGTATGAATTTTTCATGATATAACATGTAAAGTGGAAGTATATGTACCATATAATTGAAACCATGTGTATAACATTAAAACACTCCTCTATAAAGAGTATTTGAGACCTAATCCATTACCTCAATCCCAAACATGCTTTGTATACACATTAACTCAAATATAATAAAATAATGTTAATTATTTACAAATTTTAAAAAAATTTAATGTTTTATTACATTATTATTATACAATTTATTTCATCGATTCCAATGAAATATATAATTACATAATCATTTATGTCCATGTCAGGTATTTTGGGGATGTTCAATTCATACTTTCAAAACAACTTTTTTATGTTGACTATGCTAAAATTTCACCTTAATCAATAATATACAGAATGATAATCATGAAATAATTGTTTTTTATACTCCGTAATAATAGTTTTAAAAAACTATTTATGGTGGTTATGAATAATGAAATAGGTCACAATTATAGAGATGGTAGGTTATTCATACACATGAATTACATTTCTATTTATAAATTAATGATATTATCAATTTTGAATGGATAGATATGTAGAAAAAATTGATATATGATTATTATAGATTTTTTTTTAAAATATGAATAATATTTATATACTTGAAATCCTTAATTATAACCATCCATTATATTTCATGATTGAAGGAAATGGAACTACATCATTTAATTGGGAGGTAGTATATACTACACATGAATAATGGTTTTGACTCCCATTAGATGAAGAAGGAAATGTATTACAGTTTAAACGTACACATAATAAAATATTAGTATATGTGATATATAAATTTTCATATATCAAAATGTTTTGATGATTTTTTAGTAGGTATAAACACAAATAAAACTAAAAAATTCAGATAAAAGCTATACATATTCTTTGGGAACCCAACATCACATTACACCTTAATCATTATAAGAATAGTATTCTTCCCATATTAATAATTCTTGGAAATGGGTAAGGAATCTAGGATAATATTTTTTTTTGCGATTTTATAATCTAAAGTTCTCAAAGGGGGTTTGTAAGAGAGGGGAGTAGGTTTCCATTTATAGGTGATGGGAGTTATAGTATTGTAATTTTTCAAATCACATAAAATATTAGGAAGTAACAAACACTGAAATTTGGTTGAAATTAATTATTAATTCGTGTAGATAAAATATTGAAATAATTTTATTGAATAGGATTTAAACATGTTGTTAGGTCATTTAAATCTTTATCTATTTAGTTTAATCCTACTTTGACCACTTTTATACTTAACCATATTAATAAATACATCAATTATTAATGGGTAGAAATTTTATTATTAAGTTATAATTTTTTAAAAAATAGTACATGGATGAAATTTTTGACCATTAACCAATCCAGTTGTGCTTCATAAATATTTTTAAATATTTTTAATCATTTTTCAAAATATTTTCTAACATAATATACCATTAAACTACTACAAATAATACATTTAATAGTGTTTTATTATGGAATTCTCAGAGAAAATTTTTCTAACAATTAGAGAACCCTTGAAATCACCAATCTATTATCAATGCTAATAAAAGGGCCAATAAATACCACCTTTATTAGTTCTTATTTATGTATTGATAATGGTTTCTCTTTAACTGTGATTATATTTATCACTGATAAAGGGATCCTTTATCTATGCTTGAAATAGTGCTGGTAAAAAAATCATTAATATGCACTATAAATGGAGTCGATAATGGAGGTACGTTATCCATAATATTTTATTGTTGATATAGAAACCATTTGTCAACTATTTTTGTAGTGATTATAATTAATCCTATTATTAGAAATTTTTCAAACACTGATAAATGATCCATTTATCAACACTTTTTCAATCACTGATAATGGGCTATACTGTTGGAGTGTGTAGTTAAAATTATAGAACACTACAATATAAAAAATGGGAAAAAATATTTTTCAACCCGTCCCCTAGGGCCCTGCTCTGACTAGCACAAGACTTTCTTCTATAGGACAGGGGATGGCAACTAGCACCGAAAGATGTATTCCCTGAAAAAAATAATTCATTGCCTTTATATCTTGTAAACACACCCATCCAAGAACACAACAAGATATGAGCACAAGTAAACATTATAGAAAAAAGAGTGTTGAAAGTAAAAGGGACCAGAATAAAAGCTCAATAGTAAAGGTAAATGTACAACTGGAAATAAAATACAACTGAAGAAAGAGGGAGACAACTACTAGGTTGTCCTCCGAGGTTCCTACCTGAAGGGTAGGTAAAAATCACCTCCTCATCACTCCACATCCTCCTTTCTCCTCCATGTACCGACATGCCTCATCTACTGTCCACCTCTGAGCTACCTCCAGTCCTGGTACCTTGTCCTCAATCAGCGTTTTCTATCTTTGCACAAAACACAACAATGTGTCGGAATAGCTCATGTAGGGGTGAGTATAATGATACTTAGTAGGGACCCAGAGAGCCCATATGGTCTCACAAAATCTACAAAGGATAAATCCCAAAGCATGTAAGTGGGTGAGAGCCCTACTTAGGTATATGCCCATACATACACATATGTTATCGAGTATGCCCATATCAACTGTTCCAAAAAAGGATGGGATACCATGAAGGTAACCCCACTATGGTATGTACCACATAGTTATGAAACATAGAAGAATACCACAAAGGGTTCACCACGAAGGTAGGTACCACATAGGTACGCCACCCATAAGAATACCACCAATGTATTACCACGAAAGAGAGGACCTAGCTCAAACCAGGCATATCTTAGGTACAGTAGTAGATATGATTAGATGTAACTACAGAATCATCATACGCTGTGAAAAGGCATACCCACGTAGGATCCTAGTACATCATAAGAACGACACAAGATCATAGTACAGCAGACCCACAAAGGATCCTAGAACATCATCAGACCCATACAAGATCAGAGTACATCAGACCCACATAGGATTCTTCTACATCATCAGACCCACACAGGATCCTAGAACAAATCTGAACCACAAGTGATCCTATATTAGTCCTGCATGGATTCCTAGAGCGGATCCATGTGGGACCCTCAAACACAGATCCACAAAGGATCCCAAGGAAAAGACCCACATAGGATCCCATTATGATGTTACAACCAGCTACAAGGTTCCCTCAAAAAGCTCACCTGTCTTAGGGATGATCCTAATCTCAAACCACAAATTGATACATCAAATACCATTATGTCCCATTAAGAAGTATCCCAATATACCAATATGTAAAAGGGGTCTCAACGCAACAGATGGTGCATCAATCGGAAGCCCGTTCTGTAAGTTATAATCATTTTAGTCCCGAGGGCCTAGTAGGATTTGTGCTTGATCCAACCCAAATATACTACAACCTTAACGAAATTTCATGTGGGGTATTCCAAAAGGACCATCTTGTGCCAAGGATTCTGACATGGTAGATAGTTTTTCAAACTAGCGTTTAGTGCCAAAGTTATGGCCGAAAGAATGTATAGGGTTGAAATTGGTCCGGGTCCAGTCCGACTCGGGTGGACCGAATCGACCCGACCCGGCATGGGCTGACCCAACCCTATTCGGGTCGAACCAGGCCACAGATTTTGGTGTGGCCCAATGGGTCTGGTCCAGCCCACTAGCGTGGTCCGCCCCGTGGTGGGTGGCCCGAACCGCGGTGGGAGGCCCCACCCGGCGGCCCGTCCTGGTCGCATTCGGGGGGGGGGGAGTCGTGCGCCCTCTCCCTCAAACAAAGAAAGACCAAAGCCTTTCGGTCACTGGCATCACGTGGGACACACCGCGGGTCCCGCTCTGTCTAGCTTGGTTGGACGACTCCTTTTCCCCTTGGCGGTGCATCGTACACCACCCCTCCAAGGCCGATCGGATTTCGGCCGCACTCCCTTTACCACCGCGGCCCAAGCCGTGGCCCTTGCATGTCGGCTGACGCAGACGCGCGTCGCCGCCCCATCATGTGGTCGGACTCCACTGGCCACCTCTCTTGCTCGGCTGCAGCCGACAAGCCGTAGCCCTTCTCCGATGGTGCGGTTGCGCCGTCACCATCTTCGCATCCAGCAGTGGTGCCGACCTCCATTCTCGAGCCCCACCGATGTTCGTCGCCATCCTTCTCCACAGCTAAGAATAAAAAAAGAACCACAATATTTACGAAGAGGTCGGGACATGTTTGTTTGGCCCATACCCTCCGCGTTTGAGTAATAGAAAGAGGCTTAAAGAAGAAGATTCAACATGAAAGATAAATTATCGGTGATCAATCAAAATCACCCCAACCTTGAATGTTCGTTGATGTGTCGCACAATGAAAAATGGTGAAGGCGAAGAGGGTTCCAATGATCATCGCTTCCGCAATGACGCTTCTGTAGTCGGCACATGTGTCTTCCTCTTTCTTGATTCTGAAAAATGGTCTTCGATGGAGGTGGAATGTTCTTTGTTTAGAGGAGATGTTCTTCATTGGAGATGAATTTCTCCATGTTCTCCCATGACTCTAACATTGCCAATGATTTCTTCCCTGGAAAAAATTAGGAGCCAACCCAAATAAAATATGTTTTTCCATTTTTAAATTTTTTGCACAAATTATGTTCGCATTATTTATCAATTGATGAGGCATAATTAATGTAAAGGATTCCTAAAGTCACCTTCCTCATTAAAGAGGGAGTTCAAGCATCGGGTGGTCCCCACCATTAGGAATTCAATTTGGGGGTTGAGGATCAGGTGGTCCCCACCATAGAACATTCAATGGGAGGATAAAAACAAAATAAAAGTTATTATATAATTTTATTTTTATTCCACGAAAAACAAGAATAATAACTTTAACCCTCGATGAACTACTGTTGAGATGAGAGTCTCCTTAAGCGAATATCAGCGCTGTGAGTTCAACGGTGTCCTTAGATTTCAATTCTGAGCACGCTTTTAAAAGTAACCAAATCCCTTGCACGTTTACCAAACGTACCCGACAAAAAATTTCAGAAATTATTTCCAGGAACACTGGGCCTCAGAATCACGCACTATCAATTTTCATGGACTTGTAAAATTCCCATATAATTAAAAAACATTACATAGAATTTCAAGATCATTAAATTCTCCCCTCCTCATGGATTTACATCCCCATATGCCACAACTCAAACTAAGGAAACATGTGGGGGTACTAAGCATGTATCTGATCCTCCCACTCCCATGTGCTCTCCTGGAGGTTCTCATGTTTCCTATGAACACGCACCAGATGTATTGACCTTTCATGAAGGTCCTCCTCTTTTAGATCCTAAATCTCTATTAAAACCTTTATAAACATATCCATATCATCGATGTCCTTCTCATCATGGTCTATGTCGTGGGTAGGATCATTAACGTATCTTCTCAGCTAGGATACGTGGAAGACTTCGTGTACCCGGCGCTACTGAGGTGGAAGTACTAGGCTGTAAGCCACCTCACCAACTATGCTAAGGACCTGAAAGGGTCCAATGATCCTCGGAGATATCTTGTCACTCCGGTCAAATCTATACAAACATCATCAGGGTGAGACCCATAGGAATACAAGGTCACGATCCTCAAAATCGAGAGGTCTCCATCTCATATTGGCATAAGACTTCTGCATGCTCTGTGTAGTCTTCCTCCCCACCTAGATGATCTGCACCTTATCTGTAGTATGCCATATCGTATCTTGTCCCATGAGTACCGACTCCCCTGGGCCAGTCCATTACAGATGTGATCTTCATGGTCGCTTGTAAAATTCCTAAAAAGGTGACATCCCAATGGTGGAGTGATAAATGTTGTTGTATGAAACTCCACCAAATGCAAATAATCCTCCCAGCTGCGACCGAAGTCGAGGAAGCAATCACACAGTATAACCATGAGGGTCAAAATGGTCTACTCAGTCTGGCAATCCTTCTAAGGATAGAAGGTGGTCGTCAAATGATGTTTCATCCTGAATGCCTTCTGCTAACCCTTCCATAGCTGGGAAGTAAAACATTCATCTCGATTGGGGACAATCTTCAATGGTACTCCATGTAGTTGCACAATCTACTGAACATAGATGCATCCCAAGATCTCTACTAAACCCTTATTTCTAATCTGTAAAAAGTGGGCTGACTTGGTGAGTTGGTCAACGATCACCCAGATAGAATCATTAACACTATATGTACGCGGATTTCCTATCATGAAGTAAATGGATATCCCATCCCACTTCTACTCTTAATCCTCTAAAGGATGAACTAAGCTTGTTGGTACCTGATGCTCCGCCTTCACTTACTGACACGTTAGGAACCGAGAGATAATCTCTGCAACTTATTTCTTCATTCCCAGCCACCAGTGCTGTCGTTAGAGTTTTGGGTATATCTTCGATACTCCTAGACGTAATGCTAGAGGGGATGTGTGGAACTCCTTCATAACTTCCTCATGATGTGACACTAGTACAACGGTACATCCTCTAAAGAGGATGACATGCTCCCCAGCTTTAGAAAATCCATCAGATGCCTATCCTATGGGTATCTGAGCATGTCGTGTCTCGCAGTCATCATCCCCACACTGTGCCTCCCTGACTTGCTGAAGAAGTGCGAGAGTTATTGTAAGAGACTACAGAAAAGAAGTTCCATCCCAATCCACAAAGGATATCTACAAAGCGGACAACTGCTCCATCACCTTACTTAAAAGTTGTATACCATATCTCATGATGAGTGCATCCACTAAAATATTCCCCTCCCCAAAAGTATATATTATCTCAAAGTCATAGTCTTGGAGGACAACAATCCAATGTTTTTGTCTCATTTTTTGGTCTTTCTGATAGAAGATATACCTGAGACTCTTGTGATCTGAGTAGACTGTAAAACGCTCACCTATCAAGTAATATTGCCATATCTTCAAGGAGAATACCACTACAGCTACCTCAAGCTCAAGGTTAGCACAGTTCTGATCATGCTGTCTTAGCTATCGAGAAACATCGTGCTCCCTTCAGCTGGTCAAAGAGGTTTTCAATCATTTGGAGTGGGTACTTGTTCTTCACGATCAGCTGGTTCAGGCGCCAATAGTCCACACAAAGTCTCAAGCTCCCATCCACCTTCTTGGAAAACAAAATCGGGGCTACCCAAGGAGAAACACTGGGCCGGATGAAACCTTTCTCTTTTAAGTCCTCCAGCTATACCCGCATCTCACGATGCTTCGCGGGAGCCATCCGATATGGTGGTGGAGATATTTTTGTCATCCCAGGGTACAAGACAATGTAAACGTCCAACTCTCTGTGAAGAGGTAGAACCAAAACATCATCACGGAATACATCCGCACACTATTCCACCACTACAGGGTAGCTCAGACTCACGACATAAATCGCTTCGAGGGAAAAGCTATCCAACTGATGAGTGATCGACTGCACTCTCCTCGGGGTTAGTCCATCTAGTGCTGCAAAGTCTCCCTTCTCATCGGTGAATGTAAACCTGGTCCCATCCGTGCGGACACACCACACATTGCACCTAATATAGTCAATCTAATCTTGGACTGTAGATAACCAATACATACCCAAGACGACGTCAAACGGCCTTGACACTGATACTAGGAGATCCAAGGCGAAGAACTCACCTCCTAGAGTAAGATCACACTGCCGACACCTGTGTGTAATTATCAGATCCTCTCCAGTAAGAGCCTCTTGCCTTAAAAATCAAGCCAATGGCTCCATCAGAATCTCTGAGCTCTGAATGAGGGAAGCGGCAATAAAAGAATTATTGGAACTTGTGTCTATAAGTACTACAGCTAAGGTGGATTATACATAGATCATACCTCATATCATCTCTGTAGCTCCATGATCATTGGACTCCGTTGCCTAGAGCTAAACTCGCATCTATCAACCTGCTCCCAGCTGTCGGGGTGGACAACATTGTCGTGGTGGCAGTAAAATCTCAAATCATCACCCACTACCATCTCCTCTACCATGTCCGCTTTCTCCCTGTGTACCTCCTTGGGAGAAACTATTTCTATTACTATAGAAGAATTGTTGCAAGGATCACCATGAGATCAACTAGTGTCCCTAACAGTTGGAATACTCTTACTATGGCCTCTAACCAATCCTCAGCCGCATGCGGGTCCGTCACTCCCCTGATTCTATGTGTCAGCTGGCACTGGAACTCGTGCAACTCACTCAACCAGTGTGCAGCTCTACTACTGGGGCTAGTGGCGTCATTGGAACAACGGATAATTGTACCGCTGGTGCCTCTGCTAGTGCCTCTACTTGAAGAGGGCCCAACACCTCGGCCTCATCTATCGGTCGGCTATCAGTGCGTACTATACCCAGAACCCTACCTGTCTGTTTGCATGGAGGAATCATAAAAAGAAACAGGTGTTCCATGGTCAATATGATATACCCAGTGAGCTGACTCAAAGAGATCTCAAAGAAAACTCTGGAAAACACATATCCAATCAGTGTTTTCGTGCACTGGGTCCAAAATCAGAAGTCAGGGACATGGTGTATGGATGCGTTGGCTGCCACACCAACATCAGATTCCTTAAATTGATAACCAAACTCACTACACATAACACTATTACCGTTAAAAATATCATTGTTCAATGTTCCATGGTATAACCTACTCCTCTGATAAAAAATTTGTAATGACCTGTCCCCCGGGGCCCGTGCTGTGACTACCCCAATCCCGCCTTCCATAGGCCGGGGGCTGGAAACAAGCACCGAAATGCGTATTACCTAAAACCGGGAAGGCATTTCCTTTATATTATCTAAACACACCCAATCAAGAACACAACAAAATATGAACACAAGTAAACTGTATCGCCAAAAGAGTACTGAATGTAAAAGGGGCCACAATACAATCTCAATAGTAAAGGTAAATGTAAAACAGAAAATACAATACAGTTGAAGAAAGAGGGAGACAACTATTGGGTCGTCCTCCAAGGTTCCCACCTAAATAATAGGTACAAATCAACTCCTCAGCACTCCACATCCGCTAGTCTCCTCTACATACCAACATGACTCATCTAATGTCCACCTCTAAGATACCTTCAGTCCTGGTACGCTCGTCCTCTGTTAGTGATGTCCATCGTCTGCACCAAACACAACAAGGTGCGGGCATAAGACGTGCATTGGTGAGTATAAATATACTCATTAGGGACCCCGATACTCCTGAAGGTCTCACAAAATCCACAAAATATAACCCACAATGCTTGTAAACCAGTGACAACCCTATATAGGTATATGCCCATACATATCCTTAGTTATCGAGTATTCCCATCTCAATTGTTCCACAAATTAAAGGGATAACATGAAGGTACCACCACTTTGGAAGGTACCATACAGGTACGCCACATAGAAGAATTCCAAAATGGTTTCACCATAAAGTTGGTACCACACAGGTATTCCACACATAAGAATACCACTAAGGTATCACCATGAAAGAGAGGACTTAGCTCAAACCGGGCATATGTTAGGTATAATTGTACAGATGATTATATGTAACTACTAAATCATATTACTCTATTAAGAGGTATACCCACGTAGGTTCCCATTTTATCATCAGACCCAAACATGATCATTTTACAGCAGACCCACACAGGATCCTCGTACATCTTCTTACCTACACAGGATCCTCGTACAGTAGAACCACACAGGATCCTAGTATATCATAAGATCCACACAAGATCCTAGTACAAAATCAGACCCACATAAGATCATAGAGATTTCCAGTATGGATTCCCAAAGCAGATCCATGTGGGACCCTCAAACATAGACCCACGAACAATCCCAAAGCACATACCGACATAATATCCCTTTATCATATTAAATCCACCTATAGGGTTCCCGCACTAAGCTCGATTGTCTCCGGGAGGATCCACTCTTGAAGCCACATGTCAATAATCCTACTTCCATGAAGTCCAAATAAGATGTTTCCCAACAGAACGCCATGTGAAAAGGGTCTTAATGCAACAAATGATGCATCAATCGGACGTCCTTTCTGTAAGTTATTATCCTTTTAGTCCCGAGGGTCCGGTTAGATTCATGCTCGATCCAACCCGAATGTACGCCACTATTATCCAAATATAAAGTGGGGTATCCCAAATGGACCGTCTTGCTCCAAGGTTTCCAGCGCCACAGATGGTTCTTCCAATTGATATTTGGTGCCAATGTTAGGGCTGAAAGAACATATATAGTCAATACTAGTTATGGTCCGGTCCGACCCAGCCCGACCTAGTTCGGGTCAACTCGGACCGCTGGTTTCGGCCTGGCCCACAGGGTCCCGGCCGGCCCACTGGGTCCCTCCCAGACCAATATGTCCTGCCTGGCTTGTGCTTGGAGGCCCGAACTAGCCATATGCTGGGGATAGTCGTGTTCCCCCCACCCTCGAACACCGAATGGTTGAAGCCATCCTGTTGCTAGGAGAACGCATGACACATTACGGGTTCTGGTCTGTCCAGCTCAACCGACCGTAATGGCTCGCCCCTTTTCCTCCTAGAGGCACATCGTGTGCCCCACTCCGTAGCCGGAAAAACATTGGTCACCCTCACTTCGCCGCTCCGGCACATGCCGCGGCCCTTGCTCGCCGGGCGGCATGGACGCGCACCGCTGCCCCGTTGTGCGGCCAGCATCCACATGCTGCCTCCCTTGCTCTTTCGCGACCCTTCTGTGGTGGTGCGATTGCACCGCCACTTTCTTCCTGTCTAGTCGTGGTGCCGAACGCCGTTCTTGAGCCCCACCGGTGTCGGTCGCCATCATCCTCCACCGCGAATAACACAAATAGAACCACAAGATTTACGGAGGGGTCGGGACATGTTGGTTTGGCAAGTACCCTTTGTATTAGAGTTGTAGCATGTGGCTCAAGGTAGAAGATTCAACCTGAAAGAAAAATTATCAATAATAAATGAAAATCAAACAGCTACCTCGAAGGTTCATTGATGTGTCACATGATGAAAAAAGTTGAGGGCGAATAGGGTTCCAATGATCATCGCTTACGCAATCACCCTTCTAAAGTCGGTTCGTGCATCGTCCTCTTTATTGATTCCAAAGAACATTTTCTATGGAGATGGCATGTTCATTTTTTGGTGGATAAGTTATTCGTGGGAGATGAATTCATCTAAGTTCTCCCAAGCCTCTACCTTTTCTAATGATTTCTTACCAAGAAAAAATGAGGAGCCAACCCAAATAAAATACGTTTTCTATTTTTAAATTGTTGGAAGAAATTAAGTTTCCATAATTAATCAATTGATGAGGCATAATTAATGTAAGGGAAACCTAAAGTCACCTTCAACATTAAATAGGGATTTCAAGAGTCAGGTGGTCCCCACATTTAAGAATTCATTTTGGGGGGTTTAGGCACCTGTGGTCCCCACTGTTGAACATTCAATTGGGAGGATAAAAATAAAATAAAATATATTCTATATTTTTATTTTTATTCCATGAAAAACACAAAAACTAACTTTCACCATCGACCAACTGCCATTGAGATGAAAGTCTCCATAAGTGAATATAGGTGTTTCGAGTTCAACAGTGTCCTCAATTTTCAATTCCGAGCACTAGTTCAAAAGATACAAAATCCCACTGGCACGTTTACTAAACATACCCGAACAAAAGTTCAGTAATTCATTCCAGGCACACCGAGCCTCATAATCACGCGCCGTCAATATTCGCGGATTCATAAAATTTCCATATAATTAAAAATAAATTATATAGAATTTCTGGGTCTTTACAAAAAAATAGGACAAAATATAGAAGAAAATATTATATTTAGTCAAAATAAAACATACAACATATATACAAGAAAAAACAATATATTATATGAATTTAAATCATTGGTTTGTACAATTAACCTAGTATGTAATATTTATCACACACATTCAAAGACATAAATGTGCCTCTTTTATTGGCCACCAAAACCCCCATATCATGAAAAAAGAATGAACCCGTATATGAAATCTATTCTTATGTTAATAATACCATAAATTAATAAATTAAACATAATGTGTCAATTTTAAACTAAAAACATATACATTGATCCATTCTAGACACACCATGTATCAATATCAGTAGCGCTTGATTATTACACATCACACCATTTCTTGTTATTATCAAAATATAATGAACATGAATTACATTACATATGGGGTGATAAAAATATTACTATGAATGTGATCCAATTCAAATGCCTGTTATTTTTTATTCTAATACATGAAATGTCACAACATTTCTTGTTTGTTTTTAATAATTATCCCATTAAAAACTAACATTAAACGATAATATAAAAATGTTAATGAAATTAGTTATGTGCTTAGAGATGAAACAATTTTAATACAATCTGGTATTTTTATGATATGTTTTACATATGTTATGTGTGTTTAAAATATAATGACACTTAAATGTTGAAAACATGAACTTCGGGTCATACTGACCACATCTTGTTTTAAATTGACATGTTGTAAATTTATATCTGTCACATATTAATTGGGGATCTATTTCTAAATTTTTTAAAACAATCTAAGGATGTTTACTCAATTTAGGCTAGTCACATGCATTTCAAACTAAAATGATACATCCATATTAGATACATGCACTTTGATTCATATCAGTGACATCATATGTCATATTTATGTGAGGTAGATTCTAACAAGTGAAAATAAATTATGGACCATTTTTCCAATGATTGAAAACAATACGTTCTCAATTTCTCAGTTTTTGAAATTTGAGGTTTGTTTTAAACTAAAATGGAACTGTTTTATGGAAAACAGCCTCTATGAATAAAATCAACCAAAAATTGTTTTATATTTATTTTCAGTCAATTCCCATATGTAAAAAAGTTATTATGGATCATTTTTCTAATGTCTAAAAAAATATGATTTTCCTTGGTTTTTGTGATGTAAAACAGGTTTTAAACTAAAATAGAACATTATATTCAACATATATAATTCGAGTCCTACAGACCACATAAGGTTTTGTATAATAATGAGTTATATTATTACACATAAGAGATAAAATAAATATCATTTTCTTAATGTTTGAAAATAATATAAACTCATATTATAATTATTTTGGCTATTTGATGTGGGTTTTAAACTAAAGCGACACATTAGTATTTAAAACACACACATTGAGTGCTTTAGACCACATAATGTTTCAGATTAAGGTAAGATTGATTATTTTTAGTCATTAATGAATAAGGAATCATTTTCCAAAATTTATAATATAATATGAGATCATTTTATTGGTTCTATCTATTTTTTTTGTTTTAAACTAAAATGAATCTTTAATATTGTAAAGATGTACTTTAAGTTATACCAAACACATAATGTGTCAAATTGGAATTAGGAAATTTTAAACACATGAAAATGAAAAATGGATTGTTTTCATAGAGTGTAAAAATAGTACATGAATATTTTATCATTTTTTGGAGATATGAAATTAATTTTAAACTAGAATGGAACTTTTATATTGAAAACGCACACCTTGATTCAAAAAAAACACAATAGGTTTCAAATTATTGTTTAGTCAATTATTCTACGAAACAAATTAATTATTATTCATTTTAATAATGCTTTAAAATAGTATGAGATTGGTTTTTCATTTTGGGTGATGTGAAATGTGTTTTAAACGAAAATGGAACTTTTTTATCAAAAAAACATTGATTCATGCCAAACACATAATGTGTTAAATACGTGTGCAGTCAATTATTACACATGAAATATTAATTATTGATTATTTCCATAATTATTGAAAACAATCGGATCTCATTTGTTTTGTTTTTTTATGTGACTGAAGTTTTAAACTAATATGATCATTTTATATTGATAAAATGTAAATAAAGTCATACCAGATAGATAGGGTATTATATTTTTTTGAGGATGATTCATATAAATTAAAAAAGAAATATGAATAAATTTACTAAATTTTGAAAACAAAATGAGATAATTTTCTTGATTTTGGCTACATGAAACATGTTTTAAAATAAATTATTAATTTTTTATTAAAAAACACTTCAATTCATACCAACCGCATAATATAATAGATTAATGGTTTTTTAATTTCTACCTATCAAAAATGACATATAGATCACATGAATTAAAGTATAAAAATAGTCTGTATTTTTTTATTAGTTATGAGCACGTGACAACGTTTTTGAACCAATTTTTATATTTAAAAAAAATATGTATCAGAAAAAATGGTATAGAAATTATCTAAAAAATTATGTAAAAAGATGTTAAAAATAACTAAATTTGTGGAATTCTATTATCAATTCATGATTTCTATATAAATATTTTCACTAAGAATTTGTTCCATTGATTTCAAAAAAATATTTCCTCCATTATGATTCTCTATTAGAAACAGACCAAAAATAATGTATAAGATTTAACCTATTAATGATCCATTTACAATGTGTAACTCTAAATCTATCACCCATACTATTAAAAAAAATAATATGTGATAATCTAAATTTTATATTGGAAAACAATCTAAACCAATGTACTCTACCCACATAGATATAAACAAATTTACTTCTTATTTGGAGTATGTAGAGTGTTATAAATATCAGTAGTAATGATAGAATATACAAAAAAATTGATTAATGAATATTTTTAAGGAAATCTTAATTACCTTTCTTAATTACTTTCTCGAGGATTTTTTTCTTTTGATGGTATATGATATATTTCATAAATATGAAAATGTAATATCAATAATCATTGTTTTTACCTTTCTTTAAACATTATAGAAACATTAACGAAATGTGTAATTTTTTTAAATATGTTTTGATAGTTAAATATTTATATATATACCATAATATATTTAAATTTGATTAAATTAATAGGCTTCTTAGGTCAAGTTACCAACCACATACCATGATATAGCCTATATTTATAGATTGACATATCATAGAAAAATTCTTTTTTAAAATAAATCTAAATCATATAATTTGATGTTTATCTATAAAATGATTATTAGAGGGAATTAAAATTGAAAATAGACATCATGTGTGGCAGATTTGATGGAAATCCATGCATTGGATCTAAAAAATAATCATTTGGTTTATCCAAATTTTTATTTTGAATCATGTAATTCATACAAAATATGAAGACAAATGTATTGGAAAAAATAAAATTATATATTATATTATTAGATTTCATATTTTGACACCTATATATTATGGAACAATAATAGTTTATTGACTATTATTTCCTTCTCAATCTCCTTTTTTACGTCATCAGTTTTATTATCAATTTCATCCAAATCAAACGAACTGTTATCGATAGAAATGATAAAATGATTAATGAATCCAAAGTGTGCTAAATAGGGGTTCCCATTATATATTGGGAATATAAATTCTTATAGGAAATATTAATCTTTATTAATATTAATGAACATGGAAGATAATTTTTTTATTAGACAGGTGATGATAATTTACATCACAAATGTGTTCAAATCTTAATGTCTGTGCCATTCAAACATGAGAGTCTCATTTAATATATTGAGACTGATAATGTATTTATAGATAGTTCCAAAAAAACGAATTCATCATATTTAATATTGGAAACATTTAAATATTTTAATGTGGTGTCTTCAAGAATTAGTGATGATAATATATGTTATAGTGAAACTGGATGGAAGAAGGTAATCCCAGAAGTTCCATTGGATTCCTTGGTCAATTTACTAGATTATCTAGATCTGGACATAAATTTACCATTTATTTTCTCCTTATATTATAACATACTTCACTTTAGACCATTTTTCATCAACTGGTACTCGTATTTAAGTTGAAAAATATTATTGTGGAGAAACGTCATATACCTGTAATACACCGAGTTTTTAAGATCTTTTTTAATAAATTAATTTAATTTTATATCTTGAATTTCACAATACACAAAGTTCATATTCAATTATAAACTACACTATTATAATCTTTCTCTACATATGAAGAGAAATTGGCTTACATTACATAAAATATTGAGTTTCTATAAAAAAAATTCTTATTATAATTACATAAATAGGAATGTTATAACATAGTTATTAAATATTGCAATTTGAAAATTAATGAGTATTTTTTACATATTATTTATAATTTTTATATATAAATAAAAAAATTGATAATAAATAATTTGATTATTGGTAATGTCTTTATATGTTTTCAAGTACCACTTTCTTAAATGAAATTATTTTTTTGTCCTTCTGGTGACAATAATAAAATTAAATTTAGAAACTTTTGGAATTTAAATTTTAAGAAATAAATTTCAATTTTTAATTAATAATTTATAATTTATCTTATGGTTAATTATTTTTATTATTTTGAAAAATATCAATTATCTGAGAAAAATGAAAAATACAGAAATTAATAAAATTCAATATTTTCTTATAATTTATTTACATTTTAAAATTTTATTTTAATGTGATTTTATAGTGTTATTCTAAAAATTTTACATAATTTAATCCAATATAGGTCATTCAATCCAATTTCACAATGAAATTGGATATAAAAACATTTCAATATTTTAAACTTTCTCTCTTAAATAATAAGTTGGCATGACACGTCTACGAGATTAATTCTAAATTAATTTATTCCACATTAGTTTTGAGAATATGGAAAAAGGATTCCATATTTTTAATAATCTTAATTTCTATTTTATAATAAGGAAAAATTAGTTTTTGAACAAAAATATTAGTGAATGTAATTAAAATAAATTAATGATATTATTGTAAAAAATATTACTTTGTAGATAAAAATTATCTTTAGGGGCCGATTAACCTAGACATTTGTAAAAATTAATATAATTGACATATTTCAGCCAATTCCCCTCTTGGATTAAAAAATAGAATATTATTTGAGGAATGTGATGTAAGGTATACCTCTCAATAGTTTTGCCTACAAATATTTATGATAATTCCACTCCTTAACTATAAAAGAGAATTCCCCCCATCACTTATTCACACCTCTCATACCATTTGATCATCCAAACTCACCCAAAATAATTTTTCAAATTCCATATCATTATCATACAAATATATGTTTGGGTAAAAATCTAACCAGGGAAGCCCTTTGGTGCAAACCCAAAGGAGTTACCCAAACAAGATGAGCTCAGAAAATGTATGAAAAATGTCAAGACTTAATGTAAGTGGTTTTCTATGATATATATTCTATATTAACCATATACTATTGTTTTTGGTGTATATAATTCCATAGGAAATTTTATATCATGAATTTTCTTCACATCATTACATTAAACAGTTCAATTGATGATACTCTATCTAGGGACTCATTATTCAAAATTTACTAATGTAATAACGTGATTTCTAGTCTCACATTTATTTCTATGAGACTTATGAATTATTAACCACTAATTTATTTTCTGTGGTTTATATACTACCCATTAATGTATTCCATGATTATAATCATTAAATTTATGAGTATTTACTTATCTACTTTAAAATATATCTTTTAGTGGGGTTATAGCTAAAAATTTACCAAATCGGTAAGGTAATTTTTTCTCAATTTACCTTCCCTAAAAAACATGTTTTGTTATGAAAATATATTCTTTTAAAAGGTTTACATACTAAGATTTTTCATGTTATAAAATTATTATTCATCATTTATATATATATTAAACATTGTAAAATGTTATTCTATCATGGGTATTATGATTCAATGTTACCAAAGTGGTGAGAGTCTATTGGTACAATTTAATCACTTATCGAGATTGTTTATGATTATGATTAAATTGATGAAATATTATGATATATCTCTTATAATATCCCATGTAATTTCTTATCCTCTTATTATTCATAATATTTTCATGTAATGGTACCATTTTTCCAATATTTGGTACTTGAGAAAATTAAGAATACACTTTTAATAAAATATTTCATTATTTCTCTTTTCCATAAGAAATCTGTGATCTTTCGAAACTATATTTTTCAAATTGGTTTTCAAACATTCGTTTATATTTTTTCAAAGTCATTTTTAAATAAATTATTTTTAAAATTGTTTCATGCTTCCTTTATAAATTTTAAATATTATTTTCATAGAATACATTTTCAAAATGTTGAAAATATTCCATTAATGTTTTGAAGAATATTTTCTAAGAAAATTGATTTCAATGGGTTTTATGAATTGAAAATAAGTTTTCAAATTCAAAACGATATTTTCATTTAGAAAAATTTTCATTATTTTTTAAATATTCAATTATAATTTTTTCACAGAGGATTTCAAATAAATTCATTTTGTAAATGATTCATGTTTTAAAATGTTAGTTTCAATAAAAGATTATTTTACTTTAAAAATGTTCCTAATGTTGTTTCAAAATCCTTATTTACATAAGACGAAAGCCTTTGATATATTTTATGATTTATTAGTGATATTAAATGAGTAATCAATTATTATTCTTTTTTTAACAGTTTATATTTATGATCACATGTTTATTTTGAATCTTGTCTCATTAACTAGGGTTATACCATAATAAAACACTTCTGAATCCAACTAAATTTCATTGGATATTCTATGATTAAAAAATTATTAATCCTTTATCCTTTTCAATGTAATGATAAGTTGAATTTTTTATAATACTCCTTCCATTAAATGGGTTATTATATTATTAATTGTGATAATCTTTTTGACACACATATGTAATATTTCATTTTGTGATATATGGGACCTATATCACCCTCTAATGAATTGGGTAATGATGGATAACTAATGATTATATAAGAAATCTGATAACATGATTACATGTTCACAATGTTATACATAGACCTGGTTTCCTATCCATACATTTATTCATGAACCTGATTATATGTTCATAATGTTATGTGTGAAACTGGTTACAAGTTCTAACAATTATGCATGGATCTGGTTCCATGTCCATAAGTTTATTCTTGAACCAGATTTAATGCTCGCAACATTATGTGTGAACATGGTTAAATGTTCACAATGTTATTCATAGACCAGGATTCATGTACGTAAGTTATGTGTGAACCAGATTACATGTTAAAAATGGTATGCATGATCCTGGTTACATGTTATTTTCTTCATGGACTCAGTTTCATGTCCATAATTATTTTGGTGACCATGATTAAATTTTCAAAATGTTAGGAATGGACCTGGTTGCATGTCCATAAGTTTATATAAGGGTCTGATTTCATGTCCTATATCAGATGAGTGAACATGAATCTATTTAAATAGGTTGAAAATGTTATATACTGATGTGTATTCCACAATTTTGTATATTATGAAAATATTATTCTCTCATGACTCATGATATTTTATTTCTGTATGATTCATGCCTATGGAAATTCCAATATTTATTCCATGATTCATGTGTATGATCTCTAATATACAGTGTATGATCTTCTAATTAAACAAACATTTTCTTATAACTATATTCTCATTTTATACTAACATATCTCCCTTATTACCCTTACTGAGAACATGAGTTCACCCATTTCTTATGTTTCCTTTCTACATGTTATGAGGAATTTTTTTAAATAGGAGTTCTAAAGGGGAATATCATTAAGGGCGATATGGATGATCCTGCCCCAATATAGGATATTATGTTTCCATTTTTCCAAAGACACTAAAATATTATAATAATAAAGAATGCACTTTTGTAGTGATTTAAATATTAATATAAAATGGGGTAATATCAAGGTATGTTAGGAATGAGTCTCTATAGTATTATGATAAGATTATATAACCATGCAATGGAATTCCATATAGAATCATTAACTATTTTAATTGATAGGTTATAATATTGAGTTGGAAACTCATATCTTATCTCATTAACTAATTATATACACTTATCATATAAAATTTTGAGTGTTATTTGTTGGGTATCACATTTCTCAATTTATTATACTCCATACCCCTCAACATAATGAGGTGTGTGGGAATTGATAGATTTAAATTACATTAAATGTTACACTGTGTTAAATTTTTAATATAATATTATTATATGTTGTTTTATTCACAAACAGGATAAAGATTAATGTTAATATTTATTACTATAGATTATTTTTTTGGTTTAGAGGAATGTGTATCCCTAATTATAGAGGTGTAATTTGGTTTTTCATGTGATGATCATTATTCCACTACCTGTTCACCTTGATCCTTTTGAATATATTAGTCTCCCAAAACAGACCAATAAATAATATGTTAATAGGAATATATTTTCATCTATAATTTTTACATCATCAGATATTTATATTTAATATAAATATATTCTTTAAATACATTTTAGTTTTGACTCCAAATAATGCACCTCTAATGTGGCTATATTGTTCTGGCCGATTCAAAGTAACTGAAAGTAGTTTTCCGGTAGTTATGGTCACTGAATATTCCTGTGTCTAAAACATATAAAAAACATATGAACATAAATTGATATTTTTTTATAATAATTTTATAAGGCATAATAAATTATTGTTATATAATACTCACACTTGATTTCCAAAATGAGTTTTTGATTCAAGTATTAATTACTCATCTATATTACCATACACACGAGATTCAACTTCAGGAATCCAATTTAATAAACATTTGATGTAGTCCTATTATGAACCCATTGTCTATGGAAAATAGACATTAGAAATTTTGTATAATATAACTTGTGTATCTATTTGATGGTTCTAAAATATGATATATTCTAATAAATTGGATTTACATCCTTAGAACCAAATATGTGCACAGTTTTTCCCATATTTGTAACACAAATATTTTTTTAACTTATTATGAATATGATATTATTTTTTATAGAACATATATCAACTAATTAAAAAACAATTTTATGATATAAAAGTTTTATTTATCCCCTAGATGTCCATAAAAGTCATTTTTAAATTGAATTTTGTTTTTTACAAACTCTTATTAAATACAATCTTGAAACCTAACTATAAACTATTTATTATGTGTATTTGATATCCATACATCATCCCTTGTGGATTAAAATGTAGTATAATATCATCGTGGGATTCAATATAAGGATTTGTTGTCCACTGTGATAAGACCTTGGGAGACCGATGCTATCCAGATATGATAGGTAACAAATAAAAAGTTGAAATCTTTTTTCAACAATATATTATTCTATACTATAATATTTTGTTTGACTTCAATTTTTGACTTAACCTTTAGAAATCGTCAAATAGAATTCAATGGGGTACATTCAACAGTAATTGATTAGACCACATATTTGAACCTCTCTAACTTAGTAAACCATTAGGCAGTCTATTATTTTAAAGAATTAAGGTGGGAAGAACATCTATAAATCACATAATATGAATGAAAATACCTTAATATTGGTTAAAAACATTGGTGGGTCTATAAATTTTCTGTATATGGATTTGAAAATGATACAGAATTCGGTTATTTTACATTACATATTTTTAGGTTAAACTGAAATTTAAATTGATGAGCTTTAAATAATACATAAAAACATGACCACAATGATATTTTGCTTCATGTAAATTAAAATTACTCATTAAAATTCCATTATTTATATTTTATTAATACCCATGTGGAACTTTTACACCATTAAGGAAGTTTGAAAAAAATAATTTTCTATTATGGATAGACTGTAAAGGTACTAGGAAGTGAAAATTAAATCTTTTACCCTTCACCAGTGGTATTTCTTCCCATTTACCAATTTTAATCATGTGAAACCAGTGCTTGAATCTGTGTTTTATTTAGAAACATTTAGTATCATTTGAGTAACATGATAAAATAAAATAAAATTTCTATCTGCATGTCATGGATTAATTTTTTATGTAAAATCAATTCTAGAATGAAAAATCAATGAAAAGTTTTCCCTATTTCCAAATGGATTTCTTATGATTTTTTAATTTTTTTTACCAAAAATCGTATCATTATTATATAAATTATTGAATAAATTATCACATATTAGTGGATATGATGTTTTTCCTTGTTGTGTATTCCCATCGAATGATGTCATAAAATATCTATATTT
This sequence comes from Viscum album, assembly GCA_963277665.1. NCBI lineage: Eukaryota > Viridiplantae > Streptophyta > Magnoliopsida > Santalales > Viscaceae > Viscum > Viscum album. Next base: position 1,374,123,301 of record OY728147.1, on the reverse strand, counting down.
ATGTCATTATGGAAAATATTTCTAATAACCTAGACACAAAGTCTATGAATAATGTTTCCATGGATATAACTACATGAATTATTCACAATTGTGATACCCAAACATTCCATTAATTATATTTCCTGAAAAATTACTGAAATCAAGAATGTCATTTATCATCCCATACAACATGGCCCCTAATGTGAATATTTCCCTTCATTGAGCATCACAATTTTTGAAAACTATATGACATGTTATAATCATATATCTAATAAACAGATCCAAATTGGAATCAACATCATTATAAGGTTTTTTGGTGTATATATATATGTTGAGACAATATAATTTATTTCACTTCACACATAACCATGGCGGAAATTAGTTATTTACCAACTTAACTTGTAATGTATTGAGAGAATAACTCTATAAAACAAAAGGATTTTTTCCATCTATATATAATACAAGACTAATGTTTATTATCTTATTTTCAAATAATGGATTCTCGTGATCATTTTTATTCTATTAAGGGTAGTTTAATTGATGATGTATCTTCACTTCTTTAATTCTTGTATGTAGATTCCATTTCAATTATCTCACAATTTCCTAACATCCATATAATCTTCAAAACCGTGGAATGATAGGATGGAACCACATATATATAGAAGACCTGATTAATTATTCTTTTATCTATTCACACCATACATAAGTAATTATATGAGTAATTCAGGGATTTTCCAATACTAATAGGAAATAATGTTGACAATAATGAATTTTTTAAGAGATGATTCCAATTGAATGTTGAATTATTTATGAATAATATGTTTGAAAATTAAATCCTTTTTATTCTGGTATCATATCATTTAGTAGTCTTTTTTGTTATTTAAATTTGATGTCTCTCCATCTATTATGAACTTTCCGATTATATAAACTTAATGCATTTGAAAATGTTTTGTCTTTAGTATGAGTAGTATACAATGACCTCATAGCATAGCTATTTATCTTCTCATTCTTCATTTTAAAATGAGTAAGGTCATATTAAATTTCCATATTCATTTATCTTTTATGATATCCATTATCATTTACATGGGTATTCATGTCAAATTATTCGTTAACCACAGTATCACACCATTCATTATGAATATTCAGTTTCCACTTAATAACTCCAACATATATAGCTATAATATATTCCATAACATATCAAAATATCTTCCAACTCTTCCATAATAATTTTTCTTCAATAAAAAAAATGAAATCAAGGAAAAACAATTTGAGGAGGGTCATATATATTCTATATTTCATGTTTGATGAAATATATAACTCCATCATCATAAACTTTTTTAAAATGATTATAATGAATCCTTTTTCAATTCATCTTTATCCTATTAGGTTCATAATGTATTCATTTTTTATATAATTAAGTAACTCACTTAAGATATTCATATTTAAAAGAGAATGTTATGTATATTTCAAGAAAAGTGGAACCCCACATTCCAATGTTTCAAAAAAAATTATCATTCTTTGAGGAAATCATTAATTGAATTTAATAAAATTATTTAGCAACAGGTTGTAGGTTTTATCATCTGAATTCATCCTAAATGTTTACCTGTACCCAGTATGGGATGAGTTCTACTCATAGTAATTGAAGCAACATAGTTACATGTACAAAAGATGTGGGGGATGAGTCTTAGGAAACAAAATATAATAATAACTTTTGAGGATGTGAAATTGAAGAGGATGAAAATATTTGTCTGAAATCTAAATGTTCCTTGGAAGGTTTGTTTTTGAATCACCGGAAAAAAATTCAATGTCTATAGCCTAATCTGAATAAATAACACCAGTAGGATGATCCCTTCAAGGGGGTCCTTGATTGATTTGACCGTGAGAATAATTTTCTAGATGGACTTATACACACTCATATTGAGACATAAATTGATATTTAAATTATAGTAAGGCCTTCAATTACTCCAAGACAAGGAAAAGGCCTTTTATAAAAGCACTGAATTTCAGAATTTATTAGCATCATGTGATTCCATGGTTGTGGGAGTGGGGTCATTATTAATGCAACATGGGTTTGATGGAGTTAGTGAAATGAACATTAAAGGGTGTTATTATTGATCCATTTTATAGAAGAGGTTATACTCATTGTATATAAGAGGTATTTGGAGGTAAATATGATCATATAATTTAAATAATTAGTTTCTATGCCATAATTATTATCATTTCAATAACAATTTTATGATAGAGGAATTGATTGTTAAATATGGATACAACTAGGTTAACGTATATTTCACTACTATTACTAGATAACATAGTGTTTTTATATAATTATTTTACTTTGGTAAACACAGACATACACAATAACATTTATCAATTCTCACATTTATTTATTTCATAAAAAATTTAAATAACTAGAAACATTTTTCTGTATAGTGTGATTTTTTTGTATATAACACATTACCTTATTCAGAAAACATATATAAATTATTAGTGATCAAGAAATCATTATTGATTAATGATACCCAAGAAAACCCATCACTTTCACTATATCAATGGAGTCCTAAATCTCAAACATTATTCATTGACATCAATTGATATTATTATTAATTCAAATAATATGAAAAATATTAGAAAAAATTTTAGAGTTTGATAAATTGGAAACTTTTATTGGGAATGTGGTAATTCTTTCAAAAAAAATCGATAAAGTTCTCTTTTTTTGGACGTTGGTGAACAATTGTATTGAAATTTCATTTAAAATATTAATGAAATATGAATTTTTTTGTCCATGATTTTTTTTCCATTGAAATAAATATTATTTTATAGATTTCACAGTATCTTGACAGACCTCTCTATACTACTAGAATAAGAACCAAATATAAATATAGAAAATAAATAATTTTTTTCATACTTCACTGCATTATACAAACCTCGGATCTCATAAAAACTACTGAAGTACAGTCCATAAAGGGTTTGAAAAATAAATGACAAAAAATGATGATAAAAGAGGAATCAGGATGAATATTAACATAAATTAAGATATAAATAAAAAAAATTATAAATTTTGAGGAGTAGATATAAATACATACCTTAGGATTTTAGAGGGTTGATTTGTCTGATGGAATGCTAAGAGGGAGGAAAATCAGAGTAGAACATTCAAAATATCTTGATAAATTTAAGACAAATTGATTCAATTAGGTTTCAATTTAAATGATCAGGAAGTATTTTATTACTCATTAATACTTTCACAAATAAATATGGGTTTTATTTATGTTAAAATAAAAAACGATGATAAAAAACTCATTATCCACACTATTGCAGAACAAATAAAGGATTCAAATTTTCACGGATTATATAAAATTGCTGATAAAGTGTAGCCGTTATTAGTTCTTTCATTATGTTGGCAATGGTTTGTCCGCATTTTTTCCTCTTGCACATAGAATTTTGAGATGTGAACCATGATTGTTTATGTGTTAAACACTAACAGATTTCTAGCGATGATATTAGACAGGCGTCAAGGGATTCCTACAACCGTTAGTTCTGCCTTGCACTTGTGATGACTTCCTCCCATCCCAATGTGGGATTGACTACCACATGCTAGAAAGATGCTTCAGTGTGCCAGATAATATATCCTCTCTCACTATGTGGTTGTCTTGGCCTGATCCCCACGACGAGGTCCTCATCTACCCGAGAGAGACCCAGATCTACCATCATGAAATCCAAGGTCTCCACATTTCTTCAACAGCCACTGTTAGATAATTTAAAACAATTGGAAACCCACCCACAAGATGGATCCTTCCACTGGGATCCTAGATCTTAGGATGCCCGAGGTCGCCGCAGGATCCCTACATCAGGTCGGACATGCCTACATTAGTTTGCATGTAAAATTAAAATCTATTTTCCCAAAGACACTGTGACACCAGTGGCATCCGAATTCATCACTAGACTATTGAATTTCATCCAAAAACAAGGAATGTAGAGGACCTAAGGGGCCTGTTATGCTAGCATGCTCCACTATTGCACAAAAAGGTCTCACAATCGAAGATTTCAGCTTTACACCCAATGATCTAAATCCCATTTGGGGAACCATCCCCATAATTATCACCTATATTGAAGCTCCCCCTGCTATGTGGGGATCTTCATCATTAAGATTGATCATTGCATGACTCAGTAACTAGGGATTCCCTCTACCACAAGCAACAAAAAGCTCAAATCGACCAACAATTTCACCCTCCAACCTACCCTTTAAAAGATAAGATATCATAAGATTGTGAAATCCATCATGTTCACTATGAGATCCATAAGAGAGGGCCTCTCCATTTATAGAGAGACTCTTCATCCTATGAAATCCATATTATTCATAAATACAAATATTAATGATTATAATAAAATTACATAATTAGTTAATTATAAATTTATTAAAATAATTGTAAATATGTATTTATAAATATAATTAATTATATATATTTATAATTTAAATTATATATAAATATATCTAACAAAATTTTTATTTAATTATATATATATATATAATAAAAATATAAAAATATATATATATATATATGATAAATATATTCGTTATTGAAATAGAATTATAATTAATATATTTTTTTTTAAATTTCTAATTATTTATTTATAATTATATAAATATATTTAATCCAATTTATATTAATAATTATATCTATATTTATAAATTAGTATGTTTATAAATGTAGTAAATATACATTTATAAATACATATATTTATTAATATATATTTAAAAATATATTTACAGAATTACTAATGAATATGTAATCATTAATACAGGAATGTAAAAAATGAGTTAAATTAAATAATTAAAATTTTGTACATATTAAAAATGTTTAAAAATTATACATGTTTTATTAATTAATGTAATTATTTAAAAAATAAAATATCTATTTATAATGAATTTAATATAAATACATATTGAAAATATTATATCATAGAGAATAAATATGCATGTATAAATGTTATAAAATGAATAAATATTTCCAAAATGTATAAAAATATTTATGATGAAAACATAATGTTGGCTGAAATAATATTAAAAATAAATAAATTAAAAAAACTGCTGATTAAAAAAAATTAAAATAAAATAGGCCACAAAATTAAATTCTAAAATGAATATTAATATTTGAATAAATTATATAGATATCAGGTGCATGTGTTTTCATATAATAATTAATAAATTACTTAAATATTTTTTGTTGTGAAGTTAAAGTGTATATATTTATAATTTTTAAATATGTTATATTGAATAATTAAATAATATTTAATAAATATTTATAATTATAAAATATAAATATAGAAAATTTATTCATTTTTTAAATATATTTTTTGTAATATTACTATTTTATAAATATATAAATATTTTTTCATAATTAAATAAATTGCATTAAAAAAATATATTTTTTGTAATTATAATTACGAAATTATATATATATAGATATATAGAAAATATAAATTTATAAATATATTATGTATAATAATTTATTTACAAAAAATCTAGGACTATAGTGGTGGCGACCCTAAAGAGGGAACTGTTGCGGCGACACTGTAGCTACTAGTGTACTAGTATGAGTACTGTAGAAGTACTATTCAATGAAGGGCCCTTTGGGCGAATAAATGGGCTTTCATACTACTAGGCCCTTGGGCATTGTAAAGAGTATCCCTGTACCTAGTCAAAAGATATCATTGCTTTTTTTATTGATAAAATGAGGTTTCAGCCCCAACATTAAAATATGCTTGAATTTCACAACTTAATAAAACAGTATAATTGAAAATTAGTATATTTTAAGAATATTAAAAAGGGATAAGTTTTATTAATTATAAAAATTATTAAAAATATTAAATATGGATATATATCAAAGTAAAGATGATATGAATTTAGGTAGCTGTATGGACTTCTCCATGTGGGGGTATCTAGAGGTAGTCAGCTATGTGTGGTTCAAACAACTGTCGTGCATGATGGGACACTATGTGCTCTTTGTGATCATCTAATTCTTATGGTATGAGAATGTGCGACATGTACTGATCATTCGACGAAGTCATTATTCCACATAGAGGTTGTGGTTCTGGTTGGCAGATGATAGTGAAAATTGAGGATGTATCAAGAAGATATATCTTTGTTTGATACTATTTTAGTTATTTTCATGTCTTCTTTATTAGAGAAATGGTTTTATTGGAATCCACAATGTTTTTAGGAATATTATACCATTGGTTTGTTGGCATATTTATACGAACTTGTTATTGTCTTATTGCATTTGGATGGTGGTGCATCTTTTTCTACTTTTGTTTGGTGGGAAACATCAAATGAGGGTTAGGTGTGTTAACATTGAACATCATCTATCTATCATATTCTTAATTGATAAATGGGTACACTACCACCTATTACTTCTAATGTGTTTTCAGTCTATATTTTTGTTGTATCAGGGTGACAGTATGGCATGATCCTTACATTATTGTTGGGTGGGAGGCTCGAATGTGTGTTGGGTATGGTGGGACCAACCATCTGGCCCTCCCCCAATTCTTAGTGTTGGGTCAACAGCTTCTCTGTGATGTTGTGCTGACAAAAATTACACATATTTTTGGTGGGGTGGTGGTGTATAGTATCACATTTGTCTAATTTATCTTTTTCATTGTTTGTGGGAAAATATTTTATGATCGATGACTTCATTTTTTATTCATTTCATTCATGTGTGACCATTTTAAATATTTTTGTTCATGTTTATTTTTTTTTTCATTTTCTCCTCTCTTGTAAGGGTTCACTCTTTACACATTACATAAAATGGTTTTCTTATGTTATGTTTAATAAATATGCATGACCCTTAACCTTTTCAAAAAAATGTTTAATTAAATTTTAGAATGTTATTACATTTAATGAAATTAAATTTATTAAATAATAAAAATTGAAATAATATAAAAAATAAAGTAATTAATTTCACCAATTAAAAAGATAGTATATTAAATATACTATGTCACTAAATGAAATTATACAATTAATATTAAAATTTGAATAATATACAGAAATATTATTCATTTGGCGTTTTATATCTCATTTCATTTATTATGTAAATATTTCTATGTGAAAATAATTTGTACATATTTCTTTGATATATGTGAAATTAAATTTTTTTTATAATCACTATTTTTTATTAATGAAATAAATATGAAGGATAATGTGTAAGTTTAATAAATGAAAATATTTTAATAATTATATTGATACGTTAAATTAAAAAATAAAATATTATTTATATATGGTTAAAATGAAAATTACTTCATGTTAGTTATATAAATTAAAACCATATTAATGAAATTTAATTTTAATGAGAGGAAATGTAAAAATAAATATCATAAAATGGATATAACTACAAAAATATTGAACAATAGAGAATTGAAAATGAATAATTCACAGAAAATATTAAATATATTTATTATTAATTATGTATAAAAACATTTAAAATGAAAAAATTAACAATATCTGAAATGATTAAATAATTAAAAAATATTAATTATATGAAAAATTAAGGTGATAGTTAACATTATCAACGAATAAATTATATTGAATGATTGTATGTTATAAATGAGTGAAATATATATATATATATATATTTAATTAAATAATTTTTATAATTTTTATAATTAATAAAAAGGAATATTTTTAGTAAAAGATTAATATAGTAATTAAATAATTAATATACAATTTATTACTATATATTTATATTAAATTTATTCTCATTTTAAATTATTTTACTCATCTATAATAATTATGAACAGTATTTTAATTGTATATATAATTAACATAGTATTTATTAATATATATATATATATATATATATATATGAAATTTAGTACATTAAATTATAAAAATCATGCTTGTTTGGAATGTCATGCCCATGATATATATAAATTTCATAAATTATAACTATATTAGAAACATTAAATGTTAATTTTATAAAAAAACATTAATGAGATGTTTATTAGTAAAAACGAATAAATACAATATATATAAATTTAAATAATTAATATACTACTTATAATAAAATTTATTAAATTCAATATATATAGTAATACATATTATATTAATTTTAAAATATAAAATTAATAAATTTAAAAAATATAAGTTAATGCCAATAATGTAATATTGTTTAATAAGAATTAATAAATTATAAATATCGATAAATTTTATATTAATAATTAAATAAAAAATTTAGAAATTATAAAAATTACAGAAACATCATAAATGAAATATTTTTTAATAAAAATGAACAAATTTATTATATATCATGTAATAAATATTATATTAAATATATATATTTAATATATTATTATTAATATTGTAAGAGTTTTTTTCAGAGTTATTTATTTTAGAAATATTAATTTATCAAAATGAATAAAATAAATATACATATATATTTATAAATAGTATATTTATTAAATAGATAAAAATTTTAATTTCTAATATTGGGATAATTTATAAAGAATTAATTATAAATGAAATATTTATTAATGAAAATGAATATATATATATTTATTTATTTATTTATGAATAGAATATTAATTATATGTAATTAGATAATTAAATTATAAATAATGAAAATTTTTTTATGATTAAACAATTTTTTAGGTAAAAACATATTCAAGTTCTCAAACCCTAAACCCAATGTCCAACTCTCCACATAGTTGTCCCAAACTAGGCTAGCCAGCCATGCAAAACCATAGGGGGGGACCTGCCTCATGGTGAGAGATGAGAGGTTAGATAGTAGACTGGAGTGTCATGGTAGCATATGGTGGTCTGGCCCACATGAAGATTGGAGGAAGGCTTTACTGGTGTCGATGAGAATCCTAGGATTCATATATTAATATTTTATTATTTAGTTCCAATAATGGATGCCTTTTTTAGCACTTTTATTCATCACTAAAAAAGGTTGTTGTTAATTATTCTACGTTTTTAGTAGTATTATATACATTTTTTAGACAATCCATATAGTTCTACATTAATGTTGTCAATAAAATAATGGAATTCAAATATAAAATTTTAAAAATCCCCAATATTTTATAATATAAAAAAAAATTTGTTGGACACTATAATTCAATAGAAATAATATTAAGTGTAGTTTATCAAAATCATTTATTTTAATTTTCAACATCTTCTACAGGAAAAATTTAGATGTTTCATATGAATTTATAGTAAATAAGAATAAAAAATCCAATATAATGGTTAGGAAAATATTTTATAATTTACATAAAAATTTATAATTATAAATAATTTGTTTTCATCCCTAACATAAAAAATTATATATATTAAAATTATGGGTGATCCATTTTTGAAATTATCTTTTACATAAAAAATATAACTTCTATAATCAATGGAAGGTGCCAATAAATTGATAATTTTTAGAATATTGGATTTTTATGGTGAAATAAAACTTATCAAATAAAAAATAAAAAATTTTGTAGATTTTTAGGCACTGTCACTTCATTTTTATCCTTAATTTAGATATTTAGCCTTGTTGGATATACATATGTTCATTAGAAATATATTTGTTTTTATGTGTTTTTTTGAAGAAAAAAATAGATATTTTTATACTAATTAGTTTATCCTAAGTGTTTCATATTATAATTATATCAAATTTATTTATCTTACTCTGACTATAAGATTTTATCTTACGCCATGTATAATATTAATTATACGAAAAAGAATTTTTATCATAATAGAATCAATGTTTTGATTGATTATACTTCCATCTATAGTGACTTAGAAATGAATGTGTCGGAATTTACCATACATTATATAATATTATCCTATGTAGTGAATGATTGAGTTATTTTTATGTTGATATTCAAATACTAGAGTTGGAATAATTTTATAAGATGTCATCATATTATGAATAGGATATTTTTTAAAGATTATTTATGAATTAAGAAAGATTTTGATAAATCCAAGTATCACACATTAGTAAATTATTTTATTACACTAAAGAATTATCCTATGTAGTGTTAAATTCAGTTTATCATTTTCATAGTATAATTTAATGATATGTTTTATATTACTATGTATTTTCTGAGTTTAACATATAGGAATAGTACTACCAATTGGGTATTATTAGATGAAATATCTATTATGCTGAATGTATTTATTTCCCTTAGAACTATTTTGATACGTTATTTAATGATTTCAAGGATATCCCAAAGTTGTATTCATATAATTAATTAATTTTTTTTAAATTGTGTCATTTTATTTAGAATGAAATGATCTAAATAAGTATAGCTCTCACAGTGCCACTATAGAAGCCTATTCTATATTTGGAAATAATGGATGCATTCCATTAATTGCATGTCATATAAACTTGTCAATGGATTATCATCATAAATATTATGATTCTCTTGACTGATTAAGTTTAATGTCAAAAGAGTATATATAAATGGAATAATTAGACCTTGCAAGGAAAAAATAACTAGAAAGACCTATAGTGATGCATACAAATTGACGAATAATCTGATAATAGTAAAAGAAAACATTTAAACGTTTTAATCAAAACAAGTAATGGATTCAATGTGGTGATTACATCATTATCAGTTTCATTGATGAGCATTCAGATCTATACACTAAAGACTATCATCTTCTTGAGACATGTCTTTATCTACTATCTGATGTTTCATTCAAACTGTGCGCTCAAACAATTCCTAAAAATGATTATTCATCTGTATTTTATATACTCTTTGTAAGATAGTGTGTGAAGTCTATTGATGGGTCTTGTAAATGAAGAATCTATCTGAAAACTCTTGGATCATTGTAAAAAGTATCTATTTATTTTACTCATCAGGGAGCCACTAGGAATGTAAAATTCTAGTGAAAATCATCAAACATGTGTAGTATAGTGTTAGTGTAGTGGACATAGGGATTTATGTTCAATGAACCACTGTATATATATTTTGTCCAATATTATTCCATTAGGATTTTATATTTATTCTTATATTCATCATTAAGGGTAATATTTGATCTCACATACCTTGATAATTGGGGACTAAATTAAAGAATATTTTAATAACCCAGTTCACCCCTCTTGAGATTTTAGTTATCCATTCTCTTAATAAACTATTGGAATCAAATATCATGATCCTTTATTTCAATGTTGTCAATGAATTATATTTGAAGATCTCATTAAAAATTTATTTCATGGTTGATAATCATTAGGTTATGCAAATGGTTAGTCCTCCATACTTTAATGGTGAAAAGTATTTTTGTTGGAAGGATCTCATGAAATTCTATTTGAACAATCATGTCCTTCAAGATTATATTAAAGTAGTAAAGTACTATTGAATACCAAATATAGAACATGTAACATGGGATACTACAATTTATGTATACAATGATCTAAAATCCAATGAAATGGATGATATAATCTATGGATTAGGACTAGATGAGTTTAACCGGGTCTCTCAGTGTCAATGAGTTCATGATATGTGCATTAATATAGTCATTTATGATGTGTGTATAGATAATTTTAAAGCTCTAATATATGAAAATTATATTACTATGCATGAAACATTGAAATGGGTAAAATAGATATCCTTACTCTTTTGATTGGATGACCCACTGAGACTATAGACAATGTTGATGATCTAGGACCTCCTATTACTAATCCCAGCTAAGATTTGAATGTTCTATGAGTATTATCTACCATGATGAGTAGAATCCCATTATCTATAAAAAAATTATACATCATTAATTTTATTATATAATATCTTAATGAAGCTATCGTGATTCATGCAACTGAAATGGATGTCGAAGGTGCATAATATAAATTGTTCATGAATGAAAATTTTTCTATGTTGGTTTCTACTTATATAGATTACAAATGCAATATAGGCATAAAAATAATTGAAACAAATAAAGAAGAATCCTCCCCATCATATTCAAAATAAAATGACTAACTTGGTAAATTTTCAAGGAATTTTAAAAAATTCCTAAAAATAATATTATATTTTAGAAGACGCTTCACTATGTACAGGAAGAATGGTGATAACTCTTAGTATTTTACATGATATTTGTGAAAAAAAGCTAGGAAACATAAAACTAGACATTACAAAACAACATGAAAATAATAATAATGAAATGTTGTTCCTGGATAATTTTTGATATAAATTGAAATACAAGATGGCTATGAAGGCCACATTGGGGTTTTCAGAAGATTTTATTGAATGTACATCCTTAGAATCATAAGTTTAAGATCTTAATAAAAAATATTATATAATTTATATAACAATTATATAATTTTCCATATTACTAAAATTCTAATTATGATCATGAGCATTAATCCTAAAATAAAAATTGATCATAACAGTATAAAATCATAAAGAACAGAAGATCATAGGAACTCCTGTAATTAAATTTTCAATGAAGAGGTGGAAATAAACTGTCAAATTTTAGAAATGTGAAATCATTGAAAAATTATAATTCTTTATATACTAAACAAATTTCAATAATTAAGAACCTATAAAACGAGGTTCTAAACAGTAAAGATTTTGTATGTGGTTTTACTAAATGGGAATACTATATGAATAACATTCGTAGTCAAAATCATTTTAAAAAAAGGAAATTTTTTAATTGTAATTATTGGTGAAAGATTCCAAAATTAAAGAATAATGTTTTTCCAAATCCAAAAAACACTTTTCAAATATAAAGGGTTTCAATATCGATAAATATGACATTATTCAACAACATAAAATATGAGAAAACCTCTTTTCTATTAAATAATATATGACTTTATTATGAAATATTTTTGAAATAGGGTTTCCAAATTTTCTAGAAGACACAAATATATTTGAATCCTTTATTCTCTTATAGATAAAATTACTAAAACTATGAGTTTTTTGGTATAGAAAAAACATGCTTTTTGATTTGTCATTACAGGGAACAAACCATATGAAAAGTAATGAAAAATGGTTTGTAGATTTTGTTTCTTCAAGACACATTAGTGTATATTTCTCTAAAATTTTATCGATATCAATGATAAAGGAATTCGAAGTGAAATTTGGTGAAAATGAAAATATAAATACTTTTGGAATTATATCTTTTAAAAATACACAATTAATTTCTTTAAAAAAATTATTAATATTTAAGGCGTGAAGAAGATCTTGATTATTATAACTCAACATTATTGTGATGGTTATTCAGTTTTTTTTTCTGACAATGATTTTTTTTCAATGATATATCATCTCTGATTAAAAAACACAGAACAAATAATATCTATACATTATATTTTAGTCCATTGTGTAGAAAATAATTAAATTTTTGGAATTCAGAAACTGATGTATCATGGATTTGGCATAGAAGTATTTTTCATTGTACTATTCACTCCTGAAAATATTTTTTAAGAAACATTTTATTTCTAACATTCCTAACCTTAAATTTGAATAAAAAAATATGTGGAATCTATACAATGGGAAAGAAACACAAACCATATTTTATAAAAATTAAATAGGTTTCAAATCTCAATATTTTTGATTATTGATATGGATCTATACAAACCTACAAGGATTGCATGTCTAGGCAGAAAATAGTTTTTTATCTATTGGTTGATGATTTTTCAGGATTCTCTTGGGATTACTTTTTAAGATTTCACTATGAATATTTTTATTTTTTTTTCTAATTTCTTAGCGAATTAGAAAAATGAAAATGATTCCAAAATTATGACTTTTAGAAGTGATCATTGTATTTAATATAAAAATAATAAATTTAATTTCAGATTCCATAAAAATATTAAATATAATTTTTATGTTCCTAGGACACCTCAATGGAATGATGTTATTAAATTATTGAATATGAAATTGTATGAAATTTTAGAACATTGTTATGTGATTATAACATAAAAATTAAGTTTTGGGAAAAATCTATAAACACAACTTATTATGTCATTCACAAAGTTTTATCTAGACATATCTTAAATATTACACCCTATGAGTTATGAAATAATTAACACTAATGTTAGGATGAGTTAATGTATTTGGATTAATGGTTTATATCATGAATAGAAAGGATAATTTTGGTATGTTTGATCGAAAATATGGTGATGGTATTTCCCCAAATTATTGTTATATATACAAATATTTTAGTATTCTAAATAAAATGAAAATTATTGTTGACAAATAAGATCATGTGATGTTTGATAAAAGTGGTCCTTTTAGCCCAAATGACAAAACAAATGTTTATAATTACTATCTAAATAAAATGAGACATAAAATACTATTTAATTGTAACATGGATCACTATTTTTCACATGGTTATTTTTTAAAAAAATCATATAAGGGTTTATGTTATTGAAGCTAATGGTGTGCTACTGAGATTACCTATAAATCATAAGGACCGTCCTCTAGATATTGTTATAGAAATATTTGATGAAGGTGGTAGAACTAGATAAAATATAGTGAATCTAGTATAATTCTATACCTTTTTATAGCAGTCAGAACCAAAATATATAGAAAATGATATATCATATGAATGTTATTTTTTAACAATGCAAGAAGAGTTAATAATGTTCAAATAAAACAAATTATAGAAATTAGTTGATAGACATTATGATTATCAAATATTTTAAACAAATTAGTTATTTATTAACAAATAAGGTCATTATGGTTTATTCAATAGAAATAATGTTATATTAATGGGAAAAGGATTCAATAAAAAAGATATAATAGACAATAACGAATCCTTTCACCATGTAGCTAAATTATTTTTAATTGGATTTTTTCTATTATAAGAATCATATGTAAGTATTAAATTGTATAAGATGGTTTTTAATTATGTGTTTCTAATTGTATTTTTAATTTAGGTTGTTTATATTGAACAAAATACTTGTTTTGAAGAATTTATCTTTAAAAATTAGAATTTCATACATACCATAGCTCCAAATGGGCCCAAACATGCACCAAGAACATGATATGAAAGTTTTATTTCTATTATTTTATCAAATTTATTTATATTAGTAGTGTAAGATCATAAATTATTTATGAACACATCATCCCCAGTTATTTTGTTTCTAAAAATATATGTTAATGATGTTATTGTAGAATTATAAAATAAAAAATATATATAATTATCTTCAAATGATTTTGAATAATGAATATGAAATGATAGATAATGGGGGATTTAAAATATTTTACTGAATTAAAATTTTACCCAAGATATTTTGGAAATGATGTAAACCAAATTAAATACATAGATGATTTACTCTAGATGTTTGTACTTAAAAGCACTAATAATTATTCAACACCTATGAGATCAAATATTAAACATGATATGAATGTGTCTAGAAAATTATTTTATTACATGTTTTATACAGGATTGGTTGTAATGTTATTATATCATATATAATGTAGACCAAAAATATTGTTTTTTATTTTTCTTTGTGGTGTATTTCAATCAAATAATAAATAATCACATTTTAATGATGCCAAAATGATTTTAAGGTATTTAAAAGGATATATATAACTTTATCCTATTTAACAAACAATATTTTCTCTTTAACTTCATATTTGGATGCTAATTTTTCTATATGTATATTATACTAAAAGATCACCTCAAGAACATATCATCTTATTGGTAAATCTGTAGTATCTTGGTCAAATAAGAAACAACACTATTTATGATTATAAAATACTAAATTAGATTATATTTTAGTAGGATGTTTTTGTTCATAAGAGTTGTATAAAAAAAACAACCTAAGGAACTATTTAATTAATTTTAATCATTTTTTAATCAAATGTCGAAAAACATGTGAAATCAACATTTCATGAAATTCAAAAAACCATTATACAAAAATTCACATTGATTTGAGAAATAATTACATAAGATTATGATAAAAATAATGATATCTAATTAGAATTTTTATTTTACAAAATCAATTAGAATAAATTTTTATTGTGAAACTTCATTTTCATTGATTTTATTTTATTATATTATATTTAGATTTGTTTAATTTTACATGATTTTAATTTAATTTATTTATATACAATAGTTTTTTATTCAATTCTAAATTTTATATACCACATTTTATTTCATATTTAGAATTTTTATTTTGAGTATTACTAACATCAAAACTAGACACTTCACCTAGTTTTTTTAATGATAAATATGAAAATAATTATAGAACCGCAAAATTACATGGAAAAAATAATTTGTGTCAGATCTACAAGAAAATACATTGAAATCCTTCAAAACATCATATTTCTACATTCCAATCCTTTTTTACTAACCATATAATCATCCAAATCATGTAAATAATAGAAAAAGTATGAGAAATTATTGTGATTCATTAATCATATTTAAGAATTATATAGTTTCAATGAATATAATATGTGGTAGAGCAGTATATTTTACACAGTTTTGATAGATCATATCTTTTTCTCAATAATGTTACAATCTAATAGGGTTGGGAATTTTTTTTAAAACATTAAAAACATTATGTTTGCGAGGAATGCTCATGATTTCTATAAAACTGTAAATATTTATTTTTACGATAAGGATGAACTTTTCTCTAAAACCATACATTAGAAAATTTTTCAGATAACCTGTTTAGTAATGAATTAACTATTCATGTTACCTCATCAATTATAATTAGACATCAATAATTATTTTCACACTGTATATTAAGTCAGCCAACCAAAAATAATGAAATATTTGTTTTCTTTCATTGATTTTGAGAAGATACATGTGAGGGTCTTGGAATGATAATGGAAAGTTGTTATAAATTTTTTTTCAATTTTCAATTGCACAATGCAAAGGTGAGTCTAAAAAAGGTCTATTTCAAAGTGCTAGTTTATTAAATTTGTTTATGATTGAGTGTCCCATGAATCTATCGTGATACATTATGTGATACATATTTCATTTATATAAAAATTAAGTAAATTTATATAAATTTGGATATTTGATGACTAATGTTTTTTCATAATGGTGTTATATTCCTTGATTATAATACCGAAACTTATTGGAATAAAATTATTGTGTTGAATGAAATTATTTTAAGAAGATGTGTTTTTTATTGTAATTCTTCAATAAAATAGTTATTTCCATTACAATCTGAATAATACATAGGAGTTGACCCTTCTCCAAACAAGGGGGTTTCATCCAAGATAAAATGTTTCAGTGATGTTGTAGCTACTAATGTTCATCCAATTTCTGAACAAATACTAGTTCAAAATATTGATTTATGATATGATCTTTATAGTGAGACTCTTGTATAAATAAGAAAAAGTGTACTTTTTTCAATATAAAGGTGAATATTCTCTACATTTCAATTCACTTATTTATTCTTCATTAGTTGGAAGTGGTTTTATCCCTATTTCCATTGGTAGAAAAGATATACTCACAACTATAATAAGATTAATGGTTTTTTAAGGAAGGACCATATCAATTGTATTGGTTGAAATTAATATGGTTGAAATATCTCCATCTAGTGAGACTAGTCAAAGAAATATAACTGAATCAGTTGACCATTTTAGTCAAAAATTCCACCTATGAAGAACAAGAAATAAAATAAGTTGAAACATAGTTAGCTTCATGTATAAGAGTTAGATTTGGATCTTCATAACTATCAACTAACGAGAGGACCAATGATTATAGAAGTTAATAAGATAATAAAACACGAAGCAGATAACATCATCATGAAACTTTTTCTCCTATTCCTGATCCACAAACAGGATCATAAATTCCTAATGAAAAATTATATACAACTTATTATAGGGATAAATATTTATACCCCAAAATAATATCTAATATATATAATCATCATAAGATTAGTATCTAGTGTTTATGAATGAAATTTTAAATCCCCATGATGATGTTGTCTCAAAAAAGGTTTTTATTTCTGTAAAAGAGAAGGATCAATATATGTTGGAAAATTGTCTTACATAACCTACTAGAGAAGACAGAAATTTGGTGGATGTAATATATATATTATAAGGGGTGTATCGAGTAATATACATGATGAATTATACCATTTCATCATGGAAATGTGAAATATTTTCCAAAGAAAAGTTTTATTATTTTTCAATGGTATTTAATAGATGAAATAGAGAGAATACCTATTTTTTCTCAAAGTATTTTTAATATATTGATTAATATATAATGAAAATGAGCTCCTGAAAAAAAAAAGGCACAAAAAATTCTGATTTAATAAACACATATACAAAAGGATATATGTTTTATCCTTCCAATATTAAATACGATTGATGTATCCTTGGCCAATAATAATGAATTATTGGAAAAATGGTTTTAATATTTTCATCGATTTTTTTTAACAAGTTTGATGATAAAATCATAAAAAGTTAAAGATAAACTACAGACTGATTCTTTTTTTGACATTCATGAATTATGTGAGTTTTGAAATGTGAATAAAATTTTTACTACTGATAATTTTTCTTGTATGAAAGATAATTATTCTGACATAGTGATGAAATAAGAAATTTGAAGTTTTGAGAAGGGTATAGTACAAAATTTATAAAAAAAATATTCTCCAATAAGAATGTAATGGAATCAAACACATATATATTACTATAATAATGACATTTTGAGATCAATTTATGTGTTGTATGATTATTCATTTCAAATTAAAGTGATACATCTTCAATGTCCTCCAAATTTTTTATCGTCGTGATTCTAACACCCATAGGAAAAATGAAATTTAAATTCCACAATAAATTATCAAAGGGAAAATTTTAGGTTTTCTAAATATGTTTTACCATTACATAAAAAATCATTATAAAAATTATTTTCTCTCTAATATTGATTTTATTGGGTGAGGGAAAATCAATCTTCTCTCATCATCCAATAAAATTTCGTATGCATTTCTCAAGTGATTGAGAGTTACTTGGAACATGATTATTTACATTGGGTGATGTTGATTGAGAAATGAATAATTATCCTATTTATTAATCTTATTTACTATCTAGCCAACCTCTATCACTAAAAAAACTACCTCCAATAAACAATTTCACATTCCAGAGTTGAGGCATTTTTTAGTTTTCATGCCAAGATTAAAGAGTCTTTTATACACATTTAAATCTTGTTTTTCTGAATGGTTAATCTAAACATCTGAGTTTTTAATTCATTGTTTTCATGTTTTTAAAAAATTTATCTCTTTCATATTAATGTATTGGTGAATATATTTTCTATATGATTGCATCTTATTTTTTGAATATATTTAGTATTATTTTATTATAATTTTATTATCTATTTCGTTTGTTATTTACATTTTTATTGAATCTCATTATCTATATTTTTAACATGTTTATATTTTAGTTAAATTTTATATTCACACTTTTTGTTTTATTTTTTGTTTTCCATAATTACTTAAGTATCTCAAATTCTTATTTTTTACCTAAATTCAGTATTACTTAAATTAAAAATTAGTAACATTAACTATTTACATTTGTTCATGTGATTTTTAATTAGATTCGTTTATATTACACTAATTACTTTTGATATAAAAATGGGGAACAATAAAAACAACATTATAAAAATTTAATGAATTAAAAATTTATTTTGTAAAAAATGAGAATAAACTAATTTAAAATATATTTTTTTATTAATAGTGATAAGAAAAAGGAATAATATTTTATCTCAATGTATTAATTTAGGGTAGAATTGTAAAAAGATAAAAAAATATATTTTTATGGTTCATTCCAAGAAAATTCTATTCAATGGGTTTTATCATCATACAAGGAAAGAGATTGTAGGATTGACATATGTTGTTATGACATATCTCAATTTTCATTAGGTTTGATGATTTAGAATAACATAATTTTTAATATAATTAGATTATGTTAAGAGTTTTAGATTATACTCAATCAAAGGGATTTATCTTATGAGGAATCTAATAGATTGTTTTTCTCATTTTAAAATATTTATTCTAAGCTATTCAATTTTATCTAATGAGAATATAGGTTTTGAAATATTATCTTTTTTTCTATTAGGAGACATAACACTCCATTTCATATGATTATCATAGAATTTCTGATGATATCTTATGAAGATATTTTTTGAGATTATACATGTTCAAATTTATATACTATAGTCAGAATGCTGTTAAGATAATTATTTATCTTATGAAAATGATATTCCTAAAATATAATATTTTGAATTTTATAATAATTTCTAAAATAAAATCCTCACACATTAGAAAGATATTCATCTTTATCTAATGAATTATCCTATGAAGAGTGAAATTTTTATTATTATTTCAAATTATTATTCAACGATCATTTTTACCTTATAAAGTCTATCAGATTATTATCTTATGAGAATTTTAGTACCAATTTGGTAAAAAATGAATAATTATATGTTATTTAGAATGTCATTATTTCCTTTATAATCTCTTGACATGTAATTTTATAATTTTAAACATAACATAAAATTAATTTTCCATTTATGGAATGAATGATTTTTTCAGAGTTTTATATTTTTGATAATGGAATAATCCAATGAAAAAGATCCATGAATGTTCTATTATCGAAGCCTATTCTATATTTGGGTATAATAGATGGATATAATTAATATAATTTCATATAAACATTTAAATTTATTTTCTATTCCACCATCATGAATAACTTGTATTCTTATGTTCAAAATCCCAGGATAATATATAAAAGAAACAAGTATACAATGCATTCCTATGCATATTAAAGACACCTATGCAGATGAAAATAGATTAAAAAATACCATAATAAAAAGAAACATGTGTACCTATAAAAAAATCTCAATCAAATGATTTATCACTGTGCTTAAACAATTATACGTCGCACTTAAGATCATACAGAGTTTTACATTAAAGAGTATCATCTTTTCAGGATGTTCTTCATCTACTTCTACATAATACATTAAAATGCATGATTCAATAGTTTTTTAAATGTTACTAATATATAATTTTTTAAATCATTATAAGAGAGTGTGTAATCATCATTTATATGACTTTTAAAGGGATATCTTAGATGCAATATCATAGACCATGGCAATTAGTAGCAGATTCCTTTACACATCTCTAAGCCCATGAAAAAAGTATTATTATAGTAAAAACCACCAAACTCATGAAGTAGAGTGTTAGAGAAGTGTAATATAGGATATTTGTTCCCCATAACAATATAAATCTCTTATGATCTGTCTCCATTGATTAACAATTACTATTTACATTAGTTATGTTTACTATAAAATTGATTTGAAATAAACTAGCTTGAAGAGGGAGAATTAAAATAATTTAAATTTTAAGACCTCAATTCACCCCCACTTGTGATTTTAGTTTGATTTTCTGTGGGATAACATCCCTTATTGAGGTGGAAAATTTTTAGTTCAGGAACTATCAATAATTACCAAAAATAAAAATTCACTATTTATAAAAAATACAATTCTGATTCAAAATATATAATCCATTAAAATATAAAAAATCTAGAAACGATAAAATTTATTTAAAAAGAAAATGTATAATGTGACATAAATATTTTTTTATAAAAAAATATTTTTAAGCCCAAAGATGATCTTTTAACGAAATCTGGTAAAATGATTGTTAAAATGATATTAATTAGATAGTGTATAATTAAATAATACATAGATAACATTAATATCAAATTGAAATAACAATAAGAAATTCTAAATGAAAATAAAGATCTGTTTTAAAAAATCAGTATTTTAATACTATTAATTTAAAAAATCAATATTTTTAGAAAATAAAAAAATACACCATAATATAATTTCAATATGATTATTTCCAAAATAAAGATAATTTTACAAAATAAGTTTTACAAATGTGGAATATATTAATTATAAGGTTTTCTCATCAAAATAGTAAAAACCATTTTTAAGGGAAAATGTTTTTTACGTATCAAATTATTTTACTTATTGTTGTGAAATTATTTTATTCGAATGAACCATTCATTTGGATTATATGAAACATTATGAATTATGTTTTAAAAATATTTTTATCACTATTCATTCCAACATTGTTAAAATCTATGTTATAATGGTCAATTTAAAATTAGAATACTTTTATAATATATTATAATTCACTTGAATATTTATGTTTTATATTACAAAAGATGTCATGAATATTGTTCTTTTAAAATCATGATGTGTTACATTATCTCCCCTTTAATAAAATTTTTCATTACAATTTAATATTGACCTCCTTAATCAATTATTTAACATTTCAAAAATACCAATTCTGAAAAGACTCATATCAAATAGTATTAATAAATGTTCCTTTTGAAATGGGTGAAATGAAAATTTGAATCCATCTATAATGATATATAACATGGATTCCAAATTTGTAAAAAATTAGTGGGAAATATAAATGTGGATGTGGAGAAAGAAATTAATATCTAAACAATGTTTGTGAGTGGAAGAGAACATTTATCATAATAATTTTCCTGATTATAAGAAAGTAAGTTAACAAAAAACTATAAAAAAGTGGTGTTTAAAATGAAAAAATCCCACATAAATGAAGGTAATTGGATACTATTGTTGTTTCAATATGACTTTATTAGAGTTGGAGATCTTTTTTACCATATAGAATAAAAATAAGTAAATATACTTAATTTATTTTCATAAAATTCATAAACACAATTTCTTCATTTAGATCAATGATACAATTAGTTTCCACCATTATCACATCATTTTCTACAAATGATGAGTATAAAAATTTAATGTATATGGAACAATTTTTTATCCTATGGTATATTAAATAATGAAAACATTCTCTTTCACTCTCTACTAAAACCTAAATGGTTAGAAAAAGGCGATATAATAAAAAGACTGATTAAACCACCACAAGATAAAATAATACCTTAATCCCCAATATTAAACAATAACACAAGACATTAAACAAAAATAATTACATAACTAAATAACCCTAAATCCTAATTATCATTAATAACCTCAACATTAATTTTTTTAACATTATTTATTTCCTCAGAACCTTGTATTATAATCCTCAAAAAATGGAATTGAATTATTTCCAAATAATCCTTCCTGTAAAAAATAATTGACATATATACATCACACCAGCAAAAAATTTCCAAAATATAATCAATAACCTCAAAAATATGTATCTTAAAAAATCAATAATAGTGTATTGGACTTTAAAATTATGATCAATGAAAAATATTTGAACCTATGATGGTATCCATAACTCAAAATCTATCCGATAATGAAATCATCAAAACCTAATAATTCGTCTAAACCAAACATTGATACTAACTATTATATCCGAAAACTATTAATCAAAAATCAAATAAAAAAACAAAATCATTTCATTTTTCTCTTCTATATCAAAACATGTCTCGATTTTATCCTTTTAAATCATAAAAAATAAAATGCTTGTATCACGTGATCTTTATACCTATATTCCTAATACATTAATATATTTATATAATTATGTAAAAATATAAGATAATGATGCCCATTTCTATTTTTTCACACTAAATCCAAATTATATTATTCAACAATAAGTCTTTTACATCTAGATTAATATTATTAACACCTGTATCCTTTCTAGAAAAAAATAATTTCACAACAGACTACATAAAATGGAAAAATTAAAAACATAATAATAGGGAACTCAAACATTCGATAAGGGTAAATATAAGAATTAATAGTTGAATTTAATATATGAGAAAAAGATGAACAGTAGTGTATAAGGATTTAATAAATTTTTTAAGATAATTCATACCAAAATAAATACCAGATCAAAAAAAATTAAACCATTCATAACATGTAAACATAAGACAATAGTCATCTACATCAACATTAATGGGACATGTGAAAACAATCGTTGAGAAAATGATCCAATAGCATTTAAAAGAATCATTGAAAACTATATTTATATTTTAGAAGATAATACATTCATCATTGAAACACCTAACTATATAATAAATATTTTATAAGGAGTAACCTATTAATGGGAAACCTTATCATTTATTAGTAGTAACATAACTCCATCATCTCTTATGAGTAACATCTGTCCATTCATATTTATCTCATTACCTAATGCATTGTATGTCGATAATGGACCAACTCATCATATATCATAAAATGTATATTAACTATTCGGGGTTACTCAATAATCCTATTTAAATAAATTATTTCCAAACATCATATAATAATTAAAAAACATGGATAAATTTATTACATAAATATTTTCATATATTTATTTTCCGAGGAAAAAGAAATTGGTTTGCTCATTATATCATTAAATCATCATCATAAAACATTTATAGTCATTAATTTAATAATATAATATGATCATATCAATTGTTAATCATATAAATCATTATATTATTTTGACATTGATGAATAATAACATAAAATTATTAATATTTATATTTCATTGAAAAAATGGAAAATACAAATTTTTTTTGAAATATATTATAAAAAACTAGAGAATAGTGGGAAACATATTTTATTCTAAAATAAAAATAAAAAATTATAATGGATGCTACATTTAATATAATATTCATTATGGTCTGAAAATACACCCATGTGTTGAATTTTAAAAATATATTTTCAATTTTTTGTATAAATCTACTCAATAGTGACCCATGTTGAAAAAATACGAAATTTCATTTAAATTACTTTTTAAGAAAGGTAAAAAATAATTGAAAATAAATTTTAATAAATAATTTAGGTTTATAAATGAGCATTCATTAATAGAGATAAACAAAAATGAGGAAGACTTTTGTTAATAATCATTAAAGACATGAGAACAAGAGTTTATAAAGAAAATCAATTTATGATCATTTAAAAACAAAAATAAATTGAATGAATGAAAAAAATAAGAAACGTACAATATAATGACTACAGAAATTCATTATATTATATATCAGGATTCCATGTATACACTATGTAAATGAATATATTTTCATCAATCAAAAAATATTTCATTGATGGTTGTTTTAGACGAGAACCCCATACATCATGTGTAATTCATGTATCAAAATCCATTGATTTATGGAAAATATAATTATTTAGAAAAACCCATTATTTTTATCAAATAAAAATTTGAAACATATTATTTTGGAAATAATTACAAGATGAAAAATAAATCATGGTGCCTAAAATGAATTATGTCTCAATTAAATGAATTTGAGACCATGAAAACCCATGAAACATTTATTGTAATTAAATCAGTAAATAATGGAAGTGGTAATATCAGAGTTACATAAAATAACATGATAAAAAATAAATATATATATAATATCAAAATATGAAGTATATCATACTTATAAATGGATTTATGTGCATATTACAATATATTTCTCAAAAAAAATATTTAGATTAATAATACTCTATAAATATCATATTTTTAATGTTACAATTAATCAAATTATGTGATTGTGAGAGATAATTATAAAACCAACCCATGCATGTGAAAGTAAAACATAACAAATTATATGTACTTTCATGTATACTCTGGGAAAAACATAGTTAACGACGTATAAATATTTCCCAATGAATGTAAATTGAGAGAAGAACATCATTACCACTTTAGTGTCTTCTAAATCAAACCCCCCTTCGATAAAGTAACATTAATGGTAAATAAAAATACAATGATTTGTTAATGATTAATTATAAAACATGTAAAAGTATAGTATATATTCCAGATAAAATAATTACCCACATTATCAGCTTGGTGTAAATGTCGGAAGGAGTTTTGGTCCTGGTCTTGGGTTCAAGTCTTCGAAGCAACATTTTATTTAAATTATTTACTTTTCATCATATGCCACATTCCCAATTGTACTGTTTCTCTTCTATATAAAATAAATCACGTTTATTACATAAAAAATTTCCTCAGTGAAGATAAATTGAGAAAACCCCTTACCTCAAGTCAACACCCAATATAAATTCTCTTTAAATCCAATATAATAGAAATATATTATAACATAATAATATTTTGTGAAGTAAAATCTATGTTTGATAGCTTACATGATACACCACATCAAGCATAAACAAAAGAATAAATATTATTATTCAAATATTAACATTATAAATTATCTATTAGAATTGTGGGTATGAACATGAATAACTAAAAAAATTAAAATATTTTTTACACATGTATATATAATTTATTCTCGGACCTATTAATTATATAGGAAAACAAAACAATTTATAAAATAAATTGAAATGTTATTATAGAAAATAATTTACGGGGGAAAAGTACATTTTAAAACATTTAATAAATAAATCCATATTTTTATATTATATAAATTAAATTTATATATAATATATTAAATATAATATCTAAAATTCATCTTATGTTTTTTATAGACATGATATAATAATAAATCCAATTTTATACATAAAATATATGTTTTTCTAGAAATAAATTTTTGCTACCTTTTGATGTATAACTTGATTTAAATATAGTAATGTGGATTTTATAAATTATATTTTTTAAAAGAAACTAATCATTTTATATAAAAATATGAAAATTTATTTTTGATTAATTTTGGGTATTTTTTTTAAATGTTTCATAATTTGTTGAATATCAAAATATACTAAATTTTAAATGAAGAAAAATGTTTCATTTAAATAATTTATAGAGTTTAATTATATTTTTGATTAGTTTTAAAGAATAATGAGGTCAATTTTATATTATTTAGTGAAATTTAGGTTATTAGAGTCAATTTCACATTAAATTTGGATATAAAAGCAATTCAATCTTTTAAAAAATTTAACTTTAGAAACTTGTTTTCTCATTTCATCAACGAAAAAAATTAAATTATTTTTATATAATTATGTTTTTTTATATTTTAAAAATTTATTACATATTTTGAATAATAAGGTTAATTTTTTTGTAAATATTCCATTTTTATTTTTGATGAATATGAATAGTAAACATATTTATATTATTAGCAGTTTCAAGGGTAAATCAGGTTATTAAGAGTAATTATAATATCTAAAATTTCATTAAATTACCCTAAAATATGGAAATGTTTTATGAGATGAGTATATTTTGTCGTTAATATTTATTTTTTTAGTTATTTGACAATTTATGGGCTTTTGGATGATATTGTAACTTTTAAAATATTTTATTGAATGATGTTTCAAACATGTCATACTTTTTTTTGTAAAAGGGAAATTTTTTTAATAGGAGGATATATAGGGGTTATGTTAGACTCTATATATTATTTTTAAATATAACATAACTAGTTTCATTATGTAAATTTATTTTAAATTTCTAGCGATGAATTAATTACCTTAAGTAATTATATAATGATGATGAATTAATTGTTTAATGAATTGAAATATTAACTAAATGATATTCATAATAATAAAATAAATATTATTTGAGATAATTTGTGTACTAATATAATTTTATATAAGACCATAACTTATGTAGGATTTTATAAATGATTTTTTTATGAAATATTATTGTTATGTTATTTTTTAATACGTCATGTAACGAGTAGGGTTAAATTGAACATTAATGATATTTAAAAATATATGATTTTTATTAAATTATAAAAAATTTATAAAAATATAAAATTGGGAAAAAAATTGTTTTATGGTTCGCATAATCATCAATGATTCATTTATGGTTTTATTTTATTTTATAGAAAATATATTAACCCCAAAATAGTAAAAATCAAATTTGGCATGGTAAGATTTAAAGGTATTATGTAGGGGTTAAAGAGAAATGAAAATGATTAAAAGATATTAAAAAAAATATCAAAATTTAATTCTATGATGGAATTATAAACAATCATAATCCATCCATCAAAATAAATCATCATTGAGCCATTGGAATGAAATATTAAAATATATTTATTTAATATTGAGAGAAATTGTAAGAGTGTCCCTCCCCTCTCTTGTAACAAAGAACCTCTTCTTCTCTTCTTTTCAAACATCAAAACATATTGGGGTCAAAAACAATATACCAAAATATCTTATTAGATTACCTCCCAAATCTCTTAAGATCTTATGTTATGTATAATAGTAAACCTAGTGGTCTATAATTGTTATGAAATAGAGATCATTTTAAGAAGATGTACTGTTTTAATTAAGTATTTGTGTTTTATTTCTTCATCAAAATATTTAAAATATTATTAAACCATGAGGAAATAAAAATTACAGTATTATAAAAATAATTTTATACTTTTATGTAAATACAATCAGCCAAATCCATCATCACAGTCATCAAATGAGAAAGGAATTAATCGTGCGTGTATCTGGTGGACTACCACCTCACGAACCGATATAATTTGTTTTCCATCAATGTATCTCATTTAGTGTTATCATGATGGAATTAATATTTATATATTATATTAATTAAAAAATTATAATTATTATATAATAATATTTCATTTATGTTTATACCGTTCCATGCACAATAAAATGAAAATGTCGTTCGTGCGTTTGTCTAAACAGTCACCTCCATGAAGTGATGTGATTCATTTTTCACCACCACATAATAGGGGTAATATATATAAGTATGTTAAATAATTAATATTATATTAATATTAATAATAATATTATTATTTTTCATATATAAAATAATACCGACCGTCTTTTCTATACAGATCATTGAAAAATTGAAATGTTACTCTTGCGTACATACGACATACTGTCTCTATAATCGTGATGTTGGTTCATTTTTTAAAACCATATTCCATGATGGATTTTAAATTAATAATTAATATATAAATATTATTATTATCTAATTATTATTATTCTAGATATTATCAAATTATAAGCACTTTGACTATTTATATCATTCCGAATTTATTTTTGACTCAAGTATAAAATAACATATCACAGTCTATTCTGAACATAAATATCTAAGTAATATTTATAAAATTGTAACAAGAGATATAAATAAACTATAAACCTTAAAAAGGTTCTAAATATATTAAATAATTAAATTAAAGGAATTTTTTAGGAATATAACGAACGTGTGGGACATTTTGGAATCAAGGTAATGGACTTCATCTATGTTTTTGGTCGTTGAGGCATAATTTGATGTTATACACCTATAATATTTAATAGGGTGTATATAAAAATATTTTTACATTTTGTATAAGGAATTTATTTATTCTAATGAAATTTATTGTTTTTTAAATGTTAATCTTTCATTTGGCATATGATTTGACCAATTACAAAATAGAAAATAAATCATTAACCCAATTTACATTCTTTGGGTTAAAGATCTACTTCATGATTATATCATGATAGTATTATATGTGAAAAGATATTTGAAGATATCCTTTTGTATTTTCATTATATTTAGATTGATTTAAATTGTTTCAACATAATCAACTCAATTTTTAATGGCCATTTCATGGATATTATATTTGTAAGGGGGATTATTTAATAAAAATTGTTGTTTTAATGATTTATTCTTTTAAATAAATATTTATAAAGTGAATGTTTTCAATATTATATTTATGAATATAGTTATATGGAAATGAATTTTTTAAATTTTAAAATTTATAATTTCTTTTATATGTTTTCAAAAAGGGATATATTTTGTAAGTTTTTTATGGTTATTTCTCTTAAAAAATAATTTAATGTAATTAATTAAACTATTTTTACAATATTCAAGTGGAATGTTTTTTATGAAATAATTAAGGAATATATTATGAAAATTTCATGTAACATAACGTTTTTGAATCATATTTAACAATATCCAAATTTTATTATCAAATAAAATGTTTTCATTTTGAGTGCACAAATTTGTTAATAATGAAATGTGATTTTAAAAATGAAATGATATTTTCATTAAGAATTTTTATATTATTGAATAATTATGTTTTATGATTAGGTTATGTTTAATAGTAATTTTGTTTTAGAATGCGTGGTTTCAATAAATAATAATGGTGGGTGAGACCGTTATTTCCCTCGAATGCATTGGGTAAAAGGATGATGTTAACTTATAGGGTTTCTCCTAAGAGAATAAATTAATTTACTAATATGGTTATTCAAAATTTAACTATGATGGTTACCCCCTATATAGTGGAGAGAGACATATTAGATTTTGAAGCCATATGAATATTTATATCTCATGTTATGTACTTATATCTTATATACTTATTTTTGAGTTTTTATGGAAATCAAATTATTTTGAAAATTTCAGATAATGATCATTTTGAATTGATGAATTTTTTCAAGTAAACATAAAAGGTATTTTTATAAAATTGTTTTATGGGTTTTTCATAGACTAATATTTTACCTTATTTTATGTCTCTTTCTAATAATTTTTTGTAAATCACATGTTTTATATAATATTCAATTGTGTTAAAGATTGGTTAGAAAGAGAAGATATCGTGATGAATGTTTTGAAGAGGTTCCATGAAAATAAATAATGTTTTATTTAAAAAGGGATTCATTTGGAGAAAAAATGGATACTTAGAATATGTTCCCACTAATAATGTATGGGTTGAATTTGTAAAAGTTTATCATAATTCTCTAAATCTCTAAAATGAAATTATCCACACTATTTTAGGAATTCAATTATAGTCTAAAATAAATATAATAGTAATTGATTAAGGATATGTCCATACAATTGGTTTTAAGTAATGGTATAGACAACTTTGGTAATTATGATGTCTTCAAAAGTGTTTGGGATATCATAATGTGATTATAATTTTATGGTTTATCATATCTTCAATTTCAGAGAAGCCTGTTATTTGGAATTATGTTATGACATTTTAAGGTGATATATATTATTTTTGGAGACATTTATCATTTAGGTTATTATGGGTTATTATATTTTCGGAAATAAAAATAATATTTGTAGAATCCATTAAGGTTAAAACATATTATAATTATTTTTGAATGTTTTTATAATATATTTGGTATTGTTGTTATATTTTTATAGTTTTAGGAAGAGGAAAACCTATAGGATGTGTGATAACTCGTTTTATCCAGAAACCCTGGGATAAGTGAACCTACAACTAACGAGTGTTAAGGCTTTATATCACAATAGTATTATACATTAATATTAGATTTGTGAGATTTTTTCTATTGATGTAAAAATATTATTGATGAAGAATAATTTACTTTTTTGATCGTAGGATTTATCATTTTGATAACCATGGTTTTTGAGATTGATTTAGGGATTAAGCGATCAGTACCATTTTGGAATAAATTAACTATTTTGGGAACTTTATTTGATTAAAGTAAAAAAATACCATAGGATTCTATGTTATGAATAATGGTTGAGTAATATTTTTGATTAATATATAATTTTATTGTGTATTTACAACAATTCATGTTATTTATTGAAATTGTTAGCATATTATGAAGACTATGATATTTTGGAAATTAAATTTTCATATAATAATTTTAGGGTAAATGATGTTATTTGGTCACAAGATTATATCTTTAATGTTTATGGAATCATATAATTCTATTTTTAGGTTTCAATTTTAGTCTAAAATATTTTCTATTAATTTTAAGGATTGTTATTTTTTATATGTTGATCATGAGGTGTTGCGGTTGAATTTTGGAGAATAAATGTAATTTCTCATCATATAAATATTTATTCATTTTAGAGAATTATATTATCTTGCACTTAATATTTGGTTTTGGGAAATTTATAATTTGATGAGGAATTTATTGTTATAATTTTTTGGATAATTGACCCATAAATGATGATTTTAATGGTTCAGGAATAGAAAAACATCTATCTTAAATATGCATCATTTTGAAGAAAGATGTGTTTCTACAAGAAATTGATTAATGGATAAAATTATACATGTCGTGTATGTATATATATTATTGTTCTTAGTCAAGGTAGAAAAATAAATATTCAACCCTATGAAAACTATATTAAAACAAAAATGTTATTTGATTACTTTTCTTACTATTAAATCAATGACCATTTAACCCATCACCTATAAATGTGTTGTGATGGAGAACATTATAAATAATATGTTCTCCATCAGTCTATATCATAAATTGACTATTATTTTTCTATTCCATGTCATTTATTCCTACATGGAATCATAATTGTTGTTATCTTAGGTGACATTCCAACATCCTTTTCTTTCTACTAAAGTTGAATCTTTAATAATAATTATTCTACTGTGGGATTTTAATAAAGGTAATATGAATTTTTGATCCTTGGTTACAAAAATTGAGTTGAAATTTCAATTATTTTATTTATAAAATTGTGGTATTTTACATCAAATTAATTTAATAAAGGAACACTATGTTCGATAGCAGACATGAAATGCCACATTGAGCTTAAAAAAACAACAGACTATTATTATTTAAATGTTACCTTTATTACATTGCTCTTAAAATGGTGTTTATAAATAGGACTAACTAAAATATGAAAAAAGGGTATACAAATGTTTATATAAATAATTATTTTACCAATAAATTAAAAAATAAAAAACCCCATTTTAAAATTAAATGAATGTTTTCGGAAAAAAACAATTTAAAAGTGTATAAATGTGTTTTCCACAATAATTAAATAAATCACTCTTATTGAATTATATTTAATAAATTTATATACAATATATTCATTATAATGTTTAATAGTGGTCTTATGGTTTTTATAGAAATGATATAGGTGAAAATTCTATTTTATGCATAAAAGATTTATTTTTCTAAAAATATAATTTTGACAAATTTTGATGGCACAATTGTATTAAATAATATTTTGAAAAAAAATCTTTCGGAAAATATACTTATTATTTGAATTTTAAATGTATATATTTTAGTTTAATTTTAATTATTTTTCAGATAAGTTTCATGTTTTGATGAATATTGGAAAATATTATTTTATTTAAAAACAACTTTTTCGCCTAAATAATTTTTAGTGTTAAATTATATTTTTTTGGTTTTAAAGTATATTTAGTAAAATTTTATATAATCTAATCTAATATTGTTAATTATAATACATTTAAAAAATAAATTTGATATAGAAATATTTCAATATTTTGATCATTTTCACTATAAAAACTCATTTCCTCCTTCTGTAAATAGGATTAATTTTAAATTAATTTTACAAAAATATATTATTAAAATTTTTAAAAATTGATTCTATTTTCTTAATGAGAAGGATAAAATTTAGTAAATATGTCCCTTTTATTTATGTATAATATTAATAGTATACTTATTAATTTTACTACCATAATTAAGGGTAAATCTTGTAATTAAGGGTAAAAATAATATAATAAATATTAAAAAATAACCCTTATAGATGCACAGTTTTTATTGGAAGATTATTATTCATCCATAATAATTAAATGATATTTTATGTGACAATTTATTTTCTTTTGGATGAAATTATAACTTTTATAATATTTTATTCAATGTAGAGTCAAACTTTTCATACTCTTGTTTTTTACAAAACAAATATTATTAATATATGGTCATATAAGAGATATGTTAAATTATAAGAAGTATTTTGGAACCTAAAATATTTATCTTCTTTAAGGAAACCTATTTTTAGTTTTTAGTTTATAAATAATTACATTAAATAATTAAACAATGGCGATGCATTAATTTTAATATTAACTAAATCATTTTAAAAATAGTAAATTAATTCATATTTGAGATAATTAGTGTCATGCATTCATTTTATATATGAACTATACGAATAGGGTATGTTTCAAAAGAATTTGTTAAAAGATACCATGTTGAAATGACTTGTTTTTAAAAAGTCAAGTAATGAATAGTGTAAAAATTGACATTAATGATATTTGAAAATG
Source organism: Viscum album (assembly GCA_963277665.1). Lineage (NCBI taxonomy): Eukaryota > Viridiplantae > Streptophyta > Magnoliopsida > Santalales > Viscaceae > Viscum > Viscum album. The sequence continues at coordinate 1,374,089,599 of OY728147.1, read as the reverse complement.
AATAATATATTAAATTATTTAAAATTTATAAAAAACTAAAAAAAGGAATATGATTTTGATAATATTTTAATGATCATAAATAATTAATTTATGATTATTTTGGAATTTTCTAGTAATTATACTAACCCTTATAGAGTAAAAATTGATGTTGTCACGAAAACAGTTAAAGGGAATAAGTAAGGGTTAATAAGAAAATATAAAGATAAATAAATTGTCAAAACTTATATAATTTTAATTTTATGTGTTTATTTAGATCCATAATCATAATATAATAAAAATAAATTCATTTTTATCCATTGTAAAATAAATATTATATATATTAATTGAATTTTTTGAGAATTTCCTAGGGTGCCCCCATATCTTAAAAAAGGGACCATCTTCTTCTCTAATCTACACACTCCAAAACCACTTTTTTTTGGTGAATAACATCCCAAATAAATTAATATAATCCCTATACACTTTATAGTTCTCTTATTTAATGTTGAAAACCATGCTTTATTGGACTTTTGGTTTTAAGAGAAGTGTATCATCTGAAGAAGTGGTATTGTTTTAATCAAGTAATTTTGTTTCATTTCTTCTTATTCTTCCTTGAAATATTCTTAAAAAAGGTTAAATTAAGAACTATATTATATTAAATAAATAGGGATATTATAATTTTAACACCATCACATAAACCCATCTCTACTTAAATTAAATGGGAAAAAATTAATTGTTCATATATACAACAAACTAGCACCCTTTGACCTGATATAATTCGTTTTCCATCACTATATATGAAGTATAGTAATTATGATGGAATAAATTTTTATATATTCTATTAATTACATATTTATCATTATGAATTACTAATATATCATTTAAATTTATATGTTTCCATGAGAAAAAAAATAATTACATCATTCTTGCTTACAAGTAAACTATCACATCCAAGAAGGGATGTGATTCATTTATCATCACCACATACCATAGATGATGTATGTCTGTATGTTTTAATGGTTAGAATGATATTGAATATTATATAATAATTATTTAATGATAAAACAATAATTCACTTCTTTCCATAATAATCTATGAAAATTGGAAATGTTCTTAATGCGCATGTACAGTCTACCGTCTCAATGATGTTAACATTGGTTCATTTTTAATAACCACCTTCCACTATTGGTTTTAAGAAGGTAATATATATATATATAAATATTATTATTATTTAATTATTATTATTCATTATATGATGAAATAATGAAAACATTGATTATTGACATCATACCAAATTCATTTTTTGGCTCATTTACCGAATATCATCAAAGTGTATGACCTAAACATAAATATTTATGTAATTGTTGTAATATTGTAATTTTTGAAATAAAATGAATAATGACATTTTAAATGGGTATAAATAAATTAAAAAATTAACCTATGTTTATTAATTATAATCGTAACTAACATATGTGACATTTTGAACTCATGATAAGGGAATTCATCTAAATTTTCGTTCCTTGAAGAATTTTTTAAGTTATGCACCTATATTATTGTAGGAGGTGAATATAACTCCCTTTCTAATGTAATATATAGAATTTATTTATACTCGTGATTTATAATGTTTACATAATAACGTTACTCTTTCATTTGGCAAACAATTTGACTGATTACAAAGTAGTAATGGAATTCTTATCACAAATTTCATTCATTAGATTAAACATCTACATCATGATTATGTCATGAAAAACTTATGTTTGAAATAAATATTGAATATTTAACATTATATTTACATTTTCTTAAATTTATTTTAAGTGGATATTAATAATAATTTGATTTTATTAATTCTCAATTAACCTATAAAATATTTATAGGATACTTTATAACTAAAAATCTTGTTTTAATTATAATAATGATTTATTTGTCTAAATATTTCAATTTCATGTCCATGTTTTCGAAATGTTATTTATGAATTTATTTATATTTACAATAATATATGAAATTTTTTGTTTTTTTATTTCACTAAATTGTTTTAATAATTGATCATTTTCATTTTTTTTGTAAAGTATGTTAAAAATACCTCTTAAAATTAATCTTTAAACTATTATAACTAGAGAAACAATGATTTTTTAACATATATTGAATTAGTGTAATCAAACTATTTCATTTCTATTTATTTATTTAATAATACTTTAAATTTTTATAATCATTTTTTAACGAAATTATATTCATTTATGAGTGCGTGAATTTGAAAAAAAATACCTGTGATTTTAAAAGGGAAAAGTTATTTTCTTTATGAATGTCCCTTTTATAAAATTCATTTGTGTTATAATAATTTATGAATATTTGGAATTTTTTGTAGTATGGGTGGTTCTATAACAAGCTGAGGTCGGGTGAGCCTATTATAGCTCTCTAAGGCATTAGGTAAAGGGACAGAGTTAACCGATATGGTTTCTACTAATAGATTAAAAGAATGTAGTATGGATGCTATTCCAAAAGTAACTATGATAGTTAACCCATGTGTAACAGGGAGATATATAATATATATAACAATTATGTGAAAAATTATTTCCACAGATACCTAATTTATATCGTATATTTATTCTTATGAGTTTACCTGAAAATCACATGATTTTAAAAAGGAAAGACAATGGTATTTTTGAAAAGATAATTACTTCTTCACGGTAAAATGTTATTTTTTATAATTAATTTTTATAGGATTCAATAGGATAAATATTTTCACTTCCTTTATTTCCCTTCATATAAATTACTTTGTCATTCAAAGTTTAAAATGTATTTCATAGTTCTGAAAGATTGGTAATTTTAATAAAATGTGTTGATTAATGTATTAAAGAGGTATCATGGAAAGAAATCATGTTATATTTTAAAATGGATTCCTTTTGTTAAAAAATTGTATATTCTGTATATGTTTACAATTTTAAGGTCTGGGGTTACATTTTATGAGTTTTCCCAAATTCTCTATGATCCTTAAGTGAAATGACCCCCCGTAATTTTGAGAAGTTAATTATAGTCTAAAATCACTAGAATCTGTATAATATATGGCCTTGTACTTGAATATAGTAATTACATAACTATTTTATAAAATATTATATTTTTATTGAATTAAAATTGAACAAATTTTTCTTATTTTTCTCAATTACATATCCAAATACTTTATCACTAAAATCCACATCATGTATTATGTGGACATAAATTTCATAATTGTAAAATAGGGTCATTATTTTTATTATGGACAAAGAGATCATTAATATATCATATATAATAATAATCTCTATATTAATTATAATTTAAATTTATTAAAAATAAATTTATTACTATATTTGAATGTTTATGAAAAAATGTGATTTATATTATAATCATAGAGAAAGTAGGTCATACGTACACATGTGTAATATGTCCATTTTTTCATCAAACATGAGGTAAAAATGTAAGTATAGTATTAACATTCCAAAATTATTTTTATATAATAAATATAATATTAATTTTATAAATTCAATTATATATATCAGAAATGTGAGGTGGCAATGAATAATCAATAACATCGCTTCTAAGAGGTGGTAAACCACATGTACGCTTCAATGATGTTATCATTATTCAACCGTTGGAATGTTAACCAAATAAATGATATATTTTCATCATACAATGATACTTATGTCAGGAATATCATATTTATTCATTAAAACTGTCACTATTCCAATATTTTATAGGTGATGATAGAAAATTATTTACATTGTTTTGTGAGGAGGTAGTCCACTTTACTCCCAAACAATAGATTAATTTCAAATTAGATGATGGATGATATGGATTAAAGTTAATAAATAAAAATAATAAACTATATTTATTTGTGAGCTATAGATATTTTAATAACACAGAAGTAAGAAGAGTTTTTAAGAGGTAGAATAGGAAACAAAACAAAACAATCAGTTAGAAGCAGTACGCCTTATTAAAAAAACCCCTTTTTCTTTACACATTAATAACTATATGGTTGGTTTCATGAGAAAAAATAAGAACAAAATAACATGGGGGCAGATTTTATTATGTGTTTTAGTAGGTATTTTATATGAAAAAGTGCTAAAAAAAATTTCGAAGAGCGTAGAGGCCACACATTTTATAATTTATGAGAGGGGAAGTCATGTAATTTTGTCAAAATGTAAAAAAAATATTATTATGTAAAATTATTTGAAAATTGGGTAAAAATTATATTAATATAGAATTAATAATGACATGTGATCGAAATAAACTAAAAAATAGTATTTTGACAGGGTTTTAAGTCATTTTACCACTTAACTCTTTATTTTCACCCCTCCATAGCCGTTTTCTCACTAACCAATGTAATACATATTTCAATAATTAGTTGTTATATATTTACATATATGGTTAATAATATATCATAAAATGGTCCATGAATGAAATTTTAGACCATTTATCATAACCCTTGACCTATTATGTAATTTTATAAATAATTTAATAAAATATTAGTAAACAAAGAACTCTATTATAGTAATTATCAAGATAATTCACATATTTTTAATGTACTGAAATATATATTGTAATAGATTTTGAATATAAAATCATAAAGAATCCATAATATTGTATATAAATATAACAGATTTATGGGAGACTATAACTCACATAAAAAATATTATATTAATAGTATTGGAAAACTATTTCCTTAAAATTTCACTTAAATTCTCATGAACTATATCATCATGGAGTAAGAATTTAAGGTAACTATATCATTAAAAATTAAAAATAAATTACAATGATAAGAAATTAGTTTAAAATCAAATATAAATTTATAACTGATCTTACATTTTTTATCCCAATCAAAAATTGGTATCCCTACTTGGTTAAATATCTTAAGGGGGGAGGGGAAATAAATGTATTCTATATTTAAACAACTTACCATTTTGATCTTGATTAGTTGTTAAAATGTAACACATCGAGATTTTATGAGATATATTATTTTTAATTTCTTTGATTTCAACTATTATACACTACACCAAGATTAGCTTGTACTATACGCAACACCGTATTAGCTTGTAGTATACGCAACACTATTCTTGGCTCTTGTTACACACAATTTCAAATTCGTTTTGTTGAAATTATTCTATGAAACATTAAGTATAGATTTTGTTTAATTTATAAATTAAATAAGTTTTGATTATGTTATACACAACAGAAAACGGATATTTCACTACACGAATCCTTGACTTGGCTTGCATTACACGCAATCAAGACCATCCTTGATAGCTTGTGTAGTACAGAATACCGAGTTTCACTAAACGATATATTATTATGAACTAGATTTTATTAATATTAATACCCACTTTTTGAAATTTTAAAAATTTTATCTTTCAAAATGGACTTCATTTTTGGATTCTGAATATCGAAATTAGCTCATAGTGACTTTTTTGTATCTTTCTACAAAATTTCAATTTGTTGATGAATAGTGAAAACACTGAGTTATTGGTTAAAAGAGAATTTTAATTTAAATAATATTTTATTTTATTTAAATTTATTTAAGGTCAAAATAGATATATAATACATATATGAGATCAATTTATTTCATTGGAGTCATTTTAAAACAATTTTATATATATATAAATTTTATTGAACTTTTCCCTGTCTTTTACACACCTCATAAAAGCATTTGCAATTGTACATAAAAAATAATTTTACTGCTTCCGTGAGTTGAATTTCGAAAATCTGAGAGACACAATTAATATTAAGGAGTAAAATGTGGTTCAATAAGATAAAAATATTTTTGGGTGAATAGTAACTGTTTTACTTTTATTTACCACAATTGAAAGTAAATATGCTAATTAAGGATAAAAATGATATTATTATTACCCTAACACATGTCCTAATTCTATTGTAAAATTATAATTCAACCAAAGAAACCTTAGGAATATAATATTATCATATAGGTCCACTTGGACTAGATTAGGACATTTATTATTATTTAATTCAAAGAAGAGTTAAAAGAGTTAAAATCAAAGTTTAATAACTAAAACATTTTTAATATATAGTTATACATAAGATAATTTCGATAATAAATATTCCATAGAAAACTAAAAATTGTTCCTACATAATGGTATTTAATTTATAATTTTTAGACTTTAATTAATTTAATTTGTTTATGACACAATGTTGATTCCGTAATTACCTTGTTAATGAAATATTAACATAATTGATGTTATAAATACCCAAATTAATGTAATTTGAGACTTTTTATAAATTACAATAATTTTTTAGCTTAATATGACATGTTAGTTTTGAATTAATTAACTTTCTTCGAACTAATAATTCTGTTAGGATTTTCACAATAATCAATTACCAAATAGTGTCAAAATGGACATAAAATAGTTTTTTTAAAAAATATTATATTATTAGTCGTTATTCTATTCCTAAAAATATAAGGTTCGGCCAAATGTCTTAGATAAGGTTAAATATATTAATAATGAACCACTGGGGGTTCGTTTAGCATGTTATAGTAAGTTTATTAACCATATAGTGTAAGAAAACAAGAAGACACGGTAAAAGTTAAATTATTTAACATAGTGTTTAATTTAAATTATAAGGTTACAATAGTAACCTAAACATGTCTAAAACATATATTTTCATATTATTTCGAACCATACCCACTTTATCTTCGAAATAAATTAATTTGGAGCTATTATAAACCGAATATGACTTTATTATAAAATAATATTTTATGTTATTCTTAAGGTGCCCCTCTCCTCCATTATAAAAGGGCACCTCCTCTCTCTTCACTTTAAATAATTTTGAGATTTCAAGATTGGCCAACCCCTAAACATTTACCTAATTAACTTCCCTAGAAACATTATAGAGGATCTGGTCTCCTCAAAATACCAACTCATGTGCCTTAAGAGGAAGCTTAAAAGAGATGCGTCGAAGAAGAGGTTATCTCTTCTACCGATTCTTTCAAGTTTCTTTATTCTTGAACTTCTGGTTCATTAGTTGTTTCATCATAAATTAGTAAAATCTGTATCACTCATATAATTCTATGTCATTATAAATATGAAACAACACTATTTCACCTTCTATCCATCCTATGAAAAATGAAATCACCGCGCGTGCATACGTACGAAATACCGTCTCCACGCCGTGGTGTAATATGTTTTTCCACCACGACCTTACATGGATGGGTATAATTGGGTAATGAATGAATATATATATTTATTATAATATCATACTAATTCTGAGATATTATATCATCCACTCTAATTCAATTCAATAATTACGGGGACGATATCATCGCCCATGCGTACGTACAGATTACCGTCTCCACGACGTGATGAGATTCATTCTCTATGTTAACCACTCAAGAATTATTATAAAGTATATATAATGAATAATAATGGAATATATGAAATGATAAAGCTACTGGATATATATATATATATCTCTCTCTCATCTACTTACTTCCATTCAAGTTAATAAGGAAAGGAAAACAGCGTTCATGCGTACGTACGACATACCATCTCTATGAACGGTTTATTTAATTTCATTCATATATCTATTATATATATATATACAGAATATATATGATATATAAGTCATTATTTACATTCTAGAAGAAATTAAATCATGATATAAGTAATAATAAAATCAATAACAACAAATCCAAACACGTATGATAAATAAAACGATTTTACCCAAAACGCTGCTTTAACATGGAATTTACAAAATAATGGGTAATATAATGTCATAAATGAACCATAAATGATATCATAACAATGAATAAATTATGTAATAAGTAAATGACATTATTTAAATCTTTATACAGGAGTTTCATATACATACGAAGCATATCAGACCTAAGGTAATGGATGATTTTGCAATCTCATTTTTATCCAAGATTGCCTATACTTAAGTATTTACTGGGGATATATTTTTCATCCATGCCCATAAAATGTTTTTCATAAAACATTTAATATTCTTTCGTGTATGTTTAATTTCATATTTAACCATCTTTTACATTTTCTTTGTGATATGTAGGGAATCTTTCATTTGTTTACCATACATTGTACTTTTTCACTTTTATGTTGAATGTACGGGAAGAATGTTTTTTAACTTATACGGTATGAAAGGATTTTTACAGTATCAAAATACCTTATTTTCATGGAGCATAACATACATGATTTCATGAATATTTTCAACAAAATTATTTTCTTTTAAAATTACATTTCATTTTGTGAAAAGAAATTTTTTTTTAAGAAGAATGGATATTTTCCTCAAGAAGTCATTTGAAGTGTTTTATCAAAACCATTTTCCATCTGAGATGAAATTATTTCATATGTTTATATTTCAAGTATAATGTATCTATAATTTACATGGTTTCACTTTTCTTATGATGACATGATATCCATTTGTTTTATATGGATTACTTTATGATGGGATGATGTTTTTGAAATCCATTTTATTCATTGGGTTATATGAATAATTTATGTTTATGTTGTGGCACAAGTAAGAATGATTTCATTATGATATGGGTGGAACCTATATCTCCCTCCAATTAATTTGGAAAACATTTATATCTCATGATATAGACATTTCTGGAATAAAAAGTGAATCTGGTTCAGTAATACAGGGCTGGAACGGCACGTAAACCCGGTTCAGTAAGGGACTTTGTCCACTATGATGGTCTTGGAAGAAATTCCTTGGATACTTTGGAAAGTATATCATGTGCTTAATGGTTTTCCACAATTACATGTTTTATTATCATGCAATTTTATCATTATTGATGTTACTTTGTGATATATGCCTTACGTACATCCAAGATTTATGTCTTTTCTCAATATTTTGATGTTTAGATTTTATGTTGACGTTTTTTGCATTCAAATGATTTTGGATTGTTTTATGTTCTCTATGTTTACCCTTACTGATCATTTGAGCTCACCCTTTTTTGTACGTTTTCTTTTCCCCAGGATTTGAAGTAAGAATTTAGGTAAGAAAACAAAAGGGGATGATCTTTATGGGAGATTTTGAATATCTTTCACCACAATTAGAAGATTATATTCCGAGTTTCCAAAGACACTAAACTTTTACGGTCCTTTTTTGTCTATTTTTGTTATGTGTTAATTATTCCTCAAAATGAATGTAATTTACATGTATGTCAGGCTATGGGTCTCTACAGTTGGTATCAGAGGCAAAGGATGTTATAATGAATCTGATCCTTGGGAACTCTCACACGTGAGCGTTGGACGAAGCATGGCTCTCCGCCCAAGGGCTTCATGAGGAAATGGCTGCCACTGGGGATGGGGGTGTGTCCAACCTAGGGGGTGTATCCACCCATGTAGTTACTCGATAGGTGTCAATTATAGTCCACTAGAAGTAATTCCATACTGTTATAGTTGGTATCAGTGGAAAAATTTCATCATCCTTTGGAAAATAGGATCTAAGAACATTTGTGAGATCCCTAGAGATATTTCTAAGGTATGTCTAGAGATGTTTCTAAGGTTAGGTATATGTATAAGTTAGAGTCCTAGAATTATGATAACGATAATGAATAACCTAGTATTAAAAATATGATGTTAGAGATTGAAATTACTCCCCCTTTATTATGTTGTTTTCCTAGCATGATTTTTGCCTCTTACACTATTATTTTTGGGTTTTAGACGATGGCTGGAACCCGAAGGAACCTTGTTGAACAATGTATTGGGAAATTCAATGATTTTCCTCCTAAAAAGACCAATTTCATGGGAGATGGAGTGCAAAATCATATTACTATACTTACACAAGCGATGAATCATTCTGGACTTCCTAATGAGCAGAGAAGGGAACAATATTCTATTGAGTCCTTCATGAGGTAATGCCCAACTTCTTTCAATGGGTCTTCTGATCCACTTTTTGCTGAACAATGGATCAGTACCATTGAAAAGATATTTTCCATACTTCGCTGTTTCGAAAATGAAAAAGTCAGTTTAGCTTTTTACAGTTTAGATGGTGAAGCAGACCAGTGGTGGATTCTAATTAAGAATACAAGGCCGCAAGATGAAATTGAATCCAAGGAATGGAACGAGTTCAAGAACTAGTTTTTCAATAAGTACATCCATAATATTATTCGAACAAAAATGGAGAAGACATTTCTTGAGCTTAATAAAAAATATGATAAATCTGTTGGTATATATAAAGAGAATTTTACAAGGCTTTCAAGGTATGTATCTGGAATTATCATCCAACCTGAAAGTAATGTTGATCGATTCTTCAGTGGGTTAAAACCATGTCTTCGAAGGTAATTAGCTATAAGAGACTTAAGTTGCAAGGAAGAAATTGTGCATTGTGAAATCAAGTTAGAAATGGAAGTTGGTGTTACATATCCATCCATGGGTTTTGATATGAAATGGAAGATGGAGTTCAAGGAGAAATCTCAAAACAATGGTGAAAAGAAGATGAATGTTTCTTTATACTCAATGTGTGGAAAGAATCATGGTGGAGATTTCCTAAAAGGTACTATAAAATGTTTTAAGTGTGGAAAAGAAGGTCATCGAGCAGTTGAGTGCCAAAGAAATGGGAAAAAGTTAGCTAATAATTTGAATAGAAAAAATACTACAGAGAACGCTTCACCAACACATTAATGCTTCAAGTGCAAGGAAATTGGGCATTATGCTAATCAATTCCCTAATCCAAGGGTTAATGATGATCGACATGAGCAACCACTTAAGGCAAAGAACAAATGGAAGTCACATGCGATCACTATTGGCGATGTTGAATATGACAACGATGTGGTGGAATGATTAATTGTTTATGTAATGGGATTCCAATATAATGTTGAATATAGTATCGTGGAATATTGGAATATTTTTGTATTAGTCTACTGTGGTTTTCAATAATTTTATGGTACCGGTAACCATGGAATGTGATTGAGATTGTTTTGGAAGGAAGATGATATGTACATAATGAATGGATAAGGAGAAAATAATATGTTTGATAGTATTCATGGGATCATTATTGATATAAGGAATAAGTCATATCATGTTTTGAGTATATAGAATTTTTGGAATTTTGGTATGCAGAATGTGTTAACGTTTAACTGCATTCATGTTTTCACTAAGGTTCAATGGGTATTAATTTTTCCAGAGAATACATGATTAAGGAATTCGAATGTTTGGTATATGACCAACAAGACATATCTTAGGATATATGGGGATAAATGATGGTATTTACATGCTTGGTAGATGACCTATCTATCAATATTTTTCCTTATACTGTGAGTTTTGGTAATCCTAATGATTGAAATAGATTACGTTATACCTCTGATAGTATTGTTTAAGGCCATAACTTTTTGATATTATTTTTGGAATGGTATAATAGTATAGTTTTAGAAAAATGACAACCCATAGGATGGGCGAAAACCCGTCGCGTCGGACAGGGATGTGGGAATCGAACCCAAAACCGAAGTATGAAAGGCCTTTATCAATGGCCTACAGGAAGTCCCTCGTTAGTATAAATTAGTTTCAATTTATTATTTGTTCTGATATAAGAAGTATATGTCTATTTTAGGAACCATATGCGATTAATGTCGCCATAGATGGACTTATGTATATAACTTTTGCTATCTTTATGTTTGACACATATGGAATGACCTATCATTCTATCACATGATCTACTAACACTTCACAGAAGTCAAATTCAACTTCATTTCTTTAAGCGATGAAGAGGAAATTGTTCAAGACATAATCAACAGTGAGATTGTACCAAAATCAAGTAAGTATTCCTTCTAATTCAAAAATTTCATCTTTAGGGAAATGATATTGAAAACAATAAATGTTGTACAAATGCTCTTATATATGATGAATCAGATGGTACCTTAGATCATCACAGATTTATGGCTTTGTGATTATTGGATTTTTCATAGCCATGATCTCTACCACTCTCCAGCAGAACATGATGGTTATATTTCTCTTCCATATCCATATTTCCACCTATGTTCTCTTATGTGGAAACCTAGTGATGAGTTAATTTGGGTAACCGTTATGTTTTATACTTCATTTTTTAAAATTTAGTTTTATTATTTCTTTTTATGATGTGGGTTTCTATGAAAGAAAATTACTAGTAGAAAACCATGTATAACCCTGATGAATTTTGGGGGTGAAATTCATTTTAATGGGGGTAGAATGTAACACCGCAATATTTTATGAGATATATTATTTTTAATTTCATTGATTTCATCTATTATACACAACACCAAGATTAGCTTGAACTATACACAACACTGTATTAGCCTGTAGTATACACAACACTATTCTTGGCTCGCGTTACACACAATTTCAAATTCGTTTTGTTGAAATTATACTATGCAACATTAGGTATAGATTTTGTTTAATGTATAAATGAAATAATTTTTCATTATGTTATACGAAACACCAAACATAGCTTTCACTACACACATCCATGAATTGGCTTGCATTACACGCAATCAAGACCTACCTTGATAGCGTGTGTAGTACGCAATACCGAGTTTCCCTAAACGAGATATTATTATAATATTATTATAAACTAGCCATTAGGAATAGTAATACCCACATTTTGAACTTGTATAAATTTTATTTTTCAAAATGGATTTCATTTTTGGATTTGGAATATCTAATTTAGCCTAGGGTGAATTTTTTGCATTTTTCTGAAAAATTTCAATTTTTGATGAATAGAGAAAACACTAGTTATAGGTTAAAACCGAATTTTTATTTAAATAATATTTTAATTTATTTAAATTTATTTTAGGTCAAAATAGATACATAATACTTATATAAGTTTAATTTAATTCATTGGAGTCATTTTATAATAATTTAAATATATAAAAAATTTATTGAACTTTTCACCATCTTTTACCCACCTCATAGGTTCATTTTCAATTGTACATAAAACATAATTTTACCACTTCTGTGAGATAAATTTCAAAAATATGAGTGACATGGTTAATATCAAGATGTCATATGTGTTTCAATAAGATAAAAACAATTTTTTGTGAATAGTAACTTTTTACTTTTCTTTACCATGGTTAAAAGTAAATAGGGTAATTAAAGGTAAAAATGATATTATTATTACCCTAACGCAGGTCCTAATCCTATTGGATAAGTATAATTCGACCAAAAACAACCTTAGAAATATAATATTTTCATTTATGTCCACTTATATTAGATATGACATTTATTATTATTTAATTCAAAGAAGAGTTAAAATAGTTAAAATAGTTAAAATCAATGTTTAATGCCTAAAACATTTTAAATATAGGGTAATACATAAGAAAATTCGACAATAATTGTTCCTTAGAAATATAAAATCATTTCTTACATAATAGTATTATATTTATAATTTTTTGACTTTAATTAATTTAATTTATTAATGAAACAATGATGATGAAGTAATTACCTTATTAATGAAATATAAACATAAATGATGTTATAAATACCCAAATAATTGTAATTTGAGACTTTTAATAAATTAAAATATTTTTATAGGTTAATATAACAAGTTAGTATTGATTTAATTTACTTATTTAGAACTAATCATGCTCTTAGTATTTTCATAAAAATCAATTACCAAATATTGTCAAAATAGACATAAAATAGTTTTTAAAACAAATATTATATTATTAATTGTTATTCTACTTCTAAAAATATAGGGTTCGTCCAAATGACATAGATAAGGTTATATATATTAATAATGAACCACTTGGGGTTATTTTAGCTTGTTATAGTAAGATTATTAACCATATAGTGTAAGAAAACAAGAAGACACGGTAAATGTTAAATTATTTAACATAGTGTTAAATCTAAATGATAATGTTAAAATAGTAACCTAAAGTTTTCTAAAACCTATTGTTTGAGAGGATTTTTACCCATACCCACTATAGATTCAAAATAAATCAATTTCATGCAATTATAAACCAAATATGACTTTATTATAAAATAATAATTTAAGTTTTTCCGAAGGTGCCCCTCTCCTCCCTTATAAAAGGGCACATCCTCTCTCTTCTCTTTACACAATTTTGAGCTTTAATGCTTAGACAAACCCTGCCCATTTACCTTCTCAACTTCCCTAGAAACATTATAGAGGTTCTGGTCTCCTCAAAAGACCATCTCTAGTGCCTTTTGAGGAAGCATAAAAGATGTGCATCGATGAAGAGGTAATCTCTTCTACCAATTATTTCAAGTTTCTTTCTTCTTCAACATATTCTTATTTTGTTGTTTCATCATAAATTAATAACATAATTATCACTCATATAATTATATGTTATTATAAATATGAAACAACCCTATTTCACCTTCTATCCATCCTACGATAAACGAAATCACCACGCATGCATACGTACAGAATACCGTCTCCACACCGTGGTGTAATTTCTTATTCCACCACGACCATACTTGGATGGGGATAATGGTGTAATTAATAACTATATACAGTTATTATAGCATCATACTTACTCTGAGATATTATATCATCCACTCCAATTCAATTCAATAATAATGGGAATGATATCATCGCTCGTGCGTACGTACGGATTACCGTCTCCACAACACGATGAGATTCATTCACCATATTAACCACTCAAGAATTATTATAATGTATATATAATGAATAATAATGAAATATATGACATGATAAATATAATGTATTTATTTATATATATATGTCATCTACTTACTTCTATTCAAGTCAATAAGGAAAGGAAAACAACGTTCATGCTTACGTACGGCCTATCGTCTCCATGAATGATATATTTCATTTCATTCATTTATCTATTATATATATATATATACTGAATATATACGATATATAAATCATGATTTAAATTCTAGAATTTAGTAAATCATGATATATGAAATAATAAAATCAAGAACAAAAAGTGCAAACACGTACGATAAATAAAACGATTTTACCCTAAACGCTGCTTTAACATGGAATTTACAAAAGAAAGGATAATATAAAGTCATAAGTGAACCATATATGATATAATAACAATGAATATAGTTCTATAATAAGTAAATGAAAATATTTAAATCATTATATAGGAGGTTCAGATACGTATGAAGCATATCAGACCTACGGTAAGGGATTATTTTGCAATCTCATTTTTCTCCATGATTGCTTATACATAAGTATTTACTGGGGATATATTTTTCATCCATTCCCATAAAAAGTTTTTTCATAAAGCGTTTAAAATTATTCCATCTATTTATAATGTCATGTATACCCCACTTTGACTTTAACTTTGTGTTATGTATGGAATATTTCTTTTGATTACCATACGCGGTATTTTTTTGACTTTTTCGTTAAAAGTACGAGAAGAATTTTTTTTAACTTATACGGCATGAACGGATTTTTACGGTTTCATAATAACTTATTTTCACGAAGAATACTCTACAAGATTTCATGAATATTTTCAAAAAAATCCATTTCTTTTAAAATTATATGGCATTTTGTGAAAAGAAAATGATTTTTAAGAAGAAAGGATATTTTCCTCAAGAATTCATTTCAAGTGATTTATCAAAAACATTTTCTATCTAAGATGACATTATTTCATATGTGTATGTTTCAAGTATAATGTCTCTATGATTTACATGGTTTCACTTTTCTTATGATGAAATTATATCCTTTTGTTTTATATGTATTATTTTATGATGGGATGATGTTTATGAAACCCATTTTATTCTATGGGTTATGATGAATGTTTTTTGTTTCTGTTGTGGAACAAGTAAGAATGATTTCATTGTGAGATGGGTGGGACCTATATATACCTCCAATGCATTGGGGAAAGATTTATATCTCATGAGATAGACATGGCTGGAACGAAAAGTGAATCTGGTTCAGAAATAAAGGTTTGGTACGACAAGTAAACTCGGTTCATTACGGGAATTTGTCCACTATGATGTTCTTGGAAGAAATGCCTTGGAAACTATGGAAATTATATCATTTTCTTAATGGTTTTCCATAATTAAAGTTTGTATTCTCATGAAATTTAATCATTATTTTTGTTCCTTTGTGATATATTCCTTACTTACTTCCAAGATTTAAGTCTTTGCACAAGATTTTGATGTTTAGATTTTATGTTCATGTTTTTGCATTCAAATGATTATGGATTGTTTTATGTTCTCAATGTTTACCCATACTGAGCATTTGAGCTCACCCTTTTTTGTATGTTTTCATTACCTCAGGATTTAAAGAAAGGTTTTATGTAAGAGAAAAAAAGGGGATGATCTTTATGGGAGATGTTGAAGTTCTTTCACCACGATTAGAAGATTATATTCTGAGTTCCGAAAGACACTAAACTATTACAGTCCTTATGTGTCTGTTTTTGTGATGTATTATATATTCTAAAAAGGTAATTTAATGTCCATGTACGTCAGGCTATTGGTATCTACAGTTGTTATCTGAGGCAAAGGGCATAGGAATGAATCCGATCCTTGGGAACTCTCACATGTGAGCATTGGACAAAGCATGGGTCTCTGCCTAAGGGATTCATGAGGAAATGGTTACCACTGGGGATGGTGGTGTGTCCCACCCAAGGGGTGTATCCACCCATGGTGTGCCCTGATAATTATCAATTATAGTACACTTGATGTAATTCTAGATTGCTACATATAAAATCACTATTCTCTCCTTCTCCTCTAGTAGTGTATGAATATAAATTAAGTCATGCACAAGACATATCAATTTTACTCTGTTCACCCTCACTAGGCTACATATAATGAGAATGAAATTATAGTGTGTGGTTATTTCAAATAAAATAAGTCTCATTACCAAATTACATAATTATATATTGATCACTTATTTTCCAAGGCTCAATTCCATTATATGGATTTGATCCAGATCACTTCTATTCTCTTTGCCAAACCTTTAGTCTCTTTCATTAGGTCACTACTTATGGAAAGGAACACCTACTTCCTCTTATATATCTCACAGCTCTATAAAGGATCCTCCCAATGTTTATGTACATGTAGGTCACTTCATTAAAAATAATGAAGATATCTTAACTTATAGATGTATTATCTATTGATGTCTCACATTCATCTAATTAATGAATACCGCATTACCACAAATATATTAGAAAATAATTTATTAACACTTTTGTGATGTTCACTACCTTTTTGATTCACAAAACTTTTGTGAAGATGAACAATCCTTCGCGATGAAACTATATTTTTTGAATATCATCTCCTTTGAAAAGTTCAACTAGCATATGTGATGCTCAAAAAATTCTATCATCTTGTTATTTCCTTCACAAACATCAATATTTTCATGACACTCACAATTTTGGATCGGTGGTCATATCCTCTATGATCCATATTAATTCATTGATATTTTCACAAGAACTACAATTATGAATGAAATTCATTAATATGAATCCATAAAATCATTTTTAATCCTCACTAATTTTATAAATATGACATAAGACTATTTATAGGCATTTCCTCCAATTCCAGAATCTTCCATCCACACTATACACATTTCCGGATTCTCTCACACTTATTTCTTGATGTAACCTATCATTGAAAATATTTTCATAGTGGCAAGTATTACCTTAAAATATTCACACATTCGTGACACTCTTTCATGGTGATTGAAACGTTCACAAAATGACATTTATGAAAGCTATAATTTGAGAAACTCATTAATTTTCCATATTTTTACAAAGACTTCATGGAAAACAATGTCTTTTAATGTTTGATCCAACTATTATTTTTTGGAACCTAAAATATTACCTAACACTATAAAACAACACAACTTTGTGAATGAAATTTTTTAAACCACTACTAGAGAAACCATTTCTTTTTCATCTATCGTTTTCAACATACAATGTAAACAATATCAATAGAACTTCAAAACATACCTTGAAACCCACATTTTTCATCAAACACAATAAACCCAAAAATACTGAAGTGTTACCTTAAATTATTTTCCCTAACACCAAATATTATAGATACTAAACTCTAGAGGCTGACATTTTGACAATATTCTTTAAATAAAATAATTTAAATGTTATAATCCATTTTGATTGGTAAAAATTTTAAATTTTTTTAAATCTAGATATTAATGGTTAAATAAATCATATAAAATAAATTAAATACAATAGTCAGGGATATTGCTTTGGTATTATCACATTATTTTTTAAAATAATTACACAATTTACATTAATTAAGGTTACACATATTTATGTTCTTACAATTCATAATGACCAAATATAAAATTATCATATTAAAAAATTAACTAACAATTCCCATAATATAATCCATTTTTTATTATTCATTATATTTAAGTGGTAGAATTAATGTTATGATAAAAACACAAAACCCAACAAGATACTGGTTTTAAAAATGCATTTTATTATGAAAAAATAACTTATAAAAATGTTAGTTATAAAGGAGATTTAAATGTCATAAATTATATGACATATAATTAAAAATTCATGTGACACATAATGAAAAAATTCAATTAGCAATATTAATTTTTTAATGAAATTAAATTACATTTTTTTAAAATGTTATTTTTTACAATTCACTAAAAATCTATATTTTCAAAAAAATCCCAAAAATCCAACTTAAGATAATTTGGATATTATGACTAGAAAAATAAAATTCATTTTATAAAATAAATTATATAATAGTTATATAAATTTTATATAATAATTTTTCATAAATAACTATGAAACTAGTTTTGAGAAAAAATTTATATTTTAAGCATAAAGTGACATTTCTAAAAATTGAGTACATTTTTTTCTAAAAAAAATAATAAATAAACATAGATTATATAAAAATATAATATATATTTTACTTAATATGGGGATTTTTATTAATAATTTTCAATTTAATGTCAAGGTTAAACATGTCTCATTTAAATAATAATATTTTTATTATATATAAAAATTATCGTAAAGAATTGAGTAGCATGTAAAGAAAGCTATATAGAATGATGATCATTCAAAATATCAGCATTTTACATGTAGTATTACGACCATTCATCAAGAACCTGTGTTAATTGAGTTAATACATAATACACCCCTTTCATGGTTATTATAGTTAGGTAATCTGTTCAGAATCTAATATCCACTTGTCATTATCTAGTATGGTATTTCATTTCATGGAAACTAAAAAATGTTTCCTTATAGTTACATATGGTTATATTATATGAATAGGATTATACTTTATACTATCATTAATTTTATCTCATCTTAGTTTCCAATAATAACTAAACCTTGTTCTGTTAGCAACTATAATGACCCAAACATCTTGTATATAAATATTACATAGTTATAGATGAATAATAATTATATAACATGCTAATACATTTCAGAATAATAAATTTTTAGTTTCTTTTGAAAATTAGTTACATAAAATTCCTATACACAATAGATCTACATCATTTCCCATAATGTTTCTCTTACATAGTAATAATTTTTGAAATACCATCCTTGAAACCATTCTTCATAACTCGGGGAACAAAAAAATAAAAACGGTGAGAACATATGCTCAGTATGTGTAATCATTAGAGATATAAATAAATGATCATATGTTCAAATAATTTATGTATATGTATGTGAGAAAAATATAATAACATATAATAATATTAACTAATCACTCAAAGATAATTAATCATAAATCTAAATAAAATAAATTTTTATCAGACAATGAATCATTAATAAGTGTGTATAATAACCAATAATACACTATTATCCATTAGGAAATATCTCAAAAACCAGACATATGTTTTTGGTTTGAAGTTTACTATTTAAAATAGCATCCTTATTCATAGTTCAATCCTAAGACTTTAATTGTCGAAAATGTTCCATGATTGAAATGGCTACTCATACATTTCCAACATTATCAGTATGTTAATATCCTTATATTTAACTCCATTATAAAATATCAGTTTATAACCACCATCATATCGTATTATTTTACAAAATAACTGATCATCAATAAAATAATTGGAGGGATATAATGGTCCAATTCATCCTCAGAATCTATATCTGGATCACCCATCAAACAATAATAATCTATACATATGAGTTCTAGATGATCACAAAATATTCAAAATTTATTCATATCATAAAACATAGAAGGAAAAGAATTTGTATAAACATTTAATCTTCTATAATGGGATAACTTTTGTATATGAATTTAGTTTCATAATAGTTTTATCATAAGTTAATTAAACTTTATGAAATAAAAGAGGATCATATAATCATTCTTAAATCTTCATCATCATAAGACATTTGTAAACATAAATTTAATGGAATCACATTTTCATCTATTTATTGAATCATTTAAACACTTACTGTATTTGGTAATAGATTAATAATCCCGTTAAAAGAATATTAGACTAATCATTTATAACATAAAAAAATTATTTTTGTTTCGATAATGTTTTTACATAAAATTTAAAGAATATAGATAAAATATCTTTATTTAAAAACAAAAAAAAGGAATCTTGAAAAAAAAATATTCATCGATATGGTTATTTATAATAATGTTAAAATGTATTCATTATATATATTTTTAGAATAAAACATTCAATTGGTACATTTATAAATGAAGAAAAATGATTTATTTGGGAAAACATTGTTTACTAATATCCCAATTATGAAATTTTTAGAAAAATAATTTTTTTAGTAATAATAATTTTAAAAAAATTCTCTAAATTTAAGAAACATTACTAAAAAATGAAGTGTCTGTACATAGATGACAAATTTCATCAAACAAATAGGAAATACAATGAAAATTTATTTAAAAATAATTTCTTGATCATTAGGATTGAAAAACATAAGAAAATGTAACTATGATATAATTATTTCTGTAATAACCATATGATAATTCAATATATTATATTTAAATGATAATATGAATATAATTTTCCCAAATGGAAATTTTTTTATATAAAATCGTCAAAAAAATTATATTATAAGATTCACCTATAATGATTTTGTAATCTATAAATAATAACCACATAAAAGTGGGATCCATATATGGATTTTTAGATAAAAATAATTTTTATCATTAGAATAATTAAATTCAATCTTGGAATGTATATATATACCACAAAAAAAGAAACAAGTTGTTAATATGCAATATTTCTCACAGAAATATTAGAGAGATGAGAAACCCTTACTATACAACCATTATTTATTCATGACCATTCCAGTTTTCTATATAATGAATATATATCTATTACAACTGTAATTAATAACCATAACAATATATTTCATATCACATATGATTTACTTATGTGATATTTTCTCCTTCTATTAATAATTAATTATTAAATCACAATTTCTATTAATAAATGCCTCATTTTTTGGAATATTTAATTTTAGTAGTCCTATAATTTTTACATTCATCCTGGTTATATAATCTATAGAATTTAAATCATGTCATTAATTTCATATTTAATAATTAAATAAACTTTAATAATAATTCATATAATGTGGTGATGAAAAATTAATTGCATCTCGTTGTAGAGACGATTGTTTATTCATATGCCAGAGTGATACTTCCCGAAAAATATGGATAGAAATATAGGTAGAATAAAAATAATTCACATTTATAGTATCATTATAATATCATAAATATTCCATTAAGGTATCCTTACTACCATCCATGTAAATCATAAATTAAAAATGATTCACATCTCTTCATAGATATAGTAGTCCACATGTGCACTTGAGCGATGTTATTGTTTTCGAATAGGCTGTAACCTAAGAAGGTTAATAAAATATTATAATTAAAGAAGAATTAAAATTTTTATAAATTTCAAATATCTTAATAAAATATATCATATTAACTATCAATGGTAGATAGTGATGGAAAATTAATCCATCCATTTCATGGAGGGTGTAGTATATATGTAAATAGAAGTCGTACTTTAATTTACCATTTTATGTTAAAGAGATCGATAATGATTAAGAAACAAATATAACAAAATATTAGTATATGATAGTTAATTAATTTAATAAATTTTATTGGTAAGTTCATAATTGAATGATTTTTAATAAGATGTAAAATTAAATAGTTCGGCTAAAACAAATACCTCATCTTTGAGAGACCTCAATTGTATATCTTCTCAATGACCATAGAGATTGTATTTTAAGGATTCCAGTTTCTCTAAACCTATATAGTTATTCTTATAATATTTTTTTAGAATTTTATGTTGAATATAAGTGTATCATGGTTCATTAAAGAGCAGATAAGATGTTGTGTTCTTTTTTAGTGAAGGAAATAACTGACTTGGAATTACGTAAAATATTTAAATATAATAAAATATTTTTTTCATGTAAAGATTGATTTTTTTTAAAGTATAATAATTGGTATGTTTTATATCCATTTTAAAAATAATATTTTAATTAGTTGATGTTAAATTTTAGACCTTATATTCTAGTTTAATCCATTATTTAAAAATTTTAACCATAATCATGGTATCAACTTTTTCAATACTAAAAGTGTATAAGTTCAATTATGAGGTAAAAAATATCAAAAAAGGAACATGGTATTCCATTAGAGACCATAAAAAATATTTATTCCACCCTTAAATAATTTATTTTATTTAAATATTCTAATAATATAATATTTAACAATAAATACCATTGAAGTTATTTTAAATAACTATTCACAAATTTTGAATTGTTATGAAATAAATAAATTTTTGTAAATAGAATATAAAATATATAACTATAAATTATAAGTTATTTTTAAAAATTACATTCACATGACACAATAATTTATCGTAATATTTTTTTTAGGCATTTGAAATTTATTACTTCAATTTTCTGCAGCTTTTACAACCAATCTAGAAATATTGTGTAGGAATTTAACCTAATTATACCATAATATAAAAATAAAAATTTATTATATTAAAATAATAATTATATTATAAATAAACTCTTTTATTCTATAATTACAACTCTTTATATCTATGTAAACATATAAAAGATATTAAAAGTAATAGAGTGTTATTAATGATTTCTCTTCTACACAGAATAAAATAAATATCTTTATGAAAGAAAAATATTAATAAAATTCCATAATATCTTATATATGAATGTCAAGTTAAATTAAACCCATCTAATGAAACATAGTTAATTTAGGTATGAATTTAAAACATTATTATATTTTTTTAATCTTTTTTATCACATTTTAACATGTACCACAGTAATAAATTTTACCAAAACTTCTATTTATAATGATAAAAATAAAATAGAAATATTTACCAAATTAAAATAATATATATCTGAAATGGGGAATCAAAATTTTATGGATATAATTTCATGGATTTTCATAAAACAATTTAAATACAAATGTTTAAAAGAAAAGGAAAATATGTTTTTAGAAATTAATTTTTTTGAAAATAAAAATGATCATAGTTCAAAATAAAATATAATATTGAGTTTTATGGAATTGTTAAGATTATTTTAAATAAATTATAAACTATAATACATTAAATGATAAATTTAGAATATAATTATTCTTTTAAATTACATGGTTTATAGAAATTTTAATTTGGACCAAAAATACTTTTCACTATTCATTGAAAATTCAAATTTTATAGAAAAATCCGAAACATTCACCCAATGATAATATTTACAATATTATTTGAAAATGTACAAACCTTTTTTATAATAAATGAACTAATATTTAAAAAAAAATTTTATATCATTATAACACAAAATGAAATAAACTATTTTGGATAAAAATATACTTTTGAAGTAGAAAAAGACTTTACTACGAATTGATAAATTATTTATTAATCATTAATCTATAAATTTTAATTATTTAAATAATTTATTTATATATTTCCTAATGTAGTTATTTTTATGTTAACCATCAATTTATCATCTTGTTTATAACACATGGATGTTATTGTTATCCATGGTATTTCATGTTTAGTAGGCTATCAAACATATAAATTTAATTTAATGATAAATATATTATAAAATATAGTGGTTTTATAATATAAGTAGTGGTACCCACAATAATTCAATTTCATAAATGTGGGAAATATAAGAACCACCTAGATCAATTCCATATTCTAAGGGATAAAAAAGATGATATGCATTAGAAATTTACAGGACTATGGGGACAAGGGAATGCCTATGAATACAAAACTATTAAAGTATGATTGAAAAATTATATGGAGTGAAGTAAAACAATCATACCCATAAAAAATATGATGGTTTTAACTATGTCTTGTTCTACCCAGTCAAATTTTACAAATTATCTCTTATAAGAACATAAAATCACCACCCTGATTATAAGATGTTGAAATATTATTATAAAAATCAAGTAGTGTGATTATTTAATCCCATGTATGAAAATAATATTGAATTAAGGTATATAATAATTTATATCCTAAAAATCATGTTATCATTCTATTTATCTATTTTATGTGATACTATGCATAGATTGGATCTCTTGACAAGGATAATTTTCAATATTGGAGAACCACATCTTAGAATGAGCCCATGATCACATATTAATAAAATAATTTCTATATACTCCCAAATAAAAATTTCATCAATTATATTGTGGTCTTTAACTAAAAAGGATTGATAAATACTCAACACGAGTTATATTCCTATTATATGGGAATAGAAGAGTTCACCAGTCAAACCACAAATAATAATGGTGAAAGATAATTATAAATTTAAATCTACAGTCAAATATCTATTATATATAAAATTTTATATTTAATCAGTTAGTAATAATTAAATCTATCATATTCAATTAATTTAGGGGGAGAGAATGTAATGACTGGTCATTTCACAATGTATTTGGTGAAATATATATTATGTTTTATAAATTTCATCATCACAAACAAAAAAACAATTAATTACCAAATTATTTATAACCATTGATATTTAAATATTGAATTAGTGAGTAAATATTGATAGAAAGTAATTATTAAATATATTAGAAATATTTTTTTATCACTAAGGATTTGATAAAATTTAGTTATTATAACTAAATAAAAAATATAATATTTTTATGACTAAAATATATTTTCATAAAAATATTCATTTTTTATTGCAGATATGTTTGTTATATTATTGTTCAATAGTTTTCTAAATTGATGTTATTGATAGTATTATTTTTAAAAAGAGTTAACATCCATCCAATGTTAATTACTAGGCATGTAATGAATTTATTTTATTCTTCAAAGATATTTGTTTATTAAAATTGTTTTTATGTTCTTATAAAAAATTCTATTTTTTATCAATTTTATAAATTAAATATATTCAATGAATTTAATTTTAATATAACAATATTTAATTTTTTTAATGTTATCAATTTCATTTATTTGGAATATAATTATGTTACTTTGATAAAACTATTGTTTTTTGTAGAATAATACATATTTAAATATTTAGAAATTTACTTAAATTATAGAACATTAAAATAAATACTTTCTTATGATTTAGAAACCTATATAGAATGAAATTTCCAATCATTTAGGTTTTTAAAAATTATAATAAATAAGTAAAACACATAATCCTTAAAATGCTTTTTTTATCAAAATATTGTTTCAACATATTTTATTTTTTTAATTTAAATGTATGTTTTTTCATATTAAGAAATTTAAATAAACTAATTATATTAATAATTTGGATTCATCATGTCAAGAATATATAATAGGGTAAATATTAAACTTTTAGTGATAATGTAATTATCGTGGTTAAATTTTAATAAACAATCATAAGTGATAAAATGGGTCTTCAAATGTGGCTCAAATTTTACTCAACAAATTTAACACTTAACTTTTAATGTAAATTTTTTAGGTTTGAAGGTCATACCAAAATTTCCCACCAAACATTCTATTACAAAAATTCACCAAACCATATTCCAATTCCATTATTATCCCTTATATAGTTTTTAGTGTAAAAATAAGGGAAATTAATTCAATTATATTCTTATCCTCTACATAGAATACATATTAAATGAATTTCCATTATTTTTACACTATAAAATAAGCTCACTTACAAACACTTTAACACAAAAATATTATTGAAAATGTCAGTAAAAATATAACTAATTGATAAAATGTATATAGCTAATTAATTTTTTTAATATCTTTCCACAAAAAAGTTTCATACATCTTTTATTTTAAAATTATACTTCAATAGATGTTGAAAATTATCAATTCAACTATTACTTATTAATTTATTTCCTTTCATTATCCTACCCATTAGTTAATAACCAAAAAAATCAAAACATATGTATATAAAGAGATAGTTGTAAATTATATATTTAAATTTTATTATATTTATAGTATAACAATAACTATTACCCTCTCTTTTAACCAAAAATATATATATTCTACTCATGTGTGAGTCCAGACTACATCCTCAACAAATGACACATTTCATTTTTTTCACCACCAAATTTAACGTAATATTATAGAAATGGTTTTAGTGAATGCATATGTTATTAATTTCATGATTAATTTTATATAAATACAAATTAACAATTCAATTAGTTATATTATAATCACATGATCATGATAGAACTAATGTCCAGAAATTATCATTCCATGAAAAAATTGATTTATTTACATGATATAGATTCTTTTTCATTTAAAATTTTATTGAAAATGTTCTTCACTAATAATAATAACATTAAAATAACCTCATAATTTCAATACACATTTATACAATTATGTTATTACAAAAAAACTTCTTCCATAATAATACTCACATATATATTATAATGTGTACATATTGGGTTAATTTAAGCTTATACCTAAAAAATATATAAATTTATATCAGGGATGATTTTGGAAAAATAATATTTGATATTAATATTTAAGAAAATATTTTTTTATATTATATATATATATATATATATTTAAATCAATAATAATGATAACAAAATCTGTCTACTTTAAATTAATGAAACAATCTCATATGGGACATCATCACCAAGAATAATTAATAATATACTTAAAAAATGAAATTATTTCATTATGTTTAATTATAAATCATCAATTAATTACATTAAATATATGGGAGTGAAAATCCTTTGGTGATTAACGAATAAAAACACCACTATTACGAAACTAGTTTAAAACGACCATGATTACTCACTCGATATTAGAAATAGATAACAACTAACTAATATTCGTGCCAAGAATAACTATAAATGGGGTATATAAAATATAAAATATATTAATATATTTATCAAAATGGATGATTAATATTATTTTTATATTTAATATTTTTGATCTTTAATGGAAATCAATTATTAAGCTGAGGGTTTCTAATCTTCTATTATGACCCCTTGTGAAATATTTTTGGTATATACCATATTTTCTTTAGAATGGTGTATCTACTACATATTAAATATTTTTAATCAGAATCCTTTCGTTATTTATTATAAATAATGTTGCATTTGGTGTCCAATCCATCAAGCGGTTTTAACTCAAAAGTGTCAAGTGTTATAGGAGTTGTTTTACAAAAATTTAAATTTCTTGAAACAATTTAGAAATTGAAAAACATATTTTCATTTTATTGTCTATATTTACCATTAACACTTGTTTAAAATGTATATTTCTTTTTATGATATTAAATTTTTTATTTATTGGTATATTTCTCTCATGTTATCTTTTTTATTATGTTACCGTTATCGCAATGGACTTCGTCAACTCAAGCCCATAATATTAAATTTTTTCTTCATCAACTTCATTCTTACAATATTTTTATCTTAAACCACATGATTTTATTTAATTTTAAATTATATACCTCCATAGTTTCTAATTAAATTTTAATTCAAATATCTTATCTTGAAAAAATTTCCTCCTTAAAATTTTATCATTTGTGAAAATAAATCTCATCCTTTCTAATGATGGTTTCAACACATTGTTCATATTTTCCAATAGAATTAATTAATTAATTTATATTTATAAACCCAATTATATATTATCACATGTGACCTTAATTTTTAACATGTACACATTTCAAGAGGATATATTTTTATATATTTTTATTATGTGGGTTTTTAAAAAAGTTATTTCAATATATTTGAAGGATTTTACTTCCTTTGAAAATAAAATGATTTATCTTCCAAAAACATTTTTTGATAACAATTTTGTCTTTTAAGGGACCTATTATTGTTTTAACTATTTAAGGGTAAATTATTTTAATTTTTATTCTTCAGATTTTTAAAAATAACTTTTGAAACTAATCATTGACAAATTTCTTTTACAATAATGTTAAAAAGGATTTCTAAACCCTTTTTTATGTTTTTATTATATTTGAACAAAAATTTCATAAAAAATATAATTCTATATGAGTATTTTTATATATTGTTTCATGTTCCCTAAAATTAATTATTTGTATCCTTGTTTTATAAAATATCTCATTAAATATTATTTGAAATGATCATGGACATTTCGTATTTCTAATGAGATTTTAATAAAACTCATACAAAGTGTTTGTTATCTGGGTCCTTATTCTTTGAAATCCATATTAATGATGATTATATCTATAAAATTACACCATAAACCATATTCAATATTATATCTTATATAATACAGAGTTCTATCAAAGATATGATCCATCAATGCTTTTTATTTCCTAACATTCAACCTTGAATACGATCTTTTCTCCCAACTACTTATAATTTTTAATACCCTATTTTAATTTTTTTATTAATTGGTGGTCAAAAAGATTACATATATCAAATGTTTTGGAATATTATTGAATTAACCAAAAACACCTTTTATTTAATATTTAAATACTATATGCTCGTTTATTTTGATTGATGGCTAATTACCTAGGATGTTAAGAAATATACATGGATACCCATTAAGATTGGATATGTTATTATCTTTGGATTATTAATATAATTTTGAATTATTTCCATATATTAATCTATTGAAAATGTCCATTTCCTTTCAATTTGATCTTTTTATGTGAGTATTAAAACTAATTTTTCTTCCAATATGTTGTTAATTCTATAATGAGTTATTAATATTATGTGGCTAACGTAAGAATGGATAAATTATGGGCGGAATCCTATATTTCCATCAAATTATTTGTCCAATATTTTATATCTCATAATATATGTATTTGTGAGTATGTTTTAGTTGCTCTTAAGTATGGGAATTGATGTTTAGCTCATGGAAGTATTATTCCCCAAAAAATGTTTTCTAATTAATTATAATGTTCTCCGGATTATTAAATCATTTTTACATAATTTTTTTTCTTGTCTAATGTCATTCCAATACATATACCATTATATATGATTTATACACTGTTGTATGTAATTTTTTTCACTATATTTATTATGCCTATTTCCACAACTTCGATGCATTTATGATATTAAATTTTATATCTCTTATGTTTACCCTTTTTGAGAGATTGATATAATCCTTTTATTAGTGTTCCTTATCCATTGGTTATGAATATATTTATGGAAGATAAGAAGTATAGTATAAAGACTCGCTTAATTATTGAGAAATTTCTAGAAGCATTATGAAATAAGTTTCTTATATGTGTATTCCTTAAATAAACTAACTAATTAATTCTTGGAATTATGTCCCTAGTTTGTGAAATTAAATGTTTACCCTATAGAAATATTTTTAAATTAAAAATGTTCTTATCTAGTGGCTATTTATTACATGTATTCTATTAATGATTGAATCCAAAGAATATTGTAGTTATATAACACTTTATCACACTTTATAACTGTATAGAGTAAGTTTCAATTAATTTTTCCTCCTTTCATAACAAAACTATAATGATTATACACAATCCATTATAATATATTTCAATTTTTTCATCATCCAATTTTACTACTGTAAGTACTCTTCATATGCGGTATTTACTATACATAGGCCACCACTTCTCAAACAAGAATAATATTATTGATTATTACTGATTAACATCAAATAATAACATGAAAGACCCATGTAATTATTCTTTTATACTAATAAAATATTCATAATATTCAAATTTTATGGTTAAATTCAAATTTGAACTACTAAATTCATTCATCTAGTCTTAGATTCCCTTATCAAATTCTTATACTTATTCTTCTTCTAAAATTGAAATTTCTTTATCATTACGTGGTACTTTATTAACCACTTAATGATAAATCAGTTCCACTAACTCATTTTACCATTCATGGATGACACGTTTCTACATTTCATGAACTCATAATATATTATTATATAGGTCAAAACAAAAACAACATGACTCTATTCATCATTACATGATATACTAATCCATATCATAAAATCCTAGATAATATTCATCACATCTTTATATAATTTCATTTCTTATTTTGAATCACTAATTCGGGTGTTTTATCATAGTATAAATCCCATATTTACAATATAAAAATAATATAAAAATAATTTTATCATGAATTTTATTTATGATATTTAATATATATTTATATATAAAAGAAACATTAGGATAATAATTTTAAATAGTATTATTCTAATATTAACTTTTTAAAATTTTCAGTAAATTATGAAAACAAATCTTCTAAAATCTTGGATTTTCTTCGGGAAACTCTCGTACTTAATTCTATAAACTCACATTTAAACAATGTTTATTTCAATTAACAATCACTCTATACCTTGTTCCAACCTCTACATATACATTAAATTACAATTATATGTTGTAAAAATAAACCTTTAATATATAGGGACTCTTGGTGTTATTTTATTTTTTTCGAATCCATATATCACGGGTGACCATTCACTATAAATGGATACTTTTTACCTTTTATATTACACTAACTATTGAGGATTTCTCTTATATATGTGTGAGTAAAAAATTATAAATTTGAGTATTATTTAATTTTTTTTAATAGTTATACTAATAAACACTTTTATATATAATGGTATGTTTTAATTACCTCCCTTTTTTCTTGAAATATACTCAAAGATACCATTATACAAATTGGGAATGATTTTCCTTTTTTTTCTTTTAGATCATCCACACAAATTTAATCATAATTGTAAATTAAATATACTATTATGTATTGTGGATATATCTAGATGTTATACCAAATTATGCCTGAATAAAATAATATTATAAATGACACCAAACATATTCATACTTATAGAACACACAATAAACCCCATTTGAACCAATTAATTCACATTACCTTTAATTTAAAATAATTCTACCCTTCATATTTAACGAGAAATTATGTATTAAAAAATGAAAAAATAATAACTACACAAAACTAGTTTTCTATAAAAATTATCTGATGAAAAAATTCTCCAATTAAAGTTTAATATTCTTCAACTATAAATTTTATAAAATAAACTCTAGGTATCAGTAATCACCCTTAGTCAAAAAATCTTATATATCTCATAATATTCCTCATTTATGTACCCAATATTCTTCCCCTTTGGATTTTTCTTTGTAACCATTGATGATAAAAAAATTTCAAATACATCATAAATAACAATAAATAATAATTACAAATTTCAATTCATTTGTGAGCTCACTCTATTTTTTAGAAAATAACACTAAACAATAATATCATGTTACATAGTTTTGTAACCAAAATTCACTAACTGTGATATATGTTGTGAATAATAATTATTACACTAAAACCTCACAAAATATCTAAAAAAATAATTTTAATACACATGGTTTAATTATATTATTTCAATATGATATTTTAATAAATCAATAATAATATTCCAATATTAAGATTTTATGGAACAAAAATTATAATTTTCTGGGTTGAATCATGATTTTGACATACTATGTCAAAAATAAACCAAGAATGTGTTTTTTTATTTTCCCATATAAATAGGAATTTATGAATAATTAATATTTTATGATTGTACATGTCTTTATTTTATTTGGAATAATTATAAAAAATAATTTATTGAAAATAAATTTCAAAGAGATAATGAAATGATGATGTTCAGGTAAAAATGTGATATTTCATTCCTACAGAAAATAGGATAAAAAATGTATATTGCCTCCACATTTTATTTACATGAATTAATATTTTATTGATGAAGTCTTTAAATGAAATTTTTCAATAATATAACTAAATAAATTAATTTAAATCAATATTATTTTTATTTTTATTTGAATAGATAATATAAGATCATCTAATTCAAGAAAAATGCACTACTTGAAAAATCATTTGGTCCATTAATTTTAGGATTATTTTTAATTATAAAATTTCAACTTATATGAATTGAATTTGATAAATTAGATTCCATATTATTAATAAAAATAATTTTTATTATGTAACAAGGTAAACACAATTATTATTGATAAGGAATATAAGGAACAATAAAAATTAATTAACATGGTTAAGGTAAAACCATACTTAATGGTGGATAATATATAAAGACATGGTTCAAAATGAAATTATAACTTTCTAAAATGGAAATGGATTGTCTATTTGGAAAATATAATTGTCCTATTATAATATGATCCATCATGTATACAAATTTCCATGAAATTGATAGGAAATTACTAAATGAATGTTTCAAAATGTCACATTTTCAGTCATGTAAATTACAAATGTGAACCCCCTCCCCTTATTTATTCACACCACTCAATATGTTTAACTCAAAAAAACAAAAAAAATCATCTTTAAAACATCCTTATCCACATTATAGATGTAATTTTATTCCCAAAATACTCTCCCTATGGTCATTAACAACAGTTCCAATGGCGGTTCTTCTAATATAAGGTAATTGACTTTAAAAAGATA
Source organism: Viscum album (assembly GCA_963277665.1). Taxonomy (NCBI): domain Eukaryota; kingdom Viridiplantae; phylum Streptophyta; class Magnoliopsida; order Santalales; family Viscaceae; genus Viscum; species Viscum album. Next base: position 1,374,056,888 of record OY728147.1, on the reverse strand, counting down.
TTTTTTTCTAATTATCCTTTTATGAGTCTATATTATGTAATAAAACATCCAATTTAGAAAAAAAATTATATGACATAAAATGATATTATATTATGTTTATGTTATAATATATAAGAATATCCTACTCCATGAAATGGGAAATAAAACTGTCTATCATATGTAAGATGGACTACCTTCCAGGAAACATATACAATTCTATTTCCATCATTAAATGACATTGATAGTCATTATAATGGATATAGTAAATATATATTGTAATTATAAAATAATATGAAATGTAAAATGTCATCTAATTCATTACACATTTTCCCACTATGTAAATTATAACGTTTCTTGTGTGTATGCACAGACCACTGTCTCCATGAAGCTATATGATTCAATTTCCATGTTCAAATTATATCAATGTTTATGAAAACTATGTAATTAAAAATTTAGAAATTTTATTCATTAATATCATATAGAGATCATTTAACTACATATTATTCATATGACCCATACATTTTTATAAATAGCACGAATTAGAAAATGAAACAAGTAACATTCAAAATAATAGAAATTGTTAAATATTGTTAATAATAAGGTAAAAAGATGATATAAGAAGATAATATATGGTATTATAAGTGTTAATATGCATATATAATCAGTTAAAAATGTTTAAATCTATTATTAATTTAGTTAAACATTGGTCAACTAAAATGAACTGTGAGGTAATAGATTTCATCTCACATTCCACTCAATTATGACTTATATGGTATTATGTACCTATTTAATTTTTCATGATTTATGTAATTTAACCTTTAGTTATTTAACAAGATTATTTATTTATTACTGATGATTTTTTAAAAATTCATGTTTACACTTTCAATGATTTTAAATATAATATTACCAAATAGGAAATAATTTATATTAAAATAACTATTAACTAGGATTTCACTTATTTTCATTTAATGAATATTATTAGTTATCACTCATAAAATCAAAATATTTTTCTTAGAATCTAGATAATTAAATAGTTTCTATAAATTATTACACTTTTTACACACTTTTTCACATGAATCAATAAAAATTAAAAAAAACCAATTTTATATCTCCTTAATTGATTATCTTTTGATTTCATATCAATATTTTCCAATTTTTTAGAAAATAAATTTTTAGTAATGAAATGAATTTTAAAGACATTATATGTTATCCTTGAAATTAAAAAATGGTTTTAATGAAAGGATATTTTTTGAAAGGATATTTTTTTCATTATTTTCAAAGCAAATGGAATGTTTTTTATCCATTATAACAATTATAGACACCCAATTAAGTATAACAATTTTTAGAAATTTAGAATATTTTAAAATTATTAAATTTTTAAAATGGAAAATATATTTTTATGTATTATTTAAATATTTTACTACAAGTTTATTTGTGATTATAATGGTCCTTATTTTATTTTAAAACCTATATTCCCAATGGAATGATTGTCATATATTGTCACATAATAATTTTGTTTTCATTAACTTCATCATGAAAAAACACTTTATTGTAATCTAATTACAATATATTTCCATTAAATGTTCATATTCTCTATGATGGGTATTCATATTTATTTAAACGTATATAACATCTACATAATGTTTTTTCCGTGGAATGTTATTTGATTTACTAGGGATATATATATCTATATTCCACATTCATTATTAAACACACACAAAATATTCATTAGGTGTATTGTTTATGAATTGAATTAATCGTTATATATATGATGAATGTGTCAGAGAAGTAGTTTGGTTGGGTCTTAGTTATAAATAGGGCCTTGATGAATTGAAATGTATCATTAGATGAATTATTTGTCCAATAAAAATATGTTTTTGGTACGTACATAAAAATACTTTCGAACTATTTTTGCTCAATATCTGTATGATATATATTTCATGATAACCAAAATCATGATGTCCAATACTGTGGATTTCATTCATTGTGTATTTTTTTTATTATTAAACATGAGACATCTAATTTGTTACCATTCGACAATTCATTTAATTCTATTGTTTTTGAATAAATGAAATGTTCTTTCAATTACATACCATTCACCATTGATTATTACATATATAATAATGATATATTCGTCTGAATATAACCCTTACTAAGAATTTATGATATCCTTGTTTTGATTTTCTTTCCCCATGATATGAATGATAATTCTATGAATAATTTCATGAACGGTGAATATTTTAAATTAATATAATTTATATATTATTCGAAATTTACAATGGATTTCATGTATATATCTCGCAATCTAATAATAATAAACTGAAATTCCATTTAGGATTATACCACCTGTATCTAATCAAATGAAATAAAATATAAACTGACACCATGTTACTGAAGGAAGGGTTGTTACAGATAATATCAATTGATATTTACTAGAAATCAAGGGAACTATATTTTAAAATACATTAATTTTGGAACATAAAACTATGATGGAATTTGATGATTTGTCATATTATTTAATAAAATCATTAATATTTAAAAATGTATATATTTTGGGTCATTTATTATATCATTGTGTTTAACATGAAGTATATACATCTAAATTTATTTTTTTAAATTCCCAATTTTATACTTATAAATGATCCCTATTTTCAAAGGATGGAATATGAAGTTTTCATGGCCTGTTGAGAGGCTAGAACTACATGTTTTGTAGGAGACATACTAGGAACATGGTTATTTGAAAATTTTCCCCTAAAACCACACAGTTTAGAGAATCCTTATTGTGTGATGTAGTAGGTCATGGAGGATATTCTAGAGATATCCAATGGTTTACCTAATCATGGAAATAGACCATGTGAGGGGGTGTCACTGAGAGAATGCTAGCTGTATGATTGGCATACAGATTGGAAAACCAAGCTACCAAACCATGGTCATCTTAAATTTTGGTAAAATAATTTTTTTTTCATATTTCCTTTTAAGATAGATGTAACACTCTTCCTCCATAAATTTTCTAGAATATTGAACAAACCTCTCAACTATTGAAGCTCCTCCCATGGCCAATTCTAGGCTTAGTGAGAAAAACATTGTTTGGCCAATGATTTTAGTATTGTATATTGTACTATATTTCCATCAATTAGAGCTATAATCTGTCTCATTTCGTCATTAATTTATCTCACCATCATCGAAACTATATTGGTGTAAGATCGTATTACCAATTTTCAAGGAATTTTTGTATTATTTTGATTTATTCTGATCTAGAACAAACCAATGGATGATACAGGCTGAGTGATCCTCTACAGTCATAACGTAAGACATCAATTAATTTTACCTCAGTGTCTTTTTGTTCATATTTTTTATGTTGTTATGCAATGTATTTTAATTGAGTACTACCCCTAAAAAAATATGCATTAATTTGGATAACCTATTTAGGACCTGATGACCCTTTTAGAGAATTAATAATGTTATAAGTCAAGAAAATGAACATATTCCAACACTTTGGGTGTTCTAGTTATGTTACTTTTGACCCATCTTGGATTAATATCTAAAACACCCATGAGTGGTTTGTTCTTATGTTTTAAATCTGAAATATATAATGAAACTAAATGATTTATAGTAGTGTTTCAAGTATAACACACTTGCCTGAATTTATTAGTTAGTAATAATAAGTATAAATTGAATTTGTTAGTTGGTAATATTTTCAACTAGCCTATGATTCCATTTCCCTTTTATCCTTTTTTATCAACAAATTAATGGAAATGATATGAAGTAAATGGAAGTAGTAAATTTTTTTTATTTTTACATGGCCAATGTTACACTTTGTTTAAATATACCTGGTTCCATCAATTAGAGTACATAAAAAGTTTCATCGATATATGAAATTTAATGATATAACTTAAATGGAAGCAATTAATTGGTATTAATATACATTTTTTGATGTTATAGTTAATTTACATATACTTGGTGCCTATATTTATTGACCATAAACAATATCATTAATAAATTAAAGGTAATGGTAGGATTTTTATATAAGTATTGAATCGAAATTAATATTATAGTGATAATGGTTAACGTCATATTCACATACATGGTGCCTTTATATGGAAATTTCGTATTATAGGAGTGGTCATACCTGTGATCTACTTGGATTCTCATGAAAATTGATTGAGCACTAAGAAGAAACCTCACCTGATTCATTGAGTTGATTTTCATGGGTGATACACACCATGAAATATGTTCATTTTAATATTATGTGAATGTATCAATATTATATGAATGATTCACTTGAATGTAATCTCGATATTTTATTTCATTGGACAAAATCTAGGGAATCATGTTGTTGTCTTTAGACAAGCAACCCCATGGATTCACTCCATTTGGTAAATTCATTCATAGATCATGGTTTATTATAGATAATCTCCAGAGAATCAGTTAGAAACTTTTATAGTGTAATTCCTTGGGTGTACCCCATGGATTACACTCAATCCCCAATAGTCAGACTGCATGAGTTATTGTTACAAGTTGGCATGACCCCTATGGTCGTGGATTCCCTAGACTCACCTTAGATACATTTATTATATAGTATCTATTTATATATTTTATTTAGAGATATGATTAACATTAAATGTTGAAATATTATATGGACACCTTGTTACTAAGTCGTACGTCATTTCTAGTGTAGTTATATATTTTCTAATATGTCATCTATGAAAATGTATATGATCTCATGCATTTAGAGACACTTCCAGCTTAGTCAATATTGGTATAGTTAGATTGACATACCCCGAGGAGCCATGTTTATCATGGTTGATACATTATTAATTCAAAATCATTAATTATAATTATACATTCAAACTGTTATATTTAAATACATAGGTTGGATTTTACTTGGCACCGTCTATGGTGGCCTACTAAGTATATGTCACACCCAATTTGGGATGTCGATAGGTTCTCATAATGACTATAGGGATGTAGGTATGTATAAGCAAATATGATTGGATATCGATTCATGATTGATTATAGATTGGTAATGGGGGAGAAAATGACTAATCTATAACTCGTGATAATATATTGAGATTGTATTGTGGTCTTTTTGGTTCTTTTGATATAATTTTATGTATGTTTTCCTATATCAATGTTTTCATGTACCTTTGTGTTTGGAGATATGAATTTACATCATTTTTCATATCGCACAAGATATTTCTATTAGAAATTTTTATTTTTTATGGATCATTTATCTTGTGATTTCGATTGGTATTATGCATCCACCATTTATCCACTAATCATATCACTATTTTACTCTGTTTAAAGGGTTATAGTTACCCAAATATACCACCATTGATTCTTGAAGCTAGTCGAAAATTAATGGAACCCAAGGAAAAATTCTTATGGCCTTGTGTCTAACTGTGTTATGTAACATATGAGTTAAATGGTTCTTTTGAATTAATTTTTTTAGGTGGGATCAATTTTTTTCGTCATACCATTTGGGATATTATACTGAAGATGAAGATGTATCATAATTTGGTAATAATATTTTTCCTATGATATTCTCAAAAATATAAGGGAGAAATTAAAAATTTCAAGGGATGGTATTTTTCGTACTAGATTATTCTTATTATGGGTTGCTTATATCAACATTTGGTGACAAACATGAATTACAGGTTTCATAATTATTTAGAAATCAATTATTACTCTCGGATTAATATGATAAGGATATAGTGTCTCATGAATCATTATAAGGATTTTAGGATTTACATGTCATGAATTATTCAATTCCATGTTTACATACTACGTAATGTTTTCCATATTCTACTTTATTTCATAGATATATTTATTATTATTGTAATGTTTCTTTTATGGATGAAAAATTGGAATAATTAATGTTTATACATCTATCTAAAATTTATTTCAAATATAGTGTGATGATGTCACCATAATTAATCAATTATATTCAGTTTCCGTCAGGAACAATTATTTTCCTGAGATAAAATGTTAGTTGGTTTAAATTATATGTAATCTAATTAAAATATAATGTGGGTGTCCACCACTATGAATTGGGAATAGTGATCCAACTAATTGAACAATATTTACATATTTATTGTACTTAAATATAATACCATTTTTTATTTATGATGAACAGTTATTTATTACCTTGGAATGATTGATGCAAGCTACTGGAACATGTTATATATATACATGTATATATACATAATGAAATATTTAAGGACTATTGAGTTATATTTTTGAATAGAAATGATTAATATTAAAGAGTAATACCAATTTTAATTTAAAGCGAATTTTCTGCTATAATTTCTAATTGACACAATATTCACAAGTACCATTAAATAAAATTGAGAAATTGAACCAGGCCTGATATTATTTCTAGGAAATCGATTGTATATTGATCATTTTATAATGGTCTAATATGATACATAGGCTTGGATTTGTGTTCTAGATAAGGGGTTTGACTCCTATATAAGATGTCTTGTACCAATCCTATTCTAGTATTTGTGATTTAATCATTGTCAAATCCAATCTAAGGAATGTGATTATAATATATAGATTGAAAACTTCATGAAGTCCTTGCGCCATGATCAAGGTGGGTGGTGATGACATTTCTCTTGAGGTGGTGGGAAAAAAGCCACCAGTGTTACCTCCTGTAGTTCTTGCAATGAATCCTCAAGTAATACATGTCATGAAAGATAAATACCAGTTTGGGTATGGTTTTATATTTTTTAAAATGACAATTTAGGGATTCCCATGTTTGTTCCCAATTATATTAGAGTGGGTGTGTGAGTTCTAATTGGAGAATTTACCCATGTTTTCCAGTGGTGGTGGTCCACAAGCCACATAGACATTGATAGAGGCCAAGATATCTATCATTGGTTATTTGAAAGAGACTAAATATATATGGTTAATTAGTGCCACTAATATGGTTCATGCTTATTCACTGCATGGATGGGATATTATTACTCTGGAAGATAAGCATCTGGATACGGTTGGAAGAGATTTTCAGGCTTCCTTCAAAGAAAATTTCTATCAAGATATGTTGAGTGATGACATAGATAGGAGTTCCAGAATATATAGAAACTATAATTATTAGTTATGGATTTTTTATCTCAAATTACCAAACATCTGTTTTTTTTTCACCATCATTCATTGTAGATGAGTGTTATGTAGCCATATTTATTGAGGATGGGCTTAGCCATTCGATCTGATCACGAGTCAATGTTTTCCTTTTGATTAGTATCTCGATAATTTGGATCCAAACCATTATTACATTGTGTAATTTAAAGATTGTAGGAAGTGTAATACATTTTGTTTTATATATGAGGCATTTTAGGAATTATTATAGTGTTAGGAAATGTCATCTGGAGGAATCATGATAGAGAAGTGGAAGCTAGAATATCTATTCTATTAGCTCAATGATATTCCATTAGTGTGGTAGGTATGGTCTTATAAAACCACTATGTTATCAAGACCCAGTTGAGTTACTTCCATGTGAAATTAAAGGTTATCTTCACAAATTTTATCCGATATTCGCATTAATTCCTAGAAGGATATGATTAACACTATCTCCACCTTTTAGAGAAGTATTAGTTTATATATGTTATGAAACAATATTGATGACCAATATTTTTTCATGATAATTAGGGGGATATGGTCAGGAGGCTGGGTTCAGGATATGTAGCATCAGTTGGGTGGAATTACACTTGGTAGTCAGGTTGAAGATTATGGTCATAAATTACGCCAGATATATGTAGGGAGGCATTTACCTAAAAAGAAAGGTCTCGAATAATCTATAGTATAAGATATAGAATTTTTTATAGCCTCCACATTTTTATCTAATATTTTTTATATAGGATAATTTTAATAATTTATCTCTATGATTATTGTGGAAATCCATTGGATTTATTTTCAATTTTTATCTGGAATAATGATAATAGACACACTCTAGAGAATTTAATTGGATAGTGTGCACCAATATAAGGATTTTACATTTGTGTTAGCAAATTAACTTTCTTAAGCTAACTCTTCATCTTGATGATTATAGTCTAAAACATCATTCTATGGATACACTAGTTGGTCCCATATAATTATTATGTTGAATTATAGCACCATATAGTATTTTAACATCGCCTTAGGGTAGTATCTATGTTCACAAGGGTGAATGGGTTGTACATGAAACTAGAGATAGACCATAGCATTTTGTGTTGGGTGGATTGATAGCCTAGATTAAATTCGATTGTACTAATTATCAAGGAATATGTCAGGTAGATTTCTTCCTATATTAGATCATTTTAGGGGTTCATTATGAGATGAGTATTTTTTATTACCTCCTGTGATATAGGTGGATTTCTCTATCAATTTACTTCCTAGAGAATAAAATGAATTAATTCCTATTTATAGGATGTATACTACTGAATTGTAGGATCTCAAGAGGTAGGTATAGGGATTTCAATCTAATCATTTTATATTACCTTGTAGTTCATGATGTGCATCACCAGTACTTTTCACCATGAAAGTAGATAGTACCCTTAGTCATTGCATACATAAAATTGGTTAAATCTAATTAAAGTTAAGAAATATTATAGATTTCCTCATGTAATCAACCTATTTGACCAGCTATAAGGGTTGAAGTGTTCCTAAATGATTTATTTGAGTTCATGTTACCATTAGTTACATGATAGACTTATTGGAATACCACATATAGTGTTTCTTATCATGTATATAACTTATAAAGATTGGTTTATCATATTTAGTCCCCCAAATGCGCATACATTATTTATGTATTTGATGAATTGGTTTTTTCCACTTGTATTTTGATTAATTTGTGGTGGTCTTTGAGGGTGACTACTTATTGTATTATTTACTCAAAACGACAATGTTAATCATTTTGATTTCATATTGAATACAAATAGCTATCACAAAATTTATGATAAGATCAATAAATTCCTCTTTATTATGAAAAAGGATAACTTTTTGGGTAAAGTTATTCGAAAGGTTAGAGTGTTTTTTGACATAGACAAAGTAATGATAATCATTTCTTGGAATCATGCAAAGAATTTCTTTGGGATATAGAGTTTTTTGGGGATAGATGGAGATTACATGAATTGTTTTAGACGTTTCAATCCTAAGTTTACCTCTTATATGATTGAATATGAAGGGTGTTAAAATTCTATTGTTGTAATCCTATAATAGATCCTTTCAAGAGACAAAAGGGATACTATCTTCATAAATAAACATGATTCTTTTATAGTTAGTAAGAAGATATAAAAATTATTTTGATCCATCATGCATCAATAGTGGAGTAATTTTGATGCTGGAATATTGAGTGGTGGAATATGGTCCAAATTAGTTGATGCCACATTAGCAGAATTACCTAACCCTCAATCTCAATCATCTTACATTACGTCACTCCCTATGTTTTTTAGATGCATTATATTCTAAGAGAGCATTTTATGGTGATTATAGACAAAAAAAGTCATCTGTCTCTTTAAAGATCATCATATAAATCTCAGAAAGATGGGGAGTATAAAATACATATATTAATTTCAAATTGAACTCTTCTATACACATCGGAACAAAATTGTAGTAGATGATTCATTGAGATTGAGCACTTAAACACGTGTAGTAAAGGATACCTAAGGTGATTTTTTAGCTCTTGGATCTATTCTACGAAATACATTTAGAGGTACCTAATTACCACCGATATCCTAACCCTATATCATTAGTAATGAAATACTCACTAAATGGGAGACATAATACGAGGAAACTATCAATCCCTAATGGAATAGTTCTATATATGAGTGTTTTAAGTGAGGAACCACTTCCTGGATCGATCATTGATGAGGAAGAGGTATTAAAATCCACTAATGCATCTAGGTTTATATATATATATAAGAGTAGTTAATAAGACCGCCTCAAGATTTTACATGAGTGGTAGATCCTGATATTACCAAGAAGTATCATGATGACTGCCCCCAATACATCTGGATTTGTATAAAAAAGAAGATATATAGATATGTTACCATGTGTTCCACTTGTTCGTAAGATAATCATGAACACCCGTGACTAGTAAGGGTTTTACAACAACTTCCCATTAATTAGTGGAAATGAGATTATGACTCCCTGGAAATTTTGACTAGATTAATGACATCCCCTTGATGTAATGAAATGGATTGGGTGATCTTTTATTGGCACATAAAGGTCTCTCACTTTATACTGATCAATGATAAATTTTATGATGGATTAGAATGGTAGGCTCTATGTTCATGAGATTACATGATTTAATGGAGTTCTATATACTATTGTATCAAATAGGGATTCTTGTTTTATTTTACGGTTCTAGAAAATGGTGTGTAGGGAATTAGGTAAACATGTAGTTTTGAGTATAGTTACCACACATAGGTTGATGGATAGTCTAAGAGAATGACACAATTTATTGAGGATATGCTCATAGTTTGTTACATTTATTATGGTGGTTTATGGGAGAAAAATATACCTCTTATTGATTTTTACTAAAACAATATATTCTAGGTGAATATATTGATGGATCCTTATGGGGCCTTATATGGAATTCTTTGATGATAACCCTTTTAATGGAAAGAGGAATTGTATTTACCAATACTTGGACCTCATAATGCATAGTATATATTAGAGTTTATTCACTGAATTAGGATGAAAATGGATACAACCTAGTCTCCGTGTAAAGACCATGATTTTTCCATGTAAATTATTTTTCTAAATATATGGAAATATTACATGTCTTTGAAAATTGATGGTGCATGATTATGAGGCATGGTGTACCTGGAATGAATTTCTGAACATTATTTCAGGGAAATTTAGTGAACATGTGAGAGGTGTTTTGTAACTTTTTAACCTCTGCTCAGAATTGAAATATGAGGACACTGTTGAACTCACATAACAAATATTCGCTTAAGGAGACCTTCACCTTCACTGTAGTACGTTGAGGGTGGATGATAGTTTTTCTAATTTTCAGGGGAGAAGAAAAATAAAATAAATAAATTTTTAATTTTCTTTCTTGAAACCCCCATTTTGAATCAATGTGGTGGGGACCCCCCGAACTCTCTATTAATTTGAGGAATCCCTTTGAATTCTACCAATGAATATTCCAACATTAATTGAATTAATAAAATTAAATCAATTAAAGATGGCTCCTCACCACTTGTGGTGGGGGATCGTTGGCCAAGAGGAGAATTGGGAGAACCTTTGGAAGAGCATCCTCCAACGAAGAACCTCCTCTAATGAAGAGAGAACCTTCAACGAAGACAACACACAAGCTCAGATCAGGAGCGTGTTGCAGGAGCGACAAACGTCGATGGCTTCATATTCTTCCTCCTGCCAACTCCAATGACTGAACGAGGTAGATGGTTTATTTTGAGATATGATAATTATATTTTTGTTGATTCTTCATATTCTTGATATTCATTGATGGTGGACAAAAAAACATGACCATAGATCCAAAAAAAATCAATGAACATTTCTATCTGTTTTTCATGTTTTATTCTTATGTTCGTCAATGCCAAATAATTAAGTTCACTAAAATTAAATGTTTTATTGAGCGCAACATATGGTCTTGGAGATCTTGACCTGAGGATTGTGAATATGTGTTCATAATATTGTTCGGGGGTAGAAAAAAGCTGCGGTGACCTACGGAAGAGGAGGTTGGCCGACAATTGGTAGATAGTGGTTCAAGTAGGTGGTGGTGGAGGAAGGTGGCCGACACGTGGGCCGACCGCATGGAACCAGTGCGGCGCGCATTCATGCCACCTGTAGCAGAGGAATCCATGACCCATTGGCTATGGGGTGAGATGGGGATGGCGGTTGGCACACCGTTCTGCCACGTGGAGGAAGGGAATCACACGAACATGCCTCCAGTAGAGGAGAGGGGTTGTGGCTGCTTAGCTGCATTGGAGCACCCGGAGGGTGACCAACAGCCAGCCAGCTGTGGGAGGACAATAGCGTCGTCGCGCCGACGGGGGGAGACCAAGATGATCTTCCCACCAGCAGCATAATTCATAGAGGGACCCCTACATTAGGGCATGTATGCTAGCGGGTGGCACCGGGTTGGCCAAAGATGAATGGTCCAATGGACCGTTGAGAATACCAGGGGGCGCCTCCCCCTGGTGAGACTAGGGCAGGCCCTGTCATGGAGGACTGCACCCAACCGGGAGGACCACTCCCAGTTGAGCGGGCCTTGTGCAGGGGGCCGGGCCTGCAGTGGCCCAGCCCATCTAGGACAGACCCGAATGGGGCGGGTCGACCCGAACTATGTCAGGTAGGCCCAGGCCAGGCCGAGCCTGGTCGGTCCAACCGAGGAGGACAGAACCTAGACCAATCTGGACCCAACTACACCTTTTTGGAAAAAAATTTGAGAACCAAGAATTCATTTGATGAACCTTCTATGAGATCAGGATCCTCATATCAAGAAAGACCTTTTGGTATACTCAAATTGTGATTTGGGTAATGTTTTAGTATAGCCGGGCTGGATCAAACCCGAATACAACAAGGCCCTCAAAACTAAAACACAAATAACATTTAGACCTAGCATTTGATTGATGCGATGTCTGTTGCATTGGGACCCTTATAACGAGGAGATACTTTGAGATACTTCTTCATGGGACTTCGTTTCAGTTGAAGTATTGACTAATGTCTTGAAGAGTGGAACCTCCTAGAATTGAGCATGCATAGCACAGAAACCCTATGGCTAGATGTACTTGGATAATCTCCAAATCCTGTGTGAGTTATCTTTGGATCCTATGTGGGTCAGTGCACAACGATCTTGTGTGGGTTATTGCATACCAATCCCGTGTAGTGATACTTTCATGGTATTCTGCAGTGTGGTATTACATTTTTGGTACTTACCTTAGTGGTCTTACCTTTGTGGTACTTCTATCTTCGTGGTGTTACCCGTATGGTTCTTCTACCTTCATGGTGTTACATTTGTGGTATTCTTCCCTAATGTGTGATATGAGTATATATTGATAACTTAGGTATATGTATGGGCATATACCTTAGTTGTGTTGATGAATATTTCTTTGTTCTTTGAGATTGAGGTCTTTCTTTGTGGTTTATCCATTGTGGATTCTTGGAGACCATCGGGGGTCACGGGGTCCCTACTGAGTATTGTTATACACACCCCCGCACGAGCTACTCCCACACCTTGTTGTGTCTTGTGCAGATGACAGACAACATTGATCCAGGCTGAGGGTTCCTAGATTTGAGGTCACCCAGAGGTGGAATAATAGACGAGACATATCATAGATATGATCGTATGAGATCTATACCTACCCTTTAGGTAGGATCCTTGGCAGCAATTCACATGAGTTGTTTCTAGTATTACTTTTACTTTCCAGTTTGGCTTGTATTCTGGCCCTTTAATTACTTTACACACCCTGTATACTATATAGTTTAATTTTTGCTTGTGTTATGTTCTGTTCGTGGTTTATGTCTTTTTACATGTTTAAAGGAAATTCCTTCTCGGTTTTAGGGATATGACTTGCCAGTGCTAGTCGCCTGCCTTGGTCTATGGAAGGAAGGCTTGGTGTAGTAACAAAATGGGCCACAAGAGATGGTTTGTGAAAAATTGGTATTATTGGAGTCAGTTATACTGAAGAAATTGGACTCATATCTTTTAATCCGCAATAGTGTTAAGTGTTATGTATGTGGTTATCAGTTTGGGGAATCCCATGTTGTTGCAGCGGCCAATGTATCCATTCACCAGGACCCTGACTTATGATTTCTAACTTAGAGCATGAAAAAACTGATTGCGTGTGTGTTGTTGAAATGTTTTCACTGTGATCAATTTGAGTCATGTCAATAGATATAACTTAATAACTATGGAACACTTATTTCATTTCAGGATGCCTCCATGCAGACAACCAGCCAGGGTTCCAGGTAGAGTATGTGATAACATCCCACTAAGTGATGAGGCATTGGTGCAGGGCCCCCTTTCGGTAGTTTTACCATCCACTGGTGTACCGGGAACACCAATACTTGTGGGCAATTGATGCCACTAGCCCTAGCAGTAGAGGGTGAACACTGCTTGAGCGGGTCACACGATTTTCAACACCATAGGCCCCCGAGGTTCCGGGTTTAGGCAGATCCACAGGTAGTTGAAGATTTGATGGATGTTGTGGTTAGTGTTTTTCTACTAGTAGGGACACCATCTGATCTCATGGTAATCCTTGGTGCCATTCTTCTTTAGGCAGTAGTGGGCAGATGGTCGAGTATGATGCTCCAGCTTCATGACGAGATCACTCTCATCTGGATAGACTTTGAGAGCCTTTTCAAAGAAGAATTCATCTCATCGACCTTACTCACTGTGCATATATAGATCATATCCACTTACAGCAGGGTAGCATGATTGTGGCTCAGTATTCAGTGAGGTTAACCGACCTTTATTTCTACTCCACTAACACGGTGCATGGATTTTTATTTAGGGCCCAAACCATCGAGTAGGGGTTTAGACTGGAGATTAGAGCTTCAATGATTTCTCTCAGCATCCAGACACAGGTGAGGGTGTTAGAATGAGCACTCTTGTTAGTGAGTTTCCTTGATGAGCAGTCAAAGGTAGCGAGACCCACCACCGGACATCACGTAGAAGAGTCATTTGTAGCTACCAGTAGAGAGATGACACAGAGGTCTAAGGGGACTATACCAAGAGGTGTAAGACCGTAAGATACAGGGTCGGTTGTGAAAGGCTCTTGAGACAGAAAAGGACATGCGAGGAGCAAGTAGTGTTACCCGTGTGGTAGGCCAGGTCACCTAGCTCGCGATTGCCCAACCCTCCATACAGACAACCAGCAAATGGTGAAAGGATGGCCGGGGTAGAGGTGATTATTCGATCAAGGAGGTCCACCGGTTGGAGGCAGATGTGGTTGAAGATCCATCCATGTAGAAGGTAGTGGAAGGAGATACGGGGTACTACCGCCACCACTACTAGGTGGTCCACCCCGACCATAGTGAACTGGTGGAAATGGACAACCTTTGCTCCAGGCAGCTGGGGCCTATGGCCACGGTGCTCCAGAGATGATTCGAGGTATGATCTGTGTTTACTCCACCATAGATGCAGTACTTATAGACACAGGTTCCAGTCAATATTTTATTTCCACGACCATCGTTCAGAGATATGTGATTCTGGTGGAGCCGTTGGTTCGATCCTTATTGCTAGAGACTCCTACTAGAGATGATTTGAGGTTTACACACTGTTGCTTACAGTGTGAGATCACACTAGGAGGCGAGACTTTCGGTTGAGATCATCTAGTAGTGGTGTAGAGTCCTTAAGATGTTATATTGGGTTTGGATTTGTTATCTACAGTCCATGATCGGGTCGACTATGTTAGGCACAAAGTGCAGTGTGTAAATGATGATGGGACCAGGTATTCCTCCACCGATGAAGAGGGAAGCATGGTAGCATAGCATAGACTTACCCGTAGGAGGGTGGAGTCGATCACATATCATTTGGCTAGACATAACCTCCGGGCGGTAGACATTGAGAGTCTAAGCTATACTGCAGTAGTGGACCAGTACGCCTTCTTTACCTGATGATGTTCTAGGACTAACTCCTCAAAAGGAGGTGGACTTGTATATCGACTTGTACCATGTGATGGAACTGGTATGTCAACCAGAATATCAGATGGCTCTCATGGAGCATCGAGAGTTGTGAGTACAACTATAGGACTTGTAGAGATAAGGGTTCATTAGGACCAATGTTTCACCATGGGCAACCCTGATTTTGTTCTCCAAGAAGGAAGATGGGATTTTGAGACTCTTTGTGGATTATCGGCACCTGGACCAGGTGACCGTGAAGTACAAGAACCCACTCCAGAGTATTTATGGTCTCTTTGATCATCTGAAGGGATCACATTGGTTTTCGAAGATAGACCTCATATCAAGCTATCACCAGCTCAGGGTACGAGATGACGATGTGAAGAAGACGACCTTCAGATTTTGACATGGCCACTATGATTACGTGGTTCTGCCATTCAGTGTGACCAACGCCCCATCAGTGTTTATGGAAATCATGAATAGGATAATCAATCCATACCTCGATCACTTTGTGGTTGAATCCATCAATGATATCCTGATATACATAACTATGGAGGAGGAGTAAGCCTATAATCTACAGATAGTTATGGAAACACTTTTATAACAGTTGTATTATGGTAATCACATGAAGTCCTAGTTCTGGAACCGAGAGGTCCACTTTCTAGGACACATAATCGTGGAGGATTGAGTTTTGGTGGATCCAGTGAATATTGAATCTGTGATTTCTTGGGAGACACCCATGAGTGTGACAGAGGTTTAGAGTTTCATGGGTTTGTCTGGTTAGTACTGGTGGTTTGTGCCTTCTTTTCTAGAGTTGTGGCACACTTAATAGTGTTGAAAAAAGGGCCAACACTTCTTGTGGTCAGGGATATGCCTGCGGAGTTTCCAGGAGTTGAGGAAGAGACTGGAGAGTGCCCCATCTTGAGGCCACCATAGGAGGGTGTTGGGAAGATAGTCTACTATGATGAATCTGGAACAAGGCTCGGATGTGTCTTGATGCAGGAACAAGCCGTGATCATGTATGGTTCAAGAGAGCTGAGACATCATGAGATGAACTACACTACCCTTGACCTTGAGTTTGTATTAGTGGTCTTCTCCTTGATGATGTGGCAACATTACATGATTGGTTAAAATTTTAAATTCTACCCTGATCAGAAGAGTCTTAGGTATATCTTATCCAGAAGGACCTAAACCTGAGACAACAGTGTTGGATTGAGTTCCTCCTGGACTATTACTTCACGATAGTCTATACTCATAGAAATGGGAACATAGTAGTAGATTCACTAAGCAGGAGATCTGGTATAATGTTACTGAGTGAGGCAATGGACTATCTATCCACTTTGTAGATATCATATGTCGGTCTAAATGGGGAAGCTTATCATTAATCTCTGATAGTCTCTCTCCCTCTCCTTCATCGAGTCAGGTAGGCACAACTTTGAGATACTAACTACGAAGCTCGACATGCTCAGATATCCATAGGATAAGAACCTTGTGGATTTTCTGAAGGAGGGTAGCACGTCATCCTCTTTAGAGGGAGTACTATTGTACCAGTCGTGCTACAAGTGGAAGTGTTGAGGTAGTTTCACATGTCCCCTCTATCGGTACATCCAGGTGTGGCGAAGATGTACCAGGACAATCCGTGTCAGTAGTAGTGGCCAGGAATGATGAAATTGGTGGCAGTGTGTGTCTCACAATGCCTCACTTGTCAGCAAGTGAAGGCAGATAATCACGTTCCTGTAGGATTTGGTTAGCCACTAGATGGTCTAGAGTTGAAGTGGGATGTAATTTCAATGGAAATTTTGATAAGACATTGATTCACATCCATGGGTCATGATTCTATTTGGGTGATCATTGACCAACATACCATGTCAGTCCAATTTCTACTTATCAGAGAGTAGGGACCAGTATGGGGCATTGAGGACATGTTGCATGCTTGCCACATGGATTTTGGTAGTAGTTGAGAGGATTAATTTCCCTTGGTGGAGATTTCGTACACTAACTGTTATCACTCCATCATCAGTATGACACCATTCGAGGCTTTGTATGCTCGGCCATGCAGATAACCTCTGTGATGAACAAAACTTGGGGAGTCAGCACTCATTTGACCAGAGATGGTACGAGCTACGATGAAGAAGGTGCATGTCTTCCAATAGCGGATAGAGACTGCATAGATCAGGTAGAATTCGTACGCTAATAGGATATGGAGACATCTTGAGTTCGAGGATGGTGACCCTGTCTTCCAACGTGTCTCACATCGACAAGGATTGCATAGATTTGGTCGAGGCTGAAAGATATTTCTGAGGTTCATATGACACTTTTAGGTCCTCATCAGTGTTAGCGAGGTGGCATACAGCATATTTCCCCCCCCTTAGCTGCACCCAGTGCACTATGTTTTCCACGTATCCCAGCTGAGGAGATAGGTACATAATCCTTCACACATCATTGATGGGGGCGAGCTGGACATCGATGATGGGGTGATGATTTTAGAGGTTCCATTGGAGATTTAGGATTCACAGGAGCAGGTCCTTCTTGAGCAGTCAATACCTATGGTGCACATATGATGGAAGCATGGGAACCTCTAAGAGAGAACGTGGGAGAGAGATGCTCAGATTAATGCTTAGTACCCTCAATTGTTTCCCAAGTTTGTGTTGTGGATTTTGGGGATGCAAAGCCCTGAGGTGGGGAGAATGAAAAGACCCGGATTATTCCATGTAAAACCTTTTTGTAGATATATAGAAATATTGAGAGTTCTTCAAATTTATGACGTGCAATTCCGATGCCCGGTGTGCCCAAAATTAATTTCTGAACTTTTTTCGGGTACATTCAGGGAATGCGTTAGTAGCATTTTGTAGCTTTTGATCCAGTGATCAGAATTAAAATCTGATGACACAATTGTACTCACAACGCTGATATTTTCCAAAGGAGACTTTCACCATGACCACAGTAGGTCGGGAGAGGAAGATAGTTTTTTGGATTTTAGTTGCAGAAGAAAAAAAATATTTTTATATTTCTTTCTTGAAACCCCCATTTTAAATCGTAGTGGTGGGAACTACCTGAAATTCCATTTAATGTGAGGAAACCATTATAATTCCTAAAATTCATGTTCCATCATTAATTGAATTTATAAACTTAAATCAATTAAAGTTCGCTCCTCATATCTCATTGTGGGGGATCATTGGCCAAGAGAATAATTGGGAGAGCCTTTTGAAGAGAATCCAACAATGAAGAATCTCCTCCAATGGAGAGCAAACCACTAACATGGACGACACAAGATCTATGATCGGGAGAGTGTTGCGGGAGCAATGAACGTCGACGCCTTCATCACCTTCCTCAGGCAAACTCCAACGAGAAAATGAGGCAAGGAGTTTATTTTGTGATACGATAATTATCTTTTTTTTTCTTCATCATATTCTCGATTTTCAATGATAATGGCCAAAAAAACGTGGACATCGATCTGCACAAAAAACAATGATCTTTTTTATTTGTTCTTCGTGTGTTCTTCGTTCATTTTTCGACACCAAATCATTAGGTGCAGTAAAAACACAATCTTTTGTTGAGCGAGACATATGGACACGAAGATCTTGACCTGAGGATCTCAAATATGAAGTAATCATATTTTGTTGGTTATAGAATGAAGCTGAGGTTACCCGAAAAAGAGAAGGGAAGACAACAACCTGTCGGCCACGGTTTGAGCAGGCAGAGGAGGAGGACGGAGGCCGACACACCGGCCGACTGCATGGAACTAGTGTGGCGCGCATCCATGACACTGATAGAAGTGGAGGACATGGACTATCGGCCGCAACAAATAAGGGGATCGTGGTCGGTACGCTGGTTGGCCGCGTGGATGCAGGGTGGTGCACGTCCGAGCCACCAGTAGAGGAGAGATGTCACATATACCTAGCTGCAACGGAGCACTCGATGGGTGACCAACACCCAGACAATAGTTGGAGGATAGAGGCGTCATCGTGCCGATGAGAGGAGATGTAGCATGTCTTCTGGGTGGCCGTGTCACACAGAGCACGACCCCTCCGGTGGGTCCTGCAAGCCAGCAGGTGGCAGCACATGGCACCACTGGGTTGACTGAAGATGAATGGTCTAATGGACTATTCTGAATACTAGGGGGTTCCTCCCCCCGATGTTGTTATGGGATGCCCCTCTACAGCAGATCGCACCTAGCCGGGCAGACCGCACCCAGCTGGGTGGACCGCACCCAGCCGAGTGGGCCACACAGAGCGGGTCGTGCCCAACAGGACACACCCAGAGAGCCGGGGCGCCCCCTCTATGGACATGACCAGACCACGGTGTAGCGGTCCTGGCCCACCGTGGCCAAGACCATCTGGCCCGAACCTAGACTGGGTCAGGTCGACCCGAATTGAGCGGGTCGGTCCAAAATGGGTCGCGTCAGCCCAGGTCGGGTCATCTCGAAATAGGTCAGGTTAGCCTAGGTCGAGTCGGGTCAGCCCAGGATAGGTCTGGATGGGTCGGTCCGACTAGGGTGGATAAGACTCGGGCCCATATAGAGCCAGATACTCCTTTTTGGCCATATCTTGAGAATCGAGCATCCAGTGAAGAATAGTCTATGGCACTGGGATCCATGAATCTATACACACTTTTTGGAATACTCCTCTTGAGTTTTGGATAAAGATGGAGTACGACTGGGTTGGATCGAACTCGAATCCAACATGGACCTCAGAACAAAAATGCTAAAAACATAGATACCTAGTGTCCAATTGATGTGTTTTCTATTGTGTTGGGAACCTTATGAAGTGGTGGTACTTTGAAATATTTCTTCATGGGACATAGTGACATGTGATGTATTGACCGATGTCTTAAGGAGTGGAACCTACCGAAATCGAGCATGCTTAGTGCGGGAACCCTGTGGATGGATGTATTAGAAGAATCTCTAGACCCTGTGTGAGTGAACTTCAGATCTTGTGTGGGTCAACACTCAATGGTCCTGTGTGGGTAGTGCATTCTGATACAGTGTGGGTCATATCCAGAACCTATGTGGGTCATTTTCAGATCCTCTGTCAGTCATCTTCAATCATGTGTGGGTCAACATTAGAGCTTCTCAGAAAAGTAAGACGATATAGAAATACAGTTAACCATCTATACTTCTGTACTTAAGTTATACCTGGTTTGAATTTATTCTTTAACTTGGTGGTACACTTCTGTGTGATAATACCTTCATGGTATTCTTCTGTGCACCATTAGGTTTAAGGTACATACCTTCGTGGTGTTACCTGTGTGGTACTTCTATCTTTGTGGTGTTAATTATGGGGTACTTCTACCTTCATGGTGTTACCTATGTGGTATTCTTCCCTCACGTGTGAGATGATTATATATTGATAACATAGGTATATGTATGGGAATATACCTAAGTAGGGTTTATGACATTTTCTTCATGTGTTGAGATTGATTTCTTGCTTTATGGTTTATCATATTTGGATTCTAGAATACCTTCGAGGGTCTCGGGGTCCCTACTGAGTATTGTTATACACACCCCTACACAGGCTATGCTCCTAACTACCTATGTCTTATGCAGATGACAAAAAACGTTGATCAAGGCTAAGGGTGTTAGTATTGGAGGCCTCTCAGAGGTGGACTATTAGACAAATCATACCGCAGAGATGACCGTACGAGAGTGGTACCTACCCTTCAGGTAGGATCCTTGGTGGGTGTTCACTAGAGTTGTTTCCATAAATACTTGTACTTTCAAGTTGGGATTGTATGTTGGCCATTTACTTACTGTACACACTATGTTTACTATATAGTTTACTTTATCCTTGTGTCTTTCTATGTTCTTGGTTTGTGTGAGTTTATAGGTTTCATGGTAATGTTTTCCTAGTTTTAGGGATATGCCTTTCTGGTGCTAGTTGCCTGCCCCTGGCCTATGGAAGGCAAGAATGGGGTAGTCACGACACGGGCCCCGGGTGACGGGTCGTGACACTAAGAATAAATCCAATTTCAACCACCGTAGATGACCTATAGATTTTGAGGCCATGGATATGGTATTCATGGTTAAATTGACCAGTATGGGGGATTTTTAGTTTAGAGAGTAATGGAATCATTCAACATGATTATTTAGAAATTTTTGGGTGGTGGAGTGAGTTAGGATAAAAGAAAATCAGTCACAGTTACCTCATAGGAACCATTATATGCATGATGTCTTCCATGTTTCATTGATTAAATGGTAATATTCAGACACCTCTCAAATCTTTCAACCTGATGAGATTGAGTCAGAGGTAGATGTTTCTATTGAAGAGTATCCAATATGCATCATGTACTAGTGAATGATGGATCTATGAGGTAGGTTAGTACCTATGTTATGGGTGCTATAAAAATATGCTAGTATTTGGGATGAGTCTTGGGTGAGGTAGATTGGCATAAATTCTTTATGGAAAAAACACTTTTTAGATTATAATCATACACCATCATATGGGAAACCATGGAATGAATTTTCATAAGAGGGGGAAGTTTTATCATCCTTGTTTTTCATATGAGGTTTTAACTTCCTAATTTATTTAAATTCATTTTATTTTCCTAAAAAATGTGACAAATGGTTTAAAAAATTAATATAATGTGTTAGGGTTTTTTTATTTGGGAGTCATTATTTTGATGAAAACAAACCAATCACACAGTTTTCCTAAACTATTAACCAGATTATATATAGCTTGGGAAAACTATAAGTTTTTTTGAATTAGGCTGAAAGGGGTGTGCATGGGTAGCACACAATTTTTCCTACCATGTGACAAGATCATGCTAGGGGGTGTCACCAAGACTTTTCTATTAGCATGGCTAGAAAAATGTTTGGAGAACATTGTGGCAAACCCATGTGCAAATTACTAAGTGGGAAAATCCTTTCCCCCTATGTTATTTTAAATGGGATCACATTTCACCTCCCTTATTTATCTAGTAGACCACACAACCCTCTCCTTTTTTGAATCTCCTCACATGTACTAAGATAATATTTGTGATAAATCATTATTCTATACTCTGATTTGAGTTTTGTATAAAACAATTTATCAAAACCAATAATACCTTTATTCCTCTTACTTACTATATTTATCTCTCCATATTTGGTTGATTTGTGGTATGATATAATATTCCCTATATTAGTGTGTTTTTAAATATCTCCATTTTCTTCTAATATATACCAAACAAAATGCTAACATGGTTGAGTGATCCTCAACAATCATAACATCACTGTATTATGACTTTTTTATAATATTCATGATGTTAATATTTTATCTTTTTTGTAGTAATCCAGTTTCACCATGTGTTTCTCTGAATGTTAAACACCCTTATTTTGTTTTCATATTTGAATCCTGGGAAATTTTTAGACCACTGATAATGTTAATGTTCATAATCTTCAAATTTAATTACCCCATTGGAGGTTCTCATCATGTTCATTTTACCTATTATGGATTATTATCCATAACACCCATTAGTGTGCCTGGATTGACATTTAAATTTGAGATCAATAATGGAATTGAATGAGTTATAGTGGTGTTGAAAGGTTCACGCAATTAGATTTATTTTTTAATAAAAACTAAAATGTATAAATGGAATGGCTATATATTAATTTTTTACATAGACAATGTAAAACATTATATTTATATCCTTATCACCAATAAATGAATGATTATGATATGAATTAAATGGAAGTAGTAAATTGGTATTATAATAACATGGAAATTTTTTCACATTAGGTAAATATAATTGGTTCTTATAAAAATATATCATAATCCTTGTCATAAATAAATTAAATGTCATGATACGAATTAAAATAAATTAGAAAAATTTTCAGATTATTACATTTCAAATGATACACTTCTAGTAACTATACTCGGTGCCTATAATTATGAACCTTAAACCATATCATGAATAATGAAAGGTAATGATATGAATTAAATTGATGTAGTAAATGATCCTGATTGTTATGTAGACAATTTTATACTCCATATTCATATATTTTATGACATTATATGGACTTTTTTCCAATTAAAGGTGTGGTCATGAATGAGATACCCTTGAATTCCCCAGGGAATTTATTGGGCACTCAGAGGATGCCACCTTGATTTATGGATATGATTACCATGTGGGATACCCACCATAAATATTTTCTCTTTCATATTACATGAAAGCCTTGTATTTATAGAAAAAATTGTCTTGAATAATTTTTGGATATACAAATTCCTTAGATAAACTCCATGGATTCACGTAGACTTCATTGAACATAAGACACCATGGATTCACCACATACGACCTAGCCATGTTTAGACAAAGATTTACTATAGATAAGATTCATGTACTATTTATGACTCATTTATAATGAAATTTCATTGGTATTCCCCTTGTATTACAGTTAGGCTCTGATAGACAGACTAAATGAGTTATTACATTGAGTGTCCTGACCACTAAGGTCATGGATTCCTTGGACTAAACTCAAAAAAATTTATTATAAAATTTCCATTATGATTCTCTATATAGATATCTGATAAATATGATATGTTTTTATAATATGTGGATAGTTGTGCACTATAAAATTCATCCTTTCTATACAAATTATATGATTTTAGGATTCTCATGTATGAAAATATATTCAGGGAAGAATATATTCAAATAATTTTCTGACAGAGATGAACGATGGTATGATCATACTGAAATTCCATTAATATCCCTATCCAACATGTTTTTGTTAATTATTAGTAAGAAAAGAAAAATATTTTACATTTTCAATGCAATACATCTCATTCTAGATACTTCTTGTTGATTTGTTTATAGAATAGATGCATGTTGGTGCAATAACCCCCAAAAGAGTTAGTTTTAGTATACCTATACCATTATTATATTACACGATGATGTTGACTTAACTATACACCATGTTTAACACTCTAAAGGGAAAAGATTTGGTTAATTAATTTTTTTTATAAAACCTTATAAATGATTTGAAATTATTATTATGATTTTCATATATTGTAAAAGAATCAAATTTATGTTAACTATTATAACAAATTTAAAATTATATATTAGGAATTAAATTTTTTTTTCATGATCTAATATATTATATTAAATTTTTTAATAATGGTCCATAGAAGAATGAATGGTATGAACACTCATGGTCAGTGTCAAAATTTCCATGCTGATAATTCCAATATAGCTCATATTGAAAATGAGTAGATTATGACAATATTTGGAAAAGATTATAATGTTATGAAGAATGAAATTTTATGAGTGGAGAAACTTATTATTACACAAAAATATTATCCTAGGTTTCATTTATTCTTCAGATAGAATACCACATAATATAGTGGGTCAACTAACCTAGTGAATGATAATCAATCTATTATGTTCCATGAAAAAATATTTCTAGCCTTAGGACGTAATGAACAGGAAAATGTTATACCGATAGTATATTGTATCAAGGTAGATGCTTATCAATTGTGGTCATAGATCCCAAATACTATGTTGGATATTGAAATAGAACACATTGAAAAAATATTTTTTAATGAAATACAATTTTATAAATATTTATGTCGTGAGGAAAAAAATGAAATGAACTAAACGTACTTATTGTTAAAGAAAAATAAATAATAAATTATTATGGAGTATGATTCTACCATTAAAAGAATAAAAATTTATGATATGTATTACATAAAAAATACTAAATAAAAGAGTTACCAAATATATTTATAGTCTTAAGCCAGGTCTCATAAGGGCACTGTTTTCTCAAGGTTATTAATCATATGATGAAATAGTTTTATGTACTATAAAAATTAAGAAGGAATTTTATATATCATATATTGTAACACCTTGATATTTGATGAGATATATTACTTTTAAATTATTTGATTTCATGAATTATACACTACAACAAGATTAGCATGATCTATACACAACACAATATTTTCATACAATATATGCAACATTATTCATGCCTTTTGTTACAGACAATTTCACGTTCTTTTGATAAAATTAATTTCACAAAACACTAAGTATATATTTTATTCAATATATAAATGAAATAAGTTTGGATTATATTATAAGATACTCCAATGTAATATTTCACTACATGAAACACTTACTTGGCTTCCGTTACACACAAGTCTTACCTTCCTCTATAGTTTGTGGTGTACGCAATACTGAATTTCACAGAACAATGATATATTATTAAAATATTATTATTTAATGGCATATAATGTAGTAGTTATAAAAAGTATTAAGAAAAGTTTTAATTTTATATAACATTATCATTTATCTTACACATTTTCTAGAATATGATATGATTACAAAATCAATTCTTTGGATAAAAGAAGTATTTTTCAAAAAATGTAGTTTTACCGCTTTTTGATGGATCACCCATTTAAAATGTATATTTTGAGACTTTTAGATGTTAAATTTGACAATATAAACTTCTTTTTCAGAAGTAGGGAATAATAATTTACTTATTTTTTTAAATTTCTTTTATTTTTATGATAAAATTAAAATTTTAATGAATAGGAAAAAATATATCATTTTAATTCAAAACTTCCTTTTTCATATTATTTTTTATATTGATAGATTATCTTTTTAATTATTTTTAAATTGTAATCGGATTATGTTTTTTATCCTTGAATACAATTTTACTAATTGGAAGTAATTTCACTTTTAAATTGGACATAAACACATGTCAATCTTTTGATGGTTATTGTATCTTAAAATCCCGCTTTTTGGTTTTGAAAACAAGAATGAATTTTTAATTAATTTCTGAATGTTCTGTGTTTTGAAATTGAAAATATGGATTCAATATTTGTAATTTGAAGGCTTATATTGTGTAAATAAGTACCTTTTATTTTTGGACATTATGAATATTAACTTCCGTAATTATTTTATCTACCATGGTTAAAGGGTAAATCTGGTAAACAAGGGTAAAATATTATATAATTATTATGATAAACTATCCTAATGCATTACGAATCGAATTTGATGAGACTATTCTGACCATGGGTATCCTTTGGTCGATTTTGAGACCCCATGGATTCACTTGGATGTGAAAATGACAATTTTAAAGGGATTAATTTAAGGAAAACATAATTATAACCTAAACATATATCTTTTACTAAATAGATTTTAATATAGGGTAATGTAACTTATATATATGTCTAAAGACATTTACTCAAATGTTAAAATTATTAACTACATCACAGTATTTTATTTATAATTTTTAGACATTATATAAATATATTTATTTAAGACACAATTATTATGCATTGATTACCTCATGTATGAATGATTCAAATAATTGAATTTAGAAATATTAAAACAAATGTAATTTTTTGGTTTTGATGTAATCCAATAATTATTTGTATTTTATTGTCAAAATATATTTGTGTTAATTATTATGTTTAGAAGGAATCAGGTTATTATAAATTTTTAAAAAGTATTTTATGAATAATGTCCAAAACTGACACAATTCATAACTTAAGAAATAATATTGTTTATTAAATGATATTGGATTCATAAAAATTTAATATTCAGAAAAATAATTAATATTGGTCAAAAAATGTCATAAAAAACTTTTTATGGGTCGTTTGTCCTAATATGGCAATTAAATTAACCCACAATGTGTAAATAACACGATATCACCGTAAGATTAAAAAGGGTAAAATAAGAGTTAAACAAAAAAGACAAGGATAAAATATATATTCAAAATGTGTGTTAAAATTATTGGATGATGGGTATTCGATCCAAAATCATTATCTCATAGAACTAAATTAGTTTTTGACAATTTTTAATTGAAATTTAATGTATAATAAATTAATATTTTGAGGGTGTCCAAAAATGCCCCTCTCCTCTAATATAAAAGGGAACCTCCTACCTATCAAATACACTCCATTTTGAGTCTTCATGCTCAGAAAAACCATGACCATTTCTCTTATAAACGTTCCTTGGTACATTCTATTTGTTATGGTCTTCTCAAAATACTGTCTCTTGTGCCCTATGAGAAACTATAATTGAGGCACGTCGAAGTAGAGGTAATATCTTCTACCGATTTATTCAAATTTATTTCTTATTATACATCTTCTTCTTTAGTTTTTTAATTAAAAATTAGTAATATAAGTATCAATAATATATTTATTTGATATTATAAATATGAAACAACACTATTTCACCTTTTATTCATCCTATGAAAAAAGAAATCATTGCGTGTGCATACGTACGACTTACTGTCTCCATGCCGTTGTGTAATCTGTTTTTTAACACCACCTTACTAGGATGGGTGTAAAAGTGTAAATAATAACCATAAATTATTATTATTACATGATACAAATTCTGAGATACTATAAACGATCCACTTTAATACCATTCAACAATTATGTAAACAATGTCGTTACTTGTGTGTATGTTCGATTTACTATCTCCACAGTGTGATAAGATTTTTTATACATAAAATACATTAAAAAGTTATTATATAAATGAATTGAATGAAAAAATAAGATATATATATAATAATAATATCATATTCTAAATTATATAATTATGAACTAAAATGTGGAAACAGAACATATCTGACAAAACATACATTTGAACATAAAGAATTTAATACCCGAATAACAAGTAATAATGAAATGTTACTAACAAAAAGATAAAAATATGATCATAAATGTTATAATAAAAAATATTATGAATTTGGAATAAATAAATAATATTATATAAATCATTATACAGAACATTCAGATACATACAAATCATATCAGAGCTAAGGTAAGGGATAATTTTTCAACCTCATATTTTTTCAAGATTGTTTATACATAATTATTTACTGGGGTTGTATTTATCATTTATATTCATGTATTATAAACTTGTATTCATAAAAAAATTATACAATTATATGTAATTTTAAAGTAATTTTGAACCATTTTTTAGTTTACTACATGGTATGGAAGGAATATTTCTTTTTTTACCATAGGAGGAAGTTTTTTTATTTTCTGGAAACAGTATGAGAATATTTTTTTTATTATATATGGAATGAATGAAATTATACAGTTTTCTGAAACCTTATTTACATGAAGTGTAAGAACCCAAACCTTCTTTTCAGGTATGTTACTATTTTCTGTTCGTTGTTGAGAAAAAAAGTTACTTTAGGAAGAATACTTTTAATGTTGTACAGGTTGTACAGGGGTGCATAGTTGGCGCACGGTTTTCTCAAACCGTGCGGCCAACCCAAGAAGCCATGAACCCATTACAGTGGGCACCACACGGGCGGCGCACGGTTTGTCAAACCATGTGGAAAAACCATGTGAAGGTCTTGGAGGTGATAGTGGGCTCTGCACGGGTGGCGCACTGTTTTTCAAATCGTGGGGGCAGGCTATGAAAAATCCCTGGGAGAGACAGTGGCAACTCCTTGGTTGGCGCACAGTTTGCCAGACCATGTGGGGAAATATTGCGGCCACGTAAAATTAGTGTTTAATGCCCCTTGGGCCACTCAATATTCCTAATTTCTTCTCCAAACACTCTCCCACTTGATCCTACTCGGGTTTTTCGGTTCTCATAGTTTGAAGGTTCCCCCCCAGTTGTTTTGGAGGCAAATTGAAGGGTTTTATTGGTGGATCGAAGCTGGTTGTTCTTGGGTAAGTCTCTCCTCTTGGTTCCTTTGAGTTTCCCTCAAGATCTACATCTCCCTATTCCTCAGTTTTCTAGATCTACACCCTTTGTGTGTAGATCTAGGGTTGTGGAAACCTCAGGTGTTGATTTCTAGACTTGTGGATGATATGGAAGGGGATTTAGGCCGTTTCGGGAGGTGCGTTCTCTATTTTTCAGGTGCTGTAATAGATTTTGGATCGTTTTCCCCAGAACCCTAATGGTAGGTGGTTTGTGACTTTCTGTTTATGGTCTTTGAATATTTTGTGACATTGAAACAATAACCTTGAACGGGGTATCATGAATTTATTGTCTTACCTAGGATTGTTTTCTGCCATGCTTGTATGATCGTGTAGAGGTGAATTGGATGTGAATAAAATTGATTACTATGCCTTGGTTGTTTTTCCATGCATGTTCTGTTATGACCATTTGGTACTGTTTTGCTTGTTTTTCCCATGCCTAGTGATTGTATGATGGGGTGTTGTATTCTAACTTGTTGAGATGCTATAAACTATTTAGTCAATAGTTCTTTAGGTTTACCTTGGCCTTATAGAATTACTATGCATTAACTTACATGGGGCTGTGAGAACCCGATGTAGTAGACTTCTAGGGGATATACTATGCGAGCTTCCTCACAGAGTCATTGGACATTATATACTATATGGGGATATACTGAGTGAGCTTCCACAAAGAGTCTTTTGAATTTATAGACTATTATGGGGATATATCGAGTGAACATCCTCAGATAGTCATTGTTTATATTAATTTTACCTTGAAATATTCTAGGATATATGGGTAATTGAATGTGGGAGATTCCCCAGAGAGTTTTTGAATGACTTGGGGAAATAAGAGGAATTAACTATGTGAGATTCCACAGAGAGTCTCTTGAACTTGGGGATATAAGGGGAATTGACCATCTGTGCTTCTTCATAGAGTCCTTTACTACCCTTGACTATAAGGGGATTGACTATGAGCGCTTCCCCAAAGATTATTACTATTATCATACATAGAAACAGAGGGGTTAGACCGAGTGTGCTGCCCAGAGGGTTGTCTGTACATCTTAGTTAGGATTAGAGGGGATGGCTGTGAGTACATTCCACAGGGATACCTGTTTGAGGATTAGTTGTTTGTTCACAATTGCTTGATCTAAAATAGTGGATTTCTACTATTGAGTACTTCCTTTTTTACTACTTTATGCACATTTACCTGCCATATATTCACTGACTGTTAGGCACATATCTTGTGGTGGTTTCCTACTAGGATTTGTCTCACACCCCTTTTGGGCCATGCTTTTGGGCCCAAACAGATTATATTGTTGCAGGTATATACAATGGAAATCACCCTTCTACTTCATGTTCTTGATTGCACTGGAGCTGGGGAGCATGTGTCCATGCTATGGCTTGTGATGCTGAGGAGTTTATATGCTTTCTTTTATAATAGGGTTTAGTACTATATTTCAACATTGTTACTTGTTTGGATGCTTTCCTAGTTGCATTTGTATCATGCATCATTTATATATTTTCTCTAGTTGTTTATTTATCATTCTCCCATTTTTTTCTGATGTTGGATGTTACTGCTCCCGCTATTGTATAATTGTTTATCTTCCAATGTGTTACTCTGCCAATAAGGGAATAGTTTCCCAGATATCATATCTAAGTCCCTCGTAGCTAGTCAGTAGCCTCTAGCGTTTGGGGAAATGCACTTGAGGCCATGTGTCCAAATGGGTACAGGGCGCCTCTGGGTGGCATTCAGAATCGGGATGTTACAAAGTGGTATCAAAGGATTTCTTTCTCTTGACATATTTATTGGAGCCTTTAGCCAGGGGAAGGATGGAATAGGTACTTAGTAATAATCTATACCTGGGAGTAGCTAACCCGTGTACAGGGAAAAGCCATACTACAATTCTTATTTTTATTTTACCGGTTTTCAATTTTACAATTGATTTGATTTCACCATTTGGTGATTCACATACTTTTTTGTTGTTACCATGTTGTTATTGCAGTTCTATTTCTGTCGCAACCCGATGAGATGACGGTATTCCATCTCATGCATCATATAGGCACTTGTTAGAAATTACAAGCCATACATTCTTGGGATGCCATCTAGGATGAATTAGCGATTACATGTTGTTGTTATATATGTTGTGTGGATTATGAATTCTATTGTGATATATGCTTTGATAGAATTCCTATGTTTTGATAGGGAATTTTTTTGTATATTGATTTTCTTAGATGGATGACAAATTTTGGTTCCTAAGGTGTTATGGGCCCTCATGGACCAGAATTTAGTGGATCATTTCTTGTTTACCATGTTATAACATCTGTAAGAGGCCAAGCGTTGAGTCATGGAGAATATGGGCCCTCATGGATCAGAATTTGATACTTTAAATGTTCTTTTTAGTGTCCTATGGCTTCTAGAGTAGTTTCTTGAGGCATACTGTTGGGAAAAACCCAGAATGCACACCGTGTAGTTTTGAATACACATCATGTGTTATTCTGTTCAGGAAGAAACACTCTTTCGTAAGTATATACTGTGTACTTTTATGTTACTGTCCATGTTAATCTTGATTTGAGATATGTGTATGACTTTGCAGAGTCATGCCACTGAGATGTCCTCTGGTTATACGCCAGGCACAAGGCGGTGATCAGACACCTGATATGGTAGATTAGGGACTCCCAGCAGATCCTCCCGCTGTGCCATTTTTGGCACCAGTAGTTATACCTGACCCAGGTGATGATGCACAGTTTAGGGAGGGTTTTATAAGGATGATGGAGACCATTAAAGGTGCGCAGCCTCCTGCCCCATCAATTGCTAATTTGACAGGGGTTTTCCAGCAAAATCATCCTCCCACCTTCTAAGGGGAAGGTGGACCTCATTCTATAGAGTCGTGGCTCGAAGCCACGTTGACAATCTTCGAGCATCTTGAGGTACCACTAGAGTGGAGGGTGAAAATGGAAACCTATATGCTCTGAGACTCTACCAAGAGGCTGTGGGATGTCACCGCTCAGGTGGGACACCATCAGAATATGGCTTGGGAGGTGTTTCAGTGTATTCTATATGATTACTTCTACCCTGAGACAATGAGGGCTAACTGAGCCCTGGAGTTCATGTGCTTAGATAAGGGTAATCTTTCAGTGATGGAGTATTCCTCTTGTTTCACGGAGCTGCTTCATTTCACGCCTATACCAGTAAGTGACGAGTAGTTCCTGGCTGGGAAGTTTAAAAATGGTCTCAGGCAGCAGATCCATTCGCAGGTGAACATCATCAGGTTAACTTCGGTATCCTCTATCGTCAACCAGGCGCATATCACTGAGTGCAATCTGAGGGATTCTGGAGCAGTGAGCCATGGCGGTCCGACCTCCATGGTTAGTGTTCCTTCGTCTTATATCATAAAGTTCCACAGAGAGATTTCTAGATGAGACAAGAGTATTAAAGATGCATCCTATAGTATCCAGGTGGTGTGCTACAAGTGTGGAAGAAGTTGGCATACTAGGCCGTAGTGCTAGAGAGACCCGATGGTGTACTGATATTGCGGCAAGATGCGCCATCTACAGCGCTTCTGTCAGTTTTTTTCAATAGTTGTGGGTGACATGGTTCTTCTATGAATCATTGTACAGGTGAAACCCCACCAGTTTCTCACCATTTTTGGACCTGGAGTTCTTCTGGACGCTCAGACCAAGGTGGAGTTCGCGGCCATGGTGGTCAGTCACCAGGCCACCGGTGACAGTAGGGTGGATCTGCTCTGAGTAATCAGGTAGGGTCACAGGGCTACAGAGCTGGCCAGACTTTTGTAGTGGAGCAGACCCATCAAGAGCAGGATCACATCCCCTTTACGATTCGAAGTACGATCCTAGTAGCCTCAGTTTGGCCTTCAACTCTTTTTTCTATACAGGTGCTATGCATAGCTTTATATCTTTTGCAATCGTGGAGAGTCTTGGTCTTTGTATTCTTTCTTCTGATGATATCTAGACTCTAGACACTCCTTTCAGGAATAGAACGGCCAGTGTATGTCAGTGCAAGGAGTGCCCCCTCGAGGTAGGTGGGTGTCACTTCCTTTGGAATCATTATGTCTTGGAGATGAATGGCTATGATGTCATTCTTATAATGGATTGGCTAGTTCCATTCCATGCATTTGTCGACTGCTACCACCGAAGGGTGAGTTTTATATCACCAGTGGGTGGATATTTTCTTCATAAAAAACTGTAAGATGTACAGGCCAGCAGAGCCGGACTAGAGAATCATGGGTTAGTAGTAGTTATGACCTAGATTGCTAGTCTTTATCTAAATGACCAGGGGACTTTACAGTTAGACTTCCTCAAGTGGTGGATCATTTCAGGGATGTCTTTCCAGAGGAATTATCAGGTTTGCCTCTGGAGCGTCATATAGAATTATTTATTGAGCTCATACCAGGAGTGGAACTGTGGTAAATTCCTCCCTATAGGATGGCTATGCCTAAGTTGAAGGAGCTCAAAAAGCAGTTGGAGGAGTTTTAGGTGAAGGGTTTTATCAGACCCAATTCTTCTCATTGGGGTTCGCCTATCCTGTTTGCAAAAAAGGTAGATGACACCATTAGGCTTTGTGTGGATTATCATATGTTGAACCAGTTGATGGTCAAGATCCAATATCCCTTACCGAGGATTGATGAACTCTTTGGTCAGCTTCGTGTAGCACGGGTGTTCTCAAAGATCGAATTGAGGTCCAGTTACCATCAGTTGCGCGTTAGACCATTTTATATACTTCTCATAGATTTTAGTAGAAGGTATGGTCTATACGAGTAAATGGTTATGCCGTTCGTTCTCACGAACGTGCCCACAGTTTTCATAGCACTAATGAACTGAGTGTTCCATCCATACATGGATTCCATCATGGTGGTTTTTATGGACGACATCTTTAAGTATTGTCATACTCAACACAACCATGCTACCCATATTGAGATTATTTTGAGTACACTGAGAGAGCATCAGTTATATGCTAAGCTCTCTAAATGGCACTTTTATATGGATCAGATTCACTTCTTGGGTCATGTTATCTCAGAGACATGAGTATCAGTAGACCCAAGGAAAGTGAGGGCAGTAGTTTGTGGGAGAAACTAAAGAACATATTTGAGGTACAGAGTTTCCTAGGGCTGGCTGGGTACTACAGATGCTTAATATGGGACTTTTCATGCTTAGCAGCACCGCTGACGGGTTTGACCAAGAAGGGTGTGATGTTCTTATGGTCATATAATTGTGAGTTAGCCTTTCAGTAGCAGAAAGGGAGGTTGAATTCACACCGATACTAGTTTTTACAAAGCCTAGAAAGAGATATACTATTTACTGCAATGCTTCAAGTATCGGTCTGGGAGCTGTGCTTATGTAGGGAGATGGGGTCATTGCGTACGGGTCTCGGCAGTTGAGGCCACATGAGAGGAATTACCTGAATCACGATATGGAGTTGGCATCTATTGTTCATGCCTTACATTGTTGGAGACATTATCTTCTTGGAGAGAACATTGTGGTTTTCACTGACCAAAAGACTCTCAAGTACATCTTCACTCTGTGTGATCTGAATCTAAGATAGCATCGGTGGGTCGAGTATCTTTAGTCCTTTGACTTTGAGTTTGCCTATACGCCTGAGAAGGGAAACATAGTGGCTGATGTGTTGAGAAGGAGGACTCAGATACAAGCAGTTTAAGAGGGTAGCAGTGAGTGGATGCTTATGGCTCTATTCTTTGAGATGCATTTGGAGGTGCACGATAGTCAGGGGAAGACGTTTCTTCCTTCTATAGCTGTTACCTCAACACATATTGATCGGGTACAAATGAGTTATCTATCAGACTCCGAAGGCATAGTCATACAGGAATATTGTCATGATAGGACCCTATTCCAGGATAGACAGTAGGCGAGGATGAGACTATATATTTCTAGGGATGCGTATGGGTGACAACAGACATACACGAGGGGCTGATGCAAGACTTTCATTCCTTTTTGGGGCAGTTCATCCAGGTCTCACCGAGATGTATCGTTATCTACACCATCCGTATTGGTGGCTAGGTATTAAGAGGGATGCTATTGGTTTCATCATGAGGTTTTACACTTGTCAGCAAGAGAAATAAGAACATCAGTTTCTAGCAGGACTTTAACAATAGTAAACCATTTCTCGAGTGGAAGTGGAATGACGTCGCAATGGATTTCGTGACAGGTTTTCCGAGAACTCCTCATGGAAAATAACATAGCATGGGGTGTCATTGATAGTCTCATGATGGTTTCTCACTTCTTTCCAATCAAGGAGACCTTCAGAATTGATGATATGGGACAGTTGTAAATCCAAGAGATTATACATCTACATAGAGTTCAACACTCCATTGATTCAGACCGGGATTCACATTTTGCTTCTCAGGTCTGGTAGGGCCTTTAGAAGGCTTTGGGTACACAAGTACTTTTGATTATAGCATACCATCCCTAGATAGATGGCCAGTCCGAGCATACAATTTAGCTGCTTGAGGACAAGCTCCGAGCATGCATACTGGATTTTGGAGGTTCCTAGTAAAAACATATAACTCTTGTGGATTTTTTCTACAATAATAGTTTTCAAGAAACTATTCAGATAGAACCTTATGAGGCTCTACGTTAGGCCATGCCAATCACCCTTGTGCTGGCTGGAGGCTGGAGGGGATTCTATGCAGGGAACTCATATTGTCCTAGAGACCACAGAGCAAATTGAGTTGATTCAGAAGAGGATGGCTACTGCGCAGTCTCATCAGAAGTCTTATGCGGATAATCGTAGATGACCTATGGAGTTCGAGGCCAGGGACTAGGTTTTCCTACATGTCGCACCAAGGTTAGGGCACATAACGATTAGGAAATAGGGTAATCTTTCACCGAGGTACGTTAGGTCGTTTGAGGTATTGGAGAGAGTCAGGATGGTTGACAATCGGTTGCAGTTACCTTAGAGGTATCAAGCTATGCACATCGTCTTCCACGTTTCACAGCTTCAACGTTACTTTTCAGACCTGTTTTATGTCTTTCAGCCAGAGGAGGTTGAGCTCGAAGGGGATCCATCATTCGAGGAGCATCCTATCAAGAATTGAAATCATAGTACAAAGGATCTGCGTGGACAATCTGTTCCTCTGGTACAAGTTATATGGAAGCACTGGCGAGTACATGATGAGACTTGGGAGAGGGAGGCCAATGTACAAGTTCAGTCGCCGGAGCTGTTCGGGGTTTCTTCTTCTGCACTGCACATAGGAAATTTGTGGAAAAATTTCTTTAAGGGGGGAAGTTTGTAAGAACCCGGACCTTATTTTCATGTATGTTAATCTTTTCTATTCGTTTTTGAGAAAAAGAGGAACTTTGGGAAGAAAACATTTAAAGTGGTAGAGGCTGTGCAGGGGCGCATGGTTGGCGCACAGTTTTTTCAAACCGTGCGGTCAGCCCAAAAAACCGTGAACCCTTGACAGTGGGCTCCGCACGGGCGGCGCACTGTTTGTGAAACCATGTGGGAAGGTTGTGCGAAGTCCATGGGAGAGACAGTGGAAACTGCAGTGTTGGCGCACGGTTTTCCAAACTGTGCGGGGAAACCGTGCATCCACATAAAATTATGGTTTAAATCCCCCAAGCCTCTCGGTATTCCTCATTTTTTCTCCAAACTCTTTCCCACTCGATCCTCAATAGTGTTTTTGGGTTCTCATAGCATGAAGGTTCTCCCCCACTCATTTTTGAGGCAAATCGAATGGGTTTCTTGGCGGATCGAAGCCGGTTCTTCTCAGGTATGTCTCTCCTCTTGGTTCCTTTGAGTTTCCCTCTAGATCTACATCTTTCTAAACCCAGGTTTTCTAGATCTACACACGTTCTGTATAGATATAGGGTTATGGTTACCTCATGTGTTGATTTCTAAACATGTAGATGTTAGGGAAGGGGGTTTAGACCGTTTTCGGTGGTGCGTTCGATAGTTTTTTGGAGGTAAAATAGCTTTTGGATCATTTTCTTCAGAAACCTAAAGGTATTTGGATTGTGCCTTTCAGTTTAAGGTCTTTCAATATTTTGTGAAATTGCAACAATACCATTGAACAGGGGATCATGAATTTACCATCTTACCCCGATGTTTTTCCTGCCATTCTTGTATGCTCGTGTAGAGGTGGATTGGATGTAAATAAAATTGATTTCCATAACTTTGATGTTCTTCCATGATTGTTATGTTACAACCGTTTTGTCCTGTATTGCATGTTTTTCCCATGCGTAATGATTATAGGATGGAGTGTTGTATTCTAACATGTTGAGATGTTATAGACAGTTTATCCAAGTAGATTTGTAGTTTTAACTTGACCTTATAGCATTATGATGCGTTAACTTACACGTGGACGTGAGAACCCGGTGTAGTAGACTACAAGGGGATAGACTGTCTGAGCTTCCTCAGAGAGCCTTTGGACATTATAGACTATACGAGGATAAACCGAGTGAGCTTCCTCAGAGTGTTTTCATACAATATAGACTATGATGGGGATAGACCGAGTGAGATTCCATAGAGAGGCTTTGTTTACATTGATTTTACCTTGAACTATTCCAGGATATTAGGGGAATTGACTGTGGGAGCTTCCTCAGAAAGTCTGTGAACGACCTGGGGAAATAAGAGGAATTGACTGTGTGAGCTTCTTCAGAGATTATCTTGACCTTTGGGCTATAAGGGTAATTGAATTTGTGTGCTTCCTCAAATAGTACTTGACAACCCTATACTATTAGGGTATTGACTGTTAGCGCTTCCCTAGAGAGTCTTACTATATTCATACACATAACTAGAGGGGTTAGAATGAGTGTGCTGCCTATAGGGTTTTCTATACTTCTTAGGAAAGATCAGAGGGGATGGCTGTGAGTACTTCCCAGAGGGCTTCTTGTTTGAGGATTAGCTGTTTGTTTACTATTGTTTGATCTAAAACTGTGGATTGCTACTGTTTAGTACTTCCTTGTTTACTGATTTCTTCACTTTTACCTGCTATATACTCACTGATTGTTAGGCATAGATCTTATTGTGGTTGCCTACTAGGATTTGTCTCATACCCTTTTTGGGCCATGCTTTTGGACCCAAACGGATTATATTGTTCCAGGTATTGATAAGTGAAAGCTCCCTTCTACTTCAGGTTCCTGATTGTACTGGAGTAGGAGAGCATGGGACCATGCTATGGCTTGCGATGCTGAGAAGTTTTTCTACTTTCATTTATACTTGGGTTTAGTTCTGTATTTCAGCATTGGGAAGTTTTTGGCTATTTTCCTATACACATTTTTATCATGCATCATTTATATATTTTCTCCAGTTTATTTATCAGTCTTCCACTTTTTTCTGATGTTGGATGTTACTACTTTCTTTATTGTATAACTTTTTATCTTTCACTATGTTACTCTACCAATGAGGGAATATTTTCCCTGATATCACACCCATGGCCCTCACTACTCGTCGGCAGCCTCTGGCATTTGAAGAAATGCGCTTAAGGCCATGTGACCAACTGGGTACGAGGCGCCTCTGGGTGGATTTTGGAACTAGGATGTTACCTGAAGCTTACTCTAAATGGTTTCATGTTTAATTTCAACAAAATTATTTTATTTTAAAAATTCATGGTTTTTTGAGAAGAGAAAATGTTTTTTGAAAAATAATGGATTGTTTCCTTAGGATGCAAGTTCATGTGTTTTATATAAATTATTTTCCATCTAATATGTCATATGGTTATGTTTCAATCCCTATTATTTCATTGTTTTTATTGTGTTTTTGATGGATTTATTTTAATGAAATCAAATTAATTTATATGGATTTTTATGGAATGATGTTTTAGAAACCCATTTTATTTCTTGGGTTATGCTATGATGAATGATTTTTGTTTTTGTGGAACGTGAATGAATGATTTAATTATCTGATGGGTGGGACTTATATCTTTCTCCAATGCATTGGGTAATGAATTATATCTCATAAGATTCAAATGAATGGAAAGAAAAGTAAATATGGTTCAGTAATACAAAGTTGGAAGGACATGTAAACCTGGTTCAGTAATTGACATTTTCCACTATGATGGTCTTGGAAGCAATTCCATGGATACTATGAAAATAATATTATGTGCTTATTAGTTTGACACAATTAAATTTTTTATGTCCATTCTATTCTATCATGGTTAACGTTATTTTATGATATATGCCTTAAATACTGCCAAGATTTACATCTTTTCTTATGATGTTGATTTTTAAACATTATATTCATGTTTTTTACATTTATATGTTTATAGATTGTTTTATGTTCTCCATGTTTACTATTACTAAGAATTTTAGCTCACCCTTTTTATGTTTTATTTTCCCTAGGATATAAACAAAATTTTTATGTAGGAAAATAAAATGGGATGGTCTTTATTAGAGATGTTAAATATCTTTCACCATGGTTAGAAGATTTTGTTCTAAGATTTTAAAGACACTAAACTCATACAATGTTTAGGCATCTGTTTGTGTCTTTTATTAATTATTTAAAATAATAATAATTCTATGTACGTCATTCTTGGTTCTCTACATATATATTCAGAGGGAATTCTGAAAATAATAGGTTCTCAAATTACAATGAAAAATGGAAAACTTCAAAAAATATATTAAAATGGAAAAATTTCCATCATCTGAAGACTGTGGAAAGAAACATACTGCACAGTTTTTGAAGGAAATGGTATTGTATTACAAGATCAATGAAAAGTGTAATGTGAAAAACTAATATAAGAGAAGGAAATAGACCTCTTATATCCATTGCAACAAATATAACAAATGAGGAATTATTCAATCCAATGTCCAAAGTATAAAGGGAATCTACCACAAAATATACCATGGGGTGATGGGTATACCTATATTATCACTTTAGTTGATGTTTATTTTCCAAAAGATGTGGTGGTAGGTACTTTAATAAAAGAATCAATTTTATATAATCCTTTATTAGATTCTAGATCTTCACAATATTTTATATTTTAAATATGTCCATGAAAAATAGATATTTCCATATCACCATATGTAGGGTGTTTTAGTCAAAACTCCAATTTGCAATATCACTTGGAAACATATGTTTATGGATGAAACCATTGTGACACATAAAACATCCATATTTTCAGGCATCATTATTATACAAATGATTTACTATGATATAATCATTTGTATCGACTGGATTTATATATATGATACATTGACTTTTTACAAATAGATATAAATTATGGTTCATGATGAAGATGTTGAATTCTGTATCATTATAGGGGATAATTCAACATTTTAGTAATGTCTAGATCCACACTTAGTATCACTTATTAATGATAGTATAAGGGAAAATAGAAGGCATAATCTATGGGTAGAATATATAATCTTATAATTAATGACGTACATATTTCACAAAAATATATTGTTCTACTTCTAGATGAATTACATAGACATCCAAAAGAGTGTGGTGTTTATTTTTCCATTAAATAAACAAGTGATGTATGAATAATATCAAAGAATCCATATATAATGGACACATTGTAATTAGTGTATTTGATGAAATAACTAGATTATTTGTGTGATAACATATTTATCTATCGTATTGTTTCACTCTAGGGTGTCACTATTCTATTCATTAAGAAGAAGGACCAATCCATGTGGTTGAGAATTAATGATATCTAAATAAATGAATCTATCATAATGAAAATGACTCCACATTGTCACATTGATGATTTATTTGATCTATTTCACTAAGGAATTTTTTTAAGATTATTATTTTCCCTAGGAATCATCAATTTCGAGAAGAAGGATGATATTTATATGAAATAATTTTATACATTGTACGGAAATTTTGTGTGTAAAAAAATTCCATTGATATTGACTAAAATACCATCTTTTTTATGGATCTAATGAAAAGAGTATTCAGGGAATATCAAGATTCTTTATTTTGATATTCATTAGAGATATCTCGGTGTAATGTAAATGCTACAAGGAAAATGATAGTCAATTTAGGATTATTTATCAGACTCATAGAGTAAATGAGTCACATGGGAAATTTAAAAAGAATAACACATATAGATTTTGTGAAATATTGTATTCAAATTAATTTAATCAATTCAATATTCTCACTTTTAAAGAACATGGAATATAACTTTTGTTCTAATGAATCACTTTGTTTGGAATTCATCATATAAAATATGAAGTTAATCTTGTTCTACACAAAACAAAAATATTTTTTGTCCATATGAAACACAATGATTGGCTTTTTTACACACAAAACCAATTCCTTTCTATAGCTTGTGTAACATGCAATAACTAGATTTACCGCACAACAATGTACTATTAATAATATTATAAAAAAATTATTATTGTTATAACCCAGTTATTTTCGGTAAAGGTTGGGGCTGAAGCCTCATTTATTATTAAAGTAAAGAAAAGACCTCTTTAACTAGGTGGAGGGAGACCCATTACATAGCCCAAAGGCCCACAAGGCATTTTGCCCATTACATGACCCGTAGGCCCATTTTTTTGGCCCAAATCATACCCGCGCTGCTACAGTAATAAGAATTATTTTTTTACCAATTAAAAATAAATGAATATAAAATCAATCTGAATATATAATTTTTTATGCTGGAAAACAATATTTATATATAAAAAACGTTTTAATTCAAAAAATAAATAAAAAATATTAATATTCAGTTTTAAGGAAATAAATATATATTATATTCATTAAACTATTTAATTTTAACCATATGTGTTTTCCAGACAACAGGTAATTGTAAATCCAAATTTATAAAAAAAATGTATTTATCTAAAAGGTATTTTTCCTCCTTCTAACAGAGAACCCATTATAAATATAATTTATGAATTTATGAATTTTTATTTTAATAAATAATGTTCATTTTGGAAATTGTTATATCAATATTTATATTGGGTTATTTTTTTGTACTATTCAATGAATTTTCATATTTTAATAGAATGTGAAAACATAATAAATTTATATTAAAAACTAATTTTTAATATATATATATATATATTAATTATATTTTGAATTGGTTTGAAAGAATAATTAGTTCTAATATTAAATAAAAAATATAACATAGGTTATTAGAATCAATTTATCTTTTAAATTGGATATATTAAAATTTCATTCATTTGAACATTTGTTCTTTAAAACTAGTTTTCTCATTATACCAATGTGATTAATTTTAAATTATTCTCTCCCACGTGTGTGTTTAAATGGTTGAAAATTTTATTTCATATTTGGAATAATAATAATTTCTAATTTCTAATAAGTTAAAAATATATTTCTTTCCAAAATTATTATCAAATATAATAAAAATTAATTATACTGATTATGGAAAAACGTGTTTACATATTCTTTAAACATTACGATTCGTGAAAAAATACCACAAACACTGGTTCCAAAGACATTGGACATCCAAATATCACTCATATACTCATTTTTATAAGAAAATGGACAATTAATTAAGGCATTTGATGTAAGAGAGGACTCTCAATATTGTTTACATTTTTATATTTAAAAATAATGCTACTTCTCCTCTACTATAAAATGGTAATCACCCCATCTCCCCTTAAAACCTCTTCAGCACATTTATTTCTATAACCCTTGACCAAATAAGCTCCCAAAATCCGTAATATCAATCTCAATCATCACATTGTGATGAAATCCACCCACGGAATACCTTTTATGAAAATAAAGTATTTATATAAAAACCTGGAGTTTTGAACATGTACTAAGAAAGTCAAAACATAAGTTAACATAATTTCATATTACATTATATATATATATGAGATGCATTTCAAATTCACCACTTGTTTCTTTTATGTGGATTATATACTTAACAATGACATTTTATTTATGAATTTCCTATATTTCCTCATATTCAATGTTTCAATTCATGTTAATTTTTCATGTAGATCACAATTAAAATGTGACACATGTATTGAGGGTATTATTACCTCCAATTTTATTTCATAGAAACATATTCCTTATTAATAATTATTAATTTTTGTGGTTTATATACTTTATATTAATTTATTCTATGTTTATTATCCTTATTTTAATTATTACTTTAATATACATTTAATGATATCTATATTATAGTGTTTTTTGTTAAAAATATTCCAAATTAGTTAGGTTATTTTTTTTTCTCAATTTGTATACTTTGAGACACATGTTTTTTTAAGAACCTATATTATTTTATGAGCTGGGTATAATACCATATGGAAAATAATATCATGATTCTCATTCCATTAATGATATTTTACTGTTCATGTAATTTCATTTTCATACATGGGGACATTGATTCAATGTTACAAATGTGGTAAGAGATCACTACAATAATCACATCATTTATCAATTTTTTTTTGTGATTATACTTCCACTAATGAAATATAATGATTCATACCTCAATAAAAATAATGAATTTTCTTCCAAAAATGTTACTCTTTATACCATCATGTATTAGTAAATTTTTTCCACTCTTTTTTTCTTAAGATAATTAAGAAAATGTTTTTATGAAAATGTTCCTATATTTATCAATTCATTTGAAAATAAATTTCATTCAAAAATTTATATTTTAAGATTGTATTTTCACTAGAAATGATTTTGAATAATTTATATGATTTAAATTTTGTATTTAAATGAATGGTTATTTTTTTTAATAAATTATCCAACTGATCCTTCAATATCCCTCTCCTCCTAATATAGAATCCATCGATATAGATTAAAAACAATTGGAGAAATAATCTTATTATAAAAATAAAATTCATTTTTTAATGGTTTATGTTTTTCAGAATGTTTTTTATAACACCCATTTCAATTGAATGGGTTATTTCTTTTGAAACCCATTTATTTTCATGGGTTATTCTTCGATGAAATGATTATATAACCTGACTTGTTACCATAGGTTATACTAAGATGAAATGTGTATGATACCGATGAAATGTGATGTTTATTATATGATGAATGTTTATAATCATGTTTCACATATATGTATGATTTAATTAGGTGATTGGTAGGATATATATCTCCCAATTATTCATTGGGTACTGATTTATATTTCATGTGATATAGATAGATTAAATAGGGAGTGGAATTGGTTAAATATGAAAGGGATGAAATGAGGAGTAAAATAGGTTCAATATGATATGGATGAAATGAAGACTGAGATCAGTTCAACAATATAGGTTTAGAATAGGGTGTGAACTCGGTTCGTTAATACACAGTTGGAATCACGAGTGAACTCAGTTTATTATGATTGCTCTAGAGTGAGGTGTGAACTCAGTTGATTAATATCTGGCTAAAATGATGAATGAAATTAGTAAAATAATATTGTGACAGAACAAAAAAGAGAACATGGACTAGTAATAAAGGGATGAAATGAGAAGTAAAACTGATTTAGTAATACAAGGATGTAATAAAGGGTCCACCTAATTTAGTAAATGACTTT
The DNA here is from genome assembly GCA_963277665.1 of Viscum album. Taxonomy (NCBI): domain Eukaryota; kingdom Viridiplantae; phylum Streptophyta; class Magnoliopsida; order Santalales; family Viscaceae; genus Viscum; species Viscum album. Next base: position 1,374,012,283 of record OY728147.1, on the reverse strand, counting down.
GTACATTATGATGGGGTTGAGAGTGAACCTTAACCAATAAAATGGTTTGGAGAGGGAACCCATTCCACCAAGATAGCCTTTTATATATTACTTGAATACTATGGAAGTCGTTTTATATGATCATGTATCTTTGACAATCCCATTTCATATGATTATGATATGATTTCATTAATTAATCTCAATATTTCCATATGATCCATGCCTTAAGAACATCCATGATTTTTTAAAGATTCATGTTTACGTTCCTTGATAGGTAAGGAATTATTTTCCATGTTACCCTAATGTTCCCATACCCATAGGATTTTTTATGCTTATGTGTATCCTATATTTTTACACTTATTGATAATCTGATATCACCAATTTCATTTGAATAATTACCCATAGTTTCAATGAAAGTATTTACGTAGGAGTACTAACTTGTAATATAAATACAGATATGTTGATGATATTTTAACATCTATGATGATTATAGTTTCATGTTTCCCTTGACACAAAAAAATTGTGGTCAATAGTAATTTATTTTTACAATGTGATTATGACTAATCAAATATTATGTAATATCCATGTATGTTAATCCCAATTCACTATAGTGTGTTTCCATGGAATGATTTAGTTAACCTTTTGAAACTAGTATGAGATGTCATTGGTGAGATTCATATGGATATTTCTATGGATGTGTATTAGGATTCCTCTTTGGATGAGAATATTTTTTCTTAGATTTTATATTATGTGTCATGATTAAGACATCATATATTTAAATTTTCATGATTATGTTGTTTTACATAATGAAAATTATTTCACACACTATTCTTTTTGGTTGTAGTCAGTGGAAGGATCTAGAAAGAACATTTTTATTAATGAATGTGTCAAATAAAGAATATATGGGAATTATGAAATTCAATATCCCATGTAGAAATTTGATAATGATAATCAGGAATGTGGTTCATGTATTGGTCATACTGTTTAAGATAATGAAATAGTGAATGAAAATTTAAACGTATGGGATGTTCTAAAAGTATCTTTTCTTTTAAAATAGAAATCATTGTTAAATTTAGGCTTAACAACCTTATGACCTGATTTATATTTCATATAATAGGAATGATGTATTATGTAATTAGATGACTAAGCCTATGTAATGGTTTATTAATAATTTAGGGCGATCGATGTGCGTATTTATTGGAATTCATGAATGAAGTTATATGAATCATGTATCATAAGTTTTACATTTATGATTTGAAAAATTTTATTCAATGGAATTGATGACCTAGAAAAGTGATTTAATGGAAGGGAAATATTTTTATTATGGAATAGGAACCCTTATTGTATTTTTGGTGATGACAAAATTATGTTTAGCTTCGACAAATAGATGATTGGGGAAAAATTAAATAGGATATTATTGATTAACATAGAAATAATAAATTATTTTTTGAAATAGTAGTCTAATTCATCATGAATTAATATTAAAACTTATTTTAGGATCTATAGAATATATCCAATAATACATGTAACATGAAAGAATGCATTTTTTTAATAAGGTTTTATAGAAATTTAAGTTGTTAATTTGTTTCATGAGAAAGCATGATAAAGTAATTCACATGTTTCGAATATAAATAATATGATATATTTATAAAGGTTATCAATTATAAGTTATTTTTGAAAAACTATGGTAACACCATTTAAATGTTTTGTATTTTCATCTTTCAGAAGGATTATTAGGTTAACCTTTAGTGGAATGTTAAAGATAAACATCGAATAATGTTTGTGATATTAGAGTATTATATCACCATATGAGAATTTATCAATATTTGATAAAATATTCTAATCACATTGTTTTGATGATAAATGATGATGCATGGAATTAATTATCATGGATCCCATGCCATGTTTGTGTTTCATGAATGAAAAACACAACATTCTCCTCCTGGAGTATGAAATTTACCAAGGAAAAATTAATGGTTGAGATTTCTCTTATAAAATTAAATGAAATAATGTTAGTATATTTTCCTAGGAAAAAATTCCTCTACTTTATGAAGAATATATTCAAATAAAATATTGTACAATTTTCAATAATTTTTATGATATCAAGTACCTCTTTCACAACACTTTGGTTTCTGGTTTTGTGATGGTTATCTTTATCTGGATCTCCCACTTTATTATGGCTAGTGAACATCAAAACTATTTATAATTATTTATCCTTTTCCTACATTCCCAAATCATCAAATATGTTATCCTATTGGGAAATCTTGTTTTTATTTACTTTGGATAGCTGATATGTTTCCAACATTGCCTTTTAATGGAATTTTTACTATTCATTTTTATGATGGGGTTTTCCATGAAATGAATTTTTTTGTATTAAGCCATTTATACGAAATGAAAATTTATAGGTATTAATTGATTTAATGTAGGTAGAATGAAACACCCCAATATTGTGAAAATTTTTATCTCAAATTAATTTAATCTTTTAAATATTCTTCATTTCTCACATAACTAAATATGTGTTTTTTATACAGAAGAATTTGTTTATTCTCTCATCATACCCAAAAAAATTTATCCATGTGATAAAATTTTTTTTATTAGAATTATATAGAATAAACACGATGTTAGTTTTGTGTTACACTTAATACTGATTCCCTTCAGTAGCTTGTGTTACATGAAAAAACTATTTCTATCACACTACATCATAATATTAATAATATTATTTAAATATATTTATTGTTTTGAAAATGATCTTGAAAGTTTTATGAATATGATTAATTAAGTTATTTAAATATGGTTTTCACATTTATATAATAATATTTAATTTGTGGCCAACAACTAGAAATGAGAATAAAAACCTTGTAAAAATATAAGACATATTTGGATTGAAAATTATATTTATTAAATAAAACCCATTTTACCAAAGTAAATTAATTAAACAACATTTAATAGATGATGTTAAGTATATATATATATATAATATTCTGCTATTTAATTTTCATCTTATGTTTTTTCTAAACAAGGGTAAAGATAAATAAAATTTTATGATTAAAAATATGTATAATTCTAAAAGTTAATTTTACCACCTTTTAGTAGAGAAAACATTTTAAAGATATTTTGTATGTTTTATATTTTTTTTCAATAAAATATAATTCATCTTAGAAATAAAAGATATCAAAATTTAATTTGGGTGTTTTTTTCGATTTCTCAATGAAGTTTTATATTTTAATGAATATTGAAAAAAATTGATTTGTAATTGAAAACTAGATTTTTATCTAATTTATATATATATTTTAATTATATTTTAATTATTTGTAAAGTATAATCAATTAAAATATAATAAAAATTTTCTAATATAAGTTATTTTAATCAATTTCTCATTGAAATTATATATAAAAACATTTCTTACTTGGGATCATAATAATTAAAAAAATATATAATGTCTCGTTCTGTCTATGAGATTAATTTTAATTTTATTTCTGCCAATTATTTATTTAAAAATTTTTAATAATGAATTCCAAATTTACAATCAAAATAATTTTTATTTTCTAGTAAGGTTAACTTATTATTTGACAAAAAATATTACTGAAAGTAATTGAAAATTATTACAGTGATTTTGGTAAAAAGATGTTTACTTTGTGATTTATGTTTATCATAAGTGGTAAATAAATTACTAACATTTCTAAAATACATTAGATGACCATATTTAAACCATATACTTATTTGGATCGAAGATGGACAATTATTGGGGGCAACCTATCTATGGGAAACCTATCAATAGTATTTAGCATTTTATATTTACAATATTTCCACCCATCCTCCATTATAAAAGTACACCCATCGTAGAACTAATTTAGACATCTAATGTTCTATGAATAATCCAACCCCTTCTGAAATAATCTCCCAAAATTCCTCATCTAAACCTAGATGCATAACTTTATAAAACATTAAACTAAGTAATCCCTTTAATGTAAACTTGAAGGAGTTACCAAAAAAAGAGGAGGTTTAAATGTGTATAATGAATGTAATGTATTAATGTAATGGATTTTAACTCACTATTTATATCTATGAGATACATTCCATATTCACCAGTAGTTTCTTTTTTGGTTTATATAATTTCATATGAGATTTATATAAGGAATTTCTCTTATTCTATGTTATTCAATGTTTCAATTAATGTTATTCTTTCATGTGGATCACAAAACACACAGTTACTCAAGTAGTGGATTTCCAGTCTCTCTTTTATTTTTGTGTGAATTATGCATTATATACTACTCATTTCATTTATGTGGTATATATACTTCCCTATATAATTATTATCATCCTCATGTTTATGGGTATATAATTATTCATTTTATGATTTCTATTTCATGGTGGTTTACTATTCAATAGATACCAAATCAGTATGGTAGTTCTATCTAAATTTTCCTTCTATGAGATACATTTTTTATACACCTATACTCATTTGTGAGGTATATATACTTACATTCATATTAGATATTTCAAGAATATCATTCCCTTAATTATTTTTTATGTTTCATTTAATTTCATTTTCTTACATTGAGAGTGTGATTTAATGGTACCAAAGTGGTAAGGGTTTATTGCAACAATGTCATTATTTATCGAGATTAATTATGAATATGCATCCATTAACGAAACCTTGTGATCGATTTGTCAATAATATTCATGAAATTTATTCTGATCTAGTTATTCAGGAAAATTTCATATATTAGTATGATTTTTCCACTCTTGGTATATAAGATAATTATGAATTTTTTATATGAAAATTTAATATTATATCTATCTTCATTTAGAAATCCAATTTATTAAAAAATAGTAATTTTTAACTGTCTAATTTGAAGAAAATTATTTTTATAATGTTCAATATTTTAAAATTTTAATTTGAAATAAATCTATTTTCCCATTCGAAATTCTCTTGGGGATATTTCAAAATATTTCTCCATATAAGATAGCATTATTTCATATAGTTTAAGAACTATTGAGGATTTTATCCAAGAATTAATTTAACATTCTTTCAGGAATGGTTAATGTATTTATGAAATTAGGTTTATATAATCCATTTATCTGACATATGTTATATGATTTCTAAACCCAATTATTTTCATGGCTTTTGAATTGGTGAAATGATTATAAAACCTGTATCTTTTACTTATGTTATAATGAGATGAAATTTTTATGATAACCATTTAAATTTATATGTTATGACATGGTGAATTTATATAATCTTATGACACACATATGTATGATTTCTTTATATGATGGGTGGGAATTTTATATCTCTTTAATGCATTGGTTAATTATTTTATTCTCATACAATTGACAGGGGTAGAACAAGGAGTGAATTCCATTTAGCATTACAGGGCTAGAACAATGAGAGAACTATGTTTAGTATGATATGGTTGGAATGAGGAGTGTTCACATTTTACTAATATAGGGTTCGAATGATTATTGATCTTGGATTAGTAATAAAATGAAAAAATGTGGAGTAAAAGTGATTCAACATGATATGGATGTAATGATGGGTGAAAATATATCAGTAATACATGGCTGAAATGAGGAGTGAACTATGTCTAGTAATACGGGGTCAGAACATGGATTGAATATGGTAATTTAGTACATGGATGAAATAATATGTGATCCTAGTTATGTACTATAGGATTGTAATGGGGAGAGAACCTGGTTTAGTTAATTAATGTTTCTACTAAGATGGGTTCGGGAGTGATCCCTGACTACTTTTATGGTTTGGGGAGTGAACCAATTCAACTAGTATATCCTCCTAAATATTCCTTGACTACCGTATAGATAATTTTATATGTCTATGTGCCTATGAAAATTCAATGTATTATTCTTTTGTTATTATTTCATAGATTATTGCATTTATTTCCTTATGATTCATCTCTTATTAAGAACCAATATTTATTCAATTCTTCTTTTTATTTTTTTGAGATGTGGGTAATAATTTTACATATTACGCTCTCATTATTATACAATTATAATATTGTAATTCTTATGTACATCCATTATATTCACCCTTACTAGGAATCTGATCTCACCCCTTTCTTATTTTTCCATTCCCCATGTTATGAAGAACGGTTCAAAGAATGAGTACTAAATGGGAAGATCTGTAGGGTAGATATTGATGTTATTTCACTTAGTTAGAAGATTATGTTTCCATTTTTTAAAGACACTAAACTATTATGGCCCTTAGGAATATATTTTTTAATGTGATAAATAATCATCTAAAATGATATAATATACATTTACATTTAGCCCGAGATTCCCTAAAAGGTGTGCATTCAGACTTCAGTAGGACACTATTTTGGCCAAATTTTCTCCAATGATGGAATTTTAGTTGATCACATTAGGACAATATGAGTCAAATAATGTTATACACCTATGATATTAATTGTGTTACATAGTTTTTTTAAAGGTTATTATAGAATATTTTATTAATTTTGTTCCTAATTGAGTAACCCATTAACAAAACTAACAGGTAAATGGATTTTTCTATATGATTAATGGAATGTAAGGATTGTTTTGATGAATTCTAGAGTAGAATATCCAATGATAATGTTTTTAATATATAACCAATATATTATATATTCATGATATATAGTGATAATGCAATGAATGGACATGTTTTTTTTCTTATACCAAATAATAATGATATTTACTATACATAATGGAAGCTAATGAACATCAAATAGAACTATCTAACTCATAATCTTGAATTATAGACCATGATATTTTCATTGAAGATTTAGAGTCATTCTCTCTATGTTGAATGGCGCATGTTATAGATATACCATATGGGAATAAGTTAAATATTTTTACAAAAGTATATAAACATGAGGGAAACAATATTGATCTAATTAATCATGGATTATGATTTCTATATAAACAACCACACTAGAAATTCAAATAAGTTAATAGATGCCTTGAGATTGAAATATCAAAGTGTTCTGCCCCAAATGAAGATTAATAGGGATCCTATGTCTATTGATCTAATTTATACAGATATGAGATTTATTATGGAAGGGGATACATCACAAATTTTTCAAATTATTATAATAATATATTTATTATAATGGATAAAATTTCCCATCTTGATATTGATAATTTTTTTATGAATATAAATGTCTGGAATTATTGGTAATTGGATGACATCATTTCTGAAGATGAAATTATGAAATTTGGAATGAGATTATGAGTTCCATCATAAATGAAGTATAAATTTAATTATTGGATGATTCTCATAGCTCAAATTTCACTATAAACCAGGGAATAAAAAAGTCATATTTGAATTTTATGGAACATTTATAGTTTGATAACACGAAGTGGGAAATTGATTATTATGTATCAAGTTGCTTGGTTCATCAATATGTGAATGTTAAGTGACATCACCCTAAATCATACATGAAACCTCAAACTATTATATTGTGGGAATTAGATTAAATTATTATAACATTACAAGATTTTAAAATGTATTTCTCCTTAAATTGTTTTATTTATTCGATAGTTTTTGGACATGAAACACAAATTTTAAATGAACAGTTATATAATATTAAATTATTATTGTTTAACATGAAAATTATCATGTAGCCACATTATTTGTAAGTATTAATTATACTATATAAATTATAAAACATTATATTTACATTTTATTAAATGTAATTCATTGGATTTGAAATAATTAGAAATAAAAATAAAAATCATTCTAAAATAAAAATTATGTTCTTCTAAAAAAAATTTATGCTTAAAATTTAGTTTATCTTAATAAATAAAATTAATAAATATTTGTGAGTGATATTAATTATTTTTATATATTATATATTCAAAAAAAAATTTACATTAGTTTAAAATTTTTTCTAATCATCTGATAATAATAAACTGGGTTTTTTGCGTAAATGTTTATTAAAAAATTTGTTATTCTTCAAGTTTTTTGTTGTTATTTTAAAATATAATTGCGAAAACCTATTGAAATAAAATTGTGAAAAAATGAGACCATATTTGGAATCAAATGTTCTAAATTTTCTAACTAAAACCCTTTAATTTTTCATCAATATGAATAGTATTAATCATAAAAAATTATGAACTCAATAAAAGGTAAATTAGGTTAATATAGGTTAAAACTAAGTTACAAGAACATAAATTTTTATCATAGTTCTTATTGGATGAATAAAAATTCTTCCATTATCACAATAAGATTACCATTTTTTTAATGAACATTATTCTTGGAAAATGAGTGATAGAAAATTTCATGAAGAGAATGATAAAAGATATCATTCTCATAGTTTTAATTATTTCTTATGTATTTACATAGAGACAAAAACTAGTTATGAATGTATATAACATTTATTTAGGGTAATAAAATTATATTTATTATGGTAATTTATTTATAACGTTTGTTGATTAAATAATTACATTAAATTATTTAACAATAATAATACAATATATGTTATATTAATATAAAAATAAAAAAAAATAAAAAATTTGTAAATTTAACATCATTTGTTTGAGTTACAGTAATCGAGAAAATATTATACATAAATATAAAATAATAGGTCATTTTATAAGGATAATATTTGAATTCAAAAATTATCATTATGTCTTTTAAATCAAAATACACCAATAGTGTCCAAATAAAAATTAATGACATTTTTATCAAAATAACATTTTATTAATGTATTTAAAAGTTATAAAAATAATGAATTACGAAATTTTTGATAAGGTATGGTTAAATTTCTTGTCACTTTCCAATTTATATGCCTTTTTTTGTTTTATATTTACAATTATAACATTATTTAAGGAAAATTATGTTATCGTGGTTGGTCATAAAATATATTAACTATGTAGTTAAACTAATGATAATGTTTAAAGCCCCAAAATAACCAATCCAAAATGTATTAGCTGATTTTATTTCAACACCATCATATATTCTATTCTAATATCTATAATTTTGGAGGAATATTTTGGTAGATAATGGATTCATTATTGTTTTTTCATTATTAAATATCAATAGCTTCCCGCCACTCAATTTAAAATGGAACCCTTCTATTTTCATTATAACACCAACATGATCTATATAAATCTACCATTCCGAACCAAAATCCATTCTTAAATTCTATTAAAAAAAATTTAAGGTATCTATCTTCACATAATACAATCCTTGTGATCATTAAGAGAAAATTTGAAGGAGTTCATTCAGAAAAAATAGAATGTATGAGTTCCCACAATGAAAGTGGAAGTCAAGGTAATGGATCTTCGTTACAAATTTATCTCCATCATCAAAAATTTATTTTCATTATGTTTTTATATTAGCTGGTGTATTTACTAACCCCTAATGTTTTTCTGATTATTACTAAGAAATATATGGGTATGAACATATCTTTCTGGTATCTTTTCATTAAGTTGTGTTACTATTCAAATCTTAACAACGTGGTAAGGGTTTTATATAATATAGTCATTGTTAATATTTATTATTAATGATAATGTTTTTTGAGGATAAAATTTCCTGATACACCTCCCAGGACCTTAGTTAATTTTCTCATCCTCCAATAATTTATAGATAATATATATCTTCCAATCATTTTCTCTATGTAAATACTGATGAGACAATAAATTAATTTTTTAATAAAAATCATCTTTATATCATTGTTTGATTGAAAAACCATTTTCTTTAATATCTATGATTTATAAAAATATTTTTATTACTCTTGTATGATTTTTTGAATTTATATTCACACATGTTTTAATTTTTATATAATACTTTTAAATAATATTCTTGAACATTTCAAAAAAATTCCCATTTAGAATTTTTATGAAAATGTGTAAAGAATGTTTTATTTAAATTAATAGTATTTAAAAAACTAACACTATCATTAAAACATAATAATTTACATCTTACATTATATGTATTCAACTTTTATTTCAAATAAAACATTTTATTTAATATTTTTTAAATTTATAAATAAGTTATTTCAAAGAGAGAATAGTGTTTTTCAACAGGAAATATTCCATTTGATTTTTTGAGGTCAATTTTTATAGAAGAAAAAACCCATCAATGTTACTTATGTTTGAATGAGGATATGAAAAAATTTAATGATCTTTATTATTTATCTATATTCTTTATGATTATATAGTGAATAATTAGATAAAACGGATTCTCCTTCTATGGTTCATGCGATGATGAATTGATGACATTTATATAAAAAAGAGTTTTTTATATAGGTTAATAAATTTTAAAATAACTATGAAACCCATTTATTTTCTTGGATTATGATATTATGAATTATTTATGATCTTGGTGGAAAAAATAATTGATTTTATATATGTTATGGGTGGGACTACAATTATATCCAATGCGTTAGGAAAATACTGATATCCTATAAGATAAATGGGACTAGAATGGGCAGTTAGCCCAGTTCGGTAATAAACTCCAACCACTCTTACATTCATGAAATTAATCATTGAAAATAATAATGTTTTGTAGAGTGAACTAAATATAATATGATTATTTATGTGGTGAAACATGACTACTATAATGAATTGGGGAGTGCACCCATTCCACTATGAAATTAATGAATGTGTATCCTTGACAAATAATGAAATGATTTTCTATTCTTATTTGTTTAAAAAAAATACATTTTTCTAAATTTATACTCTAATGTATCATGTTTCGTGGATTAATTAATTATTCCACTCTTATGGAATGCCCTGAATTATATCATGACTCATGATTATGATTTATGTCATGTAGGTTATTGTTTTTAAAATTATATACTAATTTTCTCAAAATATTAGACGCATATTATGTATTCATTATCATTGAAATGTCTCTTGTTTATAATTTATGAGAATCTAATACCACCCTTTAATATGTCCCCTTTCCCAAGCATATGAAGTACTGTATTATATGTAATATGTCAAATTTGGGTACTAGTTATGAACTAACTTGTGTTAGATGATGTAGTAAACTTATATAATACTTGTTTATATATCTGAATTTCCATATACAAAAAACATGTATAGTCCTCTTGCATTTTTCTATAAAATAAAGTTAATATTCATATATTAATATGTAATATCTATGTATAAAAAGGATGGGTTACTACAATTAATGTTGGATTAAATTTTTATTGTTCCATGGAAACATAAGTGAGAAAATATAGTGATGTCCCTAGGGATAATTATATAGATAATTTTATGTATAGAAAATACCATAGGATTTTGGTGAAGGATAAAATGAGTTTGTTCAATGAAATAACATCTCTTTAAGGATAATAAAAATGTATATAAATATGGAATAGTTTTACATAGATTTAATAACACTAATAATGTAGAATTGGGATTTGACTCAATTACCACTTAGTGCATGAAAATTGGCATTACTACAGACCTGGTTTGAAACTCCACATGGATATGCTTTTGAAATTTCCAAAAACTTTTCAAAACATTATGAAGGATTTAAATAATGATCATTAATTAAATAGGTAAACCATATATAGTCATAAAATTAAAAATATATGTAATTATTTTGACATTCTATAAATTTTTTTCATGATTATGTGGGTACACTCTATGACTATTATTTGTTACAATATTATTTTTGTTCTTAGTCAATGGATTAAACTTGAAGGAACCATGTTGGTAATAAATTTCATGAAAAATGGAAAGATTTTTCTAATAGGAAACCAAATGTTATGGTATCTAGAATGTAAAATGTAATTTTTATACCTCCTCAACCGTGTCATGCTATAAATATTTATTATCTTCCAAATGAAAAAAGGATCCATCAATGTTATTTGGAATGTATTACATGGAAACTCATTCCTTGTTTTAATATTTCCAATGATACACTTGTTGTTGAGTAAAGTATATATAATGATAAAAATATATTTCCCTTTTTTCTAAATGAAAAAATTATTTTGGATTTTTATCATTTGGATGGAAAATAAGATAAATTTTGGAATCTTATCAAAAAAATGTTTATAAGAATAAATTGACTCTAGGAAGTGTGAAGAGTTTAATATGTTATTATTCTAGAATTACCTTACTCATATTTGTTATATGAAAATAGAGATATAATTCTTTGAGGTAAGGAATATGGATGATTAATCTATCAGTACTTATGGGGAAAATTTTACAATACATTTGAAGTGTGTTATTGTTGTTATCATCCAACCAGAATGTATGTTTAATAGAACATTAACTGTTGTAAAATGATGTCTCTGAAAAGAGTTATACATAAGATAATTTAGTAGCTATAATTACTCATTATATTTGAAATGAAATTGGAAATGGATATTTGATATACCTACAAATATCATGGGTTTCATATAAAAATACAGATAAAATTCAATGGAAAACATACAATCCAAGGAGTTATGAAGGTGATCCTTACATTATTCCCAAATCATGGAAGGTAACATGGTTTAAATTGACATAAGGGGAATGGTAAATGTTACAAGTTTATAAAGGAATGTAATCATATAATATAGAGACAAAGTGATGGGAACAAGTAATTTAATAATAAAAAAAGTGATAATGATCAACATAATTAACCACCAACACTCAAATGAATCGAATTAATAGAGTAGGGGAAATATGATAAATAGTGTAAAAATATAACTGTTAATGGTGATGATCAATTATAGTAACCTATTAATCTCAGGGAAAATATAAAATCTCATCTGATCAATATTTTTCTATGAGGGTTATGATAAGAAAATGATGAATGGTACACTTACCCTTCAATAGAAAATTACAGATGGCTTATTTGACAATAAATTTACCAAAAAAATTATATCTAATTAATTTACTTATGATATAACAACACCACCTCAATGATAACATTATGAATTTGTAAGGACAAATCCATTGTGGTAATATAATCACTTATCAATTCTATGATTTTCCATCTCTTCATATTTGTGTGAATGCTCTTTTTGAAAATATCATGATTATCGCTATGGTAGAATTTGTTGTAATCAATGTCTTGGATTGTATTTATATACATAAATCACACCTAAATTTTTCTATAATGGAATTGATGTTTTATATTACAAATGTACCTATGGTATTCAATCATTGTAATGATAAATATAACATTTGAATGAAATCACATCAATTATATGGGTGTTGATTCATATTCAAAATGGGTGTGTATCTAATATGGTTGGTGAGAAAATCAACATAAAATATAAACTTTTTGAGAGCGCTTCTAATGATTTATTTCAATAAGAGGTTCTTAATCGTTCACCTAATCATGGAGCAGATTTCTTAGTAAATTTTATACATAGTGCTATAACTATTTTGATAGAGTCTCTAAAGAATGTACTCGATTGAGTTTTATAAATTGATGAAGAAATCCAAAGAAAATATTTTCAAGGAAGTTATTTGGCCTTGTGTGTCACCATATAGTGAACATTTTATTTTTCTCATTAACAATAATTGACCATTGCGACTATTTGTTGATTATCGATAATTGAACAAGAAAAAAATTAATACAACTATCATGTACCTTTTATTGATGATTTTTTTGATCAACTACACGGAGTGGAGTAGTTTTAAAATTTTTATCATCATTTTGTTTATCTTATACTGAGGATCATGGAAGTGGATATACCCAAGTCATAAATCACTAAAAGTTATGTATTATGTGAATATATAATGATTCTATTTGTTATTACTAATTACATCTCTATTATAATGGAATTGACAAATATATACATTATATATTAGCAAGATTTTCATTTTCATACTATTTATATATGATATTATAATATATTAAAATAGAAAATAATATCATCAATATCATTTTATAACTTTGTTTATGAAACTATGGTATGATATGTGGTGTGTCAAATTTACCAATTGATAATGTTGGCTTCCGAAATTTCCATTAACGTGTCTTATAATATTTGATGATTTTATATCAATATATATTTAATGTTAGAAGTTATTGGAAATTGTAATAGATGAAAAAAATTACTTTGATACATATTTTTTTTTTCATCATAGAAATAGTTAGTGATTTTTAGACCATTTCACTCGAATCTCCAATCTACTCACCATGTTAACTTTGATGGGGGATAATTTACATTAGACCGGTGAATACAGAGAAAATTTCATTGAACCGAAGAGTAGGTTATCTAGTGAACCTATGATTTAATTAACCTAGAGTAGAAATGTTTTTTTAATATATACTTATTAATTATTGATGTTATTTTGGATTTTTATCATGTAGAATGGTTTGGTGATGACTTATTCATTACACTAAATTATGGTTCTTGTAAAAAATTACCATTCTCAGGATTAAGAGTTAGTTGTAGAAATGTTTTCATTAATAATATTGAAACATTATATTTATGGAAAAATATATGATAAATATATATATTTACATAAATATATATAAATATTTTAATAATCAAAGTTTAAATTACATTTCTAGAAACAATGAATTCAATATGTGTTAGAGAATATTTTTGGAGTTGATCAAAAATTATGATTCCTTAAAACATTACAAAAACAACAAAATAAAAATGGTGGAAAATTATAAATGAAAAAAGAGTACTTATAGCATATCCATGATAAGAATCATAAAATATCTAATATTTTTGGATTTTAAAAGGTTTAATCTTGAAATACATATATAAGGGGATAAATCATTTCTCTTTAAATTATTTTTTCAACCATTTATCAATGTTATTATTAATTAGGTATAAAATGATTATGAAGGGATATAGAGGATGGTGTGAAATGTTCATGAGTTTATCCTCAATTTTTATGGAATGATAATGTCCCTGAACCATGTATTTTTTCCATCCATATATGATTTGAAGAAGGGGTTTTTAAAGATGTCTCATAATTCATCATTGTTTATTCATTCTGGAAGTATGAAGATCTATAAAGATTTAAAAGATTATTTATGGGGTAATTTCCTGAAGAGTGACATTTCTGAATATGAATATTTGTTTGTAGTACATCAAATATTTGTGTCTAATTTATAGAAGTATAAGTATATGTTACAATCATTACGTGCACCAAAATTGAAATGGGAAAATATTTCCAAATATTTTGCCGTGGAACTCCCCAAAACATTTAAAAGACATAATTTAATATGGGTTGTAGTTGACAACATTTGAAATTCAAAAGAATTCATCAATATTAGAGAATATTTCAGTCGTGTTTATTTTTACAATATATGCATTAAGGATGTTGAACAATTTCATAGAGTACCACATTATATTGTGCATGATTGGTATCCAATATTTTCCTTATTTTTTTGGGCTATTTAGTACGATCTTAATACAGAACTATATTACATCACTAACTATCACCTTATAACTAATGGTAAGTTTGTGAGAAGAAATAAAACCATATAATATATGTTGAGATTTTTTTATATGTATTTAAAATCTAGTTGTAAACAACCCCATCTTCTAGTGTAATTTTATTACAAAAATAGCTTCAAATAAAACACTCAAACAGATCCTTTTGAAGCCCTCTAAAAAAAGAAATTTAAAACACCAATAGTTTGGGATAAATATTATAAATAAAAATATTTGGGCATTATCTAGATATGGAAATGGAAAACAATTTCATATCACTTCAATAGCACCTCTAGTTATCATAGAGTTGATAGTGATATTATTCTGATAATCATTGATGAGATTTGGAGTCAATATTGCTGACAAGGTTGTATATGAATATTTATTGGGAATATGGCTATGATGTTTTGGAAGAAGGTTTAGATGAGCTCTATTTTCATTTAAAACAATGAGATTATTGATTGAGTAGGGATAGTAGCTTCTCACTTCATACTTTTCATGAACCTCTCTCGAGTTTATGATATGTTCCATTTATCTCTCATAATGAATTACATACCAGATCATTTATAATGAACATATTTTAGAGGTCATACTGTTGGATAATTATCATTCTTATGATGAACAAAAAAATAAATCCTAGATAATATAAATAATGTTCAAAATAACAAGACTACTGACATAGTCAAGGTTGTCTCATTGAAGAGTCAGAAATTCAATGATGCTTTTTAAGAAACATAAAATGTAATGAAAGATAGATATCATCTTTTATTGTACTAAAGTGATGAATTTTGAGGGAAAAATTAATTTTAAGGGAGTATAATGTATCTCCATGATATTTTATAAATTATTATTATTTAAATAATTTTATTTCGTTGATATAATTCATTATATGGAACACCATGTTAAAATGAACCTTGATATACTGTTAAAATATCAGTATTAAATGTGAAAATTTTTGCCTAGATATTAGATTGGTAGTTATTAATATGAATAATAAAATAATTAAAATTATGCGGTATATATGTATATAATTAATTCATTGGTTATCAAATAATTATAAAAAAATAAAAATCATTTGGATTAAAAAAAATATTTTTTTTAACTGTTTTTATGTGAGAGGGATTTATTATCATACTAAATTAAGTTAATCACTATTATTAAGTTAATTTAATGAAATTTAAAAATCATATATTCTAGAAAAAAAGTTTACATTAATTTAATAATTATTTTATGTATGAGATATGAATAATTCATTTTTTATGTTTAAAAATTTATATTCCTAAAAACCATCTTTTTTCATGATATGCATGATTATTTTTAAAAATAATTTCTTTCACTTATAAAGATAAAATATATTATAATTGACTACATATTTCAAATCATAAATTATAATTTTTCTAAATAGGAAAATTATATTTTTGGTCAATTTGAATAGTCACCGTGTTAAAATTTATCACCTATATAAATGGGTATGTCGGGTTAATCTACATTATAACTACGGAATTTATATTTTTTGGTGTGGATCCGAGGTCATTTCCTCGGAAATCTAGTAGGGATACCCTCTACATCAATGATATATATTTTGGATCCCCCACTCTATTGGAGGGGGAGTTCATTGCCATCATTCATCCCTTAAAGAGAGCCCCCCCCCCCCACATTTCATTCATTATCCAATCCCGAGTTTCATACCCCATTCCCAAGGGATACTATTTGTCTAAATATTCCAGATTTCATTTTTGAATCACCTCATCTCTCCTTATCACCATCGAAGATCAATAATGCCTCATATCTATTCTCCTTGATACTGGTGGACCAATTTACAAACTGACACCCATTGATCAATGTGTTTGGCGAATTTTATTTTGATTCTTGGGGTTCACTAGAACATATGATTGATAGATTCGTAGATCAAATACATATTATGATATTATTTAGGGTGAAGGTAGGTATCATTATTGTGCGGCCTAAATATAATCACGGATGCGGTTTTTTGTACTTTTACCTTATTCGGTGGATGTTGGAGTATCAAATGAAACATGATAATCTAACAATGACAATCTGGGTATGAATCCATGCAATCCCACGACCCATAAAACTCATATATTTTATGTATTCATAAGAACATGGTTGGTGAATACTTATGATCTGAAAGTATAATGAAAGTAGTATATGATCTCTTTTTTCCTTGTATTTGTGTAGAAGTTTATGTCTCCAAAACATCAGTGGATTGAGTATGGATAAAAGGTAAAAATGAATTTAGGTGGATATAATATGTCATATTTGAGTTGTCGAAAGACTACTATGTCTCCTGCAATTGATTCGACTATCTTGCCTCATAATTCCAGAGTAGGTCACTAAAAAAGAAGATGCTGATGTTGAAGATGGTAGACTATACTTCTTGCGATGGATTTGCAAAGGTTTATTAGAATGATATAGTTTGTGATGGCTTTTCCGGAAGTAATAGAAAGGATGCTATTCATGATTGATCTAGAGACTCTTTGAGGCTGAAACAACCGTAGGTGATATATATTGTTCCGATGGCTAAAGAATGTTTTTACAGGATGAATCAAGATGTTCAAGTGGGGATAAATTTAGTGTAAATTATGATTTATTTAGATTCTTATACTATAAGTGACAGTCGTGGATGAGAAAAGGTTACCTCAAATTGTGGTTACGTGGTTGATGACAGTGCACTTGAGGACCCTTCACAACATGAGGGTACCCAGGGTTGTAGTATGTATAATTTTTATATGTAGTCTCATATGGTGGGAGATAGAGGTATCTTGACTAACTTGGTTACTTCATATAAAGGATAGGTATAAGTATCTAATAAACACTAAGAGAATATTAATATAGTCTTCAACACCAGTCCTCAAAGTGTGGTGGTAACCATCAAGCATGGAAATCCCTTTGATAAAATTCACAATGAGTATCAAGATTAAGAGTATGAGTATGATCAGATTATTCCCTCCAGGGAAGGGCATAAGTTCTCCTAGAATAAATCTAGTGATGAATCTTCTATAGAGAAAGTTAATGATGTTTTTAAGGTTGGTAATATCCTATGTCTGTGGAAAAAAAGATGCTGGAGATATATATAAAAATAGAGAAAAGTCTATTCCTATTTTCCACCTCTAATGGAGACATGTTCTAGGAAGAATATGAAATACAACAAGATATCACCCATAGTTTCATTTCAATAGCTGAAACCATGTGATGAGATTTATCATTCATTGTAACTTCTTATGAGCTCACATCTATCACGTGGTGCTACTAAATTAGAAGCTGCAAAAATAACGCGGAGGTCAATGTGGGTGACTATCAATGGGGTGAAGTATATTTAAATTTATTATAAGGACCATATACAAAATGCGGGATTGAAAAATGGGATGATCATATTTGATGAGTATATTCTATATTAGGACAAGCTAGAATTTCAGTTCGAAGACCTCATATTTGATTAACTAGACACCCAGTTAAATAATATTATTTAGAATATTTATAGGGAGATTAATCTTGTAAGCTTAAACTATCATTTAATGGATCTTTTATTTCATCATGTTGTTGAATTTCAGGTTTCTCAAATTTCCCAAAAAAGTGATATCCTAATAAAAATTTAATTTGTAGTCAATCTATGCCATAAATAAGTGATAAAATAATAATTTTCATCCTAAATGTTTTTATATAACGTGAATTCATCCCATTTGAAATTACACTCTAAATTTATATTTTAGGGGGTGCTTTTCCCAAAATACTACCTAAATAATATTTATTACAAAAAATGATACAAAATGTCACTCCTGTTGTTTTAATTATCTCTTATTTGTTCACATTAGGAATACATAATATGAAAAAAAATAAATGTCAATTTGGTGAATAATTAAATTTTATCAACTATTTTAATTAATAAATAATTTTTATGATTAAATAATTACATTAAAATCATTCACAATGCTAATACAATGTTTATTAAATTAATGGAAAATGAATTTAATATTTTAAAAATATTAAAAATAATATAATTGGAATAATTTATATTATTCTATAATATTTTTGCATATAAAATAAAATATTTTTTGAATAAAAGAGGGTATATTTTGATTCCAATGTTATAATTATGTATTTTAATAAAAATTAATAAAATATGGTTAAAATTGACATTAATTATATTTTATCAAAATAATAATTTGTTATATAATTTAAAAATCATAAAATACTTGAAAGAGGTTGATGTGGATAATATATGGTCAAAACATTATAGATTTTAAATTTTTATCTAATTTTAACTATATGTGTTAGATTATAACCCATTATGATTTAAAATATATTGTTATTGTTCATTTGAATATAGATCAACTGAGGGGTTAGACAAAAAAGATATGGTTTGAAACAAAAATTTAATATGTCAAAATTTTATTGTATGATCGGATTTCAACACCAACCTATTATAGAATTTAATTCATTTCTATTTAGAGGGATTTTAAAAAAATAATGGCTTTATTATATTTTTATTTTTTATAAAAATCCAAGAGTTCACCTCACGTCTATTATAAAAGGGAACCTCTTGTTTTTCATCGTCACACCTCCTTTAGCTTTCTTTCTTGACAATCCCATGAAATTTTTTTAAAATTCCTTAGAAAAATTTTATAGGGGTTTGTATTCCCAAAAGGCCATACCTATGATCCTTTAGTGGAGATATAATCGTGTTCATTTAATAAATATGTGGATAGTGTGCCTTCAATGTAAGCAGAATTCATGGTAATGTATTTTCATCTCACTTTTTTCATAATGTGGAACATTACTTATTAAAAACATCTTTATTTTATGTGGTGTTTATAGTATCTATGAATGACTTTTATAGTGAATCTTATAAAATTAATGTGGATTCCAATTTCCATAAAAAGATATTTCTTTAATGGGGATTATGATCAAATGGTACCAAATAGGTAAGGGTTTTATGTTATAATCTCAATATTTATCAATAATTATTTAATATGTTTTAGATGATAACATATCCTTATCTACAAAACAATAACCTAATTAATGTTAATATCCAATTATTATTTTAGGAGAAGATATTTTTTCATTAATTTTTTATCTCTATAATTACTCAATAGACATAAATTATGTTTTTAAAGAATACCAACATTATTTTTCTCATAAATAAAAAACATTTTTCTACAAATAAATGTTCTTTGTAACTATATTTAATAATGTTTATACTATTATACTATAATTTAAAATACTCTCCTCATGTTTTAATTTTACCAAAATGGTTTAACATTAATTTTCATGTCGTTCTCCGAAGAAGAATCTTGTTGGATTTTCTCAAATAAAATTGAATGGAATGATTTCTTTAAACATAAGAGACATGAATTGAATTTCCCACCGTCATGGATACTCAATCTTTATAATAAACCATAGAATGTTTTTAATTTCATTCAATATAAATTGTTTTCCCTATTATATTGGATATTTTTAAATAAGAAATATCAAATAAGAAATTATATTTTTTCCCCATGAAATGTTATAATTTTTCTTATAAAGACAATTATTATCTAAGAATACAACCTTTGATGTGGAATAAATTTTACTGGGGATATGATCGAATTATTCCATACATATTATTTTATGGAATAATTTTTCAATATAATTAATTTCTTTGGAAACACATTCATTTTACATAGGTTCTTCTATTATTAAATGATGAAATGTTTGTGAAACCCATTGTTCATACATTAGTTAAGTTATTATGAATTATTTCTTGAAACCCATTATTTTTCATGGGTTCTATTATGAAGATAATTTTAATATCTTATGGAACACATATTCATGATTTATATTATGTTCTGAGTGGGGAAACAAATTTATATCCCTCAAATTCATTAGGTAAAGACTAATATCTCGTAAAATAAATGGTATTGTAATGGAGAGTGAACCAAATTTAGTAGTGGACTATATCCACTACGATATTTATGTGAGTAAAAATTGTCAAAAATTATGTTTTATAAAGATTACTCAATCTAATATGATAGTTTTTGTAGTGAAACATGACTACTATGATGGTTTGGGAAGTGAACAATTTCCACTATGATATTATTGATAGTAATGCTTTGACTAGTAATGAAATGATTTTTTATTATTATGTATAGACCCAAAATTTATTTATAATGCTAGTGTTATTCTCATATAGATCCTTATATTTGATTCCATTATGATCTGTTTATTATAAACTACCAAGACATTTTCCATTACTCGATATTATTATTATTTATATGGTATAGGTTGTGGTTTTCAAATGTTATACCCATGTTCTAATACCCTTATTCTAATGTTATGTTTAAGTAAACTTTGATATATTATTTTTCTTCCATTACAGAGCATTGATGTTAACCATTTCATATGTTTCATTTGCCCCAGGTATGAAGAAAGGCATCTTTTAGGAATTTTCTATGTGAGGTTCTAGTAATGGAATTACTTGTGAGATGATATATCTCACTTATGAACCAATTGTTATGTATAAAAATATCCAAAAACAATAAAATATTATAGTATTCCATCACAATTTTTTAAAATGAATGGAATCTTATTCAATAATATGTAATAGTCAGGTATGAAACTTTAATGAATCTATTATCTTATAAGGAATTGGTGATAGGACTACAAATTAATCCTATTAAATATGACAATATATGCGTTTTTTTGACATCTTAACCAATTTTGAACACTTACCTTCAATAAGTGATGATTTATATATAAATAACCTTTCACAAATCTATATTAATGAATTTTTATGAATTCATATTGACCCAAATTTATGTTTAATGGATCGACATCCCTAAAATACAATTAATTTATGAATGAGTATTATGAAGTATCTGGATACTAAGAATAATTTTAGCATCACATATAATCCTCAAACTGATGGATAGTCATAAATGAAATTTTAATTATTAAAATACATTTTTAGATAATTCTCAGATGACTGCAAAGGTTTTTGAGATCAATATTTAACTTTGGTATAGTTTTCATATAATAATTATTCCCAATAAATTATTCAAATGGTTTTGTGTGAATCTTTATTGAGAGATATGTTTTATACCAAAATTTTTGGAATGACATTGCTGAATAGAGTATTTTTTGTATGTAACCTCCTAAGGAGACTATATAAAAAGAACGATTATTTTGACTCAAAATATGGAATCTAAAATAAGGAAAAATATTTATGATGATAAGTGGAGAAAATATTTGGAATTTCATGCATGAGTTCACATTTTCAGAAATGTATCTCAATTGAAGGTTTTCATTTGGTTCTGTAATAACGAGATTCTATGACCTAGATACATTTGAACTTTTTAAATTATGGAAACAATTAGAGTTTTGGATTATTTTTTTGAAGTTACACTTAGCCTATATAATGTTCATGATTTATTCCATATAACATTGTTATGGAAGAAAATACCAGAGACAATGAAATTTCTCACCTATAATGAAATAGAATTGGATCCTTGTCAATCGTACTGTGAATTGAATATCTAGATTCTTGAATATAGAGAGAACCTATTGGAAATTCATATGACCCTACTAGCCAAGTTACATTGGTGAAATCATAAAATATACGAAGAAAAATGGGAAGTTGAGTATGTTAGGACGAAGAACCACCCAACCATGTTTTGAATAATATGAATATATATATATATATATATATGAAAATTTAAGGGTTAATATATTTTTATAAGGGACTAATGTTTTTGAGTTGAAATATACATTCTAATCTTCCATTCGTTTAGTTTTTCAAATCGCCAAAAATTTATTAAAATTTTTTTTACATAATATTTATTTTCCTAGTGTTTTAGTACGATTTTTATAATATATTATTTTTTATTTAATTATGAAATATATATAATTTGATAAAATTATAAACATATATTTCTCAATGATACATACGAAATAAGTTATGTTCAGTACATCAAACCATGATATGTTTTGAATAGGGGTGAAATTTTTTTCATGTATATCAAACTAAAAAAATACAAGTACATTAAACTAAAAATTGTATCAATACACTAGAATAACCTTGGTTATGTTTATTATGTTGATAGTTAATAGAAATTTCTATAAGACTATGCATAGTATTCAATCACAGTATATTAATTTTTTTCCCTCTCTAACGAAATATTGAAGAGAGTTGTATTGATTCTAATGTAAATGATGTTAGACATTAAATTATAGCTTATTTGTACAAATGTTAATCTATATCACTATGAGTGTTCATGTGAACAATGTTTTCGATTGTAGAAACTAATTGTGAATGTGATTATTAGAGCATCACCTATAAATAACAGGTTATTTGTCGAGTTGGTACATGTTTCAATTTGAAATTCATGTCATCTGAATATTACCCTATTTGGACATATCATTCTTAATCATTTTTATTCCTATAAGAGTTGATATTATAAGAAATCATTAAAGGGTTGTAATTCTTTTCAAACAAATTTTTCTATGCATTCATTTTCCAATTGTGGTACAGATCATGGAATTTTGAGGATATGAAGACAGTGAATTCTATCCACAAGATCAAGGGCTTCTTGGTTTTGGAAGATAGATAAATATATTCATATTGAGGGATTCCAATTATAGGAATAAGGATAAATATTAATCTTTATATCAATATATTTATTTATAATTAAAGTCATTACTTAGAATTGGTATAATACTATGGATACTTTTAGTTATGTATTATGAATATCTTAAATCTTACAGTTAAATAGAAATCTATTTTATTAAATATTTTAAGTAATATTTACTTCTCTAATATTGTTATTTTACATATTTTACAAGATAAAAATTTTATTGTGAATAAACCTTAGAGAGTGTGTTTACACATAACTTTCAAAAATTAGTTTTATTATAATTATTGTGATATTGATAAATAAATCTGATTTTATTACATGAAAAAAATAGTTTTAAATAAATATCTTTAGTATTGGTAAAATAAAAATAAAAAAATATAATATTGAGAAGAAATATTTTAATGAATTTATCAGTTAAGAATGTAAGATGATCGTAAAAATCATACCAGATTGTCTTAAGTATAAATGGGATGAAGAAATAGAGAAGTACTTATAGAAATTAAATGAATAATTTATAGTGTAAAACTATGAAGTGTTTAAAGGAATATGAAACTTTGAGCGCATGTAGATGACATATTTCATTATAAATTTCTTCGAAAAATAATGAATCTATATAGAGGAGTACTAGATTATTTTCAGAAACATCACTAGTAAATAAATTTATTCGGTATAAAGTACACAATTCTAAATCCATTAAACATATTTCTTTAAATTAAAACAACCCTAATAGTAATGATGAAAAATAATTCTATATCATCTAACATAGATTCTTCCTTATCGGAATAAATCAATAATCTACCATGTTTTGATGTCGTTTATATATTGTAAAAAATATATGAAAATGAAAATTGTATGATTACTAAAAAAATGATATTACCAATGAAAAAAATAATATAGTAGATTTGAGAATAAATATTTTAACTAATGAAATATCCTAACATTATAGATATATTTATAAAACTAATTTATAAAAAGATAATATCTATAATGATATTAAAAAATCTATTTCTAAGAAAAATAATTAAAAAATTATTTTGAAAAACAAAGTTATAATAATATTACTACTGGGGATAACAAGAAATTTAAAAAACAAAAATAAGAAATATCTATTTTGAAGAATCCTTTCTCAATGTTTACATAAGTAAGTAAAAAAATTAAAATATGTATAAATAGATTATACCTCATATGAAATATTACTAGAATGAGTTTTACTATTAATAAACCTATTTGTATTAATAAAATTACTATTTCAAAACATTCCAAAATTCCACTATGTTGGAAATATGATGGATGAATTTTATTTGTTCGACAATAAATAAATCAGTTTTCATATATATTATTTTTAAAAAGATATATAATTTTATAATATTAATAATGTAGAATTAATGTGGTTTGATATTTTTTTATTGTGATAATACATGACCAAATAATTTTTTTTTGAAACACTAATTTTTCATTTTCTTCCCAAAAATATATTAATTACCAAAAAACCTTTTTTCAGGTGCATAGTTTATTTTAACGATATATGGGTGTAATAAAATTCTTTTTTAATATGATAATAAAGAAGAATGGTGGAATATTAACTTTTAGAGATAATGCTCAATGATATCTTATCAGTATATGCAATATTTTTATTCTTAGAAAATCTCTTATTTATAATGATATTTTTTTGTACGATTTAATAAAAACATTATAAGAATAATTAAATTATGTGATTAGGGTTATCATTTGATATTTATTAATGAATAATTAATTATACATAGTTCTTAAGTGGAGTGTATGATTTCGTTCAATCAATGTAATAATGTTTATTATTTAATCATAAAATACCTAAAGATCCAAGAAATAAATTTCCCTAATGAAATGAATGATCAAACAAGGCCATGTAATTGATTATTCAGATAATTTAATCTTATAACATTATCAATATTGACAAATAATGGACTTGTTAAGGATCTATGATAACATAGGTTTGATATATGAAAGGTTAGTTATCAATTCTAGTATAGTATGAAACATATGAATATTTTTAAATCTATTATTAAAGTCTCAAATTATGATCTTGTATTGTTATTTCACATGGAAATATTTTTACTTATGATAAATAAATGTATTAGTGTAAAAATAATTGGTATATATTTTAGTGGATGATTACACAAGATTCAGATGAGTCTATTTTTTTATTAAAAATTAATAATCCTTTATTAATTTTAGAATATTTCAATCATGAGTTAAAAAATGGGAAAAATATATCCTTGATAAAATTTCAAATTTATCATAGTGTAAAATTTGAAAATATGGATATTGAACATTTTTTTTAGTAAGAATGGAATTATACACAATATTTTGACCCATATAACTCTGCAATAAAATAGTGTAGTTAAAAGAAGAAATAGAGTCCTTCAGAATATTACTCGATCTATGATGAGTGAATATTGAGTTTTATAATTTTTTGTGAAAAATATAATTAAAAAACATGTTATACTTTAAATCATGTTTTAATTATACATTTTATTATTAAAACATGTTATGAATTGTAAAGAAGAATAAAACCAAACATTTCTTAAATAATTGTTTTTTGATGAAAAGTATTTATACTGAATATTAAAAATAACATAAAAAATTAGCTAAAAAATATTCTAAAGGAATATTTTTATGAAATTATGAATCTGGTAAGTCTTATGTAGTTTTTCTAAGGATACATTTAATGTTTATGAAATAGTTGATGTTGAGTTTAATGAAACTGATCCCTCGGTTTTCATACACACCCAAACAACATCATTGAATTTTATTTATAAAAATGATTATCATCCCATGATAGAAAATATAGGTAATAATGAAACAACTCAAGAACATGTTTCTGAATTTTTATCGAAAATAAAATTTTGAACCTTATGTTGAAGAAAAGTGTTTTGAAAATCCAAGAAATAAGTTGTTTCAAAGGAATCATCCTACTGATAATATTATTGGATATATAGATCAACTATTTAATGCAATAAGTTATTTGAGAAATAAAATTGATTATATATCTTTCTTATCAAAATTATAATCATAAAATACTGATGATGATTTAGGTGGTGGGGATTATATAAATTCTACAAAAGATGAACTCGATGATTTTGATAGAAATCAGATCACTACATTAGTTTAAAAAATAATGAATGTTCTATAATTGGGGTAAAGTATTTTTTTGAAATAAATCTGAAGAAAATGAACTAATAATTTTACATATAGGGTTATAATCAATAATAAGAAATAAAAAATGAAGAAACATATTCTCTTGTAGCACGTAATGAAGCTATTCATTTACTTATATGTTATGAATCATTGTATTATTAAAAACTACATTATGTTGATGTGATGTGTTCTTTTATTAATGGATATTTTTATGAGTAATATTATATATAACATCCCATTTTATGAAAATTTAAAACATCTACAAAATGTTTATAAATATAATATGGAAATATATGGAGTCAAAAAAAGACCCAAGAGAATAGTATGATAGGTTAATTGAATTTTTGTTTCAAATCAGTGTTTTAATGGAGTCTCAAAACCCAACGTTATTGAAAATAAAATTCCAAAAAATATAATCATTTTAATAATCTATATTGAGGAAATTATTATTTTTATAAATCCAAAATATTTAATGGATTCTTTTTCAGATCTTATGAAATATGACTTTGAAATGAGTATAATTGGTGATTTAATAATCATTATAGTTTTTCAAACATCACCAAATTTAGATGTAATTTTTATATCACAATATATTTATATAAATGATTTATTTAAGAAATACATATCTTAGAACCATAAAAGTATTATTATTTCCATTGGTACATCAAATACGTTAGATGTTGGTGAATTCGGGACACCGTTTGATTAAAATAATTGTAGAGGTATGATTGAACGTTTACATAACTTTATAGATTATCATCAATATGTAATTTTATCTGTATTCTTATGTGATATATATCAAGAAAATTCAAAATCGTTTCATATTAAAGATATCAAACAATTTATTTGTTATCTTAAGGGAATTATGGATTTAGGATTATTATAATCTTCTTGAAATGATTGTGACCTAAATTTTCTTCAGATTCTGAGATTGGTTAATGTAGAATAGATAGAAAAATCACTTCCATAACATTTCATTTTTAAGGAGACTCTGTAGTTTCAGGGAATTATAAGAAACAACACTCAGTATCAATTTCCTCTACTGAATTTGAATATGTTAGTGATGGAAGTTATTATGCATTGTTTTTTATATTAAAAACATACTAACAAACTATGGAATGAGTTTTACTAAAACAAAAATACATTATAAAAAACAAAGTTCACATTCCATGTGTAATAAATCATCACATCACTCAGGTTATTATCATATATCTATAAGACACAATTTTTGTCAATATTTCCACCCCTTAAATTTATTTGAACTTTTTTGGATATTATCCACTCACTATAACCTATATCAGTTATATGGAAATAGAGGAAGATTTTGTGATGGTTGTTTTATTTATAGAAATACACTTTCAATGAATTTAGTATGAATGTTATGGTTATTTTGTCAAATATATCATTTCTTTTCAAGGATGGGAGAAAGATTGAATAGAAAAAGCTGATATTGTGTTTGATTTAAATTATCCTTAAATATAAATAGAATTTTTATTGCTTCATTAAAATTCCTATTTATAGTGAGAAAGATGGCTTAAGATTTACACTATTTACTATAGATTACATGCTTACTTATCAACAAGTTATATAACTTGTGGTTGTATCTTAAGAGGGTTAGGCTTATCTTCATCTACAAAAGTAACATGATAAGATTGGGTGTTTTGTGAGGTATAAATATAAATCATATTTGTTTCCATATTAGGAAAAATATATAACTTTTGTGAACTCAACACATTATTATATTTTTGATAAATTATAGGTGAATGAATACCCCATACCATGAAATGGTGACTGAGATTCCCAAATGGTTTATGATATTTTTCTGTATTATTGTAATTTATTTGATTAAAATAAACCTATCAATGTTCTTATTCATCAGATTATAATCAATCAATAAATCCTTGATGAAACCAAATATTTGGATGTTCTCATTTTCTATCAACAATATTATTTGAAATTTGATGAAAATTTTGATGATTTAGAATAAGAATTATTTGATGAGAGAAAATATCTCTTTTTTTGGTAAAGATAAAAAATAAAAAATGATGATTCTTTTTACTCTAAGGTTAAAATATTTGTGGAAATGATTGATAGAGCTACATTTGCTAGAAATACTCTAAATAATTTATATGATACTATAGAGAAAATAAATTATTATTCTTCTCCTCATAAATATAATATGAAAGTGAATAAAATATCAGATAATGAGTTAAAGAAAGTGATGGATCATAAGGATAATATGAAATCTAGTGACCAAGAATTTGAGATTATTGTTACTTAGGGAAAATCATTATGAATTCCAACAGGTAATTAAATGAACGATGATGAAAAAATAAAAACCAATATAAGATGATAGAATAGAAAGGAAACCAAAATCCTATTGTGGTATGTAGAAAAGGCATTTAAGAATCCCATTCACTCAGTTTCACCACTCTCAGTTTTATTACTACTTATTCTTATTGAATCAATTAATCACACTGAATATATCATTCCCGAATATGAACTATAGATTAAATATAATTAATATTTATTACAATTATTTTATTAGATTCTAAAATGGTTAAAAGATAAGAAGATTTTGTAGAAGATACAAAATCAGTCCTAAAGAAGGATTAGTAGTTTGTTCAAAAGGAAAAGGAATAAGTTCCTAAATTGATTAGTAATTGGGATCTAAGAACATCCATGTAGTTGGAGAAGGAATATGAGGATATATTAAAGGAATAAAATAAAGATAAATAGAAGGATTTAGAAGAGGATAATTAATAGGATGATACTGATAATGATAAAAAAAGGAAGATGAATATAAAAAATATAATAAAACATTATACTCATCAACATCCTTAATTCATTTACCATACCAATTGATAATGACACAGACTATGAAAAGAATCAATGAAAAAATCACCATCAAAATACAATGTAATTTCATCATTAAAAATAGAATAAGAAAACAAAAAATCACATAAAAAACTATCTGACAATGATAAGTCGAGTTATATTGTGGATATCTTAAAAGTATTTGAATAAGAAAATTTTTCTCTATAGGATAAGAAACAAATGATATAAAATAAAAACAGGATTTTGGATCTTCAATAACAAATTCCTTTAAATTATTATCGGGATCATCTAACTAAAAAGTTAAAATTTCTTTGAACGTATTTTATAATATCTACCGAACCATTTTAAGGTTATGTGAATTAATTACAAAACTTCTAAATATTATGGTGATGAGTAAACTGAGTCAAAATAATTTGAATGTAAATTTATAGTCCATATAAATATTGAAAAAATAATTTGTAAAATTGAGGATGGTTTAAAATCCTTTGATGATAATGCCAAAGTAGAAAATAGTTCCCATAATAAAATAGTTAATTGGTCAAACCATGTTGATTGGGAACTCAAGGATTATGATTATCATCTCATAGAACTTAAGAAACAATATTTATAAAAGGATGAATCTTTTGAATATTTATCTAAATATTTTTTAGATTGTTTGATGTTTTTGGAAGTGTTTAGAGAATAAAATATGATCTTATTAAAGAAATGAACTTTTTTAAAGAATGCATTCAAAATTTAGAGTTTAAAAATATTAAACTCAGAACATGTGAAGTGGAGAATTTTCTTTTAATTTATTAAAATAAAATGACCCATAGAATGTTGAATGACTAATGTCTGGAGATCTAATGTAGACAATAATGGCGGGATAGTTCATAAAGCATTAGTCATAAGTCACATAAGCTCAAAAGGATCATAATGTCTTCATGAAAAAGAAATAAAATGTGAAGTAGTTAATAAAGAAATAATAAAAAATTTCTTTTGAACTCTTTATTTATAGTTTTAAATAATTTTCAATAAATGTTAAATTTGAATGATTTTACATCTATAAACATTCCTTCTAAATGTATTCAAATTTAATTTGCATGTATGATCATTATTTTATTTTTCCATCATATCATGAATAATTTATACACTCATGTGGATTTAATAGATGAAGAATATTTTTATGTTCATAAAATAACAAGGGTTAGTATTTTTTTTAAATGTTATTAATTTTTTTGGATTGCATTTATGTGGTCTCAAAAAGTGAGAAATTGTTTAGTAAAAA
The DNA here is from genome assembly GCA_963277665.1 of Viscum album. Taxonomy (NCBI): domain Eukaryota; kingdom Viridiplantae; phylum Streptophyta; class Magnoliopsida; order Santalales; family Viscaceae; genus Viscum; species Viscum album. Next base: position 1,373,981,042 of record OY728147.1, on the reverse strand, counting down.
GATACATTATACTTTAACAATAAGTTTTTTTGAAATATAAAATAGTTTATTTATACTATAATTACTAAAATTTTATTTCCTAGGTGTTTTAGAATGATTATGTAAGAAATATTCATTTATACTACAAGAATGATGAAATTGGTCTAATATAGTATGAATATAAACTACATTTTGTCAATCTCATCCATTGGATTGATGTTATGTATGATACATCAGGACAACCAATGATCTAACAATTTGTTATACAAATGTACTATATATTAGAATAATAATATTCATGGCCATCAAAATATTAATGGTATTGATATATCAGGCTGAACTTGGTTCACTTTTTCATACATACAAAAAAAGATTGTCTACCAGACAATCCAATGTTTATAATCAATGAATATAGATTTATTTCTATCAGAGGTAATATAAAAGATTAATTGAATGATGCTAAAATAATGATGTATATATATTAGATAGATTTTAGATTTCTGGATCTAAATCCAGAAACATATGAGTTGTGAAGTGAATATTGACTATGGTCGTTGAAGCTAACAATGGATTATAAATTTTGGTGCATCATCTCTATATATACCATCATTTGAAGAGTTGTAAACTAATGAAATCCATAACTAAATATTCTAAAAATTTATTCTCATGAACTCCTTGTTCATTGTCATTGTTATTCTTTAGAGACTTATTGTTATGAGGAATATTTTTAAGGGTTTTAATTCCGTTAGAAAAAATTGTATTTTTTATTCATTTTTTGATCGATGGACTAATCGAGGGCTTCCACAAATAAGAAGATGATGAGTCCAATCCTTCAGAGAGTGGGAATTTGAGGCTAGTATGTTATTTACCAATATTTCTATAGATTTATTATGGAGATATAACAAATTGAGAATTATCAATCTTTATATCGATGGGTTTCTTGGTATAAAAATATATAATATATAGTAGTTATAATAGTTTAGATGATTTTAGTCAGTGTATCTATATTCTTTAACACTGATGGTTAAAATTTAATTTCTTTTAAAAATTATTATATGTAATTTTTTTATATATAAAATATTAGTTTTAATTTTTTTTATAAGTAATACATTTCGATATGAATATAATTCAAATTATATGTTATATTTTACCTTCTAACATTAGTTTTTAATGGATTGTTTGTAATACCAAAAAAATATGATTTGATTAGATAGTTTCTGGTTCTTATTCCATCACAATGATAATCAGATAAAACATGAATATGATCTTTTTTCTTAAAGAGGAATCTTATTTTATATTTGTTTAATTTTATTAAAAAAAATTCTCCACCTCTTTTAGACATCATAAACAAGAAAATACAAAATAAATATAATTATTATTTAAATTATAGTAAGTGTGTCATGACCCATCCTTGGGGCCCGTGCCGTGACTACCCCAAACCCGACATCCATAGGCCAGGGGCTGGAGACTAGCACCAAAGGCGTAAATACCGATAACTGGGAAGGCATTGCCTTTATAAAAGTAAAAAAAACACCACAGAGTACAAGCGGAAGTAAAACACTAAGTACAAAGAGAAGTACTGAAAGGTAAACGGGCCAGAATACAAACCAAAAATAAAGTACAACTACAACTAGACAAAGTACAACAGAAAAAGACAACAGATGGAAGGATGGAAGCGGCTCCTGGGTCGTCCTCCTCGGATCCTACCTGAAGGGTAGGTACAGATGGAGCAACTCCTGGATCGTCCACCACGGATCCTACCTGAAGGGTAGGTACAAATAGCCTCCACAACGCTCTCGCTCGTCAACCTCCTCTGAGTGTCGTCTCGCCGTGAAGTCCACCTCTGGATACTGACTCGTCGAGTAGTCCACCTCCAGGTACTGACTCGTCGCGTAATCCACCTCCAGGTACCGTCCAGTCCTCGAACACTCGGCCTCCGTCAGCACTGCCCGTCGTCTGCAACCAACACAACGAGGTGAGAGCATAGACCGTGCAGGGGTGAGTATAACGATACTTAGTAGGGACCCCGAGACCCTCAAGGTCTCACTAAAACCAACAAGGATAACCACAAAGAAGATCTCAACAGATAACCTCTAATTAGGTATATGCCCATACATACACATAAGTTATCAAGTAACCCATCTCAATCATGAGGAAACACAAAGATTATGAAATAAACGGATAACCACTACCCAGGTATATGTGCATACATATACCTAAGTTATCAAGTTACCCATCTCAATCATGAGGAAAACAAAAAGATCATAGACTCAGCTCAAACAAGGATTTTCATTATCAAAACCGTAACTGCTGAAGAGCTCCGTCTCTGGAGTGTACAGTTGTCCTATCACGACTCTGAGTTACTGCTCACTAACCTAAGACTGCTGAGGTACTCCTCCTGTCGAGTACTGCGGGTCAGCCACCCAAACACAGTAGTGCTTCCCGCCGGGGTATGTCACCCAAACATAGTAGTGCACACCCCCTAGTAGCCTGCTGAGGTACTCTCCGGACGAGTACCGCGGTTCTACACTGTCACACAGGTAGTGCTCCGTCCGCCATGGGTCTTCACCCAAACAAAGTAGTGCTCCATCCACTGGGCTAGTCAACTCACTCCAAGTCGAGTCGGTCAAGTAGTCGTCAGGTCTCAGTCGGCTACACGGACTCCGTACTCCGTACGCTCGTCTCCGGGAGGGTCCGCTCCACGAGCTATAGGTCAATAAACCAAGTGTCTCAAAGTCCCACAAAGAAGTATCTCAAAGAACCGTCTCGTAATAGGGGTCTCACCTCAACAGACGGCGCGTCAATCAGATGCCCGGTCTGTGAGTCATTAGCCTTTTCATCCCCGGGGCCCGGTTGGTTTTGTGAGAGAACCAACCCGGTCATACCTCAATTGTACCATGAACACTCATAGGGTATACTCATAGGGACCGTTTCTCAACGTGATCCCCAACGCCGCTGATGGTTCGTCAAACGGTCGTCTGGTCTGAAAGATAACAGCTTTTCCATTCTAAGGGCCCAGTTGGATTTTGGGTACAATCCAACTTGGCCACTATCCAACAGCAACCAAAACTCGGGAAAAGTATGCCAAAAGTTCTGTCTCATCAAGAAGAATTCAATGAGGCAGACGACGCGTCAATCAGACGCCCGGTCTGTGAGTTATTGACTTTTGCGTTCTAGGGGCCCAGTTGGTTTAACAAGCGAACCAACCTGACCACACTCCGACGACATCCAAAACTTGAGTGGAGTAAGCCAAAAGATCCGTCTCACTTAGAGGAATCCATCAAAGTCGACGGTACGTCAATCAGACGTCCGGCGCTCAAGATATATGCGTTTCCGCTCCTAGGGCCCGTTTGGTTTCGTATCCGAACCAACCCGTCTGAACCCAAAGTGTTCCAAAACATTGAGTACGATATACCAAAACGACCGTCTCGATCCAAGGATCGCATCGCCATTGACGGTGCGTCGATTGGAGGTCTACAACTCAATATATGGGCAAAAGACCGAAGAGGGTCCGAAAACGGGGGGTCTGGGCCCGGACCAACCCGGCCCACCCCCCCTGGGTCGGCCCGAACCGGGTCGACCCGACCCGGGTCCGACCCGGCTGGGCCCGCCCGGCGCGGCGCGGCCCGCCCGTTCGAGCGGAAGCCGCGGAGCAGGGTTCGCGGCTCCCCCCCCCCTCGCCGCTAATTGAAGCCGGCGGCGAACCGCCGCCGCCAACCTTACGGCGGCGCGCCGACGGCACCGATCGCAGGTGCCGCCGTGCCGGCGTGGCGCCCCACCACCGCTTACCGCGTACCACCGGATGCGCTCTGGTGGTCCGTTTCTCCTGCTGTCTTCGCCAACGGTCTTCTTGGGACCCGACCTTCACTGTGAAGGGATTCAAACGCCATAGCGGTCTTCTTCGTCAATGTCCCTTGATCCGCACATCGATTAACAAGCTGTGGAGGGTTGTCGGGCCGTGTATGTTCGGCCCGCATCCTCTATGTTCGGTATTATCAATTGGAAAATAATAAAAACATGATTTTAATCATTGATGAGGGTATAATTTATCCAAAATAAATTATACAAACACCTTGCAATCAAATACCAACGCATGAGAGTAAAAAATTGAATGCGCGGCGTGACGACGTCGCGCATTCTTGCCGCTCGATCCCGCGTGGCGTGATGATGTGGTGCATCCTTGCCACTCGATCCCACGTGGTGCGACGGCACCACGTCAATTTCATTCGATCCACAACAACAAGAAAAACAATAAGGGAGGGGGACAGCCGTGTTTTGCAGTCCGGCCTCCTCCCGTTGACTGATATCATTCGGTCCAAATATAGTGGATAAAAGACGGAAGAGAATCACGTAAGGAAAATCACGTAAACCCCCTACCTCGGTTTCAAGAGCGGAGTCGCGGAAAGAGGATTTGAAGATGACATCTGGGTGCGTTTGAGGAGGAGGCGGCGTCTCCTACTTTGTTTCGTTGAAGAGGAAGGAAGGCATGTCGTTGTTTTTCATGGAAGGATGGTGTTCTTCATCGTAAGATGAACTCTCCTCCAAATTCTCCAAAGGTTTTCCCCACCCAAAATATTTGCCAACCAAAAAATATAATAAGGCCCTCCCATTATGTAACATTGCCATGCATTTTCAAATTAATTCGAAATGTAAATTGAATTAATTATGGAATTAGTGTTGGAAGCATAAGTGGATGGGAGATGGAGAGGTTCCACAAATTAATTAAGGGGAGAGTTAACAAGCTTAATGAAAAAGGGTGTTAATGGGGGAGTTCAATGGAGTTATGGGGAGATGATAAGTTTAGGGAACATGTGGGCCCCACTCCACTAATATCCTCTCATGGGAGGTTATGTGGGTGTGGGCCCCACCTCAAACTCTCCTTGGGAGGAAATAACTAACATTGATAAAATAAAATTCTGTTCCACAATTTTATTTAACTTCTTCTAATTCCCCCAAAAAAAATTAACTCTCAACCCGCATAAAACGCAACTTTGGAAAAGGTCTCCTTAAGCAAAAACCGGCTACGCGGTTTCATCAGTGCCCTCAAAATTTGATTCCGAGCACCGGTTCAAAAGTTAGAAATTCCCACTCATTTGTTCACTGAACGTACCAGAGCTAAACTTCAGAAACTGTTTCCGGGCACAACGAGCCTCAGAATCAGGCGCCGTCAGAAACTGCGTTCTTGTAAAATTCCAAACAAAATTAAGAAAAAATTTTCCATGAAATTTCCGGGTCTTTACATTACTCCAACCTCAGGGATTTACGTCCTCGTAAAGATTTAACACAAACTAGGGTCACAAAAGCGGTTTTGAGCACGCACTTGAGCCTTCCGCTCCCACGTGCTTACCTGGAGATTTCGTATTGCCAATGAAAGTGCACTCGAGGAATCGACCGTCCTCATAAGATCTGCTCATGTCGAATCTCGATCCCTACTGAAACATCCATGGAAGTAACCCCATCACCATCGTCCTGCTCCTCATGGTCGATGATATGCGAAGCGTCGAGCGCGTATCTCCTCAGTTGAGATACTTGGAAAACGTCGTGCACCTGGTGCAACAGAGGTGGATGGGTCAAGCGGTAAACCACCTCGCCTACCCAGCTGAGGAAATAGAAAGGTCCGTTGAACCTCGTAGATAACTTGTCGCCCTGGCCACATCTCCGTAAACCTCGTTGAGGTGAGACCCGTATAAGGACGTAATCGTCATCCTCGAACACTAGAGGTCTCCAATTCCTGTTAGAACTAAAACTCAAACGACTGCTGACACGATGGTATGGTTGACCGACTCAAGAGTGATCAGTCGCACCCTCCTGTAAAAGAGTTTATCCTGTGCTGCATGGGGTTTCCTTTTCGCCATCCAAGGAAAACCCATCCTGACATTTGCCTAAACCTGTCAATTTGAGAATGAACAGTTATTTCCCATTCCATAGTCAAACTAACGTCGTATGGCCTCGACGCTGCCACCAAGAGATTCCAACTGAAACTCTCACCTCGAGTGTCTGACCACACCGTCGGCATAAGTGTGATTATCGAGTCTCCTACCAAGGTATCTCTAGATGTGAGGGTCAAGTCCACGACGTCCAGAAACTGTAGGTCTGGAACAAGATTTGCGAAAGCAAGGAATGGTTCAAATCAACGTCTGTTACTACAGCAGCTAGTAGTGGACACAGACTGTCCCTTGAATCATTTATAGAGCCATTGGGTCACACTCCTTGACAGCATGTAGCCACAATCTTCCTCCGCCCTCAAGCCCCCTGAGCCTGGAGGGGTTAACTAAGGCGGGTGGTTGTAGCATGTTAAGATGTACACCACCTCAGGCTGCTCTCCTAGCTCTGCCTCCACGTCTACTACTCCGTAGACTCTTCTCTCCTTAAAGCTTCCTCTTCATTAAACATTTAACATGCTCGAGTCTCTAAGACTGGAGCCGGTTTCTTGTTTCTTACTACACTGTGCAGTCATCATCCGCTCCTGGATGATCTGTAGGAGCTGCTAAAATTTCTCCTTTGACGAAAAGAGAAACTCGGTATCATCCCCTAGATGAACCACGCTCATTGCCTAATAAATTCAATCCTGACATGAATGACGCATTCACGCCATGGATGATGTCGTAAGGCCTCGACATAACTACTAAGAGATCCAACTGTCACTCTTGTCTCCAAGGATCGAGTCACACTATCAGCATCAATGTGAGGTCACTAGGTCTCCTCCAGTAGAAATCTCGAAAGTGAGGGTCAAGTCAACTGTTTTAACCGGGACCACTCAGTATCAACCAAAAAAATGGACAGGAAAGAAAACAAAGATAAGTGTCTTTTTATTATTGCAGCTCATAGTACAAAGACACTAATACAACAACAACATGGAACTAGAAGTACAAGGGACATATCCACTAGTTTCGCTCTTGTCTACCTGCTCCCGGAGCTCTACTGCCTTGTCCACTTCTCGGATGTAGCTCAAGCACCCGCCTCTGCTTCGGCCTTGGTGGCTCCTCCAATGACTACGGATCATCTATACGTGGATTCGGACAGTCACGTGCCATGTGACCCTTTCCGCCGCATGAGTAACACTGTCTATTTCTGGCACGCCTAGCTTTGTCCCAACCCTGGGTGCCCCGCACCACCGATCCTAAAACCCTAGATCGCCCAACTGCTGGTATGGTCCTCTTGGACCTCTGCATCATCTTTCAACTGCCCACAGATGACTCGGCTACTGATCGAATAACACGTGGAAAAGGCAGCAGCTCCTGAACATGCTCGGGGTGTAGAGCTACTGGCACAAACTCCACCCTAAAGAAGGTCTCGAAGTCTTCCCATGCGAAGGTCATCCCGTCGCAAAACTGGAACAAGTGGCTCCACCACCTGCCTGCTGCTGCCTAAAGAAGGCTGGCAGCAAAGATCACCATGAAGTCTGCAGGCGTCCCCACTATCCTGAAGACTCTCACCACAGCCTCCAGCCAAACCTTAGCCACATGCGGGTCCATCTATCCCCAGAACCTGGGTGGCCTCTAGCGCTGGAACTCGTGAAGCGCACTCAAGTGGCGTGCATCGCCTACTGCTGGGGATGGTGGCATCGGTGGACCAACATATGGTAGTACCACTGGTGCCTCCGCTGGTGCCTCAACTGCAAGATGGCACTGTACCAAAGCCTCGTCGCTCAACAGGCTGTCAGTACGCACACCCCTCTGAGCTCTAGCTGGTCATCCAAGAAAAGGCATCCTGAAAGAAACAAAGTGACACGGTCAAACAATTATACCTGGTGAGCTGACCTGGTTTGAGCTGATATTTAAATAAAACTTCTCGAAACACACATGCAATCAGTGTTTTCGTGCACAGTGTCAGAATTCAGTTGTCAGGGTCCTGGTGTATGGATACATCGGCTGCCCGCACTAACACTGGACTCCCTGAACTAAAAACCAGACTCGGTACTCTTAACATTATTGCTTCACAGAACGAAAATATCAGTGTTATAAGTTCTGCGGTAGAACTGACTCCTTTGATACCAATTTTTCATGACCCGTCCTCGGGGATCGTGCCGTGACTACCCCAAGCCCGCCTTCCATAGGCCAGGGGCTGGCGACTATCACCAAAGGCGTAAATCCCGATAACTGGGAAGGCATTGTCTTTATAAAAGTAAACAAAACACCACAAAGTTCAAGCGGAAGTAAAACACTAAGTACAAAGAGAAGTGATGAAAGGTAAATCGGCCAGAATACAAACCCAAAAGAAAGTACAACTACAACTGAACAGATTACAACAACAAAAAAAGACAACAGCTAGAAGGTCGGAAGCGGCTCCTGGGTCATCCTCCTCGGATCATTCCTGAAGGGTAGGTAAAGATGGCGCAACTCCTGGATCGTCCACCAAGGATCCTACCTAAAGGGTAGGTATAGATAGCCTCCACAACGCTCTCACCCGTCAACCTCCTCTGAGTGTTGTCTCGCCGTGAAGTCCACCTCCGGATACTGACTCATCGTGTAGTCCACCTCCAGGTACTGACACGTCGCGTAGTCCACATCCAGGTACCGTCCAGTCCTCGAACACTCGGCCTCCTTCAGCACTGCCCGTCGTCTGCAACCAACACAATGAGGTGCGGGCATAGCCCGTGCAGGGGTGAGTATAACGATACTCAGTAGGGACCCTGAGGCCCTCAACGTCTCACTAAAACCAACAAGTATAACCACAAAGAAGATCTCAATAGATAACCTCTACTTAGGTATATGCCCATACATACCCATAAGTTATCAAGTAACCCATCTCAATCATGAGGAAACAGAAAGATTATGAAATCAACGGATAACCACTACCTAGGTATATTCCCATACATATACCTACATTATCAAGTGACCCATCTCAAACATGAGGTAAACAAAACGGTCATCGACTCAGCTCAAACTAGGATTTCCATTATCGAAACCGTAACTACTGAAGAGCTCCGTCTCTAGAGTGTACGATGGTCCTGTCACGACTCTGAAGTACTGCTCACTAACCTACGACTGCTGAGGTACTCCTCCTGTCGAGTACCGCAGGTCAGGAACCCAAACACAGTAGTGCTTCCCACCAGGGTATGTCACCCAAACACAGTAGTGCACCCCCCCTAGTAGCCTTCTGAGGTACTCTCCGGACGAGTACCGCAGGTCTGCACAGTCACACAGGTAGTGCTCCATCCGCCATGGGTCTGCACCCAATCAAAGTAGTGCTCCGTCCACTGGGATAGTCAACTCACTCCAAATCGAGTCGGTCGAGCAGTCGTCAGGTCTCAGTTAGTTACACGGTCTCCGTACTCCACACGATCATCTCCGGGAGGGTCCGTTCCACAAGCTATAGGTCAATACTCCAACTATCTCAAAGTCCCATGAAGAAGTATCTCAAAGAACTGCCTCGTCATATGAGTCTCAACGCAACAGACGACGTGTCAATCGGACGCTCGGTCTGTGAATTATTAACATTTTCATCCCCAGGGCCCGGTTGGTTTCGTGAGCGAACCGACCCGGCCGTATCTCAAATGTACCCCAAACTATCACAGGGTATACTCATAGGGACTGTTTCTCAATGTGATCCCCAACGCCGCTGACGGTTCGTCAAACGATCGTCTGTTCTGAAAGATAACAACTTTTCTATTCCAAGGGCCCGGTTGGATTTCGGGTACAATCCATCCCGGCCACTATCCAACAACAACCAAAACATGGGCGAAGTATGCCAAAAGTTCCTTCTCAGCAAGAGCAATTCAACGAGATAGACGGCGCGTCAATCAGATGCCCGGTCTGTGAGTTATTGGCTTTTTCGTTCCAGGGGCCCGGTTGGTTTCGTAAGCGAACCAACCTGACCACACTCCGACGGCATCCAAACCACGAGCGGAGTAAGCCAAAAGATCTATATCACTAAGAGGAATCCATCAAAGTTGACGGTACGTCAATTGGACGTCCGTAACTCATGATATATGCGTTTCTGCTCCTAGGGCCCGGTTGGTTTCGTATCCGAACCAACCCGGTCGAACCCAAAGTGTTCCGAAACTTTGAGTGCGATATACCGAAATGACTGTCTCAATCCAAGAATCTCATCACCGCTGATGGTGCATCGATCGGAGGTCTACAGCTCAAGATATAGGAGAAAGACCGAAGAGGGTCCGAAAAGGGGGGGTCTGGGCCCGGACCGACCCGGCCCGACCCCACCTGGGTCGGCCCGAACCGCGTCGACCCGACCCGGGTCCGACACCGGCGAGGCGCGGCCGGGCCCGGCCAGCTCGGCCCGCACGACCGAGCGGAAGCCGCGGAGCGGGGTGCACCCCCCCCCCCCGTCACCACAATTTGAAGCCAGCGGCGAACCGCCACCGCCAACCTTCCGGCGGCGCGCCACCGCCACCGGTCGCGGGCGCCGTCTCGCCGGTGTGGCGCGCCGCCACTGCCAACCGCGGACCACCGGACATGCTCCCGTGGTCCGTTTCTCCTGTCGTCTTCGCCAACGGTCCTCCCGGGACCCGACCTTCACTGTGAAGGGATTCAAACGCCATAGTGGTCTGCTTCATCGTCGTCCGTTGATTCACACATTGATTAACAAGCTGCGGAGGGTTGTCGGGCCGTGTTTGTTCGGCCCGCGTCCTCCGCGTTAGGTGTTATCAATTGGAAAATAATAAACACATGATTTTAATCATTGATGAGGGTATAATTTATCCAAAATAAATTATTCGAACACCTTGCAATCAAATACCCACGCATGAGAGTTTAAAAATTCGAATGTGCGGCGTGACGACGTCGCGCATTCTTGCCGCTCGATCCCGCGTGGCATGACGATGTCGCGCATTATTGCTGCTCGATCCCACATGGTGTGACGGCACCGCGTCAATTTCTTTTGATCCGCAACATCAAGAAAAACAATAAGGGAGGGGGGCAGCCATGTTTGTGCGGTCCGGCCCTCTCCCGTTAACTGATATCATGCTGTCCAAATATCACGGATAAAAGACGGAAGAGAATCACGTAAGGAAAATCTTGTAAACCCCTACCTCGGTTTCAAGAGCGGAGTCACGGAATAAATGATTTGAAGACGACGTTGGGGTGCGTCTGAGGAGGAGGCGGTGTCTCCTCACATGTTGCGGTGAAGAGGAAGGAAGACACATCATCGTTCTTCATGGAAGGATGGTGTTCTTTGTCGTAAGAAGAACTCTCCTCCAAATTCTCCAAAGGTTTTCCCCACCCAAAATATTTTCCAACCAAAAATTATAATAAGGCCCTCCCATTATGTAACATTGCCATGCATTTTAAAATTAATTCAAAATGTAAATTGAATTAATTATGGCATTTCTATAGGCAACATAAATAGATGGGAGATGGAGAGGTTTCACAAATTAATTAAGGGGAGAGTTAACAAACTTAATAAAAAAGGGTGTTAATGGGGGAGTTCAAGGGAGTTATGGGAAGATGAATAGTTTAGGGAAAGTGTGGGCCCCACTCCACTAATATCCTCTCACGGGAGGTTATGTGGGTGTGGGCCCCACCTATAACTCCCCTTGGGAGGAAATAACTAACATTGATAAAATAAAAATGTGTTCCACAATTTTATTTAACTTCTTCTAATTCCCCCAAAAAAAATTATCTCTCAACCCGCATAAAACGCAACTTCGGAAAAGGTATCCTTAAGAAAAAATTGGCGCTGCGGTTTCATCGGTGCCCTAAGAATTTGATTACGAGCACCGGGTCAAAAGTTATAAATTTCCGCTCGTTCGTTCACTGAATGTACCCGAGCTAAACATCTGAAATTGATTCCGGGCACACCAGGCCTCGGAATCAGGCACCGTCAGAAACTGCGTTCTTGTAAAATTCCAAAGAAAAATAAGAAAAAAATTTTCATGAAATTTCAGGGTCTCTACAAAGTGAATATTCCATATCAAATAATCTATAAAATAAATAAAATTTTATTATTTTATTGTAAAAATAATTATAATTTGATAGGATGAATATTTATTTTAAAATGACTATGTTAAAATTAGCCTGGAATTATAATTGAAAATTTTCTATTAAAAATAACTTTTTAGTGAATAATAGAAAATATAGTATTTAAATTTTCTACACATTATTTTTAATAATTAAAATTAAAAATTTATTGACCGTCAATTTGGTAGTGTTAAAGGCATTATGTTTTGGACGTAAAAAGGATTATTATTTTAGAAATATTTTTTAAAATGGTTATAGTTTCATTATATATTATTTAATTAAAATAATATTTATTGATTAATTAATTAATTGAAATTTATAGTTTCTATATCGAACTATATTAATATATTGAAATTCAATGATAATTACAATTCCTATAGTTAATATAAGATCATCATATACTTGAAAAATACATTTATTGAAAACCCATTTTTTCAGTTGATTTACATGTTTATTTTAAAATTAAATTGTGAAAATTATATGAATATAATTTCATAAAATAGATTCAATATATAGAATCAAAAAAATTAATATTGGGTAATATGGTCAAAATAATTTTTTCCTTACAAATAATAATAATTATATGAATTATTTAGCATAGTTAAGGTAAATTTGAGTTTAATGTCAGTTAATCTATAATGATAAAGGACTAAAAGAAATAAAAAATTATTATACCCCATACGTTGGATGTCATTACACTATGTACTTTTCCCATTAAAATATAATCCATTTTGGTGCAATATTTCATATGGAGTGAGACCACATTACTAAAAAAACGACGATGTTTCGCAAGTGTGCCACTCATATCAATTGTAAAATGGAACACCTCTCCACATTTATCCACACTTATCAACCCAATTAGATTGAAAAAAACCTACCAAAACCACTACCCAAAATCCATTGAACCATTATATAGATTTTGGCCTTCCAAAAAGACCAACTGCAGGGTCCTTAATAAGAGATCAAATAGAGGTTCTTCCAAGATAAGGTAATTTCATCATAAAGATCATTCATTTTTAAAACATGGAGGTTCCTTGAAAAAATTGGAAAGTAATTTTTTATTAAAAATAGAATCTATAGAAGTATGAAGTATGGAATATTATTAGAATATCTTTTATTATTTGAATCCATCACTTCTAGGAGCTCATCTGAGAAAATGAGATCCCCTCCTACAGTATTGTTGTAAATACCATCTGCCACCAGGTCCACCTCATGATTACCAGATGTTACAATGAAATTTACACTCAACAATTAATCCAAAAATTCAATCTAATGGGAAGTAATTCTCCATGATATATGTAATATATCACTCCTGAAGGCAAAATCCTTCATTTATTACTTCAAGTTTTTCAACATTTAATTTACTGTAAACATTATTGATATAATAAAAATATTACCTCACAGATACTGAGATATAGTATAGTTTATCTCATAATATTTATTCATCTCCTTATACAAAAATGTGAAAAAACCCATCTCTCCTATGTTTGATAGACTACCGGATCACGGACTGATGTAATATATTTTTTCATGAACAAAAAACATGGATAACCCTAATGATTATATTAAAGAATATATAAAAAAATTATGAAAAATTAATAATTCAAATAATTTAATGTATCATTTATCTCCTTACCCTTTCAAAAATTATTTAAATGATTATGTCACTCATGTGTACATATGACCTACCATATCCATTAATCATGTTCATTAATATTCCATGAAAAAATTATTATAATGACTCCAAAAATACAAATAATAGAGAAATATGATTTTTATAAATTTAATATCATTCAATAGATTATTTAAGAAATTACGATTTAAATAATTTATAACTTCTACTAAAAACATGCATAAGAAAATGAGATAATTAACTCACAAAGAATTGGTAAAAATGAAATGTTTTTTGATTATTGTGTGAAAAGATAATATAATAATATCATATATGATATTTCAAATATAAATAGTTTTCTTTTATAAATTTATAACATGTTTTAAACCATTATACATGCTGTTAAATCATGTTAAACGATAGAAAAGGTATATTCAATATATTTAATCTCCATTTCCACTCTATTGGGAATTATTTTGTATTATAATCCTACATACATTTATGTGATGTATATATATCACATTTTATATATTTAATATGAATAATATGTTATGATGATTGATAATGTTTCTACACAATTTTATGCTTTCAATGGTTCACTATTTTAAAGTTACTAAATATGTCGGGATATTTTTGAAATCTTTATTGTTTAAAATTTATCCTATTTTAACTATAGGAATCATATAAAATATCCTTCATAAAATACATATATTTTTAGTCAACTATAAATATCTTTTGGAGTTTCTATATTTTCATGTAAATTTTCCCCTCTTTTGAAATTTAATCAATAAATGATCTGATTGAAATAAAAACCTATTTTTTCTGATTTAAACAATTTTGTTTCCCCCCATTTGTCAAATTTTCAATAATTGTTTTATAAAATTCCATTTAATTACTCAAATTATAAAGTATGTATATTTTAGATGTTTATTGTTTTTTTAAAATGTTTTAAATGAATCATTATAATGTATTCTAAAAGTAATCTTTTTGAAATTCATTATAAAAATTCAAATGAATGTTCTGTAATGTATAAATTTATAATAGAAATCCACACCATAATAACAATTTTTTGATTTTTAGTTTATTTTACACATTTTATATTATTTTAATATGAAAAATGTTTTCAAGAAATATTATTTAAATATTTTACTTCCGATTCAATTATTATTCTAATGTAAATGATTTTATTAAAAAGTTTACATTCCTAATGAATAGAAGTCCATGTCATATATATTAAAATTTTTGTGTTTTTAACTTTATCATAAAATATAAACTTTATTACAATCCTTCTACATTAAATTTACCTTAAAATATATATTCATTATCAAGGATAAATGTATTTATTAATCTATATATCATTTCTAAAAAAATGTTTTTATTTTAAATTTATTTGATTGATATATGACAAATTAATATTCCATAGTCATTATAAAATATAGATATTTAATCATAAGACATAATATTTATGAATTTAATTGATCATTAAATGTATGTGGAATGTGTTGGACATGCATTGATGGGTGACGGTTGGTTACATATCGCTCATCTATGCATCCACATGACTGATAGGAAAAAATAGTTATAAAAATAAAATGGTGTTTTGATGTATACCTACCCGTAGTATTTAACTCTCTTAGATCAAGGTCGTGATGTTATTGATATCATGATGTATGAGATCATGATATCCAATAATAATCATCTCCTTAATTATAACTAAATTTTATTATCCATGAGATTTTTTGTTTGATATAATCCTTGTATTAATTTCATTGAATAATTATTGATTAAATGGGACATTTTTTCAGTTAATTACCTTTCCACATTGATTATGTATTATCTAATAATGATAGATTCTAATACAAATAACCCATACTATTCATTTTACCTCACCAATATATATTTTTTCCATTCTCTAATATATGATGATGAAATAGTTGAATGAGTTCATGGATATCTAATGTATTCCATTACCAATAAAATACATAATCTCATCTAAAACCTGGTAGTAGATTCCTCTTCCAAATCTGTGTTCCCAAACTCACTATATTTTGTAGAATCATCTGGTTTTTCTTGAATTTTGACTTTCATTACTTGTGACTATGAATCATAATTTACACAAACAATTCCAAAATAATTTAGCAAACTTTGATTGTTATATTTTTACTCCCTCATGTCTTTAATAATTATATAATTCTATAATGAATTATATAATATTATTTATTTATCATTCTCAAACCACTTATATATAATTTTAAAAAATCATTTTTTTCCAATTACATTTTTGTATAAATAAATTAAATTAATATATACAAAGATCCTTTCTCTTTTTAGTAACCTTAATTTATATGTAAACTATTAGTTTATTCTCATCATCCTGAAACATCATCAACATGTCAATCTCATTTATCATCCATGAAACTTTGACATTATTTAATCGTGTTATTTTTTATAGATAATTTACCATATATCTTCAAACACTTATTATAAATTTCAAAAAAAGAAAAATTAAAAAAGACAATAAAATACATTGGTTTTAGGACTCATTTTATTTCTTAAACATTGTGTATATCATTTTTAATTAATTTTTCTATTTCTCAAAAATAATAGAACTATTATGAAAAATAATTCATAGAAGAAATGAATTGAACAAAAAATACATTACTCTCTCTCATAATTGGTGACAAATATAAAAGTGAACGTAATAAATATGTAAATATCTAGAGTATTACTTACCATAGATAATTATAGCATATAAAATTTCATAAATTAATATTGTACAAAAAATTTAAAATATTAATATTTTTATAACTAACAAATATGCTAGATCAACATTACCCTTAGGAATCAGTATCATTAGACCTAAATCATCAATGAATAAAAAATACACTTGAAAGGAGATATCATGATTTAAAATCCAATATTTAAAACAAAATGATTGATAAATGTTATATTTATGATTGATTGGGAGTAATTTATAGAATTTAAAGGGGGTAATATAACTATATTATTACTAGTACAAGAGGGTATAAAGCCATTTTATACAATACTAGAAAACATGTTACCAGAATCAAATAACCAATATTTAATGTTTATAAATAATATTTATTTTAGTGTAAAAAAATATATATTTCCTTAAATTAATTTATTTTAATTAAAATAAATTGTTTTGTTGTTATAATGTATTTTAGAGAAATTTATTACTTTTAAAAAAATGATATCAATAATTATTTTTTAAAATTTAATGAATGAATTGTATAATTAATTAAAAAATTAATGAAATAATTAACTAATAATAATGAATTATAATTTTATTATTAAAAGTTAATAAGTAATATTGTATCTGAAAAATGGTTTTTTTAGATATTATATTTCTTAATTATTTTGATAAGTATCCCACATTATAAAATATAAATAATATTATTTTTTATTCATGTGATAAAATAAATATTCAGTAACACGTTGATTTTATATTAGGTAGAAGGGAAGATAAAATATTTAAATGATGAAAATGGATGTTTTTCAAAGAATTATTTCTCCATTTATTAATTATTTTAATATAAATAAATTAAATTTATCAATGATCTTGAATAATTTTAAAAAATTTAGTTTCATATATATTATACAATAACTTCTCTTTCATAAAGTGTTAATCAAATAGAATGTAAAAGGAATAAATTCTTTTTCATCTTAAAAATGGATTTTCATTAAAAATGTTTCTTTATGTCATTTGTTATTATATGAAATCTAAATGTTATCGCATTTAGAGTTTAACACAACTAAAAAGGTTGTCATATTAGGTATTATCATTTCCAAATTAGGTAATTATGAGAATTTAATATTTAAGCATAAAAAAATGTTATTATAATAAAAATTTTGAACTCACAATGAAGATAAAATAGATATAAATGGATTTATATAAGTTGTAAAAACACAAAATATCCTTAAATATTATTTTTAAATTTTAAAATAAAATTATTACTGACCCATTTCCAATATTTTTCATATTTTTATCCACTATTATTTTTAAATTGATAACATTATACAATACAAAATAAATATTTGAGAAGAATTAACTAAAAACTCAGATATAAAATGATATATACATCACGCCTACAAAAAAAATTATCCTTATATTTTCCCTTTCATACCTTACCATTTATATCATCATATAGAATTAGTTAAAAATTTGGAGCCATTTGTCCCAATAAAGAATCCTAAATTCTTTATTCTGAAGGAACCCATTTCAAGATGGAGGGAATTCAATAATGTAAATAGTTATTCACCAACATTTCTCAATTAAAATCATTTATACACTATTTATAAATCTCATTTTAGACTATTATAATTATACAATTACATAAGTATTCTTCTAAAAAATATATATTACAATTATATATCCCTACGCTTATTTATTAGTTAGTATAAAACATTCTTGTTTTGGGTGGTCCAGTAAAACACATAAACACCAATATTATATCTTCTTTGTTTACAACATAAATGAGTATATAGAAATTAATAATAAAAATTTAAGTTAGTAATGATAAATTTATATTATAAATATGTCTTTGGAATTGGAATACAAAAATTGATTGATCAATATAATGTTACTTAGGGTTAAATTAAATTATGTTGAATATAGTATCCTTGGATTCCATTCTATCAAACCATTCCAATACCTTCCATAGAATGGAAATATTACTAAATAAATATTTGAATAAATATGATTCCAATATTTTGAATATTATATGAATAATGTACATGTTAACAAATAATGATTATTGACAAAACCATTTAGAAACTTCTATAAAGCAATCAAAATCACTCATATCCAATGATAAAAATAAATTAATACCAACTAATATATGAGTGATTAATTATTACAATTTAGGATTATAAAATTTAATATATATTAATCATGTTATATAATAATAGATTAATATGATTATGTCAATTATACTGGAGGGTAAATTTACAATTTATAAATCAAAAATAAATGTAAGGGTTTTTTTAGTCTCACATTAAAATTGGGATTAACTATGTTTAAATTAATTTATGAGGAATTATATGTTATATCACCCAAAACACCCATTAATTCTTTTACAATATTGTTATTCCATGGATTTACTTGTATTATTATCATTTTACCTCATTTTGGATAAAAAATAAATGAAAATAATGATTATAAATTGTACCGAACCCATATCATATTTTTTGGTTTGGAATCCTCCTCATCCATGTCCATATTATTTATATAGTTTCATGCATGTACCAAATTATTATTCTTATATTTATTAATTTAATTTAATGTTATATTTTTTTTATTATTTTCATGTCATTAAAAGTAAGACTTTAAAAAAGTTTCTATATAACTGATTTTCTAATTTTGTTTTAATCATCATTGCAAATTTTCGAAGGCGATATATGTTTAAAATTTTACACATGAACCCATTTTACCAACTTCATAATTATCTGTACTAATTACTGTTACTATTTAGGTTTTCATATTTTTTAAATTGATTTATATTCCATTTTGATATAAAATTATCTTATTTTAAAAAAAATGTGTAAAATAATTTTTTTCTCTACTTATTTTTCAATGAATTTGTCTTGTGATCGTATGAAGTTTTTGTTATATGTAAACATACATTGATTATTTTTGTGAATTTACAGGGTTATTACCTAATTATTACATAAAATCTATATATCTTGATGTCTCATGATAATATTTTATTGATGTTTCTTGAACCACATTTTTAATATTAGTTTATTAATCTATATTGAAATTATGATTGTTTTCATATTCATGAGGAACAAATATGTATAGTTAATATTTAATTAATGGGTCGATAAAATAAATCAATATAATTAAATGGGAAACATTTTATATCTAATGAGATACTGATATTATGTATCTAAATGATTGTAGTTATTTTTGATGACAACTTTTTGTTTGGACATGTTTTTAGATAGCTTTGATGAAATGTTTATTTGTGGCCATTATGTTTTTTATATTTATTAGAATGCTTGTGTGTGGGAATAATTGGAGATAATGATGAAAATATTTTTTAATAAGGATATTATTTTTTATATCTATGTTCATAATGTCATGGTTTCCATTTTATATTCTTATTCTACACTTCAATGTTTCAAAACAGGCCAATATTTGTCCGCAATGATCATGATTATATTTTAATTTATCAGAATTTATAATTAATTATTTATATATGATAATTTGAGTTTATATTTCCTTCATTGATTCTTATAGACAACTATTATGAATAAATTTTCTAATAATGTTGATATTTCTCCCATGTTAATACTTTTTTCATTACATTATGACATTACCCTTTATATCTCGATAAATTTTACAAAAATGAGAGTATTAGTTAACTTATTATTATGCTTTTATTATCCATGTAATGTATAAGGGTAATAAATAGGGTGTTTATAGAACCATTACATATGATAAATTTGTTTTCTACAGATATTAAAAGAACCTAGTGGAATCGGACACTTATGTAGCTTGTCTTCAAAGACCCTAAACCATTGTGTTCTAGGAATAAGTATTTATCGACATGAAATAATAATTAAATTAATGAATGATGTTAAATATATAAACATTTTTATTATGTGAACATAGTCAGTATTTTGTGACTTTTTATATAATATGTTAAAACATATATTTTGAGAGTTTAGGTGTGTAGTGATTCCCAATCCTTAAGTTACCACAATAGAATAAATTCTAGTGCCGACTCTACCTCACATTCTTCTTTACAACTTTTATCACATATGAATTCTTCTTTATTCCCATTAGAAAATATTATCATTTTACAAAATTTACTACACATACCTACATAAATATCTCACATACATCATCATCTTTAAAATTGGTAATGAAATTCTTCCTCTTGAATTTATTAAAATCCATAACATTACCCTCTAAAGAATTTCCAAATATTTTATTATTTGAGAAACTGATTGGATTCTCAGCATAATATTCAAAATCTTTATTTTATTTGAACTTTGGATAGTTGGAATCAAAATTTCAATAATCTCAATACTAAAAAAACATTTATGTTTAATTTTCTCTCAAAATATTCATATGAAACTTCTTATACTACTATTAATGAATGATATATGTTTAAAATTTTATTTGAAAATCTTCTTAACAATATATCTCATCTTTATTAAAAATAATTCTAATCTTCTCATTATTGAAATATTTCATGTAAATATCCATATCAACCATTCTATTATTCTTAAATACATATCCATTTAGCTTTTTAGTAAAAATTATAATTCTATATAGATCACTATATGGAAAATTACTTGGATCGTGGTCATCTAGTTCCAAAACTATTTAATCAATTTTGATATGAAATATATATTGTTTCTTCTAGAAATCAATAGAATATTTAATCTTCTAAAATAAAATTACATTTTGAAAATTACACAACATACTATGGTGAATAATTAATCAAAAAAATTATCATTATTTCTCCTTATATATATATATGTAAACCTCTAATCTTGTATCATATCATTCGTCACTTTTTCATTTCATTTATAAGCATTTTTTAATTTATCCCAAATGAGTGTATTTATCTTAATAAATTTTAAATTGAGAAAAAAATTACATTAAATAAAAAAAGAATTGGTATTTCATATTGTAATACCAGTCTCTATATTCTCCACATCCCCTGTTTCTATTATAGTACATTGAATATGAATACTAAAACCATTGATGGAAACCTACAATAAATCAAGACAAAAAATAGGTAACATGTGAAAATAAATAATGTAATTATTATTCCCATAAAAGTGGAAATCTCCATACTTTTCACTAAATTAATGTTTTCAAATATTAAAATAAAAACATGGATAATAAATATTAAAACACATTAGAAGACATTTATTTATTCTGATAGAGGGAGATAACAAAAATAACAAATTTGTTATAAAATCATTACTATCCTAAAATCCAAAAATGCATAGTCCTTCATAAAACAATTAATTCATCCATGCCAATAATGGTTTCCAATATCAATATATCGATTCATTGGGGGTGAAGCAATTAGTATTATACCATATTTTCATTTTTATGATTTATAGTGAAATCATCCTTTGACACATATTAAAATGACATATCCTATTACTTAACTTAAGAATGTATAGGAATGAAAATAAAAAATAACACTCAATATATAAGTTTCACTAACCAGGTCACTTATCTAATCCTTGTTATGATACATATTTACTCAAGATCATATTATTAAATAGAATCACATTTTTTAAAACATAGAGTGCTTTTAAAAACAAACAAAAATTATAAAGAAATCAACAACGTTGTTTACATACACATGAACAACGTTTCCACCGTTGTCTAACATGAATCATTGTGGTATTATTTTTCAGCTATTTAGATTATAATTATTCTTTTTATTATTATCACTGGATTATATTATAGGGATCATTCAATAAATATCTATATAGAATAGGTTTTACATACAACATTCTCATTGTATGACAAAAGCATCATTATTACACACAAACCAATGTGTTCTAGTTCATATTTAATAATTCAACATGGAATCCTATAAGTATTCACTATGAGAACATTAAAATTCACATAGAATATATCATCTCTATTATGAATAATTGCCTTTACTATGTATTCCTTTCATTATAAAAAAACATAAAATACCCATGTTAGTCATCATGCAATACAATGACATATTCATCACATTCAAATATAAATCCATACTATCCACATCCATCAATGTATATTAACTTATAAATATTATTCTTATTCTTTTTAATGGAATCTACCATCATGGTGTGTCACATTCACAATATAATAAAATAATTATTCCACCAACTATATATACCTTCCATAATGTCAAACATTTCTATATAAAATGATCATTTCTTCGATAGGTCTTCATGAACATGGAATGATATCCTGAAACATGGAATGATATTTTTAACGCCGCAAAAAAATATAAGGTAATAATTATCATAGATTTTCATCATGAAATTAGGTGTTTAAAATGACAGATCCATGGAATTCATTAGGGTTTGGAAATTATATTTACAATATTAAAAATATTTGACAATATATTTTATATAGATTTTAGTTTATGATATTTATTATATAAATAAATTTACTTAACTTAATCATTTTGTTAAAAATTATTCCAAAATAACTTTCTCTATAATTTCACTAACTTCTACGAATCAATATTTTGGAACTCTTTTTTAACATCCATATAAATTCTAATAACATTTTGAAAACCCCCATTTTATCCTTGTCTATAAAATCTATGTATTACTCCATACCATAGAGTTAACATTAAATATTCTTGAAATGACTTTATGTGTTTCTAAAATTATCTTTATATATACAAGTTTTCATGGTGGAATTCTAAAATTTTCTCATCTATTTAATCGTAATGAAATTTATCTATATAGGGTGAAATTTCCACTTTCCTTAATTTTTACAGTCTACTCGGGATAAAACACTCACATCAGTATGGTTAATTGTATGAATTCTAAACCTCACATTTGGTATATTATTTATTTTCCAAACTAATTTTACTTTTAAATACTATTTTTATTTTCTTTATTAATTATCATTAATTTAGTTTGAGTTACCATATTTCATAGTGTTAAATTGTTTTCATATGTTATTACTTTTCATCTACAAATGGTTACTCCTACATATAATGTGAAACTAAAATTCTGTATTGAGGACTTAACCATATTACATACCCATTTCTGCATAACTCAAAAACTCTTCCAAACAACTTCAAAAGTCACCAAACTTCATTAAAAAAATCAAAAAATATAGAAACACGGAATGAATGTGGACTTAAATGAAACACAATTTAACACATTATTGTGAAAATTTTATATATGTAGAAAACAAAAAAAAATTGAAGACCCATATCCCCATATTATTAACGTCTTCTTATTTGATGGGGTACACCATTATTTTAGGGTATCCTTCATTGTCACAAAATCTCAACGAACTCCCATCAGCTCGTATTAGTGACCCATGGTCAAAACCAAATATTCATTACACCTTATTCTTTACTCATGACATCGATACATTTCTATCACGAAACGAAAAACATAAAGTCACTAACCATTGATGCATTGTTACCAAAAACACAATGTATCCACCAAGGATTTACCCATCACATATCAAATTACATAGGATATATGTACAATATACCATCAGTAATAATACCTGATAATGATAAGTTCTAACATATATCTACACTCACCTTTAATACATCACAATGATACCACATCATTAAATGTGTATTACCTCGCAAAATACATGATTATCTCATATTACCTGCCAATACCCTTTCAAGGGAATCCACCTCCTATGAAAATATTATGCCCGATTTGAACAATATATCATGGATAACTCATATAAATATAACCATCACCATATAATCCAATACCTATATCAATCCACCAATGAAATATATATTTCCCTTGAACCCATGGAAATTATATTCGTAATCATGTACCATCTCTTGATTTGATCCACACCACATTGTATCACAAGACACTATAGTAATTAATATTATATTTTCACCAATATTTTATATGTGAAATCACAATATAATTTTTATTGACACTTCAAATAATGAAACGCTATATCATTATTAAAATAAATCACACAAAAGCGCACATATGACATATAAATCTTATGATCAAAATGTGTTACTTGAACATGCACATCTTAAAACGATGTCCCATGATCCAAAACAAAAAAAACTAACTAAATAATCAAATCCAACATAATGAAGTATTTCTATAAAAAATTTGAATTAGTGAAAAGTATCATAGCTTTGGTATATTCAACTTCCCACGAAAAGGTTGTTCGTGAATCAATTTCTAAATGTCAAAAATTGTCGCAAACTGATTAATATATACATCTATCATTACAAAATTGTAAGATAATGTTAAATTACCCTTACTATTAAACTATTATTCCATTAAAACAATTAAATACATATATCCTAAATGGTGTTATATATGACCATAGGTGGACCTACTCAAGTCCTAGTAGCTATAAACTAGAAGTGTGGTATCATGTAATTCATTTAGGGGAATATATATTTTATGTTATAACATCCATGAAAAATTAAATAACCAAAAACATCCATAATTTATTATTATTTTATTCATAAATCACTAGTAAAAACATTCTATATCAAATGAAAATAAATCAATATGCTTATACACCAACGGACCAATCACTAGGTTGGACCTAGTTTAAATAATAAAATGGAATACATATTTATTGAGTTGAAACCACAACCCCTAGAATCAACCCATGACTATATACACTCCCTATTGACCTACATAAGACCGATAAACTTTGAAACTTATGCTAAGACTAGCCTAATAGGCATAAGGTCTATATTCACATCATGGTTCTCTATATGGTGTGATAAGTTTTTATGAATTGGGTAGCATTATATACCATTAAAATATGACATTATATATGTGTGAATGCATGTATAAGTAATTAAACAGAAAATATGACACACAATAATATGTTATGGGACATTATATTATAACTAGGGCTCTATGAAATCTGATCCTACCAAGAATGACATATATTGGAAGTTCAATTTTCCAAATTCATAAAATTTTAGCCCATAACAAATAACATAATGAATTGTTTCATTTAATTTCTATACCACTATCAAGACACATTAGGTAATGTCACATTCAGAACCTTATACACATCATTCCATCTTCCTACCCCAATCCTCTTTCTCAAGGTTGGTTCTCACAACCACATCCTTGAATAATTACCTCTTATTATAGGAATTACTTACTATAACTCTATTAGTTGAGGTGAGTCCAAGTATGAAATATCATTCCACATCACATAATCCAATAATCATACAATTACTATAGGTGTAAATTACTTCTTATATCACATGATACAAACCAATCCTTTATCATTCAGGGTGGGTCTCACATCATGTCTCACACCATATCACATCCTAGAATTGTAACCTCTCACTAAAGCTAGAACTTTCTAGAATCCTCTCACTAATTATGATTCAAAACACCTAGTATTATAATGGATGATAAGATCACTTTAATGAAAACACACAAAATAATAATAATGGTGACATATCTAATCCCATGTCCAAAACACTAGCTCACTTGGACAATACTAGACCTCTAGATACATATTATACAATCATCATTAGTTATACCCAACTAAAAATAAAATAAAATATAATAAATAACTAATTTATCACATAATAATTTTAGTTTGAACCCATCTACACTACCATATTTCTTATAAGGGACTTCAATGGGTTCCTCCGACACCACCCAATATATACACACAAATACCAACCCACACTCATCACCCCATGGCATGAAATCCATACATGACAATAAACCTAATAAGATGGTTCTAATTATTTTAAAACATCCAATGTAAACATCCATATCTAAATCCATATTGACTATGCTAGTCCCACACAATCAAGGACTCTTGGAAACTCATTTTCACGATGTTATCATAATTTAAATTACTCATAAATGGGTCCCAACTCAAAACTACTTTATTTAATATCACCATTTATAACATTGTAATAATTTTCCATCACATTGTATATTCCAAAATTATACTCCACCAAACTTAGGGGGTTCCACACCAACCAAAAAATGTATTACTACCTCAAACATTCTTTCTATGACATAACATTGTTTTCCTATGTCACTATCATATGTAATCAAACATAGGATATTCAAAACATTATCCTAAATCATGAATCATATAATATGTCATTCATAAATTCAACCAACAACTTTTCCCCCTTAGAGATAAATTATTTGGGTGATTTCATGTCTATAAGAATCAAAAGTGAACTTACAATAAAAATGAGAGACTATATTCTACATGACTCATTCATATAGGGTTTTCTCAATCCGCAAATGTTTTCAATAAACCAATGTTATATTGTGGGAATAAAGAAAAAAGCATATACATGCTTATGGTATATATTATAGGGACCACCTACCTCAAGACTGTATTTTACACTAATTCCATGCTACGTCTATCCTATCAAAGCACATGTTAATACATGACTAATAAAAGTTAACTCTTGATATCTAAATTACAAAATAAATATAATTAAGTACAATTAAATTATAATTAATTAATCAAATTATTCTAATAATTTGTAATCACATAAAAAATTGAGTAATCTTTTCATGGATGAAACCCCAAGAAAAAAATCCAATATCCCAAACATGCTTTTAGCTCACGGAAAATAATTACAATCGTTAAACACCTAATTAGAATACAATTTTCAATGAACGAATTATTAATCAATGAATAAATACACTTGGTGATGTGCCTAAATCAAAATGACTAGAGACAATGTGTGTTGATCATTTTAAGGAATCATCTATTCAGTTCTTGATGTTTCCCTAATGTGAGGTGTCATCCAAGATTATCTAGTTGAATATCCACAAATCTATAAAAAAATACTATGAAAAATTGAAGAGAAATAAATTTTAGTAAAAACAGTTGGGAAAAGTGGGATGAAATTACCTCATATCATTGTGGAATCCCCCTGGAACACATATACCTAATCCAAGGGGGTTAAAAGGAGAAAAAATATTAGAGGATCCTAACAAATAAAATATTTTTTATGAAACCTTAATAATATATCGTGAAGGAAAATAACCAAAAAATGACGGGGTTGTCTATATTTTTATGATAGAAAAAAAATTATATTGAGGAATGTCAGATAATGGTCAACCCATAAAACCCCATTACGGTTACCACCATGGTGTAACCCTTTTAGTCATGATATGGAACCATACCTATTGGGAAAAAATAAAATAACACTATAAAATAACTCATAGCTTACCCTTCCCTATTTCACTATGAAATCAAAATACCATCACCCAAACTCTATGGGGTGTCTCTCAACCTCACAAAAAATTGCTCCCCTTCTAGACAGACCCCATATCATAGAAAATATCACAAATACTCTAATAATAAAATTATTATACGGTAAGAACAAGACCATATTTTGAATAGAATTATATAAAAATAATATGTGAGGCTTTTAGGTTTTATGTAAGGTTTATATACCATGAGTGTTTTCTTTCTTTCCACAGTGTCATCGAAAAACCCCACATAAAATAAAACAAATTATAAATAAGGTTCAAAATTATTGAATGATGCACTCACACTATATTTTTATCCTAAAAGACCATATATAACAATCCTTTATAGAATTATCAACAAGAATCAATTTCTTACTCTGTGTCATGATTTCCCCTAATTCCAAGAATATTTCAATCTCATACAAGCACCTAAACAGATTAATACATCCAATATAGTGGAATTATAGTCACCTTATATACCCTCATCATATGATTCTATTTTACCATTCTAGAGTTCTTATCCACTTTCAACCTAAATAAATTATGGATCCACCTTGACACTTCCTTAAAACAATAAATTTAAATTTCCACAAAAAAATTAAACCATATGTTCTTGAGTTATTATAACATTAGTTAATGAGAATAATGAATTGATTCCTATGCTATTGATAAAATTAGTGTTCTATTTATTGATTATGTGACTAATAAAAACTATTTCCCATTACAATTGATAGAAAAAATGTTAGATATACTTTCATGAAAGACCTATTACAACTTACGTGATATATTTTTATGGTAATTCAATGTTTTTATTTCCCTTGGTGACTATGAGAAAATAACCTCAAATTTTACAAATAGAACATTTGCCTGAAAAAAATATCATTTTATTTATGTGATTCCCCTTGTACACATCTATGATTTGGGGTAATTATCTTTTACAATTTAGTTAAATATTGTGTTGAAGTATTTCTTTCAGATTTTACTATTTTTTAGTAAATCATAAGATCATTTCTTATAAATAATGAAAAAGTATAACATCCATTCATTGAAAAAGGCTTCATTATTAATTTGGAAAACGTTCATTCCATGGTGAAAAAAAGAATTTTTTTATTTCACATAATTTCAAATAATGGAATAGACTTTGATAATTCCATGATTCAATCATCACTATTTTCCTTACCAAACCAATATGAAATGTGTTATATAATTTGTTGGATATGTTATCCTTGACATGTTGTTTGTTAATAATTTTCGTAATATATCCTTAACGTTATCTATTTATATAAAAAAATTATGTTCTTTTTAAATGGTTCTTATAGGAAATATTTTATTGAGTTAAATTAAAACCAATCTTTTCCACCAGTGAAACTACCATAAAATTTGGACCACCATTTCAAACTAATATATGATTCTTCAAAATATATTTTATATGTAGTACCTAATAAAAGAATATATAGGAATAACAATGTGATAAATTAGGACTCAATTAATTTGGACTCTTCCAAAATAATTCATAACAACACTACAAAATATTTTTATAAAAATGTTTATTACTTAGTGAAATTTAAATCAAATACTATATAAAATAAAGAAATTTTTTTCTTTTATATATATATCTTTGGTACATAAAAAATGAATTAAAATAAAATAAATTACTTTTGAGATGGATGGATTAATTTAATGATTTTCAAACAATTTATAGTTTAAATGACACAATGAACAAAGTTGAAAACTACATGAGTCAACCTTCCGACACTAATGACGTTTGAATTTTAGACAATAAACCCATTAATAATATAATTCTGATGGACCACGTGGTGTAGTAGAAGTTAAAAATACAAAAATCATAATTTTTTTGTAAAATTCATGTTAGAAACACTTCTGTCACAAAAACTATTCCAATATTTATGAAAGTATGACATTAAATTTAGTTTGAATAGAAAATATAATTTCAAATGAATCCTTGAATCGTACCTTGTTTGAAATAAATATCTAATTTGTTTCATTAACTACTTGGCAGTCACTGATCAATGATGAATGGATAGATATCCTCTTTATAATCTAATAAGATTCCAATTATATTTTATTGACTGTATATGATTCTTAGGTTCTAAATTGTGAAATCAAATAGCCTTACAACATTAATTTGCTTCTATAATATACAAAAACTCAATAAAGTAGAGAAGATCCAACTTTCCACCCATAAAGTTTCTTAGTATTAAACATGAGAGAGAGGATAATAGAGATACTATTTTTTTAAATGATATAGTTTGGCATTATTATGTATAATTATCAACTATATACATATATTTTACATTTCAAAATTGAATATTTGTTCTTGAAAAGTTATAACCTTTATTTTACACCCATGTAAAAACATTCAACTTAATTATTGTTTTCATTTTAGTCGCAAGTATTTATCACCCAATTGTAACATATTATCATGTTAAGTTATATAATAAGGGACATTAACTTTGATAAAAAATCTATTAATAATTTAACTAAACATGAACAAGTTATATTTATTTTCATAGTGTAATTTTTTCGTATTCAAATTATTGAATAAAAAAATTAATAACATGAGAAATAAAATCAATCATAATTATTTTAAACCTCAATAATATAGATGAGTTATTTTACATTAAATATATATCTCTCATAAATTCACTAGACCCTGCACATGCAGCCGACATATTTCCAACCTACAATTTATTTTAATAGATGGATATCATAATTACACATAGTCTTTGAAACTCATTATCATTATATAGCTTATAGTTATTCTAATTTGTATTCTTATCTTAGTGACTAGATACCCATCATGGCCCCTATAGTTTTCAGGAACTGAATTTGGTAGCCATAATTACCAGCACCATACCCGGCCTATGGAATGTCCTAAAGGGAGTTCCCTATCCCCCTGGGCTGGAACAAGTTCCCGGGTATCATGACTAATGGGTTGGGAATGATTTACCCAAATTAGGATACAAAAGGATACCAAAAAATGAATAAAATAATCATTAAATTTCTGGCCCAACAATCCTTAATTAAAAGTTCAGAACTGAATAAAAGGTCTTATCATGATTGAAGGGATCCCAAACTAAAAAATTAGAAGCAAATACAACCCAAAGAAAACTACAAGACAAGGGTTCACCACCCACATGTTGTCTCCACAACACCGCAGAACGGATGTAACTAGCAACCTGAACTGCCATCTCCAAAAGCCTTTCCCTTACCTATGTCAAGCATAACCAAGTCTACTTACACCCAAAGGGGTACGTAGGGTATGAGTCTAATCCCAATAGGATCCAAACAAAATATTCTATGTGACAATCATTATAAGATAAATATATTTCAAGTGTTATAAACAACGAATGATATCAATAATTTATAAAGGTGGATCTTTTAAATGAAAATAGTTTTCAAAGAGGGTTGCATTAAAGAATTTGTATATTTAAATAAAACAATTAGGGTACTTAATTTTCCTTCCAAACACACCATAAACCAAATGTAAATTCCAAATAGTCAATCATCACTCTATATGGGAACACCCCCTATGCAGTAGTTAGTTGTGAGCCCAAGGTACCGTGCTTCTCGGTGTGAATGTTACCATTACAATATTTGTTCTTGGGCATGATCCACTTCAAGTGGTATCAAAAATAACGTTTTGGTACACAATTTCATCATCATCATAGTTTTTTTAGTTTTTTCAATGTCAAAAATTCTATGTGAAACTTGGACAACACCAATCCGGATAACTAGTATGATACTACACATCCTCCCTCCAAGATACCATTGTTTCCCTCTTTGTGATCAAACATGTTCCACATGATACCAAATTCCTTTTACACAAAAATACTTGTTTTGATCATAAACACTCAAAACAATAGCTAAACATGCTTTTCACTATTTTTTTAACTCATCCAAAAGCATATAATTTCCATAATACAATAATACATGTTATAACAAACAATTCACATAAATTCCTTTTAAATTCCTTTTTAACAAAAAAATGATGACCAATATTACATAAAACATGAATTTTCAAATCTAATAATATTTTATAAATTCATAAAAAAATTATAAAACAACATCAGTTTGTACAACATCGAATGAAAGGTAAAAAAACCTGTTTTCACACAAAATTGGTAGTTAAACATCAACTACTTAACAAAGGCTATCCACAACACTTTTATCACTAAAAGTAATGAGATAGAAACATAAAAAAATATTAATCAATCATGATAACTTACTCAACAATTATTACACATGGAATCACCTACCATATATTTCAAAACCCTCAAATACTTTTGTATAACTTCAACCGCACCACCGTCGCACCATAAGGGATTGATAAAAAACATAAAACCACATTATTTGACCAAGATAATCATAATCAAACCCTATGTTCTAACCCATATATGTTTTATATTAGGATCATCATGAATAATAGAACAATGCTTAAGAAAATAGGATATACGCTAATAAAATGTGAGGAACGTGAGAGGAAACTCACTTAATTGAGAAACATTGAAGAAATATCTCAAAATACACCATTGTATAAATATCTAAATAGACAAAAATGTAAGTGAGGTTGTAATTAGGATGAGGAGGCCATGTAAAAACTAAAATGGGGGAATAAAGTAAAAAATGAAGGAGTTATAAAGGAATCAAATTATCTTTTTAAATCTGGAAGATTTGAGAATGTTGGAGAAGATCCAACCTAATAACTAAAAAAATGAGCACCAAAGAGTGATCCAAGAACATGGGGCATGTACCTAGGGATGTAAGAATCGAGTGGGAGGTGGACTCAATGAAGAAGTGTCAAAAATGAAAAAGATATTAAATAATTAAAATAATTAAAATAATAAATGGGCTTACAGTTTGGCCCAATTTCTAAATAAATATCCCAAATGAAATATTATAATGAGTTATTAAGGGATCCAAATGGATATTGTTTTCTTTATATGATAGGGTAGGTGAAGAAGGAATTGGAATAACTAATGTTTTTTTGAAAAATGAAGGAATTATAAATGAAACATAATTTGTTTTTAAATCTAGAAATGGGATCACGGTTGAGACCAACTCATGAAAACCCACCATTTCCTCCAACAATGCAAGGGAAACCCCCAAAACAGTGAGATAATATAAATTAAATGAAAAATACATTTAAAATAACTCATGGATGTGTCAATTATTCTTACCATGAAAACTTTATTCCCATAGAAAGTTAGCTTGAAGCCCGATCAGATAAGTGAAACAAAAACTGCTCTTCAACCCAAGACTTCTAATCTCATGTCTCAGGATCATCTTTCCCATGTTTCCAGAGTACTTAAACAAGAGGAATAGTCTTCCATATAATAAATTTTTATATGGAGACCATAATATACAGTGGTCACTAAACAACATATAGATCATGATCTATATTCAACTCCTCCCAATTCAGTATATTGAATGGATCCTGGTAGTACTTCTTCAGTTGTGAGACAATGAAGAAGTTGTTGATTGATGTCAATAGAGCATGAAAAGATAACCTATATTCCACCTTTAAAATCCTCTCATTAATCATTAATGGTCCAACATACCTCATTGTTATCTTTTCTTGCTTTCCCAAATGGCATTGACCCACAGAAGGGGAAACATTCAAAAACAGCATATCACCTACAAAAAACTCAAGGTCTCGACCGATACGATCAGAATAAAATTACAGTCGAATTTGAGTTATCAATAAACTCTTCCTAATTAATGTTATATTGTTTGATGTATTCTGCACAAGAATAAATCCCAACATGGACGTCTCAACTACCTCTTCCCAACACATGGGGGACCGACAATGCTGACCATAGAGTGTATCTAAGGGATCCATTCAGATTAAGGATTGGTAATTGTTATTATAAGAAAACTCAACAAATACTAAATGGATATCCTAGGAAACTCCATGGTCTAAGACACAAGAACATTTCATGTCCTCCATAATCTGATTCGCCTGCTCTATCTGACCATCCGTTTGTGGATGGTATGCCATGCTCATTTTAATCTGAGGCCCCAATTCATTCTGAAGGCCTTCTTAAAACTGAGAAGTGACATGGGAGTCTCTATCTGAGACAACTGTAGATGTCACACAATGAATCCTTACCACCTAGATAATATAAAATCGACCTAACTCATCCATTTTATATGTATATTTGATCATAATGATGTGGGTTGTTTTGGTCAGACGATCAGTCACCACCCAAATGGAATTCTTACCCTGAGTTGTTCGAGGTAGGCCAATAATGAATTCAATGGATACTGTATCCCACTTCCAGGTAAAAAATGGTTAATGGTTAGAGAAAACTAGAGGGCCTTTGGTGATCCACTTTCACTTGATGACATTTGTAGCATCTCAATATGAAGTCAGCTCAGTCTTATCCCATAATGGGCCACCAGAACTATCTTCACAGTTCATAATACATCTAGGTGGCACCTGGATGGATAGATCACTATGACGGGTGGCTATTCATGATCACCACTTTCCGAAAAGATGATGGAACTAATAAATGTCCCTTGAAGAATATGATTCCCACAAGATATGGTGACCAATACAAATACATCTCCCTACCTAAGAAACAACATCGGCTGCTGAAAAAGATCATCACTGGGCTATTCTTGCTTAATAAACTCAGAGATAAGAGTAAACTGAATTATCATCAAGAACACACCTCCACTATGCACCATGGTCTCAACATTCATATGATAAAAGAGCCCCATTTGAGTCCACTCATCTTTGGAATTTCTAATGTCTTGAAATGGTTCATTTATACTCAAATCATCCTCATCCACATGTCAATTTCATGGGGAATAGAAAATGCCGATGTCGATCCCCTATATGTACTTGATCCAAAATTGCTATCTATTATTGATATCCTTTTGAACGAAAATATAGGTCAAGCTTTTGTGATCATAATAGACCACAAACTTCTCTCCAAAGAGGTAGTGACACCATGTTTTCAATGAATGCATAATTACTACAATCTTCATGTCATGGTTCAGGTAATTAATTTTGTGTGGTCAGAGTTGGTAGGAGTCATACACAACCACATGATCATCATGAATATACATGCACCTGAGACACATACTGGAAGGCTCAAAAGACACCAGATAGCCTTTTCTATATTCTGTCAATATCATCATAGAGGCTGTAGTCATCAACCGCTTCAGCTCCTCGAAGGATTCCTGGCATTCTAGGCCCCAATCATACTTTACCCATTTGTGGGTGAGGGCGGTGATTGGAGAAGCATGCCGAGAAAAATTCCAGACAAACCAGATGTTGTAACCATCCATGATGAGGAAACATCGTATTTAGAACATGTTAATTGGATAATACCATGACATAAACACATTGATCTTCTCGGGGTACACTAAAAATCCGTACTACGAGATCTCATTCCCCAAAAACATCACCTCCCTGATCCATAAGATGCACTTCAACAGCATTTCATAATGTAGATGATCCCACAAAGTTACCAAAACAAATAGAAAATGATACTCATGCTCTTCCTCATATCTAGAGTAAACCAGGATGTAATCTATTAATACCACAATGAAGGGGTTGAGATATTGGTGGAACCCCCTATTCATGAGTTCTATTATGACCACTGGAGCATTGTTTAATCCAAAGGGCATGACCAAATACTCAAAGTGGTCGTACCAACTTCAGAAGGAATTCTTTAGGATATCAGACTCTTTCACCCTATGTATACGGTAACTTGAACACAAACCTAATTTATAAAAACACATTTCCCCCCTTCAGCTGATCAAACAAGTAATCTATTTGCCGAAAAAATATTCTTTCTTAATGGTTACCTTTATCAGTATTCGGTATTCAATACCCAACTGGATGGACCCATCAACCTTCTTCACAAAGAGAACAAGAGCATCCTAAGGAGAGACACTTGGGAGAATGAATCCATGGGATTATAAATTTAATATTTGAATAGTTAATTACATCAATTTTGTGGGCCATACGATATAAGGGAAGATATATTGGTTGTGTCCTCGGTGCCAAATCGATCAAGAACTCCATGACACACTCAAGAGGTAAGCCCAAATAATCATCTCAGAATACCTATGGGAAGCCATCCCCTACATGAGGTAACCCACATTTTTTAGAATGATCGTCATCCTCTAGTTTTAGTGATGATAACATGGAGATATGATTCGCCAACTCTGGGAGTGGAGGTCTCGCACAACCCAACTGATGATCCCATTCCCCACGAAAAACCTTGAGAATTCCAACATGTGTCATGAAACTCACCTACCGCCTATACCAATTGATGTTTTCTTAAAAGTGTACCATCCAATATATTACAAGAATCAAATCAAATAGATTCATATCTATTACCAAGACGTCCCACTCAATATCAAACCCTAACACTGAAAGCGTACATGAAGGGCACCTGAGACCCTACTCCTTCTTTTTTCCAGTGGCATCAGCAATTCCATTGAAAAAGAAAAATGATTATTTCAAAAATTCATCATGATCATAAAATGGGTAGATATGAATGAAACAACTTCGCCATTATCAAAAAGTACGAAAGATATAGAAAATGAAAGAAAAACGGTACCTCAAAATGTCGATTGTCAAGCCTCTAATCCTGCTAGTTCTTAATCCACCGCATGAAGATACATAGTCTCTGCTTGAGAAATAATTCTAGTTTTTGGTAGTTACATGAACTATATATACCCATAATATGATGCGGAAATGCCTCCACAACCACTAAAATGCGATCTCCATGTACTTGACGGTATTGATTGAGCTGGAACTTCTCGGGATTCCACTGATCCCATCACACTTTGGAGTGGACATGCCATCCTGTAAAAGCACTACAAGTGTCCCATTACACCACACAAATAAAAAGTCCTTGGAGGGAAATTTCATGTTTGTTTGATGTTTCATGTCATCCCACATTGGTGGAACCTGACAAACCTCGCATCAGAAGCCACGTTTGAAAAATGTATGCATGGTTGGCCTCAGCTACCACCCCCTCATTTCCCAGCTCCTCCCACATCATTTTCTTCTCCGAAGATCTGCCTCTTCTAAGACAGAATATCATCTTAGAATAACCAGCCCACACCTTGTGGCCGATCTCCACCATACATTCCTGGTCAACCACCTCTGTATAGGTTTATTCATGAACAAGAATACATGTGAATCGATCTCTGGTCACAGACACCTTCTGAACTTTTGTGCCATCATCTGCTCATTGGAGACCATTTGCAGGGCATAATGGACCAACACAACAAAACAATTGTCATAATCCATCACTGAATAATCCCCTTGAACAATATATATAAACAATCGAGATCGATCATATGTCAAAACATCAGGGCTGTACTGGTCGCCATCATTACTAGCACCAAACTCGCCCCATCGAATGGCCCAATGGGCATTCCTTGTTCCCATTGATAGGAAATATATCATTGGTATAATTAATAAATGTTTGGGAACGATTTACATGTATTAGGATACCTAAGACAACAAAAAACAATCATTAATGAAAATATTAAAATTCATTTAAAAAAAGACTTAATTAAAAATTACGAACTAAATACAAGTTTTTTAACATGACACAAGTGGTCCCTAATAATAAAAGTATCATAAAATACAACCCAAATTTCACAACATGACAAGGGTTTATCACCCACAAGCCATCTCTACTACACCGCACAATAGAAGAAACTAGTAACTTGAACCCTTGTTTAAAAATTCCTCACCCTTAATTGCGTCGAACATAACCAAGTCTACATACACCCAACGGTGTATGTAGGGTGTGAGCCTAATCACAATAGAATCACACCCAAATATTTCATGTGACAAGTATTATAGGAAAAATATATTTCAAGTGTTATAAATAAATAATTATAGCAATAATTTTATATGGTGCTTATTTTAAATGAAAATTGTTCTGAAATAGGGTAACATTAATCAATAGGTATATTTAAATAAAACAAGTAACTACAGAATTTTCCATCCAAACAAACTATAAGCTAGATATAAATTCCAAATAGTGAAGAGCACTCAGCCCGAGAACACCACAAGGAACTAGTTCGTTGTGATTCCCAGGTACCTCGCATCTCAGTTTGAAAGTGACCATAGCACGATATGTTCTCATAAATGAGACACTAATAGGGGAATAAAAAATATCATAGTGTTCTCCAAAAACATCATCATCATCATAGTTTTTTTAGTGATGTCAATGTCCAACATGCAATGTGAAATAGAGACAAAACCACTCTAGATCACTAGCATGCTAGTACATGTCATCCTATATAGATACCCGAGATTCCCTCTTTGTTCTCAAACTAGTTCCACATGATAATATATTCAATTTATATATAAAAATAAACTTCTAGTTATAAACACTCAAAATAGTATCTAAACACGCTTTTCAAAATTATAATAAGTCAAAACAACGCATAGAATTTCCATAAAACAATTATACTGCTTATAAAAACAATTTCACATAAAATCCATTTAAAATACCACTTTTATCACAACACACATACCAATATTACAAAGAATCAAAATTATAATAACAAAAGCAATTATATAAATCCATTATATTAATTATTAAAATACAAAAATTGGAACAACATGTAATTCATAAGTAAAGACACCCATTTTTACACAAAAATGGCACATAAGAAACAACCAATTAAAAATGATATCAATAATAGTTTTGAACTAAACCTAATTATAGAGGAACATAAAATGAATATAAATCCATAAATTTAACTCATTCTACTATCCATTAACATTGAATCACCTACTATATATTTTAAAACCCCCAAAACCTTGTGCGGAACATCAATCACACCACCATCACACCACAAAATAAGTGAAAAGGAACCTTAAACCAAAATATTGGACCATGAAAAAATAAATAAAACCTCAGTTTCTAAACCTTAGTTCTATATATTTGCAACATCATGAAAAATAGAATATAACCTAAGAAAATGCGAGAAACCCTAATCAAATTGGAGGAACATGAGTGGAAACTCACTTAATTGAGAAACATTAAAAAATATCCCCAAATACACCAGTATGTAAATATCCATACTGCTAAAACACGAATGATAGATTCAAAAACAGGCTATGTATGTCATGTAGAAATTGGAATGGGGTATAAATAGTAATAAAATGAAGGAGTTATGAATGAATCAAATTACATTTTTAAATCCGGACGACATGATAATGATTGAGATGTTTCAACCTAATCCATAAAGAAAATCAGCTTCAAAGAGGGATACACGGACATGGGGGTCTTCTAGGATTTTGGCCTCAATTGGGATGTGGAATAATCGAAAAGAGTAAAACATTAATAATATATTAAATAATTAAACCAAATTAAAACAAGAAATGGGGTTATAGGTTAGCCACATTCTTAAATAAATCACCCAAATAAAAAATGATAATGAGTTCATAATGGATCCAAGTCAATATGGTGGTTTTCATAGGTTAGGGGATACCAAGTATGAATTGGAATGGATGAATTTTTTTGAAAAATGAATGAGTTATAAAAGAAAAAAAATATTGTTTTTAAATTAGAAAATGAACTCACAGTTGGGCCCAAATTAGGAAAACCCACAATTTCTTCCAAAAAATGCTTGGGAAACACCTAAAAGAAAGAAATAAAATAAATTACATGAAAATTACCTTTAAAATAAGTAATTGATGTGACAAAAGTGATACAAAATCTTATAACTAAAACTAATTCCTTCTAACAAGATCCACATAATGTTATATATTTATCTCATAATATCTCATAAAGCCATTTACAAATTTGTTCCTACACCATTTTAATGT
Organism: Viscum album; assembly: GCA_963277665.1. Taxonomy (NCBI): domain Eukaryota; kingdom Viridiplantae; phylum Streptophyta; class Magnoliopsida; order Santalales; family Viscaceae; genus Viscum; species Viscum album. The sequence continues at coordinate 1,373,941,735 of OY728147.1, read as the reverse complement.
TTTGTGTATTTCAGGACCTTACTGGATAGAAATTTATTATTCTACCATGGGCATTGGATTAATATAGTTAGTAATATCCTTTTTAATATGGCCCCAAGAGATATCGCTTCCGTAACTCATAATTGAAAAATTCTATTTTGTTCATCCAAAAAATCCCATAACACCAATGACAATCCCAACCAAATCTATAATTACTTTACATAAATTTCATTATTTTTTCCTATATCAAGTTAAATGATAAAATTATAACAATCTCAATTCAAGAAACCCCTACAAATTCACATTAATTGGAATTATAAATGACTTTCTAATCATGTGGTATTCTTATTGGCTGGTCAATCATAATGATCACATGTAATTGAGATCAATATGTTCATAATTCATGGGAAAAAGTCTTAATTATTATGATCCCCTTAAACCTATAATTGTAAAGTCTAATACATCCCATAAATGTGATATATATCAAATAGAAATTATATAACTAATTATTAAAACTATATCTTGAGGTTGTCATTATAGTGGGGAACTTCTAAAACCTATTGATACAATAATTAATTTATTGAAATTACAATTTAAAAAAAGGATATAGATGTATTAATACTATTATAGTAAGAATTAATACATTTATAATTAAAAATATATACATTTAATGGGTATTAAAATTAATTAAAGAGTTGGGATTATTAATCCCACTCAAAAAAAAACCCCACTTACACTAGATGATATTGTTAATAGTTTTCACCCCTCTATATATCACAAAAGTATCATGATTCTAATAAGATATCTCCTTAAACAGGGGTTATAAAAAATTATCTTCAATGTATACTATAATAATCATGTATTCACATATTTGAGTTAAAATTTTTAATATATCAAATGTATAAAGTATATACTTTGTCCTTTGTTGTGATCTATAATTCTGGTAAATCAACACATAACATTATCACAATATGCTATAATAGAGTCTACACTGAATGGTACCATTCTATGATGGGAAATAATTATTTATATCCATAATTTAATATTTTTTGAATTATAAACCTCTTTATAATCATATTATAATATATAATTGTTTAGTGAAAACTACATAATGCTTCTCCAACTCACTTTACTACCATTCTGGAAACATAAATTGAATGGATAATATTACAGATTACCTTGATCAATTTGGAAGCTAGAATTTGTGTATCCCATCAAAACTAGTACCTCTTATCCTCCATACACCAGGAACATATTCCTTCTACATCTTAATAACTTCAGGATATTTTTTACACCTTCCCAATGTAGCACTCTGATACTAGCTTGATATATTCCAATTATGAATAATGAAAATGAATCATAATCCATAGTTAATAGTATTCATAACATGAGTTACAAATAATGAAACAGAAATGATTATACTCATTCATTCAATACCATCTTTTGTTTTGGGCACATTTTCTAAGAGATATTAATACTATGGTTAATAGAAATGTTCCACTACTAGATTATTATATTTTAAAAAATATGATTACCATGAAAATAAATGTACCTCAAAATATTCAATGAAGACTTTGTGATCTTCATCAACTGGTCCTGATCAATAGAATATATGATACTTGACCAAAATCATTCCTGGAGAATTTTTCATTTCATGAAGTCATCTTTCGTTTTAATACATGTACTTCCATTCCAATCAATAATATGTCATAAACCTATAAAACAATGAAAATTATCGAAATATCACTAAACATCTTATAAACACTTGTTTGGATTTAATTCATAATGAAACCAAATAATATTATGGCCTCATGAATACAAAATTTTTTTTATATTTATGCCTACTTCAATATTTAAAAGGTTCTCTCCAGCATGTACACTTTATTGTAACTCATTGAAAAAATAAAGTTTTAGTTTTTTGTCATATAGATATCTTTATATTCCATCCAATATTGAAAAGTTTTTTTTGATATCAATTTGAAACATCTAAAAATCATTGAATAATTATATGATTTGTAAAATTCTAATGGATTTCAACCTTAAAGTTATAAAGTATGTTTTTTCATAGCCAATTATTTGACAAGGATAAAAACATTACACTACTACTCATGTGATAAAGGTTATTACTTGGAAATGTATGTCCGAATGTTTCTTGAACAATCATTTAAAGAAAATTGGTTCAAAGTAAACTAGTGGATTTACCTAAATACATACCTTATCTTGGTTCATATATTCCCTTTTAAAATACATGGATTCCTGAAAATTGGTTCATTCGTTCCATATACAGCTTCCATATAGTTTAGTTGTCCATCATTCTCAAAGAGTAATGTGTCACCTTACTCTGTGATTAGAATACTATATCTCACAATACCATTAAGCTCTATAGATGAATTAAACAGTACTTGTGTATCCTGAACTCCTTCCTCACAAAGTATTTCAGATTTAGTATTTTCTAATAACGACTCTTGTTCATATAGAGCACTAAAATAATTCAATGAAAATATTACATAAAATATTTCCATTAGAAATATGTTCCCTTTTATAAATTAATCATATATTACTATAATAATCATCCTAAATGATGTTTTATATCTGTAACATCATTTAGAATCATAAGGATTGTAACACCCCAAGATTTCATAGTATGTACTACTTCAAAACAATTCAATAACTTGCATAACACGTAACACCGAGTTCATGCGCACCATGACTTACCAAACAAGCTGTTAAAAAGAGGTTATGAATAGTATTAACTAAATTTTGAACCTTATATAATCCTTATAATTTTTGAATCCATATGATGTGTTTCATAGACATAATTTAAGAACAAATTCCTTTTTTTCAGATAAAAGAAGTATTTTTCGAAAATTCACTTTTACCAACTTTAATAGTGAACCCTTTTAAATCCAATATTTTAAACTATTATATATTCAATTTTACGAAATAAATTTATTCTTTAGAATGGGTACATAAAAAAATTACAATGTAACACCCCAATCTTCCACAATATGCTTTTCATTGAATAATATAGTAGCGTGTGTTGTACGCAACTACGAGTTCTAACACACACTACAACCAATCAAACTAGCCGTAATGAATAGTAATACCTAATTTTTAAAATTTTATAAATTTTATCTCTCAAAATGGAATTTAGTTTTGGATTTGGAATATCGAATTTAGCCTAGGGTGAAATTTTTGTACTTCTCAGATAACTTTTATATTTTGATGAATAGTGAAAATTACTACATTTTAATTAAAAAAATCTTTTTTAATCAAAATAATTAGTAGAGATAAATTATGAATTTTAGTTGTTTTAAAGTATATTTAGAATATATTTCTACCATTTAATACAATGTTGGTCATTGGATAATATTTCACAATTAAACCGGACATAAACAAGTGTAAATCTTTTGATATTTATTATCTCTTAAAAACACGCATTTTGTTTTAACAACGGGAATTAATTTTATATTAATTTTTGCCACTTCTCTGTTTTGAATTTGGAAAAATGGATTCCATATTTTGAATTAGGATGTTAAAATTGTGTAAATAAATAACTTTTATTTTTAGAAATTTTGAATAATTACTTCGGTAAATATTTTATTTACCATGGTTAAAGGGTAAATCCGGTAAATAAGGGTTACCAAATAATATTATAATAATAAACATTTACCCTAAAAAGTGTCCTAACCTTATTGGTTGATACATGTACGACCATGGGCATCGTTGGGTTGATTTTGGGACCCCAATGATCCACTTGTATGTGATAGGGACACTTTATTTTAATTAAGTTAAAATGAATACAAAAATGACACAAGCATATATCTTTTAGAAAAACAATTTTTACATAGGGTTATATATGTTAGATTTTAGACTATAAATATTAATTATAAATATACAACGATTTATTACATAATGGTATTTTTTTTATAATTTTTAGACAATAAATAAGTTAATTTATTTATGACACAATGATGATGCAGTAATTACCTTAATAGTGAAAAATTAAAATAATTGATATTATAAATACCAAATTAAAAATAATTTGAGACTTTTTATGAATTAAAATAATTTTATAGGTTAATATAACATGGTAGGATTGATTTAGTTAACTTTTTTTGAAGTAATAATTCTGTTATGAGTTTTACAAAAATAAATTATTGAATAGTTTCAAAATTGACATAAAAGAGTTTTTAAAACAAATTTTATATTATTAATTGATATTAAATTCCTAAAAATATAAGTATCGGCCAAGACACTTATATCAGGATAGGTGTATCATTAAGGGACATCTTGGGGGTCTCTTGGATGTATATAGTATGTTTATTAACCATATAAAATAAAAATACAAAGAGACATTGTAAAAGTGAAACTAATTAACTAAGAGTTAATATTTAAAGATAAGGTTAATATAGTGACCCAAGCCTGTATATATTCTATTGTTTGAGTGGTTTTAGAACCATACCCACCTTAGACTTTAAATAATCCACTTTTGAGCCATTATAAACTGAATATTAATTTATTATAAATTAATATTTCTAGCTTTTCCTAAGGTGCCCCTCACCCCGGTTATAAAAGGGCACTCCCCCTTCTCACTAATCCACACATTCAAAGCCTTTTGGTTCGGCCAAAACCTGCCCCAATACTCTCTAAACATCCCTCAATTCATCCTATAGGCCTTAAATTAGTCAGAAATCCAACTTATGGGTCCCTTTTGATAAAATCAAAAGGAATAACCCGAAGAATAGGTAATGATATCACCACCCTTTTTAAAGTTCCTTTCTTCTTCCACTTCTTATTTCTTTGTTATTACCAGTCTAAAATAATAAATACAGTATATTATATATTCTTTGATGTTATTATAAACATGTTACAAACATATTTCAGTATTCTATCCATCCTTTGAATGAAATTTCACCATATGTGTGTACGTACGGCTTACCGTCTCCACGTCGTGGTGTAATTGTTATTCAAAAATTATTATTTTTATGGGTATAAAAATGATGTTTAATTCATGTAAATAATAAAAATAACATGATAATTATTATTTATATATTATATACCATCCAATTATATATTATTTTAATATCAAAAGAATGATATTGTTGCTCGTGCGTACGTACGGACTACCATCTCCACGAACACGATGAGATTCATTCTCCATCGTATCCATTCAAGTATAATTATCATTTGATGATTTAAAAATAATGTTTAATAACTTTATATAATTATGGATATGAATAATATACAACCTATCCATGACAACCATGTCTTACATTACAAAATATATAAAATAAAATGAGTAATTTAACACCCGAAACGAAGATAATACTAAGATATTATTAACAAAGCAATGATAAAAGATCATATATGATATCATATTAATGTATATTATTCTTGTATAATTTAATAACAACTATTTCACCACTATACAGGAGGATAAACTACACCAACCAAGGAAAAATTCATGGTAAGGGTTAATTTTACAATCTCTTTATTTTCCGAGGTTGTTTATACGTAATTATCTACTGGGATCTCGTTATCATCCACATCCATGTTCCTTAAAAATGTATTTAAAAACATTTTTACTATTTACTAGAAAATGGGTTAAATTAATATATACCCTTATGTGTTTTGAAAGGAATCTATCCATCATTTTCTAAACAAGGTACTTTTTAACCTTTTCGACAAATTTAAGGTAAGAATGTCTTTTTAAACTTATACTACGGGTGCAGTTATTTTCCGCCGTTATAAAATCGCCCAAGCATCCATTACAATATTATAAGAATATTTTCAAAGTAAATGTTTTATTTTATAATTATGTGACTCTTAAATGATTTCAAAATGAATATTTTCAGAATTTTTCAAAGGTACTCTTTATCAAGGTCATAATTTTAAATGTTTAAAAGGTTTATCCTTCTAAATATTTTTAATTAATGTCCATGTTTTCAAAATGATTTTAAGGATTTATTTATATGGACATGAATGTTTTTAAATGATATTTCTTTTCAAACGTTTCAAAGTGGTATGGGACACTTTTATTCAAAATATCCTTTTAAATTACATCCTCTATAAATGTGTGACTTTTCAATGATTTCGAGAAAAGTGATATTTCTCTCAAATAGTTTTGATTTAATATATGCCAACATCCTTTGATGGATTTTAAGATTATTTAAAGTTGATTTTTTATGATACAAAACTTTTGTTTTGTGTTGAAGGATTTGTGATATATTTTACTGTGGATGTGTTATTTTTATACCATTCATGGTTTATGGAGAATGTATTGACATTTTGTATGATTAGTTTTAATACGAATGTTTATGTTATGATTAAACCTTTTCATAAGGGAATGCATTGGACTTAGTAAGTGACTGGTGGAGCCCTCTATAGCTCCTCGATGCATCGGTAGGTCTCATGAGACAAACTATTTTCTTGGAACAAGGCCTTGACAAAATCTTATTTGTATTCTTGGCATGAGTCCTTGGATATATGGTTATGATAGTCTGCATTATGCATTCCATCATTATGAAAGTGGTTATTCATATTTCATGTGATTATTCGATTAGTAGAATATCCATGTGATTAAGTAAATGGAATTATTTCATTTTATTTTTTCCATACTTTGTTGAAGTTTAAGTTTAAAATGCTTTTGTTTTAGTTATACATTGCCTTAAATTTTTATGCTTATTTATGAAAGTTTCCGCTGTATTGCTTACCCTTACGGAGCATTTGAGCTCATCCCGTTCTATGTTTTATTTTTCCCATGATTCCAAGAAGTATATTGGGATTTATATGCAGGTTTAATACAAGGGAACAATGCCATTCATAAAGGAAAATTTATGTTGTTTTGTATGTTAAGAAGTGTAATGTAACATTCATGTATGTAATCTATTTTCCAAGACTGCTAAACTGACGGGTCCTTTGGGACTTGATTCCTTTTAATCATGCCAATGTATTAAAATAATGCACCGACTCTGGGTAACTGGGGTCGGGGCGTTACAGTTGGTATTAGAGGAAGTTTAACAATAACCTTGGAAACAAGATTCAGATAAACTCTGATTAGAGCACATAACCCTAAGATAGACTTTGAGGATTAGTATAGAAGAACATCCAAGAATTTTGGTATTTTAGAGATTTAGTGAGTTTTCCGAGCAATACATCCCTGTCTGGATACGAGCAGGTAGGAGCGGCTCTGGCACAAATGTACCTAGGGGTAAAACCCAAAAAATTCCACTTTGAGCTAGACTCGAATAGGAACTGGTGCACGACAACAGGCCTTGCTGCACTCTTGGTTACGACACTCCCGGGGGATATTCTTAGGATAACTCTCATTTTCTTTACAAATCATTATGAAGGGTTTATGAGTATATACTTCCTAAAAGAAAAAATTTTCATGATTATGGATTATATCCATAAATAGTTCAATTTATGTTAAGTGTTTTATAAGTATGAAATTATGTTTTTATTTATAAAATGATCTAGTTTATGACATTGTTTATAAATGGCACCCAATAGAAGGAATGAGAACTCCAACAATACGCATGATCCAAAGAGTAATGAGGATCATATCATTTATGGTCTTAATCCATAATTTAGAAAAGGAAATAGTCTCCCACATATTATCATCATATGAAAAAATAGTATCATGTGTTGATAAGATAAGTTAAGAGTTCTCGGAGTCCTATGGCTTTGAAGGGAAGCCAGAGAAGGAAAGTATGGTAGAGAGAAGGATAGATAAAAAGATGAAGGTAAATAAGGATTTTCCCATATGTGATTACTGTGGAAAGAATCACCTTGGAAAATTATTGAAGGGAATGGGAGTATGTTATAAGTGTGGAGAAAAATGACACAAAGTATGTGACTGCAAGGGTAAGAAAATGGTTTCAAATGTACACTACTTCATTTTCAAGGAGTTTGGAAACTACGCAAACCTATGTCCCAGTCATTAGACTATGCCGGAAATGATGCTATTTGATAATAATCAAGTTATGATATTACCACAGATGAAGAGGAATGATTAGAGTTCTTATGTTGATTATGTCATTTGAGTGTTGTATGAACAATGTACTTGCTTTAATAATTGTGGAGTATATAAGGATTTTACTGCAGTACTATTTCATTAAAGACTTGAGATTGTGTGGAATAAAGAAAAGTGACTCAATAACAGGTTAAATTTTTGGAAAATATATGGTTGAGAGAATGATAAACCATAATATGGTTCTGATACCGAGGTAGTGATTTTAGAATAATACATGATTGATTTGGATAAATTATTTTGGATATTCTTGACTACCTTGAAACTGATTAATTATTTGTATATTCAATCATTGTTGGGTTTTACACTACTTTTGGATTGAAGGAGTATATCTATTATTCTTTAAGGAATAAGGGATCATGAATGTTATAAAAAAGGTTTTATGGTAATTCTGGATGTTGCGGTGTTTTAAAAGAATACATGATGAAGATGTTCACATGTTATTACACGAAAAAAGGATCTTCATTTTGTTTACCTTCCTTATAAATTTTGGGCAAAAGTATTTTGGATAGTTCTAGTTTGGATTATTTTTAGATTTCCATAAAAGGACAACTCGGAGGTCGGTCAGTAACCCGTCAAGTCTGGCAAGGCTGCGAGACTTGAACCCACAACCGAAGGGCGATAAGGGTGAATCACCAACCACTGGCCCACGTAATGTCCTGGATTAAATAATGTAGTTTTTTTAAAAGATCTTGTATATGAATTATAAATTCATTTTTTGGAACCCTATACGAATAGGATAAATAGAATATATTTTTTATGTTCAATTATCTTTTAGAGTGAAAGATGAGTTTGTGGTAGAAATTAGTTAAAGGATGGAACTCTACCTGTCAAGAATATTTTTTTCTTCTTCTCTTATTCTATGAACAAATTAATTATTATACTTTATTTAAGGAATACTAAAACAAAAAATGTGTTATCCTAATACCCTATGTTTTGTTGAACTGGTGGCATTTTAAATCCTCATAGATTACATAATTTAAGGACCTCAATTTTAAACATGTTTAAGATTGATGACCTCAATCACCACCTATAAATATTTACGTTTTTTCTCTAATTATATGTCTCTAATTTCAACCAATCTTCACCTAATCGAGATCATCATTTGGTGCTGACCCTTTCATTTCTCATTTCCTCTTATTAAGACTAAATTTTATTAACCAAATTTCGGAAGTGGGTTTTCCCACAAAGATATTATCTATTTTCAACCTTTATTTTTGAAGAAGAATATCAAATTGTGAGGACGCAATTTATTGAAGGAGGGAAGAATGTAACACCCCGTGATTTCAATTTATGTACTTCTTCAAAACAATTCAATAACCTGCACTACACGTAACAACGAGTTCAAGCGCACCATGACATACCAAAAAAGTCGTTAAAAAGAGGTTATGAATAGTATTAACTAAATTTTGAACCTTATATAATCCTTATAATTTTATAATCCATATTATGAGTTTCTTAGAAATAATGTATGAACCAATTTCCTTTTTCAGATAAAAGAAGAATTTTTTGGAAATGATCTTTCACCAACTTTAATAGTGAACCCTTTTTAAATCCATTATTTTAAACATTTATATATTCAATTTGACTAAATAAATTTATTCTTTAGAATGGGTACATAAAAAATTACAATGTAACACCAAAATCTTCAATGGTATGCTTCTCTTTGAATAATACAGTAGCGTGTGTTGTACGCAACTTCGAGTTCTAACACACACTACAACCAATCAAACTAGCCGTAATGAATAGTTATACCTAATTTTTAAAATTTTATAAATTATATCTCTCAAAATGGACTTCATTTTTGGATTCAGAATATCGAATGTAGCCTAGAGTGAAATTTTGGTACTTTTCGGATAACTTTTATATTTTGATGAATAGTGAACATTACTAAATTTAATTAAAAAACACTTTTTTAATCAAAATAATTAGTAGTGATAAATTATGAATATGAGTGGTTTTAAAGTATATTTAGAATATATTTCTACCATTTAATACAATGTTGGTCATTGGAAAAAATTTCACAATTAAACCGGACATAAACAAGTGTCAATCTTTTGTTAGTTATTATCTCTTAAAAACACGCTTTTTGTTTTAACAATGGGAATTAATTTTAAATTAATTTCTGCCACTTCTGTGTTTTGAATTTGGAAAAATGGATTCAATATTTGGAATCAGGATGTTCAAATTTTGTAAATAGGTATCTTTTATTATTAGTCATTTTGAATAATTACTTCGGTAAATATTTTATTTACCATGGTTAAAGGTTAAATCTGGTAAATAAGGATTACAAAATAATATTATAATAATATATAATTATCCTAAAACGTTTTCAAGCCTTATTGGTTGATACATGTCCATCCATGGGAATCTTTGGGTTGATTTTGGGACCCCATGGAGCCACTTGTAAGTGATAGGGACACTTTATTTTAATTAAGTTAAAATGAATACAAAAAAGACACAAGCATATATCTTTTAAAAAACAATTTTTACATAGGGTTATATATGTTTTATTTTCAACTATAAATATTAATTATATAGATAAAAAAATTTCCTAAATAATGGTATTTTATTTATAATTTTTATAAAATATAATATTTAATTTATTTATGACACAAGGATGATGCGGTAATTACCATAATAGTAAAACATTAAAATAATTGATATTATAAATACCCAAATACATATAATTTGAGACTTTTTATGAATTAAAATAATTTTCTAGGTTAATATGACATGTTAGTATTTATTTAATTAACTTTTTTCGAAGTAATCATTCTGTTATGGTTTTTACAAAAATAAATTTTTGAATAGTGTCAAAATTGGCATAAAAGAGTTTTTAAAACAAATATTATATTATTAATTGATATTAAATTCCTAAAAATATAAGGATCAGCCAAGAGACTTATATAATGATAGGTGTATCATTAAAGGACCACATTGAGGTCGATTGGATTTATATAGTATGTTTATTAACCATATAAAATAAAAATACAAAGAAACATTGTAAAAGTGAAACTAATTAACTAAGTGTTAATACTTACAGATAAGGATAATATAGTGACCCAAAACTGTCCAAATCCTATTGGTTTAGGGGTTTTATACCCATAACCACCATAAACTTTAAACAATAAACTTTTGAGCCATTGTAAACCGAATATGAATTTATTATAAAATAATTTGTCTAGGTTTTTGAAAGGTGTCCCTCACCCCTCTTATATAAGGGAACTCCCCCTTCTCACTAATTCTCACATTCAAAGCCTTTTGGTTCGGCCTAAACCTGCCCAAATACTCTATCAACATCCCTCACATAATCCTAGAGACCTTACATTAGTAATAAAGCCAACCTAAGGAGCCCTTTTGATCAAATCAAAAGGAAGAACCCTAAGAAGAGGTAATGATTTCACCACCCTTTTTCAAGTACCTTTCTTCTTCCCCTTCTTAATTATTTGTTATTACCATTCTAAAATTATAACTCCGACATATAATATATACTTTGATTTTATTATAAACATGGTAAAACCATATTTCAGTATTCTATCCATCCTTTGAATGACATGTCACCATACGTGCGTACGTACGGCTTACCGTCTCCACGTCGTGGTGTAATTGTTATTCAAAAATAATTTTTTGGATGGGTATAATAATGATGTTTAATTAATTTAAATAATAAATATAACATTATAATTATTCTGTATATATTATATACCATCCAATTATATATTATCGTAATATAAAAAGAATGATATTGTTGCACGTGCGTACGTACGGACTACCGTCTCCACGAACGTGATGAGATTCATTCTCCATCGTATCCATTCAAGTATAATTATCATTTGATGATTTAAAAATAATGTTTAAGAACTTGATATAATTCTGGATATTAATAAGATACAACCTATCCATGAAAACCACAGCTTAAGTAACAAAACATATAAAATAAAATGAGTAAGTTAACACCCAAAATGACGATAATACTAAGATATTATTAACAAAGAAATGTTAAAAGATCATATATGATATCATATTAATCTATATGATTATTGTATTATTTAATAACATTTGTTCCACCATTATACAGGAGGTTAACCTACCCCCAACCATGGAAAAATTCAAGGTAAGGGTTAATTTTACAATCTCTTTATTTTTCAAGGTTGTTTATACGTAATTATCTACTAGGATCTCTTTATCATCCACATACATGTTCCTTAAAAATGTATTTAAAAACATTTTTACTATTTACTAGACAATGGGTTAAAGTCATTTATACCCTTATGTGTTTTGAAAGGAATCATTCCGTCATTTTCCAAACAAGGTACTTTTTAACCTTTTCGACAAATTTAAGGTACGAATGTCTTTTTAAACTTATACAAAGGGTGAAGTTATTTTCTGCCATTATAAAATCTTTGAAGCTTCCCATACAAGAGTATAAGAATATTTTCAAAGTAAATGTTTTATTTTATAATTATTTGACTCTTAAATGATTTCAAAATGAATATTTTAAGAATTTGTGAAAGGTACTCTTTATCAAGATCATAATTTTAATTGTTTAAGCGATTTATCTTTCTAAATATTTTTAATTAATGTCCATGTTTTCAAAATGATTTTAAGGATTTATATATATGGACATGAATGTTTTGAATTGATATTTATTTTCAAAAGTTTCAAAGTGTTATGGGACACTTTGATTCAAAAATCTCTTTTAAATTACTTCCTTTATAAATGTGTGATTTTTCAATGATTTCAAGAAAAGAGATATTTCTCTCAAATAGTTTTGATTTCATCTATGTCAACATCCTTTTATGGATTTTAAACTTATTTAAAGTTGATTTGTTATGATATAAAACATTTGTATTGTATTGATGGTTTTGTGATATGTTTTCCTGTGGATGTGTTATTTTTATACCATTCATGGTTTATGGAGAAAGTATTGACATTTTGTATGATTAGTTTTAATATGGATGTTTATGTTATGTTTAATCCTTTTCATATGGGAATGAATTGGTCTTAGTAAGTGATGGGTGGAGCCCACTATAGCTCCTCAATGCAACGATAGGTCTCACGAGACAAACTAGTGTCCTGGCACAAGGCTTTGACAAAATCTTATTTGTATTCTTGGCACGAGGCCTTGGCTATGTGGTTATGATAGTCTGGCATTATGCATTCTATCATTATGAAAGTGGTTATTGATATTGCTTGTGATTATTAGATTATTAGAATATCCATGTGAATAAGTAAATGGAATTTTTTCATTTTATTTTTCTCATACTATGTTGATGTTTAAGTTTAAAAGGATTTTGTTTTATTTATACATTGCCTTAAATGATTATTCTTATTTATAAAAGTTTCTGTTGTATTGCTTACCCTTACGGAGCATTTGAGCTCACCCCTTTCTATGTTTTATTTTTCCTAGGATTCCAAGAAGTATATTTTGATTGATATGCAGGGTTAAGACAAGGGAACAATGGCATTCATAAAGTATTATTTACGATGTTTTGTATGTTATTAAGTGTAATGTAACATTCATGTATGTAATCTATTTTCCAATACTGCTAAATGGATCGGTCCTTTGGGACATGATTCCTTGTAATCATACCAATGTATTAAAATAATGCACTGACTGTGGGTAACTGTGTTCGGGGTGTTACAAGGATAACCTATAAATATATATATATTATGATCTAAGATGCTAATGTTTCACTAGGTATAGAATTGAAAAAAAATCCTGTAGTCGACAAACATGTATGTGTGAGGGATTTGATTTCATTCCACACAATATCCCACATGGAATCCCATTAATTTCCTTAGTTTTCATTCATTTTAGTTTATATTTCATAGTATGCAGTTCATACGAACTAAAGGATAAAGGTAGAGTTTAATGACTCATCATCAATCCGGCTATGTCATGTAGGGTATGGTCACTCTTTTCACTAACAAAATTCCACTAAGGTGTATATGGATGTGTGGTTTGATAGAATACCCCACTCAAATTGAATTGATTTATGAAATATTTTTACAATATTCTCTACTAAAATTTTAGTGGAGTATGTAAATCATATTTTATGGTTGATTTTATTCTCAATGTGATATTTTTTAATCATGGTTATGCAATTTTACTTATACATCCTTAATAACATATATCGATATAAACTATATTTATTGGTATGAGAAATTATTCATGAAAAAACACCAAATAGCTTTATTGTAAATGGAATACATATATCAAAATGAACAAATTGCAATGGTTATGTGGGCATTTCTCACTTCCTAAAGAAATGTGATTTGGTCATTTATGTTTTTAAATAGGCGTACCATACATAAAACTGATTCAACTCAATGTTGATTAAATACACTAATAGATATGGTTTTATTAAATTATTATCATTTATATGTCATAGCCTGATGTTCCACAGGTATGTTGGATATATTAAAGTTTCTATAGATTATTCATTTATTGAATGAAATATAATTTCTTATTAATGTATATATAATTCGTTATTATTATTTGGCATACCAAAAAATAGGTCTTCTGTAAAAATCTGAACAAGTTATTTCTATAAAAGAAATAAAATACCATAGTGTCTAAACTAGATATTTATATTATTCTTCTGGAGATCTATGGTACATTAATATGATTATTTCTGGAGAAGAACTATTCCACTTTGAAAATTAATATGATAATCTCCCACTGATAAGGCAACAAATATATCACTATTTCTTTCTTTAATATCAAATTCATCTTTTGAAACTATCTTATCTCTAAAATGATTCAATATTGAACAATAATTGTGTGTGCCACATGTAGTATCCAATAATAAAATTTATTACATATAAGGAGAATTAATTAAATTAAAAATATACATGAAGCAGAAGAATCACCATAATTCTTCATACCACCTATTCAATAATTCTGGTAGTGACTTTTCATACAACATTAAAAATAGAAAACGTCATAGTCATTTCTATAACTCTATATAATTGACTTTTTGAATAAGTGGGGCATTATATTATTTGAGTCGGGCTTAATCATTCCATTATCCTTATTATTCAACATAGAGATCAAAGAATTTGATGTATCCATGTCCTCATCCTCATTGTGAATTGAAATTAATAAATCTATGAGTGACTTATTCATTTAATTTATTTTAAAAAAAATAATTATAATTTATTTTTAAAATTGGTGTGAAAGTGACTATTTTGTAATTCTTAGTTCATTTTGAACCCATGGGGATCAAGACTCTCAATGAACCTGTTCATCTAGAGTATATTTTGTCCTTCCTTATCTACTTATTCTAGCATTTATATATATAGATTACATGATATATCATATATTTCTTTCTGATCACTCTCCTGGTATAACTCTAGGAGATAAGTCAACAAATTTAATGTGCCTTTTCCTCATGTATTTTCTTTATTACATTAGACATGAATGGAAATATCCATCACTGAACACATAATTTATCATCCCTATGTTTCTAATAAGATTCTTTTTTTCCCTTCATTTCTCTCTAAGAGTGATCAGTAAGAAGTGAAGATTCTAGCACATAAAGATTCAACTCTTAGGGTATTAATATTCACAAGTGACGGTATGGGTTATGGATATTACGTATGGTTAGGATATTATATTTAAAAAAGATCAATAACAACAAAGTTAAATGATGGAGGTTCCCAGTTTATCTACTACATGTACATTTATTTAATTAGTTTTTTATCATGATTACGATTATTCATTTTCAATGTAATAATTTTAAATTTATATAACTATTTCTACAAATTCATTCATCCATAAACTATTATATTCTTCATAATCAATCACTTGATTATTATAGTGGAATGTGTCCTCAAACATTTCATCATAAAATGAAGTATGGAATATCTACTACACTTAGAGTCTAAGTTATGATTTTTAATATCTATCCACATTATCTCATGACTCCTTGATCTTTTCAGGGGATTACGATCTCCTTTAAATCTTCAATATGATATATATGGATGCTTCATTGAAAAAATATTTAGATACATCATCACACCATTATCATAATGACTTTACAATTATAGGATAGACCATCAAATAATGATGAGGAGAACCTTGATCAATTAGTTATGTCCTAATTAATGTAATTAGAGGCCTTTCATGACTTTTTATTGTCTCCATGGGACTTTTTAATTTACCTCATTAAAATAAATCATTTTCTCTTTAACTTGATTTTTCTATGTCGCCAAAATCATAAAATAAAAATTATTTGTACAAGATACATTAAATGTAAATTTTCATTTTACATATTAATTAATGTGTATTATTATACTATGTGATCATGCGAAATAAATTCACATTTAAAAAATAATTCATTTGAAAAAATAAATAAATAATTAAATGATCATCAGCCATTAACTATTGGTTAATCCATCAAGTGAATAATGGATTAAATGACCCCATCGTTAAATTCCATATGTTAATATATGACTTGAATTGCATCACATGTAACTCCCATGCACTTCAATTGATTGGTTTATGAAAATCATCGACTCAAAAAACTTTTCCTCGAAATCCCCTAATCATATCAATTTAATATCACTTGATGGCGTAGGGTCCTTAGGGTGTTAGATTGCATTTATAACATTAATATTCACTTAAAACCCTTATAAATTTTATATAATGAGGTAAAATGTGAAATTAATCAGATTAAAATAATTTTTAAACATTAAAACATAAATGTAATAAATAAATTAAATAAAAAATTACAAAAAATTAGGGGTTTTTCGACTATAATGATCATCCAATATGAAATTATATATTTTAAGTATCTAAAAATATTCTAAAAATCAAATCAAATTAACTTTTAATGGTATAAAATTCTTTAAAATACTTTAGAAAAATTATTGATATATCCCATAGAAAAAATATTTATTTAATAATTACCCGATAATTAAATATAATCACTAAAACAATTGTATGTGTTTTCAAATCAATATAGACCAATAGTATATCCAAAAATATTGATTTATGGCATGTGATGTTTTTTATCAGCCTATAAGATCTGTCCTATATTTACACGGTACGGGCTGGGATGTGGCAAGGATTGACATCCTGATTTGGGGGAATACATACATATATATATATCCAAGCAATACACACTCACACACACACACACACACACATATATATATATATATATAATATTTTAATATATAATATATATATCATATTATAATGTATATAGAAATGGATCACTATAATCTAGGGGGTGATAAAGTGCACCACAACGGGTTTTTTCTATGTCCCATTAGAAAAGGATGTTGATAACCCATTAATATTATTATTATTTTTATTTGTTTTTATTTTTGTCTCATGGAGCTATTATAAAAAACAAAAAATTGGAAAATTTACTCCCCAAAACCTCTTTACAACATATGAATATTCCTCCAACCATTCAAGAAGTATAAATATCCATAAATATAAATCCAAAATTAAAATATATTAATTTTAATTTCCATCATATATATCATATCCCAAAAATCAGAAAATATTTGATAATCCATAACATGTCCATAAAAACTCATATCAATACACTCTTAGATTCATTAAAATTATATTAAAGACCTATTTTTGAATCTTGTAAAAGTTAATCAAAATATTAAATCATGTAACATAAATAATACCATGTTTCCTCTAATACCAATTAGACAAACCAGGGGAGTTTAAGATGTGTGAAAAACAAGAAATTTAAAAATTTTAGTTTAGTTTCATTTTAAAAAAACCAAATTCATTAAATCCATTTCCCATATTTCTCAAAGGATTGTGTGAAATTAAATTTATTAGAGATGATAAAATGAAATGAAAACATTAATGGTACTTTGTTTTTTTTAAATCATATATTTGATTCACTCACTATTGGCATGTCATAGCTCAATGACATCAAGATAGGTATCTTCTATTTCATACAAACATGTACCATGACATCCTGATCATTGATCTATGATTCATGGGTTCTAGCGCAAGAAACCAAAGTTCACTAGAACGTCCCTTTTAAAACATGATGAACATAGACATGATCAAGAAGAAGAGATCAATCATACCTTGTTCTCTATATAGTTCCTCACTATAAAAATTGAGAGAGAAAAAATATGATATATCAAATTTCATGAAAATGCTTTATTTTTCTATTATTTCATATTAAATTCATATATATACATTTGTTATACTTTACAGAATTTCACTTTTGTACCTAGAATGTTATAACCTTCACTTGAGAACCTTTTAAATACTTATGACTCAAATAATATTATCACACATTTCGAAAATAATTTGACAGCCAAGTGTATCATATGTTAATATTATGTGAAAAAAAATAATTAATTTATTTAGATAACTCTTAAATAAATAATTGAACATACCTTGAACATGTAATATTCATTTGAAAAATTATGTTTTATAATATTCATTTTTATTATAACAGAACCAGTGAATAACATGTCATATATATATAATCATAATTATTATAAACCTAGATAATATAGTTGAATTATTTGTATTTGATATATCTCGTCCTTTGACACGAAACGACCACCACACATTGGCCCATTTTTCATAAATGATTATTTATATTAATTAAAGGAGTCTATCAATACACTTAGTGTGTGACCCTCTGCATATCTATCCTTATATAAGAAATCACAATTAATATACGAATAGAAACTTATAATAACCAATTATATTTCTTGACTTAAAAGTAATTTCATATATATAACTACCAACTTTGAAAAAAAATTCGGTAATATAATCCCTTTATTTCAAAATATCTCCTAAATCAAGATCCACACTTTTGTCACTATCAATTTGATGCTTTAAATATTTTGTCACCTCACCAAAAATTATTACCTTATAATACCAAGAACATTGATTTATTTAATTTAATACTATATTATTAAACATATCCCCATTATATATATCTTCCTCAACTAATAAGATATAAAATCCTATTTTGAATGTTACACTAATGCCATACCACAAATTATGTACCAAATACAGGCTACCTCAACATGACTTCAATGTCATGGGTTTTCCATTCTTAGAAACTATATGATCAAATTATAAGCATTGATAATGAACTCAATATAAGAGGAAAATACACATGATTGTAGACAAGAAGAAACAATTACATCTGAAAATATTTTTATTCTTATTGGAGGGTCTGTCGTCATAATGTCAACCAGTCAAGACCATTATGTGAGAAAATAACGAGAAGTGGTTTTAGTGATTATGATCCCTCAAAACATGATTATCAAACGTCATATATGTCTTGTTAGTATGATATATATAGGATATATATTATATTTTCATTATTAAATTCATAGTAAATAAAGGGAACTATTATAGATGGGAACTATGAAAAACATTTATAAAACAAGTATTCTTTGGAAATTACCATGTAAAACTAGATGTAGAATTCTTCAATAATTATATAAACAATAAACATATATACATTTCAGACCACATTAATTTAATGGTAATTAATGTACATAATGGAGTTGGGTCTAGGGAACCTACTCAAAAAATTCCAGTTGAGAATCCTTTTTTAATTGAAGAAAAAGTCCTTTGGTATGATTAAATGGTTTACTATATTCTATATCCCAAATAACATCACCCCTAAATTTCATCAAAATGACAAATCAAACAAAATAATAAAATTTCATTGCGTAGTATGATCTATGTCTATAAAGAATTTTCATTGAAAAACGGTTCTACGGTGTCTACCAGAGAGTCAAGTCCATTATGTGTGAAACTTTTGTCACAACACATCTAATGTTGGTCACCTTATACACTAAAGAACATCTAATATTATCATATAATCTATATATTATTTCTACCAAATTTTTAATATTTTCAATGATGTATATAAAATATACAAATCAATTCATGGGTAATATATCAAAAAGAGAGAACTGCATTAATACCCAATAATAGTTGTAAAATATTATTTGTACATGGATTGAAATTTCAGATATCCCTTACCATGATTTTTTGGAATCCAAGTATATTTTTTTATTATGTTTCTATATTACTCGAATTTAATTACACACAAACTGATAAGTTCTTAATATTTTATATTTTCATGATGCTTCAATTCTACTATAGATTTTGAAACCCAAGGTCCATAATGATTTACTAAGGAACACATATTTTTAATACAACTATTAAATCATTGATTAAAATATACTAATTAATCCATTAAAATATTATTACTATATCCCTCTTTAATTTATGGGCTTATAGAGGCAACCAATATATATGTTAAAGGAATTATAGAAAGAAATATCAACCATATTGATGATATTTATCGGAAATTTTTAAAATATACCATCAGATATTGTAAAATATATTTTAATACACCCAATGGAATGATCCCAAAATAAAATTCTATAGATTGTGTTTTCATATTCTCGAGGAAATGGATGTCTAAGCCTACTAGGATGTCAAGAAGATGAACGTGGACTTAAAAGAAAATGGATATCATTAGAATTTATATATATAAGATATATTGAAAATATATAAACCATAATTTTATAGTAATATAATAATTAATGATGGAGGAAGTGTGACACATGATAAGGTGGTAAAAAAGTGAAACATCCTATAAATACACCAAGCCATTTATCCAAGAGTCGATGGTTAATTTATTATATTGTTACTACATCCCAGGAATCACATACTCATGGATCTAATAGTTTAACTATATTAAAAAAAATTATGCATACTTCAATCCTATATTACAATTGAAAACATAAAATACAACATATAATTTTCATTGATAACACAAATATTCCATTTATTTTGACCCAATATATGAGAAATAATAACCTTACTAGCATTCTAGAGAAAGGAAACATGAGAAAGGGTTGAGCTCAAATACTTAGTAAGGTTATGTGTAAAATTAAATCATTCAGCTATTAAATGGAATTACCAATATGTAAAAGTATATAACATAAAACACACACTATTGATCTAATTACATGATCATAAATAACCATATGGATAGAATATATGGGGATCAAATAGTCCATATAAATAATAATTTTATAATTAATATTGTCAATAAATATAATTACTAATAAAATAATTAGATTAAAATAAATAACTAATCTCATATTGAGGTAATAAATAATTTTCTATATCATAAATATGACCTAAAATACTTATTCTATAAAATCATACATAAATCGGTATGACCTATACCAAATTACATATCTAGTTTGTCTCAGGAGTTGTATAGATGAACATAGGGGCTATAGTGGTCCCCAAATATTACATAAACTATCCATTTAATTCCTCGCATGAAATGGGGGAATCATATTAAACTTAAAATTCATATTGAGAAACTATATTAGGAAAATAAATTAACTATAAAAATCAATAAATATAATCCTAAAATATCAATAGTAGAATGGTGAATGGAATAAAAATAGAATACCGTCATTCAAATTGATCATAAAAAACAATATAAATGAGAATGATGACATCATTACAAAATATCCACAGTAGAGAATAAGTAATATAATAGTTTTTTACAATGATTAATATAAATAAAAAATAGTTGTTCTTAAAAAAATTGAATAAAATACCCAATTAATTTTTAATATCCCTTTTAAAAATTAACAATTTATAGACAATTGTGGAAAAATATTTTAATATAATCATGGAAACATAAAATGGTTAAATCAATGAAATTAGTGACCATAATGGTGGCTTATTTAGTAAACAACATTAGAAAAACATTGCTTTCTCATTATTGTAAAAATGTCAAAAAATACATATTTTGTTTAACGACACAACAATTCATTTTAAATATATTTTTATAATATTTAAACATGGTAAAAATTACATTTTCTTATTAGATCGTAATTGTAATAAAATTTTTGAAAACATTTTTTATCAAAAATAAAAATTTATGTGAATTAATTCCGACCGAGTATAAATATTATTATAGTTTTCCTAATAAAATTATTTTGGTATATTTGGTAATTAACTTTAGAAAAATGAATGGAAAACATGTAATTTAATGTAATAAATTGAATAAATATAAATATATTTAGTTTAAGAATAAAATTACAAATAAGTCCACCATGGGTGACTTAAAAATAAACAATCCCTAATAATTATGATATTGTGAAATAAACCCCCACTGTTGTAGTAACTTTTGAATAATAACCCCCCTAAAAGAAATAAATTCAAATAAAAATTGAAATATTTTTAATAAGAATATTTTAAATACATACCATATTAAATTGTTTATATATACACTATAAAAAATAAATATGTGGTTAGTAAGGAATTTTTCTCAAAGAAGTAAAAATGATCAGATAAACCCTTGCATATGGTATGACTTCCTTTTTACATTCCAAAAATAAGGTACAATAAATATATATTTGTTATAAATATAATCAATACGCATACTAATATATATTATGTTATATATTATTTTCTTTCAGTCACCTTTTTTTACAATTCTTTGTTAAAATATATGTTCCATGTTATGATTAATTTTTTTTCCATTTATGTTATCGTTTGGTAGTTTTGGTAATTTTAAATTTGTAATAGTTTGATCAATCCCATAATTTTAAAAATTATATAATTATCTTTTATATTAATTATATATATATTTACATTAATTTTTAAATGTTATATATAGAAAAATTAATTACATCGTACTTGGAAATGATAGGTGGAACGTACACATGAACGCTATTTCAATTTTATTAAAGGATGGAATGAAGTAAAAGTAAAAAATATTTCAAAATTGAATTATATTTATTATAGAATATATATCACATATATTTAATCAGTTTATCTTAATTACCATCCATTCATAAGTATAATGAAAAAAAAAATTCACATCATTTCCAGGAGGCAGTAGTCCACATGTATGCATTAGCGACAATATGATCTTCCTAAAAATATATGTTAAGATGATAGATTGGGTATTATTATTAAGTAATTAAACATAGGTCATTAATATCATTTATGAACATTAAATTCATATTTATATACATTTTATTGAGTTTGTGATGGAAAACTAGATTCCTCAGTTTATGAGGAGGTAGTCTCTCGTATACAAGATACGACGTTATGTTTTCTATTTGATGGAATAAGGGATTTAAAAAGGGTATACTATTAAAATTATAAAAAATAATTATATTTCATATTCATTTTTTTTATATTAGCATATTTTTATAATATTTATAGGTGGTATATGAATAAATAAAGATAAGATACAAGGATAAGAACAATACCTCTTATTTAGAGAACCTATTTTGAATTATACCAAAATATTTACAAGGATAATTTTTTGATCACAACATTGAGTTTACATCCTTTTTAGTGATGTTAGGAAATTATATGTGCATCTCTATTCCTATAAAAATTATTTTGATGTAAGAAAAAGAGATGAGAGTGGGTTTCCTTTTATAGGTTAGAGAAAGGATACACATGGAATTTTGGTAAGGATTAAAAGATTCCAACATTCAAAACATAGAATGAGTACCATAAAGGAGCCATTAAAAAAATAGATAATATAAGGTCAAAATATTTTGAGTAATTTCCAATTTGATAGTTTTTTATTATATTTTAACCAATATCTTTTTAGTTTAACACCCTACAAAACCATTTTAACCTTAAACGCAATAATTGTTTTTAACTATTTCTATTACTAATAATGGCCAATTATTTTTTTAAACATATTATCTTATATTATTTATTATAATAAAAAATATTTACTTCAATAAACAAAATTTAATATACTAATGTGCTAGAATTTTATTTAATATTAAAACCAGAAGCGTGAAAAAATGGTTTGGAATATGAAATGCTTTCTTAAGAATAAATATTTTTTATATAATAAGTCAAAATAAATTTTATTATAGTGGCCCATATTTGACTATTAAAATATAATAAATTTATTTATTTTTTTAAAAAAAATACTATAACTAAATAAAAAATTATAAATTCAATAAATCAAAATTTTTAATAAAAACCATGTTTTCATTATTCATCAAAAAATAATATATTTTGAAAAATATTGGAAAATCACCCAAATATAATTCTAAAATGGTGATTAAAAAATGAAGTTTATTTTTTCAAAAACATTTTTGATTGGTTAAATTTTTTATTTTAAAAATAGTTTAAAAAACATGATGAAATCAGTTTTGAGAATATATATAATTTAATGTAAAAATCTGATTTATTATTGTTCCTATGTTATAAAAAACATATTTAAATAATAAAAAAATTAAATTAGTGTATAATATATAAATTTAATAAATATCATTCATAAAAATAGATACCTAATACTAATATAGGTTCAACATAATTAATTGGAGTCATTTTATAATAATATTAGATATAAAATTTTTTATCGAACTGTTTACCATATTTTACCATCCTTCTAGGATCAATTTAATATTTGAATGAAACTTATTTCTACCACTTCAATGAGTTGAATTTAAAAAATTTGTGAGACAAGGTAAATATCAGCAAGTAAAATGTTGTTCAATAAGAGGAAAATAATTTTTGGTGAATAGAAACTTTTGACTTTTATTTACCATGGTTAAAAGTAAATAGGGTAATTAAGGGTAAAAATGATATCCTAATTACCCTAACACCTGTCCTAATTCTATTGGATAAGTATAATTCGACGAAAAACAACCTTAGTAATAAAATATGGTCCTATATGGTCCACATGTATTAGATTAGGACATTTATTATTATTTTATTTAAAGAATAGTTAAAAGAGTTAAATTCAATGTTTAATAACTAAACCATTTTTAATATTGGGTTACAAAAAATAAAAATTCTACAATAAATATTCATTAAAAAGAAAAAAAATATTTCCTACATAATGGTATTTTACTTATAATTTTCAGTTATTATATAATTTAATTTATTTATGGAACAATGATGATGTAGTAATTACCTTATTAATGAAATATTAAAATAATTGATAATATAAATATTGAAATAAATGTAAATTAAGTCATCTGATAAATTCAACTAATATTATTGGTTAATATAACATGTTAGAGTTGGTTAAATTAATTTTATTCGAAGTGATAAATTTTTTATGGCTTTCAAAAAAACAAATACAAAATACTTTCAAAATTTACATAATTGAGTTTTTATAAAAAAAAATTATATTATTAATTGATATAACATTCATAAAATTATACGGAATGCATAAAAGACATCTAAATTTTATATATATTAATAATAAACCACTTGGGGTTCTATTGGATTGTTATAGTCTTATTATTAACCATATAATATAAAAATACAAAGACACGTGATAAATGACAAACTATTTTACTAAGAGTTAAGTCTAAAAGATAATATTAATATGATGACATAAAACTATCTAAAACCTATTGAATGAGAGTTTTAAGACCAATAACCACCTAAGAAATTAAATATTTCAATTTTTTCCCATATAAAACAAAAGGTATTTTATTATAAAATAATATTTCAAGATTTTCCTAAAGTGACCCTCACCTCTCTTATAAAAGGGAACTTCCCCTTATCATACTTTCACACATCACAAGCCTTTTGGATATACCGAAAACATCCCAAATATCCTCCCAACTTTCCTCCATTCATATTAGAGGCCTTACTTGGGTTCGAAATCCATCCTAAGGAGCCCTTTTGATCAAATCAAAAAATGAAGAACCTGAAGAAGTGGTAAATATTTCATCACCTCTTTCAAGTTCTTTTCTTCTTCCACGTACTCATTCGTTGTTGCTTTTAATATAAAATAATTACTCCAGTATTTTATATATTATTTTATGTTATTATAAAAATGGTACAACTATATTCATTATTTTATCCATCCTATAAATGTAAAAGTCCCCATACGTGTGTACGTATGAATTACCATCCCCACGTCGTTGTGTAGTTTGTTATTCAAACACTTCATTATTTAGATGGTTATAATATTGATTATAACTAATATAAATAATAAATAAAACATGTTAATGTATTTTTATATATTATATACCATCCAATTACATACGATTTCTCCATCAACATAATTATGTTGTCGCTCGTGCCTATGTACGGATTACTGTCTCCACGAATGAGATGAGATTCATTCCCCCATCGTAATCATACATGAATAATTTTCATTTAATGATTAAAAACAATGTTTATGAAAATAATATCATTTTGTATATGAATCAAATACATATTATATATAATAAAAATGACTTATTTAACTGATCATATAAAGTAAAACGAATTAGTTAACACCTGAAATGATTATACTACTAAAATATTATTAATAAAGAAATATTATAATATCATATATGATATCATATTTATGTATATAGTTCTTTTATAATTTAATAACAATGTTTTACAAATTATAAAAGAGGTTAACAGACCATCTACTAAAGAATTGTATAAGGTATGGGTTAATTTTACAATCCCTTTCTTATCCAAGGTTGTTTTTATGTAAGTATCTAATGTGGCCTCTTTATCATCCATATACATGTTTTCATACAAATGAACTTCAAAAAAATTTTACTATAAAATTGGTTAAATTAATTTATACCTTTATTTTACCTTATATGTTTTGAATGAAATATTCATTCATTTCCCAAACAAGGTAATTTATGACCTTTTCTACAAAATTAAGGAAAGAATGTCTTTTTTTAACTTATATGGTGAGTGCGGCAATTTTCCTCCATTATAACATCATCGAAGCTTCCCATACACTCCTATAAAAATATTTTCAAAATAAATATTTTCTTTTATAAATATATAACTTTTAAATTATTTCAAAATAGAAAGATATATTTCTCTAAAAAGTTTTTATTTCATCTATGTCGACATCCTTTGATGGATTTTAGGCATGTTTGAAGTTTATTTATTATGATACCAAACATACATATTTTATTGATGGTTTTTTGATATTTTTTACTGCGGATGTGTAATTTTTACACCATTCATGGTTTATAGATAATTTATTGACATTTTGTATGCTAGTTTTAATACGAATGTTTATGTTATGTTTAATACTTTTCATATGATGAATGCATTGGACCTAGTAAGTTATGGGTGGAGCCAACTATATCTATTATATGCATCGTTAGGCCACATGAGACCAACTAGTATCTTGGAATAAGGCATTGACAATATCTTATTTGTAGTCTTGGAACAAGGCCTTGACTATGTGGTTTTGGAGTCTGGAATTATGCATTCCATTATAATGAAAGTTGCTATGGATATTGCATGTTATTATTCAACTAGTAAAATATCTATCTTAATAAGTAAATGGAATGTTTTAATTTTATATTAGGCATATTGTGATGATGTTTATCTTTAAACGGATCTTGTTTTAGTCTAATACATTTCCTTAAATTTTTATGCTAATTTATAAAAGATTCCGCTATATAGTTATCCTTATTGAGAATTTGAGCTCATGCCTTTCTATGATTTACTTTTACAAGGATTTGAATAAGTGTTTTATGATTGGCCTACAAGGATAGGCTAAGAATAGAAGTTTGTTCAAAAGGGTACAAAATGTTGTTGATGTTTTTTATGTCATGATGAAATGTCAACGTTATGAATTTATCCTGTACTTACAAGGCTTCTAAGATGATCGGTCTTTTAGGAAATTATTCCTTATATCATGCCAATGTTCTATAATAATTCACCAACTCTGGGTAATTGGTGTTGAGGAGTTACAGTTTGTATCAGAGGAACTTTAGTACAATCCTTGGAAACTAGATTTAGAAAAACTCTAATTATAGAACACTACCCTAAGATATATTTTGAGGATTAGTGTGGAAGAACTTCGTAGAATTTATGTACCATAATGATTTTGTGAGTTTTTCAAGAAATACATCACGGTATGGATATAAGAAGGTAGAGGTGGCTCGGCTATAAATGTACCTAGGGGTAAAACTCGAAAACACCGCAATGAGCTAGACTCGAAGGAGAACTAGTGCATGACAAAGGGCCATACAACACTCTTGGTTATGACACTACCCGGGGATATGCCTTGGATAATTATCATTTTATTTACAAAACATTATTAAGTGTTTATGAGTATATAAATCCTCAACGAAATTTGTTTTATGATTATGTATTATATTCATAAAATGTTCAATTTTTGGTAAGATTTTCATAATTTTGGACTTATGTATTGTGATTCATAAACTAATCTAGTGTATTCCATTGTTTAAAAATGGCACCTAGTGGAAGGAATGGTAACAAAATCAATTCATGTAATTCATGTAGGTATTTCCATCCTACTCAAGATAATTATAGTGGAGTTGGTGATACAACTGTTTTTGATCAGCTTATCACCATTCTATGAAAACTAACTCATGTTATAAATAATAACATTACCTGTATGGAGCACCCTGATCCACAATGTGGGGGATCAATGTTAGACCTCTTCATTAGGAATAAACCACCAACATTAAATTGGAGTACAAACTCATTAGTAGTTGAGAAATTGATAAATTCATTAAAGAAAATATTTCATGCTTTGTGGAGTATCCAAAGGGAAATGTTGTCATGGTAGTCTATCACCTCAAGAGAGATGAAGATCAATGGTTGTCATTGATTAAAAACACAAAGTAATATTATGATGTATCAAATATGTAATGGAGGGAGTTTAAAGAACTTTTCATAGAAAAATTCATTCATCATGACCGTTTAGTGGATATGGAAAGGAAATTTCTGAGTCTGAGGCCAAAAGATGATGAGAATGTCGCAAAATATAAGGCTAACATTACAAGGTTATCAAGGAATGAAACAGATTATATACGTAACCCAAGGAGTAAGATTTAACGATTCATTGATGGGTTAAAACCATTTCTACACCGAACATTAGTCCCTTAATCCTTCTTATCATACAATGATATTTTCTCATGTGATATCAAGGCAGAATAATAATTCTCTAATTCTTACAACATTAATGCAGAGCAGGAAAAGAAGAGATCTGTTGAACACTCTGGAAATGGAAATAAGGGGAAGAATGGAAAAAATGAATATCAATCCTTTGGTAAATGTGGGAAAAAATGTGATACTTTCCTGAAGGGAATCAGAGTCTGTTACATGTGTGGTGAAAAATGCCACCACGCTCATGATTACAAGGGGAATAAAGAGGTTGTTTAATTATATAATTGTAGAGAAAAGGGGAATTATGAAAATAAATGTCTTAAGAGCCAAGTAATATTACCTTAGAAAAGGCCAAGGAAGAAAGTCCAAGATTATACGATCACTACAGATGAGGTTGAAGCTCATAAAGATGTGGTGGTAGGAAATTTAATGGTTTACTCAAGTTTTTCCAATGCTTTATTTGACTATCGATCATCACATTGTTTCATATCTACCGAGTTTTTAAATAAAATTATATATTTTCAATTTGAATTAACAATGGAGTTTTCCATCAAAACACCTAAGGGGTGTGTCATCATAATAATGTTTTGTGAAAAAATTCCCATTAGAGCATATAAATTTTATTTATCTACTGATCTCATCATCATACCCAGGATGGAATTTGATATAATCCTCAAAATAGATTGGGTTTCGGACCATGATGCAAAAAATTATTTTATGAAGAATGAGGTTATAATTTTTAATGATGAAAAGGAGTACCTTATCTTTAGAGAAGAAAAGTCACCCAAGGAATATTTTTTAGATCCACCCCCAGTATCTCTACAAAATTTAATTATTGGGGAGGATGAGTACGAAATAATTATGGGTGAGGAAAAGAATTTTTGAATAGAGGTATTACCTATTGTGAAAGAATATGTTGATGTTTTTCTAGGGGATTTTCCTAGACATCCTCCAGTATGAGAAATTGAGTTTTCCAGTGATTTAATTCATGGATTAAGGCCCATATTGAAGACCCCTTATAGAATAGCCACTATGGATTTAGTGGAACTAGATAAACGACTAGGGTAATTGAGTAATAAGGTATTTATTCTCCCAAGTGTTTCTCTTTGGGGAGCCCCTATAATTTTTGTTAAGAATAAAGACGGATCTATGAGCTTGTGCATTGACTATAGGGAGATCAATGCTATAACAATAATGAACAAGTATCCCATACCTTACATTGATGATTTATTCGACCAACTTCATAGAGAATAGTATTTTTAAAAGATTGACCTTCGATTTAGATATCATCAGTTGTGTTTGATGATGGAAGACATTCCGAAAACAAAATTTTGAACAAGGTTTGGGCATTACAAGTTTACAGTAATGCCTTTTGGGATGACTAATGC
Organism: Viscum album; assembly: GCA_963277665.1. Lineage (NCBI taxonomy): Eukaryota > Viridiplantae > Streptophyta > Magnoliopsida > Santalales > Viscaceae > Viscum > Viscum album. The sequence goes on along the minus strand of OY728147.1, from coordinate 1,373,911,437 downwards.
ACCCTCTATTTTCATTGATATAATGGAAAAAGTTTTTAAGGAATATCTTGATGAATTTGTAGTGGTATTTATTTATGATATCTTGGGATACTGAAAAATCTTTGAAGATCAAAAAAATCACTTTCGCATTATCCTGAAAACTCTTAGATGAAATAAATTATATTAGAAGTTTAGAATGTGTGAATTATGGCTTCAAGAGATTCCATTTCCTACACATATTTTTTAAAAGGATAGAATCTCATTTGATCCTTCTAAGACAAAGGCTATCCAATAATGGCATGTACCAACAAGTATAACTGAGGCGCATAGTTTTATTTGTTTTGAAAGTTATTATCAACGTTTTGTCCAAAATGTTTCCTGATTGGTTAACTCATTAACCAAGCTCACACATAACTGGGTTAAATTTGTTAAGACAAAAGAGTGTGAATTACGTTTTGAAGAACTGAATATAAGATTAGTTATTTCTCCAATATTGACTCTACCATCCGGGAATAATGGGTTTGTTATTTATAGTGATTCCTCAAAGAATGGTCTTGGTTGTGAACCTAAGTAGAATAATAGAGTTATTACCTATGCATCCGGACAACAAATAATTAATGAGAAAAACAATCCCACACATGATCATGAGTTAGAAATTTTAATATTCGAATTGAAGATATAGAGACACCATCTCTATGGTGAATAATGTGAGATTTATACTGATCACATGAGTTTGAAGTATATTTTTTCACAAGAAGAACTCAATATGAGGCAAAGGAGATGGCTTGAACAACTCAAGGATTATGATTTCACTATACAATACCTCCCAGGGAATGAAAATAAGGTGGCAGCTGCTTTGAGCAGAAGTAATCATGATGTTTTGAACAAGATGGGAGTTGAAAAGGATCAAATTTTCATGGATCTAGTAAATATGACTCTAGGAAAAACCATGAAAGTTGAAATATAAATTATTTTTCAAATGTTTTCCAAACCATATTTACTAGAAAGGATTAAAATTTCTCAGACATATAATGAGGAATTTCCAAATAAAATTAATGTTATGAACAATGGGAGATTGATCAAATTCATAAATAATGATTGAATTTTGATATTTGGGAAGAGACTTTGTGTTCCTGATATAACTGATCTAAAAAGGGAATTGTTGGATGATGCTCATAGATCCAATTTCTTTATGCACCATGGTATCACTACGATGTATAGAGATTATAAAGAAATTTTTTGGTGGGACCACATGGAGAGGGTGATTGCTGATTTTGTATTGAGATGTATGGTTTGTCAATAAGTTATTGCTGGAAGGAAACAACCTAGAGGGGTCATGAAACCTCTTCCCATACCTCAATGGAAATGGAATAATAATATGATGGACTATGTCATGGGGCTACCAAAGACTCCTAGAAGGAATGATGAAATATGGGTCATTGTTGATTGTCTTACCAAGCCATCACATTTTATTGTTGTAAGAGAAGATTTACCACTTGAACGTATGGAAATACTATATATTTATGAAGTAGAAAGAATTCATGGAGTACCCCTATCGACTATTTCTGATCATGATCCCCATTTTACATCATGATTCTGGAAACATCTTCAGAAGGCCCTGGATAAGGATCTTCGTATGAGAATTTCCTACCACCCACAAAATGATGGACAATCAGAATGGACTATTCAATCCTCAGAAGACATGATGAGATATTTCTCACATTCCTTTCATGTTATTTGGGATCAATATTTACTTCTAGTAGAATTTTACTATAAAAAAATTCTTCAATTCATGTATTTAGATTGCAACATATGAAGTGCTATATGGAAAGAGATGTCACACACCAAATTTTTGGGATGATGTTAGTGAAAGAAAACTCATAGGCCCAGAACTTGTTGATGACACAATAGATAAGGTGATGGAAATCTAAACCCACATCAAAGCAACTCATAGTCAAAAAAAGAGATATGGAGATAACTGAGGGAGAGATTTGTAATTTCAGGTAGAAGATCATGTTTTCTTGAAGTTATCTCCATGGAATTGTGATTTACGTTTCGGTAAGAAGGGTAAATTGACCAAGACTGTTGAGATGGCTATCTAGATCGACCAATAGTGCATTGATTGTCACAATGAATTTTGAGAAGCTTTTCACCATTCACCTGAAAATATTAAAATTTAATATATGTCCAGGATACTATAGATATATTTTAGTTTTACTGTAGTTGGGACTGTATCCAGAGGAATTCAGTATTGTAGCTTCCAGAACTATTCATCTATCTAGGCCTGTAGGCCACCGGTTTGGTCCTTAATTTCTATAAGGCTTTCGGGCCACCCAAGGCCTTGTGACCAGTTATCTCTCAAGGCCTTCGGGCCACCTAAAGGCCTTCACGCCATAGGAAATTGCAGATTTAATAATCAGATTACAAGATAAATGGATCTATATGAGGATTCAGGGCCGACACATTCCCCAAAGATGATCTAAACGAAATTGGATGAATGATTGGGTATGGCTTTGCTATCGGTACATGGCATGTGCAGCTATACATAAGACAGCTAGCTAGCCATCCATATTATGGTGGAGTGCTAATATCCTAAAATGTGTGGGGGAAGATTTGTTCCTTGTTTTCTTAACTGGGTGATTCCCTCTAATACCTACGGGTCATTTAATTGAATATAAGTCTCCAAGCCTAGTATGGGTTCCAACTCACCCATTGAAAGGTGGATTATCAAAAATTATAAAAATGAAGGCCTTAAAGAAATTCAATCTATAGTGGAAATTTTAATATCATAATCACCTTCCCTGTCTACATGATTGAATCTAGAAAGATATTGTTTTCCTTATTATATTATAGTATTCTAATTCTAAATTATAAATTGAGTTTGAACTCTATTGACTTCCACTTAATGTTATTCCTTACGATCACTTTGATATCTAACATAAGAATTCACAAAGTAGGTAATGAATGGTCTTAATAATGTTATAGAAATAAGGATTTATATTATTTTTCTATACTCGCATTTATTTAAACATTCAATTTTTTTATATTTATATAATTTATTCCCATCATGAATGGGTTTTGGCACTAGATTGGTGTCCAGAATCTCTAATGTATTAAACAATTATTTAGCATAGAACTCTTAATTCAAGAATATGATGATATTTTTTTTCGACAACATGTAATCCCATTAAGTAACTCAACTCTCAATGGACAAAAAACTCAAAATTTTAATCATTTTATTTGAAAATTCATCTCATGAAGTTTTTTATTGACCTATAATATTTATTTAATCAATATTTATTATTATAATAAGTGTACTTTAATCAATTTATTTTATGTATTAGTTATTGCAAACAATACATTTATAAAATTTTCCACAATTTATATTGTTTAATATACATGATTTCATGTATCTTATGGTCTAATTCAATCCATATAAATCATTCTTAATTTTTAAAAACACATAATTATTATTTTCAAGAATAAAAAATTTAGGACGATCAATATAAGTATCTTATCCAAGATATCCATTCAAGATAGTATATCTGTTATATATTTTGTTAAATTTATACTAAATTGTATTTATAATATCTACTATCATTATAAAAGGATATAAACATGAAACTATACAAGTGTTATATTCAAAATCAACACATTCAACTAGCATGGATATGATGAAAACAAGCCAAACCTTGTTTTTTTTTGACTTCTCCATTATCATTCAATGTATTTATGAAAACCCACATGGTATCAATGATTCTTATATCATTATATTTTAAAAAATCTTCCAAAGTAGAATTATTATCAATTTTGTACATGTACTTATTCATAAATCAAATACACTAATGATTCATGAAATATTTATACATAAATTCAGTCCTAATTTGAAATATTGGAGCCTATTAATTTTAACATCTTAATAATAATTAATTTTCATATGATAATTATTATCTCAAATTATTTTTTCACTCTTTACAAGATTCATAATAATTTTATGAATATATTTCTCACTCTGTGTATCCTCTTATTCTCTATCAGTCTTGTGAGAGTCAACATCAATTACATGTAGATCAAACTCAAACTACATTTTTTCAAATAATAATAATCATTGTACTTATGATTTTCTCTAAAATATAATTCATATATATTACTAATTTTCGATATAACATAAAAAATTCACACCATAAAATTTTGAAATATTGTTAAGCCTTTTGTTGCAGCATTTCTGTCCCTTTTTGGCTGATAGTTAACTATAAAGTTACCCTTTTTAGCATTTTCATTAAACATAAGATGATTTAATCTTTTATTTTATTAATAATGGATATACTAAAAAATAAAATTTAGTTCATATATTGATTTCTTCTATACCAGTTCTCTATTGAAGACATATTAGAGTTCGGTCCCATAAACGATCAATTTATTATATGAAAAAGTGCATATATATATTCCCTCTAATAAAATGTTGAGTGATTATGTTCTTTTAATTAGTTTTTCTCATCTATACAAAAATCATATTTTCCCTTAAATCTATTATTTTTTATTATAGTGCAAAAGGATGGTTTTACTACCACTTTATGACATTTTTTTCTATAAATGATTTCAATGATTTCATTGTAAATTCTTTCTGACCTTCATATCGTAATTTTGTGATTCACATCCCCACAAATTTCTTAAATATTATTCAAATAAATTTAAATAGTCCCACATAAGTATAATTATGTTTTATAGAAATAGAATTGTTATGACTATTTTAATCAATAGTATTTTTTTTAACTAAACATCACCATGGGTGGACTTATGTATCATGGGTCATGAAAAATATTAAATTACCAACTCAGGAGGCATGGTTGTCATAAATGTTTTTCTATTATGAAAAATTTGACTCATTGTCACTTTCAAGAAATTATATAATTTTTTTTGTATTTTTTGGTGGTTAAATACCCTCACCACATAACTATTGAATAGATTTCTCAATATTGTCATATATAGAAGGTCTGAAATTATATATTATAAGTTATTCTAATAATATGAACGTCTATAGAAGGATTTGTTTGAATATCTAATTTAGAATAGATTTCGACATATCATCTCATATTTGGTGAATATATTTTCACCTTTATTTACTTTAATGAATTATGCGTTTCTATTAAAAACCATCATTTCTACAATCATAGAGCTAACTCACACATATTAGATTATTTTTTATCCCATAAGTAAATAAAACATCATTTTATTTGACCTATTGGGTTTATATTTTAATGGTTTTGAATCCATTAATCATTAGAGGTATTTCATTTAAAATATATTATACACAAAAAAAATTTATTCTATTTTTATTTTTTTAATCCCATATCATGTATGATGAACATCCAATATCAAGGATCTATAGATTTCCCCTATTACCTTGTTTTAGGGGCACTTCAACAACATGTGGCCAATATTCCTTGGATTTCCATTGATACCTATTTCTTTATGTAAATTTTTTTTAACCTAGAATAATTATCAAGAAAATACTTTGTACAGTCTATTTTCTGGTCATATATTCCATAAATCTCTTCACGAACATAAAACATGTTATGATCTAGAATCATAGACACCATTAAATTTAAATTTTTCTTCCATCATCATTATTTGTTTTGAAAATAGAGTAGGTCTCACATGATTCAATATTTTTATGTTTTAATGATATTAACAAAGTATACCATTAATTATATGATTTACGACCAAAATAACCACATCACTGAGAATATCTTTTTAAATTGGTTCTTCAATGAAACTACATAATATGTTTTTAAAAATATTTTTATTCTCTCTGTTAAATAAAAGTCTTCTACTTCATTGGTATAATTGAACCATTGTTATTTTAACAATAATAACATACCATAGATACATTATTCATCTTTTATGTATTTTTTTCAACCATGGATTTCTCAAATAAAAATATAGAACCAACTATATTTGCTAAAACATGTTTACATTTTTTAGATATAACTAGTGAAGACATTAACTAATTAGATGCTATAAATTTCATAATACCATGTGATGATTCATCTTTAACATTAATATCTTTATAATAGTCACTATTTAATTTTAAAAGTTTTTATGTCACATTTATTCTTCATAGTTAATCATTTTTTTCCTGACTAGTAACCATCATATAAAATTCATCCATGATTCTATCATGCTCAATGACATAAATATTGATTTTTTAATCTCATTAGTGTGAAAATTTTATCTCATACAAATACCATAGTTATTTATTCATAACTTTTAAGAAATTTAATTCATTTAGATGTTGATTATTTCATTCAAAAATATTTAATGTTAATTTCTTAGCATGTGAACCATATAAGTCACATTTTCTTCTTCTTTTTCAGTACTTGGGTTATCTTTTCTTTTCAAAACATGTTCTATGAAATTGATATCTCTTCCAGTAAACTATAATACATAAAATCTTCTTGAAGAAGAGTAATCTTCATTCTACTAACTCAGCTTAATCCTATAATATATTATCCATGATATCTTTTTAAATTTATATGAATTCTTATATTGTTCAAAATAGTTACTTATTTTCCTCCTCAAAGTCTTATCTTCATCCAATTTATTTTTAGACTATATAATTTACATTATTTTATGTAAATTGGTAGAGAAATTTCCAATTCACCAGCAATTAAATAAAATATGTCAAAGAATTCCATTATACATTACTATACTAATTTTTATTATGTTTGAAATAAAATGAATAACTCTCACGTTGATTTATAAATTTCATCCTCATCCTCCAAGACAATATAAAATAAAATTCCCCTCCATTCATTACAATTAAATTAATGTCTATAAATACAACTCCCCATTACACCTTTTTAATTGATATCTTTTTTTATTATATTTATATAAATTGTATTGTGGGATACATAAACGGAATGAACTTATATATCATCTACACCTAAAACCTTATTTCTGAATACATATCTACAGTTTGACATGAAATTATAAAAAAAATATAATCATATACCATGTATATCAATCCAATCATATGGATAAAAATTTCAATCAGCCTTGTGAAACTTTCATTGTCATTTTATTCATTAACCATCATAATATCTTTAAATTAATCACTATGGAGTTGATTTTTGGCTTCCATGATCATGAAATTATCTTAATATCAATTTTCTAGTTTATCTCACATTTTTATATGTCTTAAGTACCATAACATAACATTATAATTTATATTATAAAGACAATAATATAGATTTTTTTCCTTACCATGTATCTAAAAATAATTTTTTATCTACAAATATCTTAATAGAATCTCATTTGAGGGGTGGGAATACCATTGTAATGACAATAGATATCACAAGATATCGTGATAGTAGATAATGAACCATTTATTTCTTTCATCCATTAAATTTCATTGCATTAAAAATGTAACATCTCTTTTACTCACTAAACTTAGATTCTATATTCCCATTTACTAACAGGGGATTTAAATGGTAATTTTATTTTCTATTATACAACTTAAAGTACCATGGTATGTTTGAATACCACTAAGGGACGGGAGGGGGTCAAATCAATACAGTAACATTAAAAAAATTAATTTCACCTCTACACATTATTACATTAAAAATACACATGTCAAAAAATATCCCTAAAATCAAATGAATTACAATTAATAATGAGTTCATAACACACAAAGTTTTACAAGGTTCGATGAAAATAGGAGAGACCAATAGTTTCCACATTTTGGATGAGTTGTGAAACTTATATTTTCAATAATATAATAATATTTAATATATAGGGTATGGTTAATTCTTTGACACTATATATGCTATATATGGATTAAACAATGTCTGGGTTGATGACATCCTTAACTTTTCATAGTGATAGAAACAATTTTTGTTTTTTACCATAGCGCCACCATACTTTAACTTCCATCATTGATCATAATTGAATTATTCATACAATGAATTTATAAATTATTTAGTATCAATAATAATATCAACCTATTCAAAGAACTGTTGCTTCTGTATTTATATCAATGAGAAGAAACTAGAATAAATTCATTCTTGGGTTTTTATAATAATTATCTCATGGAAAATAACATGAATACATGATATGGAATTATTTTTTATCATAATTATGCAATTTGATGATTAGAAACAAGAACATTTACCTCAACCTCTATAGATAACATCTATTTAGTGTTGGTCAATGTTATATTTCAACTTCTTTATTTGGGATATATGAAATCATAAATGGAGATAAATATTTTATTCTTATATATGTTATCAAACACTATTTAATTCAAGATTGTATTCATTCATAATAAATTGATAATTGAATAAAATTCCCTGGTATTTTAAGAAAACTTATTTTTGGTTTGATCAATCAAAAACACTTAGAAAAATATTGTTTTTAATCATAATTATTAATTAAAAACATTCTAATTTTATTATCCATAAATAATTCAAATTTGGAATCTAATACTCCTAATAATTTCACCTGAACATTTATTTATTTAATAGCCACTGAAATATCCACAACATAAGACGCAAAGGAAAATTTTTTACCCAAAAATTGATATTCTTTAGTTAAAATCATTAAAAATAATCCACAGATTAAATTTCTATAATTTAATAATAGTTAAAAAAAATAAAAAATAATTATAGCAGAAAAAACTTGTGCTCATTATATAAATATCATCCAACTATATCAATGTCTTATGATAATATGGAAAATTTTTTCTAGAAAATTCTTATGTGATATATTTTTGTGATAGATATAAATTATTAAAAGATGTGTAAAATAATTCATATGCATTTATAATGTCTGAAATGTGCACTGTCATTGTTTTAAACTAACCCTATATGTCATACATGGAAGGAAAAAATGTTTTATAATCAAATTTAAAGTATTACAAGGTCTTATAAAGTATTATGAACTCTAAATGATTATAAAATAATATATCAAAATACACAAATATAATCTCTTATATGGGGGATCAAATTAATATGGGACTTAGGAGAAAGTCATATATGATCCATAATTTGCAAATTTTCTACACACTATCAACCAAATACTTATGTTATTCACTCAAATATACTATAATTACCTTCCATACATTATATATATTTCAATTTCATTATTATTATGAATTAATAAGATAATATATGATACTTTATTATTAATATATCATTTAGAACAGAGTTATAGAGTTAGTTAGTGAATATCATGGTGTGTGTTTTACACAAATATATGAGATATATTAGATAAAAGTGATTTTTTGAACACGATTTGATTTTTCATAAATATTTCATAGTATATAAATATTTAAAGTGTTCATATAGGTTAAATTTTCTAATTTTCATGTAAATAAAATATTAGGAATGAGTATGCGAGTATTCTACTGTAATAATCGCATTTTTATTATGTCGGTTATATATATTAATTTACTGGAAAATATGGTGTTATATGGTATTCATGTGGTATTATATTTCATTAAAAATATATGGTAACTTCTTTTTAGTGTTTATAAATGGGGAATAAGAAATTTGTGACTATTTTCAATCCACCATTTTGATTATATTATCCCTTATAGTAACAACTTCTATATCAGTAGTCTGATTAATGTCCATTTGGACCACCAACAATGAGTTGTGTTTAGAGAGAACATGATGAAAGATTTTTATATATATAGGTATAATGGGATGAATAGAGATTATATAAATTAAGTGAAAAAGGATTTAGTGGTGGAGGGGATAGTAGGGGAACGTTTTATACAATAGTTGTTGAAGTGGTAATGGGACCATAGGTGGATGATGTTTCAATTTTCATTTATTCTAAAAGTTCGTATATTTTGATTAGTATTGATTATTCAAATTTATTTATCACCCATTTACATTTTTTTGGTTATAAGCATATGTATATAATAATAAAATGATATTAGACTTCAATTCAAATATGGGAGGTCATATGGGATTATCTGATATGTATTTTGATGACATAATTGTGGGATGTGATATATTTTCTCGAAACCTAATCCTATTTAAAATGAAAGTATATTATGTAATCCATGATATGTATTATTATTATTCTATATAGTAATATGTTTATTAATATTATTAAAGGGTTATATTTTTAACATAGATATAGATCCTGAAATTTTCATTCGTGAAGATATTTTGGGGGGAAGATATATATTTATTTGTAGTGTATTACAACGAATTTTTTCAAACCCAAAATTTTAGAATCTATGGTCAAAATGAATAATTTTTTAAAATCATTAATTATTATAGTTATATTTTTTAAAGGAAGTAATAATTTTAACATTTAGGTTAGATATCGGGGTCCAAATAAAGATAAATTCATGTATTTACACTATTCATATGTTAGATTAACATATATAAACTAAAAAGATTCAATAATTTTGGAATAATATTGAAAAAATATAAAGAAGATCCACATGAAATATTTCTTCATAAGTGTCATTCATGGGTTGCATCCAATTATTGTGGTAAAATATTTATGTTTCAGTACATATTACAAGGAGTGAGGCTTTGTAGTGGTAAAGAATTTATATCCCCTTCCTAGGATAAATTATTTTACTGACCAAGACAAATAATTCATTTTATCTTATGATATTAGTTTATGATTTACATATCACTATTTATTGTCATATATAATTAAATAAATAATAAATATTTTCATTTTTTCATAGGAATTTTGATTTTATAGTGGCTCTATTTAGTGTTATTATGTTATCGGTTTTTTATCAGTCTTCTTAATTGAGTGATCCAATTATATATAGATGATTATTTTGTAGTTTTGATTGATGTAATCATAGTTTTCACCATATATAGAAGTGTCATTCATAATATCTTAAATGGGTTCTCTAGTTTCTTGTGGAATATAAAATCTATATATTATAATTTCATAGTGTAGATTTAGAACAAATAAGTTTCATTTCCTAGGTTATTTTATTTCAGATCAAGGTGAAGTGATGGACCTACTGAATATCTGATATGTTATTTCAGGGAAAATAATAAAAAATGTTTTTATATAACATATTCTATTATTCCCTGATGTTTATTATAGAATTTTTTTCTTTTTTTATTTGATTATAAATCCTATATTTTATTTCAGAAATAGATGTTACACTTTTATAGAGTAATATGTTGTTAAAATTTGAATGAAAATTTTATGGGAGCCATACTATATGATTACATGAAATATGGTATTTTATATGTGGTATAAAGGGATACATATTATTATATATTTAGATGTGATTTTATTTAGGATTTATTATTCCTTTATAATGGGTTTGCATATTTAATTTTTCTGGAATGTTATTATGTTACACTTGTTTTTAAGCTCATAGTGATGTTGTTTTCAGTTAATTAGTAGGTGAATTTTTGTTTTTTTGAATTTTTGTTGGTTTATTCAGAAAAAAAAGAGTTTATTAATTATATTTTCCTAGAGGTATAAAATTTTTGGACAGGGTATATTGTTTTATTTTCTCTAATTTTATGAATTTTAGAATACATATATGTAACACTTGGATGTTTTTATGAAATATTGTATTAAAATAATTTTATTCTTTAGTAGATTTATCTTCACAAAATAATGAGTTCAAAAATACCGTAAGATGAAATTAATATAAAATTACCATTATAGCCTAACTCTTAAGTTATTGTGAATAATATTAAATAGATTATGAAAATACATTTTAAATTCATTGGATATTAATTATTTATGAAAAATATAAATCAATTAGATATTTGTATTTTTTAGTGATTTACATTCAGTAAAAAGATTAATGTTATGTATGTGTGATATACTTTATAAAATATATTTTATATTCAACCAATTGATTTATTGGTCATAGGGTATGAATAAAACCTTGTTTTTTATAAGAACAAATTTTTAAAAAGATTACTTACACCATTGAATGATGAACCCATTTTAAATTCTAAATTTGATAGATTAATAATTTATATATAAGAAAATAATTTTTTTTTTGAAGCAGGATATAAAAATTTACATTGGATAAATTTATGATATTTTTCTGATAACTTTCAGGTTTTGATTAATAGTAACCATTCGTTTAATTTTAATTAAAAATAACTTTTTTCATCAAGATAAGTTATATGGTTAAATTATAAAATTGAATGGGTTTAAAGTATAAATATAATATATTATTAACATTTAATATATTTTATGACATTTGAATTAATTTCACATTGAATTCATAGGAAAAACGTATCAATCTTTTTCAATGTTTTAACTTTTAAAACATGTTTTCTCATATCAAATATGATATTAATTTTCTATAAATTAATGAAAAATGTATGTTTTGAATTTTTAAAAACGGATTCCATATTCAAAATAATTATATCCAAATTTTGTTAATGGGTAACTTTTATTTTTGAACATTATGTATAGTTACTTTAGTAATTATATTATTTACCATGGTTAAAGGATAAATAGATCAAAGAAGATAAAAAAACTAATAACATAATAATATAAAACTATATTAAATTGTGTCATAATACAATTGGATGATATATTTCTAACTATGGTCATCCATCAGTCTATTTTGGGACCCCGTGGATTCACATTGATGTGAAAATGACATTTTTTATGAATTAATTTAATGTAAAGATAATTATAACCTAAACATATATCTTTTACTAAATAGATTTTAATATAGGGGTATATAAATGATCAATTTCACAATAAATAGTCATTATAAATGGAAAAAAAATTCAACATCATTATATTTTATTTATAATTTTTAGTCATTAAATAAACAGTTTTATTTATAACAAGATTATGATGTGGTGATTACATCTTTAATGAAGGATTCAAATAAATGAATATATAAATATTAAAAAAATGTCATTTGGTTATTTTTATATAATAAACAAGTTTTATGGATGAAATTGACATATTATATGTTAATAAATGCCTTATTTTATAAAGAATAAAATTGTTAAGAATTTTTTAAAAAGTCAAGTTTGAATAGTGTCCAAAAATGATACAATTCATAACATAAAATAGAAAATAGTTTATTTAATGATTTTTAATTCCTAGAAATATAATATTCATCCAAATGGTTAATATAAGTCAAAAAGGTCATAAATAAAATTTTGGGTTCTTTTTATAGGATAGAGTAATTTAATTAACCCACAATCTATAAATAACATGATGTCACGGTAATAATAAAAAGGGTAAAATAAGGGTTAAAAATGATTAGGATAAAAAAATATTTTAAACCTCAATAAAATTTATTGGAAGAGGGATATTATAACCAAAGTAATATTATTTTGAAATTAAAAAATTTTTTCTACCATTTTTTAGTTGAAATTAAATTTATAATAAATTATTATTTAGATAGTTTCCTAATGTGCCCCTCTCCTCTCTTATGAAATTGCAACTCCTATCTATCCTCTTTAATACATTTTTATCCTTAATTCATAGCCAAAACTAGTCAATTTCACTTATCAAATTCCATAGTTATATTCTAGAGGTTCTGATCTACTCAAAATACCAACTCTAGTGCCATAAGTGTTAATATATAAGAGACTCTTCGAGGAAGAGGTAATCTCTTCTAACCATTATTTAAAATTTCATTATTCATATAATTCTCTTTATTAAGTTATTTAATTATAATATAATAACATAAGTATCAATAATATATATATGTTATTATATATAATATACAATTCTATTTCACCCTCTATCCATTCTACTAAAAATGACATCAATACGTACATGTACGTTCAACATATTGTCACCACACCGTAGTGTAATTTGTTATCCACCACCACCTTATATGGTTTGGTATAATGGTGGAAATAATAACTATATTTTATTATTATAAAATGATACTAATTATTACATATTGTACACCATTCATGTCAATACCGTTAAACAGTTATGGGAATGATATCATCGCTTGTGCGTACGTATAGCCTACCGTCTCCACGATGCGATGCGATTAATTCTACATAATCTTCATTAAAGAATAATTATATAAATGAATTGAATGAATAATTATGATATATATTATATTAATAAAATTATTTAAATGATATAACTATAAACTAAAAATTATAATAAGAACATATCCGACAAAACATGCATAAGACCATATAGCAGTTACTACTTGAATAACGAGTCACAATGAAATTATAATAAAAAATACATGAATGTATGATCAAAAATGTTATCATAAAAATTATTATGATTCTATAATAAACAGAAACATTATTTAATTCATCATATAGAAGGTTCAGATGGATATGAATCATGTTACATCTAAGGTAAGTGATAATTTTCCAATTTCGTTTTAAACGAGATTGTTTATTCCTAAGTATCTAATGGGGAATTTTTTTATCATCCATGTCCATGATTTCTATAAGTATTGTCAAATTATTATTATTACAATTCATTGTATGTTTAATGTCATTTTTACACATTTTAACTTTTACTACATGGTTTGTACAAAATCATTCTTTTGTTTACTAAATGAGTTCTTTGGTCATTTCTGGAAAAAAGTATGAGGAGAATGTTATTTTTAACTTTTTTTGAATGAATGAGTTTTTAAATATTCATAATGTATTATTTCCGTTGAGATTCTTCTTGATGTTTACTAGTGTATTTTAAAATAAATTATTTTTTAAATTTTATGATATTTTGAGAAAAGAAAACTTTTTTGAAGAAGAAATATTATTTTCTATGATGGAATGGGGCTTAAAAAACCATTTGATTTCATAAGTTATGATATGGAAATTTTTTTAAATGTATTTGTGGATCACAAAAGAATGGTATGATTATGAGATGGGTGCAACATATATCTCCCATTAATTCGTTGGAAAAAGATTTATATTTCATGAGATAAACATGGCTGGAATGCAAGTTAATCTGTTTCAGTGATACATGCCAGGAACGAGGGGAGAATTCAGTTCATTAAAATATTTTTTCCACAATGATGGTATTGGGAATGATCCTTGAATAATATTAAAAAAAATTCTATGCTTATGTGTGTATGAAATTTTTTTTTCTTTCTTTTGTTATGACTATTGGGATTACATAACAGTTTTAGGCTTTATACCATGACATGATATTATGATCCTTTATATGAAAGATAATATTTTCAAATGTTATGATTTTATGAATATGGTATGACTGATATTTAATATATTTACAATTATTGAGCATTTAAGCTCAACCTTTTATATGTTTCTTTTCCACCAGACATGAAGAATTTTATTTAGTTTGACATGCCAAAATGGAGTCAAATTATGATGAATTGAATGGGAGACTATGTAGATGTTTTATGAACTAGTTTTTTATGTTTCATAGTCTCTAATGACACTATACCTATATGGTCTTGTCATGGTTTTGTTTTATATTGTAATAAATATACCTCAATTATGTAGTGATATAAATTCTTGTATATAATGTATCACTATATTTGGTGTCAGAGGAAAGGTTTAGTTAACATTTAGAAACTAGGATGATAAAGCCTTCAGGATATGTCTAAGTATAAGATACATTAATAGTGTAATAGAAATGACCATGAATAACAATGGTTAAAACCTAATGTTTCCTAAATTTATATTTTATTCTTGATTATGTGGTTTTCCTTTTATGATAAGTATTTCTCACACTATAATTCTTGGTTTTAGTTTACGGATGGGACCCAAAGGAGACATGAAAATGATGAATGTGATGGTAAATTCAATGATTGTCCCCCTGAGCAGACAAATGTTAAGAGATCTAGAAAAAAAAATCTTGTAGCCATTCTCACACAACTTTCTCATGCTATGAATCAAGTTGGACTTCCCAAAGAGAAAGGAGGGAGCAACATTCTGTTTAATCTTCCATGAGGTAGTGTCCACCTTTATTAAATGAGGCATCTGATCCATTAGTGGGTGAAAATGGATAAACAAAACTAAAAAGATGTTTTCAGTTCAAAAAAAATTTGAACATGATAAATTCATCTTTTCAGTACATCGTTTTAAAGGTGAAGATGATCATGATGGAATCTTATCAAGAATATGAGGCAAATAGATGTAATTGATTCCAAGGGATGGTATGAGTTTCAGAACATATTTTTTAATAAATTCTATCATCATATTTTTTAAAAAATGTTGGATAATGAGTTCCTTGAACATAATAATAAGGATGATGAATCCATTGGTACATATGAATCAAATTTTAGATGGCTTGGATGGTAAGGTTCTGAGATTATTATCCAACCTATGAGTAAGATTGATCGATTGTTTAGTTGCATAAAACCAAGTCTCCAAAGGGAAATAACCATATGGGACTCCAATAGCTGTGAGAAAATTGTTCAAATCTCTTGGATGGTTGATAAGGATATTGAAGTAACCCATCAGTCATATGTGTTTGACGAGAAGAGAAAATGGAATTCAATGGAAAATCGAAAGGCTACACTGAAAAGAAGATGAGTTTTCCCTTATGCACAAAGAGTGGAATGAAACCTGGAGGGAATTTTCTTAAAGGGAAAATTAAATTTATTACTTGTGCAAAAGATGATCATTGAGAAATTGATTGCTTAAGTGATGGGAAAAATATGTGTAATGATGCAAAAATTGAAAAGACTACAATGAATTCACCCCCTATACATCAATGTTACAAGTGTAAGGAATTGGGGCATTATTATAATCAACGCCCTAATGCAAGGGTTATTGATGATGATCAATGTCAAGAAACTCTTAAGATAATAGGGAAAAGGAATTTCACGTGCAATTACTATAAATGATGTGGAGTTCGATATTGAAGTGGCGAAAGATACACATACCGACCAATATAAAGTAGAAAATTGATTAGTTGATTTTGGATGCACCCACTCTTTTATTTCTAATAAATTTTATAAGGGTGTTACAATATTACCTCTAGAATTATATTTTGTGTTCTCTTGTAAAACTTCTAATAGAAATACTGCCACATAAAAAGATTTCAATTATTATCCAATTGATGTTTGTGGGAAAGTGCTTCCAAAAAGTCATGTGATACTTCCGAGTGTGTAATTTTATGTGATTCATGGCACATATTTAAATTATTTATATGGATATCATATAAATTTCAAAATAAAGGAATTATAATTTCAAATTCCAGACCAATCACAGATCATCTATCAAAGAAAGAATGAATATAACCATCCAATAGAAATTTTTTCCATCTTTTGGGTATTGATTCAAATAAATGATGATTATTTATCTCAAATAGTTGGGGAGAAACTCATGATTAATAATACACCCATTGTATTGGATTTTGAATATGTATTTCCATAGTAATTACCATGTATTCCACCAATTCTTGAAGTTGAGTTTTTAATAGAATTCATACCGAATGTTATGCATAATTAAATGACATCATATAGAATAGACCCAATTGAGTTGCAAGAATTGAAGAGGCAAATTCATGAAAATATTGATAAGGGATTCATATGCCCTTGTGCATCCCCATTGGAAGAACCGGTGCTATTTTTTAAGATGAAATATGGATCAATGAGACTATGCATTGATTATTGAAAACATAACAAGATCACTATAAAGAACAAATATCATCTCACATGCATCGTTGACCTATTTGACCAACTACACAAAGCTCAATACTTTTCTAAGATTGATCTAAATTTCGGATATCATAAATTAAGTGTCAAAAAGGAGGATATACAAAAAACAACATTCCTGATAAGGTATGGACACTATAAATTTATTGTGATTCCTTTTGATCTTACTAATTCCCATTATATCTTCAAATATCTAATGAATAGACTCTTTATAGTCCATCATGATTAGTTTGTGGTAGTCTTAATAGATGATATTCTTTTTTATTAAAACAGAAAGGATGAACATGATGATCACTGGAGAATTGTAGTGAAGTCCCTAAGAAAGGAGAAGATTTATACCAAATTTTCCAAGTGTGATTTTTCCTTCATGAAGTTTCATTTTTGGGTTATATAATATGAGGAGAGGGGATATATATGGATCCAAGAAAAAATATAATATATTGAAAGATGGTCGAGACCAACAATAGTAACGAAATCCAATGTTCTCTTGGTTTCTATGGATATTATTGATGTTTTATTTATGATTTTTCAAGATTATCTAATCCAATCACCATATTGACTCAGAAAAAAGTTATGTTCATTTGGACAGAGGAATGTGAAGAGAATTTAAAAGATCTAAAAAGAAGGTTATCCCGTGCACCTCTACTCAAAATACCATATTGTGGAGAAATGATTGTGATCAATAGTGATGTATACAAGATGTGTATCGGTGTGTTTTCTCATGAAAATTGATATGGTAATAGCTTATGCCTCTTTATAGTTGAAAATCCTTGAGAAAAATTTCCCAAATTGTGATTTAGAGATAGCTTCGGTAATCATTTCTTAAAAAATATGGAGGAATTATCTTTATAGTGAATGATGTGATATTTATTCTCATCATAAAACTTTCAAGAATATTTTCACACAAAAAAATCTGAATATGATCAATTAAGATGTTTGTAGTTGATTAATGATAAAATATCCTCAATACATTACCACCATGGGAATGCAAAAAAGGTTGCATATTATTTGACTAGAAAAGGCCATTCATTCTTATCCATGATGAGGATAAAAAAAGATCCAATATTTATGGATTTGAAAAGGTTGAATCATGAAAATTTAATGAAAGGTAAACAACATATATTTTGCAAATGAATGGTCAACCATCTATAAATGTGAGGATTAATGTGGCATAGAATGAAGATATAGTGTTACAAAATAATCTGATAAATTTTCCTAAATTCAACATTTAGTGTTATGACATAATAAGGTTCAAGAACCGAGTTTGTTTTCCTCCCATACTAGAGTTAAAGAAGGATCTATAGGATTAGGATCACAGTTATTCATTCTCTATTCAATATAGAACCGCAAAGATGTACAAGGACCTGAAAGAGTACCTATGGTGGGATGGGATGAAATGAGAGTTCATCGAATATTACTCTTGATACTTTATTTGTCCGCAAGTTAAGGATGAAAGACAGAAGCATAATGGGATGTTTAAACCATTACCCATACCAGAATGGAAATAGTAAAACATAAGTATGGACATATTTATCAATATTCCCAAAACATCCAAAGGAAATAATGCATTTTGGTTTAGAGTTTATCACCTTATGATATTAGCACACTTCATTTAAATTAGATTGGATTTCTCTCTTGATCAGTTTTCCTATATATGTGTAATGGATGTGGTAAAATTTAATAAAGTTACATTTTTCCTTATATATGATTGGGATATGAATTTCAACTCAAAATTCTGGAGATGTCTTCAGAATGCATAAGATATAGATTTTTGTATTAGTACTGCTTATCACCCTCATATAATCGTTTATTCTGAGAGGAAAATCCAAACTCTGGAAGTCTTGTTGAGAGAATTCTCTATGGATATCAAAGGTGGTTTGGATAAACAACCACCATTGGTGGAATTTTATTACAAAAATATCTTTCACACCAGCATTCAGATGGATCCATGTGATGCCCTATAAGGAATGAAGTGAAGAACACCATCTTTCTGGGATGAAGTTGGGGAAAGAATACTATTATGACATGATCTTGTCAATGAAATGGTAGAAAAGGTTATATCGATTCAACAACATGTAAGAGTACCTCAATGTAAAAAAAAATTAAGCTGACAATCGAAGAAATGATCTAGAGTTTGAAGTGGGTGATAAGGAATTCTTTAGAATATTTCCCTATAAGAGAGTATTGTGATTTGGAAGGAAGGTAATGATTTTCCCTAGGTACAGCGGCCCTTTTAAACTACTAGATTGTGTTGGGAAGGTAGCTTACCGATTGGCACATCCACCTAATCTCTAACAAGTTCATGATGTGTTCCATGTATCTCTCTTAATAAAGTACATACATGATTCTTTTTATGTACTAAAATACAAAGAAACTCCACTGGATCCAGATCATTCTTATAAAGAACAAGTGACAAAGATTCAGGATTGTAGAGAAAAAGTTCTACGAAACAAGACCACTAGCTTGTTTAATGTTTTATGGAGTAACCAAAAATTTGAAAAAGCTACATGAGAACTTGGGGAATTGATGATGAAGACGTATCCTCGTCTTTCTATTTCCAAGTGAAAATTTTCACGGGTGAAATTCTGTTTTATGGTGTGTAGAATGCAACACCCAGATGTTTTATGAAATATTTTATATAAATAATTTTTATTATTTAGTATATTGGTTTGCATGCAATCGCGAGTTTAAAAAAACGTTGAGATTACCTTAATATAAAATTACTGATATAGGCAAGAGTTTATATTTGTGGGAATAATTATAACTAACTTATGAAAATTCATTATGCATTCATTGGATATTAATTATTTATGAAAAATATAAATCTATTAGATATTTTTATTTCTGAGTGAATTACATTTGGTAATGAGATTTATGAGATGTATGTGTTGTATACATAATTAAATATTTTTTATATTCATCCAATTTATATATTATTCATAGGGTATGAATACAATCCTATTTTATTTAAATGAACCTTTTAAAAAAGATTAATTTTTCACCTTTAAATGGAGAACCCATTTTAAATTAAGATTTAAAAAAATTAATAATTTTTATATGACAAATTAATAATTTTATTTTCTGGTGGGATATAAAAAATTACTTTGAATAAATTTTTTATATTTTTTTGATAACATTCAGGTTTTAATGAATAGTAAAAATGCTAAATTTTTATTAAAAAAACTTTTTTCATTCGGATAATTTATGGGGGTAAATTAAAATATTGAATGGTTTTAAAGTATAAATTGAATATATTTTCACCATATAATAAAATATATTCCATCAATATAAATTTTACATTGAATTAATTGGTAAAAACATCTCAATATTTTACAATGTTTTAACTTTTTAAAACTCCTTTTCTCATTTCAACAAGAAGATTAAATTTAATTAATCACTACATGTTATATGTTTTAAATTTATAAAAATGGATTCCATATATGGAATCAGGAGTTCCAAATTTTTGGAATGGGTGCCTTTTATTTTTTGACATTATGAATAATAACTTCAATATTTATTTTATTTACCATGGTTAAAGGGTAAATCTATTAAATAAGGGAATAATAATAATAATTTAATAATATAAAACTACACTAAGACATGTTATAATCCTATTGGGTGATATATTTATGACCATGGACATCATTGGGTCTATTTCATTACCCCATGAATTCACATGGATGTGAAAATGATATTTTATTAGAATTAATTTAATGTCAAGATAATTATAACCTAAGCTTA
Source organism: Viscum album (assembly GCA_963277665.1). Lineage (NCBI taxonomy): Eukaryota > Viridiplantae > Streptophyta > Magnoliopsida > Santalales > Viscaceae > Viscum > Viscum album. Next base: position 1,373,890,112 of record OY728147.1, on the reverse strand, counting down.
TATCATTTAAAAAAACCGATTTTAATATAGGGTAACATAACATATCACAATAATAATTAATAGTCATTATAAATATAAAATTATTTTATACATCATGGTATTTTATTTATAATTTTTAGAGAATATAAAAATAGTATTAATTATAACACAATTATTATGTATTGATTACCTCATTAATGAAAGAATCAAATAAATAAATTTATTAATATTCAAACAAATATAATTTGGTTATCTGGATATCATCCACGAATTTTCTGGATGATATTAACATATTATATTTGAGTTATTTCCATTTTTTCAAAGGAATAAAGTTGTTTTGAACTTCATAAAAATTCAAATATGAATACTGTCTAAAATTGACACAATTCATAACTTAAAACATAATATTTTTTATTAAATGATATTAAATTCATTAAAATCTAATATTCATAAAAATGGTTAATATAAGCCCAAATATTCCATAAATAACATTTTTGGGTTGATTAACATGATATTTTAATTACATTAAACCATAATGTGTAAAAAAAGATATCACAATAAGATTAAAAAGGGTAAAATAAGAGTAAAACCAAAATATATAATGATTAAAATATATTCCAATCTTGTATAAAAATTAATGGATGATAGGTATTCAAGCGAAAGTAATATTATATTTGAATTAAATAATTTTGGGTCAATTTATTATTCAAAATTGAATTTATAATAAATTAATATTTTGACTGTTTCCTAAACTGCCCCTCTTCTCTCTTATAAAAGTGATCCACGTCCCTATCCAATTCAAAAAAAAATTAGGTTTCATGTTCATCCAACCAATAAAAATTCCTCTTCTAAACATCCCTATTTACATTTTAGCATTTTTTGTATTCACAATAGATCATCTCTGGTCCCCTAAGAAGAAATTTAAAGGAGGAACGTTGAGGAAGAGGTAATCTCTTCTACTAATTCGTTCAAATTTCATTATTCTTATACTTAGACTAATTTAGTTGTTTCATTATAAATTAATAAATCAGTATCACTAGTATAATGATATGTCATTATAAATATGAAATAACCATGTTTCTCCTTCTATCCATTCTACAGAAAATGAAATCACCGAGTGTGTGTACGTACAACATACCCTCTCCATGTTGTGGTGTAATATGTTTTTCACCAACACCTAACATGGATGGGTATAATAATTAATATAATAACTATATATATATTTTATAAAATTATAATAGTTAAAATATATTATACCCCATCCATGTGAAGACCATTCAACAATTATGGAAATGTTATAATCGCTCATCCGTACTTACGGCCTACTGTCACCACGATGCGATGTGATTCGATCTACATAATCCTCATTAAAGCATGATTATATAAATTAATTTAATTAATAAATATGAAATATATTATTCTAATATAATTATATTAATGACATAACTATAACCATAAAATAGGAATAATTACATATCAAACATAACATTCTTAAGATGATAATGCAGTTTAAACCTAAACAACTAGAAACAATGAAATGTTGCTAATAGACAGAAGAAAACATGATCAAAAAAATGATTATGATTCTAGAATAAATAAGTAAAATTATTTTAATCTTAAAAAAAGAGGATATTATTCAAATGAATCATAACATAACTAAGGTATGGGATAAATTTTCCAATCTTGTTTTATCCAAGATTGTTTATTCTTATGTATGTATTGGGCATATATGTATCATCAATGTCCATGTTTTTTAAAAATATTCTCATAAAATAGTTAATATTATTCTATATATGTTTAAATTTATTTTTTCCCATTTTGAATTTTACTAAATGGTTGGAAGTAATATTTTTTTTGCTTACCATATGAGGTACATGTTTAATTTTTCGACAAAAATACGAAGAGAATATTCCATTTTAACATATAAGGAATGAATTGGTTTGTTGCATCATCATAACACCATATTTCCTTTAAAAATCATCTACCAATTTACAAGTGTATTTTAAAAAAAATTGTTTTTTTTAATGTTGAACTACATTTTGAGAAAAGAAATATTTTTTGAAGAAGAAATTATATTTTTATCAGGAATAAAGCTGAAGTATTTCATAAAAATTATTTTCCATCAAATATTACATAAGTTAATGTTTATATCAGTGTAATTACAATCTAAATGTGTTTATTATGTAATATTATTTATTAATTCAATTTTTTATATCAATTACGATGGAGTGATTTTTAAGAAACAGATTTTATTTCATGGGTTATGCTACAATGAATGTTTTTATGTGTATATGGAACATGTATGAATGATTTCATTATGAGAGGGGTGGGACCTATATCTCTCATCAATTAATTTGGTAAATATTTATATCTCTTATGATAGACATGGATGAAATAGAAATTTAATCTGTTCCAGTGATACAAGGATGGAATGAGGAGAGAACTCGGTTTAGTAATCGACATTTTCCACTATGATGGTCATATATATTATCCTTAGCTAATATAAAATGATTTTTATGCTTATGTGTGTATGCCACAAAATTTCATGTCATATGTTATGAATATTTGTATTACATTTTACTTTTATGATTAATCCCATGACTTGATATGGTGATCTTTTATATGAAGGATATGGTTTTCAAATGTAATGATTCAATTAATATGATATGATTGTAATTTTATTTTTCTAACCATACTGAGAATTTGAGATCACCATTTTATATGTTTATTTTCCAAATTACATTATGAATGGTATTATTTATGAGATTCCAAAATGCATTCTATTTATGATTAAATAACTGGGAGACAATGTAGATGTTTTATGAACCATTTATTTTTGGTTCCTTGTTTCTAATGATACTATACCTATATGGTCCAGTAATGGTTTTGTAATATATTGTAACAAATATACTTCAATTTTGAATTGATATCAATTTATGTAATGAATATTTCACTATAAAATTCCCTTATGAAGGATAATATTTTGACTTCCTCTTTGATTTTAAATTCAATAGGTGATGCACCTAACCTGGTGAATAATGAATGGAATGAATTAGAGTTGTTGAAATATATAAACCTTGTATTTGGAGAGAATTACTAGAGAATATTTATTTATTATATGGTGGTTACATGTTTTTATATTATATAGGTAGAGGATTTTTGGTAGGGAAACCATTAAGTGAAAATGTAGAGATATTTATTTGATAATAGAGATACTGTTTATTGTAATAACAAGGACAAATGTTCTGGTCAATTTTAATTGGGAATGGGTTCAAGGACCAAAAACACAAAAATAAACTCAGATTTGGGGTTTCCATGTAAACAATAGTTTTGAGATTCATTCCAAAGGCACATGGTCATTGAGGTGGTTTTTCTAGTTATTATATTTGATTCATATTCATTAAGGGGTGGGAGGATTGGAACATAAAACCATTTTAGTTGATTGTTGATAACTCATATAAAAAAATATAGATTTAATTCATGTTTGATGAATCATTCCCATACCACAATCATGAATAAGTTACCCCTATGATAATTGTTGGTCATTAACATGTATTAATGTGAACATCTGTACATATCAGAAGATATCTAATAATGTGAATATATGTATATATATGAGGTTCTCCATCAAAGGTAGTGTATACATCTATATGTTGTTCTCAATCCTTCAGTGTTTTTATATAGGGATTTAGAATTTTAAGGATGTAATTTTTTTTAATTTTTCCTAGTTTGGTACATTGATGTTTATTTCTATTTAATATTGGGCATTTTTTTTGTATTTTTGGATCAGGCTATAAAATGGAATCAAATAAATCCTTATATATTAAATGAGAACCTATGGAGTTTGGTACCAATTAATATGAAACATATCACATTTTATCACCACGTGGTATAGACTGATCTATACACCTTAACTTCTTATGTTATGGATGAATATAAATAAATTCCTTGCAATGGCTGGTGTAAGACTTTTATATGAGAAAAAAATTAATTTTCTTAAGAGGGAATTTTCCCTTGTTATATTATCATATATTTATAAGGAATATAGCTACGTGAGGATATACACCACAAGGAATATTGACCAATAGGGTCATATCATAAGACCCAAAGAGAATATTACCATATGCGTAGGTGCATGATTTTAATGTGAATACGACCCAATAAAAAGAGATCCCTAGAGGAGATATCCAAAGAGAAATGAATGTATCAGATTATAGGATCATATTCACATGAGGGGAGGAAATTGGTAATATCATGAGGAATATAGACATATGATGATGAATGATGTCTGGTTGATGATGCATGGTTTGAAACTCATGATGTTGTTTTATGTGTCCTGTAAAAACAAAAAACCAATACCACACAGTTCAAATGACATTGTTTGAGGTCAAGTGATGGGATTTTACCATAGAGATTGCTAACATTCATTAAGGGTATCTTTTTCAAGAATGGTGTGATTAAATTGTATTTATTTGGGCTTACACTTATTGGTAAACCCTTGTAATATTTTGGACAATAAACAATGTTATATGCACATTGGGAGGACTCTTAATTATGCTAATTAAAATATTAACCTATGTCTCTAATCCCATATGAATCATAATCGGCAGGTGAAGATATATATAGAAAAACATCATGGATATTGTATTAAAATAAAATATTTAATTAAAATTTTATTATGTGTGTACTCCTACCATGAGAGAAGTTTCATCTCATTATCTTCAAACAAGACATACCCAATCCACTAAATGAGCCATACTATTCATGTTTTTTTGGTTGACCATTCAAATTCACATCTTATACAGGGTATTTAGTCTTCTAAATTGAATATCATGCTCCATGAAATTTATTCTATGCATTTTATTATTTTTCCTCTCAATCGAGTATACAATAAAAGGATATCCGATTAATGGTTGTATGGGGATTACTCATAATGATTAATAATAAGGACATTACTATATAAATATGAAAATTTTAAGAATCTTATATTTATGGATTGAATCTCACCAAGGTAGTAAAAATTTATATTTCTTTGATGTATAACATTAGTGAATAATAAAACCAAAGGGGAGACCACTTTTTAATCATTATATTTAATTGACAAATAGCCATTTGAGATGTATGTTCTTTTTTTCCATTGAAATAAAAGATAGGGTAACAGAAAAATATGAGGGAATCAAATCATAAAGGAGAGTATTGTATGAATGTTGGGTATATTCCGCATAAGTATTCTTTTTTATGATTCATTGTGATGAAACCTTCACCAATCATTACCCAAAAAGCAACTCCTATGGACCATGTTCGTGATAATGAATCATGATGGCCTTATATAGGGGATATATCATTCCATGATAATCAAAAAGGAGAATCGTGAAAGATATTCCATAGTGGAACTTCATTAAGGAGTCATCTCATGTGTTCTTCACAATGAACAATAATCATTAAGTTTACCATTAGTGGATCATAGTAATGATGATACTAGGATATAATGTCTTCTTCGTATCTCTATTTATCTAGTTACTGGTATTTATACTTGTCTAGGTCTTTTATTGGAAGGAATGTGGTGTTCATAAGAATATTTGGTTCATCCATTAGACAAAAATTTGGGTTCTATGTTAATGTTCACTGATTACTATGAAAAACAAATTCATTAATGTGTTTCTATGCGATTTTTTTGAAATTTTTACATTTGAGAAAAAATTCAATTAAATGGTTCACGTAAGGAATAAAATTCACTTATTCAACAAAATGTATTTCTTGGAGGGAAAATTTGATTATTTTGAATGGATAATTAATCTACAAATCCACACCATATTTTTTAAATTTGGAAGGCTAAACCCATACGTTGGAGGACACAATAATTTACTTAGAAATAAATAAATTTCAATTTTATTTGTGAGAAGGTTATTTGTGGACAAGTGATAATACCTTTTAGATGAGTTATTAACAAGGGATTTATTTATTTATGAGGAACTAAATTCTATAAGAAAAACACTTCCCATTATAAAAGTTTACTCTATTTTTCATCTTGACAATCCAATTTATGTGAAATGAAGTTCCTTATGATACTTTCAATGAATCATTACATATTTTCCTAACTAAAAATGATTAATATTATCTATTTTTTAATGGGAAACTATATTTTTTTAGTGCACATGTGATGTAGTTTTTTTGAGTTTCATCGATCATATTTTTCAAGGAAATCAAGTATTTATAAACATTTAATATTTTAATGATGAATTCTTGTTCTCATGGGATGAATAAATTATTGGTTATATTTGTATCATCGATTCATTCATGTTATTAGATAAGGAGAATTAAATTTAGTTTTGATGGTTTGGTTTCATCAATATAAAATCTCTCTAGAGAATGTGGGATCATATTTATATGAGTTTTGTCATTGTATTACCATATTTTCATAATGGCCTTGATGTTATTTTGTTTATTGTTGAAATATCGATGACGTCAAATCAATTCAAAACAATAAAGCAGTGAAATTTGGGGGATTGTTTATTAATGTTTTGGGTTATATGTAGTTTAAACCATCAATGAGTTCCAAGGATGATTATTTCAGAACCTGGTACATGGTTAACATTACTGAAATAGAGGGGATTATGGTGTGATTTTATTATCCAATAGTTTTTTATCACTACATTTCTATAATTGAATAGTGTCAAATTAAAATTGATTGTTTGAAAAAAAAAATATGTATTGATTCCACTTATCTAGTGTTTTAAAAGATCTTATAGTCATTTACTATTACAGTTTTTTTAGATTTTATATAATAATAGTTATCATTCATCCCTTTTTATAACACCATATGATTGTTTCTATGGGTTACCATGTCATTTTCTATTATGTTGGAATGATATTGGTGTGGTAGATTATATTAGTCTGGTGATGGTGCATGATATGAGTGAAAATGTCTATAATATTTATGTCAAAATCATGAATTATTAAATTATACAAAAATACTATATATAATATAGGAGGTGAAACATTATATGTTTTTATTAGAATTTTTTTTCCTGAAAAAATATTTTTTTGATTTTTTTCTAAAATACTAAGGCAGAAATAGATTATTTGTACTATACAAAAATAAAACATCATTTTTTTCATTAAAAAAATTAATATTAATGGAAAATAAATTCTACAATATTATTCATAGTATAATGTGATAATAAAAACATTTACAATACATTATAAAAAATTGGAAATCAAATTATTCATTGTTTCATAAAATTTTCATTTTAAGAAAAAAACATTATGAAAAAATTAATAAAAAGAATAAAAATATATAAAAACCGTCGAGAGAGAGACTAAAAAATTAATGAATAATGATGAAAATTTAATTGAATTTATAATAATTATAATTCAAAAATTATATTTATGATGTTGTAAAGTGGTAATCATAATTATATCCCTTGGAATAATAACCATTATTTTAGAATAAAAGCATGATTGTTGGAATGGTAAAATGACTATTAATGAATATCATAAAGGAAGCCTATATATAATTATTATCACTAAAAAATAAGTATATGTATAAAAATTCCATATAAAAATAACAGAATTTAACTGACATGATGTATGTATGAGTTTATATTATTAAAAAATGGACCAATTTCTATATTAAAATATCTATTCTTATGTAAAAATATAAAATTTTGAATTATATAAATTAGATTTCTTTTGAAAAATGGATATCAATTTTTGAATCAGTATATTGAAATTAGTTAAGGGAAGAGTTATTATAACATTATTAAATATTGTAATACATATGTTTATAGTGAAATACATTAAAAAATGAAAATTTATAATAGTTTAAGTAATAGAAAAAGATATCTAATATAGATCAACATAATAAGAATGCCATTCATTAGTCTCAAATGATTATTTCATAGTATGTAGTTAGATGATTAAATAATACACATAGAACTAATGAAAAATATTAGTTTAATGAGAATTTCCTTAAACCCTCCACTCATTCACATTTTAATACCACCCTACTCAACTCATTTTCTCTATTATATTAAAAATTATATTTGAAAAATATATATAAAATTCCATTTATAAACCCTAATAACCACATTGTATAATCCTTGGTCAAACAAAAATACAATTCACTAAATCATTAAGGAGAAAATAAATTGAAGATTATCAAATATCAAGTATGCATTTCATATCTAAAATCGTTCATATTATTTTTTCTCTAACCAATTATATATCAATATGTTATCAATATAAATAATTTATTTAATAGTAAAACTATACTCTAATTAATTTATGAAATTCATATATTTATTAGTTTATTAATTCTATTTATTAACCCTCAAAAACATCTTTCACCAATAGTAAGTTTATACAACATATGGGAATAATTATATTCTAAATTCACCTATTCAATTCTTGGATGTTCTTTAATAAAAAAAATTCATTAGTAAATATATGATTAAAAATTAATACAATAATTAATTATAATTATTTAGTAAAAAAGATGCAGGATATCAATTACATAAATAATGAACTATCGTGATTATAAAAATCATATAAAAAGATTTATTGAGATACATTTTAAAAAATGAAATCACATTAGTGTTTTTATTTAAAAACATGACATTTTTTATTCTATAATGTCATTGACACTTTAACTATTCACTTATAAATCACTTATAACCATAAATAAAGATCCTCTTCTCTTGCGATTATACCAATGAATCTTTGGAACTGTAAACAATCAAGGTCTATACAATTCTCACATTAAAATTCATATATAAAAAATAACATCTACATGAAACACATTATGAATATAGTTTACCCAAATTGAATCAAACATAATAATTATAACAATCATTATAATAAATTTTATCAACAATAATGTCCTTTAATGTATCTATTTATTACCCCATATTCAAAATCACAAAACATAATAACAAAATTACTAAAACAAAATGTTACTGAAGATTTAATATCATTAAACAGAACCAGGATACCCTTAGAGTATGTCTCATAACCCATTCTGTGAGATATTCATAGGGAATTTCTGATCCCCATAGGTTAGAGACTAGATCCAAGGCCTCAACAAGAACCATCTGGTACAATTTCTCCCAACATGGTTCTGAAAACATGGAATATAAATACATTATATAATAAAATAGTTGAAGGATTCCAAAAAAATATATTCCATAAATAAAATAATCTAGAATAATGAATATAACTCTAAATCATATAAAAACATCAATGTATAAGTCCAACAACAAAAGAAAAACTAAAAATTTGAAACAACTACTTCTTATAATATGTAGATGACATCCCAATATCTAACCACCAACTACCAATTATTAGTTTACTATATTATTGATGCCTCACTATGGTTCAATGATATTCCCTATATAAAAATAAATAACTAGGTCTAAAAAATATCAAATGGATGTGTAGAGTGTGATATATATAGGATATATAGGATCCCACTCATGTGTTCCATGACATGTCACTGTATGAAAAACCAAACATGATCATCATTAAAGTAAACAATTCATGAAAATAAATTAAATAATTTCTATATCAAAATCATGGTAAAACATTTAAACATTTTTTGTAGTTCTAAATATTTTATGTAAAATGGTTTTAAATTATATCACGCGTATCGAATAAGTGAATAAATGGAAAATATTGAAAATCCAATGGACATATAAAACACCAAGGATCACTATTGGACAGGATAACTATAACACTCATACACAATACAAGATAATAACATGAATCAAGTCCCCAAGAATATTCATCAAATATAGAGTGTATAGGAATACCCTTGGAATTGAACACCCCCAACAGTGTATAATATTTCCCTTAGTCACATGGCCTAAGATGTAGAGGATCAACCCATGACTAAACCCCATGATTGTATCAAAAAATGATCCTTATTATTATTCCTTCGACCTAGGTACCCAAAGCCTCCCATTTTAAAATTATCAAATTAATTTTATCAAATCCATTCATTTAAAATAATTTCAAAAATACCAATGACAATTCCTTGAAAAAAATTAATTTATCAAAACTAGGGAAAACTATTTATTCACACAACCTAGTTTGAAAGAAAAAATCATTAAATCATGCCAATTTATTTATAATTTTATCAACCAAATAATTCATGGTTTATCCAACATAGGCCTAAGAAGAAACAAAATACCTAAAACTCTGGTGGAACACTAAATGTATCATGAGCCAGAAGCACTATAAATAACAAAAAATAACCAACAGAGTCGATATCAATGATTATTGTTCTTCATAATTTTATTCATTTAGAGTAGGGGATGAAGGAGAGTAGTATTCACACATACCATATGAAACAAATCCACACCATTACAAAACCAAACAAATATGACCCCCTAGAAGAACCCTACATAAAAGATCGTTAAGGGATCAATAAGAACATCCCCATAAAATTATAATATTTACAAATATAGTGCAATTTCACTGTCATAACTAATGGAAATGAAAAACAAAAAATACCACATACCGTGAGAGATAATGCCTGAATTATGTGGTATAATTATTTCATACTAAGTAAATAAAATTTTTACTATAAAAATTAAATTCTATAATTAATGATTATTTTCACGTTATCCATTTCTATGAAAGATATAAATGACATATTTGTTATAAAAAATATAAATTTATGATGTAACATGGTCTGGTAGGTAATAAAAAAACCCAGATTATTCGGTAACTACAATAAAATAATGTCATCCTGACCAGAAAAAACACTCATAAATGTCAAAAAATAATTAAATTAATTCTACAATGTTAAAATCTCCCTGTCATATGACTTTAATTATAGTGGATGTCTTGTGCAAGAAGGATTCTATAAAAATTAGTGATTCCATTACACTCTCATCGATGGTTCACTCTCCCCTGTGTCATGATAATATAATATTTGTCCCAATAATAATATATCCAACGAAAATAATCCTCCCCCAATACTTTCATATGATAATGAATTATATCTACAATATTCTAAACAAAAATAAATCTTGATTAAACAAAATCTCTTCCCCACTCAGATCAAGAGAAGGATCAATGTGGTACGTCATGATTGAAGATAAGTGTCATTAATATATATAAACTAAAATAGTAATTCCATCCTAGGAGAAACATTTCTAATATTCTCAGGGACCTAAAACATTCTAATATTTCTCAGAACCATCTTTTCCTATTTTTTAAGACAATGGTTACCCCACCGAGGAGTGACAATTTATAAAACTTTGTCACTAATGGAAAACCAGAAAGGGCGATGTTGAAAATCCATATTTTATTTCTTATGACTCTGATATGTAACTATATGGTGATGTATATACTAAAGAGGACTTGGTTATAAAAGAGAGGCCTCTCCTACCTCTTCCCAGCTAAAAGATGAACTTCACATGTTATATAAAAAGATTTATAGGAATCCATTATGATCAATGACTGATATTGGTCATTTTATTAATACATTACCACTATCATATGGCCATCCGAATATCCATCATAATCATAGACCCATGCACTGATAATATCCTCTAGGATTGAACTATCACACTACTTCTAAATATATGTATGGGGATAGTAAGTTGTACTCAACACTTTCTAGGTCCCTATATCTTAATGGTTACTCTTCTAGAATATGGAATTCAATATTAAATCCCAATAAAAAATAATATATGATGGAACCCCATGAAACCTATTAATCTTCAACAAATACAAATTAACCAAATATTCAACGTTAGAGGTGTCTCTAATGGAATAAAATGAACATATTTCATTAAATAGATCAATCACCAAATATCAAATATTTCATTGATAATTATTAGGTAATCCAATAATGATGTCGATGAATATATCATCCAATTTCCAAACAAACAATCGTATAGGAATAAAAATTTAAAAGGTTTTAAATGATCTTCCATTATCAGTTGGTCGGTAGAATAGTGGGACACAAAAGATGCATTTTCTTGATTCATAACCAGCCACCATAATATCCATTTGATGTCATAACCTATAATTCTTGTCCATAAAGAATATACCCTGAATAAATATGACAATAAAACAAAACTAATTTCTTAAAAGGTAATTGGATGATAAATTGGTCCCCAAAATTATGAATACAACCAAAAGGGATAGTTCAAATTTAAAGGGTCTCCATAACATATAGGGTTTCTCTAATTCCTCTAAGCTCATCAATCGTCTAAAAACATAGAAGAATACACACTACAAGATATGATGAAAATTGGACACTATCCAGAACAATACATGAATTATCCTTATTAGTTTCTAGATGAAATCAACTAAAGATTCCTATAACAATCAACACTCCTTCAATTCTAAAACATCATATGATAACACATTCCAAAAGAGTGTTTCTGTGATGAAATTACCCTCATTAGGATATAGGAGATGTCAAAGAAGAATATATAAAATTATTATACTCACTATATATATCTAAGATTCAAGAATTTTAGAAAATATATATCTTATAATCTTATGGTCAAAATGATCTCTTAACCTATACCTATAGAGATAGTGATGTCAACACATAAGTGCGTCCATAAATATGGAAAGATATAAATCTTAGTTTGGGAAATTATTCACATTTAGATAATGATGTTGATATATATAGGAAACAATATGATTATAACGACCCATACTTTACATACATGATTAATACTTCAAAATTTAATCATACTTATTACAACATATAACAAAACCATGAATGGACCGTATAGGTATAGTGTCTTTAGAAACTGTGAAATATAAACAGTTGGTTCATAAATCATCTACAATGTCTCCCATTTATTTCATCATATCTATAGTCTCTTTAAGCATTTCTTACTTAATAACCTTCTTCCTGACCTGGGGAAAGAAAACAAACAAAAGGGTGAGCTAAAATTCTCATTAAGGGTAAACAAAATAAATATCAATCACATCATGTTCATAAGAACATATCATTTTGGAAATACTAACCTGTAGAAGAGATCATAATTTCATAACATGAGATAAATCATATTAGTGAAATGTAATCCCAATAATCATAACATAAAACATGAAACATTGTGGCATACACACATAATGATAGAGAATCATTTCTTAGTAGTCAAGACTCATCGCCAAGACTATCTTAGCAGACAAAGTCCATTTCTGAACCGCGTTCACTCCACGTTTCAGTCTTGTTTCACTGAATAGGTTTAACCTGCCATTCCATCCATGTCTATATCATGAGCTATAAATCATTACCCAATTCATTGAAGGGATATATAGTTCTCACCCATCTCATTATGATACCATTCTTATGTGCGCCACAAAATCATAAATCATACATCATTGCATAACCCATGTAATAAAAATGGGATTCTTAAACATCGTGACATCATAAAACAATTCATATAAGATAATGGAATTCATAAAAATAAGTCCATAACAAAATAATCAAATAAATTTAATAATAGAGATAGAAACAGAACCCTATATTATCTTATATGGAAAATACTTTTGATAAAAACACTTGAACTCCATTCTTGAAAAAAAATATCCTTTCTACTTCGAAAACATTTTTTCTTTCATAACATGTCATACAATTTTAAACTAAAAGAAGTTGTTAAAATTAAACTTGGAAACTTGTAATGTAAGCTTCATGGAAATAATGTTTTAAAAATCCATCCATGCCGTATAAGTTAAAAAAAACATTCTTCCCATACTTTGGCCGGAAAAGTCAAAAAGTACCTCGTACGAAAAACGACAAAAGATTCCTTTCATATATTTTACAAAAAACTCACCTAGGGGTAAAATTGAATTTAAAAAATTTTAGGGGGATGGAAATAATATTACATATTGAGCAAACATGTATTTGGATGATAAATATTCCCCAATAAATTCTGATGTATAAACAATCTCGGATAAAAATTGAGATTGTGAGATTGTCCCTTACCTTAGGTCATATTTGCTTCGTAAGTGTCCAAACCTCCTGTATAATGATTTAAATAATGTCATTGACTTATTACAGAATCATACTCATTGTTATGATATCATATATGGTCTTATTCTTAGCTTCTTATTAATAATATTTCATTGCTACTTGTTATTCGGGTGTTTATTACTTTTTGTTATTATGCGTGTTTTGCCGAATAAATTCTTATTCATCTTTTTAGGTTATAGATACTTCATTTCTAGAATGTTATTAGTGTAACATATATCATATTTATTTACTCAATTCATTTATGTAATCATTATGCATTGAAAATCATGTAGAACGAGTCGCATCACATCGTGGAGACGATATTCCGTACGTACACACGAGTGATGATATCGTTCCCATGATCGTGGAATTGTAATGGAGTGTATGTATACTATTTCAGAATCTATATCAAATTACAATAATCATATATATTTATTCTTCACACCATTATACCCAACCAAGTAAGGTGGTGGTGGAAAATAGATTACACCACGGCGTGGAGACGGTATTCCGTACGTACGCACACGCGGTGATTTCATTTTCCGTAGGATGGATAGATGGTGAAATATGGTTGTTTCATACTTATAATAACATATCAGTATATGAGTGATACTGATTTTATTACTTCATAATGAAACAACTAAAGAAGAATAGGTGGAAGAAGAAATAATGTTGAATGAATCTGTAACGGACATTACATCTTCTTTGAAGCGCCTCTTTGAGACCACCTTTTAGGGCACTAAAATTTTTCATTGAAGAAGACCAGGACCTCTAGGATGTTACTAGGGAAGTGGAGAAGAGAATTTTTCAGGGGTTGGCCGAGATTTAAGGCTCAATGTGGTGTGAGGAAGAGAGGGAGGAGGTGCCCTTTTATAAGGGAGGAGAGGGGCACCGTTGTAAAAACTAAAAATATTATTTTATTATAAAGTAATATTCGTTTTTAAATAGATCCAAATTGATTTATTTCGAAGATATGGTGGGGAAGGGTCGAATTACTCTCATCCAATAGAATTTGGACATGTTTAGGTGACTATTTTAACCTTATCATTTAGATTTAACTTTAAGTTAAATATTTTTTCTTTTACCCTGTCTTCTTGTTTTCTTACACTATAAGGTTAATAAACTTACTATAACAAGCCAAACGAACCCCAAGATGTTAATTATTATTATATATAACATTATCTAATTCATTTTGCAGAACATTATATTTTTAGTAATAATATAACAATTAATAATATTATATTTGTTTTAAAAACTATTTTATGTCAATTTTGACACTATTTGGTAATTGATTTTTGTAAAAATCATAACAGAAGTATTAGTTTGAAAAAACGTAATTAAATCAATACTAACATGTCATATTAACATATAAAATTTTTGGAATTCATAAAAAGTCTCAAATTACATTTATTTGGGTATTTATAACATCAATTATGTCAATATTTCATTAATAAGATAATTACTGCATCATCATTGTGTCATAAATAAATTAAATTATTTATTGTCTAAAAATTACAAATAAAATACCATTATGTATGAAATCGTTTTATATTTCTAATTAATATTTATATTCAAATTTATCTTATGTATCACCCTATATTAAAAATGATTTACTTATTGAACATTGATTTTAACTATTTTAACCCTTCTTTAAATAAATTAATAATAAATGTCCTAAACTTATCCAAGTGGGCCTAAATGGTCATATTTTATTCCTAAGGTTGTTTTTGGTCGAATTACACTTATCCAATAGAATTAGGACATGTTTTAGGGTAATAATAATATCATTTTTACCCTTAACTTCCTAATTTACCTTTAACCGTGGTAAATAAAAGTAAAAAGTTACTATTCACCAAAAATTATTTTCATCTCATTGAACCACATTTTACATACTGACATCAACCGTGTCTCTCATATTTTTGAAATTCCACTAACAGAAGCGATAAAATTATGTTTTATATAAATTTGAAAATTCTCCTAGGAAGTGGGTAAAAGACGGTGAAAAGTTCAATAAAATTTTTATATATCTAAAATTATTATAAAATGACTCCAATGAATTGAATTGAACATAATTAGGTATTATGTATCAATTTTGACCTAAAATAAATTTAAATAAAATAAATAATTATTTAAATAAAAAGTCGGTTTTTAAATAGTAACCCAGTGTTTGCACTATTCATCAAAAATTAAAAGTTTTCAGAAAAATACCAAAATTTCTCCCTAGGCTAATTTCGATATTCAGAATCCAAAAATGAAGTCAATTTTGAAAGATAAAATTTACAAATTTCAAAAAGTGGTTGTTACTATTCATAATGGCTAGTTTTAATAATATTTTAAATACATATCGTTGTTTAGTGAAACTCAGTATTGTGTATGATGCAAACTATCGAGGAAGGCCGCAGTTGCGTGTAAAGCAAGTCAAGCTAGTGTTGTGTGTATTGAAAGATTCATTTGATGATTTATATAACATAAAAAAATATTTCTTATAAAAGTCTCAGGTGTTACATTCTACCCCCCTTAAAATGAATTTCGCCCTCAAAAATCGTCACTTTGTAAAAAACAGATGATGATACATCTACCTCATAATATCCTCAAGATCCCATGTAGCTTCTTCTAATTGGTGGTTCCTCCATAAAACTTTCACCAAGAGAGTGGTCTTTTTCTGTAGGACTTGTTCTCTATGATCCTGAATCTTTATCAGCTGTTCTTCATAAGAAATATCTTTTTCAAGACGTAGAACTTCTGAGCTGAGTACATGTGAAGGTTCAGGTACATACTTTCTCAAGAGAGATACATGGAACACATCGTGAACTTGGGAGAGATTCGGTGGAAGCGCCAATCTGTAAGCTACCTTCCCAACACGATCCAGTATTTTGAAAGGACCGATATACCTAGGGCTCAACTTTCCCTTCTATCCAAATCTCATTACTCTCTTCCAAGGAGATATTCGTAAGAAAACATTATCACCCACTTCAAACTCTAAGTCTTTTCTTCGGTTGTCGGAATAACTTTTTTTCTGACTCTGAGCTGCTCTTATGTGTTGTTGAATATATCAGACCTTTTCTACCATCTCATCAACAAGATCAGGTCCTAATAGCTTTCTTTCCCCAACATCGTCCCAGCATGTTGGAGTCCTGCATTTCTTTCCATAGAGAGCTTCATAAAGATCCATCTGAATATTTGAGTGAAAGATATTATTAAACTAAAATTCCTCCAATGTTATGTGGTGATCCCAACCACCTTTGAAATCCATAGATCAAGCTCTCAACATATCTTCTAGAGTTTGAATCATCCTCTCAGACTGACCGTCTGTCTGAGGATGATAAGTAGTGATGAAACTCATATATGTATCCAGAGTATGCTGAACACTTCTCCAGAACGTTGAGGTAAACCCCGGATCCCGATAAGATATAATAGAAAGTGGTACTCCATGAAATCAAACCACTTCCTTTACATATATCCCTGTAAGCTGATCTAGAGAGAAATCCTCTCTAATAGCAATGAAGTGTGTAGATTTTGTAAGACGATCAACTATGACCCAGATAGCATTATTGCCTTTGGATGTTTTAGGAAGTCCAGTGACAAATTCCATAGTGAAGTTTTCCATTTCCATTCTGGTATGGGTAATGGTTGTAACATCCCCTTAGAATTATGTCTCTCAGCTTTAACTTGCTGACAACCCAAGCATCGAAAGACATATTCAGCAACATCTCTTTTCATTCCATCGAACCAGAAGTACTCTTTTAGGTCCTTATAAATCTTCGTGCTTCCAGGATGAATAAAGAATGATGAAATATGAGCCTCATACAGCAGCTCCTTCTTTAATTTTGGGATGGGAGGAACACAAACCTGATTCCTGAACTTTATTATCCCATCACAAAGAAGGTTGAATTCAGGAACATTTCTCACCTTCTTTTGTAACTATACATCTTCTTTTGTGCCTCTTTAATCATCACATGTATAGATGGTTGAACATTCATTTGAGAAAGATATGATTTTCCCCCTTCCATTATAATTACAAGATCCATCCTTTGTAAATCCATAAATATTGGATCTTTTGTGATCCTCATCATGGATAATCTAGCAAGGTCTTGTCGACATAATGCATCTGCCACCTTGTTTGCTTTCCCAGGGTGGTAATGAATTGAGCAGTCGTAATCCCTAATCAGCTCCAACCATCTTCATTGGCGCATATTCAGCTCCTTTTATGTGAAAATATACTTTAAAATTTTATGATCAGTATAAATATCACACCTTTATCCATAATGATAATGCCTCCAAATCATTAATGTGAAGATTAACGCAGCTAACTACAAATCATGAGTTGGGTAACTTTTTCTCATGGATTTTCAACTGTCGTGAGGCATAAGCTATCACCATATCATTTTCCATAAGAACACACCCTAATCCCTTCTTGGATGAATCACTTTAGATCACAAACCTTTCTCTACTACAAGGTAGTGTGTCCACAGGTGCACTGGATAACCTTCTTTTCAACTCCGTGAAATTCTCTTCACATTCCTTTGTCCAAACAAACTTAAATCATTTCCGAGTCAACTTGGTGAGTGGTTTAGATAATAGTGAAAAATCTTTTACAAAACATCAATAATATCCAGCCAAACAAGGAAAACTTCGGATCTCAGTTACTGTTGTTGGTCTAGACCATCTTTCGATAAACTTTTTTTTTGGTAGATCCACAGATATCCCCGCTTTTGAGATTATGTGACCCAAAAATGAAGCTTTTTGAAGCCAAAATTCACACTTGGTAAATTTCGCTTAAAGCTTCTCCTTTATCAAGGTCTTCAATACAATTCTCAAGTGATCTTCATGTTCTTCCTTTCGATTTGAATAGAAAAGAATATCATCTATAAAGACTAACACAAATAGATCAATATAGTCTCTAATGACTCTATTCATTAGATCCATGAATATAGAAGGGGCATTAGTAAGACCAAATGGAATCACTATAAATTCATAGTGTCCATACCTTGTACGGAAATCCGTCTTTGGTATATCCTCCCTTTTGACCCTTAATTGATGATACCCTGAACAAAGATCAATCTTGTAAAATTATTGAGCTCCGCGTAGTTGGTCAAATAAGTCATCAATGCATTGTAGAGGATATTTGTTCTTGATAGTGATCTTGTTAAGTTCTTGAAAATCAATGCATAGTCTCATTGATCCGTCATTCTTCATAACAAACAGAACATGTACTCCCCATGGTGACACACTAGGGCGTATGAATCCCTTATCAAGATTGTCTTGGAGTTGCTTCTTAAATTGCTGCAACTCAATTTGGGCCATTCTATAAGGTGTCTTTGAAATAAGTAAAGAACCCGGTACGAGTTCTATTGAAAACTAAACTTCATGATTTGGTGGAAGACCCAGTAATTCCGCTGGGAAGACATCACCAAACTCCCATACAATGGGAATATTCTTAATCGTGAGTTTCTCACCAACCATTTGAGACAAATAACCTTCATATAGTGGAATCAAGACCCATAAGATGGAAGAAATTTCCACTGGAAGTTTATGTTCATCCTTGTATCGATAGACGATCATAGATTGATTTGGAATATTAAATTTGAATTCCCTTCTTTGGAAATTGATATGAGCTCCATATAGATAAAGCCAATTCATGCCACGAATCACATCAAATTACTCTATAGGAAGGATAACAAGATTTGCAGGAAGCACTTTCCCACAAACTTCAATCGAAGAAGAATTATAATCTTTTGATGCGACTGTTGTGCCATTAGGTGTTGTCATAGTTAATTCCACATCTAATTGTTGAGGTAATACGGCAATACCCTTAGAAAATTCTTCAGAAATAAAAAATGTGGGTGGATCCAGAATCAAATTAAACATTTGATACTTTAGAGTAGATGATAAGTGTATCTTTCACCACTTCATTATCATACTCCACATCGCTGATATAAATTTCACGTGACTTTCCTTTGTCTTTAGCCTTAAGAGTTTGTTGACGTCGATCATCATAAAAAACCCTTGGATTACGGTATTGATTGGCATAATTCCCATTTTCTTGCACTTATAAAATTGAAGTGTAGGAGGTGCACTCTGTGTAGCCTTTTCTTTGTTCGCATCACTAGACATATTCTTCCAATCATTGCGGTATTCAAATTCCCAATGACCTTCCTTTCCACATTTTAAAAATTTACTTGTCCCTTAAAGATAACTCCCTCCATGTTTCATTCCACACATTGAGAATAAGGGAAAACTCGTCTTCTTTTCAATTTTCTCATTAAATTTTCCTTTGAATTCCATTTTCCTCTTCTTATCAAACCCATATGACTGATGGGTTACTCCAATCTCCATCTCAACCTTGAGAGCACATCGAACAATTTCCTCGTAGCTATTGAAGTCCCCTAGGGATAACGCCCTTCGAAGACGTGGTTTTAAGCTACTAAAGAATCAATCTATCTTACTCTCAGGTTGGATAATAATACCAGAAGCATACATTTCAAGTCTTGTAAAATTTTCTTCATAGGTACCAAAAGATTCATCATCCTTTTGATTTAGTTCATGAATCTCCTTCTCAATATTTGTACGATGAATACGAGGGATGTACTTAATGAAAAATAAGTTCTTGAACTCATCCCATTCCATGGACTCAATTTCATCTCTTGGCCTCGTATTCTTGATAAGATTCCACCATTGATCAGCTTCACCATCAAAATGATAAACTGCTAAGATAACATTATCATGTTCAGAACGTTGAAGAACTGAAAATATCTTTTCAGTAGTACTGATCCATTGTTCAGCAACTAATGGATCAGTAGACCCGGTGAATAAAGGTGGACGATGCCTCATGAATGATTCAACAGAATGATGCTCCTTTTTTTCCTCATTAGAAGTCCTGCATTATTCATATCTTGAGAATGTTGTGTGAGCATGGCTACAATATTTTTCATTCCAGCTCCCATAATGTTTAGTTGCTCAGGAAGAAAATCATTGCATTTCCCGTCGCATTCCGCATTAACATGGTTCCTTCGGGTTCCAACCATTGACTAAAACCAAGAAGAATAGTGTGAGAAACACTAATTATAATAGGAAAACCACATAATAAAGAATAAAATTTAACACTTAAGGTCTTATCATAGGTTTTTCATGGCCATTTCTTAGATTGTGTTCTACGCTTAAACATATCCTTAGGTTTCTTACTATGGATTTCACATCCTAGTTTCCAATGGTTGACTATACCTTTCCTCTGATACCAACTATAACGACCCATACTTTACATAAAAGGTTAATACATAAAAATTGAATCATAATTATTAAAACATATAACAAAACCATGAAAGGACCGTATAGGTATAGTGTCTTTAGAAACTGGGAAATATAAACAACTGGTTCATAAAGCATCTACACTATCTCCCATTTATTTCATCATATCTATAGTCTCTTTTGGCATATCATACTTAAAAACCGTCCTCCTGACCTGGGGAAAGAAAACATACAAAAGGGTGAGCTTAAATTCTCATTAAGTGTAAACAAAAGAAATATCAATCACATCATATTCATAAGAACATATAATTTTGGAAATATTAACCTGCAAAATAGATCATAATTTCATAACATAGGATAAATCATAGTAGTGAAATGTAATCCCAATAATCATAACATAAAACATGAAACTTTTTGGCATGCACACATAATCATAGAGAATCATTTCTTAGTAGTCAAGACTCATTTCCAAGACTATCTTAGCGGACAAAGTCCATTTCTGAACTGAGTTCACTCCTCATTTCAGTCCTGTTTCACTGAATCGGTTTAACCTTCAATTCCAGCCATGTCTATCTCATGAGATATAAATATTTACCCAATTAATTGGAAGTAGATATAGGTCCCACCCTTCTCACAATGATACCATTCTTATGTGTTCCACAAAATCATAAATCATACATCATTGCATAACCCATGTAATAAAAATGGGATTCATAAACATCGTGACATCATAAAACAATTCATATAAGATAAAGGAATTCATAAAAATTATTCCATAACAACATAATAAAATCAATGAAATAATAGGGATATAAACATAATCCTATATTATCTTAGATGGAAAATACTTTTGATAAAATACTTGAACTCCATTCTTGAGGAAAATATCATTTCTACTTCAAAAATATTTTACCTTTCTTAACATGTCATACAATTTTAAACTAAAAGAAGTTGATTAAAAATAATCTTGAATACTTTTAAAGGAATGTTCTTGGAAATAGTGTTTTAAAAATCCATTCATTCCATATATGTTAAAAAACATTCTTCCCGTACTTGGCCGGAAAAGGCAAAAAGTACCTTGTATGAAAAATGACAAAAGATACCTTTCATATCTTTTACTAAAAACTAACCTAAGGGTAAAAATAGATTTAAACAATTTTAGTTGCACGGAAATAATATTACATATTGAGGAAACATGTATGTGGATGATACATATTCCCAAGTAAATTCTGAAGTATAAACAATCACAGATAAAAATTGAGATTGCGAGATTGTCCTTTACCTTAGGTCCAATTTTCTTCGTAAGTGTCTGAAACTCCTGTATAATGATTTAAATAATGTCATTGACTTATTTCAGAATCATAATAATTGTTATGATATCATATATGGTCATATTCTTAGCTTTATATTAGTAATATTTCATTAATACTTGTTATTCGGGTGTTTATAACTTTTTGTTCTTATGTGTGTTTTGTCGAATAAATTCTTATTCTTCTTTTTAGGTTATAGATACCTCATTTAAATAATGGTATTAGTGTAATATATATCATATTTATTCACTCAATACCTTTATGTAATCATTATGCAATGAATATCCTTTAGAATGAGTTGCATCACATTGTGGAGACGGTATTCCGTACGTACGCACGAGTGAGGATATCATTCCCATGATTGTGGAATTTTATTGGAGTGTACATATACTATTTATGAATGAATATCACTTTACAATAATAATATATATTTATTCTTTACACCATTATACCCATCCATGTATGGTTGTGGTTGAAAATAGATTACACCATGGCTTGGAGACGGTATTCTGTACGTACGCACGCGCGGTGATTTCATTTTCCGTAGGATGGATAGATGGTGAAATAGGGTTGTTTCATAATTATAATAACATATCAGTATATGAGTGATACTTATTCTATTACTTCATAATGAAACAACTAAAGAAGAATAAGTGGAAGAAGAAACAATTTTGAAAGAATCAGTAACAGACATTACCTCTTCTTTGAAGTGCTTCTTTGAGACCTCCTTTTAGGGCAATAATATTGGTCTTTGATGAAGACCAGGACCTCTAAGATGTTTCTAGGGAAGTGGAGAAGATAATTTGGTAGGGTTTGGATGAGCTTTAAGGCTCAATGTGGTGTGAGTAAGAGAGGGAGGAGGTGCCCTTTTATAAGGGAGGAGAGGGGCACCTTTGGAAAAACGAAATATATTATTTTATTATAAAGACATATTCGGATTTAAATACATCCAAATTGATTTATTTAGAAGAAAAGGAGGGGATGGGTCGAAATAATATCATCCAAAAGAATTTGGACAAGTTTAGGTTACTATTTTAACCTTATCATTTAGATTTAACTTTAAGATAAATAATTTTACTTTTACCGTGTCTTCTTGTTTTCTTACACTATAAGGTTTATAAACATACTATAACAAGCCAAAAAAACCCCAAGTTGTTTATAATTAATATATATAACCTTATCTATGTCATTTGGCCTATCCTCAGATTTTTCAGAATAAAATTACAATTAATAATATAATATTTTTTTTAAAAACTATTTTATGTCAATTTTGACACTATTTGGTAATTGATTTTTGGTAAAATCATAAAAGAAATATTAGTTCGAACAAAGTAAATTAAATCAATACTAACACGTTATATTTACATAAAAAATTATTTAAATTCATAAAAATTCTCAAATTACATTTATTTTGGTATTTATAACATCAATTATGTCAATATTTCATTAATAAGATAATTACTGGATCCGTATTGTGTCATAAATAAATTAAATTATTTATTGATTAAAAATTACAAATAAAATACCATTATGTATGAAATCGTTTTAGAATTCTAATGAATATTTATAGTCTAATATATCTTATGTATAACTCTATATTAAAAATGATTTACTTATTAAACTTTGATTTTAACTATTTAAACCCTTCTTTAAATAAATTAATAATAAATGTCCTTATCTAATCCAAGTGGGCCTAAATGGTCATATTGTATTCATAAGGTTGTTTTTGGTCGAATTAAACTTATCCAATAGAATTAGGACATGTGTTAGGGTAATAATAATATCATTTTTTCCCTTAATTACCCTATTTACTTTTAACAGTGGTAAATAAAAGTAAAAAGTTACTATTCACAAAAAATTATTATCATCTCATTGAACCACATTTTACTTTCTGACATCAACCGTGTCTCTCAGATTTTCGAAATTCCACTCACAGATGCGGTAAAATTATGTATTGTGTCAATTTGAAAATTCTCCTAAGAGGTGGGTAAAAGAGTGTGAAAAGTTCAATAAAATTTTTATATATCTAAAATTATTATAAAATGAATCAAATTAATTGCATTGAAATTATATAGGTATTATGTACCAATTTATACCTCAAATAAATTTAAATAAAATAAATAATTATATAAATAAAAATTCGGTTTTTAAATAGTAACCCATTGTTTTCACTATTCATAAAAAATTGATAGTTTTCCGAAAAATACAAAATTTTCACCCTAGGCTAATTTCGATATTACGAATCCAAAAATGAAGTCCATTTTGAAAGAAGAAATTTACAAATTTTAAAAAGTGGTTATTAATATTCATAATAGCTAGTTTTAATAATATTTTAATAGCATATCGTTGTTTAGTGAAACTTTGTATTGTGTACGATGCAAGCTATCAAGGAAGGCCGCGGTTGTGTGTAAAGAAAGTCAAGATAGTGTTGTGTATAGTGAAAGATTCCTTTGATGATTTATATAACATAAAAACAAAATATTTCTTATAAAAGTTTTGGGTGTTACAATGATAATCAAACATAGTACCACAACCCAAACTAGAATAAGAAGAATCACAATACGTCACATTTCACATAATGGGATCATAAAAGATCTAAATGTGGACTGATTTCAGAAAATAGTTTAGGTTATAAAATTTGGAGTCACATTTTTCATCCCATGTGAACGTAACACCAATCTAAGTAAGAAAATTAAAGGGTGTGTCAAACATCAACCAATCTTTAGAAACATTTTAATATTATCTTAAAAGGAAAAGGATTTTTCTAATCTCGATTAAATTATATAGATCTTCCCATGAAAATAAAACATTCAAATTCTAAGTATCAACTGATAAGATATGATCAAAAACAACATTACCCAAGAACATCACTTCATGGATCCATAATTATATTTTCAAAATATATACTTATATACAATGCCTCCTAAGGATTTTAAAAACCAAAATCATATGGTTGTCTTGATCATGCATGTATCTCAAATAGAACAAAATATCTTCAATTAAAAATTCTAAAAAATGTGGATATAATTACTGAATCTCTAGTTCATCTATTATATTAAAATTTTAGGACCATTAGTATTACCAAAATGAATCACATGATATTCACAATGGCTAGGTCTACTCCATAAATGAATTTTAAGTATTTCAAAAACTCCAACACTATGTTGATGATAAAAAATAGAAGATCAACCTTCAAAAACCTATTTTACCCATTAACTTATCAAAAATTTATTCAGGTGAGGTTAATTATAAATATTACTAACCATAGCCCAATTCAACATTAGATATTCCAAGAATACACTATGATAATTTTTTAGCATTCATAGAAATGATCACACATGATTCCTATAGTGAAACAATAGGGAGAACAAAACCATTATCCATGATATCCTCAAATAGATTCATGATCTATTTTAGATCTAATAGTTCCATAAGATAAGAACATATTGAGGTCGGTTATGTTCATTATGCCATATATATCATAAGATATAATACTTTATTTTGATGTATAATAGGAACATAATATATGATGATATTTATAAAACCATTGAAAACAAAAGGAATATAATAAAATGTGTAACCAACATTAAACTCTACTATAGAAAAATATATAAACATGTGATATTGATAGAAGAGTCAAGAATGATAAGATGTAGGTTACAAATATCAAATAAAGACCTAATATCACACATTGATATCCATGAATGATAAATGATGATGATAAAAATCTCATAATGATTAGTAATAAGGAAATCCATCTTGATTATGAAACCAAACATATCCCGATAAAGAATGTCGAAATGTCAAGATAACTCTACATAACATATCAATAGAAAACAATATGGAAAATGAAAACCATTCTCTTTAATCATTATATGTTTTCTTTCTAAATAAATTAAAAGTTCATGAGATCTGTTGTATGTTTTAATAAATAAAAAAGGACTGAAATAAATGATTAGGATGCAGTGGTATCGTATAATGTATTATTTGTAGGAGATGTAATAAATTTGGTTTCTCTTATTGTTTTTAGATCTATGCTAACCTTTGCCAAAAAATTATCCTTTATGTCATGGTGTTTCTCTACTAAAGCCTTTTGATAGATCCCTATACACATTTAATTATATGGCAATAACAAAAACACCATTTTATCTGATGGTTGAAAACTATAACATGGAATTGCATATCTATGAAGTAGATCTATAAATATCCATAAGTTCCACAATAATTTCACATATTTACAAGTGTGTAACAATTATGATGGGTGTGCCTGACCTTGAAAATATTATAAAAATTCTGGGGATTGATTCTAGTTTTAACTAATTGTGTAGAGGGAGAATACTATTAAGAACCACCTCCACAACCCATATGATAATCATAAATCATCCACTTATTCCCATGAACACCACTAAGGCTTCCACAAGGTGGAAGAGAAGGGTAAAATTTACTATATTTCATTCCATATCTATTTCATCCATTGTAGTAATATTTATTTCTTCCATATAGGTAGAAATGTCCAAAAAAATATCTATGATCTAATATGCAGTCACAGAAACTAAAGGTACTTGTAATACTTTTTCTGATCATTCTTCACTCCCCATAGTGAGAAAATAACTTTCTCCAAAAAATAGATTGGTGTATTCCAACAACATTTTCTCCCACTTATATAAAGAGAGTGACTCTAGAGACATTTAAATAATTAGATTCACTATATATAATTTCTATAATAATATAGTTTTGAAATCATTAAAGTATATGGCCAAGTTCCTATCTATGTGTACCATGGATGCCCACAATCTTCATGGGACAATCGAGTATGAATTCTATTACCTTCCCATTATAATTTTTAAATGTATCCATTAATTCAACGATATGGTAAATATTATTAGATGATTCCCGTACCTCATGGGGATCATTGGTACTTATCAAGGATGATGGATTCTCATGTATGAATTCCCATGATTAATCACATCATCGTATAACTCTCGGTTGTTCCTCAGTAATGATTTTCGATAATTTCATTTCATTTTGGTATATGGAACCAAATACTCATATTATAGGCTCTATAATATTCAAATCCAATGAAAAATTCTCCAGAGGAGAATTAGTGGAATTTTTTGAAGATGTCTTAGAGGAATATCATTAAACCTCAAAATTTGAAAAATGATCAGATGATAGGATAGTCTCAATTTTAACAATAAATCTATAAGAAAATAACAATTATTAATATTGAGAAATAAACATGGGATAAACATATCCAAATATCCCATGATAACATCATTCTTTTCATGGAAAGAGATGGACATCACTCATCGCAACCTACCTCTCAATTTTTGACAATCCTATCTTTAATATGAAAACATCTCAACAATGACAATTACCATGTTGTGGAAATAATTTTATATGAACCAAATCTACATACACTCAAAAATGGCACCGAAACTAGTATTTCACATACTATAATGGTATTCGTGATCCCCACATGTAGTCGATTAGCACCCATGCATCAATGCCAATAAGAGGGAATGGTTTCTCCTAAATGGAATCAACAACATGGAATTTAAAAAAATGATATATTAAAAAAATATAAGGAACCCATTCTAAATATATTCCACACCTAAAAGAAATAATAAAAAATTATACAACTCAAAATTACCTAGGAAACTCAATGGTTTGCATCTAACAACAAAGAATAAATCTCAAATTGAGAAAAAAATCTACTCTAGGTGAATAATATAAGGTGTCATTGTACATTAGCTCTAGATAACCATGAAAATAACACTAAAACATCACTTCCTCACTATGGTTAATTTCCTTTCCCTGCATTAAAATACGTACCTAGGTATACACACCACTAAATATTTGTTCAGGGTGTGAGCTAAATAGGAAAAATATGATCTAGAAAAGATCGTCTATAAGAAGTTTTTGTATGAAAATAAAAAAAATCATATACATTATAAAACAAGATATGAAATTACATGAATAATAATTTATATAAAATTATTGGAGAAAAAATTTATAATTTTTTCTATTCATAAATAATCCATGTAAAATATTTTCAATGAATAATACATATAATAAAGTGGTTCATCATCCAAATAGTACAAATCAAAATCATTGTTATAATCAATTATAGGGTATATTTAGGTCAATATATCTATAAAAATCATACTCAAACATAATAAATTTCACACTTTAAGTCCAAAAAAACAATCCTCTAACATACAGAGTGGATGAATTCCCTAGAAATTGAAACCCCCAAAATTGTCAAACAGTTCCCTATTATACTTAGGGTAGGGATCCAAGGAAAACCTTATGAGTTAGCCCCATGATTGTATCATTGGTAAAAGCCTATTTAAACACCATAAAACATTGTATTTTGGTCTTTCTATGGGAAAAAATTACATATCATATCAACAAAACCATGATTTCAATACAATTTCATAAAACTATTTCACAATTATTTAGAAATATTATTTATTTTACAAAAATATGGGAAACCCAATGTTTCCAAAAAATTGTGTTTTCACACTCATATTAATTACTCATGCCAATTTGATTATAATTTTTTAAAATACAAACAGTTCATGGTTCTTCAATTGTTGTATACATGAACAACCACCTACCAAAAACTGATGTCTATCCCTAAAACTGATGGGATCTATAACCACCATAATAAAATATTATAACAAACAATGTTTATATCAAGAACTGTCACACAATAAAAAATTAAACAAAAAATAGTGTTTTGTATAGAATTTATTTCACAAATACCTCAAAAACTATATTCCATTCATAAAAAGATATGCATGGACTACCCCTTGGAATATAGACATAAAACAATGTAAAGGGATCAAGATAAACATCACCAATAGATAATCTGAGTGAAAAAATGAATCACAAGGATTATTAAGGTGAGCAATTGAAATGAAAATGTATAATATTAATTAAACTTGAAATATGAAGTGAAAATAACATAAAGATCATGCTATGAATAAAAAACCCATAAGGATTTGATACCCCCAACGTCTTATGGAAAGAGTATCTAAGGTTTGAGGTAGATACATTTGTGATAAAATAATGGGAAGATTCACATATAGAAAATAAAAAACTATTGCGTCAAAGTGATTATGAAAAAATTTGGTTTTATGTCATAATTCCCCCTTGAATCATATACATTTAAAATCACATCACCAATATTTAAAAATCTCATCCGATGATATTACGGGGTAAAATAAAGTTTTATATTTTAAACGTAATTTCTATTATTAAATGAAATATTAATATTTACAGATTATTTATCAATAAATATTTAACATCATAATCTCAGTGATAATTTTATGTATTAAACTATTCATTTATAATGTAAAATTCTCTGGAATATAATAAAAGACCTAGATTTAATATTATCTCTTAAAAACCTTTTTAATCCTTATGAATACCATTCATTTCCATAATTTTATTTATATCAATGAGACTTATTTTACCCCTCATCAAATTGAATAAGTCAAGAGGAGAAACATATTTTTTAAAAATATTTTATTATCTTTGTATATTTTAAAGAATTTGAAATCATATTTCATCCAATAATTTGATAGATTATAAACGGTGTTTTATAAACACATTTCTCATCCAAATTAAAATGTCTCATAAAATGTTAATTAAAAATTGTATTGAACATAATTGTTAAAAATTATATAAAACATGTAAAAATTTAAAAGATATTTTATACATGATCAACATCGTGGTTTTAAATACTAGAAAAAATATATATTTTTTGTGAAATTGTGTGTCTATGAATAAAAAACCATTTAAATGATATTTAACAACACCATTTAAATTAAATTCCCAAATAAATATTATGATTATCTTGATATTATATCATAAACAACATAGAATGAATCTCTTATAGTTACCCATGTCTTTATAGGTTGTTAATTTCATAGGTAATTAAACAAAATTATCAATGGGAAGGGAATATTTTAGAATTGTGGTTTGTATTAAAAAATTTAGAATTATCACACTTGTAAGAGTTTATTTACATATGAATGTTTTTTTTGGAGGGTTGAGAGGTGGATTCTATTTTCTAGTAAAGTAGGTGTTATGTAGTAGATTTTAGAATTTATATAGCTAAAAATCGATAGGAAATATAATTCTGTTAATATGATTTTGGGTGAGGAAAAAAGTAAATAAAATCTAGATTTTTACAACAAATTCAATGTTCCACTTGGTCCTCAATGGTAGATAATCCGTTACTCAGTGGGGAAGAACCATAATTATGTTCACCAAGAAGAGGTATTTCTTCTAAAACTCTACAAACCATTTCTTTCACATGTATCCCTCTAGGATCCCTCTTGGTTCTTAGCAGATTGGGTGATGTTTCATTCTGTCAATGGTATGTAACCTCTCCCCACTCTTACTTTTGTTATCTTTATTTATCTAATATTTGATTTTAGTTGTCTCTATTAATAAATTTTTTGATGAATAAACTAGGTAATGGGGGAATGATCTCAAAATCAAGGATACTCATTATTAAATGGTATTTGAGAATAAAAATAAGCGAAACAATAATGGTTTACATTCAATTTTATGGTTGTTAGTCACTAAATTTGTTTCAGAAAGATTTCATTGATTTCATTAAATAAAATGTATTTATTTAATATTATATGTTGTGGATTTTAATTATAAGGTTTTTTGGAAATTATATAGAAATTATAAACTCATTTGGTCTTTGGTTTTACTGGTAAATTTAAATGGGTGAAATTATAGAGATTATTCCTCTTATGTTTATATTTTTTAATTAGTTAATTTATTTATAAATAATTAATAGGTCATGGTTATATGTGATAGAGACTATTGATATTTTCAGGTATTTCAATGTATTAGTGTGATATTTTTATGATACATTGAATTTATATCTCGAAAAAAATAATTATGATACAAATGTTTATGGTACATATAATAATTTAACAAATTATTTTTTAAATTGATTGTGGAATCCGGCATGGAGACATATTTTTGTGTAAAATTAAAAATGATCAAGGTTTCCCTAGTGTAGAGTTAGATGGAATTTATCCTCATATTTTTAGATGGTGTGATCCAATTAGTATCTTTTAATGGTGAAATCCTGGTTACGATCTTTCGATGGAGTTTAAAAATAACAGTTGGGCGGTAAGATTCATATGATTGGTCCTCAAACTCAGAATAAATGTGATATGTAGAATTAATTTTTCTCATAGTGTTAATATGGTTATCATGATGGATTAGTCCATTTTGAGATTCATGGGATGGTTATACATCACACATATAGTTTTGAGTATGCCTTTGAGGGTGTTCTATATATTTGGTTCATGTTGGTTAATGGGATGAGACATATAGGGCTTAGTATAGTGTAATAAAGTGGGGTTAGACTTGATGGCGTGAGTTAAAAATATTATATTTTAATGGTAATATTGGACTTATGTATTGATTATGATAATTGTATTGATAGTATGGAAATGAGTTCCAATGGCCTTTGAGGTTTTTATAATATCAAAATCTATGTGGATTTTGATTTGGGGAATGATACAAAAAATGGAATGGGTTACATTGAAGCTATTTTTTTTTGGATCATGTTAGATTGTGGGATATGAGAACACAAAGGTTTATTGGGCACAATTTTGGATTACGGTGTAATGATCGTGTATAGGTTATTTAATTTGATGACTACTTTCCTCAAGTGAGATGTGTGTGATGATTTATTTAACAATGTGTTCCTTGAGAGACAGGGCCTAGAATAGTGAGGGAAGCCTTTGGAACTAGTTCCTGGAAGAAATTAGGATCTTCTATAACGATACTATAGTAGTGAACAAGGTTTTGAATATGTATACTGATGAATTAGATTTGGTTATTCCAAATGTTTATTTAGGAGAAGTATAGTCTCAAGAGAATCCACTTTTCCCTTTGGGATATGATATATTGAGATATAGGGTTTATGATTGTGACATTATCATGATATGACCCATGAAATGAGTATTAGGGTTTAGTAGAATCTGTATAGAACTCATCCCTCAATGATGGGATAATATATGGACTATGATATTTACCCTACTCTATGTGAGAGGTTTGTGTTAAATTTATATATGTGATCCTACCGTGAGTAATAGTTTAGAATACTAGATTCATTACAAGAACCTACAATGAGTGAGATAAAAAAGGTTATGATTGATTATAGGTTCTTACCCGGAGTGAGAGAGTAGTGGTCAATATTTTTTATAGGGCCCAATTCTATGTGAGAGGGGAAATGTCATGACATTGTACATGGAAAAACCATTAGTGAGAGGATATCGTCTAATATTCACTTTGGGATCCTACCCTAAGTGATAGTATATAGTTTGAGAATTGATATTGTGACCTTCATTAAATGATATGGGGGTTGTTATTGTTTTCTATATGACCCTACATAAGTTAAAGGGTGGTGGTTGAGTCCTTGATTTATGTGGTCGAGGTTTGGTATGGAATCTATCTTGGGATAGGGGATTGAGGTTTCCTTGTCATATAATACCCCCACCATAATTCAAGGGGTTGATTCTACGGTTGTGACGTGAAGTAAAATAATTTGTTCGGCATTTTCATAGACATGTATGGTCAGTGTCATGGAGGCCTGATTAGCACATGATGAACTGATGTGTATTATTGTATGGAATATATTTTATTTTATTATTTTCAATAAAAACACATAAATATTATGGAGTATATTATGGAAAATTAGTGAGACTAAATTTAATTATATTTCTCACTCGATGCATGGTCACTTTGGTGGGAATTAATGCCTTATGTATATAAATGAGGATGACCATAGGTTTTATAATAGACCATGCCATAGTAGTTTTAAAAGTTTTGAATTTATGTTTTCTGTAAGGCTCTTGGTTTTATTGGATCCATTTTTTTATCTTATTCATTCATGATTCTTGTATATTTGGTCTTCCTAGTGGGAGATCTATTGTGATGTGTGAATACATGAATACATAATTCATTTGTTATATTATGGTAAATGGATATTTTGTTACTGTTTTCTCAGGAAGAAATTCCACACTCATATATAAGGCTTATTAGTTTTGAATGAACATATTTTATTTATTGTTATTAATTGAAGTTATATCTAGACTATGTTTCCCCTAATATAGATATTAGACTCTCAACATTGGTTAGAAGCCTCATCTTTAAGGGCATTTATTTTTGAGGTTATGTGGAAACCCAAATAGAGGTTCATATAATTGTTTTTTGGTAATATGAATTTATTGCGAGGAATTTTACTAAATTTTTTTAAAATTTTGGAGAATTTTTAGTCAGTCATAATAATGTTTCAAATATTTTGATGGATCTCGGGTTGGTGATTCATAAACACATGTTTAGTGTGGAGTATAATTTAAAAGATTTTTTGGGCTGATATTATTATAATATACTATTATTTTTATGATTTTCTTTTAATTATTGATTTATGATATATGGTTGAGATTTTTCTTTTACCATATTAAATAGTGGAAGGAATAATTTGTACATGCAGCATACATGGAATGTAGAATTAAAATTACATTCATGTGCATGTTTTTGATTGATTATTTGGATATAAAAAGAGAATCAATTTCTTTAATTATAAATAAAATATTATATATTTTCTATAATATTTCTTTTTTGTTTAATTCTAATATGGTAAATCATTGTTTTTTGTTACGTGTTTTGTGGATCATGTGATTATGGTGGATGGAAACTATTAGTGGATTACCGTATGAAATCTATGGCTTAGTACAACTTTGTTATAGGTAGGAATGCATAAGATATTTTATAATGGGAATGAGATTTATGTAAAAGATCAATTCCCATTCTGGATTATAGAATGAAATGTGGGATGCCTTTGGTTTTTTATGTAAGAAACTTTTGTTGAAATTGGTGGTGTGGGGATATTATGATGTTAGTAAGGTAAAAATTATAATATTGTTTTAATTAATTAATTATTTTTAATGGTAATAGGTTTTTAATCTAATATTTTTATGTGTGATATGTGTAGATAATGGACATATAATTTTTTTCTAAAATAATACCTGATTTGTGAGTAATTGTTTCATAGACATTCCCTTTGTGAGACACAAAGGGATATTTGGATTGACAAACTAAAGGGATTTTGGGAATATGAATTGACATGAAAGTAATACTTGGATATTTTATTGGGAATCTATTTCTTGGGTTAGTGTAAGACAACTCATTATAACATGATTCTGGTTACGTGATCATGTTATAGTGGGTGTATACCAATTTGGTTTGAATGTGATCAAGATGGGTAGTGGAAATGAACATGTGAATGTGTTATTAAGAGAATGTAGACATTCTATTGAAAGAGGAGTGTAAGTATTGGTATTCCTATTTATCGGTAAATTCATGATATGGGAAGGAATGTATTCATTGTTTATGCTAGATTCATGTTATGTTAATGAGTTTTGTAATGATTCATGAATGGGTTTGTTGAGAATGGAGTTGGATGTAGGATAATTTCAAAGATGTGGTAATGGTGGTATGATATAGTGGTGGGTGCTTCTAATTCATGAAAATTTGAAGGCAAATCATCATTCTTTAATGGGTTTTGAGTATATAGAATTTCTATATTTGTGATAACTAATGATAACTGATGTGGCCTTATTTTTACTCAGTTTGCCACATCTTTTTATTAATTTTTATACAATTTATTTAATTAATTTAACACTATTTAATAAATAAATGCACTTTTGTATTTTTATAATTGAATTTGTTAATTATACTATTTTTTATAATAATTTGTGTAATTTTAGTATTTAAAATAATAAATTTAGTCATTCTTTATTTTTATTATAACTAAGTATCAATTATTATAATTAATTTTAATCTATTCATTTAATATAAATTTTTTATTTTTATTAATTAATTAATTTGTTAAATAATTTACTTTTTAATTTAAAATTGTTCGCTATCAGTAACCAGGTTACCGTTAGTTAGGTTACCGCTACCAATTTTGCGTTAACAGTGACCTTTTTCACCATTACCCAATTACCTTAACGGCGACCTTTTCCCCTCACTGATACAATTCTATCGGTGACCTTTGATGTTTACGAGGACCTTTGTCAGGTTAACGCAATATTGCTAACAGTGACCTTCGTCACCGTTACCCTTTTTGCCAAAACTGTGAACTCTAGTTCTACCGGTGACCAATTTCACCGTTCCACTGCTATAATGGTAACTTCATATAACGGTGACCCTTGGCTAAAGACGGTTCCAAATAATAATATTAATTTTCCCAACATATAAATAAATGGTTATGTTTTTTATTAAATAATTAATCTTATCTGCATTAATATATTTTAGTTATTAATATAGTTTTCACTTTATAATTTTTAATTTCTAAAATAAATTAACTTTATTAAATTAATTATTCTGGTTATTGTATTTACAAATTTTTAGTTCATTAGAATAACATGTTTTTAACATTCTGTTTTTATTATTTAATTTAATTTATTTAAAATTGTCATTATAAACATTTTTATTTCCATTTGTTGTTTTATATTAAATAAATGTTTTGCAGTTTTACGTATTTAATTAATTAACTCTTTATTATTTTCATTTATTTCATTCTTTTACATTTATTTCATTTTTTTATTTTTGTGTTTGTTTAATTAAATTTATTAGTATTAGTTATATTTATTTTTTTTTTAATTATTGTTTTGAAGTTTTGGATTAATTCATATAATTTTCATTAATGTCGTGCCACGATTACCTTCCCTCACCGTTACCTCACCCCTCACTGCTACTATTCTGATTTTCTCTTACTGGTGACCCTTTTTCCTT
Source organism: Viscum album (assembly GCA_963277665.1). Taxonomy (NCBI): domain Eukaryota; kingdom Viridiplantae; phylum Streptophyta; class Magnoliopsida; order Santalales; family Viscaceae; genus Viscum; species Viscum album. The sequence goes on along the minus strand of OY728147.1, from coordinate 1,373,853,743 downwards.
ACCTCACTCTTACCCATTTTTTATACCACACCGTTACCTCAAACCTCACCATTAGATTTCATTTTTATTTTATTTTCCTCACCATTATGCAGTAACTGTGACTTCTTAACCAAATGGAAACCCTCACCGCTATCCTTTTTGCTTCCTCGCCTTTACTATTATTCCCCACTGCTCAATCCTCACCGTCCGCTCTCCTAAACCCTCACCGCTACCCTGCCTCTTTTCCTCATCATTTCCCAACCGGTGACCTTTTCTTACTATTTCCCTATCCTCAGTGTTTCTGGCACGGTCTACCATTTCGATTCTCCCTTCTCCATCTCCCCACTGCAACTCCATCACTTCGTCGCACCATCAACATTAGTAGCTTGCTCTCAATATGCAAGCTCAAACCTGAATTAATCTATACCACCGCAGGTCTAAAACCTTAAAGAAAATCTACTTTCATTTGAACCAGTTTTCAAAGAAACCAGATTAGAAGAACAAAACCAGAAGCATTATTGAAAATTAATCATTAGAACTTCATCATTCAGACTCTCAACCCCTGTTCTTCCTTCGATCTGGGAAATTCAGATTTGGAGTCTGCCGCTGGTCTTGATAATGGGCGTCGCGCTGCCGATTATGAGGAGCCACGAGCCATCGTCTGTCATCATTGCGAGCAGAGGGTGAGCAGAGGAGGAGCGGAGGATGAACCAGAATCCACATGCGCCGCTGTCCGTGAAAACCAAGTAGAGCTGCACTACTAGGAGTTTACATCATCGTCCGGAGGTAGAAGGGTGTGAGCCACCACAGGTGGAGGAAGAGGGAGCCACGTCGGGAGGAGCAGACTGGAGTTGCAGGGTTTGGGGGAAGAAGTCTCCAGAACCACCTGCCCCCTGTGCATGGAATAAGAAAAGGGGTGGGGGAGAAAGATAATTTAAAAAACAAAAAAAAGTTTAAGAAAAAACCCTCCCCATGAGCTGCGTGAATAAGGGGGGGGGATTTTTTAAAAAATAAATTAATTAATAAAAAAATTATAAAAAAACAAACTAAATAAAATTTTTAGAATAAAATCTAATCTAAAATATTTATATATTTTAACAATAACATAAATTTAAATATAAAATTAATAAATTATAATAAAAAAAATTATAAAACCAATTAATTAAATAATATAATATTAGTAAGCTGTTAATTAATTTAATAAAACATAATTTTAAAAATAATAATACTAATTAAGAAAAACTTTTATGACAGTAATAAAACTTTTAAATTAAAATAATTAAGCTAATTTATTATTTAATCTTTCTTCATGCTTATTCTGTTCATTCTTGTGCAGGTTCAAAACAAGTTCAAAACCGCATTCGGATACATCCAACTGACTTACGGGAAGGTAGTTACATTATTTTTGCTCAAAGGACGAGTCTTGCATGGAATAGTGCACGTGTGCGGTGCAGAAGTGAAGAACCAAACCATGTCGCTGGAAATCGAGCAGTAACATGAAGGTATGACAGCAGGGTACTTAAGCAGAGCATGCAGCGGCCTTTGGGGCAGTCTCTCATTCGACATTCCACGACAACACCAATTTTAGAGCGGAGACTCCCGAGAGCAGCACTAGAGATGAGCATGGGACGAGGAGCCCGAGAACAGAGCATCACTATTGGAGTTCTTTTCCCTTCTTGTACTTTATATCTCAGTACTCTATAATCGATTGTTATTCTCATTGCATGAATCAATATGATCAAGGAATTAATTGCTTAGCTCGAGAATTCAGTTCTATAAGATAATCTTTTAGTCTTCTTTATTCACACTACATTTTCAGAATCATATTCAATTGGCGAGAATGAATAATGATTCTCTATTTAGTTGTTTCACAACTTAAATGTTTAAAAAAACTCATAAATTCAAGATCTACTGGAGATGTGGCTCTTGAATTGATTTATCGAAGCGTTAATGTCTTAAACTGTGGAAATTTATGGCAAGTTTATTTTCCATTGTTATCCTTTTCTTACTGTCAAACAGTTTGACTGATCTTGGAGTGGCGAGCTCCTAAAATCAGTTTTTCTGTGTGTTGAGTTTCCTGGTGAGGGAGACATTTCAACTTTTTCTTGAGGTGTGATTCAATAGTGCAATGGAGAAGATATCTTTTTTTCCAGTAGATTTGGAATTCTTGAGTATTACTTTTGGTCTGCTCCTTCAAACTTGCTTCTTATTTTAGTATTTAGTCTTTCATGTTAGTTTAGTGTAGTTCTTAGTTCATCAGTATCTTTGTAATCGATTAGTCTCTTACTTAAAGAAAAGTAAAAAAATGGAATAGTTAAGAAAAATATAAGGAGATGTTTTCTTCACTACTGACAACAGTGGGGATTTATATTTCAAAAACATTAGAAATCACTAGTCTTCCTTCTCTGTGGATCGACCCTGCACCACTGTGCTAGTGTAGGAGTAATAAATGTAATTTTGAGGGCCGTTAAGACCACCAGCCTCTTTAAAATTTGGCGCCGTTTCCGGGGAAGGCACGCACCGAGAGTCTAGGGTTTAAAAAAAATAAAAAAAATACACAAAAAAAACATAAAAAATCATTTAAAAAAATTGATTTAAAAAAAACTACTTTGAACTGTATCTACCGCTTTTGTTGTTTTGAAAATAAAAATCTACTTCATAGAGAACTGTTGTGTGTTTAAGCTCATTTAATTTCTAATTAAAAATGGATGTTAATCAGTATTGGAATCAACCGGGACCTCACTGTGTTTGTTGTGGTTATTATGGAAAAACTGCTTGGCAGTGTGTCTATAACTAGCCACAACAGACTTCTTTCATTGAAGAGAATAAATAAAAATTTAAATTTAGTCCTGACACCCTAGCTAAAATTGACTTAATTGATTCTAAACTGGATGCTGGGGTGGAAAAAATTAATAATTGGTTAACTCAAACCCCTGAAATTCAACTTAAATATTCTCAAGAGTGAGATCAAAGAATGAAAAGGATAGAAAACATGCTCTTGGAACTAAAACAAAGGGTTAGAGAACAAGAAAAATTTGATGAAAAAGAAAAAGAAAACGTGTATAAAAGATTTTAAAATCATGTTGAAGAGGAGAGTGACTGTGAAATTGGGCAACAAAACATCTATTTTGAAGAATCTGAAACTGTTGAACCAAATCTGGAAATAACCAGCTCATCAAATCAGGAGAATAACATTGAAAATCATGAAAATAGCTTTAATAGTGTTTAGTTGGACTATTTTAAAACTGAGTAAAAACAGATTGAAAAATATATCCCAGTCCTTTTCATAATTCATACTATTGAAAAAAATCACAGTTTTAGAAGTTTTGAAAAGTAAGTCACTCGAGTAAAAGAGAAACTTGAGAATGAAAGTTTGAATGCTAAAAACTCTTCACCCAATTTTTCTGACATTGGGAATACTGAACCTCAACTGGAAATTGGTACACTCTGGAAGAGAACATTAAACTGGAAATCACAGAATCTGAAATTTTTTATCCTAAATTGATCACTTCTCTTCCATGCATTGAATTTGTAAACCCAATAATTTCTGAACTATTGTTGGATAATGAGGAAGAGGGAATTATATTTTAATGAAAAACTAACTGATGAGTTTGCACTTCCCTATTCCCATTGTAATCACATTTCTGAAACATTGTGTACTGAATTAGAAAACAATGTTGATTTATATGGGGGTAAATGTTTTCATTTGAAAAACCTTGAAAATGATTTTATTAAAACAGAATTGAATATTTATCCTCATGATTTAATGTTTTTGGAACACTCAAATGACATTGTTTTAGAGAGTGAGCATTTTGAATACGAATATGAAAACGAGGTTGAACACACACTTGATCTAGGTAGAATTAATTTGATAGAAGCAGTAGATGTTCAATTTGAGTTAATAGATGAGGATCTTTTGGAATAGATTTATAACATTGTTAGAGCTAAACCTGTTAGTGAAAAAATAAACTCACTTCCTTGTCAGTCACTTACATCTTCATCTGTGAAGGGTGAAAAAGATCATCATGATACTGATAGTAGTCTAGAGGGAGAATTAGAATTGAGTTCCATTGTACATGATTTAGTTCAGCACTTAATGGAATCTCCTCTTGAACCTACTATTCAGTATTCACCCACAAGCACCCTTGAATTTGAACTAGTTAATGATGAAGTTTATAGAAAAATCCATGAAAATAATTCTAAACCCTTTGAATCACCTTGTACTCTATTATCCCTTCATGTGAACTCAACTCTTGATATCTATGAACTTATTCTGGAAGTGGGCAACACTACACCCACTACTGTTAAAGGGTGCTTCTTATGGGTTAATCTATGCTATGAGAGTTTGGTTTTGTTTAGCTTGAGAGCCCACAAATTTCATTATTCTATTAAAAATATTTGGGCCAAACACATGTGGTGGTTCCTATTAAGGAAACCACATCCACCTAGTGACTACAGTTAGTTTCTAGCTGAGTCCAGCTGTGGACTATAAACCTAGCGCTTCATGGGAGGCAACCCATGGTCTTTGTTTTGTTAATAAATAATTTTTTTAATTAAAAAAAGTCTAACTGAAGACTTAAAATTCAGTGCTTCATGGGAGTCAACCCATGATCTTTTTTTGTGTTTACTTTTGTTCTGTTCTTATTTTACTTTGAATAAAGTGCTGCTTTGTATGCTTATATATGCTCTATTTTTGCTGGATACTTGTTCCTGGTCTATATACTCTGTGTTTTTAAGAATGCTGCTTCTGTAATCTAAGGAGTGGAATTCCCATGGTCATTTTTGGACAAGATCTTAGTCAGGGAAGTACATCAACCTGCTGCACTTATTTTTCTGCTCCTGTTTTTGTAAATAAAATTCTGCTTGCCTAAAATTCTGTTTGTATTATAAAAATATGCTTCATGTCTTGTAACTAATGAATTAAAATTCTGAATGTGCCTCCTTGCTGAAAAATTGAATTGCATTGTTATTAAAACAATTTCACTTCATGAAATTATGTGTGGGGGGTAAATGCTTCTGGTCTTTTGAATCTAATTATTATTTAGGGTGTTTAGCTTGTATTTTCTTACTGCTTATTTGAACATCTATTTGAATCATACTTCGCTAAACTTGCTTACACCGTATGAATTGTGCTTTCACACCTCTTATACTTTGTTGAATTTTAATTGAAAATTTAACACTGGACTTCAATTTTAATGCAATACTTGCTAATGAACCTGTTTATTGTCTATTTATTGTGGACCACTATATTTTTGAATTTCATTGAGACCCTTTATACATGTCATCAATCTACTAAATTGAAAATATATTTTGAACCTTAATTTATTAATTGTTCTCTTTCATATTTAGAAGTCAACATTGGGGACAATGTTGGGTTTTAAGTGTGGGTGAGGGGGTCAATTCTTGACTGTGCTAAACTGTTCTTTAATGTAAGCCCATCAATTCCTACTGTAACATCAAATTTCTTGTAAAACATGGTTAATTTTTTTTCAAAATTCTTGCATAATTTTAGGTTTTTGTTTATTATACTCAATTGGGTATTGCCTTAGGATAAGTTCCTCATTGGTAGTTAATGGCTACTTTGAGTCTGAAATTAAGGATCATGGATGATTACAGAGTGATTTTACTTAGTGATTTCATGAATATTTGGTTTAGGAACATCTTCTGAGGTGACATGGGTAAAATGTTTGTGGAATTATGATCATAGCATTGGAACTGGAAATTTGATTTTGATTCTAGGGGCCTCTTTCTTCATCTTTTAATTATTAAAATTAATTTCTTAAATGAGCCAATGTAAATGTTTTTATATAAATCCTTTGATACTAGAGTAATTTGGGCATCTGGGATCCCACGGTGAGTCTCTGAGACCCTAGTTGCTGGGTGTGTTTCTATTTACTATAAGTCCTCTGTACACTCTAAATAAGTGCATTTCACGGTGCTTAGCACAATGATACATGCCTTGGGAAAAATAAATAAAGTGTCTAGGGTAAAAAAATGAGCTCATTAAGGTGAGGGGAAGGATGAAGGCCATATGAAGAAGGGATCAGTTGGTTTATATGAAAATCATTTAGATTGTATCATTGAGGTGATTCACACAAAAAAAATTAATTATTTTTGGAACCTAGGTGACAAATTCAAAGTACAAAGTTCATTGGTTGTAGTCTTAATTCCGTTTATGTTTTACCTCATGCCACTCTTGGAATTAGAACCCGAGTTTGGATTGAAATGAGTCACTATGTTGAGTCACATATGATGCATGGCATCTTCATTACTTGATGATTCATAGTTTTCAAGTCTACCAGTGAGAATTTTTTCTAGGCAAGATTCATCTGAGTAACTCATTTTTTAAAGCCTACTGTTATGTAGTGTCCTCTATTTTGAGTGCTGGACATGTTACATTTCGAGCAAAATTGATAAACACTTTATTGTTTTCAAAGTAAATAAAACATGGGATTTTTTGAGGAAAAACAATGTTTAAGTGTGGGGGAATTTAATGTGGCCTTATTTTTACTCAGTTTTCCACATATTTTTATTAATTTTTATAAAATTTATTTAATTAAGTTAACACTTTTTAATAAATAAATGCACTTTTGTAATTTTATAATTAAATTTTTTAATTATAATTTTTTTATAATAATTTTTGTAATTTTAGTCTTTAAAATAAAAAATTTATTCTTTCTTTATTTTTAATATAACTAAGTATCAATTATTATAATTAATTTTAATATGTTCATTTAATATAAATTTTTCATTTTTATTAATCAATAAATTTGTTAAATAATTTACTTTTTAATTTAAAATTGTTCGTTATCGGTAACCAGGTTACTGTTAGTCAGGTTACCACTACCAATTTTGCGTTAACGGTGACCTTTGTCACCGTTACCCAATTACCTTAATGGTGAACTTTTCACCTCACTGATATAATTCTATCGGTGACCTTTGATGCTAACAGTGACCTTTTTCAGGTTACCGCTATATTGCTAACGGTGACCTTTGTCACCATTACCCTTTTTGCCTTAACGGTGAACTCTAGTTCTACCGGTGACCAATGTCACCGTTCCACTGCTCTAATAGTATCTACATATAACGGTGACCCTTGGATAAAGACGGTTCCAAATAATAATATTAATTTTCCTAACATATAAATAAATGGTTATGTTTTTTTTAAATAATTAATCTTATCTGCATTAATATATTTTAGTTATTAATTTAGTTTTCACTTTATAATTTTTAATTTCTAAAATAAATTAACTTTATTAAATTAATTATTCTAGTTATTGAATTTATAAATTTTTAGTTCATTAGAATAACTTGGTTTTAACATTCTGTTTTTATTATGTTATTTAATTTTAAATTTTTTTATTATAAACATTTTTATTTCCTTTTGCCGTTTTAAATTAATTAAATGTTTTGCAGTTTTACGTATTTAATTAATTAACTCTTAATTGTTTTGTTTTATTTCATTCTTTTATATTTTTTTTATTTATTTATTTTTGTGTTTGTTTTATTAAATTTATTTGTATTAGTTATATTTATATGTTTTTGATTTTTTTAATTATTGTTTTGATGTTTTTGATTAATTCATATAATTTTCTTTAATGTCGTGCAATGATTACCTTCCCTCACTGTTACCTCAACCCTCACTGCTACTACTCTGATTTTTCCTACCGGTGACCCTTTTTCGTTACCTCACCGTTACCCATTTTTTGTACCTCACCGTTACCTCAAACCTCACCATTAGTTTTTCTTTTTATTTTATTTTCCTCTCCGTTATGCAGTAACGGTGACCTCTTACCCCAATGGAAACCCTCACCGCTAACCTTTTTCCTTTCTCACCGTTACTATTATTTCCCTCTGCTCAATCCTCACCGTCAGCTCTCCTAAACCCTCACCGCTACCTACCTCTTTTCCTCACTGTTTCCCAAATGGTGAACTTTTCTTACCATCGCCCTATCCTCACCATTGCTGGAACTGTCTACCGTTTCAATTCTCCCTTCTCCATCTCCCCACCGCAACTCCATCACATTTCCGCATCATCAATTTTAGTAGCATTCACCCAATATTCAAGCTCGAACAAGAATTAATCTATACCACCACAGATCTAAAACCATATAGAAAATCTACTTTCATTCGAACTAGTTTTCAAAGAAACCAGATCAGAAGAACAAAACCTGAAACATTATTGAAAATTAATCATCACATCTTCATCATTCGGACTCTCAACCCTTGTTCTTCCTTCGATCTGGGAAATTCAGATTTGGTGTCTGCCGCTGGTCTTGATACTGGACATCATGCTGCCGATGATGAGGAGCCACGAGCCATCGTCCATTGTTGTTGCGAGCAGATTGTGAGCCGAGGAGGAGTCGAGGATGAACCAGAATCCACCTGCGCCGCTGTCCGTGAATGCAGAGGAGAGCTGCGCTACTAGGAGTTTCCATCATCGTCTGGAGGTAGAAGTGTGGGAGCCACCATAGGTGGAGGAAGAGGGAGCCGCGTCGGGAGGAGTAGACTAGAGTTGCAGGGTTTGGGGGAAGAAGTCTCCAGAACCACCCACCCCATGCATGTGGAAGAAGAAAGGGGGTGGGGGAGAAAGATAATTTTTAAAAAAACAATGTTTAAAAAAAAACCCTCCCTATGTGCAGCGTGGATTAGGGGGAGAGTATTTAAAAAATAAATTAATTAATAACAAAAATAACAAAAAAACAAACTAAATAAAATTTTTAGAATAAAATCTAATCTAAAATATTTATATATTTTAAAAAAAACATAAATTTAAATTTAAAATTAATAAATTATAATAAAATAAATTATAAAACCAATTAATTAAATAAAATAATATTAGTGAGCTATAAATTAAATTAATAAAACATAATTCAAATAATAATAATAATTATGAATAACTTTTATAATAGTAATAAAACTTTTAAATTAAAATAATTAAGATAATTTATTATTTAATATTTACTCTTGCTTATTCTATTCATTCTTGTGCAGGTTCAAAAAAAGTTCAAAACCGCGTCCGGATACATCCAACTGACTTACGGGAAGTTAGTTACATGAGTTTTGCTCAAACGACATGTCTTGCATGGAATAATGCACGTGTGCGGTGCAGAAGTGATGAACCGAACCATGTCGGTGGAAATGGAGAAGTGACATGAAGGTATGACAGCAAGGTACATAATAAGAGCAAGCCGCGGCCTTTGGGGGAGTCTCTCATTTGACATTCCGCGACAACACCAATTTGAGAGCGGAGACTCCCAGGAGCAGCACTGGAGATTAGCAAGGGATGAGGAGCCCGAGAACAGAGAATCACTATGGGAGTTCATTTCCCTTCTTGTACTTTATATCTTAGAAATCTATAATCAATTGTTATTTTCATTGCTTAAATCAATATGATCAAGGAATTAATTGCCTAGCCCGAGAATTCAGTTCTATAGGATAATATTTTAGTCTTCTTTATTCACACTACATTTTTAGATTCATATTTAATATGCGAGAATGAATAATGATTCTTTGTTTAGTTGTTTCACACCTAAAATGTTTAAAAAACTAATAAATTCAAGATCTACTAGCGAGGTGGCTCTTGAATTCATTTATTGAAGCATTAATGTCTTAAACTATGGACATTTACAGTGAGTTTATTTTCCACTGTTATCCTTTTCTTACTGTCAAACAGTTTGACTGATCTTGGAGTTTTGAGCTCCTAAAATCGATTTTTCTGTGTGTTGAGTTTACTGGAGGGGGAGGCATTTCACCTTTTTCTTGAGGTGTGATTCAATAGTGCAGTGGAGAAGATATCCTTTTTACCAGTAGATTTGGAATTCTTGAGTTTTACTTTCAGTCTGCTCCTTCAACCTTGCTGCTTATTTTAGTAATTATTCTTTCATGTTAGTTTACTGTAGTCCTTAGTTCATTAGTATCTTTGTAATCGATTAGTCTCTTAGTTAATGAAAAGTAAAAAAATGGAATAGTTAAGAAAAATATAAGGAGATGTTTTCCTCACTGCTAACAATAGTGGGGATTTAAAATTCAAAAACCTTAGAAATCACTCGTCTGCCTTCTCTGTGGATCGATCCTGCACCACTGTGCAAGTGTAGGAGTAAAAAATGTAATTTTGAGGGCCGTGACGACCACCATCCTTTTCAAGGTTAGTGATATGATCATGGGTTGGGTAGATCAAGGTTTGTGGTGGAATAGAGTTATTTAATCTTTAATGAAATTGGACATTAGTGATGATTTATAATGTAGAAAATGGGATAAATTTCACTATGTGTGGAGGCATGATAATTAATTTTGTTAATAAGGGTGGAGGTAAATGATTTTGGGCATCTCTATAATGTTTTTAGAGGTTAGTAGTGGATTATAAGAGTGTTTTTTGGGACATGGGAGGAAAACTTATTTATAGCTTCATGTGTATGGCCTAGTCTAGATAATCAAGGATAATATGTGCAATGCTCTCAATTATTTGCGCATGGATTTTGTTGGGATGTATTTAGGATGGTTCTAAAAAAGTTGTGTAATGGAATATATTAGGTGTGAGGAGAATACATGAGTGTATGAGGGTAAGATCTTCACTTTTAGGTGGTTTTAATGGCTATTTAGGGTGGAATTCCAGGTTGTCATAAACTGGGAAACATTAATGTGTTCTATTAAAGCACTTGGGAATGATTGGATCAGTCCAGTCCCAGAATTACATTCTGTATTTGAATGGATGAGGGTTTTAGATTTATGTGGGATATTTTGAGGAAAAATGATAATTATATTATTATGTTGGTTAGTATCATATGATTCACATAATCTAATATCCTCACATAAATAAGACCTTTATTGTGGTGGAACTGGTAGGTGGATTGTCTTAATATTAATCGAGGGACCAGTTATTAATAAGGGGAATTCCAACATGTTTCTTGGTAAAAAATTTAAAAGGAATTATGTTATTCTATTAGTAAAGGGTTTGTTATTTATAGGATTTATTGGGCATAATCATGTGTTCTTATTAGATGGGTTTGTTCATAGGTTTCATCAATAATCCCAGGTAGATTGAAATGGTGGATTTGGATTTATCATAAACCAATCTGGGTTACCCCTAAACTATATGACATACATAGCTCCTTTCATGGGATGAAGGGAATTCAACATCCCTATCAGATGGTGAAAAGAACCTATGAATCAATCATATTAATGGTGGGAAATATTTTTACAGATAAAATATAAAAAATAATGTATGAAATAAATAAAAAATAATATGTTTTCCATGAAAAGCCCATACATAGAACTACTATAAAACCCAAGTAATATAATACATTTTTTTCAATGAAACCAAAAATAAATAATAAAATAAAAAACAAATAATATAATATGATTTTAGATCCAAGGTGAAATAAAAATGTTTTGATAAACTATGAAAAAAATAAAAAATAAAAGAGTAAAATACACTACTCCAAATTCGTCAGGTGTAATTGAGGAACACTACTTATAAATCCTCCAACATGAACCATGAGATGAAAAAACATCAAATACACTTAGTTGTCCAATAGAACCTATAATTATATAGGTTTAAGATAAATAACCCATTATATTACCACTAGTCGACCAAATAATATTCTCTTTAATATGGAAATTTTCGCATGCGATTTTGGAAATATATATATGAAATTCCACATACTTGTTTTCTAAAATATAAAAAGCACCATTTATTTTTATTTTAAAATATCCCACATTCAAAAAACATAGGCTCTTTCGTAAATATAAGTACAAATTATATTCATTTAATGAAATCATTTATAAATGGATGTGAAATCTATTTTTTCGAAAGAATTCATCAAAATAATAATATAATTTCACAAACAGAAAATGATTTTATATTATAAAAATATAGAATCATCATGGAGTCATAGTCTCTCAATGGTAAAATAAAAAACAAATATAATCCAATAAAATATAAATATAACCTATGTTCCATGTATTATGAAACACATCAAATGACACACCTTAATAGCCATTATTTCCTTTTTAAACATAAACATCAGACAACATCTTTAAGGATGTCAATGTTTATACAGAGCATCCCAACCTAAAGTGTGATACTAAAAATGTTTAGAACTTGTACCTACACATCCCATTTATCCAACAAAGGCTTCCTATGAAATATAAATTAAGGAAAAAATTATAAAATTAATAACTGTGTAGTAAAATCATGCCAAAAAGCATCCATCTATATCCACATACATTATATGTACACTCTAATAGAAAATAAACATTATCTGAGCATAAAATAACAATAAACCATTACTTTTCTATGATACATATCACATATTATTCAAATTACCCTAATTTCATTCACATATAATGGTAAATGTACTATAGAATTTTATTTCCATATAAATCATTAAAAGTTCCAAATAGGAAATCTGATCACTCATTAAGGTTAAAATATCTGAAAATATATTTGGAAAGAAAAAAACTAAATTCATCATTTAATTAATTCAAGAAATATATTATTTCGAGGAATTACTATAATTTTCCAAACATAGTAGGGCTTAATGAATTTTATTTTTTCTATCATTTTGGAAATCAACCTTAAAATAAATTTATGGAAACATTATTAATATTCTAATAGAGCATTTAATTTTCTAAAATAATGTTTTGAACCATAAAAAAATTTAAACACAAAAACATATCAAAACATCTATTATCTAACTTTTCATCAATAAAAATGAAGTTGAAATAATTTTATATATCTACTCATAATAAGTGAAAACACTAAAAAACATTTAAAAACATATAATAAAACAAAAAACCATTTTTGTATTAATTCAAATGGATATTCATGTGACGGTTACCTCCAATTTCGTCATATTTATTGACCATAATGTTAATCAAATATAACATGGCCCATGACGATTGAGGAAAAAATAGTTATAGTAATTAATCATAAAACATAAAAATGTACAATTAAATTATATCCAAATGAACCCCCAGGTCATTGTAACCTTTTAAGTGCATGAAAAGGAAACTAGAAAAAATGTATTATAGATTTTTATGGATTACCTTGATGAAATGTCCTAAAAACATAAATAAACTCTTTTTATCCACCATAGAGAAATAGGGAACCAAACGAGTGAAATTTTTGGGGTCATATGCATTGAATAAAAAGAGATAACGTCCTCGAAAAGTGATTTTCTCATGTAAGGGGAAAGAGGTACAAAAATTAAAATTGATCCAAACACATTCAAAACTTGAAAAACCATTAATAGTGTGAATGTATTCTTCCCCTATTAAATTCATTATGTGAGCATGACCTACATGATTTTATGGAGATGAATATAAAATTTAAAAACACACACAAAACTATAGTTCATGGTTTAACAGACTATGTCACTATGTGAACTACAGTAGTCTATAGTTCTGAGCACCATAGCCTTTTTTAGACCCAAATAAACTCTTAAAAACATAATAGTAGAAGGGGACAACGTAAAAATAAATAAATGAATATATAAAAATAAAGTAGAGGTTAGGTTTTTTAAATTCTCTAAACCATAACACTTTCTTCCACTAGAATGCTACAAATACAATTATTGATCAAGTGAAAGAAGAAAAAACCAATCAAAAGGTAAAAATCAATCATGATTATACTTTTAAACTCAAAAATGAAATACTATCCCAAGAAACTCCAATCCACTATCTCATATGGGTTGAAAATTAAAATATATTTTAAAATACTAAAAATGAAAAAAATCCCGCACAAGATGAAAAAAACTATATTGAATGAAAATAAAAAAGTCATAGCCCTTCAGAACATACCCCAAAAACCCATGAACAATCTAAACTAAGGGTTAAATATATATATATATATATATATATATATATATTCAGTCACCATATAAACCACATAGATTTATCTAAAAACTAAAGGAAACCCATCTGATTATTGTAGGGTCATGTTTGATAAAATATAATAATTGGTTCATATAATAACATACTTAGATGATTACAAGACACGATGGAATATACAAGGAAAATGAAATATGTGATTCATAAAGTCCAAATAATAAATAATTACAAATATTTATGAATATGTGTGATAAAACACATTGATGATAGATCATCACTAATGGTTATATCCCCAGTAGATTATAATTATTCAAATACACTACCACATAAGAAACTATAATCCACATGAAAATAACCAGCAAAGTAAAAAATAAACTCAATAATGATGAAAAATATCTCATTGGTTTAAGTAGATGGGTTTTAACCATTATTTAAAAGATAGTTAAATCCAAACAAAAATTATACATGATAAATGATAATTATGTAAAACAATTCTAAATTACTTTAATGGAATAAAGACTTATTAAAATTAATATATTCTATATTAGGATCATGTTATGATAAAATGGGATGAATCATTTATAATACCTTCTCTTAGGGAGGTAAACAAGAAAAAAATTCATGACAAAAATTAGTTCCCAATTACACCAATAGTTACATGTGAATTACCATGTATAATTAGTCAAAATTAATTCCCCTCCATGAATTAAACATCACACTAAATAAATAAAATGGGTAGTTACTTATCCCCAAGAATTTATAATGTGACTATATTTCTATATGGGAAATTTCTAAGGACACACATGATAATAATTTGAGCATGGGGCAACTTAATGATTACCACCACTAAAAATTCAATGAATTATATTATATAGGATTTCAAAAACTAATCCATAAAACTCATAAATTAACAATGAATAAAATAAATAAATAATCACACTAGGTATCATTTATAATAATTGAATTACATCAGTGAATTGAGACATTTCTAGGATGCACTTGATATTACAAAGAATATAAAACATAGAAATTCATGTTCTAGGACATAAATTAAATAACACCAATAAAAACCACAAAACAACTCAATACACCAACACACATTGAAACATAGGTACTATAGAAATGTTATTTCTCTGTATAACCATTAACTATAAATTAAAAACAGTAAAACTCATTTCTTAAAAATAATATTTGATGAAAATATGTTATTCTCCATGAAAACATTTTCAAGGATCCTGTATAAAAAAACGTGATCCCCATTTAAATATTGAAACCCTTTAAAAAAATAGTTTCTACTTTCTACATTGAAACCAGAATATTAATTAAAATATTTTAAAATTTCTAATCGTGATGTTAATTTCAACGTCATTTCTAATATCCATATATAAACAAAAAAAAGATCCTGACATCACAAGTTTACCAAGAATAAATAAACCACATCTTAGGGGACATCATTTAGTTATAAAAAACATCATATGTTTGATAAGTTGAACTCCAGGATCAGAAAAACTGGTTGAAGAGGAAGGAAAATATACCTCATTAATAGAGTAATTGGAATAACCAAATATGATAATCCATTGATTATTTCAATAGATTTCCCTTCACAGATTCCTCACAAGGGTCCACTTCATTTTAATGAGGGATACACTAAAAACCAATAATTAGCACCATAAAAACCTCTTAAATTATAAATGATAAAACATTACTTTCTATGTATACTCAAAACTCCACTAGAATTAACCTAAAATATTGTAAGAAAAGTGTTTTAATGAATGAACTTCCATTCATTATGAAAATATTTCAAATATTGTGTTACATTTAATAATACACTCTTAAGAAAAAAAAATTTCAATCCCCCCATTTTGTAATAATGTTGAAAACAAAACATAAATTTTAATCCAATACATTTTGAAATAATTTCCAAATTTATTAAACCGTTACCTGTTAAAAAATACTTCCCTAGCTTTCTCATTTTTCATTTCCAATTCATTATAACCCAAAATACTAGAAACACTCATAGATTTACTTGATCCAATATAAATGAATTATAAATATATTTTCAATAGATCATTACCCCAAAATATATATTTTTTAAAATTATTTTAATATATACAAAAATATTAACCACTCAATATAACCATTCATATTCTAACCCTAAATATTATAATGGATTTTAACTTGGTACCTATTCTATAAATCATTTTCCATAAAATGTACATGAACCCAAATACCACAAGTTCCTCTACATTTCCATTTAAACTCATAAATCCGAAAAAAAACATAAACACATAAATAATTATCCAAAAAATTATCAAAAACAGTCATGAACCAAAAATTATTTTAAGACACACACATCATTTAAATCCATTTGTCGTTATTTTTTATCAAAATATATAGTGGATAGATAACTACTTGAAATTTTACTTCTTTATTACTAAAGATACTAGATATTTTCTAGAAGATATAAAAAATTAACAACCTCCATTATATTTTTTTAAAAACAAACATACATCACATATGAACTGGGCTCTTGAGTTATCTCGTGTCAAGGACTAATGAGATATATCTATCCCTATGGGCTGGTAAATTTTTTTTGGTTTAAAACATAACAAAAATAGGAATTTATTTTTCTAATAAAATTGAATCAATATTAAATATTAAATAAATGAAAAAATGGAATCTCACATAACATTTTAACACTTAAAACTATGAATTTTTTTAAAAAATATGTGGATACCAATGATGGATTTAAATAAAACTGAAATAACATAAATACAAAAATATGATATAAGATATAAGGTGAGATACTAATGTCCATGTCAGCATATACTATAATATAAATTTAAATTGAAAAATCCACTAGTTCTATGTCTCCATATATATTTGAGGACAACAACTTGCACCTCTGTATAACCAAACTAAGAGATCTAGGAATATCCACATCATCCAAAAAGCCTCCTAAACCTATAATGATATTAACATAGGATAAATAACCCAATTGGTCACAATATAATATCAATATTTCTAACATTTTAAGAAAAATATTTTTCATACTAGTTTATATATATATATGTCTGTGTGATATAGGTTTCATTGATTATATCTTTTAAAATAAGTATTCAATAGTTGTTGTTTAAAAAATAATACATTATACAATTTTAGATTATTTTTATATAGACTCACAATTTAAAATTCCTTAAAAAAATAATTACAAATCATATTGAAAACATCTGTAGGGAAAATGAACAAAAAATAGAATTGAGTTCTACAAACTAAAATGTATCCACACAATGAAAAATATTAAATAATAATGGAATCCAAGGTTTTTTAGGGGGAAAACATAAATTAAATATAACATGTACTTTTATAAATAGTATCCCTGTTCTAGGTATCAATCAATATAACAAATTACTCACCAAAGAACTCGGTAATTACCTAAATAACCTAACGATTAGGAAATATCTCTATGCAGTCTCAAGTATAAAAACAATTTCAAAAGATGGTTCGTGGCACTAATATTATGAAACACATGTTTATAGAGATTCCAATTAGGGAACAAATTCATCCAACAATTTAAAAATAATGTATACCATTTAAATGTTATAATCATTCCATAAAATGATTTCATAAAATAACTAGTTCTATCATAGTCACATTAATGCACCATCTATCCAAATATCCCATTTATCCAATAAAAAAAAATTAACCATCCCTTAATTTGGTTTCTTTTATCATATTACAAAAATAAATGAAATTTACATCACATAAATTAAGGAATTTCATATGGTTTTTCATTTCTAAATAAACCATTAAAGGATGCATCTTGTTATTGGGGTCATTATTTAATGATATAATAAATTAAAATTCCATTGAATAATGTGTCAAATAAATAATAACTTAATTATTTCAAAAATTATAATGCATACAATTACTATAAAACTGACCCAAAACCCTATACATTAGAAAAAATTACCTTTCCTTTAATTTTGAAAATTAATTTCATAATAAATTTAATGAATAATTATTAAGCAACTAATGAGGATTTTCAATTATAAAAATATGAATTTTAACTGCTAAAATAGTTTTGAACTCTATGGAATGTGAAACCCCACAATTTTCAATTTAATATTGGAATAAAAAAATACACATAGAAACTGTTTATGTGTGAAAATATTATGAGGCATTTAAAATTGAAAAAGTGAAAGTACAAGACATCATAGTTATAATTTTAAAGTCAGATTCATAGGTCCCCAACCTGAAATATAAACTATTTTAATGAAAAAATAGTTAATCCACCACAATATGTCCCATCACGAAATTATAAAATAATATGGATCCAAATAAACACTAAAACATACAAATAAAAATTAGAACATAAAAATTTTAAACTCATTCATCCCATGACCTTTCAAGGGTTTCAAAAAGTAACTGAGACACGAGTAATTAGAATATGCGAGGAACTAAATTAGTGTACTAACCTCAAAAAATGATGATACATAGAGGATCCATCCTAAAGAAGGAAAGAAAGACATAGGGGTACCTCTAGTGGTTATAGTCATTGAATAAAATGAGATAAGGATCAAAAAAAGGGATAAACTCATGTTTGGGGAAAGTGGATAACAAAAATTTAAACCAGTTTGACAATATTTATAGTGTTTCACACAATTAATGGCTTGTGTGGATTCCAATAATGAGAAATTAAAGACATGATCATAACCTTCAAATTGTGATTTATTTTGATATGGTATTAATGGAATCATGTAAATGTTATTCACTGTGTGACACCATGTGTCACAACATGAACTACTGTACTATATTGTTCTCCACTGAACTACCTCTCCCAGGATTATAGAAACTCTAAAAAACCCTATAATAAAACAATTCCATAGTAAAAATTAATAAATAAATAAATAATAACAAAATAAAGGTTTGTATGTATATGTTAGATTATCATTAAGCCTTTTAATCACTGTAATTTTTGAGAATGGAATCCATAGTGGGTTAATGGGGTGCTTCTATAATTCAACTTCAAAATTAGGTATCCATATTGGGTTGAGGTGATGATGGGTTAGTGTGTTTGACCATGTGTTTAGAGGGAAAGATAATTATAGGATGAATTATTATTTTTTCTTATGGAGATAGAAGAGGTTATGTGGAAATAAAAAATAGTGTATCATTTCATGTATGACATATATGATTCATGTATCAAACATGCTATTTCATGTAGCAAGGCTGAGTATCTAGGATTTATAGACAGTTAGGGCTTCTAAAACTATTTTAAGTTAAAACTTTGTTGGTAAGCTGTGATATCATGTTACAATAGATGAATAAAATGTCAAAAAAATGTTTTCATTCTCTTCTTCTGCATAAGGGGAAATATGGTGAGAATATTTTAACTAACTACATCATATCAAGTCAATAATTCATAATGGAATTGGATTTTCTTTCTCAAGAGAGTGGTGATCTGGTAATTGGTATTTCTATTGGAAATGAAAGAGTTATAAACCTCTAAATGCTTATTCTACATGTGATTTAAAATTTTATAGAGGCTCAATAGATACAATGGGTTTTTAAGAAATAGATGAGTCAAATGATAAACCATTTAATTATGTTGGGATAGATTAATCAATAAGGATCCATTAGGTTTCATGTGGTTGATGAATTGTGGGAGTATCCTTTGATGTTTTAGAGAGTGGCTAGTGGAACTCGACTAGATGGGAGGTACCTCACCATATACTCAATGGTAGATTAATGGTTATGTAGTAAGTACTAGGAAATTTCTTATCATCTAATGATTCTTAATTTTTGGGTCATCCCCATTCAGTTTGAAGATATTAGTCACTCTTAATAGAGAATATTGTCACTAATTTCCATATATTTTCATCCCCATAGATCCCTTTTGGATCATGGGTGATCGAGGCTTGTTTTAGTTCATCATATAAATGTAATTTTATATCACACCCCCTCTCGATAAATCTTTATCTCTCACCTTATTATGTGTGTTTCGATCTATGCATATGAGGATGATCCTAAAATTTGACGGTGGAACAATTCCAAAATTAAGGGCCATCATTTTATAATGGATTGGGCATTTATAATTAGTAAACTATCACTCATTTATCATCATTTTGCAAAATTTAATCCCCCAAGTAATTTTTCTATGACGTAAATGATTTCATTCCATATTTTGTGTTAATATGGATTTGTATGATGGGGTTTATATTCATCGAGTTTATATAGGTGTGAAATGTACATTGTTTGTGTTATAAGGTAAGGTTTCAATGGATAAATCTTACTTAGTGAGTTTTTAGTAACTAATAAAAAAATTTAAAAAATTAGTAACTAATTATAAAATATTAAAATTATTTTTTATGTATCCATGAAATGGGACAAGTTCCCAGAGTTTAGAGTGAGCATAGGGTGACTGAGTGTTAGATCAAATGAGGAAAAGTGATATGTAATAAAGAGTTTAGTTCTTGTAACATGGTAGGTGTCCCAAAAATAAATAATCATATACTTGCTTACATTTGACTATGCATACAGACATGGGGATTTAGGTATGGAGGAATTTGAAAGGCATCAGAGTGAATTAGTGGGGAGTTAGGATGAATTTGGCCTCCTCTGTTTGGATAAAATTATCCAACATATATAGTGTGGTCTATAACACGTATATACTATGCTTCTAGGGGTAAATATTCTAGTTAGGGACATGAGGAGCCCGAGATAGGTCCACATAATCTAACTATATTTTATATAGTATACATTGTTTTCCCACTGGTATATGTAAAACATATGTGGTCATAGGTTATTAGGTGTCATATATGATGGTTGTTCAACTCAAATTTGATTTGGAGTACCCCATTTGAGTTCATTTAGAATCCCACATGCATATTGGTGACTCGGTTGAGTCATCTAGGGCTTAGTGTTGTGTGATGAGGAGGATTTAATCCATATGATAAACATTATACCTACTTGATTGGAGAGATAAGATAAAATAATGGTATGGGTTGTGATAATTATATTGATATATTGGTAATAAGATATTAAATTTACATGAGGTAATGGTGATGATATAGTCTTTTTTGATTAAGATCGTGGCATTAATGATGAAATTGGAAGTCATGATGCTGGTCCTTTTTCCATTTGGTTCACATTAGCCAATGAACTAAGGAAAAAATATGTGGTGTTGGATATGGGTAGGAATTCTTGTTCAGAAAACAATTTGTGGTTATAGAATATTATAGCTTCCTATGTGGATTGAAATTATTTGGTGGGTGGGTTTTTCTTGATGTGACTGGTGTAATGTGTATTTGAAAGAATAGTAATTGTTATGACACAATTTTTTGTTGGGTAATTGGTTGATAAGGGTTTTTTGGGTTCATCATTGGTGGTCTTCTATTATCATTCTACATTTTGATGCTGGAATTTGATGTTTGAGGGGTGGTTTTTGAATTCATGGATTTAACAGTTTTTTGGGCCAAATAGTGGAATCATATTTCTGATTGGTTATGAAATGTTATGATATAAGAATTGATTGACTCTTTAATTCATTTATTTATAGGTTTTTATAATCATTTTTGTCACTAAATTATTATTTATTATTCATATTTACTATTTTCTTATGTTATTTACTATATCTATATTGGATTATAATTATCCCTTTCACATATTTGGTATTGATGATATTTTATAAGCCCACAACCTTGGTGTATCTAGGGGAAGATATAATAAACCCGTTTGTTTTTAAAATTGGATATGTATAGAGGATTATATATTATATTTATTATGACAATGTCATAAAATATAATATGTTTTGAAATTTTTCCAAGACAGAATCCTCATATAAGATGTTTAAAACAATATCTATGTGTAATATTGTAGGTTCTGTAATTTTTACAAATGTATGAATATTTCATGGGAATAAATATATTAAATTTTGAAAAATAGTGAATAATGTAATATAGTTTATAATATTTGATGTTTGAAAACACTGAAGAGCACTACCATTATAAAATTTGGTAAATATGTAAATCATACGTATAAAAAAATTCCTTTCATATTTATTTTATGACCAAATGAAATATATGTTGTATTTGTTGAAATATATTACATATTGAATTTTCAAAACTATGATCCATTGTAAATGGATATTCCTAAAAGGAAATAACTCTTATGTAATTTTGTGCATGTTTTTAGATGTTAAGAAGATAAGTTGTTCTAGAAGATAAGTGACAATGGTTTTATAAATTTTGATAATAACCATTATAATTATTTGTTTAGATAAATCTATAGGATACCTAAAAACTATATGTTCTATATGGGAACTATTTCAGAAGTAAAAAATGTTGTGAATGAATATTTTGTGATAAATAAATGATTAAATTATAGTTTATTTGGGGGATTCACATTAATATATATATATATATATATATATTTAGTATCCATCTTCTCAAAAAACAAGATAATTTTTCCTAAATATTATTTTTTTTATAATTAGGGGGTTGATTAAAAGGTGATTATTTTGAAATATATATTATCCAATGGTTATATAGACATTAAAAGATAGTTATCTAACTCAAAATTCGCATATTTTACAAATATATTATTTTTGTGAATTTTTAGGAATTTTTATGTTTGATATTTCATTTATGAAAATGTCCAGTTGTTAAGAATAATTTCATATAATGATTTTTATAAAACATCTATATAAATATAGAACACGCTAACCAGATTGGAATCATTCAAAAAAAAGGAACCATGCCTATATTATATAAATAATTATTGTGAATGAATCATAATTATGGTATTTACAGAAATTTATGATTGTGATGTTATGAATATTTTGTATTTTTTAAAATAGTTCTGGGGTTTTGGTTTTTTCTTTATATATTCATTATATTTTTCTTTATGGTGTAATTATTGTTAATTTATGATTTTACTCAATAAATAAATGTTATTATTGGTCATACCATGATTGAAGGTGTGTTTTTACATAATGCTTTATGCTTCCATGCTAAACGAAAGATCATGTATTGGTTGTACTTCAAAAAGAAAAGTTAGGTTGTATAATGGAATTGACTTATAAAAAATGGCGGTGTTTTTAAGTGTATAACATACCTATTGAGGATTTTAGGGATGTAAAGAGTAGATACTTGATTTTATGATCTGAAAAACTATCAAACTCTGTCATATTATTTATTAATTAATATTTTTTATTTTAAATTTTATTATATTCACCACCCAAGACACTTAGACTTCTTTATATCTCAGTTAATGTTTATTATTAGAACATTGGAATTTAAATGTTATATTTTGAATATATTATTTTCTAGAGATAAGAATCAAAAGAAAATATATTTCCTATTAGTATACTATGGGACTATTGACATATCGATTATATAAAGAAAAACCTTATCTGAAGTGAATGACAATAGTTATTGGTATACTAGAACAGAATCCTACCTCAAGATAATTATTAAACATTAGACATTAATGGTTATAATATAAAAACATCCAAGGGTAGGACTCATTGTATCATTGTAAATGATGATACATAGTATTTTCTAAATTATATAGTCTTGAATATTTTATATTGTTCAATTTTTTCATGTGTTTATAGATATGTCACAAATTATTATTCCACTCATGATATCTAGAAAAATTTACAAGATAGGATTTTAGTTAAAAATATTTTGAAATGTATTATATTTGGAATGATTAAAACAAAATATGAGGATATCATAATATGGTAAAATGATATTTTTAATAAAACATATCATATGTTTGAAATCAATTTGAATAGAATGATTACATTTAGTGAAACTGTGGAAAATAATACCATGGTGGAATTTGGATCTTATATCACAAATAATGATGTGGCATTAAAATAATTTAATAATTTGTAAAAGTAATAAATTCATTATGTACAAACATGATGAATTGATTTTTTCACACATTTAAGATTAATTTTAGTTGATGAACATAGCTTAAGAAGAGAGAAATGATAAAAAAATGTTTAAAATTCAAATCTGTAAATGTCATTTCATCAATATTTTGTTATTATGATATTTTAAGAATAAAAAAATAAGATTTATCCTAAATATGTAATATATTTTGGAAGATATTAATGGAAATAAATTATTCATAACAGAAATTAGAAGATAATATAGAATATATGACAATAATAGAAATAAGAATATTAGAACTAATTATTATTTTAATACATCATATCTCAACTATATTAGCGATGAAATAAAAGAAAAATATAAACTAGCTTTCTAATATAGAATAACTAAAGTAAAAATGGTTATGGAAGAAATATAAAAGTGTACTTGTGACTGGATAGAGTTTCATTGAAAATTTGTACTGATGCAATGAATATATTATTGAGATGGAATCTTCGAAATTGTTTTTCATAGAAACTATGAAAAATATTAAATTATCTTGTCATGATTCTAAAAGTTTTTATTTTACTGATTATTATAATGATAAACATATTATTGATTAGTTGAATGAAATAATAAAAAATACACAAACATATATTATTATATTTTTTGTGTTTTTGAAAAAATATAGTGGAGGTAATAAATAACATGTTATAGGAAAAATATTATATCACAAAAAAATAGAAGAAGAAAAAAAAACATCATTTATAAAAAAATGATAGTTATTTAAATACTTTTAAAAAATATTATTGAAATATCAAAATTGAAATTAAATTATTTAATGATTATTTGTAAATCTTTTTTGAATTTGAAGATAATGGTTTTGATAGATAATACTTTGAAAAAGATAACATGGAAATAAAATGGTGTTTACTAGAATGGTTAACTTCTTCTGATGTATAGAAATTTATTTATAAAAAATATCAATGGTGGTATGTCTGAAATAATTTGTTTTAGGTGTAGGATAGTGTGACACTTTTTTAGTGAGTATTCTCTTAATCATCCAAAATCTATAAAACACACTAATTAATATATCTAAAAATCATTATTAAATAGTATTCCTATTAGAACATTATTTAAAACTATATAGGAACCAAAAAATAACATAACTGGTCCCACTAAACCAAAACTTGTAAGTATAATTTCATAGCTACTAAATTATTTTTTGGGAGAGATACCATTGAATTATTAGAAAAGATTAATTGTACAATTATAATGGATTCTCTATACATATTACTAGATACCCATCATAAACTTTTTCTTATAGTATATGTGATTGCGTAACAATAATATTTAGAGATAATTTAATGGAAATTTAAAAAGATTTTTATATTTCTTAAATGGAATTATGCCATTATAATGAATTTTATACTAGTATATTAAAAAAGCATGATCAACCTACAAAAATAATGGGATGATAGAATGAATTTAAAAATTTTTAATGATCAATGAATTGTTATTAAAGATGTTTTTATATTTTTATGCTAACTATAAGGATAATATTCATTTTACTAACAATATTGAAGAACATATGTGACAAGTAATGTGTATAAACTATTTATAAACAGTTAGTATCATATAAAAAAGAGGCATAGGAGTGGAAAATTCAAGATTCTTAATAATATTACATATAATTAAAGAGTACAAATATTTACTATATATATGATTAAAAAGTATCATGTTTATGAACAATTTATATAATTAATGTAATAAAATGAGTTTTTTTGGATGATGAAGTAAGAAAAAATAATTATAAAACACTTTTTTGTTTATCTTTATTTATCTAGACATATTCACACTATTAGATAATGTGGAAATAAGAATGGATTTTTTATTATTCATAAACATTTTTGGTTTACTTTGTAATATTTTTTGGAAAAAAATATTGACAATTTTTTTTATATTTTTTGGTTTAAAAAATCATATTTCAGAATGAGAAATTAAATATGATTAATTTTATCAGAAAAAATTGAGTAGGTAAATTTGAATATATATTGTTTATGAAATTATATAAATGTAATTATGATGCAGATAACATTTTTTCCCCGAGGACTCAAACATATGATAGAGTATTAGACAGGAAGAATATAACATTTTTTGAAATGGTATGTAAAATGAAATGTCATAATGGTTTACCATGATATTATCTTGTATAGTTTATTAATAAAGATTATTATTTATTAAATTTAATTATTACCAATCTTATTCTCAATAATACTTCCTATGAGTTTTGAAAACATAAGAAACCAATGGATGTAAATTTTAGAGTTTTTTGGTGGATATTGTTTATCCTCGATAATAAATATTGAATATATTTTTTCAATTAAAAATTCTGTGATATTATTTTCTAGGATGTTATAGAATTTTTAAATCCAAAAAAATATGTATTAAATTAATCATTGTTGTTAAT
Source organism: Viscum album (assembly GCA_963277665.1). Classification (NCBI taxonomy): domain Eukaryota; kingdom Viridiplantae; phylum Streptophyta; class Magnoliopsida; order Santalales; family Viscaceae; genus Viscum; species Viscum album. The sequence continues at coordinate 1,373,827,577 of OY728147.1, read as the reverse complement.
GAATCATTTCCTATCATATTTGAGAAAAAATACTCTAAGGAGAATCAAATTGAATATTATCAAATCAATTTAGAATTATGAGAATTAAAATTTCAACTTCCAATATCTTTATTAATTCATAACAAGGTGATAGAAAACCTATTCAGTGGGATTTTCATCTAGATCAATAATTAAATTTCTAGACACACCTAGATCCCCATATTGAAATATTTCCTTATGATATTGATTCATGAGTTAAAACTATATGTTATATGATGGATTTTTGTCAACAGTTTTACTATATTTCCAATTTTTTTCTAAATTATTTCATAGAATAAATGATTGAAAAAAATTGGGGTTTTTACATATAAGGGGAGCATAATTTGTTTTCAAGGAACGATATTTGGGAATCGGTTATTCCACACAAAGCTAAACAATTCAATTAATTGATATTAAATTTGAAGAATAAACAAGATGAATGTAGTCAGATTTTGAGGAACAAGGACTTTCTAGTAACAAAATGTTAGAGAATATTGAACGGTGTATACTATTTTGAATCATTCATATGAGTTTCATGATTGGAATCTATTCACCTTTTATTATCATATGTGATGCCTTACACTTTCAAATGATAGATAAGGAATGAGAAATCTTTATATCATAATAAATTTAGTTCATATACTATATTTGTAATTAATTTACTTGGTTTAGAGATAGAGAGTAATCTAGATCATTAATTAACACATACTAAGGATTTTTATGAATTTAAATAGTAACATGGAACATTATATGAGGCTTCTTCACAGATTTTTTGAAGAAATGTTTTTTAAATTGTAAATTTCATGTTACATTATTTATTAAAATCTATTCCAATAATATTTTTATTGTTAATGTTTATGAATATTATAGTATATTTATACTATTTGGTGAACTAATATGTAAGTATGTTTCATAATTAATAATTACAAAAATTAAATGAGTTAATGGGATAACTCAGTTTTTATTTAGGATTTCATATTTTTCAATGAAAAGATAGAATTTTTTTAAATAAAATTTTATACACAATGTATTTGGTGAAGAGTTATGGTGATTATTCTTGTATAATAATTAATACCCATATGATTATTTCATGTATAATGGATGAATACTATATAATAAAATCAATTGATCATAATAAGATTACATGGATGATTGGAATTATTTAATATTTAATATGTAGTTGACCTAATTTTGATGTAAAACATTTTCATTGGTATATGATATTTGGTTAATCAAATGAAATATAAAATGAATATAGAATATATATATATATATATATATATTATAAATGGTTTATTATTCGTGGTATATTCTTCATAGAGTATAAATAATTTGATTTATTTATTTATTGAAATTTGGAATTTGGAGGCCATAAGATTAATTAGTGGTGAACAATCAAAATGTATTATGCTTTTATTAAATTTATTGTTTAATGGATATTAAATATGTAAATTTTAGAATTATTATCAATTGAAAAAGATGAGTATGTAGATGTTTCATAATTTTTTACATAAAATATTTGGATTATGAAGACATTATGAGGCTTTAATATTTTCTTGAAAGGATTTCAGTTATGTGGGATAATTCTACATCCATATCCATGCAATAGAAAGATATTAAAAACATTAAAATGATTAATATTTATGTGAGGTATCACAGTTTCATGGACTATTTGAATAAAATATGATAAAAATTTAGAGTTTTATCATATTAGTGATAAATTAGTTGATATATTTATGATACCACATGATGACATAGTGTTTTAAAAGGATAAACCTAATATTTGAATGATGGAAGGATAATAAAATTTACCTAATGTCTTCTAAACATGTATTAATTAATTTATTGTTCAAAAATCATATATATAAAAGTGATTAGCATGTTATATTTTGTTTTTGAAATCAATTTTTTTATACTCATATCTGATAGTTTTAACTTGTTTTATTATTATTAATTATAATTGAATATTATTAACTTGTTTCATGGTTCTTTGGTGTATTTTTTTCATAGAATGCGTTAATATGATTTGTATTCCCTATTATATAATATCAATAGAAAGAATATGAGGTGAAGGGGGAGATTTTTCAATTTTTATTATCTTTTTATTTTGTTTCATTGGCGTTTTTTATTACTATAAATTCTTTTCATTTTTAATTATCAGGTCATGTATATTTTAATTTATTATCCTTAGTAATTTTAAATTCTTGATTTCTCAAATTATTGTTGTCTTTTATTCATAACATTATAATTATATACAGATGGAATTTATTATTTATATTTTTGGAGGATTAATTTTAATTATATTTCATGACCTTTTTGTAGTTTTTTATTTACTATTTATTTCATGTAATTCTTATAATTTTATTTACTTTTCTTTTGATTATGAAAATGGAGAGAGATATTAGGGTTTGGAAATTATAAAAATGGGAGAATATTGACAGTATTTCTTGTACATTGGTTTATATAATTTGATAATTAAATTCCCATTATATTATTTGGTATTATTTGTTATTGTAATTTTATGAAAAGATTTTTTATTACTAATATAGAACTATTATTTGGGTTTTAGTAAATTTTTTATTCATGAATTATCTAAATTCAAAGACCATTATATATTTTATGGAAGATGTAATAATATGTTATGTTTTTGAAAATTTGATAAGTACCAAACATTATGTAACATATGGAGTTGGAAGTAATTTTTATGTATTTGAATTTTAGAAATGATGATAATTTATAAACAACATATATGGTGTTCAAGATATTATGTGTGAGTAAAATATTATGAATTATAATTTTCACAGTGGAAAATAGCTTACACGAGCATGAATATATATATATATATATATTATGTACTATATAATTGGGAATGTGACGAATATTATGTATTATAGTTGATGGTGGAAAACACTATATATATTAATAGTTGGATGGTATAAAATATTATATAATAGAATAAATCTTTATGTATTTATTTTATATCTAAAGGAAATATATATTTTATTATTGGAAATATTTTATGTATTGAGAATTCAATAGTATGATATATATTTTTCTGAAAATAAAATTACAATTATGTAATTTAATGAAGATGTTTTAGAAGTAATGCGAATATGGTGTTTTAGAAGATAATTGTAGAGAGTTGGGGAGGTTATGTTCAAAATTTTTAGAAGTTAGGTTTCAAATCATTTGAAAGATGAATCTGAAGAGTCTGTTTGATATATGATATTTTTTAGAAGAACCAAAGCTAAAAAAGATTATGTTTTTGAAATAAAATTATTTATGTCTAATTTATTTAGTGGATTTAAATTGTGAATTATTCTATGTGATATGGATTTTAGTATTCATAATGAATCTGAAGAAATTTTCATGCATATTTTCACTAATAAAATTATGAATATGTTTCAAATATAATTTTTTTAAAAAAATTAATTGTCTTATAGTTTTGAAAATAATACAGTATATTTATGAATATATAATATATTTATTTATTTAATGGTGTGTTTTTTGAAAATTTATGTGTGTATTTAATTAATAATATTCTGTGAGAGAAATCATACTATAGTTCTGAGAAATTTAATATGATTATATTCATTTGTAATCTCAATAAAAATATAATGATCAAATCCATATTAATAACTTTTGAAAAATTTAAATTTTGATATTTTTTATCCTATAATTATATTTAATGATTCATCTTATTATGGTTCGTGGTCATATGTGATGAAAAGACTACAATTTTTCTATTTTTTAGTTTGTGTTGGGATTTTTGTGTTTTTTCACTCCATTTTATTTATCTGTTCAATTGTGGTGTAAATGTAATATATTTATATTTTTTCTTCATAATATCATGTCCCATGATATTAATACCTCTATAAATATTATGTTTCTATAATTGGTTTTGTTTCCTTGGAAAAAGACATCATGCATGTTATTTGTTCTTTGGAAATAAAATTTTGGTCGAAATTGTTTTGTTAATCCCCTTTAAATTCCAATGCTTTTTTGGGTGTAAAGTACCTATAAAGTGTTATAGGGGTGTGATTAATAGATGTAGGATACTTATTAACCAAAATATTTTAAAAATAAAATGGGTTGTAATTTAATTTACATATATTGTTTTAAATTTTAATTTTAATGAAAATCATCATGTCTCTACTTTTATCCATCTTTTCATCTGGGTAAAAAAATCAGTTAGAGTGCATAATTAGACATTTATATGCACAATGTGTTCAGTGTGGTGTTTATTGATGATCAGTGTGGAACCCTACCCTTTTAAGGAGGGTAGTAATCGAGAAATTGGTATGCACCCTACTCAAAGTGAGATACGAATTGTTGATATTTAGTCTAGAACTGTACCATGAGTGAGTGTGTAGATATAGATATTTAATACATGATCGTCCCTTAGTGAGAATTCTATTGTCAATATTTAATATGGATCCTTACCTTGAGTGATGGTGTATAGTTCTAGGCTTGGTATAGGGATATTCACAAAGTGATATGGTAGAGAACATGATTCACTATGGGACACTACACTATAATATGTGAAAATCATGTGACTTGTTATAGTTCCCTGATGAACATTAGAGGGTATAGCTAATGGTTTGGAGTTAGGACCTACCATGATTTATTGGGTTGATATAAACACATAGTAATATAATATCGATGTTCAGTATAGAACATACCCTATGTGAGATGCTATATGTTGTCACATTATATAATACCTTACCTTGAGTACACAGGAATGGGTCATGGTTTGTTACACAATGTGTTTATACATATATAAATTTAAAAGCCATGTTTTGTCGAGTTTTATGGTGTCCATTTTATTTAATGATATACATACTTTAATGGTCTTAAATTATAAGATAAATTTATTTATTTTTCTTAAAATAACATATATTTATTATTGGATTTTCTATCATTGGACTAGTTTTTTATAATTTAGATTTTAATATGTTATTTGGAGTACTATCAGTATCATTATCCACATCTCTAACAGACATGTTTTATATATTAGTTTCTCAAAAGTGAGATCATAGTGATTGGTCATTAGTGGTGACTCGCACTACCCCATTGGATTCAACTCCTTCATTACCCACTCTAATTCTGGTTATAGTTTGTTTTGTTATATTAATGTTGTATTTTAGATATTTTACATGAGGTGTTGATTTATATGTTCATGGTTCCTGATAGAGGTCTTATATCTCCTTTTCTACGCGTTTCCATGGAATCCTCCGTTCTACACCCTTGTTGGACAAGTGATTGGGCTCTTGAGGTGGCATTGGATGAGCTAACTGAACATACAAATATTATCAAAGATACATATGAGGATATGGTTTCTTCTAATTCGAGGCTATGAATCTATTATTGTAATGATAATGGTAGTCATATATCATTATCAAGTTCATGGATTTATAAAAACACCACTTTTACTATTAGGGACATCAGTCATGACACAAAAGTGTCCATATAAAGTTGATTTAGGTGGGTTGGGGTGTTTTTTTATGTTTTCAATGTTATTAAATGATGAATGATTATATTTGGTGTCTTTATGGGGAAGGAGGATAATGGGTTTTCATTCGACGCATGGAAAATATTATATGGTTTTGTTTTATATAGAATTTTTTTTACGTTTGAAATTATGATTTATGATATATAACTACATATTTCTACGCTGGAAGTCCATTCACTGACAGATTCTCCAAGAACAACATCCTTTGATGACATTTTTTTTCATTCCATAGTAGTTGTTTCTAATGGTTTCTGTTGTGGAATATCATGGTTGGTTTTTTTCATAGTGATATTGTGACAGTAATATTTTTGGGTATACTCTAGTAGTTAATCATTAATCTATGTTGGGGTATATTTGAATATTTAATCAAAAAATGCATATTGGGATTCATAGGTTTGGTTAATAGAGGAGTGTTACTATCCAAAATATAGATATGGAAATAGTTTATGGGGTGCTATTCAAGGTGACTAATGATTTTAAATGATCAAAAAAAGTGGAAAATTAGTTGTTTTGGGATCGATGCTATGACCTGATTTCATTTCAAATATATGAATTTGTCCTATTTTTTTTCTTCTTATCTTAAATTTTCAATCTGAATTTTTAAATCATGGTGTTACCTTTTTTGGTTTTTATACAATTATATTTGTCATTTCCATTAATCAATAAATTTTATTTTCAACAAATAATAATAAAATTAATTTGGATGAGGTACTTTAGATTTAATGCATATTCCAAGAGGTGAATGTTAATAAATATTTCATACAATATATTATTCATTATTCTCTATCACATTAACCTAATAATGAAATTGAGTACTTTTACATTGAAAAGGGAATAGTTATTATCCAATATAGTGGAAAACATGAATTGTAGTGATGATATTGGAAAAATAATTCTATAGTTGGATAAGATTCATTGTGAATATTTGTGAAAAAATTCCCTAATATATATATGGAATCATTATGAGTTGGGGGATTGTTGATTTAATTTATTTTTAGGTTTCCTCAATGAATCAACCCTCATCACTAGATAGAGTGAATTTTAATTACTTTATATCACAAAAAAATATGGGAAAATAAATTTATCAGGTTCATGTCTGAAGACAAGAAGATTGGTCCTTGGAATGACCTATATTAGATCATGTCATGAACCAAGCCATGATTGCTTCCAACTCAACACATGACAAGGCCCATAGATTGTCTTGACGGGGGATTCCAATTCCCAGATGCTGGAAAATAGTTCTTGGATATCAATAGTATAATTTTTTAAATCATATCACCCATGAAAAACAACCATTGAAATCCTAAAAAATAAAATATATTACCAAGGGCATTATTGATAACTAAAATAGATTCAACAAATTCATGTTAATCATATTTAAACTATAACTAAAAACCAAAATACCAAAATTTAGAGGGGAACCATCTATATAACTCAACCTCTAAGCAACAAAATGGATAACACCCTCATGACACCTCCACCAACACCAGAACGAAGAGGAACAAATGGTAACTGGATCCACCATCACTACCACATAACATATACCCATAGCTGGGTAAATAATAACATTTTCTACATACACTCGAGGATTTATATAGGGTTTGATCAAATTACTTATAAAATGGAAGCCAAAATAGATTCCATTCAATAAATATATAATACAAATCACCATGCTAGGATTAAAAAAAATTAAACACATTTATAAAAATAATTTAATTTCTTTTTTTTTATGAAAATTATACTTTGAAATAAAAATAGAATCAAGTTCGACCATATTCCAATGGTAATCATGAAGACATTATATCACCATGGGTAATAACTAAAAGAATTTTTACTCATTGGATTATAGGAACCTAATATCGAGATTATAATGGCATAGAAACCATGACCCAAATAATCCCCATGTATAAAAAACTATATATGAATCAAAACAAATTTATAGAGGTCTAAATTCATCAAATATTAAGTTATTGTTGTAGAATCAATCCAGCTATATAAAACAATGCCTCAGATGCACCCATCCAACAATCATACAAGTCCTAGTACAACAACCTAGATTCCCACGATACGCTTTGTTGTCAATTTCATTTCTCATGTCACATAAACTACTTCTTTGTCATTTATAAAGATCCAACAATAAAATAACACATGTAAAAGCACATATTACAAATTGCTAACCTCATTCAAATACACATAGGCACCATATCCAATTGGAAACACACTTGTTTCCTCTTACACAATTTATAGAAGACGTTTTGGAATCATAACATGGAATCACACATGAAAAACAACCAATTTATTTTATAAATATTTATTTCAAACAATATAAACTTCAAAAACATGTTTAAAACTATTATCACCACAAACATATTTCATAGAACACATTTAAGAAGTAAATATAGAATACTTGAAACATCAAATAATGATAAAACATGAAACCACTTATGTTAAGATTTGATAATTCCAAAATCAGTTGGAAAACACAAACACGCCTTAAGGGAATACTATAATGGGAATGTAAAAGCATAAATACCATGAAAACCCAATGAACCTATGGTAAAAATTATTATCGGTAACCCAACCCATTGGATTGTAAAAGAACCAATGACATAGAATAATGATACCAAGAGGAACTAGAAAATTAATGGATGGGGGGGTTTGTTAGGATTTCAGGAATATCTCCACAACATCCACCTAGATAAAGAAATTATAAGGGATCCATGGAAGAGGGGGATGATCCTATGGCTATAAATCCATAATGGGGAATGAAGTGGGCAGATTTTGGTTTAATAGAGGGATGGTAGAATGTAAAATTCTTCATTTTTAATGACCTAGACATGCCACATAGTTATCAAACATAGTTTCAATATCATTTAGTCTCCAGATTCAAAGAAGACTCTAATAAAATTGTTTACCCAGTGATAGTACATGATGTAATGACCCGGTTTTTGGGTGCCACCCAGCGGTGCTCCATACCCAGTTGGACACATGGCCTCAATCTCATTTCCCCAATTGCCAGAGGCTTCCAACTAAAAACAAGGGCCTTAGGTGATATAGTTGAGAAAATATTCCCTCATTGGAAAATTATGAACATAAAAATAATAAATAATAAACAGTAGAGAAAGTTGTAATACAATACAATATTTGAACAGTAGAAGACTGAAAGACAATAAATGACTTGAGAAAGCTGTAATACCATACAATATTTGAACAGCAGAAGACTGAAATAAAATAAATGACTGGAGCACATATATAAATGATTCATGTTTCATATCTTGAAAAAAGCATCCAAACAAGTCACAATTCTAGAAAATAGAACACTAATCCAACGTACAAAGAAAAAAATAAACTCCATCAGTTTCATAAGCCTCTGCTCGGTCCCATTTTCTCTATCTTAAAAGCATTAAAGTACATGAAGTGAAAGGCTATGAACCCTTATATATAGTTGTAGAAATATAATCCATTTGGTCCCCAAAGTATGACTGAGTCATGGTGTGATATGAATCCCAAAAGACAACCACCCGATGATTTTTTCATAACAATCCGTGAATATATAGAGCATGAAAAATGAAAAATGATATAATAAACAAGGAAGTGCTCAAAAGTAAAAAATCCCATAGTTTGAATCTACATTCATTTACATTTATTAAAAATTCAACCAAACATTCACAATATACCCTATTGGAAATTTCTCAGAGCCTAAACCCTATGGTTTAACTAATAATTCATAAGAAATATATAAGGAACTTCTGTGAATTCTCACACAATCTAACCCCTTTAGTCTCATAAAAAGAAAGACTATCTGAGGAAGCACTCATGGTCACTTCCTCTTATGGTCTTTTAATGATAAACTACAGATTCTTTGAGGAAGCACTCAATTCCAATTCCCCATGTGGTCTTGTAATATTATACTGTAGACACTCTGATGGATTTCCTATCATCATTCCGGCCTACTGTATCACAACATGAAATGTATGAAAGACACTCTGGGAAGCCCTCAACGTATGTTCCCCCAATGGTCTAACTACACCAGTTTATCATAGCACTATGTAACACAATTGGGAAAAAACTATACCCAAAAACCAATGAAAATCTCAAATTCTACTTGGATAAACAACTACAATACATATCACAAGCATGTCATATTATAATCAACTCTATCCTAATATAACTAGGAATTAGAGACAAAACATCCTAACAAGAAGTTCTAGACCCAACGACCAATATAAAAAACCATGGGGAAAAATCCATGGTAAGGTAATAAACACTATTCATAATCCAAAAACATTTCTCAAGAAAAAGACATCATAGTAGTAAAACAACAGGGTCAAATTTCCAAAATACTCAATACCCTAAAATCAGTAGTGGTGACTTTTTGCCTATATAATCAAAAGACAACTACTGAAAGGCATAAACAAACTAACTTTATGTTGTACGATTGATAAAGTGTAACCTTATACATATAATCAACCTAGAACTCCGAACATCTAAAAAAATTTAAAAAACACTCAACCTCTAATAACTCACCCAGGAGGAGAAATCAAGAGGAGAGGCTCTAAAAAATGTAAAAACTCACCAAGGCGATTCAAGTGTAATTGACAGTGTTTTATTTAGAGAACAAACTATATTTTGGTGGCTCGAAGAATATTCAGTGCTTCCCATTTCTCATAGATGAGACTTGGCTAAAAGAAGACAATTCTATCAATTATACTTTACCCCAAACCAATAAAACAAATAAAAAGAAAACTACATCACGTGATCATTTAATTTACATGCCTTTTACATTCCTTAACTGGACCCTGCTTTAGGCGGTCTCAAGGTCACATCACACGATAATGTACTCAGCCGTTACACGACCAGAGCACAGCTACCTACAGAAAATGGGTACACGACATGTACTCCTAAAATTTTCATATTCTCCCATTTTAAAAAAAAAACCGAAATCAAGATCCATACCCAATATGAAGATCTTGGTTTTTATAAACATCCCCCATTAAATATATTCATTCCAAAATTTCCCCAACAATGTGGCATAGAAGAATCCTCTAACAACTCAGGCCACTACAATCGCACATCGGTCTCCCTCTCCCAAGTTTCATATTGTACATATCTGTGCTACCACAACACTCGTACCCGAGGAACAGACCAGCCACAAAGAACCATTTCACTACGATCAACATGCCAGATAGAATGGTCCTTGAATGATACATCCAATTTCAACTCCAACTCCTTGGGTTTAAAAACACGAAACATTTGAAAGAAGTAACGTCATAGTTGAGAAACATAGAACACGTCGTGCATAGCCAGATACCTCCTAGGTAACTAAAACCAATAGGAAACCGACCCCACTCTCTCCAAAACCTCCAACGGCCTAATGTATCTCAGTGAAATCATTCCATGTGTCATAATCCTCTTATTTTCCAACCTCAGTGTGACACATAAGAAGACCTAATCTCCAACCTCGAACTCAAAAGGACGTCTCTACCTATCAATAAAAGGCTTCTAACGTGACTAGGAAGTATCCATCCTTTTTCGAAAAAACTCCACCGGCTCTGTGGTATCATGGACAACACGAGGTCCCAGTACAGCTACTTCTCCTACTTCTAGCCAACATTGGGGTGATCAACATGACCTACAGTACAAATACTCATAGAGTGACATCTGAATAGTTTCTTGAAAACTATTATTGTAGAAAAACACCAAAATAGGAATGTGATTCTCCTAATAACCCCTAAATTCTAGGATTCATTCATGAAGCATGACCTCCAACAATTTAATTGTATGCTCAGACTGGCCATCTATCTGGGGATGGTAATCTATACTCAGAATTATTTGTGCTCCCAAATACTATTGTAGACCCATAGAGACCCAAGAAGTAAAACAAGCATCGTTTCCAGAAACTATGGATTGAATAACCCCATGTAAACTTAAAATATCTCATATGGTCAACCTTCCAATACCATCAACAATGAAGGTCTCCTTGATCAGTAAAAAGTGTACAACATTCATTATCCTGTCAATGAAAACCCAAACTATATCATTACCATGAGAGGACCTCGGTAAACTATCATGAAGTCCATCACAACATCATTCCACATCCACTATGTAATGGGTAACAGATTCAAAAGACATGTTGGTCACTGATGCTTCATCGTTACCTAGTGAGAGGTGGAAGACTTCATCATCAAACTAGAAATATATCTCTTTATACCTGGACACAAATTCTGACAGTATAAATCAAAAAGCATCTTGGTCACACCAAGATGAATTTCTCAAACTAAGGAATGAAAATCCAACAAAATCCCATTGTGTATGTGTGTTGACACTCTTATGCGTCCATGAAAATGCATGATCTCATCCTCACCTACAGTCTATTGATGAACATAGTCCTATCATGACAGACTCTTCTGTAGATCTAGGCCTTTAGAATCTGGGAGCTACCTCATTCGTACTTGATCATGTACAGTACAGTTAACAACTGCATAATAAATAAATGACTTCCCCTATCTGTTGTGCACCTCCAAATGCATCTCAGTGAAAAAATATATAAGTTTACAATCAATACTAGCCTTATGAACTACCTATATCTGAGTCCTCTTACTCAATTCATTATCCATTATGTTGCCCTTCCAAGGCGTATAGGCAAGCTCAAAGTCAAAGGACTAAAATTACTCAACCCACCTTCGCTGTCTCAAATTCAAATTGTGCTGAGTAAAGATATAAATGAGAATTTTGTGCTTGGTGAGAACCAAAAAATTCTCTCCCAACATATAATGTCACCAGCAACGCAAGGAATGAACAACAGTAGCCATCTTGAGATCTTGTGTTAGGTAATTCCTCACATGTGGCCTCATATACTGAGACTTGTACACAGTGACCCCTCCCCTTGCATAAGCACTGCTCACATCCCAATACCAGATGAATCACAATAAACTATATAACTTCTTCCCAACTCTTTAAAAACAAGTATCGGTTTTGAAGTTGAACTCCCTTTCAGCTCATTAAAGAATGACTCACAAGAACTTCTCCATAAGTACTTCACACCCTTTTTAGTTGGGCTCATCAGTGGCATTGCTATGTATGAAAAGTCTTGTATAAAACGTATGTAGTGATCATCTTGCCCTAGAAAACTCTGTTACTCAAATACATTCTTTGGATTATCTTGGAAGACTACTACTCTCACATTCTCTTTGTCAATGTATTCTCATATATCTAAGTTAACATTCCCCAATAAGTGAATATGGTCCATCTAACCGTCAAATTTTAAGAGCTTAGAATATAATTGATTCTCTATTTGTGTACAAAAAATGATCTCAAGATCGGTTGCAAGTTGTTGTCATGTGTAAGTGTACACCAAGATATATTCCTTAAAACCATTACAAATGAGTCCATTTTTGGTTGGAACACTCAGTTCATCAATTCCATTAAAATTGTAGGCATGTTCGTGAGACTAAATAGCATAACCACATACTCGTATAGAACATACATGCTCTACAACACTATATGTGGTATATATAACTATATAATGAGAAATTGATGCTAACTGGATCTCATGTCAATCATCGAGTACACCAGGGCTTCCTGAAGCTGATTCAACATATCGCCAATCCTCAAAAAGGGATATCAGTTCATGAATGTCAATTGGTTCAGCTTCAGGTAATCCACACAATGTTGGAGGGTATTGTCCACCTTCTCCACAAACAGGGAAAGAGAATCTCAAGTTGAAGAATTGGTTCTGACGAAACTCTTTATCTGTATGTCCTCTAATGAGGAATGGAAACCGGGGCCACCCTTGGCCCAAGATCAATAGAAAAGGCTACCAATCGCTCCAGAGGAAAACATTAACATTTATCTATATGTACATCTCTAATATAATCAAACACTAGACGAATTTTCATATGTGAAGTCCCCTAGTAATCTAGAAAAAAACTAGAAATCTGGGATGTAACACATCTCATCTTGTGATGTTTGGGTCCCTATATACTTTATTGGACATCACATTTGATGTTATATAGAAATAAATCACCCTCTGGGTGTGTAGATCTCAGCGTACCATGATAAAAACCAACAAAATCCTATAATGGAACTAACCAATTCATTCCGAGAATGAAATCATAGCCCATTATCATAAATACATAAAGGTACCATAAGAAGTGACACCCACCAACCTTAGGAGGTAACTCATTGCACTGAATTACACTAGCTGTTCTAGTCCCCAACCGAGTGTCCAACATCAAGATATCAGCAGAAGTAAAGATACAGATCCCAAGGCTCTCCATAACAGGCATAGTTATAAAGTTATGTGAAAACCATATATCTAAAATGGTATAAGCTAATACTGAGGAATCCAAAATCATACATTTGACTGTAGAGGGTATGTGATCCTTCTCATTCTGGGTCTACTCTAGCTCAAAATCCTGACCTAATCTGTAGCCATGTAAACCTTATGAGATCCCTGAGTTGATTCACCCGATGGTTCTCAAAAACAATATGTCTGACCAATATGGCCACAACCTGTACCTTGACCTGAACAGCCTGAAGAACTCCAACCCCAAGTCTGATGTGGGACTGGTGGACCCACTCTTGTTTGTGAATTTGAAACAAAACCCCTATCACCAGCTGCTGGTGAGAAAAACGGACAGAACCACTGAATATGAAACATCTTGTTACCCGATCGACACTCAAATAGGTCTCTCGGGCAATGTTTCCCAATATTCTCGCACTTCCAACATTGGTAGCATACCACCTGGCTACCTAAAAGAGTATCTCCCCTACTTGGATCTTCGCATGTAGACTCCCCATGACGCTTCCAACTATCAGCCGGAGAAGCACCAAACCTAGATATTGAACTACCCTGGCTCACAGCTCTAGAATCTCTTAGGATATGCTCTATTATAAGCATCTGGTTGACTATAGAAGCAATGGAAGCCAACCTGATGATGTTCACCTGAGATTAGATTTCATTCCTCTGACCATCCTCAATCTTCCTCACCGTAAATAAATCATCACCCTATAGAATGGGTGTCAAGATCTACAGCTCTGTAAAGTGAGAAGAATACTCCATTACTAAGAGTGTACCCTTCTCCAAACTCATTAACTCCCAGGCTCAGTTGGCCCTCAGCCTCTCCGGGTAAAATCAGTCAAAGAAGGTTTGTTGGAACTCATCCCAAGAAATAACATGATGGAATCCTGTCTGTGAAATCACATCACACAATCTCTTGTAATAATCCTAAATAGTATATGTAGTGAGCTTCACAATACTCTCTGGAGGCATCTCTAGATTCTCAAATATAGACAACATGGCTTCTAACCATGACTATGCACCCTGAGTTCCTCCATCCCCAGATAATGTACGAGTATACTGCTACTGGAGAACTCACGTCAACTCTACCATAGACGATGCTCGATGCGGTGTTCCCTATATTGTCTTTAACATCATGATGAATCATTCTCATAACTATGCATCAGCACCAATATATGGAATGGAAGATGGTTCCAAGAAGAGCACGATGGGAGGGTCATCTAGTAGTCCCTAATCTACCATGTCTAGTTTCCGATCATTTCCGTGTATTTGGCACACAACTGGAGGATGTCTCGGTGGCATGAATCGGAAAGGTCAGGAACACACCTTAGTTCTACAATATCAAGGATTGAAACATATATGTTATATAAGGTAACATGATAAATAAGACATTCATGTTTTCGAAAACATGGATACATGGTGTGTATGACACCTACACAATGTGTTCCCTTATGCCTTCAAGTGACATCCCAAGATTTTAATAGGAAACATTATGGTCTTAAATGAACTACAGATTACTATGTGAAATTTATAACCAAGCTTTTAAAGATATGTTTTTCATTTTTGTGTTTTGAATTTCGAAAATAAGACATACACTATAAGGCCCCAACCTAAAAACAATACATAATCATGAATTAAATGAATAATTACCATTGTGGATCTTTTCAGGTTTAGAATTTTAGAGAATCAGGACATAACTATTACATCTCTATGATTACAAAGAAGACACATCAACTCAGTTTCCATTTTTTTCACTAAATAAAAACTCTTTTAAAAAATGGTCATGTCTAGTTCCTAGTTTTAGACAGCATGACATTTCCTTGATATGATTCTTGAGCCTATTAAACTTTATTTCTTGTGAAAAACACTTCAAAAACACGGGATGAGCATAAAAAGCGTAGTAATGGATATAAAATACTAAAAGAAAACATTATTCCATTTATACATAAGAATAAATGAAATCATACTTTACTCCTAAAACATAAGCACTTTAACATATCTCATGAAATCATAAAATTTTTGAATAACTCATAGAAATCATAAGACATAAAGGTAACATGAGGCATTCATAACATTCTTACGTAGGGAGTAACCTTCATGGTTATGTTTGGAATACCCATAACAGTATATTCCCTAAATCTCTTCAGAGAAACCTCACTATTTAACTCCTTCGCATTACCCAATGCAATGGAGAGCTATCTTGGGCTCACCTTCCCCTAGTTTATCACATAACCACCCGTCTTCATAAACAATTCCCAAGAACCATAACAAAATCGTATCACATAAAACATGCATAAAGTAAACATAACATTTATACATTTCAATCACAAGATATCAATAAAACACATTGATATAATCAAAACATTATCAAAACAATTTTCAATACCAAAATAAATGAAAAGAAAACCATGGTATTTATATTTAATTTTAATTTTTTTTTGGCATGTAGAGGAAGCTGAAACTCAAATAATGGTCATGGAAGCAGAGAAGTCATTGTCACCGCATACGTAAGTCAAAAACATTCCTTTTGACGTTTAGTAAAACGCTTCATGAAAAAAGATTCATTTTGAATGAAATTATACATCAAAAGGGTTTTATACACCGTATAAAATAAAGTCATGTAGAAATATAAACATGCCTCAATGAAAGGATATCGAGACGAAGTCCCGTACAAGGAAGATATCCTTAGATTAAGGATAAATAAATTACATAATTATGTGCAAAAAATATAAATACACCCAATATAAGTTGATATTAAGTGTAAAACAATCATTGGTCACCCACACATATTCATAGTATGACATAATAAATAAGTATAGGTTTAACCCAAAGAATTGAAATTGGTTAAGAAGTTCCCTTACATAAATTCAACAGCCTAACGACGTCACATTAAAATTCATAAAATGAGTTTATGAGAGATAAAAAGGGTATCTCATCACATGGACATAAAATTTACAGCAATAAGGATATATACGAACATATCCCCACATTAAGAAGATGTAAATTAAAAGACCTAACGAAAAGAAGTCTTTTAAAAAGAGAAGGGTGAAAGGTTCCATTAGTGATTTGGGTAACTTTCGATACGTAAACCCCATGAACGAAGGACTATACAATGTTGATGTAAATACCAATAAAATAATGTATATTACCCAAAAAGTAGTAAAATGGGCAGTACATACACCACTCAAAGGAGATAGTGAAAAATATAGCATGAATCTCACAGGAATAAATAGTGAGATAAAAAACCCTTACCTCGTTGTAATCAATCTAGTCATATGACCAAAAGATAATAAGAACCAAATTAATCACATAATATCATTAATATAAATAGAATCAAGATTATATATAACAAATTAAAGTACACAATACACCACATGTAATAAATAATTGGCGAACAATGGAAATCTCATGGAATTTAAAGTGAGATATGAAATCTCCTTTCGTCAAGTCAGACTTGTCTAATTAGTTTCTTTATATTACTTAATAATAAAATTTCTTCAATTTATAATTTCATAAGGACTTCATTTAAAGTGTATTATTCAATTAATATCACATATTATCATGTTATAATAATTAGTTAATTAGTTGAGTTCATATCATACGTTTTGTCGATGTTCGGTACCTAAGTCAACAATGAACTTGTTTGAAGAGAATCGTCCATGTAGTTATAAGTACATAATCTCTAGAATGGTGTTAATGATTTAAATATAATATATATCTAGTATATATTTATTCAATAATATTCCATAATGTTTGGAGATAAGAAATGAAATTTACCATTCATGGAGACGGCATGCCGTATGTACGCATGAACGCTACTTTCATTTTTTGTCATATTAATGGAAATTAAACTAAATTAGACACATATATATATTATAATTACAGTATAATATATATATTATATAGGTAACATAAGCTCATTAATTTCATTATTTTAAAATTCTATGTTTGGCAGGAACGAGTGACATCACTTGAGGGGGCGGTAGTCCACACTTCCTCATATGAAATTATCACATTTAAAAAACATGCAAAGCATAAAGGTATGTTTTAAATATAAAATACAGAAACATAGAGGGGAAATAAAGATAAAATTTATCATATATAAAAATAGTTCCATCATAATGGCCACCATGAAAGGTTTTGAACGAATATTTAGCAATCCTCGTTTCGTGATGCAGTAATACACCACCCACGGAAACAGTATGTTCCTTAACCATTAGACGGAGGTGTGTGTAAGTGTTGCTCTAATAATACTCATAACAACATCCTAGTATATTTAAGAAATATGTTTTTTTACAAAGTAATGGAATAAAAATAGTTTATGTGGTTGTATAAGAAAAATAAAACAATAGAACATAAGAGAAGACATTACCTCTAAATCGGGTAACACTTTTTGATTTTAGTCAAAGGATTACTTGGAAAGACATCTACCCAAAGTGAGACTTCTAAGAGAGATAGAGGTTTGTGGAGAGATAATATGATCATAGGTTAGATGATCCTGGGGCTTGAGAGGTGTGGGTAAGGGTGTTGAGGTGGGGGCCTTTTATAAGAGGGAGGAGGGTCACTTTTGGAAAGTCTTGAAATGTTACTTTATTATAAATTGGTTTTTGGATTTTAAAGGTCCTAAAATAATTTATTTCGGGGATAAGGTGATTATGGTTCTAAATCCAACCATTCAATAGGTTTTTGACAAGTTTATGTCTTAGATTTCACCTTATTATTTCATTTTATTTAAATCTTCCATTAACGAGGTAATCATTGTATCATCAAGGTGTCATAAATAAATTTATTTATTTAATGTCTAAAAATTATAAAAAAAATACCATGATGTAGGAAATATTTTTTTCTTTAAAAGGACTATTTATAGTCTAAGATATAATTTATGAAACAAAATTAAAATTGTTATACTTAGGATAATAAAACATTTTCTATATTTCTTTTCTATAAAAAAAATAATGTCATAAATGTCACTATTACACCCATGGGACTCCATGGGACCTCATGTTTGGTTAAAAGAAACCCCTGGTCTTCCATGACTCAAAAACGAGGATTTGGACACATTTTGGGGTCCTTTTATATTATTATGATATTTTTTATTACCCTTAACTACCCGATTAATAATTAATCACGATAATTAAAGATAATTATCATCGTTACTATTCATAATGTCCAAAAACAAAATTGTACTAATTACATAATTTGGACCTTCTAATTCCAAATATTAAATCCATTTTACCAAATTCCAAACACTGAAATTGTATTAATTAATTTAAAAATAATTCTAATTGTCAGAACCAAAGATGGGTTTTTAAGAAGTAAAATTTATCAAAAGATTGACTTGTATTTACATCCAATTTTAAAGTGAAATTACTTCCGATGAACAAAATTATATTAAGTGATAAAAAATAGTTCAACAACAGTTTATAACCAATTAAAAGGACAATATAACTGTATAATTAAATTAGATGAAAAATCAGTTTTGAAGTAAAATTCAATATTTTTCACTATTCATTTAAAAATGAACTTTTGTCACAAAAATACCAAACATTAATCCTAAGTAAATTTGTTAATAAAAATTCAAAAATGTTTCCCATTTTATCAAATTCAAAACATTGAAGTTTCATTAATTAATTTTATTGTTAATTCACGTTGTCAAAACAAATAGCGTGTTTTTATAAAACAATATCTATCAAAATATTAACACTTGTTTATGACAAATTTCAATGTGAAATTAATTTAAATAACCACCATTGAATTAAATGGTAAAAATATATTATAATTACACTATAAAATCAATTAAAAATAATAATATAACCTTTTAAATAAATTAGATTATAAGGAGGTTTTGAATTAAAATACAGTATTCTTCACTATTCATAAAAATCTGAACATTATCTGAAAAATAACAAAAAATTTCACAAAGTAAATTTTGATGTCCCGATTATACAGAAGGATTTTATTTTTTCAAATATAAAATATTAAATTGAAAAAAAAAACTATATTTAAAAAGGGTTCTCCATCAAAAGGTTATTAATCGACCTTCTAAAGAATATTAGAATATTTATTCTTAAATTTGGATTCATTTTCATTTTAAGCCTCTATTATTTGTTGAGTAATTGTTAAAATATTTAACAAACATATATAATCATTTTTTGGTCAGTTTTGTTCATTACCACCATTACAATGTCTAGGCATTAACTACCATTAAAAATAATATTATTATATTATTAGTGTGCAATGTAACATTTCAAAGAAACTCGTTATTGCATATTGGGTACTCCATCAAACATAGCATTAATTTTAAAGTAATATTAACATTTTATTAAAAAATATTAATAAATATGAAAATTTCATATTCTTTATTTACCTAGGATGTTACATCCTTCCTCCCTTTTGGAAATTAAATCATCATAATTTTAAAATTGGGGTTAGAAACTTCATTGAAAGCCCCACATCCGAAATGGAGTAAGTTAAAATATCACTTTAAAAGAAAGAATGAAAATTATAAATGTCACCCGAGACAATAGATACTAGGATTCCATGAAAACATGGATATAGAAGAGAAAACACATGATCATGTTCTGATGGAGATTGATAGAAAACATGTTTAGGAGAAAGTTAACCACTAGAAAATCACAAACTTGTGATGGGTTAAACAGAATTTGATTCCCCAGTATGAAATGTTAACATACAACGTTTTTTATGTTAATTTTCATTGAAGAATTTATTTATGAGCATAACTAAATCATAAGGAAACATACTTACTTCTCATTTAGACTTTCATCTATTATTAGATTTCTAACACAAACTCATATTTTCTCTAAAATATGAGTATTTAGGTTGACTTGTTAACAATACGAGTGCTATAATAAACTTCTTGAGAATCACCTAATTCACAAAAGATTAAATATATATTTCCCATGTCTTTAGACCTTAACCAAATCTAAAATTGTTAGTACATGATCAGATAATCCCCAAAAGTATAATCCTTTATAAAAAGAAATATTACTCTTAATCTCTAAAATTCAACAAAAATAACCCAAGGTTCAAGAAAGACCATTAAATAAACATCTATACATAATATTTTTCAAATTAATCCACACTAAGATTGAAACCCAAATCTATGAAGGATATAATCAAATTGTCTTCCAAGGTAAATCTTAAAATTTATCTCCAAATAACATCAGTTACTCTTAAAGTCTCATATTGAAAAGTAATTAACCTAATCACATATCCTCCATGATAGGTTAATCACTTCCATAGATAACCCAAAATCATCTTATTCTTGATTCAGAAAATTATATATCTAAAAATAATTAGTCATACCAAACAGGGAATTCACGTATTCCAGTGGTAGGTGATAAATACCAGTCGCACTTTGGTTGTGGGTTCGATTCCCACAGCTTCGTCCGACATGACGGGTTATCACACGGTCTGCGTGTTGTCCCATTCAAAAAACTATATAATTTTATAACATTCCCAAAAAGAGATAAATTCATAAAAAATAACGATAACATATTTTAACCACAAGGGTTATCTAATAACTTCTGTTTTTCATCCCAAAATGTATTAGCCAGTAATCGCACCAAATTCAAAGATAATATATACTGAAATGGTTCTTTATAACTATATCCATAAAAGAAAAGATAATTATTCCTTGAATAAAATATTCATATGTCAAACATCATGGTTACACATACTATAAAAGGTCTCTTAATGTAATCCCATCATCAAAAGAGCCTTAATACTTTTAAGAATTTCAACATCCTAAAATCTACCATAACTCTTGAATACCTTATATGATGTCTTATTACTCATTCCACATTCCTCTTGATCCATTAACCATTCCATTCAAACTTATTTTTAAATACTTCTGTCCTACAAAAAAATCATAAATGAAACCCTAATATTTCAATAATAGGAAAACATATGTTATGAAATAATCTATACCTTTCATGGGTCATTGTCAGTTTCTTCATCCTCAATCGGGATGACATTAGTCATTTGTAAAGGAATATTTGTACGTTCCTGGTGATCCCATTCCCGAAAATTCGTTGTATGACATGTGTTTTTTTAATGACCATTCACACAACATTTTAAAAATTCAATTGATCCTTCAGAAAGTACTTCTTTCCCTTTCCTAGAGTCAACTAGATGCTTTTTTTCCATGGCAGGTTCTTGCTTTATGACCTTCATTTCCACATCTATAGCATCTTTCTGTCCCTTAGAAACATTATCTTAGGTGTTTCATTCCATATCTTTGACAAATTGGTTTTTGAACATTCTTACCATTATGTTTACTACCTTGTATGAACCCAGTTTTTACTGTGAAAGACTTTGAAAAATTCTTGATGATATTCCAGAGCAGTGCCTTTAGACGGCGTGCGATTCCGAGTCCCGATGTGGCCGGAATTAAATTTTCAGTTCATTCACACTGGAAACACCAAATAAATGGGATAACACTTATATAGTGATCCGGATCAGAGATCCGGGTGTACGGATGGGTCTGTAATGGGGTGTTTACCCTAGGAACGACATAAAACATGTTGGCACAGGATGTTTGGACCCCTCGCCCGCTATTGGAACGTTAAACGGATAAATTAATTAATTAATTTATTAGTTTAATGGTGAAACTAAAGTTTCTCTTAAACAAAGGCTCATATTGGAAAACTGAGGGCACCGTTGAGTTCATAACGTGTCGTTTACCCTAAAAGGGGTGTATGTTTTGGGGCGCGGCCCGTCTGTGAAAAATGGCCCCATGGTCGTTTTTGTAATTTGGCGGCTTTGGGCGTTGAGCTTTATAACTTTTGAATGGGGCCTCGGATTAAAATTCTGAGCCCGCCGTTGAGTTCAGAGCTTGGTTTTTAGCCTAGGAGAGGCTTAATCCCAACCCCGTCGGGAGTTCGGGTTTGGGCCAATGGGCGGGTGGTTAAGTGTTTTCTATTTAAACACTTAACACACCCCTCCCTCTGTTTCTTCTTCTTCTTTTCCTAGATGGCAGCAGGCGGCAACCCCTCCCTCTCCTCCTCCACTCCGTCAAGGCAGCTCTGGTGAGGCACGGTAACTCTGGTGAACCCTTGCGAAGATTCGGGCGAAGCCCATCGAGGTAGGCTTTTGTTGTTTACGTTTTAAAATCCTGAACCACTCTTTGAATCCAAATTTTATTATCAAAAAATTTTTTGATCATCGAACAAATCCCATAATTGCGTAGTACTAGTTTTGAGCTTCCCGACGGTCTTATCAGATTTAATATCCGAGTCCCGATGTGTTCAAAAAGGCACGACAAAGTTTGCGGGTTTTTGGAGCTTCTCAGCCGGATTTGGGGTGTGTTGGGTGCTTTTGGTGGTCCTTAGAGGTGGCAGGCGGCGACAGAGCACGCAACGGCGGCGGCGACGCGAGGCCAGGCGGAGGGGCGAGGCAGTGTCGGCACTGGGCTCCGACGGTCTTCGGCGAGGCAGCCCATGGCGCGGGGTCGAGTGGAGTGACATAGGTACTGGTTCGGCAGAGGGCGCCACGGAGGAGGCCGGCTGAGGGCACGATGTCTAGCGGCGGAGCAGGCGGACCGCGGCCTATCGTGGTCGGCCGGGAGGAACCGAGTGGCGACTTCGATAGAGCGGAAGAGACCGGGACCCGCCCTTTTCAAGTCCTGCAGAGGTGATGCGGAGACCGGCCAAAAGGCCGGTCCGTTTGTAAAAACTAGACCCAAGGAGTGGGTCTGGTTTTGCTGGGCAGGCTACGGCCAGCGGTCAACGACGGTTCCGGTCGGGCCGGCCAGGGTGAACTGGCCCAGATGGCCCCTTGCGTTCGGGGAGCCGTAATTCCAAAACGGCGCGTCCGTTTGATGCGCTGTCTACGACTGGGGGACCGTATTGACGGGGTGGACCTTGTAAAGTGAGTTTAGGGGTTTTTTGGTTTCGCTCCCAATGACGTGTGACCTGAGAGGCTTTAATATAATAATATTAAATTATTATTAAGGTTGCGACGGACGTGGCTCGCAAGTTGTACGTCCATTTGGAGCGCTGTCAGAGGCAATGTGGCATGAAGCTGAGACGGTCCTTTTAGAGTTGGTTCGGAGCCCTTGCGGTTTGGTTTTATTGATCGGTGGTCCGAAATGCTTTATAATAAAAAATAATTAATTAATTAATTAATTGCTGCATCGGACCTAACTCCCTCTTCGGATGTCTGATTGACGTGCCGTCAGCGACAGCATGACCCTAGTCCTAGTGCGGACTTTTTGAGACGCTTTCTGAAGCGTTCGGGTGTGAGATAAGGTGCGGGCCCCACGGAGCCTAGTTCGCACGTTTTACTATGAAACCCCACTTTTTCACCCGACGTCTG
This sequence comes from Viscum album, assembly GCA_963277665.1. Classification (NCBI taxonomy): domain Eukaryota; kingdom Viridiplantae; phylum Streptophyta; class Magnoliopsida; order Santalales; family Viscaceae; genus Viscum; species Viscum album. The sequence goes on along the minus strand of OY728147.1, from coordinate 1,373,803,407 downwards.
TTTGGGGTATTTTAGTACTTGTTTCTGAGTGTTTTTCTTGAGGGGATTGCAATGGTGCAATCCGCCTGCTCTTATTCCAGACGATTGTGCGGGCCCTGCGAGTGCCGTTTGGGCATTGACGGTGATTTTTTCCAGATTTATCACCGGTTTCCCGTTTTGGAGAAATGAATAGTCCACCTTTTGTACATTTTCGAGAGGATCACAACGGTGTGATCCGTCTGTTGTGTTTCAGGACTGGGATGCAGGTTCCACGAAGCACCGCTCGTGGGCGGTGCGCCGGAATGCATCTTTTTCTCTGGATATCTATTCCACTCAAGTGAGCAGACTTTTTGACATGTTTTCCTATGGGGATCACAATAGTGCGATGTGCCAAACTATTTTTGGGGCTGAGGCTCAGTATCATGGGACATCGTTCACGTGTGAGGCAGTGTTGTTGACTTTTCCATCGGATATCTGTTTGAGGCGAGTAAGTAGTCTATCTCACATTTTTTTACATGAGGATTACAATGGTGTAATCTGTTTAGGTGGGCGGAACCTCTTATGTGATAGTATTATATGTGGGAATATGAATGGTTCTCCGATTGTGGTTCAACCTACCAAGATTGTAGCGTACCCTTTGCTTGTGATCACGCACTCTTGGGAGACTGATGTAAATGGTTCATAAGATGTGGTTGGCCATGCATGGGCCTATTAAGTGGAGTTGATACGTTTACGTCATATGCATTAACGTTGGGGTGCCGTGTGCATGATAGCCTTAGGGCTGGAGACGTGGTATACACTGGGATTATATGGAAACACTTGGAGGTACATGTGGTTGTTTTTACATGAGAATGTTTGTGTGTTCGGTTGGGGTTGACTTGGGGCCACACATCGTGTGGGACCCATGTGCATATTGTGTTCTTCTTTACACACTTTTGACCTCTCATGATGTAGAGGGTCCCCCTGTTCTCGTCAGTTGAACAGCAGGGTTGAGTTTTCCCCTAGTCCTGTTCTCGTCAGTTGACCAGAATGGTTGAGTTTTCCCCTATTCCTGTTCTCATTTGTTGACTAGCAGGGTTGAGTTTTCCCATGGTTTTGTTAACATTTGGCTGACAGAGATGGTTTGGTTCTTCTGTTTCTTCAGCTATGAGGGGTTTCAGTACCATTCCCCTTTCACCAGAATGTGAAACTGTTTGCGACTACGAGGGTTCGTATAGTGTGGGTGTTTTCCCCACTTTCTAGGATGAGTTTTCTCGGTCCGCTTCGACAGTGACTCAGCGGATTGGAGCGGGGCTCCTTGTGAGGCTTGGGGAGATTCTCTCGTCACTCTATGTTCCCTGGTAGATTTATTGTGTATTTGGTGTGACCAACACATTACGCGGGCACCGATCCTCTACTCAGGAGGTTGTTTCCATTAGTGCTGAGGTTGTTACCAAGAGGACTGAGGTTGTTTCCAACAGTGCTGAGGTTTTTACCAGCAGGGCTGAGGTTGTTTACAGCAGGGCTGAGATTTTTACCAGCAAGGATGAAGTTGTTTCGTGAAGGGATCGACAGTGGGTTACCATCCAGCATGGATAGCCAGTACAGCGGTGTTCACCAAGAAGTACCATACAGTAGGGATGGCCAGAGCAGTGTCAGGTTTACCTCCAGCGGGACTGGGCAGTGGTCCCCGATACCGAGCCTTCCTCTAGCTGGGATGGGTAGTGGTTCTTGATGTTGGGATTACCTCTATCTGGGTTGGGCAGTGGTCCCCGATGTCGGGTTACCTCCAGCTGGGTTGGTCAGTTGTCCGGTCGCCGACATTAGCCGGGTCGCCCTTGTAACAGCCCAAGATTTTATGAAAAATATTCTTTTTAATTTCACTAATGTCTTGTGTTGTACGCTACACCAAAAGGAGCTTGCACAACACGCATCCTTGATTTTCCTTGCATTACACGCAATCGTGACCTTTCTCGATAGCGTGTGTAGTACGCAATAACCAGTTTCACTAAACAACGATATGTTATTAAAATATTATTAAAACTAGCCGTAATGAATAGTAATAACCACCTTTTAAAATTTTAGAAATTTTATCTCTCAAAATGGACATCATTTTTTGATTCGGAGTATCGAATTTAGCCTAAGGTGAAATTTTGGTACTTTTTGGATAACTTTCATGTTCTGATGAATAGTGAAAATTACTAAATTTTAATTAAAAACAACTTTTTTAATCGAAATAATTAATAGTGATAAATTATTAATTTGAGTGGTTTTAAAGTATATTTAGAATATATTTTTACAATTCAATACAATGTTGGTCATTGGATGTAATTTCACATTTACACCAGACATAAACAAGTGTTAATCTTTTGATAGTTATTATCTCTTAAAAACACGCTATTTGTTGTGACAACGGAAATTAATTATAAAATTAATTAATGCAACTTATATGTTGGGAATTTTGTAAAATATAAATCAGTTTTGAATTCAGAATATCAATTATAGCTTAGGGTGAAATTTTGGCATTTTTCTGAAAAACTTCAATTTTTGATTAATAGTGAAACCACTAAGTGGTAGGTTAAAAACCGAATTTTGCATAAAACTTGATTTTACCACTTCTGTGAATGGAATTTCGAAAATCCGACAGAGACAGTTAATATCAAGGACTAAAATGTGGTTCAATGAGATGAAAATAATTTTTGGTGAATAGAAACTTTTTTCTTCTTTTTTACCACGGTTAATAGTAAATAGGGTAACTAAGGGTAAATATGATATTACTATTACCCTAACACATGTCCTAATTCTTTTGGATAATTTTAATTCGACCAAAAACAACCTTATGAATATAATATGACCATTTAGGTCCACTTGGATTAGATTATGACATTTAATATTATTTTATTTAATGAATAGTTAAAAGAGTTAAAATCAAAGTTTATTTACTAAAAAAATTTTAATATGGGGATATACATAAGATAAATTCGACTATAAATATTCATTAGAAAGATAAGAAGATTTCCTACATGATGGTATTTTATTTGTAATTTTTAGACATCAAATAATTTAATTTATTTATGACACAAAGATGATGCAGTAATTATCTTATTAATGAAATATTGACATAATTGATATTATAAATACCAAAATAAATGTAATTTAAGACTTTTTATGAATTCCACAAATTTTCTAGGTTACTATGATATATTAGTGTTGATTTAATCAACTAGTTTTGAACATATAATTCTGTTATGACTTTCACAAAAATCATATATCAAATAGTGTCAAAATTGACACAAAATAGTTTTTAAATCAAATATTATATTATTAATTGATATATTATTCCTAAAAATCTACGTATCGGCCAAATGACTTAGATAAGGATATATGTATTAATAATATACAATTTGGGGTTCGTTTGGCATGTTATAGTAAGTTTATTAACCATATAGTGAAAGAAAACAAAAAGACACGGTAAAAGTTAAATTATTTAACTTAGAGTTAAATCTAGATGATAAGGGTAAAATAATACCCTAAACTTGTCTAAATCCTATTGTATGATAGGATTTAGACCCATCCCCACTTTAGCTTCGAAATAAGACCCTTTGGAACCATTATAAACCGATTTTGACTTTAATATAAAATAATATTTTGAGATATTCCTAAGGTGCCCCTCTCCTCCCTTATAAAAGGACACCTCCTCCCCCTCCTCCTCACACCAATTTGAGCACTCAAGCTCGGCCAACCCCTGCCAAAATCTCTTATCCACTTCCCTATAATAATCCTAGAGGTCTTGGTTTTCTTCAAAGACCAATCTTAGTTCCCTAAGTGGAGGATTCAAAGAGGCGTTCCAAAGAAGAGGTAATATCCATTACCGATCTTTTTAATTTCTTTCTTCTTCAACTTCATATTCTTTAGTTATTTCATTATAAAGTAATAACATCAGTATTACTTACATACTGATATTTTATTATAAATATGAAACAACCCTAATTCACCTTCTATCCATCCTACGGAAAAATGAAATCACCGCGCGTGCGTACGTACGGAATACCGTCTCCACGCCGTGGTGTAATCTATTTTCCACCATCACCTTACAATGATGGGTATAATGGTGTAATGAGTAACTATATATGATTATTATAAAGTGATATTGATACTTAAATAGTATACATACACTTCAACACAATTACACGACCATGGGAAAGATATCATCGCTCGTGCGTACGTACGGACTACCGTCTTCACGACGTGATGAGATTCATTCTCAATGATTAACCATTCATGAAAGATTATAAAGTATATATAATAAGTACTAATAAAATATATGACATAATAATGATACTGGATTCATTTATATTTATATGTATGTCATCTACTTAATTCCATTCAATTCAATAACGAAACGAAAACAGCGTTCATGCGTACGTACGGACTACCGTCTCCATGAACGGTGTATTTCATTCCATTTATCGGTATATTATATATATATATATATATTCTGAATATATATTATATATAAATCATGTTTTACATTCTGGATATAAGTAATCATGATCCAAGTAATCATATTAATAATTACAAGTTAAAAACACGAACGACAAATGAGACGATTTTACCCAAAATGCTACTTTAACATGAATTTACAAAAGAACGGGTAATATAAAGTCATAAGAGGACCATATATGATATAATAACAATGAATATGATTCTGGAATAAGTCAATAACATGATTTAAATCATTATACAGGAGGTTCGGACACTAACAAAGCAAGTCGGATCTAAGGTAAGGGAAATATCACAATCTCACTTTTATCCGTGATTGTTTTTACTTTGGTAATTACTAGGGTGTATTTTATCATCCACATCCATGTTCCCTCAATATGTAATATTATTTCCATCCTTCTACAATAGTTTATATACAATTTTACCCTTCGGTGAGTTTTTAGTAAAAGATATGAATGGAATCTTTTGTCATTTTTCATACGAGGTACTTTTTGACTTTTCCGACAAAAGTACGAAGAATGTTTTTTTTAACTTATACGGCATGAATGGATTTTTAAAAAATTATTTCCAAGAAGATTCCTTTACAAGTTTCAAGTTTATTTTTAATCAACTTTTTTTAGTTTATAATTGTACGACATGTTAAGAAAGGAAAAGTGTTTTTGAAGCAGAAAGGATATTTTCCTCAAGAATGGAGTTCAAGTGTTTTATCAAAATTATTTTCCATCTAAGATAATAAAGGGTTCTGTTTCTATCCCTATTATTACATTGATTTGATTATGTTGTGATGGAATTATATTTATGAATTCCATTATCTTATATGAATTTTTTTATGATGTCACGGTATTTAAGATTCCCATTTTTATTACATGGGTTATGCTATGATGTATGGTTTATGATTTTGTGGCACACATAAGAATGGTATCATTAAGAGATGGGTGGGACCTATATCTCCCTCCAATGCATTGGTTAATGATTTTATATCTCATGAGATAGACATGGTTGGAATGGTAGGTTATACCGGTTCAGTGAAACAGGACTGAAAGGAGGGTTACTCGATTCAGAAAGGGACTTTGTCCACTAAGATAGTCTTGGCAATAAGTCTTTACTAACAAGAAATGATTCTCTATGATTATGTGTGTATGCCACAAAGTTTCATGTTTTAAGTTATGCTTATTGGGATTTGATTTCACTATTATCATTTATCCCATGTTATGAAATTATGCTCTCTTTTGCAGGTTAAGATCTCCAAAAGTTATGTTCTTATGATTATGATGTGATTGATTTTTCTTTTGTTTACCCTTAATGAGCATTTGAGCTCACCCTTTTATGTTTTCTTTTCCCCCGGATATAAAGAAAGGTTTCAGGTAAAAAAAAGGGAAGATCTTTATGGGAGATATTGAAGATCTTTCACCACGATTAGAAGATTACATTCCGTGTTTCCAAAGACACTAAACTATTACGATCCTTGTGTGTGTGTTTTTGTTATGTACTAAGTATACCTCAAAAGTAATGTAATGTCCATGTACGTCAGGATTCGGGACTCTACAGTTGGTATCAGAGGAAAGGTTTAGTCAACCTTTGGAAACTAGGATGCGATATCTTTAGTGAGATTCCTAGAGATATTTCAAAGGTATGTCTAGGGATGTCTCTAAGGTTAAGTATACGTATAGGTTATAGTCCTAGAATTGCGCTAAAGATCTTAGAATTTAACCTAAGATGTTAGATATTGAGGGTACTCCCCCTTTATTATGTTGTTTTCCCTATCATGATTTTTTTCCTCTCACACTATTCTTTTTGGGTTTTAGACGATGGCTGGAACCCGAAGGAACCATGTTGATCAATGCAATGGACAATGCAATGATTTTCCTCCTGAACAAACAAATGTTATGGGAGATGGAGTGCAAAATCTTATTGCTATACTTACACAAGATATGAATCATTATGGACTTCCAAATGAGCAGAGAAGGGAACAATATTCTATTGAGTCCTTCATGAGGCAACGCCCACCTTCTTTCAGTGGGACTTCCGATCCACTTGTTGCTGAACAATGGATCAGTACCATTGAAAAGATATTTTCAGTTCTTCAATGTTCTGAGCATGATAAAGTCATCTTAGCGGTGTATCATTTGGAAGGTGAAGCTGATCAATGGTGGAATCTTATCAAGAATACGGGGCAAAGAGATGAAATTGAGTCCATGGAATGGGACGAGTTCAAGAACTTGTTTTTCAGTAAGTACTTCCCTCGTATTCTTCGAAAAAAGATGGAGAAAGAGTTTCTTGAACTGAAGCAAAGGGATGACGAATCTGTTGGTACCTATGAAGCAAATTTTACAAGACTTGCAAGGTACGCTTCTGGTATTATCATCCAACCTGAAAGTAATGTTGATCGACTTTTCAGTGGCTTAAAACCAAGTCTTCGAAGGGAATTAGCTATAAGAGACTTCAATAGCTATGAAGAAATTGTGCGTTGTGATATTAAGGTAGAAATGGAAGTTGGTGTTACATATCCATCTCATGGTTTTGACAAGAAACGAAAGATGGAGTTCAAGGAGAAATCTCAGAATAATGGTGAAAAGAAGATGAATGTTTCCTTATGCACAAAGTGTGGAAAGAAGCATGGTGGAGATTGTCTTAAAGGGTCTAGAAAATGTTTTAAGTGTGGAAAATAAGGTCATCGAGCAGCTGAGTGTCGAAGTAATGGAAAAAGGTTTTCTAATGATGCGAACAAAGCAAACACTGCAGAGAACGCACCACCAACACTTCAATGCTTCAAGTGCAAGGAAATGGGGCATTATGCTAATAAATACCCAAATCCAAGGGTTAGTGATGATCGACATGAGAAACCGCTTAAGGCAAAGGACAAAGGGAAGTCACATGCGATTAATATTGGAGATGTTAAATATGGCAACGATGTGGTGGAATGATTAAGTGTTTATGTAATGGGATTCCAAAATAATGTTGTATCATAAAGTATTGGAATATATATGCATTGGACTAATGTGGTATTCAATGTGATTGAGTTATTTTTGGAAATAAGTTGATATGCGCATAATGAAGGAAAAACGAGAAAACGAAATGTTTAACAGTATTCATGAGCTCATGATTGATATAATGACTAAGTCATATCATGGTTTGAGTATATATAATTTTGAAGATTTTGGTATGTGGAAAGTGTTAACTTTTAACTGCATTCATGTTTTCACTAAGCTATTCAAGAGAATACATGATTAAGGACTTTGAATGTGACCAACAAAACATATCTTATGATATATGGGGATCGACGATGGTGTTAAATCTCTGGTAATCGTTTTCACTATGTTATGAGAGTGGACTGCAGTATTATGGATAAGCCTGAAGATTGGAATGGATTATGTTGGATATAAGTTAGTATTGTTTAAGGATAGAAGTTTTTTTTTCGATATTATTGATGGGATGTTATAGTAATGTAGTTTTATAAAAATGACAACCTGCAGGATGGGCGACAGCCCATCGCTTCAGACAAGGCTGTGGGAATCGAACCCACAATCGAAGTGCGACTGGCCTTTATCGCCTACCACTGGCCTACAAGGAGTCCCGGTTTAGTAGAAACTAGTTTTATTATATTAAGCAGTATGATATATGAAGTATAAGTCCATTTTAGGAACCATATATGATTAATCTCACTATAGATCGACTTATGTATATAATTTTTGCTAACCTTTTGTTTGAGACAGATGGAATGACCCGTCATTCTATCACATGATCTGCTAACACTTCATGAATAAAAAATTCAACTTCAATTATTTAAGAGATGAAGTGGAAATTGTTCAAGGCATGAACAACAGTGATATTGTACCAAAATAAAGTAAGTATTTATTCTAATTGAAATTTTCAACTTTAGGGAAATGATCTTGAAAACCAAAAATGTTGTCCTAGTGCTCTTATATCTGATTAATCAGATGGTACCTTAGATCATTACAAGTTTATGGATTTGTGATTGTTGGCTTTTCCATAGCCATGTTCTCTACCACTCTCCATCAGAACATGATGGTTAGATTTTTCTTCCATATCCATATTTTCACCTATGTGGAAACCCAGTGATTAGTTTATTTGGGTATCCGTTACGTTTCATACTTTCATTTTTTAAAGATTGGTTTTGGTATTCCTTTTTACGATGTGGGTTTATATTTAAGAAACTTTCGAATAGTAAACCATTTATAACCCCGATGAATTTCGAGGGAGAAATTCATTTTAAGGGGGGTAGAATGTAACAGCCCAAGATTTTATGAAAAATATTCTTTTTAATTTCACAAATGTCTTGTGTTGTACGCTACACCAAAAGGAGCTTGCACAACACGCATCCTTGATTTGCCTTGCATTACACGCAATCGCGACCTTTCTCGATAGCGTGTGTAGTACGCAATAACGAGTTTCACTAAACAACGATATGTTATTAAAATATTATTAAAACTAGCCGTAATGAATAGTAATAACTACCTTTTATAATTTTAGAAATTTTATCTCTCAAAATGGACTTCATTTTTTGATTCGGAGTATCGAATTTAGCCTAAGGTGAAATTTTGGTACTTTTCGGATAACTTTCATATTCTGATGAATAGTGAAAATTACTAAATTTTAATTAAAAACAACTTATTTTAATCGAAATAATTAGTAGTGATAAATTATTAATTTGAGTGGTTTTAAAGTATATTTAGAATATATTTTTACAATTCAATACAATGTTGGTCATTGGATGTAATTTCACATTTACACCAGACATAAACAAGTGTTAATCTTTTGATAGTTATTATCTCTTAAAAACATGCTATTTGTTGTGACAGCGGAAATTAATTATAAAATTAATTAATGCAACTTATATGTTGGTAATTTTGTAAAATATAAATCATTTTTGAATTCGGAATATCAATTATAGCTTAGGGTGAAATTTTGGCATTTTTCTGAAAAACGTCAATTTTTGATAAATAGTTAAACCACTAAGTGGTAGGTTAAAAACTGAATTTTGCATAAAACATAATTTTACCACTTCTGTGAATGGAATTTCGAAAATCCGATAGACACGGTTAATATCAAGGACTAAAATGTGGTTCAATGAGATGAAAATAATCTTTGGTGAATAGTAACTTTTTACTTTTCTTTACCACGGTTAATAGTAAATAGGGTAACTAAGGGTAAATATGATATTACTATTACCCTAACACATGTCCTAATTCTATTGGATAAGTGTAATTAGACCAAAAACAACCTTATGAATATAATATGACCATTTAGGTCCACTTGGATTAGATTATGACATTTAATATTATTTTATTTAATGAATAGTTAAAAGAGTTAAAATCAAAGTTTATTTACTAAAACATTTTTAATATGGGGTTATACATAAGATAAATTCGACTATAAATATTCATTATAAAGATAAAAAGATTTCCTACATGATGGTATTTTATTTGTAATTTTTAGACATCAAATAATTTAATTTATTTATGACACAATGATGATGCAGTAATTATCTTATTAATGAAATATTGACATAATTGATATTATAAATACCAAAATAAATGTAATTTAAGACTTTTTATGAATTACACTAATTTTCTAGGTTACTATGATATATTAGTGTTGATTTAATCAACTTGGTTCGAACATAGAATTCTGTTATGACTTTCACAAAAATCATATATCAAATAGTGTCAAAATTGACACAAAATAGTTTTTAAATCAAATATTATATTATTAATTGTTATTTTATTCCTAAAAATCTAATGTTCGGCCAAATGACTTAGATAAGGATATATGTATTAATAATATACAATTTGGGGTTCGTTTGGCATGTTATAGTAAGTGTATTAACCATATAGTGAAAGAAAACAAAAAGACACGGTAAAAGTTAAATTATTTAACTTAGAGTTAAATCTAATTGATAAGGTTAAAATAATACCCTAAACTTGTCTAAATCCTATTGGATGATAGGATTTCGACCCATCCCCACTTTAGATTCAAAATAAGACTCTTTGGAACCATTATAAACCGATTTTGACTTTAATATAAAATAATATTTTGAGATATTCCTAAGGTGCCCCTCTCCTCCCTTATAAAAGGACACCTCCTCCCCCTCCTCCTCACACCAATTTGAGCAGTCAAGCTCTGCCAAAACCTGCCCAAATCCCTTCTCCACTTCCCTAGAATAATCCTAGAGGTCTTGGTCTTCTTCAAAGACCAATCTTAGTTCCCTAAGTGGAGGATTTAAAGAGGCGTCCAAAGAAGAGGTAATATCCATTACCGATCTTTTCAATTTCTTTCTTCTTCAACTTCTTCTTCTTTAGTTGTTTCATTATAAAGTAATAACATCAGTATTACTTAGATACTGATATTTTATTATATATATGAAACAACCCTAATTCACCTTCTATCCATCCTACGGAAAAATGAAATCACCGCACGTGCGTACGTACCGAATACCGTCTCCACACCGTGGTGTAATCTATTTTCCACCATCACCTTACAAGGATGGGTATAATGGTGTAATGAGTAACTATATATGATTATTATAAAGTGATATTGATACTGAAATAGTATACATACACTTAAAAACAATTCCACGACCATGGAAAAGATATCATCGCTCGTGCGTACGTACGGACTACCATCTCCACGACGTGATGAGATTCATTCTCAATGATTAACCATTCATGAATGATTATAAAGTATATATAATAAGTACTAATGAAATATATGACATAATAATGATACTGGATTCATTTATATTTATATGTATGTCATCTACTTAATTCCATTCAATTCAATAAGGAAACGAAAACAGCGTTCATGCATACGTACGGACTACCGTCTCCATGAACGGTGTATTTCATTCCATTTATCGGTATATTATATATATATATATTTTATGAATATATATTATATATAAATAATGTTTTACATTCTGGATATAAGTAATCATGATCCAAGTAATCATATTAATAATTAAAAGTTAAAAACACGAACGACAAATGAGACGATTTTACCCAAAATGCTACTTTAACATGAACTTACAAAAGAACGGGTAATATAAAGTCATAAGTGGACCATATATGATATAATAACAATGAATATGATTCTGGAATAAGTCAATAACATGATTTAAATCATTATACAGGAGGTTCAGACACTTACAAAGCAAGTCGGACCTAAGGTAAGGGAAATATCACAATCTCACTTTTATCCGAGATTGTTTTTACTTTGGTAATTACTGGGGTGTATTTTATCATCCACATCCATGTTCCCTCAATATGTAATATTATTTCCATCCTTCTACAATAGTTTATATCCAATTTTACCCTTCGGTGAGTTTTTAGTAAAAGATATGAAATGAATATTTTGTCATTTATCGTACGAGGTACTTTTTGACTTTTCAAACAAAAGTACGAAGAATGTTTTTTTACCTTATACGGCATGAATGGATTTTTAAAAAATTATTTCCAAGAAGCTTCCTTTACAAGTTTTCATGTTTATTTTTAATCAACTTTTTTTAGTTTATAATTGTACGACATGTTAAGAAAGGAAAAGTGTTTTTGAAGCAGAAATGATATTTTCCTCAAGAATGGAGTTCAAGTGTTTTATCAAAATTCTTTTCCATATAAGATAATAAAGGGTTCTATTTATATCACTATTATTACATTGATTTGATTATGTTGTGATGGAATTATATTTATGAATTCCTTTATCTTATATTAATTGTTTTATGATGTCACGATATTTAAGATTCCCAATTTTATTACATGGGTTATGGTATGATGTATGGTTTATGATTTTGTGGCACACATAAGAATGGTATCATTAAGAGATGGGTGGGACCTATATCTCCCTCCAATGCATTGGTTAATGATTTTATATCTCATGAGATAGACATGGTTGGAATGGTAGGTTATACCGGTTCAGTGAAACAAGACTGAAACGAGGGTTACTCGATTCAGAAAGGGACTTTGTCCACTAAGATAGTCGTGGCAATGAGTCTTGACTAACAATAAATGATTCTCTATGATTATGTGTGTATGACAAAAAGTTTCATGTTTTATGTTATGCTTATTGGGATTTCATTTCACTATTATCATTTATCCCATGTTATGAAATTATGCTCTCTTTTGCAGGTTAAGATCTCCAAAAGTTATGTTCTTATGATTATGATGTGATTGATTTTTCTTTTGTTTACCCTTACTGAGCATTTGAGCTCACCCTTTTATGTTTTCTTTTCCCCAGGATATAAAGAAAGATTTTAGGTAAAAAAAGGGAAGATCTTTATGGGAGATATTGAAGATCTTTCACCACGATTAGAATATTACGTTTCGAGTTTCCAAAGACACTAAACTATTACGATCCTTGTGTGTGTGTTTTTGTTATTTACTAAGTATTCCGCAAAAGTAATGTAATGTCCATGTACGTCAGGATTCGGGTCTCTACAGCCCTCTAGTGTATAACCCTGTTATGGGACTGGGCAGTGTGGCACCCATCGACTCTTTCCGGGTCTCCCTGTAGTGGGAACCCATTGACTTCCAGGGACCATCCATCGGGGCTAGGCAGGGGGTCGCCTGTCGACTTTGAGACCTATCGACTATGTGACGGTGACGAGTTGTGGTTGAAATTCCCCCAGATCTCTCAAGTATGAGGATTGATTTCCCCACTGAGAACCGTCTTTGTGGCGCAACATAAAACTGTGCGGCCGAGTCAGTGCCGCCCACAACGGATTGTTTCGAGGTGCGGTGATTTGAGCCCCTTGAATTGTCGTTTGGGGCAGATGTGCGGGATATTGGGCATCGATGGTGTTTTCTTCTGGGACTGTTGGTGACTCACTTTCTTGGGCTGAGCTACGGGATGGAGATCCCCTAATGACCTTGTTCAGGCTTCTTTTTGAGCATATGTATTTGTATATACCTTGTTTCTGGTACCCATTTTCTCGTGTTTTGGTTACTCTCCTTCCAAGAGAGGCGAAGAAGTGCGGGGTATGCCACGTGATTTCCGTGTCTATCTTATCATGGTTGGAAGAGTCTACTCTCCTGCTATAGGTAGCGAAGACTCGACGGGAAGTTCATCTTCTCACCGTTTCCAGCTTCTTGTGTCTGGAAGAGTCTATCTCCTTTCTCTTGTTGGGATGAGATGAACTCTTTATTATACTCTTTACTGCACTCCTTGTTGTAATCCTTTACTTTCCCTGGTTCGATCTATAGCTCTCCCTTCGGAACATCCTTTATTTCGCCCTCGAGCCTTCGGGGTATGCTTCTGAGTATTTTTATACTCACCCCTTCTTGGGCTTTGCCCGCACTTAGTGTGACCAGGAAGATGGCAGACAAGTTGGTCGTGACTTCAATGGAGGTTAGGGGTTCAGGAGCATGGACCGCGTGCGGTGGTCGGAGTCAGGTTCCAGGTGGGGGACCCTTCCAGCTGTTTCATTTTTGTTTACCTGTTGCCTGGTTGTGGGACTTTTCTATTTGGGCGCGTGTTTTGCCCCTTTTCTTTTTCAGTTAATTTCAGCATTTGCTTTGTACTTTTAGTAGTCGATTCACATTTGGTGGTTTATATATAGCAGCTTCACTTTACTCTTATTTTCTTTTCTTTTACTCTAAACTTTTTCATTGAGTGTGAAGCGTGTGTGTGTACAGGTACTTAGGAAAATGCCTCCCCGAGTTGTTGTGCCTTCGGCGCTGGTTGCCAGCCCCTGTCCTATGAAGGTGGACTTGGGGTAGTTGTGGCTCGAGCCCGGGTAGGGTTGGGTTGTGAAAAATTGGTATTAGAGGTGGTTCATTCCTTAAGACGTCGTTCGGATATCCCTAAAGTAAAAAAAGGAATCTGTTTGGATTTAGGGCAACAATGTTAACATGTCTCGAGAGTGGCTCTCAGGCCAGGGAGTCCAGTGATGGTGCGATGACCGACGTATCCATTCACGAGGACCCTGATAACCCGCTTGTCGATGCGGCATGCTGAGACACTTGTTGCAGGGAAAATTGTTTTGTGCATCACATAGGATTGAGTCTTGACTATCCTTCTTGATTCACCTCCCCATCGTTGTTATTGGTATATAAATATATTCTCATCTGACTGCGGCACTCCTTGATAATATTCAATATGTCTTCGCGAAGACATCTATCCAGGATAACATCTTTGGTTAATGAAGACGACCCTGTGAGCTACGAGGTCTCAGTCCAGGACCCATCAGGCGAGACCCTTTCTCCGGGTGGGCCAGTAGCATCACCCCCACCTGTTGAGCAGCAGACAGCTTCATCAGAGCAGACGGGGCTTGAGCACAGGTTGAGTCAGCTCCGCGAGTTCCAGCGGCAGAGACCGATGAGGTTCAGTGGTGAGCCAGACCCTCAGGCATCAGAGGTTTAGCTCGAGATAGTGGTTTGCCTTTTTAGGCTTGTTCAGACGCCAACAGATCAGAGAGTGGATTTGGCAGACAACCTTTTTCATGGAGCTGCTTGGCATTGGTGGAGTCCGGTGACTTAGTTTCTTGACGAGTCATCGCTTTCGTGGGGAGACTTTCAGATGTTATTTTGTGAGGAGTTTTCCCCTCATGTTTGTGCTCCATTCGAATTTAGGAGCTATTTTAGTTTCAACAGGGATGGATAACAGTGGCTGAGTACATGGCTAGTTTCGCAAACCGTGAACGCTTTTACATGGACTTGGTCCATCACGACAAAACCCGAGAGAGGAAGTTTGAGCAGGGTCTCTGCCGAGAGATTTGGGCTGTCATAGTACCCCTGGCCATTTGCACATATGCCGGGGTGCTAGATCAGGCACTGGTGACAGAGAGATTATTGTCACGTTCTAGAGTTGGTGGTGGCAGCAGGCACGTTGGAGCTGAGACGTCCGCCGCACCTAGCGGGCGTCGGCAAGAAGAACCTTGACGTAGGTGGATTTCTGAAAACCGGATTCAGGGGCGTGGTCTTACACCACAGTGGTTCCGGAGGACACCAGTGCGGCCCGAAGAGAGTTGGTGCTATTCTTGCGATGGGCGAGGTCACCTAGCACGGGACTGCCCGACCAGGCATGCAGAGAGCTTCGGGCAAGCAGAAAGTGCACCACACCGACGGAGGCAGCACCATGATTGGTGTAGTACCAAGAGAGGTGGTTCTAGCAGAGGAGTGGGAGGAGATGGTAGTGGGGGACGACTTTATGAGGACTTCTCATTACCACTAGGTGGTCCATGACAGGATCCGAGAGCTGACAGTTGGGACCTAGAACAGTAGTGAGCTTTGGATGTCTACGATCCTGTAGAGCATCAGGTGATAAGAGTTACTCTCTACAGCTCTTCTACATTTTTCTGTAGAATTTTTAGACTCTTTGTGTGGAATTCATTCCTCCTTGTACCTTGCTTTTGGTGTTACCAGGGTGACGTGGGGCGTCGATGTAACCCTGTGTTGGTAGAGTAGAAGGTGTGAAAACTTCATCTTTAGTCGATGGAGTCCACTCCATCGCTCCATGAGTGTGTAAGAGAGTCTTGGTTGAGAGACATCGACTGTGGAACATTGCATGACCAGATATCCTTGGGTGTTTCACCATATGGATGTTCTGAAGGAGGGAATCACCGGGCCTTGTTCCAGGTGCGGGCGGTGATTCTGGTCGTGGACTGTGATGTAAGGGTTCGGTCGGGGAGGTGAGCTACACCCGAGAGCCTTCAGGCCATTTGAGACTGTGCAAAGGGATGGAAAGGTTCCCTACCGCCTTGCCCTAACCCCAAAGGCTGGTTTGGGTGCATAGAGTCTCCGGCGTGACTCACCTGAGAAGAAGTGTTCGTGCTCCCATGCATGTCATCGGTGAGGGAAGACCTCGGGTGAACAGATCAAATCCTTTGGTCTATGTGCGGTGGTGTAGAGCTGGGCGAGAGTTCTTCTGGGTACGGGAGAGCCAGGTGTCGTCTTAGTACCCTGAGTTGTTCCCGGGTATTTCTTTTCAGGGAATAAAAGTTTGAAGAAGGGAATGATGTAAGAACCCAGTTTTTTCTGCAAAAGACTTTGGAAAATTCTTGATGATATTCCAGAGCAGCGCCTTCAGACGGCGTGCGATTCCGAACACCGTTCTGGCCAGAATTAAATTTTCAGTGCATTCACACTGGAAAAGGAAAATAAATGGGATAAATCCTAAACGGTGATCTGGATCAGAGATCTAGAGGTACGTAGGGATCTATAATGGGGTGTTTACCCTATGAATGACATAAAACATGTCAGCGCAGGATGTTTGGACCCCTCACCCACAATCATAATGTTAAACGGATAAATAAATTAATTAATTATTTCGTTTAATGGTGAAACTCAAGTATCTCTTAAACGGTGGCTCAGATTCAAAAAACGAGAGCACCGTTGATCTCTTAACATGCCGTTTATCCTAGGACGGGTGTATGTTTTGTGGGCGCGGCCCGTCTGTGAAAAATGGCCCCTGAGGAGTTTTCATAATTTGGAGGCTTTGGGCGTTGAGTTTTATAACTTTTGAACGGGGCGTTGGATTAAAATTCCGAGATCTCCGTTGCGTTCAGAGCGTGTTTTTTAGCCTAGGGGAGGATTAATCACAACCCCGACGGGAGTTTGGGTTCGGGCCGACGGGCGGGTGGTTAAGTGTTTTTTATTTAAACACTTAACCCACTCCCTCCCTCTGTTTCTTCTTCTTCATCGCCTGGACGACAGAAGGCGGCATCCCCTCCCTCTCCTCCTCCACTAGGGCGAGGCAGCCCTGTTGAGGCACGACAACTCTGGTGAACCCTTGCGAAGCTTCGGGCATAACCCATAGAGGTAGGCGGTTTTTTTTTCATTTAAAATCCCAAACCCCTCTTTTAATGACACTTTTCTCATCAAAACATTGCCTGATCTTAAAACAAAGCCCATATGTGCGTAGTTATGGTTTTGAACTTCCCGACGGTCTTCTCGGATATAAAATCTGATTCCTGATGTGTCCGCAATGGCCCGATGACGATTTTGTGTTTTTGGAGCTTCTCGGCCGGATTTGGGGTGTGTTGGGTGCTTCTGGAAGTCCGGAGAGGCGGCAGGCGGCGACAGAGCGGGCAATGGCG
Source organism: Viscum album (assembly GCA_963277665.1). Classification (NCBI taxonomy): domain Eukaryota; kingdom Viridiplantae; phylum Streptophyta; class Magnoliopsida; order Santalales; family Viscaceae; genus Viscum; species Viscum album. The sequence goes on along the minus strand of OY728147.1, from coordinate 1,373,785,898 downwards.
GCAGCGGTGCGAGGCCAGGTGGAGGCGTGAGGCGGTGTTGGCACTGGGCTCCAGCGGACTTCGGCGAGGCGGCCCGAGGTGCACAGTTGAGTGGAGCGGCGAAGGCGCTGGGTCGGCAGAGGGCGTCGTGGAGGAGGCCGACAGAGGGCGCGGCGCCGAGCGGCAGAGCAGGCGGACCGCGGCCCGTCGTGGTCGGCGGGAGGAACCGAGCGGGGACCTCAGGAGAGCGGAGGAAACCAGGACCCGCCCTTTGCAGGTCCTGCGGAGGTGACGCGGAGACCGTCCAAAAGGCCCGTCCGTTTTTAAAAACCGGACCCGAGGAGAGGGTCCGGTTATGCTTGGCTGGCCGCGGCCAGCGGGCCACGGCGGTTCGGACCCGGCTGGCCGAGGTGAACCGGCCCGTATGGCCCCTTGCATTTGGGGGGCCGTAATTCCTAAACGGCGAGTCCATTTGATGCGCCGTCTGTGGCTGGGGGACCATATCGATGTGGCGGCCCTTTTAAAGTAAGTTTAGGGGTTTTTTGATTTCGCGCCTGAGTACGGGTGACCTGAGAGTATTTAATTTAATAATATTAAATTATTATTAATGTTGCGACGGACGTGGCTCGCAAGCCGGACGTCCGTTTGGAGCACCGTCAGAGGCACAGTGGCCCAGAGCTGATACGGTCTATTCCAAGTTGGTTCGAAGCCCTTTAGGTTTGGTTTCGTTGCTCGGTGGTGCGAAATTAGTTATACGAACAATTAATTAATTAATTAATTAATTAATTAATTGCTGCATCAGACCTAACTCCCGCTTTGGATGTCCGATTGACGCGCCATCAGAAGCAATGTCATCCTAGTCCTCATGCAGACTTTTTGAGACACTTTTTGAAGCGTTTGGGTTGGAGATGTGGTGTTGCCTTCATGGGGCCTAGTTTGCACATTTTACGGTGAAACACCACTTTTTCACCTGACATCCATTTGAGGTATTTGAGTACTCGTTTCTGAGTGTTTTTCCGAGGGGATTTCAATGGTTCAATCCGTCCGCTCTAATTCCACATGATGGTGTAGGCCCCACGAGGGCCGTTTGGGCGTTGACAGTGATTTTTTCCAGCTTTATCACCGGGTGCCCATTTTGGACAAATGAATAGTCCACCTTGTGCACTTTTTCGAGAGGATCGTCACGGTGTGATCTGTTCGTTGTGTTTCGTGACCGGGATGCGGGTCCCACGAAGCACCGCTCGTGGGCAGTGCGCCGGAATGCATCTTTTTTTTTCGGATATCTATTCCACTCAAGAGAGCAAACATTTTGACAAGTTTTCCCGAGGGGATCTCAATAGTGCAATGCGCCCGACTGTTTTCGGGGCCGAGGTTCGGGATCACTGGACGTCGTTCGGGCGTGAGGCGGTGTTGGTGACTTTTCCGTCAGATATCCATTTGAGGCGAGTAAGTGGACTATCTCGCGTGTTTTTCCATGAGGATTACAACGGTGTAATATGTTTAGGCGGGAGGAGCCTCTTACGTGATCTTATTAAATGCAGAAATATGAAAGGTGCTCCGCTGGTGGTTCATCCTACCATTTTTGTAGAGGACCCTTGGCATGTGATCGCGCACTGTTGGGAGAGTGATGTAAATGATTCATAAGATGTGGTTGGCCATGATTGGGACTATGGAGTGGAGTTGTTACGTTTACGCACATTGCGTTAACGTTGGGGTGCCGTGTGCATGATAACCTTGTGGCTGGAGACATGGTATACTCTAGGAGTGTATGGAAAGTCTTGGTGGTACATGTGGTTGTTTGTACCTGAGAACGTTTTTGCGTTTGGGTGGGGTTGACTTGGGGCCACACATCGTGTGGGCCCCATGTGTGTGTCATGTTCTTCTTTATATACTTTTGACCTGTCATGACGTAGAGGGTCCCCCTGTTCCCGACTGTTGACCAGCAGGGTTGAGTTTACCCCTTGTCCTGTTCTCGTATGTTGACCAGCAGGGTTGAGTTTTCCCCTGGTCCTGTTCTCATCGGTTGACCAGCAGGGTTGAGTTTTCCCCTGTTTCTATTGACGTTTGGCCGACAGAAATGGTTTAGTTCCTCTGTTTCTTCAACTGTAAGCGGTTTCAGTACCATTCCCCTTTAACCGGACTGCGACACTGTTTGTGACTACGAGTGTTCTTACATTGTGGTTGTTTTCCCCACTTTTTGTGATGAGTTTTCTCGGTCCTCTTAGACAGTGACTCAGAGAATTGGAGTGGGATCACCTTGTGAGGCCGGGGGATATTCTCCCATCACTCAGTGTTCCCTGGTAGAGTTCTTATGGATTCGGTGTGACCAACACTTTTTGCGGTCACCGATCCTCTACCCAGGAGGTTGTTTCTAGCAGGGCTGAGGTTGTTACCAGTATGGATGAGTTTGTTTCCAGGAGGGCTGAGGTTGTTACCAGTAGGGCTGAGGTTGTTTCCAGTAGGGATGAGGTTGTTACCAGCAGGGCTGAGGTTGTTTCCAGCAGGGCTCGCCAGTGGGTTACCATCCTGCAGGGATGGCCAGTGCAGCGGTGTTCACCGAACAGTACCATCCAGCAGGGATGGCCAGAGAAGTTCCGAGTTTACCTCCAGTGGAACTGGGTAGTGGTCCCCGATGTCAGGCTTACCTCCAGCTGGGCTGGGCAGTGGTCCCCGATGTCAGGCTTACCTCCAGCTGGGCTGGGTAGTGGTCCCCAATGCCTGGTTACCTCCAGTTGGGCTGTGCAGTGGTCACGTCACCGACTTTATCCAGGTCGCCCTCTAGTGGATTACCTTGTTATGGGACTGGGCAGTGTGGCACCCATCGACTCATTCAGGGTCTCCCTATAGTGGGATCCCGTCGACTACAGGGACCCTCCAGCGGGGCTAGGTAGGGGGTCACCTATCGACTATGAGACCTCTCGACTATGTGACGGTGACGAGTTGTGGTTGACGTTCCCCCTGATCTCTCAAGTAAAAGGAGCACTTTCCCCACCGAGACACATCTTTGTGATGTGACTTAAAACTGTGCAGGCGAGTCAGTGCCGCCCAATGCGGATAGTTTTGAGGTGTAGTGATTTGAGCGCCTTGACGTGTAGTTTGGGGCAGACGTGCGGGATGCTGGGCATCGATGGTGTTTTCATCTAGGTCTGTTGGAAACTCACTTTCTTGGGCTGAGCTACAGGATGGGGATCTCCTTACAACTTTGTTCGGGATTCTTATTGAGCATATGTATTTGTATATACCTTGTTTTCGGTACCAATTTTCTCGGGTTTTGGTTACTCTATTTCCAGGAGAGGTGAAGAGGCACGTGGTATGCCACATGGTTTCTGTGTCTAGATTTTCATGGTTGGACGAGTCTACTCTCCTGCTATAGGTAGCAAAGACTCGACGAGAAGTTCATCTTCTCACCGTTTCCATCTCTATGTGTCTGGATGAGTCTATCTACTTTATCTTGTTGGGTTGATCTGGACTCTTTACTGTAATCTTTACCGCACTCCTTGTAGTACTCGTTTACTTTCCCCTGTTCGATCTACTACTCACCATTCAGTACCTCTTTTGTTGCTCCCTCAACCCTTCGGGGTATCCTACTGAGTATTTTAATACTCACCCCAGCTTGGGCTTTTCCCGCACTTGGTGTGCCCTTGCATATGACAGACAGGTTGGTCGTGACTTCAGTGGAGCTTAGGAGTTCAGGAGCATAGACCGTGTGCGGTGGTCTGAGTCCGGTTCCATGTGGGGGACCCTTCCAGCTGTTTTCATTTTGGTTTACCTGTTTTCGGGTTGTGGAACTTTTCTGGTTGGGCGTGTGTTTTCCCCTTTTCTTTTTCAGTTACATTCTGCATTTTCTTTGTACTTTTAGAGGTCGATGCACATTCAGTGGTTTATATATAGCATCTGCACTTTACTCTTCTTTTCTTTTATTTTACTCTGCACTTTTGCATTGAGTGTGCTGCATGTGTGTATAGATATTTAGGCAAAGTCCTCCCTGAGTTGTTGTGCCTTCGGCGCTAGTCGCCAGCCCCTGCATATTCAGGTGGGCTTGGGGTAGTTTCGGTTTGAGCCCAGGTAGGGTCGGGTCGTGACATTCTTAAACATCCGTAGGGATTTGTTTCTCGCATATATGATGCCTTATAAAAATTACTAATGTTTGGATGGTCAATCATGAATCCAGATTTTTGGTTGAGAATAACCACAAGAGTTCTCGTAGAAGTTTCCATATCATTCAGTTGCTCGTTCAGAAAACCGTCACATTTTTCTTCACATCCACTGTTACATTGGTGCCTGCTAGATCTAGCCATTTCCTAAAACCAAAAAGGATAGTGTGAGTATATCAGTAAAATAATCATATAACACTAAGATATAAGTATTCATGTTATCTTAAACTCATTCACTTTATCTAAAAAACAATGACTCTTTCTGAAATCCTAACCATTAGGGTAATGTCACTTATGCTTGAAGAATAACCGAACCTCTTAAGTTATCTAAAACAACCTTTGATACCAAATATAAGGCCCTATCATTAAAATGTTATATAATTATGAATTAAATGAATAATTCACATTGAGGATCTTTTCAGGTTTAGAGATTTAGAGAATTAGGACATAACTATTACATCACAATGAATACAAAGCAGTCATATCTACTCAGTTTCCATTTTATTCCCAAAATAAAAACTCTTGTACAAAAGTGTCCGGTCTAGTTCCATGTTTTAGAAAGCATGACATTTCCTTGATCCAATCCTTGACCCTATTCTTCATTATGTCCTATGAAAAACGTTTCAAAAACATGGGATTAGCATTAAAAGCTCATTAAGGGATATAAAATACGGAAAGAAAACATTAGTCTGTGTATACATAAGAATCAATGAAATCATACATTACTCATAAAACATAATCACTTTAATATACCTCATGAAATCATAAGATTTATGAATAACTCATAGGAATCATATGACATAAAGGTATCTTGAGGCATTCATAACATTCTTTCGTAGGGAGTAACCCTCATGGTTACGTTTGGAATACCCATCACATTATATTTCTTAAGTATATTCGGAGAAACCTTAGCGTTTAACTACTTCACATTCCCCAATGAATTAGAGAGCTATCTCGGGCTCACCCAACATTAGATTATCACAAAACCAACCATCTGCATAATCAATTCCCAAGAACCATAACATAATTGTATCACGCAAAACATGCATAAAGGAAACATAACATTTACACATTTAAATCACAAGATACCAATACAACAAATTGATATAATAAAAACATTATCAGAACCATATTCAATACCAAAATAAATTAAAAGTAAATTTTTTTATGTATTTGTCATTTAAAAAAAGTTATGGCTTGTAGAGGAAGCTGAAACTCAAATAACGGTCACGGCGGAGGAGAAGTCGTTGTAGCCGCATACGTAAGACAAAAACATTCCTTTTGTTGTTTAGTAAAATGATTCATGTAAAAAAAATCATTTTGAGTGAAATTAAATGTAAAAAGGGTTTTATACACTATATAAAATAAATTCATGTAGGAATCAAAAGATGCATCAATGAAAGGATATTGAGACGATGTTATATACAATGACGATATCCTTTGATTAAGGATAAATAAATTAAATAATTATATGTGAAAAATATAAATACACCCAATATACGTGGATATTAAGTGTAAAACAATCATAGGTCATCCACACATATTCATAGTACGAAATAATCAAGAAGTAGAGGTTTAACCAAACGAATTGAAATAGGCTTAAGAAGTTCCCCAACCGAAATTCGACAGCCTAACGACGTCACTATAAAATTTAGAAAATGAGTTGATGAGATATAAAAAGGGTATATTATCACTTGAATATAAAGTTTACAGAAATAACGCTATATAAGAACATATCCAAAAATTATGATGATGTAAATTAAAATACATAACAAAAAGAAGTCTTTTACAAAGAGGAGGGTGAAAGGTTCCCTTACCAATTTGGGTAACTTTCGAAATGTACACCCCATGAAAGAAAAACTATACAATGTTGATGTAAATACCCACAAACAAAATTATATTACAAAAATAGTAGAATAATGGGCAGTACATACAACACTAAAAGGAGATAGTGATAAATATAACATGAATCTCACGTGAATAAATAGTTAGATAAACAACCCTTACCTCGTTGTAATCAATCAAGTCATATGACCAAAAGATAATAAGAACATATTGAATCACATAATACCATGAATATAAATATAATCATGATAAAATATATCAAATGTAAGTACACAATACACCACATGAAATAAATAATTGGCGAAGAATGGAAATCTCACGAAAATAAAAGTGAGATAAGAAATCCCCTTACCTCAAGTCTGACATGTCTTCTTCATTTCTTTATATTCCAGAATACTAAACTCTGGTAAATTTGTAATTGCTTAAGGAAATTATTTAAAGTTTATTATTCAATTAATATCACATATTATCATGTTATAATAATTAGTTAATTATGATAGTTCATATCATACGTTTTGTCGATGTTCGGTACATGAGTCAACAATGAACTTGATGAAGAGAATTGTCCATGTAGTTATAATTACATCATATCCAGAATATTTTTCATGATTTAAATATCATATCTATCCAGTATATATGTATTAAATAATATTCCATAACTTTTTGAGATAATAAATGAAATGTACCGTTCATGGAGACGGTAAGCCGTACATACGCATGAACACTACTTTAATTTTTTTGTCATATTAATAGACTTTAAAACAAAATTTTACATAGATATATTATAATTAAAATATATTATATATGTTATATAGGTATCATAAGTTCATTAATTACATTATTTATAAATTCCATGTTTGGAAAGAATGAGTCACATCACTTGAGGAGGCGGTAGTCCACATTTCCTCAAATGAAATTATCGCATTTGCACGACATGAAAAGCATAAAATTATGTATTAAATATAAAATACAGAAGCATATAAGGGACATAAATATAATATTTATAATATATAATTATATTTCCATCATAATGGCCACCATGAAAGGTATTAAAATAATATTGAACAATCATCGTTTCGTGAGGCAGTAATTCACCACCCATAGAATGACTATGTTCATTAACCATTAGACGGAGGTGTGTGTAAGTGTAGCTCTAATACTTCTCATAAAAAAATCCTAGTATATTAAAGATACTAGTTTTGTTACAAAATAAAGGAATAAACAGAGTTTTAACGGGTTGGGGAATCAAAATAAAACAAAATAACATAAGAGAAGACATTACCTCTAAATCGGGTAACTCTTTTTGATTTAAGCCAAAGGCTTCCATGGAATGTCTTCTGCACAAAGATAGGATTCTTGGATATAGAGAAGGATTGGAGTGATAATATGAGAAGATTTTAGATGAGCCAAGGGCTTGAGAGGTGTGAGTAAGGGGGTAGAGGTGGGGGCCCTTTATAAAAGGGGGGAGGGTCTCTTTTGGAATGTCTTGAAATGTTTGTTTATTATAAAATGGTTTTCCAATTTATAAGGCCCCACAATGATATATTTCGAGTATATAGTGATAAGGGTTCAAAATACTCCCATAAAATAGGTTTTAGACAATTTTATGTCTTAGATTTTAATTTATCTTTTAATTTAATTTAGATCATTCATTAATGAGGTAATCACTTCATCGTCATGGTGTCATAAATAAATAAATTTTTTTAATGTATAAAAATTATAAACAAAATACCATGATGTAGGAAATATTTTTAGATTACCAATGAATATTTATAGTCTAATATATACTTTATTTAAACAAAATTAAAATTGTTTTACTAAAGATATACAAACCTTTGTTATATTTCTCTTCTTTTTAAAAAAATAATGTCATAAATGTCACTATTACACCCCTGTGACTCCATGGGCCCTCAAGTTCGGTAACTAGCTTATCATGGTCGTCCATGACTCAAAAAAGAGTATTTGGACACATTTTTGGGTCATTTAATATTATTATGATATTATTTTTTCCCCTTAACTACCCAATTACTAATAAATCACGATAATTAAAGATAATTACCGTTGTTACTATTAATAATGTCAAAAAATAAAAGAGTCTTAATTACATAATATGGACCTTATGATTCCTTATATTGAATCCATTTTACCCAATTCCAAAAACAGAAATTTCAGTAAATAATTTAAAAATAATTCTTGTTATCACAACCAAAGATGGGTTTTTAAGAAGTAAAATTTATCAAAAGATTGACTTGTATTTACATCCCATTGAAAATACAAATTACTTCCAATGAAAAAAATTGTATAAAGTGATAAAAATATAGTTCAATTAAACTTTAAAACCAATTAAATGAAAAATATAAATATATAATTAAATTAGATGAAAATCTAGTTTTTATGTAAAATGCAGTATTTTTCGCTATTCATTAAAAAATGAACAATTGTCAGAAAAATTCCAACAATTTATCCAAAGTAAATTTAATATTCCAAATTCAAAAATTATGTCCATTTTACCAAATTCAAAACATTGACGTTTCATTAATTCATTATATAATTAATTCCCAGTGTCAAAACAAAGAGCGCGTCTTTAAGAAACAATATCTATCAAAATATCGACACTTGTTTATGTTCAATTTAAAAGTAAAATTAATTACAATGAACACCATTGAATTTAATGGTAAATTTATATTATAATTTCACTTTAAAACCAATTTAAAATATAATATAACAATATAAATAAATTAAATTAAAAAGAGGTTTTGAATTAAAATACATCATTTTTCACTATTCATATAAAATGAACTTTATCAGAAAAATAACAAAAAATTACACAAAGTAAATTTTGATGTCCCAATTCTAAAGAAGGCTTTTATTTTGTCAAATATAAAATATAAAATTGAAAAAATGTAGATTTAAAAAGGGTTCTCAATCAAATGGGTGTTAATCAACCTTTTAAAGAATATTAGAATATTTATTCTTAAAATTGGATTGATTTTCATATTAAACCTCTAACATTTATTGGGTAATTTTTAAAATATTTAACAAACATATATAATCATTTTTAGGTAGTTTTGTTCATTCCCGCTATTACAACGGTTTGGCGTTAACTACCATATAAAATAATATTATTATATTATTAGTGTGCAATGTAAGAGTTCAAAGAAACTCGTTGTTGCGTATTGGGTACGCCATCGAACATAAAATTACCTTTAAAGTAATATTAATGTTTTATTCACAAATATTAATAAAGTTTAAAATGTCATATTCTTTATTTACGTGGGTTGTTACATAGAAAGTGGCAATCAGTATGTTTTTTGGAGTCCGATAAGAAAAACATAATTTTTGGTGAATAGTAACCAACCTTTATGAATAGTAACATACCCATATGAATTGTGATATACCCTAATGAGAAGTAACATTGCCTCTGATAATATGTAAATAATATCCAAGATGAAACTATGATATACATATATTTTTGAGTCAGTAAATGACTATTTTAAAATTGGTTTTTGATAATAATTTATGATTTTAATTAAATATTAAAATAATAATAATTAGGAAATTATTTTTGAAAAATGGACTTCATTTTACGATTCAACATGTCATAAAATTTTTTGGGTTATTTTTTGGGATTTTTTGGAAAAACATGATTTTTTGGTGAATAGTAAAATACTTTAATTTACTGTATAAATATATTATAATTTAAACCAACTATTCCAGACATCACTATTCACGTTGGGATCCCAAATCACGAACTCACATTCCCTCTTAACTATTCTTGGTCATGGAAGACTCACTATTACTTTTCATTGTGTATATTAATAAACTAATGATTTAAATATTAAGGAAAACCCGCGCCCACAACTATGAATACCTCAATTCACACCCTCATTTCCTCACACATATCAAGATTAAAGCCTTGTCTAAAATCTTCCAAAACATCTTCCCTAGACCCTCACCCACGTCCAATAGCTTCTGGTCTCTTCAAAATTCCAAGCCTAACTTCCATAAGGAGGATCTCAGGAAGAGGATTCAAGAGGTAATTCCTCCCTCTCTCTCTCTCTCTCTCCTTCAAATTCCATTCAATTTCATGTTATTTTCTTATTATCTACCCTTCTATCTTCATCCACATGGTTTGGTAACTCCAGTATCATAATTATAATAGAATTTTATGATACTAATGGAATATTATACCATCCAACCCCCTTCTCCTCTGTCTTTTATTTTATAAAATAAAACGTTGTTCGTGAGGTGTTAATCTATCACCTTCAAGAACAATATGTTTTATTGTTCCTTTTTTTCATTCAATTCTAGTCATGAAACAATTTTTAGGGTTTTAGTGGAGTATTTTAAATTTTTTATGTCCTATTTAATGTTCTATAACTAAATTATGTACATATTACTAAAAAATTAATCAAAACTGTTTCATTGTGGTTGAAAAACCGCTCAAATTTACCCAAACAATCACCATTTAATTATTATCTAATGATTCATCCACATTGTATACAATAAAATTAATTATAAGATAATATATACTTAAATAATATCATTAATAACATGAAATATCATTTCTGGATGTTTATCCATGTTCTACATGAACATTCATTTAAGAATACATGTGAACTACTCCAGAAAACCATAAAAACAAACATTCCCAAAAAATGATTTTAAACCCTATAACTCATCAAAAGGACCATAAAATAATATAATGAAATAAAAATTAACTCTATTAATGTCTAAAAGGTTTTTAATTTTCTAATTAATATATATAATTCCATTATACAAGACATTAAAGAGAAATAAGCATTCATCTACAATGTAAAGAGAAAATCTCGAACCCAACATTATTTCTTTGGGTTCTTGCTCTTTCACACCATTTTTGGTATTATTACTTCTTAAAAATCATTTATTCATCATTTTATTACCATTTATGTGATACACATGTTCTCTACTAGATTTTATTTCAAATAAAATGTTTTCTAAAAGAACTCTTCTTTCAAAAACAAACCTTTTACTTATCAGGAATGATTTATAGTTTTTGTGTCAAGTATGTTATTCCTGCTTTCTTTTGAGAACCCAAAGTTCATGAATGATTTATTATAAGATGAAACCCATTAATTTTCATGGTTTATTTATGTTCATTTTTTATATGTTTATTTTGGCATGCATGATAAATGATAATGATTGATTGTGACAGGTGCACCCAGAATTATATCGTGCTCCAATGAATTAGGTAATTTGAAAAATCTCTTGAGAAATAGTTAAATGAAGTGTGGAAATGATGCTTGCATTGTTCAAAATTATGTGTGGTAGTTTAACACTAATACATGATGTTTCATTTTTTTCAAATTTCCTCATTTCATGTCATTTATTAATACTTACACTAATGTTCATGATCCATTTCCTATGTTATGGTTATGCTAATCCATGGTTATATTGTTCTTATCTACCCTCTTACTGGGATTTTAGCTCACCCCTTTTTGATGTTTATCGTCAGGTGATTATGTGTACTAAATATATTTCAATGTAAAATAAGAAGAGTGAAAATAATAAATTCAATAAATGTAAATGTTTTGTGTTGTAAATGTTTATGTATGGTTTGTAAAATCCTTCAGAACCTAGATCAGAAAAGGACCTCTACTGTTCAATGTACTAGGTATTTTTCTATTACCTTTTTTTATAATAAAATACATAGCATGTTATAGTAATAAATGCAGATGTGTGGGTTTAGGGCTTTATAATTGTTATCAGAGCAGTGGTCTAGACAACATTGGAGATTAGATGTTGTCATTCAGGTACACATAATAAAATATTTTTCCTTAATTATCAATATATATATTTAAAATTATAACCACAATGAAACAATTTAGAGGGTGTAATTCATTTCAGTGTGGAAGAATTTAACATCCCCGAATTTTTATAGGAAACACTATGTGCTTAAATGAACTAATGAGTGCTATGTGAAATTTATAACCAAGCTTTAAAACTTATATTTGTCACGACTATGTTTTAATTTCAAAAATATGACATACACGGTTGCGATCAATATGTTATTTGGAGTCCAATAAGAAAAATATATTTTTATCTGAATAGTAACCTACCCTTATGAATAGTGATTTACCCTAATGAATTTTAACCTTACCTTTGATAATATATAAATAATATTCAAGTTGAATGTATGATATACCTATATTATAAAATAAGTAAATGACTATTTAAAAACTGGGTTTTGATAATAAATTTTGATTTTAATGAAATATTAAAATAATAATATTTAGAAAACTAATTTTAAAAAATTAACTTCATTTTTGTATTCAACACATTAAAAATTGGTTTGGGTGAATATTTTGGATTTTTCTGAAATACATGAATTTATCGTGAATAGTAAAATAAATTAATTTACAGTATAAAGACATTATAATTTAAACCCACTATTCCTGACATCACAAGTGAAGTAAGCACCCAAATATAAAACTCACATTCCCTATTTACTATTCATTGTCATGGAAGACTCACTGTTCATTGTCCTAGGGTTAATTAATAAAATAATAAATTAAATTATAAAGAAAACCATCTCCCCTCCACTATAAGTAACATTCTTTACACCCTTATTTCTTCACACCTCTAATGTTTCTTTCCTTTTCTAAAATCTACCTAAGAATCTTCCCTAGACCCTCCCCCACGTCCAAGAGCTTCTGGTCTCATCAAAAGGCCAAGCCTAACTTCCATAAGGAGGATATCAAGTGTAGGATTCGAGAGGTAATTCCTCTCTCTCTCTCTCTATTTCCTTTAAATTCTTTTCCATTTCAAGTTATTTTCCTATTCTCTCTCTACATATCTTCATCCACATGGTATGGTAACTCTAGTATTATTCATATAATATAATTTTTTTTATAGTAATTGGATATTATACCATCTAACCCCCTTCTTCTCTTCATTTTATTTTATAAAAGAAAACGATGTTTGTGAGGTGTTAATCTATCACCGTCAAGAACGACATGATTTCTTTTTGAATTTCTTCGTTCAGATATAGTAATGAAACCATTTTTATGGTATAACCAGTATATGTTATATATTTTATGTCCTATTTAATTTTATGGAACTAAATTATGTACATATTACTAAAGGATTAATCAAAACAATTTCTTTGTGGTCGAAAATCTGCCCAAATAAACCCAAACAATCATCATTTAATTCTTATCTAATGATTCATCCACTTGTTATATTATATAATTCATTATAATATCATTTAAAATTATGGAATATCATTAATAAAAATAAATATCATTCTTGGATGTTTATCCATGTTCTACAGTAACTTTCATTTAAAAATACAAGTGAACCACTCAAGAAAACCATAAAAACAATCTTTCCCAAAAAATGTTTTTAAACCGTACAACTCATAAAAAGGACCATAAAATAACAAAATGAAACAAAAATTAATTCTATTCATGTATAAAAGGTTATATAACATCTAATTAATATATATAATTTCATTATACATGGCATTAATGAGAAGGAAGCGTTTAGAAACAACGTAAGGATAAAATATCAAACCCAACTTTATTTCTTTGGGTTCTCCATCTATTGCTCCATTTTATCAATGATTAAACCTTAAAAATCATTTTTAATCATTATCTTAAATATTATAGGATATACATTTTCTCTACTAGATTTTAGGTCAAATAAAATGTTTTTCAAAAGAACACTTCTTTCAATAACACACCTTTTAATTCTTAGTAAAGGTGGATGGTTCTCGTATCAATTATGTTATTTCTGATTTCAATTGGGAACCCAAAGTTCTTGAATGTGTTCTTATGAGATGAAACCCATTTCTTTTTTATGTGTTATTTATTTTTAATTTTGTTATATGTACATTGTGTCATGCATGATATATGATAATTCTTGAATGTGACGGGTGTGCCCAGAATTATACCGCGAACAAATGCATTGAGTAATGTGATGAATCTCATGAGTAAAAGTGAAATGATGTGTGAAAATTATTCAACAATTGTTTAGATTTATGTGTGGTAGTTAACCACTAATACATGATGTTTCATTTTTTATGCATTTCCACATTTCATGTCTCTTCTTAATGCTTCCACTCTTGTTCATGGTCCATTGCATATGTTATGGTTATGCTCATCCATTGTTATATTGTTCTTATATATCCTCTTACTAGGCTTTTAGCTCACCTCTTTTTATGTATATCCTCTGGTGATTATGTGTAGTAAATATTTATCAAGGCACCATATGAAGCTAATGAAGAGGGAATTAAATAAATGTAAATGTTTTCTGTTGTAAATTGTTATGTATATTTTATCTAATCCTCTAGATCCTATACCAGAAAATGTCAACAACTATATAATGCACTGTGTATTTTACTCTTAAATTTTATATAAAAAAATATAAAACGTGTTTTAGTACTGAATCCAGATGTGTGGGTTTAGGGCTTTAGACTTCACATGGGCGTGTACTTCTCCCAACACTGGTCATGAAACACCCCAGACAGATGACGTGTTCCTCTCAAGGACACTGCATGTACATGTATCAAATTCTCCTTCCTGAGTAACCCTACATGGATAAACCACACGATTCTCTTAGAAAAAAACTACACATTGTGTTTATACCAGACACAATGTGTACTAGATGGATATTACTAAACCGTGTCATTGGACACATGTCCGGATAGAGGGCCAAGTCTACACGGCGTGTTCAAGCTGGACAAGACGTGTACTACCAATGTTTCATCCATATATGTCGTTATTCACACGACTGAAAAAATAGTCTCTACAAAACGATGTGTATGTTCGGTACACAACATGATTCACCCAATATTTCTCTTCCCCATGTCACTTCCCACACACATAGTCAAATGGTCATGAATTATACAGCGTGTACATATAGTACACTTAATTTAATTTAGAAAACCATTTCCATCCAAAACAAATTGATATATTGCATGTATTTATCATTAAACAAAATGTATTCTTGGTTTTTCTGGATAGTAAGCCTCATAAACTATTCTATAACCCCATAAAAACTAAAAAATAATTAATGTAAAAATATTACAATTTGTGGGGGCTCATACTCCCCACAAATCAAATCGTGGAATCATATTCATGTCATATCATAACAAAATTCAGTTAATGTTTAATGTGATCCAATAAACAACAATCTCAGATGTCCCATAACACCTTAGGGACTAATGTTTGGCGTCCATACAAATGAAACATTGGGTATTCCAATAACCTATGAAAATAGCATGCATTCAATCATTGAATCTATCACGTCAACATCTATTTCTAGTATAACATCTATCACAAAAACTTGCAATGTATAAAACACCCTAAATGGCATGACATGAATTCATGACTTGTGATCCCTATTAAGTGCCTATATGATGAAAGAGATTGAATACCCTAATTTCATTAGGTTTCAACAGAAATAAAACCTCAATAATATCAATGATAGAAACAGAAATCACGTGAATCACCCAATAGTGGAATAAAATCAACTGTGACAATTGAAAAAGTAGAATAATTTGAAAAATTCATGTAAATAGGCTTCTCTCTATGCACGGGTTAGCTACTTTTGGGAATGACTTATCAAAAACGAATCATTCTTCTCTATCCTTATATATAGGATAAAAATATTAAGACGAAGTAGAATATTACCTCATATGATACCACTTCGTAATGACCTGGTTCCAGGTTCCACCCAGCGGTGCCCCGTTCTAAGTGGGTCACATTCCCTTAAGATCATTTCACTAATCCTTAGAGGCGGCCGACTAGTAGCAAGGGCCTTGGGTGTGATAGTGGGGAAACTATTCCCTAATTGTAAGAGTATCCAGAGTGGAATAAGAGAGAATATATAGTTGGGGAAGAAGTAATACAATATAATAAATGAAAAGTGGAAGAATAAATGTAAATAAATGACTGGAGCACATATATAAATAATGCATGCCAAATATGTCTAGGAAAGCTTCCAAAAAAGTCACAATTCTAGAAAATAGAACACTAATCCAAAGTACAAAGAAATAAACAAAATCCTACTGCATAACAATCCTCAGCTTGGTCTCATGTTATCCAGCTCCACAAAAGTCAAGTACCTGAGGAACAAGGGTTCATTCCCTTATCTATACCTACAACAATAAAATCTGTATGGGCCAAAAAGCATGACCCAAACAGGGTGTGAGATAAATTCCAGTAGGAAACCACAAAAATCTTTGTGCCTAACTATTAGTGAATATATATAATGAAAAATTCAAAATGTGGTAATAAACAAGGGTGTACATTAAAGTAAACAATCCTATAGTTTAAAAATACATCCAATCACATTTATTAAAAATTCATCCACAAATTGAGTAGCAACTCTCTTGGAGTGTTCCCACACTCTAACCCCTCTAACTCCACAAATAATTCACAATAAAGATATAACAACCCTCAAGGAAAGCTCTGACAGTCAAAACACTATGTTCTCATACAAACAAATAAACTCTAAGGAAGCAGTCAACGTCAATTACTCCAATGGAATTTTAATGAAAAATTACAAATGCTCTAAAAAATAACTCAACGTTAAGTCCCCATGTGGTCTTGTAACGGTATTCTATAGACACTCTGAGGGAGAACTCATCATCAATACCCCCTATGATCTCACAACGTGAAAAGTATGACATACACTCGAGGGAATCCCTCTACATCAATTCCCCCTATAGTCTAACTACACTAGGTTCTCCCAGCCCCATGTAACAAAATCATTCACAAACTATATCTAGCTGCAAAATTAAATCTCAAATAATTCATGGATAAACAGTTACAATACATATCACAAGAATGTTATATAATAATACACTCCATCCTAACGTCACATGGCATGGGATAAAAACAGCCAAACAAGCTGTTCTAGACCCAATGACCAATATCAACAATCATTCTCAACACATACATAACTAGTTAATAGACCCTATTCATAATCGTAATCCCTTTATCATGAAAATAAATCATATCATCGAAATAAGGGGTAAAATTTCATAAACATGCAATAACTTAAACTACATTATTGGGCCCTTTTTTCACATATAATCCATAGAAACCCACAAAAAGGAACAAAAAACCTACCTCGATGTTGTACGATTGATATATTTGAACCACAACGTTTGAATTGACCATGAACACTATAGATCTATAAAAACAACGAAAACACTCAACCAATAACAACTCACGTAATATGATATATCAAGATGATATGCTCTGGATAAATGAAGAAATCAATGAGATGATTCCAATGCAATCGACAAAGTTTGATTCCGAGAACAGACAGTGGGTCGGTGGCTTGGAAATGATTCGATCCATCCCATCCCTCCAGATCGAGACAAGGATAGAAGAAGACAATTATTTCAGTTAGAAGCGACCCCTATATGATTTATAAGAAAAAAAACTACATGTCATTTTCATTTCATGTAGACATTGATTACATGACATAACTGGACACAGTTTTAGGCAGTCCTTAGGACACATCAGATGACCATGTACTCGGTCGTTACACGATCTGATCACGACCACCCACGACAACATGGTATATGGAATGTACTCTTAAGTACACTATGTGTACTACCAAAATTTCTATATTCTCCCATTTTCAACAAAAACTCAAAATCATGATCCATAACTAAAATAACGATTTGGGTTCTTACATACAATAACATAGTAGGTTGTGTGGATGAGGGAGTGTGACATTCAGTATTGATCAATCTCTTCTAGGATGGTGAATTGTTCCCCCTAATTGTGAGCCAAATGTGCACCAACCATGTGCCACCTACATTCATGTACAATAGCAGCATTCTTTCACTAAAATTTCATAGTAAATACAAGGGACAAAGATAATACCCAAATAAGCATGAAATACCTCAAAATTAAATCATAGATGTGATAATTCTCCCGACCATGAAAACTACCTTCCCTCAGAAACTAATCCATGAGTCTGACCATAGAAAAATGGTTGATATTGTTCCTCATCTAAAGACAACCACTAACACATCTCATGCTCATCATTACTATGGTGAAAAAGCACCTAGTCAAATTGTATAGACTTCCCCACAAAGCACTTTCTCTTGGTAATCCACAATCTGCACTTTCCACGAACACAATGACAAATTCAGTTCCCATTCCAACTCCTCCCAATACAAAAGAAGAGACGAAATCAGATTATATTCTCTAACTGAGTGACTTATAAAACTTCATGAATTGACATGAAATGAGACTGAAAAGCTAACTGTTATTCCACCTCACTAACTCTCTTTATAACCTTAAATGGTCTGACAGACCATATCCTTAGATTCCCTAGATTACCTAGACAATGGTGACCCATGTGAGGTTCCATATTCAGAAAAACCCATCCACCATCTGGGAAATTCCAATGATCAGATCCATTGATCAGCATATGACCTATTTCAACACTATGCCATCAACAACCAATATATGATCAAATAAGACTTATCGTATTTCATGTTCACATGGTTCATTATCAATAAAGAATTTTCACTAACCTCTTTCATAAAATAAGGTGACATTCATGGTTAACAAGAATGATCCTCAAAGCGAGCTATTCAAATTGAGGTTTGGTAACTTTTATTGTATGAAAACATGACCAACCTCAAATGGAAATCCGAAGATCCTATGAAATATAAAAAACACACATTATGAATGTTCTCCAACAACAGGTTTTCCTATCTGTCTACCCATAGATTTGGGAATGGTATATCATACTCAACGTGAAATTTAATACCAATTACTTTTGAAATCCTTCCCAAAAGTGATAGATATAATGTGGGTCCTTTTCTAAAATTATATATGATGACACACCCCAAATCATTGTTATTTCATGAACATACTAATTTTCCCATTCATCCACTTAGGAGGAATATCTAATAAGGAGGATATTTTATTATTTGATCAGATGGAAAATCACTACCCAAATTGCATTCCCTCCCCAGGGTGTAAGTGGCAATCTAATAATAAAATCAATTATGGCCTCTTCCCAATTCCTGATTAGAATGGTTAATGACTAAAGAATATTGGTGGACCTCTAGAAATCAAAACTAATCTACTGACATGTATAAAACTATGATAGGAATTCAACTATGTCTCATCCAATTCATAGCCACCCGAACTAATGACACACTTCAAAAAACATATTGGTGTTTTCGGATGAACATCCCACTAAGAATGCTGGTAATTCTACATCTAAACCTATTCTAATGAAATAGGAAGCATGTATCAGTCCCTTAATCAAAAAATTACTCAAGAGAAAATTACCATCAATAGGGGGAATTTCAACCATTTCAGAACTTGATATAATGTTGGAACAACTCCCAAGAAAACAACTGTTTATGAATTGGCTAGAGTAGGGAATGTGTCAGGTTAACATGACAATAACCATTCATAGAGGACATTTACACCATTTATGAATTTTATATAATGTTAGAATGACTACCAACTCTACTTCTCATTCCTAATTGGCTATACTAGGGAGTGTGTCAGGTGAACAGTAGTAAAGAACTCAACTAAAGTCTCATCCATGTTCTCTATATTAAACTATGTATAATTCCAATTAATGTTTACTCATCACAAGACATCTTCATATATTACTAAAATACTTTCCAACTCAAAACAACTTCTACCAAATTACTTTTTCTTGTGGTATATAAGATATGAACATCAAACCACTTAATGTACACCCCCCAAAACCATTAACCTAGATTTAGATATTGATTGGAGAGAATTTATACCATGTACTTTTAATCTGATTAGATTACAATATTCTCTCCCAAAAGGTAATAACACCATCTCTTTATGGCATCCATCACTCCAGATATTTCTAATTATTATGTTGGTTAATTCTTTTCATGTGTTTAGAGTAAGAAATCACCATACACCACCACATGGTAATTCTATATTATCACACACTGAAGACCCAAACATGAAGCTTCACAATAGACAAATAAACCATTTATAGAGTCTGGAAATATCAAAAAAGTGTCCAATGGTCAACCAGTGTTTAATCTCCTCAAAATATTCTTGGAAATATCAACTCCATACAAATTTATCCCTTTCTGGGTAAGTGGAGTCATGGTAAAAGGTAGCTAAGATAAATCCCAAACAAAAACTATTAATAAACATCCACAATAAAAAATTTCTTAATCTAACGAACATTCTTTAGATACCCTCAGGACATCACTACACTGCACTTTTTTGGGTACTCTAAAACCCCTAGTTCTAATACCACAAGACCTAGAAACTCACCTCCCTAATATAGAAGGTTCACTATAAAAACATTTCAAAGAGGTAATAATTTTGAAGAGTTCATTGAACAATATTCATGTATTTCTCATTATCCTCCATGATCCCGAAGTAAACTAGGATGTCTTCCAATAATACCATGATGAATTAAATGAGTTTTTGATGGAACCACATATTCATGATGCCATAAATAACATTGGAGAATTCATCAACCCGAAAGGCAAGACTATATAATCAAGTTGAGTACCATCATTAGAGGGATATTTTCTAGAACATCCGCCTCTCTAACTCAAAACCGGTGGTACATAGAATGAAAATCAATCATATAGAACCAACATACCCCTTTCCCTGATCACAAAAAATCATCATCCTAGGGAAAATGGTATTAATTCTTTATCATTTCCATATTCATCTTCCAGTAATCAAAACATACCTAGAAATATCCATCGAACTTGTTTGAAAAAAAGAGTGTGGAGGCCCATTGAAAGATGCACAGGTGAAGGAATACTTTGGATTCCCAATCATAAATGTTTAAATTTAATCCTTGAATTTGTTGGGTTTCTATATGATATGATAGTAGACATATCAACTATGTTACTAGTTCCAAATCATTGTATAATTCCACATCCTACTCTAGAGGAAAACCTGAAAAGTCATTTAGAAATATGTATGGGAAGTCATCCACCAAAAGAGTTAACCCAACCACAAAACTACCACTATTTTATTCCTATATGAGTAATGATATTTTAAAACCGATATTTCATAACTCCATAAGTGGATATACAACACATCTTGACCAAGGATCTCATTCACCATGAAAACCATAGATGATGCAATAATAATCATGCCTCAAACTGAGGAAGATAATGTATCTGATTTTGGTAGTTCTTGGAACATATTATGATTATTAAATATCTCATACTAAGAGTAAAAATTACCATGGGCATGTGGATATATCTTGAGTAGGCTCTGACCAGAAGAGGATTTATCCATACTGCCATGATCACCATATAGTGAACCCACTGACCAGGATGACATTCACTAGGTTAACATCTCTTTAGATACCATATAACCTAATAAACCCTGATCTAGAAGAGTATAACCACAAAAATATTCCAATATACCCATATTTCCACAATTATGGAAATGTCTAGGTGGATATGGATATGACCACTGCATGTTTCCTATCTTTCAACACTGATGTCACAAGAAAACTCAACATTTTTAGTCACATACAAATATAGTCCTGAAATATGGCATGAACAACCACCTCCATTATTCCCATAATTATCCACATTTCTCATATTTTTAGATGAACTACCGTTTCCCTTTACCACTTCATACATTTTCCTGAAAAACAATTCTTTCCACTATAATCAATCTCCACCAAAAAAGCTTGTTCAACCACATCAACACAGGTCAAAAACATAAATAAGAAGACCTGCCATTAGATATATGGATAGACCCCAATTTTTAAATCCTAATGTAAAGGCCCAGACCTCTCCTCCCCATTCCTTTGTTTAAATGAAGGTCATGAAGTGTTCTGGAGGGTAGAATGGAATTTTCCCACACTTTTTAGAATTTTGTAACTACATGCCGTGTAGTGTGAATACACGCCATGTACCACCTTGCCGATTATACCCAGTGTTGAAGCCGTTTCCTTTCCACATGAAATAAATAAGTACGCGGCATGTATCCCATCCTACACACTGTGTAGTTTCTCCCCGCATATGCATTACCCTCATACCGTGTGTTAACCAGTAAAAGGACATGTGACATGTTGAGGCTGTGTCCTTACCGCGTGATATAAATAAGTACATTCCATTTATACCATCTTACATGTAATGTAGTTTCTCCTCACGTATGTGTTACCCTCAAACCGTGTGTTGACCAGTAAACGGCTGTGTGCCATGTTGAATGCCGTGTTGGAAGCTGAGTGGCGACCGTGTGGAATGGCCGAGTACACACCATGTAGTAAGATGTGCATGCTGTGTACATTAGTTATTGTCGCCTATAAAAGGAGGGGGACTCCCCTCCTTTTCAGATCATTCCACTCCTCCCCATTCCTTCGAGCAGAGCCCTCCTGAGAGACTCCAATTCTCCTTTATTCCATAACTTCTTCGTCTGAGCTCCGATTTATGATCTGTCAGTGCCCACAAGATAGTAACGAC
Source organism: Viscum album (assembly GCA_963277665.1). NCBI lineage: Eukaryota > Viridiplantae > Streptophyta > Magnoliopsida > Santalales > Viscaceae > Viscum > Viscum album. Next base: position 1,373,763,452 of record OY728147.1, on the reverse strand, counting down.
AAGGTGGAACTTCCGAGCTTGGATCTGTTGTTTTCCATTTGGCCATTCTTTCCCAGATTCCACTAGAGGAGGTTTTTGTCGGGTTTTGACAGAATTTAATGAAGCTGACAGACGTCTTCTAATGTTGATCTGGGGGAGTGTGGTGATCCAAACCTATTGAGTTAGGGATTTTACCTTTGTCTCTCTAATTTTTGCATCATGCAGGATGGGTTTCCTCCTGCTTTCACGAGGCATAGTTGAACTAGTTTAATAAAGATAATAACTGGCTTAAATAATGGGTATGTGAAAGTTGTTACGTTTATCTTTTTTATCCTATTCTTATGTTGAATTGGCTTATGCCTACTAAAAATCACGGTCATTGGGGGCCTTTTCTTGCGAAATTATATGTTTCCCTATCTTTCTAGACCATTTTTGAGGATGGAAACTTTATGGAATATATAAATTGTTTAATCACGTAATGTTGGATAATTAAATATATATATGGAAACCTTGTGTGATCACCCTGGTTGAACAAAATGGAATAATGAACATGTGGGTGTTGGTTTGGTTATGTGGTGTGTGAGAATGGGGGGTGAATCCTGGGTATTTAAAAATAGGATGGGCAGTGGGGCTGTGGTAAATGATATTAAAGGGGAAATGATGAGGCATGAGCCTGGTTTTGTGATACAGTTGTGGATATGTGGTTGTAGTGGCAACATAGTTGCAAAAATGGGTTGTGATTTATTAAAAGAATGAGGAAAGTTGATAAATGAACTATGGGTAACGATAATGAATTTAACGTGGGTACAATCAATGGTGATTGATTGATGATAAAAAATGGTTGGTTTTGTGTTTATTGTTTTCAATCTAACTTGATTTGTGGTTGGCATGGTTTTGTTCTACGAAAAAATTGATCTGGTTTGATAATTGACTGGTAGTTAAGGAACTATGTAACTAATATTGTTGAAAAATGAGAACCTAAATGAGGTTGGGATTGATTTTTGTATGCATGCTTTGAAGTAGCAGTGCCGAGTCATGTACTCATCTTTTCTATTTAGAACCCATAGGTTGGGATGTGTGTTTGGTATACATATATGTATCTGTATCTTTATATTTTGTCTGACCCCACCCATCTTGAGCACTTAGTGACAAACACTCCCATCTCATGGGAGAGGGTGTTTTCCCCTTAGTTACTTTCCCTTTCGTGCTCCTTCTTCCATAGACTGTGATGGATTGAGGCGACCTTACACCCATGACTCTTCGGGTAGGTTTCGAATAGTGTGATTTTATCCCAAGACTCTTCGGGCAGGTTTACTGTTCCAAAGATCCTTCGGGATGAGGCCCAGGTGTGTTTGGGTGGGGATGTGTTTGTGGTATGTGAGGCCCAGGTGTGTGCGGGTGGGATATGTGGTTGTGAGGATGAGGTGGTGCGGGCGGGATATGTGGTTGTGAGGCCCAGGTGCAAGCAGGCGGGATATGTGGTTTGTGAGGCCCAGGTGTGTGCGAGTATGAAGAGTGTGGTATCCTCAGGACGTTTGCCGTTAGAAAGAGTAGCTAGCTAGTGGGGGGAAATGGTGCGGGGTACCCCACATTCTTATGCTTATATACTTCTACCAGTTTTTTGTGTTTTGGTGAGTGTGGCTGGTGAGGATGGGTGGATAGAATTCTTTTCTAGGTTTTGGTTTTTTATGTTGTTCTCATGGGACATTAGGATGTCTCCCCATCTGTGAACAAGAGCTTTAGGTTTCCCTACTGAGTATACTTGTATGCTCCCCATACATTTACTGTCAGGTTTCTAGGAGGACTACCAGGGCCGTGCGGGACCCTACTAGTCGTGACAATTGGAGTTTTTGCAGTTTGATGTACTCTTGTTTCATTTGGTATTGTACATTTGAGATTTCTTGTACTTGTACCTAGTTTCAGAATTGATTAAACATGCATGTTGGATTGGTTTGGGTTTATTTTCATTTACATGTTCCTTTTAATTTTGGTGTTTGACTCATCCTATTTCTCAATATTAAATAATATAATGTGTAATGCCTCCCATATTTGTGAAAACTCATACCCTTGTTGCTAGTCGCCACTCTGGGGCCTACTGGAGGCGGGACTTGGGGGGTTATTATCTCCCTTTCACCATTGCCAGCTCAAGAGGGGCATCATTGTGTGATGGGGTCATGACAGAATGGTATCAGAGGTGATGGTTGAGAGATAGGATGGAGTCTGGAGTTAGGAATAGTGAGGATTGCATGGGATGGTAGGGCAATAGTGTTGGCTGATCTTTGTACGTGACATAGGCTAGGGAAGACCAGCTAGGACATGGGATTTTAGGGACCCCCGTGATCTTATACAAGGACTTTGAGCCTATTGAATGACAAAGTGATACTACATTGATTGCAGGGTAGAGACCCTAGGGAAGTCAATACATCAACATGTTTGTGTTTTACTTGATCTGGGTGTTCTGGAAATGATATTGAAATAAAGTGATAAAATAAAACCTTGAGAAATTTCTTTGCTACTTGGGATTAGGTGATATTTGTTTACCGTATAGCTGTGGCACCTGGACGTCATCCCCGGGTGACTCTGACAGTCGAGGCCCAGCAGATTCAGGCAGTCGATCAGTTGAGGATTGACCGAGAGGAGGAAGATGACTAGTGGTAGAAGACTCTCCGTTCTTACCAGCAACAAACCCACAAGAAGTACAAGGGTATTACTTATGATATGGAGACTGAGGGGTGGCTTGAGGATCGATGGATAACACTTACATTGATACGTGCTCCGAGGGAGTACTTGGTTCCCCTAGCAGTCAGTCAGATAAGAGGTGCGGCGCATCAGTGGTTGACGCTCTACCTTGGGGAGAGGTTAGAGGCAGACGTTCCGTGGGATGACTTCGAGAAGGAGTTCTGAGAGGAATTTCTTTCTTCCATGATCAAGGCAGAGAAGCGGTAGGAGTTACTATCCCTTCAGTAGAGGACTATGTCGGTACGAGAATTGGGGATCATGTTCATGGATCGCCTACGCTTTGATCCGGATCTCTTTCCAGATGAGGAGTCTCGGGCGAGACGTTTGGAGGAGGTGCTTCTTCTTTTTCTCTAGTATGCTGTCACACCCTTCACCCTTCTGACGTACTTGGAAGTACAAGAGAAGGTATAGGTTGTAGAGAACATGCACAGGCAAGGATGTGCAACCCAAGAGGGGATCCAGCCAGGTTCGTCAAAGTGGAAGGCAGTCGACAGCAAGTCTCCTATGACAGGACCTTCCAGATTCAGGCCAGCAGGCAGCAGGCCCCAGAAGTTCCAGTTCAGATCTTTGGGTCCTTGTCCCTTTTTCATGAGCCCAGGACTGAATCTCTTGCAGAGTTTTCAAAAAAATTCAGAGTCGGTGCCTGACCCGAGATCAGTACAGTGTAGGTGGGTAGGTTCAGCACCCACCTCAGTAGCACCAGTTTCCCATGAGGCCCTTCCAGCAGCAGCAGGACCCTGCTCTTCCGAGGATAGACTTTGCAGGAGGAGGCTGACCTCAGGGTGCTCCTCAGGGACCTCGACCAGGGCGTGGTTAGAAAGGTGGTCGACATCAGGGAGGCATAAGAGCTGGGCATGGAAAGGTCCACGCAGTAGAGTTGGCAGCTCTGGCAGGACCATAGGTGGTGCGATGTACAATTTGTTTGTTCAGCACTCTCGTTTCTGATTTGATCGATTTGGGTGCTTCGCACTCCTTTGTTGCACCTGGTCTAGCCCATGCTTCGGGTCCAGAAGTAGAGAGACATTCCATACCTCTGGTGCTGAGTACACCAGTTGAAGGTTAAAACAACGTATCTTGTGTTTTCTAGGGATGTGGGTTGAGGTTGGGAGTGCATCGATCTAGTGGTGATCTTCGTTTTCTATATATGTAGCCATATAATATCATCCTATGCATCGACTAGCTTTTTTTTGTTAGTGCCGTTATCTGTAGCTTCCGAAGAAGAGTCGTGGTCTCCGACGAGGATGGACAACATGTATCTTTTGTTGGTGAACAGATCTATCAGGTGAAAATCCGACATGTGGAGCTTCTCCTTTCCTTGTTAGGCGGGTTATCATTGGATTCAGTTGTTACAGAGATGATGGATGTTCTAGCGGTTTTTGGGGAGTTCCTCGATGTTTTCCTGAATAGGTTGTGACTCTACCCCCCCAACGTGATGTTGAGTTTGAGATAGACATACAGCCTAGTTCTCGTCTGATTTTGATCGCCCTTTATCAGATGACACCTTCAGAGTTTTGGGAGTTGCGGATTCAGATTGATGATCTGATGGAGAAGGGTTTTGTTTGACCTAGTGTGTCACCATGGGGTGCTCCAATTTTGTTCGTGAAAAATGAACATGGTGGTCTCAGGCTATGAATAGACTACGGAAGGTTGAATCATGTAATGGTCAAGAACCATTACCCCCTTCCAAGGATAGATGATCTCTTCGACCAACTGAGGGGAGATGATTAGTTTTCTAAGACTAATCTACGATTTGGATATCATCAGCTAAGGGTAATGGAAAGTTACATCTGAAAGACGGATTTCAGTTGTAGGTATGGGGACATTGAGTTTGTAGTGATTCCGTTTGGAGTTACGAATGCACTAGCTGTGTTCATGGGACTTATGAAATTTGTCTTCTGAGAGTTTCTGGACCGGTTCATCGCTGTGTTTATTGATGACATCCTAATCTACTCATGATCAGAGGAGCAGCATGTTGAGCATCTCTGGGCAGTCTTGGATGTACTTCGACAACAACAGATTTATGCGAAATTGTCGAAGTGTAAGATCTTGACGCAATAATTACACATCCATGGGAACGTGGTGTCTCAGCATGGATTGTCAGTTGACCCATCGAAGGTGGAGGCAGTTGTTTCTTGGGCGGCACCCAAGATAATGGAAGAAGTTCATAGTTTCCTGGGGTTATCAGGTTATTATCGGAGGTTCGTTTCAGACATCTCTCAAGTAGCTACTCCATTGACAGCTTTGACTTGGAAGAACCATGTCTTCCAATGGAGCGAGCAGTGCCAGAAAGCTTTCAACTACCAGAAGGATAAGTTTTTCAGCACTCCAGTAATCATGTTTCTAGAGGAAGGGTTGTTGTATGAAGTTTTTTGTGATAGTTCTGGCCTTGATTTGGGGTGCGTACTGCTGCAGAAGAATTGTGTGATCTGTTATGGGTCTAGGGAGTTGCGCCCTACGAGCGTAACTATGACACCCATGACCTAGAGCTTGCAGCAGTAGTGATCACACTGATGTTTTGGCGACATTACCTCATTGGGGAGTGCTTTTTGGATTTATAAGATCACAAGATCTTACACTACATCTTCTACCAGTGTGACCTGGACTTACGACAGCGGAGATGGGTTGAGTTTCTGAAAGAATATGACTTCTAGATCTCTTACACTAAAGTTAAGGTCAATGTTGTGGTTGATGCCCTCAGCAGGAAGTCACATAAGGAGGTGGTTCGGGAATCCACTGATGCTTGGAAAGTGATGAGAGATTTGGCTGCCCTGCAATTGGATGCAAGGTTAGAGGGTGTAAGAGGTTGTTTATTTCAGATGATGGTGCAATAATCTTTGTTGCATCAGGTGTAAGAGTCTTAGTGTGGGGACTCTGAGGCATAAGTAATGATGGAACGTATCGATCAGGTAAATGCTCTAGAAGGATGGTCATAGGATAGCCGACATCGAATGCTTTTTCCGGGAAGGTTGTTTGTTCCGGAGGCGATGCATGAGGGAGTTCTTTATGAGTTCGATAGCTCAGCCTTGGCGGTACATCCGAGGGTTTCAAAAATGTAACGAGGCATGAGAGAACATTTTTGGTGGCCCAGGGTGAAACGAGAAGTGGAAGAGTTTGTGGCTAAGTGCATAGTGTGTCAGCTAGTAAAGGCTGAACACCGTGTTCCCAGTGGTTTGTTACATCCTTTAGATGTTCTCGAGTGGAAGAGGGATGACATCTCAAAGGACTTCGTCACAGGACTACCTAGAGGTTAGGGTGGTTATGATGCTATCTGGGTAGTGGTGGATCGACTGACGAAATCATCTCACTTCCTAGCAATTAAGGAGTCGGGCCCAGTGAGTACCTTAGCACAAAGGTACATAGATGATGTGGTGAATTTTCATGGTGTTCCAAGGACTATTGTCTCAGATCGGGATACTCGGTTTACCTCATGAGTCTGGAGGGGGATATAACATGATTTTGGCACCCAGCTATGCCTTAGCACTCCTTTCCACCCCCAGACCGATGGGCAGATAGAGCGGACTATCCAGATGCTGGACGACATGCTGTGAGGATGTGTTTTGGATTTTGAAGGATCATGGGTGCGACACTTTCCTTTAGTAGAGTTTTCCTACAACAACAACTTCCACTCTAGTATTGGCATGGAACCATTTGAGAATTTTCATGGGAGACCATGTAATTAACCCATTTTCTATGAAGAGGTTGGTGAGACAAGTGCTCTTGGGCTCGAGGTAGTATAGAGCACCCTAGAGAAAGTTCAGCTTGTGAGTGAGAGGATAAAAATGGCTCAAGACCGACAGAATTCCTATGCTGATCATCAGAGGAATCCCTTGGAGTATGAGTTGAGAGATCATGTGTTCTTGGAGGTTTCCCCTCAACAGGGGTAGCGGTGGTTCGGGAAGGGGAGTAAGCTCTCACCTAGATTCATCTGACCTTTTGAGGTGCTAGGGTGAGTCAGTGAGGTGGCATATTAGCTGGCCATGTCACCTCAGTTGGAGAAGGTTCATGATGTCTTCCATGTCTCCCAGCTTCGTCGGTACTTACCCGATGACTCTCACGTTATCGACTGTGGAGAGTTAGATATGGGAGACGACGCAACCTTCTAGCAACGACCAGTCATAATAGAAGATCGTAAAGAGAAGGTGATCCGTGGAAGAACCATCACCTTGGTTCATGTGTTGTGGAGGCATGGCGGCCTTGAGGAGATCACATAGGGGTGGGAGGCATAGATGCACGCTCAGTACCCAGAGTTGTTTTGAGATGTGTTTTTCATTGTTCATTTTAGATTTGTTTTGATGTTATACTTTGTACTTTTGATATATGAATGCATGGATTGTCGGTTGTGAGACATTTTGTTTCCGTGTTCTGTGGAAGTGTGTAACGTGTCCACAGGTGTGGGAGTGGGAAGACCCAATTCATAATTGAGACACATTAATGAGGATGCGATTATACACGTGAAGGCGAGTCAGTGCCGCCTAAAGCAGATAATATCTCAACATAGGAGAACGAATTACTCACACATATGATTGGGGTTTTTGGTTGGGTTCCTGTTATAATGAGAGCCATAAGAGGTATATTGTTGGGTTCCTCTGGGTTGGATTTTGAATTCTTGGGGACGACAATGTTTTAAGAGATATCTGATGTAATGGCCTGAACCTCTCCACCCCATTACTTTGTCGAAAAGAAGGTCATGAAGTGTTATTTAGGGTAGAATGGACTTTCCCCACACATTTCAGAATTTTGTAACTACACATCGTGTAGTGTGAATACAAGTCATGTACCACGTTGTCGAGTATTCCCCATGTTGATGTCGTGTCCTTACCGTGTGAAATAAATAAGTACACGCCGTGTAGCCCATCCTACACGATGTGTAGTTTCTCCCCACGTATGTGTTACCCTCAAACCATGTGTTGACTAGTCAATATCCATGTGCCGTGTTGAGTCCATGGCCTGTCACGTGATATAAATAATTACATTCCGTGCACCCCATCTTACATGCCGTGTAGTTTCTCCCCGCGTACGCATTACCCTCAAACCGTGAGTTGACCAGTCAACGACCGTGTGTCGCGTTGAATGCCGTGTTGGAAGATACGTGGTGACCATGTGGAATGGCTGAGTACACGCCGTGTAGTAGGATGTACATGTCATGTACTTTAGTTTTTCTCACCTATAAAAGGAGGGGACCTCTCCTCCTTTTCAGATCATTCATCTCCCCCCAATTCCATCATGCAGAGCCCTCTAGAGAGACTCCAAAGATTCTTTCTTCCATAACTTCTTCGTCTGAGCTCTGATTTACCATCTGTTAGCGTCCATGAGAGTTTAATGACGAGGTAGAACTTCCGATCATGGATATGTTGCTTTCCCTTCCGTCTTTCCTTCCCAGCTTCCACCCAAGGAGGTTTTTTTCCGGGTTTTGATGGATGCGATGGACGCCGACGGACGTTTTCTAAAGTTGATTTGGGGGACCATTTCGATCAGAACCTATTGAGGTAGAGATTTTACCTTCATCTCTCTAATTTTTGCATCCTACGAGATGTGGGTCCTCTTTCTTTCACAAGACATAGTTGAACCAGCTTAATAAATATAATAACTAGCATAAAGAATGGGGATGGGAAATTTGTTATGTTTATCTTTTTTATCCTATTGTTATTTTGTATAGGCTTATTCCTACTGAAAATCATGGTTGTTGGGGACCTTTCCTTGAGCAATTAAATGTTTCCCTATCTTTCTAGACCATTATTGTGGATTAAAAGTTTGTGGAATATGGAAATTGGTTAATCACGTAAAGTTGGATGATTAAATAAATATATAGAACCCTTGTGTGATCACCCTCATTGAACAAAATGGAATAATGAACATGTGGGTGTTGGTTTGGTTACGTGGTGTGTGTGGGGGGGGGGGTCACTCCTAGGTCTTTACGGATAGGATGGGAAGCGGGGCTGCGATAAATGATATTAAAGGGGCAGTGATGTGGCACGAGCCTTGTTTTGTGATACGGTTGTGGAGATGTGGTTGTAGTGGCAGAAGGGCTATAGAAATGCGTTGTGATTTTTTAAAAGAAAGTGGAATGTTTATAAATGAACTCTGGGGAATGATAATAAATTAAACACATGAACAATAAATGGGGATTTATTGATGATAAAAATGTTGGTTTTGTGTTTCTTTGGTTCGAACTAACTTGATCTGTGGTTGGAAGGGTTTTGTTCTACGAAACACTTAATCTAGTTTGATAATTTCCCAGCAGTTAAGGAAATATTGAACTAATAATTTAGAAACATGAAAACCTAAATGGTGTTGGCATTTTTTGATGTATGCATGCTTCGTATTAGTAGTTCTGAGGCACATGCTCAGTTTCTCTGTTTAGAATCAATAGGTTTGGCTATGTGTTTGGTATACATATATGTATCTGTATCTTTGTGTTTTGTCACACCCCACCCATGTTGAGAACTTTGTTCCAAACACTCCCATCTCATGGGAGAGGGTGTTTTATCCTTAGTTACTAGCTCATTCTTGATCCTTCTTTCATAAGCTATGATGGATTGAGGTAACCTTACACCCAAGACACTTTGGGTAGGTTTCGAATGGTGTGATTTTAGCCCAAGACTCTTTGGGCAGGTTTACTGTTCCCAATAACCATCGAGATGAGACCCAGATGTGTTCGGGAATGGATGTGATTATGGGTTGTGATGCCCAAGTGTGTGCGGGTGGGATATGTGGTTGTGAGGCCCAGGTGTGTGCGGGCGGGATATCTGGTTGTGAGGCCCAGGTGTGTGCAGGCAGGATATGTGGTTTGTGAGGCCCAGGTGTGTGCGGTCAGGAAGAGTGTGGTAGCATCAGAAAGTTCTCCATTAGGAAGAGAAACTAGATAGTGGGGGGAAATGGTGTGGGGTACCCAACATTCTTATGATTATATACTACGACCTGTTGTTTTGTGATTTGGTGAGCATGGCTGGTGAGGTTTGGTGGATAGAATTTCTTGCTTGGTTTTGGTTTCTTATATTGTTCCCATGGTACATTAGGATATCTCCCCACCTGTTCACGCGAGCTTTAGGTTTCCCTACTGAGTATACTTGTATGATCAACCTAAGTTTACTTTCAGGTTTCCAGGAGGACTACCAGGGCCATGCGGGACCCTACTAGTCGGGATAGTTGGAGTTGTTGCAATTTTGTGTACTCTTGTTTCTTTTGGTATTGTACTGTTGAGCTTTATTGTACTTGTAATTTGTTTCAGAATTGTATAAACATGCATTTGGTATTTGTTTGGGTTTATTTTCATTTACAAGTTCCATTTTCTTTTGGTGTTTGACTGATCCTATTTCCCGATCTTAAATAACAAAAAGGTAATGCCTCCCATATTTGTGAAAACTCATACCCTTGGTGCTAGTCGCCACTCCGGGGCCTACTGGAGGTGGGACTTGGGGGTCATTATCTCCCTTTCGCCATTGCCATCTCAGGAGGGGAATCATTGGTGGGAGGGGGTCGTGATAAATAATCATTTATTTTATCATTAGAAACTACCTCAGATTTAAATTAGTTTAACTCAGTGAAATGGTTGGAATAATAAACCATGGTATGATCCCCATGTTAGGATAAAAAAACACTCAAGTCTTCGTGAAGTCCATGTTTTTAGTGAAATACTATTATTGAAGATGACCATGAAATAATTTTAACCAATATGATCATTCATACCATACAAAAACACAATGTCCCACCACATTTGACTAGGGCCTTCCAATAAGAACATCTCACATTTTACCATTACCATCTCATAATGTCAATATATCCAATCATCCTCTTGATGTATTCAATTCAATCCTCTTCATCTTTTGTATTTGTGCCATCCCAGAAGATAAGACATTTTTCTGAAGAATTACTATGATTTTTTAATTTCAACGACCTGTTCGACTTCCTCGATATGAGAATTATTGTGGCATGCTCCCTCAACCAATGCATTGATTTCCTGAACCACTACATCCACGAGTATATAATCGACTTTAGAGGGAGTACTCTCTATTTACACTTCCCACAATATCATAGGATGTCTCTACAGATTAATATTACTTCATCCAGTAATGAAAACAATAAAAACCCATTGATAAAAATTTATGAAATTTTTAGGTAACAGAAAAATACATGCACTCCCATAAATAAACAGAAAAACCATATCTATCATAATAAAAATAAAAACCAGTTCAACAACCCCCCAATTTTCATTCACAGTCTGCAACCTGTATGTCACTCATAATAGATAATTCAAACAAAATCTAATCATCCCAATGTGACTAAAGGCCCATTATGAGTTGTGTATTCCAAACATCGTAGTCACAAAATTGATTCCAATCCCATACAATCCTAGATCTAGTCAATCTAGAATTTACAAAATATCATTTCTAAAAAATTTATAAAAACACCTCTACTATCATTTTTTCATGCACAAAGTCAGGATTCCATCTAACCCGACACCCAACACAGCTCATGGCATCTCAAGAAGGGAGTTTGTGATCCCAAAAGTCAGTAACTAGAGATGGGGTATTAATAATACACATTTGGGAAAGATTTCACCAATTAAAAAACAACCAAAGACATCCAAAAAAAGGAATACCATACCCAGATAAATAACATTAAACAAAATACATTAAAAAATATCAATTTAAACATTTTCCAACATTAAGGAAAATCCAAAATATAAATGTGTGGATAGGAACCAACTAAAAAACTCAATATCTAACAAAAAATAGGTCTAACACCCTCATAGCACCTAAACTAAAACTTATAAGAATAGGAACCACTAGCAACTAGATCCACTATCACCACCACATTACTAATTTCTCTCACCATGGTCAAATGTTACAAGGTCTACAAACAAATGAGTGAGTGTGTAGAGTGTGAGGAAATAATAATTATATTTATACCAAAAATAGATTCCATTCCATAAAATTATATGGAAAATATACATGACAGTTTTAGTAAAATGGATTGAAACACTTTATCAAATATTATTAGGAAAATGATTTCCATGAAAAGTATTCTAGGAAATTTAAATATGATAAATGTCCACTATATACTGATAGTAATCCCTGCATCATAATAACAGTAGGGATAATACTTAATAGCACTAAAACTAATGAGACCCTAGTAATATCATATCTCGGTGATTATGGTATTAAAACCATGACCCATGGTGTCCATATGCATATGCCACAACAGAGTAATCTATTAAAACATATATTTCCATCTAATCATAATACGAATAATTAGTTTTGTACCCTCAATTATTATAGAATAAATTAGGCCCAGGCATTGCTGATCTAACTAGTATACTATTTATAGTTCCCCCACCTAAATAAAATTTATTTCTATTTATTATCAATTTAATTTTTCATGTCTCATAAACCACTTCCATCCCATGCACATACATCCATAATTAAATTAAAATAAGGTAACAACCATTTTTTATAAGAAACACTTTATTTAAATATACAGACACTAAAACCATTTGGAATCACACTATTCAAAAATTAATTTATTTATAGAACACATTTAAGAAACAAAACATGAAGGAAAAACAAAAAAACAAATAATTTCATTTATAAAACAATCTTTCATCACATATAAAACACAAAACCTTTTGAAAAAACGTTTACCACCCCAATCAAAATACATAGTACACATTTTGGATGTTCATGAAGCATAAAAATTCATCTAATAATTCCAAATAATTGATTCACTTACCACAATATTGGAAACAAATGAAATCCACTATAAAACCACAATCACACTTCAAGAAAACCATATTAATCCATGATAAAAACATACACAACAATATTTAAACTAATTCACTCGGAATCAACCCATTTAAGGGAAATCGACCAAATAGAGAGAGAAAGACCCAAGGGAGAGGAATTAAGATCCTAATAGGAAAGATAAAACCATGGGTGAAGAGGCATAGGTGATAATTTCTTCAGGATCGGCACCAAATTCACCATGATAAAGGAGTTCTAATGGAGCCATGGGAAGGTGGGAGGTTAATAAGGATGAAAATACAGAATTGTGAAGAAATGGGGAGGATTTGGGATAAAATATAGAGAGAGTATAAAGTCAAATTCATTATTTTTAATTACCTAGACATGATGCATTGTTATCCCAAATAGTTTTCAGAACCATGTGTTAACCATGTGGTCTACAATGTCTAAGAGAAAACAAGCCATATAGTTTATCTGGGGAGGATTTATTCCTATTCTTTCGGCCATGTGGCCTAGATAGTGCCACTGTCTAGGGAAAACAATCTCATCTAGGATGGGTCATGGTTTCCTATAATAGTGTGGCAACTGTGTACCACCTGATTTTGAAAAAAAATGAAATTTATGCCAAAAATGCATGGGAATCCTGATGTCGAGGATAATATGAAAATAAAATTCAAACATACCACAATATAAAATAATAGATCTGAATCATAGAGATCATACAACCCACAATATTGAATATATATGTATAATTAGTTGGGTTTATACTCAAAATAATGTTTTAATAAATTTCCATACTTTGAGAGTGCTTCCTAGACTATAACATTGATAAAGAACATAATATCAACATGAAAAAATACTTCCAAAAATATAAATCATTTTTTAATGTTGTGTTATTTTTCATATTCTTCATCAAAATTTATAAACATCGGTAAAATATATTCAATATGTTTACATATTTATTTCCCCGTATTCAATCACATCACTAATCCTTTTATACCCTTCTTCTATTTTTCATCTATTTTTTATTTCTGTTAACCTTTTTTTCTCATCACTTTTTATCATATTTTATACTTGTTATATATTATTTTATCCTTATTTTATCTTATATTAAACCTTTTGTATATATTTACATTCATATTTAAAACAAATAATAGTTTTTATAGTTGAACAATGATTATTCATAAGGGTCAATTTGGATTTTCAAATTCAAATTTAGATTATCAATGTCAATTAAATAAATAAACATGAACATCATCTTGAAATTTGGAACCTACTAGGTCAACGAGATATAATTGATTATTTAAAAAATATCAAATATCAAATTATGAAGAACCTAGATAATCAAATATTTCATATCAACAAAACTTCTCAAAACTGAAAAACACCCATTTAAGATTTCATGGTGAACTAGTGAAAAGACCTTAAGTAATTTTTTCCTCAACAATGACAACCACCTTGGAGTAGACCTTGATAGTTTGGGTGTTTTGTCCCACTAAATCACCTTTTTACACATATCATTATATTACAGGAGTGGAACTCCTCCTTATCCTGTAATGAATTTGAACTATGATTGATGACCTTGGCATTATTTACACACCACTATGGGTGTATGGGGACGTCCATTAAAAAAAATAAATGCAAAACATACACCTTGAGAAGCCCCAAAATCATTTGGGTTGTGTATTTTTCACATAGGAACAATGTAACATCACCACAGGGTCCACAAAAAAAATTTCTCATTTTTCAATTCAAACATGAATGTTATCAATGTACTCTGACCACCAAAATTCCCTACCATGGGAATTTCATATATAATTTTGACCATTTTCTCATCAAAAAACCCCTCTATATTCAATGTGGGATTCTATTATTTAACACACCATGAACCCTTTTTCATCCATATAAGATCATTGGATCTACTTATATGTGTTTAATCAGGACAAAAAATCTGGATATATAACAAATTATTGTTTTACATATTATCACATAATTTTACGTTGAATATGATTTATGTATTTAAAGTAAAATTCAACACATTAAATCACATACTATTCACAAATTATTCAACCTCGCATATCACAATAAACAACTCTGAACGTCTTAGGCTCAACAATTACCACCATAATATTTTTTTCACAAAATTATCATAAGTTAAAATATCTTTATTAACAAAAATCTATAGATCATCATAAAATAATTATAATCATATGTGAGAGTCATTTTTTTTAAAATTAAAAAAAATGAATAAATAATCTTGTGCTTTCCATAATATAGTTATTTATATTCTTGATAATTAATAATTTCCAACATTTATCTATAAGATCAAATTTGAAACGTCATAAACTCTATCAAATATATATGATTTGAAAATAATCTCAACTCCATTATCTAAAATGTTTCTCACATAATGAAATCATAGCTTACCCTATCAATAGATATCAATAATTATATTCTTAATTTGACGGGATTGTTCCTCCAAATGAAATTTAAATAAATTCATACAACCAATAAATTATATACTCCGTGTTTTTATAAACAAAATGATGATAAAAATAATGCAATGATTTATGTATTTAGCTTTTCTCCACTTATGACAATAGCCTCAAAAGAGAAGATGATAAAGTGGAGGAAGACACATCACATGATCCTTGTGATGATTAAGGATGAAAACCTAACATAAACCTCATATTCCAAAATTATTCTTTTGATAGTGGATTAGTGAACACATCTGAAATCATCTACTTTATAGGATGAAATACCAATATTAAATAATTCTAATCAACTACGTCTTTGATGAAATAATATTTAATATCAATTTTATTGGATCATTACAACAGAATCTAATAATTAGAATGATTGATATCACATTTATTATTACGTCCCAATTGTGGTGGAAACTTCACATAAAATTTTATATCTTTTAACTAAGTCCCCAACCATATATATTGGGTTATGTAATGAGTTGTAGAAGCATATTAAGCACTATTTGTAATTAAGGTAACTAAATTCAATTTTTTTATTATATCAATGTCACTATACTACATGAAATAATACACCCCTAAATGTGGTCTTTATATCACCAAAAATTTCCTCATAATATGAATCTGAATAGACAGACAAAAAATTCTACACTTTCCAACCATATTTTATTACCTTGTTCAATTTGACATTAATGCATACTTTATTAAATTTTCCCATGAAATTAGACACTTTTTGGACACTTTGATATTGATCCCAGAGTGTAAAAACATACAATATTATTGGTATTAAAGATATAAGGTATAATAGACTACTTATTAGCTTTCAGAATTCTATTAAATCCACATACTTGTTTATTCATTTTTTCCAATATAGTTTATATGGATATTTAACTAGAAACCAAATTAATATCTTCTATCACAATCATCTAAGACATTTCATGAACATAATTAAATTTAGAATAAAAATATATTCTTTTATTTGATAATTTTAAAATCAAGTACTATATTACATTTCACCAAGTATAAAAATTTTGGGAAAAATTTTCATTTCCATAGAAAAAACATCAAAAACTCTTCCATCATTTCTAGAATAAAAAATAACATATACATTAAATTTAAAAATATGAAATACCTTGTTGTCATATATAATGCAGATATTTTTATCAACTATTCCATTCTAAATTTCATTTTATTCATGAGGGTTTCAAACATTGAATACCAAGCTCTTGATAATTTTTGTATCCCTTATTAATCCTCTATTCACCAGTATTAAAAATTATAATATTCACTAATAAAGAAACAACATGGTTGTTCAATATAGACATCCAATTAATGTTCACCATTGAGGATGTTTGACATAATTTTTTTCCAATATCTTGTATTTCCTTTTTTCTATACGGAAAAAATATATGGTTTCAATACTTTTTACATGTGAAAAGGTATCATGGATGTCAACTGATTCAACATGAAAAAATAATTTACACAAAATATGATCTTTACATCATATAACTTAACATTTTTCATTCATCTTATTTAGTAATACTATATCAATAATGATAATGTTATTATCTATAGGTTTATATACCAACTCACATGTCTTAATACATTTTATTTGACCGATATATTAATTAATTGCATCAATCCACTCTTGATGATTCATTTCATCATTCCCATATCATGGTTATAGTTTTGAAAATATTGATATATGAGAGTTTTCCCATAATATATTACCAATTTTATTGAATTTACATGATTTCCTATGATGTTTTTCACATGATCATGCCATCTCAATCATGGATAATGTGAAATCTATTTTTTTTCCTTATTAAATTATTTTAAATATACTTTTTATACTTGAACTTATTTAAAATATTATACATTTTTTTAGATATCTTTTCTATATCAGGAAAATGTATTCTTCATAAACACTTCTAGAACAATATTCTTCATGTGAGTCAGCATGATTTCTATTTTCCAGCACCTTCAAAAAAATAGAAAAAATATATTTCCCATTTTACAAGTGTATCAAGGATATACACTTCCATGTTTTGGATTAACTAGGATGATAATATCAATACATATTCTTTCAAATTTTCAAAATTATTTTCCTTTAACATAGAATGTTTATGGGATTCCAAACACTCATTCATACTTATTTATATTTCTTACAATACATATAGTATGATTACATAAATGTTATTATAAAGATAGTGATTTTGAATATGAACTTATTCTCTAATAACTTGTCTAATAATATAATTATAGGTTTAATTATGTAAAATAATTTATTATGAATCTCTAATAGACATAAAATATTTTTTTATCTAGAACATTTTTATGTGTGTTTGATGAACTGAATTCATCGAAGATGCTATGATTTCATGATATGTTTGAAATATATTATAGGTATACTCAACACCATTATGTTTACTTATAATAAATAAAGTGTAAACACAAACTTTCTCTACAATTATTATAAATCTCATGTACATTTTTATAGACATTTTTTTGTCATAATCATAAAACCTATAATGTGAGTAAAATAATTAATAAATAACATAAAATATTTATCTCAATTTTAGGATTACATCCTGTTAGACATGAAAATGTTAGAGTGAATTAAATCCAATTGATAATTTTATTTTATTTATAACTTCTTATGTGGAGTATTAACAATAATTACCTTTTTACAAGTAGAAGACATCTACTTCTATTCTACTTCAAACATCGGAATATGATTGTATTTTATTCAATAAATAGGAAAAATAAATTATATTTTAATGATGACTATGTCTAATATTTCATAATTAATTTTCTTATTTTACACTCATAGAACATTAATTTACACCATCAACAGTAATAAAAACATCTCATCTATTTTTCTAACCTTTTGTCACGATATATACATATTTAAATATCACGACAACAAATACGTCATTATAAAATTTCACAACATTTCTTGTATCACATAAACAAGACATGGAATTATGATTGTGTTATATTCCTTCAACATAAAATATATTATATTATTTCAACTAATCATTAATAGTCTATGATGACCCAACACATTGAATTTTTAGTGCGCCATTACTTTCAATGGTTATAGAGCCCTCATATAATTTTCAATTTCACTAAGGAGATTCAAAAATCTATTCATATGTGAGGAAAACCCACATTGCAATATCCATATAGATTATAATTTTTATTCATTATATAAAACTTCACAAACTACGGGATTCTATTGATATTTCAAATTTCTCTTCTCAACCATCTTAACAATATCTCTTGGGAATAATTCATCATATATAATCGTAATAAATCTTTCTTAAAGATTAATTGGATTTACATTTCATAAAAAATTCATATAATAGTTTAAATAAATTATTAATTTACAATTCTGATTTCCCATTATATCTCTAAAATGTTCTTTTTGAATGTGTAAAAACTAACTTAATTTGTTTCTTTAAATCCTTATAATTTTATAATAATATTTTCAATTAAACTAACACATCCATTAAATCATCAAAAAACACTATAATATTTAAAATATTACCATATATAGTACATTTTATTTTAAAACATCATGTTTTCTAAAATTGTAAACCCGTTTTCATTATTTTTTAATCTATTAATCAGTTCTCATTTTTAAAAAACAACATTTTACGGAACCCTGATTCTTTATTTTTTCTTAAAAAAAGTCATCCCTTCATTTTTTCAATCATAATTATTAAATTTGTTTTCATTAATGTATATTCCTACAACATTTAAAGAATCTGAAAATTTAGTTAATTATTCTAAAAATATGGCCTTTATAATATTATTCTTTGTTTATAAGTTACTACCCATATTTTTAGACTTATCATCATCATGAAGAAGTTATTACTATAGTTTTTATTAAGAATAATACTTCTTCAATCGGGTTACAATTTTGGAAATATAAATCTTAATATTGGATTGTTATTTATTCAAATTATAATTTAATTATATAATGTATTATTGTAAATTATCTACCTAATTTTACAACTCATTCAACGTCTCTTTTAATATGAAGTTAAAAATCTCCACATCAATGACTAACTTCATTATCCCTTTAGCTTCCTGAAAAATATATGTTTTCAATTTTCAAATATTTATTCATCATCAATCATAAATTATGTAATTTCATTATCCTATATAGAAGTCACTATGATTAATTCATTTAATTCTATCCTCATAATGTATTATATATTTATCTTTTTATATTCCTCAATTTACCTAATGCTTTCACTAGTGAATTATTCTTCATATATATTAAAAATAAAATGTTTTTTCAAAAACATCTCTCCCAATTTAAATTTCTCCTTTTTAATCACTACTATAATTTTATTCTCACACAGATAATAAATTATCTATTTATAATTATGAGAATGTCAATAGTTTTTAAAAAATTAATGATCTCATGTGAATAAATAATATTGGTTCTTCTTATTCTTCTTCTTCACAAACTCTATCATATTTTAACATTGGAAATTTTTTACCAAAATATCCACCTCTACACAAATAAATAATTTTATTGGAATCATATAATTAATGTTTTAAAAACCCTTTCTCACATTTATATTGATCACATACATCATATTATCAATCTTAATTTCCAAAATAGAATAAAAATATCAATATTAATCATAAAAAAAATTATTCATTAGATTTTCTTTCAATGAAGTTTTAAAATATATCTCCTTTTCAGACTTTACATATTTCAATACATCACATTATTTAATCATTTTAAAAGTCAATAGAACACTCTATAAATCATCATGTTAAATAACGCTTGGAAATTTTTCTTT
Source organism: Viscum album (assembly GCA_963277665.1). Lineage (NCBI taxonomy): Eukaryota > Viridiplantae > Streptophyta > Magnoliopsida > Santalales > Viscaceae > Viscum > Viscum album. The sequence continues at coordinate 1,373,743,685 of OY728147.1, read as the reverse complement.
CCAATTATTTACCGAAAAATAAATATTATCTGTTTTGATGTGAAAAATATGTTAATTTTTTTTTAGTATTCCATCATCTCCCATTTTCCTCTGATTGTGAGAACATGTTCATTCACCCAAATTAGGAAACTATTAATTTCTTAATCGCCATGCATCTGGAGATAATAACCCTTATTTATCCAAAGAAAAAATTTAGTTCACATAAATTTGGACTTTCAATCATATATAATATAATTTTTTTACATATGCTTTTTGAGGTTCTCAGTCCTTTTAATTTAAAAATATTAATTTTCAAGAAGGATTTAGAAATAAAAATATTTTAATGACCATCATTCTCCAAATTGCACTTAGATTATTCTTCTATCATTGAAACACCAATATACTTGGAAAAACCCCATTACTTGTGACTTACAATACATCATAAATAATATATAACATGTATCGAATCATCCATTCTTTTGATATGTGATATTTTTTCCCATCCAATATTCTAACCCACTTGATATTCCCTAAAATATGATATTCTATGACATATAATATAAATTCAAGGACACAGACTTCATAAAGATAAAAGTTTCTTCACAAAACTCAAAACAACATATCACAAATGAGGGGAACCTAGACACCAATAAAGAATGAAAACCAACCTTAATGATCATTTAGGAATAACTAAAATGGGAGGGTAAATTAGTTCTTATATTTATTTTAAATATTATGTAATGAAATAATACTTATAACTAGTTAGATTGAAATATGATCATTTTTGTAAACACAGACATAGCAAGAAAAAATATTTACATTGTTCAAGTCTAAATATACGAATTCAATTCATTGACAATATCTATATATAGAATAGATCATATACCTCACTAGTTTTAACATGTAGTTATGTAATGAATTCATTATCCTAGAACTATTGTTACAAGAATTCTCTCGATTGTGAAAGTGCTTCCTATAATGTCAAAATGAGAATGAATATAATATTAGTAATCATAATGACATACACACATAGAATTTAATTGTTAATGAAATTATACTATTTCTATTATTCTTAAACCTATTTGAATTTATTTAATATGTCTTAATTTTGTACCAATTTTCATATCCCCTTATTACTCTTCACTTCTTCTTCCATTCTCTTCATCTCATCTTTATCCCTCTATATTTTTTCTTATCATGTATTCCTTTGTTATTTTTATCCATCATATTATTCTTATTCTCTATTTATTTATTATCATTATTGTTATCTATTATTTTCATTTTCTTACAAACCACAGATACTTTTCATAGTGTCACAAAATCTATGAAAAAGGGTGAAAATAAATTTTAATATTATAATACTACTAATAAATTCCATCATTAAACTCATCTACACACTCATATTTTTTGAGCTTTTGGATATGGTTGGTTATTATAGACACTATTTATTCTTGAAAAAATGACCTCATATATCATTTTAAGGATACCTTGAATTTTACAAGATATAACATAATCAAAACGTGCCACAAATAAAATATATCCCCATAGAATGGCATGCATGATGGCCTAGGCAAAAACAATAATCCATTATTTCCTCATAAATAACATCTAACATGGAATGTACATCCTTCATCTACCCATTTTCTCTCACGATAGACACTTTTGACCACGACATGGTAAATAAAAACAACATGGATACACCTAATAATCTTTTGGATAGAAACACAACTTGAAAACCATAGATTTATTCATGCACCATCATATGTGTCGTGGGCCTACCCGTTCTGTATAAGCGGGCTCAATGAACACAATGAGAATCACAATGAACATTTTGGCCTTATCCATTTTCCACATTCACAGGGGATGATAACTACGGGGACCTCCAAAACCAATTAAACCATGGTTGATTCCTATAGTAACAATATTTATGAACCGAAACCATTAAAACATACTGCCTTGGGCATGGCCTAGCCTTTTTGGTACTTTTCATCAAGAAAACCTCTAAAATGGGAATAGTATTTCTTGAATGGTCCTCATTTATCAAAAGATATTTTAAGAACCCTATATCAACAACATTTTCACAATCCAACATTAAAATTTGAATTAATAATATTAATAAATAATAATATATAATTAAGCATTACTTCACATAGAATCATCAGATTTAACATAGAACATGATATATGTATTAACAAAAAATGAATACAAATTCAATCATATCCTCTTCACTAATTAATTAGCCTCACAAATCAGAAAACACATTGTAACTCATATTGGGAAAAAAAATTTATTTTCATGTGATTACTTCTAATAAGATGAAATTTCACCTCATGAATTTCACACTTTGTAATCTCTAATAAGGAAAATTATGAGAACAAAACCGCATATAATAAATCTGCATGTTTATGTGACATTGGATATTCCAGTATAACATAATGTGAAATAATCATTATAATTTATTAATATTATTAATTATTTTAATGATTCAAGAACTTTTATGTATTTATATAAACAATGAAAATTTATGATTGTCGATAATTTGGGTACATCAAGTGCGTCATGAATTATATATGTTTAATATATTTTTAATGGAATTATTTATCATTTTTTTAATATTGATGTTGATATCTATTTCATTTTTTTGAAATGGAACCATCACATCAAATACCATAGCCATCGTATATTGGCGATTGCATTCTAGATACACAATGAATGAAAAATTAGTCACACATGTTAATGACCTCACGATGATTTATACCTGATGTGCTATCATGAAAAAGTTTTATATTACATAATAAGCATTTATATTTGGTTTTTTCATTATGACATATCTTCATCAATTTTACTAGGGTTGTACTATTTCTATACACTAAACATGAAATTTAAGCAAGCTCGACTGAATTCACCATGGAAGGGGGTTAAAGGACTACACAGAATTTGTTTTATTTGATATTAACTTAGTATTAAATGTATATAATAATTGATATAATAAACTATTCTTCAGATCCAAAAGTAATATTTAATTAATATTTATTAAATGACAAATACTATTAAGGGAATATATATTCAAAAATAAATTATTCAATTACTTAAATATATAATATATATTTCCCTCTTATTATACATTTTGTAATATATAAATATTTATTTATTAAGTAAATAATTAATTTTGTAACATTAATATTTAACAAATTTTTATTTTCTAGATTATGAATATAATATTAATATCATTATTCAATGAAAAAATTTATTTAAATTTATATTGATGACATTTTGAAATGATGAGAAGGACGAGGGAGACAAATTTAGTCCATTGATGAATATTTATTTATGATATTGATAATTAAATAATTATTGTAATGTTGGTTTGTAATATCCATAAAATAAAATAAAATAATTACTTTATTTCATGCCATGAGATTTCATTTTCATTTAATAAATTATAATGTACATATATGCAATTTATTAAATATTTAATCCAAATATTCAGTGCATAAATAAATAGATATGGAAACGAGTGAGTGGTTAAAAATTATTAAAAAAAATTAATCTCATGCTCTCCCAATTCTATATTCCTAAAATGTATTATAAAAACTACATACATTACGTAAATCCTAAAGTATAGAAAAGTGATCATCTTGAGAAAATCATGATGTATAATCAACCATGCTCGCACATTGGTGTTCATCAATGTTGTTGAGAGATTAAAAAAATGTGAATCTATTCTAGAGGGGATATACTATTGGTCCTATCAACATTATAAAAGAATAACAACTAGTTTTGGGAGATCTACATTATTGATGAAGAAATATTGGATAAGTGAAGTGATCATTCATCTTCTATTTTTAATTTTTTTTTAAATTTTCTTGTATAATCCTTTGTCTTAGTATAAAATAATTTATTTATATGTATTAAATGGAAAAAATCATTGGTCATGGAATTCATTTCATATACATTGTCAATGATCTCCCAAATTCAACAAAATCTGAGTTGTCCTTGAATCCAATTTTCACTTTCATTGCTTCTAGAAACATTATGTTGTTTTAGAAGAGTAAGATTAATACTCTTAAAAATATTGACATTTTTTATCATGTTATGCATTTAATGTTAGTTTTTATTTCTTCTAATCATCATTAAATATTTTTCCTCTCTTTTTTATCACCTACATAGTCTCTATCTATTTAAATTTTAACAATGAACAAATAAAGAACCGACCTAGAGGTTCCCAGATATATGGAAGGAGGACATATAGTTTTACAACATGCAGTTAGTGACCATGTTGTGTATTATTTTCATTTATAAAGGATGTATAGTTTATTAATTCATTGCTTCAGAAAATGATGAAAATACATTAAATGCTATGTTTTTTACTAATATAGGAGGGATCATGGAATGTGGGACTATGAACTGTGTAACAATGAAAAATGTTTTGTTATCCATGTGATTTCATTATGAAAAAATATAGTGAAATACTGATTGATAAATAATTATATGATTATTGGGTACTACCTTTTTTGTAATAAGTTTTATACACTTTACTTATAATCATTAAATTTCATGTTCCACAAATTTTCATGAAATAGTACATGATTATTCCTTAGGTGTATATCATAGAAAAACATTTTGAATGGGGATCATAGAAGAGGGTAGTAGTTACCAGAAAGGAGCTAACTAGATTGGAATAATGAGAGGGTATGGAAACTGCCATTGAGACTAGGAACCATTCAACTTTTTATGGGGAATGCTATCAGATCAGCAATACAATGTGGATAGCTAGGTGGTCAATGATGCAAAATCATGTGAGGGACAGTTCCAGTGGGTTAGGAATACGAGTCATATAATAATAATATATATATTTGGGACATTGGGTGTTGAATTGGCATTTGGGTCATGTATATCCTTATACCATCGTCCTATGGGTAATGTTAGGGTTCCCCTTAAACCATTTAAATGGGTATTAACCATAAAAATAATGGATATAAATGACCTATATAGAAATTTTTTTTTCAAAAAATGATATTTATTTTTATTATAACTCTAAACCTCAATAATGTGAGTTTTTACCTAATTTATTTACTTATACATGTTGGGTCATATTTTTTATATATATTGTGAGTGGTAATTTAATTAATGTGTAATTTTATGAACTATATACATTAAATAGTCATAATACATAAGATATATCTTATGAATTAAATTAATTATACACATTGAAACTTAAAATATGTTCTATGAATCATTTACTTTATTCATAAACTCCATGTAATTATGTGATAAAATGTTCATTTAAAATTCCTCATGATTTAAATATATATGGTCTTCATATAAGACATATAAAATAAACTTGTACATAATTATTTTCTTCTAATTATAAGTTGTGTGCCAAATCTATTATTTTTTAGAGTAATTAAATAAATTAAATTTACTACAAATCAAATAAGAGTAATATTTATATGAACATTTTTTTAAAAATGAAGATAAAATGAACAAGGTATAAGATGTTTAGTTCTTGATTCTTTCCTCCATGTATAGAGAACTCATAACCTCAAATAAGAAAAGGATTCAAATATCATTCTCTATAATCTATATTATATTTATCTAGAAAAATAAATAAAATTACGGATTGAGATATATTATGATCCATTGATACAAAAACATATTTAAGGTTCACTCAAAAGGCCTTACATAGTAAATATAATTAGAAACATTTAGGACCTAATGGTTATTTCATTTAATCATCATGATGAAATGGAAACAAGCCTCAATATTTCATCACTCCCTCATATATTCTCTATTATTGATATAATTTTCAATATTTAGAACATAGATATGTCACTCGTATATTTTATCAATCTAATTATTCAGGTTATCAAGGATTAAAAACTCCTTTGGATGTTATAGGGAATAAAATAAAAGGATAAGATATGATACCCAATACTAACACCATGTTTAATGATTCTTCACAAGACACTTCCAAGAAGAGTATTATAATGTGTAGAGCATTTGAATAAGATTATTTTTATTTTTATGTTGCAATAAGGCTCGAGGGAATAAAAATTACACCTAGACAAATATTAATTCAATTGTTTTTGGTGTATTTTTATAGTGTGTAATATATCTATTTCAATAATTTTTTATTGGATACTACATGTGTCCCATACATATTTAATGAATTAAAAGAGAAAAGTAAATTTGTAATGATTTATATACGTGAGATGGATTTATGAGTTTCCAATAGGGTCATTGTTTATTTTTTTTATAATTGGGTACATTCACCTATCTTTATCAAATTATAAGATATTGGTTCAGAAAAATGTAATTATGTGCCCCTAGTTACAGAAAAAAATTATGTCTCAAATTTTATATATAATGATTTATTTTGTTATTTCTCAAAAAGTGTACAATCCTTTAGAAGGAAATCAGTTTTAATTTTATGTATTATTTACATAATTATATTTATATAATACATTACCTAATCCATGTAGTGGACATTGGAAAAGAATATAATTAACATGACTCATACCACACCCAACAATGGAATCACTGGATCTTTCATTTAAATGAAAATAATTTGATTATATTACCCTAAGATGGATATTTGGTTTCATAGATCTAAAAATAACTACTGTATTTCATTCATGTTGGATTGGTAATATAACTAAATATCCATTTATTATAAAGAGTTAAAGGGCCATAGAGTGTTGTTATTTTTTCATAATAATATGTGTTGACCACTTCCAATAGAATATTGGTGTAGGAACTCACACATTATATCATTTATTGAAAAAAAATTAGAAGAAAAAATATTCTTAATGACGTATAAGTGATATTCCATTTACATATTCATGGAATATAATAATTTATTTGAAAACAATATCAGTAAGAATATTAATAAACTCTACTTAGAACATGTTGAGAATATCTTAATCAAAACATCATTGATTATTTATTTGATTTTGAGATTCTATCCCAACTCACTCCACAATATACAACATAATGGAATGGTTTAATAAAGAGGAGAACCAAAACCTATTAAATATGTTGAGATCATAAATAAGTCATGGATGTATTTTAGTATCCATTTGTGGATAATCTTTACAGGGAACAACATTCACACAAAACCAAAATCAATCTAATGAAAAATTTATTTTACATATAAAATTTAGTGTGTAACAAAATTGTGATTCTCAAATTTTTGAGAGCGTGGCTGAGGATAATTTGTTAAGACTATTTATGGAAATAAAATTGCCCCTGATGAACAATGTTTTTCATTATAATACACTCTAATGAAAAAATGTAATAATTTTCATGTTACTTATTATATTTAAGATTTATAGTTAAATAGTGTCCCACCCATTTTTGAAAGCGATAACATTAGTATATGAGATAAATGGATGGAGATATACTTTGATTAAATTAGTGATCACGATATAAAATAGATGGAATAGGAATAATTACCAATTATCCCTAGTTAAGGTATTTTTTGGTATAAAAGTACTGTATATGAGTATAAAAGTGGTTAGAGAAGTATAATGATATGGTTCTCTAGTTCTGTTAATAGTGATTCATTATTAGTTCATAATAATGATCATATTACACACCTTAAAGATGTAAGTTGAAACTGTGCTACTAAATTGAATGAATCATTGAATTATGAAGTGTATTTCCTATACAAAAACCAACAATTGGTTTTTTTGTGGATCCTCTAGTGGGTGCCACTCCATTTTACTTGTAAAGGGATATTAAATAAGAAACTAGACATTTAGGTACTATTTATTACCAATAAGGCATGACTAATTGTAAAAGTGTAATAATAGAATCAAGTTATTAACTACACTTAATCCTTTTCACCATTTGGTATACTAAAAATTATCATAAATATAAAATCCATAATAAATTTATATGACAATGATATTTTTATATGGATATTAAAATATACTTCTTTAATGGGAATATTTTGGGTGATTTTAATATGAAACTACTAGAATGGTTTGAAACACCAAAGTATTCCAATAAGTTATTCAAGTTATGAAGATTTATTTATGGATTAAATTATGAATATATTACATAGAGCTATCAATTTGATGAATCAATAATGGAATAATATTTCATAGAAAATAAAAGTGATTCTTATTTATAAAACTAATTTAGTTGGAGTATGTTTGTTATGATAATAATTTATATTGAAGAAACAATACATATTAAAAAGTAAATACTTATAATATAATCTATTATGGACTAGATAGACACATTATTCTCTACGAAGGACTTAGGGATAGTATCACATATTCTTAGGATCGTGATCTATCAGGATAGATCTAAGGGGATTTATGGACTCGAGAAAATTAAAAACATGTACATTGTATTAAATAGATCTACTATGTAATATTATTGGTGTGGATGATTTCCAATGGCACATAGAATACATCATTCCGGGAAAATGTGGCCTCAGAAAAAGTGGAATGATAGAGTATGTAAGGTGTTCGATATTCATAAATTATTTGGTTATACATTTATGTTATACTTAATACAACATTATATATCCCATACTCATTTATCATGGTATGATGATATTGAGGTGAGTAAGGTTAACACCATTATATGACAACAATCAATATTCTAATATTCTGAGTCATACTATGAATATATTTATAATCAATAGAGGTGATGTAGATGTATTCATCTATATATATATATGTACATAATAATTTTAAAATATATCAAAATTATTGTAAATCACAGTTGCATTACATCACCACTTTGAATAGAGTTCATTTGAGATATATGATCATAATGGAAGCTATGAATACAAATTATTCAGAAGATTCCTAGTTCATTGTATCATATAAGGATGCAAAATAAGTTTATTGGTTTAACCACTTGATCCCAATTAATGATGTTGTGATTATATTTCAATACCCTATAACACACTATTTAAATAATATTGTAGTGGTGGTTCTTGAAAATTAGTGAAGGTCATCAATTATGATGAAAACTACACTACGTAAATATAATATTTTGATTTATTTTTCTCATAGAGATTATTTCACTATAAGTAGATATTCCATTGATGAAAATGTAGATAACACATTAAATAAATACCTCACTCAGTAAAAAAATAATCATCATGTGGGTGATATTAGAATAAATATATATCATTTTTTTCTATAATACATGTGCTATTATGATAAATTTATTTCCATAGAACCAACTACTTATGAATTGTAATTATTTTCTTTTCAATGAATTGAATATTAAATAAAATAACTTATTACATATCATTCCTAGTTCTGTGTGACTTTTAAATGAAAATGTCCTAGAGTATATATCTCAAAGAAAAAGGAATAACATTTTCATCCTACAAGGAGAGCTATAATATTCCATTAAAATATTATTGAACATTGTTTTAATATCATATAATTTACTATTATAGGACCCATGGTGTGTTGAATGTTAGTTTTCAGAACTCAAAATAATATGTGACTTTATCTCATTATGGTTTTTTATGGTAATCACCAAGATGGTAATTTAAGGGAATATATTTTATGAATTGAAATCCATATGTTAAGATGTATTGAATATTCAAATATATGAACATGTCTAATGATATATATAATTTATAATTATTAAGAATAAATTTTATGTATCAATAAATTTGATTTCTTGTCATATACCATGTCATCATATGATTGAAATGAAGTTGGGTTTCATGGGGGTGACATGAATGATATTATATTAATGAATTTGTTGAAGTTGTAATTTTTTTACATATTTTTCATAGTTGATATCTATAACGAATTATTGAAATAGAACAATCATACTAAACTCCATGACTATGGTGTATATGTGATTTCATTTTGTATATTAAAAGTGATATGCATCAGGAAAATAGGTTGATGAAACCATTGTGAAAAAATGAAGGATGTTATATCATATAAATGTTAATTTATTATATAATGATCATTCATAAATTCTTTATTAGTGCGACATATCTTCTTTTTTTATGTGTTCCTTGACCTATTACTAGAAATTATTCCTGAACTTTATACTACCCCATCCAATTCCATTGAGGATGAGTCATAGGGGATCATAAATAAATTGTCTCATTTGATCTATATTAAATACTAGTTATATTAATCAATTAGAATAAACACTTAACTATATTTCAAGAAGTAATATTTATTAAATATTTTTTGGATGGTCAAAAATATTAAATAAATATTTATTAGTAGTGTAATTTTTTAATTACATTAATATATAATATTTATTTATATATTGATATTCACATAGTAATAAGTAAATATTTATTCATTAAATAAATTATTTACTTTTTGTTTCATATTATAAAATAATAATTTATTCACTATACCCTTAATAATATTTTTTATTTAATGATTAAATAAAATTTAATTTAGAGATCCTTAAATATTGAGTATGAAGAGTGGATCATATTTTTTATGGTGATTAATTTATATTTTATATATTGTAAAATAAATATTTATTACTATATGCATTAGTGAAAAGATAAAATTATAAAAAAAATATTTTATTACATTTAATGGGGTTTATTTTGTGTTTAATATATTATTTGTGACATTAGTTAAATATTAAATACCAACTGTAAGACTATAAATATACTACTATATGAACTAGGGAAAAGGTTATTTTTGTACTCAATAATTAACTTTAAATATGTTCATCCTCATGTATTACTATCTCGGTGAATAAGAACAATAGAAATTAATATAATCCCAAAGAAACATGAATTGTTCACGTTGACCAACAGAAGACAATCAGTCAGTTATGTCTGCACAAATTTTTTTATCAATGTTATTTAATGATTAAAGGATTTGTGGATAACTACTGGATTTGATCTATATTGGCTCTATAAAATGCAGGGATAATAAAATAATTGTGTTTGAATGATCTACATCATAAATAAGGAAATATCTCTAGACTAAACTAATTATTTTTCTTTGTTTTAAAAATAATTATATTTTAAAATGAAGGATCCAAATTCTTGGTTTTGAAACATAAATATTAAAATATTATTCTTAAAAAAAAATTGGTTACATAATTCATGAATTTTAAATTTTGAACGTTTTATTGAATCCATTAAATGTATTTTTTTCCATAATCACAATAATAAATTCTATAATGACTACTTACTTTTTTCATTATCCCTGGAATATATGGTCCGGTTACATGTTGTCCATGTTAGCACATAATGAACTAAAATGAAATATTTTAATTTTATGTTTTCTTTTTTCCCTCATACATACACATTTAAATGTTGGAAAATACTAGGAAATCATTTTAAAAACATTCATAGATTTATTTCTTAGAACATATATGGGATCATAGGTGATTTTGTTGAAAAAATATTTATATAAAGGTATAATCAAAATATACAGAGTTGATTGGGATGGATTAGATTTATGTGATTTGGAGATGGGGTTATAGTGAAAATTGTGGTAATATTGGATCCATTTTATGTACCTAGTTCTTGTTTATTTTTATTTTGTCATCAATCAGGTGGGTGATCTATTTGGTTGTGTTCCTAATTTTTTTTTCATTTGGTATCAATGGTATATGATTATTTTATTATGGTTTACATTGGATGTAATTCTTTATGAACATAATATGACTATCTATTTTTAATATTATTGTTAATATATTGCTATTTACGGCTATTATATAATGACTATATTATCCAAAATATATATCATATAATTTATATATATTTATGCACTCTCTGACATATGGGGATCCATGTTCTATTTCTTATGGTTTTTCTATTACAATTTCATTTAATTGATTTTATTTGGGATTATTTATATCCTTGTTATGAAAATACTTTTAAATCTATCCGTTTTTACTATCTTAGGGATAAATAGAATCTCAAGGGAGAACAATCACCCCCTTAGAACAACGAGGAGGTAGATCATATGAAAATAAAAAAAAGTAAATCTATTGAACCTATTGTTCCAAATTTTGAATAACATAGCAACAAGACAAATAATAATATATCAATTCCATTAATCAAGGAAATTATTCTAGGAGGACCATATATAGAAGTCAATAATTTAAATATTAAAATCCATAGTGACTAAAATATTTCAATTAATGGTATAATGACCATCTTCAAATTTATGGGAGGAAGATTCAACAACATAATTAGTTGTAGTGTCTAAATTCCGAACCTCATTAAAATATTTAATTCTCTATCTAGTTTAAATAATAATTATACACATTACAACATTATAAATCGAAATCATTACAGTATAAATATTCTCTTTTCAAATAACAAATATATGGAAAAAATTCTAATATGTTCATATCGAATGACATGTTTAACAATTCAAGAAAAGAAGGAAAATTAATTTTGATATTTAATTGCTAAAAAAACAATTATAAAAAATTAAAATTTTTATAGAACCCATTCATTGTATGTGTATCCCATTCACAAAATTTATAGGATAATCTATTTGAAAACACCCCTTTGTAAAATAACTCCAAAATTTTATTGTTAAAACGAATGGAAAAGGTATTGATAAACCAAATCCTATTATTCATAAACTATTGGAATATTCTACCACTAATTATTATTATTTAAAAAAAATTGATATAAGATAATTATGATTATACAATACAATAAACACTCTCTCCCAAAAAGTCAAACATGATTTTATATCCCCTCAAATAGTGAGGGGAAAGTCCATGTCTGAAATTAGTGCACATTTCAGTGAAATGTTAACTCATATTAAACGAAATATATAACTTAAACATGAAATATAAATCATACATGCATAATCTACAAATTTTAATATATTTTTTAAAATCAAATTGAAATTCTATAACAAAAACATAGTCATTTTTTGCTACTAATATGAGGACCATCATCTTGGGTACCATTTCACGTATGTTAAAGGACCTTAATTTCACTTACATGAATACTGAAATTGATGGGAAAAGTTAAAATGTCATATATATTCCATGATGAATTGTTAATCTTATTACATAGGTCATTTATTTTATTATGATATCGAATATATCTACCTTACATCTGTAACACATTAACACATTGATCATAGTGTTTGTGATTCAACGATTATATAAAAGAATGTTTTTGTACAATTTGAAAACATGATTTTTCACATAAACATGATTTTAATTGAAACAAATCATAGTATATATCATTAGGATTTGACTTCCATTATCCTCGATCATCCTTTCATAGGAACATTCATCTTTGATATCTATTTTTGGAATGTAAACATGAATAGATCTTTCAAGAACATGATCCTTAATCACAACATTTATAACAAAATATAACAAATTAGTGATCATTATGAGGCCAAATAGGGGAATTTTCTAGGTATTATTAATATAAGATCATTGAAACATAATGGAATTACTAAAGGATGTTTAAATCAATATTAGAATTTTTTTTATTTACATGTGGAAAACTAGTTCCATTGGGACGAATAACATTCATATAGAAATAGTGATAAATTTTTATAAACAATAGTCAAATAACCTTTGGAAAAATCAAGATATTATAGTCTATATGCTTTCTCAATGATGATCTGGCCATTTTTTAGGATGAAATATCTATTCTAAATGGGAAACATCTTCTTATAATTTGGAAACAAAATTAATCTATGACCAGTTTCAACCCCAATATATCTTCTGTAATATAGATGAACTCAATCATGAATAAAAGATCCACAATTCCTCACATAAATATGAATTATTATCGGAAATCTACAAATTTAATTTCTTAATATATAATTTTTTTCGAAGCAACCATAAGTGGATCCATATTTATATCTCGATAAAGAATGAGATTACAATTGTATGGACACATTAGGATACTCCTTGGATTGTCCCTCTAATCAAGACTATTATTATTTGTTAAAAAATATAATTATAAACATTTTTTTCACCAAAATTGATACTATATTCAAATATAATAGAAGTGGTAAAGAAAATAAATACATTAGTGGATCAAAATTTTCACTGTCTACCCATTTTTTATTTCGGTGTGGGTAAGATTAATTCCAATGGAAACTAAGAAGGTTGTAATTAAATTTATTACCAATGAGTAAGGAGAACCCCGCCCTATAAGGGTATGTAGTAGATGGAGGGTCTGAATTGACTATAGATAGAAGAAATCTTGTACTGAGGAAGATCATTTACCTTTTTCCTCTATTGATCATGTAATGGATAAAGTGTTAGATCATGAGCTCTACTATATCCCATAATTGTATTCTTGGAATAATCAAATCAATATTTTTTTAGAGGACCATGAAAAAAAAACATTTAATTATATGTTTAGAAGATTTGTCTTCAATAATATTTAATTCTTTATATTTAACACCCCTTAACCCTTCTTGTGATACATGATAGAAATTTTCTTCTATATGGTGTGGGATTCTATATGTTAATTTATATTACCTCTATATTTATTTAGATAAATTTTATAGATGTTTATACAATTATAATATTGATTTCAATGAATATAGAATATATAGAATATAATAAATTATGGAATATTTAATATTGAGTTAAATATGGACTAGTCCCCAAAATGTAATCTCGAGTAAAAGTATTATGGTTGGTAAATTAAAGGTATTTATTATTCATCACCTACCATGTAAAATAATATCAATTTCATATGTTATATCATTGGAAATATTAGTTTACATAAAATGTTTATTAGGGAATTCATCTATATTACTTGAACACATTATGACTATCCTATAAAATATTCTTATTTTGTTTAGATGAAAATTAGAGATGATTCCTTCTTGACTCAAATCTAATATTGAATCTATCAACCAATCAGGTAAGATTTTAATTTAGACCTTTGTTTTTAAACCATATTTGATGTGTGATAATTTATGGTTGGAGCTATATTATGACAATGAATGGAAAAATACATTTTATTCATATAATATGCTAGAAAAGTATTGAATTATACATAAATAAACTATAAAACTCCTAAAAATTTATTTCAGGATATTGTATTTCCCTTAGTGATTGTTATATCATCTCAGATTGGATCCTCCATTACTATTTTCACTAACATTTTAGTACTGAAATACCCTCACCAAAATCAAGATGCTATGGATACATTGATCATGTGGGTCCATAAATTGTAATAATTTCTCCTAATGAAAAATGATATTAGGGCATGTGAAATAATTAGGTTTCTCCATGTCATTATTGGAACAGAAGGATTATTTATCTCATCTCTCTAAGTTAGATTCATTTCCAAACGAGAATCTATATTTAAGGAATTATTGTTCATGTTGTGCTAATATAGAAAACTATAGGATAATCAGTGTAATTTCAATATTAGTTAGAACTAATTATAGGATGAAATTCATTTTTGATTTCAAACAATTTGTGTTCATTAATAACATGATATAGTGACCCAAAAATTTCTTATATAAAAACCAGAAATTTTTAGATGAAAATTTTTAACAAGAAATTCTTATCCACACAATAAAAATAATGGTTTTGTGTCTTTAGAAACATGGATATTTAAAATGTGGTTTATAAAATATACACCTTCTGTCTAAGAAAATTATTAATATATATACCCCTTAATAGAAATACCATTCTTAATGAATCATTCTTCAAATCTCGGTTGTAGATTATTTATAATTAACTTTGATATTAGATGCTCTGCATGGATAAATAAGGTTGTTCTCACTGATTGTATCATTATTACATCAGTGTAAGGGTATGAGTACATGATATTGTGGATTTATAAACCACAATAAACAATTCATAGATCATAATCACATTTCACTGAATAAATAACAGTATTTCATAACTTTTGGACTCCTCATGTGTTAATCATGTTTTAATGATCACAAATATTATTCAACCTTGTTAACTCTTATAAATTATATCCAATAATGTATATTTATGTTTAACGTTTTCTCACGATTTAAGAAGAGCAATGAAAGATCTTAGTTCCTCTATTTTCAGATTACTTTCTTTATAATGTCTTTGATCTACTCTCATAATATCCACTTTGAAAAATGCTTAAATCTAATCCTTTCTATTGTCATCATTTTTTAAGTCTGAACAATGTTACTTTGAAATGTATAAGACATCGTGAGTCTACCACTAGCTATGCATTTCTGGCACCGTGAAGCCGACACCATGAAGCAAGACACCATGAAGCCAAACACCATGATGTAGACTCCTTGAAGCTAGACACCGTTAAAAAGACATCGTGAACAAGACACTGTGAACAAGACACCATGAAGAAGACAACGTGAACAAGACACCATGAACAAGAAACCGTGAACATGATAATGTGACCACCAGACACCATGACCACGAGACACCATGACACTCATACACTGTGATCAATCTAGAAAAAATATGAAAGAGACACTGTTTCCATGACTTAGTATGTCTTAATTTCATAAACTATTTCTTCATCTTTCAATTTAGTTTAGAACGGTCATATTTTGTGTTTTTAATGCAACTACTATTAATTAATGTGGGTTGTTGGCATGGTCGGGACCTGTACCTCGTACCTGTAAAAGGTAATTATTCCCATTGCCGAAGAAAGAGAAATAAAAGGAATATACAGCTACTGCAAGGTATATACATACACGAAGACATATAAATAAGGAAGAACATAAGATATATACGATACATGTACAATAAGATACACACATTCATGCAGAGTAGTACATGAAAAGAACTTGAAGAACACTCATACACATTATGAACCGATGTTCAAAGAGGAGGTTCAAGCGCTACATGTAATACTCTCACATTCAAGCTGAACACCTGTACTGGAAGTGAAGAAACAAAACCACGACACTCTATTTTCCAGACAACATCCCGAGAAAGACTCAATGCTTCATCTACTTCAATCAAAAGGAGTCCAAATTTCCATTGACATCACTGAAGTGCATTCTAAACTCATCTACATATTAGTTCTCTATTGTGATAATTTTTTACATTATGAGTAGTGTGTGATTCTATATATTTTGACACACAATGACTCCTAATACGAACTAGAGGATACTGCAATCCTCACAAAAAACACTTTATACCTTTATGTATCCCATGTAGAATTGTGGTAGAGGTCTGAGGACCTTGAGAGCCTATGTGTTGTTGTTGATTCTTTCCCACATAGAACTGAGGTAGATGAATGAGGACCTGGATAGTCTGAGTATTGTTGTAAACCCCGATCCAGGGTGTGGATCAATGTTTTATATAAACTGTTTGAGAGGACACTGTCTCAGCTTGAGACTGAACCTCTTGGTTAAAACTATTGTGCACTTGATTTAAGTTTAAACTATTTTCAATATTATACTACCAATTACATTAAAATTCAAATATATTTTAAGGAAAATATGATAGTTGAAATAGCAAGTGTTTTAATTATTTTCAACCAGTAAGTTAGTTTCAAAATCTAACTTAATATTCATATTAAATTAACTAATATATAATAAATATTTGAGAAACTAATAGAACACATACAATCTTTATAAATTCACTATAGTTTAACTTGTTTTATGAATTGGGGGATTTTAATATAAATCTTTTAAACAGATAATTTATATTGGAACTCAATTCACCCACCTCTTGACTATCTACTCCAACCAACATTTGGTGTCAAAGGAGTTGATAAATGTTTTTCAAAACACTCAGTTTGTGAAAAAGTTTTTTAAAAAACTCTGTTTGTCAATAATTTTCAACTGTGATTTTAGTTGTATCATAAAGATCTCAAAATTTCTGTTAATTGTAAATTTTTAGATCATTATATATCTTTTAAAACATAGTTATTATGGATAACAGATTAGAAGGTGTAGATACCAACACGCCACATTTCTTTAATGTTGTTATTTATGCCCAATGGAAAATAAAAATGAAAATTCACTTAGAAAGTATGGGATTTGACATCTGGAATGCTATAGAGAATCAATATAAGATTCTAGAAACTTTTAGAACTAGTTGGGATGAACCTAGGAATTATTATTACTATAATAATTGTAATGAAATGAATGCCATGTGTTGTGATTTTGGAGATGATGAATTTGGTCGAATATCTTCCTGTAAGACTACTTATGAAATATGGGATACTCTGTCTATTTCCTATTAGTGAATAAAAAATGTTATAGAAATGATACAAAATACATACACTATTATGTATGATAATTTTAAAATTAAATATGATGAATCTATTTTTGATATCTATCTCAGGTGTATTGAGATAGACAATAAAATGAGATCACTAGGAAAATTTGTTCTAGAAGAGGAGAAAATCATGAGGATACATATATGCCTACCAGAAAAATAGAGAGAGACCTCTGTCTGTATATGAGAATCATGTGATATTGGAAAGCTACCTGTCAAGGAGCTGATTGGGAAATTGATGATGTATGATGAAGAGTGGAAGGTAAATAAAGAGGAAGATGGTGAACCTAAGATGAAGTCAGTGGAATTTATGTCTACTACATCAAAAAGAAAGGACAAAGAGAATGTACACATAAATGAATAAAGCTCAACTAGTGAAAATTCTAACTTAGACAATGGGGAAGAGAAGGCACATATAGCCAAGAGATTCAATAAGTTCTATAGAAAGAATAAAATTTTCAGAAAATCAAATTAAAGGGTATGTATGACCAACAAGGTAATTGGAAGAGAGATTGGAAGAAAGCTGATAAAAATGATGAGATAGTCTGTTATGGATGTAAAAGGAAATGACATGTTAAGGCTGACTGTCCAAAATTGATGTTTAATAAGAAATGTGATTATAAGGACAAAAAATATAAGAAATCTATGAAGGCTACATGGAGGGCTTCAGAAGACTGCTCATGTGGATCTGAAGCTTCTTATTCTGAAGAAAATAATCATGCCAACATGTGTTTCATGACTAAAACATCTGATGTACATGTTTCCCCAATGCTGAATGATTACTATTCTTGGAATGGAAGTGATTCATATAATGATGATAATATGTCTAAAGCTGAGTTATTTGAATACTTTAATATGTTTGAAGATAATTGTAATGAGTTAAAAGATAAGTACAAATCATTAAAGAAATAGTATTCCTTGACTAGTACTATTAAATTCTATCTTAGTATAGAAAAGGAAAATAATGATCAACCGTTAAAGGAGAATACTGAACTCAAATTGTCTAATGGGAAACTTAGAAAAGTCATAGAGAAGTTCACAAATGTGATGAATAATCTAGCTCAAATGCTTCTAAAAAAAGTGGTACAAAAGTATACTACTAGTTTAGGATACCAAACTGGATAGAGATGGATTGCTAAGAACATATTTATTCCAAAACCTGGATAGTAAGCTGTTAGTTCATGTTCTGTAAATTCTTATGCTTCATCTACCTATCCAAATTATTATATACCAAACAATGTTTAATTATAAGAATCATTTGAATCTGTTGATTATAGGAAACCCTTTGGACAAATATGGGTGCCTAATGTTGTACATGTTATCCTTTCTGGACCCAAGAAAATATGGGTACCAAAATTATCTTCTATCTAAATCTATTTTGTAGGAAACTTGTTTGAAAACTTCTTGTAGGAATATATGGTACTTGGAAATTGGAAGTTCAAGGCATATGATAGGAGACTACTCATGCTTAAAGAGCTTAATCATTGTTGATAGAGGACATGTAACCTTTGAGGATAACTCAAAAAGAAAAATCATCGGCTTAGGCCAGATTGGTAACACTTATTCAATTTTAATTTCTAAAGTACCATTTTTTATGGATTAAAATACAACCTGCTAAGTATTTCTCCATTTTGTGATGATGTTTTCAATGTAAAATTTGAAAATGATTCATGTAATGTTTTTAATTATAAAAATGTCTTTGTATTTACTGCATTATGAAATGAAATTGTTTATGCTGTAGATTTGAGTTCTTTTTCTAAACAAAATGTAAATTGTTTAAATGCATCTCATAAAGAATCATGGCTATGGAACCGAAGACTAGGATACTATAATGGGAAATCTCATAGAAAAATGAATAGGAATGATTTAGTTAGTGACTTACCTAAACTGAAATTCCCACTTAACAAATTGTGTAATCCTTGTAAAAAGGGAAAACAACACAATGTTTGACTCAAATCAAAGAAAAAAGTTTCTAGTTATCAACCTCTTGAGTTGGTTCACATGGATTTCTTTTGACCATCAAAAGTTTCACATCTACATGGGATGCACTATGTTTATGTTCTTTTATATTATTTTTATAGGTACACTTGGGTATAAATTCTTGTTCACAAAAGTGATGCTTGTTCTTATTTTATGAAATACAACAAGTCTGTTGAAAACCGTAGTGGATATAGGATCAAGACCTTGAGAAGTGATCGTGGTCGTGAGTTTGAAAATAAAGAGTTTGAACATTATTTCTCATACAATGGCTATAGTCAAAACTTTTCTACTCCTAGAACACCTGAACATAATTATGTAGTTGAAAGAAGAAATAGGACACTTCAAGATATTGCTTGGACAATTCTCAAATAATATGGTTTTCCAATTTACTTTTGAGCTGAAGCTATTAATATAGCTTTTTACAATATCAATACAATCTGAATTATAAAAATTATAAAAAATACTCCTTATGAGATTTGGAACAATAGGAATCCTAAGGTTAATTACTTTAGAGTTTTTTGTTGCAATGTATTTATCCTTAAAACTAAAGATAATGTTGATAAATTTTCTTCCAAAAGTGAGGAAGAAATTTTCCGAGGTTACTCAATATCAATTAAAGCATATAGAGTATTCAATAAGAGAACCAAATGTGTAGAAGAATCTATATACATCAAATTTGATGAAAATGATCCACATGAACTTAAGACTCCTATTGAAAATCATGAAGATGATACATCCATTCTAAACCATAAGGACAAAAACACTGAACATATTATTAAGAAAAACAGTTCTAGAAATTTCCCAGAACCTGTTTCTGTAGAACCAAAACATATAAATGAAACTGAAATTTCTATCCCTACATTTCTAGAACATCTAGGATTCTTGAAAACCATCATTTAGATGTTGTAGTATGAGATTTAGATTGAGGGACAGAAACTAGAGCTTCTTTGAGAAACCAAGTTGAACATCAAGCTTTTCTATCACAAATTGAACCTTAATATAAATGATGAAATCAATGATGAATTTTGGGTGATTTCTATGCAATAAGAATTGAATCAATTTGAAATAAACAATGTTTGGAAATTATTAGACAGGCCTAAGAACACTTTGACCATAGGCACTAAATGGGGTTTTAGGAATAAAGATGATGATGATGGTAACATAGTTATTGTCATTGATAGACTAGTTGCACAAGTCTATAGTCAAGAAGAAAGAATTCACTACAAGGATACATTTTCACGAGTATCCAGACTTGAAGCCATTAGAATCCTGTTATCCTATACTAGACCTTTTAATTACAGACAATATCAAATGGATGTTAATAGTGCATTCTTAAATGGGTATATAGTTGAAGATGTTTTTGGTGAATAACCCATAGATTTCAAAACCACCACTCTCAAAATAACATTTTTAAACTATCAAAATCCTTATATGGTTTGAAGTAAGCTCCATGAGCTTAGTATGACATATTGAGTACTTTACTTATTTCCAAAGGTTTTTCAAAAGGAACAGCTAATCCTACCCTTTTCATAAAACTAATTTCTAATGATTTATTAGTTGTTCAAATCTATGTAGATGAAATTATTTTTGGATCATCAAAGAATACATTATTTGTTTATATTTCTAAAATGAATCAAAAAATAATTTGAAATGAGTTTAATGGGAGAACATAAATATTTTTATAGATTTCACAATTTTCCAAAATAAATGGTATTATTTTAAAAAAATGAAAATATACAAATGATCTTATAAAAGGTTTTTTATTGGAAAACAATAAATGTAGTGACACTCCCATGAGTACCACTTGTAAAATGGATCATGATGAAGATGGAAAATCTGTCGATCAAACCACTTTCAGAGGAATGATTGGAAGTTTACTCTACTAAACTGCTAGTCATCATGATATTATGTTTAGTGTGTGTATGCGTGCTCATTTTCAAGAAAACCCTATGGAATATCATTTAAATATTGTAATGAAAATTTTCAAATACCTCAAGCACACACCCAATATAGGATTATTTTATCCAAATGGATAATCATGTGAATTATCTAGTATTCTGATGATGACTTTGGCGGCTGTAAGTTTGATTTAAAAAGCACCTCTGGAAAATGTCTCCTTTTAGGAATGAAACTAGTATCATGGTGCTGTATGAAACAAAATTCTATTGCATTATCTACTGTAGAAGTTGAATACATAGCTGCTGGTTGTTTTTGTGCACAATTTTTGTGGATGAAACACACATTACTAGATTATGGATATCAATTCATACATGTAAATATAAATTGTGACAAAACTAGATAAATTAACATCTCAAAAAAATTCACATACTAGGACAAATCAGATTTGTTTAAGACATCAATTTATTGAGAGAACATTATCAAAAAGTTGATATAACTTTTGAACACATTAGTACTGAATATCAACATGCTGATATATTCACTAAACCATTATATTCAGAGAGAATCGACTAAATCATACATGAACTAGGCATGATAAATCTCAAATAGACACCTTACTTGTTTTTGTTTCAAGTCATACTATTAGATATCTTACTATGTTATACTTTACTGTTTCAGGATTATGATTTATCAGTTACTGTCTCTCATGTTTTCTGTCTCACTGTAATGACCAGATACGGTTTCACCGTTAAAATTATTTATGATTTATTATCTTTAAACCAGTATCATGGTAATTATCCTTTTCTCCTCTTTTATATTTCTAATTTTTTATTTTTGCGATGTTTGGTATTCCTAAGTGATAAAACAAAGTACATATCACTCGATTCTTCACTCGAGGTTTATTCTACCTACTCTTTTCAAACACTTCTTCATCCCTGCAACCCTTCTCATGCTCAAACCATCAGTGAATTCCAAGAATTAAACATTCATCATCATAGACACATGAGAAGTGCAGCTCGTAGAAGAAGAAGATTGCACCTAAGCTGACACCCAAATGTCCTTTAAATCCGAATCTCTTAAACTGTGTTGTTGTACCTGACAAAGAGATTTTCCCCAAATGGCTTTTGTCTTGTAAGTCTTTGATATTGAATGTATTATAACAACAAGGCTGGTTAGAATGGTTCTCTAAGGAGGATTGACCCATATATCCTAGGTTAGTGGCACACTTTTTCCACTACGTATAGTTCTCATTTTATATTGGTGAGATTTATGTTGTGAGAAGCTGGGTTAATAGCCAGATATGATCATTATCTTTGAGGTTATTGGCTGCATGCCTTAGGATACCTCGTGAAGGCATCTGTGAGGATTATCATAGAGGACCTCCACCTTAAACTAATTTCATTGATTTAGTAGATGCCCTGAAAACCATAACTGTATATGGAACCTAGAGGAGGGACACTACTACTAAATTAGATGGAGAATCAAGAATTATATTCATGTTTAAAGAGAATTTTGTTAGTCCAAGAAAAGGCGATTTTTCTATTTTAAAATATCAAGATGTGTTTTTGATTCACCTTATCAAAAATGGAAATAAGATCAACCTATGAAATTATATAATACACCATCTGTGTGAGTTGATCAAAATCACATCCAAGTCATCTTATCTGTTCTACTCTCAGCTAATCTCAGTAATGCTTCTTGCCAAAGATATGGTTGGACCTAATGAGGAATTAATTATCGACTGTGAGTACAGTCTCTCAAAATCAATTATCAAAAGAATGAAGATAAAATAGAATCCATGGAAAAAGAAATGGGTGGAAGACAATGATAGAGTTTATGAGATATTCAATATTGTGGATTAGTCCTCAATACTGAAATAGATTTCTCATCCTATTTTAGAACAAGATGAGATTGTTGAGTATCCTGAAGAAGAGGAAGAAGAGGATTTAGTTCCACATATGGTAGTTGTTACTATTAAGGAAGAAAGGACAATTATTCTTCATATAGTTCATGAAGAAGAAGTCCTTACTCTTAAAGAAGCTGTTAATTTGTAAACTAAACCCGAATATGTAATATAATCAGTGGCCAAATAATCTGAAAAACATTCCATGGAAGAGCCTACAGTAGAAGAGCCTGTAGTGGAAGAGCTACCACATTCGAAATAGGTCAATATTGATGAACTCTGTGTGGAACAATACATTTCTGAAATCATCCCATCAGCTGAAGAAAGGATGGATCAATCCTTTCAACTATCTAGAATGGAAATGAGTGAGGAACCTAGAGCTGGTTCTGTGGAATTAGACCTATATATGAAGCCTCTCAGTCCTAAGAAAGTGGAATTAGTTGAAGAGAAGAAAACTCCAAATGTTGAGTATATTGAAGCCTCACATCCAACTGAGTCAAGTCCTGTAGAAAATCAGTAAAAATTTCCTATTATTTATGATGTGAATGATTCTCAGCAGGTTACAGCAACTAGAATTGATATTTCCTCACTATTTCAATTGAAATCAGTCTCTAATTTTGGACCTGATTGGGAACATGAGCCTGTACCAGTCCATACTCCTGAACCATCATATGAACATCCATCCTTTTTGAGTAAGGATGATCTGAAGGAATTTGGTGATACTCTCCTATCTGGAGTTGAGAAAATCATGAATACCCAACCTCATCCTGTTACAATTTTAAGTGAGAGAGATTTATCACTATTATTGGAGAAAATTATTTGGAAAATACAACCTACGATTCTCCATGAGATTCAAGAAATAAGAGTTCAAAATAAGATGCTCAGTAATGAAGTGAAGACCCTATGAAATATGGATGAGACAAGCATAGAGAGCTGCATTTGAGATTTTAATCCGTTGCTCCACCTCTAGAACCTATTTTTCCTCAAATCCCTCAAGTTGGTGTGTCTCAGATTCAACCTTATATATCATCTTTAGATGAAAATATCGCTAAAAGAAACAAACAAATATGAAGGAAATGAAAGAGCATGTTTCAAATCTTAATAAACTCATTGATGAACATACATCGTGTCTTCAAAAGTTGACAAATCAACAAAAATCTCTGACCATAGCTGTCAAAGCATCTGGTCAATCCCTTAAATCCTCATTGGACATTGATTTGCTCAGAACTGTAGTCAATGAAGAGCTTCAGAATGTTCTCAGTGGATTCAATTCGACTTCTTTATCTAAAGTGGTTAAGAACAGTGATAAATTTCTTGACCTAGTACAAATCCACTCCATAATTGATAACGATTCGCAACATGAGATTATAAAGAAAGTGTATTTCTACTGTAATAGAATCTTCTCCATGATCGATATGACAAACCATTTCAAGTACTTTGTAGAAAATCTGCAGATCCCTCCTGTGACTCAGGATTTCAAGAACCAATTCCAGAAGCTCACAATGTTCACTCGATTGTTGGACAATTTTATGTAGAACTAGGATGATTTTGAAAAATCCATGTTGAATTGTTGAGATATCATTACAGATTTCATCAAACCCCTTAGTCCCTATCTTTATGTCCAGAGTACTAACATTGTTGGCCCTGCTGTTGCACCACTCAGTCCTGGGCAGCCTACCTTCTCCCATGCTATTGCCTAAACCACCATGTCTGTCGGACAAGCACTCTGTCAGATCAGGCCTATGATTCTTGATCAGCAACCGCCAAGAACTTATACTACTCTACCTTTGCTCCCCTAGTTTTTGAAGTCCTTTACCATCTTTATCAACCACTTCTCTACCTTTTTCTACCTTAACCTCTTCCCTTATGGATTCCTCTTCTGTTGCAGCTGAAGGCAAAGAGAAGGCTATCCCATGAAGAAGAACATTTATTACTCTTTCATACAGGGATTCTATTGATTTAGTATTTCTCTTTTGTTATAATGTCACTTATTTTCTATTAATGGACTATGTGCATTTTGAATTCTCATATTCCATATTTTTGATAATCCCAAAAGGGGGAGATTTTTCTATATGATAGCCATTTATCTCTATAGTTGAATCCAATATACACTTTAACTATACATGAATTGTGATTATCAAAAAGGGGGAGATTTCAAGACTCCTCGTGTATTAATCTTGTTATAATGATAAAAAATCTTAATTAACCAAGTTAAATCCTATAAATTATATCCAATCATGTGTATATATGTTTAATGTTTTCCCATGAATTAAGAAGAGCCATGAAAGATCTTAATTCCTCTATTTTCAGTTCACTTACTTTATACTATCATTTATATACTCTCATAATATCCTCTATGACAAATGATTAAGTCTAATAATTTCTATTATCATCATTATTTAAGTATAAACACAGTTACTTTGAAAAGTATAAGGCACCGTGAGTCTCCCACTGGCTATGTATTTCTGGTACCATGAAGCAGACACCATGAATCCAGACACTGTGAAGTGATACACTGTGAAGCAGACACCATGAATGTAGACACCATGAACAAGACACCGGAAACAAGGCACTGTGAACAAGACACTGTGGACAAGACACCGTCAACAAGACATCATGAACAAGACTCTGTGAACAAGACAATATGACTATGAGACAACGGGACCGTGAGACACCATGACACTCAGACACCGTCATCAATCTAGACACCGTGTGAAGGAGACACCATTCCATGACTTACTCTGACACCATTTGTTAAACTATTATTTCGCCTTTCAATTTAATTACCCACTGTAATATTTGGTTCCTTTAATGCAACTACTATTAATTAATATGGGTTGTTGGCATGTCAGGGAATTGTACCTCGTACCTGTAAATGGTAATCATTCATGTTTCCAGAGAAAGAAAAATAAAAGGAACATCGAGATACTATAAAGTATATACATACACAGATACATATACGTAAGGAAGAATAGAAGATATATATGAGACATGTACAAGAAGATACACACATACATGCAGAGAAGAACACACGAAGGACTCGAAGAAAACTCCTACACATCATGAATAGTAGTTCAATGAGGTAGTTCAAGCACTACATGGAATAATATCACATTAAAGATGAACACCTGTATAGGATGAGAAGAAAAAAACCATGACACACTATTTTCCAGACAACTTCCATAGAAGGACTCAAAGCTTGATCTTCTTCAATCCAATGGAGTCCATAGCTGCATGGACCTCACAAAAGAGCATTCTACACTCATCTCCCTGTTATTGCACTAGTCTAATCATTTTAATTACATTACGAGAAGTGTGCGATTCTGTATATTTGGAAACACACTGACTCTTTAGATGAACTGGAGGATACTGAAATCCCCACACCAAACTCTTTATACCGTTGTATATACCATGTAGAACTGTGGTAGAGGTCGGAGGACCTGGACAACTTGTGTGATATTGTTATTTCTTTCCCACGTAGAATTGTGGTAGAGGTATGAAGACCTTGACAGTCTAAGTATTGTTGTAAACCCCGATCTAGGGTGTGGATCCGTGTTTTATATAAATAGTTTGATAGGACTAAGTCTCATCTTGAGAATGAACCTATTGGTTAAAACTATTGTTCATCTTATTTTAGTTTAAACAATTTTCAATATTCCGCCACAAGTTACACTAAAATTCAAATCTGTTTTAATGTAACTCTTATTGTTGAACTAGAAAGTGTTTCTAATAATTGTGAACTAGTATGTTATTTTCAAAAGCTAACTTAATATTCATATTAAGTTAACTAAGAAATAATCAGTCTTTGAGAAACGAATTGTAGACATACAATATTTATAAATTCAATATAGGTTTACTTGTTTTATGAATTGAGGGATTTGAATATAAATCTTTTAAATAGATGTTTTTAATAGGAACTCAATGCACCCCCCTCTTGAGTATCCACTCTGAAAAACAATAAGACATGAATTATAATGGAATCAAAGAAAAATATCCATGAGATCATAAAGGTAGCCTAATATGATGTCATAAAATAAGGGAAAATGTGTAGAAAAATAATAACTAACAAAATATTATTTCAACAAATCCACCCTGAAATTTATTATGTTTTAGTCTTAGGATGAAATATAGTTTTCATAATTCTTTATTTAGATAAACGCATGTACACCATCTTTTGTGAATGGGATAGCCTCTCTTATACTATCTATCAGCCCTGGGATAACCTCCCATATACCCTCTATTTGGCTTTTTATAAATTATTCTATACCTTTTAACCTCATAAAAAATTAATCTCTACCTAATAAATTTGGTGGATATATAATTTTTTTCTATCCCATCACATAATACTAATCCATTTCTTTTTATTTCAAAATAAAATAAAAAATTCACCATAACATCGTTGCTTTAACCGTGGAAAATATAATGAGCTTGTACAAAAATCACAATAATAATAATAAACCATCTAGAGATGGAATAACTACTGTATCATTAAAACATGTACATAGTAAAATATAATTTTTACTAAAGATTGTTATCACATTTGATTTTTTTAAATGATTATGCTAATATTTCTTAATGGAAATACAATTTTCATTTTCAATAAACATTTTTAGAATATAAATATTTTAAAATTATCATTGAGAAAATATTATTTGTCAATATTATTGGAAAATTTAATATTAATATTCAAATGTATGTACAATAATGGTGTCGAGAAATCTGTTCAATCTTATTTGTAAAATTAAAAAAAATTATTCATGATATTGAAAAAAATAAAAAATTTCCAGTTTAGAAATCATTTAGATGATTCATGTTTAAATTTTATTAAATAATTTTTTTAAATGATCTTTTTCAATTTTTCAGTTATATTTATGAATTCTCATAAAACAACATTTATGATCATGGATATGAAGGGAATAATTCATCAACCAAGTAAGAAGTAAGGTAATAGTTTATTTGGTTACATTTTGATGATCATTTTATGAAAAAAAGGATATTAAAATGAAAATAATATATAAAAACTAAATAAATAACTAAATGATGATAAAAATTAATTGGGTTTATTAGATATGGATCATATAATTTCCCTCAATAGAAATTTAAGAATAATCAATCCTTATTAAAGTGAGAATCAGACATAAATCCCTATCCCGTAGTCATTCCATTCTTCATATGTGTTCTAACCTCCAATATAAGAAATATAGATTTTTATTAACCAATTCTAAAACAATAATATTATATATCACACCAAATATGAATTACATAGAATATATCATCCCCCATTTATGAATAATTCTTTATTAAAATCACCGTTCAATATTATAAATGGTTTATTTTTCATGTATGTTTCATTTTGGTAGTTCTGATCATTGAACAACGATCTTTGTTCCATAATATCTAGAATTTTAGTCATTTAATTAGATTCATATTTTTTAATTATAAAAAAATTTATAACCATTCATAACAGGAAGTGACAGAAAATAGATATAATCTCTTTGTTGAGATGGTAGTATATATATAAACATGAAAGATGTTTTGACATTTTGATGAATTGAATAAAATATCTAAATTATAAATCAAGTCAATTAATGTATAATAATATCATAAATGATATATATATATATGATTCTTAGAGCCAACAATATGAACATCAATATAAAATTGTGTTTAAAAAACATATCACTTCGTCGAGGTGGTAGTACACATATACATATGCACAAGATATGTTTTGTTTTACCATGGGATAGAAAATAGATGTGATATTTTATATCCATCATAATAAATAAATTATATATATATATATGATATTTATTTTTAAGAAATAGCCCAAAAATTTAATAATATAGTGACTTTAGACTATAATTCAATTCATTTCCTTCCAAAAGATATTTTAATTTTATTGTTTTAAGGAATTAGGACATTATAATAAAACATTAAACTAAAACATGTTTTCTTTTTATGAAAATTATAAATTAATTTCTACATGGATTATAATTTTCACTTTTAAATCCAAAAAAGAATGAAATAAACTGTTAATCCATGAAAAAATTAATATCATTTATTTTAAAAAAAACATTGGGATCAAAATTAACCACTTTATTGACCAATGAATCATATTAAACGTATCACATATTTCATAAAATAATTAATTTCAAACACATAATAAAAAATAAACTTTAAATAATTTTTTTTCAAATTTTAAAATCACATGAATGATTTTTCATTAACGTACACTTTTCAGTCTTACATATGAAAAAATATTAATAGTTAAATTTCATGTAACCATCATAGATTCTAATGGAATACCTTACTAGTTATCTTATGAAAATTAGATTATAGTCGCATCAAATATATTCAATTATTATCCATCATAGATTATCATGGAATAACCATCACATTATAATCCATTTATCTCATAAAAGAAATATAACATTAAATTTCATCCCATATTTCAAATAACCATACAATAGAATACCATACCTAATACATTGGACTTCCATAACCTATCCCCCACCTTTGGTTTATAATGTTATATCCATTATCATAAACTATTCCCAAGAAGCATAACATGACAATAAAAACAATATTAGAGGAAAAAAACATTTTTATTTTGAAATCATTAATTTAAAAATTCGAGGAATTTTAAAGGAAATTTTATTTGTTCAAAAGATCATTTTGAATATGTATGGGATTTTTTAATGTAATTATTAGTCAAAATTTGGGAGAAATCCACTCATTTCTTATGTGATAAAAATAGTCATTCCATTATTCTGTTGGAAAATCCACAAAGTATCTCTTTGGAAAAACTAAATAAATTTTTATTCCAAAAAATCAATAAAAGTAAAATGTGGGTGAAAGAAATTTTTAAAATAATTTCATTATATTAAAAAAATTATACAATACATTTTTATGAAATTTGGATATGGAAGAAAATATTTTTTTTATAGAATGTTTAAAATAAATTGTTTAAATGAAAATCACATACCTTGAGTCTGACTCATCATGTATATTATTAATCTTACTGAATATTAAATATTAGTTTATTATTTAAATTATTGTGAGATATTTTCATTCTTATTATTAATTTTATATTACTAATTACCATAATATATAATATTACATAATCATTTTAGTTCACATCAAATGTTTATATGATATTTTGTTCATAAGTCCAAAATGAATTAGGTTTGTTAACTATTTTCAATGTGGTCATTAGATCACCATATCTCGAATAATAACAATGATATAATTGTAATTTTTATATAGAATTAATAAGTTTAATACTAATCATGAATGATGTATATTAAAATTAATTATGTAAAATTTATTGAGATGGTAGATCATGTAAACACATGAGTAATGTTTCCATTTTTGAATGATCAATTTGGAAAGATGGTAAGTATTATTTAAACCATAAATAATGATAATATAAAAAAATATATGATATTATATCATTATATGTACTTCTATTTACAATCAATTTTATGTGGTCATGAAAAATGAAATATATCATTTCGTGGAGGTAGTAGTCTGCACATTTACACAAAGGATGATATAATTTTTAGTGAATGGTAATTCTAGAAGATAATTGATATAATATATTTTTTATATGTATTAGTATTTAATTAATTAAATATATTTAAAATAATTCCATCATCATAACTATTATTTATAGATGGTGATAGAAAAGTTATTACATCAGTTAATGAGGTGATTGTTCGCCATACATATGAAAAATGATTTTATTTACCATTTTATAGATGTTAGAGATTTAAATAGGTTATTATATTATCCTAATAATATATCATTATATGTATAATAATATTTTTATTATATTTTGATTTTTTAAAAATAATTTAATGAGGTGAAAGATTACATTAATCCGAAACATGTGATTAAACCTATACATCATCTTTGTATAGACTCCTTTGATAAATACCTTAAGGGTTATATGGTTGATATTGTTCCTAAAAAAGACATTAGAATGAGTTAAGAGATTATATGAATGTATTATAGTTATTATTTATTGAATGTAATGGTTTTTTAAATGTTAGTAAGTAAAAATAGAGATTCCCTATTAAAATTGAGAGTAAGGGAACAATTGGAATTACTCAATATATTAAATTTATAAAAATTAATTATAAATTAAAAAAAATACAAAATGATTTATTAATAATTTTTTGTTGCTATGTATAATAATTAAATATTACCTTAGAAATATTATTGATTTTATCACATTTATACCCTTATCCATTGGTTTTGGTTTTAACCCCTCAATAACCCCTTTCACACTTACCGTGAAAATAAGGGGTTTTACACATTATGAATTAACATATATATAATAATAGGAAAAGGCCATATAAATAGACCATGGATGATATTATAAAACATAAACTATTAATATTACTAAATCTAATATTTTTAAAAATATTTACCTATGAATAAAATATTATATATCACAAAATATCAGTAATGTCAATTTTTAGGACTATTGTTTACTTTGATTTTAATCACAACATGGAATGAAGAAAAATTCAAACAAAATATTATTATGCATCCAATTTATGTCATGTTAATAAGAAATTTTTTTGGAAGAACTTATTTATCAAAAAATATATCACATTCAATATTTTTATGAGAAATTATATTATTTTTTTCATTAATTGAATAATAAATGACTTAGAATTGTGTAATCATTTAATATAATTTTTATTCACTAAATATTTTAAAAAATTAACATGATAAAGATAAATATTATATTTTTCAAAATACTACTTATAAATCATTATATCCTCTATGGTAATCTATGTTAAAAAGTTTATATTTAATGAAAATAATAGTGTTACATTTTTTACATATCATTCCATGAAATTATAAAATGTTCATAATCTCATAAATAAGAATAATAACACTATAGAGTTAAATATTATATAATTATTTATGTTATTGAATAATAAAAATTAAATAATTTTTTTTTGTCATTTTATAGTTATTATCATTTTTTATTTAACTTTAATTACTTAATTTACGCTTTACCATGTTAACAAAAATTACTAAGGTTAGAATTCATATTTTCCAAAAAAGTGACGTATTTAAAGAAATGGATCTAAAAAATCCATATATGTAATAATATTTTTATAAATTCATAACATTGAATTAAATTTTTTATTTAATATTAAACTACAAAAACGCAATAAAAAACTAGTTTCTAGAGAATTTTCATTATCAAATATAAAAATTCTTTATTCTAAATGAATGTATAAAATTAATTTCAAAAACTCTTGTTAGACCATTTTAAATAAAATGATTTTTTCCTAATTTTATATATAATTTAAACTAATAAAAAATTTACAATAAAATAACATTTTTAATAAAAATAAATTGTTTTAAAGATTCATATGAAAAATATTCCTTTTCAAAATAATATGAAAATTTCATCATATAATAATTTTGATATTATGATTAAAAAATTATATTTATTATTTCATTTAAAATTTCCAAAATTCATTTAAATTTATTATATTAATTCCTCAATATAGTAATCAAAAACCACTTTTGATGAAAACGTAACATTGATGTATGAAATTATTTTACTAAATTTCATATTCTTATATTCAATGGTATAATTAATAAATTTTTAATGACTATAATTATTAAATATATTTCTAAAATAATATATTCTTATTCATACTTTACAATTAAATAAAAAGAATATTTTGAAAATATAAATCTATAATATATTTTTGTTTATTTAAGATCACTGTTTCATATCATGTACACAATAAAGAAACATATAACATTTAAAAACAATGGATATTAAATCTACCCTTTAATAAATTAGGTCATATTAATTTGAACATGGAATCAGAAACAACGGTCTATATTTGTTAGAAAACAACATCATTAAATAGTTCAATAAAAAATCCTCCTAAAATAAGATAATGTAAAGTTTGAAGGCTTATATAATTACGCATAACTAGGATTTTATATAAGAAAACTTTAATGGGAAATGAAAACATGTACATGGAAGAGAAAACAAATTCTCAAGAACTTATAATGAGTGATTGATAAATCAAGAATAAGGTGGCATCGCGAATGTGATAGGAATAAAATATATATCTACACCTATATAAATGAGACATAATATATTAGTACACCTAATATAATACTTGAGGATGGATCCTTCACTGAGGAATGGAATATAGTTTGTTGTATTTACCATTCCCATTTTAAGATTCTTCTTGCAGAGCTTAATCCGTAAATGCCAGAAGGATATTTGGAAGGACATGCTTAGTTTCTGTTGGTGGATCCAAGAATGGTTTCTAGAGACGAAACATTAACCATGAAAGAAATACATGATGAAGAGGAAATTTATGGGCTACGATGGGCCTTAACGGAGAGAGTTCCCTAATATGGGACAAAATTCTGGGATACATATATATGAACTATTGAGATATGGATAAATATGATTTTATTATGAACATTCAAAATTTCACCAAATGGGTGAGTTTACCATGGGTCACCTGTGAAATGTTTATAGTGCTCATTCTTAAAATAAAATACACTTCCTCTCTTCACCACTACAGGATTTTTAGTATATGAATTTCCTATATAAAGTCTTGGTAACTGTTATTAACATAATTCGATCAATACAACTCCGTCATTGGATATTGAGGTAACAACATAGATTCATCAATGTCTGAATAGTATAGGGGCCATTTCTCTAGCCCATGAGATAATTGGTAAAATTAACCTCAAGGCCAATGAATCCGATATTGAAATAAAAATTTATATGCAAAAGCCTAAAATTTTATTGAATAGATTATTTTTAATAATTTTATTGAATATATAGGATTATCTTCATAGGATTATTATTTGATGTTCTAGTGCTTTATCTCATCTAGGTTGGAAGTTTCTTTTATAGGAAGGAACCATGGGTTATTTTAGACAACATGTAAGTCATGTTAGGGAAATGAATTATCATTGAGAATTTTAATTAACTCACTAGATGATCTCAACTATCCTCTTAATAAGATAATTCTCAAGGGGGAATTCATCCATATCAAATCATACTGACCCACATCCCATATCCCATCATATGTATGCATATGATACAATTTCATTCTAGAATGGTGGAAAGAGATCAATATGTAGCATAAATAATGTCAGTGAGGATTTTTTACATTGGAGAATATGGATCATAAAGAGGGTGATAATAAGCCTTTACATTCTTAACAAATGCATGGATAGACAGGTTTCCTCCATATATATGAATGAGGACATGATGATCTGGTATTTTCTGATGGAATATCTCAGTGCCCCTATGTATTCATGGGGATTGTGCGTTGACCATTTTTATCATGTTTTGGGTAGGATCAAGGGTCAGATATTGAACAGGAATATCATTTTTAATCCTTCAGAGGTAGGATGTAATTTGTTAACAATGTTCTCTCAACCATCCCTATTTCTGAACATTCAGCAGATAAAATAAAAATTCATTATAAATACTATTGATAAGATCATGGAGTGATTTATTTTTGATTACCGTTCATTTCGGAAGAAGCACTGGGAATCATGGGGAAAATGGGTTGGCCAACTTAGGAAGGGGGTATAAATGTGGAAATCATTCTGATACTATGCATTGTTGGCATGAAAAACTAGCATGGGAAATATTGAAGTAGCACATTCTCTAGGTAGGAACCATAGAATGTAGATACAAAGGGGGTGAGGATGTATATGAGGACATCTTGTCCCCATTTTGGCACATGATATCTCCACATTTTTTCACCATGCTGAATCTCATCAGCTGTACTATGGGAAAATAGTAGATTATTTTAAAGCATCACAATTCACCTTGGTCACTTATCTGCTTCATTGGGTGCATGGTTCTGAATATCACCTTTATGGACGCCGGATCATACCCATCATTTATCAATATAGTTATTTGTAATAACTTTCATGAATGTTTTGATATTATTGATCTTAGTATAGAAATGGACATATGAATTTTCACTACCTCCAACTCAAGGTTTTTTCAATGATAGATGTCTGAAGGGAAATGTTCGGTCAGAACAATCTTGTTTTATTGAATGAAATATTTTTGTGACCAATAATCCCTATATAATAAAAAATAATTATTTTGAGAATAAGTAACCGAGAAATCCCAACGGATGATAATAAAAATGGATGGTTAGTTTGTTAGTGATTAGGTTCCCTTGTTCATAGATCACATGGAGGAGACCTCAAACCTCCTTTTTAAGGGGTCAGGGCATATGTGATATGGGAGTAATTTTGTAACATTACTTCTCTATCTTCCTAGAATTAGGTTATTCAAATACTGGAATATTGGTTTCATGGTACAATTGAAGCGAGTTTCTAAATAATGACAATAACTATGGTACTAATCGCTGGTTGCTAGTGTATCTTTCCTCCAAGAAACAAGATCCCCCACAAGGACCTAGAATATTCTATAATGAACCTTATCATCAGAACTCATAATAACTTGCTTTACATGATTAATAATTTCAAAAATTCTTGTCATGAGCCATTATTGTGGTCGATTCAGTTGGGATTCTCTCCTTCTCATCCCTCGAATGACATATCAAAGGGGCACAAGGTGTGTTGGAATACTCCAGTGATTGGGCTCAAATTAAACATGTATGAGTCCTACATACTGGACGAAATACAGGTGGGTATTTTATGTAAATAAATAGGAAATATTATCCTAGCATTTACATCTTACTTCGACCACAGACACTACATCCAAGATGAAGCATTGGCTATGCTCGCTGGATTGCGCCTATGCCCAGAGATGAACATTGAGATAGAAGAGGTGGAAACAAACTCGATCACTATATGAAATTTTTTACAGCTTACAAATATAAGTATATGGTTGATTCATTACATTATCAAAATGTTAAAAGCCCTTTGGGTAGGAATAATTATGTGTTGCATACATGGCATGAGTGTAATATGTTTTTGAACCACCTGGAATCTATAGAAACTGATGTCTCTGGTATCTCCATTGCCCCATGTTCATACATTTTAAAGACTAATAGGAAATATATAGTAATAGAGGATTATTTTGGACTTAATTATTTTAGGTCACTATTTCTATCTATTTATCATTATCATTGCTATTTATGTGTCATTATAAAGTAAATGTTGACAATGATAAATTTAACTATCCAAAAAAATTATATATGTGTTGGCTTAAAAGGGCATTTATTTCATTGTAATAAAAGTAAACAATTTTTATTTTTTCAAATATCATATTCATAATTATATTGTATTATTTGAATAATTATACTAAGAATGTTAGGAAATATTACAACATGACATGATTAATTTCATCCTTTTTCAAATTAACACCACAATCTCTTCTTTTTCTCAAAATGATCAGCATTCTTGAATAAAGTTTCATGATTTATGAACTATAATAAAAAATTTATATATTAATAATCCCAATAAAGGAAAAATATATATTCCTACCATCATTAGAAATTAACCACAACCAAATTTGATAGAACAATGTGTGGTAATTACCAAAAGAATAAATCTTCATATTAAGAAAACTATTTTAATCTCCAAAATTAAATTTTAATACTCAATATTTAACATTTATCAATAAACAAATTACTATAATTAAAATTCTTCAGAATATTATAATCTAATATTAAATCCCTAAAATTAGATGGATTTCATAACAAATTCAACCTAAATAATTTTAAAATTTATCTCCAAATAACATGAAGCACACTTTCTAAAAATATAAAATCCCTAATTGTATAATCTCAAGGATACGATAATTATCTAAAAAAATTACATCATTCACCATAAATTGACAGTTGTATCATATATTTCTCAAGAATATATTTTAACCATTAGTGACCAGTTAAATTCTCATAATATTCATTTTAAATATATCATATTTGGTAACCAAAATCAGCAACAGCTTGTCAAATATAATTGATATCCTAATCACCCAATCAGATTTCAATCTTATGGTTATATGTACGAATATATATATATATACACACACAAAAATTATAATTATCAACCATAAAATAACACCTCTTAACCTATAGTATTTCTATATAGTTCATACATACTTAAATTCAAATAATCCGCCATCAATCACTTGTTAACCCAATGTATTCAAAATTACTTCATCATATGTCCATGTATGAGTGTTGATAAAATTTCCACATTTTTAATACATAACTTTTCAATGGAATTTATTTTCGCAAAATATATGTTTCCAAAATTTTAAACAATATTGAATCAAATACATTTTAATATCATAATATCATTGATAAATAAAATATTGAACTCATTTATTGAACCGTTAGAAATTCATTTTTTGTCATATTCAATGATATGAAATAAGTCCTTATGATTCATCAAATCACACAATCATGATTCATACGTAGATCATAATAAAATATTTCATATCTTGAATCTAGACATCAGTTTCTTCATTTATGATCTTGATGTCCACATTACTGTCAAACATTATATCTATATATCCAAATAATTAATATCCTTGTACTTAGTGGTATTACTCTAGTAAAATAAGGCGGATGATTTTAGACATCGATATCAAATAATAGAGAATACATAATCAATAAAAATTTTGGAGAAATGAAAACGTTTTGGATATATGAAATATACATTTTATTGGAAATTATTTCCTTAAACAAATTCAACATCAAATAATGTTTCCATAATAGTGATAATAATATCAGTTTCAAGGGATTTGAGGATTGGGTGAGAACCTTTTTCTTCAATCGAAAGAAGAAATATTTAATTTTTATACAGTAAAATTATTAAAAAAATAAATTCATATTAAAATGAAAATGTTCCTTTAATAAAAATACCCATAGAATCTAAAAAATTATCTAGAAATTAATAATTTAATTAATAACATCAACATTAAATAATTATTTAAAATTAATTTAAATGTATTTACATAATTCAAAAAGAAAAAAACATTATTATTAAATAATCCTTCATGTTAAACCTAAGGGATACATATAATTCAACCTAATAAAACATCTCCAAAAATATAATTAATAACATTAATATATCATTAAATATTTCTTCAAAATGGGCTGTCTATAACTTCATACATATAATAAATGTCAAATTTTTAAACACATGATATTATCCATAACTCGTATAAATCCTCATATTAAAACAACCTAATCTCTGAATTTTTATGAACAATTACATGATACCAACTATAAGGACCCATACATGAACATTACATAATATACAGTATTTAGGATATAATACTTTTCCATCTATTTTGAATAGTTTTTTTGGATTTTATTTTTAATGAATTAGTTTATGATTCTCAAATGAAAAACCCACAAATTACTGTGTCTATAAAACATCCCAATATCAATTTTCCCACATTATTGACCCTTTCTAATATATTTTTCTTTTTATGAAAAATATACAGGACAATGAACTTGGATTCTTATTTCCATTACATCTTCTCAAAACCTCTGAATTTTATAAAAAACATGGGTTGAGTTGAAAAATAGAATTAAGTAAAATAAATGAAATAAATGGACTATCAAAAATATACTACAATTAAAAATAATATTTTTAAAAATAAACATTGGGATAAAAATAAACCCATTTCTTACAGACTAAATTATCTTGTCACAACACCCTCCCCACATAGTACCCCTACTCGGATAGCAATGAGGTAAATGATATAGTGACTACCTGATTCCCACATCTAGTAGGCCTTTAGTTGGAAACTAGAATTGATGGTATAATAATAATAAATTAGGAAGCATTCCCCTATATGAAAACATGAGGAAGTGTGATATAACACTGATTCCAAATTTAAAATATACTCAGACGTGTGTATATATATATCCCACGTAAAAACATTCAATTTTATATTTTACTATTACAAATGAAAGGGAAACATAAATTACACAAAGTTAAATACAACATCGTCCATGATTCCCAAACCACTCATATAAAACTATGAGCTAATAATATGCATTCCAATATCCAACAAACTATATATTAACATAAAATGTTTGTGTATTTGGTGGGTGAGAATAAAAGAATATTCAATAGGATCCTCCTAATAACATATCATAAAAAAGATAACAAAATCATTCTATAGCATAGGGAGCAATATCAAAACCAAATAATATCCTAAATAGGTATAATATGTTCCCATCCTCACTATTCCCAACTATCACCATGTACATCATAAAAGATCCCATGTAATATAATAATAAAATATCATGTGTAACCCACTCTCTATTCCCTATGATTTTTCCTCTCTTCTGCAACATTAGAATTCCTCTGCATTATCTCACCAAAATAAAACAATCCGAATAAAATTATGAAATGAATCAACACATTCCCCTCATGAATCATATCATCATACCATCCCATAGGCATATCCATATATAATGAACGAGTAGTTTTAGGGCCCACCGCAACGTATAAGATGTGTATCATACATCATGTATTATAACTCACGAAATCACATCTAATACACCATGAAACTACATTAATACATCATATCCAGTACAGATTAAAACTAATATAACCCTTTGGATACTATAATTGAAGATAATTGGGTGTTAAAAAAATATATTCCACTATAGAACTCTAAAAACATATATGTAAAAAATATCATCCATGCATACCAGTATATCTAACTACCAAGAAAAGTGATCAAGGACAGAGGTAGTAGTCATCCATCCATCCTCCAATCATTATACTGCATAAAACACCCTCCAAAAGTCCAATGGTTTTTATTTTCCCTAACACAAATGGGTGGGTTATCATATGAAATCAAAGAATATAAAGGATATATTATATGTCACAAACACACAAGGAGTATAATATAGTCCAAATAAAAACTACATCTACCTTCTAATGGGCACTTGACTACCACTATTAGAGACTAGATATCTTCTAGTCAGACAATAATTATAATAAATACAATAAATTTATATTTTCTTTTTCTAATTTACATATGTTAAGTATTTTATTTTCAATAAATTAATTCATTTAAATTAATTCAAGATGCATTTATTATCCCCCAGTCTGACTTCCATTCCCCCAAAGTATAATCCAAACCAAGTTCATGTGTCTTAAGATTAACATATTTTAATCATTTCTACTCAAAAAAACCCCCATGGGTTAAGAAAAATTTATTAATTATTATCATAAAAACATAATATATGTACTATAGGGAAATAATCATATGCTAAAACCAATAAAAAAATTATATAACTAAGCACACCAACATACATCAAAATAATGGGAATGGAATTTACAAAAACCCTTAACCAATCTATCAACCATTAAACTCAATAATTTTAGGAAACAATCTAAAATTATTACATCAATGGGTAGATGATATTTAACCCATTCCATTATCTCCATTTTCATCCCCAAAAACCACCTACATAACTTAATGAATCTCACCATCATAAGTGTAAACTTATTACATATTATCCAGGTGTCCACACCAACATCACATTAGCCATACTAGGATCATATCACATCCCGTAGCATAGATTGCATCCATAGAACATCATTAATGTAGATGAATAATAAAGTGATTTAAAAAGAGGTAAATCTAGTCCCAAAAATGTTGTATCCTGCCTTAACACAAAAATAAGGTCTCGTGGATCTAAACTCAGGGTAACCATCCTTCTCAACAAGAAATGAAAATCCAGACCTATAAATTAACATCTTAAAATAAATAGGTTTTATTACATCATGATTTAACTGATTAATTATTCACATATTCTAAATATTATAATACTAAGGCATCGAGCTACCATAAGATATCTATTTCTAAACATTGTCTTATTATTCAAACCAGTGTCATCATTTATAGAGAAGTTACATTTTTCTTGACAATACATTTTTATTATTATCAACAACAAGACTTAATATTCTTCACATTCTTTAATAATTACTTTAATCACATAGAATATCATTTTCAATTAAACATTTGCATTCCATTAATTTTATTATCATAAAATTATATAAAACATTGGAATCACAACAAATTTCCTCTTCATTAATTATAAATTCAATTAATCAGTTAATTATGGATTTATGTTCATTTTCAATTTCCATAATGAACAAAATGATAATACCTAGGATAGTAATAAAAGATAACAAGAATAACATAAATATATCCTTATCAAACTTCTCTTGAGTGTTTCATACCTACAAGGATTCTTCACCTCAACTACACCCACAAACATCCAAGTTAAAATCGTTATAATGATTGAGAAAAAACTAAATATCATGGAAATAAAAAGAGGGATGATTTAGTTCAAATAAATAAAATTGTAGAGGCAGAATATACCTCATATAACCATATATCGATGACTAAATATCGATTATTGATCCCAATTTAATAGATTCAAAAATGGGAAAAGATATAAACATTGGCCTCAGAGGGTTAGGGAAAAATAAATAGGGATTGAGAAATCCAGAGGCACTATAAATTATAAAGGTGCACTACATAGTGTATTTTTATGGTCTGAAACCTCTTCATGTCAAGTAATCATTTTTTAAACCCTATCAATAATTACATCACCACATACCATTTAATCTTAACTTATTTAATTTCATGAAGCATTATATAAACCAAATTTACACATTTCTAGAACTAATTATTCATGATGTAAAACCCATACATGTCATGAATTTACCCATCAAAGAGATTTTACAAAAAATGGGGAATTTTAAAACAACTACTTGTAAGATACCTCCCAAGGATCTCATCATCACTGGAGATCAAAATCCATATTATATAATCAACATAAATACAAATTACAACAACAACATTCTCTATAACACTCTCTTGTGGGAGATACCACTCACATGAGATTAAGGTTAATGATATTCTAAAAGAGGCAACCATATCATAAACCAAAAAAGTTTACACCCATAAACCAAAATGTTAAAATAAATGTGATATTTATCAACTAGATCATGGTACTAAGTGCACATTTTCAAATCATTTACCAAGGTACTATCCTTCATTAACCATACTGCCCAAATACATGAAACAAGGGAATATAAATTCCAAAAATAAATTCTTCTAGAGGTCCTAGATAACAAAATTCCACCTCTTGAATGATGAATAATCAAAAACGTTGATCTCATCCAAATAAATAATCTGAGAGTCAACAAAATGATAATAAAGGAGGTACAATACTATAAAATCATCTTATATTAGTCTTATCTTTGTAGGAATTTCTATCAAAATTTCCTAACCACCAACTTGATATAACACCTCAAAACGTCAAACAAACCATGGAAAAATATTAATTCACAAACAAAACCTTCCCTACCTATGATGAGGATTAACCTTTAAGAACACATGATCATTAAAATCTAACTCCATTGGTGTCCTGTTATTACCAAAATAGTATTTATGATGATCCCATGTTTCCATTATAATCTATAGAATTAACTAAAAAATATATGTAATAATTGTATTAGTTCAATGCTACGAATTGTTTCCTCAATTATAGTTATCTATAATATCATTAAAGTGGTATCTAATCATATTTAAATAAAAATGAAAATTAATATATATACATAAAAAACTCCAACATATGATAATGAAAATTCAACAAAATATCATAAAATAAGTGTTGAAAAAATGGAGGGTTAAAGGTTCCCTTACCTTGTAGAGTAACTCCTATAACATGAAGGTTAGGACCTTGTAGGCTTAAGAACATCATGGGAGGACTCATATGGAGGTAAAAACACAATATCATCAAGGATGAGTGATTTTTAAAGAATGATAATGAATAGATGAGTGGGTATTTATAGTAAATGATAGATGATTTTTTATTAATTTAAAAAGACACCACATTAGTGGATTTGGAAATACCATGGGCTTTAATAAGGTATTTTCTCATTATATTAGCCACTTGGGAAACCTAATATCTTATTGTATTATAAATAATTCTACCAGAATTTTTTTATTAATTATTACATCATTAAGATGTCATCAAATAAACAGGAAACTCAAAATTCTATTTTTACAATTCACGAAAAATTAAAGTATTTTAGAAACATTTAATAAATTCACCCTAACCGTTTTACAATGTATATAATTAAAAAATGAACTCCATATTTTGAAAATAATTTTCTTATTATTTTTAATTTAATTATTAAATAAAATATTAATTTATCTAACAAAATCCACATTAAAACTATAACTCATTTTATAACACCATGAAAAATTATTCTAGCTCCCATAAAATTATATTATAACCATATGTAAATAAAGTAACAATTTATGATTAAATTTTATGAAAATAAATTTCCCATTTTAAATTATTAAAGAAATATAAAATTAAAAATTAAAATTTTTTAACATATTGAAATACCAAATCATATACTATGATTGTTTTTTTCACTTTTAAGATGTCTAAATTGTATTTGTACATTCATGGGTAATGTTTCTATTTTTCATACTATTTTCTACTAATTACTATTCATTAATATTCATAATGATATGCTAATATTCATAAGGGTGTGTTACTATTCATGAAAAATTATTATTGACTTATCAGGCTCCAAATCACTAGCTGATAACAATTGTATGTGACATGTTTTTGAAATTAAAAAGAGCGAACTGACAATTTTTGTTTAAAAGTATAATTGTACTTAGTAGTTCATTGTGA
Source organism: Viscum album (assembly GCA_963277665.1). NCBI lineage: Eukaryota > Viridiplantae > Streptophyta > Magnoliopsida > Santalales > Viscaceae > Viscum > Viscum album. Next base: position 1,373,699,030 of record OY728147.1, on the reverse strand, counting down.
TGTTACACCATGTTATTATATAAAATATTTATTAAAATTTATTTACCCTTGGTAAAACATTGGTTCGTTACATTTCCCCCCCTTAATGAATTTCACCATAGAAATTTTGTTATACATTCTAGGCATTAAACAGGTGCGGGTACTTTTCTTTCATTACTTCATCCAGTTCACTTGTTGCCTCTTCATACTTATGATTCTTCCATGGTACCTAGACAAAGTGAGTAGACATGTTACATTGAAGATTATCTCAATGATCCATGTTCTTCACCAACTGTTCCTCACCAGAAATATCAACCTCCAACTTGACCACTACTAAAGAGAGTACATGTTAAGGATCTGGTGTGTACATACTTATGAGGGATACATGAAAGACATCATGTACATTCGACATTTTAGGTGGAAGTGTCAGTCAATAGGCCACATATCTGAAATGATCCAGGATCTAAAAGGGGACAATATACTTGTGACATTGCTTTCCTTTATTTCCAAACCTCAAGAATTTCTTCCACAAAGATATGTATAGAAATACAATGTATCCCACTTTGAGCTCATGGTCTCGTCGATGATTGCCTACATAACTATTCTATCGACAATGGGTAGAATTGATATGCTGCTGAATGGTTTTTCCATTCTCCCCCATTTATTTTAACATTTCAGGTTCTATAAGCATACACTCACTGACATCATCCCAACACCCTGGTGTTTTGCACCTTTTCCCATTAAGGGCTTCATATGATTCTATTCGGATGCTCATGTGGAAATTATATTTATAGTATAATTCAACTAGTGGATGATGTCATTAAAAACCATGTTTTATGTCTATAGAAAATGCTCTCAACATATCATCCAAATTATTAATAGTTCACTCAGACTCTACATTTGTTTGAGGATGATTAAATGTACTGAAGTTTAGTTCAGTTCCTAGTGCATGTTGGAGACTTTTCCAGATCATTGAGGGGAATCTTGGATCATGATATGAAACAATATATTGTGGTACTAAATTAAACCTTACCACTTCATTGATATATATCTATGAATGTTCATCCAATGATATTTCCTCTCAAATAATGATAATGTGATATGTCTTTGTTAGATGAAACACAATAACCCATATTGCATTGTTTCATCTGTATGTCCTTGGATGTCTAGGAATAAAGTCCAATGTAATGTTCTCCCACATTAATTTTGGTATGGGTAGTGGTTGCATCATCCCCTTAGGCTTTTTATTATCAGCATTTACTTTCTGAAATACCAGTAAAATTGATGTATATTCATCAATCTTTCTTTTCATATTGCCCCACCAAATGTTTTCTTGGAGATCTCGATACATCTTTCTGCTCTCTGGGTGGATAGATAATGTCGATCTCTGTGAATCATTCAGAATATCATTATTTATCTATGGATCTTAGAGTACACATAATCGTGATCCAAATTTTACAACTCCTTCCACATCTATTTTTAAATCATAGGGTTTCCAATTTTTTATAGCATCCAACAGTTTTGTAATTTCCACATTATTTTATTGGGCGTCCTTTATTTTCTCCATGAAATATGGTTGAGCAATCATTTGAGAAAGGATTGATAAATTTTATACCTTAATTATTTTCATGTCCATCCACTGTAAATATAAAATTATTAGAACTATTTAAATTATAATAATTGATAAAGATACATGTCCTTTTTAATTATAGCATCTTCCACCTTGTTTTCCTTACCGTGGTGATAATGGATTGAGTTGTCACAATCCTTGATGAGCAGTATCCATTTTCGATGTCACATAATTATCTCTTTCTATGTGATTATTTATTTGAGACTCTTGTGATCTGTATATATCTCACACATCTCCCCTTTGAGATAATTCAGAAAGTGTTTTAACGCAATGATCACAACTACCAACTCCAGATCATACATGGTATAATACAGATAATTTGTTTTCAGCTATCTTGATACATAGGCTATGACATTATCAATTTTCATTAGCACAAATAATAAGCCCGTCTATAAAATATCACAATACACCATAAAGAGTTCTCATCATATTGAGAGTGGTGAGTACAGGTACAGGGATTAAAATGTTTTTCAATTCCTGGAAACAGTCTTCACTTTTATTGATTCTAGAAAAATGTTTCTCTATTATGTTCCATCTTATTCATTGTGTTTGAAAATCATGAAAAGTTCTTAAAAAATCATCGATAATACACATCTAGACCCGGGAATCTATGGATCTCTATTATAGATGTTCTCCTAGTCGAATATTTAATTTACATTATCTTGGAAGGGTCCAAAAATATCCCTTCATTGGTGATAACATGCCACAATAACGATACTTCCTCCATCTAAAACAATCATTTACTTTACCTTTCAAACAAATTCTCCCTTATAAATGTTTTTAACACAGTATTAAAATGCTCCTCATGTTACTCCTTTCTCTTGGAGTATATTATAATATCTTCTATAAAAATTAACAAAAATTGGACAAGGTAATCGCTAATGAATCTATTCTTGGAATCCATGAAAATATATGGAGTATTAGTGAGTCAGAAAGGCTTCAATATGAACTCATAGATTCCATAACTTGTTATATTAGAAGTATTTGTAATATCTCCCTTCTTCACCATTAATTGGTGATATCATAATGAAAGGTCAACCGTATTGAAATAACAAGACCCACACAGCTTGTTGAACATTTCATCAATCTGTGTAAGGGGATACTAGTTTCATTATCCTGATTTTATTGTGCTCATGATAATCATTGTAGAGGTGCATTGATCCATCCTTCTTCTTGATGAAGAAGTCTGGCACACCACATGGTAAAGCACATGGGCATACAAAAGCCTTCTCTATATTCTACTGTAACTACTTCTTAAGCTCTTCCAGCTCTACGGTGGCCATTCCATAGGGTGTCGTTGAGATAGATAGAGATCTGGGGATAATTTCAACAGAGAAATAAACCTATAATTATAGAGGAAGACTATGAAACTCTCTAGAGAATACAATAGTGTAATCCATCAAGATGGGCATGTATTTAAGATCATGGTGCTCTTAATTGTCTCAATCATTTGAGTAAAATATTATTGCTCAAAAGGAAAAAAATTCCACACTTTAGAAGAAGATTCTAATGAAGATTCATCTTCCTCCTTACACATGTCAATAATCATTGGATGATTTTTAATTTGAAGAGTGATTGCCCTTTCCTGACTGTTGATGTATGCTTTGTATAAATATATCCAATCGATTCCCAAAATATCTTTGATCTCCACTAAAGGAAGTATGATGAGATTTTCTGGGAATTTGAGTCCACAAACGTTAACTGGGGAACAGTTATAAACCATGGACACAAGGATTTCCCCATTCTCTATTCTCATAGATAACCTTTCCTCCATATTTTGATGTGGGGTTTTAATGGTTCTACTAAACTTGAATGATGTGAAAGAATGCATAGAACTGGAATCACATAGTATATTCACCATTCATAAATGAATAAATCACATACCTATAACCACATCATTGTCTGGCTCCACCACTGCTGTATTGATAGAATAAGCCATTCCTAGATGCCTTGGAGGTTGTTTTTTATTTTTTCCGAAAACCCTTGGCTTCCAGCTTGGTAGAATAATTCCTATGATCCTTGAATTTGTAACACTACACCAATAGTGGATAACTGATATGAACCTCATTTTCTTCTCCCATATTTGTGGGATTTTTAATATCCCTTCTATAGTTCATGTCCAGAGGACCAAACATTCCACATTTGATGCAGTTCTTCTTTCCCTTTCAAACAGTTCTCAGGATGCTTCTTCCCACAACTTTTACAATGGGAAAATCATGATCCTTTCCATCATAGGTTTTGTTGGTTGAACCACCCATGTGGTTTTCTATTTTTCACTTCTTATCATTGGGCCCACAGGACCAATAATATTCTACAATATCGATTTCAACCTCGATGGAACAAAATACAATCTCCTCACAACTTTTAAAGTCCCTAATCACCAACGCTCTTCATAGACATGGCTTTAGTCCGCTAAATAAGTGATCAATGATGCTTTTTTTGTTAAGACAATGATAGAGGTGTACCTTTCAAGCCTTGTAACGTTTTATTCATATGACCCAATGGACTTATCTTCCTTCTTCATGAGTTTGTGGAACTCTATTCCCAACATGACATGGAAGGTTCCATGACAATATTTTTTGAAAAACCTCCACTTTAATTCCTCCCAATCCATGGAATCAATTTTCTCTAGGGAATTGTTATTCTTGATCATTTTCCACCACTGATTAGCTTCCCCATCCAAACGATAGACCGCTAGTATGACATTCTCTTATTATGATCTCTAGAGGACGGATAATAACATTTTAATGGAGTTAGTACATTGTTCCATCAGGATGGGATCAGAAGATCCTATAAACATGAGAGGCATCTGTGGCATGAAGGACTATTCAGAAAATTGATCTTTTCATGGAAGAGGATGGCGTTCCACCTGATTAGAGTTATTAGTCATAACTTGATCCTGCTGAGAATGTACTATCACGAGGTTTTGAGAACCCATTAATATTATATTAGGCATATCAATAGAGAAATCATAACATTTCATATCACATTCATTTTTTCAATGTGTTATTCTATTTCATGCAATTAACAAAGAGAAATAACCTTTAATTTGAGGGATTGAATACATATAAATTTAGAATAAGAATTAAACATTGAACATAAAAGGATAAACATGAATATGAGAATTATATCCTAACTTGTTATTCCTTTTGTTTCAAACTAGGTTATCCTTGATCTAATTCTTATCGTTTATTTTTATGGGGTTTTTTAACAATTATTTTTACCATGTCCATATATTATAAAGGCATATCCCTCGATAGTGTCAATACAAAGAGTGAAATTAGGCACGTTATTGTGTACCCGGGTACCCCGGGTCAAGCTCGAAACTCTTTGTCAGAGTTTTCACTCCTAGGTATATCTATTCTAGAACTTCCTCTAACTACAAGAATCCATATAGGGACATTTTATATTGATTAAGCTCTTACTATATACATACCAAAATTTAAATATGGTTTCCTATACTTCTTATCATACTAAAGTTTCTCACAAAAACTCTCTATTATTAATCTCCAAAAATAACTAGACCATCCTCTAATACCATCTATAGCATCCCTAGACTTTTACACATAACATTAAATGATTTTACACCTAATTATACATCATAGTACACGCCAATGATCTTTTATGTCTAGTGTCATGGAAGACTAGGTACATAAAACATAAAACATAAAACATAAAAAATAAAAGATAAAACATGAAGCTAAATAAACACTTCTTCATTAAATCCCCACAAAGGCTCTTAACTATTTTTGAGAACTTACATCTACATAGTGTAACCTGTGGAACACATGAACAATGGGTTGAGTTAAAAATCAATGTAATGGAATAAGAATACGAATAAATCATAAGCACATGAGGTAGGAGGCATGACCAAAATAAATCAATATCATGGAACATATAAAATAATAACACTAAAACATGGGATCATATAAACATGGAATCATATAAATGTGGTACAATCATAAAACATGTATCTAGTATGAGTCATGTCAAACCTGCAATATTGTTTCCTATAGTTGTATGTTTTAAGGGTAACCATCAGTCATGTTTCCCATTGTAGTAAGGGTCAAGGCTAACCGCCAATCCCGTTTCACATCATATATCATGTGACATAAAATTTCCAAATGCATTGGAGCACTATCTGGGTGATCCCATCTGAACATTTTCATGAATATAATTTCCACATAAATAATCATACATAATCAACTATACATAAACATAACGATACCAATGGAAAGAATTGGCTACCACAATAATGACATAAAGCATAACCAAGGGGTGAATCATGAAAGTGTTCATGAAATGAAGGAATTAGAACAAAAATGGAAGTTAATAATGTAATATAGGCTTATAAAATGGTAATTGATGTAAAAAATAGTGACAATATATAATAAATATTTTTGAGAAACATTACCATTAAAACACTTTTGTGCAGTTTTAAGAAAAATACTACAAAAATTTTAAAATAGAAATGAGGAAAATATTTTCTATAAAAAAATAATTTAACTAAGAAGGCTTTCATAATAAAAATACTGATTTTATAAAGTAAATGGTGGCTTGAAATGAGGATTGAGTGCACTTGATATCCAGTATGAATTCATCATGTTCCCTTAAAATAAGTGTGTATATCGGGGTGAATTAATGAGGGAATCACGTAAAAATATGTATATCCTTAAATGAGAATAAGGTATGGATCTTAAATCATTGGTTTGGAGAATATAAAAAGGATTTATATGTTATTAATGAAATGAAAATAGAACTTATTTTGGGTAAAAATAAAGATAGAGAAACCTAATGGAATAAAGGTGGTTCGGGTAGAATCCATTATCTTATGTCCGATAGTGTTCTCCACTGCATATTAATGACACGAAAAATCTAATTAGGTTCATTAAATAAATTATAAATAAAAGATTATATAATAAAATTATTTAGTAAAACATTTTGAAATTCATTCATAATCATTTTACTAGTTATGAGGTTTTAATTTCATTGTTTGGATCCATTTGTATCCTTGGATCTAATGATTGGTTCACTTATATTTATGTTTGAAGAATGATGTTAAATGGAGATGGTTTAATATAATTGTATTTATATGTTATTAGTGTAAATAGAGTAGGTTACATGATTATAAATTCTATTTGGATAATTTTCATGAAGATGAATCATTATATAAAATATTTAATGATAACTTCTTGGGTTAAGTGGTTGTTTTTGACCACAGGGAACATGTTTTGTTTTATAAATAAAAAAGATTTGTAATAAAGGATTATATAACCATAAATGCGACATAATAAATATATTATGGTCATTTTCAATGATTAAAATGGTTTCATGACTATAATTTAAGATCATAACAGAAATTGAAAACCCATCGTCCATGAATTTTGTAAATTAGCACATCTTGGATGGTATTTTAATTATAGTTTATAAAAAAATGAAAGGAGTGATGATGAATAATTATTCCTTTATAATGAATAAATTTCACTAAATTTGAGGTATTGGAGTCATCACAACATTTTCATAAAAGGAGTTGGGGAATGGAAAATAAAAGAGATGAACATGAAAATAAAAGAACAGTTTAGATATTCCTTATGAAAATTAGGCATCCTAACGATGTCACATTAAATATCATAAAATATTTTAGAGATAAAAAATTGTATCTCATTATATTCAAATAAAAAGTAAAATAATATGGATATATAAAATAAAACCCCAACATATGATAATGGAAATTCAATGAAATAACATAAAAGAAATGTTGACAAGAACACGATGAAAGGTTAACATACATTGTAGAGTAACTCCTAGAACCTAATGGTGGGGACCTTGGGGGAGAAAAGATATCATAGGAGGACTCCTATAGTGTTAAAACCACCATAAAATCTAGGATGAGGGACTTGGGATGAATGAAAATGAATGTATTAGTAGCTATTTATAGTAAAAGAGAGATGATTTTTTATTAATTTAAAAAGACACCTCATTATTTGGTTTTAAAAAACCATCTGCAAGCCCACGATGTTTTCCATTGGTATTATCCACATGAGCCACATATTATCTTATTGTACTATATAAAATTAGACCATAATATTCTGTTATTTATTACATAATTATGAGGTCAGCATGTATACCGAAAACTCAAAACTGTATTTTTACTGTTCACGAAAAATTCATGTATTTTAGAAAAATCCAAAAAATTCACCATAACAATTTTGCAAAGTGTAGTTTTAAAAAATACACTCCATTTTGTGAAAATATTTTTTAAATATTTTTAATTTAATTTTAAATAGAATCAAAATTTATTCAATAAAATCCAAATTAAAACTATAACTCGTTTTATAACACCTTGAAAATTTAATCATGGTCCCATAAAATTATCTTATTAACATATGACAATACAGTAACAATTTATATATAAATTTAATGAAAATAATTATACATTTTAAATTATTTAATTAATCATTAAATTGTAAATAAAATATTTTTGACATACAAAAATACCAATTCATATACTATGATCGTTTTTTTTCACTTTTAAGATGTCTAAATTTAATTTGTACATTCGTGGGTGAGGTATCTATTTTTTTGGCTGATTTTCTATTCATTACTATTAATTACTATTCAAAAATGTATTCTACCATTCATAAGGGTATGTTACTTTTTATCAAAAATTATTTTTGTTTTATCATACTCCAAATCACTAACTGATCTCAATTTTACATGACTGTTTTTTGTAATTAAAAACACAAAAGTGAAAAAAATTATTTCAAAAGGTCCCATTCTACTAAGTAATTAATTGTGTTATGACTCCATTTAATTATATGAAATAATTATAAGAAGAAATTTTCTATTGGTAAAACAATGGGTTGCTACACTAAGAAAAAACTAGGAGAAAAAATTCATCCAAGCCCACCTAATTACCTGAAGCATTGGGGAAATTAATTTAGTTAATATAGAAAATCCAAATTTTTTCAACTAGAAAATTAATTTTGGGAAAGCATCTTGATTTATAACATATGCATGTATGACTAGTAATATTCAGTTCCATAATCTATACTGTCATCCTAGACACTCACATGCATTTCATGATGTATTTGACCATCATAGTTGTCAACTACAACTACTTCATCAAAGCCTCCCTTCCAATATCACATAAACCATGCCATGAAAATATGCATTCTAATATGGATCCTCGCATATCGATCACATAATATATGTTTTTAGAAATAAAACATCATATGTAATAGGTAAACCGAGCCACTAAAATAAGGCATCTATCCATCACACAAAAATGAGCTCTCACAGCTCCAATATTATGGCACTATTCCTTCTCATGATGATTGGAAACTCATTCCATAGATGTTATTTTTATCAAAAAAAAATTTTTAATCCATCTTGTATTAACTTATTCATTATTCATTGATTCGAAATATGGGGAACCAAATTCATTAAGTTGTTATAATCAATCAATAGATAATCATTCTTTTATCATTAAAACTAGTTTCAATGATCATAGAGATGTACCATTCTCATTAAATTTCCTTTCAAATTATTATAAATATTAATCATATATATTATTCACATCCTTTAAAAATTAAATTAACCCATGGAATTTCATTTTCTATTATACATGTACATTTCATCAATTTTTTTATCATCAAATGATATGGAATATAGAATAAACAATAACAACAATATCCTTTATTTATTAATATAACAAATCAATTAGTTACAGATTTACATTATTTATTAATATTTATCAAGAACAACATTATAATCAATATCATGATAATAAATTCTAAAAATAAATACATAAATCACCCACTATATGGGAAACTAATTGGCAAACCATTGCATCGATAACAAATATCATACTTCGATTGCAATAAAATTCATTATTAATTCAATTATATTTTTATTAGTATTATTTATTTTCTATAAAAATTGAAAAACCCTGACAACATTATAATTTCATTACAATAAATAGGATAATGAAAAAATTTCCTAACTCAATTGTTCTAGTGTTCTTCGCATGAGAATGAGCGCATGTTGTAGATCCCAATCAACCCTCTCGTAAGATCTACACCCATCAAAGGACCCTGATTTACAAACAAAACTACCGAAAACAATGATAAAATATGTATAATTTTGGATAAATCCCACCCTCGCATTACATTTAGTACATGAATGATTTATATTAATGAACTAAAAAAATAAAATTTAGAACATTCCTCGAATCACCTCGATCCAAAATGGGATATCCAAAATTGATCCCCATCAAAGAGATCCCAAAACACTTATATATAGAGATACATTCTACATATTTTTTTGGAAAAATATGATTGGGTTTGAGAAAAACCAAGGTGAAGAAACTTATAATGGTTTTCTGCAAATAATATTTTCATGATTTGAAACCCTTTAATATCATGTAAGTATGGAGATGTAAGTCCCCCAAAAAAATACACCTCATAAGACCATTTAATCCCTATTCATATAATGACATAAAAGAACTCATGACCTATCCTTACATAATAAATGAACCACATATTCATCATTTCAAACACTTAAACATCTTGAATTAGACATTTCTCAAACATTTAGCAGTCATACACCTCCAGATCTTCTCTAGGTCTACTCTAAGAACCATTTTCTTCGAAAACACAAAATTGTTCAAACAACATAGATTTTATCTCTTAAACATCTTCTCAATATAAATAATCATTAATAAATTTAATTTTAAATATTTGTTGCATAATAAACTTATAATGACTTCTTTTAAAATTTGAAAATACCCTGAAATATGTTTAGCATTGTTATACTTTTAACTTATACCTAATGAATGAACAAAACAATTAAATTTTGAGTAACCATTAAAGATACACAAGGATATCATTCATGGTTAATTTTCTAACATTAACATTGAGTAAACACCACAACTATCATGTATATACCATCACAATTAATATTATAATAACCATCAATAAATATTTCTATTATCTCTTAGAATAAACCTGATTAGCTAACTCCAACCCATATTGGGAATAAATATACAGTGGACATCCATAGAAAATCAATTGCAGGTCTATCATGGACCCACCAATATTTGGTTTATAATATAAACACCCATAAGCATCAACCATTTACTAGAACAATTTTATGATACATAAAAATATTTCACGAGGAATGTTACTCTTCCATTTTGATATCACCATTATTAAAATAAATGAAATTATAAATGAAAATATTTTTATTTAAAATATGACTATAGACATCTAAAGGAATATTAAATGCATAGATTATTCGTGATGGCTAGAAAATATAAACAATAAATATAATATAAAAAACATCATTACATACTATTGTAGAAAAACTCGAGAAGTACCTCATTTTAAAAATAAAAGAATATACCTTTAAAACGATTTTTTTAATTACATAATTTTTTAAAATGGATAGTAATTTTTATAAAATAATATTGAAAACTTTATTTAATTTTTAATAACTATGGATATTTATAAAAAAAGAATATGTATGACATTAAAATATAACTGTTTTAAATAAAGTCCATTATAATTATCCTAAATCCTCATATATGTTCTTCATATTCCTTAATAATAAAATTAAGTTAATTATGAAATTTATGAAGAAATTTTTATAAGTTATTTTTTTATATCACGATGTACTATATTATTTAATTTTACATTTTCATTTAAGTAATCATTAGACATTTTTATGATTTTCGGTTTCTATGTCTTAAATGATGTTGGTATGTTGACAATGGTCTATGTGATATTCTCCATATTGTCTAGAATAATTAAAACTAAAAATTATAATTTATATACATTAATTACAGATTTAAAATAAATGAATAAATATTTTTATGAAAAATGAACTATGTTAAATTCATTGAGATTGTATGTTGTACACAAACATGAGTAACATTTAAATATATCGATGATCATTATGGAAATAAGGTAAGTATTTTTAAAATTTACCAAATGATTTTAACATCATAAATACCAAATTATATAAATATACTTTATTATATATATATTCAAACAGATTTAATGATTAAACATGAATCTCATCACATCGTATTAGTGGAAGTTCACATATATGTGTAAACGACATTATGATTTTATTAGTGAATGTAAGGTTAAGAAGGTAAATGATATATTTTATTTTATTAATGAAAATTATTTCATTAATATATTATATAATCATTAATTTAATAATTAATACCATTATTATGTGATGATTATTTAAAACAAATTATAATTTTTCTATGAGGTGGTTTTCCATTGTACACAAAAATGATGACTTCTTTTCCTATTTGATGGAGGTCAGATATTGATATTTATTATTATATAAACATAATAACATTTCAGTATATGGATTATTTTTATTTGTATTATTTTATCTTAGTTGAATAATATTTGATGGAGATTTAACAGTAAACAAGACTAAAACATGTGATTTAAACTATAAATATTCTTTGGAAAGTCTCTTATGATTAATATCACATGCCTTAAAAAGATGGAATTCTTCTTAAAGAAGACATTCAAAATGAGGCAAAGGATTCTAGGAAGTTAATGTGGAATGATTTTGGAAATATCTATGGGTTTTAATATGATAAGTAATGAGAATAATAGATTCCCTTATAGATGAGAGAGGAGGACCCCTCATAAAATTCCTCCAAATTTAAAATTATTACAATGCAATACTCAATTCTATATTGTTTCAAAATAATTTAATTAGACTATTTGATTTTTATAATGAAATAATAAAATACCAAAAAAATTAGATGATATCTTATCTCTTTTTCACTTATATTTGTTTAACCACTCGCTAACCACATTCATAGTGACCGTGAAACAATGATTTTTACTATCAAAGGGTGAGTATAGTTAGTTAAAATGGAAATATGGCCCATGAATGGAATATCATTGATATTATAAACTATATCATTTTACATATATATAAATTATTAATTTTAGGAATTTTATATCATTTAGTAAAATAGTATTTATTATAAAATATCATTAATTTTAATTTTTTGAACTAGTTATTTCTTTGATTTTAATTAAATCTAAATAAGAAGTGAAATTTAAAAAAAGGTATTACATCCATAGTGTGTCATGATTATTTATAAAATTAATCTATCAAATTAATTTTATAAAATAATTTTTTTTCATCATTCTTAATATCATTACTTTTATTTTTGAATCAATTTAATTATTTTTATGTTTTCATATCGTAATAATTTAAGCGATTTTCTATTTACTAAAAAAATATAATAAATTAAAATCATGAATAAAATAAATTTATTTTATAAATAACATTTAAAAATTAACATATAATCTTGTATTTTCTATATTAATCATATTATAGACAATAAAAATACAATATTGACATTTTTTTGTTTTCATTCAAAAAAATAGTAAAAAGGACACTATTTCATCAAAATGGATAATAAATGTAACAAAATAAAAGATTTGATGAATATGGATAAAATGTACTCATCTAAAAAAATTAATTATTTTTTGGTAATTTTATTGTCTTCTTACATTAATATTTATCTATAATTAATCTTTCAACACTTTACTATGGATACAAAAATTATTAATGTTATTATTCATTGTTACTAAAAAAGGGACCCTTTTAAAAATTTTGAATCAAATAATTCAAAATTTTAATTCCATTTTTTAAATTCAAAACATTGAAGTGGTATAATTTCATGTAAAAATAAACTAATGAATCACAATGAACTTTTTTTTCATAAAAATTTCTTTTTATAATATAAAATGATTTTAAACTAAATTCAAGAATAAAATAAATTTCAAGTACTATACATAGAAAATTATATGGAAAAATTAACTATCAATATTTGAAAACTAATCGAGAAAATAATTTTATTCAAAAAAAATTTTAAAACAAAATACTGTTTTTAATAAATATTTTTATTTTAATTATTCATTGAATATTATTTATTTTCATAAAACTATCACAATTTTATAGTAGTATAATTTTGATTTTATTATTTAACTTTTTATTTTTATTTAATTAATTGAAATTTATAAAAGTTCAATAATTATTTTAATTACCCACTCATAAAAATAAATTAAAAAACTTTTCTAATTAAAACATAACCATGAAGAATAAAATATTTTTATGGAAACATATGTTCTTATTTTTAAATATTTAATCAATTATATTTTATTAATTATAATCTTTATATATATTTAAAAAATTAGTTATTCCTATCCATACCCTATAATTTATTTTCTAGGTTATGACGGTATTATTTAGATAATAATATTTCATTGTTGGTTTATTCTTTTTATTGCATGTCTTTTAAACTATTGAAAATGAATTCCTTTTGTGGAAACTGAGGATACTAAAAAAGTAATTATTTTATAATTGATAGAGTATATTTATATGAGGCAGAATAAGAAATAGAATTAACAGTACCCAGTTAATATATATTCCTCAATACTGAGAAACCCATTTGAGTTACACCCTAAGACTTTAAAGAATTGACATTTTACAAGACTCAAAGATTTGGATACGGGGAAGGTATATAAAAACTTATAATTATATTTTATTATTGATATATAAGGATCTCGATTTGTAAATAAGATAATATATGTGGTATTATTTTATGAGGGAAGGAATGGAAAACCTAGAATTACATTAAATATTGAACAATATATGTATCCTAATTCAAACATATAGATCCATGGAAATAAAAATTTAATGGATCTATGTTATAGTGCCTAAAGGGACTCAATAATTTACATTTATATAGTTTTGGTACACATATTAATCCCTATCTATTCATTAAAAATCTATAAACCATTTTAACCGTAACCTAGATAACAGAAATTTCTAACATGAAAAACTAATAATTTTAATAATAACTAATGGGGAATTATAGAGAAATGTATAAATTTTATTTAAAACATTTGAAATCTAGTTTTTTTACCAAAGGGGTAGAAATCCTTCTTAATATAATAAAACTCATAAAATATAATTTTTGTGTAAATATCCAATTTGATGGTAAAACATATTTCATATTTAAGTAATCTAATAAGTTATTTTCCATGATTTTTTATTATATATTATTAAAAATATAGATTTTATACCTTTTCATCATGTCAAGACTGACTTTAATCTTCCAACCATGTTATTAAAAAAATAGACCAAAAAAATTTTGATTTCAAAAAAATATATATTTTCTTCAAAAATTACTGTTTTAGGTTCCTAATTAGAAAATATTTGTTTAAAATGAATTATTTAATTATTAAAAGTATCTTTTTTTGAAACAAATTCCTGTAATATGATATGGAATGGTTTAGGGGTACTTTCTAGCATTAAACCATATTACTAAAAAGGTTTTTCAATTTTATAAAGGAGAAAAATATTTTGAAATATTAAAAAAACATGACAAAAACCATTCAATATAACCTATTACATTATATAAATTATGATGATTTAAAATATGGAATATATATTTCATGATTCAATTTATATGTGTTTGATATTTGTTTTTATATAAATGTTTAAATTTCCATGAGGAAAACTTTTTAGAAAAATAACATTTTGATGCCCAAAAAGAACATGTAACCAAATCAGTTATATTGTTTATATCTATATTATTATTTATAGTGTTTCTAAATAAAGAATATTTATATTAATTTAGGATCAATTTTATAACCCTTTAGGACATTTTAAGGAAAATAAATCACATTTTAATAAAAATAAATTCTTTTTCCCGATAAATCATTATTTTTAGAGAAATCCAAAAACATATCCCTGTGATAATTTTGATATAAAAATTAATAAAAGTGTATCAATATTATAAAATAAAACATTAAAATTTTTTAGAAAATAAGAATAATATTATCTTGATGGAATTAATAAAACCCATTTTTAAGCATAAAATCAATTTATTGAAAATTGTGTATTTATTTATATTCCAACAATCAATTAATTTGCATTATAAAAAAATTATTCAAAATATTTATAATTTATTTATTCTTATTTATTACACCTATTTTAATTTCTAGGAAATAACATTAATGTTTTAATAATAATATTTATATCATGGTTTATTTAAAGTTGGTGTTTCATGTAATGCACGCTATCAAAAAAATTCATCTAAAGAGTAATATATAATAAAATTAAGGGACGTTAAATTATACCCTTTTATAATAAAATAAATCTTGAAAGTATATCACTATAATTAAATAATAATGGATAATTTTCCATTTATTATCTTTGGGTTCCCACATAGCTTCTTAAAATTTCAGATTCCTATGGAGAAAATTAAATGGGGAGTAGTCTTGTTCAATAAATAAAAGATTAATTGTTTCATCCACTAAGTCAAATACCATGAGAGGGAGTGAATTAAGATATGAATAATTTAAACCAAATCCCCTTAAAATGTTATTTATTTATTAATCAAAACACACATCTCAGTTTCTCTAATAGAAATATATGAACAAGAATGAAATAATCTACAGAACATAGTGATGTTTCTTAGTTCACCGTCACTAGGCTACGTCTATGGGGCATAAATTTGAGATGATTCAATGTACCAAATTAAAAAAATCTCACTAACTATTTCTTGGTTCGGGGTAGATCTGTAATTCCCAGGCCCACTATAGTGACAAGGTTTAAGGTCTTCTCATTACAATACCATGGGTCACTCCATGTGTCTTCTTCTATGGAACGCTATCTATTGGATGGTTCACCATATTCCCCTTCCTCTTCCCACTACACATGGAAGGATCCAATCACAATTTAGCATCTTATAAGTCCCATAATTTTCCTGATATAATGCATTCTAAACTGTATATGGATGATCTGTTGAATTCCATTTTCACCCATAGATGAAATAAACTTTTCTACATATTGTTAGTCAGCAGAAATTAATTTCACGAACAGTTTATGTCCCTTCATGAACCACCTAAATCATCCATGAATGGAATAGTGCATATACATCATGGAACACCTATTCTATGAATTGCCTATACTTTTACCACTGCATACCGCTTTAGCGTACCACATACACGAACCAAACCCACATAATACTTCTACATACCGCTTCTGCATACCACTTCTTCATACCCTGCCCACTTCTACAGAATTCCTTCTTTCATGGAATTATTTTTCCATATACCTCCTTCTTCCATTGAGTACTATAGTTATCCTCTAACACCCTTTCACTAAATTATGTCCAGAAAAAACTTCACACTTTAGTGAATCATTCCTCATGAACCACCTTTAGGGTTAGCTGCATTCCCAGAGAAAATATATTTTCTAATGAAAATCACTTTATGTAATGATTGAATTATACCTCCTTGTTATTCAAATAGATCTGCAAAATCCACAAATTTCAGATTACCCAAATCATCAATGTGGTATAGCCTTCACTGTGTACCACATCCCCCATGAACACTTCTTCGCTACATGGTTCATGTACTGCCTTTCCGCCATCACAACATCCAAAATCACCATCTCATTTTCACCAGGAACAAACATAATAGATTATATAGCCTCATGTGAACTACATTCAAACCCTCAAACCACCATATTTAATTTTACCACATTATTTCACCATAAATCATTTATTGAAAACATTTTTAAATTTTATGAACCATTCCAGCTACGTTGTTTGTGGTTTCTATTGCATTCTGCGTGTACAACACGCGTACCATTCCTCATGGTCCATTAATAATTCATTTCGTTTCCGTTATATTCATATTCCTAAGAAACCCCTTATTTTATGGCCTGATAATTTTTCAAACACTGGGAAACTACGACACCTTAAAATCATGCTTTGGAAAATTCCAACCGTACTCATTTATGGTTATCATGCTTTTTCCACAAACAAAATCACACCCCAAACATACAGAGAGTATATATTGCGGTATTTTTTCCCAACATATATGATATAAGAATTATATATTTATTTCATCCTTGGAAAAGTAATTTTTATATGGTACAAGCTCTAAATTTAGTGCATCTAAATTATTTAGTATGTTCTTTCCTAGTAAGATATACATTTAACACATTGTGAACATGATATAGGTTCAGAGGATGATCTAAGTGAGATTATATTTTCCCTAATTGATTAATAATTTCCAACCATCCAATAATATTGAGGCTTAACATTCCCTTATTCCAAAATATCATAATAATATACAATTTATTAATTATTAGGAATACATTATCACTAACATTGAATTACATGACTCCCTGATAAATTTTAGGACATCTTTTTCATCAACTCGGAGCATCCCTGACATTATGCACACAAGATATAACATTAAACGCCATTTATATGGAAATATGAAATCCAAAAAACATACATCATCCATATGTATCCCGATATGTAGTATTTTTCACTACATTTCATAGAGTTCTTTATTACTATGAATATGTGTTTTTAACTGAAATTTACTTTTGTAAGAAAATTTTACTAGGGGAAGGTGTTGATCCCAAACGCCATTGAAATCTATATAATAGATTCATATTGATCCTTCTATGGTTGTTGTAGTCCTCTTTAATGTGCTATATTTCTGTGGATGATATGTTGTACTAATTCTAAAATCTAAATTCAAATCATTTTAATTCATCAACTGAACATTAATGTATTCCTTGAATCTCGATCATATAAAATATAATGTGAACTCCACAAAAACATATGAAATACATAATATATATACTAATAATATATTCAAAAGAGAAATATTATCAGCTATAAATGAAGTGTGTGGAATTCAAAAGGTAATCATCTATAACCGAAATGAAATTGTTACTATTATATGTTTTTATGAATTTGGTAATAAAATCAATGGTAATGTGTTGTAATTTTAATTATAGAATGGGTAATTATTGTAAAAAACCTAATAATTTTATATCTCAGCCTTTGATTTCTAACATACCAATCAATGTGATTCATGCTCTACAACATCAATCATTATGTTTTCCCCTAATAAATATGTTTTCAGTTCTATATTCAACTTTTTTACTTCCAAGATGAATAAGGATTGAAGAATAATGAGTTATATCAAACATCACCCACATTATATATAGTTTTGATGGTGTACATACCCAGTTCCAAAATAATATAATTCTATAAAAATCATAGTTGAACTCAAGAACATTATCATAATCATCATAGTTCTAAATCTTCATTCTACACCACTTTAATCCTAAAATGGTTAAATGAGTATACCTTTATCTATTAATGATATGATCTATCTAATTTCCTCAATGTTTCAATACCCATAATTTATAAATTCATAAATACTATATTTATTTAAATCCTCTTCTTGGATAAAATAGCATAATATTTTTAACAAATTTTAACACACACCAAGTCCTCTTTCCCAATGTTGATATGTATTGAGAAGAAATAATCTTTAATCAACTCGAACCATCTTCCATGCATCATTAGTTAAAATTTCCCATTACTACAACATTAGATTTCATGATAACATTACTTGAAAGACTTACATAATTTTCTATTCCCATTAAAAATATTTCCTTCATGTCTTCAACATAATTTTAACCTAAATGAAGACTCAACTTCTTATATAAATATATTTATTACAGTATTTTCATTGGAATTCCGGAAAACTTTTAACAAAACCATGAGTTATAGTTGTAACTATAATATCTATTTCTACCTTCATATTACAAAAAAAAATATTTTTTCAGATTTTTGATTTTCGCTTAAGGATATCTCCATTATAAGATATAGTTTAAAGCCATTGCTGAATTGGAAAATCATAGTTTATAGTTAAATAATAAAACCATAATTATACCTAGTATATATTGATGTTTTTTCATCATGGGTATTAATCGATTCAATTTAATTTACCTTTATCTCAATGAATTCCTTCCTCGTTTTTATTCAAATAATATAAGGAATGAGAATATTGAAAAATAGTATCCTAATCTCATCACAATTCAGAGAGGAAATTTCTTCATATTATATCATAATTTTTATAAGGTTCCACAATTGATCTAATTATCCATCCAAACATTAAAAAACCAAAATAAATTTTTCCCAGTCTATATACTAGAAAATAGATATATTACTAATAAAATTTTCAAAAAATAATTTAACAATAGGCCCCAAAAAAAGGTGTATGTTATATCATGATGGACTCAGTAGAGCATTATTTGTTAATTTTATCATTTGGAAGCTCATCATGATTCATGGATTGAGAATGTTTCTAATATTATGAATGATATTTTTTATTACAATTCCCCTAATGTTCAGTTCAATAGGAGGATACTCATTGAATTTATATAGCATTCATCATTAATAATATTATTTCAGGATCCATCAATTAACAAAGACTAAAAATAATATTTTGATTAATAATAATAATAAAGGGTCAAAATGTAATTATGAAAAATTATTCATAGGTTGTATATAGCGTGTTATTTTATTTTAAATTTAGAACACCTCTTGTTTAACCTTGGTTATTCATGGTAATAATCTATTAAAATCCATCATAATGGTTCATAAATAAACTTTTAACTAATGTATGAATATAATACGACAATGTCAAACTGGGTGTGAAGTATGGAAACATTCATGATACCCCAAAATGAGAAAAAATATATAGTGAAACACTCATTTTATGTTTATTACCATCAAAATAATATGTTCTAAAATGACATTGACTTATTGTATCGAACTGTGATGTATTTCATGAAAAAACACACTCCATTATTTTGCATGGAATTTGATGTTATTCAATACAAAGGGTTATCCTATGGGTTCTTAATAAGGATTCCCATTCTTGTGTTTATAAAAAACTAAACCATTATAAGATAATATCTACAGGGAACCACAATCATTGTACATAAATATTACATTATATTAGATTAATATTTATTACATATGAATATTATACACTTAGGAACTATAATGGGATAATTTATTTTGAAACATAGATACATAATTAATAGTTACAAAAAATATCTACATCATCTTCTAGATAATTTATCACATCTAGAACCCTTATAAGGCATATCATATATAAAACCTTCAATCGTATCATAGGGAAAAGGAAACATAATAATGGGTGATGTCAAATGTCAACTATGTGTTAACATTGGATATATAATTGATCATTTTAGTATGAAATAAACATAAGGTCAAGATAAAATTATATTATCATTTTGAAAACAATACACAGTATGTTAGATAGCATAATAAAAATTTAAGGCATACATCTTGGATATTCAAAATACATGAAACATAATAGAATCAAATAACATATTCTCTAAGAGTATAACATTGTCATAAGATTATGAATTAAATTACTATCTTATGTGTGGAATGATAGTAATCATAGAAATATTATTTCAAGGATACCCACCTATATATTCACTAGATGTTATAATTGGGTTCACTACAAATGTACCCACTTAATTTTTGAGATGACCACATATTTACCATAATTTAGACTATGGTGACATTCTATGTACCCTCTTTCATTATTGAGATAACATATCATGTACACTATTTTATGGTTGAGATAATCTCTCGATTACCCTATGACCTCATGAAATAGTAATATTTAACAAATGCATTAGAGTTAATTATTATTATGTACCAACCAATTAGATATTAATAATACATTTATATATGTGGCATATAATCACAAAACATTTCTCATATCAATATATTATAACCCAAGGAAAACAATAGCATCTATAAACATATCATCATCAAAATAATAAACTCTCTAGGGTAAGAATAAATAATGTTTTAATGGATCATATCCCATAAAAGATAACATCAATAGATGATATCATAGAGGAAAAATTAAATTAAATTATTACTAGATTATTTCTTCAGAAAAATATTGGATTCATCATGAAAGCATATATTTAAAAGATAGAAAATTAAAAAATATTATGCAAAACATTTTATTTAAAAATATATGTGAATAAAATTAATGCAATATTAAATTAATTTAATTGTGATGGTTGTAGTAAAATTGGATCATGACTTTTATGTTAGAATAAAACACTTCATTCACACATTCATATGATGTCAAAAAACAACATGTTTGAAAAGAAATTAGCTGATTAATTTTTAAACCTTTCAAAATAATGTTAAATACTCTAAAATTTAACTATTTAAAAAAAATCATGTATATGTTAATAAATTTATATAACCAATTTTAAGAGAATGGATATGGAAGAAATAGTGCATTGACTAAAGATGAAATATGGTTAGAGTTTCATCAAAAATAGTTTCTTCATCATAATAAGTATCAAAGAGATGAAAATTGTAATAATAAATGAAAAATAAAAAAACTTGTAAATGAAAAAGTAATTTGGTTATTTTATAATGATAATATAATTTACCAAACATGAAATTCAGACATAATCTATTCCAATTATTGTTATATTGAGACATTAATCTATTACATCACATCTTGTCTTGAATATGTTGAGTTAGATCCTCTCGTATAATGAATATATTGTTTATCATATTATTATATAACCATACAAATATATTATATCATATATGAATTTATTTTAACTTCTTATGACCTATTTATTATAAATTATTTATTAAAATCATTGTCATATAATATGCATACTTTGTTTTTTAGGTATGTTTTTGTTTGGAAATCCCAGTCCTTAAACATTTTACAAGGTTCCATAATCCCTATAACATTAAAATTTTTCTTAGAACCACATTTTACAAACATATAAACATTAATAACCATTCATCTAAATTTGTGATGAAAAATAAATTATATCACTTTGTGGAGAGCACAGTTCGTACGCACAGATGAGTTCTATTATCATTTTTTGTGGATGTAATGAAATAAAATTGATCAAAAACACAAACTTAGATAATTATAATAATAACATAAATATCATATATATTTTCATTAAATCCATCACAAATACTCTCTATATAAATTTGTGATGAAAAGTGAAACACATCAGTTCAAGGTAGTGATTGTCCATATGTGCAAACTAATGATGTTTTTATTTCCCATTGGTTAGGAATTAGGTGGATAATGGTTGCAACATTATCATATTGAAGGTTTATTAAATTTATAATAATCAATTTATTATTTTATAAGTGATAGAAGTTATTTATTCCAGATATTTGATGAAACTAAATTGAATGTAATATGTTAAGTGTTGTACCTCTTTATTGAGAAAACTCATTTGTAATACATCATAATCCTTGAATGAATAATCATTTGTAAGGAATATAATCATGAAAATGGGAAAGAAATATAATAATTTATTATGAAAATGGTTTTCAAACCTAAAAGGTTCATGAAGTGTTTATAAGATAGGACATGTGGTCCCCTTTTTTATTAATGTGAGATAACATAAATTGAATTATTTTAATGATAAAACAATATATATATTATATTCATGTAATGTAGAACCATGGCTGAAAATATTATAATATAATATGTGATATGGTTAAAAATAACACAAATAATTTCATCTATACATGTTTTGGAAAAATATTAATCATTATCTTCTTGTTATTCAACATTAAACCAATATTAACCCTAATACTATTAAAATAATTTTATTACTATGAAAAATAATTATATGACCAAAAATGGAATAAAAAACAAATATATATATATATATGTATATATATATAAAAGATCATTAAAAAATTGTAATAATTTTAGTAAAATTCAATATATATTATTGGTTTAAATTAAGTTTTATATATGAACACAGAACACATGATTAAATAATATAGGAAAATACATGATTTAAGAGTAAAAATAATTTCACATTGATGGTTAGAAATTTTCTAGTTTAAAAAAATATTTTTTTAAATTCTAAACATTTTTGGTTTAAATATTTTGTGAGAAATCCATATCCCAATTGAATCCACCAAATATGAAATTAAATGAAAAGGTGAAGAATTGTTTTTTTATTTGAAAAAAATAAAACATGTATTCAGATAATTCAATATTAGGTTCCCAAATTAAAAATAATGTTTTAAATTTAATTTTTCATGTTTATAAAAATATTGGAAAAGAACGTATAAAATCAGGTAATTTATATTTCTATATTCAATTTTATGTTGTAAACTATAGTTTAAACCCAGTTTTACCTTTTTTATTAAGGTGAAAAATCTATATATTAGTTACAGTAAATAATGAAAAAAAATATTTATAACCGGCTAAATTAAAGAAATTTGATAATTAAAAATACATAATCCGTTTTTAATGAATCATTTTCATTATTTTTATGAAATTGTATCAATATTTATAGGTAAAGCACAATGAAAAAATGTTTAAAACAAATGAATTTTAAACATAAAAATTAACGTACACCAAAAAATGTTTAAATATGATTCCTACGTAAATATTTATATTATTTATAACTAAATAAAACATATATAATTTTTTACCAATTATAACCCGAATGCCAAATTTTAAATGAAATAAAATGAGAGTTTAATAAAGAATTGGTATTTTTACTATTCATTGGAAAACCAATTTTTTACTAAAAATTCCAAAATTTTAACCATATATAATTTTTATATGATGATTTAAAAAATGATATCATTTTAATAAAATAATACTAATAAATTTAGAAGAAATTAAAAATAAGTTATATTCATAAAAAAATAAAACCATTTATGAAGAGAAAGTATTCTTGAAACCTAAAATGAATTTAATGAAATTTGAGTATTTTCTTATAATGAATTAATAAATTAATTTTCATTATATAAACCTAGAAAAATATTTTATAAAATATGGTTTTTCATATTCACACTACCAATTTCAAAATTTTGGTTACATAAATATGTTTAAATTCTAATATTTTTATTGTGGTTCATTTAGATATGGTGTTATGTTTGAAGAATGTTATCCAAGAAATTAATTTAATTAAATATAAATATTTCATAAACTATTATTGAATGAAAATAAATCTATATGATTTAAACTAATTATGTCATTAGGTAATGTGTCAAAGATACTAATCAAGTGGTCTTTATAAATATATATCATGTTGTGTCCAATAGAGACCAATTTAATGAAATAAATGAAATTTAATAGTTTCCCCAATGTGATTTATTTTCACATAACCTCTCTAAAAATTTCAAAAACATCTATCAATGTTTTCCTTCATGCCATCAAATTAGAATCCTCACTAAATGGGACCAAATTCAATATAATCCCATTTTGACAGTAGTGATTTGTGATTATTGTTGTATAAATTTTATAGGAACCTCAACAAATTATATGGGATAAATTTATATCCATCAAGATATTGGATAAATTTTTATCTAGGATGAGGGGATTATTGCCATATCCAATAAAATTTTGGGTTTTATTCACATAAATAGTATATTATTTCAATGTAATGAATTACTTGGGCTCTCATTGGCTATCGTATAACCCATTTATCTAATAATCCTTTCGTGGAACACATGTGTGTTTAAGTGATATCTCATAAAGTTTATATGAAAAAATCATTATCCTAATGGTGATGATATGTTACCGAATAAATAAATTAATGGAATTATTTAAAAGCTATCAACACCTCTATGAATGGTTGGTACATGATGATTTGGGATTCCATTGTAGTATATGGATCTTCATACCAATCCATAAAATATGTGTCACCATATCTTTTAGATAATAGAGAATCATTCCATTTTCCTATTTAAATTGTGAAAAAAATAATTTTTGGTAAAAAAAAATAATAATTTTACACATCCCATATAAACAATTAGAATGAAAATATACATAAATTAAATTATGTAATTTTTTATAGATTCTTATAAAAATAAAAGGATCAATAAATCATATGTTAACTATTGTATATCCTATAATCTTATTGTGTACTATTTTAAACTATGAAAATATGAGCAGTTTTAAACATCTAAACATTACATTCCCCAAGATAAGATGATGAAAAAGTGTGTGGGGGCCAAAATTATTCATCTTCTCTACCATAATAGGTCCATTTAGATTAATTATCACACTAGGGCTCATATCATTAAGGTCAATGAAAATATGATAAATCCATTCATAGAAAATAACTATTAAAATAAAAATAAATAGTAGTTTAAATCGATAATATATAAATAAAATATAATTTGGTATTTTGGAATCCTTTTTTGAGGTAATGAATTTAATATAATCCCTTTTTATGAAGAAATATAGTTTATTTGAAATTTTTTATTTAATTTTTATGAAATTATCTTGTTTTTTTCCATCTATTAAAAAAGTATAAATGTGAATTGTTTTTGTCATTATTAATTTTTTAGTAAATTGGATTGACTGGTATTTACACTGCACTCGAATGTTACCAAAATATTGGTTTATTTATGAAGAATTTATAATATTATCAATTTAACTACATACATTTGGGAATTTAGACCCAATAATAAATCATTTATGAGGATTCTATGGGAAATATATATCCCAATTAGTTATATTTAGTTTTTTTGTCTTTATCTCAAAATAATATTAATTTGGTATTCGAGTTCAGTACAAATATAAATCATAAACTTACATCCTAACCATTCTTCTCCTTTATTATTTTTTTCTTTTCTCTCAGCATAATGGGATATTCGACTATATGTTTTTGGGTTGAAAATGTTCATTCTTGATTGTTATAATTTAATTTTTGACCGTTATAAATTAATATCAAATAATATTTCCTGAATTTATTCTAATCTTTATGAACGTTTATGTTCATGAGCCTAAATTTTTGTGACCAAGGTTGTTCGATGTGTGTTTTACTCATCATAATTTCAATAAAAATTAATCAATAACATAAAATACACATCCTATGGATTATGGGGTGTGAGTATGATTTATTATGGTTATTAATTTTATGATATGTTTCTTTATTGTTGGATAAAATTATATATCCAAAAAATGAAAAAAAATTAAATTTTTTTATAGAGGAATTGATTTAATTAATGTATATAATCATACACATGGTGATAGTGAAATTATATTTTTATTACCCAGATTTCACATTTACATATTTATTATAGATCATTTAATTAACTAAATTTATATTGTCCAAAAATTTAGGATTGTGACTCAAAATGTATCATGATGAGAATTTATCTTTTCATCTCTATGTGGTAAAAACAAAATTAAAATTAGATTCTCATGATATAGTTAAAATTTGATTCCAATATAACTCTTACATCATTTTTTCCATAGAATAAAATTGATCGCCCGGTACTTTTGAGATTCACAAAACGTGTTTAATATTAATTGTAATTAGATGAAAGGAAGAAGTGAAATTGAAAAATGAAATGTACTTGGAAATGGGATATGCTTGTAGAAATGTGTTATTTTAAATTATATTAATTTGATTCATGATTTATTTATATAGGGTATTTAGGGTGAAAATATTATGATAAAATTTTTTCAAAAAGAGGAATTTAATTTTGATATTTTTGGGATAGTAATTTATTAGGGACTACTAATCCACATGTTTGAGGTTTTATTAATAATTGACATGGGATATAATTTATGACCTTTGGTGGAGTTTACATATTCAACACTATTCATACTTTTATACGATAGGAAATTTTAAAATTTATTTTTTATTTCTCAACATGTATAAAATTATTGTTTAGAAATGATTAATTGTAGCCCATTTTAAAACACTATATAAAACTTGAACTATGCATGATTGGATTTTCGAATTTCATGATCATGTTACTATATTTTTTTGGATTATTATACCTTTAAGAAGAAATGATATATTAATAATGTTCATAGGAATTAAAAAAATTCAACCCATTCATTATATATAATATAATGAAATATTATGATATTGTAATTTTCAATTCTCAGATAAAGATGGTCGAGAAGAAGTGACAAATTCTATATTTTCAAAATATATAATAATATATGATGTTTGATAGAGGTTAAAAATTAGAAATAACAATTAATCAGTCTAATAAAGAAATTAAAAGAGGTGATGCATATGAATTATATTTTTTATATTGTTATGTTATGTTTTGAAACATTAAATATTATATAAATGAGAATAGTTAAGGATCGTAAACATTATATAAAAGGATAAGAACATATAATTTTAATTGGATTATACAATTCACTAGAATAAGTAGTTGACATAATTGATTTTTTCTAACAATGTTAAGGTATTTATGTGAAGATTGGAGTTAATTATGAACACTAAACAAAGTGAACTAACCAAAACATGTCATTACCTTTCATTAGTTCCATGAAATAAATTATATATCTCATAAAATATTCAAAAAAATCCAAATTATATATTGTCTATTTCCTTTGAGGAGTTATTAGAAAAGAAATTTAATTTATAATAATTTTTAACATTTCTCCATAATTGAGAAACACAAAACCACATACTGAATTCATAATGTTAAACTAATCATAATAAACAAGAGAAATTGAAACATAATAATGTTTTCAACATAGATCCCTAGTAAGGTAAATCATTAACAACAAAAATCATTAATCATATGTTATTATAATATGGTAATATTATGATAATAAAGATACATAAAAAACATATACCCAAAAAATCATAAATAATAAATCATTGAATAAGTCTTGGTATAAAAAGAGACATGATTAAATGTGTGTATAAATATAAGTAAAAAATGAAGGATTCATTACATCATTACATTCACATTAAAATGAACATGAAAATGTGACATCTTTTAAATATGGACAAACTGTAGTACATGGAAACATTACAATAACGTGTTACACCATCAATTATTATTAATTGAGGTAAATAAAATTAACTCATGAAATATTATCTCATGTGATATGAAATTAGATTCAATGAATTATAAGGGGATATTTGTCCCCACTCATCATATATATTTTTAACTTCCAC
This sequence comes from Viscum album, assembly GCA_963277665.1. NCBI lineage: Eukaryota > Viridiplantae > Streptophyta > Magnoliopsida > Santalales > Viscaceae > Viscum > Viscum album. The sequence goes on along the minus strand of OY728147.1, from coordinate 1,373,670,517 downwards.
ATTAAGATAATTCACATGATACATACCAATGAATCCTTGTAAATAATATGAGTATCGTTAATCATTCAAATGAAAATATTTCACTTTTTTTCGTAAAATCACCAGGGAAGTAAAATGGTTTCTATTCATCACATTATAAAAAACCAATGCCTAAAAATTAATTTTCATATCTTTTTAGAATATAATCACATTAATATATAGTTTATAGTTCGATAAATAACCCCAACAATATAAATCCATGGAAATGTAATTTTATCAAATGTTTTTTCAGAAACATTCTATGTAAATCCCATTTATAAAAGATGTTAAAACATATAGTATTTAAATCATATATATATATACGATATAAATTTAATTCAATAATATATCAAATCAATCAATGTCTTTAATATAAGTGAACACCATTCGTTCCAAGGAATGCAAAAGAGGGTTTTAAAAAATAAAAGCATTGAAAGAAAATTCATCACTATTCATGGTGGATTTTTAAGAATGAAAAGATATTTTTTGAAGCATATATTAGATAGAAAAGAACATTATATTCATCATCCAGAGAATAAATTTTGATGTTACCATTTATATAATATTCATTATCAAGAATAAGGTTTTCTAAAGGACAATGAAATAGTTGAAAAATACTTTTTTGGATTTTTAGAAAAACATGATATTCTTGATTTTTAAATGTATCTAAAATATATATTTTTTATTTATTGGAGAAAACAAATCTATTAAAAACCATAAAATTTAGAGGTAATGATTCAGAGGAAATAACAAGGGCTATAAAAAGATGAGTTCACAAGGAATACAAACATAAAAAACAAATTAAGAATCATTTGTAAGATTATTTAAAAAGATTATGTTACATGTCAAATTTATAATTTATTTTAAAAAATTTCAAGTGAATTATTTTGGAAACAAATTCATTTGAAAAATTAACTACTAAGATATATCCTTCAACAGGAACTCTAAATTTTGGGGTGTAAAATTAATTATTTTATTTTGAATGAATGTAACAAATTCTAAATATTTTTAATTATTATTGTTAAAAAATTATATTGTAAAATGTGAAAAAAATACATTTTATAATAGGGTATGTTGAATATGAATTTTATACTACATAATAAAAAATTACTTTTTCCAATTATATAGTACAACATTTATGGTAAATTAAAATATGTATAAGGTGGGTAATCACTCATTAAATATGATTATAATTTTTTCTGACAAAAATATACTTTTTATGGACAAAATTTTTATCATGGTAAAATATGAAAATTCAAATATCATTTTATACCATATAGAAGGGTAAATTACAATTAAATTAACTCTTATGGTGGATTGAATGAACCATGGGAGAAATATAAAGCAATATGACCCAATAAAGGATGTTGATTTATCATATACCCTTTTCACATTGGCGTCATTGTAATAAAAAACATTTAAAATAAAAAATTATATACCTATTGAAAATAAAATTATTTACATGAATATGGTACAAATAAATTCATTAGGTAGTGACCACACAATATTAAATATATCATGGTTCCCAACAATAACTATATATCTTGAAATTAAATCTTAGACCAAGAACTATTAACGTTAATTAAATACTTCCAAAAAATCAAATGAATATCCTATAAAAAATATAAATATTAATAATATATTTCAATTCCATATTCATATATATATGATTTTATAAAAATTCTTAATAATTATTCCCTACATTGATATTTTTAACTTATTACAAATTTTTCCAAATCTGGTGTGAGTAATCTTGATTTTTTCTAACATTTTTTTAAATATTTATGTTGTGCACCAATATTCCCCAAAATTTAATAATTAATATATAATAAATAATTCTATATTTTATGTTTTTTAATTTTTTTTTAATATTATCATTTAATAATATTCCAAATTTTGATGTGGTTGATGTAGACAAAATTGGTGTTAACCATGCTTTAATAATTATTACTAATCAAAGGGTGGAATATTATTAAATTTATACAATATTATTTCTTCAATTAAAAAAACCAAATATTTATTTCATTATTTATAACTTATATTATCATCACACTAGTTTACATCGTCATCCATGACATTATTTTATATTATCATTCATAGAGGTGGTGGGACCAACAAAAACATGAACATACCCTAATTAATAGTTCATTATGATTATAGAAGTGGTTTCTTTTGGAATCAAATAATTTTTATAGAATATTATTGATGTTAAATATATACATTTAAGGAATTTAATCTATATTTGAGAGTGTTAATGAAAAAATAACTAATTTAAGGGTAAACCAAGAAACATTACGACATAGAGCTGGTAGTTTGCACAAAAGACATTTACAGTTTTAATTTATTAATGAATGAAAGAGAAATATGTTTTTTAATAATATTAATTATATTAAATATGGAATATATATTCTTTATTTTCCCCATTATAACTATTGAATAGATGATTTGGTGAATAATGTATGTTTCAAAATCACAGGAGAGGTATCTCGCATTAAAATCGAATGAATGTTTCAATTTTCTTATTAAAAATTGAATTAATTGTCAGTTTATTCCTTATGAATACTAATATTTTATTAAAACTAATTATTATTTAATTAAATAGTATTTATAATTTTTTTAATTTATGCAATAAAAAATAATAATATTGGGAAAAGGCCTCACATTGTTTACTTAGGCTTCCCCCTAGAAGAATCCTTATAAGTGTTGGACATAAGAAAATATATTTTCAACAAAGGATCAAGGAAATTGAATGGGTTATAAAAGAAATATAATGATTAGAGTTAAATTTAGAAAAAAAATTAACTGATTTATCATCATTTGGTGGTTTTGGGTCCAATTTATATGCAGTGAGAATGGAAATTTTTATTGTTTTCATGAAAAATAAACTTTAAATTTCACATGTTTGGAATAATAAAAATTGGATAATAATGGGGCAGGGAATGAAATATGGTCAAGAATTATATAGTTACCTGGGATCCTCAAAAATTTATATTTCATCTTTTTAGATTATGAATAATCCAATTCCACAATCAAATGATTGAGATGCATAATAGTTTATTTTTTATTGGAAAACTAGAACAAAATATTCTAGTATACTGAATGATATTCATCTATTCCCATATTGATCTTCCCCTTTAATACACTTCATATACATACCCTATATAAAACCCTTATTCAAAAAATGGGGAAACTAAACCTAATAAGATGTGAGAAAAAATTCTCATAAAGGGTGAACATAATATATTTAAAATCTATGATCATATGAAAACATAATATATTAATAATAGGATGTGATAATAAAAATTACTTATTATTTTCATAGCCAACCCATCATAGATCATTAAAATCATTATTTTCATGAATAATATAATTTCATAGGAAATTAATCATATGGTAATAATTTAATGTGATAAAGGAGAGCATATTAATGGAATAAAACCTAGATATGTGTCACATGATTCAGGTTATAAAATTGTGACAAGTATAAATAGAAATTTGCAGGAAGGTTTAGTTAATGTAAGGAAATTAGGCCCATGCAAAATCTTTTGGAAATTAAACTATGTCCCAAAATAACATTTTAATCAATTAATATAGGTCCAATCATAAATTTTTTAAATTGTAATTACGTTCATGAAAAATAATATTGAAATAAGAGATTAGTTCATCCACAACATCAAAGTAGTCAAGGATCACTCCAAAGACAATCATAGTGGAAAATGTACCTTACTAAACCAAGTTTATTATATATTCTAGTTCATTATATATCATTTTATACAAATATTTACCCAGTGTATTGGAGGGATTTATTGGTCCCACCCATATTTGGTTATAACTAAACCACCACCCTTTGTTAAAATGTTACCACCATCAATTGTTACAATATAACAAACATCACTTAGTAGAAATCATACATACTTATAAAAAATGTTTATAAACCATTAATCATAAGAGAACCCATGAAAATTTATGGGTTTCATAAATATTTCATTATAATAGAACCTATGTAAAATTAGTAAGCATTGTAACCATTTCAAAAATTCATTCAATCATAACCCACAGAAACAAGGTGGGTTTCTAAACCATTTTATCATGGTATAACCCATGGAAGAAAAATGGGTTTCATAAATTTATTTTTTCCATATGTAGGAAACATTTATAGAAAGAATAAGAATAAAATCCTTGGATCATGTCCCCAATTAAAAGTAATTAACATCATTTAATATCATCTTACATGGAATATAATTTGGAAAGACTACTTGGGACATTTCTTGAGGAAAATATTATTTCATGGAAAATCAATTATTAAATAAAAAAACAATATAAAAATGAATTTTCAATGAATATAACCTTGAAATCATATAAATTAATCTTTCAATAATTTAAATATCATGAAATAGTGAATCATTATTCCGGGCATGGAACTTAACAACACATATTCATTTCAATTTTTCTGAAAAATACAAATGACCATTGTTTCAGAAAATGATGTAATAATAATTTTAATTTTATAACAACTCATATATGTTTAAAAATTTCATTAAAAATTATAAATTAAATAAACACAATATGAGAATATTTTTATAAAAAAAAAGCGTTTTTGAAGAAATCTGATTTTCTATCAAAGAGAGAATTAATGTTGGGTTTTATTAAGAAGTGTTACTATATTAGTTAATAAAAATTTAGAAAATAGTATAATTACTTGAATATGACATGAAGAAATAGTTGAGAAAAAATTATGGAGTTTCTTATGATATTGATTATATTATCTTATAATAAGAAACATAACCATAAATCGTCCTAAAAATCAATCAGAATATAACATAAAATCATTACAACCTCTGTGCCTTTGAATAGTGAAAACCAATAATGAATAAAAATTGGAAAATAAAATATCATTATGATAAATTGATTTAGGAAATTAAATTTATAATGGGTTGAACGTTCACATCATGAAATAATGTTGATGAAAAACCTATTTTAGGTCTCAAAGAAAGAAAATTGGGACAAATATCCCTTAAGGAATTTGGTAATATTTTGAACTATTATACAAAATAATGTATTAAATAAAATGAAAATATAAATATCCCGAAAAAAAATTTATTCATGATATAACATTTATTGGTGAAAAATATTCACCACATAAAATAAATTATTAGTGATTTTTTATATGTCTCTATGAAATGAAAGAGATACTATAAAATCATACAATAGAAAAGGAATTTCATCATACTCATTGAAACCTCTTTTATAATAATTTAAAATTATTATATATATATATACTATAAAAAATATTTATATATATCATCAAATATATGATATTTTATGAAATGTTAATTACCATTTTTTGAAAAATCAATGTTAATGTTACGTTATGGGTAATAACCACGTTGTTTTTCATATAAGGTTTATTTGTTGTTTATTTTGTCCTATTACACTAATAATGGTTCAATAAAATCGATAATAATTATAATGAAATATTAATAAAATTTAAACACAAAATATACTTTTACTAAAAATAATGACAGATGGTTTCGATAAATGAAATACATTATGATATAGGATATGGTAGGTCACACAAATTCCTGATTATTGTTTCCATTTTGAAATGATAATTTTTTAAATGAGGTAAATATATAATTAAAATTATATGATTATAATAATATCTTAAATTTCAAATTTTTTATTTAAATATAGTTATAGACGTCATATATGTTTTGTGGTGATGAAAAGAGAGTCACATCGCTTTATGAAGGCAGTAGTCCACACGTAACCAACTAGTGTTATCATAATTCATTGAGTGAAAGGTATGAAAAAAAATTATATATAATAAATTATCATATATATTTCATTTATATCAAATATAATCACTAATTATTCTATTATATTTTTCGATGAAAGTCTTGAACAAATCACATTGCTTCGTGTGGCGGTAGTCTGCCGTACACACGAGCACCATTATATTATTCCAAATAAAGTAATATATTTAAGTAATGAATTATATAATAATTATAAAATCCTAATAATATCTTATATATCAAATATAAAAAATAAATCCATCATTATGTTCATCTGTTTGAGGTGGTAACGGAAAATCGAATGACATTGGTTCACGAGATGGTAGTTCACCACAGAAATGAATTATGATTTCGTAACCCTATTAATGGATTTGATGGGGATGTAGGTAACTGAATTATTATAGAGAAATCTTATTATATTTAATATACTATGGTTTTTATATTGTAATTATTTAATGATATGGAGGAACCAAAAAATTAAAGACTCTCATTGATGAATATTAAATGTTCTTTTAGTTTTCTTTTTTAAAATTGCAAAAAATCCATCATAGGTTAGATTTATGTCTTAAATATATATTATATGATTATAGGATATAATTTTTAATGTTATTTGGAAACGTATTGTCAGAAACAAATATGTTTCAATGTTTTAGAAACATTGGAGCGGGGGTGGACTTTTATAAGTGGGGGAGAGGACACACATAATATGTATGAAAAGAAATAACAACTTCCACATTTTTCATATATCACAAGATTGAAATTGTCTCTATTGAGGAGAAATTGATATATTATGGTATAAATATTTCAACACAATATTGTTGAGACAGGTGTATAGGTCATTTAATCATATATATTTTTAGTTTAATCCGTGGTAAACTAATTTGTACCATAATTGTGAAAATAAATTTTTAGTAAATTCATTATTTAGTTTGGTCAAATATTAATTTGACTAGATAATATGATATATATTATGATTATTCCAAATATAAAATCCATTTTCTATCTCCAATTCACTAATGTGGAAGAAATAAATATAAAATAAATCCTATATATGGGATGAGAAAGTGGGTCTTTAAAGAGAAAATTTTCAATTGTTTATAGTGTTTTGATATCACAATTCAATGTGAAATATATTCCAATGAAATAAATTTAAGAAATTGATTTATAGTTTATATAATTTAAATATAAAACCTATTTTACTAAATAATTTACATTTATAAATACATAAAATGAAAGGATAATTTTCATTTAAAATTCAATATTGTTTCAATATTCATAAAAAATTAATCATCTTAAAAAAGATAAAAAATATCCACCTCGTCTAGTTTTGATATTCTATTTTCAAAAATTATATTTATAATATCAAAATTCGAATGATCTTGACTTTTTTATGGAATCATCTGGAGCCCGTTTTCATGTACTTTTTGATGTTCTTATGTATCTTGGTTTTGGAGTTGTTCCATGGGGTGCATTTGGGTGTGTTAGTAGAAAAATTTAATGATGTTGTGCTTCACATGGTTTGTGCAATGTTTAAAAAACTCTGCATCGAAACCCAAGTAACAATGCAAACCTGGATAGAGATTTTTGCGTGGTTGTCGCACGGTCTATACTACCCATGTGCTCCTGCCCAGGAAACCAAGCATACATGAATTAATTAATTGAAAATAAATGTTAAAATAACCTTAACACCCAAAAAATCCTCTAATATTTACATAGGATTTTTCTTGATGAATTTTAGGTGACCATAGATCCTTCTAGAGGGATTTCAAAGTTATTAGTACACCATTATTTGAGATCCAAATCCGGGATTAATGACCTTATCCATTCTTAATAGTGGATTTCATCCCGATGCTTCTCATATTAGTTCCCCTATCTTTTGATGATATTTTCATGTAATATATCCACTTTTTCAAGGGATCTAAACCTTGGAGTCAATATCTAGATCTAGATTTTAAATAAGATGATTCTTTTGATCTTAAATTTTCGTTCAGTGATTTAGATATAGAGCATGATCGATGTCGTTGTGCCGCTCGAGAATTTTTTATTTCTGTTGGGCTATCATCTATCAAAAAATAGGGTAGCTGGCCTAAATCAATCTTCCATAGTTGTGGATTTGTTATTTGTATGTGATAAAGTAGGATTTCTAGATTCCCATGATTGATGATTTCCTAAATTGAGGTAATTATGAATGTGGAATATACTTCTGGTTGCCTTAGTGATTTAATAGATGATCTAATCTTACAGAAAAGCGAAGGCTTCCAAAATAGATATTTGACTATGATATTTAGTTTATTGGTTGAGATATTCAGGTGGATGGGTTTGGAAAAATTAATCTGAGTGGTATTAATTATGATATAATGATTGTCTATGTGATATAAATAATGATGAATTAATTATTTTATATAATGTTTGTTAAGATAATTAATTTTTTGATAAATTATTAAAAGTGAGAATAGATTTGGATAATTAATTGTGTAGAATAAATTATCAAATAATATGTTTATTGATTGATTAATAAAAAGACAAATTAAATAATGGTTTAAGTGCTTATTTAATTTTTGGGTTAACTAATATACTTTGATCTATTTACCTAGTCATTGTATTAATAAGGGAATAATCTGGTAAATTATTGAGAATTAATGAATGATTAGATGATTAAGAATGTGGGAGCTAAACATGGAATTATAGATAGATTTAGATGTTGGGACATTAACATGACATTCCTCCCCAATAGGTATCCATGTTCATGGGATGTGGGGTTTTATACAATGTGATATACACTGAATGTGATTTGGGGTTCATGACATGGAATTCAACACCAAATAAATGAAAATAATGGAATATGATATAAATGTGATACATGAATTGAAACATGGTCTAATGTGATGTTTAGATAATAAATGACCATGTAATAACAGTTTAATTATTCACTATATTTATTTCTTTATATAATTTCAAGCAATATATTTTGATTAGACTTGTGTTAGGCATCATTGGTGGTGGTGAATTGATTCGTACTAATACCCTACTCTGTCTGCCTGATCTGCACCTGATAATACTTTGTAATTATAGGACAGGATAAGGTCAAGTCCCTAAGATTGATTGTTTTTTTGGAATAGAGCATGGGTGAGGGAACAAAAAGTGGTTCTGGACCCACTTTGTAGTCGTTTTTCCTTTAAATTTAGTATCATTGTAAACACATGGAACATTCATTTCATTAGAAACATTACCATTTATGTTGGGTATTTTATTTCTTGGTTTGAATATCATGTGAATTTGTATTATCTTCATCATTTAAATACATCATTACTAGTTATTTTAGGTTTCATACGTGGCTATTTCATTATGATAAAATTGGGAATATCTTACCTAGGATAACATACCCTACCCTCGCTACTAGTCTGCACCCTCTAGCATATGGGGAGGCATGCATGAGGGCATATGACCTACCATATCAGGGAACTCTTTAGTGTCACCCAGGCCATGACGTTACAATGTTATATCAATGGATGTTTTATTTTAGTTCTTATAATTTTTTCTTATTTTTTTAGAAAATTTGACATGTGATTACGAAAAACAAGGGCTTTGTAATGAGCTCTTGTGTGGGAGTTAAAAAACCTTGTACCTGGGGAAATCCAGGTAGTCATGGTGGGATTTCTATGATTAATGATTCTTGTTATAGTTGGATATTATATTATACATTGGTAATGAACTAGTGGTGTGATGTTAATTTTTTTTTTCAATTTATGAACATTCATTTGTGTCCTATATAGGCATGAGAGTGGTGTCTGCATGCATCATTCTTAGAACTCATGAATATTATGACATGCATCAATTTATGCAGTAATGGGGAAATGAATTTTGGGTAAATTTGTTGACATGGTACTATTTTACCTTTTTGCGAGATTGAAATAATGAAGGAAAATGAAAATAAATGGGTGTCTAATGAAAAAATTGATTAATGAACTATGTATATTTAATTAATTAATTATTTAATTAATTTTTTTGATAATGTGATTAATTTATAGGAATTAATTAATGAGAATGTGAGTACACTTGTTAACCATGACCTGGGAGTATGATGGTTAAGGATAGTGGTAGTACCTCTTTGTTGATCATGTGGTGAGAAAGGGGGGTGGACAAGATGATACTTGTTTTCTTTCATTATACTCTTACATAATGGTTATGAGTTTTACTTTTGAGACCTAAGACATATGTAAGGATTATTAGTGATATGTGTCCACAATGCTTGTTGAGAGAGAGATTGAGGGCTATAGTTCATAACAAACATAGAGATGGGGAACATGAGGCACCGTTAGTGCTAGCTGAGGACAGAGAGGATTTATTACATGATAAGTTGCTCGTTTCTTTCAATTCATGGATAAAATCCCAGGGTGGGTTCTAGAATGTATATCTGGGATGACAAGGGATTTTCAACTGCAGCACCCTCAGGCTTTTACTGGAGAGGGTAGACCAAAGAGAGATTAATTCTGGATTCAATAAATAGAGAGTACACATTAACATTTGGAGAATCAAATTGGGAGGATGGTTATGTTGAATGTTTATATGTTACAGGGGATAGTGAAACATTGGTTGGATATTTATATAGGATCTGGACAGACTGATGATATGTTATTGAAGGAAATTCTGGATAAGTTCTTGGAACAATTTTATCCAGAGACACTATGATAAGATAAGGCTTCATAATTTAGGAATCTGAACATGGGAATAATTTCTATAATGAATTATGATGAACATTTCACAAAATTAAAGTGTTTCTCTCCATCTTTCGATGTAGATAAGGCTCAATTGTAAAAAAAAATTCACGATGGACATAGATGTGAAATAATACCCCATTTGAATATCTATAGGATGAATATGTTCTACAAAGAGGTGATTCATGCTCTCATTTTAGAGGGGATCCTCAAAGAGGCATCTTTACATCATAGGTTGTTGTCACTGGATTATCGGTTGGTGGCCTTCTAAGAGAGGTAAGCACTACGATAAGAACCTTAGACAGGACAATGTAAAGAAAGTTTGAAAGTCATGAGTAATAGTTCAATCGATCCTTACTCATGTTCTTTTCCACCAATTCAGTAGGACAAGACACTATCGTAGATATTTTCCTTAACCACTAGTGGTGTTCTGGTTTTGCTACAGGATAGGGCACCTAAAGAAGTTCAATAGGAAGCAAGAACTGGCTGGTTCTGAGGGAGCAGCTCTACTGAGTAAAAGTGTGAGAAGGGGTTCTTCTACACATTATAAGTCCAAAAGTTGGAGTTCTAATATAAGAGGAGGTAGAGTTTGTGGACACAATTAATCAGGGTATGAGCACCATATCAATAGTGTGGTGCTACGTAGGGGATTTAGATGACACTATAAGAGAGAGGGGCAGAATGGTTGCATGCAGTGCAACCATAGAGTGTGAGGATTTGTCATAGATAATAAAAGATTCTATTCTATTAGATTCTACATTATGTAGTTCCTTGTTTAATATTGGTGGCTCTTATTTTTTTATATCTTCAATTCTTGTTAATGTTTTAAGAATGGAGGTGGAGTTAGTAATTGGAGTGATGAATATCAATACAACATTAGGAATATGGTCTAGATATATCTATTTATGCAAGGGATGTTCACTAGAGATCAGAAAATATCGTTCCTTTGGTATCACTATGTACATGTTATGATGGTCTTTGACATGATTATGTGTACGGATTGGATATCCCCATATTGACCCCACATTGATTATTACCACATGACAATGACATTTCTATTCCATAAGGGTGAAAAGTATATTCATCATGGATAGTGGGATATCCCAAAAAGCTGAACCATGCCAAATACTCTGAATCTTGGATAGATTACAACCTGAGTTCCTAGTATTTTTCTCTACAATGGGAGTGGTTGGAATGAAATCCTTCCACTAGTTATAGAAAACTTCTAAGATTTATTTTTGGAAGACTTCTCAGGGTTTCCATCTGTGAGAGATGTGGAGTTCACTATTGTGCTCATGTTGGTGACTAAGCCAGTATCAATTCCACCATACATAATGAAACTGATTAAGCTTAAAGATATCAATACATTGTTGGAGGAGTTATAGGATAAAGGGTTTATCTGTCAAAGTATGTCACCTTGGGGAACACCAGTCTTGTTTGAAGAGAAGGTAGATAGGGGTATATGCTTGTGTCTTGATTACTGGAAGTTTAATAAAATTACCATTATGTTCTAATATCTTCTTCCATGTATCAACGATTGGTTTTTCCAGCTGAAGACAGATTGTGTGTTCACAAATACTAGGTTGAGTTCATGTTATAATTGTGTGAGCGTTCATACTTCTGATATACTAATAACTACATTTAAAAGAAGTAATATCCTATATATGTTTTTCGTAATGCCGTTTGGGTTGATAAACTTTGTAGTAGTGTTTATGGACAAGATGAATGGGATCATTCTTCTATACCGGGATGAGTATGTGGTAGTGTTTGTGGAACACATCTCGGTGTACTCCAAGTCTCATCTTGATCATGCTCAACATTTTGATATCATCATAAGAATACTAAGAGGGAATATGATATATTCCAATCTATCTATGTGTCATATTTGTATTTCCCTAGTAGACTTTTTTGGAACATCATATCTAATGATGTTGTGGCAGTGCACCCAGAGAATGTTCAGGAAATGGTTTCATGAGAGCATCCCACAAATTGTTTTTATATATGATAATTTTTGGGGTTAGCAGGATACTATAAGAGTTTCATCCAAGATAGTTTCAGATTGGCAGAGCCACATTTTTATTGAAAAACAAATGGGTTATGTTTGAATGTAGGGAATCATGCAAGAATTATTTCTAGGATTTGAAGAAGAAATTGACATCATCTCCAATTTTGATATCACCAAGTTCTGGTGAGGAGTACACTGTGTATTTTGACGCATCTAGGATCAAACATAGAGATATATTGATGAAACGAGCTAGAGTTGTAGCTTATGGGTATCAAAAGATGAGGCAACAAGAATGGAATTACCCATTACATGACATCCTTTTTGAAGTGTTCATTTATGCACTTATGTGTTGGTAACACAATATTTTTGGTGAAAAGTTTTCAGATTTTTTTTCAGATAATAAAAGCTTGAATTATATCATTTCACAGCATGACATGAATCATCAATAACAAAGATAGGTAGAGAATAACCAGTAATTTGATTTTAAATTATAATATATACCTAGAAAGAGGAACAGTGTGGCAGATTCCTTGAGCAGGATAACACAGACTCCGTTGGTACATGATTCGAGTGTGGATTGGATGATGATGACATTGATAGCTAAAATACATGTGGTGGATAAAAAGGCTTAGAAGAATTTGACTCTGGTATCGGTAGCAGTGGTGTCTACACTTTTGAGAAGCATCAATGATAGGTAGTACAAGGATCTAGAGTGTATAGTCATAAGGGAAATCCTTGAAGGCTTGGATACACCTTCATACTTGTAAATAGATAATGTTGAGATAACCTATTTGATAAATCCAGTTGTTGTGCCTTTGAGTATACGAGAGGAAATCATGTTATAATACCATTCCTAAAAGTGGGTGTTACATCCTGGGGTCAAAATAATGTACTATGACCTACAATGAATGTTTTGGTTGACATGCATGAAAAAGGAGATATCAGTGTTCAAGAAAAGTTGTTTCCCCTACCAGAAGGTGGAGGTAGATTATCAATGACCTCAATGTCTAATAAAGATGTTTCCTATAATGGAATTAATTATGGAAGATGTGACTATGGATTTTGTGTTTGTTCTTCCAATGACCCTAAGGATTAATGATGTTATTTGGCTCATTGTCGATCTATAAATGAAGGATGCTGATTTCATGCCTATACGAGAAACAGTCCTAGTATAACAGCTTGGAGAACTGTATGTCTAGGAGATAGTCAATTTTCAAAGGGTTCCATGGACTATAGTTTTATATTGGAACCTGCGCTTTACTTCACGCTTATATAAGGGAATGTTGAAAGTAGTTGTCATAGAATCATTGTTGAATACCATTTTCCACCCATAGATAGATGTGGACTCCGAGCATACCATATAGGTGCTAGAAGATATTCTATGGGAATGTGTTCTTTATTTTAGTGGTTATTTGGAGAAACACATGGATTTAGAGTATTTTTACAATAAAATTTTTTATTAGGAAGCTATATAAATTGAACCATATGTGGTACTTTATTTTATAACATGTATATCAATGATATGATTGATATAGGAGGGTGTGTCAGAGCTATTAGGAAAGAGTGTCATGAAGGATACATTGGATCTGGTGAAGATGATTTGAAAGCGTATGGATACAACTTAGAGTAGATAGAAGTCGTATACTAATAGATGGACATGACCCCAAGAGTTTATAGGGGGTTATCATGTATTCCATCGGGTATCACCTAGGTTGATTCACCATAGGATACAGAGGTAGGGAAAGTTGGTTTCTAGGTTTGTAGGACCGTATGAAGTAATAGACAGAACTGGGATGGGTGCAAACTAATTGGATCTGCCACAGAATGATAGTTCTATGCATGATGTTTTCCATGTTTCACAACTATGGAGATATCCCCCCACCCTTCCCATGTAATCAATGTTTACAATTTTGACCTTGAGATGGATGGTTCCATTGAGGAGCTTCTATTACATGTTATAGATCATAGTGAGAAATTTTTGTTGGGAAAGACCATGCCAATAGTTCGTTAGTTATGGAAACATGAATGTGTACAAGAAGAAACATTGTAACTATAATTATACACGAGGGATAAATTTTCGAATCCATTTGTCTCAGACTCTTGGTTATGTTTGGGAGTACACATGAAGGACAAGATGATATATGGTGGGGTTATTGTAAGATCCCATCTTTTTACGAAATCATCTCAGGCCCATTTTTAGGTATTTTTTTCAAGTATGTTTGTTAGGTGTTGTTCAATGGGGTAGGTTTGGGTGGGTTTTTATGAGAAATTAACAATAATAGGGTTGTGCATGGATTGTTCATGGTTTGAAAAAAGTGCTCTTAATCCCAAGTAACCATGTGAACCATGCATACCTGGACATAGAGGTATGCACAGTTGGCGTATGGTTTACCCAAAAAGTGCACTCCTTTGTAGGAAACTATGCGTGTGGGTTATAATTATTTGAAAAATATTTTTTAAATAACCCAAACCCTCAAAACCCCCTTTATTTTATCCTAGGATTGGGCTTGTTGAATTCAAAGTGATCCCAGAGCATTTCAGATGGATTCCAATGTGAATCCGTTCTTCGAGATCTAAAGCATTGATTCAAGATCTTGTCTCATCCTAGTTCATGTATTTCATCCTAATGAATCTACCATTTTTTCATTTATCATTACTTTATATTTTCATGGGATATATCCAATATTTCCATGGATCTAAACCAATGAGCTGATATATAGATATAGAGTATCAAGATCCTAACGCTTTAGATCTTAATTTTGGGTTTAGAGATGTAGATCTGGAGCATGATCGTCATCATTGTGATGTTCGAATTTTGAGGATTTTCGTTGGGCTAACATCTATCAACGAACCATGGTTGGTGGTCTAAATCAACCTCCAATAGTCATGTATTATATATGTGTATGTGATTTTGATGATTTGATATCCTCCATTGATAATTGATTCATAAATTGGAGTAATTAGGACTGTGGAATTGACATGCCTTGGAGATTTCATTGATGATTTAATCATAGAGAAAACGGGCGCTGCCTAATTAGATATTTTTATTTTTTATTTTTTTTATGGGTTGATATATTGCAATATGGATATTAAATTTTTTGGTTTTGAGATAAATAATAAGGGGGAATTAATTATGATATGTTCTTTGAATATGATAGATTTTTAATGGTGAATTAATTATGTGCCATGTTCTTTATTAAGATAATTAATGGTGAGAGTAAATATGAAAAGTGAAATTTGAATTGGATAATTAATTGTGAATAATTAATTATAGAATAACATTTTTTTAATTAATTAATTATTTGATGAATTAATTAAATTTTTATGTGATTAGATATTTTTTGGGTTAACTAATGGAATTTGACATGTTTATCCAATTGTTGGATTAGTAAGGGATTTATGTGGTTAATCATTCTTAATTATTGATTGATTAAATTATTGAGAATGCGGGTCTTCGACATAGCATTCTATAACAATTAAGAAAATGGAACATGGACATAGTGTTCTAATCCAATAGTTATCCGAGTGCTTGGGATGTAGGTTTTTTGACCTGGAAATATAAATTGATTGATATTTGGGGTTCTTAACATGTAATTCAACAACAAATGTGTTTTTGGGTGCCTGACATGGTGTTCTACACCATATAAATGAAAATAAAGGATTATGATTTTAATGTGAGGAATAAATTGAAAATGGGTATCACATGATAATTAGATATTAAATTACAATGTAATAACAAATTAATTATGAACTATATTTATTGATTCAAATAATTTCATACGCGGTCATTTTATTGGACTTATTTTAGACACCGTTTTTTGTGGCCTACTCAGTCATACTCACACCATACTTGACCCTCCTCATCATATCCCAATTAGTAATTGTTATTTTAAGATAGGATAAGGATAAGTCCCTAGGATATATTGTTATTTTGAAATGGATCATGGGTGAGGGAATGAAACGTGGTTTGAGACCCTCTTTTCATATTTTGTGTCTTCACTTTCAGTTTCATAGTAGACACTTTACACTTGTATTGTCATAGCATGTTTTCCATTTCAGTTGACTATTGAATTTCCCGGTTTTGAATATCTTCTGACATGGTATTGTTATGGTAATTCATATGCTTCCACACTTGTTATTAATGTTTTATTGTGTTGGTGTTTCATTTAAATAAAAGAGGGTATAGTAAACCTATAACTGACTTACCAATCCCTCGCTGCTAGTCAGAACCCTCTATTTTATTGGGTGGTGCTCTTGAGGGAATGTTACCTACTGGCTTAGGAAACCGTTTAGTGGCACCCGGGCTGGGACATTACAAATTTATTTTATAAAATTTTAAAATTTAGATTGAAATAATATTTTTACAATAATATGGTGGAAACATTTCTCTAAATAATAAATCAGTTTCCTTATGTGTAAAATTGGAATTATTCATATCTTTTATCTATAAAACACATAAGAACAAAATTAAATAGTTTATTGAATATTGATTCTATTCCGTTTATCGGGGTATGCATCCATCTATTGAGGACACACTAATTTTTTTCTCCACATTCCTTCTTTCCAATGGTAGGAGTCATTAGTCACTTATTCAAGGACATTTTCAACTCTATTGAAATGGTATGATGAGATTTTGTCACCTCCCTCAATGGATTCCCCCTCAAAACTCATTGCCTGGTCTAGGTCTCCCATAATGTCTATGACGTTGATCTTGATACTCTTCCCAGTTCCATGCATTCAAGGACACTAGTTAATTATGCCACTTATGTCAATAAATTCTAAGGGATCAAGTCATGGGATCAACATTCGATCGTAGGATTAGCCACATTTGCCATCATTGGCTTGTCTTCACACCAGAAAACTGGTGTTTCTAGGTTTATTCCCCATATTATAGGGCTTCTCACGGTTGTAGAAACCCAATGAATCCCACATTAAGTGTGGGGAATTATATGCCATAGGCTTCTGTATAAGGTTTGACTCATCTTCACATGTTTAGCACATTTTCAGCCATGATTTATCATCTAACTGAGAAAGATCGGATTGATCAAAACATAGATAAAAGTGGATTTGATGGGTGAATCTCTATGAGGGACCACATGAGAGGGCTTATTGGCTGAGTTCGTCAAGAATCCCAATGATAGAGGATCTGATGATGGTTTGTTCCCTATAATGAAGACCCATGGAATTTCCATTATCTAGGATTAAATCTTGAGGAGGCTTCCTACATAACCTACCATGGGAGACAGAGATCTAATCTATGTATTTTGAGGGGCTTTGGGATACAATAGGAGGAGGCCTATGAGAATGGAGAATTGGACGAGACCCAGATTAAGTAAAACTTTTGGTTTAGGGAATGAATACAGAAACACATAGGTTAGAAGGAGATACTAGGATGGAACATGAGTATTGGGATTGAACCTCATGGAGTCTTCCTACAAATCCCTACATAGGAGAATCAGGGTCCACGTACTTCAGAATGGGGGGCATAGAATCAGGGTGTATGCATAGGACAACAACCTGATGATATACTGGGGCTTACATGTGGTTAGCAGCATAAGAGTGGGTCTCATGCCACTAGGACAGACTATAGAGGATCATCCCATCAAAGGGGAGTACAATAGCTTACAGTCAGTTGGGTTTTACAAATGATTACCTCTGGATAGGGAATACAATGGAATTTGGCTATTTGGGGTAGAATGGTTTACTTCTTGATGGGGTACAACAGCTTACCACGGGATGTGGTATAATGGATTACCACTGGATGGGGTAAAATAGATTACCATTAGATGGGGTACAAAAACATACCAGTAGGTGAGGTTGAACTGCATGGAGGATTCCCACATACCCTGCCCAGGTGATAGGGATCAAAACCCACATAATTAGAATAGGTACATTTTAGCGTCCTGAGGGATGAAAAGGGGTGTACTCATTAATGTCATGAAGGACATGGATGAATCGACATGATGTGGTCAGAACTGATGGGTGCTAGGATTTAAACTCAGGGAGGCTACCTACGTACTACTCTCGGATAGGGGAAAGGATTAGTGTCCATGCAGTTCAAAATGGGGAAAACAATATATTTTTAGGACGGATGAGGTGAACCAACATGAAGTGGTCAGAACCAATGGTTGATGGGAATTGGGCTTGATCCTCCGGGAGGATTCCTAGGTACCTTTCTGGGATAGGGGAAAGGATAAAATTCAACGTAGGATGGGATGGGGGCTTGGGGATTATGTTCTAAGGAATCCCAGGAAGGATGCCATGATCCATGCTGACTCTAAGCCCACATGATTCATGCTTGTTGTGATAAACAAGAGGCAAAAAAGATGAGACATCCACATCGCAAATGGTGGATACGTGGGAAGTGTAATAGGGGTTATATGTGGTTAGTGTCCCAGAGTGGAAATGTGGGCTTCTTCATGGTTAGAGTCCTAGGGAGATTGATATTTGGAATTAATCAAGGATGGAGGCCTAGTGGTGAAAATTCCCAGATGGATTGGGATGGGGAAACAAAGGTCCATATTTTCATATAACCTCAAGACTTTTGAATGGAATAAGAGAGGAGGACCATGGTTACTACCTCCTCCAATAAGGGATAGGGGATTACACCAGGATGGTTTCTCTTCCCCGCAGATAGATCACTTTCTAGTAAATAGAATTTCATTCCATGTAAGGAATATCTCACTCTTATAGAGATGAATTGATGTGGATAATGTCCGAGACAGGTCACTCTATGACAATACAGGGGGAGAGTCCAATGTTTAATGTCATGTACCGAGGATGATGGGGCTTAGTAGTTTAATGTCCTGCATCTTAGAAGATGTGGGTTCACTCTTCACCTCTATGAATTACATGACTGATACCAACCAACCATTGGGGAAGGGAAGGAATTGATAATTCCATGGTTTTGGGGTGTTGTTGAGTGATCTATTGATGGGATCACATTAGCATGTATAAGGGAAGAATCAATATCCGTTATTGTGTCTAAACAACAATGCATAAGAAAAATCCACACAATGTGAAGCACCACCCAAGGGACCTTGAAATCACTTCGCATGAGCCAGAAGGGATTTTCTGGAAAGGGGTGGGTAAAGAATTCTGTCCTAGAAAGAGGTCCTAAATGTAGGGGATATTATTTGTGATTAATGGAGGCTTTACAAAGAGGATGACCATTGAGAAGGGAAAAGAATACCCAAATATTAGGTGCTTCTCGATAGAAAGGGGATTCGCAATGTGGGGGGTCTTTTGGAAAGGGAATGACTTCGCAAAGAACATCCTTTTAGGGAGAAGGTTATCTCTTATGTTAATAACTATTTTTTGTGGAGAATTTCGTGAATTCTCTAAGCTTCACAAAACCTCAAGCACCCCTAAATGACCCCATTCTCTGTGAAGGTCATAGGTCTTCATGATGGGAATATCCACCATAGGAAGAGGCCGAAAAGAATGAAAAGGGGTATGTCTATAGAAGCTCAATACATTTCGATATCCATTTAATGGTTTTTTAAAGCTCTATTCAAAATGGAATCTCAGATGTAGAAAGGGTAGAGTAATAGTGGGTTGGAAGAGGAGGGTAAGCCTTTTATTTATAGTCCACCATGGTTAGTGGGGTGCAGAATTCGCTGTGGAGACGGTTGAAACAATGGAAAGGAATCACTTCGTCGGCTCGCATCATCTTCATGGATGGGTGTGACACCACATAGATGTTTTTCGACGGGGCCATCGCGGTGTGGGATGAGGAAGGAATTGATGCTGCATATGGGTCTCATTCGGCATCAGAATCTTGCCAGGATGTGGCACCGTGAAGCCCCTCGCATAGGCATATGCACCGAAATGTGCTTTCCTTGTGGAGTGTTTTGTGTAGGGCCCTTTTTTGAGTGATTTAAGGCCCTTTTCAACTGTATTGGTAGAAATATTTAGCCATTCACATCGTTGAATCTACAGAATGAGTGGGACACATTTTTTGCAAGAAACAATTTCACCCCCTCAGTAATAGAGCTGATTGAAGGAGAGTGTCAAATTTTTAGGGCAAGAGGCTAAAGAAACTAGGCTGATTAGACTCTTAGCGGATTGGGAGGGTGGGGGCGATTTAGGATTTCTAAGGGTGGTGCCTTACCCTTTAAATGAAGGGTTCCTCACAAAGCGACCATGATACGTGGTGTGAATGGTACTGTGAAGAACTTGGGGGTGACGCGCCAAACACGGATTGTGCTGTGATGCCCAGTGGCACTGTGAAGTTTGCAGGGCTATCAAAGAATTTGTCACCTCTGGAGCCTATATATAAGAGCTAATATGTCTTTTTTCCACACATGAATCATTTTTAATGATTGTTCTCATTCTCTCTTTGTGAATGATCCTCTTCCATGATTGCTTTAGTGAACCAGGGTCTTCAGTCTAGTGCTTCACGAACACTTTTTAGTGAAACAAAGCATCACGATCCTTGTATTTTATTGCGAAGTAGGTCGGACCCCATGCTTCCTTATAGTGCAAAGGGGATGAGCAATTATTTACACAATGAGTCTTCGTGACGAGTCATTGTGAACAATCTTTTCTCAACTCTCTTCCCTCAGCTCTAATTTTAACAAATTCCTTAGATTAATTGGAACCTCAAGAAGCTATGCGAGAGGTTGGTTCAAATGATTCTCAAAGGGAGGCCATGACCTACAACTGAAAAATAGGTTACTATATCTGGAGTACTTCAGTTCACAAATCATTGACAGAGTGGTTGACAGAGGTGCATATGGAATATCCAATGTTTATTCACTTTTCATTATATGGATTCTTCTTGTGGTATGAGGTCTTCATTCCCGACACTATCCAAGATGATCCAACCTTATGGTTTAGGAGTACCCTTGAGAAATAGCAGTGGAATAGGGCTACAGATGGGTGCATCAAGAAAGATTATACCCTTGTCACAGAGCATTGACTGTATAATCATTTCAACAAAATCAATGGTTGGGCACGGGAACAAGAGAAATTTCCATGCTTATATAAGAAGACCATCAAAGATGGGATTGAAAATCTAGACAAGGGTTCGATCAATAGTGGGTAATGCACCAGGCTTGAAACTTCACAGATGACTGGTCCTGGGCCTAAAGGGTATGCACATCCTATGAAGTGTTTGAGAAATCCCTGAGGTATATTGGGCTATATGTTGTGGCCTAGGCCTCCAATTTATCCTCTACAAGCCGAAATAATTTATACTGGAGTTGCTGAGACGATTGTCGCCTGATAAAAACAATTTCCTCCTTCATCACAGGGAGGTCAGCATCAGCCTTTGGGACCTCCATCAGATTTACAACATCCCAATCCTGGGAGGGATATTTGATGAGTTCCACATGGCCACAAATTCATATGGGAATTAGGTAGAAAATTGATCCTTCAACAATGGAATTTCTTAGGTATGAGCTCGGAATGGACAGGGACAAATAGAACACCTAAGACATCCACTTCAAGCACTTGTTTGGAAACATCATGAATTTCCCTTTTGAAAAGGGAACACTATTGGGGAGGCCCTGTATTTGTCTATGAGAAGCTCAACTGGGTAAATGGGGATTTCACTGGAGGAACTTAGAGGATATCCAGTGGAATCTATGAGGATACATTATCATGACTAAGCGGTGGCCGATATTGAGGATTACCGGGATTATCTCAACACTAATCTGTGGATGGATACTATTAGTTAGAGATTCCCACATGGGGTGATTCCAAGAAAACATATCATGGATTCTCGTCTAGATGGTGGTGATTACATCAATCTAGGCATACCGGTGCTGGAAATGTTGTAGTATCTTCTTTCGCATGTTAGTGAGGGGAAGAGGCAACTCTGAGTGTGATGGGATTTCCTATTTTGGTACAGATGGATTTTGACATGCATGGGGGGATACGAATACCTTAACTCCATTTATACATCAGGGATACATTCTTTCCAATCAATTTTGAACATTGTAGGAAGATCCCCATTTATATAGGACGCTATGACAGTGCTGGGTATGATGGTGGTGAACAGATCAATTCATCTTCCATCCATTCCCCTTGCCAACTGGGGCCTATTTCGATAACGACACAAATAGGATAGATAAATGGTTGTATTTGATGTCTTTTAGCGGTGGTGTGTATGTAGAACAAGTAGGTTGTGAAACCATATGTGATCCATACTCCCCGTACCAGTTCACTCGACAATTCCATTTCCTGCAATAGATGACTCCCCATGTGTATATAAACATGCGCCATGAGAATCACCCATTTATGATGCCATAACTATGGATGATGTTTATATTGGAGGAGGAGAAGATGTTGAATGAGATACCCCCATATGATGCTGCATTAAAATTGGTCCACCAGTAAGAACTAATTTGGGAGGCTACCTACCCTAGTGAAATGATGAAGCAAGAGACCATCCGGGCCAACAATGGCTTATGGATGAACCTAAACATGCAATGGATTTTTATTGGGGAGAATGCTTTGAGAAGGGAATCTTCGATGCAACCCATGCAGAGGGATGAAAATTTATAATGGAGCTAGAGGAGTTAATAAATTCCTGTGGTGGCATGAGGCCAACGTTGCACTGGGAAAGGGTGCTACTGAATATGACTACTCCTTCCTAACCGATGGCATCTACACTGGTGGTGCATTCTGCACTCCAGGCCATGAAAATGAATTTTGGAAGGAAGATGTTAATATGGGGGACTCCAATTGAGCCATTTAGTGGTCCTCCATTGAAACCTTTCTTGAAGAAGGTGAGATACTAGCCTCAGGGGGAATCTGCTTGGGCGAATTCAATGCAACTTTATAAGTATGTTTCCATTCCCATTCGGAGCACTAATTTCATCCATACCTTTTCATTCTTTCTCCACTAACACATACCTCCATAGATAAACCTTCGGTTGTGCACTCTTGATTGTGATCATGAAGGTGCAGTAGTCGTAGAGGACCCAACACTAGGGCCCGCAACTGGGGTGATGATTTAGGTAGAGACCTATGAATCTGGGGAAACAGGGGTGGCCTTCTTAAATTCCTCAGAGCACAAAAACATATACGTGGGGTCATTTCCTATCTTCCTAGTGATGGTAGATTTAATTTGAGACCAAGGGGAAGGGTAGGGAAAGTATCACACTCCAGGGAAAGCCCCATTATTTGGTCAGTCAAACTGGATAATAGGACATTTTCATACACATTTTCCCTGATGGAGTGTACGTTAATAATTTAAATGGAAGGAAGACATGAGGAACAACTTTGAATAGAGGTTCCACTCCCTATAATGTTGTGTTCCCTTGGTGACTAGGCTAGAGTTACCTATGAATGGATGATATCAGAGGGTGATATCAATTGTGGTATACAGTTTAATATTTTATGGATGGATATAATTGAAGTGGAATCCATCGATGTAGGACATCTCTAGGAAGACATTGTATTTGATCACATGTAGGTGTTTCCTGGATATGAACCGGCTGACCCACAAGATCGGGAAAAAACTGCTTCCAATGAAGAGGAATTCATGTCGGTTTGCCAACAATCACAGAATCTGATCATGCACACTAATATGGATACCCCGTAAGGATAATGGATATATCATATGGGGATGATTCCTAGTAGGTTACATGAACTATGCACTGAAGGAGTAAATTACTAATGTCCTCATGTGCTTATTCATGACTACATTGTCGAGATGGTGCAGGACGATGCATGTAGTCTCAGTGTTGGCTAGAAGTAGAGAACGACTGTCAGTATTCATAGGCTCCATGAGGCTGAACATGAGATCCACCATTTGAGGGAGTGAGAGAATGAGTAGTCTTCTTTCCTTGAGGCACAATTAGGGCTCAGATCACACTAGAATGCCCATCTGGTAGAGGCCAATGACGAGGTGAGGCAATCCATTGAGGAGATGGCCCTTATTCAAATAGACAAGGACGAGACCCGGATTGAGGATGATGAACTATGAGTTGTTTCCATTGAGGAATAGAAGAATCATGAAAGGAGAAAACATGTTCTAGACACCATGAGTTATCAAGTGGCGGAGTAAAAATGCAATGTTGAAGAGGTAAACCTATCAATGGTACGGGCCAACCCCTGGGTGTTGTGATTGGTGTGTGCTTATAAACACTATTTCATTGTTGTTTTACTAATGTTGAATGGTTGTATGAATTCCATTGTGAGTTTTTATTGTTTCATTTCCATCACATCCATAAAATATCCAGCAGTCAACTACATATATCACATGGATCATGAACAATGCAAGAAACAATGGATTTATGTATCCTTACATTGTTTGAATGTAGGATTTTAACCAATATTTAGGCATTTATGGTATAAATGACCAATCCGGGCTTCTAAGAAAAAAATAGGTAGGCTTGACTTGATAATTATGTTCTAAAAATAGTCAAACTATTTTTTCCTAATGTGATATAGTGAACGAGTGGAGTAACTCCACAGTTGTTATAATCAATCCCATCATTGTGTAAGAGAATTTTTGAATTGTGATACCCAAAATTTGGAACAATGTGGGGGTGGTGTGACAATGGAGGATAACTATCGGCCGTGTTCAAAACTTAGTATCCTTATTATGGTAGCCAAAAATGGGTATGAAAAATGAGGGTCGACTACTGGCCATATTTAAAACATAGCTTTTAACTTAACATGTTACCCAATAGTCTTCCATAGAGTTTCCCCAGAACAGTAGGTGAGTTATAGGCTAAGCGTCCATACTATTAGTGGGTTCTTTTAGGAGGGATATATGACAGGGTTTTGTATAAACGACATGAAAACCATGGAGGGAGGATTGATTGGTTGTTTGAATGGAGTACAATAATATTGAAATTACAGCATTGTGTGGAAAGCACATCATGTGGGAGCATATGTCTAATCGGGGATCAAACATACTTATGAACCACACCTCTCTAGTGAGGTCCTACGATGCCTTGTGGTTTCATACCTTGTCAAGGCATATTATAGACCTCGGGTTGGACCCAAGGAGAATTTCTTGGGAATCAATATTCATCCCATAATGATGGGAATCAAGACAAATGTATTTCTTGAGCACAGTACGGTCAGATAACATCTTTAGTAGTGGGAATCTGCTATAGAGATGAATTTGCAGCATTCCATAATTATTATGGGAAATCCTGAGCTTTTTCAAGGAAGAAATATAGTTAAATGTCATGAGTCTAAGTCATCGTTACCGAGAAATGAGACGCGTGGTGTAGAACATGTCCCGATGCGAACGAGGACCAGAAGAGTCCACAAGACATAACTCGTTCCCCGATGGGACTTTTATCCGTAGACCTAATATGGCATAACATGTTTCTAGACCCAAGGAAAATTGCATGGTCATTCATACATACCCCATTATAATTGGAATCAAGCCATACATAGTTCTTGTATTATAGTTTAACGTCGTGCGAGATGATAATGCATGCACGATGTGGATACAACTCTACCCATCCTTCCAAAACCACTAATCCCACGCGATTAGTGCTTGATTTTGGAATCAAGGAGTAGTGTCTAGAAATTCATGGTACAGGGAGGCACATAAGAGGGGCAAAGGAATGCTAGGTGAATTATGTACCAAAATAATTGACTCACCTTCTTGACACGCATAGATGTGTGACAGTGAATAATATAGTGTGTTTGAATTCCAGTATTATGTAAGGAGGGGGAAAGATTTGAATCATGACAGTAGAGATGTGGATCACAATGGATGTGGAATAAAGATAAGGGATAATTATAGACCATGATCAAAACATAGAATTGGTTTCGTGTTAGCTGGGAATAGGGGAAAACAAATGAGGGTCAATTGCTGACCTTGTTCGAAACACTTGACATTTCACAAATTTTGTCTAAGGGCTTCAGGGGTGTAGGCCCAATACAATGGGTGAGAAAATGTGGCATGATACAACCCGTAAATGGGGTCCCTTAATAATTAGAGTATGGGGATCCAAATAAAGGGCTCCTGAAGTATGGACCTGAAACGAGTGAATATCCATGTGAAAACATCCCAATATGACGTGAAAACTACCATTGTTTCCAGTGTCGGGGCCAAAGTTTATAGTGGTTGTCCATGCATACGCACATTCACCATCGGTACCCGGAATATCTCTTCATGATATTTTGTTGAGGTAGAGAGTGTCCATTATGATGATAGAGGTTTCTGGATAACCAATCCCTAGAAAGACGCCAAATCTTCCTCCTCTTGGATATATCTCAGAAGGGATGCAGGAATCCAGTGGACCTAAAATTTTGGATGGATGAGGCTATTAATCCTCATTCCTTCTCTGGCCCTCGACATAGAGGATCGAGGTGGGGGCTCCATTGATGAATCAGATCCTACATCAGAATCAGAGAACCAGACATGTTTAATTAGAGTCTGAATCTTCTCTTCATTCTTTTTATGGCGGTAGAAACTCACCATCCTTCCCCAAGAGGATTCTACTGGAGAAAGTATGTTCTTGGCGCGGGGAGGACCTTCGACCAAACTTGGGATGGGGAGGATAGGTCTTCTACATAGGTAAGCTTGGAGAGAGGAGCACCTAGACAAATGTCCAAAGAAACACGGGGATGACCTTTTGTGTTTTCCAACTGTCACTCGGATTTAGTCTCTATGGAAATTTATTGAGTGGGTAGATCCTCCACTTGATCTTGTAGTAGCATGGGAAATGCCTCCATGCATGTTCCCAATAAATGTGATGGTATGAGGAGGGCCTTCGTAGTGGTTGAGGTGAACACAGGTAAGACCTTCGTGTTGGGTTCCAATGAAGCGAGGTAGACCTCTGCATCCCTAATTGATTAGATGAAGAATTCCTTCATCAGTTGTGATAAGATCATAGGTAAGACCCTCATTATAGTAGATAACATGAAGGGAAAAGTCTTCTCATCGGAAACAAGTGACTAGAGGAACGAATCATTACACGGGGTCACGGGTGTGAAATTGGTCTCTATGCAGGGTGTCTATTCAGTAGGGAGGAACCTCGCTTGTATCGATGGTGGAATAGCGAGTACCTCCACACTAAACATGGTAGTGTGACAGACCTGGGCCCTCATTAGGGGTGGCATAAGGAGGACACCCATATTGGATGTCGATGCTGCAGGTCAGACTGCAATGGATGCCACCAGTGTCGTTGACCAGGAGAGTCAACCTAGCCTACCATTGGGGTGGTTGGGTCCTCTATCTGAGTCGAGCATATGACTAACCCTTCTCAGAATAAATAGGGGACTTATGGTATGTGTCAACTGCAAACATGGGCCCTGATAGCTGTTTATGATGACCCCCATAGATGGGTGAACTCTTCATCCTGCGATTGACACTGGAAACTGGTTAACCGGGAAAGGGATGGTGGGAAATGTGTATAACTCACCTAATCCCAACTGGTAGGGGCGGGTGGTGGTGCTGACATGGCTTTGAAGGAGCCTTCCACAGTGGATCCTGAGACGAGGCTACACCTTGGTTTCCCCAGACATCCCTCACCTCATTGGCATATGAAAGGGTGTCATTGAAGTGTTTAGGGGGAGGGTCACAGAATGATTGTAGGTTAGAGTGGGGAGGAGTGGCCACTTGCACGACCCTTGGAGGGGCACATATGCCTTGAGGTCCTATCGGGAATTTTCATAGGTAGGAATAATACCTTCTTTCTCGTATCATCGATCGAGGTAATTTATCACCCTTCTATCTACGATTTTAGATGGGGAGATGGGGTGTTGGTTCCTAGAAGACATGGATGTCGAGGGTATTGTGGATAGGACGAGGATGCACAGGATTTTTGTGTTGTCATTTCCTCAGCCCTTACGTCGGTGGGTGGGTTGTGATCGGTTTCCTATTGTAGTATCTTGGGTCTAGGATGTCCAATGTCCGACTACCGAATTGTTTGGCGAGTTTCATGCCAGGCCCACTATTTTCATGGCGGGACCTGCAACTGAAAACACGGTTCTAGTTACACTCTAATCAACTGATGTCTCAAACACTACAAATCTCCATATTAAGGAAAATAATTTCATGTATGGTTCAAAATTTATGTTTCTGATTCTTTCACCAGGGCATGAAACTGTCTGTTGTAGATGCTCTGATCTATTTTCCCACATTCTCACTTTGAAAAGGTGGGAATCATCCATTTTTTATTCAATGAAGTGTTCTTCCTTGATCAAAATAGGGTGATGGGTTGATGACTCCACCTTCCATGGATTATCCTAGGAACTCATTTCCTAGTCTTGGTATCCATTAAATACTAATACATTTTTCATGAAACTCTTCCCAATTCAATGTCTTCTTGGGTTCTGGTTAATTACACTTCTTCTTCCACGACAACCCAAGGGGTAATGTCATGGAAACAACCTTTGATCAGTGGAGTAGTCATGTTGGACAACACTAGAGTGTATGAATGATAGAAAACTAGTGCATCTAGCTTTATTCCACTTATGATTAGATTTATCAAGGGTGTGTGAGCACAAGGCAACCCACATCGATTGTAGGGAATTATATTTCAATGGAATCTCTCAGAGGTTTTCTTCATCTTCCCTTGTTCAGCACAGGGTATGTCACAAGTTAACATCTAGCGGAGACGAATCATACTAATCAAAACACTAATAAGAGTGGATCATATGGGAGAATCCCCAAGAGGAATTAACTAGAGGATTATGGGATGAGTGGATATAGACACAAAATTAAGGCATATATGAGGATTCTTGGGTCCCTATAATTGGGACACCAGTATTTTCCATTAGCAGGGATTGGACCTCAGAAAGGATTACTATGTACCATGCCCCGGGATATGGGGATCAAATAAATGTACTTCAAAGAGAAATATGAAACTTTATGAGTATGTCCATGAGAATGGGTTCATGGATGGGAACCACTATGAGTAGAACATTCAGGTTAGGGCATGACCTTCCTGAAACACATAGGCTCATGGTTGAGACCAGGATGGATCATTAGTGCTGGGATTGAACCTCAAAGAGGATTTATACTTATCCATGTGGTGGGGAATCAAGGTCCACATATCTAAGGATGGGGGCATAGAATGAATGTGTATTCATAGGACAACTTCCCAATGATATGTTGGGGCCTATGCATGGTTAGCATCCTGGGAGTGGGTTTGATGATTATGGGATACACTATAGAGGTGAGTACCATAAAAGGGGACTATAATGGCCTACTATTGGATGGGGTTTACAATGTATTTCCATGGGTTTGGGATGACAATGACTTACTACTAGTTTGGGTACAACGGCTTACCACTGGATGGGGTACAATGACGTACCGCTGGATGGGGTACAATGCCTTACCGCTGGATGGGGAACAACGACTTACTTCTTGATGGGGTAACCCTACTTACCACTGGATGGGGTTGAACCAAATGGATCCTTCCTACATATCCTACATATGAGAGAGGGACCAAAAACCACATTGTTCTAATATGTATAGTTTATCAACATGTGTGATGAAAAGGGGGATTAAAATTTTATGTCGTGCAAAATAAGGATGAGGCGACATGATGTTTTTGGTATAGATGGGTTTTGGGATTGATCCTCTAGGAGAAATCCTATGTACCTTGCGTGAATAGGGGAAATGATCAAAGTACACAATTTTAGAAATGGGGAATACATTTTAATGTCATGCAGGATGATGCGAACCAATGTGATGTGGTCAGAACCATTGAATGAAAGGAGTTGGGCATGAACCTCATTGAGGCTTCCTACATACCTAACTCCGATGGGGAAAAGGATCAATGCCCATGTAGTTTAGGACAAGGGATTGAGACTTATGTGCTATGGTAGCCCGATAAGTATTACATCAGAAATGATGACTCTAACCCCACATGAGCCAAGTTCGGTATGAGAAACAAGAGAAATCAAAGTCCTAACAACCACGTAAAAAAAGGTTCGTACTCGGTATGTGAAGTCGGGCTTACGTGAGGATGGTGGATGAAAGGGGAAACAAGGGCTTATGAATTGTAAGGCGCATAGGGAGATGGAGATTGGGACTTACTCCATGATGGAGGCCCAGTGGTGAAAAAATATAAAGGGAGATGTATGGGGTAAAGAAGGTCCCTATGCCCATTTCTCTATTAGTATTTGTAATAGAAAAAGAGAGGAGAATCATGGATGCTACCTCAAGTGAAAAAAGGCTAGAGGATTGCCCTGATATGCTTTCCCTTCCCACCATAAATACATTGTTCTAGAAAAGCAGATATCATTCCATGTAAGGAAGAGCTCACTCTTGTAGAGACAAGAAGGAATGGAGATTCTCCGAGATGGGGACCCAAATGTATAATGCATAGGGCGAGGACACAGATTAACATCATGTGTTATGTATGATGAAGATTAGAAGTTTAACATCTTGTAGATCAGATGATGTAGGTTCACCCAGCACCTCTAGTATATACATGACTAATACCTACCCACTCTTAGGGAAGTGAAGGAATTAACAATGCCATGGTGTTTGGGTGTTGTGATGTGATCCATTGAGGCGATCAAGTTAGCATGGATATGAGAAAAAGCAATATATGTTTTCTTGTCTAGGAAATGATGTATAAATCCAACAAACTCAATGTGAAGAACCACTCAAGGGACCATGAAATCACTTCACACAATCCTGGAGAGTCATACAGGAAAGGGGTTTGTAATGAATTTACCCTTAGAAAGATGTTCTTTCAAAAGTGGATGTGCTTGCCAAGAAATAAGGCTTCATGATAAGGATAAACCTCACGAAGGGAATGCACTACCCAAAGGATAGTTTCTTCCTAAAGTCAAGGGGCTTCGAGATGAGGTTGGTCATTACGAAAGGACAAGGATTTGAGAAGAGCAGCCTTTAAGGGAGAAGTTCTTCACCTTAATAAATACCTCTTTGATTGGAGTTAATTTCATGAAGGCTCTATGCTTTTCAAAACCTCAAGAACCCAGAAGGGGATAATTCCTCTGTGAAGTTAAGAGGGCTTCGTGAAGGGAATCTCCAATATAAGAATAGGGAAAAAGAAAGATAAGGGGTACGTATTATAGAAGCCTATTACCTTTGGAGATCCATTTAATGGTTTCATGAAGGCCTTTGAGATACAAAATCCCAAAATTTGAAAGGGAAGAGTAACCGTGGTTTAGAAGAGGAGGGTGAGCCATCTATTTATAGGCCACCAAGTTCAGTGGGGTTTAAAATTCTTTGTGATGATGGGTGACTCTGTAGAAAGGATTTACTCCATCGGATCATGTCAGCTTCTTGGCGGTGTGTGATGCCACGTAGAGGTTTTTCAATGCATCTGTTGTAGAGTGGGTCGTAGAGGGGATTGATGCTGAAGAGGGGTATCAGTCAATATTTTACTCATTCTTGGTCGAGGTTCCACGGAGCCCCTAATGGAGGCATACACACATAATGTTTCTTGCCTCACATAGTGTTTACCATAGGGCCCTTTTGAGAGGTCTTGGAGGACCTTTTTTGACCCTTTTGATAGACGGCTTTCCTTGATCGCATCGTTGAATTTTTAGAATGAGTGGGACGCATTTCTCGGCACCAAAAATTATATATACAGATTATTAATTTCCTTAAAATCATAATTTTATTTATTAATGTAATCACATCATTTTTATGAAAAATGTTTCCATTACTTTCAAATAGATTCAAATTTCCTTTTAATTATCTGGCTACTAATATTTCATAAAATATAGACAATCCAACAATTATCTCATAATTTTTTAATCATATTCATACAGTCCATTCCAATTGCAAGGTAATAATGGTTATATTAGTATATAAAATATTAATTATATAAAATGTTTTATTTAAACTCAATGTTGTGTATAACACAACCTAAACTCAGTATTATGTTTAACACAAGATAAGAAGTGTGTTGTGTGTAATGTAATATAAACAAATTGTTATATTTAATTCAAGAAATCACATTTTTTTAGGTCAAAATTTTTTTATAACATCAAATATATTTTTAAAAAATAATTTCACAAAAGTTTGGGGTGTTACATTCTAACCCCTATAAATGAATTCATCCCGTGAATTCCATATTTGTCATCAAAGGTTTGACATTTGAAAATTACTTCATAGAAACCCACATCATAACAATTAATATTAATAATTTCCATAAAAATGATATTTTAAAGCATAGATATTATCTAATGTATCTTAAAACTATGATTCCATATAGGATAACATAAGTGGTATTGGAATATTTTGACATAGAAGGGAAGAATAAGTAATTATTGAGAGTGATATATGACACCACTTTTAAGAAAATTATTTATCTAGATAATGTTAATGAATTAAAAATGACAAACCAAATATGTGCAAAAAATGAAATTTATATCATAATAAACTACAATAACATGAAAATATTTTATTTAAATATCATATTCCTAAAAATTAATATTTTTTTCTGTGAGGATATTCTTAATTGATTTCATTCTATTTCATAAGAACAATCTCATCCCTTGGCCACGAATTGATCAATTCCCAATTCATCTCTTATTCCATGAAATAAATTTGATTTTATTGGGAATAAAGAGCTGAAAGATATTATGTTATATAAATTGAATTAAAAATCATTTTTTCTTTCATTAGTTATCATAAAAACAAAATCACTAGCACATGTTATCCATTCTATATAAATATCTACATGGTGATGTATTATGTTAATTAATGAATGATCATCCAAAGTTATCCTTAAACCATTCATTATATGGTTAACCATATCAACCATCCAAACAAAAAGATATAATTCCACTAAATTTATCAAAATAAACATAAAAAAAATCCCTCATGTATCATAAATTAGTTTATGATGGTCACATACCAAACATTGAATACAATAATTGTTTATTATCTAGAAACAAGGTAATAAAATGAATTACAATAAATACATTTTGAAAAAAATACATTCTCTTTCATTACTTAAATAAAAAACATATTACATGATATATTCCCTATATCCATTTTTATTAAACTCTATCAATAATAGTATATACTATAATATAAAAAATTTATTATCAGTTACCATGTATTTAATAAATATCTAATTTAATTTTTCCATATCAATCATCTCTTTATCAAACATAAACATGATTCCTCTACATCAGTAACATATTAATGGTTTCCTTCCCAAAATCTCAATATCTCATTTTCATTAAATCAATTTTGATGGATGTTCAACTCAATTCGATATGTTTTTTAAAATAATTATTGAAAACGTAAAAACTTATTCCTTTTCACATTCATCTTTACTAAATAAAAATTTATAGTTACTTAAATCTTTCAATTTTAATGATTAGCATAGAATAGGTCATATCATAGTCTGGATGTAAATTATTTAGTCATGATATCGAGTTGGGTAATGAACATGTTCTCTACAGATAAGTCATGGAAAACCTTACAAATTTTCCCACCATGACCTTTATAAATTTTCAACATCTTTGACTCCATTTGAGATATTTGTTTTGTGTTTTTCCCCACATTATTAATATATGAAATGTCTAATAATTTTTCCTCTTTTGTTCATTACCCCATAAACTTTCACAAATGTCCATATTAATATTATTTTAGGTGTCAGGAATCTACCTGAAGATAATGTTGTTAATAATATATCATGATAGTTGATTAGTCATAATAAAAATCACTTTATCTGAATTCATCATTGAATTTGGATTCACATAGTCAATGAATTTTCTATAAGATTTAATGTTAACATGATTCCTTTTGTTCCAGTCATTGACTAAAACAAAAATCCTTAGTGTATGAAATAATAATCATATTGGGGAACTATATAATCATGAAAAAGAACTAATCGGATGTCAAAAACATGAAGCCATATTAGGTTTATACAAGTTCATTAATTTTTTATTCTATTTCAATAAATAATTATAGTTTGTAATGATTTTGAGAAATTATTAACCATGTCCCACTAGGATTGTCGAACAAAAGGAGTAGAAGGGATGGTTTTCATGCACTAGTTCCTGATAGAGTCTAGATCAATATGAAGTATTCAGTGTGTTTACCACTAGGTAGATATATTCCAAGGCCACATCAACTTTTAGTATCTAGATAGGGAGAAATTGTTTTGTAAACTAGTCACTCAATCATAGACCAAAAATCAATGACATTTCCAATCTTTTAATTCATCCCTAAAATTATCCATAGAGACAACCTTAGGAATATCCTGAAAAATATACATAGGGATCTCCCTTCATATTCCTTATCCAACATTATCAATGTGAACTAAAATTTTACTTTAATACTAACTGTTGTTTTCCCTGATTCTCATACATGGATGTTACATCTTTTTAGTTGAATATTCCTTACATTTCACAAACACACACACACACACACTCAAATATCATAATATTAAAGATCATTTAGAGACATAAAACCTGATATACAAGTATAGTGAAAGATCTTCAATGTTCCCCAACACAATCATCCTATTATGTACTATTCACGGTCACACCATATGAAAAACCTTTCATTCATAAGAATGGGGAATTAATCATAATAAAGTGAGATATTAGATGAACAGTAATGGTTAAAATAATTGATATAAAACTATGATCTTATGAAATCACATGATAGGAATAATTGTATGTGATAACGCACATAACTTGTGGAGAGTAAAGATACCATGTCATAAGTGATATACAATGGTCCCCAAATAAAGATTGACAGTTCATAAGAAATTAATGACAACAGAATAAAAGCACATGATCCATAAAAGAATAAAATTACAATACAATATAAATATTTATCATGCACATTAGATTACAACAAATTAATAATAAATAAACAGAAATTGGTTCACTCTATATTTTAAGGACATAAATTAATACCTCATATAAACTTATCATTATGCATACATGTCCACACATAACACTATAGAAATTAAATATAATTTAATAGATAAAATTGTGAACAAATCATTAGGTTTCTACATACTATATTGAATAATTAATCAGGTTCATGCAAAACATTGTGGAAATAAAATACATGTCCACTCTTAACAATATACTATTCATGGTTCACATCGAATACCATAATCGTAGAAAACATCCATAACTGAACTAATTTCACTCTTCATCCTAATTTTGTCTATATATTGATATATAAATAATTACACAATAAATTAGGAGGAAATATATGTCTCAACATTATTTGGTTATATTGTAACCAATATAATAGGTTATAATAAAACCACCTTCCTTGTTTATAGGTTTAACACCATAAGATGATAAAAGTAATATATAAGTGTTCTCAAAGATCAACAAACATTCACCATATTAGATCCCATGATGTGAAATGGGATTCATAGATATTTAATAATAACATAACATATATAAAATATATATGTTTCATAATCATTTCATTATTTCATAAAATAATTACCCATTTAAAAAGATATGGATTTCATGAGAATTTTATCATGGTATAATCTGGGTAAGAGATAAAGGTTTCAGAAACCTCTTATTTTAATAAGAAAAAACCATTTTAAGAAAAAATAAGAATAATAACCTTGGATAATATCCCCAAAAAAGAATAAGTAACTTCAATGAAGTTTATCATAGTTGGAAAATAATTTTTAATGAGTACATGTGATATTTCGGGAAGAAAATTGATTTTCCTTGTAAATAATATTTCATAACACAAAAAATATTGAAAATAATTTTCTATAAAAATAACCTTGATAAAATTTAAATAAATAATTAAATTATATAAAATATTTATAAAACATAATATTTGTTGAAAATGATTTCTTTCCAAAGAGAGAATAATATTCAAACATTACTATAAACGTCTTTATTAATATCTTAATTAACTAATAGTGGAAAATGTAATTATTATATGAAAATAACATCAATGACAACTAGAAAATAAAATTCAAGATATTATTGATAGATTTATCCTAAGATCTTATTATCAGAATCAGAATCATAAACAATCCTAATAAATTATTAGATAGAAACAAAAAATATTTACCAATTTGGTATAATTGAATCATTATACCCATGAAGGAATAATATTAAATGGAACATAAAATATCTTGGGGGTAAATAAATTATTGATATCACATGTAAAAGGGGATGTTTTCACGAAATTTTAATGAGTGTAGGTTAATAACATAACATAAATCTCAATGAAATAAAATTGAGAAAATAATGTTGTACCAGTTTATTACTATTTTGAATAGCAATCAATAATAAATTTTAAATTTAAATGAAACAATAAATATCATGAAGGAATTTTATTCATGATATAACATGTCAATGTTGTAGTATATCCACCACAAAAAATGAAAATGTGGTGAGTTTTCATATATCTCTTAGAAACAAATGAGAGACTATAAATCCCTTACCTTAAATATTGAATTTCATCACAATCATTAAAACCACCTATATAATAAATAAAATAATCCTTTATATATATATTACAGAACTATATTCATAAATATAATTTTCTATATCATTTTATTATTTCATTTTATAACAATTTATTAAAAAATCTATGTTAGTGTTACGTTATGGGTAATAAAACATATGTTTGTCTTAAATGTATTGACTTGTTATATTATTGGTAGAAAAGATTTAATAGATGTTCAATAAATATTAGAATAATAAAAATGAGATTATTTTTATATTTATATTTCAAATATAATTTTAATACCAAACATGAAATATGGTTTTCATAAATGATGTATGTTATGATCAGAGAGACGGTTGGTTGTACATACACATGAGTAACAATTCCATTTTTCAATGATCATTATGGAAAGGATGTAAGTAATATATTAACTTCCTGAAATTATAATTTTATAATAAATATAATATTATTTCTGAATATTTATGTATACATATCATACATTTTTTGAGGTTATGAAAAGAGAGACACATAGTTTCGTGAACTGGGCAATCCACACTTACACGAGCAGTGATATCTCCTTTAATTGAGTGAAAAAAGTATAAATGAAATTTTTATATATTATCTTTCAAAGAATGATAATTATTCCTTGAAAATAACAATTATATCATTTATATCAAATAAAATCATTATCATTTCCCTTATAACCATACATGTAAAGTGTGAATGATCCACACATCTTCACGATGAGCTAGTTTTCCACACACCTGAGCGACATTATTGTATTCATAAGAAATTGTAAGAACAAGGGTATTTGAGATATAATAAATCAAAAATAATAATACCCTAAATATGAAATATAAAAATTTAATTTGTCTTTATTTATAACATTTATATATTTTAATGGAATGACAAATCACACTGGTTCATGAAGTTGTAGTCCACCGTACACACGAACGATGATTTCTTAACTCATTTTATTAAAGTATAAAATGTTATATGTAATGATATTTTAAAAAAAAACATTCTAGTATATGAAATATAATTGTGATACTTTACCATCATTGTTTAATAATAATTTAAGGATGTGTATGATGAAATAAAATGATGAGTCGTGTTGATAAACATTATATATTCTTCATGTGTCCTCCTTAGGTTTCTACTAAATCCTTCCTTGATTGGATTTATGTCAACAATAATGATTATACTATGACATGATTAAATTTTGTAACTGATTTTAGAAGGTATTTTCCTGAAAAATATATCATAGTGTTTGGGGAATATAGGAGAGGGGGTGGCATTTTATAAGTGGGGGAGACGACACACTTTGAATCCTGGATATGAAATAAGTATAACTACATTTTTATAAGTCACAGGGGTATAAAAGGCCATTATAAAACCTTATTAGAGTAATAGTTGAAATCTTTAACTTAATATTTTTTAGACTATTTTAATTCAATTTTTATACTTATCATTTAATTTTAACCTCCAATGAAAACAATTTTTACATTAATTATAGAAAATAATTTTAAGTCCATTCAGTATTAATTTTGGTAAAAAATATTTTGAAATTATCATATAATATATAGTACAATTAATCAAAATATGTAATTAAATTTTCAAATTCAATTAAATTAAAATTTTAATTTCAATTTAAAATTAATCTCCATGATGTGATGAGAAATTGAGTTTTTAATGAGACAATGTCCAAAAATTTTAGAATGTTTTTACATTAATGCTCAATGTGAAATGGATTAAAATGAACTGAATTAGATTAATTGATGTTTAATTTAACCAATGTTACATTAAAAAAATTTAAAACAATATTTAACGTTATATATGTATTAAATGAAAATTTAGTTTTCAATTAAAATTAATTTTATTTTCACAATTCAATCTGAAATGAAATTTATCAAAACAATTCTATAAATTCTACAAAATAAAATTTTGAAATAACTATTAAATAATAATTTTTATTTTATATAATTAATCTACTAAAAATGTGAATTTTTTTAAACATGTTGGAAATATAAAGGCGACAAAAATGAAGTTTAGAAATATAAATTTTCTATTCATAAAATATGATCAATTGTTGAAATTTGTCAAGAATACATATAATATAAATGAATAATAGTATGTTGAATATAGATAATATATATATTTTATTGAAATCGTATATAGTTTTTAATTAAATTGAGGTAGGACACATTTTTTAGCATAAAAATCATTTATTTTAATTTTTAATAGATTTTATAAGCAATTCAAAATAATCCGTCTCCATAAAGTTAATTATATATAAATATGTAAACAATATATTTATAATTTAGTAATTATTATCCATACTAACCATTCCAATATATAAGTGATATCCATCATATTAAATTATAATATATTAATTACAATAAATTTTTTTTAACTCGGTGTTGTGTGTAACAGAAGCTAATCTCACTATTGTTTGTAACATAAGAAAGACGCGGTGTTGCAAGAAATGCAATATAAACTTCGTGTTATTTTATAATGGATGGAAAAATTAGTGATTCATGTCACCAAATAAATGGAAAATCTAAAATTTATTTGAATAAAAAAAATTCACAAAATTATAGTGTGTTAGAAATACCTCTACCATTCAGTTTGGAAAATATTTTACCCATGATTTCATGTTACTTGTAGAATTTTATGTTTTACTATATTTTTTGTTTTATCATTGTATTTGTTTTTACCAATGTAAGTTAGATTTAATGACTATATATAAAATTAAAATTTTTATATCATTTTTACATAATAATTCAATAGATGAAATCCATATTATCTGATAAAAATTATTTTCGTAAGAACCCCTCTATTTTAACAAGAGTGTGTGTAAATTGACAACCCCCATATTTATAATACGTTTGTTTTTATGTTTAAAAATTATTTGTAGTGTAAAATAATCAATATAATTGATTTTAATTTTATAAAATACTTTATTATATATAAAAAATTTCGATGGATTTCTATGAAATGCTGATTTTTTTACTATAATAGTTATTAATTAAAATAATAGACCAAAATTTTTTTATTGAAGTATATAACTTATGTATCTCAAATTATAATCCTAGGTTTTATATACACTACGTAGTTTTTTTTAAAAATTTTATATTTTTTCTACAAAAACAATATTTGATCAACTAAACGTTTTATAAACAACTATTTGTTTCTTATATGAATATAAAGTAACCATTTTGGTGAAAAAGTAATTTTAATAGTCCACATCAAATATCACTATTGTAGTAAAATTACAATAATTTAACATAATATAATCTAGTTATCCTATGTCAATTTTTTTAAATTTTTATATAAAATTATAATGTTTATATATATTAATTTTAAAAGAATGTAAAAATTAAAAAGAGAATGTTATTTTATTTAAAATAATGTTTATAAACATTAAATGTTTTTTATAATTTTTATAAAAAAGTATAATTTGAATTATATTAATATATTTTTTCATATATAATAAAATTTTCAAATGGTTCAATCTGATTTATTGGGATAAATTATATAACACTTAATAAAATAGACATTCGAATAAATTTTTTAATTTATACAAAATATGCGTTACCAAAACACTATTAAAATGATTTATATATGTGAAAAAATTATATTCTACAAATCCAATGATATTAAAATCTTTACATGAATTTTATAAATATATCCATTAATATTTTAATAAAAAATTTATTAATATTAATATATAATTCATTAATATATATAAATATTTTTTTTATTATTTTAATATTATATATTAATTTAGTTGTGAGTTATCTTAGTATACAATTTCAACTAAGAATTCATAACTTCAGTTTTCCTGTTTTTTAAATTTTTATCCAATGAACATATTATCAATGACCATATTTCCAATGATGAAATTTCATTTATATATATTTTTCATGAAATAGTCATGAATTCTGTTATCTCTTCTTAAGTAAATCTTTTCATTTCTATATTTTTTCATTTGAGATATCAAAATATGAATTCTCCTTCCATGATGTTCTTCCTCAATAATGGATTTCATTGGATATTGGGGACACTCATGGGTAAAGATGATCCAAAAGATCTCATTTTTTGATAATTCAATTCCTCTCATGTTATTATCTGATTTTAATTTATCACTTTCTGATGTTTATAATTATATATATTGAATAATAATACATGTTTTATGATAGAGTTTCATGTTCGTTTGTTTTAAGTTTTTTATTAGTGAATAAATTGTTGTATTTTTAATTATGATCATCTATAATATACGACCAAATCTATTTCAATTCATTTGAATAAATGAAAATAATGGTTAAGAATTGTAAAAATATAGTATATGGAAAAAAATATGATTACTCTTATCCCACTATATTACTCAACCCCCCCCCCCCCCCACAAAAAAATAAGTATTTTAGTTCAAAGGATTTACCATTATTAGTAATATGGGTAATTCTAAGAAACTAATATATTCTTCTATAATAGAAATATCACAGAATGTGTTTTCTTACTAATGATTTGAGCTAAATACTCATCATGATCTGGGATAAATATAATTTACTAGAATAAATTTTCAGATAGAGTATATCATTAACCTTGTAGTTATAAGTGATAATGTTTGGATTTGAAAAATGGAATATGATTTCTCTATTTAATTATTACGGAGTATTTTCAGAGATAGTTAATCCTCTTATAAATCCACATCATGTTCATCTGAAGAAAGGATAATATTATTTTCACAATGAAAATTATGATACAATAAATATTGGGATACCAAAAATAATAGAAATAGAATATTTAATTTAAAAATTGACATCATTTAATCTAGGTGATGATTTTATATTAATATTAATGATACATTGTATAATTACATTTTTTGAAATAAATTAAAAACAACACACATAGTTCTTATGTGGATGATTAGTGTTCATGACATCACATTATTTTCTAAACATACACTAGTAGTTTTGTTTTTATAGGATATCCCAATATCCATTGAAAATGGAAATCTCTGATGCCAATCATTCTCTTTATAGCATGGATTAATGAATTGATTATGGTAATTACATGTTTTTCTAAATTTAATACATTGATGTATTAGTGATAGGACAAGGAAAACGTCTTTTAATTTCACAATGTCCCAAATATCTTATTTCCATAAAAAATTGTTTCTCTATTCCCTCATTTACCAAAGATAATATAACATATAAATCAATTAAAACTTTTCTCTACAGGCCTCATCCCACTCTTTTATATTGAGGAAATTGAACAATATTTTTTATCATCTTTTTTACATTAAATTACATTGGACACCATCCTTATTTCCATAAGTGAATTTGGAAAATAAATTAAGTTTATTTTGGTAATAACGATTCATGATATTTAGTTTGTAAAAATTATAATATTTTTTACTCCATCACTTATCCCATTCACATTTATCTTGGGTACAATCTCAACATTTTCCATGAAAGCCACTAATAAATTGGATTCTTCAGAGTTCATCTGTTACTAAATAAATGTTTTCAATTTCAGTGACACACAACATATGAGATTTATATTAAGACAATTACATTAATATTTCAAAATAAAAATACATTAATCTTCAAAAATATTAAATTAGATATTATTTCAACATTAATAAATATATTTTCAATTTAGGTTTCATTATGTTGGATATTTTTATATTACATAATATAATTACATAACTACCTAAATTATTTATATATTTTTGAAAAGTGTAATTGATATATCAAATAACATCCCCCAGGATTATGTAGCTAGGTTTACATTATTAAGCACACTAAGCATGTAATAGGGCAATGATTGTTTTGATACCCAACAAACCATTTTGAGAGTGATTATCCAAAGGAAAATATGGGTTAGAATAACAATCAGTTTTTAGTATCTATTATAGAATTTAATTAATATGAAATACACATAACCTGTATATTACCATAACAATGTGATGTTATTCTTCAAGTAGCCTCAGTCAATGGTTTTTCAACATATTTATCTAATACTAATCCCAAAAAATGACTAAAATAATCCTATTAAATAATGAAAAAACTAGATCTTATACAATGTTAAATGATATATTCTAAATATATCATTATTTTACCTTATTTAAATATTTTAAACAATAAAAATTACACTAAATTACAATCCAAATAACATAAGGTTTGGGTTCCCTAAGGAAAACCTATATATAAAATTTAATTATAAAAAAATGTTAACATTTCTTCTTAGTTTACCCACAATAGTGTATTTATAGAACCTTTTATGTTATACACATCTTCATAACATGAAAAAATGGAAACATAATAAATGTGTGTTCTCAAATGCTTAATTTGGTTAAACATAATCATTATCAATAATACAAAATAAGTGAGAATAAAATTACAATATGATTACAATGGAGACACATAACAAGAATTTATCCTATTAGAAAAATATCATAAATCTTGGAAAAAGTTTTTCAACAACATAAAAACAGAAAATAAGTGTTCCAAAACACAAGTGAATAATCATGATCATTGAACGAATACCATAATCAAGATAATAAGAATAAATATTTGAAATCATTGAAAAATTTAAAAAATATTAGTAAAGGGAAACATTAATTTCATGATCCACTTCATTATTTCCCACACATATATGAAAATAAAATATACTAATGAATACTTTTTTTGGATTTATAAAATTTTAAATAATTAATTTATGGAAAATATAGAACTCCACCAGTCATTATCCATATATACATAAGTTCCACTTGAAGAATCACTATCTTATCTCTAAATAAATAATCGACGACTTTTGTAATAAAACTATCAAATGAAAATCATTCTCATTTTATAGAATATAGAACCCATTGGAAGAAAATGGATTCCATTAAGTTCATAATTTTGAATGTATGAAATGAATTTTTTTCTGTATCTATTTCAAATCGAATAACATAAATATATTATTCACAATCATATCAATTTTCTTGAAAACATAACCCCAAGAAAAAAATACATATCCTAATATATCAAGAATCATTCTTGGTAAATACCATTGAATTGCGATAATAAAGTGTGGTATTTATATTTTTTTGATAAAAGACACATAGTTAGGTCAATAATTTCCCCAATATATTAAGATATGAAATCTCGGTGAACAACATTCATTCAAATAAATTCCAGGTAGGGTATTCACAAAGTAAATTCATAAAAATACCCTTTTTCCTATTCATTGTGTTATCTTAGGAATCATAATGTAAGTGATGAAATATATCATTGATAGAAAATTAAATTACATAAATCATTAAAAGAATAAGGTGGATGAAATCTTTTGATGAATATCCTTG
Source organism: Viscum album (assembly GCA_963277665.1). Lineage (NCBI taxonomy): Eukaryota > Viridiplantae > Streptophyta > Magnoliopsida > Santalales > Viscaceae > Viscum > Viscum album. The sequence goes on along the minus strand of OY728147.1, from coordinate 1,373,626,308 downwards.
ATCAAGTATAATGTATTTCAAAATAATATTATTTATATTAAATATACATTTTTTGAAAAAAAAAATCAATTTTTAAATAATATATATCATTCTTCATTTAAAATCAATTAATGGAATAATTTTTGGGTGTTTATGAGAAAAATATAATATTTTAGAAAACATGAAAATATATAGGGAATGATTTATATAAATTGGAAAGGGGAGTGGAACGACTTGTTCACATGGAATAAAAACATAAAATCATTCTTTATAATAAATTTTTAATTTTATCATACAATATGAAGTTACAAGTCACTTTTAAACATTAAATTATAAATGGATAAATTAAAAACATTGAAATTTTATAATTTTTAATAGTTAATATATATATTAGATCCCTAAAATGATATAATGAAATGTACTAAGTATGATTAAAAAATTTTATTGAATGAATATAAACATTATTATGTTTTTGAAATATCCTTGATGAAAATCTCGATACTAAAAATTGAAAGTAAACATCTTTATTAAAAGGGTGGAATGGAATTATAAAGGTCTAATGATATGAAAGATAATTTTTATTCCAATTATAGTGGGTTAAGTTATTGGTGGAAAATACTATCAAGGGGGGGGAGCCTAAAATATTTGCACACTGGTAATATGAAAAATATCTACTGACAACAGTTCACTCCCCTCAACCCTAATCCATCCCAAATACTAACTATTTCATCTACCATTGGCACATATCCATTATACTTTCCTGAAACAATGTAGACTACTAGAGTAACAATGGATTCCCAAACCGGATGTGTGTACAACATAATATCCCACCACCGAAATTATCTAAATAAATATAGACTGATAATATTGTATAAAGAAGTAAATTTCAATAATAAACAAGATTATAAAATTTAATTTCATTTCCTAATAAAAAAATTTCATCAATTATCCTTATGTCTCCATTGGTTTAACCATAACCCCCAACCTATTAAACCTACATCATCCATGCCTGAAGTGTAATACTAAAATCATAGGGGTTAATAATCTAAAAGGGGGAAATATTTAATAATTTAATTTACAAATAAAAATGCTCAAAAATCCTATTACCCAATCCATTTAAAATTCTATTAGTGTCTGGTAATCATACTAACATCCTATTCAATAATGAAGAACTAAATTTCTATACTTTCAAGTCATAGATGCCAAATACCATATATAGTAATCCTATATAAAGGATATGCGAAGTCATTTTAATTATCATTACCCATGGGTGTGAAGTATGAAGTCCACAATTTACATCTTGGAGATGTGGGCCATTATGTTTGTGATTCAAAAACGTATCATCAATTTAAAATTAAATGATCTAAAAGTTGAATCATTTTCAAGAAAACATAAAAATAAGGGTTCACCTTATCCACTTAGCAGTATCTAAATGGTTTAACCCACCTAAAAAAATTTAAACCATGTTTATTCTCAAATAACTTAGATAATTATTCATTTAACACAACCATTACTAAACATTAATGCCATTTTGATAAACCTTCATTCCCCTTGAAACATTTAACAATTTGATTTCTTTAATGAAATAACACTTTTAAATTCCAATCAAATCCAATCAATTTATTTTGTCAAGTTAACATGTCTAAATAATACGAATAATAATTTTAATTACTATCATGGTCTATTTAAAAATTTAAATCCCATAATACCATTTTCAATGGAATGACACACCTTGCTGGTGTCCTTATGGTCGATCTCATATTCATAGACAGACCCAACCTGGAACATGAAGGGTCTTACACATTGATTTAATGATAAATTTACTTTTCTTCTTCATATAATAAAATTAACAGAAAGAAAGAGCAATTGTAAAACCTCATACACAAGATCAATATCATGACTATGGGAGAATGATTGTAGACCACCAACCATAAGCTCGATGAAATCCACTTTCAAAACCTCGATCCTTAATTCAATCTAAATAAAAATCAATCACAAATTTTAATAAATTATAGGAATTTGGGATCATTGGATTTGATATAATAGAAACTAGAGACCAATTTTTCACCTAGAAAATATTTGTAAGATGTCTTATAGACATAGTTGAGGCATTTAATTGAAATAAAATGCTCATAAAAAACCTATTAGTCAAAGGTCAATGATCATTGGAATAGTATGGAGGGTTTGGTTTACACCTATTTTAGGTGGAGAAAAAATGGGTGTGAAAATAATGATTTATTGTATAAATATTTGGAGGGAAAATAATAAAATACCACTTTTTAGAGGAACATGGTTTGACCGCATCATTTTCCAAATCATGTGGTTTTTTATGTCCATAATGAAATTGGGATGCATAATTTTCTAGATGAACTCGCATGGTTTTAAAAACAATGAATTTTCCATGATGTTAGTTTTATTTGAGGTTATATAATTTCTAGATTTCTTGTTCACAATTAACAATCTATGCTTCCTCCCCTCAAAAGGTTTTATATTCTTGGTACACGATTGATACTAACAACGGTCTAGGATTACTCCTTCCAAATATTGGGTTTTTATAAATTTTTCATGTCCCAAACCCTCGATATGCCTCCAAGACCCTCCATTATAATCAATGGAATTCAATTAAGTATTTCAAAATGGATTTATCCAAAAATAAAAAGATGCATACCTCATTATACACTATGATCTTACAACATCTTGACCATAGAATAGAACATCCTTGAGCCTTAGTCCTATAAATAATTAATCTTCCAAGGTTAAAATGTCAGGACAATATGATAATATATAATTTTCCCTCTACAAATTATCATATTGAATATGACCATAATACTAAAAAACATTCACCAAAGTCATATTTATATATAAAAGAGACTTCTCACTATGATCCATGACAAGAATTGAGTTTTCATTAAAGGATGAATGAAACTATAACTCAATATCATCCACATCAATCGCATGAAATTATTTTTTATGAGAAAATCAAATACATTGCACATGAACAATATTGTTGATGGAACTGTGTCACTCTAAATGATCCAATCATTATGATATCGGTATAATCCAATCCATAGTCTTAAAAATTCCAACGTATCTTGGTGCCATATTTCTGTAGTTATGAATTCTATGGTGACCCAATATTGGTAATACCTGAAGTAATACATGGTCACAAACTATAATATTGAGAGTATAATTGCTTTGATCAGTGTGTGATATCATTTTACTATAGGTTGTATCCAGATTCATCTGAATCTATTGAACAGTCTCTAATGTCACCTACATGAGGAACATCACCAACAACTGTAGTCCTTTTTCTTCTATCCAACACAAAGTAGATCTATATAGCCTATAATAAAGTGTCTCATATGGTTCCATCTAAATGGTATCACGATTTCTAATGTTTTGGGTAAACACAATGAGATCTAGGTTTTCCCATGTCCTACTAAATTCTTTGATCTATTCCATTAATATAACATCTAACCACTGAATAGTACATTAGGACTCTCAATCCACATGCATATAAAAATATATAATCAAAATAATATGATTACTAAGGTCATTCTATGACCATTTCTAGAAGAATGAGGTAAAATATAGAATAGGATTTAGAAATATAATATGTGTTATCTAATGAAAACAAACTATATATCAATCATATAATTTACCCAACTGGTCAATGGTGTAATTGTCCAAAAAAATGAAATGGGCCTCTTTTTTAAACTAGTCCATGATCAACAATATCACATCATTATTCCTTCAAGTACTCATAATACCAAAAAAATCTATTGTTACATCATCCCACGTGTACTACAGAATGTGGAACAACTATAACAAACCTTCTGGCTATTGATGCACATCCTCTACATACTAAAATTTATAGAATCATGTCTAAGAACATGTGACATTTTTTTCATTCTTGTAAACCAATAATGACTGAAATGGTAAGAGTATATTTTTGTTAAATAAGGATACACCACCCACTTTTAAGCATGAAAAACTTTCATAAACAAATCTATTATAAAAATATGCAAAATAAAAAAACCATGTATATAAATAATCTCATAATCATCAATAGTAAAACAAAGATATATCTCCCCGCCATGATTAATGTGCCTTAATTATAAATACTATAGACAATCATAAATATTCACTTGACCCAACTCAAAATTGTGGGATAAATGGATAAATACATGGGGTTCATTTGTTCCTACCCATTCTAAACACTTATATACACATGAATAATGTCTGATTGATGCCTATATACCATAAAATTCTCTCGTTGTCTGGTAATGCGTATAGTGGAACATTTATCGAATCCTCGAAAATGATACCATTTCATAGAGTTTAATATTTTGGATTGATTGCCTTTTTATTTTGGGGTATGATTCTTGAAATTTATTATTTTTATCTATGGATTGTTCTTGATTAAAAAATTTGATAATTTTTTGGTGAGTTAATTATAATGGATTTAATATTATTATATCCTTTAGAATTTTGTGATTTTTCATCAAATTAGAAACATTAAGAGATTATTTTGATTTTAATTCCCAACAATCCTTGGAATACATATGTTATGAAAACATTTCATTAATCCCTGATATTTTATGTTTAACAACACAATATTGACCAAATGAATATTTATTGATAAAAAGATCTCATTCACATGAAATATTGAATTGATGTCTTATCCTAATGGATTATTAAATAATCTATATAGATTATTAATAATCATATTTTTCATGTTTTTAGTAACTATTAAAAAATATAATAAAAATAATATCTCAAGATAAGAGGGATACGTTGAGCAGACACACGAATGGTGAAAACAATTATACACTGAATTTTGATTGAATGTGAAAGAAAAATAAGGAAACCATTCTACTCGATGTTAAAATATTAATAAAATAAATATTACAATAAACTATTTGGATTATAATAATAAATGATAACGAATAAAAATGAATTAATATTTAAATAAAATGAAAACAACTAGCACAATTACAATGGAAAAAAAATTGAAAACAAAGATGAAATGGAATGGGGATGAGAGGTCTCACTTATTGAAACAAGTGTATAGAAAGTAATTCTAGGACATTGGAAATGAAATTTTCATTCCAATTTTCCTCCTTAGGATTTTTACTGATAACCCCCTATAAAGAGAAAAGGGTAGTTTATTTGTAGCCTATGGTGGTGGACTATTTTCAATCCAAAAATAACTCGAAATTATAATAACCAATTTAATCATTAAGATAGCCAAAACTGGATAAATTTTAAAATTAAAATTTATATATATGGATTATTAATTTTTACCCATTGTATTTTGTGTCCAATGGAATTTTGGATCAAATGTTATGGTTTTTTTAAACCATGTTTTGTTGTCTAGTTTGGTGTCAGATTGTTCCCTAGATAGAATATGAATTAATTTGTGTCTATAAACATGAATTAAAATGTGAACCACACATTCTAAATTGTTGGGTACATATATCATAATATTCTATTCATATAAATTCGTCATAATTCATTAATTTAATTTGTAGTAATGTCAAGAATGGAGCATATTTTCAAATCTGGTTTATAAATTTGCGATACGATTTCATGTAAAAAATTTTCCCCTTATTGATTGATTTGGGACTTGAAATTTTTATCCAAGATGTAATGGAATGTCCCTAGAATAAGATTTATTATCCATTAAATTAGACTACTTGATTTATAATAGTATATATAACACTATTGTTTGTCCATATTCATTCATAAATTTATTATTCCTTCAAATGAGAACCATATGGAAAACCAAATTGATGAATTGGCCAAAGAGATAGATTAATGATTATTTTTAATTTTAACATGAAACCCTAATAAATGATAATAAAATTATTTGTATTAGTATTTTGAATGAAATTATCAGAAAATTAAACTATTTTATAGTTGAATATATTCAAATAATACTTACCATATGTGTTTACGATGAAAATGTGAACATTTCCTACAAATTAATAATTTTCAGGAAATAAATATGTTATGTTATAAGTATAAAATCATGATTTAATATATAATATCAACTTTTCCAATCATATGATAGTTTACTTCCTCATGTACATAAAATATGAAAATGTGACTAAATCATTTTTACATAACAAAAAATAATAATGTTTTTCAATAATCAGGGCAGATAGTGAATAGTTCAATGAGACCTAATGAATTCTACAAAAATAATTACAATAATAATGTGAAAAATCATTTTTCATGTTTAAGAGTTATATAATAAAATGTGGGAACTCAAAACTGACTGATCTCAAGAAGATATAACATTATTTATGGAGGTTCTCTTGTTCACCCACCAAAAGTAAAATTCTTATTTTTTGAAAGAGATATCATATTCTGTCAACTATTATGAAATTCATAATCATAAAGTAGTATTTTTATGGTTTTCATTGTATATGGTAATGCCAGAATATAATTTCCAATTGAGATGAAAAGAGGGGTAAAATACTGACATAAGAAAATCATTGAATAATTTTTTTTTAAAAAAGAGATGTAGAAGGAAAATGAAACACATATTTACACTGCCATGACTATATTTTGGATAAAATTGATAGGGGAAAACTATAATTGTTTAAAAATATGAAATATACAAAAAACACAAAACTTTCCCAAATATTAAGGAAAACATGAATCAAGTTTCATTTTCATTTTTTTCTATTTTCATACTTCTTTTTTCAATAGTAAACATTAAACAAATCTCACAGTCATATAACAACCCACGTTTGATCTTCTCATGACACACATTATAATTGTTTTAATAATTTCAATGGTTGATTAAGAGTGATTTTTGACCCTCCCAAGATAAAAATAATACTTTTTTAATTTTATTAAAAACACCACAATATCATTTTTTAATGAATTTATAAAAATATAAACATTACCAATACTCATTAAAAGAAAACCTCTACCCAAAACTTAAAAGAACTATTTTCCTTAAGCGTATGATAACACATTGAAAATAATAGAGATGACACCAGAAATTAAATCAATTCATCCTATAATAACATTTAAATAAATCATGAAAAGAAAATACAAGTAGATGCATAATGGGTGATAGGTATTTGACACAATGTGTGGCAATAAAAATGTACTGATATGATAAAGGGGATTTCAAATGGAGGTTCAATATAATAGAAATTGGTGGCTATTTTTCTATATTGTTTATCATGTCATTAATAAAATAGAAGTATCATATCAATTCACACCAAAGTTTGAAATTCAGCAAGTATGTCCATAAACATAGTAATAAAAATTTAGGATTCGAAACACACAATATTAAAATATGGTTGTAGGTGACCATGAAATGAAATCCTAATCTATTCTTCCATATAGGGAAAAATAATTTCACAAATCAGTAATTGTGCATTAAAAAATTATTGAACTTCACAAAAAACTTTTTATCAAAATTTACGATAAAAATTAATAAAATTAGGTTGAAAAATAATCTCTTTTACTTCAAAAAATTTCTGGACAAAACTTCAAATTTTAATAGATATTAATTATGATTAGTTCTATTCATTTTTTTTCATTTTTTATTAATTCTCACACACACAAAAGTCAAATACAGAATAATAATTTTATAAATAAAGAAGTGAAAATATTTAATGATAGAGTATTAATAATAAGGAAAGATTGGGGGGATGAAGATAGACATAATGGGTAATAGGTTCCCCCATTTTGGAAATGGTGGGTTTCAGTATCCATAAAACAATGGATCGGTGGAAGTTGATGTGGTTCCTAGAGAATGTCTTACCTAGTGATGCATTGTAAATAATATGATACCTATAATAGAATCAAACATAATAAAATCATTAATTTAATGAGATTTAAAAAAACAAATTTAAATTTTATATAAGCAAAAGAAAAATGGGGATTACTCCAAAGATATGATGAATTTATATAGTATATAGCTGGATAGTTGTAGTAGACTACCAAATATCTGATGATGGGTAGTAAATTTTCTCTAATAATTTTTTATTATAGAAAAAAATGCCTATTTTAATTCAACATTTTTAGTTGAATTATTTATTCCCTTCCTTTTCATTTTACTTACCACTCAATTTTGGTGGAAATGGAAATTTGGTATCCTCCCTTTTTTATTTAACTTGAAGAATGATGTCATACAATGAATGTTGATTTTATATGATTTTATGTCCATGAAGATGTCTTAATTATGAAGGATAATTTATGTGTGGTTTATTCAATATGAAATAATAGTATGATATCACATTTTTTGTTAATTAATTTTTTTCATCTCTTTCCAATGAAGATTAATGAACCTGAAAGGAGTAATAATACTCAAATGATTTTTCAATATCCTTTACATCAATGATGTTGAAAACGAATGGCCAAATTCAACACCATTATTGATCAAAAAAGTAATAAGGAACAAATATAAAACAAATCACTCCCATTGGAACTAGGGAAGCATATTTGGTAAGGGTTCACCTAACATATAATTGAAATTTTCGTTTATTGGATAGGAAATGGGGTATGTTGGATTGTTCGATTTGAATAACAAATGGGGATTTTAGATAATTTTTCTCAATATATTACATGTTGGAGAAGTGGATAATAGATGTGAGATGAAATTACAATGAGTTTTGATTATCCTTTTTATATATGGAGTTTACATGTGAATGGTCAAAATCAACTTCTCCATTTCTGACATTGTTAATGAGGATGACAAGTTAACAAACTCCAATATCTTCATATTACGATGAACATGATGTACGAGGGTTTCAAAAACATTTATATATACTTTATGATGCATGGATATAGAATACATTTTCATTTCCTCATAGGTATCACATGACATGAAAAACATTTGACTTAACTAGTTAGTCACCAAACACCTTGGATAAGATGCCAGCATGGAAAACCATTTTGGTTCTATATGGAATGAGGAAAGGTGTTCTATAATTACAGGGTATTGAAATAAAGAAATATCATATTATATGGTAATAAAATATAAATCTTCTGGTATGAAAAGAATATTTACCCAAAAAAAGACATCATCGATTATTCCTTCCCGCCTCATAGTGCTTCGATTGGATAATTAGACAAAAACTTTTGTTGGGATCAATGGACCTAGAACAAGGATGAAGAAGATGGAAAGGGGCATGAAATGTTTTGAGTCTCTCAGTTCAATGGGTGGATCACCAATGTTTGAGCACTCTTTTTTTGAATGGAACCATAAAGGTCCATTGATCTTTTCACTTCATTGCAATGGAATATTTTGTGGGAACATTTTCAACAATCTTACATTTTCTTTTATGGGTGAGAAATTACAAAATTAAATAATTCATACATAGGGATTATTTGATGGAATTTAATAGGTAAATTTTTAGTTCAACACATCTAAACAAGACAATCATTTCATAATTATCCTACAAGGGAATCATTAGATTAGAGATGGCCTTATAAAAAGGAATTGGCTTCCATAGAGGAAAGGATGGACATGTGGAAGTGGATTCATATTTGTTTTCTATATTTTTGTTAGTTTATTTTTCTAGGTAAACAATTAAATGGTATTTAAATTATTCATCCTGATCCTTATATATTTTCACTCTAATATAAGTGAAAATGAACTTATTTTACCCATGGGGTTTGGAAATTATTATTATTTGAGTTGGGAATAATTGTATTGTTGTTGATGGATAAGGATAATTTTTTTTGACCAATTTGGTTATTAATTTTTTTGAGTCTAGAACTGAGGAATGAGTCATGATCTTTCATATCACTTTACAATGGTTTTTTATAATATGACGCATGTTGTGTATTTGATTTTCCTTAATTTTGGTTCATAGAGAACTATTTTTTTGGCTTTGGAATTATGAATGATCATAAAGATAGTTGAATCTTAGAGGAGATGGACGAAAAATTCTCCCTTGTGGTCGTGGTACAGAAAGAAACCTAAATTTCATTTTACCACCATGTTGAACATATTGAAATTGGTTTTGTTTTGGAGGAGGTAATTTAGGGGAATGAGAGACAAGATCACCATTCTTAAATATTGGGTTATAGGTAGAAGGGAAGGGATGTGAGTGAGGTTGTGTGATGTTTCAAAAGAACTGACCTGGTTGTTCATGGTTTGTATTCTTTTGAGATTATGCTGGGTTGATATCCATAGGACTAGAAGAATCTAAAGCAACACCTTATAGTTTTGGACATGTGTTATTTTGATAATATGAAGAGATAAAAATTTCTCATTTTTTGACAAGTCTACGGAATTGAGAATGTCAAAATTAAGAGTTTGGGGCTTTGGAATCTATTTCCAGTGGACACACAATACCTATATGTAGACACATCCACTTGGTCATCTTATTGGTCTATGTGGATTGATTCTATGGTATCTTTTTGGATTTATAATTTTCTCGAGTGTAGAATTGTTTTGTGTTTTCATGCATATTGCATCTGAGATCTCATGTAGGTGTTGGTGTTTTTAAAAAAAGATCCTTGTCACATTCAGTATCAATCCTAACTCTGTAAAAATAAAATAAATATTCATAAAACAATTGGATCAATATTTGGGTAGGTATTTTTTGTTTTGGGAATGTTTCCACTATCTTTTCAAACCTCTCCCAGTAGTCATGGAGTGATTTATTAGGGAACTTGAGAAAAACATATTTTTTTATTTTGGATAGAGTTTCTTTAATAATAATGGAAGAATTTATATATCAAGAATATATTAATTTAATTTCAAGTGGTTATGGAATTAGGAGGGAGGTAATATAGCCATGAAAGTTCAGAGTCAACTTGGTAGAAATGGAGAACTAGAAGTCTACATTGTTCTTTAGAATCCCATTGGGGATTCATGGGGGAGGAGAACAGTTGAAACTAATTGAGGTAAAGATGTAGATCCTCACTATATAGCCCATGGAAGTGAGGTAGAAGTTGAAATAAACCCTATTTGAGTTATAAATTATCCTTGATGTTTGGATATTGATAATAAAGGTGTTGGGAATTATTATTAGGGCTATTGGGTTTTTAAGGTGGTTTCCATTTGATTGGCCATATTTAGTCAATTAGGTGGGAAATTAGTGGATATAGAGTTATTTTTATATCCTTAACGTTTCTCCAGATTCTATGAATAATTCATTGGATTTATGGATCAAACAAATAAAATGGATATTTTGGGAGGATGATGATTTTGAATTTTTTTCTGGGTGTCTGTTTTTCGATTTATTGTTTTAATGGGATAGTAGGTTCTTTTCTCATATTTGTTTCTTTTTTCATTTTTATTATATTTTTTATAACTAACCAACACTACCATATACTCGTATAACCATCCCCAAAATTGGAACCATAAAAATCATGGACAATATTTCCTCATTTTCCATTGGAAATTATAGTTCTCTACTTGTGTGTGTATCAACACATAGGTCAAATTTTCGAAGATGATTGATTCGACAAATTTTTATTGATTGTATTTTAATTTGGGGTTTTATTTCAGTTATTTCATAAAATTATTAATAGATTAATTTTTTTACAAATTGAAAAATATTTGGTTGAGTAAATTATTTTTGATTCAATCTTATTATATCCTTGATATAAGCGTACTATTTCTTAAAATTAACTCCCAATTAACAAGAAATTTTAGATAATAATTCCCAAGTTTTGAGGATTTAATCCAATACTAAACACAACTTGGGTTCTATTATAAAAAAATTCATTTTTATTTACTTCTATTTTAGTTTCCAATAATCCATTTAATCCACATGTTAAACAAAATATGTAACTAATCAATGAAATTTTATGTCTAACATACAAATTGTAAACCTAAAGAATATATAATGAGAAAATGATCAAAATAACATGTAATCACCTAATTATAAATCACCCCAAGTGAATATTTACTCTTCTTTTGAGATGGTTACTAATCTAGTTTATGATTATTATGAAGGTGAGTTAAAAAATGAAGAAATATAACGAGATAATATAAGAGTAGTTCACCGAACACACACGTAAAGAGTGATGAAAATTAGACATAAACATTTTATTGAATGAGAATGTGAACGATGGAAAGGATTTTAAACATTTTTTTGAAAAAAAAATGATCATTTATATTACAAAATAGAGGGTGTTTGAGAATTGGATATGATAATGATGAAATGTGCATTAATATTATATTGAGAAAAAAACATACATGATTACAATTGAAAACAAGATAAAATAAACATGAAATGGAAATTAAAGGATAGGTTTTTATTATTGAAATAGGCGTATAGAAAGTAAACATAGTTCCTTATAAAGGTTATTTTTATACCAATTATCTTCCTTAATTTTTGATGTTCCAACCCCTTTTATGTAGAAGAGGGGAGTGTATTTATATCACAAGGTTGTGGACTGTTTTCATTCCAAAAATGAACCCCATATTTTATCACCAATTAACGATTTAGATAAAAATGTTAAGAGATCTGTCATTCTTAAATGATTTATATATGGATGTTAAAATACCACCCATTAAATTTGGTGACCAATCGACTTTCCAATCTAATGATATAGCTATTTTTCTAAACCGTGTATTGTTTTCTAGTTTTGTGTTGAATTTTTCCACTTTGTAAATGTGAATGAATTTATGTCTTTGATAATTATTTCAAATCAAAAAAAATTATTAAAAAAAATCAGTTTTCTATATATTTAGATTCTCTATAAAAATTTCTAAATATATTTGTTGGTTATATTTGTACTAAATTCAATAATGGTGGGTTTTTTCAAATCCAATACAGAATTTTTGTATGGATATTATGCATCAATTAGACACATTTTGTTATATATGCATGTTGAATTTATATCCTATATATAGTGGAATGTCCCTGTACATCCAAAGGAGTATCCAGGAATTTAGAAATCTATATTTAGACAAAAAAATATAACGTCATATATTTTCAAATTTCATTAATAGATTCTTTATTCTTTTTCTATGATCTAGATAGCCAATTAAATGGTTGAATTACCAATTCTCGAGCATAATGATTTTTTTTGAATTTTAATATGTAACAGAAAAAAATTAAAATTTAGTAATTTTGATTATAATTTTGAAATATATGATTAATAATGAAACCAAAATGTAATGTAATGAATTTGAACAAATCTCCTCATATATTATATTGATAAAAAAATTAACATAGATGGATAATTGATTATTTTTTATTAAAAAATAACATATTGGAGTAATATTAAATCATTAATTATTAGGTGTTAGAATAACATCTAAAAGAAAGGACATCATCATCCACTCTGAACTAGACTCAAGAACTATCTGATTCTCTGTCTTCAAATAGAATGAATCAATAATAATATTTATTTTTATAGCATATAAGCTATCACAAAGTTGAAGGATTCATATGTTGTATCCATCTCTATGGATAAATATTTTTATCATTATGAGAAATGATATATATTAAGAATTTATGATCTATATAATCAATAAAACAATGACTAATAGGTTACTAACAAAAAATTTTAAAGGTAGAAACAATAAAGACCAACATATTATCATGCGTAAGATAGTTCCATTTATATGGACTCAAAATTAATTATTCTTACACCAAAACCTGGGCTCCATACATAAACACCACTACTTGTATTAATCATGAATGTATCAAAAAAAATTATACCTCTAACCCAATTTGGGGAATATAAGAATCATTTCAGTTATCAAATTCTTCCTTTTGTCCTGCAGTCTATTCTCACATTCAATAGACCACTCAAACATTATAAATTTCTTGATCATGCATAATATAGGTGCTTCAAAATGATAAAATTACTTGATTAACATTTGATAGTTTCCCTCAGGAAGTAAAAACAATGTGACATCATAATAATTATTGGTTTCTTCATATGAAAAAACCTCATGGTCCAAGTCATGGTCCAAAAAAACTCTTTTCTATGAGACAATATGTCCCATTATGTTTAACATATCTATCTAGATATGATACACAAATAGTTTAGCATATAGTCATTTCTCACATTATTTACTCAAGATAAATTCACATTATTTGGAATGATCTTCTTTAACATGAGATAATAAAAATAAATCATCAATGAAGATGACCCTAAATGATCCAAGTATATTATGAAGGTTTATATTAGCATGTCTATAAACATAACAATAGAATTTTTTAATCTACATGGTATCACAATAAGAACATAAAATATATTCCTTCTTCGGAATACAGTGTATGGTATTTCATTAGATATAAAATTCATTTGAAGATACGCTGATCTAAAATAAAAAATAAATAACATCAAAGCACCCCCACATATGGTCATATAGATATAAAATTCGTTGATGTGGTTATAGTATATTAATTTTCAATAAATATAACTTCTGGTAATTGACATAAAATGCCACATTATATTACCCTTCATAAAAAAGTAAATCGAGTATATGAAAGAGGCATACATGGTTGATGAAACCTTAATAATCGAACAAATCCAATATTTTATTACACACAAGAATCTTTACATGTTCTATGCTGCAAGGAAAAATAATATTGGCTCATCTCAAGGCCCCATATCAAAAATGAAATCAACCTATATCTCTGTTAAAAAACACAAAAATACTCAAGATACATTCCTTAGACCTATTCTTCTTTTGGATGAAATATATTATTCTCCTCTCCATAATAATCTTGAAAAAGGATCATAATATAGGATGTAGTCTAACATTGTTTTTGATGAATTATCCATAGAAAACCTTCTCGGATATGTTATTCCACATAATAAACATAGATGTCACCCTTAAGAGATTTAAATGTCATTATTATATTGTAGTGATCAATGTGATATTGATATTATCCATAACCAATATAATTTCAATACCTTTATTCCAAATAATGTGAAATTAAATATAGAAAAAAATAACTAAAACAAACGAAACACTATTTAAAAAGAAGAATAAACTCTATGCGCATCCCTAACGACTTTTTTATCATGGTAATACAACACCAGACCTCCACTACCAAACCCAAAAATTTTACCAAACAAGTATATATTATAGAATAATAATCCTCTTTATTAAATAAGGCACTTCAAAATGTGGAATCTATAAGAATCATACCTTAATCATTCTATGGTACAACCTGGCTTCCAACTGGTTTATGATGAATTGTATGGAGTTTACTATTCCTTTTACCTTTAAATCCTTCCAAATTACATTATGTTATTAAACACTATTGATATCGACGCTATTGTAAAGATCTACCACATCCTACACTATGCCTGATGTGTCTTGTAAAACAAAAACTACCAATCTTATATGGTTTATAAGA
The DNA here is from genome assembly GCA_963277665.1 of Viscum album. Taxonomy (NCBI): domain Eukaryota; kingdom Viridiplantae; phylum Streptophyta; class Magnoliopsida; order Santalales; family Viscaceae; genus Viscum; species Viscum album. The sequence goes on along the minus strand of OY728147.1, from coordinate 1,373,611,012 downwards.
TCCCATTCTAATCCTCTACATTAGTCCAGTTCCACCGACACCACTCATCTATAAAGGTTTACTATAGATAATCAATTTGTTCCCCAAACATTTTAAATATATACACTCTGTTACTGATCAGAGGAACCTATATCAAATATGACCTGGATTTCCACATAGATAGAAATCCACAAAACCACTTCCTAGTATACTCTTCCCACTATTGTATTGGTGAAAACACTCATATTAATGATTATGAATTCCAAAACTTATCCCAGTATATCACCCAACTAAAATGGACAGCCCACCACTAGAACACTCAATTAATATACCATCATAAATAAGATCATAATTCCTCAGCATTTAAAACATATTCAAATGGAATTTATTCACTTAAGACTTAATCTAACTTCAAATTATTTTATGAAAATGATTTAGTACAGTTTCCTGATATCCCAAATGCACTATAAAAAGAACTCTAATATTGTTATTTGGATATTAGAATCCTTTATTTAAATACTTCCTTGATTCAACCTCATAATCATTATAGCTATCTGTTTCTTCATTTTCTACGGGTGAAAATGTTATAGGGACATATCCAAAAATTCCATCCATACCACACCCTCTAACTACTCATCTTATAAAAAATATCACACTAGTTCTTTGATTTTCCAAACAACATATTGGATTATAATTTAACTCTATTGTTAGTGTGATCCTCCTTTTGATCCAGAATCATCTCGATAGAGTCAATCCAGAACGACGTTTCCCCATGCCCACCCATTCTATTTATCGTTAGAGGATACTGCAACTAAAATTCCCTAGTCATATCAATCATATTAAAAAATCCCACTATATATATCATTAAATAAACTATATAAAATGGAAAATTCTCTTATGGAACTACTCTTCAACAAAATCACCCATAACTAATGGGGGTTTTGGTCCCATTATCAGTGGTGCATTCTCAACAATGACCTTTAGTATCCCTATCAGTAATCATTATCATGGAAACATACATATAAATTTAAAGACTCACATTTTAGGATTATAAAATATAAATTTAATGTTTACACAAGATTTTTTTCATAATTATCTATAAAAAACAACTCAATATACATAATCCATATGGTCATTATGTAACACCGTTAATGACATTGACTATATCTATTCTAGACCATAGATTGCATTGGGTAAACCAATATATCCAATTTATAAATTCAAAAATAAAACAATTTTAACCATTGTATTTAATCATTATTAAATTTAAAAAATGTCATTCTATTTACTTTTATCCATTATAATAAAACAACAATTGTAACAGAAAATCATTTTATAATTCCTTGAATCCAACTATATAATTATTTCTACTCTGAGCATAATAACATTCATATATCATATGTCATATGTTCCTAAAATGGTTGATTCATACACAACCTCACACTATACTAACCCTTGAGTAAAATAATAGTAATTAATAACATCACCCCACAAATGAATCACCCATGGTGAAATCACATCTAACAGAAACAAGAGAATATAAAAAAACGTCAATTCCCCCCCTATGAACTCGGGTTTTCCCCCACATACAGGTTTTCTACCCCAATACATGTTCTCACTGTCATATATTGAAACATCCAAGTCTATTTTATACATTTTCCAAATCATAAATAAACATAATATAAAATTTATTGTTTTCACATTATAATGTCCCAGCCAAGAAAAAACCTAAATTTTTCCCCGACCTGGTTCTACACATGATATTATATGTTCCTCCTTAGGTTTTACAGGCTACGAACTAGTAAAAAGTATCTAATAATGTTTAAGTAGAGATATTATCTTTAATAGAGTAGTAAAATATTGTGAATAAACATAAATTATATCCAAGTAAATAATGATCAATAACCAAAAATAATCAAGCATCTCATTATAAGTCCCCAAAACTAGGTAAACAGCCACAAGAACATGTAGTAAAATTTCTAATTCATAATAATTTCACATTTCATTTGAAGAACAATAATTCCGATACTATAGAAATCAAAAAATGTGTATTGATGATAGTCTCGAACCCTTTCCTATGCTCTGTCCAATATCATGAATCAATAATGAAGTTATGGGATTTCCCTTAACATAACATGTAATCATGATGTCTTCTAAGGTACCTACTATGGAAGAGGATGGGTGTGAGTAAAACACATTTGTCTATAAATGATATTTATTAAAGAAATATATATTATATGAAGAGTGTATTCATAATTACATGTGAATAAAAAACACAAAAAAAGTAAACACATTTTAAAAATAAATTATTTTTTTATTTATCTATATGGATCCTTTGGTGTTAATGTGACCCCTATATAATAAAACATTCAATTCCCATGGAATAATTTAATAAAATAAAATAGAAATCTTAAAAACACTAATGAAAAATGGAAATCATTAATCATTTCAGTTATTAATACCATGGATGACGATTCCAATTCCTTGTACCACGTCAAACCCTATTATTACCTGAATAATAACATCGAATCCTTAACTAGGAATAAGAAATTTATTACCCATAATTTCCACTCAATAACACCTAATATCTTGTATATCAATCCTTTATCAAGGATATGATATGTCATTTTCAACATATTTACCCATGCATCTTGAGAATCAATTCCACAATTAACATTTGATATATTAAGAAACTCATGTCCACCATTATTAACCATTTCATAAATTCACAACACTATGATAAAGGAAAATTTTCCATTTCAAAAAATAACAACAAATAAAGTTATTAATTTTTTTTATCATCACTTATATGGTTTATCTCACTATAAAACATTAATCCATTTTTATTCTCAAAAAATTTACCCATTTATTCATTTAACATAAACAATAATATTCTTTTTGTCCATTTGATATCATAATCAATCCCCTACACCCATTTTCCCATTATTTAACATTTTTATACAATAGTTTAATATTCAAATTAAAGACTTAAAATCCCTTTTGTCATTATAACTTATCCAAATGAATATCACAACAAGTATAAACACATTAACCCTTTATTTCGTCATTTATAACTTGTATTACCATTTTCAAGGGATATACATAATCCATGGTTGGCCTTTATCTTCTTATCATAATCATCAATGGATCCAATGGGGTCTATGTAGGGTCTCAATCATCAATTCAATTCTCAGTATACTAATTTTTGTCACAGTGTTAAATGTGTACCATGAAAGTGATATAGATGAACCACTGATAGAAGTCAAACATAATGTCTAAGGGAGATATATTATAGACTTCCAATCTTATGATTGATGAAAACCACTCATCCAACCTCAACACTTTATTAAAAATAAAAGGAACCCATAGACATACCTTTGGATTCTAATCCCATAAATTGACACATGAAAAAATGATTAAAGTAGAATGATCAGTGTTTTATTTTTTATTGTTTGGTTATGACCTCTTAATGTGGTAGAAGAAATGTGGGTGAATATTTGGATATGTCTTATAATAGTATGGAGTGTTATTTTTTAAGAACCCAACATCTTATGAGGGGAAAAGGATGGATACATGATTTTTCTATTAAATAATGCGATCCATAAAACAAGCTAAAAAATAATTTTCAATTACCATTTCATTTATACAATTATATATTCCTGATGAACACTTTACATTATAATGATGATATTTTTTCATCTAAGATTTAAATTGAAATGTCCATAGATTAATTTTAATATCAACAGGTTATAGGAGATCCTATGCTACAATTAGAACATAGAGATACTATTACTTTGATCATAAATATATTTCTTCTAGTCTATATACATCATTCTAAATAGACACATTCAATGTCTGAAAATAAAATTGATGGGGTCAAAATAATTGATGCAACTTCTTTTGAAGTTTGAACTTGGAGATCTCTAGTAGGTGATATCATGATCATAGAATCACCAATTAGAAACACACTTGTTTTATGTATCAATAATTGTTGTTATCTAAAAACACATGTATTTGTCTCCCCAAATGATATGATTATAAATGTATTTCATTTTACTATGAGCCTAGTTTTGTAGATAAAACCATGAAAATGATATCATGTAGAGATTTCATGAGTTTGGCGTGTCATTGATGGTATGAAATTGGATGAGAAATCATGTTATTATTTATTTCGTCTGAGTTGAGAAGGTAATATCACGGGGCTGAAAGATCAGGATGGTAGAACCATCCTAAAGCTTAGGTCAAGGTAGTTAGAGATAAGTCATTCTAGTTAGATGAACTAACAATTAAGCAAATAAGGATGATGAAACAAGTGAGTGACATGATTTATGAGATACAAAAAATATTGAAGGAATATATTACACAATTTATTATTATAGAAGGTTTTAATTTCTATAACTATTACTTATCTCTTTAGGTTCATTGATTGGAATATGGAATCCACTCTAGATATGTAAATACTATTAAATTATATCAAGAAAATATCGTAGATTGTCATATAAAAACGTCAATTTACGAATATGTACTATTCAACTGAATAGATTTATTTGAATTGTGCGCCCTACCATAGGGTATAAGGGTTTTCCATGTAATCGATCATTGTTGAACAAAAAAAATTCAATATTACTTGAGAATATAATAGTTAGATTGAATTTATTTATTAAAAATATATAAAAGTGTTTCTGTTAGAACAATAAAAACAATATAAAAATGGATATTACTTTAATATTCATGATTCGTTATGTATTAGAGGTAATTACAAGTTTAGTTAATGAATTGGGTTTATCATGTGTTATATTTAATATATACAAAAAGAATTTTGAAAAATATAAATAGTATTTGAAATACATTTATTTCCTCAAAACCATATATTTCTTATTTAGTGGGTTTTTATTTCTTAGGGACATGGAATCGTTTCAATGTATTTCAACGTTACAATATATTAAAATGAGAGATGAATTCAATTAATTATCTATTCATTAAAATGTAATGATAGATAATTTATCCTATTGATTTAATGAGATTAAAAGTATCTATTTAAGAGCCCAATTCAATAACAGTATCATTGTGTCAAAGGATTGGGATCAAGTTTATCCTCGTGATTCCAATGGATTTGTTGGATCAATACGCTATCACCTAGAATTCTATAAAAAAAATTAAGATCATTGATTCTTAGATCATTTTTGAATGCTATATAGGTAATATAATATATATCCTTTCAAAAATGTTCACCAAATACATGCATAATTTGAGTGTGCTTCATTTCATACATGGTATGTGTTCAGTGTTTTATTGTTCATTATAAAATACATGATAATCCAACTGATTGTACCCTGGAATTGATCAGTGGAGAGGTTATGTTCCCTCACTCAGATTTTGAAAACCATTAAATCCCTAGACCATTGGATTTTACTATTCACCCATATTCCTTCAATTGTTTTGAGTGTGATTAAATGAGTTTTCTTAACCAATAAAATATTTAATTGCCCTAAATTATGTATTTGAAATTATTTTGTTTCCATCTAATATAATTGTAGTATGATATAAAATTGGATGATCAAGATATGAAAATATAAAAAAGTTATTGATTCCATGTATATTTGTTTGGGTATGAAAATTAGAAACAAAATTTATATGGGTTTATTTTATGTCGTATTAGTTGATAGAGTGAATTGTAGGTATACTGGCCATCATCTGGCCATGTCCCAGTGGGGAACATTTTTTTCAATTACTAGAAAATTGTTTTTCCATGTAATTTTTTATTCCATGGGTAATTTTCATATTTAATAAAAAAAATAATATAATTATAATAATAATATGAAAATATTATTATATAATTGGTTTTTTCCCAACTCATTGTAAATTTTGAAAATGGAAAATTGAAAACGGGGGAATTTGTGTGTTTTTCGTTACTCAAAAGGAAAAAATGTGATTTATAGTGTTGCTACATGAATAATTGAATAAAAGAAAAATATTTTGATAAAACAAATAATGTGGGTCATCCACCACCTTGTTAGTGCCCAACCATCTGTGTGATTCTAGTCAGCACCCACACTATAGTGTTATCGTCCGACCCTCCCTAGCTATGACACCTTCAACCTGCAATCACCACAGCGGGTATCCTCCTCCCTCTTGGTGTCGTTTCCTCCTCTACAACACCTCACACTAGTGTTAAATATCCTTCTAGCTCTGATCCCCTTGTAGTGATCCATAACAGATGAGGCCCAGGCTCTTCTCCCTCCTATTAGACATGACACCACTTATTGTGAGGTACTTCCATCATGAATTCACCCACAACTAGTAATCTCTAAAGCCCTATATTCCTCTATAATGTACCTGACACATATATCATCCTCATCTATAACTGGTGACCCACACCACCCACACCAATATGTGTTGTAGTATTCCACTACAACTGATCACCTCGACTACCTCCCTCTACTGAAGTGAGTTGATTCCACTTCTTGTGAGGTCCTTCCATCTCTCTGGTTTTTGGATAAATATTAATGTTTCACATGCATACATACATACTACAATATCCGTGGGGTAATGTTATTTATTTTTCATAAACATCCTGAATTGTTTACTATAAAATTATAATTATTCTATAAAATTAATAAATATATAATTATTAAATTTCTAGATACTATGTAATCATTATCCATTTTACTATTGAGAATCTTTCAAATTCATTTTGGATGTTTGAACAAAACATCCTCTAAAATTATGATTTAAATTTAATAATTTAAGTGATTATGTATGGAATTATAAATAATAAAATAAAAGGTGTAGAAAGAATTTTTTACAATGAAAAATATTTTTGATAATTTTAATATTCAATATTAATTTATTATTTAGGAGTATAAGGAGCAAAATATACAATGAAAACACTATGTAAGGTACTACTCATCACAATTCCCTTTTTTGAGACTAAGGCTATTTTCACAAAATTTTTTCCTTTATATTGGTAATAAACATCCTTATTAAAGTATTTTATCAGTTTTTTAATAAAATCATAATTATTTACAAATCCCTTAAATTTTATTTCCTTCAATGATACGTTGTTTATTAATGAATATAGTCATAATGGTCATTTTAATATCTTTATTTTAAATGGTTAAATGTTTTTATTTTATTTTTACATGTAATGATGATCCATAAAACAATTAATTTTAGATATTAATATTATTATGTGTAATTATAATGTAATCTTTTAATTTTTTATATCTATTGTTTTTAATACTTTATGATAATTGTCAAAAAATTTCATAAAAGGTTTTTTTATTTTTACAAAACTATGACTGAAATTTTTTTTATCAAATATAGTATGGGGGAATTTTTTTTAATAATTAATTTTATTATTTTTGAAACATTATATCCTTGTTTTAATGGGTTTTCAAAAGAATATATCAGTTCTTATTCTTCTGAAAAATTAGGTTAATAATTTTTTGCGTATAAAAGTATTTATACTTTTTTCAATATGAAGTCTAAATGCTTTTTTAAATATTTGTTAAATAAAAATTAATTTGATATTTTATCAGTGAAATGAATGTTTAATTTTATTATTTTATGTCGTAATTAATTTTTTTTGGATTATGTGTTATCCTAATATGAATCTCCATTTTATTTGGCTATGTTTTGTTGATAATAATGATATAATTAACCGAATAGGTTTTTTTATTTTCAAATGGTATAATAATATTTCTTATGTATCCTACATTACATTTCTATTTTTAAATATTAATTATAGTGAAAATATTTCAATTTCATAATGTAATATAATAATTTTTTTTAAAAGGAATGATTAATCCATTTGATGGAGAAAACATATGTTTCTATTAAAATATTTTCATCAGTTCAAACATTTTCTGAAACACAATCATGATTTTGATTTTTCAAAAATATCTTCCCATAAACTATTATATAAATAATATTGGGATGTATAAATGATTTTTATTGTATGTAAATAATTTTTTTATTTCAAATATTATTATTTTATATCCAAAATCACTTATATATTCTCATTGTTTAGAAGGCTAATTAGTTTCATTCTTCTTCATATCCCTTACTGAAATTTATTCTCTTATCCAATGTTTTAAAATTCATTTCAAAAGGATTTAGGATGAGTATAATAATTGGTGAAGTAATTATGAAAATCGTGAATAATTATCATGAATTAGAAATGTGAATCAATTTTAATTTGTAGTTTTATCAATAGAAGTGATAGATTTTAATTATATGGTTTGTTATATAAGAGTTATGGCCTAATTCTATAAATCCATGAAACTATGATGATCCACATGAATTCATGAAAATATATTCTTCTTTAAAAATTAAAGAATTTTGTAAATAATGATTGGGAAATTATATATATCCTTAAACAAAATATATATGTAATTATTCTCTATAATGATATTAGTTAGTACTTATATATTTTCAATATTGTGTGTTATTAATAATGATCATTTTGAAATTGTTTCATAATTATGGGTTCTTATTATTTATTATATAAAATTTCGTAAATCCAAGATAATAAATTATGTGGGATTTTATTGTTTATAATTATCTATAAATTTATAGTTTCATTATATTGATGTTTTGGATATAATTTTTCTTGATGAAACTAGTGACACACATGTTATAGTGATTTTAAAAAAATGAAAAATGGTATCTTAAATAATCAGTATAATATTTATGTTACCATGATAGATCAAAAATAAAATATTTATATTATTATTTATATCCTATATTATTATTAATTATGTTCTCATATCCATCCATGTTATTATTTTATATTGTTGTTCATTTTGGTTGTCAAACCGACTCAAACATGAACATAACATAATTAATGGTTCAGTTTTCTTTTGATCGTGGATTTTATTTAGAATATTATCCTTATTATATAAAAATAATGACATTATATATATATATATATATATATATATTTCTTTTTATCAGTTTAGAATAATGTAAAATAAATACTATAAAAACTAGATGAACAATGTGTTAGGTCATTTCATTGAGTCAATAGTCTTTACAACACAGTGGAAGAGTTTTCATTTGTTAAAAAATGATATAACCACAATATGTATTATAATAATTATATTATATATTCCATATTAATTTTAACATTTCACCATTATAACTAGAGATGCTAGGCTTTGGTGAAAAACCAAAATTGTCACTTAATGGAAGATATAGTCCAAAAATGCATGAATAATATTTTAAATTTTTTATTGGAAAAGATTTTAGGAATTTAATAATAATTCCCTAAGAAAAAAAATTAATTTTGTAAATAAATTACTTATTTTTATATTTATTAAATATTTTTTTGGAAGGTAATGAATAAATCAATAAAATTTGGTGAAAAAAAGGAACCCACATTGAGAGCTACAGATTTCTTTTAGAATTCTCTTTGGATATAAAGGTTATAATAAAATAGATTTTGAGTAGTGGATCAATAAAAAATTATGTATATAAGTAAGGGATAATGTATATAATTTTATTTTTAAACATAATTCTTTGAGTTTCTTGAATGGCTTGTGAGAGGCGCATTATATAATTGGTGGGAATAGATGTTGTTTATGTTTTTCTTGCTATTATAAAGAGAGAACATGTTTCACATGTCAAGGAGACTCAAAATGGATAATAATTGAGTGTAAGATGATTTAGGGTGTAGAATAACTAAACCATTAATTTTAACACAAGATATATACAAATTTTTAGGTTTATTAATCAATAAATATTCACTAGTACCATTTTTTCTTTTATGGTGAAAAAAATTTTATTCATAAGTATTTTACGTTTTATTATTTAATATAAATGTCCCATATTAAATTATTTTTACCTTGTAATTTCAAATATGAAATATATATTATGACGAAAATTTTATACATGTAACAAAACTAATTTTATCATCAATTCAAATAATGTAATAACCTCATTTCAAAAAAGGTGTATTCATAATCATAAAATTAACATGTATAATATAATTATCAATGTCATATATTTTAATAATATGATTTGTTTTAGTATAAATAAATTATTTTTAAATAGATTGATAATAAATAATTTTTTTTTCCAAAATAATATTTAATCCATTGAGGGGACCGCAATCTGTTTTTACTAGAAGATATTATTGAATTCCATTAAATGTAATTATAGTGTCTTCAAAATTAAACATATTAGTTCTAAAATTTATATTTTACTTTTTGAAAATATATTTCATCAATAAATTTTTTTATAAAATTTTATCCCTTTATTATTTAATTTTAAAGTTATATTTCTTGTGAAAACAATATTTATTTTATTCACATAACATTCATATAATTCTAAGGAATACCAATAATTTATCCAAAGCTATTATTTTTATTCTATTTAAAAAAATTATGTTAATTTTTTAAATTTAAGTTATAAAATTTTTACATTTAATTATTAATTAAAACATCTTATATAAGGGAATCAAATTGTATTAAAAGTGAAATTTTTATTCTTTAACCACTCCTAATATTATTTCATATATATATTTCATTTTATTAGTATATTAATATTATTTATTATATATTATTTATTTAAAATGGTAAATTTAATTTATTGGGTTAAAATATTAAACACATAATACTATATCTCGTTGAAAAATAAAATTTGTTTTACTATAAATACACATTAAAAAAACCATTGAAATAAATTTTAATTATTTATAATTTTTATTTTCTAGATCCCTTGATACTAAAATATATATTTTAGTATTATAAATACATCATAATATATTTTAATAAAAATAATCTTGATATAAATATCAAAAAAATAAAAATATATTGTAAATATTATAATGTTATATTATTTTATTTTTATTTTAATGTGAGTTTTCTTATTATAATTTTACCATAAAAAATATTGAAATCTAGTTTACCTATTAGAAATGTATATATAAAATGGCCATATTATCAATGTCCATATTTAAAATGACCATGTATCATTAATATATAACGATATCAAAGAATCACAAAGTCCATTATCCCATCTTATGTCACACTTCTCATTATCATTATTTTGTTTCTATATCTCACAATTTGATATAAATGTTCTTGACATTCATTCTCATTAAATGGTTTTATTATATATTCATGATCGTTATGGGAGAATATGATCAAGGACACCTTCCAATGTTAATGATTTTATTCTTATATACTTATTTTCTACATTAACATTATTCACTTCAAACTAGTGTAACAATCAATGGTTAGTAAAAATCCATGGACTATATAACTTAGTATCTTGTGAATTTGTTGAAATGTGCTACTATGAATGATTAATGTGTTATCATTCTAGTAACTATCGTGATTGAATTATTACAAAATATAATTTAATTATTATTAAAAATTCTAAAATATAGATACAAATTATAAAAATTTATTTTATGGAATGAATATGATCCACAAAAAAACTGGGTTGTTATGCTCACTGAAAAGATTAGTATATATAAATATAGGTTACATCTAATACACTCTACTTCTTGTAGATGGGTAATGAAATTAGTTCCATATGTATTTTTAATTATAACTATCTTCTATTTCTTCAATATATTTTTTATAGTATTCCTCCCATGAATTATTACTAAATCAAAAACAAAATAAAATAATTTCATTATTGTTTTCCGTTTATTTAATTCAATAATTTTTAGTTATAAATCATTTTCCTAGCCTCATCTATATGATTCTAAAATGTTGTATTCAATTAGGTAGGACTCTTCTTCTTATTTCTGTTTCATCATTAGTGTTGGATCATTTTTGTTCATTGTTTAATCCTTATATGTTCATGAATCCTGAATTATATGTTCTTACAAGTCACATCACATCTCAAAATGAGGTATCAAATATTATGTTATATAGTTATAGGTAGCCAAACCATAAAAAAGGTAATTCATATATCAATTTAAAATTATATTTCTACCTTACCAATATAAGAGGACTCTTGTAATGAATTAAAAATACTAATTTCATGTTTCTAAAATAAGAAGGATTTCATTATATCCAAATAGAATGAAATTATATGACCATAAGGTTAAACTAATGAAATCAAATTTTAATGATTTCAAATTTTAGAATAAATATATATTATTATTTTTTACTAAAAATGGATATTGATCATTTATTTATTGGTAAAAATACATAAGTGATAAAGAAGGAAAATTTTGAATTGTTTGTTACAAAATAAATTTTGAAGATTGTGATTTTAAAGGATATAAACTTGTCTTTTAACATTCATACTGTGATGATAAATTCTAAAAATACACATTTTTATAGTAATATAATTGAAAAAAAATTTATGAAGAATAGAATTTTAATTTTTACTGGATATTTTATTCTGATAATGTGAGATATAAATTCCACTAAATCATGAAATTAATGACATAAAAACCATTCAATTTTAGTTTAAATTGGAGAAAGTGAGAGTTGGTGATTAAATGTGGGTGTTCATGTTACACAAATGACTCATGGAATCATAATATGTAATAATTACCCTAGGGAGTAACAAAAGTGGTAATATAAATAGGGCATTAATATACGTTAACAATTTATTTTTAAATGAGGATATTATTCCAAAAGATATCAAAGAATATATGTGATGCACTTTTAGTATGTATTGAAGAGATTTTTTATAGTATTAAAAATAATAAACTTCAAGGAAGATAAAATAAATTTCATGGTAGTTCTAAGGGAGTGGCTCCCTCCATCATCTCCCTCATGCTATTTTTGGCCAATCACAAAAAGACAGATCCCATCTTGGTTTGGAACGAAGACGAAGACAAGGATTTGGGATAGTTATTGGTATATCCTAGAGGATTTGATTTATCTTTCTTTTTTTGGTATCAAAGGTTGTTCCCCTTTCAAATTCTACATTTTTTCCAACTTTTGATCTTACATATAGAGATGTGATTCAAGACCCCATATTGGTTTATTATGATTATGTTTAGGGAATTTTTCATATTTGAGTCTAATAAAGAGATTATTAACTTGGTGGATTTGTGTTGGTTTTTTTATCCTTTGTTTTCAGTATATTGGGTGGTGATAGATCAAAATCATCTTGTCATTTCGAGTGTTTTTCCAACAAAAGAATCTTGGGATTCATGGTTATTATCAATAATGGGTTTCCCCTAATTTGGACTGTTTTAGATTGTTCATGATATATTTGGTGGTATATTTTTCAGTGACTTTGTTTGAATTTTTGTTGATGTTAATCTTTCGATTTTAGGGTGGAATGATTTGTTCTTCTATGGACATTATTCCAATGATTACATCTTGGAAACAATGTAGTTTCTTTTAGTGATTGTTTTTTTCGATTTCACAATATAATTTGGTGATTTTTGAGGGGGTATGGATGAAGCTGTTGTAGAGGTGTTTAATTATTATTTCTAATGGTTTTATTTCCAGTAATGTAGTTGATGGTGATTGTGATGGGGCACATCAGGGTGGGAATACTGAGACAATAGTCACCTTACGAATCAGGGCTTGAGGTACTGGCATGTTTTTTGTTATTTTAAATTATTGGATTTTATAATTTTACACTCATGTTGATCATGATGAATTTGTTTTGTTTTTTGTATCAATATATTGTAACTATGAGGTTCCCACTAAATATAAAATTTATTTTTGGATAATATAAAGAAATGGGATTTGGGATCAACAGATTTGTTCCACAAGATCACATGATTCATCGATTGATGACTCCTGAGATTTCATTCAGTATACATAAAATAGAGGATGTTTGGGGAATTATTATTATAGAGGAATCATGGAATATCTTTTGGATTGAGATAATACCAATATATAAATAATGGGTTATATTTTATATGAATTAATGAAATCCTGTTTGTATTTCATGGTGATTTTCATATGATACTATTCTGGAAAAAATTAATATCGATTTGATTTTGAGACGATGTGGGTTTATATATAAAATTATAGAATAGAAAATGTAACATTAAATGTATTTCTATGGTAGTGGATTAATGAGTTTAGGATGGAATTTTATATGTGAAAGGTTTTTCAAAACTGTAATTCATGATTGAAAAGGAAGATCCAAAATGTTAGGTAATGAATATCTCAGAAACATATGTTGAATGTGTTAAAATCCATGTTGATAAATGATTTTGGAATATAAAATGCATGGAGTACAAAAAATACATTTAATTCATCCATAGGAATCATAAAAAAATTTCATTCCAGATAGTAGGTAGTAACCAAAAGGATATGAAGGTACAAATAGTTTATATGGGACTATTGGGACCAGATCTAGATATTTCACAGTATGGCTCGATGTATTATGTTACCATAATTGATGAATGTAAACACATTTTTGGGTGTTATTTCTCAAGAACAATTATATGTTATATAGAACATTTGTGTGAGGGAGATACATGGTGGGATGTGATATTATATGAAAAACAAAATTTTTGACATGTGATAGTAATGGTTATTGTGGATGATTGTTTTTAGTTGTTATAGTAGTAAAATTTCATTTGTTTTATGATTTCCATACCCAAATATCATGAAACAAATGGAGTAATAAAGAGATATAACGTGATATTATTTGAGAGGGAAATAAACATGAAGACTCAAATAGGATTTCAACTTGAGTTTTGGGTAAATGAATTTAATTATACAACCTATATTTTAAATAAATGACCATTATCCCTATTTGTGAATGAAAATATATATTCATTTAGATTTGATAATATGATTACAATTTTTATATGAAAATTCTTAACGTTACTATTATATGTTCATGATGATTCTAATAAATGGGACTTGTTTGAGAATTGTTTTAATGTGTGTAATTTTATTGGGTGTGGAAATGAGATCAATTTATTTTTTCTCCATATGAACAAATCTTATAAGAGTTTTAGAATCCATAATATAAATTTTCAATGAAAATATCTAACAAAAGTCTATAAATATGTTGATGACATTAATGAGATCAAATTATCATAATAATATGAGGTTGAAAAAATTGTAAAATCATCATTAATAAATGTAATGGGGAATACATGGAGTATATATGCTCTATAAAAACAATATTTTTTGGGAGAATTTATTAATTATAGTCATTTTCTATTGGGTTTTCAATGGTCAAACGTACCAAATATCTACAGGACTACAGATGCTTAAAGAATAACTCGAAATGATCATGTTCAAGAAGAAATGTTTTTTATCATTACAGAGCCATAATAAATTTTTTAGAGATATACTATATTTTTTTTCAACAATAATGATATAATAGTAACATATACTATTTTCATCTCTTGGATGATGGATATTTAGAGAACTTGGAATAAGATGAAATATTAAAAAACAAGAATCAAAAAAAATATAATTTGTTATGTTTAAAATTTATTTCTATAGTGTGTTAAGAAAATTAAAGTGAATTATAATTCCTTCTATAATAAAAATAAATCATAATAAATGGGTCTATCATATGATAGATGGATCCTTTTATAGATTAATATAAAAAATAAGGCTTATTTTCAAGGGAATTCAACATCCAAAAATATATTTTTCAAATAATTTATATTGTAATTAAAATCATTATCATTTAAAATATTTCATCTATATAAATAATTATTATTTTAGTTATAATAATTTGATTAATTATGGGTAACTCCAAAAATAACATCTATAGCTTAATGATATTCTTAAGAAAAGTTTGATAAAGGGAAGGATCAATGAAATGAAAGATGAATTTTTAGTATGTTTTGAGATAATGAATATTGGTGTAGGAAAAAGGATTTGTGGGAAACATATTTTAAAAGACATAACTTCCATAACATTATTTTCCAATTGGTATGATTATTAAAAAAAGTATGGGTATTCATTAGCATTTGTGAAATAAATATATATACCACAAATATAGTTTAGAATTTAATGTTGAGAAGGTTGAAGGTAAAATAAATTGAATAATAGATTGAGAACATGGAATATGATCATTTTTCAGTGGTAGACAGTAGCTTGATGTTTTTAATGGTGTATACAAGGTCATTCATTGCACATGTAGGGAGTGTAGAAATATGATTCCTAGAAAATCATGGAAGAGAGCCTTAGGAAGAGGTCATGTGGATCCTATTTTACCCTAATGTTTTGGAATAAATGTCCAATTGATTTAGTATATATGATCTAGTATAGGGGTTTGCAGATTTGGAATTTGGAGAAGTAGAATAAAACAAGGGAATAACCATAATATATGTGTCCAATTCATGAGGAATAAATATGAGTCAGATGTCAAATAATTTATGATTAGTTTCACTTTAAACAATGAATGTGTAGTATGTTACTGTGATATAATATGGGAGGTTGTTTATATGCATGGATGGTTATATGAAGATTATAAAAGAAGGTAATTTAATGTGGTATTTTCCAATCAAATAAGAAAATCACCTATGAAATAATCATATGTTTCATTCTACAATAAATCATATTAAATTGATGTATCAAAATCATATAAATTTTTTTAGAGGGTAATGTGATGGATCCGTGGAAGGTGGATGGGGTTTTAAATAATAAATATACTGTCACTATTTTTTTCTAGGATATGTTGTGGTTGGTTCATTCTTGAATCAGACTATGAAGAATAGATGTGAGGTGTGGGAACCATGTAGTTTAAATGGATGATAGAGATTAGAAAAGCTTTTCAAATATGTTTTTATGATATCTTAGTAGAGCCTTTTAAATAATTCCCAAGTGAAATATTTTTAGCTTCTATTGTGTGAAACCATTTTTTTTATATGTCAATATATCAAAATATTCGATAAATTTAGAAGATATGTTTCTGAAGCTCAAAAAAATATATTGGAGTTTTAGCTACAATATTTGGATAATTGGAAGATGGTAGACCAGATAATACATGTTGGGTGTATGTAATTATAAATTACTATCTATGATTCTAATGGTGGTTATTATAGTTTTATAGGAAATACATAATGGTTTACCTATTTTAAAAAAAAATCACTTTGTCAAATTTTTTAGAGGATAAAGTAAGAATATTTAAGTTAATATAAAAAGTATAGTCATGATGTTATCATAAGAATGGACTATTAACTAGAAATTTGATTTTAGAAAATGGATTTTTTGACTTAAATAGTGGATTTATATGGTGATTTCTAATGACTAGTAACACGCTTTTCAAATATGAAAACTTAGAGTTACCAACTTCACTATTTGGATAATTCATTAAGTAGTAGGGAAAAGAAATATGTTCAATATGATTATTCATTTCTAAACATCTTCAACTGTAAAAATAAAAGTGTTTACATTTTTCCCCTAATAAATAATGACTAAAATACCAAAAATATAAAATAATTATTTTTTAATATTTTTTTTCTTTCTATCATTGTTTAATGGAATCTATTTCATGGGTTTCATTTCTAATTTGTGTAACGATGTAAAAAATAATGCATGGGTCATTATTAATGTTTAGAGATACATCATCAGTGTGAATTCATTAAAATACATTGTAAGTAATTTATATGTTCAAAATAAATATTTATAAGTGTTTTAAAGATCAGTTATACCTCAAAATTATTAATATGGTTAGATGACAATTTTATTTCTCAAATCTTGTCTGTTTTGGGAATTTAAAAATCATCCTTCAATCAATAATTCTGATATATAATTCAAAATAAAGTTCAAATTTAACTGAATCATAATATAGGTATTGATAACATAATTTGTAAAATATTATTTATAAGTAGCCCAATATAATCAATACTACTAAGATGTTGTATTGAACATCATGTTAATGATTTATCGCTAGGTCAAATTTCACAGCCTCAAAATAAATCCTATAATTTATGGTATATCATTCTCATATTAATCTGATTAATCTTATAATTTTTTATATTTTATAATTAATAGGAATAAACATTTCATATTTAAATCTAATTAAAAAAAGATATATTCATTGATGTCAATTTGAAACCGTTAGGAGAGAGAAATTCATGCATTAAATCTGTGAATGATTGAAAACAAATTTTTTATCCACATTCCCAACTCTCATTTCACAACCCTAATGATTTTGTAAAATGCAAAATGGTTTGAAAAAACCAATCCAACAAATATATCAATAAAAGTAGAATTTAGTGGAAGATATTTTAGTTTTTATTATTATTTTTTCTTCTAATGCAATGATGAAAATTTTTATAATATGATTGATCTTCAGTTTTATGTTTTCCAAAACCACCCATTTTTCTAATTAAAATATATAATTATTTCTAACTATTCATCCACATCTAAGTATATTTTTCATATCATTTTCAATATATTTTAAAACTCTTATCACAATAGTAGAGTTCAATTTCTTTGATTTTTTTCTTCTTCAATCTAATTATTATGATCTATAATATATATTCTATTGAGATACTTTATTAAATAGGGGTTAAAAATCATTTTTAATTACAGAAAATAGTTATTAATGGGTTTATAAGGATGATATAACAATTTTTATATGAATATAAATTCATTAGAAACCACAAAATGAGATTAAATATTTATGAAACCTAAAACTATGAATGATATAAATTAATAATGTATACATTACAAGGGTTTTGTTTTGTCTTCCATATTTAGTCATATATTTTAGAAATATCACTAATAGCACACCAATGGAATAAATATTACTTTGTGTGTCCATGTGATATACCAAATACGTTGAATATCATGCATGAACCCCCTACATTATATGATATTATAGTGCCTCAAATTCTAAAGGAATGAGGAGGTGAAATATTTGGTAATGGTAAAATTAGTTGGAAAATTTTCACATATGAACTACCTCCACCTCAATAGTAGTGGTCAGTATATATCAATTAGGATATTACAGAGTGATAATTTGTTAAATCATATAATAGAAAATTCATGAATAAGGATTTTTCCATTTTATGTATTCATTTAATGAATGAATTTTTGACCCTCAATTGTATTTCAGAATATGAAACATTGAAAATTAAGATAAAAAAACATAGAAGAATAATCGAATAATACTGCTTATCATTTCGATATTAATCAAGTCATGTATTTTCAATTTATATTCCCTAGGATATAATCTTATATCATACTATGTTTGACCAGGGTAGTATAAATCATGTAATTTAAAAATGTTTGTCATCCCTTAAAAAATAACCATATCGAACCAAACTAAATTTCTCAAAATAAATCAAATGTACATTGGATTCAATGAAAATCACCATCAATCTCAAATTTTCTCTAAAACCCTCTATAATTAGTTCTATTTCACATCGTATTATGTAATATAGAATTAATGTTACACTATATAAAATGGGATCTGGTGTGAAATCCAAAGAAATAATCTATCTCTTTACTTATGCACACCAATTATATCATATGAATATCTGACTTTTTGAATGATTCCATTTTCTAAAACAATATATACCCAAAATAAACAACGTATTTCAATCCCATATTTCTATTCATCTTTACATGAATCTCCAAGAAAAAATAGACCAATTCGATTAGTAAAACACATATCACTCTTCTATGAAGATGATCGCATCTCATGTCTCTCATCCAAGAAGAAAATAAATTATATTTTTTATCTAGGAATTTATCACCCCATACCGATTTTCAGAAATTCATAAACACCAATTTTGTTTGAGCTTTGGTTGCATTTTGTTTGGAGTGGTTTCAGGTGATTTTCTGAAATTTCTAGATCTATCTATGAAGGAGAATAATTTTTACATGGAATGCACAGGGTGTGGTAAAACCATGCACTAATTTCATGATTTGGATAGTGGGATCCCCATGGTCGGCGAACAATATCCCCTAACCATGCGTAGATTTCCAGAAATATTTGCATATTTTTTTTCTAGATACTTAATGTTTATTAATATTTTCTGAGCCCCCATTTTTGGTCCCGAACTAATCTTATTTGACCCTAAAAAATTTCTATTTTCTTTAGAGCTCCCATTATGGATTATTATCCATTATAACCCCTTTTAAAGGTGATCCAAATCTAGGAAAACATTGGTCGATCTCAATCCGGTTAGTTTCCTCTTCCTATTCAATTCCTCCAATGTTTTCTCTCTCTTTCCCCTAAGGTTTCAATAGATCATGGTATAGATTTTTGGATCTAATAACTTATGACTTTGAGATTTACAACAATATTATTATTCTGGTTTGTGTGATATTCATTCCTTATAGACAAATCCCAATTACAGTTTGTCATTGCGAGATCCATTGATTTCACTAGTTGGTTCCTTCATGCTACTCAATTTTTCTGAAACAAAATTGCATTGGATAAATTTTAATATTTTTATAAATTTAAATTGTTTGGTTTTAGAATAAAAGGTATTTCAATTGATTTTTTTTGAAAAACCCAATTTGATGAATTGGGTTTTTTTAAGAAAAATTGGTCTTGGTGTGGAATTGGAATTTGGGGAGATTTAATTTATTTAATTTAAAATTTTGTATTTATGTGAATTGAATAAATTTTAATGATGTTCTAATAAAATAAAATTTTAATTGATATAATTTTAGTGAAAAGCATAAATTCAGGTGATTTTGGGTTTGGGATAAAAATGATGACATTTTTTAGAAATTAAATTTTTTAGAAATCGAATGATATATGGATTGTTAGATTGAATGAACCTGTTTCAAATCATGTAATTATTGATAAATGGATTAAAATGTTTGGATGGAATTCTTTGGGTATCATCTTAGTGAAAATTTATATTTTTTACTAAAACTCTTTTATGGATTTTAAAGAGAAAATTGGCATATATGAAATGGCCAATGGGTTGAATTTCTTTTTCTTCTATGAATAGGATTTCTTATAAAGGATTTATACTTGATCGAATAAAAGAATTAGGTAGTTAGTGGGTTATTTTCAGTGCCACCTGATCATTCTACAGTGTTCTGAAACATCATATCAGCACATCCAATTCCTTATTTGATGGTAATGAGATCCCATTACCTTTGGCCAAAAAGGGGGAATGTACAGTCTTTTCTAAATTAACAGTGTTGGATCCCTATAGATTAGAACTATCATCCATATTTGGAACATGACCAAGTGCCTTTATTTTTTTCATTTGTGAATACATATATATGCCTTTGTTATCAACTGTTTTTCATGCCTTGAGATTTTATATATACTATTCATTTAAAGTGATTATTTAATCCATTTGTGAGAATTGTTGATTTTGAAAAATATCCTCTAATTTAAATTAAAATTATATCTTTTGAATCATTTCCCATTACTTGAAATTTATAGAAAGATTTTCTAACGGTATTTCCATCTTTTAAACTATAGTGAATTATTTGTTTAAATATGTTTTGCTAATTCCAAAACAGTTTGTTTTAAAATTTATTGTACATTTTTGTAAAATTAATATCTTCATCTGTTATAGGATTTTTTGGTGAAATCCTATTGGGATTCTTCTCACCACTAAATGTTACTTTGGGTGTTATTATATTTTCCCCTTCTAGGTTTGAGTAATGGAAAGGGATCTCCTGGAGGTGGATCCTATTACTGAAATTTGGTCATGGTGAGTTTTGTACATAGGGACATTGTCATGCTTCCCAGTTTTTGTATTTCAGTTGTAGTACATTGGATATTGTGCCAATTTAACTTCTTGTACATCAATCATAGTGGTGTTTTCCTTTGATATGCATACACTCTTGACATCTTTTCTTTGTGTGTTGTTAGTGAAAACAACATTCCAACTTCTTGTATGTATGGTTCCAGGTGCTAGTCATCGACCAGTTGGGATTAGGAATACCCTTCATGAAATGTATGGACTAAATCAATTATCGGTTTACCAGGGTAACCGGGTTGGTTCGTGGGAAAGTTGTATCAAAGGGTGAGGTTGAGCCTTTTTCATGAAGTTAATATGAATTATAAAATCTTATCAGGTTATAGAAGGAATTAGTGATTGATTTCTTAGCCAGAACTCAATGCAATTAACCATAATATAGTCTCGGTGGCAAGGTAAATGCATGTTGTTGTTTAGTTCTATTCTCTTCTGTGTTTTGACTTAAATAGAGTCAAATCCAAATCTTGGTTGACCTTTTTGTTGGGATTAATTTCCCTTATTGATCATTTTGATCATTGCCTAATGTCTTCCTTATTTTCTACTGATATTTTTCTACATCATTCCTATGAAAAGACATGTGAATAAATCCAAGGAGGAAGATGATGCTCAATCTCTGCAACCAAATCATGTTGTAGATATGAATTTGATTGAGGTGATCATTGTCCATGCTCTGGTACATGCACTACCTCTAGTTCCTGTTCAAGATCCCATTGTGGAACCATATACGGACCTCTTCAAGATTAGTTCTTAGGATATAATTCTCTAAAATCCATCACTATTTAAGAGCTCAAAATACCCTTATTAGGTAGAGTAGAGGTTGAGTAGTTCGGAATTCATGTTTTTTTTTGGACAAATCTTAGTAGATAAAGGGAAAATGTTCCACCTTCACACTGGTAGGACCAAGTAGAAGCTGGTGGGACACAATGTTGATAGTGGAGAACAAAAGGGATTAGAGTTAAAAACATTAAATTTATGTTCATTGACTAATTCTATCTAGAATTGATGAAATTGGACATGTATGCAGTGTCTTTCAGATATGTTCCTGCAAACAGGTCTGTGGAAGAGTACACAAACCATTTTTCCAAGATTGTGGACATCGCTCAAAAGATTATGTAAAATGAGAGGATGAAAGCTCAAAGTTTCGATTTTAGACTTCAATAGGATATCTATTATCTGGTTATCTTGTTGAATATTACTTATTATGCCAATGTACTAGATTGATCACCGGTGGTTGAGATAGACCTTGTTGGTAAGTCGGGATTTTTGTGAGTTTCTTTTTCTCCCAATGGTAGTGTGATTCCCTATAAAAGAAAAAAAGAAACAAGATGATTCATGTTGTAGCACATGATGACATTAGTTTTCAAGATATCATGTTGTACAATGGAGAGGATCAAATGTTAGTTACCAGTGTTGATAGCTAAGGAATTCTATAAAGGTTTGTATTGAGTCACCAAATTTTTTTGGCTCCTACGGGCATCCAGGGAACATGAAGAGATTCTTCCATATTTATTTAACTCCACGTAGTGGGACAAGATCATAAATGCCTTATAAAAAAGTGGGTAAATCATATGCTTCACATGAAAAAGTGTTATATCCCCAACCATCCTGAATGAAGATTGTTCACATTGTGCAAGATTCTCTATAGGAAGTAGAAACTAGTCCAGCGACCATGAGAGGTACCAGAACTATAGATTCTCTATTTCCTACTGCTTTAATATATATTGGTGCGTGAAATTAATTTATTTCAACCTGTGTTTTTAATAATCTTAATCATTCTGTTTATATTTTACATTGTGCAATGGATATAACTACACCCCTTGTTACAATGATAGAGTAGGTTCTCTATCTTAACTATTTCGTTTTATCTCTATTAGATGTTGAGTTATCTTGGACCTTTCTTGTTCTAGATATGAAATCATTTCAAATCATATTCAGTATAGATTTATCATTTCAAATAATGCACATATAGATTTTTATCTTCGACGGGTCTCCTTCACTACACCAGATGGTGTGTCCCTTGTGTATCATGTAGAATGGGACCCGAGATCGAGAATGGTTAGACCTTCTTATACAATGTCGGGGAAGGTAATATAAGTCATTTATTTTGACTTGGAGTATGAATCTTTGAGTGGGGATCTCCCTCCAGACATCATTGAGTTTCATGACATGTTTCCTTCTGAAATCATTGTTTTTCCATAGATGAGAGAGGTTTTGTTTTCCATTGAATTTATTAATGGATCTCAATGAGTATATATTCCCTATAATCACATGTCACCATCTGAATTATACAATTTTATGTCACAATTTAATGATCTTCATGAGAAATTATTTATATAACTGAGCATGTCACCCTTGGTGGATCCAGTTCTCTTTTACATGAAGGCATATTGTTCACCCATCCTTTTCATTGATTACCAAAATCTCAATCGAGTAACGGTAAAGAACAATTATATGTTTATGCGTATTGATGATCTATTTGATCAGTTAATGGGGTGAAGTAGTTCTCATAGATTCATCATCACTTGGGTTACTGATAGTTTAGTATGAGAGAATATAACATTCAGATAACGACCTTTAGGAGCATGTATGAAAATTATCAGTACATTTTCATCCCCTTTGGTATAACCAATTGTCTGGTTGTTTTCATGGATTTAATGAACATGAATCTCCATGAGCATATCAAGGCCTTTGGGGTGGTATTTGTGGATTATATCCTTCTGTACTCTAAATATGAGTTAGATCATGTGCATTATCAGAGAACAATGTTGTGTTTGCTAAGAAATAACTGAATCTATGCATTAATTTCGATGAATGAATTTTGGATTATGGATGTGAAATTCTTGGGACACATTTTTTTGGAACATGGGATATTAGATTATCCTATAATGGTGAATGTGGTTATGAAATTGGAATAACCATGAAATTTCTATTAAATTCAAATTTAGTTTTTTTAGCTGGATACTATCAATGATTTGCGAAGGACATCTCAATTATGGAATCTATGATGACTGCTATTACTTGGAAGGGTGTGAAGTTTGTGTGGAGTGAGAAATTTTAATGTTGTTTTAGTGAACTGAAAATTCTTTTGACTATTTTTCTGGTGTTTACATTTCCATAGGCCGGGATGGGCTATATGGTCTTTTTATGAAGCATCTTATTCGTGCCTGGGATGCATCCTTATGCAGGGTGATCATGTTGTTACTTATGGATCTCATCAGCTTAGGGTACATGAGAATAATTATCCAAAAAATTACATCTAACATTATATTATGATACCATCTATCATGATTTGGCGGCATTTCCATTATGGTGAAAGTATTACAATGATCTAAGACCACAAAATCTGGAGTTATATCTTCTTTTATAATGATTTGAATCTCTTCTAGAGGTGTTAGGTGGAATGCCTGTAGTTTTTTGAATTTCAAATCACCTATACCCCGGGGAAATGGAATAATATTCTAGTTTATATGATTAGGATGATTCCAAACCATGTAGTGATATAATATTCATAAAGGTGGAACTTTTTGGATCTCTTTGTAAAATTGCTTATTGGAGTTCCAGAATCAAGGGCAGAGGATTCCTTAGCATGTGTTTAGCTGACATCCTCTCTTATTGAAAATATTCTTCAAGACCAATAGCTTGATGAATAATTTTTTAGCATTACAGACCCTCTTAATCATGGTGATTTATTAAACTAGTATTCATTATTTAATTATGGGAATTATATGCTATTAAAATCGTTTTTTGTGACAGTATACTATATGGAATGTTGTGATGGTGAATTTACATAACTTATAGTGGGTTGTGCACTCCGGAACCAGAATGATGTTCTATGATTGGAGAAAGAAATTCTAGTTTTCGGGTATGATGTGAGGCATTTCTAAATTGTTCGCATGTTTCTATATGTGACAACAAGATAGAGATGAGCACTAGAAAACACTGGGGACGCTTCATCCACTTCCAATTTTTATATGGAAGTGGGATGTTATACCAATAGAATCTTTGGTTGGGATTCTATAT
Organism: Viscum album; assembly: GCA_963277665.1. NCBI lineage: Eukaryota > Viridiplantae > Streptophyta > Magnoliopsida > Santalales > Viscaceae > Viscum > Viscum album. The sequence goes on along the minus strand of OY728147.1, from coordinate 1,373,585,412 downwards.
AACAAATGGAAGAATAATACCATTTGGGTGGTGGTCGATAGGATGTCAAAATCATCTCACATTATAACCATTCGCGATATGACCAATGTTGAGGATAGTAGAAGTCGCTATGTGAAATATATTGTTTGGATTCATGAAGTTCCATCCACTATAGTCTCTAATAGAGATCCTCAGTTTACTTCTTACTTTTGGATAGGCCTCTGGGAGATGTTGGGATCTCACATCCATTTGAGCACGACATATCATCTGCAACTGGATGGAAAGGATGAAAAAACTATATAGATTCTTGAGGATATTCACCATGATTGTATTATCAACTTTGGTGGAGCATGGATTGATCATTTGGGTCTAGATTAGTTTTATTATAAAATTTTTTAATAGTATATGATAAGAATATATATTTTTGTGGCCTTGTATGGTTGGACTTGAAAATAGATATTTTATAGGTCGGGGATCAATGATAGTTCCTTGGTTAGACTGTGCTTGGTCCAAGGGATGAAAATAAAGATTGAGTTGATTCTTTGGAGAATTTTCATAGCACAAAGCTATTAAAAGTCGTATTTTGATAGTCTATGTAGGCCTTTTGAGTTCTTAGTTGGTTAATAGGTATTCAAAAAAGGATTCAAACTGGTTGTGTCATCGATGGATTGGAAGGAAAGGGAAGCCTTGTCCTCGTTTTGTTAGACATTTTGAGGTTATTAAGCTGGTAGGGAATGTTGCATACTGGTAAGCACTACCACCAAAGCTGACATCGATACAGAATGTGTTCCATGTTTTTGAGATTTGAAGGTATCTATAAGGCTCGTATCATGTTCTGATTTGGTTTGATCTTGAAGTGGAACTTGATTTATTTTTTACTGAACAACTAATTAGGATTATTGATTTAGAGAGGATGGTACTTAGCGGGAGAATGATTCCTTTGATTCTTGTGTCACGGAGGCACAATTTTGATTCTGACGAGACATGGGAGAGGTGGAACTGATGAGGTAGTAGCAGATTCATAATTTTTATGGGTAGGCTTCTTAGAAGTGTTGTTGAAGACATAATTTTTATGTGGTGGGGATGTGATAACATTGTGTTATTATTTTCTAGTATTCTTAATCACCACTTTTGTCTGATCATTGGTTGAGTTTCGTTTGGTGTTGTTTTAGGTGATTTTATTAAAATTCAAAAGGTTTCTGTATAGGGGGATGGTCTGCACATTGTATAGACATGGTTAGGCAGAACCGTGCACCTGTAACATGTCTTGTACACTGGGCACTACATGGTCGGCCTATAGGGTTCCCTAACTATGCGTAGTTTTCTTGGAAATTGTGCGAACATGTTTTTCTAGATCCAAATTTTTTATTAAAATTTCCTTAGTGGCATTTTTAGGTCCTGTATAGACCTCATTCGACCACGAAACATTTCTCCCTTCTTTTGCGCTCCCAAAAATAAGTTTTTTTCTCCTAAAATCTCTTTCACAGGTGATCTGAATATAGGAAAATATCGGTCGATCTCAATCTAGTTAGTTTCCCCCCCCCCTTTTCTCCTCCTCCTATATTCTCTCACTCATTCTCTATAGGGTTCCATAGGTACTGGTATTTATTTCTGGATCTAATACTATTTATTGTTGGTATCTTAAACCTAGGTTTGATTCCCATTATTGTGATCCTCATTAATAAAGGAAAAATACCTCGTAGTGTATTGCATTGTGGGATCCACTGATTTTGGTAGGTGGTTCTGTCTTGATGCTAAATTTTTTTCAATCCTAATTACTTTGTTTAAATTTAAATTGTATCAAAAAATTGAAGTTTTTTAGTTAAGAATTAACATTATTTCAATGGATTATTTTTCGAAAACACCAATTCTAATGAATTGGGGTTTTACAAAAAAAGGGTTTTGACTTCAAATTAGGATTTATTAAGCTTAAAATAATTTAATTTTAATTTTTGTTTTAATGGGGATTGAATCAATTTATGTGTTGAATTTAATTTAATAAAATAGTAATTGATGGAATGTTTTCGAAACACCAAGATTAGGGTGATTGGGGTATTTGGGATGAAAATGATAGAATTCATTAGAAATTGTTTTTTGTCGAACTCAAATGTGAAACAGATTTTGAAATTGCATGAATCTGTTTCAAACCCGAATTTTTGAGAAAAATGGGTTAAAATGTTTCGATGGAAACCATATGGTCTCATCTTGGATAAAAGGCATGTTTTTTATTAAAAACCCATTATGGGGTTTAAAGGTAAAATTGGCATATTTGAAATAGAAAATGGGATGTATTTCATTTTTAATTATAAAATGAATTTCCCATAATTTATTTTTTACATAGAACATACACATTACCGGAAATTACTGAGTTATTTTGGATGTTAATTTAGATTTCAAATATATTATTAAACATCATATCTGCACATCACATTACTCAGGCGATGTTGATGAGATCCCTATGCCATATGCATATCGGGGCGTCTGTACATACATTTCCATATTCAAAATTTTGGATCCCTATAGACTAGAACTGTTATACCTATTTAGAGAATGACTATGTTGCTCGTTTGATTTCATTTTCAAATGCGTATATATTCCATTGTTATAAACTATTTTACATGCCTTGAGAATTTATATAAACTTTTTATATAAAGTGTTTATTTAATACATTTGGAAGCATTATTTCTTATTAAAAGTATCTATTGATTTAATGGAAATTTTAATCTTTTGAAGTGGCTTCCATCATTTAAAAGGCATTGCATGATTTTCTAATGGTATTTAAATATTTTAAACTATAGACCACTATTTATTTTAATATTCATTTTTAATTTCGAACCTTTTTAAAAAAAATTGAATGCCTATTTTGGTAATATTGATATTGGAATCTATTGTGGAATCTTTGGGTGAAATCATACTGGGCTTTGGATCACCCGCAACTTCTGCCTTTACGTGTTTGTAGATATTCTCTTTCCATGATCGAGTAAAGGAAAGGGATATCATAGAGGTGTATCCTACTGCTAATTTTTTCTCTTGGTGAGTTCATTCCTTAGGTACATTCATATGATTTTCCCCTTTTTGTACTTCAGTTGTAGTACCTTGGTGGTTTTCTCATTTAACATTTATTACTTTACTCCTAGTGTAATATTCCTTTTATATGCAAAATATATTGTCTAAATTTTGTTCTATATTGTTAGTGGAAAAATCTTTCCCAGATTCAGTTTTTATGGTGAGAGGTGCTAGTCGTTGATCCATGGGGATTGGGAACACCCTTTGGACTATGTCAGAACCCACTCGGTTATCGGGTTCCCAGGGTACACCTGTTAGTTCGTGACAAGGAATGACAATACATGCCTCTAGTACAACACATATTCCTTCCTATATGTTATACTTATTTCATGAAAGGATAAATAACATTTGGTTAATATCTAATCAAGGAAATGAATAGAAGAATTACCTGAAAAGTAATGAATATTTAAACATGATGTATTCTATAGGAAAGTATTATATGTATGATGGATCTAATGCTAAATTCAAACCAATTTCATGTATGGGGAACCCAAAATATAAAACAAGAACCCTAAGTGTAATAGTTTGAAATTTGAGAATATAATTATTTATATATTATTTCTCCCACAATAATGATATAAAATGATCCATGAAATAATAGATCAATGCAATTAAATTTTTTTTAGGAATAATAAAACCACTCTTAAATAATATTATATTACTCAATAAAAATATCTTAATCATAGGGGGTAAATAATTAGTATTATTTAATAATAAAAATGATTCTTAATTCTCAAATTATTATTTATAAAAACTATATATATATTTTATTATAATAAATAAAATTTTTCAATTTTTAAATATTATTATATATGAACTAATATATTAACAATTTTTGGATTATAAATTTATATTATGTATTAAGAACACCGCAAAATGTAATTTTGATACATATATTTAATTTGTCAAATTTTATATTTTGAATTTAGAAAATAAATTTCTATATTTAAGATCATGAATTTTATAAAATTGATTTAATTATTTAGTTGAAAATTTAAATATTATCTTTGCTTAAATTTTTTATATTTTTTGGAAAAGGATGAAATCTTGCTTAATAGTGGAAAATACAAATTTTGAACATATAGTAACCTATATTCCATTATCATAATACTATTATTATTTTAATTTTTATGAAAATTTTTATCAAATATATATATATATATATAGAATATATATTAAATATATTAGAATCAAATTATATAATATTTATATAACACATGTTTAATATTTTAGAATCATAAATAATATTTCACTTAAATAAATAATAATTTTTTTATGATTATTTTAACTATGTATCCTTAAGTTTTATATCAGTTTTTATTGTATTTAAATCCCAAAAAAACAATATAATGTAATTAATAAAAAAACTAATGTCTTAGAAGTAATATAAAATTATAATTCAATCAGATGAAAAATTATTATGCCTAAAACTACACTTCTTTTATAAATTGCGAATTGTCCATGTCACTTGTGTTATTATTAAAATATGTTTCTATATAAAATATATATTTTTATTGAACTAAATTTTTAATTTTTTCAATTATAAAATTGTGTAATGTGTTCCATTTTTTTATGCATCAAAATGAAATTACCTTTGTAAAAATTCATTTCCATGATTTGAATAAAAAAAGGTAAAAGTGAAAAATATAAGAGTAAAGGAGTTAAAAACCTATTTGAAAATTAATAGTGGAGGCATTATAAATCTTACCACATCAAACGGTCCATTATTTATATATTTGGATTCTTATTCCATGAAAAACATGCCCCCTAATTATATTATGATGTTATAATTTAAAAATTTCATTTCCTTCACCATTATAAATAGATCACATATACCATATTTCTTCAGTAATTCTACAGAATTCACTTGAATAAAATTCCTCCCTAGTCTATCCTCTAAATTATACCCTGGTCCAAAATGACTTGGAAATTCATGAAAACATTGATTAATATGATTATAGTGTTATCCATGGGGGAATATACAATGTAAGGGAATTTTGTCCAATAATATCTCTTCAATATATTATTATACCCATAATACATATTATATCAATGAATGTATGATAATATTAGCATTAATGATATTGTGAATTGTAATTATCCTTATTGAATATAATTTTTCTACCTTCCATCAATTTCATTGAAGAAATGATGATATATGAATGCATACAAGTAGACTATTACATCCCTGAATGACGTGATTCAATTTTCATCACCACCACACATGGTTTGTTATAAAATTAAATTTAATATATTTATATTATATTTTTCAAATTATTTAGAATCATAAATTATATATCATTACCCATCTTCATTTATATCTATATAAATCAACTGTGATTCCTATGAATTTGTACACACTATCACCTCCAAGAATGTGACTATTTTCATTTATCATTTTGTTTTAATATTTCATTATAATTATTTAATAATTATATTAATATAATATATTAAATTAAATAACCGTTATTACCCAAAGTTTATAGCTTGTTATTGTTCGGGTCAGTTTAACCACCAATATGAAAAATTAAATACATATATATCATGGATGACTATGTAAACATAACAACAATATTTATTAGAAAATTATGGAATGATAATTTTAATTTTATACACATTTAAAGGTTATATTAATATTTACATTATATTATGTATATCCTTTTTGTTTTTTATGAATTACAAAAACAATATAATAATCAAATTTTTCATTATGAAATAAAAATAAAACTTTATAAATTAATTCAAAAAATATATTAAATTAAAAATAATTATTTCAAAATTAATAAATTATAATTTATAAACATTAATTGATACCACCATTGTGAAATATGTATAAAACAAAAATCAAATCGAATAAAATATGATAGTGAAAATAAAATTTAATGAACAAATATATTTATAATAAATGATTTTAAATGAATTTTATAAAAAGTTATAATTATGAATAATTTTTCCAAATAATTGATTTAGATTATAATTTTTTTATTGTACGATTGATCACATTAATTTAATCAGGGCTTTGTCGAATTGGTTTTGTAAACAAATTATTTGATCATTGGATTATTATTGTTCTTTTGGAACATTATTTTTATATGATGGGTCTATTCTTACCTATGATTTTCTTATGATGAATTTTATAATTTTATTGGCGAAACACTTCATTCTTATAAAATCCCTTTTAAATGATCCTTCGATTAAAATAAAAATATTGTATGGTTTCTTAGAACATTACATTTATTCTTCATGTTATAATGATTATTCTTGAAACCCAGTATTATATATTGATTAATTTAATCATTGATTATATTAAATTGTTATTATATTTTTTAATATAAATTTGAAATTATTTCACATTGATTAATTTTTAAGGATTATTTCATCAATGGTTAGGGTATACATAAAGGGGTTTTTACATGACTCAATTTATTTCCTCAATCATAATGAAATTTTATGACTATTATTTTAATTAATCATTTTCATATATTATAAAATTATCCCACAATAACATATAAATATAATTAAACTTATATTTTTAATTAAAATAAATTACCTTTATGAATTTCATTTTCAAAATGATTATCTATGTTAAGAACAACCCACATCCTCTTTGATGATAGTTATTTTTCATTGTCCTTGTTTTATTTTCCAAATAATTTTATCCTTTTTGGAAACTAAATTATGTGATATATCGCATTTCCTTTTGATTTCCTTTTTTACCTATTGATTTTTGTTCATTACTCTTATTATGATGTGATTATTCAAATAGGTTATTTTAAATTTTCGAACTTGTTTTTCCCTTTATAATAGATTTCTTTTACATTTACTCCACATTTCATTAATATTGTGTTTATATATTTTTTAGGATCAAATAACAATGGCTCATTCACAATAATATGATTTTTATATATATTTACAACTAAAATATTAGATTATATATTTTTAATGTGACTCGTAAAATCATCATTTTATGATAATATTAAAAATGTCTTCTTGAATATCTTTATATTGGGTTTCCTGGTAAACAAATTATTATTTTTACTATGAAAATTAATTTTAATTAATCTTACTCCCCATGGTATAAATTAATTTTTCCAGAATAAACTAATTAATTTTTCTGGTATTATGAAATGGTATAGGTTATATTGTTTTCACTATTATTTACATAATGATCCTAAAAATGAATTTCTCTTCTCAGTCAACATCTTTAATGATCTTTATGTTATACTGAGTATATTTTCATATACCATCATACATAAGTTTTATCTTGATGTATCATGAAATATTAAATGGTTGTTTTCCTACAATCCATAACATTCCTAAATATAAAACAAACAATGTGTGAAATTTGAATCTTTTTACGTATTATTGGCCCAAAAATGTATGTGTGATTATAATGGGTTGATGGGGTTATATATCATACTCTAATACATTAGTTGATGTTTTATATATTATTATAATTAATTTGGTAAATGGGTGTTTACCAAAACCCCAAGAGGGTACATGATTGGTAACCCATGTCTAATAGGGGACACGAGTTTTTGAACAAACCTAAAGAGGATAAATAATATTTTATCCCAATAGAAAGAGGGTAAAATTGTTGATTTACCAAAAAATATGGTCTACAGTTTTTTTCCAAGACCACGGGGCATATGAGTTGTTATCTAAAAAAAATAGGGTACATAAGATCTTATACCAATAACACTATCTAATTATAATTATTTAGTAATTCCCACCCCAATAGTTTATTAATTCATTTTCTTTTACATATGCCAAATTTTCACATAAAAAATTAATGTTATACATCTTTGGATTATGTTATTTTTAAAATTTTTTACTGTCCCATTATATGGAATATAACTTTTTATTTGACACTACATGTTAATATATAATTCCAAACGGGATACTATTTTTATTATACATTATTCTAAAAGAAATTTCTCACATGATCATGTTTTATTTTATTATTATGATCTATCACATGAATAATTTTGATGAATTTTTCTCTTACTAATAATTGAATCTAAAAAAATTCCTTATATTTCAATTCCCCCAGTTAAATATGAGTATAATTTTTGAAGAGTCAAAGGGGGAGTCTAGTGTTGTATTTTATGGGGAAATGTTGAAATGTATGTAAAATAGGTTTCTTATATTGATGATTCTAAAATAAACTACAATAGATTATCTTGTAATCATGTGACTATTTCTGATATTTCAGGATTAACATATTGAAATGATATAAATAAAAATATGTTTAGTTTGGTTTTTATGAAGAATATTGTTTAATTTTTTGTGTTTTTAACTCCATATCCAAGAGTGTAGTTATAGGGTTCCTCACCACGTAAACCAATACCATTTATTAATAATGTCATTATCATATACATGGATCATCATCTAGTTCAAAATATATGTTTTTTATCTAATTTTAATATTTCATATCCAGAAATACCAAAAATACTTATACTAACCAAAAATTTCTTTATAAATAATAATACACAATAATGAAAATAAGTTATTGATTTCAAAAATTGTAATATGAGATATCAATATTCATTTCACTTTATGTAATATAAGAATATTACATGAAGTAAAGATTGGCTAAATACTAACTAAAATATAATATGATACAATTTATATTTATAAAAACATTAGAGAATATTATCAAACGAATAAAGAAATAACTATATAATCATATCATATATGATTGTTCAACAGACCAGCCTTTTGTTTTTTTTTTGGAGTTTTGTTAAAATAATAGTATCACTATTTACATCCTACCACATCTCTTAGAAATTGTTTGTTAAAACCCTCCCTCAAAACTCTATTTGTGCGTAACATACATGAAACACATATAACATAATATAGTGATCCTTAAGAATCATATTCCTAATGATCAAAACATTAATCATTTTTTCGAAAATATTTACTTCGCCGAATAAAACTTTATGTTGTTAATAACATTATTTCTAATTATTACATTTTTATGCTCTTTATAATCATATTTGTTGAATCCTTCCCATCAAAATATTTATTAATATCATTTTCATTTTTTAATTATACTTCTTCAGCACATCCTACACAATATTTTGCATTAAGTTATGTTCATAATTAATATGACGGGAATAATATTTTATTTCTTACAATTTAGATTCTTGAAATCTAAATAAAATTTCTACATCTTCTTAGAAAGTATTATATTTTTAAAATATGACACCAAGATAAAAATAAACATTTTTTTGGTAATAAAAAATGTTACTGTTTAGTTTTATATATAATAAACACACTATTGTTTAAATATATTTTATTTTATTTAATTTCAATAAAGTGTTATTATAAAATATTCATGTTATCGATGATATTAACACATTTATTTTATTTTTAAAATATCATGGAGAAACTATTTTACAGTATAGAAATATTATTTTATCTATACCCTGTTTTAAAAAATTTTATAGAATCTTATGATATATTAACCCTATTAAACCACTAATATTTTTCATTAAAACAAATTATTTAAAAAAACCATCTTAAAATTTAATGGAAATAATATATTTGTAAACTTACATAGTTATGATTAATTTGGCCTTGAAATATTCATTTTTATCTTGTTCCATTATTTTTCTTCCCTTCGATACAATATATTTATGAAATATTAAAGCTCTATTGTTTATTTTAACAATGTTGATAAATGTTATATTTAAAACCTTAGTAATATATACTTTTGGATTCATATAAGCATAAAAAAAATAATTATTCATTTCTATACCACATAATACTAACATTGAAAATTCATAGATCTTCTAAAAATCCTTCATCATTATTATAAAATTCTTTTATATTGAAACAGTTTTGTTTCTTCCATAAACCTCTATTATATTTAAATTATATTAATAGGAAACATGAATTATCATTTATTTATATTTTAATTATTTTCTTCTTCTAGTTTGAATTTTTATCCATCTATCATGCTGACTAGTACATGAACCTTAACATTCCATGCCCAGTTAACATATCATAATGACATTTAGAAAAGATAGGAAAAATTTATAAAACATATTGACACTATAAAACATCTCTAAAAATGAATGTATAGTGAATAACATATTTACAAGAAGAGTTAAATGCATCCCCATCTCTAAAACTAATTATATACTCAATTATATATAACAATTTAGAATATACTATTGTTCATTTAGTATATATTAATATATGCTTTTTAAATGGTGATTGAATCAATTTATGATTTAGAAGTTCTTTTATAAGGACATAGAATTTCCCATATTTCATCTGAATTATTCATACGTTTTTGTTCCATTCCTTGAAATTATATTCATTATGTTTTTCTATATCATATATATTTATCAAAATTAATCATGAAGATGGAGATGATGCCATTATATATACAACCTAAGATTTTGTCATATGAGAATCCTATATCACATTAATTTATTCAGTAAATTTAACAATTTTTATCCCACTATAATGAAGAGCCCACTAAACATAAACCATATACATAGATAATTGAAGATCATTATTTCACAATAAATAAACCACATTCAGAATTAACCACCTCTTTCAACTATTTATTCATGTTATTATTCTATTCAAATCACATAATAATCTTCAACGGTCGAGTTGATATATCTTTAACCAATCTATTATATGGATAATATCAACACTATTCAAAAAATTAACCTAAATTTTAGGGTTCCACATCTAATTATAACCCCGAAAATATACTCTAAAAATGTAACCATAATCTTTCAGTCACCTCAACCCATTATTCCCTTAAAAAATATTATCATAGTCTCCCAATTTTATCATGAACTAAACCAGTTAGAAAATTGATCATTTGAAAATACATTTCATGGAATACACAATATTATCATAGGATCTCTATTTTATCATGAACTAAACTAGTTGGATAATTGATATTTTTAAAGTGGATCTAATCTCCCAATATTATCTCATGTTATTATATTTTCATGTACCAATGAATATAATTTTTTAGTATTGAATCAATATTACTTAAACCAAATAAATATGTTCAACCATATTGATGTGTAACCCTTTACACATCTCATATTATATGTTAAAATAAATTAAAAAGCAATTGTATGATTACCAATTAAAATGAATTTCATGTATAAGGTATATAAAAGATTTTCATTTAATCCTTATATTCATATGTAATACAAAATATCCACAAAGGTAATATTTGATTGATATTTATCCAGCCAAAACTTTTATAAAAATTGTATAATCCCCCAAGAAAATGGGATGTATGACACAGACACCCTCTAGCCCATGAATCATTACATGCGAATGAATTTAAATCCATAATAAATATAGAAGCTAAAATGTCTAAACTAAAATCAACCTTTAAATTAATTCTTATTAATAGATACAATCCAAATTAAACACGGTAGAAATCAAAATATAACGTCAAACCTGGCCTGAGACACCATATTTTCAGGTATAGAAACATGAAAATGTAGCTTTCCTCTAAAAACTAAATTAAAAATATATTCCAAATAAATACAATTATAGATATTAATAAAAAAAGTAAAAAAATAAGATAATAAGTAATATATTTATACATTATATAAAACATTTATGGTAAATTGATTAGAAATTTAATTATAAACTCATTATAAATGATCAATGAAGTCAGGATATTCCACTATCAAATAAATATAAAAATATTATATTTATTTATAATATGATCTCCTTCATACTGTCATTTTATATGTCATTTTTAAAAAAATATGATATCATGATATATATATATGATAAAATCGTACATATTATATACATGTGATTAATATCAATTATTTATTATCAAATCCATGTTAATACCAATTATAAAAAAAACCATTTGATTATGATTGAATTCATTCTTAGATTAGGACATTAAATTAAACAATTAAAATTTGATATTTTGAACAGTTCAGAATATTAAATATAATTTCATAATATTTTATGATTTTTAATTATTTTTATAATTAAATTTTATATTATACTTATGTTTTCTATATGAACACTTTATATCAAAATTATATGTCATTCCATATAATTTCAAACTTTTATTAATATTAACAATTAATATTATCAAAATGTATTCCCTATTTGATTCATAAATTTTTTGATAATTACTAATTGAAATTTTATTGCAAATTAATTTATATATTTTTTATAAAATAATTAAATTTCATAAATTAATGGTTTAATATTTTTTAAACATTATATAAGTTATATTATCAACTCATATTTGAATATTATCATAAGTAAAAAATTCAATGTATTTTATTTATTGATATATCCATATCATAAACTACTGTTATCAAGATGATAAACCTATTAATTAATCTCACATTTGAAAACAAAATGGACAACATAAAATAATTCATTGGGATTTTGTAATATAAAATAAATATCTTAGGCAGTCACATATTTTTGAGAAGAATCAAAACGTAATAGTAATCTATGATCTCTTAGAAATTTTTTAAATGATTGGCATTGATATCACTTTAGCAGATCAATTTTGTTTTTAACATGTGAAATACAAAACTTTCATCCATTATGACTTCATATGTTATATAAAATGATATGAAAAAATTGAATAATCTATTATTTTTCAACCTATGATATCATATAACTAATATATTAACCGTATTATTACCCGCGACATATAATTTATTAAATTCGTGAACATTAATAATTAAATATCCATACTTATGATATCATATGATGTAAAATTAGTCATAGTTTAAATTAATAAAAATTTTATAATGAAAAAAATAATATTTCATTATTATATAAATATGTTATCATATTAAATATGATTTCATGAATCAGGAATCATAGTGAACTACATACACATTTAATGGGTTTATAAGGTTTGAACAACACATAATATAAGTATCAAACTATATTTTTTACCTAAAAAATATCAACTATGCCCAAAACCATAAAACATGCATTTTATAAATTTATAATATGCGATGTTTCTTACCCGATTCACTGATAAGTAACATATATAAAGTGAAACACGACCTAATGTGATCCTCCTCATAAGTTAAATTTCTCCGAATAGTATAGAGGGTGTGTAGTGGTATGGTTAGGAGAATATACCCTTCTTATCATAGTGAAACATGCTGGAAAATTAATGTAGTGAGAATCTAATAAGGAAGAAGAAACAAACAATAAAAATAATAAAAAATTACATAAAGCATAAAAAAATTCATATATAGATAAATTCATGAAGATTAAATATATGAAGCTAATATATATGGTAGTAGAAAAAAACTATTCCAGCATACCAAAAAAAAAAGAAAAAATTCCAAAAACAACTATCTCCATGATCATCATGACCATTGGCTCAACCATCTACCCCGAGGATTCAATCATAAATGGACATAATTCATTGGCATTTTACCTTATACATCCTTTCATCCATGAAATATTCAAGGGTATGAATCAATTTCCCAAACACTGTATTACTAAAACATAGTAGTATCTTACTAATTATGCCTATTAATAATCTTGTCTATGAAAATATAATGTTACAATGTGATGATAACAATAATTATAATGTTTTAATGTAAATAAAAACTATGTCATGCTCAGGTTCCTCGTAGAATACCTAACTAACCCAACCATATTTTTCCTATTATGGATGTGTATAAGAATTTTTATTTTTAAATCATCAAAAGGTGCTAAGAACATAGTTGTTGTGTCAAATTAAAATAACCACATGGGACAAATGGGAGACCCTTGACCTAAATGATATTTGAAATGTAAGACCACTCATAGTGAACAATATATATTTTGGTTTTTTCTGAATGTAATATAAATAGATAACCCATATCATTTAACCCACAAAAGTTTATATTCAATCCATAGGAGAAAGTGAAAATAAATTTTCAAATATACTTGATTGGAATCCAAGTTGATAATCCTATATTGTCAATGTTCAATGATATAATGAAAAAACCATGGGTCTTATCCAAGATATTATATTCTATAATAGTTTAAAGAAGAATCATTGGTTTCATGATAAAGAATTCATGAATATATGACATTGACCAAATCCATATTGTGTTTTTAAAATTTTAGTCACATCAATGAATAGAATGGAGTACAATGAATTATCTAAAGTAATTACCATAAGAGTCCTTGAGTCTATCAATGTAGTCCAAGCCAATAACATTATGATTGAATTATATAATATATAACATAAATAAATTATTAAATTTTAAAAATTAATAGTTATATATCCATGTCATTTTATAATTCAAATTACTTACTTTGTTATTTCTTTTGCCTGTGAAAAACCTAACACACCTGATTAGTGTTTTTGTTAGATGAAAATATTGGTTGTCGGAGAAAAGGAGAAATTACACCAATATTTTATCACCCACTATATAAGGTATTCCATAATTTGATTAATTATCTTTTATTTCCCAGGTTTTGGATAAATTTCCTAGATGTTTTACGAATGGATTCAGCTACTGAAACATTACACATAAAAAATTAGAATATGTAACTTTTAATTGATGTGTGTGTGTTACGGAAAGATTATATGAATAATTTATATAGCATGAATTCCACACACATCATGTAAGATATTCACATCTTGTAATAGTCACCAATCATTTAATTAGTATTTTTTGAAAATAAAAACCGATGGAACATAATAATGGGAGAAGGTCGTCTCATGATAAATTCAGTATTTGAATGTGGATTATAGGTTATGTAAATGACATAAATAAGAGATATAGATAATTCCACCATGTATTTCATTATAAAATTAAGCATTTTTTGCTCATAACTCCTAGGGTTTCCATATGAGAATCTTTTTATTTTCGACATTTGAACTCTAGTGAAGTAAAATATTTTAGAAGTTATTTAAGGAATCACATGTTTTGGATCAATTCATACTTCATGTGTTGGATATCCAAATGTTGGTGTATTTTGATCCATGTAAAAGTGTTTTTATACCCTGATCTATGGGTTCATATTTGTGTTTATGTGATCTTTATGGATTTTTGTAGATTAATGAGATGCACTGATTTAATTAGAAGAATCATCATTGATAATTTTCCCTAATAATATTTATTTTTGGGGATTATCTTCCCCCATACCATTCATTAACTTCTGGTATTTATCATTTCTAATTCATGTTTTCATTTTATAGGATATATATTGTGTAATTGACTTGAAAACCCATTATTGTGTGAATTGAAATGGTTTAACATTGAATAATGAGATTTTTTAAATAAAAATTTTATTTGATGTATTGGATTAAATATGAGGAGTGTTATCATGTTTAGGTGGTATGTTTAATATTCATAATTACAAAGATCTGATCAAAATAATATTTGATGGCTAATATTCAAAAGTACCAAATAAAATAATTATAATTTTGGATGGTTTTGATAGGAAGTACCACCAACATGTTAGTAACAATGTGATAACTTAGTTATAGGATGACTCACAAATTTCATGTATATGGATGTACATGGTTGCATGAATTTTGTGTGTGTGTAGGTGTGAGATGAGATGATTATTCCAAAGGATATTAAATCATTATTCTTTTTGTTTTATCATAAGAAATATGGTTGTGACTTATATATTTTTTATCAAATTTATTAATAGATTAAAAAAATTTATGAACTAGTTCTTATCCTAGTGGTGTGTGATAGGATGTTTTTGGGGAAATCATATATAGTGTTATAGTACCCCCTTACATGGAAAATTTTTATATTTGAAAATCTTTTCTATATATATATCCTAAATTGTCAGATTTATAACTTCTTTAGATGTGGTCCTTAAAAAAATTGTTCTGTTATTAATATTGGATCTCAGCAGTGCCTACATCATGGTCTTGGAAGGTTTCACTTTAGAATTGATGCCTTTATATTTAGATTCATTTCATTTCTAATTAATTTCCATTCTTTTATACATTGATGTTGTTTTTATTGGTATTTAATTGATCTACACGGTTTATTATCATGGATAATTTAGTTTATCAGGGATTTTTTATTCCTTGTAATGTTTTGTGTTATTGTGGGGAAAATTTCCCTTGATTACCTTAATTTACCTTGTAATGTTTTACATGTTTTATATCTTGGGTATGTCATATAATGAAAAAATCACTTCACCTCTTCATAAGATAATGGGGATGGTCAGGGTGTTAATCATTTAGATGGTTTTATTTGAGGATTTAAACCACTAATGGTGTCAACGGGTATCATTAATAATTAAGGTCATAATCAAAGTGACTAATATTTTTCTTTACCCATTTTTTGGAGAAAATCAAGGTTGGTTCCATATGTGGAACAATAAAACAAATCATACACATCAATTAATTTTGGGAAAAATAATAAGCCACCTAAAATTTCCTTATTGTAGAATCATATTCTAGTATCGGTGACTGATTTAAGATTAGATGGATGAAAATGGAAAAAAATAAGAAATCATAGAATATAGTGCATATATATGACGAACAGATATTGTGGGTTATAGAAAAATAAAATTATTTTTCATAATACATCATAGAGGCTTATGAGGATCGTTTCACAATAGAATCTTCTGATTTTTTTGAACCACATTATTCAATGTCATCAATCATAATCATTTGGTGTGTTTTGTGTATGTAATGAAAAAATGAAAATATTTTTGATTTTTGACTATTTTTAGAGTGACATGAAATAAGAGAAATTATATCTTTTTTTACCATGAAATTTTAATCATATTGAGTTAAAGAAGAACATAATTGGTTTTTGGTTTTTATGGTTCAAAAATTATTCTCTATTATATGATTTATTTATGTTTTATAATCCAAACATGAAATATCATTTTTTAAATAAAATAATTCATTAAAACATAGTTCAAATCATTAAAATATTAACAATTCTCAATTTCACATCCTCTTTTAATCAAGGATGATGACAAAAATTGGTATAGGATGTTTCATCTTCCAGGACTGAGCTCTATCGATTATGTTTTATCCATTTATTGGATCAAATTCATTGTTTAAATATGTAACAAATGGACAAAGATTAAATTATAAAACAATATAATAGATTAAATTAAGTTTCATATAATTGGGGGTTAGTCACCACACCTGGGACATTTTCCACACCCATGTGTGATACTGATATATATTATAAATTAATAATAAAAATGAATGAATATTCATAGAAATACACGACCTCACCTAGGACCATAGATCGATTTCAACCTATTATTTCTGAGAGTAATAAATCATAATATAGGAAAGGTAGAAGAGAGTAGAAAAATAAAATAAAAAAATAATGAATAAATATAAAAAGAATGTCATTTAAATAATAAATGAATTGAATAAAATTGAATTAGTATAATAGAGAGAGAGACACAATGAGATAAATAAAAATGAAAATAATATTTATATTATATATAAATATTATTTTAATAATTATTATTGAAATAATAATTCCTATTATTATTATTATTAGTAGAATAATTTGATGAAAATGGAGAGTTAAAATGGATGGAGGAATAAATGTAAAAACATGAAGGAAATTATCTATTAAAAAGAAAAAATAAAAATAAAAATAAATTTAATCTAAAACTAAAATATATAAAACAAAGCATAAATTAAACTGAAAGTGAATATCAGGGAAGTGAAATATGGGCTGATACCCTCCTCTGGTGTAATCCTTAATGTTAGGGAGGGTTAAAATGATGTTTGGACCGGAGAGGCATGGCCTTCTAATATATTAAATGAGTGTGATGGGATATTGGCCTCCATATCATCATAACTCCACTTCCCATGAAATGGAATGTAATTAATTTGTAATCACACCTACAATACCAAGAATTCATAATGTGCAGAAAGGTGTGATGAGCTTGACTTTCATGGGCAGTGGTGGAGTCAGTGGTAGGGACCAAATACTCTATTACTCTGCCCATCATAGTTTCTAGAGGTGTCTTGATGTGTTCAATGGGGGTATCAGGGGTACCTAGTTATAGAGGATATCAATTTTGAGCTCGTGGCATGTCATCTATGTTTTTCATATGATTTTTAGTGGGTGGTGATGTTTATCAATTAATCCACTTTAGAACTGTGATTTAGAGGTGTCTTACTCGAGTGATGGGTGTGGAGGAGATGTAGTGGTGGGAGTTGAAGAAGTTTTCTACATTGGTTCTTGGGAGAATACAGTCATGGAATATTATGTCCTTGGTTGTTGGAAAGGATCTCGGATGTGAAAAAAATCATTTGCATGAAGGCGGAGGGTGGGAGGGCGAAGGGGAAACAACAATCATGATAGATCATTGTAGATTAAAGAGGAAAACAAATTCATGATAGATTGTAGTGGAACTGTGATGCTATTATCCAAAAATTAAATGTGACAGGGGAGCATGAGAGAATATAATCCTCCATGTGGATTACAATTGATAATGAAAATGATGGTGTGTGGTATGACTCCCCTCGCCAATTTAGTCCTCCCAAACCCAGCGATACACTCCTCTAAATGGAATTTGGGATTAATCACCACACACTCGTGCTCATTCAGGATTTGTCAAATCAATGCATCTTGCAATGTATGACCACCAGCCGGTTGTGTACAGAGATTCATCATCCATGTGCTTCATGCTCAGTTGGGCTCTCTATGTTTGTTGTGTGACTATTTATTCTTTCAAGGCTGGTTATGTGGTTTTTGTCCCCTAGTTGAAGGCATTCTCAGTCTTTATGTAAGTTATTTAGACAATAATATTTTAGAGAGATACAAAATAATCAAACCATGTCCACTATGTTCATGAAAAATTCATATATAAATTCTAAATTAAAAGAATATAAATTATTTTACTCTATGTAAACAATTTTCAATTACAAATCATCATTAACCATCAATTACTAAAACATTTAAAACTATAGATTCTAACATTGAAAAACCTCAAACAGACAAAATATTTTGAATAAACATAAGCACATAATTTATGTCTTTCAAATACCAATAAACCTAAAACATTTTTTTTCTCTAGAATAAAACATAATCATTATATTTAAGAGGGAAATTGTGTCCACAAATCATTTATCCAAATACAACATATAGGAATGCATGATAGACTACTTCACGAGAAGTGAAATTGAAATATAAATTTCAAAAAAGAATGTAGAATGGGATATGACATGATATGATACCAAATGTGGTCCTATAATTATACTACCTTTATTGGGATAGACCAGTTGTTATCAAAATTTAGTTTATATATAATTATAGATTTATTTGAATCTCCACTTTTGAATTTTCCTATCTTGAGATTCATGTAGAGGAATGAACCATGGATAGATAATACCAGAACTTCCACCTTAATAATACATATAGAATTCATGGGTTGGGGTATGATGGAGTGTGTAGAATTCACTTCCTTGGTTGCTAATTGTGAGTCGTCCTTATTCTTTTATAGTTTAATATTAACATAAGAACCATGATTTTTTATCAAAG
Source organism: Viscum album (assembly GCA_963277665.1). Lineage (NCBI taxonomy): Eukaryota > Viridiplantae > Streptophyta > Magnoliopsida > Santalales > Viscaceae > Viscum > Viscum album. The sequence goes on along the minus strand of OY728147.1, from coordinate 1,373,565,874 downwards.
AGATTATAATAAACTATTTTAAATTAAATTATATTTAAATTGGATTATTTCATAAAAAAATGTCCCCCTCAAATATGATCAACCTACTTTATGATTTCCTCATGCATCATAACCTGAATTTTCTAATTCTGCTCTTCAAAGGCATGTTCATTGAAAACTGAAAGATACATGTCTTCCTAAGCATTTGGATTTCAAATTTCATTATCCTCGTATATGATATAACCTAGGTTTTTTTAATTATGTATAATAATTAAATAGAGAGTGAATCAAAATTTAGTTTGAATAAAATAAATTGAAATAGAGTCTGATAATAGATATGTTTCCTTAGTTGGTTCATCTATAAAATATTCTTAAACAATGAGTGCGTCTTGGAATATATCCATTGTAGATGGGGAATGGTAGTTGGTCTCCTACATCATTACTTCAAATTCCAGAACATAGGTTGTATCATACTTTAATGATGATGGATCTTCATTTTTTCATGGTATTTGGAGATAAAAAAGTTACCGACATTCATGCAAAAATTCATCATGTTATTTTTGATTTATAACATGTTGCTCACTAATATATTCATCCTCATCATGGTCTTTATGAATATTAATTCCACATTCTTATGGTTCAAGTTCAGATATCATTGAAGATGATTGGAAATATGAAGTCCTCTAATATAATTGTCTATTTAAAGCATGCAACATCTCTACAAGATTATGAATATCATATCTAAGTTTTTATTTTTTTATTTTCATTAGAAAATATTATTGGGGAAGTCCTTAATATTTTTTTGGAAGAAGAAAATATGGATCTTCTGGTGTCATGTCCAATTCCTGTTAAAATTAAAGTAATTACTCTAATAATTTAGCATGGTCTCATTCTAATATACTAATTAATGCTTTCTTGAGGATCTCTATTAGCTCTTGTATTAGGTCATTAAACTCAATTTCTTTGAAAAATTGGATTTGGTATCCCCTGATCTCTCAATTCCACATGAAAAAACAAACATTTATAGACCATTGGGATTTATCTATGGGTTCTTTCAGCTATTTTTAGTTCATCCATGTAATATATTAACAATATGAATTCATCATGAGAATGAATGTTTTAATATTTTTTATTTTTTTAAAAGTAATAAAAACTATCTACAAAGTGAAATTATTAAAACTACAAAAAAATATTTGATTACATCCCCAAAATATTTATCAGTATTGAAACAAACCTTACATGGGGTATATAAAGAGATATTAATTTCACCAAATACAGCATATAGGCTGGCTAAAGTCACCTCACATGGAGATATTCTTAGTTTTATCACACACATATTCAAAATAAAATAAAATAATTCATTTTATTCATTTATATATTTAATTAAGTAATTATTTTTTTGTTTTTTATTACATTTATAATGACATGAAATAATGGTCATTCATACTTATTAAACCAATAAATTTTAAATATAATGAGTTATGTGTAAAAATACCCGGTTTTGTGTTGTATAATTATTATGCTTTTTATTTTTTATTTTATTTTGATAATAAAAACAGTAAATATCATTATTAAACAACTTATATTATTTTATAAAATTTATAAAACATGGAATTCCTAGGAAGTATCATTTACACCTCCTCCTTTAATCAATGTTGATGATACACCAAGTCCTTGAATGTTCCCTCTTCCATGACCTATATCTATCAATGATTTTTCATCCCCTGATTAGTTAAACCCCATTTTGTGAATAAAAAACTAATGGAGAGAGGGAAAATAACTAGACAATTGAATATAATACATTGAATTTCAGGTTATGGGGGTCTAATATCCCCACCATGAATATTCACCTTAGAAATGCGTTCTAATCAAATCTATTTAAAAAATAAAATAAACATAAAAGTGAATTCAACAACACTCTGACCCCCCTTGGGGAAATTCTCAAGGTCATCCTCATAATCATGAGATTAATATATCACATTGTTTTAATTATTGAAGAGAATAAGAAAATAAAATAAAATTATAGAATGAATAAATATAAAAAGTTTATGGTTCGTAATATAAACGAATAAAATAATATATAATTGGGATAAGAGATGGATAGAGAGATAAAATAAAATATAATAAAATATATATATATAATAGTGATTGTTAAAATAATAATAATAATAATAATAATTATTATTATTATTATTATTAAGAGAATAATATTAAGAATAAGAAGAAGAAAAATTGTTGGGGAAACAAATAAGTAAAAAAATTCATGAAATTATTTGTTTAAAACTATTATTATATTTATAGTTAAATACCAACAAAAACTAGAATAAATATATGAATATAAAAAATTAAAAATTGAGAAGAATGGGTAAGGGTATCATGTATATATCTCCTTCTGCGTGTGGAATACCAATTTTTTGGGGTGGGGATATTTTATGGGAAGTGGAGGCACGAAATCCTTATATATCTAATGAGAGAGAGGGGATCTTGACAATTGTCAATTCACAACTCTCCCGGAGGATGGATAGTATTAATTTATCCAAAATCACACCCATGAGATCCATTGGTGAAAGTACTATGTGGAAGGAGTCCACATGGTACATCAAGATTGAAAATGGGTATGGGGGGCTTGATGTGAATGGGTAGTGGGGGTGTGAGAGTTAGTAGTCAGTTCCACTTCTCTTATAGACATCATTGTGGATGGAAGAAGCTAGATGTGTTTCATGGGATTAACATGGTTACTAAGTGATGGATGATCTTGGGCTTGAGCTTATAGGGTGTCAAAAATTGTTGTCCTCTGGTATCCAGTGGGTGGTGATGTCAGGTGGCGTAGCCAAGGAGGTCATGCGGTGTAGAGGTAGTGACCTTAATAGTCACAAATCATTTAATTAGTATTTTTTGAAAATAAAAACCGATGGAACATAATAATGGGAGAAGGTCGTCTCATGATAAATTCAGTATTTGAATGTGGATTATAGGTTATGTAAATGACATAAATAAGAGATATAGATAATTCCACCATGTATTTCATTATAAAATTAAGCATTTTTTGCTCATAACTCCTAGGGTTTCCATATGAGAATCTTTTTATTTTCGACATTTGAACTCTAGTGAAGTAAAATATTTTAGCATTTATTTAAGGAATCACATGTTTTGGATCAATTCATACATCCTGTGTTGGATATCCAAATGTTGGTGTATTTTGATCCATGTAACAGTGTTTTTATACCCTGATCTATGGGTTCATATTTGTGTTTATGTGATCTTTATGGATTTTTGTAGATTAATGAGATGCACTGATTTAATTAGAAGAATCATCATTGATAATTTTCCCTAATAATATTTATTTTTGGGGATTATCTTCCCCCATACCATTCATTAACTTCTGGTATTTATCATTTCTAATTCATGTTTTCATTTTATAGGATATATATTGTGTAATTGACTTGAAAACCCATTATTGTGTGAATTGAAATGGTTTAACATTGAATAATGAGATTTTTTAAATAAAAATTTTATTTTATGTATTGGATTAAATATGAGGAGTGTTATCATGTTTAGGTGGTATGTTTAATATTCATAATTACAAAGATCTGATCAAAATAATATTTGATGGCTAATATTCAAAAGTACCAAATAAAATAATTATAATTTTGGATGGTTTTGATAGGAAGTACCACCAACATGTTAGTAACAATGTGATAAATTAGTTATAGGATGACTCACAAATTTCATGTATATGGATGTACATGGTTGCATGAATTTTGTGTGTGTGTAGGTGTGAGATGAGATGATTATTCCAAAGGATATTAAAACATTATTCTTTTTGTTTTATCATAAGAAATATGGTTGTGACTTATATATTTTTTATCAAATTTATTAATAGATTAAAAAATTTTATGAACTAGTTCTTATCCTAGTGGTGTGTGATAGGATGTTTTTTGGGAAATCATATATAGTGTTATAGTACCCCCTTACATGGAAAATTTTTATATTTGAAAATCTTTTCTTTATATATATCCTAAATTGTCAGATTTATAACTTCTTTAGATGTGGTCCTTAAAAAAATTGTTCTGTTATTAATATTGGATCTCAGCAGTGCCTACATCATGGTCTTGGAAGGTTTCACTTTAGAATTGATGCCTTTATATTTAGATTCATTTCATTTCTCATTAATTTCCATTCTTTTATACATTGATGTTGTTTTTATTGGTATTTAATTGATCTACATGGTTTATTATCATGGATAATTTAGTTTAACAGGGATTTTTTATTCCTTGTAATGTTTTGTGTTATTGTGGGGAAAATTTCCCTTGATTACCTTAATTTACCTTGTAATGTTTTACATGTTTTATATCTTGGGTATGTCATATAATGAAAAAATCACTTCACCTCTTCATAAGATAATGGGGATGGTCAGGGTGTTAATCATTTAGATGGTTTTATTTGAGGATTTAAACCACTAATGGTGTCAACGGGTATCATTAATAATTAAGGTCATAATCAAAGTGACTAATATTTTGCTTTACCCATTTTTTGGAGCAAATCAAGGTTGGTTCCATATGTGGAACAATAAAACAAATCATACACATAAATTAATTTTGGGAAAAATAATAAGCCACCTAAAATTTCCTTATTGTAGAATCATATTCTATTATCGGTGACTGATTTAAGATTAGATGGATGAAAATGGAAAAAAATAAGAAATCATAGAATATAGTGCATATATATGACGAACAGATATTGTGGGTTATAGAAAAATAAAATTATTTTTCATAATACATCATAGAGGCTTATGAGGATCATTTCACAATAGAATCTTCTGATTTTTTTGAACCACATTATTCAATGTCATCAATCATAATCATTTGGTGTGTTTTGTGTATGTAATGAAAAAATGAAAATATTTTTGATTTTTGACTATTTTTAGAGTGACATGAAATAAGAGAAATTATATCTTTTTTTACCATGAAATTTTAATCATATTGAGTTAAAGAAGAACATAATTGGTTTTTGGTTTTTATGGTTCAATAATTATTCTCCATTATATGATTTATTTATGTTTTATAATCCAAACATGAAATATCATTTTTTAAATAAAATAATTCATTAAAACATAGTTCAAATCATTAAAATCTTAACAATTATCAATTTCACATCCTCTTTTAATCAAGGATGATGACAAAAATTGGTATAGGATGTTTCATCTTCCAGGACTGAGCTCTATCGATTATGTTTTATCCATTTATTGGATCAAATTCATTGTTTAAATATGTAACAAATGGACAAAGATTAAATTATAAAACAATATAATAGATTAAATTAAGTTTCATATAATTGGGGGTTAGTCACCACACCTGGGACATTTTCCACACCCATGTGTGATACTGATATATATTATAAATTAATAATAAAAATGAATGAATATTCATAGAAATACACGACCTCACCTAGGACCATGGATCGATTTCAACCTATTATTTCTGAGAGTAATAAATCATAATATAGGAAAGGTAGAAGAGAGTAGAAAAATAAAATAAAAAAATAATGAATAAATATAAAAAGAATGTCATTTAAAAAATAAATGAATTGAATAAAATTGAATTAGTATAATAGAGAGAGAGACACAATGAGATAAATAAAAATGAAAATAATATTTATATTATATATAAATATTATTTTAATAATTATTATTGAAATAATAATTCTTATTATTATTATTATTAGTAGAATAATTTGATGAAAATGTAGAGTTAAAATGGATGGAGGAATAAATGTAAAAACATGAAGGAAATTATCTATTAAAAAGAAAAAAGAAAAAGAAAAATAAATTTAATCTAAAACTAAAATATATAAAACAAAGCATAAATTAAACTGAAAGTGAATATCAGGGAAGTGAAATATGGGCTGATACCCTCCTCTGGTGTAATCCTTAATGTTAGGGAGGGTTAAAATGATGTTTGGACCGGAGAGGCATGGCCTTCTAATATATTAAATGAGTGTGATGGGATATTGGCCTCCATATCATCATAACTCCACTTCCCATGAAATGGAATGTAATTAATTTGTAATCACACCTACAATACCAATAATTCATAATGTGCAGAAAGGTGTGATGAGCTTGACTTTCATGGGCAGTGGTGCAGTCAGTGGTAGGGACCAAATACTCTGTTACTCTGCCCATCATAGTTTGTAGAGGTGTCTTGATGTGTTCAATGGGGGTATCAGGGGTACCTAGTTATAGAGGATCTCAATTTTGAGCTCGTGGCATGTCATCTATGTTTTTCATATGATTTTTAGTGGGTGGTGATGTTTATCAATTAATCCACTTTAGAACTGTGATTTAGAGGTGGCTTACTCGAGTGTTGGGTGTGGAGGAGATGTAGTGGTGGGAGTTGAAGAAGTTTTCTACATTGGTTCTTGGGAGAATACAGTCATGGAATATGATGTCCTTGGTTGTTGGAAAGGATCTCGGATGTGAAAAAAATCATTTGCATGAAGGCGGAGGGTGGGAGGGCGAAGGGGAAACAACAATCATGATAGATCATTGTAGATTAAAGAGGCAAAAAAATTCATGATAGATTGTAGTGGAACTGTGATGCTATTATCCAAAAATTAAATGTGACAGGGGAGCATGAGAGAATATAATCCTCCATGTGGATTACAATTGATAATGAAAATGATGGTGTGTGGTATGACTCCCCTCGCCAATTTAGTCCTCCCAAACCCAGCGATACACTCCTCTAAATGGAATTTGGGATTAATCACCACACACTCGTGCTCATTCAGGATTTGTCAAATCAATGCATCTTGCAATGTATGACCACCAGCGGGTTGTGTACAGAGATTCATCATCCATGTGCTTCATGCTCAGTTGGGCTCTCTATGTTTGTTGTGTGACTATTTATTCTTTCAAGGCTGGTTATGTGGTTTTTGTCCCCTAGTTGAAGGCATTCTCAGTCTTTATGTAAGTTATTTAGACAATAATAGTTTAGAGAGATACAAAATAAGCAAACCATGTCCACTATGTTCATGAAAAATTCATATATAAATTCTAAATTAAAAGAATATAAATTATTTTACTCTATGTAAACAATTTTCAATTACAAATCATCATTAACCATCAATTACTAAAACATTTAAAACTATAGATTCTAACATTGAAAAACCTCAAACAAACAAAATATTTTGAATAAACATAAGCACATAATTTATGTCTTTCAAATACCAATAAACCTAAAACATTTTTTTTCTCTAGAATAAAACATAATAATTCTATTTAAGAGGGAAATTGTGTCCACAAATCATTTATCCAAATACAACATATAGGAATGCAAGATAGACTACTTCACGAGAAGTGAAATTGAAATATAAATTTCAAAAAAGAATGTAGAATGGGATATGACATGATATGATACCAAATGTGGTCCTATAATTATACTACCTTTATTGGGATAGACCAGTTGTTATCAAAATTTAGTTTATATATAATTATAGATTTATTTGAATCTCCACTTTTGAATTTTCCTATCTTGAGCTTCATGTAGAGGAATGAACCATGGATAGATAATACCAGAACTTCCACCTTAATAATACATATAGAATTCATGGGTTGGGGTATGATGGAGTGTGTAGAATCCACTTCCTTGGTTGCTAATTGTGAGTCGTCCTTATTCATTTATAGTTTAATATTAACATAAGAACCATTATTTTTTATCAAAGATATTATAATAAACTATTTTAAATTAAATTATATTTAAATTGGATTATTTCATAAAAAAATTTCCCCCTTAAATATGATCAACCTACTTTATGATTTCCTCATGCATCATAACCTGAATTTTCTAATTCTGCTCTTCAAAGGCATGTTCATTGAAAATTGAAAGATACATGTCTTCCTAAGCATTTGGATTTCAAATTTCATTATCCTCCTATATGATATAACCTAGGTTTTTTTAATTATGTATAATAATTAAATAGAGAGTGAATCAAAATTTAGTTTGAATAAAATAAATTGAAATAGAGTATGATAATAGATATGTTTCCTTAGTTGGTTCATCTATAAAATATTCTTAAACAATGAGTAAGTCTTGGAATATATCCATTGTAGATGGGGGATGGTAGTTGGTCTCCTACATCATTACTTCAAATTCCAGAACATAGGTTGTATCATACTTTAATGATGATGGATCTTCATTTTTTCATGGTATTTGGAGATAAAAAAGTTACCGACATTCATGCAAAAATTCATCATGTTATTTTTGATTTATAACATGTTGCTCACTAATATATTCATCCTCATGATGGTCTTTATGAATGTTAATTCCACATTCTTATGGTTCAAGTTTAGATATCATTGAAGATGATTGGAAATATGAAGTCCTCTAATATAATTGTCTATTTAAAGCATGCAACATCTCTACAAGATTATGAATATCATATCTAAGTTTTTATTTTTTTATTTTCATTAGAAAATATTATTGGGGAAGTCCTTAATATTTTTTTGGAAGAAGAAAATATGGATCTTCTGGTGTCATGTCCAATTCCTGTTAAAATTAAGGTAATTACTCTAATAATTTAGCATGTTCTCATTCTAATATACTAATTAATGCTTTCTTGAGGATCTCTATTAGCTCTTGTATTAGGTCATTAAACTCAATTTCTTTGAAAAATTGGATTTGGTATCCCCTGATCTCTCAATTCCACATGAAAAAACAAACATTTATAGACCATTGGGATTTATCTATGGGTTCTTTCAGCTATTTTTAGTTCATCCATGTAATATATTAACAATATGAATTCATCATAAGAATGAATTTTTTAATATTTTTTATTTTTTTAAAAGTAATAAAAACTATCTACAAAGTGAAATTATTAAAACTACAAAAAATTATTTGATTACATCCCCAAAATATTTATCAGTATTGAAACAAACCTTACATGGGGTATATAAAGAGATATTAATTTCACCAAATACAGCATATAGGCTGGCTAAAGTCACCTCACATGGAGATATTCTTAGTTTTATCACACACATATTCAAAATAAAATAAAATAATTCATTTTATTCATTTATGTATTTAATTAAGTAATTATTTTTTTGTTTTTTATTACATTTATAATGACATGAAATAATGGTCATTCATACTTATTAAACCAATAAATTTTAAATATAATGAGTTATGTGTAAAAATACCCGGTTTTGTGTTGTATAATTATTATGAATTTTATTTTTTATTTTATTTTGATAATAAAAACAGTAAATATCATTATTAAACAACTTATATTATTTTATAAAATTTATAAAACATGGAATTCCTAGGAAGTATCATTTACACCTCCTCCTTTAATCAATGTTGATGATACACCAAGTCCTTGAATGTTCCCTCTTCCATGACCTATATCTATCAATGATTTTTCATCCCCTGATTAGTTAAACCCCATTTTGTGAATAAAAAACTAATGGAGAGAGGGAAAATAACTAGACAATTGAATATAATACATTGAATTTCAGGTTATGGGGGTCTAATATCCCCACCATGAATATTCACCTTAGAAATGTGTTCTAATCAAATCTATTTAAAAAATAAAATAAACATAAAAGTGAATTCAACAACACTCTGACCCCCCTTGGGGCAATTCTCAAGGTCATCCTCATAATCATGAGATTAATATATCACATTGTTTTAATTACTGAAGAGAATAAGAAAATAAAATAAAATTATAGAATGAAGAAATATAAAAAGTTTATGGTTGGTAATATAAACGAATAAAATAATATATAATTGGGATAAGAGATGGATAGAGAGATAAAATAAAATATAATAAAATATATATATATAATAGTGATTGTTAAAATAATAATAATAATAATAATTATTATTATTATTATTAAGAGAATAATATTAAGAATAAGAAGAAGAAAAATTGTTGGGGAAACAAATAAGTAAAAAAATGCATGAAATTATTTGTTTAAAACTATTATTATATTTATAGTTAAATACCAACAAAAACTAGAATAAATATATGAATATAAAAAATTAAAAATTGAGAAGAATGGGTAAGGGTATCATGTATATATCTCCTTCTGCGTGTGGAATACCAATTTTATGGGGTGGGGATATTTTATGGGAAGTGGAGGCACGAAATCCTTATATATCTAATGAGAGAGAGGGGATCTTGACATTTGTCAATTCACAACTCTCCCGGAGGATGGATAGTATTAATTTATCCAAAATCACACCCATGAGATCCATTGGTGAAAGTACTATGTGGAAGGAGTCCACATGGTACATCAAGATTGAAAATGGGTATGGGGGGCTTGATGTGAATGGGTAGTGGGGGTGTGAGAGTTAGTAGTCAGTTCCACTTCTCTTATAGACATCATTGTGGATGGAAGAATCTAGATGTGTTTCATGGGATTAACATGGTGACTAAGTGATGGATGATCTTGGGCTTGAGCTTATAGGGTGTCAAAAATTGTTGTCCTCTGGTATCCAGTGGGTGGTGATGTCAGGTGGCGTAGCCAAGGAGGTCATGCGGTGTAGAGGTAGCGACCTTAAGTGATAGGATTTGTAGAGTCATAGTGGAGGGGAGTTAGAGGTAATATCTAGTTGTTCTCAAGTGATTATAGATGTGGAACTGGAAGACTACAGTAGTGGGAGAGGTACATTGGGATAGCTGCGAGTGCTTGAGCAAAGGTGGCAGGGGTGAAGTAAAATTGTTGTGGGAGTTGAGGAAAATCATGGAAGATCATTATAGCATTCACCTTATACGTTGAAATGTGGTAGAATATTGTGATAACATATTATCATTTAAGTATAATTGACTCATAAATGATGCATATGGGGTGTTGAAGAATACCCTTCACAATTATTGTTCTCTTTGAAATAATGAGATTCTCATCTCGTGGCCATGCATGCTTGACCACCACATGACCATGCTCATTCAGGCATTGACCAACATATTCTTCCCATGAGGCTTGACAACTCATGCTCTGCACACAGGGCTTGATCACCCATGTGATTCCAGCTTAGTTGGGCACTCATTGTGGGATGCATGACTTGTCAGCCCATATGAGTAGGTTATGTGGTGTGTGGCCCCTGTTTTAAGGATTTTTCGGGCTTTTCCTCATTTTGGACACAATCCATTCAAATATTTATAAAAAATTCAAACCCTGGGAAATATTTTCATTATTAATCATATATAATTTCCATATAAAAAATCATCATTAATTTATTATATATAAACAATTTTCATTTCAACATTCCATAATTAATCATTATTTATAAAATATTGAAAATAATGTTTTATAACATTGAAAACATAAAATTTTAATTATATTTTGATTAAAAAAATTAAGAAATTTATGTCTATAAAAATGTTCTACATGGTTGAAGAGAGTTAGAAGATAAGATAAAGAGAGAAAATAATATAATAGAGGGTTATCCTTTCTAAGGGTGTTCTATCATGACAAATAGAGAAGGAAATGTATGTTAGATGAGGGAGTTCAAACCAAACCATAACAATGGAATAAGGATATTTAGGGAGGGCATGATCAAAAAAATGAGGGGAAGGATGAGTCGAAATTATTTTTCAAGGATATATGTAAAGAAAGGTTTTTTATAAATCTTTCAATAGGGTTTATGGTTTGGTGGTATAATTTTCCAAACCATGTACTTACCAGGAGTCCAAATAATCTACAATATTTATAACTTACATGGGTAGATATACACTGAGAAATCTATGCCAGGTAATCATGAAATAAATATTATAATTTTTATGAATTATTGGCCCCATGTTAATGGTATATCATATAAATATCATTTCATTATAGATAGAATAGATGAGGTGAATGGTTATTCGAAATGTATAATCACCATGTGACTCATATTTTTTCTCCAAAAACCATATATATGGGCCCTGGACCTTCCAAAAATACCATGAAACCTCCCATAACACCATAGACAACTTAATTTATATAAAAATTATTGGATTAAATTAATTGATAAGTATTTTTTCCTATATGTGAAATCAAAATCATAAAAATTACCTTATAATGTAAATTCATCTATGACTTTCCCCTTCGAGGGAGGTAAATATCAATCTGTGAATAAATCTAGCCTTTGTGAAAAAATATAAAATCCAATTCCCTTGTTTACTAATCTATTTTTCTTTGCATATATAACCCAAAAATAAAGGTAACCATCATTCCACAGTGATTCATACTGTTATGATCAATGATTGAAAATCGTTTCTCCATAAAAGAATAATAATCCTCCAACACAACAATCTCATTTTAATAAAATGAGACTCCAAAAACTAATAATTATAGAGATGATAAACATGGAATGAATCATTAAATCCCTATAATGTTGAGTAATTTCATTTTAATATATCTATATAACTAACCCTCACGATGAACTGAAATGGTAAAAGACCTAAATACATACTTACCTTGAGTCTGAATCCATTAATGAACCAATCTAGTACAGACTAAAATAAGACCCAATTCCCAACCTCAATATCTAGAGTTCATTTATAGTGATCAAAAAATAAATTTTTCTTAGAATGATACACAACAATTAATTTTATAATTATTTGTCATATTTTGAGGGTTCCTAAATGATATGTAGTCCCACTAGTACTACATATACTACATAAAACTGGAAAAAGATTTAACAACATTACCTACCATATATTTCCTCATAAAAATCCTTATGAATTTTAACTTGGAAAAATTATTGTTATTGGAAAAAATAACATGAATAAATGGTTCTTTAAAAGGGTTTTAAAATTCATGAACATAAACAAGAAGCATGTCCTTTAGTACATATATTTTACCCTTAGACTAATCATTAGTCTGTGGGTGGAATGTTTTACATAAAAGTATCAACAAACAATTATCATTATATATAAACAATAAAATTTCTGATGTAAACAATGTTTCATATTGTTATAGTGGAATGTGGAATCAAATGTCAATATAGGATATTTTGGACATATAGCCTCCCCAGAGCATCCACAAGCATGGTATCCTGGATAGGTAAGAAGTGGTATATCATTGATGGACTTACTATGAATACCCATAAAACTTCACTACCTTAATGGGACCTTTTTTACTCCCCTTAGGAAATCCATGGTGACATTATCCCATTTTCCACTTGGTGATGTGTATCGTCAGTAAAAGTCCAAAAGGACACTAGTGTTTTAATTTCATTTATGGATCATGGGAGCATCGATTAACAAATCATGTGATCTCTATTTTTATCCAAGGATAATGCTATTGGTGATATATATCATGATACTTCGTAATGTGTATGGGATGTTAAATAAATTTTTTAAATGATATTCTCACAATTGTTCTTGACCATTTTCGGAAAAATTCCAATAATACAGATGGTTATGTAGGTAATCATCACCATTATCCAAAAAACTACGATTTAGGTCCTCACCCGAAACACATATCCTCATGACCATGCCTTTGGGATCTGAATGTTCTCTCGTATTAATATTATCCTATATTTATATGGTAATAGGTAATTTCCTGAGTAAAGGTATATCATGACACTCCATATCATTAAAATTAATTAAATAAATAAAAACAATCCACTTCCATATTATAGTATGTTACAAAACTATTTAATTCTGAGTCCTTCAACTTTGAGATTTTTAAATAAATTTCATTTTACTATAATCTGAGAAATTTAAAAATAAAAATACTCTAGATATAAAACCTATATTATTTGTTTATGGATAAATCCATGATTATTGAATATTTATTTTATGCTCTAATGGATTCTATACAACACAAACTGTTCCCCTATGAGATAATGTGTCTAGTAGTGCAACGAGTGAACAAAAACTCAAAAATAAATATATAATTTCAAGTAATCATGTTTTTTATGATTCGAATAATTATAATTGTACTTATTAAATCATTTCTTCTTGATTAAAATAGATCCCAGTATGTTTTCGGATGTGTCTTCATACAATGTATATACATTAAAAGTATTTTGTGAAACTCAGATCGATTTAGTTGTCAACATTCTTTTTAAATCTTGAATGTCCTTATAATAATGTTAAATCTATATAAAGCTAAAAATGTTATTGTTAAATCAATTAATAGGTGAAGAAATTTATAAATAGTTCTATATAAAAAACCTATAGTAACTGACTTGTCTATTGAAGTTTCAATTATCAAAAAAATCATTGGGATACTCCCATTAAAAAACTACCCTCACCTTCTTTGGATCCTCAGATTCCATAAATTCATATACAATGTGACCCATGAAATGAAAATTATTGATCCAATAGTGTAACATTATTATTTTTTCATAATTATAGTGTTCAATCAATGTTCTAAATAAGATATCAAGGTGTTTGGAATGAATGTTCTGATTAGATGGGTTCCCTAAGATGTCATATAAAAAACTACTGCAATGGTATCGATGTACATGTCGAAAATACATTTCATCAAGGGTATGATAATTGCATCTGATTCTGTTAGACTAGATGACATAACTAGATACTCACACAATCCATACATACATCAGAATAATATAAATGGTATATTACAGGGATTGACTCTCACATAATGTTAGAATGGCCTCAAATTAATGATTATCAACATCATGGCTCCATATAGTTAGTTGATTAGATCACCTATGTGAGTAAAAAGGAACTGTTGTTATTTATATGTTCACTCAACTACTAATAATCTAAACATAATGAAAGTTTACCATCATTATTTTCATAGAAAAATATGGGTGAAACCCAATGAGAATTTTAGGACCCAGTAGGAACCATCCTATATGGATTGAAATATAGAATTTCATCTCTATAAACATGTTCGATGGTAAAAAATACATCAATTAAAATATTTATCCCATAAAAATACATTACGGAAAACATCCTTAAATCTGTCCACCAATAGAGGAGAAATAGACACTCATACTTTCTAATAAACACAAAATGGGAAAGAAATATGGTTTGACACTTACAATATCAAATGATAATCTGATCCTAGCTCAAGCATCATAGACATAGCCTAATACATTATTAACAAATCCACTACCCTTGTGGGATGATAAAGACACACTTAACCAATAATAATTAATATTTTCATGAAAAGGAAATAAAAATTAATTCCTATAAATTGTATCACATCTTATCATACTAATGATTAAAATTATCCAAATGAAATGATATCCTACGATATCATAACGAAACTCATTTCATTAACAAAATCACCCTTAATTTTTTCCCAGTGTAATATCAAGAGACAAAACCGCATAGATGTATTCAATCTCATGTAAATGACTAGCCATTAAAGCAGTAATTATGAAGGAGTATGAAGCAACCCAGAAAAATAATGCGGAAACTAAATTTGATGATACAATAATAATTATAATAAACTTGAGTTTATAAATGATATTTATTTCCTAAAATAAATGGTTGTTATATTATAATAAAAAATATCATAGAAATAAAAAAAAAACCCATAAAAATTTATTTCATTAAATAAAATCATTATATTTGGATAGAATTAAAATTAAGAAAATTTAAACCATTATATTGATACAAAATATATAATTATTAAAAGAATGATGGTATTCTTCATATCCTTCTTATCAGCAAGATTCATTTCTCTAACATCCAAAATTATCGAAATAGAAAAAATAGTATACCAATTAATATTATAGATAATGTTAGTGTTGAAAAATTTGATGAATTTAGGTTAATAATGAATGAAAAAATTAATTGTTATTTATAGGAGGTAAAATTTCCATTAAAATAGTAATGTGATCATTGATATATTAACGAGGCCTTTGGGAATAGTAACTTGACTACTTGAATATTAATTTGACGTCAAAATAATAAAATGTAATATAAAAAATATTTATCATAATTTATTTGAGTAAATATAAATTTTTAAATATTTTATGTTATAAATAAGTATTAGAAACATATTTATAATATAAGGATATTTTTAATTATTTATATTTTAAGGTATTTCATAAAAATCATAAATTTTATAATAAAAATAACATAACTTATGTTATGAAATTATTTTGAAAAAATGAAAGTAATTATAGAAATAATCACATAGAAACAATCATATTTTTATTTGATAGAAATGTTCTGATAATATTTTGTTTTTTATTGAATTATATAAATATTGATTTCTATTAAAATAGTATATTTTAAATAAAATCATTCCAGTTGTAATAATGATATATGAATTATAGAAAATATATCTCAACCATGAACATATTAAATTTCTTAATCGATTCATTTAAATAAAATAAACCTGGTTTCCTAACCTAAAATATATTTAACAACATCTAAATTCTAAATTATTCAATAAAAATAATAATTTTGTATTTTATCCACATTCCTTTTTAATAAAATCATTAATATAAATTATAAACAAGGGTAATGTCAAAAAACAATTTATTTATTTATATATGTTCTATTATTTCATTCAAATCACTGTTATAAGGTTAAAATTTGATATAGATTTTTATTCAAAATATAATTATAAAAATACCCCTCCCCTCATGTATAAATAACCACTCTATATACCATTGAGAAACCAATCCTCTATCACATACTATTGTAGTAACATGGAAAAATTACACTCTATAAATCCACTTGGAATAATTAGGGATGTATTCATTTAATGAATCTCTAATATTTCATAAAGATAATGGTTTTAAAAAATGAAGCAGTCTATGAAAGTGGTAAGGTCCTTTCAACATTTTACTACATTCTTATTTACTAATTTCATATCCACTATTTATTTTCCTATTGATAAACGATTAAACTTTCTTGATTTAAATTTATAATTATAATTTAAAAAAATAATTTTTTCAATATATTTATATATTATACAAATTACACCTTCTCTTGGGAGAGTGTCTCATTAACCGTCAGTTAACCTCTGACAATGATGCTTTCAGTTCATTTTATAATGACAAACATTAGGGATATTTATATTAAATTATTTATAATGAATATTTTTATAAATATATGTATTTTTGGATTATAAAATTTATTCTAATTTTGTATAAATAACTATGAACAAATTACAAGTATTGGGATGCAAGATGGACTAATTCATGAGAAGTGAAATTGAAATATAAATTTCAAAAAATAATGTAGAATGGGATATGACATGATATGATACCTAATGAGGTCCTATAATTAAACTACCATTATAGGGATATACTAGTTGTTATCAAAATTTCGTATATGGTTTATTATTCAATGATTTGAATCTCGACTTTTGGATTTTTCTATCTTGAGATTCATGTGGATGAATGATCCATGGATAGAAAATACTAGAACATCCACCTTTATAATACATATAGCGTTCATTGGTGGGCTATGATGAAGTGTGTATAAACCACTTCCTTGGTTGCTACATGTGAGTCATCCATATTCTTTTATAGTGGTATATTAACATATGAACAATGTTTTTTTATCAAAGGGAGAATAATAAACTATTTTAACATAAATTATATTTAAATTGGATTTTTTCAAAAAAAAATTCCCACCTTAAATAGGATCAAACCACTTTCTAATTTTCTCATGCATCATAACTTTAATTTTCTAATTGAGTTCTTCAAAGACATGTTATTTGAAATCTGAAAGCTACTTGTGTTCCTTAGCATGTAGATTTCTAGTTTCTTCATCCTCCTCTAAGGGATAACATAGATTTTTTAAATATGTAGAATAATGAAATAGGAATTGAATCGAAATTTATTTTGAATAAAATAAATTGAAATATATTTTGATAATAGATATTTTGGCTTTTTTGGTTCAGCTATAATATATTAATAAACAATTAGTGCTTCTGGGAATATATCCATAGTAGATGGGGGATAGTAGTTTGTCTCCTACATCTTTACTTCAAATTCCAAAACATAGGTTTTATCATACATTAATGATTATAGATTTTCATTTTTTCATGGTATGTGGAGATAATGAAGTTACACAAATTCTTTCCAAAATTCAACATGTTATTTTTGATTTATAACATGTAGCACACCAAGAAATTCTTCGTCATCATGGTCCTTAAGAACGTTAAGTGCGCATTCTTATGTTTCATGTTCAGATAGGTTTGAAGACGATTGGATATATGCATTTGTTTAATATAATTGTCCACATAGATAATGCAACATCTTTACATGATCATGAATATCATATCTATATTTTTTTCATTAGAAGATATTATTGGGGAATTCCTTACTTTTTATTGGGAGGAAGCAAATATGGATCTTCTGGTGCCATTTCCAATTATTATTAAAATTAAGGTAATTACTTCCATAATTTAACATGTTCTGTTCCTAAAATACTAATTTCAGGTATCTTGATGGTCTCAATTAGGTTTTTTATGGGGTCATAAAAGTCAATTTCTTTGAAAAATTGGATTTGGTATCCCCTGATCTCTCAAGTGAACAGGGAAAAACTATCATTTATAGACCATTAGGATTTATCTATTGGTTCTTTCAGCTGTGATTAGTTCATCCATGTAATATATTGACAATATGAAATCATCATGGAAAAGAATTTCTTAAAATTCTATGTTTTTTTAAGTAATAAAAACTATCTACAAAGTGAAATTATAAAAAGTGAAAAATATTTGATTAGATCCCCAAAATCATTATCAGTTTTGACACAAGCCTTTCATGGGCTATATAAAGAGATTATTATTTATCTAAATACAACATATAGGCTGGCTAGAGTCATCTCACATGGAGATATTTTTAGTTTGATCACACACATATTCAAAATAAACTAAAATAATTTATTATATTGGTTTATGTATTTAATTAAGTAATTAATTATTTTGGGTTTTTATTACATTTATAGTGACATGAAATAATGGTCATTCATACTTATAATACCAATAAATTTTAAAGATAATGTGTTAAGTGAAAAAAATACTTGGTTTTGTGTTGTATAATTATTCTCTTTTGTAATTTTTTTATTTTATTTTCATAATAAAAACATTAAATATCATGATTAAACAACTTATATTAATTAAATTAATGTCTAAAACATTGAATTTCCATGAAGTATCATTTAAACCTCCTCATTTAATCAATGTTGATGACACACATAGGTCTTCGATTTTCACGCTTGCATGACCAATATCTATTGATGTTGTTTCATCCAATGATTAGTTCAACACCATTTGGGAATAAAAAACTAATGGAAAGAGGGAAAATGACTAAACAATTTAATACAATACATTGAATTTCATGTTATGGGGGTAAAACATCCCCACCATGAATCTTCACCTTAGCCATGTGTGATAATCACATCCATTTCAATCATAAAATAAACATAAAATAAAATTCAACAACACTCTGACACCCCCATTGGGGAAATTCTCAAGGTCAGCCTCATATTCATGAGATTAAGAGATCCCATTGGTTTAATTATTGAAAAAAATAAGAAAATAAAATAAAATTATAGAATTAATAAATATAAAAAGATGAAGGTTGGTAATATAAATGAATAAAATAAAATATAATTGGGATAATAGATGGATATAGAGAGAAAATATAATAAAATATAAAATATATATATAATAATGAATGTTAAAATAAAAATAAAAATAATATTTATTATTATTATTATTATTAAGAGTATTATATTAAGAAAAATAAGAATAAAAATTGGTTGGGATAAAAAAAATTAAAAACATTCATGAAATTATTTTCTCAAAACTATAATTTTTTTTAGAGTTAAATACCAACAAAAACTGAAATAAATAAAAAATATAAAAAATATAAAATTGAGAAAAAACGGTATGTGTAGAATGTATATATCTTCTTCTTCATTTGTAATACATATTTTGGTGGGAGGGGATAATGTATGGGGTGTGGAGACATAGACTCTTTATTTATCTAATGAGAGAGAGGGGATCCTGACATCCTTCAATTCACTGCTCTCCCTGAGAATGGCTAGTATTCATTTATCTAAAATCACACCCATGAGATCAAATGGTGAAAGTACTATTTGGAAAGAGTCCACACGGTTCATCAAATTCTAGAATGCGTTTTGGGGGCTTTATGTGAATGGGTAGTGGGGGCATGTGTGGTAGTAGTCAGTTCCTCTTCTTTTATGGACATCATTGTGGATGGAAGAAGCTAGATGTGTTTCATGGGAGTAACATGGAGACTGGGTGATGGATGATCTCGGGCTAAAGCTTATAGGGTGTCAAAAAATTGTTGTCCTCTAGCATGCGGTGGGTGGCGATGCCAGGTGGTGTTTCTAAGGAGGTGATGCGGTAGAGAGGTAGGGACCTCTGGTGATAAGATTTGTAGATTCATAGTGGGAGGGGTGTTAGAGGTATTATATGGTAGTTCTCAAGTGATTATAGATGTGGAACTGGAAGACTACAGTACTGGGAGAGGCACATTGGGGTAGCTGCGAGTGCTAGAGCGAAGGTGGAATGGGTGAGGTAAAATTTCTGTGGGAGTCGAGGAAAAGCATGGAAGATCATTGCAACACTCGCTTTATACATTGAAATATAGACGAATATCGTGAGAACATATTAGCATTTAAGTAGCTTCGACTCATCAATGATACAGATGGGGTGCTGAAGAACACCCTTCACAATTATTGTTCATTTTTACATATCGAGACTCTCTTACCATGGACATGCATGCTTGACCACCACATGACCATGCTCATTCGGGCATTGACTAACATTTTCTTTACACGAGGCATGACAACTCATGGTCCGGACAAAGGGCTTCATCACCAATGTGATTCTGTCATAGGTGGGAACTTATTGTGGGATGCATGACTTGTCATCCCTTATGAGCTTTTATGTGGTGTGTGGCCCCTGGTTTAAGGATTCATCGGGCTTTTCCTCATTCTGGACATAATCCCTTCAAATAGTTAGAAAAAAATTGAACCATGGGAAATATTTTCATTATTAATCATATATAAATTCCATATAAAAAATCATCATTATTTTATTATATATAAACCATTTTCATTTCCACATTCCAAAATTAATCATTATTTACTAAAATATTGAAAATCATGTTTTATAACATTGAAAACCATAAAATAATAATTATATTTTGATTAAAACTATTATGATATTTTATGTCTTAAAAAATGTTCTACATGGTGGAAGAGAGTTGTAAGGTAAGATAAAGATATAAAATTATATAATAGAGGGTTATCCTTTCTAAGGGTGTTCTAACATGACAAATAGATAAGGAAATGTATGTTAGAAAATGGAGTTCATTCTAAAATATAAAAATGGAATAATGATATTTATAGAGGACCTGATTAAAAAAATGAGGGGAAGGATGAGAAGAAATTAGTTTTTAAGGATATAGGTAAAGAATGGTTTTTTTATAAAACTTTCAATAGGGTTTCTAGTTTGGTGTTATAGTTTTCCAAACCATGTACTTACCGTGTGTCCAAATAATCTACAATATTAATATCTTTCATGGGTAGATACACCATGAGAAATCCATGCTTGGTAATCAGGAAATAAATATTATACATTTTATGTATTATTGGACCCATTTTAATGGTATATCAAATAATGATTCTTTCATTATGGATAGAATATATGAGGTGAATGGTTATTCGAAATTTATAATAAACATGTGCCTTTTATTATTTCTTCAAATCCATAAATATGGGACCTATACCTTCCAAAAATACCATGAAACCTCCCATAACACCATGGAAAATTGAATTTATAGAAGAATTATTGGTTTAAATTAATTGAAAAGTATTTTTCCCTTGATGTGAAATTGACATCATAAAAAATTACCTCATAAAAGAAAATCATCCTTGAGTTTCCCATTCTAGGGAGGTTAATATCAATCTGAGAATAAATCTAGACATTGTTAAAAAATATAAAATCCAATTCCCTTATTTACTAATCTATTTTTCTTTGCATCGATAACCCAAAAATTGAGGTAACCATCATTCCACTGTGATTCATACAGTCATGATCAATGATTGAAAATCGTTTCTCCATAAAAGAATAATAATCCTCCAACATGACTATCTCATTTTAAAAAATACTCCTTAAACTAATAATTATAGATATGATAAACATGGAATAGATTATTCATCTCTCTATAATGTTGATAATTTTATTTAATATTCTATCTACCTAACCCTCACGATGATCTAAAATGGTAAAAGACCTAAATACCTGCTTACATTGAGTTTGAATCCATTAATGAACCAATCTAGTATAGACTCAAAATAAGACACAATTCCCAACCTCAATATCTAGAGATCATTGATAGTGATCAAATAATGAATTTTTCATAGTCTAATACACAAAAATTTATTTAATAATTATTTGTACTATTTTGAGGGTTCCTGAATGATATGTAATCCCGGTAGTACTATATATACTACCTAAAACTGGAAAATTATTTATCAACATTACCTACCATATATTTCCTCATAAGAATCCTTATGAATTTTACCTTGGAAATAATTATTATTATTGGAAAAAATAACATGAATAAATATTTCTTCAAAAGATTTTAAAAAATCATGGACATATACAAGAATCACGTCCTTCGGTACTTATATAGTACCTTAGAACAATCATTAGTATGAGGGTGGAATGTTGTACTTAAAAGTATCAATAAAAAATTATCCTTATATATGGACAAAAAAATTCATCATGTAAACAATTTTCCATTTTTTTATAGTGGAATATGGAATCCCATGATGATATAGGATATTTTGGACATATAGACTCCCCAGAACATCCACAAGCATGGTATCTCGGATAGGTAAGAACTGGTATAACATTGTAGGCCTAACTATGAATACCCATAAAACTTCACTACCTTAATGAAACCTTTTTAATCCCCTTAGAAAATCCATGGTGACATTATCCCATTTCCACTTGGTGATGTGTATTATCAGTAAAAGTCCAAAAGGACACTAGTGTTTTTAATTCATTTATTGATTGACAGAGCATCGATTAAAAAATCATATGATCTCTATTTTTATCCCAGGAAAATACTATTAGTGATATATATCATGATACATCATAATGTGTATGGGATGTTAAATACAATTTTATAATTGATATTCTCCCAATTTTTCTTTACCAATTTTTGCAAAAATCTAATAATACGGATGGATATGTAGCTAATCATCACCATTATTCAGAAAACCAGGATTTAGTTCCTCACCCCAAACACATATCCTCACGACCAAGCCTTTGGGATCTGAATGTCAACTCTTATTAATATTATCCTATATTTTTAAGGTAATAGATAATGTCCTGAGTAATGGTATATCATGACACTCCTTAACATTCAAATTAATGAAAAAATAAAAACAATCCACTTCCATTCAATAGTATGTTACAAAACTACTTAATTCCTAGTCTTTCATCTTAAATATTTTCAAATAAATTTTGTATAACTATTATCTAAGAAAGAAAAAAATAAATATACTATAGATATAAAACCTATATTATATGTTTATGTATAAATCCATAATTATTGAATATTTATTTGATGCTCTAATGGATCCTATACATCACGAACTATTCCCCTAAAATATAATGTGTCTAGTAGTACAACGAGTAAACACAAACTCCTAACTAATGATATTATTTCATGTAATTTTTCTCTTTAGGATTCGAATAATTATAATTGTACTTAGTAAAACATTTATCTTTGATTAAAATAGATCCTAGTTTGTTTTCAGATGTGTCATCATACAATGAATATACATTAAATGAATTTTGTGAAACTAGGATCAGTGCAGTTGTCAACATTCATTTTGAATCCTGAATGTCCTTGTCATAATTTTAAGTCGATATAAAGCTAAAAATGTTATTGTGAACTCTATTAATAGGTGAAGAAATTTATAAATAGTTCTATATGAAGAACCTATAGTAACTGACTTGTCTAATGAAGATTCAATTATCAAAAAAATCATTGGGAAACTCCCATTAAAAAACAACCCTCACCATCTTTGGATCCTCATATACCGCAAATTCATATACAATGTGACCCATGAATTGAACATTATTGATCCAAAAGTGTAAAATTGTGATTTATTTATATAACTAGTATTCAATAAATGTTATCAATAAGATATCAAGGTGTTTGGAATGAATGTGCTGATTAGATGAGTTTGCTAATATGTCATATCAAAAACTACCGCAATGGTATCCATGTGCATATCGAAAATACAATTCATTAAGGGTATGCTAATTTCATCTGATTCTATTAGGCGGGATGACATAACTAGATACTCACACTATTCATTTATACATCAGAATGATATAAATTGTATATTAAAGGGATTAAATCTCACATATTGTTATAATGGCCTCAAATTAATGTTTGTCAACATCATGGCTCCATATAGTTAGTT
The DNA here is from genome assembly GCA_963277665.1 of Viscum album. Lineage (NCBI taxonomy): Eukaryota > Viridiplantae > Streptophyta > Magnoliopsida > Santalales > Viscaceae > Viscum > Viscum album. The sequence continues at coordinate 1,373,541,484 of OY728147.1, read as the reverse complement.
GAAGAGATCACATATAAGAGAAATAGAGCATTGTTCATAATTATATGTTCACTCAACTTCCAATAATCCGAACATAAAGAAATTTTACCATCATTCTTTCCATAGAAAAATATGGGTGAAACCCAATAAGAATTATTAGGACCCAGTAGGAACCATCCTATATGGATTTATATATACAATTTCATCTCTATACACATGTTAGATGGTAAAAAATACCTCTCTTTAAATATTTATCCCATAAAAAGTCATTATGGAAAACACCCATAAATCTGTCCACTAATAGAGGAGAAATATACACTCATACTTTCTAATAACCACAGAATGGGTAAGAAATATGGTTTGTCACTTATATTATGACATGATACTCTGATCCCAACTCAAGCATCCTAGACATACCCTAATCCCTTATTATCAAATCCACTACCCTTACAGGAATATAAAGACACACTTAACCAATAATAATTAATATTTTCATGAAAAAGAAAATAAAAATATATTCCTATAAATTGTATCACATATTATCATATTAAGGATTAAAATTATCCAAATTAAATGATATCCTATGATATCAAGAAGAAATTGTTTTCATTAACAAAATCACTCTTAATGTTTTCGATAAGTACTATCAATAGACAAAACCCCATAGAAGTATTCAATCTCGTGTAAATGACTAGCCATTAAAGTAGTAATTATGAATGATTATGAAGCAACCCCGTAAAATAATGTTGACACCAAATTTGATGACTCAATTATCATTATAATGAACTAGAGTTTACAAATGATATTTAGTCCTTAAATAAATGACAGTTACATTATAATAAAAAAATTCACAGAAATACAGAAAAAATACACCAATAAAAATTTATTTCATTAAGGAAAATCATTATATTTTTTTATAAATAAAATCATGAAAATGTAAACCCTTATATTGATACAAAATATATACTTATTAGAAGCATAATGGTATTCTACATATCCTTCCTGTTAGCTAGCATCATTTATCTAACATCCAAAATTCTAGAAATGGGAAAAATAGTATACCAATTGATATTATTGATAATGTTATTGTTGAAAAATTAGATTAATTTAGGTTAATTATAAATGAAAAAATTAATTGGTATTGATAGGAGGTAATATTTGCATTAAAATAGTAATGTGATCATTGATATATTAACTAGGCCATTGATAATAGTAACATGAAAATTTGAATAGTAATTTGATGTCAAAATAATAAAATGGAATATAAATAATATTTAACCGAATTTATTTGAGTAAATATAAATTTTTAAATATTTTAAGTTATAAATAATTATTAGAAACATATTTATAATGTAAGGATATTTTTAGTTATTTATTTTTTAAGGTATTTCATAAAAAGAATAATTTTTATAATAAAAATAACATAACTTATGTTATGAAAATATTTCAAAAATGAATGTAATTTTAGAAATAATTACATAAAAACTATGATAGTTTTATTTTATAGGAATGTTCTGATAATATTTCATTTTTAGTTGAATTATAGAAATATTGATTTCTATTTAAATACTATATTTTAAATAAAATCATTCCAGTTGTAATAATGACATATGATTTATCGAAAATATAGCTCAACCATGAACATATTAAATTTCATAATTGAATCATTTATATAATATAAACAAGGTTTCTTAACCTAAGATGTATTTAACAACATCTAAATTCTAAATTATTCAATAAAAAAATAATTTTTTATTTTATCCACATTCTTTTTTAATAAAATCATTAATACAAATTATAGACAGGGGTAATGACAAAAAACAATTTATTTATTTATATATGTTCTATTATTTCATTAATATCACTATTTTAAGGTTAACTTTTTATATAGTTTTTATTCAAAATATAATTATAAAAATACCCCTACCCTCAAGTATAAATAACCACTATATATACCATTGATAAACCAATCATCACTTACGTACTAATGAAGTATCATGGAAAAATTACACTCTATAAATCCACTTGGAATAATTTGGGACGTATTCATTTAATGAATCTCCAATATTTCAAAAAGATAAACGTTATAAAAAATGAACCAGTCCAAGAAAGTGGTAAGGTCCTTTCTTCATTTTACTATATTCACATTTACTAATTTCATATACACCATTTATTTTCTAATTCATAAATGAATAAACTAATTTGATGTAAATTTATAATTATCCTTGTAATTATAATTTAAAATAATAATTTTTTCAATATAGTTATATATTATAAAAATTACACCATCTCTTAGGAGAGTGTCTCGTTAACGGTCAGTTAACCTCTGACAATGACGCTTCCAGTTCATTTTATAATGACAAACATTAGAGATAGTTATATTATATTATTTATAATGCATAAATTTATAAATATATGTATTTTTGGATTATAAAATTTATTCTAATTAAGTATAAATTACCGTGAAAAAATTTGTAAAATCAAAGATAATGGGAAATTGTTAATTAAAACATGATATCAAAACACACCCCCTTAAATAAAGGAAATATACAATAAAATAAAATTAATAAAATTAATATTTTTTTATAATAATGAAAATAATTTACTTATGGTTCACCAATTTAATAAACCAATGTTTATTATTCATGATATAGAAAGGAGAAGGATTAAAGCATGATTTATGGTAAGGGGATTCATAGAACCAAAATCATTTATTGAGGATATTATCTTTTAAAAATTAATTTTGGTATGATTTTATCTATAATTAATAAAATATTTTCTTTAAATATTATTTATCTATTATTTTTGAGATATACATATTTCCACCATTCCAAAAAAAATCTAATCCATTTACAAGCCTTTTTGTATAAGACATTAGTTTCCAAAACATATAAATAATCCTCTTGATTTGACTCTCCTATAAAATATTAAAATAATATTTTTCCCAAAATAATGATATAATTTATTCATTTATAACTGCTAATGTTCAATTCATGATGTATTATATTTGAAATATAATATGGAACTCATTTTTTTCAATAGTTTATTTCATGATTATGTTTGTTATCCTTTGGTAAAGACCTCGACCCTAGAAGAGCTTAGTTAGTGGATACCTTAATACATAGGATTATTATACATGGTATCCAATCATGAAGTAATAAAAAAATTATTTGTTTTCTAAAACTTTATACAATCTTGAAACATACTATAAATTTGAAACAATAAAATAAAAAACATTAATTTTTTTAAGAACTCCATTATTATTTATGATTATTCTTTTCTGTCAATTATATTATACATATATACATCTTAGAAAAAATTAATCATTAAAAAATGTGACATTATATTCTAATTTATGGTAATAATACATCATAATCTATCTTGAATAAATAAGGAAAAAAATTATGGCAAGGTGAATAACTGAAACACTGCCCATTTAAACATAATCACAAGCATAATGCATCATGAATAAATGATAATCAAGTAATTAAATTTAAATAATCACATGTCTATATTAATAATATATTAATAAAATGGAATATCAATAATTAATCTCATAATAATGGAATGCATATGTCTCAAGATCAAAAACAAACCATCAAGGATTTAGCTAGGACACCATACATCGGGAATGGCCTCTTATGATACCCAAAATAGTTTCTCTAATGAGACCTACCGATGCATCGAGAGTCAATAGAAGTGCACACCCAACACTTAATAATTACAATGAATCCTCATATTTAATTAGTGAATCATAAACAAAATAATATTCTTAATTGAAAAACAAGCATATGTTAGGTGAATATTTTACCATAAACAATGATAGGTATCACGATAGCACATCTATAGTCAAACTAATCACAAACCCTTAAAATTTTTCATATGATATAATAATAGATCAAAATAAAAAATTTATTATGTACAAAAAATATTTGTGCGTAGAAGAAAATTCTCAAATAAAATCATTCCAAATTTATTAAGAGAAAAATCTTTTTTTGACCTCTGGTTTATTTATTTAAAAAGTCATGCAAATAAATAGAAAAAACATGCTTTGAAAATAAAATTTTAATCATGTTTAACATCTATTACTAAATTAATTATTAATTAAATATGTCAAATCCATTAATTCTATATAATTTGATAAAAATTACTTCTATATGTTCTTTTCTAAAAATATTCAAAGGTCTTTGTTTAGAAAGTAAAAAAACTATTCCCCTCAAACTGATTTGTAAAAAGTAAAAATGGGTGGAAAAATTAATTTAAACATTAATAGTAAAATATAAATAACATTTTTAAATATTTTTTAAAAATCATTTACATTGAAAATAAGTATTCTTTAGTGTAGACTTTAATAGAAGCAGTGGCAATTAATGATGAGATTGTGAATTAAACTCTTACCATAGGTATGATTTTCTCTATATGGGTCTAAAAAACATTATACTGGTTTTAAAGATAATATAAATTTATTACTAAATAATAAAAATATTTTATTATATCATATATGGTTCCCATATAACAGCTTTTAATAATATTCTAATCATTTCATTATTTCATGTGTTAATTTCCATGTTTTCTCATTCTAGTTTTTCCTCAAATCCAGGATTATCATGAATATGATTTATATAAAATGTATCAAGAATAATATTATTTTTATAAATATAATATTTTATCATTAATTTTTTTTCAACAACTCTTTAATTTTGATCATAGATAAAAAATCACATTGTTTTTTAGAGAAGGTAATCAATTCGTACGGACGAGCGGTGATATCATTTCTATATAGCTGAAAGGTCAAGGAAATGAATGGTATATTAATTTATGTGAATAAATATAATGTCATAATTATTATACATATATACATTATTTCCGTCATTATAACAATTCCAGTAAAATGGTGAAGAAATAAATTACACCATGATTTCGAGACGGTAATTTGTATGTATGCAGGTGTGGTATTATCATTTTTTTAGGATAGATAAAAGGTTGAATATAGTTGTTCCATAATAATAATAAATTATAATACTATATATGATAATTCAGTTATTAATGATTTATTTAAATAAACAACTGAAAATAAAGTAGAAGTATAGTTGAACTTGGAAGAGTTGTTAAAAATTGTTACATATTCTTCACTGAACATCCTTTAGATCTCTTTTTAATAGATCATGCACTGGTCTTCTAAAAGACATAGATCACATTAAAATGTATAAGTATTTTGGGAAGATAAATGATCATGGGTTTTTCAAGATATAAGTTGTAATGTGATATCAAGAATTTATGGAGGAGTTTACCTTTTATAATTGAGGTGATTGGCACGTTTTGAAACTTTAAAAATAATAAATTGATATAGATTAAGTTACAATTAAAATTGGATCCAAAGTGAGTAATTTCAAATATAAAAGCTGTATGGGTATAATTCTTCTAATCCAATAATTTTGATAGATTTTTATGTAACCTTCTTACACTTATCCTTTGGCTTTAACCATTAGATAATCTCTTTACCTCTAACTATAAAAAATGTTTTTTATATAATAGTTGATATAGTTTCTATAAAATTCTAGAAGTTCCACATAATAAAAATAATCCATTGAAAAAAATAAAACATATAATAAAAATAACATAAATTAATCCATTGAAAATTATGTTATTACACATTGATAAATGAAATCTATTTTTTGAAATAAAATTTATAAAAGTGTCAAAAAATAATTTTAAAAAAGATCTCAATTAAAAGGCAAAAAATATATAATTAGAAAAAGCATAAATTCATAGGCATTAAATTGGATTTAATTTTGTATAACCTAAAAAAATTTAAATTTAAATTTAATGATTATATTTAATATATAATTTATAAATTTTATAAGGTGGTTAATAATATTCATCCCCTGAAATTTAATTGATATGTTATAATAATATTTCATTGTTCACTTAAGATGGTTGTTTCATGCTACAAAAGCTATAAAAGAGAATAAATTTAACCAGAGACAAACCATAAAACATATGTGTGTTACATTACACCCTCCATTAATAACATTAATCCTATAAATTTGTATTTCAACTTCAAAATTCACAGGTTGATACTTGAAAATTCTATTTTGGGAAACTGACATTTGAAATAAGGATAATAAGGCATTTTTGTAAAAAGAGGGAATGGAAAACATGAATGACACTGAAAAAATAAGGCTTTTAAAGAGTGGAATATAATCCAAAAGAGAAAAAATTGAAATTTAATATAAATCTATCTACCTTGTTATGCTAGATATAGATATATAACGAGTTCATTAGAATGTTTACTATAACATATCCTTAAATTTTTGATCGGCTAAATGACCACTGATATTTCATAACGAAGCATAAATGGAAAATATTTTCGTTCTAAAATATTTTCCCTACAGCTGAGTGAATCTGGTATATAATCACTTGATATAATAAAATTACTCGATTAAATTCCATTTCAATAGCATAATCTCATCCTTTATTTGTGATTTGATCTATTTTCACTTCATTTCATACATATAAAGATGAATATTCAAGATGATTTCTTTTCCCAGAAGCACATGTAATGAAGCCTATGGTCAACAAGTATTTCCTTCATCCTTTGTATGTTTCCTAAATTTAAAAATTTTATCATATGTTATCCAATAAATAATTCCGTAAACTCAACTAATAATATAAAATTTTCAAATTCATCCATTCAAACCTTAAGACTCATCAATAATATATCAGTCCAAAATCACATTCCAAAAATATAAAAGGGAAGTACCTAAATTTGAAAAAATAATCATACCATTAGATATTACTCGTACATAATGAATATAAATTTGTTACCTACAAATTATATGAATACCTTTATCACATTAAATCCAAAATAAAAATATCTATGCTTCTAATTATAAAATTATAATTGTATTTCTAAAGTATAAATAGGTTGTAAACCCCACAAAGATAATTCAAACCTATAAATCACTAACAACATTCATATTCACCAATATTATTCCAAAAAAACCCCTTTTCATTATTATCTAAACATCAAGAATATATTATTTATTTTCATCGCTAAATCATTTTTTTTTCAAAAGATCAATTATTCAATAAATAACTTTTCCAGATCGTTAGTACCATTAAATATATGCTCTATAACCATTAAAGAAGAAATATTGAGTTATAATCCTGATATATTAAATTATTATTGTAACTAGAATACCCTTGATAAAAATAATTTACTATTTAATTCTTGAATTCAAACAAAATAAAATTAATCATTACACTTTGATTGTATTAATAGTTTAAACTCAACCTTGATCACTATGTTTCATCTATGTAGTATTTAATTGACACTTGGGACAATAATTTTTATAGTTCCCCTTTCCTTATAATTGAATAGTTGTACATTACCAACATATTTCTTTTCTTGGAAATCAAGGACCTTTTTTTTCTCCACATTTTATTAAAATGCATATTCTCTTAAAACACGTATTGGGGTGTTTATTTACCCAGCTATCACCTGTGAAAAATATCTTGTTTATTATATTCCCCATATTAATTTTTTTATCTACCATACTCTACTTCCCTTTTTTCCTTCCAAACCATTGGACATGAATAATTCATTTTCTATCATGATAGCATAAGATACTATATCTTCATATGATTAATTTTTTAGATATTATTCCCATTTTAATAATAGAAATTACAATATAGAGGATTCAATTAATATTTCTCCTCATATTACGTTTATAACATTTAGAATGCCTTTATCACATTGTAATGTGGTGTTTATATTTGGATACATTATAATCTTCTTTTTCTCTCTCATTTGAGAATATTATCTATATAAACGCTTACTACTCACACATGAACTTTTTTTCATAAAAAAGTTCCTTCAAATATATTCATTCCATGATTTCTAGTTATTCATCCTCCTCCATGTTTTGAATTAATTTCTACCTTTAATCCACATCTCCCATGTGACAATAAACTTTCATGATAACTATCTTCCTTTTATTAATTACCAAATATTAAAATATCCTTTTTTGAAGCATATCCATTGATCTGCTACAAATAGATTTATAGTTCCATTGAATGAGTAAGGTTCTTATTTCATGAAGTGGTATAACATCCTTCATATTGTTAATTAGGCGGCTATATATGGGAATTGTTATGGCTCGTATCCTAGGTCATCATTCATAATATAAATACAAGTTCATCATCCCTAGTTGCACCTACAACTCTAACATCATTATCTTGCACGGGAGGGAAATACATATATTAATTATGTGAATTAATTTGGTTTCCATTCCTTCCTATATGTTCCATTTCTAAAAAAGGGAATACACAATATTTGATCATTAAATTATGAAATTATAATGTATAATTCCAAAAATAGTGATTCAGAAATCCTAAAACAAAAATTTATGAATAAATAATCTCGGAATAACAATATCATTTTATTTGGACACATTTATAAATAATATAATAGGGTTTTCTAATCTAATCTATGTTTTCTAAAATATACCTCACGTGGTTTCTATTGAAATCACTTTACTATAAAATTTAATTAGACCATCCCAAGTAGCCTAGAGTTGGTAGTTAATTTATTACATTGAAAATTTATATAAGGAATCACATCTTGAAAGACTAAAGCATGTATTAGTTTTTTAAAACTAGAAATATAATAGAAAAATAAATTAAAATTGAATCTATAAATTAAAACATAATGATTCTTTTAATAACACTAATAGTCACCTCACATATCTCTTAATGTCAGTCATTATATAAATATTATAATCAAATAAAATGTAAAACTTAAAAAAGGTTTGAGATCATATTCTTAGTAAGGGAAAGAATATAGCAGTTGAAATCATCAATAAATAAGAATAATTATTATGTAAAGTAAAATAACTTAAACCCAAACCCTTTAAAAATAATATTGATCCTAATATGGATTGAATAAATTATAATGAAAAAATTCTATATAATTAACAAGATTAATATTTTAATAATAGAATAATCACATGGAATATCAACAACTAATATAATAATGAGAGAGTGAATAATGTTGGACATCATAAAAATAATGTCAAGTCTTCATCGAATACACCATTCATAAATGGGTAAGGCCTCAACCAATATCCAAACTAGTTTGTCACTTGAGACCTACTGATTCACTAGGGGCTATCATGGGACCACCTATCTAATACTAAGTCCAATGAAATTCTAAAATGAATGGTTTGAAACTAAAAGACACATACATTCATATTGATAAATTATTATATGAAATGTCAATAAATTAACCATAAACTATAAATAGAATCAAAATAGAATGCCCATATCCAAATTGATCATAGACCATGTAATAAAATTTTGTAGATGATATAACAATAGATCAAACTCAATAAGGTGTAATATTATAAATTGATATTGTCATAGATGAAATATCTACAACTATATCATTTAAAAAATTATAAAAAATAGATTTTTTCTTGAAAAAATTTAACTAAAATTTCATGCAATTATAAAAGGAAATAATTTCTTTGAAAAGAAAATTGTAAAATTTTAAATTAACCCTTGTGAAATTAAGGTTACATTAAATAGGAAAAATCCATTAATTCCATATATGTTAAAAAAAATTCCATTCATATATTTGCATTAGAAAAGTCATCAAATCTATTTTTAGAAAGCGAGAAAAATAATTTTTTTTAAAAATTTATAAATAGTAAAACAAGGGTAAAAATGAATTTTTTTATTAAAATAACAGTATTGAAACCCTTTTTAAATTTTTTTCCTAAAACACTAACATGGATGATAACTATTCCTTATGTGGTACGTAATTATAAAAGATTTAGATTAATGTTGAGATTGTGAATAAAACACCTTCCTTATGTATGATTTACTATGTATATGTTTGAAAATCCTATATTGTGTCTTTGATCATATTATTAAAATATTAAATAATCATAATAATATTTATGATATCATATATGATCCACTTATTACATTTTACCATAATATTTTATTCATTAAACTATTTTTTGCGTTAATTACAATGGTTTCTCATTCTTATTTCCATAAAAGTCACAGTTATCTTGCTTGAGATTAGTTCCAAAATATAAAAAATAATATTTTTTCATTATTATTAAATTTAATCATTAAATTCCTTTTTAAACCACTATTAAATATTGAACAAGGGAAATAAATTGTATCTGTTTGTGGAGACGGTAAGTCATACAAATTCACGAGCAAGGATATCATTTATATATGTTTTAATGGGTAATAATGTCGAAGGTATATTAATTTTAAATAATTAATTAATTTGATAATTATTATATATATATATATTTTCATCATTATATCCATCATCATAACAAAGTGATGAAAAAAAAATTATAGCATGACGTAGAGATGATAAATTGTACGTACGCATTTGTGAGGCTTCTGTTTTTCATAGAATGGATAAAATACAAAACATGGTTGTACCATAATAATAATAACATATTATAATATATTATATTAATTATTTAAAACATTATTATGGAAAAATACATAAATAGGATGTCTAAGAATAAATTAACTTGGATGAGTTGGTAAAAACAATTACCACTGCTTTAGCAGAATACTATTAGATATATTCTTAAGATATATAGGGGTTGGATTATTGAAATACCATTATCATTAAAAAGAATTTATTGATGTTGGGAAGAGAAATTGGTAGGATTTGGTTTATATAAGCAGCTCAACGTGGTATGAATAAGTTAGAATGGAGGCATCATTTTATAATCGACTTGTGGGGAACAATTGGAAACACTGTAAAAAATTAATTTATAGAAATTATTTTTCTATTCCAAGAGGATAAAAAGTGATTTAAATAGAAAATAATATGATAATGGCGATAAATACTCAATGAAAAAAATATTAAATTTTTAGGTTACATTCTTACAGTTATCTTTTTGATTTAACCCTTTTTAATCACTTTAACTCTTACTCTAACAACCTGTTTTTTAACACATTAATGGTTAATATAATTACTAAAAAATTAAAACATACAATATATGGATATTTCAGGATATTTTAAACCTTTTCCCTCTTATTTGGCCTAATTTTAAATTATATGAATTCAATATCATTTAATAAAATATCAGTTATTTTAAAATATCAGCAATGCCATTATTGATACTATTCATTACAAGAAATTTTAAAAATATCATTACAACATGAAATACTTGATAAAATATTTAATCAAATCCACACTATGTAATATTAGTCTATAAAAATTCATGTATGAGATTAATTATAAAAAAATATATTTATATTAAAATTTTAATAATCAATTCATTGATATTTCCATTAATTAAACAATTACTGTAACAACATTGTGTAAGACCTAAAGTTAATTATTTATTTCATAAAAATTAAAAATAAATTATCATGATCAAAATAAGACATTTTTTTCAAGTTACTATTAATAGTCCAATATATGTTCAGAATACCAACATATTAAAAATTTTATAATTATTAACAATATGAGGATGACATATTGACCATTTTTTAATATTAAATACTATTAAAATATTATAGTCATCTTAGATTCTAAAAGAGTCCATAAAATTAACCCCAAAAAATTTTGATCGATACTCACTATTAAAATAAAATTTTGACATGTGTTAGGATAATATAATAATATTTCCAATATTTTATTTACCGTCAATTACAAGATTTAACCATAACCATCGAAATTACAATTATAAATGTAACTATTCCAATTGGCCATCATTAAAACAAAAATATTTAATGTATTTGGACATTATGATTCTAAATATGGAATAAATTTTTCAATATAGAAAACATGTACTTTTCTAAACAAAATTTAAAATTATTCTCATATACGGTGTGAGAAAACATGATTTTAATTTGAAAACATGCTAAATATTGAAATATTTTTATGTCCGAATTGAACAAAAAAATTATAAAATTGAAATTAATTTAAATAATTGATGTATTATGTTTCTAATTTTACATAAAATCTAATTTAAAATATAAATTAACTTCTCTAATTATTTATATGAATAGTCGATTTTCAATTAAAATGATTTATTTTTTATTATTAATGAGGAAATTAAAAATATCAAAAAGTACATAAAATTAATCCAATGAATTTTTTTTCATTCCTCTATAAAAAATAAAGTTTATTTTTTAAAATAATATTTAAAATAATTCCAATATTTTGTTTTATATAATTTTTCAATTGAAATAACAAAAAATTCCTTTATTAAAATATTTCATTTTTTGTGTGAAAGTGAATTTAATTTAATATCTTTTCTTGAAAAAAAAATATGTTTAATATAAAAAATTATACTGAATATATAATTTATATAATTCTAAATGTGGTTGAAACTATTCATTACTTTAAATTTAACTTCTAGTTTATAATAATATTACATTTTTCATTTAAGGAGGGTGTTGCGGGTATTGAAATCTATTTAATAGCTTAAATTTAATATGAAACATACCATCAAATATTGAGGTATTACACCTTCATTGTAAAAATAATTATTATTATCATTTATGATGTTAGGGGTGGGATTGAATGTATATATTCCTCTAATGAATTGGATAATGAGATGTACCTCATGAGATAATGTCTGTTATGTTTAAAAAGGATTCCTCATTTGGTCACATTTATAAGTATATGATTGACAACATATGTTATGAAAGAATAGGATGCTAGCTTATTCACAATAATGTGAGGAATATGACCACTATATTATGATGTTTTATTATTATTCTAATTCCACATTTTATTACTATATAAAAATTCTCCCTCATTTTTAGGATAATGATCTTATTGATATCTTATGTTGATGTTGATTATGTTAATCATTTTACTATTTATCCACGCTTTTATTCCACCCATTACTGATATTCAATATCACTCATTCATTGACGTATATCGCCATGTTTTAACGTGTACACTGAATAATGTGAGTTCTTTATAAGGATATAGAATAATGATTTGAAATTAACGATTTCGTTTTATTACGTAAATGTTTTGAATGAGTAAAATTTCCATATTATACTAAACTATTAGATCCAATACTATATTGCATTTATTTTGTTATCTTAAAAGTTATGTAATTGTCATGTAAGGAAATGTTGTCTCATAATAGTTGGTATAAAGGAATAAATTAATTAATTTGGAAATTCGGATTATATAACATTACTGAAAACTGTAGTGATAAGCATCAATTTCAAGGGAAAAATCTTATATTTTTATAATGCTTGATATTTCTTGTTTCATAGTAATTGAATGCTTGTCTTGATACTAAAAATAGATTATACTCTTTCTTAGTTTTTACTAAGGAAAATGACCCAAAATAATATTTTTTGTTGGTTAAAATGATATTCACCTAGTGTATTATAGTGGGATTTGATGCACACCTTGTTTGGAACTATCAAGGGAAATTCATTGGTTAATCTAAAACTCTATACAGATCATTATGAAGGAAGAATAATGAAATCATCAATTCCTGTAAATCATAGATATGGAATAAGGAACTTGATCCGAGAGGAATAATTAGTTAAAATGATAATTATAAGGATATAATAGTATATATATTTAGAGTTAATTTTTGCATTATAATTTATTATTTTCTCCTGATTTATAGATATATAAATTATTTAATCCTTTTATATTTTATAAAAATCTGACAACATAGAGAAATTAGATCAATAATTTGTGTGGGTTACAATGAAATGAATATTCGAGTGACATCAACCATGTAATTGGAGGTGATGTTTAAAACGTCATAAGGATTCTTTCATAGTTGTGTAAGAGTTAAGAAATATCCTAAATCATGTGGAATATCTACCTTTACACAAGAAGAAACAACAATCTAATTATTTAATATGCAAATGACCACCATCATTTTAAGGTACTTGAAACCAACTTGTCGTAGAATAGTGGGTGAACCCAATAAAGAATTTTTTTTCTGTTATTCACTATTTATGGATGGATAATGTGACTGTAGATGTATATTTTTAGATGGAGATTTATATCAACGGTTAACATTGATAAATAATATAATGTTATAAAATGAAATGGTGGTAATTGTGTTGTAATAGGTGATTCCATATCATTTCATCCCATGAACTCTTCAAAAAAAAGTTAGAGATATATCTCATAGAGATTAGGAACAAGGTGGGTGAGTATTCCACACATTATGAAGAATAATTCACAAATACATCATGATATTATAGATCCATTGTTATACATAATGATAGAATAGTTGATTAATTGTTTAGTAGTTTCAAACAACACATTCTAATGGATAAATCTATCAAAGACATTGGGCTTTTAGAAAAGATAGTTTAATGTTCTCTCAAATTTGATATGGAGTTAATAGAATGGTCCCATGGTTAAGGATATAATAAATTAATTGTCGTTTTTCATGTTGGAAGATCAAATGAAAAATGTGGAAAAAATATCTAACCACCTCCACCATAAGAATGTGAGAAGAACCATAATGGTAATTACATCAACGCGGTAAGGGAAAGTCTTCAAGTGTTGTAGGGATTCCTCCAAAGCTTTTGAATATAAAAGAGACATATAACTAACCAATGTGATGTAATTACAGAAGGCCCTAACCATGGTTCAATTCATCAACTTTTGGGATCAAGGGATCTAAGAAAATTTGTCAAGCATTCTATTGATCTTCGAGGGTAGTCGGTGTCCATAACAAATGAAGATAAAAGATCAGGGGAAAAATAATTCCCCCACTAATAAGAGATGATAGATGAAATTTAATTCAAATAATGTACACTTCATATTCACTCAAAAATGTAAAAGGTTTTATTTGATTTTGGTTGTACACATTCATTAATATCATCCATGTTTTCTATAAATATTAAAATAAATCCACATTTTATTGAATTAGATATATCTCTAAAAATAAATTGTTTTGTGGTCAATGAAACCTATATTTTTTTACCATTCACTTATTAGATCACGTGGGAAGATTCATCCTCCAAATCTCTTACACCTACCCTTGGTGGATGTCAAATCTATATATGATTTGGATTGGCACATATTATATATAATACAGATCAACTACCATGAAAATGAAATATATTTCAGTATTCCAAACTCTAGCATTCTCCTATAAAGATTCAAGGAATATTATGAATATCCTTTAGATATTACCTCAATGTAATAGGTGATGACTCCCTGTTAAGAGGCATGCCTTTTCTAAATGGTTGATTTTATGGAAAGTATAAACCATGAGGAAGTACCCATTATTATGGAAAACAATTTTGAATTTTTCAAAGAGTTTCCAAGAGTTTCCTATAATTTTGGTGTAGAGGTACCAATATTGATTATAATTAGATCCTCTCATATCTCTAAAAGTTCCAATATTATAGCCCTGATCAAATTACTGATGTTAAAGAGGTAGATACAACAGAATTTGGAGAATGTTATTATAATCCATATTGCATCTCCTTGGAGATAACTAGTTATCATTGAAAAAAAATTATTGATAAACGTGATTCTGTATTGATTACAGGTAGATAAATAAGAATACTATAATGAAAAAATATCCACATCTATGGATGGATAACTTGTTTGATCAACTTAAAATAGCTTAGTACTAGTCAATAGTGGATCATTTTTCTGAATATAATCATATAATGTAATGATGTATTGTATTTATAACACATTATTTCACACACTGTGTGGGAACTATGAGTTCGTATTAACTACCTTTTGATGTACTAATACCTTTAAAATCATGAGTGATTTGATAAATAGAGTCATTATTGATTACCTTTAATATATTTTGGTAGTCATTCTCAAAGATATTATAATAACCCCTAATTTAAGGATTAAAAATAAGAGTATCTAAATATTTTATTGGTGGAATTGAGAAAGTAGAAAATGAATTCCATGTTTAGGATGTGTGTTTTTTTGATGAATCATTTCACAATATTAGTGTATGTGATCTGATGTGAGGGAACATATTGGGTTACAGAAATGAAAAATGAAATTATGAATATAGAAAACCCACTAGTTCCACTAAAATTTATAGTTTACTTGGATTAGTTGAAAAATACTGAAATCTTCTGATAAATTAATAATTATTTTATAGCCTTTTAACTATGTTAACATTGAAAGGGGTAAAGTATGTATGGAATAATGAATGTGAGGAATGCATTAAGAGATCAATAAGAGGCCAAAACCTTTCCTACACTTATAGTACCAAAAATTGAGAATGATTTTTGATATTAAGTTATATTTAAACGAAATTATTCAATTTTATAATCAAAATTAATGACCAAGTGATAGCCTATGTATCCCAAAAATTGATCATTCATGAGAATAACTACATAATATAATATATGGAGTTAGTAGATACGATATTTAACTAGAAGAGTTGGAGCCACTACCTATATGATGATAATTGTTATATATATTTAGAACATAAGAGTATAAAGTATATATTTAGATAGATGAAGATAAACATATTTCAATAAAGATGGTTAGTGATAATCAAGGGAAATAATTATCCCTTTAACAGGACTATAAGAAATGGGAATAATCTATATGATTTTTTAGTAGAAAATAAGATTATACTCTATCCATGAAGTAAATTTACAGATACCCTATCTTGATGGATATAATAAATGTGGATATGGTAATCCCAATGTTAGGGAACACATATTCAGTTTCCCAAATTATATCCCATTATTATAAGTAATTACTGGTTAATGAGAATTTTTTTTTATTTTACTAATAAAAATAAGGTCAAAGTAGAGAAGGAAGTGTATTATCCTGAATTCCACATTGATGTACATTGTTTCATTTGGTTTGGTAATATAAATTTTTTGATTTAATCCACCGACATAATGACGGTGTAGATGGATAATGATCATAGCTTATATTTATTCATCCATCAAAAAATATCAATGATGTATCAATATATATTAGATAACTTATGTTTGGACAACATGAATAATGATATTTATGAGTGCACCTCAATGTTCATGATATTTCATAAAGTTATATCGATTAGAAAGAATGAAAAATTGATTATATTTCAATTCCACATAACCACATGAAACAGAGAGAATATCACTATGAAAATTGCACTGGTCATCGAAGTACGACAAAAATAATGAGTGTTATTGATTGTGGTCGATCATCTCAATAAGACTTCCTACTTCATCAACTTTAAAAAATATTTTCCATTTGAATAACATGTTATGATATACATAAGGTACATGGTGATACAACATGGAGCCCCACATTCAATATTATCTAATCGTGATAATGGGTTAATTCTAAATTATGGTGGAGTATTCAACACTCTATGAATATAGAATTTAATTTCAGCATGGCCTCTAACCTCCATGTTGATTTAAAATAAAAAAATACTATCCAGACTCTAGAAAAAATGATGATATCCTTCTCAATTGAATATAAGGGAGTAAAGAAACAACATATATAATTATTTGATTTCACATATATCAAAATATTAAAATAAAGTATTTTAATTGATCCATATGATGATTTTTTTTTTGAAAAGAGATGCAAAACTTCTACATGTTGGCGTGAATTCATCGATTGAAAGCCACTTAAAAATGATATTATAAAACTTGTGATAGTGATAGTTCTAGCCATCCCAAAACATATTAAGGTTTCTTAGTGATAGAAGAAGTGTTATTCTGTTAACCATGTATTGGGCATGGTGTATTACGTTAGAGTGAATATTTTCGTACAATTTCAAAAAAAAAGATATTCATAAAGTTTTCATAGAAAGGGGAGACTTACCCTAGGTACATTGGCCCATTTTTATATCATTGATTAGATTGGAGTAGTGAATGAATGGTTACCACTTCCACTAAATATTATTGATGTTCATAATATGTTCCATGAATCTATCCCATCGAATCTGTTACATGATCAATCACATATAAGGAATGTTAATGTTGTAAATATTGAGAATGATCTATCCTATGAAGAATATTTAATGAAGATCGTATAATATATGTAATCTGTACCTCCCAATATGATAACTCTCTATGTCAAATCCCCTTAGTGGAACCATAAATATTAAGTGGTGATGTGGTGAGGAAAGAATGAAACAAACTTAACTTCTTTTATTTTTTACATAGAATGTGATTTAAATTAATTGGGTACATATTTATAAATTGGTGTAGAACGTATTGGTGAGGAGTATATAAATGATATTTTTATCCAAAAATAAATGTTTATTATGTTATAATATATATTATTATACACCTATATATAAAAAATAAACTCATAATAATTTATTTCATTATTGAAAATTATTATATTATTTTAAAACTAAACACATGAAAATTCTAAAACACTATAAGGGGAAAAATATATATATTACGAAAAAAAATGGAAAAATTTAGATCCATCTAATATAATAGAATCATTTCACCATGGGAAATACTATATATATTAAAAAAATATTCCCAAATCAGTCAACATTTTAAAAAATGTAAATGTATGACCTTGAGAGTAATTTATGTGACCAATAAATAAATTAACGAGTTGTTATTTGTAACAGCTAATGCCACAAGTTGAATAATATTGTGTCTATTGGAATAGGAACCTAACCATTGGGAATAGTGACATAAAAATTTGGCATAGTATCCGGTCATTTGGAAGAGTAATTAGACATAAAAATAATTTAATATAATATAATTTTTTTATCATGTGTTATTTATTAAGAAAATATTATAATACAATAAAATAAATATCATTATTAAAAACTGGAATTAAGATTATAATCATATTTTATCAAAACATCAATTTATGGTAATTTATAAAAAAACAATTAGTATTAAAATTTAAAATAACATTTGATAATTTTTTTTATAAAATGTATTTAATATTTTTTAATTATTTCATTGAAATATGATATCAGTTTGATTTTTTATTTGCATTAAATACAGTAAATTTTAGGTCAAATATAAAATATATATTTGTTAAAGATTTATTTTTTATTACTTTAAAAATGAAATATTAATGGAATACAAAATTATATAAAATTTTTATCATCCAAGATCATGTTAAATCAGATAAATCATGCATTTTAATACAATAAAAATATTTTCTAAACATTAAATGAATATTTTCAACGACTAATATCTTTAGTTTTTTATTAAAATAATATTTTTTTCAATTTTTAAAAAAATTATAGAATGCAATTTATAAATAGTTTTAAAGACATAATACAATTATATATTATTAATATATTATACATAATTATACTATTATATATGTTAAATGGTTTACCATAGTTTTTTTATTTTATTAAATATATTATTCTAAAAATAACAATTTTCTCAAATTTAAATAACCCCTCTACATCTCCTTGGAAAACAACTCCTCCATCAGTTACTAAAACCAATCCTATACCAAAATACTCTCTCTAAGAAACAATATATAACTTATATTTGTTCTATATTAATTAAACTCCAATATTTAATGACATTAAGGGTCATAAAATGGGAACACTTTTAAAAATTGTTAATGTCCTATCCTCATTTTACATCATTTCCATTTTCTAATTTCATACAAATTTTTATGTAATTTACAGATTTCAAAAAAGATAACCAGTATGATAGCATGACATTGATAATTTTAATATATTATAAAATAATTATTTTTAATATATTTTTTTAATATATATATATATATATATCACACTTCCTCTTAATACAATGTTCAATTAACATTTGGTTTCCCACGAACGAAGACGTTTCCAACTCCATTGCTATCACCACCCATATGGATGGTCATAATAAATTATCACAAAATATATACATGTATATGTTTATATATTTTAATCAATTATAATTATATATAATTATGTATAAATGACTATGAAAAATATAGTAAAGTTGAATCAAAATAAGAATATTTTAATGAAAACATGATATCAAAATGATTCCCATTCAAAAAATGGTCTTTAGAAAAAACAATCAAATGATTGTAATTGATAAATACTGATAAAATAAAAATATTTTAGTAATGGTTAGTTTTATTAATTAACGTATGCTTAATATTTATGAGGAAGAAATGAGTGAAAATATTGCTAGATTTTAGGTAGGTGGATACTAAAACTAAAGATTTATCTTTTCTGTTAGCTCGTTCTTTAGATTTATTTTGTATGAATGTTCCTTTAATGGACACAATATTTAAATTCAAGAATCATTATATTTTATATTTGGTATATACATTATTCTACACTTCCAAATGGTTTTCTAAGACATTTACTATTCCTTTTCAAATTGAAATTCATTTCTAAAATATCTCTTAAAATGTATTGAGTTATGTATCCCTTCATAGAATAAAATTAAATTTTTCACAATGTGTGATATTTATTATTGATTTTATAATCCTAATGTACATTTCTTAAAGTATATTACATGAAATATTTTATGGATCGTGTTACTTTTTCTAGGTTCTTTCATGACTAAAATTGTTATCAATCCATGTGGTACATATGATTATGATCATTTTATGATGTTACGAGTGCATCTCAAATCATATATCCCTAAAATTAATTGGATAATGTAATTTCTTTAAAGATATAATTTGAATTTTGTATGAAGATGATTCTCTATTTATTATAATTTAATATATTATGAATATTCACACATGTTATAAATGATCATGATGCTAGCTTTGTTTAAAAAAATCTTTTTATTTTTTAAGATTTGTTCTAATTTTTCAATAATAATCATATTCTAAATTCCATTAATTTATAAAATGTTCCCCTCTGAATTAACATGATTATATTATTCTTAAAAATTATAATGTTCTTAATGCTCTCCCATATACTATTTATTGATATCCCTTATTCCTCCCTATACTAGTAGTTTACTTCACAACATTTTCTAGTTTATATCCCAAGGTGATTAAATGTACTAAGGATAATATGATATTTTTAGAAGGATATTGATTAAGTATTCATGAGAAATTTCTATTTCATATTATGTACATGTTTTTAGGTGCCTAATTTTCCCCTAATATTAAACCTATGGATTCTGGATTTATCACAATTATGATATTTATCACGGAATTGATGTTATAATCATGTAAGGAAATGTTGGGTCACTGTAACCTAATATAATAATATAGATGGATCAGATATATACTCCTTAGGTACATGATCTAGTATATATATTTGGGGGATGAAAGGCCCTCAATTACAATACAAATTCCTTGAGAATGTCCACTCTTCTAGGGATTCCCAACCTATAATTGGCCTTTTGATAATGAGAACATCCTAAAGAAGAATACTGATTCGTTCTCCAACATTTTACCGAGAGTGGAGTTATATTTCCTATTTCATTTGTTTGAAATATTATAGATCCTTTATTATAAGGTATCGATGTAAAGGTCCCTATAAATCACTAGAGATGGCCATTTCTTCTCAAGTATTGGCACTACAATGGATCTTTACCACAATAGGGATTCATGTAAACCCACCGTCCACATTTATTACATTCTACATAGTTTCCCTTGTGATTAATTTTTCTACTACATCCATAATTATAATTTTAATATATATTCTTCCTCCCACTAGATTCCCACTAGATGAACAACTCTCATACCATGATACTGACCCACCATTCCATATACATTTATTAAGATCAACATATAATCACGTATAAGGTTATGGTTCACCAGATTTGAGATGGTGGGCAGTCATATGATGTTCCATGATTATTAGATGGAATAGATAATATCAAACTCAAAACAACATGCCCTTGATATATCATAAATAGTTTCAATGGGAGAGAATCATAGTATATCCCTGAAAAGAGTTTAGTAGTACATGGAAAACATAGTACATTTCTAATGATATATGAATTCCATAACTCAATTAGATCTCATAATAATAATGAAAAATTAGTTATATAATTTATTCTTGATGTCCTTCTAGACCATGTCCAAAATATGATATGCCCATGAAAGAATATCTCACCATAACGTGAAGATCCATGAAGAATATATGATTTGATCATCACCCTACTTTTTATTCTTATTTATAGACAAAAAATGATTAAAACCATATTATCTAAACTTTATTATTCAAAAAATGACTTCCATTCCTTGAGAGTGTAGGAGGGTTCTACTATTAGAATTCCATGATCAACTATTACATGGTTGGTGAAGAGCATTGAGCTCCATCCATTTTTAATGGTAGAAATAGGAATCCAACCTGATTTTTTGTCAATTTTTAATCTCGAAAAAAATAGGTTGCATCATAGGAGGTTCTTTTAGTAACACTATAGGCAGTTTAGATATTATGACCACAAGAGCATGCTTTTCAAAATCTACCTTTCACTAGACCTGATTCCATCATGGTGGAATATATATTTATTTCTATTAAATGTACTAAAAACAATATACTAGGTTAAATGCCAAAAAGATAAGAAAATAATAATTTTATGTGTTCTCATTACACATTATACACTCATAGAACTACATGATTCTAAATTCCATTTTAAAGGTATGATTCCATGACTTAATCATAATAATTTAGTTCTCGAGTGTTTCAACTAGTAGTTATTGGGGAAAACTATATTTAAGATCAAATTGGAATACCCAATTAATGAAAACCTTGTTTTTAATCTTCAACAATTTAAATTTATCATGTTTTCATATTAATGTATATTTTAGGTATTTTTTTACAAAATTATGAATTTAATAAATCTATTTGTTACAATTGGTAGTTAATCTTAATTAAATTTAATAAAAGTTTCCTCTATATATCCATGGTTCCAATGCCTAAACAGTGTAATAATTGTTTATATAAGGCACTGTAACAAGATATGTGGGTAAAGACATTGAGGTTGATAAAGACAATTGATGTAACCAATTTTTTTATTTATTTATAAAATAATAGTTTGATACACATTTTTTACATGAAATGCACACACAATAGGAAATAAGAAATTCAAGAAATAAAATATCCATGTGATGTAAAATAAATGATATATAAATCCCTTATGTTCCTATTATGATTTTAGGGATATGTCTCCAATACTTTAGCATTATATTATTGAAAATATATAAAAAATCATAAAACATGTGCATCACACAACTGTCATATTAGAAAAAATAACACATTATGAATCCATAACAATTACTCCATTACCAATAAACATGACTTTCCCCAATCACATTGTTTTTCTACTCCATAACATTACTTATTACTACATTATGAAACTTCATTGGCTCATTTATACCAAACACAATCAGTAATACAAAGGAAAATTAATAATTGATTCCACATTATAGAATCCCATTTCAGTTTCACACATAAGTAACTAATCTCAGGGGCCACATGACCTAAATATCACCTCCCCATATATTCTGGGTTGTGAAAATGCAGTGACGGTGTGTGGTAGTATGATTGTGAGGCTATATCATCAATATCATAGTTTATCACCATGGAAAGTATGTGAAAATAAAATATAACAAGGATGATGAAATATCCCATACTTATAATAAAATATAGACATGAAAGAAGTGAAATATATAGATTATGTAATGGTGATAAAAAATATGATGAAAATAGAAATGGTTTCCTGCATAAAAATAGTACCAGTATAAAAAATGGAAAAAAATTACCATGATAATCTACCCTACTGATAATTCTGGGAATCCGATCATTCATTTACATCCATGCTCATATCCTAAAATTTTATCAAGTTTCTTTAGATACAGGATTCTCAATATCCATAATAGTATCAATGAAATTAGTATGGGTTCTAAAAGTTGAATAAAGATGGTGTGAGTAAAATGAATGGGCTTCGATCAATGATGGGTAATGGAAATATATTCGGTGATAATGAAATATTGTATTGTTTATTTAATAAAAAACTATTAACAATAATATAAGTAAAAACCATGTCCATATCAGGTTCCTTATTGAATAACCAATTGAGCTAACCTACATCATTCTATATTGAATTTCTATGAGAATATATCTTTGAAATTCAACCAAGGACACGATGAGTATATATAACACAAACAAGTATATTAACCACAAGGGTTCCCTGGGAGAACCATGAAATCTATGGATTTTGGATGTTTCTCCCACTTGTAGTGATCAACGGACATTAGCCTTTTTGTGTTTGAGAGTAATACTATTATTTAATGCATCGAATTCGACTCCTAATTGATTTTAAATGATAACTAGATACAATTTTTTGGAAATATAAAAATAGACATTATTGGAATCTAATAATATAATCTAAGGGAGTCTGTTCTTGAGGACATTAATATAATTCCAAGTACTAATCCCAAGAATTTTAATTTTCAAGAGATTGAGGGTGAAAAATTGGTATCAGAATTGGAACACATAAATATCAAATATTGTCCCAAAAAATGATATTTTATCACTAGTAATTCATATAAAATGAATAATGTGTCATTCTATGAGTTCTCCCAAGGCATTACAAATGAAATCAATGTATTTCTCATTGATGTGTGCACCTATAAATTTTTTGTAAAAGATCATAATGGTTTTCATTATTAAAATATTAATTAGTCATAATGTCATGGAATGTATCTATTTCATTTAAAAATTAAATTAATTATTTTTTTCTTCTCTATTTCAAGTTACAATGAGAAAACCCATGAAGGGTTTTTTGGTTAAAAATTGTTTATCATGGGAATTTTAAATATTAAATCCTAAAATGTTGTTTTAGTTGGGGATTTCAACCACAAATTTTTCAAAGGGACTTATGGAACATCATGGTGATGGTTTGGGTGAATAATTTTATGATTTACAGTTTTTAGGAGCAACAAAATTAACATCCAACATGAGACATAATTTAAAATTTTATAAAGATCAATAATTTTCCTGGAAATTCAAAATACATCTAACATATCCCATTATAAGACTAATTATTTATATCTCAGATCGATTTGGGATACAATGAGATAATATGTTTAAACAAAAAAAATCTTATAAAATATGGTATAAATTTTAGAAATAGAATATGAAATTCCAGATGTTATGTCAAGAAAAAAGAAGAATCAAACTATGTTTTAGCATTATTGAGGTTGTTCCAACAAGTTATATGTAGATTGAAATAGATTCTAGATGAGGGGGATCCTCCAAAATCATGATGTGAGAATAAATTGAGAAATAGAGGCCCTACTAGTTTCAAATGAGGGAAATGAGAAGGAGAAATTTGTTTTGAATGATAATGTGGAAAAAGAAATATATAGAATTTTTAATTGGGAACATTGCTTTGAAACAATAATTAAGAAAATGTGTGCTAACAATGAATCTGTACTATCTTGAAGCACTACACCTCTCTAGGTTTTGTAATTTAGTTAGAAAAAAACATGAAAACCATGTGCATAAACCTATAATAAATTAAAGAGATTTCATGCTTTACGAGCTCCACCTATATATCTTATAAAACCATGTTTTTCTCATTTTTCAATATGTTTTAGGTTAATGGTTATAAGAAACATTCTATGACTGTGTTCCGCATTCTTCTTCTTCAAAAACCTTATATCAAGGCTCTATAAATTCCATAATTCTCTCAAAATCTCCCTTATGACTACAGGAATTTCTATTATTAAAAAAAATGTTTTTCTGGGGAAATTAAAAATGACGCTTACCTTAATGTAAAACTAGAATTATACATCATATAGGGTATACATAGATGATAATGACTAATTCATACACAAGTCATACATTTCAATAAATTCACTAAGAGTCTGTTGACTAAAAAACTCATTTATGATGTATCCATCTGATAAATTGAATCACCTAATTCCATGTTTAGATCCTCTAAACATACAAGATATACAATAATAACTAGTAGTAAATGAATTATTAGTAGTGGGATCAGTTATGGGAGAATCTATAGTAGAATGTGCACACATGATCTACAACCACCTCAATGGTCGAGATCTCTAATATATCCCTTAATAGACTACCGAGTATTCATGAATTACCTCAAATGTTAAAAAATGACTGAATAATGATTATGATATATAATTCATTCATCCAATGAATACATCATTGGTTTACCCTTGGGTTTCATTAGTTAAAATGTCCCTAATTATTAAAGAGATCATGGAAGAACACATGAGTGGTAATTTATTATTCGGCTACAAACCAATCATATTATATAATATGAATCATAAAATAAGACTTATCATGATATATTTCATTTTAAAATCATATGATGTTATATTCATGGATAGTATTAAACATTTCATTGAAATATTTATGTCATTCCATATGACCAACCCATATTATATCATACGATATCATATAATGTATATTAAACATGCATTGATTTAAGGAATATCTCTATTAAAATGAGGAGTTGGATTAAATGTTATTAAATTTGAATCAAATATATAATATGTTGTTTATTTTGTTATTTCCATTTAATGACTTATTTTTTTCTCTTTGTTTCTGATGAATTCAAAAGAAATACATATTTCTTGTTAATTTGATCTTATAGTATGGAATGGTCATAAAAATGATTCATTAAGGGTTTAAGTGACTAACCATGAAATTGTGTGGGATCTACATTAGCTAATTCCAAGTATGACATATCTCATTGTGTAGATATATCATGATTTATGGATTGTAAAACTAAAACGAATATATTTTCATTCAATGTAGCCAACATAATGGCTTAGGATGTTCCCATATTTGTTAATAATTTTAAATTGAATATTATTTTGATAAATCCTATAAATCATCTCTTCCTATTAGTTTTCTAATTTATATTCAAATACATAAAATATTTTTATAAATATTTAGTTTAATTCATACTTTCTTTTGGTATCAACACCCATAGTTGTTTTATAATTGAACTTTTCAACCTGTAGTGTAAATTTGTGTGAATCATTCGAACTCACAAATAAAAAAAATATTAGATAAAAAATATAAAATAAAATGATAATTTTTAGAAATAAAAATATTAGAGAAACCACATGTTATTGATCATGTATAATAAAGAAAATAATTACTTTAAAAATTCACCATTTCAATGAACTCCCCTTATTAGAAATTGTTGTCGAAAAGAAAATCAACACATGATTTCTCACTACAATAATCTTTGTGGATTACAATAAACCTTATAGTTTTAACTAGACTCATGTTAATTCACTAGTTGACTTACCAAATTATTATTGATCCCTACAAGGTTCCTGGTGGCCTATAAAATCCACCATCGAACTTATAAACACTTATTAAACTTCTTAAATTCTCCATCTAACTTCACCAATACCTCTATTAAATAAAATAAACCTTCAATTATATTCATAATAGTACATGAAATAATAGAATACATAATAAAAATTTATTCTCTATTGCCAGGGTACAAAATGTATTTATGATTTTTTAACCCAATATAGAATCCATGGAATTATAATAAAAATTAAAATATATGTTCTTTAAAAAAATAAAAATATTCATGAAAAAAAATTCATTACATTGAAATGATATTTTTGTTTTTTTATGAAAATAATACATTTTACAAGATACTTTTATAATTTTATATCGTATTAAGTATTTAAGAAATATTTTTCATATGATTTTAAGGGAATTATAAAGGTTTTTTGAGTTTTATTTTTTGAAAAAATGGACATTTCCCAAATTTAAATGGATATAATACAAATTAACACATTATATTTATATACATAATGTATTTTAATTGTTAAAAATGTATAAAAATACAAATGATTCCTGTAATTGTTTTCTGGTTTATGTTGGGGAAAAAATATCTAAATATAATGGATTAAATTTCCCCAATATAATTATTTAATAATAAAATTACATAGAAATAATACAAAAAATATAAGAAAATAATAGTGCTACTTTTCTTTTTTGACCAAACATATCCAGGAAACTATAAAAAACAACAATAGAAATTACATAGATGAATCAAATTTTATCCTTCCTCCTATGATATCCATGCGATGTAAGAATTTAATAATTAATTTGAAGGATCATAGCTTATCAATGGTATTAATGAAATTTTAAATTAATGATGTGGGGTAACATAGAGATAATGAGAATCAAATTACAAGAAATTTTCTTGAAAGGAATAAGAAAAACGGTCTCATAGTATTCACATCTATTTTCTGTTTCATTGTTGGGAATAATACATTCAAGAGTAGAGATATTTTATTGATTTTATAAATTGTTTAATAAAATAACTATATATGAAATAGAGAAATTATTTTTTATATTTTAAAATAAAAATAAGAAAAAATTAATTTAATATATAATTTATTGAAACTAAATAAGGAATAAACCATGCTAATAAATCACAATTCATTAGTATAACCAATAAACACAATCATTTTAGGGAAATATTCTTATAGAAAAATAGAATCCAAAAAAATATTTTAATATTACAAAATAAAAGAGAATGAACTAAACATTCATGATAAAAATGAAAAAAAACGAAGATAGGATAAAAAAATATTTCACATTACAACAATGAGAAGATAATTTTCATCAATATGTATTTATATAAAATAGTCAAGATATATTAAAACCAACATGAATGAATATTTAAAATTATATTATTAAAAAATATGACATTCATTTTTATAATCGGAATATCATAAATAGAAATAAAAAATTGAAAGTTGATATTTTTTTAACACCCTATGACCTTAAGATATTATTATTTTCAAATAAATTCAATCTCTTTGTTTTCTTATGATGGACGAAACATTGGTTTTAAACAAATCATAACACTATATTTTAGTATTATTATTTAGACATGACCATTATAACATAGATAATAATATGGAATGTATGAATAATAATTACAGAATAATGATTAATAATATGGATTGAAAATTTATAAAATAATTTCAATTATTATCTAAAAATTAAAATTGAATAACATTCATTTTGATGAAAAATAATTGTCTTCTAAAAATTATATTTTTATTATAAGAGGTTTAGTAATGATTTTAATAAATAATTTACAAGTTATTTTTACGATTATTAGAGAATTCATTTTTGTATTATGTTCTTAATTATAGAAATTATCAATTCAAAATTATATTTAGGTGAATTATTGGGAATTTCTTAAAACATTTCATTTTTTGTTGACTATTCAAAAATAATGATTTTTATTAATATTGATAATTTAATTTATTGAATTTACAAGCCCAATTTTATTTTAAAGTGGTACTAAAGGGTAAATTAGTTAAATTAAATATTTAATTGTATTAATTATATCGTTGGAATAAATTTAATATATAATTTCGATCAAAACTCTTTTTGAAATTAGGAAATTTTTACTTTTCAATAACAGTTTGTGGAAACAACATCATGTATGATTTATAATTAATTTTTCCCCTTATATGAGTTGAATTTAGAAATATTGATTCCAAATATGGAATAATGATAATTTATATTTTCTACTAAGATCAAATAATATTTTGACCAGAATAAATAGTGAATACATAAAAAATTATTCATTGTAGTTAATACTAAAACTTTTTTATCAAGGGGTTAAAGAAAAAATATAATGGTTAAGATGGCCAAAAACATGTCTAATTACAATTATATGGTTATATTTATACATTATCTATCTGTATGTTATCAAAATTTTCAATTTAGATCCTTTTGGAAGGATATAAACTTGGATTCAATTCATTCATTCATTAAATATAATGTGTTCACGCTCCTCCAAATACAAAAGTCCAACCCTCAAATCTTCTATTAACACTAAAAAAATACATTTTTTGGAAAATAATTGAAAATATTTCATTCAAAATTTCTCTATCCAGATCATATAACCCTTTTTTGGTTATATATAAATACTAGGATGGTATTTCATGCAAATCATAAAAATTGATACAAAGAATTCGTAACATCCTTAACTGAGAATTTAATTATATTTCTTATACCAAATCATCGATATAATATTAAACCATAATGATATAATAACCTAATTACATTAAAAGTATTATTAAATTTTTATGTTATGTTGCCAACCAAAATCCTTCAACTCATCCATCAAAAGAGAAATGAAATAGTTGACCGTGTGTGCAATGTACTAAGACCACAAATAACGACATAAATCCTTTTTCATCACCTATTATAAAGTCTACATATAAAGATATATATAAATTCTATATCAAATATTTATGATATATTTATTCTTATTTAATTGTAATAGCATGTATTCCATGATAAATTAGACTCTATATAGAATAGAATAACATTGTTTGTGTGTACGATGGACTATTGCCTCATGAAATGACATGGATCTATTTTCAATTATTTCTTAAATGGGAGGAAATAAATAATAATATTAAATTTAATTATGGTATTAAAGAATTATCAAAAATTAAAAAATAAATATATCATATAATTTCATTCCCTATAATTCGTTTAATAAATGATAACTTCATTCATGTGAACGGAAGAATACTAACCCATGAAATGTTGTGATTCAGTTTAATTACTATAACCCATTGATTTCATGTGTTATTATATTTAAAGAATAAATACAGAATTTATTATATAATTATAAAACTTTAAATAAAAAATAACACATATCTTTCTTCCATTATGATCTTTGAAAAATGGATATGTTACTCATACAAACAAACGACCTTCCATTACCATCATTGTAACATAGTTCATTTTTCAAAACCATATTTCATTGATGGTTTCAAAATTATCATTTTTTATAAATTTATTTATTGTCTATCATTCTTTATATGATTATTTTGTAAAATATTTTACATAAGTCAACATACCAAAGTGATTCTAGATATATGACTCATTTATTGTTAAGAAATCTGAAGTGAAATTAATTGGGTAAGTAATTTAATATGGCATGCTATTTAATTATATAAAAGGATTATTATGATTAAAAAGGTTGGTAAAAATTAAAATAAACAACTATATGTTTTTTATTTTTGAAGATAAACAATGCATATGAAAAACCTAGATTAATGTAAGGGATATATATAAACCATTCTTTCATTCTTGTTGTGAAATAGTTCAATATAACTCATTTTATCTCTCTATTAATATTATAGAATGATTATAAATTATATATATATGTCTGTGTGTGTGTGTGTGTTTCTAACATATATACATATAATACTATCCCCTCCTTTTAGTGGGTAATACATTTCTTATGATCATTTCCCAATGACGTCACTGTGAAATTTCCTCTATTTCTTATATGAAGAAATATTATGGAATGCATTTTATTTCTATCGATAACTAAAATGTTATGAATTATTATTGATTCCTTTATTTGTAATACATTTATCATGAAGATTTTATTATTGGTTCACCAAGACAACTCTATAATGCATTGGGTAATGTTTTAGTCCCATGAGGCATCACATATGGGATTAGGGAGTAAAAATAATCTATTATGGGAATCTTTTCACCATGTGAAATAGTATAGGAATTTATACATAACCAATGATTATGTAATGTTATTTTTTTCTATATTTTTTAGGATTACTGGATCCTTTGATACCATATTATATTTGTTATTATTCCACTTGATTACTCATGTACCTTTTTTTCTATGATATCATGTTATAAGTTTTACTCACATGTTATCATTCCTCCAAATTTTTGTTCCCCTATAGGGAATTTTACCTCACCCATTTATTTATTTGTTCAATAGGTTACCACCACATACTTTTAGAGGCTTTAATATATTTTGGGAGCAAAATATGGAGAATTAAAAAATAATGTCGTGTTTAGGTTTCAGTTTATGTATTATGAACCTAATCGTCCAAATACACTATCCCTTTATTATCCTTGTGTTATATTAATTTATATTATGTTTATGAATCATGTAATATTTCTTGTAAAAAAATTGGTTCTCTATACATGGTATAATATGACAGGGTTTGTTATCATTTCAATCTACGATGCCAAAACATTATCGAGAACCCTGTGGAAAAGTATGGTGATGAATATATTTATAATTATATATAATGTAAAATATAATATATTCATGTGGAAGAATTGAGTGACACTTTTTCATTAAAAAAATCATTTATATATAATAAAAGTTGATGTCGCTCTGGTATTGGTGTCTCTAGTTGTAAAAACCTCGAAAAGTGACAAAAAAATATGGATCGATCATTACATAGTACACAACATTGAGGCATACTAATCATGTGTCTTCACAATCATAGGGGATATGATTCATAAATCCGTAAAAAATTATATGAAAAATTATGAACATGGAAATATTTTTAGGTCATAAAACTGAATATAAAAACATTTCCGTTTATTAAATATATTGAAAAAATAAGGCCAATCAGTAAGGAAATACGTAACACTCAATAATTATTCTTTTTTAGTTTATATGTTTCCCATTAGTATGATAAAAATTGCACATATTTTGTTTTGATTTCTTTTATTTAATGCCGGTAAATATGAGAAATGTTTCTAATTGCCATAATGATAGGAAATTTAATGAATACCCCAATGATATGACTAACCTTATGGGATTGGAAGAAAGGATCTTTATTTAATTATATGCACAATTAGATCATGTTATGAATAATAACACAAATATTATGAAACAACATTCTTCTCATAATAATGATCATGTTTCATTAATATATTTAATTATAAAAATCACTACTATATTTAGTGTAACTTTGAATCCGCTCCTCACTAAATGAGTGATTAACTCCATTGAGATTATATTATTTTTCCTCCAATGCATAAAAAAATGTTGTTTTAGATGGTTATCACATTAGGGGAAAATTTAATCAGTGGTGGAAAATAATAAAGAATAAAACTCAAAGGAGAATACTAATTCAATAAATGGTAAATTATTAATGAAAATATATTTCAATAAATATTTTCATTGAAATATTCATCATAGATGGGAGATTTAGTTCTCCAATCTATAGAAAAGGGATGAAGATTCAATCATGGGGTATGAAGAAAATAAAACAAGTCCCTCACAATAAGCCTTTGGAATTATTATTTTTACCAAAAGTAGTGTGTAACATTTTATTAGTTTGTTAAATTTCAGTCTCGGAAAATATTTTTTGAATAGATGATTTGATTATTGAGAAGCTATTTTAAATTTTTTGTTCAATGTTTATATGGGGATTGTTTACTCAAAATAGTCTCATGTGATATGTGATATAGAACATAAAATGGCTATTCCTTCGAGACTATAAATAGGGAAATCCCATAGAGGAATTAATCATTAACATATAACTTGAAAAAATCATGGGAAGATGAATAATGGAATATACCGAATGGGACTAAAAATATGTTACAATTATAGAAAATAGGGGAATAAATCATAATAGTTTTATAATGAAATTATAGAACCTAGTAATTAGAAATAAAAAAAATGTTAATATCAATAATGTTATTCTTGTATAATGCTTTATGTTTAAGAAACTTGTTCATTATGAAATAAATTTACATAAACCTCAGGTTATACAAGAAAATAATTAAAAATCACAACCTAGGAACTATGAAATGGTATAATATATCAATAAGGATGAGTTATATGAGGACATTGATAGGTATTCTAGTCATTCAATCATCGATTCGCAATGTACATTATGATTCTGGTTCTACGTGTTCTTTAAAATCCTTAATGTTTTTTATAACTATACAAATACCAACGAAAAAACATGGGTTTGAACTATTTTTTTGAAATTAAAATTGATAAATGTTCACTTACAAATTATTTAACCCCCTAATAAATTTTTATAAATTTAATTTCATATAAATCATTTCATACTTACATTTATAGAGTTTGATCATATTTTTATCATATAATGGATACCATTATATAAATCTAATATTAGTATTAAAGAGTGGGAGATCAATCATTGTGTCCCAACTAATCCTATAATTCTATAAATGATTAAAGAGGAGAATGAATCTCCCATGTAATATTCGGATCAGTAATATATTTTATTTACTTATAGATATATTATATAATAATACCATCAATTATAGCATTCAAATTATTCCTTATGAGGCTTTGTATGGGATGTAGTTTTAGAATTTGACATGCTTGACTAAAGTTGGAGATTAAAAGAAAATGGTCCCCAGTATATCCGAAGTGATTATAGAGGAGGTCCAACCAATACCACATCCTATAAAATCTATGGAAAATTGATAGACGATCTATGCATATTATCACTGATGAGATCGAATTTTTTGTAAGAGGTATAGTGTTTCTAGAAAATTTTCCATGGAATAAAGTCATGAGGGTCATGATGAAGGGGAAAGTTATTCAGAGACACATTATCCAATTTGAGATACGTGTTCACATCAAATTAGTGGCCTACCAAATAGTAATCACACCCAACCAATCTATAATTAGTGATGTGTTCCACATATCCCTCTTAATGAATTACATATCGGACCTTTCACATGTACTGAATATGGACTTCGTATCATTTATGAAATACCATTCCAATGATGAGAATAAGTTTATAACATTTGATTGTAGAGAAAAAGTTATACGAAAGAAAGCAACTCACCACATCAAAGTGCTGTGGAGAAATAAGAATTCTGAGGAAGCAATATGGGAACTCGAAGAGGCGAAAAACAGTTGTAACCTCACATTTTTCCACATTATTAGGTAATATGAAATTTAATGGGTAAAATTATTTACTGGTGGATACATTTAACATGATGATACATTAATATATATTAATTTTTAAATAAATCAATCTCTTCGATTGATTATGATGAATGAAACACAATGTATAATAGTTTCAAGAATAGTGTCATATTTGTCACAAAAATGTGTCAATATTTTTATGGAAGGGTAATGATTGAGTTGGTAATGATGATATAAGTAGAAATTATTAATGTAATGGTCACGACTCAGTGAAGTGCCCACATTGATTATGAATTATATTATTTGACATGTAGTGTCACGATTTTTTTGTTAAAAGTGGTGATCATTGAGATAGGAATATCTCATTTATAAAAATATTATAATGTTTTTATGAAGAAAATGAAGCCTGTAGAATTTTTAAAGATTCATATCGTTGGATTCCATGCATGGATATTTTTCCATGTTGGTAATTTAGATGATTGTTGAACTGATATTAAGTAATAATTTATTAGTTAATGAATGACACTTTCTTACAACATTTGAATAAAGCTAATAAATAAGTTATTTAATGAAAAGTTTGACAAGATTAAGATGATTGTAAATGCATAAGAGGTGTTCTAATTTTTTTTTCAATTGGGTACATTCTTGACATACTTTATAATTCTAACAAAAAAATCAATAAATGAATAAGAATAATGATTGAGGATAAAAATGATTGGATTTCTATATTAGAGTGGACATGAATTTCATGATTAATTCTATTATATGTATACTTTAGATTTTAACATGTTTTTTATGGGTTTTTTGAAAAAAAATACAAGGAATTAACAGCCATCCAACTAGCCAGTCCGGTGAGCAGTACTCACAACATTGTGGGAGGCTGAGCTCAAACCCAAATAGCCATCCAGAATGGCATGTCATAGTCGAGGAGAATGTCGAGAAAAAATGAGCACACCCACAGGGGTTAATGGGAGAGCCAATTAAGTGTGCCACCATAAAGTGCGACATGGAGGAATAATGTAGGATCAGAGTGTGCCCGCATGGACAACACTATACAGGGATGTACCATGGATGGTGGATGACTAATCTTGGATGAGGGAGGAGAGCATTGATTGATGTACCACACACAAGATGCATCTTTGATTCGATGTTGGACAAGTGAATATGGAAACTATCCATTATTTAAAAAACATGGATGGAATCTTTCACATCCATATAATGTACGTCCATGAACTAATCTATGCCTTCCATCCATCCAACACCTCTAATAATCTAATGACGATAGCATGATGATGAAAATTTTAGGTCATCTTCAGCCTCCAAACACTATAATTCCACATCCTTAACCTAGCATAGCCTAACCTTTAGTATCCTGACTAAGGGAACCACTCATGATGATATATTATGCTTGTGGTATGTCTAAATAATATGAGACCATGACCGTAATTATGTTTTAAAGCATTCCTAGAAACGATTAAGAACACTTGTGGGCCTATGAAAACACAGTTCTATGTCAACATCATTGATCTAATGTTTTCATGATTAATATATTCATGTGACTCTAAATGATTGCGCATGATGTATTCTTGTGAAATGAGAAGCCCAATATGAGCATAAACAAACTGAGAATCTTATAATTTTATTATTTTCTATTTGAAGCTTTGAAAACAAAAGATCATGGGAAATAAATTATTTTTTACTCCATAGAATATCACAATGTATTTTAATATAGACCAACGCTATTATATCTATATATAAATTGAGATCCTTTGACAGAGGGGTTTGGGATACAAAATGTGAGAATACACTTGTTCCCAAAAGTATATAGAACCTTGAATAGAAGATCGTGAAAGCTCTTTCTAGTGTGAGGATTGAAATTCTCTTCATGATAACCCTTTTCAAAGGAGAAGTCTCTAACAATAAATCCACACATTCTTAGAACACTTTAGCTTCTCTATAATGTTATGGTTCTTGAATCCTTACAGGAATAGTGTGTTGTACCTTCTGTCCTTGTGTGACACATCAATAACTAAAAAACAATCTTTGTTCGGGTGTTTGTAATTGAGAAATACTCAAGATAGTTGAAATTAAGGAAGAAATGAGGAGAACCTATCCAATGGTACACACCCATTAGAGTTTGAAGAAGATCACATATAATGTGTACATTGTGTTTATACATGAGTAGAGGCATGGAATCTTTCATTCACATTCTTGCGGGAATGATTTTAAATAATTGAATAAGGTACATACGAATATAAATGCATATTGATGATTTGATGAATATTAATTTATGAGTGAAAAGTGGAATGTGAGTTTCACCAATGATTATGTAAATTTACATGCATAACACACATAAATTGAACTCAAACTAAACAACAAGTATGTGTGTGAAAATAACCAAAGAAGAAGTAATTATGTGTGTTCATATTGAGAAAGTGGAATCCAATTGGAAAATGCTTGTGTAAATCCATGAGACACACTCATTTAACATAAATTATTGATACATGAAAATATGGTGTGTTTGAGTTTACAAGAAATATAGAAACCATGCATCTCTTATATTACTTTTACATCATTTTAATGATAAAAAACATAAAAAAAATTACACAAGGAGGATCCAAAGGGGTAGTGTTCAAGGGAAAACTAGGACCATACATATCATTTATATCATAAAACATAAACATTTATTTAATAAATTTTAATATCTACTTGTTGGATCTAACATCTTGTTGTCTCATTTACTTCCCCTTATTACAAGTAGTTAACTGAGTATATAAAAAATGGGTGAGCTAAAATCATAGTATGAGGATAGATAATAACATGAAACAATATAACAAGGGGTGAGAATAATTATTATTATCATAACATGGGAACATGATCATAAATATGAGAAGAAACATTAAAATAATACATGGAATGTGGTAATGCATAAAAGTT
Organism: Viscum album; assembly: GCA_963277665.1. Classification (NCBI taxonomy): domain Eukaryota; kingdom Viridiplantae; phylum Streptophyta; class Magnoliopsida; order Santalales; family Viscaceae; genus Viscum; species Viscum album. The sequence goes on along the minus strand of OY728147.1, from coordinate 1,373,503,921 downwards.
AAACATCATGTCTCATTGGTTAATTACGCCCTATTGTTGTGAAAAAATATAGAATCACGTTCACAAAAAATTTCAATTTAACTCATGTGACTCATCACTTTTCACAATGCTTTTGAGAGATTTATAAATCTAGGAACACCCATTACATTCAATCATTCATATTGCGGTATATAATTTTGAGCCCACCCGTCACATCATAAAATTTTCATTATCATGCATATCACATAGAACACATATCAACCATGAAAAAAAAATCATTTATAGGAATTGTTTTCACCTCATATTAACACATTGAAAAATATTCGGTTCTCAAAAGATAGAGGGAATAACATATTTGACACTTGGGCCATCAACATTGAGTGAGAAGTAAAAGGTGTGTTTTTTGAATGAAGTGTTCTTTTTGAAAACATTTTTTTAACAGAAAATTTATTTGGAAACATGTATAACCTAGAAAAGGTATGATAATGATGAAAAAATTATTTTAATGGAGTAACCATACTGATAATGGAGTGAAAGAGGCAGAACCCGAAGAAATAATGTTGGGTTTGAGAAATTACCCTACCTCATATCTGAACACTATCATCACATTAATGTATTTATAATCATATTATATTAATTAATTAGAAATTATAAAACACTTTTTCCATTAAATAAAGTCAGTATATATTTATTTTGTTCCTTCATTGGACTTTGAATGAGTTATATTGTTTATGTTCATTATTCGGGAGTGTTCATTTCTTTGATTTAATAAACAGTTCAGTTGTCTTAATGGATGAAAGGTTTTTTAAAAATTGGATTAAAACTAGAATATATAATAAATATTTATAGTGAAATTGATGTGGTATAAATGTTGAATTTTTTTATATACTATAAGGATGATTAATTAGATATAATTTTAAGTATAAAGGTTTTGTTTAATTTGTTGGTTTTTTCTCACAATGAACATGTTGGTGTTATTATTTTATATCATAAATGTATAAGTAATCTAGAAAATTAAATCAGATAAAATACATATATTATGATCTCTTCGAAGAATTAAAATTGTTTCATGACCAATCTAGAATATGGTAATACAAATTGAAAACCCATTGGCTTTTAATGTGATAAATCAACACATGGTGGATGATGTTTTCATTTGAAGTATAAAAATATGGGGAATGAGAGAATATGATAAAATATACCATTATCATAATATATTTAAATTATATGTATGTTACTAGATTTATCATACCATTTTCGTGAAGGTAGGTTAGGAAAGATAAAAATTAAATAAAACAACTTGAAATAAAATAAAAGAATTGGAAAAAGGAATTAACCTCTTGAGTTTATCTCTATGAGATCTTCTTTTATGATGATGTTTTGGTCCTTTTATCAGACCAAGGGATATTATAAATGTGGTAGGGACTAGGTAAGGGATTTGGAATGAATTCAAAAAAGGATTCATTCTTGAGAGGTGTGTAGTAATAAGGGTGTGAGAGGTGGTATTTATAATTGAGGGGAGAGGGGTTTTCACAATATTAAATTCATTAATGTCTTATTTCTGCACAAGTCAAGAAATAGTGATGAATCCCTAACTATACACATTATAATGAACATGTGAGTTAGAACAAATTGGGATTACATCAGCATAATACCATCAATCAATCTATAATTAATCTGTTTATCTTATTATGTAAATTATAGTATTTCACTATTCCTAAAAAATTAATGAATTTCATAAAAATCCCAAAAAATCTTCCTAACCATTTTTTGACATCTAGAGTACCCAAAAAATTTCCATTTTATAGAAAATGTTTTCTAAATGTGATTAATTTAATTTTTAATTAAAATCATAATTTACATGAAAAATACATATTTTATAATGAAATTTGATTTTATAATGCATTCAAGAATTACATAAGGTTTTATAAAATTATCTTAATACCATAACAAATAGAATTTTTAATTTAATAACACATTTTAAGAAATTATATTTTCAATTAAATTATTTAATTAATTATATATAATTAGTTAGGAATTATAAAATTACCAATACATTAAATATGATCATATTTTCACTTACAAGATGAATAAATTTTATTTACTAATTCATGGATGAGGATACTATTATATTGGACAATTTACTATTCTTGAGGGTCAACTTAATATTCATAAAGGGTACATTACTATTCACTAAAAATTATTTTCTCCCTATCAGACTCTAAACATCATACTAATCTCAACCGTGTATGTGAGATTTTTGAAATTCAAATCATAGAAGGGAAAAATTTATGTTTAAAGGAAAGATAGTAGTACATTTACAAATGATTTGGAGTTGTGTTTCGTAATGTGAGTTTACATGATTATGACATTACTAGCAGATGGGAGAAATCGAATTGATAAAATTTTGGGTCATTAAATTTCCCCCCTTTTTGAAATTTCGCACTCAAAATTTCGTTTTTCATAAACTGGTGCAGGTACTTATACTTAATCAAATCCTCGGGATCCCATGATTCATCTTCATGCCTCTGGTTCCTCCATAACGCTTTGACAAGATGGGATGTATTATTTCTTAGAAACTTATCTCTGCCATTCAAAATCTTATTTAACTGATCCTCATATGATAGATCATCTTACAACTATACCACCTCTGAGTTCAGTACATGTGATGGATCAGGTCTGTTCTTCCTTATGAGTGATACTTGAAAGAAATATTGAACATGATCCATTTTCAGTAGAAGTGAGATATGATAGGCCACAACACCTATGTGGTCAGAGAAATAAAAGGGTCAATGTTCCTTTGGATGAGCTTCCCATTCTTTCTAAACTGAATGACTCACTTCTTTGGTGATATTCTAAGGAATGAATTATCTCCAACAATGAAATCCATGTCCCTTTTATGGTGGTAAACATAACTATTTTTTTTGAATCTGAGTAGTGTTGATTTGTTTTTTCATGACATTATCCTTCTATGTCACCTATTGCACCTGATCCAGTCAATGTAGATTTCTGTCTCCTACTCCATCCCCACAGGTTGGAATTCTATATCGCTTTCCATATAGAGCTTTATATATAGCCATCTGAATACTCGTGTGGAATATATTATTGTATGATATCTCAACCAATGAGAGATTATGATCCCATACACCTATGAATTCCATAGATTAGTTACATAGAATCTCTTCATGTGTCTAAATTGTCTTTTCAAATTGGCCATCATTTTTGGGGTGATTCGTCATTCCGAAATTTAATTTAGTACTCAAACCATCTTGAAAACTCCTCTAAAATTTAGATATGAAACTTGTATCCCGATCAAAGACAGTCAAGAGTGGAATACCATGACATATCACCACGTCCTTCAAATATATCATTGAATTTTGTTCAAGAGATATATTATCCAAAATTATGATAAAATGGGAAGTCTTGGGGATTTAGTCAACCATAACCCATAACACATTATATCCCCTGGACGTCTTTGGGAGACACATGAAAAAGTCCATATTTACATTCTCCAATTTCCACATGGGTATATTCAATGATCTCATCATCCCTTTAAACATTTTTAACTATTTTATAACTTACTGACATACCAATCACCTTGAGATATATTCCATAATCGGTATCTTCATATTATCCCACCAGAAGGGTTCTTGGACATCTCAGTACTTCTCAGTGCTACCACGATGGATAGATAATATGGATCTATGTGCATTGTCCAATAGTTGCTTCTTTATCTAGGGTGATGAAGGCACAAAAATCCACGTTAAAAACTAAATCACTCCATCATCATTGATATGGAACTCTATTAGCATCACTTCCATTATTGCATTCACCTTCTTTTGTAACTCCAAATCATCCCCCAATGCCCCATCAATCATCTATTGGATATATTTTCGTGCAAAAATATGGGAATGGTAGGATGTAACCCCTTCCCTAATGATTTCCAAATCCATCATTTTCATATCCAACATGTTATGGTCTTTATCAATCTGCAACATGGATAGAGTATCAGGTTATTTTCTTCTTAGTGCATATGCTACCATGTTCTTTGTTCCATGATGATAGTCAATAGGGAAACCATAGTTCTTTATTATCTCTAACCATCTACATTGATGAATGTTGAGATACTATTGTTTAAATATTTAATTTTAGATCTCATGGTCGGTGTATATTACACACTTCTCACTATAATGGTTGTGCCAAAAGATTTTCATGGAAAAAAATCACGGCTACCAGCTCAAGATCTTGTATTAGGTAGTTCTTCTCATGGATATTCTACTTCTATGAGGTATATTCTATAAAAATATTTTTTTTCAGGAGTACACATCCAAATCCCATCTTTGGGGCATCATTTTATATCAAAAAAACATTTTCCACTTTTTGGAAATGTGAGTATAGGTACTGTGATCTGCCTTCTCTTTCGCACTTTGATGCATCCCTAAAATTCGTTCATGTAGATATACTTTACACCATTCTTTTTTAACATAGATAGAGTGCTTGGAAATCATGATAAATTTCTAACAAAACATCGATAGTACCCATCTAATGTATGAAAACTATATATTTTTGTGACACTATAGGGTTTAGTACATTCTTCAATCACCTTTGTTTTTGAATGGTTGACATAAATTCCATAACATTTGATCACATGTCCCAAGAACATGAATTGATTCACCAAAAAGTCTGACTTGATGAACATCATGTATAACTTATCATTTCTTAATGTCACCAACAAATGTCTTAGATGTTCTTCATTTTCCATCTTTTCCTTGGAGTGTTTGAGAATATCATCAATAAAAACTAACCCAAATTTGTTGATGTAATGTGTAATTTATCTATTAATAAAATTTATGAAGATTTAAATGGAATTGTTAAGTCCTAAGGGAATCACTAGAAACACATAGTACACATACCTTGAAAGGATGACAATCATATGAAAATATTTCTTCTTCACATTTAACTGATGATATCTAGAATGAATATCCTCCTTTGAAAAGTATTAATATCCTATTAACTGGTCGAACAAGTCATCATTCTTTTGAATATGATATTTGTTCAATAAGCTGATCTTGTTGAGTTCCTGATAATCGATACATGGTTGCATTATTCTATCATACTTATTTAAAAAGACAAGCAACATAATCGATGGTGATGAACTATGGAGTATGAAAACTTTTTCCAAATTCTATTGCAGCTACTTCATTAACTACTCCAATATGATAGAATTTATCCTATATGGACACATTAAGAATGGAGCTCAAGTTAAGAGTTATATAGATTACTCTACCTCATGATCAAGGGGACGTCCGGGTAACACATCAAGAAACACATCATGGTATTCCCTCGGGATGGGAATTTCCGTTTTGTTAACACATTACTTTTACTCAACCATTTGAGAAAGGTATTACTATTCAATGTGAATCAACACTAAGACCATTGATGTATTTTTCAAAGGAGATTCATTATATTCCTTGTATTTGTCGAGGAGCATGGGATCGATTGGAATATGAAAATGATATTTCTTTTTTTTATAGTTGATATCGGCTCTATATAATGAGATCTAATCCATTCCAATTATAAAATCGACTTCCACAAAGGGAATTATTAAGTGATTCATTTGAATAATATTCCCACATGCATCAATAAGAGAAGAGTCAAACACTTTGGTTGAAATGATTTAACCACTTTGTTTTTTTTATAAAAAACACTACTTCAAGGTCACATGTATTCAATTCTTTAAATCTTGAAAACATTCATGATATAATGGAATTCTTAGAACTAGAATCAATTATGTCATTTCATTTCATGAGTGAATTAGATGTATACGTTGTATGAATTCATGATCATCCTCCACTTATGAAGTATAGTAGGTATAATCCTTCCCATGTTCCTTTGGATTTGGTGGCTATTGATGCTGATTACCCTCGAGGACATGATGATTAATGAACTAGATTTCAAAGTGCCCTTACTCTATATTGTTTTACCATTGCACCATGGCTAGTTTACTCCTATCATCCACTATATTCTTCTTCTCATGTTATTTCAAAAATCATATGCATAGAAGCCTTCTTTCCCACACATGAAGCATTTCCCCATTGAATTGAGGAATTTCTATGATGAAACATTTCACATTTTTGGCGTCTAGGTGGTTGAGTTTTTATCCCACCATTAACATTAGATCATCCACATTGAAACTACATCTTTGGTTTGTTATCACAATATTCATGGCACCATTATCCAAACTCTATATCCACTTTGGGGGCACATTGAACAACTTCTTCAAAACTCTAGTATTCTATAATTTCAAGAGACTATCGATGGTTTTGTTTTAATCCAAAAAAAGAATATATCATCTTTTAAATCATTTTTTATAACAAATCCTTGAGATTGCCTGGAAATACTTTTGAAATTTTAATAATAGGCTATGATAGATTTTCCTTCCATTTTATTGAGCTCTATGAGTCCTCTAACCATCTTCATATGAATAGTTCATGGAAAATACATGGTAAGAAACATGATCATAAAGTTGTCCCATTACATCTCTTCAATTTAATCTCATGGCATGTAGTTCTTAATCGAAGCCCACCATTGATTGACCTCCCCATCTAGATGGTAACCGGCTAGTGTCACATTAACTATCGTAGAATAGTGATTCCCAGAAAACATCTTTTCCATGGAGTCAAACCACAGTTCCAAAACTATTGGATTAGAAGACCCACAAATGGTTGGTGGTTGAATCTATATAAAACACTCGATAGATTGTTTCTCCCTCTTTGGTGAAGGGGGACGTTCAAAATTATTCCAATTATTATTCATAACATAAGATAGATGGTTAGGCATCCCCCTGATGTTTTGAACACCACATAATAATGAATTCATGTTGTCATTAAGGAAATTACTAGATTATCCATAACATTGATTATTGTTTTTGTTTGTCTTAGTTCCTACTATTTTTTAAAATAGAAAACGTTATAAAAAATTGGAAGTCAACATGTCATGAATAAATAAAATATTAATTTTTGAAATTTAGAGTAAAATTATAACTTATTGTATCTATATTCATTACAAAGATTAATTTGTGCATATTTTTTCTCTGTCTCATATCAAGGTTTTATCTCATGTTCACTAATCCTAATTCCCAAATTAACTGAACATTTTCTATAATACCAACTATAGAGACCCTACTTTTCTTAAATTTAATTTACAACAGTTTAATAATAAATAATCTAAAAATAGTGCATAAAGAGGATCTAATGGTTTAGTGGGTTTGGTAAAACTAGGACAATAAATAAATTTTACTACATAAAACATAATGATTTATATAATTCATTCATATCTAGCTTCATATTGGATCTCAACATCCTCGTAGTCCAAGTAGTCACCTGGGGATATGAATCAAAACGGGGGGATATAAAATCCCAAAAATATGATGGATAATAACATGAAATAATGTATTATGGGGTGAGAATAATCACTATCATCATAACATAAGAACAATATTGTAATCATGAGAGGGAACATCATGAAAATACTTGGAATAACGAAATAAATAAAAAATAAACATCATGTATTAGGGGTAAACAACTGCACATGGTTGGGAAAAAATATAGAATCGTGTTCACACATCATTTCACATTAAATCATGAGATTCAAAACATTACCAAATATATTGGAGTGTAGTATAATTCTGAGAAAACCCATCAAAATCCAATATTCATATTGAGTAATATAATACCAAGTGCACCAGTTAACACCCATCAAATTCCAATATTTATAGTGAATAACATACTTGATACAAGGACCATCAACCTTGAGTGAGACGTAAAAGTCGTGTTTTTGGAAGTAGAGTTCTTTTGGAAAACATAGTTTTAGAAATAACCTATAATGTAAAATATTTATATAAAACAAAAGGTAATATAATGATGATTTTTTATGGAGTAACCATACCAAAAATGGAGTGAAAGAGGGAGAACCCGATGAAAGGATGTTGGGTTTGATAACTTCTCCTTACCTCTTATCCAAATGCATTCTTCACTTTAATGTCATTTGTAATCAAATTATATTCATTAAATAAAAATTATAGAACCTTTTATAAAATAATTTTATTCATTATGGAATTATAAATTCCATTCATGGGTCGTTGGATGAGATATAGTGTTTCAGTTCATTGATCAAGACTGTTCATTTTCATTGTTACCATGAATAATTCACTTTTCTTAATGAATGGAAGTATTTATAAAAATAATATATAAAAAATAATATTTTATAAATAATATTATTGAAATTACAGTGGTATAAATGATAAAAATAACTAATATACCATGATTATTAATCATTTGAATTATTTTGAATGATAAACACTTTGGTTAATTTGGATTTTCTGCACACAATGAACTTACTGGTATTATTATTTTATATCATGAATTCATTGGTATTATAAACCACAAAATAAAAAAGAAATAAAATTTTGTATGATTTATTTAAACCATTAAAATGGTTTCATTCCTTTATAGAATATATTAATGAAAATTGAAAACTCGTCGTCCTTGAATGAGATAAATCAACACATCTCAGATGGTGTTTTTATTTATAGTATAAATGGAAGGGGAAGGAGATAATATGATTAAATATAGAAATATCATAATAGCATTCCAATAAATGTATGTTACTGGAGTTATCATACCATTTGGGTTAAGGGGGGTGATGAAAGAAAGAAATAAAAAAATGATCTTGAAAGTACATAAAAGAATTGGAAATAGTAATTTACCTCTTCAGTTTATCTCCTTTGAGAGCCTCCTTAGGGAAGAGGTTTGGGACTTTTTTTCAGAACAAGGGAAGATGGTCATGGGGGAGTGGATATGGAAGATATTTTGGTAAAACATGGAAAAGGGTTGAATCATGAGAGGTGTGAATTAATGAGGGTGTGAGGGGTGTTATTTATAGTTGATGGAGTGGGGTTTTCACAATAATATATTCATTAATTTATTATTTCTTGAAAAGACAAGAAATAGATATTATGGGAAGAATAAATATAGTAACATGGGACTATTAGTTTGAACTAATTGGGTATATATCATTAGAACATCATTGATGACTCTATAATTATTTTCTTAGCATATTTTGTAAATTATTGTATTTCAATATTCATAAATAATCATTTTTTTTAGAAAAATCCCAAATATTCACCCTAACAAATTTTCAATGTGTAGAATAAAAAAATGAACTCTATTTTATGAAAATATTTTTCTAAATACACTTAATTTAGTTACTAATAAAAATATTAATTTAATTTAATAATACATATTTCAAAATGAAAACTGCTTTTGTATTGATTTAAAAAATTACCTAAGGTCTTATAAAATTATCATAAAACCAAAAGGCATAGAATTGATAATTTATGAACATATTTTATATAAAAAAATTTATTCTAAATTAATTATTTTTTTAAAATTAATTATTTATGACTTATAAAAATACCAATACATAACTATGGTCATATTGTTACTTATAAGATACCTAATTTTTATTTAATCATTCATGGGTGTGGTAACTATTAATTTAGACGATTTACTATTAATTATGATTATATTTCTATTCATAAGTGTATGTTACTATTGATATGGGTAGGTTAATATTCACTAAAATTTAACTTTTCTGAATCAGACTCCAAAATATTACTGATTTCTATTGTCAATGTAAAATTTTAAAAATTCAAATCATTGAAGTGGAAAAATTGTGATTAGAGGTAATGTAGTAGTTCATTTAAGAAGGATGTTGAATTTTTATTCCTAATGTGATCTTATAATATATTGAAATCATGACATGAAGGGAGAAATTACCTTGACAAAAGTTTGGGTCATTATAAGAAACATATCATACATGCATGAAATCATATATAATCACAAGCATGTCTAAGAAGTATATGAGATACCACAATCAATAAGTTTGGATTTTATGAAAACCATGTATGATGTATATTTAACTTGATATTGAATCCGAGAAAAATTAAAGAAGATATTATCTAATTTGACAGTGTTTGAGAATCCCAGAAGATAAACATTGCTGATATTGTGAAATATCATTCTTGCATATTAGTATTTTTGAAGAAGTTGTATGCACCATTTTCACACATATAATTGAGGTAGTTTCTTAATTAAAAGAAAAAATTATTTCCCAAAAATTATTAATGTTGTGCAACTGATCAATACAATTGATCTGAATTATTGAGCATCTCCAACAGACCTGACCAATAGATTTTAATGATTCTTGAATAGGTGCATGGGAAAGTGTAATTCAGTAAGCTTGTGTGGGGATATCCTAAGATCAATCAATAGTGAATCAAAATAATTCATATTATGAAGATTATTTTGTGATTTTAGGGAATGGAGAATCCCATGAGGCTTCAGAGAAGAAGAATTCAATGAGACTCTAGAAAAGACTAGTGAGACTCTAGTAACAATGTGTGATCAGGTATAAATATCCACTTATAGGGATTTAGAGAGATATAGAGTGACTTTATCATCTATTTTAAATTTTCATCAAATTATAGGGTTGAGTATTTGTTTGGGATAATAACCAAAATAACAAGGTTTTGGTCCTTGTAATGAAGGTTGTATATCTCTGTCTTTTGTGAATTTGAATTTATGGCATCATTAGAGGTAAGGGTGTGATACCGAAGAAGAGTTTATTTGAGGATATATTCAAACATAGATGTATAATTGAAAAGAATAAATTTTTAAAATGTTTAAAGGGACCACTGATTCACCCCTTCCCACTCTCAATGATTCACAGGATACTGGGCACTTCAATTGGTAATTAAGGGAACTGCACCTATAAAATTTCCAAGGGAGTCTTTATGAAGTTAATATTTCATGAAATGATTGAGTGACCGTAAATAGAGATTTTTTTAATAATAAAAATAATATAAAGAAGAAAAATATAACGAAGGAAAAAAAATAATATTACTAATAATGGGGAGACACCATCTATTAAAGTTAATTTGTAAGGTAACACATATAATAATTGTGTTTATTATGAATCTTCTGATGAATCCTGGTCATGCAATGATAATGATAGATCAATTAGTGATGTTCATTATGCACTCACATAACATCAGAATAATATTCCTAGAGATGTGTCTAGGAATATTAATAAAAGTATCAATGTTCATCAAGAGGAAAAATTATAGCTGGAAGATGAAGCATATGCAATGGATAATGTATTGGAGAAAATGGTTGGTATATGCAATACACTGACAAAACATGTGAAAGAAAAGTAAGAAGAAATTTCTCATTGTAGTGAATGATTTTATGATGATTCTGAAGAATTACAAGGAATTATTATTGATAAAAAATCTTTGATAATATATTTGTATAATCCTTCCATAAATTTGAAAAATTATACAAATTTTCTATGGTTGTCAAAACTTATCAACTGGAAGAAAAATATAACATGTTAATGTATCTTGACATTTCATTTCAAGAATTAAGAAATGTGAATGAAGAAAAAATTATAACACTGAAGGAGAATTGGTAAAATAACTTGAGATCAGTTGAAGATTATAAGAACTCTCTCAACATGAAGTGTTTAGAACTGGAGGTGAAACTGATGAATGAGAAGTCACCCTAAGATGGAACATCCCAATTATATGGTTGAAGAGATTATTCTACATAAGCATGCATTTAAGTCTAGTATTCTAAGAGGAATATTATATAATATTCTAATCCAATGGAAAAATCCTCTGTGAAGATGTTATCCCATAACACTATTATTTCTATTTCCACTAATTTAGTTTCATATGCAATTATTGGATCAATGAAAAAACAACGAATATATATACTGGTAAAAATGCTAATACAACCATAAAAAATGAAATTTAGATACATGAATTATCAAGAATAATGACTCCCAAATGGATACTCCATAGAATGAAAGGAAATTATAGAAAGAAAAATTTTCTTAATCTAGCCAGACTGATACTACAATAAAAGGATGAAGACTTATTGGATGTTGTTGGTGTTATCGGATGATTGAGAATTATGCCAATAGTTTATGGCATAATGTTTCAACATATAAAAATTATAATAGGCCTACATTAATTTAATGTATATGTAAATAAATGAAGTATCCTTCAAAGATAAAGTAGAATACATATATGAATAAGAATCAATGTATCATTAAAATATTTGAATATCCTGAAGACTTCTGGGATAATTGCGATAGATGTGGGTATAGCTATGATGAATTCTGGTTTATTCCAACCATTCATTGTGAATAAGATAATAATAGGGCATAAAAACTTCCAGATAAAGGAATAATAGTTGAAATGTCTACCATTGGGAATATGCAAAACAATGAAGTCAACAAAAGAGTGAAACAAACTTTTCCCAAGAAGATATTTTTCAAGGATTCTAAGAATGTCATCTCAATAGAGAAAATATTTTTCAACTATAGAATTAAAGGCCATATAATAGATCACTGAAAACAATCCATTGAAATAGATTAAATCATGTTGAACATAAAAATGGAATCAATCCATGAGAAATAGGATTTATTGAAGACATTTTTTAAGAATATTTTTTTAATTTTTCTTCTTAAAGGTAACATGAATGCACTGAAGCATCCATCTAGAAGCTCCAACCTAGAAAATGAAAAACATGGTTTTGTTATCTATACTGATCAATTAGATGTATCTAAAGAAATACAAAAAGCTGACGATGAAGTACATGTCTAAGCTAAGGGAATGGGGAAACATATGATTTAGCATTCCAAATTTGACAGATTATTCATTGAAAACCTTGGTCATATGTCGGTTTTTTTCTAAACCAGGTCACTCAATATAGACATAGATATGGCTAACTAAAGGTTGTTTCCTATGTACAAAATGTGACATCATCCCTATCTCAAAAGTATTTGAGAATATAATCATTAAAGGGAAAAGAACATGTTTTTGAATAGTTCCCACTTACCTTTTGAATTTGATTTCAAATAATGTAATGAAACTACTCGCACACATATTGAATCTTATATAGAGTTGAAATGGTATATTTACAAACAAATAAAAAGGGGGATATTATTGATCATATTGTTGAATTTGTTGTCAATAATGTGTCAATATGTGTACCGAAAGGTAATGACATAAGTTTTAATTGTGATTGAATTGGTAATTCATAATGTAATGGTATTGACTCAGTGAAGATATGACTTTGATTATGAATTGTATAAGTTGAGAAGTACATTAAATTATTGTTGTTTGTAAATGGTGATTGATGAGATGAGAATATATCATTTCTATTAATTTGAGGAAGTTTTTACAATGCTAATGATTCATGGAAAATTATTATGGATTCATAGCATTATAGTCCAGGATTGAGAAATTATCCACGATGTCAATTAAGATGATAGATGAACTAATCCTATCTTCCAGTACATGTGTTAATGAATGACGCATTGTTAAAACATTTAAATAATACCATGAAATAAATTATTTAATGATGTGTTTTGAGAATATAGGGATGGTCTTAAATACTTAAGAGGTGTGACAATAGAGTTACTAATTAAGTAAAATCTTGAATTACTTTTAAATTCTAACTCCAAAATGAATGACATGAGATGTATTTAGGTAGAAGATGAAAATGATTGTATTATATGAGGGAGTGGCCATGAATTTCATTTTGAATTCCATTATATGTATAATTTTTCTTTTACCATGTATTTATATGGGATTTATTCAAAAAATACTTGGTCTTAGCTAGCCAGCCAACCAGCCAGCCAGGTGAGTGACACTCAACATAAATATTGAGGCTCAGATTGAACCCAACCATCCAGCTAGTATGGCAGACCATAGTTGTGGAGCACATAGGGCTCAAATTGCATGCCTAGAAGGGTGAATTTGTGTTCCAGTGATGCATGTAATTATTTGGGAAGACACGAAGGCATAGAATCAGCGTAGAGCGCACCCACATAGAGAAAAATAAATGGGGTGGTACCGTTGAGGGGGGAGGAGTAATCTTGGCTGAGGGCCTCATGATTTGATTTATATACTGCACACAATTCACGTCTTCAATTCCATGTAACACAAGTGAACATGGAAATTGTTAATCACTTAAAAATAAAGGAATCATAGCCATCAATCTAATCTCCATCCATGATCTAATCTCCACTGTTTATGAATCTGCACCACTCCAAATCAAATGAGGATTGTCATATGATCACACAACCACATCATCATCATCCTATAACCACCCAAACAACACAACTAAGTCATAGAACAACTGCACCCCTAAAATCAAGATTCTGGGGACTGTTCAAGATGATATCTATTCATGTTGTTTGTCTGAATGATACGAAATCATTCATGTAATTAAATTTTCATTCATACTTTGAAATATTGATGAATACACATGGGATGAATCAAATGCAGTACTAATTCCACGACATGGATCTTGGGTGTTCATGATTCAAATTTTCATATGACTATCAGTTCATTCATAGATTTAAATAGATTTGATCCCCATAGAATATCCTATGGAATTTGAATGTGGAGAAATGTAGTTATCCATTATTATAAATAGATATCAATCGAATGAGGTATTGGGGTTAAGAATATTGAGAAATCTCTTATTCCTGGAAGAACAAATCATCACACAGAGAATCTTTGTGCATCTATCTCTAGCATGAGGAAAGAAAGTATCTTTTTGATAACTCCACACAAAGGATAATTCTCCAACCAGATCTCAATATGTTCTTAGAACACCTATGTTGGTTGTGATTATTTGGTTCATATTTCCTTGTAGGAAATTAGCATTGCACCTTCCATATTTTTGTGATGCATCCAGTACCAGGAAATCATTTTGGTTCATGTTTATCTGATTGTGAAATATTTGATATTATCAAGGAGAAGGAAGAATAAAGGATAAATTATCCAAAGGTAAAAAACCAATTTTATTTTGTATAATATCACATATAAAGTGTACAGTGTTTTTATAGATGAGTAGAGCCATGAACATGCTAGTGTGAAATCTTATGAAGAAGAGAATAAGGGTTGTACACATATGCATGCATATGAATGACTTTGAGAAGCAAAAAATGTGAGTTCAATGTGGTAAGTGAGTGGTACCAAGAAAAAAATAAATTCACATGCATAAGACACATACATTGAACTCAAATTGAACAAAATGTTTTTGTCTGAAAAAACCCATCAAATAATGAATTGTATGTGTGCATATTAATAGAGAATAGAATAATGTGAGCAGTGAATGTGTATTTTCATGAGACACACTCATTGAACCTAAATTATTGATACAAGAAAATTGTTTGTGTTTGAGTTGACAAGAAATATATTATACATTCATAAAATCATGCATAATCACATGAACGTGTGAGAAGTCTTTTAGACTCCCAAAACAAGATGTTTGGATTCCATGAAATACATAAATGAAGATGAATTAAATTGTGATCGGAGCCGAGTTGAAGTAAAAGAGATCTTATCTGAGATGAAAGCGTTTGATAATCTGTGAAGATAGATAGTAATGATATGGTGCAATATTATTCTTGGATATTAATATTTTGGAAAAAGTTGTGTGCACCATTTTCAAACATATATGTGAGGCAAGGTCTTTATATGAAGATGAAATAATTGCCCAAGCATTGTTGGACTGAGGTAACTAATCAATATAGGTGATCATAAATACTGATCAAGGACAACAAACATTACCAAAGGTTGTTGAATATTACATGAGATAGGGTGTTTCGACAAGCTCATGGTGGATGTTAATAAGATCAATATAGAGTGAATCAATAGTATTCAATGCAGGAAGTTTATTATGTGATTTGAGAGCCAAGAGTTTCTTATGAGACATAGGAGTAGAAGCCTTTTGTGAGACTCTAGATAAACAAGTGATTCTCTGGTATCATTATGTAATGATGTATAATTGACCTCATGTGCCCTTCAAGAAGGATATAGTGTGATTCTGTAATGATCATTGTAATTATTATTCTGATTATAGTAGGGAATCTGTGTTGGGGAGAATGACCAGCACAACAAGGAGTAGGACTTTGTACCAAACCTTATAATTCGTAGTGTTCAGTGCCTTTGAATTTACAACTTCATTCGAGGTAAGGCTGAGGGACACAAGAAGAGGGGATCAAGGCCTTAACAGTACATATTGGTTTAATAGATAATAGTCAATTTGTAAAATGTTTAAAATGATCATTAATTCACCCCCTCAAGATCTCTGTTATTCCCACCGATCAAAGAACTTCAAAAAAAAATGTGATATAATATTAAAATATTATTATTTAAACATGTCCATTATAACCTACCACTAAAGTTGTCATGTATGTTTTTGGATTAATATTTTATGAAACATTTCACATTTTACAGATGTATAAAAAATCATTTATTATATATCGATTCGAATGAAAATAATATATATTTGAAATAAAATTAAATGTTTTCTGAAAAAATTATTTTTTTCAAAAAGTCGTCTTATTAATTCGTTAAATAATAAATAAATATTGATTTTTACTAAATTGAGAAATTTTATTTTTTATAATTAAAATCATTTTTGAAATCCTCATATCTAAATTTTTTTATGGTTAATTTCTATACATTCTAAAAAGATTCATTTTTCTATGAATAGTCATATATACTTACTAGTATAAAAAATATTTTTCAATTAATGTATTAAAAACCCAAGTTATTTTTATGGGGTATTAAATGTAACTTTAGAAAAATGATATATTAATTAATCGAAATTATTAAATTATATTCAATTTGATATTGAACTATAATATATAAAAGTGTCCAGGTTTTGAAAAAAAATGGAACCCCGCCTTTTGGATTTGTAAGCTAGTAAAATTTAATAGTATATTATTCAACCAGTGTTAGTATAATTAAAAAAATGTATTACATAACATTAAAAAATTAATATATATTTTATAATATATATGAATTTATTTTTTTGTAAAATGAATAGTGGGAATAAAATGTATTATGTAATGAAATTAATGTAAAACTGAGTTTATGAGTGGTTAAACTTAAAGTATAAGATCTAATAATGACCAAAAATATGTCTTATTACTATATTATAGAAAACTTATATATAATATATTCTAATAGTAAAAAATGGTCTCTTTTATAGCATTATGGAATAAAATATATCTGTGGTGAAAAAATATTATAATAAAAATTCCAAGGTTGTCCTCTATCCCACATATAAAAGACCACCTCTATCAAAAAAATTTTATGATTAACAAAAACTAATGAGACATTAAATACCTACCCAAATAATTTCCCTACTTATCTACCTTAATCATAGTATCCTTTTTTGATGTAAAAATCCAACTAAGGATGGATTTCTGTGAAAATGAAAAGAATTTGTTCGAAGAAGATGTAACATCCTTAAATGGGAATTTTATTTTATTTCATATTACACACACGTAAAATAATTTTAAACCATGAGTTTGTAATTAAATATTAAATTTTAAATAATTATATTATATGATGTTAATTTCATGACTTAACATCTTCTCTACCTCTTTCAAATGGGAAACAATATTGTTGATTGATTTCATGACGTAATACCTCTTCATGAAGTGACATAGTTCATTCTCGATCACTCTTTCTCAAGGATGGATATAATGATGTGCGATTTTATTAATATCATATTAATGATATAATTATAAATACATAACTACTATATCATATATAAATTTATACATTCCATTCTATCGATACTATGATAAAGTCACTTGGTATAAGTGAATAACCGTCTTGCGAAGTGATGTGATTCATTTTTCACATAGATTTTAAGTAAATGAAATAAGGATTAATTTAATGTTTATATATGAATACATAAAATATTATATATTATATAATATAAATATATTATATAATTTATTTTCGTATCACTTATTTAATAACTGGCAATGTAGTTCATTTTCATAGAAGACTACCACCTCGAGAAGTAATATGATTCTTTTTTATTAAAAAATCATATAAATGGAATGTTTAAGATTATTTAATGAAATAATATGATATATAATATATAATTATCTTATTTTAATGATATGATAAACTTACCTTTATTCTATTAGGTTATATAAAAAATTGAAATGTTAGTCATGTGTACATATGACATAACATCTCTTTTATTATAATATAGCTCATTTTTCATAAAAATATTTCATAAATGTTTTAAATATTATAATAAATATTTTAAAATTGTAATTATATCATGGTTTATATTATGCATATTTTGAATTTATAATCTATTTGACCTTATTAAACTTTCATTTGTGATTTGGGACAAATGGGCCATTTATCATTAAAAAACGAAGTAAAATTAATATGTTATGTAATTAATAAGACATGGTAAAGAATAAAATAAACATAATAAAAAAATTAAATGGTTTCTAATTATTAAAAAATATTATCTTTTTTATTTCGGTCGAATAATAATACACATTACCAATAAGTTTCAAGGTAATTTATCTCTCTAATCCATCATTTCTTTTAGGTTATGAACATTCTATCACATAATCATTCAATATATCACATAATGATATGGAATAATTATAAAGTTTGTATATATGTCTCTAAAATATATATCTTTAATGATCTAGACCCATGTCACCTAGAGCTTAGTACATACTTTATTACATTGACAATATTATAATGAATCGCATCCTGGAGAACTAAATATTTGACAAGTCTTGGTAACCTAGATACCCATTTGAAAATAAAATGAATATTTAAACATAAAATAAAAAATTAATTTTTCTATGATAATAACATTATGAAACTTATAATAACACTAAATATCTATCTTCACAAACTTCTTGGAAAACTGTACAAAATAAAACATAAAAATGGGATGAGTTGTGATGCTCAGTAAGGGTATACATCTTTAAGAAATAATAAATAAGAATAAAATATTACATAGTAGAAATAAACTAAAACAAATATAAAATAATCAAAAACATGATAATAATTTTTATTCAATAAAATATAATTTAAAAATTCCATTTGAATAATATGATGACCTTGATCATTGATATTCTAACTAATAGAATGTTTACATGGAATATCTATAGTTATGGAATGCATAATATCATATGTTAGAACAATAATGATATATCCTATAGATATTTACTTTGATGATCAATCCTCTGTCGAATGTCTAGGGGTTTAAACCCATATGATAATTTAAACTATCAAGATATATCCAACATATAGTTACTACTGAGATCATTCATCTTTCTAGTTAACATTTTTTGGTATGAAACCCATTTGATTTGGGGAACTGATTTTTCCATTGAATAAATATAATGTATTAAAACCCTAAATATTTCTATTATAAAAAAATTAAAGATATAAAAAATTAAAGGGAATTATATAATCCTTGTAATCATAAAAATATGAAATTATGAATGAAAATTGTGACGATGTCCCTTTCAAAGATCATATCAGGGAAGTGGGAATTAATCCAAATAATAGAATATTTGTATCCATTAAAAGTTTTAAAAAAATTATTTACATCATATGTTAATAAAAAATCATTAATAACATAATCATATCATGACATAATCATTGATGTAGATGTTTAAACCCATTAATGGAAATTGAGTGAGCAATTTCTTATCATTTTGTAATAAGTAAAAATTATATTCTCTAATATAGTTATATTTATAAAATGGAACATATAACTCCATAAATATTAATAGATTATTTAAATTATATACAAAATATACATACAACCAACAAAAGAAGTAAGTGTTGGATAAGGCATATCTCATAGAAATAATAGTGAGATAAGAAAACCCTTACCTTTAAATTTCCCATATTTGATCATGTATTTACATCTTATATAATGGATAATATATTGATTAAAAATTATAGAATAGTTATATTCATATTTCATATTCCATATATTATCCTCTAATATAATTTTATTACTCATTTGTTATTAATATTTTATTATTATCGGCGTTTTAGGTGTTAACTCTTACATTTTCCTATGCATGAATTTTCTTGTAAGTCATGGTTAATGCTAGATATATTTTTTCCAACTCCATAATAATATTAACTTCATATGTGATATATTTATTCGTTATATACTTATTTATAATTATTCATTTATTTTGATCATTATGAATGAATGTCATCATGTTGTGGAGACAGTAGGTCATATGTACGCACCAGACAAGGTATCATTCTATTAATGGTGAAAGGGTTAAGAAGTTAGTCATATATTAAATTTTAAATAATAAATATCATGTATTATTTATTATATATATCAATTATTTCCATCATTATACCAATCCATGTAATGTGGTAAGGAAAACTATGTTACACCGCAGCAAAGAGTCGTTAATCCATATTTACACGAACGTGATGCTTTAATTTCATATCTGAAGGATAAAATGAGGAATATTCTTATTACGTAATCATAATAACATCACATAATATATATTATAATTTCTTAATTATTTTAAATTGTAAAAAATGAATGAACATGATATAGAAAATGAAATAAACATGGAATATTCAATATAGAAGATTACATCTTCTTCAATGAACCTTATTTTAGGTCCCCTATTAGGAACACAATGCTTGGTATTTTGGAATGAAAAAACATCTAAAAAATTATTGGGTATGTTTTTAATAAAAAATTTCTATTTAATTTATTTATAAGTCTAATTTTTTTATTAAGTGATGGAGGAGGTGTCCTTCAATAATTGGGGTGCGGAGACCTTTCCAAATTTATCAAAAATATTAAAATATAAATAATCTGTTATAGAAGAAGAGAATTAAAAATGGTCTATAAATGAATAGGCGATTAATTTTATATTTATATAATATCCCCTTTTTAATTATAATTTTCATTAAAAGTAACAAATAAAAAATTAATTCAAAAAAATATCTCTATTGCCAAATTTGGTACAATTCATTTAATTTGACATTTAAAATAACCATTTAAAATATAAATTAAAAAGGAAACATTTAATACATCCCTAAAATGTATATATCATTTATAATAGTTATTGATGACATTAATTATCTAAAATAATATTTATTTTAAAAAATTTAATATCAGTTATTTGAAATTTCCATTAGTTGAATAATTATTTCATCATCGTGAAAGTCTTTATGGTAATTATATATTACCTAAAATTGAAAAAAATGCCAAAATTAATTAACTATTATTTATTTCAAATTACTATTTATATTATGATATAACTTTTAGGTAAACCAATATTTAAATGTTAAACTTGTTAAATACAAAATTATGACATTTTGGAATTTTCTTTAAAAAAAATATAAATGGATTAAAATCACAACAGTATATCTAAGAGCTCATAAATTCGTCCAAAAGATAATTTTGGTTGAAAATATCTCATATAATACAAATTGGACCAGTTTTAAAGTAATTTTATATTATATATTAAACTTTTTTTCCTATAATTACCAGATTTACCCTTCGTTGTGGTGATAAAAATTTCTACTGTCAGTATTCATATTTTCCAAATATAAATGGATATAATGAAAAAAATTACCGTAAAAATGAAAATATGTAGACCATTTTTAATAATTAAAATCAAATATTTTGGTAATGTTTATTATAAATTAATATCATTGAAGGAAGTAGAATAAATGTTTTTAAAGAGAAATTGTTCAAAAGATAGAAATTTTATATATGAAAATTCATTGTAAAATTTATTACAATTTACTAAATTAGATTAAATGACTGTAGCAAAGCATTGTAGCAGCACTGTAGTAGGTCACTCTAGCAGCACTGTAGTAGCGGTAGACTGTAGCAGTGGCAGCACTGCAGTGGTGGAGGGACTATTGTAGGTACTGTAGCGACGAAGGAATTGTGGTAAGTACTGCTGCAGCGCAGGTACTATAGCGGTACTATTTATCGAGGGGTCCTTTGGGAAAAAAATGGGCTTTATAGCCCCGTATGCAAGGCACTTGGCCTTGGGCCTTTGGGCTATGTAATGGGTCACCCACTAATCAGTCTAAAGAGGTATTTGCTTTAATAATAAATTGCCGCTTTGACCCCAACCTTTTGAGAAAAAAAATAAATTATATAAAATTTACCAAATTCTATTTTAAATCCAACTTAAAATATAATCTATCACTATAAATTATTTAGAAGAAAATGTCATTTTTAATTAATATCATGTATTTTTCACTTCTCATAAAAAAACGAAACATATCAAAACAAAATCTGATAAATTAAACCGTAGTATATTGTAATATTATTATTTCAAAAAATACGTTCATTTATTCATATAGAATTAATAAAAGGGAGAAAATATACTTTTAGAAAAAGTCTTCCTCTAAATAAAGGTAAAATTTACTTTTCAAAAATATAAAACATTTTATGAAAAAATTTGTATTAATTATTATTTTAAGAATATACAACATATTGATTCAATTTAAGAAAATTTCATTAAATTAATTAAATAGAAATTTCATTAATAAATATCACTAAAAGAGATTTATTATGATAAAAATATATTCTTGTAATAAAAATAGTTTTTTATAACAAACACAACATTTATATTAAATTATTATTTTTTTCTAATTAATTGTTAATCAATTAATTCAGTCAATAAAAAATTATTGACTACATTTTCATAATCATGATACCCTAGTTCGTGACATCCATTCAAGTATATATTTTATAATGACTTCATTTAAATAATAATCTTCATTTGTTTATTTATGCTTAATGTGGTGAATCATGTACACTATGGAACATAATGATTTCTTTCAAAAACCATTAATGTTACATTCCCCCCAATTTAAAAATTTTAAGCCTATACATTTGAACATAGGCATGGTAATTGGGTTTTGAATTTTCAAAGTACATTTATTAAAATCTAACATTGGAAAAATGATTAATTAAAAATCTACCTTAATAGAAATAGTGGGAAGAATGAAGGTCACATGTGATAACACATACTAGGGTTCCATGTATGGAAACATGGTTACATATGAGAAAAAACAATCTTTTTCTAATTTAGAGTGAGAGAAGACCTAGTCATTATATATTTAACAATCAAATAATCATAAATAATTGATGGCTTAAAAGGTAATTGATTTCATTGTAAATTAATTAAAATAGTAATGTTTTTAATTTCGAGGTCATTCTCAATGAGTAGAGGATTCTATTACAACCTGGAATAAGAAAAAATGAATATAAAATTTCTTAATATGTATAGTTTCATCCTTTATCCAATTACCACCACAAGATCACTTTATTTATAAATAATTAGTATTTAATATTATTTTTCATGTGTGAAGAATTCGAATCAACATATATGAATCACATAATGTAAAAGAGTATATGTATCTATTCATCTTGTATTTATAAATTAACCAAAACCAAAATTGTTAGAATTAAATAAGATAATTCCTCAAAACTAACTAACCTTTATATTATGAAAAAAAATATTAGTCCCTGAACATAAAAATTAATCCCCAAGGGTCAACCAAGATCATTAGAAAAATAACCATACATTCCCAAAAATATTGTAAACAATTATTGGAACCCAAAATTATAATGTATTTGATCAAATTGTTTTAAAAATAACATCAATCACTCATAATGTTTGATAAAAAAATTAATATCCTAAATCAAATAATATTCATGATATTCATACCATTTTAGTAAATAACTGAAATCAACATAATTCCTGAGGAATGTATTATTTCAATACAATAGACAATCCAACAATTATTATTTTTAGTATTCGGCTTACCTTAATCTATTTAGAATCCAAAAATATGAGGTTCTATTCTAAATAACAGTAGTCACCAAATCACAGAATAATTTTCCAATCCCATGGTTATCTATAAGATAAAATAAATATCCCATATATCAAAATAAAATTAATCTATTATATATATTAATTAAAAAAATTCATTCGAACCTAGACATCATGTAGGATTTTATTAGGTGTTACACACTTAATGCAATTTGTTTGCGGGTTTAAAACACACATGATTACCGAAAACAACTTATTTCACCCGAAATATATTTTCTCATTTTTCTAATACTATATAAATGTTATTAAAGAATCATAGATGAATCCGAAAAAATAACCTAAATATGTTATTCATTAAATAAATATGTTAACCAATAAGGTTATCTTAAATGATTAATTGTTTATTCCCAAAAATATAAACACTAAAATTTATTATAAATTAAAAGAACATATAAACCCTATAATTTATCCATACATTCAATACATAAAATTAAAAAAAAAATTATTCCTTAAATATCATTTTCACACATACTAAACCCATTAGTTGTTTTCCCCAATCTATATTTTCATAAACATAGATCCCATGTTTTATAAAAAACATTCTCTGATACCAACTGTAATAACAAGAACCCAATGTCCTAGAGTCAGTGACTTACATTAATACATTGGATTGATTATAAGGTATTTCATCCCAAATTACTAAATAGTTTAGTAGTCTTGGTAATGTAGATACATATTTTAAATGAAAATTACATTTTATTATTAAAAAATATTAAAATAGTATTCTATCAGAACACCATTATTCCCCATTTTATAGCTCTATTTATCTACCATTATAAACATAATAGATACCTAAAGACAAATAAAACAAAACAATGGGGTAACATCATGTCCTCGGTAAGGCTATACAGTAGAAGCTATCATAATTAAGAATTAATGATTATGGAAAGGCAATTAGATGAAATACAATCCATTTAATAAATAACATAAGATTTATATGATTGGAATAAAATATGATCAAAAAAATTCCATATAAATAAAAATATTAAATTGACCATGGATATTCTAACTAATCAAATGACCACATTGAATATTAATAGTGATGGAATGCATAATACTGAATGTATAAACTATCATGATATATTATCTTGATAGTTACTATCAAGATCAATCTTTCTTATAGTTTATGTATGTGGGTCTAAAATCATGAGATCATCTAAACTATCATGATATATCCTCTAGATAGTTACTATCATGGTCATTCAACTTGTCAATTAATGTCTATGGGTAGAAAGACATCTTATTTGTAATAATTTTTTTTCCATGAATTAATAAAATATTATAGAACTATAAGTATCATAGGAATATATAAATTTAAGATATAAATTGTTAATGGGGATTTATATACAACTCATAAAATAATATAGGTTCGTAACATCAAATAATTAACCAAGAAATGAATGTCGAGTACAAGTCCAAAATAAAGTTCTTATCATTAATGTGAGCATTAATAAAATTAATATATTATTTTTATCCAAATAAAATAATTTTAAATAAAACTTATGTGAATGAAAATTATTTTCACATGTAACCATTCCATGATATAACCAAGGATGTTGATGTTTATCTCAATTAATTTGAACCGAGAAAATAAATATCATGCATCATTTTAATCAGTCGAATAATATTCACAATAAAATTACTATTTATCAAATGATAAATTTCATTCCATGATTATAAAATTATTCACAATATGGTATAATTAGTTCAGTACACAAAACAAATGAAATAATTGTGAATAACGTATATCTCAGTAAAATAAATGTTGGATGAGAAAAACCCTTACGTTGCACTTTCTTCTATTTGAAAAATATTTACCCTCTTTTATAATTGTTTAAATCATGGTAATAACGTATAAAATATTAATATTTGTATTTATCATATTATATATGTACTTATTATAATATTTTATTACACTTTTTAATACTATTTAATTATTATCCATCTTTTGGGTGTTAACCATTTCATTTTCCTAAGCTTGATTTTTCATATTAATCATAGATTTGGGGAATAAGATATAGCTCTGTCATCTAAAAAATTGTATTATTTTCATCGATATCAAATATATTTAATATATATAATTCTATAATCCTTTATTTTTAGTGATCTAGGAAAATGAATCGCATCACATTGTGGAGATGGTAGGTCATACGTACCCACGAGCGATGTTATCCTTCCATTTATTGTGAAAGGGTAAAGAAGTGTATTGTATATTAAATTATACATAATGAATAATATTAAATTATTATTATTTATATCCATTATTTCAATCATTATATCCATCAGTGTAAAGTGGTGAGGAAAACAAACCACCCAATGGCTTAGAGACTATAAGCCATATGTACGCACGTACGCTTTTTTTTAGAATTGAAAAAATATGGAACATTGTTGTTCCATAATTCCAATTAAATCTAAAAATATATATGATACTGTATTTTATTACATTATAATAGAAACAACAAATTAAGAGGATGTTAAATATAAATAAATTTTAAATTGTTTGTAAAGACGGCTACATCTTATTATGGGAACTTCCTTTAGATCTCCACTTATAGAGACTATGGTTGGTCTTTTGGAAGTATAAAAACAAATAGAGCATAACTAAGGCTGTTTATAACTAAAATGATATGTTTTTGGATGATCTAAAAGGATCAATGATTTGGGGATAAGCGAGGGATAAGGTTCCCTGTAATAATTGGGGTGAGGGACGCTTCCAGAATTTCAAAAAGTATTCAAATATAATAAGGCTATTATTGACACAAATACAAAAAAAACATAAATAAATAATTTTTTAATAATTTATTCAACCATATAACACACCTTATCTACTAATTTATTTTTTTATTATTTAAAAAAATAATATAATTTTAATTCAATAAAAAATCATTATTTTAAAATTTGAGACTATTCATTTAATAAGAATTTTAAAAAACAATTCATAAAATATATTTTTTAAATTACACTATTAATACAACCCTAAAATTTTATGTTAATTAATAAAATTATATTATGATATTAATTATATCATATTATATTTATTTTAATATATTTTAAATCATTTACTTGTAATTTCTATTAATTGAATAAATACTAGATCATCGTTGTACAAGTCACTATGGTAATTATTTCACAACACAAATTAAAAATAAATAATCACTTTTAAAATAAATATTTTATTTTTCATAGTATAATTTATAATATAATAAATCCACTAGTTAACCCCATAATAAAATATATTACTTGTTTAGAAACAAAATTATGATATTTTTGACTTTTCTTAAACAAAATACTATAAATTGATTAATGTAATACTTGTAGCGGAAATATCTTGTAAATTAAGATCAATGTTACTTTTTGTCTATAATTAGTCCTAAAATAAAATTAGGAAATATTTTAGAAGCAATTTTTTTATATTTATAATAATTTTCTTATACTTAACAACCCAATTTACAATTAACCATGGAAACAAATTACTATAGTTAAAATTCATATCTTACAAAATTAAGAGGAAACATATTTACTAAATTTGAAACTTATAATTCTAAACATGAAATACATTTATCCAAATTAACAACAAAAAATTGTGTAAAATTAATTTAAAATTAATCTCAAAGACAGAACGGGAAAAAATGTTTTTTAAATTAAAAATATTGAAAAGATAGAATTTTTTTAAATAAAAATTTTATTTATAGTTCATCACAATAACCTAAATTGGATTAAATGATTAAAAATTTATATAGTTATACTTTAATAACAATAAAAAATAATTTAACTTTAAAAAATATGAAAGAAGAAAAAGATGTTTTCAATTAAATTTTTTGTATTTTTTCCAATTCAACAAAACATAAAACTTATTAGAAAAATAAAAAACATTAAACAAAGTAAATTTTTATATTAAAACTTATAATATGATGTATATTTTTCTAAAAATAACTAATCAAAGTTTCAAAATTTAATTTTAAAACATGTCTTCAATTAAAAGGCTCTAAAATAGCCTATTAAAAAATATACATATTTTTATGCATAAGAATGGATTTAATCTTATCTTAAGAATATCAAACTTTTTGGATGATTTAAAAAAATATTAAACTCATCAAATATAAATTCCATTTATATCATTCATTAATAGTTATTTATTAATATTAAATGATATTATGGTTATATAAATAGTTTTCATAAAAAATACACCATTCAAATTCATATAGATTATTATATTTTCATATATAATTAATTTGTAATAAACGAATTAATTATATAGTCATATGTGGAACATATTTTCATAAATTATTTAATGATTTTTATAACCTCTATCTCAGTAGATAGGTTATAATGGTATCATTCAAATAATACTATGGCAGTGTTCTTTTATGCTTGATGTGGCAAGACATGTTCAATATCGAACATAGTGTTTCCTTTTATAAAATAAAGGTGATATAGAAATATCTGATTATCCCATAATTTTATGGGGTATTTAATTTAGTATAATTATTTATCAAATTCCATCATTATGAAATTTCCATTTTTAAGAATATCAAGAAATGTTATGAAATAATTTTAATTCATTGGGTAAATCTTATGTTATGAGTTATGAATTATTCATTTGTGTGGAACATATATAACAAGAACATGATATGAAGGGTCCAAAATGATATTTCACCAATTCATTGGATGAAGCTTGAATCACATGATACATTATGTATTAGAATAAATAGTATGTGTTATCTCTTATGGGACATTGTTCGTCATGTCATATTGTCTTGGTAGATAGCCTTGACATGTGTTTATTTCATGTTATATTTTATATCTACATTTCCTATAGTGTCATGATTTTTTGATACCATGTTCTTTGTGTTATTATTCAACTTGATTAACCTTGTAAATTTTTTATGATATCACATTATACCTTGGACTCACTTGTTATTCATTTTTATCATATTTATCCCATTAATTTTTTTATAATACCTTTATTTATGAATTCCCCAGGATATCCCATGCAGTTTTATGAGATAAAATATATTCAAGGAGAATGATATAGAGAATAAAATATGTGTTCAATATTTAATTTTTCATTTATATATTATATACCTAGTCCTACAAAGACCATATAAATTTATTTACCATTTTCCCTATTAATGGTTATTTATGTTAATGAATCTTGTAAAAATATGTATAAAATTCATTGGTCAATATAATTTCATATTATCTAATAATAAGGGCCTATGAGAACCACGATTTTCAATCATGTTTCCACATTGAAAAAAACAATATGAATTCAATAAGGATACAGTAAATAAACAATATAACAACAAAACTATTTGGGATATAATATTTAGTCACATTAGTATCTTGTAATAAAATCAAACTTAGGGAAGTGATATAATATTGAAATCTAGACATAACCACTCTATCACATGATAGTATATGATCATAATTATAAATTTTGAATAAAATAAAATGTAAGTAAGAAATTAACTTAATGTGATGATTTATAATAACAATTTACTTTTTTGTGGAATTGAAGGTTGAATC
This sequence comes from Viscum album, assembly GCA_963277665.1. Lineage (NCBI taxonomy): Eukaryota > Viridiplantae > Streptophyta > Magnoliopsida > Santalales > Viscaceae > Viscum > Viscum album. The sequence goes on along the minus strand of OY728147.1, from coordinate 1,373,474,569 downwards.
TATCTAAGAAACTATTTGAACAAACCATAATTAAAGTGAATATATTTTGATGATTTAGTTCAAAAGGTTCCAGCTAAACCATATCTACTATAATGGTGTTTAATTATCTATAGATAAATACCAAGAGAATTAATACCACACTAGTTCAATTTTAATATCATCCCCTCTACATGAAATCTCTGGAATAGAACATAAGTCCTTAGATAAAATGAAATACTAGGATATACCACTTATGTTTCTCTCTTAATTAATAAATGTAACCTAATGAATGCTCTCATAGTGTGTTTCAATCCCATGGAATAAAAAATCAGCCCTGATAATCAAGTAGTTGACGAAACATGACCATTTTATTAATATATAGAGGAATAACATTGATTAGATAGATGTAAATAATTATATTAAAAAATATATAATCTAGTTAAGATGTAGTAAAATGGACACATAGTGTGGTAATGTTGGGATTCATAAAATGGAATACATATAAGGTATAAGAAAAAACATATCAAGTGAAAAATATAGCCACATGATATTGGAAATTAGTGAGAATAATAAACCCAATGAGAATAATTGGATATTACTAGAGGATATAGTCTAGTTAATCTATGATAAATTTTCACAATACCAAAACATATATAAATTTTTATCCAATAATATTAAATTGGGAATCAAATTATTCATCCAATTTAAATATGATATTTATTTTTCAAATACATGTAAATTAAATTCATAAATTATATTCTTGTAAAAAAATAAGAAACCAAACCACCTAATGTATTTGGAAAACCAATCAATTAAATTTGGAAATCATTCTAAAAAATCTGGAAAACTCTAAGTCCATTATCAATGAATTTTATAAGAACTATGTATTGGTTATGTTTTTTTTATGTATCTATATTATGATACCAATATCCATATAGGCATGTGTAATAATTCATTAGTAAATAAGTTGGCCTATTTAATGAAAGAATGTATGAATCCTTGTAAAAAAAATACAATCTATTACATCTTAAAAAGTGACTAATTATGATATTATGGGTGGAATAAATTCAAAACACAACTCAAAATCAACATAAACTTCAGTATCACTCATTGAATAAACAGAAAAAGAATATTACCATATTAATCAGTCATATAATACAATTTGTGATGAATTATAATGAAATTTTTATAAAATCTAATTTCATTCCATTTCATATGGTTCCCATGGTCATATTATATGACATAACACTATTTAGTAAAATGTAAACTCTTTTCATTATTTTTTATTTCCTCTCAATTATAATTCTTTTTTATTATAAATATATGTTAAAGACACAAACAAATCATCTAGTTAATAATAAACAATTTTATCTGCCACATTCACTAAATATTAATATATTTTGTGTATATTAACCTTATAACATAACATATATGATATCACATTAAATCAAACCCAAAACTCCACCATATGACTTCAATGAAATTTTTTAAAGACATCTTTAACTTTATCTCATATCACTACTTTTATAATAGATCATTAATACATAACAATTTTTTTTTGTAAACTCTAATACAATTTTATAGAAACTCAATAATTCATACATGATCCACAGTTATTGAACCAAAACTCATGATGTCTCTTTAATTTTTAAAATTATAATTAAATATGAATCGCTATATCTGTAATCTCATGAAAATAGTTTCCTTTATCATAGAATCAATGATACTCAATCAACAAATGGATTTGGTATGATCTCTATAAAACACATGTATCTATATAATTGGGGCCACCTATTGAATCTTATGTTAGATTTCAATCTTATATGATTCCTTTATATTAGACATTAAGTTATTATGGTAAATGGGTTATGTAATTCTCATATAACCAATTCATATATTTTCTATTATCAATGTATAGATATATCTATTCAGGGAATATAACACATATCATTCACCTTTGTTGATAATCACTTCAAATTCATCCCATCATAATAGAAATGGATATCATATATACTATAATATGATTTTTTACAATGATAATAAACCATGTTGTTTTAAATTATTAAAATATTATGTTGTAAAAATGATTTATCGGAGAATAAATTTGATAAACATGTTAATTATCTTAAATGCAAGTTGAACTCTTGGAATATTAAATTGAATATTTTTGGAGTTTGACTCTATGATAGTGTGTGATTTTGAGTCCCATGAAGTCTCGTTAATGTCTGAATAAAAATATTATATATATTTAATTAAGCGCAAAAGATTAATTCAAATAAGTATAATTCCTCCAGAATGATTGTTTTTTGGGATATCTAAGACCACTAGTAGGTATGGGATGTTGTGTTCACACTAAATAGGGTATAACCTTTGCAAGCGTCAGATGTTAGGATGTCTCACTTGCAGAACAACCTTTTTTTTTATTTATAAAATACATTTATTATAAATTAAATATTTAATATATCTCAAATGGTATATCGTAGGATAAATATGAGACCACAGTTTGGTATGGAATTAGATTTTTACTCTAGGTAGTGTGTAAATATTTCATGCAATGGGTGTTTATTCAGGTCGCTAATTAATATACTTTATTTAAATATTATATTAGTTAATTTATTTTATGATTAATTAAATTAATAAACAAATGTTTCCTATTCATCATCTCCCCAAAAATTCATTCCTTCATTTTTTTAATCCCCAAGATATTTAAAACCTTGAATGTAAACTTTTTTGGGTAAAAATAATTTAAAAACACAATATGAATGAAAATTGAACACATTGAAATAAATTGTTCCATGATTAATGAATTAAAAAGGATTATTATTTATTATTGTTTCATAAAACCCTATAATGCATTGTGTAAGCAATATTAATAGATTTATCCTCCATAATCATTTGTAAACCACTTTGAATCAAAACAATTTGTGAAGCAGTCTGACTCCCCTTATGCAGTGGTAGTCTTCTTCACCCCTCAACTCGTGTGCCACATATGTTCTTTATTTGTATTTTATTTATTTATTTTTGTTTTATTTTATATATTGAAATTAAAAAAGGGTTGAAATAAAATAATATATAAATATATACTAATTTTATCTATAGAATAAAATAATACTAAGAAAGAAGATAAACTTTTTCAAATGAAAAAAAATCATATTGTTAAAAGAGAGTTATATATATATATATATAAATTTATAATAACATTAATAATATCTTTATTAAAATAAATTCATTAATATATATTTCTATGAAATATCAAGGTTGGTTTATCGTTTTTAATATGCAGATGATAGTTTTCTATTTTTCATCACCCTGGTTTCCTTGCTCATGATAAAAAACCCTTCATAAAAAATTTCAGAACCATCCAAACCATCTGATCCATTTTTTTGTTGATTGTTCTTCATCATTATTATAGTATGAATTTATGATTCTTGTTTCTAAATCTCATTTGTAGGTTGAGTTTCTTGGTCTTTTTTACCTTCAGGATCATTAGCGCGTTTTATTGTGGGAATTGTGATTCAATGTGAATGGTATGTGGTTTCATCATGATGAATAATTTATATTGACTCGAATATCATTTTTTAAGATTCAATTGATTGAATTCAAATGAAATTATTTTAATAATAATCTTATTTCTTTCAACTGAATGTTTCAAAAAATCCAATTTGGTGAAATCCGTTTTTTGAAGAAAATTGTTTTTTTTATTTTAAATTAGAATGGTTGAGATTTAAATTATAAAAAATTTAAATTCTGGTTTTTATGTAAATATATGTAATTAAATTTTATAAATTAATTTTGGAAGTTAATTTGATAGAACATTTTTGAAAATCATCAATTCCAATAAATTGGGGTTATTTGATGAAATTGTAGAAATTTATAAAATTCTAAAAAGGGATTAACAAATCTGTTGATAGAAACCTTGTTTTTTAACTTGTTATAAAGGATTGCTTTTGATTAGAACCTATTTTTCGTTTTTATAATAATTTGTTTTATAGAAGAATGATATTTTATTTTATATTATCATTCTTAAAATAAATGTCCTATCATTGATTGTTTAAGATTACATGCAAGTCTTATGTAGTTTGTGAGTAATTTAGACAAAATATGAGAATATTCAACATTCAAAAACATTAATGCAATAGGTTACATCCCATATGTGATGGGAAAGAGTCCTCTCAAACCAGTTTTTGAAGGGGGTGTCTTTACACATATTATCGTGATCACTTAAAGAGTGCAATGTCCTATAGGTAGTAACATATGTACATCTTTGGAAGACGGACATTTTTCATGATTGATTATATTTGAGAAATAAAATTACTAAAATATTGTTAAAATATGTAACATGCCCTTTAGAATTTATATATACAGTTTTACATAAAATTTTATATCTAATACATTATTTTAGAAATATTCCATTAATTTTAAAGTAAAGAATGATCTTAAGGTATTTTTATATCATCTGAAATTTATAGCAAGATTTTTTTAAATATTCATTAAAATTAAAAATATAATTTATTTTATAATTAATATATTTACCTGTTTAATTTATTATTGGCATCATTAATGGAATATTTGGTGGAATCCAACTAGTATTTGGCTCACACACTAATTTTTTCCATCAGGTGTTTATAGACTTTCTCCTTCTTGAGTGGATAAATGGAAAAGGATATCATGGATGTAGAATCAACTATTCAAAATTGGAATTAGTGAGTTGTTTCCTTAGGGGCCTTGTTCTTTTTTACCTGTTTTGTTACTTGGGTTATAGTACATTGGGGTTGTTTATGCTTGAACAACTTCTAGTACTTTACTAATAGTAGAGCTTCTTTTGATATGCATACTTCATTATTATTTTAAATCTTCATTGTGAGTGGAAAAATCATTCCCACATTTTGTTTTAATGATGTCAGGTTCTAGACATCAATCCATGAGAATTGGGAACTCCATTTGGGAAATAGTAGGAACAGTTTGGTTATCGGGTAAATAGGGTATCGAGGATGGTTCATGAAAAAGTGTTATCAAAGGTGGGTTGGTATATTTTGACAATGTCAATATGAATTTGTGAATTATTTCCAATAATTAAAATGTAGTTGTGATTGAGTTTCTAGACACCTCTCACCATAATGAACCTTAAGTCACTAGGGATGGTTTGGGAAAGATTTCAAGTGTAGTATGTCTTATCATTTCCCTATATTTATTAGGATAAATTGAAATCCAAATCATGTTTTTTCTTTTGTTGGGATTATTTTCCCTCTTTACACTATTTGAGAATTATCTAATGTCTTCAATGTTGTATTTTGATTTTATGTAGCATAATTCTTATGATAATACATGTGAGTCAGATTGAAGAAGAGTCTACTTCCAAACCTTAGTGATTGAATCCTGTTGTGAATCCAAATCTAGTTGATGTGATAATGTGTACTATCCAATTATAACATACACCTCCACTAGTCCCCATTTATGCTCCAACTTTGGAACATCAAGGGGATATTCTTGAAAATCACTCTCTTGAGTTCCTTCTCTAGAATCCACCAATTATCAAAGGCTAAATTGATTTTCAAACTGCTGAGTTATGGAGTGGTAGGATAGAATATCTATTTGAGTCCTTGGATACATCATACATGTTTAAGGTAAAGTGTTCTTCCTTTGTAGTAGAGGGACCAAATGTGAGATAGTGGGACCCAATGGTGATGGTAAAAATTAAGAGGGAATAGTGTGGATGTTATTTAATGTTATTATCACTAACTCATTTTATATAGATTCAATGGTGATTTCCAAGACTATGGAGTTTTGAGGCGTGAGCCGGTGGATAGAACCATGACTAAGTATTCAAATCACTATATTGAATTTGTGTAGTCTACCCCTAAGATTATATCTAATGTGACAATGAAGGGTCGATGATTCACGTTGGGAATTTGATCAATTATCTATTCATAGGTTTTATTATGACGTATTCCCCTTTAGAATAATGTGATTGATAAAGGGATGATGGTTGAGATAAACCTGGCTAACATGTTAATGTTGTTCGGAGTTCCTTTTTCTCTAAGTTGTAACATGAGTTATTTTAATGTAAAGTGGAGGAGTAATGACCTTCATAGTGGTTATTGACATTAGGATCATTTTCGAAAACCTATAGTGTCAGGAAGAGGAACTTTGAAATGCTACCAGTGTGGTCAGGCATTGAATTCAAAGTTGTTCATCACTGAGGCCACCAAGAACTTCGGCTCATGTAGATGTTTTTGGAACATTAAACATTTCTCCTACAACATTTCTACTCTGAAAAGTGAAATATGATAATCAATACATCCAAAAACTATGGGTTAATCATGTTCATCACGTGAAAAAGTGTTCTAGACACATTCATTTGCAAAAAAGACTAATCAATTAGAGGAAGCATCTCCAATGGAAGATGATATGATTCAAATGACTATGAGAGGTACCATTACGATGGATTCATCTTTAGTTACTATTATATTTGATATCGATGAATCCATATCTTTTATTTCATCCCATATTTTTTATTTTTTTAACATTCCTATGTATCTTTTATCCTATGAAATGGATATTACTACACCCTTTGTACTAATGGAGATAAGGGTCTCTGTAGGTCCTCTTGTGTCTTTTATATATCATATGGAGATATTTCATTGAGATTTCTATTACTCAACATGAAATATCTTGATGTCATTTTTGGGATATGTTGCATCATTTCCTATAACGTATGGATTGATTGTTATCTTAGACAGGTCTACCTTACTACACCTAGTTGTGTGCTTATTGTCTTGAAGGGAGAATGTGACCCATGGTATAGTAGATCTTTTCAGCCTTATTCAATGTTGCTTAATGTCATATCAGTGATTCCATATTGATATATAGAGGGATTAAATGAGTTGTGATATCCCTCGAGTAACTATTTATTTTTTTTGATGTGTTTCCTTATGACTTATCAGGTTTTCCACCAGTAAGGGAAGCCGAGTTTTATATTAAATTTATTAATGGCACTCATCCAGTTTTAATTCCATCTTACCGAATGGGACCATATAAAATGAATGAGATGAATTCCTAGTTGGATGATCTTATATATAACGTCTATGTACAACAGAGTGTGTCACCTGAGGTGGTGTAGTGTATTTCCCAAATAAATATGATGGTTCTCTTCCCTTGTGTGTTTATTATAGAATTATCAATTATGAGATGTAAAATAAAAAGTATCTATTAACATGGATTGATGATCTATTTGATCAATTGAAAGGGGAATACTATTTTTTGAAAATTGATCTTCGTTTTGGTTTTCTTCATCAATGAAAAAAATAATCTTTCATTCAGAACACTTACTTCTATAGTACATATGACAAGTATGAATAACTTATTATGATGTTTTTCTAATAAATGGACATTTATTTTAAGGGAATTTATGAATAATATTTCCCATGAGTATGTGGATTTCTTTGTAGTAGTATTTGGGGATGAAATACTCATTAACTCCAAATCTGATGAGGATCGTGTCCTTCAACTGAGAACAGCTCTGAGTCTGCTGAGAAATCATTGACATGATCAAAAAAATTTAAGGTTTTATTTTTGGATTCTATAAGTGAAATTCATTGGATACGAGGTGTTGGAACAACTGATATCTGGTGTTCTAGTGAAGGTGAATGATGATATGAATTTGGAGAAACCATGAAATATCTTCCATATTTAGAGCTTATTGGGGTTAGTGGGGTATTATACATAGTTCACTGAGGACTACTCAAAGTTGGCTTATTTGATGAATACTGTGACTTCAAAGGGAGCTATGTTTTATTGTGATGATAAATGACAGAGATTTTTTTTGATCTAATGAATATTTTTATATTACACTGGTGATAACTCTTCTAGAGGTTGGTAAAGGCAACCTGGACTTCTATGATGTATCAGGATCGGGTTTGGTATACCTTATCATGCAAGGGAATCAAGTTGTTTCATAGGGATCGTGTTAGCTTAAGACACACAACAATGACTATCTTACCTACTACCATGAACTAGTCGCATTATTGAATGGGATTATGATTTCGTGACCTTAAATTTATAGATAATGGATTAATGTGTAATCATGCCACAAGATCTTCAGTTATATCATCTCTCTAAAAAATAAGAATCACTACCAGAGCCGTTAAGAGGAGTAACTATAATATGTTGACATTAACATCACCCTTGGGGATATGAATTGACATTGTATATGTGTTAAGAAGGAAAAAACCTATGATATGAAAAAATTTATGGAAGTGTGTATTTTGATGGATCTTTTTTCAATTATGTATATAATTGTTTTAAATATTGGCGATGATGTTTCATTGGGTAGATTTCAGTTGAAATCTTCACTTTTCAAGATGATTCTATAGGAAAATAAAAATAATGTAGAATTAGAGACACTCTTTTTGGTGGTGATATTGATGGCCATTAAACATTCCCTAAAGTTGGTGTTATGTTTTATAAGAACTGATATCATGTTCTTCTAGCGGCAGGGAAGGCTATAGTGGGGAGTTTTCATAATTCCTGGTGGGTTGTGCACCCAGGAACCACAATGATGTTCTACAACATGGTATGAAAGTTTATGTGACATGGTATGAGATGGGAATTTTAAAATTTTGTTTCCAATTTCTATACATTCTAACCGCTGAATTCCAAACACCCAAAACCGTTATCTTTGCATCAAACAATTCTAGTGCCTACTTGGAATTTAGACAAAATTAAAATGGACTTTGTGGTTGGATTCCCTTATAACCATATGAATACGAATGCGACTTGGGTTGGGATCGATAGTCTGACCAAGTCATCTAACTTTATACCCTCTGATGATATATCAAATGTTGAGAAGATGGGAAGTGTCTATGTGAATGATATGGTTCATTTTCATGGAGTTCAATGTAATATAATCGTTGATTGGGATCCATGGTTTATATATTTCCTTTGAGAGTCCATTAGGTGGAATTTGGATTTTAGGTTCATTTCTTCACAACCTACCAACCATAGTCAGATGGCTGGACAGAGTGAGATAAATATATCATTGATTATCTTCATTGCGCTTATGTTATCTACTATTGTAGGGAATGGGATGACCATTTAGGGCCGATTGATTATTCTTATAGAAATAGTTACCAGTCTATGATCAGAATGGATCCTTTTGAGGCCTAATATTGCCTCCTTGTAATATATGTGGTGTTGGTCTGGTAATGGTTAATGTTCCGTAGTTAGATCATGTTTTTTCCAATATGTGATATATATGATTCAAATTATTCATCACAAAATATAGACATTATTGTGATGGTATAGGTATAATTTTTATCATCACAGTAGTCCATTGGAATTTACCGATGGTGAATAGGTGTTCATAAAGGTATCACCCTAGTTGGGTCAGGAATATCATGGGAGGTAAAGGATTACTTATACAGATATTGTGGGACATTTTGGGGTTATTGATTATGTAGGTAATAGTTCTTACCATTTAGAACAATAGTCATAGTTAATATCAAACTGTAACATGTTTCATGCATCATAGCTAAGAATGTATCTCTCAGATCCATCTCACGTATTGAACTATACTGATCTTGAGATTGAACCTAATTTTTCATTGACAGAGTTCCCAATCAGAATATTTGATTCTGAGACCAAGGTACTTCATGGGATGATAATACCTTTGGTTCATGTGCTATTTAAACATGGTTCTGACAATCAAGGGATATGGGAGTGTGAGTATGATGTTTGATCATAGTGTCCTTAGTTGTTTGAGAAAGATCTCTAGTGATTATTCTTGAGGATGAGAAGTTGATAAAAGGGGTGAATTGTAATATCTTTTGTATAAATGATGATAAACCCTCTTTTATTAAATTATCAATATCATAGGTGGAAAAATACTAAATTTTCAGTGAAAAAAATTGATAAGTTTGTTAAAGGTCATAAATTCATGTAAATATCTAGGAATATTTAATTGATTTTTTCTTGGATTTAGACAATAAGTAATTGTGAGATTATGGTTCATAGATTGACTCGGTGATGACAGAATAAAAATCATAAAAAAATTATATAATGAAAATAACTTTAATTCAGAATAATTGAATAACTACAAATTTGTGAATCATATGAAAAATATGAGACTAGTGATAGATATGAGATGTGGGGATAAACCTAGGCGGGGTATAACATTGGTAAGGAATGGATGATTGAATTCCTCGATCTTGAAAAATACCATTTTAATATTTATTAAATATTTAATCCTTTTTTGGAATATTAAATAATTAATATCATTGAAACCATTCATCTTTTGAGAAATATAATACCACTTTTGGGTCCAAATTGTGTGTTTATGATATGTAGGGTGTAATTTTTTCATGAAAAGGGTGTTTCCTCAAGTCTCTAATAAAATAAATTTATTTTATAATTAAATTAATTAATTTATTATTTAATTATTTAAATTAATAAAAAAAACTTGTATTATAAATAATCTCCCCATAAATGTGTTCCTCTATATTAAAATCCCGATGAAATTAGAAACGTTGAATATGGTCTATTTTAGTGATTTAAATCTCGAAACACATTAAGAGGGAAATATAGACACTCTGAAATCAATTATTACATTATCAACACTTTAAAAATGATGTTTATTTTTCGATTTCATAAAACCATATGACATGTTGGGTATCATATATAATGCAGTTTCTTCTCCTGATAATTTCCCAAACCTGTTGAAACATCATGATTGGTAAAGAAATATAACTCCCCTTACGCGTAGGTAGTCTTCTTCCTCCCTCAACCATAGTTACATATGTTCATCATTTGGATCATTTTTAATTTTTTTATTCTCTAATTTTTATTCTAATATTTTTTTTAATGATAAAATGGTTAAATAATATAATAAGTATATATATAAGAATTTGGACTATATAATAAAATTACACTTCAAAAGGAAAGAATGTTTATCCAATGATAAATTTTTATTATTAAAAAATTTAAATATATATGTGGATATATATATATTCATTCTTAATCTTGATAATAATAATTTCATTGAAATGAAATTATCAATATGTATTAACAAGGACATTCATGGTTAATTTTTTCTTTTTAATATGAATATCATATTTTTCATTTGTTCTGCCTTTAATTTCCTTTATCATGACGAAGAGCCATTCCTCGGTGATTTCAAAGCCCTCTAAACCATCCAATCATTTTCACTATGCATTTTATTTTCATTATTATCATAGTGTTAATATTCAATCCATGTTTCTATATCACATTTCTTGGTTTAGTTTTGTGGTCACCAACACCATCACTCCCATCTTCAGGTTTTGTTGTAGACGTTGGGTTTCTATGAGAAATGTTTGTGTTTCTATATTGATACCTAATCTTTGATAACCCAACATTATTTTTTTTATGATTCAATTTTGTGAATTCAAATTCAATTTTTTAAATTCAAATATTAAAGAATCCAATTGATTGTTGGAAAAACCATTTCTGCTGAATAGTGGTTTTATGTAAAAATGCATTTTGTCAATTAAAATTATTGAGATTTAATTTGAAAAAAAATAAATTTTGGTTTTTATATAAATATAATATATTGAATTCTTGAATTAAATTGTGAAAGTAAATATGTTGAACATTTTTTGAAAATCTAAAATTTTAGTAAATTTAGGGCATCTTATGAATTTTATTGAAGTGGATAAATTGGGAAAAGGTATCACAAAATGTTTTGATAGATACCCATTGTTTTTATCATGTTAAAAAAGGATGCTTTTTTATGAAACCATGTTTTATTTCTAAATGTAAAATTTGAAATTAAAATGAAGAATGGGATTTAATTGTATTTTATGGAGTCTTCAAACAAATTTCCCAACATTGATTGTTTATGATTAATTGCAAGACATGTGATGTTAGTGAGTTATTTGGACACACTATATGATTATTCAATGTTATTAAAAATAAATGTAGAATGTCACATCCATTAGTTTATGGTGGTCAGTCCTCTCTAACCGGTTTCCAGTGGAAATGTATGTACAAATATAGTCATGATCACTTTGAGAGTGTTGAGTCATACATCTTATAACATACATTCCTATTTCGTAGATTAGCATGTTGGTTGCTTATTTATATTTCAGATTTAAATATATTCCAATATTATTACACTGTGTAGCATTACCTTTTGATTTTATATAAACTGTTTTATATAGAAAAAATTATTCAATTCAGTTTTTAAAATATTACATCACATGTAATGTAATGATTGTTCTTAAAGTATTCTTCTATAATTTTAAATGAATATCATGATTTTTTATATATTTTGTTGAAATAAATATATTATATTAATTTATAATTAAAATATTTACACGGTTATTATATTATTGGAATCTGTTATGAAATCTCTAGAGGAATCCTACTTGGCTATTTTTCAAACACTTCTTTTTTCTTCAGGTGTTTGTAGACATTCTACATGAAGGTTCCAGAAAGGTAAAAGGATGTCTCAGAGGTGAATCCAACTATTGAACATGGTACATGGTGAGTTGTGTCCATAGGGGATTTGTGTAGTTTTACCTATTTAGGCACTTGGGTTATAGTATAATGGTCTTATTTATGACTTGTCGACTTCTTTTACATTACACCAAGTGGAGTTCCTTTTGATATGCATACTACCTTCTTCATTTTCTTCCACATTGTTTGTGGAAAAATCATTCCCTATTTTAGTTTTTATGATTCCAGGTGCTATTAACTAACCAGTAGGTATTAGAAATTCTCATTGGGTTATGCTAAGGCCAGCTTGATTATCAGGTTGCTTGGTTACCCGAGTGGGCTCGTGACATATACTATCTAGGTGTGGTTTCATAGTTCCAAATCTTTCTCAATCAAAAATCATATGTCATTATCATTATATGTAGTGAAAATCCCATCTTGGATGATCTTTTAAAGATTATATTATTAAAAATATTAATAAAAACATAATTATTAACTATGATATAATTATTTTTGAAAGAAATGTATTAAAGTATGATGGTTTCCATGCTAATAATCCTCCCACCATCATGTAGTGTGGTGAAAATAGGACCCTTGAACCCATAGTAAACAAAAATAAATATGATAGTCTGTAAGGTATACATTGTGGTACATCCATCACAAAAAAATTCTTTTTATGCTTAAGGAGAAATTTTCAAATCTGATGAAGGAATATACTCATGATTTCATTTACATTATGTCATAACCAGTAATACTCCGTGAAAAAAATAAAATAGGGACAAATGAAAGTCAATCAATGAGAATCCAATAATCATTTCATTTCAAAAATATATAAATCTATATAAAAATTAATATATCTGATAAAATATTGTAATGATGTATAGATTTGTTTTAATTTAATAAATTTTTATTCTAATTTTTTTAGATTATTTAGAGACAATCAACTATGCATCTGTGTACCATTTAATGTTGGATAAAATGTTAGACCTAACTAATGGTTTCCAGACATTATTGGGATTAATTAAGTCATAGTATTTATATGTAATTACATCAACATCTCTATATTACCATGAAAATAAAACCTACCCTTAAATATTATTAATAAATATATATTAAGAAAGAATGTTTGAATAATGATATTATTTGGGAATCATGATAATAATGTTAAAATAAATTACCATATTCTTGATTCTAAACATCAAAAAATAAAATTTTACGATGTTAAATTTATAAATCTATTTATAAGTAATTATATTTTTAATATCCTGATCCTCATAACCAATTCCATCAAAAAATCATTGAATAATAAATTAACTATTTACATTACTATTCACCACCACATTCTATGATTCTATGTGATAAAAATAAATTAACTTATTTTGACTAGAATAATCTTTAAGTACGTAGAGATAATCACTATATCATGTTAACAAAATTTATCTTTTCTAATTCTATTTATAATAACATTTCCTAAAATATATAGAATATTGAGTGAAACTCATATTATCATAATACTATCATAATAATTTATTTTTTATATATGGACTTATATAAGTTCAAACGTATTTCCACCAACATATAAGACAATATATTTAATTCCAGAATCCATTTTATGATACACATACCAAATTTTATATGAAATAACTCTTCCTTCCACTAATTAGGAGTATGTTTAAAAAAAATTATTTATGTATCAAATATATTATCTTATGTGCATATTGTATTTTACATGAAAAATATAATTTTTTTAAAATGTTCTATTTATGGTTTCTGGAAAGATATTATCTCATATATGAACACAAATATTGATTAAAATATTATCCTATATAAATTTTTTTTACATAATTCTTTTTTAAAAATATTTTATAATTTCTTCTGAATATAAACTTATCTACATAAAATTTACCATCTCATTATGTTCAAATAATCTTTTTCTAATAAAAAAACGAATCACATCATATAAAGGAATATAAATAAATTTACAGATCCATTTATTATATTAAACTGATCATCCAATACTTTAAAATATATAATGTTATACATATTTTCTTTGTCACATCTGTGAATAATATAATATGTATCATTCAACATATTTGTTTTTAACACCAATATATTTGAAACACTTATAACGTGTAGATGTATTATCTTTTATCCTTAAAAACTAAATGAATAACATAATAAAACATCAAGGAAAAACATGAACATTTCCTTATTATATCAAAACACCTATTAGTATGTTGAACAATCCCATTTGCTGTAATAATAAATAAATCATAATAACATATGAATTCAATGATATTTCATAAAATAATAATTTATGACAATAACATTATAATTTCATCTTAAGGATTGAAATATATATCCCTTATATTTTTATCATAACACTACAATGTTGATATCAAAGGTCGAATTCATCCTTAATGATCAATTGACAGTAATAGATAATATTTTTAAAAATTCATTCATCTTATCTCAACGTTCACATAGATAATAAATTGACTGAAATACATTACCATAAATTATTTAAAGAACCCTAAACTCATACAAAGTCAATTCTGTACTTAATAATATTTAATAATTATGTGGAGGATAAATATTATTTATTAATTAGGCATCATCTTTCTTTAAAACCATAAGTGATTCATTCCATAAATCATATGAATATTTATTAACCTTTTGAATAACTTCACACTTTCTTTATCTGGACGATAAAGATCCAACACATAGAATTTATTTTATACTTAATAATTGTTCCAAAGTTAATATTCTATATATTTTTTTTCAAATTAATATTTATCTCCCTATTGATTAATATCAATTTTAATTTCGAAAATATTGATTACATTTTCTATAATAGGTGCATCTCGTGGATGGGTATGATGTTTTTTTCCATTGAATAAGGCCTTTCTCTAATATAGGATCCCACTAAAATGATTCCTCCATTTTAAACTCATAAAATCTACTGGTATGTCTTGATAAAAATTTCATCATGTATCATACTATTTTATTGACTCAAATATTAAATTATTTTATCTTATATATTATAGTTTTTAGTCATATCATATATAACTATTCGTTTTTCCTGAGGATAACCACTTGTCCAATCCATAAAATGTATTTATAATAAACATTATTTCTCTTGTATCTTAACTAGTAATTCTCCCCATCTACGTGTGACCCAATAGAAATGTCATGAGAAATGTACATCTATTTTAGGATAACATCATTATGTGATTTCCATATACAAATAATTCATGAGAATCTAACAATTATTGTTAACCATACTAATTGATCGAGGTCTTAATAATTTCATCATTGGAAGGAATTACACACGTATTATAGTTAATGACATTTAATAAAACCATACTAACTCATGTTATTGCCTATTATGTATGCATGATTGTTCCCTTTTTTATTCATATTTCATCCATAAAATAGATATGTTCACTCTATATTGACATGTAACTCTTTACACAACCCTGTGATTTTATTTGAAACCTTAGGATACAAGTAAAACATATATAAAATAAAAAAAATTGTTCCCATCTATAGGTTTCATGAACTCTAAATTAAAAGGATTAGGATATTATGATTTCAACAATAAGTATATGTGTGTGAATGGATCCACATTTAACTAACCCTCGCCATTCAATAATGAGGATTATATGTCTGTAGGAAGATCCTCTCAATGTCCTTCCACCTAGGATTACATTAATTAAAAGATAATTCAACTCATCGTTACTATAAAACATAGTATGTATAATCAATATTAATTTACTTATTTAATTTCGAGAACATTATTAATTAACTGAGGTCATGAAATTTGAAAAATATATCATTGGTGGGCATTCCATGAATGTAATAAAAGTTTTAATGATTTATAACAACACTTTTATAAACATAAACTATGGAATATATATTCACAATATATATTCAATTTATTTTCATTATTAACAAAAAAGTGGTTATCATTAATGTAAATGAACACATGAAATATTTAACTGTGGAATTTATATGTAAGAACAATTAATAAATGAAAATTCAACCATAAAAAATTAACAAAACATATTTCTTTATTTTGTACCTCAATTATATTGAATAGAAACTCTGTATATAGAATTCATAATATGAAAATTACATTTTAAAAATTATATATAATTTTAGATTAACTATATGAGGTTTCTATTAATTATAAATATTTTTTTATTCATCATTTAAAACTATTTACATCATCATAATAATCACATATTTAAATATTATTTAATCCCTGATCATATGAGTCATAAAAACATTTTTTGTGAGGTATAAACAATTTCTAAATGATGAATATGTAAACTAAACATGACAAAATATATATTTTGAAATGTTAATATTTTTAGAAAATTTAAACAATTTATAAGATGACTTATATCATAGTTTATTAACTCAATATATGTTACCCTTTTAAAAAGTAAATAAAATGATTATTTATAATCTATAGTGTGTCCGATATAAATTTAATAACAAGTATTTATAAAATTAAAAATTAATTTCAGGTAGTATCTGCTGATAAATATTTCATAACAATTTATTAATTAGTCCTAACCTCTTTATAATATAATAAATTATACACTATTTATAAATTATCAAATACCCACAAAAACTTAATTATTATGTAAAAAATTTTATAAAAATTTAATTCAATATAAAATTAAAAATGAATAAATATAATTTTCTTTTTTACCAAGCCTATTATATGATTCATGATCTCTTATAAACATAAGTACATTGATTTTTCTATTCTATTATTTTTTAGATAAATAATGGTGGTTAAAAACCCTCTTAATTTTTTGATATGTCATTTTTAAGGAATTGAAAAATATATTATTTATGATGTGATGATCTTTTTAGGATATAAAATAGAAATTATCATATTCGATGAATAGGGTGGAGTCATACACTATGAACAGAATGAAAATCAGTGGTTTTATAATTTTTCAACTCCCGGGATATGATATATCATCTTTTATAACTATGTTATAGCTAATGTTTCAAATATAATTTTAAAATATATAGTACGCAAATTGAATCGTTTTGAATAATTTATAACCCTACATATAATATGATTTGTATTTTTATTTTTATATTTATTTTTTTGTAAATATAAATACATGGGATGAATAAGTACTCCTATGGAAATTACTGTGGTATTATTAATACTTAATATCACTGGTGGAAGTTATTTATTTTGAAGAACAAGATTACCCATTATAGGATAAATAGTATATAGAAAACCTGAAATGAAGATATATTTTAATATGGTGTATAACTATAGGCAATCATCATTAACATTACCTTCGTTCATTCCTGATGAGGATCACATTGGAGGAAAAATCAACCCACCTACATGTTGTATCCATGGGATAGCTAGATCGCACAATATACAAATACAAATAACCTCCATCCACGATGATAGAACACATAGTTATGTTATTGATGAATAATAAAGGATGGATACATCATTGGAGAGAACTAGTTATGTAATATTATAGCATTGAGTTAGTAGCTCACCACTATGTGATCACATAAAGTGTCTTTTATGATTCCTAGATTATGCATCTTGATAGTGGATGAATTTAATAATGGGTTATAATTCATGTGTAAATAAATGACCATCTTTCAAGAATTTCGTGCATAAATTAATTTACATAACTCCCATTCATATCATATCATGAAATGGATCTGTATGAATCTCGGTTTGTAATACTTGAAGAACCAAAGATAATGTAGGGAGTGTGATCATTTAAACTCTATGATTGTATCAAAATTGAATAATACCACAAGACAAAGTTATAAAAATTTTATTTTGAGGTATTATCATATGAATGGATTGAAATATTATTCCATTCTATATAATATGATTACCTCAGTCACACTATGTGAAAAAAGTATATCTATTAATTTTGAAAATCACTCTAGTATTTATGATTTTACCTCAATCATGAAATATAATTTACTCTTATACATATATTACACACATAAATTCGTTAGGTCACATTAACTCCTTAAACATTCACCAAGGCATAGTCTATCCCAGCATAGACCAATGATTTATTATAATTTACACATTTTGGTCTTTAATTATGTACATATATCCCAAAATCTCCCAAATTTACTAATCACAAAACAACATAGATCAATTTTAACTTATATGACATCATATATAATTACTTTTGAAACCATATCTACAAATACTTGAGGAAATTTATACATTCATTTTAACCACATGTAACATCACATGAAACATAATTGGTAAATACATACAAAACATTTGTTAAATATCTATTAAAACACTTTTAGGGTGGCTCCCAAATTTGATTACATTATTTTTGAAATAGAACATAATACTTATCACACAAAAATAATGTGTGACCCTTTGGTCCCCTATTTCTTTAAAAAAATTATTTATTCCTTAATCAATAATTGTAATAAATCATAATCCTTTATAAAATTCATAATTCTACTAAGGATACAAAGGGATATGTTGTGATCTCTATCAAAATACATGTATAAAAATACATTTGTCCATGAGAATTATCATGTAAATGTTTCAATGATTACAAAATATAACTATCCATGAAATATCGGTATCATATTATTCATATTATATCAATTCCATATATCCAACTCATATTTCCTCAATTCACTGAGTATGGAATTTCTATAAATATCAATACATCAAAATTCATTCATTGAAAACCATAATAAAATCACAATACAATCAACAAAATTTCAAATAACATATATATATATATATATATCCATAAACATTAATGGATTATATCAATCAAGGGAAATAATGTTTAATTCTATCATAAAATAGAAAAAATATCAATAGGGTTAAAGCGTAACCAAGGAAATGAAATAAACATACCAAATATCACCCAGATTTTCTCATCATCATGGATCTCATAATAATGATATGGAAGTATCAAGGTTTTAATGTTAGGTATCTTTTTAAAAAAATTTATTCATATTCAATATAAATCATCGAATCTTTTTATACTAATGAAATAGTATTTGACACTCAATGTGGTATAATTGGTCTGTCATCTAGTATAAAAAAGTAAAATTTCTATACCATGATAATATTTTGTATCACTATATGAAATCACTTATTTATCAAAAAAAACATTTAGTTAAAATATATTATTCTCAAAAAATAATAATATATAGGGATATGTAAAAATAAAACTTATTGTGGTCAAATATAATTCTACTTTATGAATATATGTATTTATAAAGAAAGAATGATAATGTGGAACATCCAATTGTATAACATGACACAATTTTATATTTTTAAAATATTATATAAAACTAACAAAAACATTCATATGTTCCTATATTATTGTATCACATATGATATACTACCACATATTTTAATCATACATTTTGTGGGATTTATTTTTTTCAATGATAATTTAGAGACAATGAATTTGTATTTAATATGGAGTTAAAACTTGAGTGAAGAATAAGATCATTGAATACTAAAGATAAACAGATGAATTATTTGAGGATGTTTTCCTGTATAATTTATAAATTCCTTATGTAAATAGGTGTCTCATCCAATTCTTTGGATGTGTAACCCCACAATATATTTGGAAATATTTTTTAATTAATTTATCTTTTCATTATTTTTCTATTCACATAACACCATTAATAGATCATTATATATATATATATATTAAAAATATAAGTCCAACAATCCTTTCACACGCAATTATAACATGGAATGCACAACATGAAATAATGACTTGTCTTTCAGTATAAGCAACAAAAACATGACATATGTTACACAAAATAGCAACTTGGCATCCGATGCACCCAAAGCTGAGTTTCAATTAAATATATAGTTATTTATATATAATTATTTAATTGAAATAAGTGTAACCTAACCGTTGAAAATTGTCATAATAATATAATCTTAATGAAAGGTATAATTTTTGCTAAAGTCCTTTTATGTAAAAAAATAATTTTCCCATGAATGAACAACTTTTAGTACTAAAATTTATTTGACACACATTTTTAAATTTAATTTCATAAAATATATTTCATTTATAATTTAGAACGTATAAATTAACCTAGGTTTCTTTTTTGGATCTTTTCTAAGGAACTTCATTTATGATAAATTGTGAAAAGTGCAACTTTTTAATTAAAAATTGTTTTTTTAATTAATTAATATTGTTAAGTGATATTATAATTTTTACGGTTAAATTATATAAATATTATATATACTAATACAAATTATTTAATTATAATCAATTTTACATTGAAATTAAATACAAAATCAGAACAAACATATGAACAATTTTCAACCTTACAAATCTGTTATTTCATCCCGTATGCGGGATTCTTATCAATCTTAATTTTTTCCCATCCAAAATTAAATTTTGAAAATAATACAAATAGAATAGTATTTATTTTAATATTTTTTTACTAATGTTTCCATTATAGTTTTTTTTGAAAGTGATTTGTAAAGTGAATAAAATAAATCACAGCGATTAAGGCCAAATTTAACTTATTTAGGGACTATACCTTAAAATTATGGTCCCAAAAGTCCTAGAAACATCTCCAAAACCCATTTTGATAAACATTTTCTTAACTAACATTCCATTATTAATTTTTATTGTAAAAATTGTTTGGTAAAAACACGTTTACACCTAACTTGTTTATACACATTCTAACATATTCCTTCTCCTTCCCTATAAAAGAACACCACCACTCCCACTTCATCACGCCACTAAAACGTCTTATTTTGCACTGGGAAATACGCTTCCCAAAAAATTTCTCATCCACCTAGAATCCTTCCATTGGGTATAATGAAAACCAAGGTATAATTTAAGAACAAACCAAAAGGAGTTACCTGAATAAGAGGTAACGTCTTTTCCAATTCCTTTCTCTTATTTTCCTTCTACACCCTGGAAAGTAACATTATTCAATTAATATACAAAAAAATATAATCCTAAATATACTAGTTTGTTTTTATGAAAATTATTCAACCAACCCTAACACACACCTCCATCTAATGGGTAACAAACTTTCTATTTCTTTGTACGGTCAACTACTACCTCATGAAATGATGACTATTCATATTTCGATCACCACCTATCATGGTATCCATTATGATGGAAACCCTGTTTATATATGATATATATTATATTTATAATATATATTTGATTATGTATTTTTTTATTTGGGACATACC
The DNA here is from genome assembly GCA_963277665.1 of Viscum album. Taxonomy (NCBI): domain Eukaryota; kingdom Viridiplantae; phylum Streptophyta; class Magnoliopsida; order Santalales; family Viscaceae; genus Viscum; species Viscum album. The sequence continues at coordinate 1,373,452,875 of OY728147.1, read as the reverse complement.
ATTATTATTTCCATGTTATGTAAATACGATAATTTAGTTTGAGGGAGTGTGGACTACCACCCCCTCAAAGCGATATGATTCGTTTATACAATATATGTATTTTATTAAGAATGGTTTTAGTAAATATGGATTATATATATTAAATTGTAAAGATACTATAATAATGATATATATATATTCATATATCATTTACTTTACTTCTCTCAACATGACAATTAAACAGGAATAGCGTTCACGCGTATATATGTTATATCATCTCCATGAATGGTGTATTCAGTTTCATAATTATATATCCTATATATTATTATAATAAATATATAATATATATAAATGATATTTATATAATTGTTTCAATTTAAGAATCCTGATATATGTACAAGGACTAACAATATAACAAATTAAGGAACACATGAAAAACAAAGCGAATATTACCCGAAGTAAAAACTCAACATAGAATGGTTCACATGTGGTAATATAAGGTTTTATTCAATCCAGATATGGTATTATATATAGGAAAATTGTTCTATAAAGGATTTATAATAAATTTGTATTTATTATGCAGGTGGTCTGATTGAGTACTATGGGAGTTAAGACACAATGTAAGGGGATTTCAACTCACTTTTTATTCATGTGAGATACTTGTTATGGTTTACACTCATTCCATTGGTGTGGTGTATATAATTTCAATGAATATATAATATTTATACTATACAAAATTTTATGTGTATTAACATATAAATTTTTTGATCATTTTTTTCTTGGGGTTTTTATTTCTAATGCTACCAAATCGGTAAAAATGTTTTGTCCCAATTTTTATTTCTTTGGGACTCATGTTTTGTTATGCATGAAAACTTTTTTTGATACTAATACAAAATGTTCCATTCATGATGGTCAAATTTATCATTGAAAAACTATTGTGATGTGAAAGTCATTTTTTATCAGCTTTATATTTTATCACTAAGAAAGGTAAACCTTTATCAGTGCTTTAATTTCGTCACTGATAAAAAGTATCATTTTTATCACAAAAATCAATACACTAGTAAATGAAAACCTTTATTAGTGATCTAATAAAGGTCAAAAATAAAATGACATAATAATATAATTTAAAAAAATAAAAAAAAATTAATTAAATAATTATTATTAAAATTGGATAAATTGAATATAAATATAAATATATATATTAAATATTATAAAATATTATTTATTAAATATATATATATGTAAAAAATATAAAATCAAATATTAAAACAAATAAAAAAATAAATGTTATAAATTATGAAGTATATTAAAAAATATATTAATGAAATAATTATTGATAAAAATGAATATATTTAATATACATATACATATATATATATAGAATATATTATATGTAGATATATAAATGAATATATAATTGAACAAAATAATTAAAAATGAGTAAATTACAAAATTATTTAGCAATTTATTAATGTAACATTTATTAAAAAATGATTAAGTAAAATATACATATATATTTTAAATAGTAATAAATAATATATTTTATATATAAATATATATAAAATGACTAATAAATTAATTAAAAACATGATAATGTTTTATTCATTTTTAATGTATGATATTTCTATTTAACAGGTATCAAATGCCATGTGTTACATTTATTTCATGTATATATATATACATATATATATATAGACACACACACACACACACACACATATATATATATTTATAATTAATGATATTTTATTTTAAAATGCACATGAAAATATATTTATGCGATATATAGGAACGCATACCCCTAATATTTGTGAAACTTATTCAAATATTAGTATATTTTAAAAAAAATTATAACATGATACATTTTAAAAATTATGTTTTAAAAATAAATGTATTTAATATTACACAACCACTAATAATGTTAAAAATATTTTTTTATATAAATGTATTTATAACTATATATTTACTATATTTATAAATTTATAAATTTATAAATATTATAAATAAATTATAAATATTTTTTAAATATTTATTTATAATATAATAAATATATATATTTAATAATTATAAAATTTTAATATATTTATTTAAATTAATATTTTATCCATGATAAAAATTCAATACTGAAAATAATCTTTTTCAAGGCTATTAGCACTGATAATGATTAAGATTTATGAATACTTTTTTACCGCTAATAAATATATCTTTTATCAAATTTCATCAATTTAACACTCATAAATCATATATTTATCAATTAATTTCTGAAAGTGATGATAAAAGTGTTCTCAAAATTTATAAAATAACGCAAATCGGTACAAGTCTATCATGATTCTCTAGCACTTGCGGAACTCCTCTACTGATAGCATGACTCCTCTACATTCCATTGTAAATATGCAGGCTATTATCTAATAGATTCTATTTACTACTTTTTTGTTTTTAAATTTTTGATATTTTGGGTTCTACACTTTTTTTCATTTTGTGTTCTTCGTAACAATGATTACCATACATATCATCTCCTCGCCACTACTGGCATGAGTCCTCTACGTTCACTCGGATGAATCAAGGCTAGAATCCAATGTATGATATTTTATACATTTACTCTATTATTTTTTTGACATTTTGGATTCCTCATTTTTTGTATGGAATTTTCCATTCTTTTTAACCATGAATAACTCTACATCTCATCTCCTTGACAGTGCCAGTGTGACACCTCTTGGTTAATGTAAGGATCATAAAGATGTACCATGATAATAGTCACCAAATTTTGTGGTTTGTAATGCTGATATGAATCAGATAATTTCTCTACAAATTGATTAATTATAATTAGTTGAAGATAAAATAAAGAAAAACCAATTAGTACTCTTTAAATTCATTATTTTCAAATTCATAAATGTGATGAAATCCTGATGGATTTCTTGACTAGTTTTTTAAGATTAAAAAATGAAATATGTAGTGTGGGTTATTGTCGATGACCTAAATAATATGAACAACTTATTACATATTAAAGAGGCTTCCTGATTTTTTGAACTTGATTAATTGTATTTCAAAGATATAATAATGCTTCAATGTTCCCAATCTATTGTTGTATCTTATATGGATATGATGCTTTTATCTTGGATGGAGTAAGGATGTTAATTTTAAATAATGTTATAGGGGAAATTTAATACAATCAATATTCAACAGACTAACAGTAATTCTAATAATACTATCTAAATACGGGAGGATATTCTTTGAGACTTAATTCATGACATCAATGCCACCTGGAAGGATTAACATTCATTGACGAAATTCTCTTATAAAAGCATTTATCAGTCACTTATCTACATAGAACCATATAAGGAATTTTATTAAATATATTTTCACTCACTTTTATGTTTGATATCTATTGATGAATCCCAAATGAATATCCCCAGGCTTGTCCAAGTAGTAATATACGGAGTGATGTTAATTCCAAAACATTTTGAAAATACTCAAAGTCAACCAGTGTTATACAATAACCGTTACAGTTGAACTATTTAATTTAATGTTAATGATCCTCTGATTATTTATTTTTTTATGATATTAGTCCACTAATGGATTTGAAATAATATGAAATTATCCTCAAAATACATCCATCCTTTAAACATTCTTGGAAATGTATAGGAAATTTCATAACTTGTAGCCTTACACATACGAAACCCCAATGGTTGAATCTATATCTTGAAGAATCTGGTTGATTCTTATTGATTATGAAGTTCTAGTGTTTTTTGACGTTTTAAATACCTTATAGGATCTAAAATAATAATCACCTTAAATTTTAGTTTCTTTGACTCAATTTGGGTGTATTTTGGATTGAAAGGTAGGTCAAAGATGGGTTATATGATTTTGAAATGAGAGAGTGGTGAAGAGAGAGTGGTACCCATGTGTTGTGGGAATAAAGTACCTGATGGAATAGAACTGCATACCTATTTATAGGCTTCTATAAATATGGCCACTATTAACAAAACCAGGAACCGAGTGTCCTAGTACTATGTAAATGGTGGTATATTTGATATTTAATAGGTTCTGGGGTTTATGATATTTTTTTCATAGTAAAATCATGTACTATGTAAAATATGGTGCACTACAATAGTGTCTGGTGATGAATGACCACTACTTCCTTATTCTCATAGTTTAGTGTGAATTATGTCTTGTCGTGGTCTCGGTTGATCTGTGAAAGCTTTTAAAATTTATAATAGTTTTAAAATTAAAAAGATTTCATTAAAATGGCCTCAAATTGGGACAATTATTTTTAATGGATAATTTATTGTATTGAAAATTTGGGAAATTATTTGTTTTGTTGATAATGTTGTAAGGGTGACCCTTGGTATTAATTATGAGCATTTTCATATATGTGGTTATGTGAGAAATTTATTCTAAACTGAATTTTAAGATTTTTTAATGTAAGAATATGCTACCCAAAAAGGTCCATGAAGTTTCTAGTGGGTGTCTCCATGTGTCTAGTTCTACTTAGTTTCTACGCATCTTCTATGGAAATCAAGGTTCAATAGAGGTAGTGATGTGGGTGAAGGAAGTGGATAATGTCTTAAGATTGAAGGGAAATCCCAATGTCATTGAAGTTCATTCTATTTTGGGTATTCGTGGGGGTCCATCATTGAATGAATGGGGGTTGCTTTCCCCCTCCAATGATGCAAGTTGGGATGACATAAAATGTGTTTACATCAAACTTTTTTCCGATGTTTCATACCTAAAGAGATGAATATGAATAAAAGATAAGGGATCATGAGTGTCCATAAAGGTCAACGGACGGGAAGTCTTATTTTTAATAATTCAAAGAGAAAGTTTCCTTTTCTCTAGAGGTAGTGTCATAGGATCTGTTAAAAGCTTATCTTTTAATTAGGGGTGTTAATCCATAGATCATGGAGTGAGTCATATTCTACATGGATCTCCATTTTCATATGGTGTTGGAGGGATCATTTTGGGATGTGTGGTTGGGAAATAAGTATACATCACATTGGCTCATTTGTTGTTTCACTAGTTGGGGTTTTGACGTTTATAGATTCCTCAAATTTTTGTGGTTGTTGAAGGTTTATCTTTCATTTTAATGTCGGATAAAATTGCACATTCATAGTTCAAATCATTTTGTTTTTCATAATGTGATTCTTTAAATAGACATCCTTTATTGAATTAGTTTCCCTTTCTCTATCTTTCATATTTTGATATTTCTATATTTTTTTAAGTCAATATTTGTGCCTTATTTTTGGGTTCTTTTTTCGGCTCCAAATATTATGTTTGTTTATTAAAAATAGATAGGATTTTATGTGATTTGAAAAAATAGTCTACATAGGGTTGTATTTCGTTCACACATAAGGAAATGGTCCATATGTCATTTTAGATGTGTAAAAATGAGTTGAACATCAATTTGATGCACGGTGTGTACACTATAACAAAATGTGTCATGGATTATCAAAAATTAGTGCAACACAAAACCGAAAAAAACATTCTAATTGTTTTGATACATTAGTTAAAAAATTGTCTATCTTTGAAAACGGATCAAAAAAACATGGATTTTATTGATAATTTAGAACTATATTTTGTAATTCATTTTCAATGTATAGGAATCAGTTTCACATAAAAATGATAGCCTATGTGACCTGAATGAGTAAATAGTGTGTGTCTTTAGTTTAGAATGGAATTTTAATAAAACATTCTCTAACATACACAAAAACCAAGAATTTACATTCATATTATTTTGATACATTAGGAAAACAATCCAAATTTCATGTGATACATGTGGGATTCTGCCACACATAAATCAAATGCATGGTGTGACCAATATTACTCAAAGAGTGTCTTTCTATTTAAAATTGACAACAAATTTAATAAAATTAACACTTTCTATAAATTTAAATCTATATATTATTACTTATATAATAATTTATTACTTATATAAGGGAATTATTTTTCTCTAATAGGGGAGGTTTTTTGGACAACAACATTAGTTAGGTCAGGATTAAATGACAATGGAACATTGATGTTTTTGAATGTATGTAATAATTTTTAATATGTTATTGTATAAACCAATGTTTGAAATTTCAATAACATAGATATTTTCTTGTGTTTGTGTCTTAAAGTCCAATTCATTTAAATCATATATTAGGACTGGTATTTGTTGATATCTTGTGTGTTTCTGGTGCTGATTTGTGCTTTTATAGCACACTTCCATGATGTTATGGTGTGTTGTTATGACACACTACAGAAAGGCCCTTTATCATCACTTTTATAAGCACTGATAAATGGTTTCAATGTAATTTATAAAGTAATGTGCTGTAAAAGGTCACATTTATTAGTTTATTTTGTAAACCTGATAAAGGGAAGTGTTATAAAATATATTTTAGTGCTGAAAAAAGACCATGGCATTTAACATCACTCATGTATTCAGCGCTTTTCTAGCGTTGATAAAGGCCATTTACACCATTATTAAAGCCCTATTTTTTAGTATTTTAAGCTGTATATACTTCCATTTTACATGATTTATATTGAATATACTTATTTTAAGGATATTTTTTTCTTTATTTAATTTTATTTTCTTGAATTCAATGTATGATTCCATGTTACAATGTTGAAAAAGTTTATTCAGACAATCTCATCAATTTTAGAGATTGTTTATGTTTATGCTTCCGTTAATGTATTCATATATTATATATCTTTGGAAATTCTTGAATTTTATTATCCCCTATTTATTCATTGTATGATCTTATTATGGTATTGTTTTCTATACTCTAGTACATAAGACTGTTAAAACTTTGATTTTAAGATTTCCCGACTTTACCCTCTCTTCCGTCGAAAATCTATTTTCATTCAAAAAATATTATTCTAAAACATGGTTCGAAGAATATTTTACTATATCATATGATCATTAAATTAAATTTATACACTTTTTTATTTTATTAATGTTTTCAATGGAATATTCTGGTCACTATCCAAACTAGGCTATAGTGTCCACACCGTGCATCGAATTGATGAGTGAACTTGATTCTACTTATACATGTTCACAATATAATACTATTATGTGTCTTCCCCAATTCCATGTTTTATTCTTATATTATTCTTATTGTCCTTATGGTAAATTTTTCAATATGAATCACGTCTTATGAACTTCGAATATTTATTACGAACCTTGATATAGGTGGTATGATCATCAAAAGATATGATGAAGTTACATATATTTTTTTCCTATTATTCTTACAGATTTTCATTATTTACCCTTAGTATGCATCTCATCTCACACCTTTATTGTGTTTTATTTTTTCAGTTTATAAAGAAATTTTTTGCGTAAAATTACTAATTATATAAATCATAATGGATGATGTCAATGATATTTAACTAAGATAAAATATTTTGTTTCTGGTTTTCAAAAGACACTAAACTATTACATATTTTAGGCTTGTGTTATTGTATTGTTCTAAATATTCCTCTAAAATGATGTAATATCCATATATGTTATGTTTATGTGGCTATAGTTGGTATCATAGAAAAGGTGTATTCATCCATTTGAAATAAGGATGATAAAAAATTGCAGATCCCTAGGTATATTTATAAGGATTTAAATAGTGATCTATCTATGGATATGTTTAGGGATGAGTAAACGTATAGTAAAACACCCTTGAATTTTTGTAAAGGATAGAGTGTGTGGTTACCTAGAAATACTTCCATTTCTACATACTACAAGTTAAGGTTGCTTCTTTGTAGATGTAACTAACGGTAAAAACTCCGACTAGATGTTTTGTACCTGACTCAATGTAATTTGGTATATAAAAATGGTCCTTAATGCACACATATCTTGAAACTACTGGGAGATATGTTTTGGAAATACACCAAAACATTAAGATCCATCAAGAATGATTTTAATAGAATTTGACTATGAATAAACATGGACTAACATTTGTATCATATATTATATAATAATAATCTGTGATTTAGGAAGCCTATATGTAATTTTTCTTGATAATGTTGTTTTATTATTTGATAGATTTTTCTCACACTATTATTTATGATTCTAATCAATTGATGGAACCCAAAGGAACTGTGTTAATGTCATGTTCAATTGGAAATACAATGATTTTTCTCCTAAGAAACCTACTGTTATGGAATCTGAAATGAGAAACATAATTACAATGCCTTCCAAATTTATCAATCATGGTGAAAATTCAACTAAGAAATGTATGAAGAAAAACTCTGATGAGTCCTTCATGAGATATAACCCACATTATTTATGTGATTCTAATGATCCATTAGTTTTTGAACAATGGATTACTACCACTAAATATATATATTTTCTGTTCTCAAGTGTTCAGAACATTATAAGGTAAGGTTGGATATCTTCTATCTGGAATGTGAGGTTGATAAATGGTGGAATCTTATCAAGAATATGAAGGAAAATGATGAATCTAAATCAATGGATTCAGATGGATTCAAGAACATATTTTTCAACAAGTAAAATCGTTATATTCATTGTAAGAATATGGATTTGGAATTCATATATATTATGAAATGGGTTGATGAATCAATTCATTTCTATAAATAAAATTGTATAATATATTAGATATACTCTTGTGGTATTATAATTAATCTTGAATGTATTATTGATTGATTATTTAGATGATTGAAACCAGCTCTCTGAAGATTGTTACCCATAAGGTACATTTAATGCTATAATTAAATTTTTCCATGTGTTCAGAAATTGGAAAATGAAAATTGAAACCCTCTTGGTTATGTTAATAAGAAAAGTAAAATGGTGTTCCATGGAAAATACACCGATACATCATATGGAGAGATGAAAATGTTTCAATGTCCTAATTTCCAAAATTATGGGAAATATAATTTAAGTGAATTATTGATTGGAAAACATGGTGTTTCAAGTATGGGAAGACTATACACTAAGAGAAATACTTGAGAAGGGAAGAAAATGAAAAATTTGTAAAAACCTGTAAAATTCAAGAGATATTTTTACTAAATTTTTTTTTTGTATTATACAAGAACACAGTTTCTGACGGTGCCTGATTTAGTGGCCCGGTGTGCCCGGAATCAATTTCCGAAGATTATCTCGGGTATGATCAGTGAAAGAACGAGCGGGTTTTTCTATATTTTGAACTGGTGCATGGAATCGAAATCTAAGGTCACCAATGGAACCACAGCATCGGTAATTGCTTAAGAAGACCCTTTCTGGAGTTTTGTTTTCTCAGGAGGATTTTTTTTAAAATTTCCGAGGGATAAAATATTATTGTTAAAATTATATTATCTTTTCTTGTTCAGTAGATTAAGTGTTGTGTTACAACACTTTAACCCTCTCTTAAGTGGTTATAACCAAAGTAAGGTAGTTAGGGTTGGGACCCACTTGTAGTTAACCACGCATGAGAGGATTAAAGGTGTGGTGGGGCCCACGCGAACCCCACCCCTTCACATTCCACTTAAACTCCCTAAGTCCCTCTTCAATTTTTTTTAAACTTAGCTTTAATGAGTAACCTTCCATTTCCTCACTCTCTCCCTCATTAACTCTAGCCAACACACACATTAAATTAAGTGAATTCAACTTTTGAATTTATTTTGGAAAAGCTTGTCTTGGGTTGATTAAATAATGGAGAACAATTATTTTTCTTTGAAGGGTTGGGATTTGTGGTGTTGTGGGTAAGGGAAGAGAGCTTGGGAGTTTTTAAAGAACTTCTTCTTCTTCTTCTTCTTCTTCATCAAGGAACATCGATTCTGTGACCTAGATTCTTCCGTCCTCTTCTTCCTCGACAAAGGAGGAGGCACCGACGTGGGAACTCACCAACGACGTTCCGCCTTTCAATTTTCTCTCCACGTGAAATGAAGAGAGACATTGCTTCCTCCTTGTACATTCTCCATCGGCATATACAGAACCTCACCCTGTGACACCGTTTTTCGCGACACCGTCATTCAATAACATTTTCCAAGGTAGGGGTTTTATGTGTTTCTTTTTTTGAATTACTTCTGTCATCTATCCATGTTCAAATGGACCTCTTGCTATCATTTAACGTGAGGGGGACAGACCGCACAAACACGGCCAACCCTCCACCCTTATTATTTTGTGTTGTTGCGGTTCAAAGGAAAGTGACGCAGTGTCGTCGCACCGCGCGGGAACGAGCGGCAAGGATGTGTGGCACCATCGCACCGCCAATTTGAAAATCGAACCAAGCTGAGGCGCCGTCGTGCCGTGTCAGAAAAAAAAATCCGAAGACACCACGGTCGGAGCGGGGCCGTGGTGGAGGGGCGCGGCGCCGTCGTGCCACGCCGGACTGAATAAGCCGCGGCTTAGGCTGGGGAAAACCCGGGGACCGGCGGCCGGTTACGAGACGCCAGCGTCGGAGCAGGGGGACCGGCCCTCACCGGTCCCGTGGCGGTAGAAGCCGGCCGATCGGAGCGGGCAAGGCGGTCAGGGGGAGATCCGGGGGTTACGACCCCCTTCTGGCAAGAAAAGGGCGGCCTCCATTATGGGGGCCACGGTTACAAATGACGGGGGGCAATGCACCCCCCCCCCCCCCCCCCCCCCCCGCACTCCCGAACGGCTAGGCCGTTTGGCTGAGCCAGCTGGCCAGCGCATCGTACTGCCAGCGCGTCGGGCCACCAAGTCTGGCCATGCCCAGGCCTGGCCGGGCCGCGCCCAAGCGGGCCGACCCAAGGGGTCTCGGGTCGGGTCGGTCCGAGCCCGAATCCCCCACTTTCAGACCATTCACAATCATTTGCCCATAAATTGGGTTTCGGACCTCCGATCACGCACCGTCAGCTGCGATTCGATCTTTGGATCGAGACGGTCGTCTTATTATATTACACTGAAGGTTTCGAAGTACTTTGTGTTCGACCAGGTTGGTTCTTACACGAAACCAACAGGGCCCTCAAGGCGGAAATGATTATATTTTGAGCTCTGAACGTCTGATTGACGTGCCGTTGACTTTGTTGGATTCCTCTTGAGGATATGGATCTTTTGACATACTTCACTGGAGGTTTGGATGCAGTTGGAGTATGGCCGGTATGGATTGTACCCGAAATCCAATAGGGCCCTTGGAATGAAAAAAATGATATCTTTCAGACCGGACGTCTGTTTGATGAATCGTTAGCGGCATTGGTGATCACGTTGAGAAACAGTCCCTATGATAATACCCTAAGAGATTTTGGGCTATAGTTGAGATACGGCCTGGTTGGTTCCCACATGAAACCAACTGGGCCCCTAGGGTGAAAAGGCTAATAACTCACAGACCGGGCGTCCGATTGACGTGATGTTTGTTGCGTTGAGACCTGTATGACGAGTCGGTTCTTTGAGATACTTCTTGGTGGGACTTGTGATACATGGATTATTGACCTGTAGCTCGTGGAGCGGACCCTCCTAGAGACGAGCATACAGAGTACGCAGACCGTGTAGCTGGCTGTGACCGATGACTGTTTGTCCGATTCGTTTCGGAGTGTCTAGCATAACCCAGTGGGGAGCACTACTTTGTGAGGTGGAATACCCATGGCGTAGAGCACTACTTTGTGAGGTGGAAGACCCGCATTACTCGATAGGAGGATTACCTCTGTAGTCTGTGAGGGGGAGCACTACTGTGTGAGGTGGCAGACCCATGGCGGCGGAGCACTACTGTGTGAGGTGGCAGACCCACGGTACTCGACAGGAGGAGTACCTCAGCAGTCTTAGGATAGTGAGTAGTACCTCAGAGTTGTGACAGGATCACTGTACACTCCAGAGATGGGCTCATCAGCCGTTACAGTTTCGATAATGAAAATCCTTGTTTGAGCTGAGTCTATGATCTTTGTGTTTCCTCATGATTGAGATGGGTTACTTGATAACTTAGGTATATGTATGGGTATATACCTATGTAGAGGTTATTTGTTGATATATATTTTTTGTGGTTATCGTTGTTGGATTTAGTGAGACCTTGAGGGTCTCAGGGTCCCTACTGGGTATCGTTATACTCACCCCTGCATAGGCTATGCCTGAACCTCATTGTATTGGTTGCAGACAACGGGCATCGCTGACAGAGGACGAGGGTTTGAGGACTGGACGGTACCCGGAGGTGGATCGCACGACGAGTCAGTATCCGGAGTTGGACTTGACAACATGAAAATACTCAGAGGAGGCTGACGGGCGAGAGAGTTGTGGAGGCTATCTGTACCTACAGTTCAGGTAGGATCCGTGGTGGATGATCCAGGAGCTGCGCTATCTGTACCTACCCTTCAGGTAGGATCCGTGGTGGACGATCTAGGAGCTGTGCTATCTGTACCTACCCTTCAGGTAGGATCCGAGGTGGATGACCCAGGAGCTGTTTCTATTCATCCAGCCGTTTGTCTTTTCTATTGTAATTTCGTTCAGTTGTAGCTGTACTTTTCAGTTGGGTTTGTATTCTGGCCCTTCTACTTTTCATCACTTCTTTTGTACTTAGTGTTTAATTCCGCTTGTACTCTGTGGTGTTTTTCTTACATTTATAAAGGCAATGCCTTCCCTGTTATCGTGATTTATGCCTTTGGTTCTAGTCGCCAGCCCCTAGCCTATGGAAGGCGGGCTTGGGGTAGTCACGACATGGGCCCCGAGGATGGGTTGCGAAAAATTGGTATCAGAGGAGTCGGTTTTACCGCAGAACTAATAACTCTGATATTTTCTTTCTGTGAAGTGACAATGTTGAGAGTATCGAGTGTGGTTTTTAGTTTAGGTAGTCCAGTGTTGGTGCGAGCAGCCGACGTATCTATACACCCGGACCATGAAAACAGATTTCCAACTTTCTGCACGAAAACACTGATTCCGTGTGTGTTTCCAGAAGTTTTTTAAAGTCATCTCAAACCATTTAAGCTCACCAGGTATAAATCGTTTGACCATGTCATGTTTGTTTCTTTCAGAATGCCTCCACGCAGACGACCATCTAGAGCCTCGAGAGTTCTTCGTACTGACAGCCCGTCGGGGGACGTGGCCTCAGTATAGGGCCCTATCCCAGTTGAGGCACCAGTGGAGGCACCAACGGAACTACTACCCGTTGGGCCACCGATGCCACCAGCCCCAGCAACAGAGGGTGCACGTCGCATGAGCGCACTGCAAGAGTTCCAACGCCAGAGCCCACCCAGGTTCAGGGGAGAGATGGACCCGCAGGTGGCTGGGGATTGGATGGAGGCTGTGGTGAGAGTCTTCAGGCTAGTGGGGACACCAACAGACTTCATGGTGATCCTTGTTGCCAGCCTTCTTCAGGAAGCAGCATGAAGATGGTGGAGCCTGATGCTCGAGATGCATGACAAGGTGATACTTCTATGGGCAGACTTCGAGAGCCTGTTCCGGGCAGAGTTTGTACCAGCCACCCTTCGAGCGGTGCGTATACAAGAGCTACATTAGCTGCGGTAAGGCATCATGATAGTGGAGTAGTATTCAGCGAGGTTAACAGACCTCTGGAGCTACTCCACAGATATGGTATGGGACCTGTTTTTCAGGGCCCGATCTTTCGAGTATGGTCTTAGGCGAGAGATTAGATCTTCTGTTGTTTCTCACAACATTCCGACACAGACAGGGGTGTTGGAGCAAGCCCTCTTAGTGGATAGTTTCTTTACTGAGAAGTCTCCAACAGTAGGACCCACCACTAGCTGGCATGCGGTGGAGTCTTCTGTAGCAGGCAGTAGACAGATGACGCAGAGGTCCAAGAGGACAAGACCTATAGGTGGCCGACCGCATAACTCAGGGTCGGTAGTGCGAGGCACCAAGGGGAATGATAGAGATAGACCTGTCATGCAGTGTTACTCTTGCGGCGGGATTGGTCACCTGGCACGTGACTGTCCGACCCTCCATGTAGATGACCAGCAGTTAAATGAAGAACCCCCCCAGGCAGAGGCAGAGGTTCGATCAAGGCAGACCGCTAGGAGCTGAAGGCCGAGGGAGGGGAGCTGGTCGTGCAGCTACAGGTGGACGACACTTCGAGGTGTTGCCACCACCACCACCAGGAGGTCCACCCCCGACCACAAGGAACAAGTGGACATGGGAGAGCTCATCTTCAGGCAGCAGAAGCTTACGAATACGAAGCTCTGGAAGCGAGTTGACAGGAGCGGAACTAGTGGTTTCCTTATATTATTTGTATATCTTGTTCCATGTTGTTGTTGTTACATTTGTGTCTTTGTACCATGATCTGCAATAATATAATTACACTTACCTTTGTGACATTTTCTTCCTTTCGTTTTGACTACTAAGAGGTACTGGTTTAAACTGTTGACATGTCCATCACTTTCGAGACTCGTACTAAAAGAGACCCAGTGACCTCACACTGATGCCAACAGTGTGACTCAAACCTTAGAGGTGAGAGTGACGGTAGGATCTATTGGTTGTATCATCGAGGCCTTACGACGTCGTCCATGGAATCAATACATCATTCATGTCCAGATTGACTGTATTAGGCAAAGAATGTGGATCGTCCAGGGGATGAGACCAGATTTCTCTTATCGGAAAAAGAAGAAATCATAGCAGCTCTTGTGAGACCAGATAAGGTCCAGGTCATCCAAGATCATATGAGAACAGCTTAGAGCCGACAGAAGCCTTATGCTGACAGGAGGCAGAGACCACTAGAGTTCGAGGATGGCGACCACGTTTTCTTACGGGTCTCACCTCGACGTGGAATTACGGAGAAATGGCCGAGGGGAAATGTTATCTCTGAGGTTCAAAGGACCTTTCTAGGTCCTCAGCAGGGTAGGAGAGGTGGTTTACGGCTTGACCCATCCACCTCAGTTTCACCAGGTGCACGACGACTTCCATGTATCTCAACTGAGGAGATACGTGCTCGACCCTTCGCATATCATCGACCATGGGGAGCTGGACTTGGGTGATGCGGAGACTTTCTAGGAGGTTCTAGTGGGGACTGAGGATCGACAAGAGCGGATCCTATGAGGACGGTCGATTCCTCAGGTTCACTTTCTTTGGCAGAACATGAATCTCTAGGTAAGCACATGGGAGCGGAAGGCTCAGATGCGTGCTCAATACCGCTTTTGTATCCCTAGTCTTTGTTTAAACTTTACGACGAGGTAAATCCCTGAGGTTAGAGTAATGTAAAGACCCATAAAATTCAAGAGAATGTTTTTCTAAATTCTCTTTGGGATTTAAAAAGAACGCAGTTTTTGACGGCACCTGATTTTGAGGCCCGGTGTGCCTGGAATCAATTTCTGATGTTTTGCTCGGGTGCGTCCAGTGAACGAACGAGCGGGTTTTTCTATCTTTTAAAATGGTTCACGGAATCAAAATCCAAGGGCACCGATGGAACTGCAGTGCCGGTAATTACTTAATAAGACCCTTTCTGGAGTTGCGTTTTCTCGGGATGAGTTTTTTTAAAATTTGTGAGGGATAAAATATAATTGATACAATTATATTTTCATTTCTTGTTAAGTTGATTAAGTGTTGTGTTACAACACTTTGACCCTCTCTTAAGTGTTTATAACCTAAGTAAGGGAGTTAGGGGTGGGACCCACTTGTAGTTAACCACCCATGAGAGGATTAAAGGTGAGGTGGGGCCCACACGAACCCCACCCCTTCACATTCCTCTTAAACTCCCTAACTCCCTCTTTAATTTTTTGCAAACTTATCTTTAATGAGTAACCATCCATTTCCTCACTCTCTCCCTCATTAACTCTAGCCAACACACACATTAAATTAAGTGAATTCAAATTTTGAATTTATTTTGGAAAAGCTTGGCTTGGGTTGATTAAATAATGTGGAACCATTGTTTTTTGTGAAGGGTTGGCATTTGTGGTGTTGAGGGTAAAGGAAGAGAGCTTGAATGTTTTTAAAGAACTTCGTCTTCTTCTTCTTCTTCTTTTTCATGGAATTTCGATTCGGCGACCCAGATTCGTCAATCTTATTCTTCCTCGATAAAGGAGGAGGCACCGACGTGGGAACTCACCAACGATGTTCTACCATTCAATTTTCTCTCCACGTGAAAGGAAGGGAGATGCTGCTTCCTCCTCAGACTTTCTCAGTCGGCATATACGAAACCTCACCCCGTGACACCGTTTTCCACGACACCGCCGTTCGACAACATTTTTCAAGGTAGGGGTTTTATGTGTTTCTTTTCGTGAATTACATCCATCATCTATACACGTTCGATTGGACTACTTGCTATCATTTAACGGGAGGGGTCCGGACCGCACAAACAAGGCTGAACCTCCTCCCTTATAATTTTGTGTTGTTACAGTTCAATGAAAAGTGACATGCTGCTGTCGCACCGTGCGGGAACGAGCGTCAAGGATGTGCGGTGCCATCGCACCACACATTTGAAAATCGAACCAAGCTGCGCCACCATCGCGCAGCGCCGAAAAAAACCTGAAGACACCGCGGCCGTAGAGGGGCCACGACAAAGGGGCGTGGTGCCATTGCGTAGTGCCGGACAGAATAAGCCGCGGATTAGGCCGCAGCGAAGCCGGGGGACCGGCAGTCGGATCCGGGCTGCTGGCGTCGGAGTAGGGGACCGGCCATCGCCGGTCCCATGGAGGCAGATTCGGGCCGGCCGGAGCGGGCCGGCCGGTAAGGGGTGAGCTGGGGGTTACGACCCCCTGCTGTCCAGCAAAGAGCAGCCCCCATTATGGTGGGCAGCAGTTACAAACGGCGGGGGGCAGCGCCCCCCCCCCCTCCCCTCGCACTCCTGAACGGCTCAGTCGTTCGGCCGAGCCGCATGGCCAGCGCGACGGACCGCCAGCGTGCCGGGCCGCTGAGCCAGGCCGCGCCCATGCGGGTTGACACTATTCGGGCCGACCCATGGGGTCTCGGGCCGGGTCGGTCTGAGCCCGAAACCCCCACTTTCGGACTTTTCATGGTCTTTTTCCCATAACATGTGATGCGAACCTCTGATCGACACACCGTCAACTATGATGCGATCATTGGATCGAGACGGTCGTTTCGGTATATTACACACACGGTTTTTGAGTACTCTGGGTTCTTCCGGGTTGGTTTGTACAAGAAACCAACCGGGCCCTCGGTGCGGAAACGCTTATATCTTGAGCTTCAGACGTCTGATTGACGTGCCGTTGACTTTGTTGGATTCCTCTTGAGGAGACAGAACATTTGACATACTTCGCCTTAGGATTGGACGTGGTTGGAGTATGGTCGGGTTGGA
Source organism: Viscum album (assembly GCA_963277665.1). Taxonomy (NCBI): domain Eukaryota; kingdom Viridiplantae; phylum Streptophyta; class Magnoliopsida; order Santalales; family Viscaceae; genus Viscum; species Viscum album. Next base: position 1,373,435,782 of record OY728147.1, on the reverse strand, counting down.
TTGTACCCAAAATCCAACCGGGCCCCTGGAACGGAAAAGCTGATATCTTTCAGACAGGACGTATGTATGATGAACCGTCAACGGCGCAGGTGATCATGTTGATAAACAGTACCTATGACTATACCCTATGAGAGTTCAGGGTACAGTTGAGATACGTCCCGGTTGGTTTGCACACGAAACCAACTAGGCCCCTGGGACGAAAAGGCTAATAACTCACAGACCGGGCGTCTTATTGATGCGCCGTCTGTTGCGTTGAGACCTCGATGACGAGGTGGTCTTTTGAGATACTTATTAATGGTACTTGTGTTACTTGGATTATTGACCAGTAGCTCATGGAGCGGACCCGCCCGGAGATGAGCATATAGACTACGGAGACCGTGTAGCTAGATATGACCAATGACTGGTTATTTGATTCGATTTGGAGTGACTAGCATAGCACAGTGGGAAGCACTACATTGTGAGGTGGCAGACCCATGGTGGAGGAGCACTACTTTGTAAGGTGGTAGACCCGCGGTACTCAACATGAGGATTACCTCTGTAGGCTATAAGGGGGAGCACTACTGTGTGAGGTGGCAGACCGATGGCGGTGGAGCACTACTGTGTGAGGTGGCAGACCCGCGGTACTCGACAAGAGGAGTACCTCAGTAGTCTTAGGTTAGTGAGCAGCACCTCAGAGTTATGACAAGATCATTGTACACTCTAGAGACGGGCTCATCAGTAGTTATAGTTTCAATAATGAAAATCCTGGTTTAAGCTGAGACTATGATCTTTGTGTTTCCTCATGATTGAGATGGGTTACATGATAACTTAGGTATATGTATGGATATATACGTAAGTAGAGGTTATCTGTTGAGATATTTTTTTACGGTTATCCTTGTTGGATTTAGTGAGGCCTTGAGGGTCTCGGGGTCCCTACTGAGTATCATTATACTCACCCCTACACGGGCTATGCCCACACCTCATTGTGTTGGTTACAGACGACGGGCAGTGCTGACAGAGGCCGAGTGTTTGAGGACTGGATGGTACCCGGAGGTGGATCTCACGACGAGTCAATATCCGAAGATGGACTTCACGATGTGACGATACTCATAGGAGGTTGACAGGTGAGAGCGTTGTGGAGGCTATCTGTACCTACCCTTCAGGTAGGATCCATGGTGGACGATCCAGTAGCTGCGCTCTCTGTACCATCCCTTCCGGTAGGATCCGTTGTGGACGATCAAGGAGCTGCGCTATCTGTACCTACCCTTCAGGTATGATTCGAGGTGGACGACCCAGGATCTGTTTCTTTTCTGACAGCTGTTTTCCTTTTCTGTTGTACTTTCATTCAGTTGTAGTTGTACTTTTTAGTTGGGTTTATATTCTGGCCCTTTTACTTTTCAGAACTTATTTTTTACTTAGTGTTTACTTCCACTTGTACACTTTGGTGTTTTGCTTACTTTTATATAGAAAATTACTTCCCAGTTATCAGGATATACGCCTTTGGTGCTAGTCGCCATCCCCTGGCCTATGTAAGGCGGGCTTGGGGTAGTCACGGCACGGGCACCGAGGACGGGTTGTGACAAAATTCAATGAAATAAATGGAGATAAATTTCAATATAATGAACCACCCATAATTTAGTGTTACTAGTGGAAGGATTATTTTCCTTATGTGATTTAATGCCCCAATTTAAGGGCTTATATGGAAGATAAGACACAACAACCTATTAATAAAAAGGAAAACTTGAATGCATATGCAATCATAATGGATGAAGTGAATAATGAAAATATTGTAAAACTTATCCTTTCCACAATTTTTTTTAAGTCAATATCTCATTTTGTAAGAATAAGCTCGATGAATATCTTATTATTCATAATTTTGTGATTATTTATATGATTATATCCCACTAAATGGATTTTGGGATAATAAAATCACATTTAATGTTCTATTAGTGAATGGATGAAATAAACTGTTTAATAAACTAGACTTTGGTATAATATTTGACCATATTTGTGGAATAATGGGAGATTTATATTTTGGAAGGGTTATAAGGTTAGCCATTTATGTAAAGATTATGTAACAATTTGGATTAATATTTTGTGATTAATGTATTATCTCACCATATTAGAACTTATGTGTATAGGATACACAATTTATGTTGATGGTATCTGTAGATAGATGGGTTGACTTATCATGGACATCATAATCTATTATTACTTTAGGAAAAAAAATATTCATTCATTTTTTAGGGTAATAGATGATGTATAAGTCTATAATGGAATATCCAAAGGATGGGACTATTAAAATGAATAGTAATAAGACCATGTAATTTTATTTCCTAATATTTTTTGTCAATAAAACAATAACCCAATGATACGATAATGATCAATAAAATGTTTTGTATGACTACCATAATTTCTATTGAACCAGAGGATTTTAAAATAATCACATATTTATGACTTTGATGACCTCAAATTTTATTTTATTATTTACTGGTTTTCCATTAGTGACCTAAATCATTGTCTATAAATATTTAGACTTTTTCTCTGTGTCCAATCATCACCCCCATAATATTTCCTTCAATGTGGAAACCCATTTATATGTTACTTTGGCTGACCGTTAGGGTTCCAAGAACCCCCATTTAAATAAAGTGTTAGTATTCAGTTTTATAATGTGGTTTTATATGAATAGAAAATTCATGTATTAATACATTAATAACCCTGTCGGATTTCAATGGAGAAATTCATTTTAAGGGGGGTAGAATGTTACAACCCAAGATTTTTAAAATATATTTTTTTAATTAATTTATGTTTTCCATGTTTTTTATTTCACAAGAATCTGGAAATAGTTATATATATATATATTTATATTAAAACACTAATTCAAACATTCCTTTCACACATAATTCCGACTTCGATTTCACTACATGCAATACTTACTTGTCTTGCAATACACACAATATCGACTTGGCATACATTACAGACAACACAGACTTGGTTTATTATTCTCACAACACTGAGTTTCTAGGAAACATATTATATATATATATATAATTGTATAAATTATATAATTATATCCTAAAAATTAAATTTATTTCTAGTAAATGTAAAAAAAAATTAATTTTTTTTTGATAATTGTATTATATTAATAAAAATATTGATAATGAATGATAGGATTTTTTGAAAAGTCATTATATGTTAAAAATACTATTTTCAAAAATGAACCAATTTTAATAATAAAATTAATTTTATGAAGATAATAAATTAAATATAATTAAATAATGTGTATTTTTTATTTCATAACATTGAAATTATCCTATAGTGAATTTTTTTTATTTTTCAAAGAAACAACAATTTTTTATGAATGCTGAAAAATACAGGTTTAGTAAAAAAAATCGGTATTTTTAATTAAATATTACTACTAAAATATATTATAATTATATTTATAGTCACATTAGATAATTATTGAATCTATTACTACAATTAAATTCATTATAATCAATGTCACTTTGAAATAGAATACAACATCTTAATAAACTATGGAACCTTGTTCTACATTTAAAACTAGTTATATCATCCCGTATATGGGATTAACAATTAATATATATTATTTTTAATCTGTGAATTGACTTTAGAAAATCCAACCTAAACCATTTTATTCATTATATTATTTATATTCTAATAATACTATGTTTATTTTTGACCCAAACAATTAGTAACAGTGGTTAAAATTAATCACAACGATTATGGATAAATTAAACTAAATTAATGACTAAACCATAAAATTATGAACCAAAATGTCTTATCCAGTTTTTAAAAACTAAAGTAATTTCAATATTACATTAAATATGTTTGAATTATTCATTTTTATTGTTTTGATGACATTTTTTATGTAATAACCTGTGTACACCTAAGTTGTTTCAAAAATGTCTAACTCTATCATTTTCCTTCCCTATAAGAGTCCACCACCAAACCCACTTTTTCATAACTCCAAAACCACATAAGGTCAAGAAAACCATACCCAATATAATTCATAGAATTCCTAATTTACTCCTATAATCCTTTTCTTTGGTATAAGGAAATCCATGAGAGCCTTTTGGCACAAACCAAAATGAGTTACCTGATTAAGAGGTAATGTCTTCTCTCAAGTCCATTATTTGATTTTACTTCTACACCCATTAAAATATATATATTCTATTATTATATAATTAAATTATCCTAAATATAGTAGTATTTATTTATTTATATGTTTCAACCAACACTTACTTTCACCTCCATCTAATGGGAAACAAACATACTATTTCTATTTATCGCATACTAATGCCTTACAAAACGACGATTGGTAATTTTTCAATTAATACATATATTGATGGCCATTATGATGGAAATATATTTATATATAATATATAATATATTTTTAATTTCTTGTTTCTTATATAACATTTATTTGGAACATACCATTTTGTTTCCCCTCTTATGTTAATATGATAATTTCATTAGATGAAGTGTAGACTATCGCCCACATCAAAGTGATATGATTCGTTCAAACAATACATGGATTGTATTGATGATGGTTTTATTGAATATATATTATATATATTATATAATAATTCTTTATTAATAATAACATCTATATAAATATTTATACATATATTTCATTTAATTTCATTATCTCGATATGACAATTATAGTGAAATCATGTTCATGTGTACGTACGACCTAATGTCTCCATGAATAGTGTATTTAGTTTCATACATATATATCTTATAGAATATTATAATACGAATAATATATATAAATAGATGAAAATTATATCATTTTTTACATTCTATAATCAATATATATGAATAATGACCAATAATATAACAAATTAAAAAACAATTGAAAAACAAAGCGAATATTTCCCCAAATAAAACCTTAACATATGATGACCAACATGCAGTTAATATAAGGTCATAATAAAACCATATATAATATTGTATATAATAATATGGATATTTTTAATGATTATAGTAAATTTATATTTTTTATATTTGTGGTTTTATAAATTATGATGACAGTCAAGAAACAATGTACGAGGATTACAACTCTCTTTTTATTCTCGTGAGATACATGTTAATGATTCCACACATTAATTTTGTGTCATGTATTTACTTACCATGATATTGTTAGATTTATATTATAATTAAATTTTTATTTATTAACATATAAATTTAATTATCTTTCATTCATGGGGTTTCAATTTCAAAAGATACAAAATCAGTAAAAATATTTTGTCACTATTTTCCATTGTTGAGACTCATGTTTTGTTATACACCTAAACTATTTTGTTGAGTTGTATATATTTCTATTTTTAAAGATATTATATGAAGATAAAAAATTTCATTATATTTTATGTTTCATGTAATTTTGTTTTCGTACAAGGAGAGTATGAACCCATGTAACCAAGATATAAGAGTTTATTGAGAAAATATCATCGACATTACATATTGTTTACATTTATGCTTCCATTGATAAATTATTGTGTTAACTATGTAAATAAATTTATGGGTTATCTTATTATATATTTATTCATAATATTTATATGGTTTGGAACCATTTTATTCTCTTTGGTACATAAAATATTTAAGAAATTGTTTTTTATGAAAGCATGACATTACCCTGTCTTTGGTCGGAACTCCATATTTCATCAAAACCATGTTTTCTAAAAAGGGTTTCCAAGAATATATTACTAATGTCATATTATCATTAAATTAAATTTTTACCCTTTTACCATTAACTAATGTTCTCAATGGAAATTTCTTTTCTCTTTTAGAATGAAGTAATTTTGAATGGTTTTTTCGGTTTAAAAAATGTTCTTATAACCAAATATGGCAAGTACAGATTTATCAATATTGAATCCATTGGTGAATTATTTTCATGTATAAAGGTTATTATTAAATAAATGTTTTTAAAATATATTTTCAATGAAAAATCCTTTCCAAAACATTTTTATAATTCATTTATAAGTTTTTATGAAAAAGGGATTCAAAAATGTTTTCAAGCTTTCATTATACATTTTATAGGTGTTTTTAGATGAAATCATTTCGAAGATGTTTCAAAGAATATTGTATATGATTTGAAGATAGTTTTTTTCAGTGATTTCAAGTCTTATCTATATATTTTAAATGTATTTTCTATGAAATTTATTATCAAATAGATTTTTATATTTAAAATACTTTTTCCAATATGAAATGAAATTTTTCTTTAGAAATGTTTTTGATGTATAAATCCAAAATATTTTTTCATCAAAGATGTCATCAGTTGATGTTAATCATTACAAAATAGGAAATTATTTAAACATTGGTTTCATAAATATAATATTCATTGGTTATTATTAATTCCATAGTATTTATGAAATTCATTTCTCTATCACGGGTTTTTTGTTAATGAAATCCATTTCTCTATCATGAGTTTTATGTTTTGAAATCAGTTTATATTTCATTAGTTATATGTATATGAAAACTATTTCTCTTTCATGGGTTATTATTTTGATGAAATGACTATGAAAGCATTAAATTTTCTGAAGGTTATGATATGTTTACATGTTTATGATACCAATTAATTTTTGTGGGTTATGATATGATGGTTTATGATTTATTGGAACATGTATGTCTAATTTTAATATGAGATAAGTGGAACCAATATATCTCTATCAAATTCATTTGGTACTGATTTATATCTCATGATGTAGACTAAGATGACCATGGAAGTGAACCATGACTACAATTATGGTATGTTGAGTGAACCCATGTTAAATAGATGGTGATGGTTGTGAACCATGACTACTAAGATGGTATAATGAGTTAATATATTATAATAATATAGACATGGGAGTGAACCATGACTACTAATGTCGTATGAAGTGTGAACTCATTATATATATGTGGCCATGGGAGTGAACTGTGACTACCAAGATGGTATGGGCAGTGAACTCATACTACCAAGATGGCCTATGGATAAATTCCTATACTATTATGAGTGAACTTTGTTACATGTTCATAATGTTGTCCATAGACCAGGATTCATGTCTATTTTTTTTATATGAGGGCATGATCTCATATCCTTTACGTAATTAGTGATGATGTTTCTACTTATACACGTTCAAAATATAATATGCTTATGTTTCATCCACAAGTCTTTTTTTTATTCCTATGTTCTTCATTAATGGATTATGGTCAATATTTCATTATTATTAATGTATTGTGAAGTTCCAATCCTTATTATGATCTCTGATATGCAGGTCATGAACTTCAAATGTTATGCTCATGTTCCAGTACCATTTTTTCATGTTATTCTTATGCATTTTCTTTATTCACCAATATTATGTATCTGATCTCACTGATTTATTATGTCTCTATTCTCTTAGTTATAAAGAAATATTTTATGTATATTTAAGAAAGATATAGATATTTATGGGAGATGTTTATGATATTTTACATGGATATAAGCACATTCTTCCATGTTTCCTAACACACTAAACTATTACAGTCCTCAAGCATGTATTTTTGTAATTTACTAAATATTAATCTAAATTTATGTAACATCCATGTATGTAAATCCAAGATCACTGTATAATGGGTTGAATGTTTCAATGTAATTTGATTTTTTTGTTTTATGGATCGGGTAACAAAAAAATATTGAATCATAAGAGTATTTTTAGAGTGAAGAGTGTCTCCATTGGATAGGTTTTAAGGAATGTGATGTTTCTAGTTTGCTTGTAATTTTTTGGAATTTTTACGATTTAACTTATTATTCTTTGGAGATATGGACATGGTTACATGATTAATTTATTTTATCTGACCCAAACTGGGAAACCGTTCTGAGTAGGGACACATTTTTTTAAACTGATTGGCACTATACGAGAAACTTCAAAATGTTCCATCTATGAATTTAGTGACCTATAGTGTTGGAGTATATTATATAACCATTTAATCAAATAGTAATACATGGGAGGCTCTAAGTATAGTAGCATCATACTATAATTACAAGATTTTAAAAAAATATGGCCTTCAAAGTTAATATAAATGATTATTTTACCATATTTTTAAAACCACGTTCAATTATTCATTCCCATTCACACATGGTATCCCTACCACCTGATATATCTTCCACAGATTAGACTATTAAATTTTATAGTTATAACTTATATGAACTTTGGTTCATGCATCAGTAGTCTTATAGAATTCCCATTGGTTAGTTTATAACTCCCATTCAATCGTTTCATGGTTTAACATAGAATGTTGGATTCTATTTCAATGAAATTTAATTTTCCATATTTTTATCTAGATTTTCTACTCCCAAAATTTCTCCCATTTAGTTGTGATTTAGATAAAGATATTGGGTGAGTGAGTCTTACTAAACTTGTGGTTGGTGGTCTATATGGTTTTTCATTATAGTTTCATCATTTGAAATATGTTCCATTGTGCCATAGACCAAACATTCATTTCGTTTCTAATTCAATTTTCAACGCATAAAATTATTTATTTAAATGAGTACCATGATGTTTTATATGACTTTTATGATCTATTTAAAAATAAAAACTTTACCCAGAAACATCCATTTGGTTGTGTTCGATTAAATTCCTTCATCACTTCTTAAATACACAGATGATTAAACCACAATATATGTTGCATTAGTCATGGATATCAAATTTAAATTGTTAAATGAATTAAATTAAAGGTTAATGGTATGCCCATGTCACTTGATCATTGGAATAAAATGCACTCACAGTTAGACTGCATGTGGCCCCTCTTTTTTTGCATCAGCTGTATGAAGGTATAACCAAATAGAATTTTTAAATGGAAACAGTGACATTAATTTCACATGTTTTATGATATTACATAATGTGTCTACACCATTATTAGTATATTTAATGGAAATTATTTTACTCTATTTTAATTTTATTATTTTGGGACATGAACTGTATAAGGGAATACATGCCTAATATTAGACATGGTGTTCCAAATTACTTATTGAAATATACTAACATGGAATTCCACATTACATATCCAAAACGTTTGACATGGGGACCCATATAATTTATTTAATATTTCATACATGAAATTCCAAAGTATTTTTTTAGTTGGTTGTACATTGTAATCTACACTATTTAGTGGGAGTAGTTGGATAAGATATTCCCCATCCATTGATTTAGTTGCATAAATTGATGACCCTTATCGAAATATTAAACCCAAAATGATTATATGTATACTTTGATTGGATGGTTGTATGACATAAGAACTAATTTTAATTATATTGAATGTAACATGTTCCAATAAATTTTTTAGGACAATTTCTATATTGTGAACTAGATGGCAAATAAGTACTTTGATCTCCCCTTGGTTATTTATACACAATTATATTATTTCCATATCTATTTTACCCACAGAGTACTCAATTTTATACTCGTAGACTATATTATATTATACATCATTGGAAATTTCCTAATGATTTTTACTCATACCTTGTTTGTGATGTTATTTTGTACTCAAATAGAAATCCAAACTATAGGTTAGGAGCTGTATTATGTCTCTTTGATGATTATAACTCTTTCAATAGGACATGGATGGGAAAAAGTAGATGGGAATGTACATACAATTTCTTCTAGAGTTGGATGCATTCATTTGTTTATTATTTTTTTATTAGTATTTCCATGTCGGGTATATTATCTATTTCCAGATTAAAGCTTAGTGTTTATAAAATAATATGATCAATCATAGTTTGATTATTTGGAACCTTTTCTGGTATCATTTTATTATTACTATTAGTTATATTATTTCTTAACATTTTATATTTTTAATAGTTTTCCTCAACATTTTGAACTGATCTAGTAGGTATATTCAACCAATGGTACCTTCATTAGAGTATCTATATATTCAATATCCTCTAGAATATAGATAGGCATGTGTAAGGCAATGTGTCTTACCAGATAGGGGAATCATTTTAGTGGATCTTGGGGACAGACATTACAATGTTGTATTAAAGGATTATTTTTTTGTTTCCTTTACATTTTTTAGATTGTAGATAAGGGAATCAGAAAGTTTTATCACATGGAAAAAAATATCATGTATAGTTTTTACCAACCCATACATATGGTAAAGATCAACTATATTAGGATTGGATTATATCCCATATTGTTCAGTATTACAGTTGATTATTATTTGACACTGAGTAATTGATGTAATTTCTACCTTCTATTGAATATTAAGATTTACCTTAGTTACTAGAATAGTATGGTATGAGGTGTTGTCTTACATAATTTTTTAGAGAAATTGGATTCACATGTTATTATGATTTTTATTTTTATATTGTTCTTGAGTGATTAAAATCCTTTTATAATAGTTTCTAGTGTATATGCAATATCATCGAAGGATTATTTAAATTATAGATCTATGATTTCATTATTTGTTATGGTTATGATATATTATTTTCTTTTAAGGTTTCTACAACATCATAAATGGTTTTCTAAAATATAGATTTACAGTGGCACCTTGATTAATAAATTTCGACATGTTTGGCCCTTGACCATTGATTTCTAGGGAAAAAAAATTAGTAGTTGATATTAAATGTGTGCTAGTGGTAGTTTATGTAACCGGTGTATTATATAAATAAATGTTACATTATAAGTTGATTTTTGAATGAAATATTTCAATTTCATGGTACTTGGAAATTAGGGTTAATGAATTCAAGTTAGTTCTTATAGAATTTAAGAAAATTGTTATTTCATTTCAACTTATAATGGAAAAAACCATTTAAAATTGATATAAAAACCAATATATTTTAATTCATCCAGGATTAAATCAACCCTTTTATGAGATTTTTAGAAATGTATCCCTATGTGATTAATACACTATAGGATTTGAAATTATAATATTTATTTTTTTCATTAAAATTTCAAGTATGTTTAGATTTATCTAGTATTGACACAAAAAATTGGACATAAAATCCCATAAAATTAAAGATAGGATGGCCTGATGGGACTGTCATAGGTTGTCTTATTCTGTTTTTCCCTTAGTACCTAACCTATTGGGGATTTGTTTATTCTAATGGGATGCATATTTATACAATTTAAAACTTATTATATTTTTTATCATATTATTGATTTTCTCATTTTATTTATATGTTACCCATAAAATAAAAAAAAATTATGTATGCTATTGAAAATTTATTTTTTAGGCTTCGATTAATTAAAATCGATATTTAAAACTAATGGGTATTTTCTTGAAATATCATGTAGTTAAAACTTTAATTATCCAATTTTAGTTGTGATAACATATGGATAAATTAGGGTAAATGTAAATTATGAGAATATTTTCATATAATGATGCATTAGATATTTAGGATAAATTAACAAATATAGTTCATGAACTATATTATTTATAAATATTACTTGGATACTAATTTATATGATTCTATTAAGTGATATAAAAAGTTTATATTATTGGATTTTTATTAATATAATGTATTTGGTTATGATCAGAAGAAATTACCCGCATTTAAGGGTTAGGTATTAAATTAAAATTGGTGAAAATTCAATTGGAACATGTCTGTTTCTTATAGGTCTATATTGGATTTCTTCTTCAAATTTTATTAACAAAAATTATCAATGGTAGATCCTAGTTTTTTTGGATTAAATAAAACAAAAAGGTGAAGAATAATATTACAATTGATGTGTTATCCTATTATGGAAGAACCATTAAAATAGAGATATCAATATAGTTTTGATCCAAGATTTAATGAATTTTAATTGTTTAACATGAAAATAATTTTAGATGCAAAAGACACTTAGTTTATGAAACAAACCCCCAAGGTAGATGGTTGTAGATTTGATGAGATGGTCCTCATGGATTAATTAATTTACACAGTAACAATTTACTTTCATCTCCATATTAATATTCATTTAAATTGATCACTTCCCTATAAAGATGATTAGAGAGAATCAAGGATCAATAGGCTTATTTTGGTAGGTGAGACCATTATACCTGAGTTGACAGATTATGAGCCTTGTAGGATGATGATATTTTTTAACATTACTTTCATTATATATCATTAGAGAATGATTTTACAAGAATATTAGATGTACTGTAATAGATTCCCTTTCTTGGGATATTGTAATATTTCTAGGATAAAATTGATGGGTAATGTTATTTGGGTGTCTAATCCAACTGACCTATAGATGTGTGGTTGATTCATTAATTTACAAAATAGCACTGTGAGATGGTTGGTCATCTAGTAAATCATGGAATTATTTTGTTCTGGATTTTTAATAGGAGTTATAAGGGATATTCGGTTATGTTATAAAATTACATGTCATGTAGCATTGTCTATATATTTGTGTTGATAGATGAATGGCAAGAGAATCAGTTGTGTGTTGAAGGGGGTTATATAACATGTATAACTTCTATTAATGAAATGATTAGTTTATGTCTATTTCACATTGTAATTGGTTTTAAAATAATACAATGATCATCTAGTTGCAGGGAAAATGATATATAGTATCCAAATATGATACTCCATGGAATACTGACTTGGTTCTTTGGTCACCTAATAGATTTTTTCGTGAAGAGGGATAATTCTGAAGTTAACACTGGTGACATGTGGTGGTTGGCATATTAGTAGACCATGACTCTCATTTCAAAGAGATGGGTTGTCAATGGATGGGTAAGGTATGTCTATCTTGGTTGATATGTGTATGGATTTTAGAAAAATATAAAACCCTATATATGAAATCATAGGGAACTTGTAGTTTAAAAATGAGAATGACCTATATCATTACATTGTCCCAATTATTATAATATATTGTAATCATTCCAATGATCTATGTTAATATCTATTCTAGTATGAAGAGGTCGATATTCATGATTTCTTTTTGAGGAGTTGTTTATGTTAGATAATATAGTGGTGATCACTCTATTGGCCTTAGATTGTTGTTATAAATTTAAGTCTTTTAAAATCATCAAACACATTCATAACTATTTTTGGTATGTGGAAATGATTGAGATGTCACATTTTCATTTATTTAATGTTTTGAACATGTTCATAGGGATTATAGTTGTAATTTTCTGGTGTGTGCAAGGCAAGGGATATGATAATCAATAACTCATTCCACTAGTGTGATGAATGGATGCTTCTCATGTAGAGATTTGGATGTTAGATTTTGGTAAATGACCTCGATTTGAGAAGGAGTAAAATACATTTAGACTAGTTGGCTGATATTCATTTTTTTCTTTTAGATTCCCTTGGATAATTTAAACATTGAATGATAATATTTCTCAATAAAAATATAGATAGAGATTATAGTATTGACATCGATAATTTTGAGTGTGGTAATTATGCTTGGAGTAGATCATGTTGATACAAGGATATTATATTCAGAATGTGTAAATGATTTGATTACAATATTATGGAGGTAAGGATTGGGAGATGGTTTATCTTTTATGTGTCACTAGATTATGGGTACGATATTTAGTGAGCATGTAAAGAATTATCTCTATATATCGTGGGATAAATGAAATGGAGTGGGGTGTTCGTAAGGCCTTGACTATTTAAGAATATCATTTTTTAAAATATTCAACCAATGATATTTAAACTATAATATCAATAATTAATCTGATATGGTTATTGAGTAACCCCATTGAAGACACCATTATGATGATATAGGTAAACTCTGAAGGTTGGTAGGATCATTTTGAGGAAAACCCAATTTGACCATTCTTGGGTGGGTTGATTTTAATGTAACCCTTTTAATTAAATATATAGATAATTTTGTAATGTTCATAGAAATTAATGATGTTTTTAATATTAAATGTGTATAATTGATGAATTATGAGATAGTCTTTCCAGGTACAAGCCGAAAAAATGATGTGGAAAACCATAAGTAGATTGATTAAAGGGATGGTGACATGTATATATCTCAAGTTATAAGAGAAGAAATAAACCATATCTCATTTTTTCAAAGTTTTACTAATTTTTGGATATTTTTTTAAATTATTATGCTTTGAATTTTTAAAATTTATTTTTGGATGCTTTTTGGGACTTTAGCGACACATGTGAATGTTCTGATCTAAATTCATGACCAAAATAGGATGGTTGATGTTTTTTCCACCACGTCTTTTCATGAATGATAGGGATTATAGTTGGGATGGTGTAATGTATCGTCTCTTTGATGGGTTGACTGTTTCAATAGAATTTGAGTTTTTAATTTGGTTGATGGGATAAATTGTGAAAAAAATTGGAAGGGAATTTAGATAGTTATCATATTAGGATGGTTTTTAAGTAACAATATTTTTTATGGGTTATCGAATGTGTATTGGGAACATCAGACATTAATGGATTTGTTTTATTACAAACATCGCACAGTTAATGTTAACAGTGGTACCAAAATAGTTCCCTAAATTTTTATTGGGGAATTTTTTCTTGAATTTGTTAATCACCCTTTGAAAAACCGTGTCATTATTATAAGTGGACATGGTGACTCTCATGGTTGTCTATTGGGTTTTCTATCAATGAAATATATCTATGTGATATGAGAAGTACATAGGATAGTATAACCACATGATTATGGAATTGTTTTCCATACTATATATCCAAACCACGATGCTCATTAATGTTCTGAGAAATTTTCATTTGAATCTCCTTTATTTTAAACCACATTCCCTTTTTTCCTTATATTAATAAACAACTGCCCACCTTTTTGGGATATCACAATTGGATTCCTTCTTAGACTTTTATTATACATCCTTATATAAGCTCTGATTCAAGCCCTGTTGGTCACATTAAATCACCCATAGTTAGTCTATGATTACTCGTCATTTCATTTTAAGAATATCTATTCATATTGGAAGCTATTTCTAGGTGAGTTTATATTGCCTATTTTCAAGGATTTTTCATATTCTTTCAATTTCTGTAAATTTTTCCGAAACTCTACATTGATATTCAGAAAATGAAGGATTATAATCATGTGTTATGTAGTCTATATTATTTTACCTTAATGTTTAATCATTTTATATTGTTCTAGTGTACCAGACACTATACTCCCATGCATTTATCATTATATTTTTAACAGGTATTATTAATTGATGATTCCATGACCGTGATGTATTAAGAGATTTTTATTCTCTATTGAATATAGAGGAAGTAAACTAGATTATCACCTTCATGGAAGTTATATTAAATACCCTTAGACATGTTAAATTTATATGTGACAAAAAAATCTACATAGGTTGGTTATTGACTATTTAATTGAAACAGTTAAATGATGTAAATGAAAGGTGTTTGGTAAGAAAATGACTATTATCCATTTTTAAACAATAAAATGTTGGGTATATTACACTCGTACCCTATTTACATATTATCACATGTATTATATTATTATTAGATGAAATATTTAAATGTATATGGGTCCATTACATGTCCACATTTTGGGATAGGACATGATGTGATGAAATATGGATTACTCTAATTAAAGGATATGATTATACTAACTATTAAATTTGTATTAAGGGAGAAAAAAAATTTAATGGAATTATTTATCACTTTATGAAATTTATGTACACTGAATTAAGAATTTTATATCCATGTTGATATACATGGGGCTCCAAATATTTTGTTATCATAATTAGATATGGTATTTCATGTTATTTATTTTAAATTTTTATAAATGGTAATCCTCATAATATGTAGAGAGAGAGGTTGGATAATATGCTCCATGCCTTATTTTTTATACATGAAAGGTTTCCCCTTATTTAAATATTAAAACCCATATGATTAAAAATTTTCAAGGATTTATTAGATGTATTCCATTGGTGTCAGTTTTAATGATGTGAAATGTAAAATGTTTTTCAACATTCATGAAAAGGAGAATATAGGTATGAACTGCTATATGTCCCACACATAATATGAAATCCACTTGGTTATTAATATATAATTAAAATACTTCCTTATTAATTATTCGTAAATTTCACATCATTTTATAATAATGGATTGTATTTTATTGGAAATTATTATTGGAGGACAACTATTTTTTACAGACAATCATTTACAGTCCCCTTTGTTTACATAGACATATCACTCGATTGTAGGATACGACTAGGTTTCTTATCCAATACTTATTTTACCACTTTGTATGGTGTATTTTTGGGGACTAGCGGGTGAGAATCTAATAGGGATACCTTATATTGTTGGGATATTGTATTTATTTATTTATATAATAATTATTATTCTATCCTTATTAAGGTATTATATATTTAATGTAGACTACCTTTTATTTTCCGTGTATCATGTTTTTGTATGGTTGGATTATCTATCACATTACGGTTAACTAGATTATTTTTATTTTAAGTTAATTTTTTCATTCCACTATTTAGATTATAAATTTATTTCATCAATTTTTTAGTATTGATATATATTGTATAGTGTCCCCGTTGTATATATATTAGACCCTCACTATTATTTAAGAGATTATATAATACTAGGATGCACATCTATGGTCATGTGGTGAACCGTCTTAGGGGACCATTATAGTGGATCTCAGGACCGGATGTAACCACATGGATTAGAGTAAACATCTTGTACTTTGGTTTGATGTCTATTTATAGTATTGAGATTAAAAATATAGTGTTATATCTTTTTTATTTTTAGTGATCCATTGTCAAATAATAGGAAATATATTTGATGTATTTTGGGTTCCATGGATTATATATAACTAAATAGTTATATTTATATGATGAATATTAGTTTAGGAGTATAATGCAAATTTGGATAAATAAATTTAATGAAAAGGAAAATAGTTTGGAATGATTGGATTCATTAATGAGTGTTTAGCATTAGAATATTTTATTATAAAGAAATTACATAGTATTTATATACAAATTGACCAAATCATAGCCAATATATCTCCACTATAATAAACCCAATCAAAAGGATATCCATGAATGCATAGTGATGTAACCCAACATCAAGAAACAATGAGTTGGAATAGAGCCTGTGAAGGGATGTCCTTGAGTTTGATGAGTGGATATGTTATAATGGTCGGCACGATTGAACAACTAGGTAGGAAATATATATATATGGTATTTGATTGAGATGATAATACATACTGTGTATTAATAAAATTGAATGTCACTCAATTTATATTTTCATGTGGGATTGTAAAATAGTGTACCATTTTCCATAATTTAAAAGGATTATCACTAGGATCAGTTAAATGTTGAATAATGATTCTATCATCCATACACAAACAATTTTACACTATGTCCATTGACAATGGAGTTATCCCCCAAAAGTTTTCATATTGAACATATAACACATAATATATTTTTTAATGGAATTATAATAGTCAGATGAAACATTATTTATAAGTTATGAATGACAGTTTATGAAATTCATTGATGGAAATTTTAAGGATCATGTACTGACATCATAGCATACATGTAGGAGTAGCATAAGTTATAATAAAATATTCATATGTTTGGAATAATAATTAGTGTTGAGTACTTTTAGTTCTAGAACATCTAAAATATTAATGTATAAATCATTCTATATATAAAAACATATTGAAAGGTTCCTTCATAATTTTTTTGAAAAGAATATGGTTCATATGTAAAAAATAAGATAGTTTTTTATATCATTCTAGGTTTGCACCATTGTTGAAGGATGACCAATCTATGAAGGAACATGATATTTAGAAGACTGATACCATAATCATATAAATTTAAATTGGTGATCATGGAATGTTAATTTAAAGACCTAGAATATTTATATACATTTTGATAGAAGTAATAATATTATAATAAAAGATATAATAATAAAAATATAAAATATTATGTGAATTTAAAAACAAAAACATCATGATTTTTCTGGTAGTGATTCTAGCAGGTGATGGAAAATGATGTAGAAACTATTATATCTTTGTTATATAATGTACGAATGAGAAATATTGACTAAATATACATGGTCTCATGTATATGAGAAAAGTTATTTGGAATTTAGATTTTTTTTATTTTTATCAATAAACAAATCCCATATTTTTTGAATATTTTTTAGGAAGATGACATAATTTTTACTATATGTTTGTTAGTGTTATCAAAATTGATTATAACTACAACCACTTTAATGGGATGTTTAAGAGTGATAAGTATCCACCCATTGATAATAAATAATGGATGACTAATAAATGTTTTTTAAATGATAATATAATGGATATTTTAATTCCAAATTCACACAGTGTAATGAAAGAAATTATGAAGAACCAGAATATAACTATAACTGAATTATTCATAAATTATTTATTAGATATATATGTAAAGAAATAACAATGAGTGAAAAATTTATAATGTATCCAATATAGAAATTCATTTGTATCAATGATTATAGAAAGAATCCATGAAACATTTTTGATATTCATTCAAATAGTTCTAAAATGTTAGTGAAGAGATACAATATAATTCGTTTGAACTAATGTAGTATAAGAAGAATATTTAAGATGATGAAGAAATATTGTGTATTTTAGTTTTGATAGAAAGTGGAAAATACTATTTATTCTAGTGAATATAGAGTAGATTTTAAAATAATATAATACTAATAACAATAATAATTATAATTAAATTCATTTTATTCAGTGTTTTTAAAATTAGAATAGTTGTAACCAATTACTATGAATGTCAAAAATATAGTATATAACCATAATTATTATGTTATTATTAGTGAAATAAAATTGGGAATAACAAGGAAACACATCTATAACATTAAATGGTCTAAATTTGGAATAAAATATCATATTATTCTAAATTAATATTCATATAACCATTGGTAGTTGGTATTATGACCCAATGAGATTATATAAAAGCACATGGTTCCACCTAAAATTTCCAAACATGTAAAAAATGAGTTCCTAGATAATTTATTCTCATTTATAAACATATGTTATACCAACAGGATATGTTATTGTAAAGGAATAAAATTCACACCAGGGACTAGACATTAATTTTTCATAATTTAATTGTGTAAATTTGATGTTCTCAAATGTGTGTGTGTGTTTAGAGGTGTTTCATGAAAAATAAATTGGGATCAAAATAACCATTATCTAAACAAGTGAAAAATTTAAATAATTGTACAACTGTGTAATATTATTAATAGTACACAGTCACGAAATCACCAGATATAAATATTATTTGTATCCCAAAAATGGGTTTATCCATTGCTTTCAATCCCATTTATCCTTTTATTGGATTCTATATTCTTGATGTTATTCTAGATAGAATAATTGAATATCATTTTAAATTTTTAATGATGTTAAGTTTAATGAATATAATTTTATCTCATATCAAAATATAATCTCTAATAATACAATGATTAAAAGAAAAGATAATGAAAATAAGAGTTCGATTAATGTTTCTCTTCTAAGGAAAGAGAATTATGATTTATTTTCATAATGTAAAAATGGGTAAAATGAAATGTATATATATAATGTAGAAGAAATGTAAATTTAACATTCCAGCATGCTAATGGATATTATTCTACCTCAAATGATTATCGAAATTAAAATGATCAAAAGGTAAGTGTAAATTCGTATATTGAATTTTTAAAATGATAAAAATTAACTAGGGTAGTGAAATAGTTGTATATTAAAACAAAATTTTAGTTGATGAATTATAATATATGCTTCAAATTATTCCAAAAGAAATTTTATCATTGATATGTTTGATTTTGAAAAGTATATATGGAGATATCGTCAATCATGAAAGATTAGTTGACAAATCAAAGAATTAATTGATGGAATATTTATTATCTTGAATGAATCTCTCCGGAAAGTATGATCCAATGAAACTATAAATTTAATACTCAAATATATAAGATATAAATTTTAATATTACTTCTCAATATTTTCCAAAAAAATAATTAAATTGAGAAAAACCTTGATTATTCATTCCATGTATTTTAAATATCAAATAATACTAACATTGATGTCACAAATACATATTTGGTTGTTAAATCGAAGAGATTATATAATAATAAAAAATTAGATCAAGAAAAAAATAAAATTAATGATAATGAAATTATAATAATGTAGATTAAATGTATAGATAATATGTTGTTTATTAGAAAATAAAAAATATATTCTCAATATTCAGTGTGTTGAACATGATATTAAAATAGAAAATGTTTAAACTGTTCATGAAATTATTTGATAGGATGATTATGAAAAACTTTCTTCATCCATACAATCATAATTGATTGGTTGAAAATATAAAATACATGTCTTTAGTTAAAAGAATATTATAACATAATTTGTTGATCAATACTCAAAAATATCGTTGGAATAAGGTAATCCCATTTCAATATATAAATATTATCATAAATATGTTTCTAAAAATATCACTGTTTTGAAAACCAAATCTATAATAAAATGTCAATCCTATATGTATTTCAAATGTGGAAATTGGTATATTTGTAATTGGTTATTCCCCTGGTATAATTCCAAAAAAAATCGATGATTCCAAAAAATTGAATTCTATCAATACTATAAAATATGGACATATGGTAGTTCATGAAAATAAACAATTATTATTTAGTTAAATGATGGTGTTGAAATAGGTTTGGACATAGGGAAATGGATTTTTAGTAGAATCTACAGATATTATACAATTAGATAAATCATATGTAATAGTGGATAAATCCATAAATGAATACAATTTGACAATTAAAATTAATTTTTTTTTCAAATATGACATATTCAAAGTTCATTATGATCACATTGGAACATGAAATATGTATAGTCTCATGAGTGATAAACCCTAATTCATCTCAATTGATCTTGAATCTAGTAAAAATTAAAATATAATCCCACGTAAGTTCAATAATGGGTGTATTCCTTCCACAATAGAATTTATAATGATTGATGTTTGAAAACATAATACCAAAAATTTTCAATGATGATTATTGATTTATCCATGGGTAAAAGACCCATGAATTCATATTGGAGTGCTACATCAAAAGGGAATATATTATTTTATTTTTTAATGTACGATGCATACTATACACACATTAAAATAATATATGGATGTATTCTATTTAGAAATAAATCATTTTTAAAAGGATTTATATTTCTAGTAAAAGATAAAAAGAATTATTTGGTGAAAAAAATAATGTTAATCCAAGTTAAAACCCAAAAAAACCCATATATGTACAAAATTAACATTTGGTTATTTGGATATCATATCATAAATGTAAATAACAACTAATCAATAAAACAATATGTCCAATGTAAATTAATAAATTCCCACTGAAGAATCTAAAATTAAAGAGAGGTATTCAATAAATTACAACTTATGAGTTTCAAAAGTTTATAGTGAATGGTTTGAAAAGGTTACAAACAATATTAAAGATTGTTTAATTACGATTCCATCAAAAGAAAAAATTCCAATTAAGATAAATGTTACCTCACATGGTAAATTTTTCTTAATGAATAAATAAAATAAATTTATCCCTAAAAAAGTTGAATGATGGAATATTTCAATTTCTATGAATGTTAAAGAATTTCATTGAAAATAGATATTAAATTATAAATTATTGAGCAATTCTTTGACAATAATATCTAATCCTTTTTATTAGCTTAATTGAATAAGGATCTCAAACTTATTCCCCTATTATATGTGTTGTATTTTTCTTCTAACAAAGTCGGTAATTGATTTTGAATCTAGTTCTTATGGAATATATATAAATGGTGTATAATCTATAAAAAACCATAACAAAAAAATAAAGTACCTTAATTTTATGACATATCAATGAATTTTATAATGAAGATGTGTTGATGAAGATCATTCATGAGGATGATGAATAAGATATCAAGGATGTGTAACAGGATGGAGATACCCATCATGTCATTCATTGTATATTTTGTACACATAATAGTGTTTATTTTCCTAATAAGAGAAGTGGAATGTCTCATATAATGGGAGACAAGTGGATGATACATTAAGAATCTTATATAATTATAAGTTCAATAAAACCATGATATCATGGAAAGTGGTTGGAAAAGAGGTCTTTTACCATCTATAATCTCTTATTATATTTTCCATGATTGAAAAATATATATCCTACATATAATAGGTGATTTATTTTTTATGAATTAAGAGAATGAAAAAGTTTTAATAATATTGTGGGATATTTTTTTATGCTTAAATCTATAAATTTCTACTTGAATCAATCATATATATATATGTTGATAGTTCAAAAAATCAGGTTTACATTAAAATGAAATATATATTAATCATTTTGTATCTATTGATTTAACACAAAAATATTTTTATTGATAAAAAGTATGTTGGTTAGTAGTTTTATTTATGTTCGTGTCATATTTGTTTTATAATGGATCACTTTGATAACTAGATCAGAGAAATATTTTTATTAAAATGATCATGGAATCAGTAGACAATGAGGGGAATGGGTGATTGAATAATACATATGTATTAATTTATATCAACCTCATGTAGTAATGTAATATATTTAATATAAAAATGGGGATAATTGATAAATAAAAAATAAAAGTTTATGAATAATCAGGAGATAAGGTAAGATAATATTTAAATAATCAAGAAAAGAGTTTTCACATATTAAAATGTCATTATATGGGGTACTATAAATAAATATTAGGGGGTGGGGGTTATCCCAAATTACATTTGTTATATATGTGATCAAATAACATGGTTATGTAATGATTCGTGATTTCAATTAATAAATAGAATTATAGTATTTAATAAGATCATTAAATTTTTTAGGATAACACGTGAATTTTGTGATGTTGTATTACCATGTAATGTTTTATTTTTTAATTATAATGTATTGGAAGATATTTCATTGAGTTTGGTTGGAATTTTCTTTAAATTATTCATATTTAAAAGGAGTATTTGTTGTCTCAATGATTTTTGATACATTCACATTCAATGAAAATTATATATTATGTATTTGAGTTCCTCTAAATATTAATAATGAATAATCTTATATTTTAAAATAAATGTTTTTGTGGTGTATAAATGTATCATGGATGATTAAATTAAAATAAAAGAAGATATGTTGTGAATTCTATGAGTTGGTTCATTAGTATTTGAAAATATATTGTTTTTTTGAAAAAATTATTTAATGGGGATTAATCAAGGAATTTGATACAATCAATGCTAGCACATCTACCATAGTAGCTAGGACATCGTAGGGAATTTGGAATGTATTGAAGCAGGAAGCCACCCTTATGTATAACCATGAATTATTTTAACCTGCATGAGGTAACATAAGAGTACATGGGTTAGAGATACCATATAAGGCCGCATAACATCCCTATCATTATATAATAACCTAAGGTATTTATTCAATATTCCTTTGGATTCTACAAATTAATAGTATTTTATCCATCCCCATTTATATTTTTATGTGGTACTACAAAATAGCATACCACTATTAATAATATTAATAACAAAATTCATTGATCAATATGATTCTTAACCATGTCATCATCATTATCATGACCAATGGTAGTTTATCCTTCTTTTATTGGAGGAGTGATTAACTATTTGAGGTCATAATAAATTTTCTCCACAACCACGAGTATAATGATTTGAATATAATATTCTGATGATACTTTCTTCAAAAAAATTCGAGGAATGTTCTTGAATTTCATCAAGGAACATCACAAGATTCATAGGCATGTATAGGTGGTTTAGTTGTGAATTTATGTTGTTTAATTATCTACATGGTAAGGTATATACAATAACGTTCTTCGATATATTCATATCGTTTTATGGTTGGAAAAATTAATATAGATGAGTTTGTGGAGTTAATAAATATCGAAATATTTAGAAACAAATCCTCATAATGTGTAGTGATCATTATTTGTTTTCTAAATCATATAGATTGCTGATTTTATGCATTACATGTAACACTTGGGAATGTCTTTTTCATCATGAAAGGGTATATCCATTACAGAATAATAATTAATCATATAATATACAATAATGTAAAAACATTTATTTAAAAATTTCAAAAAATCGTTATGTATATCTTTGAAGGTTAATATTAACCCATAAAAGGTATATATAATTTTTTTGAAATAAGAGATAAACATAATTATGAAATTGAAAATTTTGGTGATGCTATAAAGCATAAATTTAAAATAAAAAAAATCCACCCTTCATTTAGATGTGATTCAAAAAGGTGACAACGTGTGGATAAGAATGCATGAGGTAATAACATAATCAATAAATAAAAAATATATATATTAATGCAATGACATAATATAACACATTAATTTATTATTATTAAGAATATATAATTTCAAAAAGATTTATAAAGAAATAAATTTCATGTTTTTTGAGAAAATATTGAATAAGATGAAAAATATTTATGCACTTCACTATATTGTTATAATGTTATTCTATTCGTAATTTTTTTTAAATTTCTATGTTTTTTGAGTCTATATCATTTTTGAGAAATAAATGGCATTAATTTTATTTTTACAAAATTAAAAAATATATAGAGATTTTACATAATTATTCGCATGAGGTAGTTAATTTACTCATGAAAATTGAAAATTAATATAATAATATTTTCATTATTTGCAATATATATCCTTAATAGTTCAAAGAAAAGAAATACAAGTAATAAAAATATATAATTCCAAATAGATAAATCATTTCATAGCAACGAAGATAGAATTAATCCTTGAATCCCTTATCTTAGTCACATTAAGACTTAAAAAATTAAATATAAGTGATCCAATGAAATTTTGTTTTAATTGATTATAATAAGTAGGGGAAGAAGTAGAAAGTGTTTTTTTAGTTAACATTTAATATGAAGAAGAGACAATTAATTATTAATGTTGATAAGAAAGAGGAAGAGTAGCATTCAAGTATGATTTCATTAATAAGAATAATAATAATTTCTATGAATTTTCATGGGTTTAAATATAGGAGTTACATAACACTATGAAACTAAAAATAAGGAATAAGTACATTGTCACTCTTTTGAATGTAAAACAAGAAGTGGTGGATAGAAAAATAATCACATAAATAACATGACAATGTCTAAATTTTGGAATGAGTCAATTGTTGTTATAAGACACAATGTTTATAACTATTAGGAGTGAGTATAAAGGCACATAATAATGTTGTAAATATACGTGATTCACCATAAAAAATAAGATATGGGTGAAATTATTAATGTAATTGTAAATGTCTGAATCTTCTCTTAGGTAATACTTGTGTGTTGTGACATAATAGACGAATCCAAATCACACAAAGTACGAGACTTATCATTATGATTGGTTAAAATTTTAATATGTTTTATTATAAATTTTTTATGTTTTCTTGAATTATTAAAAAAATAAATTTGATAATAGTTTAAAATATATTTATTCACAATATAAGTTATGCAGGTAAACAAAGGGAACTGTTTTAATGATTTTTAAATGAACAAATAACTGATTCACCCTTACCCCTCTAAAGGTTAGTCATATCCCAAAACAACATTCATGAGAATGTGTCTCTGTATTCTAAAATTCCATGACTTTTTAAAACAAATTAAATATCGTGGAATGTATTTACTTATATATATGTTAAAACATAATAAAAACTCACAAATTTTTTTTAATGTGTAATATAGATAAATAGATTATGATTTAATAATGGTAAAAATTGGAAATCTATTTATAATTTGTATGTCTTGGATCATTTATACCAAACATCTTTATTTGAAAATTTCTTCTATTACAATAGCAATTTGATTTGATTTCAACATTGAACAAATTTTAAATTCATAATCATTACCATGGAATATTACAATTTAACCATTCCATATATATTACATTCATAACAAGATTTATGTCTTTATATTAATATATTCGCATGCACATCAAATGCTATTTAATAATATAATATGACATTCAAAACAATTTAGATTGATTTAGTATTTTATTTTTTATATTATGAACTTATATAAGTCCTATCATAATCCCAATAGCTTCTTATAAAATATATTATCTCCAGGATATAATTTTTTGAAACAGAAACTCAATAGAGTTATGAAATAATTATTA
Source organism: Viscum album (assembly GCA_963277665.1). NCBI lineage: Eukaryota > Viridiplantae > Streptophyta > Magnoliopsida > Santalales > Viscaceae > Viscum > Viscum album. Next base: position 1,373,409,684 of record OY728147.1, on the reverse strand, counting down.
TTTCCTTTATTGATTATTCAGTAAAAATAAATTATCAAAAACATAAATTATATATTATTCTCTCTATTTAGATAAATTTTATAAAAGAAGTAGTATATTCATTAAAATATTCAACTATTATGTGGTGGGATCACATACCACATATTTGTTAATTTATATTGGATAGACTCATTTACAAGGATAAAACTCTTTTTATCCTTATCATCTATTAATATATATTATAGAATCCGATAAATCATAACCATGTTTATTTTAAACCTCAACTCCAGTAATTTAAAAATAATACTTTTTTACACACATCATTACTTATCATACGATAGAAATTTAAATACACACCTTTTATTCAGATCCATCTGACCATGAAATACTTCTTTACATTCTAAATAACTATCGTAAAATCCATTTCAATGATATTTGAAATAAAATTACAAGATATATCAAATTTTACAATTATTTATTACTCATATATATTTAATTTTTATAAAAAAATTCATTTGGTATCATATTCCATTTAAAATATATATTTTTATTTTTATAATGCCATTAAGCAGCGTAGAATCCACATAGTCTTTTTTATTCCCCTATATATACTCTATAAAATAAGACTATAAAAGAAAAAACTAAAATGCCCTTTTTTGAAATTTTTTTAATTTCAATTATCTATTTTGAAAATTGTATCTTCTAATATTATTATTTTTTCATAAACAATTACTAATCCAATGTGTAGACACAAAATAGAAGTATATACCTCATATGACTTGCTCAAATATGTTACGTAATTATAAAATCTTTTGATACACTTATTCATATTTTTAAAAGATTTTTTTACCAAATTTATTCTTTAAATATGTCCTTATTATAAACCACATACCTTTCATAGGAGTTTAAATATGAAAAATGTATACATGTCTGGAGATGGAATATTCTTAGGAAAATTTATATTTTGTTCCACTGAAACCTTAGATGAATTGTTATATACATTTTACTAGTACCTAGACTTAATTTTGGAAAAATTATATATCTATATTATCATGAAAGAGTTTTTATAAATTATATAATTTTCATTATTACATGAGAAATATTCTAATGTTTATATGATAGTTATGAAAGTTACTAGAATTAATCTTCTCTTTCTCAACAATTTATCTCCGTGGTATGTTGGGTCATGATGGTGATATTATATATATAACTATTGTTTTTATTTAGTTATTACCATTTATAGATTTATTTTAATATTGATTTTTTATAAATGTTATCCAAATATAATATTAACACTTTATAAATAAATCTTGTCTATTAGTGGGAGAACATCTTTATTTAAACATGTAATGATATAATTTATCATTCCTCCCACCATTATGTTATTTAGACAGGTCATCATGTAAATCATTTTATATTTTACCCAAGTATACTTTATTGTAAAACATAGTAAACATTCTATCATATGGATAAACCTAACTATATCCTTTAACTTTATAAACAGTCAAGGTCTCATCGATAAATATAATAAACATTATATGCCAAATATTGACATGTTATTCAATAAGGTTCCCCCTTGAAATTATTTCCACACACAAGATAATATATTAGTATTCAACCATAGAATTAACAAACTCAATTTTTGATAAATTTATTAACATGAGTTTTATTGGTAATGAATATAACCAATAAAATTTAAATATGCGATTTAAATATCTCAGTATTATATATCAATTATTAACTATTATTATATAGAATCATTGATAAAATTTTGTTTTTCATTACCTATTACTTCTAAAAAATCAATATATCCAACAAATATTCACGGGTAACTTTTAACCCAACTCATATATTGTATTAATAACACAAATTAATATAAACCATATTTATACTTTCTCAAATTCCACTACATTCATAATATACCTGAATCTATTTTATGAAAATTCATAAAATCTTATGACACCACAAATCCTATTGGAGGAAGCACGGTGTAATGTGTATATATCCTTCAAATTCATATACATATCCCCATATCATAATGCAATGAGAATTCAAACCTAGAGTCCCATTTAACATGGTTTTATTCTAAAAATAGATTTCAATTACATAACTATTATAAAACATAATATTTATAAACTATAATAAGTTATTAAAATAAATATCCTTACTCATGAAAAAGACAAAAACTTGTCTGAATGTGACAAAATAATTTATATCACCTAGCATGTAGTCAAATAAAATTAATGATTAATAATTAAAATAATCACTTAAACATATTTAAACAATATCATAAAAATATCTATAATATCAAGTATCTATCTTTAAGTAAAAAATTAATACTAATAAATTAATAAAAATTTCATAAAAGTAGACATAAAAAAACAAAAAATAATAATAATAATTTATATAAATTTTAAATTCATTGTTATTTATGATCATTCCTAAAAATAAATTAATATAAAATTTAACATATATAATATCATTACTTATTTGATATTTTTAATATAGATATAATTTAAAATGATCTCTTTCGTATTCAAATGTAATTGATATTTTTGAAAAAATTTAATAATTATATAAATAAAAACTATTTTATGTAAACACATCATAAAAACAATACATCACATAATAATCAAATAATACATTTCTATAAAAATATTTTCTATTATCAATTGCAAAAAATCTAAAAATCTATATACACACTTCCATACATTACCTTATTTTACAATTATGAAAAATTTTATAGATTATTCACCATGTATATCCACACAAAACTTACATAACATTTAACTAAATGTTTTTTTTCAAGATTAAATCACCCTACATATATGGATTAGGTTCTAAGAAATGTGTTGGGGAATGTTTTTTAGAAATTTAAAAATGAGTTTTTAATAAAAATCGTAAACCAAGGATAATTAGATATTCAACATAGTATCTTTTTAATTCATGTGACAACTATTTACATTTGGAACACCATTAACACATTTCTTAAAATACATGATTTAGTTTCCCCCCAGTGAAAATGTATGTAAATTACCATTTTTCAATATCCATATCATTTTTATTGTATTGAGACTTCATGAAATATGAGTTTTCAACATATATCATGATATGGTATTCCCTTATGATGGAAATCCAATTCTCATAAACCATGGGGTTTTAATTTTTATACCATGGTGTGGTAATTCATAAAAATAATGCGATGTTAATTGTGAAACATGGTCATGCCTATTTTTACAATACAAATTATTGTATTGTAACCATTATAAACACACAACCTTTTTTCTTTATAAATTATATTATTGTTCTAAAAAGGCATGAATCATAAAAATTATTTTATACACATTTTATATATGATCATATTCATTATCTTGATAAATTCATTCAACCAAAAATACAAATGATAATTAATTGGATCTATTATAACAATTCGGTTTTGGATGGGATAATATGTGATACACCCATTTCATTGTGGTGTTTTATCATATATTAATTACAATAACATAATTTTTTAAGATGTTTAGTTTGAAATTTTTTATGTTCTGGAATTTTTTTCGGTTTCATGTTAAGAATTTTATGCTTAGGGGACACTATATAGATTATATTATTTAAGAGTTTTTATTCATTTTTTAGTGAATTGTTAGTATTCAAGGTAATAAATAGATGAGTACAGACCATGAAAATGATACTATAAAAAATTTGATTCGTTTTTGGATTGGGTAATGGGTGTATAAATTAATCATGGTATAAGAAAAATATTTAAGTGGCCAAGAAATAGTGATATATTATTAATGGTGGTGTTTTCATGGTGGGGACATGTTTGTTAAAAACCTGTCAGATTCTTGGGGGAACTATGCATCTCATTTTTTTGAGTGTAGTGTATAGATTACATGGTTGGAACAATACAAGGAGATACATGGATTCCAAAACATGTATAAGTCAAATTTATTGGGGATTTTTTTCATCCCACTATTTCATTATTGATTTTTGATTGGAATGATTGGGCGTCATGACCGTTCCTTCTACCCAATTTCATAAAAATGTGAAAACACCGTATTGACTATCATAAATTTCAAGGACCATCAGACACCCTCTCATCTTTAAATCATTCAAAAAACTCCTTGAAGCATGACTAGGATCTCTCTCTCTCCAAACACCTTCTATTTTAATCCACATAGTTTTCCATTTCGTGAAAATTATCTAATTTAGTCACCTTCATTTCATTTCCTCAATTATCAATCCCATCATTAAACTTAGTTTTGTTTCTCCAATTCACCTTAGTGTTTGTAGGCCACAAAATTTGGTTTTTTGGGGATATAAGTTTTTTGAATTGTGATTTTAGGGGTTGTGATGGGTTCCTCATTACATAGGTTTTTTGTGACAATTGATTGATAATTGTTGCACAAAAAATCATCTCGAATTAGGTAGATTCATTTATACAAATTCTATTTCAATATATGTCATTTGATAATTTATTTTTTAAATTTATTTCTCATAAAATTTTCAATATATGTGACACTCACAATGAGAATGGAAATGGGTTTTAAATAAGTTTTTTACATGTCTTTGATTTAGTATTTTTATGTATTTTATAATTATGATTACTAAATTTAATTGGTAGACATTAATTTATATTTTATAAATCAAAATTGGATATAGTTATGGATATTGGAATTTTATGAATTATCGTGAAGAAAAATTTATAAACATTATTTGCATTGATTTTAATGTGGTGGTTCCTAAAAAAGGGTTTTGTCATACCGATGTCGAATTGATTTATTGGGTTTTTATAAATCTTGATTATTAAAAATTGATCACTAAAAAAGGTGTTTTCTCGATGGATTTTGATGCATGTTCCCATAAAATGGAACCAATGTATTTCATATGGGTTATTTAATTGAAGGTGAAATTACTAGGCCTTCCAATATTTTATTTGAAAGTCCCATTTGAAATTATATATACTAATTATCTTGTGATTGTGACATTCCCATTAGTGGTCTTATTATTTTTTGATTGACAAATATAGTGTACTTGGTGGGGGGGATTTTTTGAAATATTACATTATTATGTGATACCTTATATTGGATTATATGAAAACAGGATGTTTCATGTGAGGGCGTAGTATGTGTGATGATATTTTTTTAAATGTAATTTATTAACATTTATTAATGTGATGATCTTATTCCTTATTGCGTTTTCACAATTATTTACTAATATATTGGGATCTTATATAACTATGTATGAGGTTTGGTTGTGTGATATGATAGGTTGGTGTCTACACTGTGTTTTTCCGAATGAAAACTCTACTCTCTGAAGGATTTCTTATATAGTGATCAGTGTGATTGAAATGGATGTCAAGATGGCAATTAATGTTTCACATAATGGCCTAGTGGGGAATCTTCTACCCTAATTCATGTACTATTAATATTATATCCTATTGAGTTCCAATGATTCTAAAGCCCTTTTTAGAATGATATTATTCTTTCTATTCATGATTTTTTTATATCCCTTCAATCACATGGCACTCTATTTTAGTAATTTCTATTTTTATATTCTGTATTATTATACTTTTATCTATTATTTAACTTTCAAATTAAAATTATTGATCATTTAATTTTAAATTTTTCCTAAAATAAATTTTAATTTTTGGTTTTATTGTAAAAGTAATTTTTTTTAAATGTTAATAAAGACATGGGTTTTGATGAATTTTATGAATAAATGGATGATTTTGGTTATTAAAATGTGATTTTAATGTAATTTTTTAGTAAATTGGAATGAAAAAAGTGTTTGAAATTGTTTTCATCAATTGAAAGTATCCACTCAAGGAATGAAAATGGGGTTATCATATATGTTTTTATGTCATTTAAAGGGGTACGTGGTAAAAATTGATTATGTGTTGTGACATCATTTTATCTATACTAACATGTGAAAATATATCATAATAATTATGTTAAAAAATATTAATGAAAATTTTTATAAATGGAATTGTATATACTCTGTTGTTTAATCCTACTATTATTGTTTCTATAACATCCTATTTATATGATGGTCTATGGAATTTTGTACAATTATCTTTTTTAAATTCTAGAACCTATGTAATTATTTCATTTAGTTTTTATTTTTTTCCATTGATGGATGTGTAGTTTTGATGAGTGAATTTGGGTAATGTGGAGATGTTTGGGTAGTTGTTTATTTGTTGAATGAGGTTGTATAATCCATTTTATAATGGTCATTCTATTTATTTTGGAATTATTTTTATCTTAACGAGTAATTTATCTGGTCGGTTATATGTATTTTTAGTTTACATAGATGTGTAATTCCATTATTCTTTGTTTTGGTTGTTATATTATCTGTATCTACTTATTTTTCCTTCATGAATATCCTTTCAATGTATACCCTATATCATATTTTCTAGTTATTTTTGTGGGTGTAATTATTACATTGAGGTTGAAACCAAACTGGTATATGAAATTCATAAAACCCAATACTATTTTACATTCCATTGGTATCATTTTTTCTCTTGTGTCTTAGTGGTAGTAAACCTAGGGAGACATAGAAGGTCAGATCAAGTTGGTTGGATATAAATTTTTTTTCTAAAAGTAATAGAAAATATCATCTAAAAATTATTATCCCACATGATATTTAGAAGTATATTATAATGAATATATAAATAAAAAATTCATAATGTTTAATCTGTTGATTTGACCTATCCAAGCTAATTCACATGATTTTAAAAAAGACCATTCAGAAGAACCCAACATGATCCTTCATTATATGGTATCATTGGGATAAATGAGTCTCCCATTACATGGACATGATTCTCTATTATTCAATTTTATATAGAACCAAAATCTTGAAACATAAATACAATGAGGGTTATATATAATTTTAATAGTGTTTAATTATATTAAATTAATAAAAAAACATATTTTTGTATTTATCTATTTATATAAGTGTGTTTGGATAGTCCCAAATACCCATATATGTTGTTTTTTAATTAAATAATATTGATGTTTATAAAATATTAGTAAAATATGACCATGGATAATGAAAATTTTAACTCCATTTAATCTTTTTTAATTCCATTATAAAAATTCTTGTAACACCCTTAGAAAAGTGAAACATAAAAGGATAAATGTTACTATACCAGTCAATAAAGTAGATATTTCATTTTGGGAGCCTATGAGATTTAAACTATATAGTTAATAGTTATTTATTCGAGTAGTAATCAAGATTGGTGACCCCCGGGGAAGAGTCCCATGGTGTGTGTGTGTGTAAGGAAAAAAGTATACAAATGATTATGTCTTGACCTATGTGATAGTCATTTTTATAATATGTGACTATGATGGGTAATATCCTATCATGTACTGGTAAGGTAACCAAGGTAATATAGGACAACTGTGGTGTCATGTGAAAAGGTTCATGAACCTATGAAGAATGTGTTATGAAAATGGTATTTAATATAATACCTACATAAATGTTCAGTTGAACTTACCATTTTTGAGGATTGAGGATCAGAATGCGGTTGTTGGGCTTTAAATCGGTGGAGATTGTAAAACCCCATGAAAAGTGAGATATTAAAGGATAAATGTTATTACCCATTTCAACAAGGTGAACTATTCTTTTCAAGAGCCTCGCTGAATAGAACCCCATAGTTACATTTTCATCACATGTGTTAGTGATCAGGATGAGTGAAATTATGGGATGTTTCTTGGGATGGGTATGATTGGAATAAAGCACTCTAAAAGAACGTGTTTTCGCCTATAGGGATAATCATTAGACTAATAAAGGACTGCGATGGGTATAGCATTTGGTGTTCTGTGAAGGAAACTATAGTATTATATATGAACTATGGGGTCAGCTGACTAGGTTCATATCATATAGAAGGCTAGTTCATCAAAAAACCTCTAAATTATGTTTCAAAAATAATAAAATAACGATATTAGAGAATTGAAGGATAATGAGGTTAAAACCTGGGTTACATTATAACACATATATCATTATGCATATAAAAAAGATGTAGAGTCATTAACCATGACATGGTGTAACCCAAATTATTTTACAACATGGTTTAAACAACCATTCCCTAATTGTAATGAACTAACCTGGGTTACCAATTACCATAAAACACGACCTTATCATCCAAATACTCAAAGTGAATACTGATCCCCATGGGTTATGGAATATCACTGTGGAATCTAAAAATGACCAAATATAGTGACTTCACCTAATCTAATGTAGAAATTGTGGTTATATTTATATATTGTATAGATAAATAGTGGAATAGAAAATAGAAATAATTGTATTTCGTGATATAAATAAGACATCAGATGCATAAAAACACAAGAAGACCAAAAAACCAATATACATGTCCAACACCAAAGGGAAAATAAAACATAAAATAACTACTCTATTTGATAACATTGGAAAAATTAACAACTTCACCATAATATACCCATGTTATTACATGAGACTCATGGTGTATGGAAACAAGGTTCATGGCCCCATGAAGGATGTGTCATAAAAAATGGAATCACAGCCAATAACCGCATGAATGTGATGAGGTATTACCTAGGTTTGAGGTATTTAGTCCACAACGAGGGTGTTGTTCATTAAAAGGGTGTAGAGTGCAACAACCAAAGAAAAGTAATAAATAAAAGAGTAATTTCTACTACCAAATCTAACTTGTTTCAAATTTCTTTTGGGTAGCCTACAATATTGAACTCCATAGTTAATCATTCTTTTCTGAATATAATGATAATGATGAATGACCTCTAGGTAAGTTTCTCCGGGTTTGTTTATCTAAAGAAAAATTTCTTTGATTGATCATGTTTTTGAATGTGAGGATAATTATTATTCTGATAAGAAACCACAGTGGGTAATATCAAGTGGTGATTTGGGAGAAAACCATGGTATTATAGATGGCATCTGGTATATGGTGTCCAGCTTCATGGACCTCATAAGGATGGGTGGTTATAACTCCCCTAAATTATTATTGTAATATATAATAACAAAATATAATAGCTTTGAGATGTGGAATAAGGATAAATGTTTTGTTATTTGATTTCACATAATTAGTTAATCATATCAATATGATGTGGTTCCATCGAACATGGCATGATTTCACAACATAATTTTGAAAATAGTCTAAAATACCATGTCTTGGTTGTGATAAACTATGCTAGTTATCATAAAAAACATGACTCGATCATCCACATACAATAAGGGAATTCCTTGTCCCCACATGATGGGGACTAACACCATTTCCTAAATTAATGATCAAAGCTAATAATTTCATATAACATAGATTATAAAGTATGAAATATATATATACACTGTATAGAGGAATGGTGGAATTGAAAATAAAAATATATATTTCCCATGACAGAAATAAGATAATTAAAATTAAATAATAAAATAAGTATGAGAATTAAAATGAACATGTTTGACACCAAATTATAACTAAAACAAAAATTGAGTAATCCAAATGATATCATGGGAAACACCCACTAATCACCACTATATACCCAATGTTAACTGTCATAAAACAACTTCCCCAATGTGGTTCCTTGTCTTTCCCTACATAAAAGAACATAATAGTGTATAAAAACTGTCAATTATGTCTATATAATGTGATCTAAAGTTGACATATAGTATCCCACCAAGGTTATCTATAAATACACTCTATATAACATTCTTTATATGTTCAAATTTAAATAAAATAATGAATGATAAACAGTTAAATAATTTTTATATATAAACCATTTTAGAACATTCCCCATTTTAAAAAGTTCATAATAATCATAGTAAATAATATTCAAATCATATTTCTTATACCATAAAATGTAATAAAATAAAAATAGTAAAAAAATTCATAGGAAACATCATTCCAAGGATAACTATAGTTCTAGATGGACAGAAAACCTAAAACCAATTGGAGAAAATCGTATGGATTAGGACCCTAGAAATATATATCAAATATAAGAGGTAATGGAACAACCCATAATGTAAACATCATAATAGTTTTAAACATACCATTATAAAAAAATTCCAAGGTATCATAGGAACACCCCATTAGTGAACCCTATAATAGTATCATTGGATGAAGGATATTACTACACATTACCTCAAATTACCAAAGGCTTTTCATTTGCAAAATTTTATAAATCATTTTACCAAAATTTTGATTTGAAAACCATTTTAGAAACCCATTTAAAAATGATTTCAAAATATTTTTTCTTTAATAAAAAAAATGGGAAAACTATCTTTTCTCAAAAAACCCAACTACCCATAGAAAATAAATAATTACAAATTTTATTGTAATAAAATTATAATATCAAAATAATAGATATCATACCTAAAATTGATAGAGATAAAACGGAATTCCTCAATATGGTTCACCCATTCCATTAGTATAATCCACCAAAAATGAAGAAATAGAAGGGAAAAAATGATGTTATAAATCGTATTCCCACTTCATAGAATCAACTAAACAAAACAAGTTTTCAAAAAATAAAATAAATTGATACATACATTAAAGATGTTTCATGCCACAACACAATAAACATAATGGTCATACTCTTTAAGAAAATTAAGAAATATATATATATATGATTAAAAAGAATATCAGTATAAGAAAAATATATCCACAAACCATGTGGAGTAGTTCTACCATTCCTAACAAAATTGAAGATATATAAAGGCCTCTTAAAATGTTTAAGTGACTCTACAAAAAAAATAAAAATCACCAAAAAGTAAAATTCATAAGGATTTTAGGATAACAAAATCATTTTAGAGATCGCCTTGGGTTCATGGAAAAATTTAAATGCATCAAAAGATTAATGAATCATACAACAAATGTGATAAAAAAATTATTTCTTTAATAATTTAAATTTTTAATCATATTAATGATGTGAATTAAATTATTTATAAAATAACATAAAATATTAAACAACGAAAAATAAAAAAATCATGATGCTGACAATTTGACAAAGTTAACTAGTTTAATGGATTGTAAACTTTTTACATTATTGATGAGTTCATGAAATCATTCAGGAATCAAATTATCATTATATAACCTATTCATAAAATGAATGTTTCAACTAGTTATTTAAATGTCTAGATTCATTATAATAAACACACAATATATCTTATTCTATATAAACCCATAGAGAAACCTCTAAAACAATAAAATTTTATAAGTTAAATCCATTAATTCAAACAACATACATCTCAGAACATTATAAAATTTGGTGTGGTAAAAAAATTACACTTTCTTGAAAGCCCTGAAATTCAAAAAAATATAGTTTAAAACAAAATAGTGATAAATAATATACCTAAAATAAGCTAACATTTTGTTACAAACTCCCTATAATAAAACACACACTCTCTCTAGGGAGAAATATCTAAGAATGATGCACTTGAAAGATGCGAGGACACAACTCCCCCCCTAATGTTTCATTTTCCCATGTACTGTGTGAATTAAATATGTATCAACAAAACACTATGAATGATTATGTACACTTCACACACAATAAAATCTTTTTAGAGTCAACTATCTACATTGGTTAATCTATAATAGAAAAATCTAGCTCAATAGTAATCTATTCACAACTACGAACATGGTAGGGATACATATGGTACTTATTAATTTATGATATCAGGAAAACATTTTGAGAATATATCAATTGAGATACTAATTTAAACTGATAATCATCCTTATAAATATTGTTTGTTACCTCAAATGGTCCACTAAATCTGGGATCCATCATTACATATATTCCATGATAGTGGTGACCCAACCAATTATTAAAATTCAACAAATCATGACCACCAGAAAAATGAAAATCATGACATCGAACATCCACATTTGGTTTCTTTCAACTCAGAGATAAAACTAGACACAATCATATATATTGATTCTATATTTATTTCAAATGAATTAGAATCTATCCTATATAATTATCCACAATAACCTTTTCCCAATAAAAAGGTCACATGCATGGGTGACCATAAAAATTATCGATGGGTTCCATTACCATCCAAAACTAAAAACTATTGTTATAAGTACACACAGTCTATCCTTGATGCATATCCAATAATTCCACAAAATCCATGATGAAGGTAATATGAATATATTCCATATTCTAACTATAATTATTTGTATGACTGTTTTCAATTTATGGTATGACATACTCTACCTAAACCAAGTTCCCATTTCCACCTGCAGACTCTTCAAAAACTATGAGGAAACCTAGAATCCCAATCTGAAAAAATGGGAGAGTGAACGTAATGAAACCTCATAACCTCCAACACATACATCTTACCAATATTATCAACTTTATTAGTGTCTGTAATCATACTAAAATTGTCTAATTATGTCACCTGATCAGTCCCTACCCTTATTGAATTCCACCCTCAGGGAGCCTAATTTACTCCTATGATAATGACCAATGACACTTAATCATATTTATAATGAAGCATCAGAATATGAATGAGAGAATCAAAAGCTTTCAGATGCTCTTCCATTATATTTTTTTTGGTGTCATAGTGAGACAAAAAACTATAAATGTCACACTTTATACCTAGCCATGAAAACTTCATCTCATATCATAAAACATATCCTATGTTCCTAAATGTACCAAAAATGATGAACTATGACCGACAAAAAAATATGCATTCCACAATTCTGTTGTAATGAATGACTAATCCCTAAAGTGTAGAATACCAATTGAATGAAGATAAATGCATGAAATGGAATCCCCAATATAATGGCTTTCTTGAATTCCTCAGAACACATTATCATGATACTAACCTTGTATAATATACTAAAGTAGTTTTGATGAAAACTAAACACTATTCATAACCATATCTAAACCGCCTCAATTGCATCAATATGGAACTCATTGATTAAACCTATAAGTTTCCACACATTCTTTGATTAAAAATATCTTGTGATTTCACTTTCCTACGAATAGATTTTGTAATAATATTTCCCATCCATGGGATTAATAGATATTGATGTCAAACCTGAGAAGCTATTCTAGCCACTTCCTATAAATAAGATTATATTATTTATATGAATAAAATAACAAGTTATTATAATCAAATAAGACAGTGATCCTCTCCGAAAAGAGATAATGGTGCCAAATATTTGTGCACCTATAAATGGGGAAATCTCAAAATCATAATAGGGGTAATTATTATCATTTAAAAAAATATTATTAGAAACATATGCGACAACATGATAAACCATCGTAAAAAACAACCTATATAAGAAGTGAAATATTTTTAGTATTCCACATACCCCTTTTCAAGTGAAAGTATGATCAATAGAGGATTTGATGTCAGAAAATCATTCAGTTCATTGAAAGAATACTGACATGTCCTCTCCCAATTCAACATCACCACATTCCAAGCAAGAACTATCAATGGGGATGAAAAATCCATTAATTCAATGATGAACCACTGATAGTTTCAATCATGACCAAGGAATCATAAAATATGAAATATGTTATGTGGATCTTCCCTTGAAAATACAAACTTATCCTTCGCAGGGCTCATTGATAAGAAATTCCCAAAAATCATTTCCCCTAAGTGCATCGATCAATGGATCTAGAAAGTACTTTTTAAAATACCATCATAAAAAATGACTCCAAATGATTGATAAACAAAAAATATATTGTTCTAATTCTTACACACATGTCATGAATCTAATAGAAAAACATAAATGAAGGCAAACACAAATTTTTTAATATATTAACAAAAATTTCAATTTCTAAAATAAATAATTACTTTAGGAGTGTTAGTTAGGACAAAAGGAATCTTAAGATATTTACCATGTCCATGAATTCTCATAAAATCAATCTTCATAATATTAGACTCTAAAACTCTAAGATGATGATTACACAAATGATGATCAATCCTTGAAAATGATATTTCCCCATTTAACTGATCTAAAAAATCATCCACACATGGAAAAGGAAAATTGTTCTTAACCTTCACTTTTTTATCATTCTTTAATGAAAAAATTATGAAATTTATCCATTATCCTTATTATGATGGAGGTCTAGGGTTTACCATGGTGAAACTATAATGTGAATGAAACAATTGGAAATCATATAATTTAATAAACATTGATCTCTATTAGATTCTCTGTTGTCATATGATAAGCGGGTATCAAGATTGGTTGTGTACCCATTACCAGATCAATCCTGAAATACAATGAAATTTCCATTGTTAGAGGATCTAGGGAGAACTGTTGGATGTGTTGGGTCTCGAACCCATTCAACTTCAATCCCAATACACTAACATCATAAACCCTAGAATACCATTATATCATGCTGGGATCCTTGAATCATAATTTCATTAACTTCACCTTGATATTTTTATGTTTATCCATGAAGATGATTAATTGATCAATATTATAGAGACATTACTCTACCTCTTAGGGATATTTCATACTCGTAAAGTTTTGTTTTTATGTGTGTATAATATCTTGAAATCGATAAATTTTTTCCACTAGATTATAGATGCTCCTCAACATCTATGTTAGGGAATTTAGTTTCATTTTTTCCTATGACATTAACTACTCTTCTGATATCTATATATATACTAATCATACATTTCTCTATAGCCACGTGTCTTGATATTGTGCTTTAATGTCCCTTTTCTCTTACGTTCCCTTTCACCAAATCATCCACATCACCAAAAAAAACAATACCCCATCTAAATAATGAGATTCATGTTGCGTGTGTCCCCATGAAAAGCACTACATATAGTCCTAACCCTATCCATCAGCTAGGGTTCCTGAAACCCACTTCCTCCAAACCCAAATCCCCTCACTATTTTGTGTCATCAACTACGGTTCCCAGTACGATTCCATCTTCACTCATCTAGCTCTTCCTGCAAACTACCATCGGAATCCTCCTCTCCATTTCACCCCACCTCTACAACGGGTCATCCTCTACAATGCACTCAAATTGTCGTAATGTTACCGCATCAAATGTTCGGCATACCATCTCCTTTGTTTCCTCATATTATTTGTTACATCTTATCTCTACTACCATCATCCTACAGTCTAATATTCCTCCCTCCGCCTTCAATCCCTCCAACCCCCTCGTCTCCCTCTAGCGAAATTCTTTACCATCTCCTAGGGTTCTCAGTATTATCTATCTCCTCTAATATCTACTTCAGTGAAACACACCCCTCACCCTATTCTTTATTAAATTCACCATCATGAAACCTAGTTTTTTCATTTAAAATCTATTTTTCTATTCTATTCATATTCATAAATATACAAGGGGTCAAAAATTTCCCTAAGAGCAGATTCATCCACCTCTCAATGCATCCAGAATATGGTATTTTGTACTCTATAGAATCTCCATAACATTTCTATCTACATTATAGTTTTTCATTTCACTATGTTCATACTAATTGTGTCGGCTATAACACAATACACTACTTCACAAATGATGGGTTCTCATAATTTTCTTGATAAGATTTCAGTTCTCTCCAAGAATTAGTTTTTCCAACTACATATCGATTATTAAATCATAAATACCATACATCCCCTATTTTGATTCACCAATCACTGCATGTACTTATTTTTTCAGATCAATATATATGTGTCTAATTTTATTGGCATTGTTGATATGGTTAGTTTGATCTGCAGTATTAGTATGTATTGAGTGAATCCCTATCAGATATGAGATCCCACTACATAATATGGCCAAGGTAATCTTCATTATTTTGTATTATTATTTTTAATCATTATTTTATTTATTTGTAAACATGCTGGATGATTTTTTAGGTGCTCAAAATCCAGGATCGTTACCACTTATTCCACTTATACCCAATTATTTTTCTTATATCATGTGTTTTATTTTAGCAGAGAGGTACTATTTTATTAACACTTTCTTAATCCCTCGGTGATTTATTCTTCTTTCATATTTATATTTCATGGATTTCAAAATGGATATCCTCTGATTATTTTTGAAATTTCATATGCTAATTAGTTTTCATGCTTCATCTTTGACCTGATTACTCAACTATGAATCTAGTTTTTTTCGATAAAAATTTAAATATTATTAACTTAACACCAGAAATAATTTATTATGAAATTTGATGGGTTATAAACGAAATCATACTCATTTTCCACATGTCACTGAACATTTGAGAAGATGAGTTAATGTGTTTAATTCATAGGTTTTTATATGTAGGTATTATATTTCTTTGTGTGATCCAGGATGTAGAAGAAGTAAAAGAGGCCTTTCTAAAATGAAATTACATGTTATGTTTCTTAATTTCTCATCCTATTCGTTGAAATTTATGCATTTCATTCATAACCATAATGTTAACAAATAAGTTGTGGATTGCTATATATGTGATTCCTCTAGGTATTCAATTCTTGGTGAACTAAATTTGGTAGAGTTTGAGATAATGATATTTGATGCAAGGTATGTAATCATCGTGGATAGTGTAACTTATTTATTCTAATATACCATGCACAAAATGATTATTAATTTTCATGATCCCACTCGATCTATTAATTTTTTATATTGCAATATGTTTAGCATGCGACTTTCAAAACGTCGTCAAAGGACCGGGTATTCAATATAATACCAAGAATTCTAATCATAACCAAAGGCTTTCCAGACATTGCTTCAAGGTTTTTCTTACAGAACATTGTTTTCAATATTATATCATGAAAATATTTTATAATTGTATTTGCACTTTAGTAATTTATATGGTATGGTTGTATAATTTATCGAATGTTCATATTTCTAGTGCTAAATTCCAACCATTACAAACACCAATATAAGTGTCAGTCCTCAAGATGTACTTGGAAACTAATTTTAGGTGAGTTTTTCTTCTATACACCATAACAAAACAGTGAATCAAATTGATCATATGTGTTAAATAACTGTAGGGCATTTAATTTCTTGTAATTGATGTAAATGCTACAATTTTCATCCCTAATTATTTTAAGAATCATTAATCATAGTTAAAGGTTCTTATTCTCAATTTTTCCACATCAACTGATACATAAGGGATGCATTTATCATTTTGTTAAATCTGTTAGATTTATATAATGTTATATATTCTCTGCTTCTGAATTATTTTCCCAGAACACATCAGTAACATATTCATTGAATAACAATAACCTCAAGCAGGTTCTATTGTAATAGATCTTTACACTCTATCCTCTTCCTCCTTCGTCTTTGACCCCATTCTACAATTCCTCCCTCCCTGACACCCCTCTCTAGCTGCGCATCTGCCTACACCTCTCCTCACCTATACCAAAATCTATACCTCCATCCTCCTCCTAGAATACCATCTCTGTGTATGAAATCTATGAACTAAGAAGCCTTTCATTAGAACAGTTAGTTTCTTCAGAACATCCCCCACCACCATTCTTCCCTCAGTAAATTAGGTTTTGTGTGCCTTTTTAGGATGATTTAGGGTTGCCGATAATGGTATTTAATCTCTCTATTTTATACATAGAACCTTGTACTGCCTACTAAGCAGTGCATGGACACTGGAAATGGTGTTTCATAGTTCTTTTTCATGTTAATCAGTGGAAGCCCCATTTATTGTGATTCTAATTGCTTCGTGAGAAACTGAATTCCATGAAAACAAATAGGATTTAATTTTTTTGGTTATCCTGGTCCATAAATATATCACGCTATGATATTTTTTAGAAACCGATGGACCACAAGATAAAACTAGATTTCATTTTCAGTGTTTCTTCAAGAATGTTGAAGGTTTGAATTCTCTATGAAGGTGAAAGATCCCCTCATGTTGGAGTCACATCAAGAAATTACTATTTCTATGCGGTCTCTAACTGCAGTATGACTATGCCGGTTATCCTGATTACAGTTGAATGTTTTGACATGCTATGTTGTTTTTTGATGAAATAGTCAACTAAGTTGTTGTTTGAGGGGTGAATCATTGAAATGATATGGGGCCTCCACTGGGGATGTATGATATGTGATAAAACACTATTTTGTTGAATATTATATTGATAATAAATAATATAACTTCCTCACATATTGCTAAATATATTCATTTATGAAATATTTGAGATTAGATCATTCAAATGAAAAATTAATGAAAATTCGAGTTTTACACTTTTATAATGTACTATAGTATTTTGAAAATAAATTTCTTTATATTTATTATTTTAACATAATATTTTGTAAAAGTGTTCCTAACTTAACTTTCTACAACTTTTACTCAGAACACGAGAGCTAAAAAGAGAATTTGGATGGTGTTAATGGGCCATTAAGTCAATGGTGGGCTGGACATGGCAGAATGGACATGGGTTCTGTATTTGGGCCATATCTTTTTCATCCAGGCGTGGATTGAGCCAAAATATTTAGGAAAGCTCTGAGACATGATTTGGCACAAATCATCCTCCTAGAAGGTTGGCCAATTCATGCGTTTTGGAGGTCAACTATGCTGTGCAACATGGAATAAAATATTTGGCTGAGTTTTTCATTTCACACTTTAAAAGTTATGTAACCCTAGCACCCACAAACTCTATTTAAAGGGGTTTTTTGCTCTTTGAGAGGTATGGTCCGGGATTTGGGAAGTTGTGGCAGAAATGGTGTCACTTGGGATCCCCTCACAACTCTTGGAAGATGTAAGGCTTTGTGAAACCACTCTTCCAGAAAGACTCTCCTCACCCACCTCCTCTTTGTATTTCTTTTCATTCATGTTTGTTTCTTGAATTTTTATTCAAAAAATCATATGTGTTATTCCATTTTATTCTTCTCTTATTCTTCTTAATTGGGTTGTAATCATGAGTGGAGATGATATTTGGTTCTCCCCTTTCAATCCTTTGCTCATGCAAAACGTCTCCACGATGACCACACTGCCCATAGAAGAGTTGTTTTTAGTGATCGATTTATCTTCTACCCTCTTCATTTAATTATTTGGAATCATTAAGCTAGTGTAATTAACTAAATATGATCCATGAATTGTGTCTTTAAATAGTACGAATCTAAGAAAGAAATTGAACAATTAACACAAAAACACCCGAGGTCGGGATTTTGTGTAAATTGTGAGAGCGCAATCTTAATCGGTAATACAAGACCACACGGGATGAATTTTCAGAGTTAAAATATAATCACTAAACACAATTAATACACATTTCCAGAATGGATTAGTGCTATAACTAACCATTGAACATAAGCTAACCTTAGAACAACAATCAAAGCAGGGTTCTATGATTGCGTGTTCCGATGCTAGCCTATGATTTAAGTAATTCCATCTTTATGGTTAAATTAACTCTTGTTGGGTTAGAGGGTTAACAAATAATCAGATCATAATTAGGTGGATATTGAATTAAATTATAATTATTAATAAGTAAATGAAGAGGTAGAGTTAGATCTATTATTCCTTTTAAAATATTTTCTAAAAAACATCTTCTTGTTGTGTCTTTTTAATCAAACTTCATTTCAAAATTAAAAAAAATGAAATCTTCTTCCAGAAAACATCTAATAGATTTATAAACTATAAGAAACCCACATCCTTTAAAGTAGTTTTTTAATTCTATTCCATTTTATTTTAAGAATACCTACATAAATTTGTTTTAATTTACGCCCTCCTTTGAAAAACGACCTTGGTCAGCCACTCTACTACACCAGGGTACCCCAAATTCACATTACTAATTTGAGTGCACCCATGACAGCGCACTTTCAAATTGGAGCCATTTTGGGGGAAGAAAGTAATTATTTCAACCAATTAGATGTATTTATTTTATTTTAATTTTTATTCCTTGCCTCTCTTCTTTCTTCCTTTTTTACCCAATATTATTTTTTTTCTTCTTCATTTATTTTCTTCTACTTCTTTTTGGACTATAAAATCAAACTTCTAATTTTTATTTTTTTATGGTAAAATTTCCTTCTTTTCATATTTCAATTATTTTTGACATGAACTAATCCAAATGATCTCTTAGATCTTAGACCTGAGATTGAACGAAGCCTTAGAGCACAAATCAGACATTCTCAGTCTATGGAAAGTTTCAACACTCATCCAGTTGAAGAATAACTCCAATATCAGAACATTGAAATTGTAAGCAATTCAAATTCAACCATAAAAAAATAACCAATGTATGAAAATAATGGAAATGAACATAATATAACCATTCAATAATTGGCTGGAGCTGATATTAACTATCAACCTAATTGCATTGCATATCCAAATCTCGAATCGAACATTGAACTAAAATCTTGTTAATTCACTTACTTCCATAGTTTCATGGCCTCTTTGGTGAGGATCCCAATAAACATCTGAAAGAATTTAATGTGGTTTTCTCATCCTTAAACCATAGAAATGTCACTGAAGTTCAAATAAAACTAAGATCATCCCCATTCTCACTTGATGGAGCTGCGAAAGACTAGATGTATTGTTTACAACCAGAAGAGATAACTTGTTGGAAAGATTTGAAACATCTTTCTATGTAGAGATTCTTTCCATCATCGAGGACCACTTCCATTCATAAGGAGATCTCAGGGATCATGCAAGCACAAGGGGAGTCAATGTATGAGTATTGGGAGAGATTCAAGAAGTTTTTTGCAAGATTCCCACATCACCAAATCAGTGAGAAATTACTCATCCAGTAATTCTATAAAAGAATCAAACTAATGGGGAGAATCATGGTGGATGTTGTAGTTGGAGGAGCATTGGAGGACAAGACACCAGTAGCCTCATGTGCATTGATCAACAAGATGGCCCAAAACTCCCAACAATTTGGTGATGGAGGTAAACTACATGCCAGGGGAGTACATCAGGTAAGTCATTCGTCTCCTGAAAGTCATTTGATTGATACCAAGTTGGAATCATTGACCACTTTAGTGAGGAAGATTGATTTGGCTCAAAAGACATCCCAACCCATCCTTTAAGGCCTTATGTCATTTGCATTGAGACAAGCCACCCAACAGACTATTTCCCACAACTACAAGAGAGAGAGGATTGCGCAGCAGTATTCCCAGGGAGACCATATCAGCAGCAACAGCAGACATACCCCCAAAATATGTTTGATTCATTTTCTCCAACATAGAACCAAGGGTGTAAGGTTCAACCAGACATGAGGCATGGCTCTAGACAACAACAATGGCCCCCTTTTCAACTGAACTTCATGCAGCCTCTGCCTTACCAATAAGGTTTCCAAAAACCCCAAAGAAGATTTTAAGCTCAAACATCAACAAGTCAGCAACCAATGAATCCCCACCAAAGGTAGATTCTAATACTGATGAAATTTTGAAACAGATTTTTTTAATCAACAGAATGTGATAATGATTCAAGGTTCGGAGTTGAGGAAGTTGAAGACTCAAATGAGCCAGATTACCCCTTCCCTCCATGAACTGGTATGTATGAATTCTGGAAATCTTCCATCCCAATAAACTCCAAATCCAAAGGGTAATGTTAGTTCCATCACATTGAGAAGTGGGAAGAAAACAATTGATGCTTCTCCACCTACCATCCCGCCAGGATTTACCTTTACTCTGGAGAATCCCCATTCCACACCAACTGATGGGAAACCCAATGAGAAAGATAAAGGTAAGAAAAATATTGATGATGTTCCTCCTAAACCCCTTCCCTTTCCAAATAGGGTTGTTCAAACCAAGAATATGGCTAAAGAGGCGATAAAAAAAGAGGTTTTGGACACATTCAAGTGTGTTAAGATCAACATCCCTCTACTTGAATCCATTTAACAAATCCCAAGGCATGCCAAATTATTAAAAGAACACTGCATCAATCGAAGAGGGCTCAAGGGAAATGATAGGATCAAACATGGAAGGAATGTCTCAGAACTCATTACACCAACTCTAGAAATGCCAACAAAGTGAAAGGATCCCAGGACATTCACCATCCCATGTACCATAAGAGTGTTTCACTTATCTGATTCTCTTTGGGATTTAGAAGATTCAATAATTGTGATTCATCACTCTGTATTCTCTTCTTTACAGGTTGTTGAGTTGAAGCCGACCAGAGTAGTGGTGCAGTTGGCGAATAGAGTTACGACATATCCAGCGAGAGTCCTTGAGGATGTACTTGTCTAGGTAAGAGACATGATATTTCCAACAGATTTCAACGTTCTTAACATGGAGGATGATCAGGTAAGTTCCCATTCCCCCATTATCATAGGTAGACCCTTCCTCAAAACTACAAAAACTATCATAAATGTCAATGGGGGACACTTTCCATGGAATTTGGTGATGAATTTGTGATATTTAATGTTATGGATTCCATATTGTACCCCACAGAGGGTCATTCTGCATTTGTTATCTCCCATTTTGAACCACTAAGTAAAAACACCATGGAATTGGATTGTCCTATTCTTAGGGAGATTATGAGTATTGGTTCTAGTTTGATGTCTATGTGTACTTCCACACCAGTTTATAAGGAACAAGACTCTCTAATATTTGATTTTGAAATGGAATCATATTCCGATTTTGATCATGTGAACTCTAATTATGAAATGGATGTTTAGTATGCTGATGGATTTGATGCTTCATTCTCTGATTATGATGATTTCTATTCTGATTCTGATGCTCTTTGTGCTCATATTTTAGTTACTTCTATGTTTCCATCCATACACCACCCCCTACAATGGAACTCAAGCCATTTCCACCAAATCTCAAATACTCATACTTTTTAAGTGGTGACAAATTACCTGTTTTCATTGCTAACAATCTCCTTTTTGAAAATGAAAAAATAATTTTGAATCTTTTAAGGGAGAACATCAGGGTAATCAGGTGGACCTTGTCTGACATATCGGGTATTAGCCCCTCCATTTTCATTCTTAGGATTCTTTTGGAGGATGGGGCTAAACTGGTGAGGCAACCACAAAGGAGACTCAGTCAAATCATTCTGTAGGTTGTTAAAAAAGAAGTTGAAAAATTGCTCGAGGCAGGTATAATCTATTCCATTTCATATTCTCGGTGGGGAAGTCCTATTCAGTTTGTTCCTAAGAAAAGTGGTGTTAATGTTGTTAAAAATGAGAAACATGATTTTGTTCCAATGAGGGTACAAAATAGTTGGCGTGTGTGTATTGATTATAGAAAACTAAATAATTCCACTCACAAAGACCATTTCACCCTCCAATTTATTTATTAGATGCTTGAGAGACTAGCTGGGAAGACACACTATTGTTTCTTAGAGATATTTTCTAGATATTTCCAGGTTCCTATAGATCTGGAAGATCAGGAGAAGACTAAATTCACCTGTCCCTTTGGAACATTTGCATACCGGAGGATGCCATTTGGACTTTAAAATGCCCCAGGTACCTTCCAGAGATGCATGGTGATTATTTTTTCGGATTTTATTGAGACCTACATGGAGGTATTTATGGATGATTTTACAGTGTATGGATCCTCATTTGATGAATGTCTAAATATTTTGGGAATGGTATTGAATCATTTTATTGAGAAGAATGTGGTCCTGAACTTTGAAATGTTTCATTTCATGGTAGAGCATGGAATTGTCTTAGGGAATGTAGTGTCAAAACATGGGATAGAGGTTGATAGATCTAGGATAGACATTATTTCAGCATTACCCTACCCTTCATGTGTGCGTGATGTTTGATCTTTCCTAGTTCTTTAAGGATTTTATCAGCACTTCATCAATGATTTTACTAAGATTTATCTTCCTATGTCAAGATTACTTCAAAAGGATTCTGATTTTGTGTTTGATGATTCTTGCAGGACTTCCTTTGATGAGATAAATAAGGGCCTGACCACTCCACCTATCATACAGCCCCTACGGTGAGAGATTCCATTTGAGATTATGTGTGACTCTCCAAACTTCAAGGTTGGAGCTGTATTATCTCAGAGTGTGTAGGGACGTTCACATGTGATCGGCTATGCATCATGGACACTGGGTTCAGCCCAACTAAATTACACAACCAAGGAAAAGGAGTTTCATACTACCATATTTGATTTTGATAAATTCTGTTCATATTTCTTGGGCTCTAATGTAGTTGTTTTTTCTGACCGTGCAGCTCTGAGGTACCTCTTGAAGAAGCCGGATGCAAAGCCCATGCTGATCTGATGGATGCTCCTTCTTCAGGAATTTGATATTGAGATAAAGGACAAATGGGTGTCATAATCTTGGTGGCGGACCACATAAGTAGGATTACGCACAAACTAGAGGATGACAACTTGGACCAGGAACCACTTCAGGACACTTTCCTCGATGAGCATCTTTATTCTATCTCAGGTATGCTTCCTTGTTATGGAGATTTAGTTAACTACCTTGTTGCCTCTAAAATCCCTACAAATTTAAAGAAACATCAAGTCCAAAAATTAAAAAACGAGTCACAGTATTATGTTTGGGATGATCAATACCTCTGGCACATGTGTAGTGATCAAGTTATTAGGAGGTGTTTTCCTGATCATCAGTTGGAGTCTGTTTTACATTTTTGTCACACACATGTTTGTGGTAGAATCTTTGGACCCCAATAGACAACTAGGAATGTTTTAGACTCTGGATTATATTGGACTAGCTAATTCCATGATGCCCATGTGTTTTGTAAGTCATGCTCTCGTTTCCGACACACATGGAACATTTCTATGAGACACGACATTCCCCAACAATCCATACTATTCTGTGAGATTTTTTAGGTATGGGGCATTGATTTTATGGGTCCTTTTCCTAGTTCATTTTGATTTTAATATATTTTGGTTGATGTTGATTATGTGAGTAAATGGGTTGAGGCTAAGGCAACCAGGCTGATGATTCTCATGTTGTAGTGGACTTTGTCAAAGTGCTAATTTTTTTAGGTTTGAAGTACCGAAGGCCATCATCAGTGTCCAAGGGACACATTTCTACAATAAAAATCTTTCTTCCCTTCTTCGAATGTATGGGGTGACACACAAAATATCAACACTATACCACCCCCAAACAAATGGCCAAACTGATGTTTTAAATCGTGAGTTGAATTTTTTTATGGAGAAAAATGTGCAGCAAAATAGGAATGATTGGAGAAAGCACTTGGATGATACATTGTGGGCTTATAGGAAAGCATAAAAGACACACATTTGTATGTCCCCATTTCCGATTGTTTTCGGGAAAGCAAGTCATCTCCCTGTGGTAGTTGAGCATTAGGCTTATTGGGCTATAAATAAATGAAACATGGATTTTTCCCATGTTGGATCCAATGGAAGCTGCAAATTCAAGAGCATGAGGAGATTCGATTGTCTTCATATGATAACTCAAGGCTCTATAAGGAAATATCAAAAGTATCTCATGATAGAATGATCTAACAAAAGGAGTTTCATGTTAGAGAGAAAGTCATTCTCTATAGTCCACGACTGAAGTTGATTCCTGGAAAGTTGTGTTCCAGATGGTTATGTCCCTATGTTGTGACAAATGTTTTTCCTTATGGTGAAGTGAAGATCACACAATAGGACACATGAAGGAGCTTTATATTCAATGGGAAACGTTTGAATAGATACATTGAGGTACTTCATACTGATGTAATGGATTTTATCACACTACATGACCACATCATCACTTGAGCACATCAGGCTGTTTCTAACCCTTTAACTTTGTTATTCTTTTTCCTATTTAAAATTATACATTTCATGTGCATATATCATCTCTTGGGTTCACATTGAGGACAATATAATATTTTAAGTGTGGGGGAGGGAACCTTTTATTTTAGTAATTTCAATTGTTTTCCTATACGAAAAATAAAAAAAATTGTCTGTTTTATAAATTTTGTGTGTTTATTTTTCAATTTTTTGTGTATTTTTGAAACTTCTGAGCTGAAATTATTCTAATAACCATTTTGAAATCCATATCAATACGTGAAACAATTTATCCCTCGAAACTAATCTTAAATTAATGCTGAAATGACTTTGTTTCAAGTTCAAATATTTAGTAATTTCATGAAAAGTACTCCGAATTTTGATTCCAATTCCACATCCCACTGTCTTTATAATTGAAATCACATTCATGTGAGTCTTATGAACCATTATTTTCATATTCTTTACATTCACCTCACTTCTTGAGAGAACCAAACCATGGATGATTTAACTAGAATTTGATTTATTCTTGTCAAAACAGGAGGTTTTTAGGAACTTATGTTTAAATGATTGAGGCATTTGTTCTTTATTAAAGCCCATATTTCAAAAAAATCCTTTTTTATAATGGCTTACCGTGAACATTTAATCCTTGTAGCACTTAGAAGCCATGAACACCAGGTTAGGTTAGCCACATTACAAGAAAGTTTTCCCTATCGAACCAACTCTTGAAGTGAAATTACACAAACTAGTTCATCTTAAGTGTGGGGGAAGCTATCTTGTATTGTTATACTACATTTTGTGATACATCAGGTGAAAAGTTAAATTTAGAATATATGGGTTTGCTTCTGAAGAAAAAAAATTTATACTGAAATCTGTGCCTTTCTGGAGCTTTCATGATAAAATAAGTTGTTCCTTTCTGGAGCTTCTAATAGAGGGGGGAAACTGTGCCTATCTTGAACTTTTAAGAAAATCTTGTTCGAGAAGACTGACATTTTTTCTGTGGAATTGTTGAATAGTGTGAAATGTATTTTATTTTTCACGATGATGGAGATGAATTGATACTATGGGGATTGAGAAGGTGACCATATTTAAGTGAAAATGAGATTAATGCAATTTTGCTTCAAAAAGAGTCAAGCCCTCCGAATTGAGCCTCCGAATTTTTCATATCTAAATTCTACCAACCGAATGCCACAGAACAACCCTGAAAAGTCCTCATGATAAACAAATGTCCTTGACTCACATCAGGTAGCGATGTATGAATTTATCAAGCCAATGGAGTCCCTTATATTAGTTTTGATGAGGAAGACATTGCAAAAAAAATTGTCATTTGTCTGATAAGAGGAAATTAAAGTGAGGTAAGTGTTTTGTAGATGAGAGGATAAATAAAGTGGAAGTATATTGAATGATATAAATATTGAACTTGAAATAATTTTTTTTAGGAGGCATGATAACTTTTGTTTCTTTGTGTGTAATTGTTTGATCTCAATGATATGTGCTTTAAAATTTGTTTTGATTTGATATTGATGTTTAATTGACATGAGGTTTTTCCCAGGAGTGCAAAAGGGTAAGTGTGGAGGAGTTGATAAAACACTATTTAGTTGAATATTTTATTTATAATAATTGATATAATTTGCTCACATTGTTCTAAATATATTTATTTATGAAATATTTGCGATTAGATCGTTGATTTGAAAGTTTGATGAAAATTCTTGTTTTTCCGTTTTAAAATATACTATAGTATTTTGAAGATAAATATTTTAATATTTTTTATTTGAACTTAATATTTTGTAAAAATTTCCTACCTCAATTTTATACAAGTTTTATTTAGGAAACTAGATCTAAAGAGTGAATTTGGATGAAGTAAATGGGCCATTAAATCAATGGTGGGGTGGACTTGGCAGAATGGACATGAGTTTTGTATTTGGGTCATATTGTCTTCATCTGGGCTTGTATTGAGCCCAAATTGTTCAGGCAGCTCGCGGACATGATTTGGCACAAATCATCCTTCTTGAAGGTCGGCCAATTCATGCATTTCGAAGGCCAACTATGCGGTGAAACTTGGAATAAAATATTTCACGAGTTTTTAATTTCACACTTAAATAGTTATGTAACCACAGACCTCAAAAACTCTATTTAATGGGGTTTTCAATCTTTTAGATGGATGGTCGAGGATTTGGGAAGGTGTGGATGAAAGGGTGTATCTTGGGAGCCCCTAAAAATCTTGTAAGAAGAAAGGCTTTGTGAAAAACTCTCTTCCAAAAAGACACTCCTCTCCCAAATCCTCTTTGTATTTGTTTTCTTTCATGTTTGTATCATGAATTTTTCTTCAAATAATATTCTGTGTTATTCCCTTTTCTTATTATCATAATATTATTAATTGGGTTGGAATCAAGAGTGGATACGAGATTGGGTTCTACCCTTTCAATCCTTTGTTCATGAAAAACGTCTCCATGATGACCACACCACCCATGGAAGAGTAGTTTTTAGTGATCGACCTACCTTATACCCTCTTCATTTAATTATTTTTAATCATTTAGAAACTTTAATTCACTTAATATTATCCATTAATTGTGTCTTTAAATTGTAAAAAACTAAGAACGCAATTTAACAATTAACACAAAAACACGTGAGGTCGGGATTTTGTGTAAATTGTGAGAGCGCAATCTTAATCGGTATTACAAGACCACATGGGATAAATTTTTAGAGTTCAAATATAATCACTAAACACAATTAATACTCATTTCCATAATGGATATGTTCTCTAATTAACAACTGACCATAATCTAACCTTAGAACAACAATCAAAGCAGGGTTCTGCGATTCCGGGTTCCAAAGCTAGCCTATGGTTTAAGTAATTCCATCTTTGTGGTTAAGTTAACTCTTGTAGGGTTAGAGGGATAAAAAATTATGGGATTATAATTAAGTGGATATTGATTTAAATGATAATTATTAATGAGTAAATGAATAGGTAGAGTTAGATCGATTACGCCTTTTCAAATATATTCAAAAAAACATTTCTTGTTGTGTCTTTTTAATCAAACCTCATTTAAAAATTAAAATAAAAAAATGCAATCTTCTTCATACAAACTTATTCTATATTTTAAAACTATAAATAACCACCATCCTTTAAAGTAGTTTTTTAATTATATTCTATATTATTTTTAGTATACCTTTAAGAAGTTGTTTTTATTTACTTCCTCCTTTGAGAAACGACCTTGGCCAGCCACTCTGCTGCACCAAAGTATCCCAAAATCATTTTAATCATTTGTGGGCGCCCACAACAACACTCTTTCACAATACATTAGATCTAGACTGAGATTCGTTTGGGCACTTTAAATTTTGATCAAATTATGTTTTTGTGTCTTTTGTGAGGTTCCCCAAATGGATCAATGTTGTGTTTGATATCAATTATTTAAAACTTCATTATGCAATATATTATACAGTAATTCATAATGATATAATGTAAATTTTGATGAAATTAAGTTATAATGCCTTTTGGGAAGTTCCATAAATGGATCAAGGTTGCGTTTGATATCAATTATTGAACACTGCATTATGCAATATATTATACTGTAATTCATAATGATTTATTGTGTATTATTATCCCTTCAACTCATGTTGTTATCTATGGGGATACATAATTGAAGACTATCTTTCTTGGGAACTCTATTTGGGATCTCACTATTTATAACAGATTGGGTTTTTAAGGTTAGTTCATGAATTATAGTGGCTTTATATTTTATACATGACAAGCTCCCAATCTAGGTTGGATCAAGATAAACATGGATGTTACTTAAAAAAAATATAGGCATTTATATACAACAAAACGAAAAACATTTAATAAAAAATGTGTTGAGATTACATTCCTGTATACATACACTTCAATAGTTCACATTGGTTAAACATATATGCACATTCTTTTGTGTCATCAAATGTTTAAAACTAGATTACACTCATGTATAAAAATGTTAGAAATATAAAATGGTTTATACACTTCAATAGTATATAGTACTATTTAAATTACACTCCTTTATAAAAATGTATACATTACATTACACTCATGTTTTGTATAATCATGTCTCTAATCCAATTTGGAAAATACTTCCCCTTTTTAAATCATATTTACTAATATTAGAATGTAATGAATTTGAATTGATTGAATGTTAGTGAAAAATTAATTCATGTTATGAATACTGACATAAAGATGTTCTTGTAGTTGCAGGTGACTAATATATGTAAACCCTAATGACTTATCTATTTGAAGTGTATATTAATGCAGTCAATTTCAGTACTCTTCTTGATTTCTATTTCACCTAGGAGGGATGTTCCCAATTAATGAATCTATTTGATATAGCTTTTATTGAGGCTTGGGGTATCATATGCTGTAATAGGAATGAAGGAAGGCATGAAAACCATTATATTTACATCAACTTATCCATGAATAACATTTTTTTCTAACAATAAATAGGTTAAGTTTAATGAGCTCCATGAATTTCCTAAAAAACATTATTTTGATATCCCTATCATGGAATGTGTTTCTTTTCATCATCAGAAGCATTTCTTCTTGAGTAGTTTATGATTCTATAAGTATCAACATTTTGAAAAAACATGCTTTGGTCATTAACAGCATACTTCCCTCCATAACTATTCCCTCAAAATATCTCAAACATAATATTACTTTTATCTTTTTCTCCTTCACATCTTGAGTTATCCAGTTTAGAACCATGAGAGGGTTGCTTCTCCCATTCAACCATATATACTTAATGTGCATCATATATAGTATACACATGATATTTTCATTGAAAAATATATAATATCATACCTTTATAGTTTGAAATACAATATGAATACAGAGGAATTTGAAGTTACTAAAATCATTTATCTTTATGTTTAGGAACTTTTATTGTAATAAAGGAATGTAGGATGTGCAGCAGACTTTTTGAGAAAACTCTACAAGTTCATGTTTATATACAGTTGTAGTTACTCAACACCTTGGTATTTAATGGTATTGATGGTATTGAGGTATTAAAATGTTCTGGGCTGTCTACAGGTACATGTTTTTATGATATTATTTGTTGCTTACCCACTATAGTTTCATATCAATACTTTTTTATGGGTAAAGATTTATAGATATGATATTGATATTGGGAAGATGGAGGAGGAGGAATGTCACTT
Source organism: Viscum album (assembly GCA_963277665.1). Taxonomy (NCBI): domain Eukaryota; kingdom Viridiplantae; phylum Streptophyta; class Magnoliopsida; order Santalales; family Viscaceae; genus Viscum; species Viscum album. Next base: position 1,373,378,992 of record OY728147.1, on the reverse strand, counting down.
GATTTGGAAAGAAATAATTTGATTCTGTAAAGTACAAAATGGTGTTGAATTAAACTATTTTTATTTATGTCTTAATGTTATACTGAATCTTATTTTCATATATAGTTATGGTTACTCAACACCCTAGTATTTATGGTATTGAAGTCTTCCAATGTTCCTAGTATTTCTATTATTTCATGATTTTTATGATATTATTTTATGTGTTCCAACAAAAATTTAAAATCAATACATTTCTGATGAAGTACGTGGATTGGAGTTCCAAATATGATATTGATATTGAGAAGATGTAAGAGGTTTTTCACTTGATATGGCTAGACAAAATGTGATTCTGCATACAAAGTTCAACCTATTGGTTAATTATACTGTTATTCATTTATATATTTTAGTACTACTAAATATTATTTACATATATAGTTTTGGTTACTAAACACCATGTAATTGAAGGTATTGAGGTCTTCCAATGTTCCTAGGCTGTCTACAGGTATATGTTTTTTATGATATTATATTATGTGTATCTTCTAATCTCAGTACTCATCTGATGAAGTAGTTTGAGTACAATACAATATGACCTTTCCTGGGATTGTTTTAGTCAGCTCCAAACAGAGTATGTGGTTGTCAAGGACAATTTTATTTATGCAAACAATATGGATTTGTTGCTTTTTTGGAGGGCCTTCCAGGTTTTTTTCCTATTCTTGCAAATGGAAGAGCTATTTGAGAAAGTTTTTTTTGTTGAAGTTCATGGAGGCCGACGAAGAAAAAGTTTTCTATGCACAATTTTAAAATTAATATTATCTTCCCATTTTAATTTATTGATAAAACGAGGAATTAAATAAATGAAATATATATATATATATAGTATATATCTATATATATTAAATTTAATCAATAAAAGTATTATTATTTTTCATTGATTTAAAATAAAATTGCATTCTTCTAGGAAAATAATTATTTTTAATAAAGCCTTTTCATTGCATCCGTGAATTCAATTTTTTAATTATACTCTACAACATATATGATTTTAATTACATAAAATGGATTCAGTAGTTGAAATTATCATAATATATATTATTTAATATGTTATAGTTAATTGTTTTTTTCATAATGTGTATCATCCCAGGTAAATAAAGAATATGACATTTTTATATTTATCAATATTTTTGAATTAAATATTAATATTACTTTAATTGGGATGCTATGTTCGATGGCGTACCCAATACGCAACAACGAGTTTTTGGAAATCTTACGTCACACACAAATAATATAATAATATTATTTTAAATGGTAGTTAACACCTAGAAGTTTTAATAGCGAGAACGAACAGAACTAACTACAAAATAATTATATATGTTTGTTAAATTTTTTTACATTTATCCAATAAATGTTCGTGGCTTAAAATGCGGAATAATCCAATTTCAAGCATAAATACTCTAATATTCACTAAAAGGTCGATTAACCGCCTTTTGATGAAGAACCCCTTTTAAATATACATTTTTTCAATTTTATATGTTATATTTTACAAAATAAAATTCCTTTTTAAAATTGGGACATCAAAATCTACTTTGTGTAAATATTTAGTTTTTTTCTGATAAAGTTCATTTTTTATTGAATAGTGAAAAATGTTGTATTTTAATTCAAAACCACTTTTTAGTTTAATATATTTATATGGTTATATTATCTTTTTAATTTGGTTTAAAATTTAATAAAACTATATTTTTTCCATTTAATTCAATGGTGGTCATTGGAATTAATTTCACGTAGAAATTGGACATAAACAAGTGGCAATCTTCTGATAGATATTGTTTCATATAAACAAGCTATTTGTTTTAACAGCGGGAATTAATTATAAATTAATTAATGATCCTTCAATGATATGAATTTGGTAAAATGGAAATGATTTTTTAATTTGGAATATCAAATATATCTTAGGGTGATTTTTTGGTATTTTGCTGAAAAACTTAATTTTTTGATGAATAGTGAAATCACTAAGTGGTAGTTAAAAATCTGAATTTTTTATTAAATGAAACTTTACAACTTCTATGAATTTAATTAAAAAACCGACATACATGGTTGTCATTAGTATGTAAAATGGGGTTCAATGGGATGAAAATGATTTTTTTTGGTGAATAGTAACTTTTGAGTTTTGTAAACTGCGATTAAAGATAATTAGAGTGATTTAATGTAAAAATTATATTATTTAAATATAAAAATATCTTGACAGATTTCCTACCATTATTTTATGAGTCATGGCTGACCAAGATAATCCATGGGTTAATTTTTGGGACCCCATAGATCCACTTGGGTAAGATAATGACATTAATACCTTTTATTTAAAGTAAAAAAAGATGCACAATCATGTATTGTCATACTAAAACTATTTTTAAAAGGGGTTATACAAGTTATCATTTAGACTATAAAAATTTTATAGAAAGCTAAAAATATTTCCTACAACATAGTAATTTTTCATATAACTTTTAGACATCAAAAAAATAAAATTATTAAAGACACAATGATGATGCATTATTTACGTCATTAATGAATAAATTAAATAAAGAAGAGGATAAAGTTTAAAATAATATCCAAAACTTTTAAAATACCTATTATATGATTTTATTTTGAAAATGTGCCAAATTATCATCGACTTTAATTATTTTTTGAGATTTAGAAACCAAAATTCATTTTATAATAAAATAATAGTTTCATGATTTCCAAAAGAGCCCCCCGTTTCCCATATAAAAAGTCCCCATTATCGACCAATCTCTCACACTTATCAATCCTTTTGGAATGCCAAACCAATACCAAAATAAGTTTCCAATATCCTTCCCTTAATCCTAGAAGCCTTACCTTAGGCTGAAAGCTCTTCAATAAAACATTTTAGTTAAAACCAAGAGGAGTTACCCGATTTAAAGGTAATGTCTTCTCTTATGTTATTTTGTTTTATTTTGCTTCTCCAACCCACTAAACTCTTTTTATTTCTTACTTTTGTAACAAAAAAATTATCTTCAATATACTAGGATGTTGTTATTAGAAGGTTTCGATCTACACTTAAACACACATTCGTCTAATGGTTAATGAACATTATGTTTTCGTGGATGCCGAATTACTGCCTCACGAAACGATGATTCTTCTATCTTCTCCTACCACCTCTCATGGTGGCCATTATTATGGGAATTTTCTGTATATGAAATATATTATATTTTTGTTCTCTTTATGCTTCTGTATTTTATATTTATAACATACCTTTATTCTTTTCATGTTGTGCAAATGCGATAATTACATTTAAGGAAGTGTGGACTACCACCCCCTCAAATGATGTAAATCTTTCATGCAATACATGGAAAGTATAAAGAATGAAATTAATGAACATATGTGACCTATATAACATATATATTAAACTGTAATTATAATATATATATATATATAATTTAGTTTTATTTCTATTTATATGACAAAGAAATGAAAGTAGCGTTCATGCGTACGTACGGCCTAACGACTCCATGGACGGTGCATTTCTTTTTTTTAATCTCAAAATGTTATGTAATAGTATAAAATGAATATGAATTGGATATATATGACATTAAAATCATTAATACTATTCTGTAGATGTTATACTTATAATTACATCTACAATTCATTTAAAACTAGTTCATTTTTTACTCTTGTTTTGAACGCCAACCAAAACGTCTGATATGAACTCACATAATTGAATAATTATTATAATATTATAATATGTGATATTAATTGAATAATAAAATTTAAAGGAGGTACTTAAGAAATTAAAAATTTACCAAAGTTTATTATTCAATAATATAATGAAACGAACAAGACAAGTCAGACTTGCCGTAAGGGATCCTACCTCTCCCTTTCTTTTTATGTACTCTCTTTTATGTCACTTATTCTATGGTCCCCTTTAATATGTTGGGGATGTTCTATTATATTACTAATGCTTAAAGTTTTATTTCTATATTATGAGAGACCCTATTTGATCTCATCAATCCATTTTTATAAGTTTAAGTGGCATCGTTAGACTGCCGAATTTTCGTAAGGGGATTTCTTATCTCGCTTTTAATTATGTGATATTTACATTGTCTACCACTTATTTATTGCATTTGGTGTATTGTGTACCAAAATTTAATATATATTATCATAATTCTATTTATATTAATGGTATTATGTGATTCAATTGGTGTATATTATCTTTTTTTCAGACGACTTGATTGATCACAACGGGGTAAGGGGTTTTTGTCTCACTTTAAGTTCACGTGAGATTCATGCTACATTTTTCACTATTTAATTTTGCGTGGTGTATATACTGCACATGATTGTATTCTTTGTGTAATAAAATTTAATTTATGGGTAATTATATCTTTATTGTATGACCCTTCTTTCATGGGTTGTACGTTTCGAAAGTTACCCAAATCGGTAAGGGAATCTTTCACCCTCCACTATTTAAAAGGCTTTTCTTTAATTTATTTTAATTTACATCTTATTACATTGGGATATGTTCTTAATTACCTTATTGATGTAAATTTTATGTCCAAGTGATGATATGCCATTTTCTCTCTCATCAACTCATTTTCTGAATATTAAAGTGACACCGTTTGGCTGTCGAATTCTTGTAAGGGAACTTCTTAACTCAATTTAAATCTTTTGGGTTAAACATGTATTCCTTGAATATTTTATTCTATGAATATGTGTGAATTAATCTGATTGATTTAAACTTAACATCCACTTATATTGGGTATATTTATATTTTTCACACATAAATTATGTAGTTGATTTATCCTTAATCTAAGAACACCATATTTGTATGGGAATTCATCTCAATCTCCTTTCATTGAGGTATATTTTGTTTTATAAACAAATATATTTTATAATGTATATAAACCCCTTTGACTTTTGAATTTATTCAAAAGGACTCTTTTCTTTATTAACCGTTTTACTAAATGACAAAAAAGTATGTCTCTTTTTAATGTACGCGGTGACAATGACCTTTCCACTGTCGCGATTATTATTTGATCTTTGACTTCCTTAACAAGTCGTAATGTTTTTAAAAGGAAAATAAATACCATATACTCATTTATGTATTTTGGTATTGGAAATGGTTTTTATAAATTTTTTGATTATATCAATGTGTTGTATTGATATCTTAGGATTAAAATGTGGAAATGTTATGTTTCCATTATGCATGTTTTATGCGATACAATTATGTTATGGTTCTTGGGAAATGTTTAATGAAATAGGGTGTCTCCATTATAAACTAAGGGCGGGTGAGCCCGAGATAGCTCTCCAATGCATTGGGTAATGCGAAGGATTTAAACACTAAGGTTTCTCCAGATAGATTTTGGGAATATACTTTGATGAGTATTCCAAACGTAACCATGAGGGTTACTCCTTATGTAAGAATGTAATGAATGCCTTAAGTTACCTTTATGTCTTATGATTTATATGAGTTATTCATAAATCTAATGATTTCATGAGGTATGTTAAAGTGATTATGTTTTATGAGTATAAAATTATTTCATTGATATTTATTTATACATGGACTAATGTTCTCTTCCCATATTTTTATATCTCTTTCTGAGATTTTTATGCTCATCCCCAGTTTTTGAAATGTTTTTCACAAGTCAAGGGAAAAGTACTTGATGTGACGATAGTGTCGAGTAATTGTCAATAATGAATCCATGTTTTATTTTAAATATGTAACCTTGATGGGAGAAAATGAATATTTTCTTTTATGTAACCACCTTGTTTAAATGTGGAATGTAATGCATGATTTATGATCTAATTGTCTAATAATCTAAACCTAAAAAGTTCCTCAATGTGTATTCTTGTAATAATTCAATATTAACTAATGTTTAAGGCTGGGGCCATATAGTTGGTATCAAATTTGGGTTTAGATAACTTTAGGGATTAAGGGTATTCGTTAGACACATGATTTGTCCCTTTGTTTTTTATTTTTACTTAAATCCTTGTTTTATAACTTTTTGAGATCAAGGGTAGTTTGTTACAAATAGAATAGGAGGATCTCAAACAACATTCCTATATCTTCTTGATGACATGCTTGCAATAATTTTTTCAAATTCATGTTCAGATGATTGTGAAACGTTTTCTAGCATACACCTCACTTGCAAGTAGTTATTTGGGATATCAAACACCTCCAATATACCTCAATATCATCATGGATCATGGGTTGTATTTAATAAATTACTATATTGAAAATATTCTCATATTAACAAGAAAGGTAAATATTAACAAATAATTATCAAATGTTTTACCTTTTCATAGGATTTTGATGCATATAATGATGTTTAAAAAGGTGATGATGAAGGAGACCCTTGCACAACCTATTTATATTTGATATTAAAATAGTCTCTCATCACATTCTTATGGTATTTTAAAAGGACCATTGATTGAATGTTTCAACTCAAATTCCGTCTGACAATTTTAAAAAAACCATGTTTTATCAGATATTATTAAATTATATGTCTTACATGATTATTTTCAAAATATTCTTATGTGGACACCCATATGACCCAAGTAGTACAAGGTGTATTTGGATGAGGGAAGAAAATGATTTTGATGGATCTCTAAATCAATGTTGCAATGCATGGACCATCTACCTACATAGACAAGATGACGAAGAAACCAAATGGACACAATGATCAAGGTATGATTTTCTTCATTATGGGGATCGTCTTATTTTATCATATGGTGGTGAAAAAAGGACAATATATAGAAGACTTAAGGAATTATGTTTTTGATATCATAATGAATTGGGATGAAAATGAGAGGTATATGGAAACCATTGAGGTTAAAACATGTTAGGGTTATTTTTCAGTTTTATAAAAAGGACAACACGTAAGATGGGTGACAACCTATCGTGTCCAGCAGGGCCATAGGAATCGAACCCACAACCGAAGGGTGACAAGGGCGCATCGCCTACCACTAGCCTACGTGAAGTACCTGGTTAGTATGAATTATTCTTTTTAGTTTAATGATTTTATGGATAAAGAAGAAGTTGATTTTGAGAAATCATGTTTTATGAAATGGATATCCTTAGTGTAGAAAAATTATTCATTGATTATTTAATAAAAGGTTATTTTGGAAGATGTTCTCAATTTCGTGGAGTCAATATATGCCTATAAAATATATAATACTATGAGATTTCAATTGAGGATAAATGGTGGAATTTTATTTTGGAATAATCTATATTTTTATTTTGGACATATATGATTTTGTTTTATCTATGAAAATGATTAACCTATCATGGAGGATATGTGATTAGGTTAATTACCTTTCAATATGATACCATAAGAGTAACTGATGTTATTTGGAGATAAATTTTAAGATTTACCTTGGATGACTATGTTATTAAATCCATCAGATATTTGGGTTTCAATCTTAGTTCATATTACATTGATGAATTTTAGGGGTAGCTATTTATTGAATGGTCATTTTTGAACTTTGGGTATTGTTTGAAATTTTTTGGAGATTGATTGTAGTTTTTATTTTTTGTAAAAGATTATCCTTTTCGGGGATTATTTGATCTTTTACTAACCTTTTTGCTTTTGGTTAAGGTCTAAAGACATGGGAAATATGTAGTTATCTTTTGTGGATTAGATTATTCTGTAGACGTTGATTATAACACTCTTAATGTGAACAAGTCTTCCTAAATACTCATATTTTGGAGAAAATATTCATCTGTATTAGAAATATATTAAGAGATGAATGTATACATGACAAGTAAATAGGTTTAATTATGATTTAGTTAAGCTCATAAATAATTTACTCAATGAAATGTAACAAAAAAAGTTGTCTGTTAACTTTTCCTACTGGGGAATCAAATAATATTTAACCAATCAAAAGTTTGTGATTTTTCTGGTGGTTAACTATCTCCGAAACTAGTTTTCTATAAATATCCATCAGATCATAATGGTTTTTTTCTACTATATATCCATGTTTTCATGGAATCCTAGTATAGGTAATAACAAGTGACCATTGTACTTCTCTTACTTTAATTTAAAGTGATAGTTTTATTGACTCTTTTTCCGATGTGGTGCTTTTAATGATGTTACCAAGCCCAATTTTAAAATTGCGAGGACGCAATTCCCAAAATGGGGGAAAGGATGTAACATCAAGGGTAAATAAAGAATATGACAATTTCATATTAATTTGCATTTGTGAATTAAATATTAATATTACATTAAAGGGGATGCTATGTTCAATGGTGTATACAATAAACAACGAGTTTCATTGAAATCTTATGTCGCACACTTATAATATAATAATATATTTTTATATGGTAGTTAAAAACTATCCGTTGAAATAGAGGGAATGAACAGAACTAACTAAAAAATTATTATATATGTTTGTTAATTTTTTTACATTTTTTCAATAAATTTTTGAGGCTTAAAATGCGGTTTAATCCAATTTTAAGCATAAATACTCTAATATTCACTAAAATGTCGATTAACATCCTTTTGATGATGACCTATTTTTAAATCTACTTTTTGTCAATTTTATATGTTATATTTGAAAAAATAAAATCCTTTTTTATAATTTGGACATCAAAATCTACTTTGATTAAATTTTTGGTATTTTTCTGATAAAGTTCATTTTCTAATGAAGATTGAAAAATGTCGTATTTTAATTCAAAACCTCCATTTAATATAATTTATTTATATAGTTAAATAATCTTTTAATTGGGTTTAATGTGTAATTAAAAAATATTTTTTCTATTTAATCCAATGGTGGTCATTGGAATTAATTTCACATTAAAATTAGACATAAACATGTGTCGATCATTTAATAGATATTGTTTCTTATAAACACGCTATTTGTTTTGACAGCGGGAATTAATTATAAAATTAATTAATGAAACATATATTTTATGAATTTGGTAAACTAGAAATCATTTTTGAATTCATAATATCAAATATGTCATAGATTTATTTTTTGGTATTTTTCTGAAAAACATCATTTTTGGATGAATAGTGAAACCACTATGTGGTCGTTAAAAAACTGAATTTTTCGTTAAACGAAACATTACCAAATCTATGAATTTAATTTAAAAAATACTACATACATGGTTGTCATTATTATGTAAAATGTGGGTCAATGGGATGAAAATATTTTTTTGGTGAATATTAACTTTTGAGTTTTCTTAACTGATATTAAAGGAAATTAGGGTAATTTAAGGTAAAAATGATATTATTAAAATATTAAAATATATTTACACATGTATTACACTTATTGGATGAGTAATTGCCAACCATGAAAATACATGGGTCAATTAGTGGGACCCCATGCAGCAACATGGGTTTGATAATTACATTAATACCTTTTATTAAATGTACAAATAAAAATGTCAAAAACATGTATTATTTTACTAAAACAATTTTTACAAAGGGGTAACACAAGTTATCTTTTCGACTATAAATATTCATTATAAAGATAAATAAATTTCCTAATACATGGTAAATTGTTTTTATAATTTTTAGACATCAAATAAATAAAATTATTTATGACACAATGATGATGCAATGTTTACATCATTAATGAATAAATAAAAAAAATAAAAAAAAATAGTTTAAAAAATATCCAAAACTTATCCAATACATATTGGTTGATTTTATTTCTAAAATGAGACAACTTATCATTTACTTTAATGATTTTTGGATCATTAGAAACCTAATTTCATTTTATAATAAAATAATAGATTCATGATTTCCAAAAGAGTCCCTCCTCTCCCTTATAAAAAGACCACACTTCTAACCAATATCTCGCACTACTCAAGCCGTTTTATGGTCAAAACTATACTAAAATAAGCTCCCAATATCCTTACCTTAATCCTAGAAACCATACCTTAGGCATAAATCACTTCATGAAACCCTTTTGGTTCAAACCAAAAGGAGTTACTCGATTTAAAGGTAATGTCCTCTCTTATGTTCTTATGTTTTGTTTTGCTTCTCCAACCAAATAAACTCTTTTTATTCCTTTTTATTGTAAAAAACAGTATAATAAATATACAAGGATGTTGTTATGAGATTTTTTAGAGCTAAAATTACACACCCCACCGTCTAATGGTTAAAGAACATACTATTTCTGTGGATGACGAATTACTGCCTCACGGAACGATTCATGTTCTATCTTCTCCTACCACCTATCACTGTTGCCATTATGATGGAACTATATTTATATAAGATATATATAATATTTATGTCCTCTATATGCTTCTATATTTTATATTTAAGACATACCTTTATGATTTTCATTTTGTTAAAATGCAATAATTTCATTTGAGGAAGTGTGGACTACCGCCCACTCAAATGATGTGACTCGTTCAGGAAATAAATGGAATGTATAAAGAATGAAATTAATGAAATTATGTGACCTATATAACATATATATCATACTATAATTATAATATATATATATATATCTCATTTATTTTTAATTCCATTAATATGAAAAAAGAAATGAAAGTAGCGTTCATGTGTACGTACGGCCTACCGTCTCCATGAATGGTACATTTCATTTTTTTATCTACAAATTTTATGGAATAGTATAAAATAAATATATACTGGATATATATGATATTTAAATCATTAATAATATTCTTGAGATGATGTACTCATAACTACAATGACAATTATTTTAAAACAAGTTTATTTTTGACTCACGTACCGAACATCAACAAAAACGTATGATATGAACTCACATAATTAACTAATTATTATTACATTATAATATGTGATATGAATTGAATAATAAACTTTAAAGGAGGTCCTTAAGAAACTATAAATTGACCAACATTTATTATTCAGGAATATAAAGAAACGAACAAGACAAGTCAGACATGAGGTATGGGATCCTACCTCTCTCTTTCATTTTAAGTACTCTCTTTTATGTCACTTATTCTAAGCTCTTCTTTCTTATGTTGGGGAATGTCATTTTATATTAATAATACTGTAATTTTTATGTATATATTATGAAAGACCCTATTTAATCTCATCAATCCATTTTTATATTTTTTAAGTGGCGTCGTTAGGCTGCCGAATTTTCATAAGGGGACTTCTTATCTCGCATTAAATTATGTGATATTTCCATTTTTCGAAACATGTTTATTGCATGTGGTGTCTTTGGTACTTCCATTTCATATATATTATCATGATTCTATTTATATTCATTGTATTATGTGATTAAATTGGTGTATATTATCTGTTGGTCATACGACTCGATTGATCACAATGAGGTAAGGGTTTTTATCTCACTTTTTGTTCCCATTATATTCATGCTACATTTTCCACTATTTCCTTTTGTGTGGTGTATTTACTGCCCATGATTGTATTATTTGTGTAATATAATTTAATTTATGGTTATTTTCATATTCATTTTATGACCCTTCTTTCATGGGGTGTACTTTTCGAATGTTACCCAAATCGGTAAGGGAATCTTTCACCCTCCTCCTTTTAAAAGACTTATTTTGTTAAGTCTTTTAATTAACATTTTATTATGTTGGTAAATATTATTTAATATCTTTATTGATGTAAATTTTATGTCCAAGTGATGAGATACCATTTTCTCACTCATCAACTCATTTTCTCAATTTTAAAGTGACGTCATAAGGCTGTCGAATTCTTGCAAGGGAACTTCTTAACTCAATTTCAATCCTTTGGGTTAAACTTGTACTCCTTTAATATGTCATTAAATTAATTTGTGTGAATTAATCTGTTTTTTACACTTAATATCCACTTATATTGTGTATATTTATATTTTTCACACATAAATTATGTAGTTGATTTATCCTTAATCTAAGGATATTGTCTTTGCACGGGACTTCATCTCAATATCCTTTCATTGTGGTAAATATTGTTTTATACACAACTTTTTTTATATGATGTATAATACCATTTGACATTTGATTTTATTCAAAATAAATCTTTCTCTATGAATCGTTTTACTAAATGATAAAAAGTATGTTTATTTTTAACCTACGCGGTGACAAAAACCTTTCCTCCGCCACGAGTGTTATTTGATTTTTGGCCTTCTTAACATGCTGTAATGTTTTTAAAAAGAAAATAAATACCATATACTCATTAATGTATTTTTGAATTGAAAATGTATATTATAAATGTTTTGATTATATCAATGTGTTATATTGATATATTGTGATTAAAATGTGGAAATGTTATGTTTCGTTTATGCATGTTTTATGTGGTACGATTATGTTATGCTGCTTGGGAAATTTTTATGAAATAGGGTGGATCCATGATAAACTAAGGGTGGGTGCGCCCGAGATAGCTCTCTAATGAATTGGGTAACGTGAAGGAGTTAAACACTAAGGATTCTCTGAAGAGATTTAGGGAATATACTGTGATGGGTATTCCATACATAACCATGAGGGTTACTCACTACGTAAGAAGGTTATGAATGCCTCAAGTTACCATTATGACTTATTATTTATATGATTTGTTCATAAATCTTATGATTTCATGAGGTATATTAATGTTATTATATTTTATGAATAAAAAATTATTTCATTGATTTTTATGAATACATGGACTAATGATTTCTTCCCGTATTTTTATATCTCTTACTGATCTTTTTATGCTCATCCCATGTTTTTGAAATTTTATTCATAGTTCAAGGGAAAATTAAATGATGTGATGATAGTGTCGAGGATGTTTCAATAAAGAATCCATGTTTTATTTTAAATATGTTACCTTGATGGGAGGAAATGAATACTGTCTTTTATGTAACCACCTTGTTTAAATGTGGAATGTAATGCATGATTTATGGTCTAATTCCCTAAAACTATAAACCTGAAAAGTTCCTCAATCTGTATTCTTATAATAACTCAATATTAAGTAATTTTTATGGATAGGGCATTATATAATGAATTGTGAAAATGGTAAAAAATACTTTTACTACATTTAAGGTAAACTTATTTACTGAGGTGTTATACTAACCACATAAGGATTAAATGACCATAATATTTTATAATAATAGTAATTTTATCTCCATATTTTGACATTATATTTTATAATTTTCTATAATATTCTATTTTGGTGCATTTTGGAATGTAAAAAAGTGTTCTCATCGCCTTTTTCTTTCAATACATTCAAATGTGCAACAGACATCACATATAAAATGCCACCCCAATCCTCTATTATTTACAGATTAAACCCATATTGTGTAGGAAAATATCATCCAAAATACCTTCCTTAATTAAATATCCTAATACATTAATTAATTAATTTATCATATATCTATTAAAAGGATTTCATTGCTAAACTAAAGTGGTTTTTTGAAAAAGATGTATCATGCCTAAAAATGCATGTTTACATTATTTCACTGTCCAACTCATATAAATATTATTAAATTATGATAATATAAAATCATAATAAGATATAATACACTTATATTTCATTTTTAATGACATAACATAAATTCCTATCCTCTTACATGCAATGCGAAAAATCCCATCATTATTGTGTACAGTGGACTACCACCTCGTGAACCTATGTAATTCATTTTTCATGATCGCCTCTCATGGATTTTTATAATAAAGATTTAAAAGTATATATATATTATTTTTAACATATTTTTACTTCTATAATTATGATATCTTATATATATTCTTAAATTACATTCAATGGGGGATACAATAACGTTACTCATATGTATGGTCGGTGACCAACTAATGATGTTGTGGGATTTTTTTCCACAAACGCTTCACATAGAAGGTAATAAAGGATAAATTTAACTAATATATTTGATATATATGAAATTATATTGATATTAATGACATATATATATTTTTAAAATATAATATACATTTTTTGTCTTACCTTTCCACTAAAATTATAACATTGTTCATCGGTAGGTGTGAACTACTTCCTCCAAAAGTCTATGTTATTTTTTTCATCACCACATCCATTAGACAATATATATAAGTGTATATAAATAAATAACATTTTTTTGATAAAATGATTATTATGTAATAGTATCATATTACTTACATTATTTTCATAATGATCACTCAAAAATGGAAATGTAACTCAAGCGTTCGTAAGAGCTCCCGTCAGAATTCTTGTAACATAGTTCATTTCTCATAACCATATCTCGTGATTGGGTATAAAAAATGCTTTTTTAATATGTATTATACATATTTATTTATTTATTATTATGGATATGATGTATGTATGTCTCTTTTGAACATGGTCAGTATAACAAGCCAGTTTTGAAACATTGATATGAACATCCTCCAAGCACTCAAAAAAGACTAAACTAATTTAATATTTAAATACATAATAAATGTAATGAAAATAAATTATATATGTATAAGGTATAAAACCTAGAAAAATACTCATATAATAATATATTTTTTATATAAATGTTTTAAAAAAATAATTTAAATCCATACAAGGAATTTCTGAACTCGAGGTAAGGGACATCATCTCAATATTACATTATTGATACCTATTTTAATGTTATGAACCTAATTTATTTTCCATGGATCATATAAGTCAATTTTTCAAGTTTATATAATTAATAATTTATACATCATATTATTTTAGGTTTTAATTTAAATTATTTCATCCAAAAATATTTGAGTAAAATGTTACCAACTTATAATGAATTTTATAACTAAATTTGTTTTCATTTGGTAATATTACATCATAGTATTTGATAATAAAATATTATCCGTGTATATAATTATTCTTATATTGTTTTTTATTTAATCTTATTTATGTGTATTCTGATTTTATACACGTAATTAATTTTTTTATTTATAATCAAGTGGACGATATGATCATTGGGAGGGTTGATCGTCTCTAATTGTCTTATTCAGTACATATATTGTGTTATAAAACAACCTATCTTCTGATATGTATCAATTGACATATAAATATTTTTTATGTTGAATCTAATTATGTTCCTCAAATATTTGTTTTTCATGTAATTTTATTATTCTACGTTTCTTATCATTTAAAAATTACCAATGTGGTGAAGGATTAATGTTTCCGTGTCCTTATTTTTCCGATTATTTCTATTAAAAAAAATTGTTAGGGGGAAATAATATTATATACTTTATTAAAAAATATCTCTTTTATTCATATATTGTAATAAATTTTAATTGAAATTTTAATTTCCATTTCCTGCAATATTTATTAAAAATATCTCATAGATGTATTTTGTAAGTTATATTAATATTTTATTTCATTTCAGATCTATTATCAATCACTTACATATCTATATATTCTGAAATTTATTATAAATGATATTTATAATAATAAATGATTTCCTAATGCTATTTATCATGGTCTTCGTCCAAATATTAATGTTTTTAAAAAGTAAATAGCTTAGCATTTTCAAAATTGCATCTTTTGACATGCATTAATTTTTTTTGACAAGACTGATTATCATAAACATTTAAATCGTGAATGAATTTTCCCACTATCATGGTGATTTTTTTCAATGAATCTTTGTTTAACTGTTTTGAAATTTATTTTCAAATGAAAATTATTTTCATGATATTTGGTTAATTATTAGTTTTTAAAAATGACTTTTAGAGTTGAAATGATATTTTCCTCAATAATGGTTTTAATGATGTTGTACTAGTGTTTCTATTTATCGACATCAACTACGTTTGATGTTTCACAAACATCATTAGGGAAATTTTGAATTCATACAATAATCATTGTTTCTATAGATTTATTATTATTGTTTCAAATATTTTTTCAATGAACCATTTTATTTTCCATGTTTTAATTATATTTCAAATATATTTTTAAAGACCCCATTTCATTTACATGGTATAATTGTGTTTGAAAAATAGTGTCATGGAACCCATTTTGTTTGTATATGTTACTCATGTTATGAAATGAATGATTATTTTTTTATAATAATATTATTTTTATATGTATTTTATTCATGATTTTGTTCATGGACATTTTTAAGAATGGTTGATCCACATGTAAGGACATGGATGTGACCAATGTAGCTTATATGATAGGTGTTCTGAGATTATGATCCAATAAATTGGTAATGGATGTTGAAAAAATGGTTCTTCCATGTATAAGTGTGATTCTAATAGTTATGAAAATGATTCCTCAAATATACCAAAATGTTTTTTATGAATTCTATGTGTTATAAATGCTTCCACTGATCAATATTAACATTACATGGCTCGAGATTATTCATTTAATAGACTCTTCTATTTATTAAAGATTACTAAAATGACACTGGTTTTATGATCCATGTTTTATAGGCATGAGTTCTAATATTTTATACTCATGAACATTGATTATGTCTTTAAAACATTATGTTCATTTCATTATCTATATTCCCATTAATTTATTAATACTTATTTTTAGCCTTAATGGTAATTTCAGATATCCCTTATTATGTTTCCATTTATATATTTTATAAAGAATAATGTTGAATAAATTATTTACACAAGTGTTTCATATGGATAATGTTATATAATTAATGTGAAATAATAAAATCTGGGTATATGGCTAAAAATTTTAATTTTATGAAAAGAGTCCTGTTTTTGTCAATTTTTGTCCTAATTATCTAAAACATTAATCCCAAATAAAACATGGTCTAGTAATTGATCCAATTTTTACTTTCTATGATGTATGTTTTGGATATAAAAAATTAGTTCACCTTCATAAGTATAAACACCATAAATTAAATGTTAATAATATTACCTGCAAATCTTAGAGTGTTAGTTCAGGGATATTATAGTATGTATTATAGTGGGGTTTAGATAAATTTTGAGAATATGATGACTTCTCGTGATAATATATAAATGGTTATGTATTCTATTATAGGTATATAAGATTATGGTTGGAAATATTTTAAAATTTATAGGCACCCATTTTAATTTTTTATGTGATGAGAACATAAAGTGAGTAGTGAAATTTTGGAAGACATTTTTTGTTGTTGAGGTTTATATAAATATTTGTATTAGTGTGAAGTATGACATTATGTTTTGAGGTAATATGTGTTAAGGTATTTATATACATTAGGTTTTATCATATATTTTATTTATATTAAATTATTGGTTATTATAATTTTGGGTCATATGATATAATTAACAATGAGATTGAATGAAAATAAATGAGGATTATGTGACAAATGAACAAGTTCATTATTTTGGTGAATTTTATATGATTATGTTCGATAGATCATTAATGGATATTATTTGAATAATATTATTTGTCTTATATTTTTGATGTATATAAAATTTTCATAAGTATTTATGGTCATTTAGGATATTTCTAAAATGACTAGAATATATTGTGAAGTGCATAACAGTTTCATTTGTTGTAAATGAGAAGTCAAAATGTGAATGAAAGATATTGAGGAAGAAGCTGGTGATGCCTTGGATAATTGTTGTTGATTCAATGAATTTCATACTACACTTGATCAATTATCTAAGAGGATTACTCATTAGATTGTGGAATTGGTCTTAAGTTTCAAGACATGTATCTAGGTGATACAGTGTTATAACACATGAATAAGTGCAAGCAATATTCAATTGCATAAGGAAATAAGTAACATCCATCAATAGTCACTAAGTTGATGAAGTGTTGAAGGAAATGAATTATGTATTAATACATGAGGAATGAAAGACATGATCCATGCATCATCCATGATTGGATTAAAAGAATGTATTGAAGATTTTATATTTCTTATTTAAAATGGAAAAAGATGATGGGATTTTGAATGTAGATGGTGTCCATAGATTTTCCTTATACTTGACACTTTGTTTTTAACCATGTAAATTCTTCCTTCACTAAAAAAATAAGCCATCAAAGGAGGCCAGCCTATGACCTCATCTCATGCATCTGCGGGACCCGACGATCAACCATGCTTGATGGAATCCCTCTAGTCTAGGGCATCCAATGAGGCATGAGTGTGGGCCATGTGTAATCATGCGGGTGCCGCACGACAATGAACATGTGTAGCATGGGAACTAGGTGCATGCCCAGAGGAGGATATTGGGTGCTTGAGCGCACCCATAGGAGAAATGGTGCGAGGTGGCACTAGAGGGGGGAGAGGAGTAATCTGAGGCTCATTTTCTGCAGATTATATTAATAACAAGTCATTCTCATGATTCCATTTCGACATGGGGTGTCCAATAAAACCAAGGACACAATCTCTACCATCTGATGCATCTCAGAGACGCGGTCCGTAGTCCGATCGTATCATCATCGACCAATGCATCTGGGCCATCCATCTGATCACGTGCGACATGATGTTTTTATTGTTGCTGTTTGATCTCTCCACCGAGTTTGTCTTCATCCTCCGAACACCAGAGAACCAATGATGAAGCTGGACGGCAATTTCATCTCTTCGAGCAATATTTGATCCCATTTCAAGCCCGTGGTGATCATCTGGAAGAACTGAAATCAAGCATGCATTAAAAGTTTCATGCATGCGATTAAAATGAAGATTCCATGATGGTCAAAGCAACCGAAGGTGTGAGGCCACATCATGTCACTCAAGCACTAAAATAGAATCCATTAATGTGTTATAAAATGAATTCATGAGATGAACTCACTGAGAAAGAAGGAGTGTGCATTGAACGAAATATTGAGAGATTTACAACCATATCATGATCCGCGATTGAAGATTTCAAAACACTCCATATCTCGGGAATTCAATGATTTGAAGCCTGAGGTTTTGTATGAGATCATTCCCTATAAAAGGAGGATCCCAAGGTAAGACGATTCTACTTCCATTCATGATAAAAGGAGTTCATGTTTATCCAAAGAAAAAGAGACACCGTGAACCCCTATGGATCGCTAAAGGATGAGGTTTCCACACATCCTTACTACGCAAATAAGAGGTGTCTCGTGCATCCCTTGCATGAAGTAGTCCCATGTAGGTATTGTGCAGAGGAGAGTGGAGAACACTTTGGTCTGTGAAAGTCATTGTGTATCCCCTGTGTGAAGAGAAGAACTGTCAACCCCTTGGTTCGTGAAGGAGCTCGCACCCCCTATGCGAAGGAACCTGCAAGCCCTCGACATGTTCTTCTGAAACCTCATTGTGTCACTGTGAGGAGAATCCCGCGGGCTACAAAATTGTTTCTATTCAACCTTTTTGTACCCTTTAAAAGAAGATGAACCGATGGCATTGTGTTTATCAAAAAAAGAAACACATGCTTCAGTCTGAGTCATTGATAACCTCTTGAGAAGAAATACGCACAGATACACCATTCCTACACCCATTCAAGTTTTTTGTGAACGAAGAAGAAAAGGAGGGTGAATTCATGGTGGAGTTCATGTTCATGAAAAAATTAGAACAAATTGTGTGTGAAAAGTACTTTGAGCAAGACCAATAGATTCAAACAATGTTTGTTGAATCTATTTTAACAGATGAAAGACTATCAATTCAATTGAAGGAAGAAGTTGAAACTGGGGGGAAAAACCAATTTCAATAAAAATGAATAAGGTGTATAAAAGTGGAGGGGGGTGGAGTTAACCAACTTGTAATTGGGTGGTCTAACCAATTACTATTTGTAATCATCTTCTGATATATTGAAGAATCCATGTTGGGGAGAATAACCAACACGACAAGGAGTAGGACATTATACTAAACATTTTAAATCCCTGTGTCATGTGCTTTTGTTTCACTACATCATTTGAAGATTATATCTAGTTCTTATGAAGCCAAATATGTTGAATTTTCAATAAAGGAAATTCATAAAATGGAATAATTAAATTCAAAGGGGAGATCACTGATTCACCCCTCACCTCTCTGTAATCTTTCACAATTCTTGTCATTTTAAGTGGTATTAGAGAAAGGTTGCCTCTGTACGGATATAAATCTATCAGAAAATGGAAAATATGAATTCTTTCAACCATAGGGGTCTTTCTACTATCGATGGAAAAAGTTTCATAGTTAGAAGAATAGGATGTTACCCTATCTTCTATCTCGTGGCCTTGAAGTTATAGATGCAGATATGTTTGGATTCCCTCCTATTGCTGATGAAACCATTATGACATTTTCTAAGAAATGAAATATGAAGGCTGATGGAAATTCTTAAAATTCCATCATAATGTCTCTTTCAAAAAAATTGTACACAAAGATTATGAGACTTAAAATGATATAGAATTCTGGGAAAAATTGGAAAGTAGCTATGAAGGAAACATGAAAGTCAATGAATCCAAATTGAAATTTGGATGAGGAAATTCAATTATATCAATATGGAAGAAGAGGGAAACATTTATGATCATTTAACACGAGTCAATGATATTGTCATTAATATTCAGGGATTTGGAGAGAAGATGGATGATTCAAATAATGTCAAAAAACTAATGACAAATTTTCCCGACAGTTTTGATCCAACAGTTTCTCCTCTAGAAGATAGACATGATCATTCTCAGGATGAGTTACCCAACATTCTCATTTATTATGAAATGAAAAATATCCCAATCTTTAAAAAGAATATAAAAGATGAGATGGTTTTCAAGGACATTAAAAAACTCAAAATAAAAGATGATGAAGTATCATAATCAAGTGAATCTGATGATGAAGATTAAGATGAAGAATACCATAAAATTACTGCTCTTATATCAAAATTATTTAGGAAAGAAAAATTTAAGTGAAAAGGGAAACTTCCATGAAGGTGCTATAACTGGAGTAAAATCAGACACTTTGCTGTTAATTGTCCTTAGAAAAGGTTTTTTGCAACTAATACAGATGAAGAAAAATCATAAAAGATGAAATGGGGAAGAAGCACAAAAGGATCAATAAATTTTTTTTAAAAGAAATAAAAATTACATTCCTACCAAAAGAAGAAGCTATGTGAGCACAAAAGAAGATATTAAATCCACATCAGACATCCTACCAGAAGATGAAACTAATTTTATGGCTCATGTTGAAAACGTTTTTGACACTTCGAGCAGTGAAGATGATAAAAGCGAACAAATAAATCTTGGACACATGTTTAGAAATGATTTACAAGCTTTCCTTGAGCTAAATGTAAATCTCAAGAACGAAAAGTGGTTGTTACTGAAATAAATAGAGAATATTGCTAGAGAAAAGAAAGAATGCATAAAGAATGAAATGTTTTACATTGAAGAAATCACAAGACACAAGATAAATGTAGCTGAAATGGAAAATATGGTAATAGACCTTGAGGAGAAACTGCACCTCAATAAAGAAGAGAAATAAATGACTTAGTTTAATTGGATTAAAGCACAGAACAGCTTGGAGAAGATTAAAGATGATTTTAACAAGGCTGTTGAGGTAAAGGGTGATTCATCACACATGGGAGAAAAGAAGCACGTCAATTCAAAACTAGTCAAATATCAAAATACACATGTTATTTCTATCAATGTAGGTTCAAAAAAAATCTGAGAAAAGGATGGAGCACAAATTCTTATGACAAATCTTCTTCTAATATAAACAAAGAAAGAAATCCTCTAGGAAGAATCACTCATGTTCTAGAAAGAAAAAAAAAATCTTCTAGACAAGACTCTTATAAGTGGGGAAGATCAAGGATTAGAGGACACTGCTGGTGTTGTGGAGTTTTTGGGAACGAAGAATATTTATGATGATATAACATTTCTCAACCTCATGTTAGTAATGAATCAAGGGGGAGTTATTCTGAAAACAAAAGGGCAATGCAGAAATCATCTACTATTCCAACACAAAACAAATATAACTTCTTCAAAAAATCTTGTGGAATATGTTATCAACAAGGTAATAGTGCTGAAAAGTGTATTACTATTCTTCCGAAACAAGACCTCCAAGCTATGAATGCCAAAATAATTCAACTATTCAATGAATTAAACTCATACTTTGCCGAAGTTGCATTGAAAGCCAGTAGTAAAACCAAGTCATGGATTTTTGATAGTGGATGTTCATCACACATGACTGGTGATACAAAAATCTTATGCAACATAGAAAATCATGAGGGAGGAGCCGTAATCATTGGAAATTATTGTTCTATGAAAATCAAGGGAGTTAGAAAATCTATGATTGAAGCCAAAAATATTAAGTCCAATTATGTGTTATTTGTTGAAGGGTTAATACAAAATTTACATACTGTGAATCAACTATGTGATGATGGACATGAGGTTTTGTTAAAAAAAGAATCATTTGTCATCAAAAGCTCAAAAGATGGAAGAATCATCAGTCAGGGAAAATGAACCACTAGAAATTTATTTCAAATTGGTAATTCAAGTGGTTCATGTTACTTGAGTTCTACGGATGAAAACATTCTCTGGCACACATGATTATTCTATCTTAGTCAAAGGAGTATATGAAACATCCTAAAGAATGTCATTATGGGAGATCATTCAATATATAAAAGAGAAAGGGATGAAGTTTTTGAAACATGTCAGAAAGGAAAATTGTTGCATAGCTCACACAAAGGAGTGAATATCCTATCAAGTAGGCCCCTTGACCTTATTCAAACATGAATTTTGTGGGCTAGTGAGACAAAAATATATCAGAGGTGATCTGTATTTAGTAAAATTTATTGATGATTACACTCAAATGAATATTTTCATGTTTATTAAACAGATGTTAGAGGAATCCAGAATGTTCAAAAACATTAGAAGGAAAGATGAGAAGTAATTGGGTATCTGTATTACGAACGTAAGATCATAAAATGGTAAAGAGTATACTTGTGATGATTTTGAAAGCTATCTATGCAATCATGGAATCAAACATCAATACATTATTCCATATACTCTATAGACAAATGGAATATCTGAAAGAACAACAGAAGCTTAGTTGAAGTGGAAAGAACTATGATGTTTGAACATAACATCTCAACATTTTTCTAGAGAGAAGCTATATGAACTGCCATACATATACAAAATAGAAGTCTTCTTAGACCAAAAACCCAAATGACAGCTTATGAAATGTGGTACAACAGAAAACCAACTATTAAATACATCAGATTTTTTGGAAGTCCCTACATCATAAAGATTATGGACACTAATCATGGAAAATTTGATGAAAACGCAGTGGAAGGGATCTTCATGGGCTACCTACTTGATGGTAAATGATACAGGTGTGGGAAAAAAAGAATGATCAAGTTGGTGGATTGTAGTGATGTTAGAATTATTTGACAACAATATCAAATTAGATATTACTATGAATGGTGATTCAGATGATTTGGCAGAAAATGACATGACTATGCCACAAAAGAATGACCAAGCTGTTGGGATAGAACAAGACAATGTGGACCTTAATTCTGAACATACTAGTGATGAAAAATAAGATGATGAAAATAAAAGAAAATAGTAAAATAAATTAAAGAAACATGTTGACAATGAAAATCTAATTACTAATCTACAATCTACAGACCAAACAAGACGAAGATTTATAATTAAAGATCAAACTGCACTCATTTCTCAAGTTGAACCTCATACAGTGGCTGAGGAAGTTGAACATGTGTAATGGATACAAGCTATTCATGGGTATCTTGATCATATTGATAAAACATTCACATGGAATCTTTTTTCAAGATCAAGGAATAAAAATTTTATTTCCACCAAGTGGGTTTTCATAAATATGCTACATGAGAAAGGGGAGGTTTCAAGAAACAAGGCCAGACTGGTATGTAAGGGATATTCACAAATGATAGGAGTTTACTTTGAAGATCTTTTACACGAGTAGAAAGACATGACACCATTAGAATTATCATAGAAGTTGTAGCATACAAGAATTAAAAAATTTATCAGATGGATGTGAAATTTTCATTTCTAAATGGAGATCTTGAAGAAGATGTATATATCGAACAACCAGATGGTTTTATTCCAGAAAAATATGGTAGCATGGTATGCAGGTTGTGAAAAGATCTATATGGTTTAAAAAAGGCCCCTAGAGCTTGGAACTCCAAATCGGATGGTTTTCTAAGGGATATGAAGTTTTTAAAGGGTACATTTTATTGCAATATTTTTGTCAGAAAAATATCCACAGGTACTCTCGTAGTAATAATTTATGTATATGACATCATCTTTTCAATAGACAAGGAAGGTTTATGTGAGGAATTTATATAGGAGATGAAGAAAACTATTGAATTTCCCATGCTTGGTCAAATGACATATTTTCTGGGATTTCAGGTTGAACAAAAACACAATTTCATATTTCTATCACAAGAGAAGTATATAAGGGAATTGGTGAAAACATTTGGAATGGTAAATGAAAAAGAAGTTTCAATACCCATTTTAGTTGGAACTAAATTATGCAAGGATGAAAATGGAAAAAGTGTTGATTAGAAAGACTTCATAATAATCATCAGGAACTACTTTAACTCGCAATATCTAGTCCAGATATCACTTATAAAGTAACTTTATGTTCCAGATATCAGAGTAATCCAAAATAATCTCACTTATAAATAGCTAAGAGAATTGTGTGATATGTAAAAGTATCATTGAACTATGGGTTGATATACAAACACCATAATGAAATGTAGTTGTTGGGGTTTACAAATACTGATTGGGAAGGTTATTGAACAAATAGGAGATCCACCTTTGGTGGAACCTTCTTTTTGGGAGAAGGTTGTGTTAGTTGGTACAGTAAGAAACAAAAATCAATAACTTTGACCACAGTTGAGGAAAAATATGTGGAACCCACAAATGCATGCACACATATGATTTGGATGCAAGTACAG
This sequence comes from Viscum album, assembly GCA_963277665.1. NCBI lineage: Eukaryota > Viridiplantae > Streptophyta > Magnoliopsida > Santalales > Viscaceae > Viscum > Viscum album. The sequence goes on along the minus strand of OY728147.1, from coordinate 1,373,354,337 downwards.
CTAGAAGACTTGCTAATTGAAACTGAGAAGCCTCTAAAGATCTTATGTGATAATCAAAGTGTCATTGGATTATCAAATAATCCCATACAACATTTGAGATCAAAGCATATTGATATCATATATCATTTTATTAAAGAAAAAGTGTCTAGTGTAGACATAAAGCATGAATAAATATCTACTCAAGATCAAATTGCATATATTTTCACTAAAGTAATGCCGACAGAGTGGTTTATTGAGTTAAGGCTAAAACTTCAAGTTCAGAATTCTCCTAACATGTGATGATCATGAAAACGTTTCTCCTTATTCGATTAATCTATCTACTTTATCTTACACTAATTTACATAGAATTGAAGTATATAAATGAATCCCTTGAGGGGGAGCATTGTTTAATAGTTGTTTTTGTATAGTTTTTGCAGTCCAATGAAAAATTTGTTCATTCCCCATGAAGATGATATGATTCATTCTGAACATGATTTCACAAATATGGTTGTCTCTTAGTAGTACCGGAAACCTTGGTTATATCTCTCTTGTTTTCTACATTGGGATAACCTACGTAGATTTAGAGTTGATTAACTATATGCTCTTTTCTAAATTAACTATTCAACCCCTTTCAATTGGATTCTAATATGGGAGAGAAAAGTTTGGCAGACATATTGACCAATACAAAGCGTGCTTTAGGGATATTGACAACAAAATAAAAAGGGGATATTGAAGACCATAAGAGTTTCATTTATTTTCAATGATAAGTCAATATGTGAATGAATGATATTGTGGATGAAGTTGTTGAAGCCTTGGAGAATTGTTGATGATTCAAAGAATTAAATTCTACACTTGATCAATTCTCTATGAGGATTAATCTGATTATTGTTGAACTGGTCATAAGTTCCAAGACATGTATCCATTTGATAAAATGTTATAACAATTCAAGAAGTTCATGCAATGTTAAATTGCATAAGTAAAAAAGTATCATCCATAAATAGTCACTAAGTGGATTAATTGTTGAAGGCCATGCATTTTGTTTTAATACATGAGGAATGAAAGACATGATCCATGCGTCATCCAAGATTGGATTAAATGAATATTTTGAAGATTTTAGATTTGTTATTTCAAAAGGAAAAAAGAGAGGACGAGCTTTGAATGAGGAAGGTGGCCCAACATTTTCATTATACTTGACACTTTGTTCTTAACCATGTAAATTCTTTCATCACTAAAAAAATAATCCATCCAAGGAGGCCAGTTGAGGACCTCACCTCAAGAACCTGCATGATCTGAGGGTCAACCGCGCTGGAAGGAATACCTCTAGGCCAGGGCCTCCCATGAGGCCTGAGTGTGGGCCGTGTGCAAGCCTACGACTATCACACAACAATGAACCCATGAAGCATGGGAAATGGGGGCACGCCCAGAGGAGCATAGTGGGTGCATGAGCGCACCCGCAGGAGAACCGGTGCGGGGGGGAAATGGAGGGGGGGGGGGAGAAGTAATCCGAGACTTGGTTGCCGCAGATTATATTATAAACAAGTCATTATCATGTCTCCATTTGAATGTGGGATGGCCAAAAAATCCAGGGATGTAATCTCAACCATCTGATACATCTCAGAGACACATTCCGTCAACCGATCATCGCATCATCGATCCAGTGCATTTGGTCCATCCATCTGATCACGTTCCGCGTGAGTTTTTGATTGTGGCCATTCGATCACTCCACCGAGTTTGTCTTAAACCACCAAACACCAGAGAACTAGTGATAAAGCTGGACGATGATCTCATCTCTCCGGGCATTATTTGAGCCCATTTCAAGCCCGTGGTGATCTTCTGGAATAACTGAAATCATGCATGCATTAATATTTGCATGGATGCGTTTGAAATAAAGATTCCATGATGGATGAAGCAACCAAAGGTCTGAGGCCACTCTATGTCACTCGAGAACTCAAATAGAATCATTTCATTCGTTCTAGAATGAATGCATGAGATATACTCACCCAGAAAGAAGGAGTCTGCATTGAATGATATATATAGTAATTTATGGCCATATCTTGATCTGAATTTGAAGATTTCAAAACACCGTATATCTCATGAATTCAATTATTTGAACCCCATAGTTTCGTATGAGCTCCTCACCTATAAAATGAAGAGCCCAAGATGAGAAGAGGATGCTGCCATTCTTGATGAAAGGAGTCCTCGTGTCTCTAAAGAAACAGAGAAACCATGAACCCCTCTGGTTCACGAAAGGCAGAGGTTTCCATGCAGCATTTCTACATAAAGAAGAGGCATCTCGTGCATCCCTTGTGTGAAAGAGTCCCGCATAGGTCTTGTGCGGAGGATAAGGGTGAACCATTTGGTTAATGAAATAATTTGTGAATTCATTGCATAAAGAGAAGAACCATGATCCCCCTAGTTTGCGAAAGAGCTCTCACGCCCTGTGCGAAGGAACCTGTGAGCACTCGACATGTTCTTCTGAACCCTCGTTCTGTCTTTGTGAGGAGTATCCTCTATGCTACACAATCGGTGCTACACACCCTTATTCTACCATTGCGAATAATAAGAACCTGTGGAATTGTTTTTTTCAAATAAAGAAACATATGCATGAGGCCAAGGTTTTGATAACCTCTTGATATGAAAAACACACACACAGACCATTCCCACACCCATTCAGGTTTTTTGTGAAAGAAGAAGAAAAAGGAGGGTGCATGCATGGTGGAGTTCATGTGCATGCAAACATAAGAAAAAATTGTGTGTGCAAAGTACTTTGAGTAAGGCTGACAGATTCAAATAGGGTTTGTTGAATCTACTTGAACAAAAGGAAGACTATAAATTCATTTTAAGACAGTATTTGAAACTAGGGGGTGTAACCTATTCGGAAAGAATGAAAAAGGTGATGAAATGTTGGGGGTTTTAACCAACTTTTAATTGGGGTGTCTAACCAATTATTTTTTGTAATCGTCTTCTGATATAGTGGAGAATCCATGTTGGGGAGAATAACCAACACGACATGGAGTTGGTCTTTGTACCGAACCTTGTAAATCCTTGTGTCTTGTGCTTTTTTTCACTGCATCTTTTGAAGAGTAGATCAATGACTTAACCAGCCATAGAGGTTGAATTTGAAAAGAAGACAATTCATAAAAAGGAAAAATAAAATTCAATGGGGAGATCCATGATTCACCCCACCCCTCTCCATGACCTTGCACTATTCTAGGAATTTTATATAGGAGAATAATGATATGTAATTTTAATTTTATATTAAATATATTACCTTGTGATAAATATTTTTTGATTTGGTCACATTCTAATGATATGTGTAATAAACATTTATGAATTTTATGCAATTTTGATCTATAAAATGTTTTTGGAGGGTTATGGAATGTAAAATTCATCTTGAATAATCAAAATTTGGAACATAATAAAGGATTATGTTTTAAATTTATCAAATGATGAAATTACACTCATAAAGTAAGTATATTTCTAAATGATCCTTTCCTAGATTTTAAATCACTTCCATAACTATATGAAAGGGATATGGAAAAAAATTTACATTTTCCATGTTTTCTGATGATATCAAGTATATTTTTCAAACCACTTTAATTTATGGATTTGTGGTGGTTGAATTTATCATTATAATTTTATTTCATTTGATCAATGAACTCTGTCACTCCATGTCATTATTTGGGAAATAATTTTTTTTCCTTGTAAGTATCGTCACTTATAAACAATGTTTTCCAATATATAAACCATTATATTCATTACTATAGATGGAAATTAAACTTATATTACTATCTTATGTAAGATTTCTTGTGTCGTAAAAACCTCAATCAATATTTTCCCTTTTAATGTAGCACAGTGGTGACCACATGGTTGTCTCTCGAGGAGGTTGTTGTTCGAGTTGCAAAACTGTCACTTTGGTTATTAATTTTTTTTCCAGAAATAAAAATGGGGATTTCATTAACAATTTGAAATTAAATTTTTAATTAAATAAAATGGTGAGATAATTTTAAAGGAAAGTTAATGCTGGTTTCAAATCATGAATAAAAACAGTAGTCGCAGACAAGCTTCACCCTCTCGGACACTCCCCTCTACCTTGTATATTAAAAATATCTCTTTATTTTAATTCCTAAATGTACCCCCAAGAACCCTGAAGTGTACACTTTATTTGAAAAGACATCATATTTAAGACTTCAATATTATTGTTATCCTACCTATATAATTGACTAAATTACTTAAAGACCTCCATGTAATTGAACCTAATTGAATTCTCTATGCTCAATAGAAAAACCTCACCAATGAATTTTAAATAGCCAAATGAATTGTTCTACTTTATAGAAGGAACAACGATCAAAAAAAATTTGTTGAAAATATATTTAGAAAATATAACAAAAATATTCATTCATAAATATAGGTTAAATAGAAATTCAGAAATAGATTACACATTAAAATCAAAACTCGGAAGAGAGTGTCTGTTGGGTGTCGACGTCCGCAACAACTTGCTACTTAGCCTTCCATCACTTGAGAAGCCTCCATACTCTCTATTGAATATTCAAAGGATGTCATGTTCTAAAGGATCAAAATCTCCACCTTCCCCTCCACTCCCTCAAGCCGACTCCCCTTGTGACGAATGGTGTGGGGATGAATGGAATGTGATTTAGAGGTAGGAGCTCCTCTCCTTTTATAGGAAGATTTCATCATCATCATGTTGTAGAATTTTCGAACCATTAATTGGCCGATTAACACGTGGAACTCTACATAAATATTGTTTATAAATGTGGTTTCCTTCCACCCTCAAAATTTTATATTCATTAGACGTGTATTGAAGGAGTTATGATTTTTTTATTGAAAATAACTTTCTCTAGATGAAACATCCTGGAAGCTTCCTTCCAAACTCTATCACTCAAAGGCCATCATAAATGATTCAAAACGGCTTCAAATTAATTTTTTTCACGCGTCTGGGGGGTCTCTTTAATATCCCATTGTAATCAAATCATATGGAGATGTTTTGGCCGAATTATGCATCCATTACTATGGTGGGGTTCACGCAGTCCACCAGGAAAGGTTGTCCACATCATTGATTTTTTGGGCATCAAGATTCATGAATAATTTCCTAGGACTGAAGATCACGATGATGTAAATAAAATAAGGATTCCAAAAAAAATCGAATCACAAAATTTGGAAATGTATTTTATGATAAATGACTAAAATACCATGGTGATAAAAATCTGTTAAAAATCCAGAATTATGCAATTTAAACTTTTTATCCCAAAACACACTCTAAATAAAAAATTGATACAAATAAGATCAAATTGTTAAATTAGTGAGGTTTAAATCATTTAAATAGACATTAAAAATATTGGAAATATTAGCTCTATCAATTCCCCCACACTTGGCTCTTGGACTCCTAGACAAGTGAGCACAGAATCAAGAAAAAGAAAACACATACCAATGGAGTTTACCAATTTACCAAAATTAATTAAAAAGATACCATTCCTCATTAAATAGATTTTTTTAAAAATTCTAAATTAAAATCATTCAATCCATTTCCACTTCTTTTGTCTTCTCGTGGACATAACACACTTATCTCACATTCATTTTCTCTCAACACACAATATATATTTGCAAAAAATGCTTTTCTCATCCAAATCATGCAAGAATTACCAGAGGCGTGATAAATTTATACATCTCCACCTGATGTGAACCAAGAAAATGTGATTATCATGAGGACTTTATAGGGTTTTTTTGTGGCTTGGGGTTGGTAGGATTCAAATGTGAAAAATTATGTGCCTGAATAAGGAGGGTTAGGCTCTATTGGAAATAGAAATGCATGATTCTAATTTTCACTAAAGTATAATCTCCTCCATTTCTCCTATGAAAAATAATCATCTCTGATAATCTGTATTCCATCAATATTTCAGAAGAAAGTATGAATTTTATTTAAAATATCCAGATAGGGCACAACTTATTTCTATTGCGAGCTCCACATAGGCAAAACTTTATTTCATTTGAGAGCTCCAGATAGGCACAACTCCATTTCATTTGAAAGCTCCAGATGGGCACACCTCTTGGGAAAATAAATTCCAGAATCACAAATATGACTTCAATGTTTGAATTTCCTCCCAAAGCAACACCAAATGAGGTAGCACAACACGAGCCATCTTCCCCCCCCCCCCCACTTAAGTTCAGGTAGATCATCTATTTATACATCCAATGCAGGTCGGAAAGGGAAATTTGGCTTGTAATGTGGCTGACCTAATATGATATACATGGATACTAAGGGATCAAGAAAGATCAATTCTTCAAGGTAGGATGAAATAAAAATGATAATCAGGAAATGGGGGCTCCAATATCCAAAAAAATGACTCATTCATTTTAATCACAAGTATCGTAGCACGAAATTTTTGATAGAAATAAATTAAATTCTGGTTTAAACAAACATTAATTGGTTCTTTCAAGAAAGTGGTGAATGTGATGAAGATGTAAAAATTGGTCTTGAGGCCTCACAAGAATAAGAATTTCAATCACAGTGTCTATGATCTGTGCCATGAGATTTATAAATCAGTGTTCTTTTCAAGAATATTCCATATTTTTTAACATGAAACAATTCCATTTTCAGCAGTCATTTATGTTCACTTTCAAGGGATCAGTTGGTTCACTCCTTGGAATGAGTTTCAAATGAAATTCAAGAAATTACAAATCTTTTTTTTTGAAAAAGAAACACAAAAAAATGGAATAAAATTTTTTAAAAAAAATATCAAACAAAAGTTCGTAAAATTCTACTCTACCCAGAACTGTGTCCCCCCACACTTATTCTCTAAAATGTTCTCATTGTGTATTATTTTATCATGAAATTCATGAAATTAAAGACATAGCAAAAATAAATGATAATGAAAGACACAACCTAGCATCAATTATATTCTGAGTCCCGAAGTTGAATCTCCTCCCCTAGAGGATCTTGAAAATTTTCTCGAAATAGATTCAACCTATGCCCTTTCATAGTTAATTATTTCTCTTTGTCTAGATCATTAATCTATATAGCACCAAAAGGAAAAACATGAGTACCAATGAATGGGCCAGACTATTTTGAACAAAATTTAACTGAGAAGAGTTTCAATCTGGCATCAAACAGCAGACTTTTTTCTCCATCCTTGAAGTTTTTGTTGAGAATCCTCCCATCATGAATGGTTTTGTTTCTCACTTTGTATAACCTAAAGATTTTTTATGCATGATTTCTGATCTCCTCCATCTCCTGCAAACAATATTTTCATTCTGTCCCAGTAGAATATAGGTTCATGTTACATGTTTTTACATCCCAAAAGGATTTGTGTTCTAACTCAAATGGTAGATGAAAAGCATTTCCATAGACCAATTTAAATGGGGACATTCATATTGGGGTTTTGAAATCAGTTATGTGGGCCAAAAGAGCATCATCAAGTCTCAAAGTCCAATCCATTCTATTTGGGTTCACTATTTTTTCTAGGATATGTTTGATCTCGCAATTTGAAAACTCTTACATTCTGTTTGTTTGAGGATGATTGGGCGTAGGGACCATGTTTTTAACACCGTATTACTTCAAATGAGATTCCAAAGTCCTATTAAAAAATTGGGTACCTTGATCGGTAATTAGAATATTTGGAAATCCAAACCTTGAAAACAAATTTCCTATCAAAAATTTGGACACAATCATTGCATCATGAGTTTGGGTGGGGATAGCCTCTACCCTCTTGGACACATAATCAACATCTACAAAGATGTATAGATATCGAAAATAATTTGTAAAAGGCCCCATAAAATCCATTCCCCATAAATCAAAAGCATCACAAAACAAAAGTGGGTTTTGTGGCATCTCATTTGGCTTGGAAATGTTTCCTTGGAATTGACAATTTTTAAAGGATCGGCAGAATTAGAATGCATCTCTAAGAATAGTGGTCCAATACAATCCAGAATCAATAACTTTTCATACTGTTATCTATGGTCCAAGGTTCCCTCCACAGTTTAATGTGTGGCAGAAATGTAAGATGGATTGAAATTCAGTGTTCGGAATGCATCTTCGTATCATTTGATCACTACCAATGTTACATAAATAATGATCATCCAAAGTGTATTTCTTTGATTCGCTCACAAATTTATCAAATTGGTGTTTTGAAAATCAGTGGAGATGTTCATCAAGAGCCAAATAGTTCACAAGATTAGCAAACCATGGTATTTCACATTGAGCAGCAAATAAATCCACATCTAGGAAGGTTTCCTTAATTGTTGCACACATATGAAATTTTCTATTCTCAATAGATGTTATCATGCTCAAATGATCAGAAACAAAGTTCTCACATCCTTTATTATCATTTATTTCAAAATCAAACTCATCTAAAAGAAAAATCCATCGTAGAAGTCGTGGTTTTGCATCATGTTTCTTCATCAAGAATCTGATGGTAGAATGATCAGTGAAAATAATCTCCTTGGATCCCAGCAGATAACTTCTAAATTTTTCTAGAGAAAAGACAACAGACATAAGTTCTTTCTCAGTTGTTGTGTAGTTTGATTGGGCTTGATCAAGGGTTCGGGAGGCATAGTAAATCACTTGAGATTTCTTTTCTTTCTATTGACTCAATACTTTCCCAAGATAAATATAAGATTCATCTGTCATTATTTCAAAGGTAATGTCCCAATTAGGAGGTTTAACAATGGGAGGGGTTATCAATCTTTGTTTCAGCTCATGAAACGAATTTATGAAATTCTCACCAAAGACAAATGGGACATCATTTTGTAGTAATCTAGACAATGGAAGTATAATCGTACTGAAATCTTTAATGAATCTCCAATAAATTCCAGCATGCCCAAGGAAGGATCTCACATCTCTCATAGTTTTTGGGCATGGTAATGAAGAAATGACCTCATCATTGGATTGATCAACATGGATTCCATCACGGGACACAACATGTCCAAGAACGATCCATTTATCAACTACAAAATTGAATTTTTTATAATTTAGAACGAGGTTGTTTTCAATACATGTTTCAAGGACACATTCCATGATTTATAAACAACATTCAAAAGATGATCCACACACAGTGAAATCATCCATAAAAACATCCATGCATTTTTCCAAAAATTCAGAGAAGTTGCTTATCATAAACCTTTGAAAACTTCCTGGGGCATTACATAAACCGAAGGGCATCCTTCTGTATGCAAAAGTTCCAAATGGGCATGTAAAGGTGGCTCTCTTTTGATCCTCAGGTAAAATGTGAATTTGAAAATATCCAGAGAATCCGTCAAGAAAACAGTAGTGGGTTTTCCCAGCTAGTTTTTCAAGGACTTGATCAAGGAATAGTAATGGTAAGTGGTCTTTCCTTGTAACCAAATTGAGTTTCCTGTAATCAATGAAAATTATCCATTTATTTGGAAGCCTTCTGGGGACAAGATCACGAAATTAATTCTTTGAGATTGTAAATCCACCTTTTTTAGGAACAACATGGACTGGACTTACCCATTAACTATCAGATATGGGGAAAATAAATCCAGCAGCCAGCAGGGTGGTTACTTATTTCTTCACAATATCCAGAAGTGTTGGGTTCAGTCTTCTTTGAAATTGTCTTACCGGTCTAGCGTTCTCCTCTAGTAAAACTATGTGCATGAAAACCGAGCGGCTGATTCTTTTTAGGGCAAAGTGAGTCCATCCTATGGCTTCCTTGTAAGACATGAGATCATCCAACAATTGGTTTTCCTGGACTTCTAAAAAATCTTTTGAGATAATTATAGGGAATTGTTTATTATGACCTAAGAAGGAATACTTGAGGTTATTCGGAAGGGGTTTCAATTATACCACAAGTGGGTTGGTTTCATTGATAACTGGGAACTCTTCAGAAGTTAGATTGTTTAGTGAAGCTTAATGTTCATCATGGTGATCTCTTTCTATGATCTCTCATTTCATGTGAAAAATTGGAATCCTCTCCTGGAATACCACTAACAGATTTAGTGGTTTCAAGAAATTAATCTTCATTATTTCTTAGATATCCATTCTCAACATCCCAAGACTCTTCACAGTCTCCAATTTCATCTTCATTTTTATCTGATTCAGTATCATAAAGATATCCATCTTTTTCCACATTAGTTGTTATTTCATCACAGAAATAATCAGGTAACATTCCAGATGAAAAAAATCAATCATGATTACATGGGGAGTTGAATGATCCTCAAATGGGTGGTTCATTGAATTCAAAATGTTTAAATGAACAACATCTCCCCCAAATTGTAGTGAAAGTGTTCCTTTGTGGACATTGATGATTTCTTTTGACGTTTTTATAAATGGCCTCCAAAGGATGAGGGGATCATGTGTGCTAAACCGATCATCTTCCATATCCAAAAAATAGAAGTCAACAAGAAAAATAATGTCTCTCACTTTAACGATAACATATTCTATAACTCCAGTATGTTTGGTGGTACATCAGTTTTCAAGTTGAATGATAATTCTCGAGGGTTTCAAGTCTCCAACCTGAAGAGATGAGTAGACAGAATGTGGAATGACATTGATAGAGGCCCATAGATCAAGAATCACATCTTTTAATTCACATTTCCCTATGGTACAGGGAATGGAAAATGTCCTAGGGACTTTACACATGACATGAAGGGCATGTGGAATCATCGATGAAACATTCCTTCCTAAGTTCACTTTTTCACCTCCTTTCAACTTTCTTTTATTGGTACACATGTCTTTCAGAAACATATCAAACCTCGGAATTTTTTCACAGCATCGAGCAATGGAATATTAACTTGGACTTTCTTGAATGTTTCCAAAACCTCCCTATCCAATTCTTTTTCCGCACTTGACTTTGGTGGTGGTTCACACCTTGGATAAGGAAGTGGAGGTTTGAAGGTTTCTGGGGTATTCTAAGTATGTTTTGGAGGAACATAAAGACCATACATCCTCTTCTGATCATTCTTTGTTCTTTCAAACATGATTTCCTATCTTGACTTTGAGTTTTTATCAACTTCATATTTTTCAAAAAAAAAATTCAAGGGTAGGATTTTCATCAACAGTATTAGCAGCAGGCTTGATGATCTCAATATGAGGGTTGTTCAATTTTGTTCCACTCCTATGTTCAATTGCACTCACATTTTCCTTCTGATTATTCCTTGGATTAACTTGTGGCTGTGAGGGTAAACCACCACTCATTTGATTTTTTATGAAATTAATACCATAGGCAAGTTGACCCATTTGATTCATCAAGGTATTCATTTTGTTATCATGTTGTTTTGAGTATTCTTTTAGTTCCCTCATTTCCTCTTGTTGTTTCCTCATTTCCTCTTATTGTTTCCTCATTGATTCTTAAAGGTTCTTATCAGAGTTTTAAGGGGGAGGGTTAGGGTGAAAATTTCTTCCAGAATGAGCATTGGCTTGGTCATTAAAATATCTTGGTTGAGAATTACTTGATTGTCCTTGGAAGAATCCTCTGGCTTGTTCAGGTTGAAGAAATCTTTCATTTGAGTTGTTTTTACATCCTTGATAAAATTTTGGTTGTTTTGAAATGGTCTTTGCTGGTTTGATTGAAATGTTCTTCTAGGAAAAAATGCATTGCATTTCTCAGGAGGCTCTTGCATTTGCGGGAATTGGTCACTAAAATGTTCATATGAAGAAGAAATCCCATAGTGGACATATAGGTGGAAAGTCTCTTCAGGTTTGGGTTGGGTTGGTGGGGTGTAAGACAACATTATTGACCTTAAAATGGTGGTAAGATCAGATAGTTGACTTATAATTTTGTTGTTTTCGGGACTAGTAGTAGGGAATTCTTGAGCAGCTTTTACATGAATAAGGCCTATGGTTCGAAATTGTTGGGCATTCTGAGCCATGTTTGTAATTAGAATCCTAGCGGAAACTGGTGTCTTATCAACTAAAGCTCCTCCTGCGACAACATCGATCATACTTCTATCAGTGAGACACAATCCTTCATAAAACTATTGAATGAGAAGCTGGTCACTGATTTGATTATGGGGGAAACTAAAACAAAGAAGTTTGAACCATTCCCAGTATTCGGGAAGTGTTTCTCAATGAGTCTGCCTAATTTCACAAATATCCTTTCGAATGGAGGTATTTCAAGATGTAGGGAAAAAAATTTCAGGTAAAATCTTTTTTAATTCATTCCAATTTCTAATCAAGGTTGAGTGGGAATAGAAAAACCATTCCTTAGAAACTCCATCTAGAGAAACTGGAAACGACCTCACCTTCATTTGATCTGCATCGACTCCATGAGGTTTCATGTTGACACACAAGTAGATGAATTCTTGGAGGTGTTTGTGTGGGTCTTCACCAGGAATCCCATTGAATTTGGGAAGCTGGTGGATGAAACCAGAATTGATTTCAAATCCATCTTGGGCATCAGGGTACTCTACAGAATTCTCAAGATTTTCATCATAGGACGAATCCATTTATTTCAAAGTTCTATTTTCATCCCTTTGGATTTCAGTTTCAAATAAGTCCCTCCTAGGTGTATTGGTGGAATATTCACAACTTGAAACTTGTGGATTAGTACCTCTAACCCTTGTGTAAAAATTTATATCAATTTATGAATCTAAAGGTAACATGTTCGGTTCAGAAGTTCGTGTCATGGATGAAAAAAACAAATAATTAAAATAAAATCAACTCTAGAAACCTCCCTAGAAACAGCACCAGTTGATCTAAGCATTTTTGTGTCGTAAAAACCTCAATCAATTATTTCCCTTTTAATGTATCACAGTGGTGACCACAGGGTGGTCTCTCAAAGAGGTTGTTGTTCGAGTTGAAAAACTGTCACTTTTGTTATTATTTTTTTGTAGAAATGAAAAAGGGGATTAGATTAAAAATTTTAAAATGAAATTTTAATTAAATACTAAAGAAATAATTTTAAAGGAAAGCTAATGTGGGTTTTTAATCAATAATAAAAACAGAATTCGCCGACAAGCCTCACCCTCTCAGACACTCCCCTCTTCCATGTATATTAAAAATATCTATTTATTTAAATTCTTAAATATACCCCAAGGACCCCCAGGTGTAAACTCAAATTTGAAAATAAATCATATTTAAGACTTCAATATGATTGTTATTCTGCCTATATAAGTGACTCAATTACGTAAAGACCTCCAAGTAATTGAACCAAATTGAATTCTCTATGCTCAATGGAAAAACCTCACCAATGAATTTTAAATAAAGAAATAAATTGTTCTACTTTATAGATGGAACAACGATCAAAAAAATTTGTTGAAAATATATTTAAGAAAGCAAACAACCAGATTCATCCAAAAATATTGGTTCATGAGAAATTGAAAAAGAGATTACACATTAAAATCAAAACTCGGAAGAGAGTGTCCGTCGGGTGTCGCTGTCCGCAACCACTTGCCGCCTAGCCTTCTATCACGTGAGAAGCCTTCATCTTCTCTATTGAATCTTAAAAGGATTTAATATTTATAAGGATAAAAATATCCACCTTCCCCTTCACTCTCCCAAGCCAACTCCCTTTGTGGCTGATGGTGTGGTGATGAATGGAATGTGATTTAGAGGTAGGAGCTCCTATCCTTTTATAGGCAGATTCCATCATCAAAATGATGTCATGTTTTCAACCCATTAATTGGCCAATTAATGTGTGGTCATCTTCATAACTATTTTTCCTAAATGTGTTTTCCATCCACCCTTCAAATTTCAGATTCATTGTATGCGTATTGAAGGTGTTATGATTTATGTATTGAAAATATCTTTCTTAGGATGAAGCTTTCTAGAGGCTTCCTTCAAAACTCTATCACTCAAAGGCCATCATAAAGGATTCAAAACGGATTAAAATTAATTTTTTCCACGCTTCTGGGGGTTCTATTTAATATCCAAGTTGAATTGATGAATTTGGATGGGTTTAGGCCGAATTATTTATCCATTACTATGGTGGGGTTCACGCAGTCCGCCCGCAAAAGTTGTCAAATTTATTAATTTTTTTCGGCATCAAGATGCATGAATCATTTCCTGGGCCTGAATACAAAGATGATGGAAATAAAATAAGGATTCAAAAATAATTCGAATAACAAAAATTTGAAATTTATTTTCTGACAAATGACCAAAATACCCCCGTGATAAAAATCTGTTGAAAATCCAGAATTATGCAATTTAAACTTATAATCCCAAAACACACTCTAAATCCAAAATTGATACAAATAAGATCAAATTGGTAAATTGGTGAGTTTTAAATCATTTAAATATACATTAAACATATTGGAAATATTAGCTCTGTCGCTGTCTTATGTTGATATTTTTTTAACCATTTTTTAATGTGGATTTCCAAAAAATGTATTTTCAAATTTCCATCACTTGATTATTGATAACACATAAAAGTTGCAAGGAAATATTTATTAATAGGTGTGGAGAGTGTCACCCCATTATATTTTTTTAAATGGGAATCTATGTTCAATAGCATATTAGATACGAAACACCATTATTTATCAACAAGTGAAATATATTTTTTGAAATTTAATTTATTTGATAGCTTATAGTATATGCAACCCAAGTATAAATGAACCATAAAATAGTATACAATTACAACATAGATTCTGAATTAGATACCATGATTGGGAATAATTAAATTAGTTGTATTATATGCTTCCAACATGTATGTAATAATTTCATAGGTTATATATTGATTTTAAAATAAAATAAAAATCATTTGTAGGAAAATTCAACGTTTCCAGAAAAAATAATATTTTTTTAAAATGTTATTTTATCTTGGTTTGAGAATATAAATTAAAATTAATTTTTATAACATTTAAAAATGAAATTTTATAAATGAATTCATTTTTTAATTAATAATATAAAATTATCCTAGTGATCATTTTTTCATAAAATACTTCTTTTTCCATGAATAAAGAAAAATTATGATTTATGAAATATTTTCATTTATTTAGGATAAATTATATATTTTAAATGTCTCGTGATGTTTGAAAGATGATTTAATGTAACAAAAGTATTATTTGATTATATTTTATCAAATAATTTACTTTTTAATGAACATTATATTGTGTTTTAGTATAAGATAATTTTTTTAAATTTTTAATTCCTAAAATCTGTTTTTATGTGAATAAGGTTTCTCCATTTTAATTAAATAAAAAACCCCATAATGATGGATGATGTAAATTTAATGTTAATATTATATATATATGAAATTATATTTAAATAATGATTTCTATGGTTCATAGATTTAATATAATACCATCTTTTTTTGTTAATACTACACTTCTTTAAAACAAACTCTTCATTTCATATAGGGATTAATTTTAAATTAATTTAATCCACTTAATAGATTTAAATTCCATAAAATGGAATAAATATTAGAAACTAGAATTATTTATATTATATAGTAAGGTCAAATAAATATTGTGTTTTACTGAATATTAAACACAATAAAATCTTTTGGCGTTATTAAGATAGAAATAGTTTTACTATGGGTGAAACTAAAAATATAATCGTTAAAATGAAATAAAAACATGTCTAATTTATATTTTATAGATATATTAAGACCTTATATTATATAAGGATCATGAAATTCCATTTTTTGATATTTTTGTAATGTAAATAATGTGTTTATAACTTTTTCTACTAAAAAATTAAAAGTGTGCCACTCACATCCCTTAAAAACGTCACCCACTCTATTATCCTCTACACACTGTAAAACACTTTTTTTCCACCAAGACCCTGAATAAAAAATACCTTAGTAACCTCAAAAAATTCTATAATAATTTCATTGATATTAAATCCATCCTATGAAGTATTTATGTGCTAACATATAATGGTTTTCTAAATAATAGGTATCACACATAATAGAGTTGTTTTTATTTTATTTTTTCATAATACACATTAAATTAATATTAAATTATATTAATATAAATTAAATATTATCTACCATAAAGGTATATGTTAATATGTTAATTTAATGAATTAAATCATTTTCCTCTTCCATCAATTGGGAAACAAATACAATATTCATGTGTATGGCTGGCTACCACCTTGTGAGATGATATAATTTGTTTTTCATCACTACATCTAATTCCTTGTTATATTTTGTTTTCAAAGTATATATATGATTTTATTATGATATTATTTATTTTTTATAATTATTATATCACATAAACTTTCTTACATTTCATTAAATATGGTTTATAATAACTTTGCACGTGTTCATGGAAGACTACAACCTCATCGAGCAATGTGATTCGTTTTTCACTAACACATCATATGGAGGGTATTATGATAAAGTTAATGAATATATTAGATATAAATGAAAGTATTATGATATTAATGACATATATATCATTATTAAAATATATTTCATTTTTTTATCTTACATTTCCCCCCACTATAAAATGATAATTTTGTTCGTGTGCATGTGTGGAATACATCCTCTAGGAAGTGAAGACATTATTTTTCTTCACCACTACACATGGTTAATATATATAAGTAGATTTAAAAAAATAATATAATATTTATTATATTATGTTACTTATTTATGGATAATATAACACTTACCTTCTTCAAATAGTAATCCTTGAAAAATTTAAGCATTACACATGAATACTTTTTATCTATTGTCTCCGTGATTGTAATAGAGTTAGTTTATCATAATAATATTTCTTGATTGGTTTTAAGAAAATACATTTTGTATAAATGTGATAAATATTCTAATATTGTTATTATGTATATGATATATCAATAAACACATTAATCACAATCAACATACTAAGCACACTTTAAAAAAAATTAAGCATACACACTCAAAACACCAGATAAAAACATGACAAGTTAAGTTTTAAAATAATATATTAAAATATATAGAATAAAATTTTTATTTATTAATTGGAAATACATTAAATATTTACCAAAAAATTAAATCAATATAAATTTATTATATTGGATTTAAAAGAAAATCATGGAATTTCTTGATTTGATGTAAGGGATTTTGCCTCAATTTTCTTTCATTTAGGGATATTTAAATGTTATGAAGAAAATATCATTTAAATTTTTTAGATAATGACCCTAACACTAGTAATATCATTATCATTTTTTAAATAAATATATTGTTTTTTAATTTTAATAATTTTATCAAAGGGGACTTAACTTAAACATTTCAATTCTGAAAAGTGGTTTATAACTCAATTTATTTTCATTTGATTATATTACGTCATCATTAAATTTGATATAAAAAGATTATGGGTTTAATTAGTTTTTATTGTTTTATGTTTTATTTTTTATAGTTCTATATGTATTAAATTTTTTTAATCAAAATTGATTCATGGATTAATTCTCCCTCCGACATTATGATTTTTGTATTGTTTCCACATCTCCAATTGTCTTCTTTGGGTCATATGTTATATTCTACCCCAATCATCTTTATGAGGTCACTATGCAACCTCTTAGAGTTTTTATATAAATAATCTATGTTTTTTAATGTTATTTAATATTTAATTTGATTTTATTCTCTTGTTTGTCTTATAATTTAATAGTTTCCTAAGTGGAAAATTATTTATGTTACAATAAATTTTTTTGTCGGGATTGCCTAGGTTCATGATTCCATAGTGGGGAATCATTCAGTCATTTTTAATTAAACAACATATCATTTATTCTCATATGTGTGTAAATGTACTTTAAATGTTTAATTTATATTTTTTCCATAATAAATGATGAAATATCAGGAAATTTATTTATAACTGATACCGATATTGTATTTTGTTTTTGAACGACTGTATTTGTTTTCAATATTCATGTTTCATAAGATGTTTTTGTAATTTTTATTTCTAATTATAAATAAATTTATAAATATATTTTATATGGTTAGTGAAATTGTATACAAAAAATCTGTAAATTCTGTTCTTCTACCAAATGGTCACTTTTTAAATTATTTATAAAATGGATGAATGTAATGTTTATTTTCAACATTTATATAATGAATGGACATTACCATCATCATGGAAATTATTCTATTTGAATAATTATTTCAAAAGTTTCATTGTTATTTAAAAAAACTATTATAAGGAAGCATTCCCAAGTATCCCAAAGTCAGTGTCAATATTAGTACATTTTTATAATATAAAAAGAATCTCATATCATTTAACCGAATAGTTTAGTAGTTTTAGTAAAAAACACATATATTATTGTAGTATTATATTTGAATAAATAATTACCCCAAAATGTTTCAAAATGTAACATTATTCCCATTAGCATATCATTTCATATCTTTCAATGTAAACTTCCTAGATTTTTTGGAATGATACCAGATGAAGGGTTATCACAAAATCCTAATAAGGATGAAATAAAATTTAACCTATCATAAATAAATAAGAATAATAAAAATGTAATCATATGTAACTGATATAATTTATTTTAAATAATTTTAGAAATATGATTAGATGAGATATAATCACTATGGAATGATAAAAAACTAAACACACATTTCATTTAATAAATAGAAAGAATAATATTATTATATATTTTATAATAATCATGAAATAATAAATAATTGAAAAGACAATAAATTTAATAGAAAACATCAATATTTTTAATAAATCGTGGATAATAGGTATGATAAGTTACATAACTGAAAGAACATGCCATTTAATTTTTAAAAGTAGTGTTAAATTAACAAAAATGTAATATCATTAAGAAAATTCCATTGAAATAAAAATAAAATTCTTAATAATTTAAATTCCTAATTATGGGATATCATGATCTAATTCATCACAATAACTCTACTATTTTGACCATTCCCAAGACAATTTTGAAATGATGGAAGCTCTACACTAGAAACCCATTTATCTATGGCTTTCCAGATGACTGGTCTCATGAATAAAAAATGACTCAGATAGATATATATAATTTATCTCCTACCATATCTTATTTTACAAATCATTCCTCATATATCAATTAATATTTTCAATTTGTGATCAGTATGCCTTATAAAAAATTTCATTATTTAGTCTAGAATATAGATTAAAAATAATACTCCTAGTCAACCATTTAACATTAAATATAAAACTCTATATGTAGAAATGATATATGGATTATTTAACAACTATAAACATGATAAATTAATATCGATATTGATGGAAAATTAATTGTCTAATGATTATAAATAAGTGAATATTTCATGGAATAGTTAATTATTGCAAAATTTAATCAAGAATGAGGATTTCAATACATTCTTTTGAAATATTTATCGTAAACCATATATTAAAATCATAATTATGGTATCAATAAAACATATACATTATGTATCATATGTACAAATAATGTTAAATTTAATTTATAATAAAATACCATAAAAAATGACCAAAAAACATTATTTTTTTGAAAATATCATATTTACCTTAAAATTATTTTTAAAAGTAAATTTTGAAAAAATATTTGGAAAATAATTTTCCTTGGTAGTAACATTTAAAACTTATAATTTAATATTTAAAATATTTATTGGTGATTAAATATGAAGAGTTCATTCATGTCCTAAATGTTTAAAATATATTTATTTCACTTTTTATCATAAATAGAGATTGAACACATTTAGAAAATAAAATGATGATTACAATGAAATTTTCCTCAATGAATCCTTTGGATCACGTAAAAAACTATTTTAAAAATATTACTATAAAATATATGTTTGGAAGAAATATTATTTTAATCCAAAGTGAGAAATTATATTGGATTTGAAAAAAAACAAATCATTTTAACTACCAAATATATTAACACAGTACTATTAAATGAAAAAATCATGAATAAATATTGGTTAGTAAAATGAAATGGTTTTTTTTGAAAAATATAATATAATTCCATTCAGTGGAAATTCATACAAAAAAATCTTGATTAAAATGGTATTATGAAATAAACTACTACACATAATCTAAAATCATTGTGAGAATTAATTACTGAATAAATTATGTGTATAAAATTTAAAACAAAATAAAATTTGAATTGAAACATAATATAGTAAAATTATTTCTTATCATAAATATATAATTTCTAAGACAATAAATAAATATATTATCTTGAAATGAAATTGTGTTATAAAATTACATACTACTTGGTAATTTTTTTATCAAATACTCGTATATGAAATTACTCAAATTTAGACATAAAATAACATAAAATATTATTTATTCATGGTATTACATTAAAAGGGGTATTATACACCACATATAAAATATATTAGGTGAATAACATTACAATATACCCTAATGAAGTGAAATTTAGGCGAAGTGTAATTCTTAAATCTTCCTTTTGGGATAACATGAATTATTTTCCAGAATAATGGTTTTAAAGAATGATATAAATTTATACCAGAACCTTATTAATAATACATATCAAATATATAATCAAATTTTAATCTTTTACCACTATTTTGTTGGATTTATGTCATTATTTTCATTGTTTTAGGTGTTATTTTCCATGTTTTCTATACAGACCCTATCATTAATGAATAAATTACCCTTTCTATTAATAGATTATAGATAAAACATGCACACTTTTTTATTGGGTTTAAATGACCTTTATGTAAATTTTCCATTGATAATATATTCATTTAATATTTAACACAAAACTGATATTAAAATAAATATTTTAAAAAGAATCTTTTTGATGTAGACAAGGAATAGGATGACCTCATCCAGTAGAACCAGGCCACACCAAGCTCATTTTCCTAAGATCAGAATGGATTTTATGTCACTGGGCATCGCTCTTAACCAAGCCCAAGCTAATCTTCAACATGTTTAGCTCCAACAGAATCACTTACCGAAGAAGTTCAAGTACATTTAAATTACCACGCAGGAGAAGTTATCCAAGCCACCTCAAGAGTCTTCCATCATTGCACACCATACCATTAGGTTCTATGCAGATGTTATATGGGAAAATGGAACATGTTATTAGTTACATATTGACTAATACTTTTTTATAAATAAAATTCTTAATCCATTAATTCATTTATGAGAATATCATTTCATAAAAAAATTGATGAATTTGATAAATTTACTCTTCGGGAAAAATGGTAATTTGGAAAAATATATAAATTATTATATTTAAATATGCTGTTTACTAATAATATTATAAAATAAAAAAATTCTTATAAATAATTATTATATCAGTTCCTTTTCTGTAAATATTTAGGTAATCAGTTTGACAAGATTAATATATGTTTATTGGAGAAATCAATTTTATTTAATAATTTATATTAAGGAATTAATTATTTTTTATAAATATAAAATATTTTAAATAATTATTATTATAAAATTAATTTTCTGAATAATAAATTAGTAAATAACTTTTATAATTTCAACTGTAATTTTTATCAAGGTTTGAAAACTATTTTTTAAAAAACCCATGAATTTTATATAAATGAAAATATTAATTTTAATAGTAAAAATTAACATATTTAGAAAATTATTTTGATAAAATGAATATTATTTTTAGATTTAGGATGTTGATATTTTCCAATAGTTAATTTTTCATGATTTTCAAAGACAGATAAAATTTTGAGTAAAAAATAAATACTGTATAAATAAAATATGTGTTTTATGACATCACAATGACCTCGAAATGAGGTAACAAATTCAATAATGGGTATTATCAGACCCATATATGTTTTTACATTAAAATAATAAGATTTTATAGTAGTTTAACTTATTTTATAAATATATCATGAATCATTACTAATGCATAATATACTTTATGATTTTGAATTCATTTCTTTAATAATGTGACTAACCTCCACATAACCAAGGATAAAATTTTAATATGTTCGTACATTATACTTATAAACTAATTTTTTATACTCATCTTTGGAATGAAACATTGGAAAATCAAGGTATGGTTTGGGGTTTTTATTATTTATGTATATAGATTCCATAATTTATGTTTGTGAAATATTAAAGAACTCTCCTCTAGTTTCCTTTATAAACAAACCCAATAACCCAATTATAATCCCTAAAAATCCTTAGATCATGAACCTAACCTCCCCTAACCTCTCTAGAATCCGCCAAATTAACCCCAAGCTCTCATGAAGCCCCTCTTCATGTATTTTATGTCACACACTCTAGTAAGGGATTCTATCCTATATCATTTTTAACAAATATTCTTCATGTTCCTATACCATTTTATTTTCAATTACCAATATTGGGGTATGATTTTTCACCTACACCATACAATTCAACATATGTTTTACTAATGATATACAAATTTCTATCTTATTATTTCTTTCGTTGTACACCCATTACCCTGTCGATATTCAATATGGGATTTATCTCTTCTTATTTTCATTCATGTATTTCTCCCATATTATACATCTAAATACAATTTCATATGTGGGGATATTATGTTACATGACCTCATTACAATCTCTTTCATATATAAATTATTATAGAACCCCTTATCTCTCATCATCCCAACTTATGAATTTCCAAATGACAACGTTATGCTGGAGAAATTTTATCACGATTTTCAAAGCCTAAATCATCGTGTAGTGAATATCATAACCATTTACCTATCAAGGGTATTAAAATTTATGCACATATTCTTATTGAATAAAACATAAATCTATTTATTTAACATTAATTAATAATTTAATAATGTATTATGTTGAATGAGTCCATGTTATATGTTCTATGTTGCACACTAATGCATGAAATGAAATGTTTATTAAGGGTTCACCCTGATATCACTCCATTGCATTGGGTAATGATTATTATAATGATACCACAAGTGAAATGAGGGTTTAATGCTAATAATTTATGATCAATGAGTTTTTAATCAAGATAATTAATGAGCAATGAGTTTTTACTCATACTAATCCATGTCCAATGAGCCTCAACTCCTGCTAATATCATGTTGTATGTTGTTGCCACATTTCCAAGTTATAATAATAATCATATATTATGCCTTTATGTTCATGTTACATTTATGATCCCTTTATATTCCTATTTACTAAGATGTATTTTATTCTTCATTTTATTCATTTTTTATTCCCATACTGGGCTTTATAGCTCACCATTTTCTTATGTATGTCCTCAGATCATCCCAAGCAATGCTTTGTACTAAGGAATGGTGTGGTCATATATATTTTTTTCAACAAAGATGTTGTATTTTATGTATTAATATTTCATGTAATGATCCTAATCACAAAATTAACTAGAACTATCAATCTTCTTGGTTGTATTAACTACATCTTTATGTTTTACTTTTTAATAAAGAATATAGTTGTAATAGTTGGTATCAATGGATAGGTTTAGTTATTTTTTGGGATTTTGGTTATAAAACTATACTGAAGGGATTAGGGATAAGAACGAGTATAACAAAATACTAACTAAATAGTGATGAATACAGATTAAGTGTATTATCAAGATAATACATCCTTATCTAGATACGAACAAGTACATGTGGCTTTGGCAAGATGTATCTATTGGGTAAAACCCAAAAACATTGCATTGAGCTAGACTCAAATAGAATCTGATGCATGATAATGATCCTTGCCACACATTTGTTTCAAAAATCCCCAGGAAAATGGTTAAGTAAATTCATAATCTTATTATGAACCATTATAAGAAAATAAAAAAAAATTCCCCTATAAATATATATTGGGAAGTATATCGTGGATATCATCGATTGAAGCCTATAAATTTATAATTTAATGAAATCAATTTAGTTTATATGTTTTCAGTATTTTCATTGAATTCTCATTTAATAGTTTAAAATATAATCACCTAACATTCCATTTATTCTGTCCAATGGTCATTAATGGGAGGACACGAGTTAACAACTGATGTAAAGATCAATGTAATGACATATTTAATGAGATGCAGAATCCAATGGGAGTGAGAATCACAAAAAATTTCACAATACTATCTATGTTAACACAAGTATTAAATTCAAACATGGTTCTAGAGGGACGTCCAACCCCCCCCCCCACCTCCAAGAAAGAACAATCTATAGTTGAGATCTTTATGAGGAAATGGACTCCTTCTTTCAATAGATCATTTGATCCCACAATATTCGAATAATGGATCAACTCCATTGAGAAGATATTCTCCATCTTTCAATGTTATGAACAATTGAAGGAACTTTTATCTGCTTATAGTATAGAGGATAAAGATGATTAATGATCTACATTGATCAATAATACGAATCATGGGGAATCAATCGAGGCATTGGAATTGAAGGATTCCCAGAAATTGTTTTTTGGAAATTTTTTTCCCCGCACCCTCCTACTTAATATGGAATGGGACTTCCATTAAACTATGAAACAAAGACAACTAATTCATATGAGAATATAAAGAATAACCTCCCAAGTCATGTATGAAATGCGTTCATCTATGTAGTTACCCCTAAATGCAAGGGTGACCACATATTTTATTGGGTTAAAACCTAGCCTAAAAAAGCTCTAGAGATCTGTGACATTGATAGCTGTGAAGAAATTGACCGATGTTCTATCAAATTCGAAATGGAGATTAGAGAATCTCTAGGGTGTCATGGGGATAATAAGTGGAAATTGTATATTAATTTTGGTGGTACTATAGATAAAGCCAAGAGTGCTAAAGAATTCCATCACTCCACATGCCAAAGGTGGGGAATGAATAACACCGAAAATTTCCTGAACTGGGTGAGGAAATTTATTAGGTTTAAAAGAAAAGGAATCCAAGACAATAGTATCCAACAAGAAAAAAATAGATTCTATGAATGAGGAGATGAGTGCTCCATCTAACCCTCAATACATTTTTCATTTCTAAAACATCAAAGAACCAGAGAACATTAGAATCAATTCCCTAATCCATGGGTTTTTTTAGGCAACCTACAACCTCCATGGAATCATGGGTGAGCTTTTTCAATCACATCTTCTAATGTGAATCTCTAAAATGAAGTGTGGATAGGTACTCTATTTATTCATTCAATAATAACGAACATAATTTTTTATTCTGGTTCCACTCATTCTTTTATATCCGGACTATTTAATAGAATAATCCAAACACCACAACCTATCACGGATGTAGAGATGATAATGAGAACATAAAATTGGTAAATTATTGTATCCCATGAATATAACTCCTCCCCTATCACAATTTGTTTATTAAACACCACAGAGAACCTCTTCATACTTCCTCTGGTGGAATTTTATGTGATTAATGTAATATATTTTCTTTTCATGTATAGAGCCATCATAAATTTCTGTGATAGGGAAATCACTCTCCAAATAGTGAATCAACCACCGATTATATACAAGTTCAAGGAGGAGAATAAATTGTCTTTAGAACCATCATCTCAAGCATCAATATTACTATCACAAAATAATGTGTATCTTTCATAGAATATTTTTCCAA
Source organism: Viscum album (assembly GCA_963277665.1). NCBI lineage: Eukaryota > Viridiplantae > Streptophyta > Magnoliopsida > Santalales > Viscaceae > Viscum > Viscum album. The sequence goes on along the minus strand of OY728147.1, from coordinate 1,373,329,011 downwards.
AGAGGGAACAACTGTCGAATATATGCCTATTATGAGGGAATTTTCTAACTTGTTTCTTGTAGAATTTATTCGTCTTCAACCAAAAAGAGATGTTGAATTCACTATTGGTCTTATAGCTGGGGAATTGAAAATATTCAAGACTCCGTATAGAATAACTGTTGTGGAGATTTAGGAGCTACAGAAACAACTACATGGGAACTTGGATAAAGGGTTCATATGCTGGTGGACTTCACCATTGGGTCCACCAGTTCTCTTCATCAAGAAGAAGGATTGGTCAATGCGCCTCTATATTTATTATAATGTGATAAACAAAATCACAATAAAAAAATTATACACTTCCACAAATTGATAACTTATTCAATCAACTATGTAGATCACAATACATTCATAATGTGGATCTGAAATAATGATATTACCAGGTATGGGTCATGTATGATATCCACAAGACTTCATTTTGTACAATGTACGAGCCATATGAATTCATATTGATGGTTTTTGGGCTCAATAATTCTCGATAAGTCATTATGTACATGATGGATAAAGTCATTAGATATTACCTTGAAAAATTAGTAGTAGTCTTTATAGACAAAATTCTAATATACTCTAAAACCACAGAAGAGAAAGAGAAGCATGTAAGATCTATAAAAGATAATTTTTGATAGAAGAATCTATATTATAAAGTAAAAAATTGTGATTTTTGGTTGAAGGAAGTCTAATTCATGGGTCATATAATAAGAAGAAATAGAATATTCTTGGATCACTCCATGAAAAATAAAATTGATGGACATAAGAGGCCAACCTCTATAACTGATATTCATAGCTTCAATAGGTTATCTGAATGTTATCACTGATTTGTTAGAAATTTCTCACGATTATCAACCTCTTTTACTAATCTAACATAGAAGAGAGTATATTTTTAATTTGTAATGACGAAATAAAATAGATCTCCAAGGAGTTAAAGAGGAGGATTTTCCCTCATCCCTTGCTCACACTACCAACATGTGGAGATCATTTTGTGGTATTATGTTATTCTTGGAATAAGGGCATGGGATGTTTGTAGATGAATAGTTATAATATCATTTCATATTCTTTAAGGACATTGATTTTTCATGAGAAAAACTATCCAACGCACGATCTAGAGTTTTTTGTATTAATCTATTCTTCGAAAATTTGGTGACAATAAATATTTGTGGTAAGTGTGAAATATATATGGATCACAAAATAATCATGTATATCTTCAACTAGAAATAAATGAATATGAACCAATGAAGATGGTTAGAGTTGATCAATGAATAGAACTATTCCATCCATTACCACCCTGGGAAAGTGAATAAAGTGGAAGATTCACTATGTATAACGGGCCCAACAATTCTATCATTGATGTGAATTTAAAAGGATACAATATTCTTATATTTGAAGAATATGTACATGGGAATCATAAATAAGGGAGAATCATCAATACTTTCATATTTTATTGCTTAACCACCTCTTTTGGAAGGGTTAAAGGATAATCAAAAGGAATACGTCGGAATTCAGAAAGAAGTAGCAAATATAGATAAAGGGAAATCATTTTAGTTCAATTTTAATGTAAAAGGAATTGTGATATTTGTGTCCAGACTATGTGTTCCATCAAATCTGGAGTTAAATAAATATCATTAGGATTATTCAGATATTTTGAATCTTCCATTCACCGTAGAAACACAAATATGTATCAAGATCATCGATATCATTATTAGTGGGATAACATGAAGAAGAAGATCACAGTGTATACATCAATGTTTCAAGAATGTTATAAATTAAAGGCTGAGAGATAGAAGTTTAAGGGGATAATACAAACATTACCAATACCTACATGGAAATGGGAGAACATCGACATGGACATTGTCACTAGATTTCTAATGCAATCCAATGAAAACAATGATATATCGGTTATTGTGGATCATCATAAAAATACGAACAAAATTATGTGAAATTCAAGAGGATTTTTAATTGGATCAACTGGAAAGAATATAAATCAGATAAATGGTAAGGTTTCATTGAGTTACACTATCAATTGTTTGTTATTATGATCTATCATTCGCCTCTACATTCTGGAATAGTCTCCAACACACTCTAAATTCTGAGCTAGGCATTAGTACAGGTTATCATCCTCATACTCATGGGTAATATGAGTGGACTATCATAACATTTGAGGATATATTGAGATCATTCTCAATGGACATTAAAGGATAATGGGATCAACATCTTCCTCTGGTTGAGTTACCTTACAATAGTAAATTCTACTCAAGCATCCAATGGGATCCTTATGATGCCCGTTCTAGGAAGAGGTGAAGAACACTGGTATATTAGGATGATTTTGTGGATCAAAAACTTCTAGGTATAAAAATTGTTGACGAAATGGTAGAGAATGTTTATACCATCTAGAACCACATTAAAGCTTCTCAAAGTCGAAAAAAGATATGCTAACAATTGTCAATGAGACCTAAAGTTTGATATTGGAGACATGTTATTCCTATGCATATCAGCATGGAAGAGAGTTATGAGATTTGGGAAGAAAGAAAATCTTATTCTATGGTACATCATTCCTTTCGTGATCCTTGATCGCATTGGAGTAGTTTCTTATCAACTAGAAGTCACACCGAACTTGTCTCAAGTACATGTTTTATTCCATGAATCAATCATTAGGAAATATAAACCTACCCTATTTCATATACTCAATAATGAGGTGGTACTATTAGATAATGGACTCTCTTATAAATTTAAGTCATTGAAGATCTTAGATCATAAGTAATATTTTCTATGAAATAAGGAAATTCCCCTCGTCACAGAATTGTTGATAAAAAATTAGTTTGAGGATGAAATGTGGGGACCAGAGTAAGTGGTGAGGGAGAGAAGCCCTGATCTATTTTAGTGTTGGAAAATGAAATTTCAAGGGTGAAATTTCAAAAAAGGTAATGTTGTAACTACTTGACCATTTCCGAATAAAATTCCCCTTATTTTAATGTTTTTTAGATAAAATATGCACTCTTTTTTATTATTGGGTTTAAATGGCCATTATGTATCATTACCGTTGATAATAAAGCTACGGAACTGTGACCACAAGTCTGATATTATTATTTTTAAAATAATCCTCAATGCATTGACTACGGAGAGGATGGCCTCATTCAGTATACTCTGGTGGTATAAAGATAATTTTGCTCAGAAAAAAGGTAGTATCACTGGGCTTCAATCATGACCGAATCCAAGCCGAGCTTAAATGTGTTAAGGATGAATAGAATCAACTACATGGGAATTTCATGTTAAAAATGATTACCACTCAGGAGATGTGTTTCGAGTAGCCCAAGATTTTTTCACCACTGAAAACATTACCCATATGTCATAAGAGGGTGTTATAAGCAATAATGTTATAAATTATTAGTTAGTTATTATATAATCCATTATTATAAATAAAATTATTATTTCATAAATTCCTTTATGAGAATTTTGTTTCTTAAAAATGGTGAATTTAATAAATTAACACATCAGGAAAAGACTATACTTTTTGAAAAATATATACATTATATTATTAAAATACGGTCTTTATTAATAATTTTTTTAAAGAAAAAAAATTCTTTTATATGATGATTATATTTGTTCTTTATCTCTGAATCTTTAGGTAATCGGTTTGATAAGAGTTATATTTTTTAATTGAAAAAGATACAACTATATTTTTATTGAATTTATTTTACGGAATTTTTGAATTCTTGATGTAACTAATATTTTTATAATAATATTATTTTAAAATTAATTCTATTAGTAATAAATGAGTATAGAACTTTGATTATGTCAATTGTAATATTTATGAAGGTTTGAAAACTGTTATTTGAACCTGTTAATTTTCAATAAATGACGGTGTTCATTTTAAAAGTGGAGATTCAATTTTTAAGAAAATAATTTTTATAAAGATAATATTATTTTTGTAGTCAAGATATCAAAATTATCTAATGGAAATTTTTTTATTATTTTCTGAGACAGTAAAATTTTTGATTAAAAATTAAATATTGTATAAATAAAATACATGTTTTATGACATCATAATGACCCCAAATGTGGTAATAAATAATAAAATATGTAATATTGGCTCAATATATGTATATTAAATAAATTAATGTGATTTTATATTTGTTTTACTTATTTTTTAAATCCTTTGAGAATCCTAAAAATTTTATAATATACGTTATGATTTTAAATTATTTTCATCATTAATGTGACTTGCCTCCACATAAGAAAGGCTGACACATTAATATATTCATAAATTGGACTTATAAAATAATTTCATCCACTAAACTATGGGAAAACCCATGGTAAAAACCAAGGGATGTTTTGTGGTATTTAATATTTAATTATATGTATTTCAAAACCTATGAATGTGAAATTTTAAAGAATTCGCCACACATTACATATATAAACCCACCCAGTCTCCAACTTCTATTCACTAAAAATCTTTCTATCATGTCCATAATATACCCTCCCCTCTCTAAATCCTCTCTAGTCACCCATTCTCCCAAAAACACAATCTTTATGCTTTTGACATCATACACTCAATTAAGGGATTCATTATTTTTTTATTTTTATCCATGATTCTTCATGTAGTTATACAATTTCATTTTCAATTAAAAATATGGGAGTATTATTATGAAATACCCCCATACATACCAATGTATTTTTCAATGATTATATATAACTTTCATTCTAATTAATTCCTTCCGTGTACACCCGTTAGCATTCTGAAATTCTATAAGGGATTTCTCTCTTCTTATTTCCAATCAATTATTTCTCCCATTATATGCATCTAAGTTCCATTTTATATGTTGATATATTATATTACATGACCCCATTACTATATATTTCATGAATAAATAATTATATAAACATATATATCACTTCAAACTAGCTTCTAAATTTTTATATGATGACGTTATACTATAAAAAATATTGCATCGCGGTTTTCCAAGATGAAATCATCTTGTAGTGAATAACATACCCATTTATCAATCATTTGTACTAAAAATTATGAATATATACTTATTTAATGGTAAATAAAATTATTTATTGCACACTAAATAATTGTGGAATAACTTTTGATGTGTAATGATTCGATTTTATAAGATCCATGTGGCACACATATGCATGAAATGAAATTTTTAGGAAGGGTGCGCCTTCATAGAGCTCCAATGTACTGAGTAATGTTTAGTATCATGATACTCCATGTACAATGAGGGTTTAATAATGATAATTCATGTTAATTATGGGTTTACTAATACTAATTCATGTGTAATGAGGTTTTACTCATGTTAATACATGTGCAATGTGCCTTAGCTGATGCTAATATCATGTTGTTTGTTGTTGACCCATTTCCATTTTATGATAATAATGCTATATCATTCTTTTCTGTTCATGTATTTATTTTTATCAATTGATATTACTATTGTCTAATGAGTATTTTATTCTTCTTGTTATTCATTTTTTATTCCCTTACTAGGCTTTGTAGCTCACCTTTTTCTTATATGTGTCCTTAGGTTTTCCCATGTAATGCTACGTACAATGGAATGTTCTAGTCATGTTAAAAAAGATTTCAATAAAGTTGTTTTATTTTACTTCATAAGATGTTATTTAATGATACTATTACCCAATGACACATTACCTCTTGATATTTTAGGTTTTATTAAATACAAGTTTATTTAATTAATCGTGTTTAAATGTGTAATATAGATTATGGTAGTTATATTCTCTCATGCATGTTTTCCAGGAAAGTTTTCGTTCAAGTGAATATTTTATATTTAAATAATCACAAAAATTTCTTTAATATTATAAATATCATTTTTTTATTACATTAATTTTTTATAATCATTATTAAAATTCTTACAGGGAGAATAAATTACATCACTTCAGGAAGATGGTTGGTCATACGTACGAATGAGTGAAATAATAATTTATTTTATCGGTAAAAGGGTATTGATGTGGAATATTTATTAATAATATATAATAAATATAATTATACATATATCACATATATTTAAAAAAATTATCTTTATTACATTCCATGTAAGGTCATTGTGAAAAATAATCATATTGCTTTGTGAGGTATTTGTACACCGTATACTTAAGCAACATTATCATATTTCAAATAGCATAAAATGTAAGAAGGTATAAGTTGTATTATAGTTAAAAGAATATAGTAATATCATAAATATTTTATTTATACATTAAATAAATCATTAAAGAAATTATTATATTTTTATGGAAAAGGGATTACCTTGGTTTGTGAGGCTATAATCCATCGTACACAAAATTGGTGACTTTGTCTCCCATTTGATAGAGTAGAATATGGGTATATATCATGAAATAAACAACATATTTTCTAAATATATGTAATAAATTGGTTTTATTATATTTTTATGTTAATATAACATTGATGGTGGGTAATGAATTATTAAAACAATAGAGCTTCATTAAAACATTTACATTCCCTTAGAGAATCCACCATTAGATCTCCACATATGGACCCTAGGGACTGTATTTTAGGAAGAAAATAATACCTATAATTTATATAAGAGTGTATTAGAGAGAGTTTTTACATTTTTTTGTCAAAATGTATTTAGTGGTGAGAAGTGTTTATGGGAGGGAGTGGCCTTCTTTACGAGGGGGACATGACAGACCTGGAATTTTTTTAAATGAATCAATTATACCAAAAAATTATCCTAACAAATGCCTATAAAACCAATCATTATTGAACCCTAAATTTTTTAAGGATTTAATATGTCCATAAAATTTGTTATGGACTTGTTTTATGTTGTCTTTTAACATTATATTCATAGTTTACCCCCAGTAAACTCTATTTCACCTCAACTATTATTATTAATTTTTACTATTCTAACTATTATTATGATAAAAAATAATTTTTTAATTAGTAAATTATATTAATTTTTTTGATTATAAATATGGAATCTATTTTTTTAAAATTCAATTAATATATGTTGCATAATACAATTTTAAATTAAACCTTGAGACACGTTGGAAATTTTTTTTTTCTGATGTAAAGAAATTCAAATGTTTAAATTGTTTTTATATAGAAATTCAAAATGTAATTTATTTCAATAAAATAATTTGTATTAATTAATATATATTTATAATAATATTTAATTTTAAAAAATATTATAAATTTGGCTTTCATATGATTAAACTAAAATCAATTTTTTTGATAAATATATTTATTTTTAACTATTATTTAAAAAATTAAAATTTTCAAATAAATTAAAAACCATCTCCATGAAATAATTTTATATTATAATTTTAAAAACAATTTAATTTTATTAATTACATTTTAGTAAATTGGTAAATTTTAATTTTAATTTTTTTTCTACAGGGCACGACTAAATCATCTTTTAAAAAAGTATTTTTTTAAAATATTTTATTTTGTATGATACTTATTTTATTAATAATAAATAAAAAAATTAACATTCATTATTTATATAGTAATATTTTTACCCACCAACATAATGGATAGGTTATAATGGATTAATTTAAAAAAATATTATTTTAATAGAGTGATGTGTTTCTTTTAACCCCAGTATTATGTGCATCATAACCTATAAAGGAGATATAATTTATTTGAAAAATATATATTATAAATTATAATTTTGTTACATTGTCTTATAATATATGGTTTTCATGTAATATATTCCATAAAACCAAATATTCATCTTTTAAAAAATTGTGTTACATTCTCCCCCTCTATCAAAATGTTGTGCCCTCACTATTTTAACATGCACTCAGAAGTCAACAGATTCCAATTAAAAAATTCATTTATGAAATCCCACATTGCTAAAAGGGTAAAAAATATATACTCTAAAAATATGAACATATTAACATAAAAGGAAATTGGGAATAAAAAACAAGTATGAGATACATATGTGGTAAGTGAGGATATGGTCATGGATGAAACACATAATGCCCAAATAATAATGATTGTCATAGAGGTCATTGATCATAATAATGTTAATGATCAAAATAAAAACAACAAGAAAAAACCATAAATATTTAATGATTAAATTGATCATTCGTTTCTTATGTAGGACACTAATAAGAAAAAATTCTTTCTATATTGTCTTCCTAATATAGATAAATTATTTTACTATATAATAATGTAAGGAAATGTTCATACATGATATCAATGAATATCATATTCTTATTTTCATCATTTGGTTTTTCATTAAAAAATATCCAAATTATCTCTTAATAAATTGAATTAGTATCTAGAATGAATTTTTATACCTGAAGAACAAAAATTAACATTTAACAAATCATTATATTCATAAAAGTGTAACAATTAATTCCACCAATTTATAAATATTTTCCAAAAAAATGTGGTTTGTAAAATTTATTAATATTATCACCTCAATAGTATCACCAATGGATAATCATTAATTTTTATTCATCAATTACTATAAGTAAAAATAATCACATATTAACTAAAACATCATGTAGTCTAGTGGTAGGTGAAAATCCTTAATCATCATTTAGTTGTGAGTTAAACCCCCATATCCTTCATGATACGCAACACGATTCCACCCATTATGAGTGTAATCATTTTTCTAAAACTATATGTCACTAATTTATATAATTTATCTGGTTTTTAAAAAACTATATTCATCTAAACATCAATAAAAAGATCCCTAAATTTTATATATACCATTATACTTATTCAAAAACTATTTATGTTAAATCATACTCACAGAAAATTACACATAAAACATATTCCAAACCATTGAGTTATATTTCAATAACTATTTCCCAAAATATTCATAATATTAGTATACTACAATCACATATAACATAAAATGGTCTGTTCATGAAATCAAACTAATTATCAATATTAAACTCTTAAACCCAAGATGGTATCCTTAATATTTATGTTAATTAATATAAATATATACAGATCCTTGATTAACATATTTTTTAGTCTTTTCTTGAATCATATAACAAATATATCATTAGTAAAAAATATATCTAAATATTAATTCATGAACTCCAATACATAAATATATCAACCATTTTATTTCAATGTAGGTCCATTATTTTAATTGTGTTATTCTTTAGAAGATGTTTTTGAGTTGTATAATACCTAGGATTCCGACATTTAGGAAAAACCATAAATGAATCCCCATTATGAATTTTATTTCATCCATCACACTATTTATTTTTCCTTGTAAATTCATTTCAATTTTCCATTAGTTTTCTTCCATAAAATATTTTACAATATATTTGAGACACCTTCCTAGGTGTCTCTTCAAGCATTTCTGACACAAACAAAATTGATCCTTTGTTCCTTTATTAGTTACCACACTCATGATTTTAGGAATATCATCCTCCATTTCCTTGTTGAGTTTAGGATTAATAATAGTTATAGGTTATTGAAAACATTTTAGATTTAATTATTAATCATAATAATGATATATTTCTCTCATATCATCATCCCATATGGTTTCTCACACTCACCTAAATTTCCATCATTTTAAATGTTAACAAGATTCATTTTGGTTCTAAACATTGACTAAATACAAAATCGCAGTGTAAAGGATAATAATCGTAGTTGGAAACCCATATAATTATTTATTGGATCTCCAAATAATTAAAAATTCTTTTCAATCTATGTCATGATATGCATAACCAATGTCATTCCTTTGAATCGCCTATTCAATTCCATCATAATGTCTTGTATAGAATTTATGAATAATCCAAATAATATGCTAATATATTTTCAAACTAGGTTCATAAATGTTCTTGTTTCCATGTACTTAGTAATGATTGATTCAATCCCAACAAGATATTTTGTGTTATTACATCTAGGTATTTGTATTCTAAAACCGTGTCCCATTGTACTATCTATACAGTGTTGCAAATCTTCGAACAACCACACAATATTCACATTACCAAAACATTAGTATGATATTATCTACTTATCCTCAATTTCTATCATAATATTATGATCCCGGATATATTTTTTCAAAATCTTATTCCGTAGGATTCTACCAAAGATCCTCTGGTTCCAACTGTAACGACTGAGACCCTAGTTGCCTGGTGATATTGTTAATACTATTACATTGACATGTGATACAATGAATCATATCCTGAATGTATTAATAGATTAGTATCCTTAGAAGATATTAAAATATTTGATTCATATATTTAATTTTAATAGAAAATTTACAACATGGTTTTTAAATTATAATTTTTTCAACTAACGTATCTTTCATGTCATTCAAGGTAAATTCATGGATTATTGGGAATTAAAAAAAATAAGGGGGATATAAAACTATTATTATCGGATATATACAATACAATATATAATTAATCGATATGAATAATCAAAATTGAAATTTAAATAAATGAACCCACTCTCAATTTTAATAATTTTTCTATCTTGACTAGTAAATAAAAAATCAATATGGATAGTTAAATAATACAAAAAACATGTCTTTTAATCAATAACATGAATATTATTAATATATAAGGAATAATATATATTGAATTTTAAATATCGAGACACACATTCCAACTATATAATAAAATTATGATTATGAATATAAAATGAATAAGAAATATATCATGGTAAATAAATTAAAACACATTACATTTAGTCAATATTCTGATATTTAGATTCATCTAGAGATCATATAACTATGAGAAACACATGGATAATAATAAATCAATACATAATGAAGAAAATTTTTAATTATTTGATTCCATTATCTCTTGCACCATGAAACCTCTACTCTCAATACCATGGACAAGATATTTTAATACTGAAGCATTATTATACCCAAGAAATCCATTTAAATAAACCTACAAAATTGATTTGTATCATGATACTACATAATCATTAAGGGAATATATATAATCGGGGCTCAACATTATCTTTATGTCCATATCATTACTCATATACAGAATAATTGATTTAATTCATGTGTAATATTCCTTTTATCAAATTTTCATATCATATAAGTAATATACATTAATAATAATACCCTTAGTCATAAATAAAACCTTCAAAGTAAAATATTGTATTTATAAATGATACATAATATTAGTAGAAAGAATATACATGAAAAATAATACGAATATTTAGGGGAAATAAAATTTCCACTGATAATTAGAACATGAATATTTCAATGGATTGTTAATGACTACAATAATTAATTATGTAAGATGATTTTAATAATTTCCCTCAAATATTGATCATAAAACCTATGGAGAAATGATAATTATGGTATCCATAAAACATGTACCTAGTTGATCACATGATCATTAAAAATTTATTGTCATTGCTAAATTAAAATATAATAAATCTTTCTTTATAAATTATTGATGAAAATATCGTTTTCAAATTGTATTTTTTTTAAACCAAATTTTCATAAAATATTTTGAAAATTATATTATTGGAAATAGAATTTGAAATGAATAACATGGGATTTAAATCATAATTTCCATTATGACGGATATAAATTCCATTCTTTTTGTACATGTTAAAAAAATTCCCAATTCAATTTACAGGAAAAGGTAAAACTGGACATGTACGGAAAACAACTTGAAGATTCATTTAATATTTTTTAAAAAATATAAAATGGATAAAAATGAATTAAATGAATCTTTTTATAATTCTTAAAAAAATTTAATTTTTTTAGAAAGAATGGTTCTGGAAGAAATAGTATTTTTGACCGAAGAGGGATAAATTAAAATTTTATTAAAAAGATTTTACGAATTATTTTTAGAACCAAAAAGATTCATATTTTATTGTTATGTTAAAACATGTGGAATTAACAGAGGATATGAAAATGAAATTTTTTATTATAAAATTATCAAATAACTTCACTCAATGTATATTAATTTATAATAAATCCTCATTAAACTAAGATTACTAAAGAAACACTATTACGGATTAGAAAATTGATGTGAGAATTTATGAATGAGTCATTTGTGGGTATAAAATTTAAATCTGAAGGAAAAAATGGAAACATGGAAAGAAATAGTAAAATGTATATACACGCATAATTATAAAGTTTTATTGAAAATAAATTGTAATATGAACCGATGAAAATAAATTGAGCTAAGAAATTATATACCACTTAGTAATTTTTAATTCAAATACATTTTTTCTAAAAAAATTAAAATTAAAACATTAAAAACCATAACTTTTTCATTATTTATTATAATCCATGAAAAGGGTAATTATATAAGAAAAATAAAAAATTATTTAGATGACATTAGAATATGTCTCAATGAAGGGAACTTATGATGAATTCCAATACCTCACACATCCATTGGGATAGAAATCATTTAACCACTTGAATAATTGTTTGGAGAAATTTATCAAATATATACTAGGTCCACATTAATATTTATAATATCATATATGAATACCTAATAATATTTTACCCCCTTTTATTAATAATATTTCATTATTTTCATTATTTTGGGAGCTAATTGTGTGATTTTCTCATGTCTATTTTTTCAAGAATGAAATACTTATTTTGAATAATATTTAGTAAAATCATCTACTTAATTATATTAACTTGGAAAATGACATTTTTTATATACATTTTAATAATCCTTAGTTAATTATGTTCTTGGTAATTTATCCCATCACTTCCTTGAAATGTTATGTCATACATATGCACAAGAAACATTATCATTTACGTAATGGTTGAATGTGTAAGGAAGTGGGTGATATATTAATTTTATATAAACAAAACTTTTTCAAATATATCACATATTTTCAATAATTTTTTAAGGGTTTTAATACATGGAATGTATATTTGAAAAATGAATCACATCGTTTCACGAGGTGGTGGTCTGTCATACACAGAAGAGATGTTATCATACTTTAAATGAAATGAATAGTATAAAGATATATGTCATATTATTATTATACAAATATATTAATGTAATTAATATTATATATATATATACTATTAATCCATCATTATAGATAATGTTGAGATTTGGTGATTTAAATGAATTAAATCTTATTGTGAGGTTGTAGTTCGTTGTACACACGATGGAAGATTTCAGTTCCCATTTTATGAGTGAGGATATTTATAAATATAATTACATCAACATAATAATATATAATAATATTAGTGATAATTTTTTATTATATTACAATTGTTATGATATAATTTAATTTGGATATTAGAGAATGAAAACAAAATATTTTCCTTATGAAAATTACCTTCTATTATAGAATCCTCAATTTGATATCCTGAAAAAGACACTAGGGATGGAATTTAGGGAATACTGAAATACCTAGAATGAGGAAATGGTATTTCATAATATATTTTTACATTTTTTGTTTGAGATAAAACAATTTATAGATGTGAATAATTAACTAGAGGGACAAACCTTTTATAAGAATAGGAGAGGGCATACCATGATAATTTTAAAAGAATCAATTACACCCGTATTTTAATCTAGAAAAAATCCTAAAATGGATAAATTAATATTATAAAGGTTATTATGTCAAATTATATCCATATAATGACTATTGGGTTTTAACAATTAGCTTCACATTATAATTACTAGTAAACTTGATTTAACATTTACTACAATAATCAATTTGTACTAATTTAAGTATTAATTATAGTAAAATATTATGTTGACATTATTAAAAAATATAAATTATACCAATTTATATTATATAATATATTTATCAAAAATTATATCAAATAAGTGTTCGAATTCATTTAAAAATTAAATCCATGAACACAATGAAAAAAACTTTTCCAAAGTACTGTTTTTAAAATTTTGAAATGTTTTTATATTGAAATTTAATATGATATTGATTAAAATGAACTAATTTAAATTAATAAATATATATTAGGAAAATTTATTCTATTAATACCAGGTTGAAATTAAATGGGGAACATATAAGGATTAAATTAAAATGTATTTTATATTAAGTGTATGTATTTTTTACTTTTTATAGATGAATAAAATTTGTTAAAAAAATATAATAATATTACTATAAGAAAATTTTATATTCTAATTTTGAAAATAAATTTCAATTAATATAATTCATTTTCTAAAAGTGTTGAGAAACTAATTTTAAAATCTATGTTTAATGCATGACTAGACAATCATTTGAAAAAATTTAGTTTTCAAAAAACATTTCCTTTCATATATATAATTATTATTATATATCTAGTCAACATATAACCATAATTTAAATAATTTACTTTTAAATATCATTCCCATTAACATAATGTATAGGTTATAATGATCATGTTTCAATTAATAATATATCAATACAATGTTTTATTTTATATATACTTAGGGTTTTGTGCATCTCTATATAATTAAGAGATTGATTTTTTGGAAAAAAATATCATAATGATTCATGGTGTTAAATTATCATCTAATATCTTATTTGTGTGTCATATATTATATTACACCCAATATTATATATTTAAAATCATGGGGTGTTACATGTATTTTCACAATATTTTATGAATGATTGGTTTTTAATAGTGATTTTTAATCTAAATATGATATTTTACACAATAATGATTTTAATGATAATTTAAGTGTATTTCCTTTGATGTAAATAAAAAACCCTTATTATTACATATTTAAAATTAGATATATTTTTTAATTATATCCTATGCATCCTTCTTCTAGAAGTTTTATTATTTTTTCGAAGAGATTTTCAGTGAACCCATTTCTTTTTCAGGAGTTAATCATAATTCAAAATGATTATAATAAATCCCATATATTTTAGTTTTTTAATCATGTTTCATAATATTTTCATAGAACTTATTACTTTTCCATGGTACAATAATTTTTGGGCATGAATTAATTTTTTTTTTATGATGAGTATAATGTTATAAGTACATTATTAATTTTACGGTTCTTGTAAATGTCATATAAAGGGTTAATCCACATTATAACCCATGAGTGAGCCTAATATAGCTTATACGATGGGTGTGCCAATATATTTCTCCAAATAATTAGTTATGGATGTTTCCAAATTGTTCTTTCTTTTGTAATAGTGATTTTAAGAGTGTTGTGGAAATGATATCCCAATGATACCAACGTGGTTCACATATGATTTATATGGGTTTAAAATGTTTATATTGATTCATATTTATATAACATGGTTCATGATTATTGATTATCAATAATATTTACTCTTTCAAAGATTTATTCCATTGTCACGTGTTTATTGGACTAGGTTTTACAGGTATGAGATCTCTTAGGTTATGATAATGCACATTTATTATGTCATTGTACCCTTATGCTCATCTTATTTTCACAAATAATGCTCAATTTATACTGAGAATGTTTATTTTTACACACTATTTGAGCTCCCCTTATTATGATCCATTATCATAAATTTATAATTGATTATTTTTTTGAATTATGTTTAGATTCATTTCATATGAATGACGTTGATGATTTATTGTGAAATAAGAAAATATGGGTTAAGGTGGAGAAATTACTTTTTCAAAACCTAGGTTTTATTTAACTAAGATTTTTTACTAATTCTATAAAAATTTAAACAGAAAAGTTACTTTGGTATGTATGTGATCCAGTAAACCCATTTTAGTTTTTACATTTTTATGGTTATAGTTGGGTCACAATTATTTATAACAAATGTAGGAATGTATAGTTTATGATTTTCGCACTAGATCTAAGAGTGCATATTTAGGGATGTTATAGATAAAATTAGAGTAGGTTTTATGTGACTTTTAAGATTATGAAATTTTCATTGATGTTGTATAAAGTATCATAGAAACCATTATAGGTATATAATGTTATCATTCATCATAAGATAATTGTGTTATAAAGCCCGTTTGAGGTTTTAATTGATGTGATGTTTAAGTGTCTAGTGTCATTTTTGGATACATTTTACAAGGATAAATTATTTGTAAAGTTTCAATTTAATGTGACATATTCTATAAAAATTTTTGAAAAAAAGATTAAATGTGTTGAAAAATTACATGGTTTATTATTTCATTCATCTTTGGATAATTATGGTTTATTAAAATTTGAGATCATATGATTTAGCTACCCATTAGATTGAAAAAAAATGATTTGATTACTATGTGAATAATGTACGCATAAATTATTTTGGGGAAATTTATTTTATTATGAAATACTAAACATTATGGCCTTTTATTTGTGCAATAAAAGTATTATTTTTTTCGAATAATATATGATTTTAATTAGGATGTCATCCCATTTGGTATATTTTTGAAATGTATTATCATATAATGGAGAAAAAATGATTGTAATATTTATTAAATTTATGAAAAATATTTTCCTCATATGATTTTTTTTTGTATTGGTTAATGTTTATCAATAGTTGGAATACATTTTTTTCATGTAACAGCCTGGTATTTTTAGATTTGTTTCAAATCAATTAATCATTTAAATATTTTTCTATTCATGTCACACTAAATATTCCTTGAGGATGCACTATGTTATTCATCATTTATACACAAAACCATTTCGACCATTCATTACATCAAACACATTGAATATATTTAGGTACATTCTAGACAATGTTTATCTTCAGTTACACACAATTCCATTTTCCATCGATAGCATGTGATACACATAAGGACTTGTTTTACAAACTAGAATATACTATTAATATTTTTATTATAATATTATTATATCATCCACATATACATTGGAATGAAAGATAAAATTATGACTAACTGAATTTTAAAAATATGGTTTTCTCGTTTATATAAAATGATTCATTTTTTTATCAATTCATATAAGTGAATGTTAGAACTATTTTAAAATAATGAAAATTTAATTTCTAAGAAAATCATTTTTGTATATACAAACAAAATTTTATTGTAATAAATTACAAAACATCTTTTTATAAATATTTCATATGAAATTAATATATTAAATATTCATTCAATATTTTTTATATTCATACAATTAGTTTTATAGGTATAAGATAATAATAAATCTAATTATATAAATAAAGAGATGTATTTTTCTAAAAGTTAGTTTTACTACCTTTTAAAACATAACACATTTTAAATCAAATTTTTTAAAATTTAATAATTTTTATTTTAAAAAATTTTTTTTAAAAAAATTTGGATATCAAATATGACTTTCATTGAATTTTTATATTTTTTCAAAGATGCTTCATATTATAACTAATAGTGAAAAATATTGAATTTCAATTGGAAACTATATCTTTATCTAATTTAATAATATAGTTAAATTATATTTTTATCTATTTTTATATTTTATTTGTATCCCTTTTAAATAAATTAACCCAATTTCATTCATTGTATAAAAATTACTTTTGAAATTGGATATAAAAACAATTCAAACATTTGTGCATTTTACATTAAAATACCATTGATTAATATCATCTGTAGGATTACTTTTAAATTAATTTCAACCACATATGTATTTATATTTTGAAAAAAATTATTCAGTGTTTCAGTTAAGAATAATTTATAATTTCTAATAATATAAAATAAATTTATTAAAAAAATATCATGGAATGTAATTAAAATTTATTAAAGGGATTAAGAAAAATATGAGTTTACACAGTGGATAAACTTCAACTTAAAGGGAATATTAACCTAGAAATAGTTCCAATGGAAATTTTATGACTATATTTTATCAATATACTCAAATTAAAATAATATTTATAGTTATTTCAGGCACATGATTTAAGAGTGACCTCTCAGAAATGTTCACCTTTTTATATTTACAATAATGCCACTCTTGCTCCACTATAAAAGGCTATTCACCCCCTCACATACTTACACCTATCAAGACACATTTTTCTATCCAAAACCAGATAAAATAATAATAAAACATCATTATTATAATCCTATATGACTTGATTTGGGAATAAATCTGACCAAGGAAGCCCGTTTGTGAAAAACAAGTGGAGTTACCCAATGAAGATGTAACAACCTCCAAAAGATATTCTATTTTAATTTAATTATATTGCCTCTTAAAACTTATTATTCAATGATTATATAATAACCATATTATCCTAAATATTTACTCTTTTTTAATTATAATTTTTCATCTAATACATACAATGTTTCATCAAATTTGAAACTAACGTATCATTCATGTGTTTGGTGGACTACCATCTTGTGAAACAATGTCATTAATTTTTTCTTTTACCCCATCTCATGGTTGGTTATTATGATTGAAATAATTTTTCACATGAAATCTATAATAATTAATATTTATTTATTATTCTAGTATTATTATATACAAAATAACTTAATGGATCTCATTTATTGTAAATATGATTACTATATTTATGGGCTTACAGACTACCACCTCGTCAAAATGATTTGATTTATTCACACTATGTAAAGACTGTATTTATGATTAGTTGAGTAAATTTGTAGAACATTTAAAAAATAATTATTCTTGTAAAGACTCTGAAAAATTCCATGTATTTTTTTAATTATATAGAAATTACAAACCCGTGAAAATTGACTGCGCCTAATTCTGAGGCCCGGTGTGCTCGGAATAACTTTCTGAACGTTTTTTAGTTATGTTCAGTAAACCTGCGATCATGTTTTTGTAACATTTGAACTGGTGCATGAAATTGAAATCAAAGGGCATCGTTGAATTCATAGAGCCGATATTCATTTAAGGAGACCTTTACCTCAAAGGTAGAATGTCGAGGGTGGAAGATATTTTTTTACATTTTCATGGATGAAGAAAATTAAAATATTTAACATTTTATTTTTCTTATGAAAACCCTCCTTTTGTGTTATGGGGGTGAGGACCACACGAACTTGAAAACCCCTATTTTTAATTCTAGTGGTGGGTATGGACCGAACCCCTCTTTAATGTTGGGAATTCCCTTGGAATACACACATTTAATTTTTCCAATGTAAAAAAATTAATTCTTCCATTTTATTATGCCAACGTAAATTAAATTGATAAACCTATTTTAATTTTATGGCTCCCCATTTCCTTGGGGAAATCATTGGTGGAAGGGAGGATTGGGGATAACATTGTAGAAACTCTTTCTCCAATGAAGAATGTCGCCTCCCACAAAGAACATTCTTCAGAATCAAGAACAAGGATGACGCACGAGACTAACTTCGGAACTGTGTTGCGAAAGAAAAGATCATTGGAACCCTCATATCCTTCACCATCTTCTTCTCATGATATCTCCAACGATAAATAGATTTTGGAATTGTTTTTTTACCCCTTTCCAAATATTTTACGTTCATCTTATTTTAAGGACATTTATATTCTTCATGATTCTAGATCAAATAAGAAGCTTGCTACCATTATAATACGGAAGGTGCGAGCAAAAAGAACACGGTCTGACCACTCCATAACCACTGTGGGATTTTGATGGTCTTCAATCACCGGTGATATCTTGAGGAAAGTGTGGGATCCTACGGAATGTAGAATGGGCCACCGGGTTGTGCCCAGGGACCCGAGGAACGTCGCTAGAAGGGATCAAGAGTGGTGGTTGGCACTATGTCCTACCATAAAGATGGTGGCCGACACCCCAACTGGCCACGAAAACTACGGTGGCGCAACCCCGCCACCAGAGAAGGGTTGAGGCATGTCGTTCGTGGGGGAGTGAGGGCAGCGACCGGAACACGACAAGCGGCATGACAATGGTTGCAGCGTGCGTCTGTGCTGCTCGGCGAGCAGGGGCCATGGCGCAAGGCCACAATGGAGATGGAAGGGTCGACGGCTCACTGCTGGATGTCAGTGAGGGCGCGGTTCGTGACTGCGTCGCGATCTGAGCAGACCGCCTAGCGGGCCACACATATCGGGTCGGGACACGCTGATAGGCTGGCCCATACCCAGGGCCAAACCCTTGTCAGGCCAGGTCAAACCAAACTGGATCTGGTTGGTTCGGGTTGGTCCAACCTCGTCGGACCTGACCCGGACCAGGTTCGACCCTTTTCACTCATTTAGCCATAACATGAGCTACGAGCATCCATTTGACGAACCTTCTATGGAACTGGAAACTGTGGATCGAGACAGTTCTTGTGGTATACCTCAAATGAGATTTAGATAATGTTTTGGTATGGACATGTTGGATCGAACACAAATCCAATCGGGCCCTCGGGACTAAAAGGATAATAACATACAAATCGGGCATCCGATTGATGCATCGCCTGTTGCTTTGAGACCCCATTTACATGGAAGTACTTTGGGATACATCATTTTTGGACTTCATATAAATTAATCTATCGACCTCTTTATTTCGGAGTGGACCCTCCCAGAATCCAGCGAGTTTAGTGTGGGAAACCTGTAGCTGGCGAAAATATGAGAAAGAGATCCTTTGTGGGTCTATTCATTGGGATCCTATATTGGTATGTGGATTAAGATCCTATGTGGGTCTATGCTTTGGGAGCCTACATGGGTCTATTATTGAGAGTCTTACTTGGATCCACTCTAGGAAATCCACATGAGACTACTCTAGGATCCTATGTGGGTCTGTTGTACTAGGATTCTATGTGGGTCTGATCATTTAGTATCCTACATGGGTCTTCCACATAACAAAGTAAGATGATTTAGTAGTTACATCTAATAATATTTACTACTGTACATCTATTATAACTGATGTGAGCTGAGTATTTACCTTTGTGGAATTCATCTGTATGGCATACATTTGTGGTACTTACCTTCGTGGTGATAACTTTTTGGTATTCATCTATGTAGTATTACCTTTGCAGTACTTACCCATGTGGTGTTAGCTTTATTGTATTCCTTCATCCATGGAACAATTGTACTTTGGAAAATATTTGAGCCTTCTGTTTCCTCATTAATGATATGGATATACATCATAGCTTAGGTATATATATGGTCATATACCTAAGTAAGGTTTTCATTTAATTCCAAGCTATGTGGTTTATACATTGTTGATTTTGTAAGACCTTTGAGGGTATCGGGGTCCCTACAGAGTATCGTTATACTCACCCTTACATGGGTTATGCCCGCACGTTATTGTGTTTGGTGCTGATGATGTACAACACCGAATGATGACGAGGGTACTAGGTTTAGAGGTATCTTAAAGGTGGACCATAGACGAGGCGTACCATAGAGATGACTGTTCGGGAGATGTACCTACCATTCATGTAGGGTCCTTGGCGGGTTTTTATAGGAGCTATTACAGTTTTATTGTACATTACATTTTCCTGTACTTTCCAGTTTGGCTTGTATTCTGGCCGCTTTTTACATACAGTACACACTATTTTTACTATAATGTTTACTTGTGAGCGTATCTTATTGTGTGCTTGGTTGTGTGTCTTACAGGATATACATGAAATTCCTTACCGTTTTTAGGGAATACGCCTTCGTGTGGTAGTTTCTAGCCTCTGGCCTATTGAAGAAGGGATTGGGGTAGTTACAGCACGTGCCCCGGGGGATGGGTCATGACAAATTTGTATCAGAGGAGTCAGTTCTACCATAGATCATTGGTCTCTGATATTTTTAAGAGAAATATTTTTATCTGTAGTGAGTGTTTATATCAGTTTAGTGAATCCAATGTTGGTGCGGCGGCTGACATATCCATACACTAGGACCCTGACGTCTGATTTCTGACTCAGTGCACAAAAACACTGATTTCCCATGTATTTTGACAGTTTTCTTTGTGAATTCTTGAGTCATCTCGCCATGTATAACTTATTAACTATGGCTCACCAGTTTCATTTTATAATTCCTCCACACAAAAATACTGCTACGGTTTTGCGTATAGTACATGATGATAGCCCACCGAGCGATGAGGTCTCGGTGCAGGGCCCTTTATGAAAAGAGGCACCAACAATACCATTATTCGTTGGTCCACTGATTCCACCAGCTCCAACATTAGAGGGTGCACACCACTTGATCACATTGCAAGAGTTCCAGCACCAGATGCCACCCAAGTTCAGGGGTAACACGGACCCACAAGCAGCTGATGATTGGTTAGAGGTCATGGTGAGAGTCTTCCGACTAGTAGGGACACCAGTTTATCTCATGGTGATCCTTTACACCATTATTCTATATGAAATAGTAGGCAGATGGTGGAGCTTGATGTTCCAGTCTCAAGATGAAATGACACTTCTCTTGGCAGACATTCAGAGCCTGTTTCGGGAAGATTTTGTCCCAGCAACTCTTCACGCAGTGAGTATAGAAGAGCTTCTTCATCTGTAGTTGGGCAGCTTGACTGTGGCTCAGTACTCAGCAAGATTCACCGACCTCTCATGCTACACCACTTATAGGGTGCAGGAAACATTATTCAGAGCCCGGAAATTTGATCAGGGGCTCATGCGGGAGGTCAGGGCTTCGATGATTTCTGTTAGAATCCTGATTTAGGGGAGAGTGTTAGAGCAATCCCTCTTAGTGGAGAGTTTTCTTGATGAGTAGTCTCCACTAGTGAGACCCACCACCGGGTGTCACGTAGAGGATTCTTCTACATCAGGCAGCAGACAGATTTCACATTGGTCTGAGAGGACCATAACTATAGGTGGAAGACCGTAGGATTTAGGTTCGATTATGCGGGGAACCGGATACAGAGCCAGTCACAAGAGGAGCATGTAGTGTTACGCATGCGGTGGGCAGGGTCACATGGATCGTGACTGCCCGACCCACCATACAGAGGATCTGTATATAGTTGAAGGACTGCCCAGGCAGAGACATAGTTTCAACCGAGGAGGGTCCTCTTGGAGAAGGTAGAAGTGGTAGAGGAGCCGGTCATGCAGCTAGTGGTGGGTGACGATTCGAGATGTTACCTCCCCCACCACCAAGTGGTCCACCCCTACCACAAGGAGTAGGTGGACATGGGTATTCTCTGCTCTAGACAGCTGAGGCATGTGACCATGGTGCTCTGGGGATGTTACAAGGTACGTTCTGTGTCTACACCCCCATAGTGACAGTACTTATGGACAAAGGTTCCAATCATTCTTTTATTGCCACAACCCACGTTTGGAGCTCAGATATTTGTATGGAGTCGTTGGATTCATACTTATGGGTCTAGACTCATATGAGAGAGGATTATGTTATTACACACTAGTGCCGGCATTGTGATGTTACTCTATGAGGCGATATCTTCAGCTAGGATCTCTTAATAGCGTCGTCGAGGCCTTACGACGTCATCATGGGTATGGACAGGTTAACTACAGTCCATGCTTAGAGAGACTGTATTAGGTGCAATGTGTGGTGTGTCTGCATTGATGGGACTAGGATTACCATCACTAGAGTGAAGGGTGCCTTTGCATCATAGGATGGATTTACCCAGAGGAGAGTACAGCCGATCACTCATAAGTTGGCTATCCTTACCCTCGGAGTGGTTGATGTGGAGAGTCTGAGTTATCTAGTAGTGGTTGACTATACACATATGTCTTCCCTGATGATGCTCCGAGTCTACCTATTTAAAGAGAGGTGGACTATTACATTTACTTTTACCCTGAGACGGCACTGATATCTACACCAGTGTATTGAATGGCTCCCATGATGATTCGTGAGCTGCGGGTAGAGATGGAGGACTTACAGGGGAAGAGGTTCATCCAGCCTAGTGTTTCTCCTTGGTCATCCTTGATTTAGTTCACCAAGAAGGCAGATGGGATCATGAGACTCTGTGTTGACTATATGCACCTGATACAGGTGACCTTGAAGAAAAAGTTCCCATTCCCGAGGCTTGACGACCTATTTGATCATCTGAAGAGAGCACTGTGCTTCTCGAAGATAGATCCTCGATCTATCTATCATTAGCTCTGAGTATGAGACGGGGATGCGAAAAAGATTACTTTCAAATGTAGGTAAGACCTTTTTTTTTTCTCATGATGTTTGGTGTGACCTACTCTCCACCAGTGATCATGGGACTCATGAACATGATCTTCTAGCCATACCTTGATGGCTTTGTATTAGTATTCATCGACAAAATTCTAATCTACTCTGCTACATAAGAGGGGAACGTTTTTCATTTGCAGATAGTTCTGGACACACTCTAGGAGCACCATATTTATAGTAAGCTCTCTAAGATAAAGTTATGGATCTGAGAGGTTCAATGTCTGGGACATGACATCTAGGAGGATGGAGTTACGGTGGATATAGTGATGATTGAATAGGTACTTGCTTGGGAACCACCCAAGAGTGTGATGGAGTTACGAAGTTTCTTGGGTTTTGAATTATTCAACTGGAGTTTTGTGTCATATTTTTCTAGAGATTCATCGGCTTTATCAGTGTTGACGTAGATGGGGAAACCCTTAGTATGGTCGGAGATATTCCAGTGGAAGTTTCTAGAGCTAATGCAGAGACTGAAAAGTGCCCCCATCTTTAGGCTAACGGAGGAGGGTGTTGGTTATGTAGTCTACTGCGACGCATTAGGAGATGGACTCAGATATTTCCAGATGCATGAGCAAGAATTTATCACGTATGATTCTCGACAGCTAAGACAACATGAGTAGCACTATGCTACCCATGACCTGGAATTCGTAGTAGTGGCCATCACCTTGAAGATGTGGCAACATTACCTGATGGGTGAACATTTTACAGTCTACTCTAATCACTAGAGTCTCAGGTATATCATCTATCAGAAGGACCTAAACCTCAGGAAATGTCGTTGGCTTGAGTTACTATAAGCCTATGACATCAATATAGTCTATTTTTTTGAAAAAAAGGAATTTTGTAGCTGATTCACTCAGTAGGATATCTGGTATACAACTGCTATGGTGAGGCGGCAGAGTAGCCGGCTGCTATATAGAAATCCTTTGTGGAATGAGATGGTGTGGATTTTCCTCAATCTCTTACAGTCACTCCCCCACTTCATCATTAATTCAGGGAGGCCTATCATGGAGACACTATCTTCAAGGCTCGACGTGTTCAAATTTCCATAGGGCAGACACCTAATGGATTTTCTGAAGTTGGGGAGAATGTTATTCTCTTTAAAGGATGTACCATGGTACCAATGTCACTGCATGATAAAGTACTAAGGGAGTTCCACACATCCCCTCTTGTGGAACATCCAAGAGTGGCAAAGATGTTCCAGGACTGTCGATGATAGTACTGGTGGCTGGGAATGAAGAAAGTAGAAGCAAAGTTTGTCTCTTGGTGTCTTACATTTCAACAAGTTATGGAGGGTCATCAGGTACTAGTAGGATTAGTTCATCTTTTAAAGTTCTCCGAGTGGAAGTGGTATGGGAGATCCATGGACATCGTGACATGACATCCACATATATATAGGGGTCGTTATTCTATCTGCGTGATTGACAACTGACTTACTATGTCTTCGCACTTCCTACCAATCAGAGAGTAGGTATTAGTAGTGAGCATGGGACACCTCTATGTGCAAGAGATTGTATGGATACATGAACTACCCTCGATGATTGTATCTGATTGTGAAGTTCATTTCACTTCACGGCTATGGAAGGGATTGTAAGAGGATTTCAGGACACAACTTCTTATGAGCACTGCCTCCCATCCTTAGATGGATGGCCTAACTTAGCGGACCATTCAAACCTTCGAGGACATGTGGTGTGCTTGAATCCTCAACTTCTGTCATAGTATGGATAATCACTTTACCTTCTAGGATTTTGATATAACAACATATTTCACCCCACCATTGTGATGGCACTATTATAGGATTTTTACGGCCGACCTTGCAGATCATCTTTCTGCTAGATTGACCAAGGAGAGTCAACACTTGTGGGACCAGAGATGGTACATGATACCACAAAGAAGATACAGATCATCCTGGAGTGGATTAAGACTGCACAGAGTAGGAATAAGTCTAATGCATGTAGGAGACAGAGACCTCTGGAGTTCTAGAATGGTGACCACATCATTCTACGGGTCTCACCTCGACGAGGTTTGTGGTGATTTGGCTGGGGAAGAAAGTTATCTCCGAGGTTAACCGGAACTTTTCAGGTCCTTAGTAGAGTTGGAGATGTGGCTTACCGCTTAGCTCTTCCACCTCAATTGCACTGGGTGCATGACATTTTCCACATATCCCTATAGAGGAGATAATTTCATGAACCTTCACAAGTCATTGAAAGAGGAGAGCCAAACATCGACGATGGGGTGACGTTTACATAGGTTCCAGTGGTGATTGAGGATCGATATGAGGGAGTCCTTCATGGGTGGTTGATACCATTAGTGCATGTACGCTGAGAGCACATTAACTTCTAGGAGAGCACATGGGAGAGAGAGGCTCATATTCATGGTCAGTACCCCCACTTTTATTCCTAGTTTTTGTGAATGTGGCTTATAGGGATGCCAAGCCCTAAGGTGGGGAGAATGTAAGGACCCAGAAAAATTCAATGTAATTTTTTTAATTATATGGAATATTATGAGTTCGTGAAAATTGACAACATGTTATTCTAAGGCCCAATGTGCCCGAAATGAGTTTTTGAACATTTTTTTGGTACTTTCAGTAAACGTGCGAGTGAGTTTTTGTAAATTTTAAACTGGTGATCAGAATGGATATATGAGGGCACCGTTGAACTCGCAGCCCTGATATTCACATAAGGATACCATAACCTCAATTGTAGTAGGTTGAGGGTGGACTATTTCTTTTCACTTTTTCATGGAAGAAGAAAAATAACATATTTAAACATTTATTTTTCTTGTGAAACCCCATCATTTGAGTTATGGGGGTGGGGACCACCCGAACTAAAAAACATCCATTATTAATTCTAGTAGTGGGTACCAACTGAAACCCTCTTTAATGTGGGGATGTCCCATGGAATCATCCCATTTAATTGTTGCATTTAAATACAATTAATTGTGCCATTTAATTGTAAAAAATTTAGTTGTCCAAAAGTAAATTAAATTAATAAACCAATTTTAATTTTTTAGCTCCTCATTACCATGGTAAAATCATTGGATAAAGGGAGGATTGCGGAGAACTTTGGAGAAACACATTCTAAAATAAAGAATGCATTCTCTAACAAGGAACATAAATCTGAATCATGAATGAGGATGATGCATGAGCACGACATTGGAAGCGTGTTGCAGAAGCAACGATCATTGGCATGCTCTTCGCCTTCACTGAATTATTCATGCGACACCTCAAACGATCAATCGAGGTAGGGATTCTTGTTTTCTTACCCCTTTACCCATGCTTGGTTTTCATATTGATTTAAGAACATTTACATTCTTCTTGATTCAAGAGCAAAATGTTGCATTCTACCATTCTAACACGGAGGGTGCGGGCTGAAGGGACACGACATGACCTATAAACAACTGTTGTTGGATTTTGGCGGTCTTGAATCGACAACGACATCCTGAGGCGAGTGCGGGAGAATACAGAATAAATAACATGACAATAGGGCTCACCAGGTTCCCCAAGAAACATCGTCGGATTGGATTTAATGTAGCGAGCAACACCCCGGCCGGCTGCAAAGACGGCATTGGCACAAACAAGCCGCAACCAATCTGACGTGGTGGAGCAAGGGCGGCCACCGACGCATGGTCGGCCACGTGACGGTTTTGGTGGCACGTATCTGTACTGGCCGCCAAGCAAGGGATGCGGCGCAAGGCCTCATCGTTGAAGGAGGGGTGGCCGACTCACTGCCAGCCACCAGTGATGGCGTGGTGCACGACCGTGTGGCGTGGAAAAGGGTGGGTCGTCCGGCCAGCCGCGAGCCGAGTGGACCGCCCAGCGGGCCGCCATCATGGGCCGCCCATCGCGAGCCACCCAGCGGTCCGGGTCAGACTCAGGGTCGGACCCGTGTGGGGCCGGGTACAGCCAGGTCAGTACAATTGGGTCGGACCAAATCCTGACCAGCTTCAACCATTTTCGCTCTTTCGGCCATAACTTGAGCTATGTACGCCTGTTTGACGAACTGTCTATGGCTACCAAAACCTTCAATCAAGACGGACCTTCTGTTATACCCCAATTAAGTTTTAGATAATGTTGGGGCATGGCTAGGTTTGATCGAACACAAGTCTAACTAGGCCCTTGGGACTAAATGTGTAATAACTTATAGACCGAGAATCTAATTGACGCACCATATGATGTGTTGAGACCCCTTTTGTGTGGCGGTCCTTTGGGATAATTCATCATGGGAAATCATGGAAGTTGGCATATCAAATAGTTTGTTTTGGAGAAAACCCTCCGGGAATCAACTGAGCTCAGTGCAAGAACCATCTTGCTGGCGTTAACATGTGAAAAGGATCCTATGTGGGTATGTGCTTTGGGATACTCTTTGGTTCTGTGCTTTGGGATCCTATATGGGTCTATTATTTGGGATACTATGCGGATATATCTTTGAGAGTCCCTATTGAATACTCCCTAGGGACTTCACATGGGACTACACTAGGATCCTAAGTGGGTCTGCTGTTATTGGACACTACGTGGGTCTGATGATTTAGGATCCTACGTGAGTCTTCCACTTAATAGAGTAAGATGATTTAGTAGTTACATATACCCATCCTTACTACCATTACTATGTTATACATGATGTGAGCTGAGTCATTACCATTATGGTACATACCTTTGTGGTATACTTCTATGTGGCGTACCATTGTGGTACTTACCTTAGTGGTGATACCTTTGTGGTATTCTTCAATGTGGAGTACCATTGTGGTGATAACTTTGTGGTATTATCTTGTGTGGTGTTACCTTGGTGGTACGTACCATTGTGGTGTTACCTTCATGGTATTATTTCCTCCGTGTAACAGTTTTACTTTGGCTATGAGTTAAGCCTTATATTTCCGCATGAATAAAATGGTTATACTTGAAAACATAGGTATATGTATGGTCAAATACCTTATTAGGGTTGTATGTTGTTTCCATGCTTTGTGGTTTATCCTTTGTGTATTTTGTGAGACCATTGGGGGTCTCGGGGTCCCTAATTAGTATTGTTATACTCAACCCTGCATGGGTTGTGCCCACATCTTGTTGTGTTTGGGGAAAACGACATACAATGATGACTGAGGATGAGGGTACCAGTACTAGATGTAGCTCAAAGGTGGAATTTAGATGAGGCGAACCAAAAAGATGATCGTTTGAGAGTTGTACCTACCCTTCAGGTAGGGTCTTTCGCTGGTGTTCACCGGAGCTATTTCAATTTTCATGTACTTTCCAATTTACTTGTACTTTCCTGTTGGGCATGTGATCTGACCCCTTTTTACCTACTGTACACATTCATTTTACTATACATTTTACTTGTGTTCATTTCTTGTTGTGTTCTTGGTTGTGTTTGTTATATAATATTAATGAAGTTCCTTCCAAGTTCTAGGGAATACGCCCTTTAGTGCTAGTTTCCAGCCCCTGGCCTATGGATGGCGCTCTTGGGGTAGTCACAGAATGGGCCTCGGGGGACAGTTCCTGAAAATTATACATTAATATATATATGTATATTTCATTTAATTTCTTTCTTTCTATATGAAACAAAAATGGAAACAAAAACCATGCATAATACATCATTCTGTCTCCATTATCAGTGTATTCCATTTCATACATTTTGATTTTATTGATTTATATATATATATATATATACTAAGTATATATAATATTTATATCCTAATTTACCTTCTAGAAATAATTAATTCACAATCTATGTAATAGGATCTAGAAATGATAAGTCAAAACATATTTAAAAAACCATGTGCATAAAACCTAAAACATTACATTAACATGGAATTGATAATAATGGGTAATATAAAGTATAAAAAAATTAAATTTTATTATATATAAATATTTTTTTCATTGGTATTTCTATAATAAACATATATTTATTATACATGAGTATTGAATAGACACAAAAAAAATCAAAAATATAAGGTATGGGGTTTCTCATCTCACTTTTATTTTTGTGAGACTTATGCATATTCCTCACACATTTATTATATGTGGTGTCTATAATCCCCAAAAAATTATTCTATAATAATTAAACATAAATTAATTGGTATTTAAATATCAATTTTTTTATCTTTTATTCATGGGGTTTGAGGTTCAATATTTAACAAATCTGTAAAGTAATTTACTCTGAATTTCCCTTCTTTGAGGTACAAGCCATGTTATGAACCTATATTTTTATAAGAGGTGCATATACATCCATTTGAAATTTCTCATCATGAATATACAAATTTTTTTGTTATTTTAAAATTAAATAAATTTTATTCCTTATTGTTAATTGTGATTAAACATTACCAATGTGCTGACAATTTATTGCTATAACTTCATTGTTTGTCTAGATTGTTTATGAATATTATTCATTGATCGAATCTTATGATCCATATCACAAAAAATATCCTGAATTTTCTTCTCATCTAGACATCTATTATATCTTCATGTAAAGGAATCATTTTCTACTCTTTAGTACCTAATATTATTATAAAAACATATTTATGAAAATACAACTTCATTTCTATATTCCAAAACATCCAGAGTTTTAAGAATAAAACACAATCATCAAAATCATACATGGTACGCTACATCATGATTAAACAAATAACAAAGTGTTATTATTTAAATTTTACTATAATATCATAGACATTGGAATAAAAATATTGAATATTATTAACTAAATTCAGAAAATAGGGATTCACAAGTTTACATAATGATTCATTGGTTACCAAATTTATTATAAATGTAAATAAAAACCAATTGAATATAATGGATGTGTTTTAATGAAAACCTATTCTAAAAGAAATAATTTTGTTCATAAAATCAAATCCCCCTTTAAGAATCTTTATTTATTAAAAAAATTATTTTTTATGTCCAATTTAATGTTTTAAATTCATGTTTTTTTCTAGATATGATATATGAAGAAATTCAGATTTTCAGATAAAATAAGTATTTTTCCAAATATGAAATTTTACCACCTTTTTTATGGGATCAAATTTTAAATTTTTTTTCAACACATTTATATGTTTTATTAGACAAAATAATCTTTTTCTTTATAAGCAAGAGATGAAAATTTATATTGAATGAATTTTTTATATTAATCTTATAACCATCATGTTTGGATGAATATCAAACAAACACTAAATTTTTATTGAAAATAACTTTTTCCATAGAGATAATTTGAATGGATAAATCATATTAATAAATTGTTTTAATGTATAAATTGAATATATTGTTATCATTTGAAAAAATTATGGGCATTATAAGAAATTTTACATTGTAATTGAACATAAACACCTGTCAATCGTTTAGTATTTTTTAAATCATAAAAACTCACTTTCTTGTTTTGAATACTGTAATTATTATTAACATTATTGCTAAAATTTCTAATTTTTTAATTTGGAAAAATGGATTGCATATTTTTAATCATAAGGTCCTAATTGTGTAAATATATACCTTTAATTTTTCAGGATTATGTATAGTAACTTCAGTAATTATTATTATTTACCATGGTTAAAGGATAAATTTGGTAAATAAGGGTAAAACATATTATTTTAATGAAATAAAACTTCAATAAAACGTGTCTAAATACTCTTTTATTATTTATCTCCAACCATTATCATCCATTGGCCTATCCACTGGCATTTGAGATCCACTTGGGAGTGATAAGGACTTATTATAATAATTATTTTGAAGTTAAAATTGAAATTTACATAAACATGTATCGTCATACTAAAACAATTTTTATATGGAGTTTTATTAGTGATATATTTGACTATAAATAGTAATTAAAAATATAAGAATATTAAATACATAATTATGTTTTATTTATAATTTTTAGATATTAGATACATAAATCTAATTTTGACATAATGATGCTGAAGTGTTTACCTTATTAATGCATGATTCAAATTAAAGATAATATAAATATTAAAATAAATTTTATATAACATAATTAAAGTAATAAAAGAATTTTATATGTTAGTATGACATTTTAGGAGTAATTTAATTTTTTAAGGAATCAAGTAGTTATGAATTTGTTAAATAATTCATGTATAAATAGTGTCCAAAATTGACATAATTCATAACTTAAAATATAAAATAGTTTATTATGTGATATTAAATTCATAAAAATCCAATATTCATACAAATGGTTAATATAAATCCAAAAATGTCATTAATTTCACTTTTAGGGTTGTTTGACAAGATATAGTAATTACATTTACCCACAACATGTAAATAACATGATATCAATGCAAGATTAAAAAGGGTAAAATAAGGGTTAAGACAAAAATATGAGGATACAAAAATATTCAAAAAAATTCAAAAAATTATTGAATTTTGGGTATTTGAACCAATATCATCATTTATTCATATTAAATTTCTTTTTATACTTTTGTAGTTGAAATTGAATTTATAATAAATTAATATTTCAATACATTTCTAAAGTTCCTATCCTCCCTCTTATAGAAGGCCACCACCTATACCCACATATTCACACCAATAAAGACCATCTACTCATACATATTATACTAGAATAATCTCCAAAAATCTATATTTTCTTCCTAAAATCCGTAACTTGGGAAGAAGGAAATTCGAGAATGTTTTTTTTTTCAAATCAAAAGGAGGTACAACTTTTAAGTGTAGCGTCTTCCCCAATGTTCATTTCAATTATTTTCCTTCTCCACAGCCTATTAATTTTTTATTATTTGATTAAATAGAAATATTAGTATCGTAAATATACTATTATGTTGTTATGAGAAGGATTTAAACTACACATACACACACCTCCATCTAATTAATAAGAACATATTGTTTCTGTGTACTTAGATCTATGACCTCGTGAAATGAAGATTCTTCAATTTTTCTCCTACCACATCTCATGGTGGCCATTATGATGGAATATTATTTATATATGATATCAATTATAACTAAATAGTAACTATTTTTATGAAATATTTATTTAAAAAATACATTTATTAATTCCATAATAGTTAAATACGATACTTTCATTTGAACATGTGCGGACTGTCTCCCCCTCAAAGTGACATGACCCATTCATTCCATACATGGAATGAATATAGGATGTAATTAATAAAATTATGTAACATAAATATCATAAATGTCATCATGTAATTATATCATACCTATGTATCATTTATTTTCCATTCATTTATGATGACAAATAAATGAAAGTAGCATCCTTGCATACGTACGGCTTGCCGTCTAAATGAACGGATCATTTAATTTATGATATACAAATGTTTGGGACTATTATAAATACATATATAGTTTATATATATGATATTTAAATAATTAATATCATTATGTTTTTCATGGAATCTTGACCACATGGTTAAATTTCATCAAAACAAGTTCATTTTTGACACAAGTACCAAACATCGACAAAAAGTACGATATGAACTCCAACAATTAACTAATTTCAATAACATGGAAATAAGTGATATATAATGATAAATAAAATTTAAAAAGGTTTTAATGATAGTAAAAATTAACCTATGATTATTATTATGGAAATTGTTGAATGAATGTGAGAAGTCGGATTTGAGGTACAGGAAATCG
The DNA here is from genome assembly GCA_963277665.1 of Viscum album. Lineage (NCBI taxonomy): Eukaryota > Viridiplantae > Streptophyta > Magnoliopsida > Santalales > Viscaceae > Viscum > Viscum album. The sequence goes on along the minus strand of OY728147.1, from coordinate 1,373,295,573 downwards.
TAACTCAGTCTCTATTCTTTGAGTAAAATATCTATGACATTGGTTTTGTTTTTTCACGAATATGTGTGAATGAACTCTGACTAGATTACATTATATATCCACATATATTGTGTTTATCTATATTTTTTACAAATAATTATCTCATTGATAAATCCTTAATCTAATGGTACTAACATTGTAAGGGACTTCATCGCAATCTTCTTTCATTAAGCATATTTTGATTTATGCATGGCATTATTTAAAATGATATATAATCAAACTATTTGGAAATTAATTCCACTAAATGGTTTAAAAAAGGAACCTTTTATACAAATTGTTTTACTAAATGAGATATTCGATTTTTCTTTTTAACGTATGCAACAACAATGACCTTTCCATCACTGCGAGCATTATTTGATATCTGTATTCCTCTACAAGTCGTAATGTTTTTAAAGAGAAATGTAAATTACATATTTCATTTTTTGGTATTTTTTATTGAAAATGGTATTGAGAATTGATAGATTATTTTAATATATTGAACTTATATATTGTGAGGGGAATGTGGAAATGTTACCTTTCCTTTATGCTTGTTTTATGTGTTAAGATTACGTTATGGTTCTTTGGCATTGTATACGTATACATGTGGCTTTGTGATAATCTAAGGACTGGTAAGCCTAAGATAGATCTCCAATTAATTGGATAACGTGGTGGAGGTAAATGTTAAGGTTTCTCCTATGTGATATAGGTAATATGATGTTATATATATTCCAAATGTAAACATTTAGATTACTCCCTAAGTAGTTGTTAAATATACAATGTAAGTATGTTATGGATTCCACTAGTTACCATTTTGATTTATTATAACTAAGAGTTATTCATAAATCTTTATATATCATGAGGTATATTAAATATCTTATGTTTTATGAGTGAAAATTATGATTTTGTGAAAATAATTTCATGGGTTTTGAAAATTCATGGTCTAATAGTTTTATCATTATTTTATATTCCTTACTGAGATTTTAATGCACATCCTAAGTTACTGAAATGTTTTTTCAAGTGGTATACGGAAGTATAATAGAACAAAATATTTCAAGATGATATTTATCAAAAAAATAATTCTTTATTTATTTAAGGTGTTTTATTATTTTGTAATGAATTTTATAGTGTAGAAGTGTAAACATAGTAATTTTTGAGATGTAATGTAATATGTATAGTCTATTTACATTAAACAGTAAACTTGAAATGATCCCCAACCTGAAAGAATGTATATTATTTATCAAAAATAATTATTATGTAACGTTTAAGGATGGGGAATTATAGTTGGTATATGAGGATGGTTTAGACCAGGTTTAGGGATTAGAAGTATTTTATAACCACATGGTAATTCACTGTGTCTATTCATTCTATTAAATCATGGTTTTATAACAATTTCATATCGTTCATATTCATAAAAAATGGAATGAGGAGGATCTCAATCAACATTATTATATCTTCCTGATGTATTACTTGTAATATTTATTGTGAAATATTGTTTGAATTATTTCCAAACTATTTCAAACATACAACTAACTTACAAGTGGTTTTTGAGATATCAAACTCCTCCAGAATACCTCTATACCAATGTGGATCATGGGTTGTATTTAATAAAATTTTATTTTATCTACCTTCTCATAATTTCGAGAATGGTAAATATTATCATGGAATTTTCAAATAGTTTAACATATCCCGATCTTTTGAATTTTATTGTTATACTTTATAAGGTTCCGAAGAATGAAACACTTAAATAACATATTTATTTTTTATTTCAAAATATTCTTTCAGTACATACTTATAGAATTTTAAATGTACTGTTTATTTTATGGTTAAACTCAAACAAGGTCCAAATGTTTTATAAAAATCATATTTATCAGATGTTTGGAAATTTTATGTCACACCTAATTATTTTTTAATATTATTTTTGAATTAACTCCCATTTGAAACAAGTTTTAAAAATTTTATTTGGATACAAGAAGAAAATAATTTTGATGGATCTCTAAATATTTTGTTCAATGCAAGTACACTCTATTTATGAGAAAAAGAAGACGATGAAACATGGTGGACACCATGATCAAGTTATGAAGTCCATTCTATTGGGAATATTTATATTTTTTTATATGAATGTTAAAAATTTGAAAATATATTTAAGACTTCAGGAATTACTATGTTTAGGTCATTATTAATTGGGATGAAATTGAGAGGTATAAGACAACCATTGAGGTTAAATCATATTAGGGTTATTTTTTAGATTTATAAATGGGATAAACCAAACGATGGGTAACAACCCATTGCCTCAGGAAATGCTGTGGGAATTGTTCTTATAACTGATGGGAGACAAGGGAATAATTTATACCACTGGCCTACGTGATGTTTTAGGGTATTATACATTATTATTTTTAGTTAAAAAATTTAATGGCTCAATAATATGATGGTTTTGGGAAATTATTTTTTATCAAATGTATATCCTTAGTATATGAAGATGATTTTAATTATGTGTCAAATGTTATTTTTGAAGATGTTCTATCATTTGGAGACACTATATGCCTAACAAAAATAGAATACTATGGGTTTTCATTTGAGTAGAAATGGGTGATTTTTATTTTGGAAGAATATATTTTTTTATTGAGGATATTTGGTGATTTAGGTAATGTATGGAAATTATTAACTTATCATGGAGAATATTTGATTTTGTTAATTTATTTTAAATATGAGTCTTTTGGAGTATTCAATGTTTTTTAGAGATAAATGTTAATATTTATCATGGAAGATATTGTGATCAAATACAACCAAATTTTGGGTTTCAATTTTAGTTTTGGATTATTTTGATGAATTATAAGGACGAAGGTTTATTGAATGGTGTTTGATGAACATTGGGTATTGTTTTTTGAATATTGAAGATTAAGAGTAGTATTTATTTCCATAAAAGATTATTCTATTTTTTAGATTATCTAACCCTTTTCTAACTATTTTGATTTTAGATTAATTTCTAATGACATGGGAAATATATAGTTCTTATTATGTGGATTATGAGATTTTATAAAATTTTATTCTAGCACATCAGGTGCATCCAAGTCATCTTCAATTCTCATCCATTAGTGAAAAGATGAGTTTTTGGAAGATATTTATTATAGGATAAAACTATTCTTGAGAAGTAACTATTTTTCCTTATTTTATTACTCTATGTATTAAAGTTATTCATTATCTTTATGAAATGGACCTTAAAACAAAATCATTTTCCATTTACTTTTCCTATTGGGAAATCAAATTCTGTTTAACACATAACATTTTTATGGTTTTTAGGTTATTAACTTTATCTTAATCTTGTTTTATTTCACTCTCCATTGGATATTGACAATTGTTTTTTAATCCATATCCATATTTTCTTATATGTATCCCTAGTATGTGTTATCAAAGGTGACCTTTGTAATTCTTTTTTTAAGGGGTAGTTTCATAAACCCTTATTCTGATGTGGGATTTAATAATGAATCTACTATGAAAAATATTCAACTTTCAAGAACTAAATTTATAATAGGGTAGAATGAAGTAACATACTAATTTTTAAGAATGAAACACTATGTTTAATAGCATACATGAAATGCTACATCGAGCTTTAACAAACAACTAAGTACTATTATTTAAATGTTACCATTATAACCTAGCCATTGGAATAGTGAGAACAAATAATATCAACTGAATTTTGAAAATATGTTTTACACATATTTAAAAAATGATTCACTGATTAACAAATTTTTTTGAAATGGAAATAAAAACCAATTGAATGTAATGGATGTGTTTTTATGAAAACCTATTTAATAAGAGAATACTTTTGTTCATAAAATCATATTACTCTTTATGGATTACATATTTAATAAAAAAAATATATAATATATGAAATTTAATGTTTTTTATTAATCTTATATGTTATCTATATATTATGTAAGAACAAATTCACTTTTCGGATAAATGAAATATTTTTCTAAAAATGTAGTTTTACAACATTATGACGGAGAACCCTTTTTAAATTTAGTTTTGACACATTTATAATTTCTCTATGGCTAAATAAACACATTCATTAAAACAGGGACATCAATATTAACATTGGATGAATTTTTTTTTTCCTGAAAACTATCGTGCTTTAATGAATAGGAAAAATACAATAAATTTTATTTGAAGTCAACGTTTTTCCATTGAGATTATAAATATGGTTAAATAATATTATCTAATGCTTTTAAAGTATTAATAGAATATATTCATATATTTTAATCTAATGTTGGTCATTAAATAATATTTCACATTAAAATAGGACAACAATACATGTCAGTCTTTTGGTAGTTCATACTTCTTAAAAACGCGCTTTTTGGGATTGATGATAATAATTAATTTTAAATTATTTACAATACAATATGTGTACTGAATTTTGAAAAATTTACACCATTTTTGGAATTTTATGGTACAAATTAGGTAAATAGGTCCCTAATACATTTAGGGATTGTGAATAGAAACTTTACTAATTATTTTTATTTACTATGGTTAAAGGGTAAATCTGATAAATAAGGGTAAGAAATAATATTTTAATAATATAAAACTGCACTAAAACATGTCTTAATCCTATTGTATGAGTTAAATCCGACCATGACCATCCTTAGGATGGACCTTTGTAATTTTGGAGCCATTTTGAAGTGATAATGACATGTTGTAATAATTAATTTAATGTAAAGTGAAAATCAACATACACTTGTATACTCTTACTAAATAAATTATATGTGGTGTTATACATGTGATATCATTGATTATAAGCAGTAAATAAAAGGCTAAAAATATTTCCTATATAATAACATTTCATTTATAATTTTTTAACATTATGTACATATATTTAATTACGACACAATGATGATGCAATGATATCCTTATTAAAGAATGATTCAAATAAATGATATGATAAATATTAAAATAAATATCATTTGACCTAATTAATTTCATCAATGAATATTCAAGGGGAATAAAACATGTTTTTATTGAGTCAATATTTTTGGAAAGAACAATATTTTTATTAATTTGTAAAAAATTCATAAATAATGTCCAAAATTGGCATCATTCATAACATAAAATATAAAATATTTTTATAAATATTATTATGTTCTTTAAAATATAATATTTTTTCAAATGGTTTTTATAACTCCCAATATGTCAAAAATTACTTTTTTGTGGGTTTTTGTACATAATATGGAAATTATATTAACCCACGATGTGTAAATAACAAGATATAACTATATGATACAAATGGGTAAAATTGGTGTTAAAAAATAGTAAGGATAATTATTTTTTCAAATATTGACTAATAATTATTAGATGATGGGTATTAAAACCAAAATAATCTTATGCTGGAAATAAATGAGTTTTGGATCATTTTTAATGGGAATTAAATTTATAATAAATAAATATTTCAAAAAATTCATAATGTGCATGTTTTCCCTCTTATAAATGGGTACCACCTCTACGCACTTACTCACACCTATGAAGCCCATTTCCTCATAAAAAAATATACTAAAATAAGCTTCCCAATTTCATACATTACTCTTATAAGTCTGACCTTGAGTAGAAGGTAATTCATGAAAGCCCTTTGGTTCAAATCAAAAATAGTTACCTATTTTAGAGGTCTTGTCTTCTCTAAAGTTCATTTACATTATATTCCTTCTCCACTACCTATTATATTATTATTCATTAATTAAATAAAGACACCAGTATCCTAAATATACATCGGATTTTTTATGAGTATTATTCGAACTACACTTACACACACCACCATCTAATGAATATGAACATATTGATTCTATGTATGGAGAACTACTTCCTCACAAAATGTTGACTATTTAAATTTTCCCCAACCAACACACTTGGTTGAATAATGAGGGCACTGTATTTATATATGATATATATTATTTTTCTATTGTCTCTATGCTTCTGTAATTTTTATTTACAACATACCTTTATTCATTCCAAAATTTGGAAATATGATAATTTCATTTGAGAAAGTACGGACAATCGCCACCTCAAAGTGACATGACTCGTTCATGCAATAAATGGAGTGTATAACATATTGAATTAATGGGCTTATGTAACATATATTACAAATATGTTATACAAGAATTAAAAAATACATATGTATCACTTATGATTAATTCCTTCATGATGACAAAAAAATGATAGTACTGTTCTTGATTACGTACGACCTACCGTCTCCGTGAATATATCTTTTCATTTCTTACCTCCAGATGATATGGAAAATTATAAAAACATATATAATGGATATATATGATATTTAAATCATGAATATCATTATTGAGATGATGGTCTTTTGACCACATTTATAATTTTCTTCAAAATAAGTACATTGTTGACTCAAATACTGAAAATCAACAAAATGTCCGATGTGAACTCAATTAATTAACTAATTTATATAAAATGATAATATGAGATATAAATATATATAATAAAATTAAAAAAAAGTCTAAAAAGTAAAAATTAACAAATATTTATTATTCAGGAAATTAATGAACAAATCACACAAGTCGGATTCAAGGTAAGGGAAATCTTAACGCAATCTCCATTTATTGAGTTAAATAGTTATTTCATTAGTTTTGCTGAAGATTATTTTTTTTTATTAAAAGCAACACTTTACGGGAAAAGTGAGAAACCCAAAGTTCAGCAAAAATCCAAACATACCAAAAACAAAACAGGAAAAAACAGGATACCTCATTCCAGCAACAGCATCAACCACCATCCCCATGCAGGACACTCGGCGATCCCATGCAAGCATGGTCCCTCCTGATGTTTCCATCCCACCAAAACAGCCATGTCCCAAATGGCCTACAAAGATGATGGCAGAGAAACCGAGCCCACCAAGGAGATCCTGCGGCTAGCCAACAAAACCACACAAACCGTAGACATAGGAAAACCACCAAACCCTTGGAAGCAATAGGAAAAACAAACCCAATTAGTCCGGAGGTGACGCCTCATAGGAATATGAAAAATTACCAAAGCATAATCGAAGTCTGTTAGTGCTTTCCTCTCTATACAGATTCCACTTCATCAACCATACCTTGGCACCAGGGTCTACCCCAATGATGTCTTCAAATCGGTCCGCCATTTTGTCCCATGTTCGGATATATTCAACTTTGCTGATTTTCCGATTGTTGAAGCCTCTCATTAGAATCAGATCCTGTTTGTCAATCCACTTGGCCTGCTCACTGTTGACCTCCACTTTGATAGGTCTTCCCATCATATCGGCCTCCTCCTGAGGGATGTTGACATAGAGAAATTCCTCTACCATATCCTCTTCAGAGCAGATGATAGGATCTTTAATGCTTTTTCCCATTTTAGAAACGCTGCCCATTCCATTATTTTTCACCTTGGCCCCAACCTGGGGATCCTCCTGCATGAGAACCTTGTCAGATGATGTTTCCTTCTCACCTAGTTTAGATTTTTTACCTGACCGTGTTTCCATCGGCTTTGGTAAAAATGAGTAATCCTTGCGTTCTCTCCCTTTGAACTTTTTAGGTAACATCCCCTCCTCCTGGACCTTGTCAACTCCCGAACCCCCCTCAGTCTGCCCATCCCCTTCAACCTGGTTAGGCTCAATGGAGTCCAAACAGCCAAAGGAATTGAATGTGTCAACACCATTTTGGGTCCAGCACTTCCCTGCTGGTGTCTTGGTGCCTCCCGAAGAAGCAGCACCTTTATCATTTCTAGGTGAACAGACCGCCTCCTCATCAGGACCAGAACCAGGATCCATGAGAATTCCCTTCTGAGTTTCCACATGAACCCTTACCATCTCGGAATGGTTACCATTTAAACCAGACTCAGCATCCATACCCGCAGCATTGCACTGAGAAGACTGTGCCAATGGTTGTTTCATACCATTAAGATCTCCGATCAACCTGTTGCATACATCCTTGACCCTGGCTTCAGGTGAGGTAGGAGCTGGCTTTGAAGACTCTTCAATTTGGGTACTGCGATTAGGCATTGAGGTATCCTGCTTAGAAGGAGAAGCCAAATTTCTCTCAAGCATGCTCACGCCATTGTCCACAGGTGTTGCAGCCGCATCCTCCTGCAGTGAACCACTAGAGCCAAAGGGTTTCGCGATGCCCGCTGTTTGCAACTCTGGTGGGGCAATTCTGTTATCAGCCAAGGTTGAAGACTTCTGAAACATTTTACGACAGCCCTGTTCAAGATGGCCCAGACGGCAACAGGACGTGCAATAGTCATACCAGTTCTCAAAAGACACCGGTTGGTGGCACCGAAGCTCATTTTCCACCTCAATCCATACCTCTTCAACAGGCGGTTTGGATACGTCGACTTCCACACATATTCGGGGTGCCATCGGATGGCACAGTGTTCTCGATCGCTCATCAAAGGCCAAAAACCGTCCAACCAGATTACCTAAGAATTGCAGAATAGCAGGATTCTGGAAGGGAAGGGGAAGACCAGGAAAACTCACCCAGATGGCCGCAGATGGTGAATCCCTCTTCCAATGAAAGTCGTAGCTCCACCGAAGGAGAAAGAAACGTAGACCCCCGCAAGAACGAAGACCTTTAGACCAAAATGAAGCAAGATCGTCATCGTTGGAAAACCGCAGAGAGAAGTGACGATAGTCCAGGAGCCCGACGACGACGCGATCTTGAAGGGGAATAGATTCATTGACGAAGCGAGCGAAACTGTCCAGGGAGGGGCGCTTATGACCAAATCGAGCTATTAGGGATAGCCCATGGAGATTAGAAGCCTCGGAAAACTCCTGAAGGGAGAGTGGAAGCGATGGAGCCCCTCGGTGAAGGGACGGGACTTTAGGGCAAAGAGTAATCCGGGGAAAGTCGGGTAGGAGAGAAGGATCCGAGAACGGAGAGGAGTACGTCGGGGCTACCTGGTGTTGCCGGAGATCATTAGTTTTGATTTTCCAAAATATGAGAAAATTTTCATTGATTGTTTTACACTAAATATCCACTTATATTGGGAGTATTTATATTTTTTACACATAATTATGTCATTGATTTATCTTTAATCTAATGAAACTATCATTATAAGGGACTTCATCTCAATCACCATTCATTAAGGAATATTTTGATTTATGATTGAATATATGTTATATGATATATAACAAACTCTATTTATTTTTAATTTTATTCAATGTTTTTAAAAAATAATATTTTTCTATGAATAATTATATTAAACAACAAAAGAAATGCTTTTCTTTAAAGAATGAGGTGACAACGAACTTTCCATCGCCGCGAGGATTATTTGATATTTGGAATCCACTACATGTCGTAATACTTTTAAAAAGAAATGTAAATACCATATTTATTTTTTTTATATTTTTTAATTGAAAATGGTTTTGATAATGGACTAATTATATTCAACATCTTGAACATATATCTTGCAATAAGAGTGTTGAAATTTTATCACTCCTTTATTCTTTGTTACGTTTTATGATTATGTTAGGAATCATGGGAATTTTTTACATATAAGGGTGGTTCTGTGACAAAAAAAAGGTGGGTGAGCCCGAGATAGCTCCCCAATGCATTTTTTCACATGTATAAGGTAAAATTTAATGGTTCTTTTAAGATATTTAGGAAATATACTGTGGTGGGTATTCCAAACATAACTGTGAATGGTATTACCAATGTATTTGTGAAAGCTAAAATTTAAGTATGTTGTGGATTCCACAAGATTCCTTTTTGATTTAGTATTTCAAAGATTTATTCATAAATATTATTATTACATGAGTTATGTTAAAGAGCTTATGTTTTATGTGTAAAAAATAATGATTTTGTTAAAATGTTTTCATGGGTTTTAAAGAATCATGAACTAATGGTTTTATTCCTTATTATATATTCATTACTAATCTTTTTATTATTATCAATTGTTTATTAATGATTTTTTCACTGGGTATATGGAAGGATAAAGGAAAGGAATAATTGCAGAATATTTTTATGAAGATAATAATCATTTTTTATTTAAGTAGTTTCATAATTCGGAAAAATTCGATTGAGTAGAACTTTCTAATTTGTAATTTTTGAGATGTAATGTAATATTAATGTCTAATTTATCTAAAATAATAAACGTGAAAAGATCCTCAATGTGAAAGAAAGTAAATTAGTGATCAAAAATCATGATTATGTATCGCATAAGGGTGGGTCCATATATCATCGGTTATAGATATATTTTTTAACAAAACTATGATTAATAAAAATTTATTCAAAAATTTGTTTAATGATATTTTTAAATATATTTTAAATAAAAAGGATTAAAATTTTTTCAATCATTATTTATAAATTTTTAATGTATTTTCAAAAAAAGTCTAAATGTGTTTAATTATTGTTAATATGATTTCAATGAATCTTAAAAGTAAATTCATTTCGAAATATTTTCAATATTTATTTATAATATTTCAGTTATTTCTATGAAACTAGTTGTCCAAAGGTTTTCAACATCTCCTTATAATTTTTCAATGTTCTTTCAAAGAGAAATGTTTTCAAAATATTTTCCATTTTTTTTATTAATTTTCAAATCTATTTCCCAAGAATAATTTTCTCCAAATGATTTCTATTTTAGAAAGACTTTTAAAATGTGTAAATAAATTTTTGTTAAAAAATTTTTTAAATTAAATTTCATAGCTTTTTTATGTGAAGAAATATTTTTAAAAATTATTTATGATTGAGATTTTTATTGAAATGGTATTTTCCTCAAGAAATGAACTAAGTGATTTTTAAAAATATCTATCCATATATGATGAAGGCATTTGACATGGATTATAATTTATAGGGGATAATATTTAAGGACGTCATTGATAATTTTATTTTAATGGATTATGTTTAAGATGAAAAGTTTCTTATGACCCATGCTTCCCTTACTTGGGTATTATGCTTATGAAATCAACTTCCTTTTATTGGTTATTTTATGATGAAATGTATTTGAAACCTCTCTATTTTCCCTAGGTAATGAAATGATAAAATGTGTATGATAGACATTTCATTTCAGGTTTTATGATATAATGTCAATGAAACCCATCTCTTTTTATCGTTCAATATAGGATTAATGTTTTTAAATGTTGTGGAACAGGTATGTATGTTTTAATTATGTGTTTGGTGGGACCTATATCTCCCTCCAATTAATTTTGTAAATATATATATCTCATGAGATAGACTTTGATGGAATGGGGAGTGAACTCAGTTTAGTAATGGAAATTGTCATCTATGATAGTTTTGGTAGTGAACCTTAACTACTAAGATGGTATTGGGATTGAACCACGACTAGTAAGATTTATTGGGGAGTTAACCCATTCCCTTATAAGGAAAGGGATACTACTTGGGAATATTTTCTATACCACCTAGTTGGTGTAGACCTAATGATTTACCAAGGTATGTTTTGATAATAATAATGTAATTATAGGTAATGGTTTTATATACATACTTATCGAACAAAACATTTATATATTCTTCATATGTTCTAATCTCATTGATTATTATATTTATTTTATTATTTTTCATATCTTATGAACTATCAATATTTTTTTCATGACTCATTTATAAGATTTATGATATAAATTGTATGGTGCTAAATTGTAATTCCCATATTATTAAACACTGATGGTATTCTTATGCTTATATCTCTCATTTATTTACTCTTACTGATCATCTAACTTCACACTTTGTTAGGTTTCCTTTCCCTAGTTTATGAATAACAGTTTTAATTTTAAGTAAAAAAATGGAGAAATATTTATCAAAAACATTGCAGATATTTCACATAGATAGAAGATTATTTTCCAAGTTTCCAATGAAACTAAATAATTTTGGACTTTAGGCATGTGATTTTATATTTTTAAATCTATTCATCACAAATAATGTCATATCTATTTATGTAAACCCTAGTTCACAATAGGTGATATCAAAGGGAATGTTTTTGGAAACCATTGGAAACTAGGATGAGACGAAATTATTGAGACCACTGGGGATATATTTAAGGATATTTCTAGGTATGTATGAAAGTATAAGCCTATGGTTTCATAATTCATACATCTTATTATTCATTTTTCTTGATTTTATGGTTTTCCTCTATGATAAATTCATTTCACACCATTCATTATATATTTATTCAATGGAAGGAACCATAAAGTACTACCTTATACTTTAATGTGATAGAATTTTTTTTATTATCAGAAAAATGGGATGATTACTGGAGTGAATGATGTTGTGATCCTTCCAAATCAATTTTCACTAAACATGATTATCAATATGTACCTTAACAAACTCTCAGAATTACCAAAGAAGATAAAAAATGAGTTTATTTAGGGTTCGGGTAATGGAGACCATGGAGGAATGAAAATTCATTTTTCTACTTAAGGATAATGTTCATGAATCACCATTGTGAATTTCCATGAGGAAAAAGATTTTTTTTGTTGAGGAAAATGACACAAATATTATGACTATTTTTCTAAGATTTCAATTAATGAAATTGATGGGAATAATGGTATTCTTTTGACATCATTGATGGGTCAATTATTTAAATATGGAATAAATTATAATTATGAATATAGATGACCCAACTAGAATGATCATGAAGAGAATCCACATGATGTTATAAGTAATGATTCTATTGCTATTGATGATTAGACTATATGAGAAATGTGATAGAAAAGAGGCCTTAAGAAATAATATGAGTTTTACATGTTAATATATAAATGATGAAGTTTAATAATTTACGTTCCTATATATTTAGAATCTATATTTATGTTACATGGTGGAATATATAAGGAATATTTATTTTATGTTTTTCTGGTAAGGATTTAAAAGAAAATATTGAATTGGTCTAAAGTAATAGAAAAGTTATTTAATGTAATGTTTCAATTTTAAAAAAATTATCACCGTTAATATGTTCTTTCTGTTAAGATAATGATGTCTGGATAAATATTTTTTGTATTTTAATAAGTAAATTTGATGGTACTGATTACCTTGGAACTAATGAAAGATTTATTAAAAAAATGGTCTATGTTATAATTGATGATGCCGATATCTTTTTGGATTTAAGGAATATATCCAATAATTTTTGTAAAAACAAAGCATGCATGATTTAAATAAGGTTTTATGGTAATTTAGATAATTATTGTGTTTCAAGAGAATACATGAAAAATATATTTACATATTTGGAATGTAACAACTAATAGCCACCATATTAAGGTAGAGAATAGTGTTAAGCTGATTTAGGGAACCTATTTCTATTATTTTAGACGTTTATTTTTCTAAAGGGTTATAAGGTTAACAATTTCTAGAATGGTTTATGTGAAAAATTGGATTATGTTTTAGTAATAAAAGTATTATATATCCATATTTTGATTTATGAATATTGGATAACCTTATCTAACCATTTTTTGGGAGGTTAACTAATGATATACAGAATGATGTATAATTATATTTAGGGATGTCATTATTTGTTTATACTTTTAGAATGAGAAAATTCCACATTGTTTCTTATATTAATAGATGAATTTGAAATTGATCAAGGTGTAACCTGAAGGTGGAATTATTCTTATGAAATAGAACAAAATCAATTAAGTACAATTTCTAGTGAAATCTATTCATCTTTAATAAAAGGGTATTGAAATAAATTTTTTTCTTACAATCATAATTTTTATGATATGAATGAACTATTTCTTGCATATTTTCATTATGGATTTTTGATAGAAAAATTTATCATGACCATTTTTTCTATCACTCTACATCAGAACCTGAATGTTGGATTTATCTTCTAGGTCTAATTTTTTCACATTCCATAATTATCATAGTATGAGTAAACCTAATTATGAGTAACCTTGTGTATCTGTTATGTTTTTAAACATTTATTTTTTTAAATATGTTTTTGTATTCATTTTTATAATGTGTGTTTCATTGAAATTAAATTCCAAGTACTGAATCCTTATGAACAAAGATGAATTTATATGGAGAAATACATTTAATGGGGTAAAATTTAACACCCTGATATTTTGTGAAATTTGTTTGAATTAATTTAATAATTTCAATATTTCTCATTTCACACCATATTAAATATAGATTCAGAAAGAACCACATTATTATTTCTTTTCATTCAATTCCTAGTAATTATTTCAATAAATGAAACTCTTATAATATTTTTCTATATAGAATAAAATATGTTTGGATTATTTACAGACACATCCTAGTTCCATTAATGGCGTGCATTAAAAAAATGGGAGAGTTTTACCGAACAACAATATACTATTAATATTATTATTAAAATATTATTATAGAAGACACATATTCATTGGAATGATATTATAATTTATATTAAATGAACATTTAAAAATTTATTTACACATGTATTTAAAATAAACCCTTTGACTATAAATTAGTTTATGTGATTCTATAGCCTCTTAAAAATAAATAAATTAGTTATCTATGAAAAATATTTTCTGATTTACAAAGAAGACTTATCCTAAAAAATTTATAGAAACCAATAATAAATAATTTTTTCAATAAATATTATATATTATATATTCAATCAATATTTTCAACACTAATTCAATAGATTTTATAAGTATGAGATAAGAATAAATCCAATTTATTAAATTACAATAATTATTTTCCTAAAAGGTAATTATACAACTATTTAATAGAGATCCAATTTTAAATATAATGTTTGAATTATTTAAAATTTTTATACTATAAAATAAAATAAATTTAAGAAATTTGAAAATCAAATTTTACTTTTGGTAAATATTTGGTGTTTTTACTAGAAGTTTAATATTTTGGTGAATATTGAAATAATATATTTTAATTGAAGACTATATTTTCATATAATTTTATTATATAGTAAAGTTAAATATTAATTATTTTAAAATTTCATTTTCATTTATTTTACATCAGTAAATTAAATTTAGGTCAATGTAATCAACTTGACATTGAAATTAAATATTAAAATAATTCAAACTTTTGAACATTTTCACTTTAAAAACATCTTTCTTCATCCCATCTACATGATTATTTTTAAATTTATTTTTTCCACAACTATTTCTTGAAATTGAAAAAATGGATTCTATATTTTGATTCATCATAATTTATAATGTATAATATGGTCAAATTAATTTATACCAACATGATTAGTTAAAGTAATTAAAATTAAATACAGTGACCAAGGTAAAAATGAGTATACATAGTGGTTAAAAATTAACATATTGTCCCAAATTACCTATAAACATGTCCAAATTACCTTTTTATGGAAATATTTTATCAATTTGATCTATTTTCATGAAAAAGGAAAAATATTGTTGGTATATGATGTAAGTTAGACCTCTCAATAATGTATACCATTTCATATTTGAATGAATTCCACTACTCTTCCACAATAAAATTGCAGTCACCCACTAAATTACTCACACGTATCAAGCCACATTGGATTATAAAAACCCAGAAACAATTTTCTAAAAATTCCATCCTAAAGACCTAGAATAATCACTTTTGGTAGAGATTAATTCATGGAAGCCATGTGGAGAAATCTAAGAAGAGTTACCCAAAGGAGAGGTAACATCAATCCACAAGCTATTTTTTTCATTCTCCAATGCCTAATATTATCATTACATGACTATATAATAAAAGAAATATCCTAAATATTTTTTTTGGGTTCAATCTAATCCTACACACACTTCAATCAAATGGGAATAGAACATACCATTCTTCTATAAGGGAGACAATCGCCTCATAAAAAGTTGTCATTCTTTTTTCCCTTACCACCACTCATGGATTGGAATTATAATTTATCCTCTTTGGATAGATGTTATATATGATATTTATTATGTATTTATGATTCTTAAATTTTTATATAAAGCATACCTTCATGCATTCCATTTTGGGTAAATAAAATAACATCTTTTGTGCATGTGTGCACTATTGCATCCTCAATGTAATATGACTCATTCACATATTTCATTGAATATATTAATTAATGGTTTAGTAAATGAATATGATATCTATGAAATAATCATTCTAATGTAATATATACATACATATATATATGTCATTTAGTTTATTTCTTTCAATATGATACGAAAACGGAAACAACGTTCATGCGTATGTAGGGTATACCGTCTCCATGAATGGTGTATTCCATTTCAAAATTATATATTTTATATATTAATATAAATATTTATATACTGAATATATATGATATTTATTTCATTTTTTCCTTATTTAAATAAGTAAAGCATGATCCAAGTAAGAGGTTAAATAATTAGAAGTCAAAACATATAAAAAACAAAGATATATTACCTGAAATGATTGGTTAACATGAAGCTGTTAAAAAACAGAAAATATTATGTCATAATGAAATAACATTTCTAATTAAATATAAATATATATTTATTTTTTAGAATTATACTCATCTTATATTTATTATATAATAGTTTTGAACTTTTATAATGAAAGTGAAGAGTTAAGGTATGGTGTTTCTCATCTCAATTTTATTTATGTGAGACTTATGCCTTATTAAATATTCATTTAAATTGTCTGGAATATATAATTACCCGAAATTTATTCAATAATTATTGTACGTTAATTTATGGGTATTTAAATATCTATTTTATTATCTTTATTTCATGGGTTTTATGGTTCAAATGTTTCCAAATCTGTAATGTAATTTTGTATCAATATTTTTTATATAAGATAAATGCCATGTTATGAACTTTTATTTCTATATAAGGTGTATATACTATCATATGTCTTGATAACTAATGATTATCCATATTTTATGGATATTATAATCTTCATTTAATGTTATTTGTTCCTGGGGATTTTGATTGAATGTTACCAAAGTTGAATCAATTGGTTGCAACAACATAATCATTTATCAGGATTGTTTGTGAATAATATTCCATTAATAAAATATTATGATCCATATATCATGATAATAAATGAATTTTTTCTAATATATCAATGTAATGGTATCATTATTCAACTCTTTGTTACTCCAGATAATTAATAATTTTCAATAACAAAATACATCATCATTTATCTCTTCAGTTGGAAGTCAATTTTCCTCAAAAGACCATGATTTCTAAAAAGGTTTTCATAATTGTTTTTAAAATATGTTTTAATATTATTTTCGAAAATTAATAATTTCAATGAATTAAATAAATATTCATATTTTTTGAATTAATTTTAAAAGAAAAATGTTTTTAATATTTTTTGAATCATTTTTTGAATGTTTTCAAAGTATTTTTTTTTTTAAAATATTTCAAATTAATTTCAATATTTTATTATAAATTATAATTTTCTTTCAAATAAAATATTTTTCAAATGTATTTAAATAATTATTCATAAATATTCAAACAATTTTCAAAGAAAAAGTTTTTATAAATGTTTTCAATGTTCGATTATAATTTTTAAAAGATATTTTCAATGTAAAAGGCTTTCACAATGAATAATTTTTAAAAAATGATTTTCAAAGAAGAAAAGTTATTTCATAAAAAAATATACTTAAATTCTTTTTTTTGAGAATTTTGTTTTTTAAAATGTTTTTTGAAACTTAATATCAAATTAATAATACTTTCTAAATAAAATTTCTATGATTTCATTCAAAATCCCTCTCCATCATAGATGAAATCCATTGAAATGGTTTGTTTTTTACTGGGGATATGATCTAAGGAGATCATTATTATTCTTTCTTTGAATGGTTTTAATTTTAAGAAGAAATTTTTTTATGACATATTTTTTCATTCTAGGGTTTATTTGCTTATTAATCATGCTTCCTTACAATGGTTATTCTACGATGAACTGATTATCAAACCAATCTATTTTCTATAGGTAATGATATTATAAAACATTAAGGATATTCATTTCATATAATGGGTTTTGATATGATGTTTATGAATCCCATCTATTTTTATAGTTCACGATAAGATGAATTATTTATTTTATTGTGGAATAATTATGTATAATTTAGTTATGTGATGGGTGGGACATATATCTCCTTCCAAGGAATTAGGTAAACATTGTTATCTCATGAGATAGATTTTGTTATAACTAAGAGTGAACTATGTTCATATTGGTAATTTTTCGGATAAGAATGTATTGATAATGAAACATGGCTACATATATGATCTTTGAAATGAACCTTTACATCTAATATGGTTTGGGGAGAAAACCATTTCATTATAAGAAATGAGATAATACTACGGATGGTGGTGGGTCCTTCTCCGTAGATGTATCCCCAATGAAGTGCCCTGGTAGGTTTTGGAAATAATAATTAGCATATAGGGAATTGTTTTATATGATTTTTTGTGATAAAAAAATTTTATGTCTTATTTATATGATGTTCTCTCAAAGATTAAGCTCTCTATTCCCTTAGAATTTATTTATTATAAATTGAAAATATTTATTCCATGAAAAATGTATATGATTATTGATATATAGGGTATGATCTCCAAATGTGATTCTCATGGTAACAAACCCTTATGGGAACTTTATGATTATATATTTCTTTTATTTAAACTTACTATGATTATGATCACACTCTTTCTAATTTTTCCCTTATGCAGGAAATAAAAAAAGGATTTATCTAAAATAACAGAAGGGGAATGACATTGTGGGAAATATTGATGAACATTCTCTAAGATAGAATATTATGTTCCACGATTCCATAGATACTAAACTATTACTGTCCTTGGGAATAAGATTTTTTAATTTTTAAATATTAATCTAAAATGATTTAGTATCGTGTATTTTATGATGGGGTCAATATATATCCCATTTCTGGTTATGTGATCCTTTAAATGATTATTCTATTTTATCAGGACTGAAATATTTATATTTAGATATCGCAATTTAAAGAAAAAGATGACATTTTCGTGGAAATTGATTAAATAATGAAATGATACTCATCTAGTAAGTATATTTCTTTTATCATCTATGTTAAGATGGTCACGAAACTCATGAACACTAGGAAAAGTATCATTAAAAAAAATATTTTCTGATTTCAATAATTTTGGATGAAACCAATTATGTTTTTCATAAATCTTTGTTTTAGGAATATGAGTTTTTTCAATTTCTAATAATAATTAACACTATGATGATTAGAGATCTCTATTAAACTCTTTTTTTATTTTTGCATTACACCTTTCATCCAAGTCCATATATTCACATAACAACTATGGTTTCCTAGAGGGATACCTCATTAGGGTTATTAAAGATAACCATATCACTTTCATATTTCTCTTATCAAGAGGATGATTTTAACCCTTTTATGAGGTAGGTTTCCAAAAAATGTATATTCCAATGTACATCATTTGGGTAAAAAATCATCTTCAAATTGAGAGGAAATAATTTATTAAAGGTGGTATGTAACACACAAAGATTTTATTTCTAAAAAATGCATCTATGTTTTGATTTATTATTTTACACAAAACACAATGATTAAGCCACTATAATAATACATATATCCTTATATTTAATATTATTTATATGTTGTAGTATATATATCCTCTAGTATAAATGAACCATAATATATTATACCATTATAATGATGACATTAAATTAGACTGTATAAAAATTAATAAATTAATTAATAAATTATATTGTTTACCCATATATAAAATAAATCCAACATTCTTTTGTTTAATATAAAATAAAATAATAATCATTTGAAAGAAAAATTAATATTTTCTGAAAAGAACAATATTTTTCTAAAGGGTTGTTTCGAAGATATTTTTACCAATAAATTATTATTAATATATAAAAAATTTTAGAACATTTATTTTAAAAAATAGAATTACATTTATAAATCATAAAATAAAAATTATGTTAGGTTGATATAAATTTTTTTAAAAAAATATTTATTTTTCAGTGAGGAGTGAAATTACCAATTTTATTAAACATTTCATTTCATTTAAATAAATTATGTAATTTAAAAGAACAAAAATAGTTAACGTGATTTCATGTAAAATAATTATTATTTTAATAAATCTAATCCAATTATTTACATTTAAATCAACATTATGTTATATATTATTATAGGTTTATTATTTTGTTTAAAAAATAATTTTTTCTGAAAACTATTTGAAAGTGTATAATGTTTCTACATTTTAGTTAATTAAAAAAATACATATTGAGAAGTGAAAATAATAAAATTTATTGAATTTATATCTAAAAATATTTATTTAAGTACATATAATGATTATTAAAATTCATATATTTAATATAAAATTTATTTTTCCTTGAAAAATATAGCTATTGAAAACCATCCTATTCATCATGTTAGATGATTTAATTTTATATTAAATTATACAAATTGTGTTATTTGAATATTTTAAAATGTATTTAATATTACTAATAACAGTAATTTATATTATATAATATTTTCAATGTAATTTTTGGACATAAATAATTATGAAAATACTAAAATTCTTTAATCATTTTTAAGATTAAAACTGAATTAAAATGATTAAAATGAAAATATAATTGTTTAATGAAAATAAAACTTGTATAAAATCTATTTTGTCGACATATTTAGAACATTAAATGTTTATGGATCCACAATAGTACATTTTTTATAATTTTTTCATGTGAATAAGATGTGTATCAATTTTTCATTTCAAAAATTACCAATATTGAACCCACCCCACTTATGAAATGCCGCACACACTCCTCTCATTTAAAACAAATAAAATAATCCTTTTCTACCAAATAGTTACATGAATAATATCCATAATTACTGCCAAATATATTTTATTACATTATTTTAAATTAAATCTATATTATGAATTATTTTGGTACTACCAAAAAGTGGGTTTTTTTGAAAAATATAGTTATCCTCACTAATTGAGATTTTTTATTTTATTTATTGACCCATATTAATAGAAAATTGATAATATATTATGTTAAAATTAAAGTAGTATATAAAATGTAATTAAATTTAAATATGTTATTGTAATTACCTAAATCTCTCTTCAATTCATTCAAATCATAAATGAAAATGTTATTTTTGAGTTCGGTAAGCAATCACCTAGAGAATCGATGTAATTCATTTTTCATAAGCACCTACAATGGATTTTTATAATGAATTATTTAAAATATATGAAATTATTTTTAACATAAGTATACTTTTTTAATTATTATGTTACATATAACATATAACATTAAATTCAATGGGGGTAGAATAATGTTGCTCGTATGTATAGTAGGCTAACGCCTCACAAAACAATGTGATTAAATTTTCACTAAAACATCACCGGGATTGAAATAATATTATCTTTAATTAATATAAGTACAGTTTATGAAATTATTATGATTTTAATGAAATATAAATCATTCATAAATTATAATATTCTATTTTCAATCTTACATTTCCACTCACTACTAAATCATAATAACGGTCGTTTGTAAATGAGGATTACCACTTGCACGAAGTGATGTTTTATTTTTTCCTCACCACATAACATTGATGATTTATATAATAATATAAAATGTAATAATATTTTATTTATTATAAAATTATCATATTATAATGAATGAATTTTACATTCCATATTTATATAATGATCATTGAAAAAAGGGGAATATTACCCATATATGTGTATGAACTGCCGTCTCCAGGATTGTAACATAGATATTTTTTCGCAAATAAGTATTCAAGATTTATTTTAAAAGTATAATTGATGTATAAACATGATATATATTTAATTATTATTATTCAAGTGATAATATAACAATGACCACTTTGACAATGGTCAATAGACATAGGCCATTTCGAGATAGTGAACTGAATTTCCCCAAAAAACCAACATGGACATGAAAAATTAATTATTTAACTACATAATTTATATAAGTAAAATATATTATGTATGTATAAACTATCAAACGTGTAAAAATTTTATTATAAAGTAATATCGTTGATATATGATTATTATATATGTGTTAAATGATAATCATTGAATGTATGGACTCGAGGTTAAAGACATCGTCTTAATTTTCATTCATTGAGTATCATTTTAATGTTATGAAACTAATTTATTTTAAATGGTTACTATAATTTTAATTTTAAATTTAATTCTATAAATCCTTCATAAAAAAAGTTTTTTATGTGCCAATTTTTATTATATAATTATATGGAATTTGAATTTCATGTTACCAAGTTTAAAATATTTTGATAACACAACTTATTTTAATTTCGTTTTATTACATCTTCAGTGAAATTAATATTATAATATTATGTGTGAATTGAATTTTTATTATGTTAAATGTTATTTTAACATATTATATTTTTATTAATATTAGATAAACATAATCGAATCATTTATTAATTCTCACTTCACCAATTTGATCGTTGTAAGGGTTGTAAATATCCAATTTTCCTTTTTATGAAATATGTTATGTTATACTCATATCCTACTTATGATGTATATGTAATCTTCATTTGAGATTTTATATCCTTATTCTTCTTATGTTCATGATTTTTTCTATTTCGTTTTATATTATTCTTCTTAGGAGAATTCAATCTATATGTTTCCAAAGTGGAAAAAACATTATGTTGTAGTATATATTATTTTAATGATTATTTATGTTCATGATTAAATATAGAGAAGACATATTATATTATTTTATTAAACCACATATAATTTATTCTCATATGTTTATGAATGAGTTTTAGAAGTTCAATTTTCATTTACTCACTTATTGATTAAATAAATATCTAGAATATTGTGGATAAGTGATAATGATCTTTTATTTTATTTTAGATTGGTTATGTTTAGATTCCATAACAATGTTTTCACATATATTATTTCAAGAAATAAAGTATTTTATAATGATATTTTATGTTGTCTTTGACCATATTTTTTTTATTTTTTAATTCAAATTCCTTATAATTTTAAAAATGGGCTACGTTAGATATTCTTTCAAAAACTGTTGGAAATAAATGTCTATTTCAAGAATTAAAATCGTTAATGGGTATTTACAATATTGTTACAATAATTGGATTTTAGGCTTCAATTAAATTTTTCGATGGTAAATTTTTATGAAAATAATTTTTAAAATAATTTTTGTTTTTTTTCAATGTGATTTAAAAATTCAATAGTTCATTTTCCTAAAGAATGTTTTTAATTATCCTTGATTGTAATTTTCATACATAATTGTCAAAAACAATTGATGTTAATTATGAATCACTAGATTTATTTTATATTTATTAAATACACATTCAATCTTCACAAGGATTATGATTGTTTCAGAGATATTTTCATGAACCTATATATTTTCCACCATTTAATAATATTTAAATTAGATTTTTATGGAAATAGTTTATTCTACAAGGGTTACTCATAATTCAAAATTATTTTCATGGAACATTTTTTTTAAATTGGTTAATCATGTTATGAATGTAAAAATTTTATTTTTTAGTATTATGATGATATGTATTTTTGATATAAATTATTGATGTTATTTTTCATGGATGTTGTTTGTGATTGAATGAGCCCCATATATCTCATGGATGAGATTGATATACATTATAAGTTCAGTGAACATAGAAAACTCTCTGATTCCTTGAGTATATAAGCATAATATATTGTTATTAAATTTTAATTATTATTGTAAGAGTTATTTTGAAATTATTTTCCCAATATACCTACATGTTTTCTCAATTCATTCTATGAGATTAAAATTTTTCCTTTGAAAAAGACTGAAATGACTTGAATCATGATTATTGATTCTATTGAACATTTACATTGTAAAATATTTATTCTAAGGCATATTTTCATTAAATATTAATTATGGATATTATTTTTATTATTTTATACTCATTATCTTCTACTATATAATCAAACCATTATGCTCTACTTATTATGATTGATGAAATTAATTTCTTATTAGTTATACTTACCCATACTGGGCATTTGAGATCTCTATTGTGATGTTATATTTTCCATATTCTATCAATAATTATGTTTAATTATTTATTTATGTAATTTTATCATTTTAATGATTATAGTCAGTTAATTTAAAATAATAAAAGATGTGATAAGTGGATTAAATTTTCATTTAAATACATTGTTAATGTTTATGAAAGAGTTTGGAATAAATTTTTAAAACAATAAACATAAAAGGTACATGGATATATATGTGATCCAATATTACATTTTTATGTTTTACATTTTGGATTCTAAAAATTTGGTCACCATCATTGGTATCAAATCCATAATTGTAAAGAATATGATTCTAGCATTGGATCTAGGAGTACGGGTTCTAATCTGTTATACATGCATTGGTGGAAACTGAATTCATTCAATGAGAATTAACGCGTGTTTCAATTGATAAAAGATGGGGAAAAAAATTAAAAATACCAACATCTAAATTAGATCGATATATTAGGTAGAAGGTGTCCTTATAAGCGATGTCACTACAGAAAATGGTGGGTTTGTTGTCGAGGCTATTTCTTAAATTATCCCTCCACAGATCCCCACCTAGATATCTCATTTAAAATATCGATTAATATATATATAACTATAGATATGATCAATGAAACCTATTCTATATTTTTTACATGATCTACATAATTAAATAGTAAATTTTTTATTTAAATAACCTTATCATTTCATTATTTTAGCAATGACTACACTCGAATGAACCACTATAATTTAAAAAAATTATAACACAACTATGGTAAAACATATGTTCAGGAAAATATCACATTATTAGATTCTGTATCTAAAATCTGTTCAAGATATAATCAATCATTTATGAAATAAACTTTTTATTTCTTGAAATATATTTCATATTTTTATCATATCAATGTTGGAATCCATAGGGCCTTAAACTAAATCCCAACTCCTAGACTATTTTAAAAATTATTATTTAAAATTTAAAAAGGAACAAATAAACAAAACCATATACATTTCAATCCAATATAGTACATGTATTTTCTCTCTATGAAGAAGGATCAACTTAAATATGTTTTCTTACTAAATTCATGTACAGTTTTTCTAATGTCATGAGCTCTCCTAAAGATTCTCAAAATGTAAGACAATTTACACTTGTGGAATTATTGGACCAATAAATATAATATCTATTAGATCCTTGAACACAAATGTGTTTTAAAAATGGATGGATTATTCTTCAATATCATATTCCTTATATTACAGGAAATTTTTTTAATTATAAACATATATCCTTAGCATAAGCACATAGATAATGTTATAAACATTGTATAATAGATGTAAGGATACGCCAAACACACCCAAAAAGATCCGACGTAAAATAACAAATGGACCAAAACCTTATATAGATATTTACTCCTCAGGAAAGCTCAAAGAAACATGATAAGGGTTGACCTTTCGGAACATATGACCTCCCCCACAATGTTGAAATGGTGTATGCCATTAGTCTGCATAAAATATCAGATGTATCTAAAATGTCACCATACATTCAAAGATAATATAAACATTCACCATAATCTCTCACAACTTCACATACCTCATACTTGTTGATTATCCCAACTCCTAAATTTACAGTAGTGACCTAAAATGATTCCCATTAAGGGAATCAAAGGATTTTATTCCAAAAGTTGAGTGATAAATATTTTTTTGTATGAAAACTCAAATTTGGGTTGGTGATCCTCCATTATATATCTAAATTCCATAATGAAATCCTATAAAATGTCTTAAAAGAATAAATTTTCATTCTTATTCTAGACATAAGTTTGGTAGAAGAATATTGTGATCATCTGTAATTGGGTCATAAAAGACTTCTACAAACCTCTTTAAAACTGAGATGTGGATTAAGAATCACCCATTGAGAAAAATTTTTAGGGGAAACATGAAGTGAGAAGCTATTGTACCTACATAGAGATTAGAATAATTCCATAAAACATTATTCTATAATGGTGAGGAAGTGGGGTTACACAGTTAGTTGATATATGATCATCTATTTATTTCCAGGACCTCTGAATATCATGGGAAAATCGGAACCAAAATCCATGGATATGTTATCCCACCTCCAGTTTGAACTAATAAGGGAATGGTATTAACATAAAAAGACATGATTCTAGGTCATTAACTATTTAATGATGATGAATAGAATGTGAGATCAATAACTCTCTTAAATTATATCCACCAAAACAACCACTAGTGGTCATGATATATATTTTTTCATCCATGATCCATTGTCATGGGATATTTATGGAAGTCACCCATCACCCCCCTATGGTATGACTTGAATCAGTATACTCCCTTGGAAGAGGATTACATAATAATATCTTTTAGAAAACCCTTCCAATTCATATATTATAGATATCATGTTAAAAATTACCACTCATTCAATATAAATTTCTTAGTATTCCATAATTGTTTTTGTAATGGTGGGTTTAGAACCATCGAATAAATATATATTGATTTCCCCCAACAACCAGGGATATATTTAATAAGTCAAATTACTCGGACACATCTTATATAAATCATGAATGATATTTCCTACTGAAAATATCAACAACCATGTCTCCCCCTACCAAATGTATATAAATTCTCATAATAATATTTGTACATGAACTCTAGACAACATATCTTTCGATGATTTTGTTCTCTCCATGGAAAGAAATTCCTGATAATCCTATAGTAAAGATAAACAATAATCGAATAACCCAAAATATAATGATGTAATGTTTTTAGGGTGAACAATATTGATGAAACTCTAATTATTAGGTTTCTTAATTTTGGGGCTCATATTTGAATATCCCTAGTCTATAACCACCTACCTCTACATCAACACACACCCGTTCCTAGTTACCGAGGAATCATAGAAAACCATTTACTCAAATCATTATTTTGGAAAGCTCAAGGAATGATTTCGAGTCAACCTTTTACAAATTTAATCAAGGGATATCTGGAATAGTCCCTTTTCAATTCATGTATATCAAATGAGTTGAAATAAAAGAGGCTTATGTCATTAATCTCTAAAAAATTCTGACCATCCAAATGAATCATCACACATATATCACGCACTTCATTGGACCATACCCATGAAGTAACTCAATCATCATTGATTCCTTAGCAACATCCTCTGACAATATATAATGTCCCAAAAAGTGGACAATTATATTACTTAACATACACTTCATGAGTTTCAAATATAGTTGATCCTCTTGTGGTGAATCAAGTACAAGCTTCAAATTCTCAACATGATTAGCATCTAATAAAGAGTAATGGAGAATAAAATCAATAAGGAAAACAAAAAAACTGTACAAAAAGACATAATGATATAGTTAATGAGTATCATAAACACTACTATCACATTCATCACAACAAATGGAATCACCAGGTACTCATATTTGTTATTAGGAAATAAGAAATACATATTCGGTATATCCGCCTTGCACACCTACAACTCGTAAGAACACCACATGAGTTCGATATCTGGGAACCACATATCCCATTTTAACTAATAAAATACTTCATAAATTCTCAATAGTTGTACATATTCATGATATTAACCTAGTTTTGTTGATTATAATCAACACACCACCATAATATATCATCCACAATCTTAGTGAATAATATTTTGGTTTTCCAAGGGGACACACCTGGCCTGATGAGTCGTTTCCTATATAGATCCTCTAACTACACCCTCATATATTTGATCTATACAGGGAGCATTTGATATGATACTAAATATATCAGTGAATTCCTTGGGAACAAGTTAGTATGAAATTTGATATCAAGAGGTTATGGTTATCCAAACTCTTTTTCATGGAAAATATCGGTATATTCCACCACTATTATTAGAAACTAGAATCCCAAAACATCTTTTATACCATGGGTCGAGATAACCATCTAATGAGATATTGGTCATGACCTCTTTCATTTATCATCATCCACTATGACTGTAATTCATTATCATCAGTAAGGATAGTCTCATCATGTCAACTCAAACAAATCAGATTTTTTATAAAAAATAATCATTATGCGTATGTACTTCATATTGATAGTTCATACTGAGAATTATATCACAAGATATCATTGTTGAATCAAAAAGATACTATGAAATTATTTATAATCAAAATCAAAAAAACACTTCAAATATATGTGTTTAAAAAAAAATCTCCCCATTTAGGATTCCCCAATTAGAAGTGTTGGATGAGTGGTACTAATAGAATTTTGGGATATTAATCAAGATGTGATACAATGAAACATTACATTAATAATTAATCTATTTGAATATATTATTAAGTAGATAAGATGAAAATAATACCTATAAATATATTTGAGGATTTGGATCCTAATACTCTACAACCAATAATTTCCTTTCCCCTCAAACACTAGTTTATATAGCCGGGTGTAGGGAAACTGCATGGGTGACAATGGTAGTGGATCATATAATCTACAACCATGAATAACCCTCTCAACGACCTTCCTTGACAACCTACAAATAGATCATCTTTCACGCATTGTTGTATCTTCCTTGGTGGAACATCCACTGACTCTCTATCAGCAATCACATGGTGAGTCATAAATTCCTACACAATATGATATCTTCTCTTATATATAATGCATTTTAACTCCATTAGTTGATGGGATGGTCTATATAAACCAATTTCATTAGACCCTTTCATATAATATTGTAAATGATATTGAATATAGTGTCACAACAATGAAGAACATTGTGTTACATATATGAATAATGTATTTATTATACGATGACAGATATTGACACCATCTATTTTTGAATACCCTATAAAAATGTATGCCCCCACAAATTTGAGCTCTTGAATCCTAACATTTTGAAATATACAAAGGGTCGTAACATCAGTATAAATATATATTCATAGAACCGAATTGAACACCCTATAATAAATATAAATATAAAACCCATGTCTTATGATTATTGTGTGATGTGATAAACCTTGATGTATACATAATGAATTAAATTTATCCCTAATGAAGCATGATAAGATCATTTTTGATAATAGATTACGGAGTCCATGTGAAATACTCCTCTCTAGAAATGTACTCCATATAGGTATAATTCATACTCTATTCATCATGGTTATGTGTCACGAAACACTACCATCATCTTATTAGTCCATTCATGATACTCACAATAAACATCATCATCTAATATGATGTGGTTTAGATGAAAACGAACAGCCCGACCATGGACTCTAGAAAATACTCTACCTCATATTGGTCTAGTTATCCATAGACCCTGGTAAGTCTATATAATATCATAAAATTGTGAAACCAACATTATTAAATGTATTAAAAATATATTTATTTTCGGACATCCACAAGCCCTTTAGATTTATAATTTTTTTGAATTTGGAAAATTATATATGAAACAATACCCATTTTTTATTCGTCTAATGGTAATTTTTCTATTATATAATAAATTTATTAATCTATAATAATACGTAAACATATCCCCAATAATCTACCCATAAATACTATTATATTCACATAATAAAAAATATTTTTGATTAGAATATTGTAAACATATTAACTAAGAAAGTGAAATGCTTAGATTATTTGTAAGGATAATACTAATCGATAACCGTCAATGATCACAAGTAAGCATAAGATGGGAATATGTGTAAAATTAGGAAACATGAGTGATTCATACCTAATAACAAATAGATAATAAATCCTAGAATAATAAAAGATATTATAGAATAATATATCAGGGAATTTTCCCATATCAACGAGTCAAAAATATAATAACCTTACTTAGAATCATAAAAAAATTCATGAATCCTACGATCAAAAATATAAGAGTGTAATATCTTATAAAATAGTAATAAATAATTATTGTAACAATTCCAGATATGAAAAACTACATTGAAATATGGACTAAGAATAAGAATAGAAAAACATAAAATTTTAAATAAATCCATGTACTTCAACCACTTATATTGTGAAAAATTCAAAGAATTTTCAATATTAATATTTTAAAAAATTAATCCATGTGTTTCAACTATATGGTGAACAAATATAATATTTTTATTATTTCATTTTGTTTTTTTATTTCATACATAAACATTACATTAAAGGTTAATATAAGACCCCACCAACCAATCATTCATAAATACATATTTCATTTCAAAATAAATCATTCTTTATATGATAAGGAATCCTTGGAAAGAAGATTGGTAACATACACTTCATAAATAGATTCAGAAGAGGATAAAATTCTCAATTACATCTTTTATAAATTTATGATTACACCTTAGAGGATAAAAATTTATTCAATGATATCAAGTATCATTTATAGTAAATACCCTCCAATGAAAAATATGGAATATACAATGTGTATATATAAAGGGAAAACATTTATGTAAATAATTTCCATACTTAATTTATGTATGGAAGTTAGGTGTACAACCATCAGTAAAAGTAAATACATAATGATTATTCATAGAGGAAAGGCATTATTTGAAATTTTTTGTTTAGAAATTTTCAATGAATAGTGAAAAAATGTACTGATGGATTGCTTTTTTTAGATAATAACATTTAATAAGATATAGAAATGGAATATTAGGATAGTATCATTTTAATGGTAGCATTGATCAAGAATAATATTTGTCAAATGATATTGAAATAGGTGATAATAATTATAGAGCATTGGAATAATAATGGAAACCAATAATATACATCATCTTTTAAATTTTTTTATTTTTTTAAAAAAAATTCATTAAAAATAATGGATTATAATTTTATAAGAAACTAAAAATGTTTATAGAGAATGTTTCTTCAAAAAATATAAATTAGATTAAATATGTTCATGCAAAGAAAATGGAAAAAAATATTCTTTTCATGTATTTATGAAAATGATCCATATGAAAAAGGATAAAATTTATTTTACTTTTTTATAATTTTTTTAAAAATGACCTTATTCAATTACTTGGAAATAGATAACTATATTATCAAAAATATTCTAATAGTACGGGCACATAAATTAGTCCTTATCAACCGAATTAATATATGATGTCAGTTTCACTTATAAGAAACACTTTAGGTAAAATATGATTCAAGGGAAATTAAATTCTATGGTGTTAATGTAACACCATCAGAATTAAATGAATATGGTAATATACAACCATTAGTTAGTAATCACATAAGATTAATGATATCTTGGTATATAATATAAAATATGTCTGATGAAATTAAATTCGTGGAAATGTACCTCTTGCCTTTGTTCCCACATAGTCGATTGTTCTCTAAACTCATGTATAAGAAAAATAACTATTTTTTACCTATTTCAAAAGATATTTCATATATTTATTCTTCTATTAAATTAATTTATAATTATTCCATACATTTTTAGTCATTTCTATTAGTTTTTTTTTCAATATCTGATGCAAGTAATATTGATTGTTTAAAAATAGTTTCATAATGGTAGCGTTGTTTTTTATTATTTTCTATAACTTCCTCAATCCCATTTCTTAATATATTTTTTCATTTATTATTCATAATTATTTTTAGTATTATAATTTCATTTTAATGTATTTTTATCAATGATCTATATAGATTAAATCAGTGGTGAGCATATTTTAGTGATTCTTAATGTACAGATGCTAATATCATTATTAATGTGTTTAATATTAATATTACCATTTAAATTAATTAATCAAATCAACATTTTATTATTAAATAAACATATTATCAGTAATAATATTCTCCATGTCACCCATGACATAATTCCACATCATTTCTCAAGTAAGTTGTTAGATCAACATAAACATTAACATACCATACTTAACCAATTATTATGACTTGAATAATCTATAATATAAGTATTAAATATTTTTTAAAAATATTATTTAAGGTTTATTAAAATGACATTTCATTATTGATTATTATGATTACAATTTTTTGTATATGAAACTATTACATACTATGAATCAAAATATACCCTCCTAGTATTCTACTTTTAGACCATTGATTTTATAGTGACTATTTGTTTATAATACCTGTGTTAGGTGGTATAATTTGTCTTCATGAAACCTTTACAATATAAAGAAAATATTATTTTTCCACTTAAATAATTATGATAATCATCTATGAAACTGGGTGATTAAAAATGGAATACATCATTCCATGGAGGTGTTTGTACACACATCGTTATAGATGATTCTTTCAGTTTCCATAAAAAGATAGAAATAAATAATATGGTTTTATTATTTAACAATATAAAATATATATATATATATATACTAATTTTTTATTAAATTCAATATTAATAACATTCTAGTACCATGGGGAGGGAAAACATGAAACTTCATGGAGGTGGGTATCGACTCATAAGCTTGAATTTTTGTTTCGCTTTCCATAATGGAAAATGTGAAATATAGATTGTGGTTATTACAAAAATATAATCAAATTCAATATAATATATTATATATTATATATTATATATTATTTTTTAGAATATATATTATATGTCAGATAAAAAGTAATAATGATATAGAAAATTTAGTATATACAATGAAAACTATGAGCTTCTATTTGATGATTCATAAATGTGGAGGACATATGTTTAACACATGTTTACTGAAGATAAATGAATTTATATAGGAATTTAGGTGAAGGTAAGAGGGTATAATTTTCTAATGAAACCAAAATTTGGGAGTGGCTGTTAATGGGTGCTGAGAAGCCCCTTTAATAAATGGTGAGAATAATTTTTTTTATTTCTTACAACTTAATATAAAGGTAGAACAATTTTCCAATGTCATGAAGACTATATTGTTGTTAATAATAAATTTGAGATAATTTTATTTCAATAAAAACATCAAAAATATTATTATAAATAGGTATTTTATATTATGGGCCTTCTAATCCTTTGGTTAAACCTTTTTTACACTTTGGGATGTTATTGTGGTAACTAGTTTCTTCCAAAGTAATGCATTATACTATGAATTAAATTTAAATGTTCTTTGTTAAAAAATTATAATATTATATATCAGAACATGAAATTTATTTTATTTCATTCACTTTATAAAAATAATAAAAACCATTTTTAAATTAATACATTTATGACAATTATAAAACTATTTTAATGAATCATATAACTTGTGTTCTAAAACATAAAACATAGGTTTAAAAAATAAAATCATTAAGATTTATTTTAATATTTATCTATTAAAATGATATATTTTCTATAAAATGGTTCCATAAATTTCAAATTTTTTTTAATATACTAATAATTTCATATAATTCTTGGAATTTGTAAAAAATTATTTTTTACTATTCACCTAAGAATAAATCATTTCAGAAAATTCTGAAATAATTATCATGAAATAGTATTTATGACTTTTATTTATAAAATAGGTCTATTTTTCAATTAAATCAAAATATATAATGAATAAAACTATAAAATAAATTTAATTTATATGAAAACATTCTAAAATACTATATATATATATATTATTAATATATATATAACACCAGTAAAACTAGAATTAATAAATAAATATTATAATTTATAAAAATTATAATTTAACAATAATATACATTGTTTTATTTATGTTAATGTACATCACATAAAAAATAAAACATTTAGTAAAATATTGTTTTAAGAACTGAATGAAAATTTTAAATATGAATAAAGTGGACATTATATATATTCTATAATTTGATTACTCCTATTCATAATCAATAATTCAATTTATATGGATTAGTGGATATATTTTTTGGAATAAAATATATCATTATTTAGTTTTAGATTGTTTTTGGGTAAAACATGCAATTTACATAATACATATTTATATTTAATACACAGTGACCTTTATGGCCATTACATCCCACCCAAATAAATTGTTTCCACACAATTTTTATTATTCCTGATTAAGAGAGACATTTGGGTGTTCATAATATATTCAAGATTCTATATTTAATTTTTAATGTGGATTTACGCACACTGTTCTTAGTATGATAAGTGAAAACGTCTTTTCTCCCATAGATTCAAAACAAAAAATGTGGAGTTTTTCATTAACCAGTTTGTGCTAGAAAATCTAGTATAACTAGAGTTACTTTTCATATGTTCTTTATTTTCATCCATAATTGCAGCTCATGGTTTTTTTAGAAGTGATTTTTTAATCTTGTAAATTATCACGAGATGAATGTGAGGAGAGCTAATCCATGCCTAATATCACATAAAACATTACTAATGGAATTATTTTGTTATTTTATTGGAATCCCATTAATATAACCATATATTTAATATTAGTTATAAACCTTTGATACAATAATCATTCCACTATGATTTTTTTAATAATTCAATATCTTTCCACAAAGGATAATGTTTTATGTTTCTTAGAAACCATTATAGGTATAAGGTATTGTGCTAAACAAGATATGAATACAACACTCAAAATTATTAAGTGGATGATCAATGTTATTAATTACATTTTATTTTGAAAACACACTTCCATATTTTTGGATTCATTATATTTACCCAATATATTAACTAATTGGATATTATCAACCTTATTAGAATTTCGATTAGGTTTTGGACTTGGATAATGCCCAAGTTTAACTCAATTTTGTAAATTATTTACTTAAGATACCCCATATGATATCGTTTTCACTTAACAATTTCCATTGATAACATCACATACCATCCTCAATTAGTTTATCTATTCCCTTAATTTGCACTCATACAACACCTCCCATTTTGAAAAAGAAATCCCCACTGGTTCATTTATCCCAAACTTTTAACACACTGAAAATAAAATATTCATTTCTTATTCTTCTTCACCCCCTAAACATTCATGATAATAAATCCATATATATTTTTTCCAGCTAATAAATTCAATTATGTTGACATCATTAATCATAATTCAAGTTATTTTATTTAACATAATATTATTATATTTAACTCCATCTCTTATCCCATTAACATTATTATTCTGAAATTCTCCAAATTACGCATAAAACCCATTATTAACATCATTACATAGGTATGTGATCATTAATTAAACCAATATAATAATTCATTATAGATGAGTAATTAACAACACACGATATATTTTTTATGAAAATAAAATGATAAATTCAAACTAAAAAAGTATTAATCGTCAAAAATATTAAATTAGCATTAAATAAATGATAAATGACTCTTGATTTACTATAGGTGTCAAAAGGTTAGGTTCAATATTATTATTTAAAATTATTCCATAAAAGATTAAAACATTCATAATTACATTTAATATGAGTTTGATCAACCAAATAATATATCATTGGAGTCTATAGTGAGGTTTTCAGTTTTAGGCCCACTCATCATGCCCTATAGTAAAAAATATATTGATACTCAAAAATATTTTTTCAACATTAATAATATTAAGTACATATATCTCTCATCCACAACCTCTTTATAGTATCCATATAGTTATGAAATTTATATAAGAATAATACAATATATAATTTTCCAAAACAATGGGATTTTATCCACTATATAGACTTATCCATTAGATTTATCATGTGTAATTTTCCCAAAGGTTTTAACTAAATATTTATTATCATCACTCATAAATAATAAAATTAAAATATTTCAACTATTAAATAAAGGGATTATCCATTCATTTGAATATATTTTATACATTGACTAGTCACCCATTTATGATATTTACGTCTTTGACTGGTAATATTCTATTATTTATTAATATATTAACCCCACCCTGACCTCAACAAGGGAAACCTAGGAAAATAAGAATTCCCTAATTACATAACTACATTTAAATATATAATTACATACATTCCAAAAACCATTTAGGGCTAGAGTTTTAGAGAATTTGGACAGCTTTTTAACTAATAAAACCAATGTACATTTCAACTAATGTAAATTATCCAAATTTATAAGAGTCCTATTAATCTATAACATGTATTCAATGTCTCCTAAAAATTATATGCATAAGATACTCTTGTTGAAGCATTATACATATTATTTTAATTCATATACATGGGAAATAGAAATACCAAATTTTTTTAGAATATATTCTCAATATAGGAAATCATAATAGATAATAATCAAAATTGAATAGGTGGGCATAATAAATGTATACAGTTATAAATAAGATACATAAGAGAGTCATACCCAAATAAATAGTGTATATTAAATCATGTCATAAGGAATGTAATCACATAAAAATAATCATGTAATTATCATACATCAATGAAATGCAACAACAATAGACATTTTTATTAGCATAAAACAATAATATCAAATTTGTGAGGAATAAAAAAATGGAGATAAATAATATTGATGAGGCATATATAATAAAGGTAACATAGCCTGACATAAATACCTATAATGATGGATCAATATAATAAAATTAAAAGATAATTTTATTGAAAAAATATTATATTCACAATAATTATAGTTTGAAAAAAAATCCAATACTGTATAAGCATTATATTGTGATAAATAAACTATAATTGTCCATAGTTGTTGTTATTAAAAAAACCCAATAAAGTCCATTCCTTATAATCTCAAGAGACATAAAACATAACCAATATATTGGAAGGTGATATTGGACCCCACCCATCAATAATTCATAAATTTTTATTCTACATGAGATTCAGTAATTAACCATATCATATGGAAAACTATTCTACCTCTCTCTCTCATGAATTTTTCAGGATAAAAAACAATAAATTAGGTTTATAATCAATTTTTAGTCTGACATACAGAATTTATTCCGAAATCCAATTCATGTGAAATATTGACAAAGTGAGTAACTTTTAATGTATAGTTAAATTATTTTATATTTTATTTATCATGTCGTCGGATCATAGAATATTGTTGAAATGTCCATAGAAATAAATAAATACAATGAAGAGGGGATGTTATCTAAATATGGAGAAGTTTTAGGATCAAATATGTAATAATGGGATTCTCAAATAAAAGAGGGGGGTGAATTGTATACTATAAAAAACCCCAAGTAAATTTTTTCATAACCAAAATTCACAACACCTCTGAGCTCTAATAACTTTCCTGATTCTAGAAAAGTGATTTCGGAAATGAAACATATATTTTTTTTACAACAAATATTATTCTACCTAAAAGCATATATAATTCTATATAATAAGAGTATAAGTCTAAGGAAGTATAAAAAGATTATTCTTTCCTCTACAAATAAAAGTATAGCGAAAAACAAAATAGAAATACCACAACTAACAAGTAGTTACTCTTTTATCCCAAATAGAAGGGTATCCAACAACCCTAGATAATGGTTACCTTGATTTATACTTTCAAGAAAGTCTGTCTTACCCAAACCCAGGTACAACCTCAATTTGACGATTGGTATCTATCTTGTTATCCCTGCAAGCCCTCGATTTATAAAGAAAACCAGCACCTCTGAAATCACAACCCTAAGTCTCTAATTTCAAGTAAATTGAACCTATTCACTAAGAAAATCTTCACAAAGAAATGTCTGAACAGGCCGTTCAAACTTTCCACACAATCCTAAGAGTTTATAAGAGCCTCTCTCTTTAGAAATCACTATTGAAAGTTCTGAGCTTCAAAAATTCCAAAAGTTTGTCCAAATGTTATGATCTCTTTCAAATGGTCTCCTATTTCTAGGCACGACTTCAATGGTAAGCTCCCTCATCTAATGGTAATACTTTCCCTTGAATTTTGGAGGGACTTGTACTCCTGTCACTCAAACAACGGTTAGTGCGTACCTGAAACTATGAAATCATTTTATAACAAAACATGTGTAAGCATTACTAAAATCTCATATTTAAAATGTAATCATATGAGTGTTCGTAGTCTAACCAATATTGAATTCGGGGTCTATAATTCAAGGATATTCAGATTCTGTTTTCTAGGAATTCAGAACCTGAATTCTTTAGAATTATAGAGTCTGAATTTCATGCAAATTCAGAATTTAGATCCATAATAATTCGGAACCATAACTCACAATGATCGGAGTCAGAGATCATGAGAATTTAGAGTCACAACTCATAAGAGTTTGGAGTCTGTATTCAGAGAACATGGATTCAGAACTCAGAAGAGTTCATAATCAGAATTCATAATCATAATTTAGAG
Organism: Viscum album; assembly: GCA_963277665.1. Taxonomy (NCBI): domain Eukaryota; kingdom Viridiplantae; phylum Streptophyta; class Magnoliopsida; order Santalales; family Viscaceae; genus Viscum; species Viscum album. The sequence goes on along the minus strand of OY728147.1, from coordinate 1,373,257,483 downwards.
TAACTACTTAGAAGAATTCATATCCAGAATTCGTAATCAGGATTTTTTGTCAGAACTGAGAAGATTTCATAACCAGAATTCGTAAACATAATTCAGACTCATAACTCTGAAGAGTTCATAACCAGAATTCGTAATCAGAATTTGGAGTTAATACTCATAAGAGTTCATAACCAGAATTCGTACTCAGAATTCTGAGAATTCAGATTCTAAAATAAAATTTATCATATCTTGGTATTTATAATATTCAAATGTTTTGGTTCGAAAATAAATTTTACACTTAGAAAATTTACGATATGAGCAATGAAAACATGAAAAGGATAAATTTCCATGGGGAAGAAAATTTTTCAATATAGAAGTAAAACACAGGGTAAAAAAGATATTTTCCTTGAGATAAGGTGTTTGTGATTTTCAAAACAAGAAGGAATTGTAAAGTCATAAGGAATCCTTATTGACTTAACTATCTTCCCCAAGTATAAAGGAATGGAACATTCATAAGAAAAGCCTTATTTACTCAACAATATACCTCTTTTTAGAAATAAAAAATATCCTTATGAAAAATAATAAAAGGACTTAGAAAAAATTTCTATACTTTGCATATAAAACTTATCTCCCTTTTTACATTTGCAATGATGAATATGACTAACTCCCCCATAGTGATTTGGAACACTAAGGATCATATTCTTATTTTTCTCAATGAGAATTTTCATTATCTTGAGAATGGAAATATTTGTAATAAAAGAACTCCCTCTTAGATAAATGCCCCCTTACATAACGAATATTTCTTCTTTTACATAGAATTAATTTTTCCTTCTCCAAATTTGTGATTTTCAAAAAGCGTTTGAGGGGATGGGAAAAAATATGGTACCTAAAATATTAGTAGAATAATACAAACAAAACAAGAAAAAAAAATTTATTAAGATTTGTTGTATTTTTATAGGGTAAAATCGATATAACAAAATATCGGATTTATATCTATTTTCCTTATTTTTCCTTCGGTATTAGCTTCTTCACGATGGTTTTCAGCTTCTATATCTCTTTGTGATCCTCCTCTGCTCGCTTCTCTAAGGATTTGATCCTATCATTCTGAGCCTTCAGAGCCTCTGTCCGAGCCTTCAACAAGTAAACATGCTTCACTAGTTTTTCTTCAATCTCAATTCGGAGATCCCTTTATGTTTTCCAACTTTGGATAACATAATTCAACATCCCATTTAGATCTATGTCATCCTGAATCCATGAATTCTTCTCAAGATTTAGCTTTTTCTCAATGATATTTTTATGATCCTTGATTTCGGTGTCTTCAGTATAAAAATATTCCTTGATATCTTCATGAAATTAATCAATCTCTCTCGAATATTAAAAAATCTTCTTCAAAGAGCTGGTAATTTCCATGCAATAGTTTTTGTGGGCTTCATAGTTGATAAAGAAATTTTTGTGTTCGGCCTCATCCTTTACACATCTATCCGTAACCATGGATATAGATTCTGATTTCTGATTCATGATATGCTAGAGCATCTAGCCTCTGGAGTAAATTGTTGTAATGATCAGAATGTTGTCCACTAGATTCTTCATAGACTGAATGATAAAATCATGTCCTGGAGCTGATGACTCCGAATCTGACACTTTACTTGGTGATGGTTCTTCCTATATCATAACCAACTTCCTCTTAGAGGATCCAACAGCTTGTTTCATTCTTAATGAAATTTTGGTTGGTGTGTCAACAACCACTTGTTTCCCCTTGTCAGTTTTCAGAACAGCTTCCTCATCTTGACACTCATGCTCACTCTCAGAGAATTGAACAATCTTATCTTCATCAGTTTTTTCTTTCTCAGATCCTGCCTCAACATCTTCAAGAATAATAGAGTCATGATTATGACTCTATTACTCAGATAACTTGTTCACTTCCTCTTCAGCCTTCTCATCAATCCCATGGGTAGAATGTTTTGAAGAACTAGATTGATAGGTCAAGATTGAATTTTTTTTAGAAGCACATTCCTTCTCATGAATGTCTTCAACTTTCTTTATCAGATCAATTGTATCATCACAACTTTCAGCTTCTAGTAGTTTTTCTACAGCTTCCTTTTCGACATCCTTATCTTGGGATTTTTTTCAGAGTTATTTATTTCTCCTCCGATGTCTCAGGTAGTGGTTCAACTAAGAAGGTTTTTGGTACGAGAATGTTCTCAGATGCTACTTCAGTAGCCTTCTAAAGAGAATGGACAACCTCTACCTCTGAAATCTTCATCTTAATCTTCTTCTCATTTGTGATGATTCTCATGCTCTTTAGAAGCTTTATATTTCAATGCTTTGGCCTCTGTAGTGTCTAGGCCAAACTGTGGTTCCCCTTCCATTCAGTTCTTCTTATCCTCCCTTAATTTGGCTACTACCTCATCAGGATAGGCTTTCTTCTTCGACGGTTCTTCTTATTCTATATTCTTCGGAACGATTTCTGCTTCTTCCAATGGTAGATCATAAAACTCACCTGACTCCTTAGTGAAACCAACTTTCATCCTCTTAAGAGTATCCTCAAGGATTATCATTACATTTCAATTCCTTGGCTTGGATCTGCAAGGTATCTTGAATGATTCAAGACACTTAACTTTCAACTTGGAGAGTAGGGAAGGGTACATGATTATGTATGCTCTTAGATTCCCATTCTTGATATTCTCTATCGTAATGAGAATATGCTTCATCAGAGTGATTTTCCTTAAATTTAGCATAAAAAATTTAAGATATACATATAAATTTTCTTAAGAGTGTCCTTGCTACCCTTTCTTGGTTCAATAAAGCCCTAAACCCATAACTTTAGTATCTAATAGTTGGTAGAAAAAGTGAGGAATCATTGTGGTCTTGACATTTGTATGTCTATGAATTTGCATAGCATTCAATTTTACAAAACACCCTTCATTATTTGGAAGCTTGTGGGAACAAAATTCTACCACTCCTTCATAATATAACACTACCAATCTAGAAGCATTGGTGTAAGAATGTGCATATGTTTTTCTATAACACTTGAAGGAAAATTTTTCCCTACCATCTTCCTCAAAGAAACAAGCTGACTCATAAAACTCTATCAGCAAATCTGGATACACAACATCCTTGGCTCTTGGCTTTGAAATGGATACACTCTCCCACCCTTTAAGCTTGATATTATTGGAGATAAAAGTGCCATATTTGTTGAAGAAGTTCAGATTTACCAACCTCTCCCTGTATATCCACCACTCCTCAATCGTCTTGACAATAGAGATATCTTGAGAAAGAACTTCACCAGACATTCAGACTTGAGCACTTCATAAAGGTTCAGAACAGACTTTTGTAGTAGGTCAGAGCTTCAACACGCAAAAACATGAGAACTGATGTGGGATAACCATCGGGGTCCCATTTTTATAGGTGTTGAAACAGCGGTTGACCTTCTTATCTCAATACAATGGATGATAATTATTCTGATCAGATCTGACGGTTGAGAAGATAGCCACAGGGAAAATTTGGTAGATCCGATCATTTGAGGATTTATGAAGGAAGAAATTCGATTTAAGGAAACTAGAATCTGAGAAATTTTGAAAACAAATGAATCTTCTTGAAAATAAAAGTTGATTATGAAAACTCACGAAAGAATCATACCTTTCAGATTATCAGAAGAAGTGTTCGTATAGAGAAAAATTCTTCTTGAAGGACTTTGGATTCTGAATAAAAAACATGAGTACGAAAAAAATGAGCACTATGATCTTTATTACGAAAATCATCATTACAAAAATCTTCATTATGAAAATCCTTATTACGAAAATATTCATTACAAAAAACAAAAAAAAAACATTACGAAAAATATGAAAAACTTCATTATGAAAAATATGAAAAACTTCATTACAAAAAACATGAAATGATTCATTACGAAAAATATGAAAAACTTAATTAGGAAAAATATGAAAAAATTCATTATGAAAAATATGAAAAACATAATTACGAAATATATGAAAAACATTATTATGAAAATATATGGAAAACTTAATTACGTAAAATATGAAAAACATCATTACGAAAAATTTGAAAAATTTCATTACCGAAAAAATAAAAAACTTCATTACCAAAATTATGAAAAACATCATAACGAAAAATATGAAAAAATTTATTATGAAAAATATGAAAAACATAATTACATAAATATATGAAAAACATTATTAAGAAAAAAATGAAAAACTTCATTACCAAAAATATAAAAAAAATTATTATGAAAAATATGAAAAACATCATTACAAAAAATATAAAAAACATCATTATGAAAAATATGAAAAACATCATTACAAAAAATATGAAAAACATCATTATGAAAAATATGAAAAACATCATTACAAAAAATATGAAAACATATGAAAAAATGTACTCCCCTTATGAGACATAATTTATTACGATAAAGATATTTGTTCAACAGAAAGTTAATAAAGATAATTAACATATGGTTATCATTCCTAACTTCTGTTTAATGTATTCAAATCTATCAGACGATAAAGATTTTTTGAAAATATCAGCAAGTTGATCTTGTGTTCTGATAAATTGAAGAATGATATATCATTTTCCTGTGTGATACCTTAACAAATACATCATTTGAAATTAGTGTTTTTTCAAGAAGATAGATGTTACCTATACCAATAATTTCTCCCTGATCATTATATCTAAAAGATACATATCCTCCTTTCTTCTGGAAAATCTTTTAAAAATAGTTTTTGTTACCATTCATATGTTGGGAACCTCCACTATCCATGTACCATGTATTTCTATGGGTACCTTCTCTATTTTCCTGAAAATAAGAAAACCTTAGGTTTTTGGAATCCAAACATTCTTGGATCTATAATTCTTAGAAATAAAAATTTTAGGCTCTAAAATCTTTTTTAAAAAATAGTCTTTTTGAAATCCTAAAGACTAGGTTTTTTTTAAGGAACAATTTTTGGCCCAGTGTCCACCACACTAACACTTTGTGCTGAATGGAGAACTTTTAGGAACAAAATAATTGTTACTAAATATATGTTTAAACCAGTATAACAAAAACCAGATCTATTCATTAGAGTTTGGATTTGAGAATACATTTTATCAATATTTTCCTTACCAAAGGTAAAGTTTGAAAAAGACTTCCTCAAGGAAAATATTTCGGATTTGAGAATGATAAAGAAGATCATTTATTCAAAAAAAAATTATTTTGAACAAGTGATAGCCTCGAAAACATTGTTCTTAGAAATTATTTTTTCTATATCTTTAGAAAGATTATTCTTCTCAGAATTTACTTTCTCATGATTTTTTGAAATAATTTAAAAATCAACATTTTTCATATTAAGATTTTTAGAAAGATATGATATTTCTTTAGTAATAATAGTATTCATAGATTTTTCGTTGTGAAGTTTTTTTATGAGTATTGAGTTCTCAATCTCAATGAGTTTGGAAAACCTAGAAACATCTTCATAGTAAGGTAAATTATTATCTTCATCAGAAGAAGATTCTTCATCTGAAGAGTTATAGTATTTACTATGATTAGAATTTAGAGAAACCTTATTCATTGATTCGGCATTGTATACCATAGCCATTAAGCAATGATTTTTAATAGGTAGTCTAGATATTAGACCAATATTCTTTGGTCCAGAAGATTCATAATCTAAAGATTCACCTGAAGAGTCTCCACCACTGACACTCCAGGTGTCATTAGCATTGAAGACATTATTAGCATTCTCCTTATAATACTTATTTTTGTTTATCTCAGAATTATTTTCTTTTCATTTGTTTATCATAAGAATAGGACAGTCAGGTCTTATGTGTCCAGCATTATTGCATTCATAACATGTGAATTCTGAATTTTTATTGTATTTATTTTCATTCTTCTTGTATCTGGATTGAAATTTCCTATGTCCTGCTATCTTTTTCATCCTTCAAGCAAGATTTTATAATTCATTCTTTGAAGACTCACTTCCACTAGATTCAGATTAAATAAAAATCTTCTTAGATTTGGATCTAGTAACTCTCTCATGAGACTTATCTTTCATATGATTCGAAGTTATAGTAAAAGCAACACTGCCTTTTCATTTAATCTTCTGTACATTATTAGAATCTCTCTTCACTCTAGTCTCATGTTGAAGAAGAGTTCAAAACAGTTCATATATGGTAATCTGAGTAACCATTATGCTCTCAAATATAGTCGTCCTATTAGATTCCCATTCATTCGGCATGATATCTATGATCTTATCAACATGAGCGTCATAATCTAATCCTTTCTCACCCATGGATTGTAAACTATTCACAATAGTCATGAATATTTGTTGCACATTACATATGGGTTCTCCAAATGGAAACTGGAAACCATGATATTCATCTCTGAGAATGGCTCTTATTATTTCAATTACATTGGAAGTTCTAAAGTGTTTAACTTCAAGTTTCATCCAAATACAATTTTCTGATTCACAAGATGAAATTTTTCTATATATTTTTATAGTCATGGAACAAAGAAAAGTATTTCGTAGCTTATAATTCAGTGGATATTCATTATTTTCTTGATTTGTGAAGGTACTAACTTCATTGTCAGGGATTTTATATCCTCCAGGAAGTATAACAAAATTATCAACTCCAGTATTTATAATGATTGTCTTCATACGATCTCTCCAGTATTCGTAATCATTTCCATCAAAGATAGGTGGTCTAGTGGGATTACGACATTCTATGGAACCAACATTGATTCCTTCCATCTTATAGAAAAATATTTCCACAAAAACATGTTAATAGAAAAAGTTTTTAAACAAGGAAAAAATTCAATAGAAAAATATAGAATAAGAGTATCTCTAAGTAAAAAATGAATCTGAACTATACGAGTCCGAAAAAAATATTCCAAAAGAGGGTGAATCCAGAAATTTAATTTCGAAAGTAATAAGAAGAATAATTTTCTTTGGAATCTAATCGTGAGACTAATTTAGGGGTCACCTACTTTCTTACAAATTATAGTATAGAATATGTAACAATTAGATTCTCAAATACAAGAGGAAGGTGAATTGTATACTTTAAAAATCCCTAAGGAAATTTTTGCATAACCAAAATTCACAACACCTCTGATCTCTAATAAATTGATGGTTTCCAAAAAAGTGATTTCGGAAATGAAACATAACAAAAGTTTACAACAACTAAGATTCTACCTTAAAGCGTATAGAATCATATATAACCTCAGTATAAATCTATGCAATAATAATAATATTATACTTTCCTCAATAACTAAAAGAATAAAAGAAAATAAAATAGAAATACTACAAGTAACAAGTGGTAACACTTTTATAACAAAGAGAAGGGTATCCAACAACCCAGAATAAATGGTCCTTTGATTAAAACTTTCAAGAAAGTATGTCTTACCCAATCCCAGGTAATCCATCAATCTAATGATCATTATTTGTCTTGTTATCCCCACAAGCCCTCTATTTGTATGAAAATCAGCACCTCTGATTTCACAACCCAAAATCTCTGATTTCAAGGAAATCACACCTCTATACTAAGAAAATCTTCATGAAGCAAAGTTTGAACAATCCATTAAAACTTTTTGCATGAATCCCGAGATTTTATAAGAGCCACTCTCTCTAGAAATCACTTCTAAATGTTCTGAGCTTCAAAAATTCCAAAAGTGTGTCCAAAAGTTATGAGTTTGGTCAAATGAGCTCTTATTTATAGGAACGTATTCAACGGTCAGATCCCTCCTCCAAAAGTCATATATTTCGTTAAATTTTGGAGGGACATGCACATCTGTCACTCAAACAATGGTTAGTGAGTAACTGATAGCACGAAATCATTTTATAAAAAAACATGTGTAAGAATAACTAAAATATGATATTCAGAATTTAAGAAAATGAATGTTCAGAGTATAAACAAAATTGAATTCGAAGTGTATAATACATGAATATTTGGATTCTATTTTCTAGAAATTTCGGAACTAAATTCTATAGAATTCCTGAGTCTAAATTTCAAGGAAATTTGGAATCTGGATTCATAAGAACTTAGAATCCTAACTCACAATGTTTAGAGTCAGATTTCATGAGAATTCAGAGTCAGAACTCATAGGAGTTTAGAGTCTGTATTCAGAGAACTCGGAGTCAGAACTCAGAAGAGTTCGTAATAAGAATTCATAATCAGAATTCTGATTCAAAACTCAGAATAATTCTTATCCATAATTCATAATAAGAATTCAAAGTTAGAACTCAGAAGAGTTCGTAACCAAAATTTGTAATCAAAATTCAGAGTCAGAATTCAGAAGACTTCGTTACCAGAATTCGTAATCAGAATTAGGAGTCAGAACACAGAAGAGTTTTTAACCAGAATTCATAATCATAATTCGGTGTCAGAACTCAGAATAGTTTATAACCAGAATTCGTAATCAGAATTCATAGAACATGGATTTTAAAACAGAATGCTGCATATCTAGTTATTTATAAGATTCCGAGGTTTTTATTTCAAACCAAATTTTACAATTAGAAATATTATGATATGAAAAATGAAAACATGACAAGGATAAATTTCCTTAGGGAACGAAAATTTTTCCTTACTGAATTAAAACACAGGGTAAAAAGATAATTGCCTTGAGATAAGGTGTTTGTGATTTTCAAAACAATAAGGAATTGTAATGTCATAATGAAACCTTATTGACTTAACAATATTCCCCAAATATGAAGGAATGGAAAAGTAATAAGTAAAGCCTTATTGAATCAACAACAGTGAAGGGAATTTTCTAGCTGGTTCCTTGATAGGAGAGACTCTGGTGAGCATATATCTCATCATCGTGAAAATAGAGTACCTCCATCCAGCTAGAGGTTAGGTTGAATAAAGAAGTTATCATAGTCTAAGAGTTCCTTAGATGATCCGATAAAGGATAAAATCAACAATGATGTGTTATTTCTAAAACATTGATCCCTATGGGGTCCTATAGTTATCATGTGAAGGATATTGGGTATCATGTGTCATCGTGGAAGCTATAATGAGAAAGAAATTATTAAGAAAAAAATCCATAAATCTAGTATAAATTATCTTCAACAACCCATTATGATTTTAATAATATTACCCTCATTTGGAACCTATAAAAGGAGTTCATTTTTACCTTATAATATCAATTTGATTTTCAAAAATTCTATCTCGTAAAACAGTTATATAATCACAATCATTCTAAAAAATCCACCCAAAGAGAAATTCTCATTCCCAAATCTCTCAAAGGCTCTCTCCATTCATCTCAAATCTATCCCCCCAAATTATTTAAATCCAATCATGATATTTTTTGAAATTATTAAATGGTCTTCTGAAAAAACAATTCTCTACTCTAATCTCCTTCTTCAATGGGTTTTCACTACCATTAAAGTATTCATTGAAATTTATGTATAGTGATGAACCTCAGTAGGGTTCACACAAAACTAAATTATGGTTGGTGGTTTTCTTGATCATCTCCAATATCAATGGATTTAAAATATTGGCCGCTAAAAATAAAGGGGTGGAGATATATGGCCTCACATAGAGCTATTTCTAAACAACACAACTACTTTTTTTTCTCTCACTTTTATTTATCATATTCCATTAGTAATCATTGATACACATAATATCATAAACTATGTAATTTCATTTAAGGTTTTATTTTTTATATAATATTATTTCATATTAATTATTAAATTCATGTCATATTTATTATTTATTTCTTGACTGAATATATTTTGACATCATTTGCGAAATTTATAGATTATTTAAATTTGAATTTTACTTCATCATTGTTGAGTGATTTATATTTTTTAAACAGAAATTCACCCCCACTATTTCCTTCTACACTGTCCAATAATCCCTCTGAAATAAAAACACATTCATACATTTTTCAAATGGATTCACATAATTATATAATTAATAATTACATAAATAATCATTAAATCATAAACCCATGGAAAATAAATCATTATCCAATGATGTTATGAAAAATTATAGATAAATACCCTTCAATGAAACATTTAGTATTTATAGCATATAGAGGAATGAAATATAAATAATTTATTATTTTTTCTAATAAATCGATATATGGAATCTAGGTGAACCCCATTCAATGAATGGAAAAAAATATAGAGTATTCATTGTGCAAACTCCTCGAAAAAATATGTCTAAATTCTTCAATGGGTTGAATAGTCTAAGGTATTGATGGATTATTTTATTAGTATAAAATAACATTTAGGAATCATTAATAATTTATAATTATAAAGTTATTATTTAAATAATATAATTTATATTGGACTAAATATTTCTAAACATGTTGACGTATGTGAAAAACAATTTTTAAGAGAATTAGAAAACCTACTTAGTAAATATGGAATATCATTAACATATTAAAAACATGTATTTTTTTAAAACTTTTTATAGAAAATAAATCATTGAATATTGAAATTTAATTTTGAATATAAAAAATTTTATAGGATAAGATTTATTATAAAATGAAAAATGGGGAAAATGTGTTCACAGATAAAATATTAGAAATTTATTTTCATCACACTTTGATTTAAATGAATCATAGAAAAAAATTACATTTAAATTATAATATTTTAAAGAAATTAAATGTGATATAAAAACAAATTAATCAAATATTGAGGTATATATATTGTAATTTGTAAAGATAAAAAATGAGTATGGATATGGATATGAGACTATTCCAATCAGAAGAATATATGAGGTCGATTTCACTTATAAAAATCTACTTGTGTAAAATATGATTAATGGGGAAGTAAAATATTTATGGAAAATATAAATATTAATAATTAAATGAAAATGTTAAAATTAATCCATTAAAAATTATTCACTAGATATCAATAATAACACATTTTTTATATTAAATATGTTTCAATGAATTAAATTTGATACAATGATCCCCTTACCTTTGTTTTATCTTAGTGGAACATGATACAAACTTCAGTATAAAAAATTCCAATCTAAAAATAGTATTCATGATCCTTTTTCACATTTATAACTTTTAATTGTCTTCATATATATTTATTCAATGTATGTATATTATTTACAATTATTTATTTTAAATATAGAGTGTGAGTAATCTTGATCATTTAAAACTAGTTTCATAATAATGGTGTTGTTCTTTATAATTTTTCCAAATATCATAAAAACTATATCATAAAATATAATATATTATGTCTATTATTATTTATAATTTTATTATTTTATTCTATTCTAGTTTTTCATAGTCCATAAATATGAAATTGATGAGGAACATGTTTATGCGATTTTTAAATAAGTGGTGAGGTTATATCAATTAATTAGTTTAAAATTATTTGTACAACATAAGGGAAAATATAAAATATTATGTTTCGTATTTATGTACAATATTATTAGTAAGATATAAAATCACAGTCACCAGATGTATAAGTTTATTGCATTATCAAATCTGGAATCTTGACCACCCAAAAGTGAACATACCGTAACTAACAAATGATAATGAATTGATTTTTTTGAAATAGCATATTCCAACTAAACAGTGATATTATTTAAGTCTTATTAATTTAATATATCATAAATAAAGGTTATTATTGTAATAGTTAGTGGATATGAATCTATTAAATAGTATAAGTCAAAAAATTTATCTTATTTATCTCATTTTACATGGTTCAATTTACAAAGATAATTTGTTGATAATATTTTTAATAAGATATCCAATTTTTCATACTAGAGTAATCATTTTTTGTCAAATATAATATTCATCCATTAAACCCTTTATCATGACTATCCCTGAAATGTGGTGATGAATAATGGTATATATCATTCAATGTAGGTTAATGTCCACACTTACACATAGATGGTTATTTCTTTGTCATTAGAATTAAGTAAATGTATAATATGGATTTTTATTTTAGAATATAAAACATTCTTCAAATATAATACATATTTATTAAAATATGCAACATAACCATCCATGTAATATGTTGAAGAAAATTGATAATGGATGCTTTTAGTAGGTTTTAGTCTTCACATATGCATGGATGTCATTTTAATTTTCATTCAAGGAAAATGGGAAAGGTCGTTAATGGTTATTCTCTAGGAGAAAAAAAATTAAATTTATAATTAATATTTAATTAATCATGTAATATTTAAGATGAATATTTATGAAATATAATTTTAGAAAAGAGATAAATTTATATAGAAGTTATTACTTACATTAAGAATTAGGAGCATCCTTTTGAGGATTCCACGTAAAGGGGGGACATAAGAATAATAAAATTTAAATAATATTATGTACGTGAATTATGATTCTATAATTAGAAAAGATGATAAAGATTCATTATGAATCCAAAATTCGGGAGTGGTCATAAACGGGTGGTGAGAGGCCACTTTTATAAGCGTGGAGAATGGGATTCTATAATTATTTCCTCTTAATATAAATCGAGAACATATTACACATGTAAATAAGAACCCATAATGAAAAATAATGGAGTTAGGATAATATTTATTTGAGAGAAACTGCATGTAATAAGTTAGAAATATTTTATTACCATGTTATACCATTTACTCATTTGGATAACCCATTTTTAACATTTTCACTTTTAACATGGTAAATATTTCTTACCTAAGAAGTTCAATATTTTATAAAAATAGATAAAATGATCATTATTTCATAATATGTAACATACATTTCCAAATTTTAAATATTTATTATTTCACTCAGTCTGTAAAACTAAAAATATAATTATCAAATAATAAATGTATAAATTATTAAAAATAGCTTTTGTAAATATTTTATCTTGGGGTTTAAAATATCAAAAATATTATTATAAACTATAGTAAATATATTCAAATTTAGAATGTGTCTTAGAAAATAAATATGTATCAAAAAAATGTTTTCATGAATTTGAAATTTGTTCATATATACTTATAATGTTATTGAAGTCAAATTATTTGTACCAACTGTATTTTTCACTATTAACATTAAAATTAATATTTTTAAAAAAAATACTAAATATGTATCATATGATAATAATGTTGTCATTAATAAAAAAAATGATTTATATTTTTTAAAGTTTACGTATCAATATTTAGAAATAAAATCAAAACATATGTGAAAAAATGTTGTTAGAACATTACATATTAATATTTGTTCTTAATATTAGATTCTATAAAACACTAATAACACTACATTTTGTGAACCAATTTTATATTTTATTAAAATCATAAATTAAAATTTATAAACTTTTTTCATTCATAAAATATTCAACACAAGGAATGAATTTTAAAAAAATATATATTTTTACGATCAAAATGGACTATGTATAATTATATAAAATTAACATTTTTTGTTTCAAATATATATATATCATAGTTCAGTTACTCATTTTCATACACAATATTTTTATGGATATGAATAATACTCATATTTCATTATAAATAAAATATTTCCTGAATTTTTTTATATTGGTGTTACTTATAAAACACACAATAAACAAAGTATTTATTTAAAGAAAATACATAGTGAAATATAGTGTCATGACATTGCCTATCTATAAAACTGATTAATTACATTATCCTTCATGTATCATCATCTGTCACTACTAGAATAAATATTTTCTTTGAATAATTTTTAGAACCAACTAAGTCACCTGTTATTTGGTTTTATCAATGGTCATTAGTAGGGAACACCTTATGAAGGGGCCCATGCACTGATTCTTGATCACTTAGTTGATCATCTTAACTTTATTGATGAATAAATCATACTCTCTATCTTTATGGAGGTGTTATTCATTATTTAATTTTTATTAGTGTTAGAAAATTATATCTATTGAGATAACTCAATTATGATATGGAATCAAAAAACAACTCATATATGATGTATATACCATGGTTTTCCTTGCAAATGGTGTCTCTATGATGTGACTCTCCAAATAGGATTTCATAGTCTATGGGTGTGGATTTCTTGGTTGACTCACCATCATTGGGTTCCCATGTATGAGGGATGAACTATAATTGCCCAGGCATAACATACATAGATATTATGTCATATTTGATGAATATTTAACACATTACAAAAATACAATCAAGAGGACCATAATAGTTTATTTTCTTTGTAAACATGGAAAAAACCCTCTAACATTGTGAATGAACATTAAAATTTCTCTTAATGATCTCCCCCTTCTTTACAACTACTTAAAACAAGTGTTCATAACCTTGGGAAATGAAACACAAGAATTGGGTGATCTCCGAAGCTCAGTAATTGTAAACAAGGGATATATATACACAAAACATGATCATAAAGGTATGAAATCATGTTATTTACATTATAATAGCATACCATATATATATAATATCATAATCCCAATTAATGGAAGAAATATTGGATGTTCACAAGAAATGAATCGTAAATAAATCCAGATCATAATCCACAAGATCAAAACATAGGCATAAGACACATGACTATGTCGTACACCTAAAAATATAATATTATTTCCATTATAGTCAAGTCTTAATTCCAAGGACATATTAGTTGAATGAGTTCACTCACCAACCCATATTTTAAGTCAAGGTTCACTCCCAAAGACTATCTTATTGGAAAATGTTCATTACTAAACTGGGATCACTCCCCATTCTAGCCATGTATTACTGAACCAAGTTCACTTCCCATTCCAGCAATGTATTAATAATATAAGTTCACACCTCAATCCATCATAATACTAATAAATAGGTTTCACTTAATGTTTTATCCATGTATTTCTAAACTATGTTCACTTATGGTTCCATCCTTTTCATATTGAACTATGTTCATTTTGTGTTCCACCCCTATCATATTGAACCGAGTTCTGTAATTATTACAGACCTATCATACAAAATTGAGTTCACTCCGTGTTCCATCCATATAATACTCATGATATATGAATCATTAACCAATACATTGTATGAATATATAGGTCCCACCCATCACATAATGAAAAAAATATGCATGTTCTACACGATAACAAAAAAATCCTCATATGATGGACCATAAAAAGAGATGGGTTTCATAAACATCATAACATAACTAATTAAATGAAATCGGTATCATAAACATTATATCATAACCCATTAAGTGAAATTGGTATCATAAATATTTCATCATACCAAAACCATTGGAAAATATTCATTGTTCATGATCATTTCATCAATGTATTACCCTTGAAAATAAGTGGGTTTGAAAAGCATATTACCAATAGAAGAAAAAAGGTAACAATAAAAAAAATTCATAAAAAGAATAAACCATTAAATTAAGGGATAAAACTGGTTTCCTTAGATCAAAATAGTTGTAAATCAGAAAATTTATCAAAGAAAATAATCTTAGATTGAGATGGATTTTGAAAGATCACTATGGACATAAATATTAAATGAAAATAACATTTTTAAAATATAAAAAAAATATCAAAATCCTTTTATTTGAAACAACTATTAAAAAATATTTTGGAACAATGAAATATCATTTTAATCATTTCATTATAAGAATATACTACCTTCTTTTATAAACTAATTTTAAAACTTGAACATTTTTTAAGACATTTTCCATTGAAAATAATTGTGAAAACAGTAAAAGGATTCATTGAAAACATTTTTAATCATTTTTTAAAATATAAAAAACACTTGAAAACATTTTGTTTTAAACAAAATTTAAAACAAAATAATTTCAAATTTTTTATGAAAAAATAAATCTATTAAAAATAACCTTATAAACCTTTAATGTAAAATTTATCTAAATGATGAAGAGTAAATCCACACATGTCGAAAATTCCTTCTTCATATTACAAAGTTTTGACAAGTTATTTTATATTTAAATGAAAAGTAGATTATTTTAAAAAAGTTTTTCATTAAAAGTTAAAACATGTGTCTAAATTATTTGTATGCATCATATTAAAACATTTTTCAAAACGTTATTATAAAACATGGTTTTTTGAATAAAAAAATATCTATCTGAGAAGGGAAATAATGTCATGTTTTCATTAAAAAAACATTAGAAATTATCTTAAGTACCACTGAATGACAATATGGTACCAATATATAGAGATATCATGGATAACAGTAGGATAATAAAAGTGTTGAAATTTATAATGATATGCGTCATAATATTTCATTACTAAAAAAATATTCATAATCAATCTCAATAATTGATGAGATTATTGAAATAAACTATTAACTATTTGGTAATGTTGAATACTAATAATATGGAAAGAATAAAATTAAAAAAAAAGATTAAAATATCATGAAAAGAAGTAGATTCATTATATAACTTTTCAAAGGGTGGTATATACAATTTATGGAAAAATATTGATGCATAACATGACATGTGTATCAGAGAATTAAAATTGAGACAAAATTACTTTAATTATTTGGTTAAGTTTAAAACATAAACCCCATAAATGAAAGATAATAAAATTTTAATGTAAATAACAATAAATTAATTTATAATTTCAATATAATATATTCATGGGATTTATATATAGTACAGAAAATAAATGAGTTGTGAATATCCCATAAATCTTAGAGAAATAAAACACAGATCTCAAAACAATACCCTTAAGTCTAGAATTCCATCTTTAGTTTTAATAAAAAATATATAAAAAATATATTTATATATATTCTTCCAAATAACCTTATTATTATATCTAATACCATATATTATTTAATTAAGACTTTATATTACATATTTATTTGAAATACCATATTAGTGTAACACTTCGGGTAATATCAGATTTGTTTTTCATACATGTTTGGACATATTATTCTTGATCCTCTTACTTAGATCAGGATTTTATTTTTTACAGAATGTAATAACAAGTTTAAATACCATATATATTCATTATATAAATATTTATATGAATTTACAAAATATATAAATATGAAATGGGATACACCAATCTGGGTGATGGTAGGCCATAAGTACACAAGAACACAGTTTCAAGATTACTATCATATTGAATTTAAGAATGTAAATGACATATATATATATATATATATATTAATTCTTGTAGAATAATTTTTTCATATATATTCTATAGGTTCACTATGACCACCATTCAGACATTCAATGTAATGTGGGAATGAATCCCATCGCTTTGAGTAGGTTGTACTCCACACACCCACAAACCAAGTTATCCTATTTACACAAAATGGAAGTCATGAAACTGTTTTGTATAAAAAAAATATTCAAATAATTAATAAATAATAAATATGATATATATTATATAAAAATATAGTGACCATCATAATTCCTAACCATCAGAGGTTCTAATGGACAAAAAAACAACATCTTTTTGTGAGGCGGCAGTACGCCGTAAAAAAGTATATTACATTTGATACCCATTTTATGGATGTGTTTTTTTATTTAGTATTAACCATTATAATAATGAAATATCATAATTTTTAGGATACTAATTTTATCAAATATTCAAGAAATAAGAATATTTGATGAGGTGGATAATGAAAATAAAAAAAATGATCTTTGGGATGGATGTTACCTTTTCTTTGGGCAACTCCTCTTGGTTTTCACCAAATGGATTTCATGGTTGGTTTTATGAAAAAAGGGAGGATTATTTGATGAATAATGAAATTTTGGGATGTTATTAGAAATTTTTTTTAAATATAAAGGGATTGATATGTGTGAATAAGTGGAAGGGTGGAGGCATTTTTATAGTGGAGAAATACTGTAATTCAAGTAAATTTAAATGTTAATTCCACTGGTATTCTTCCAATTTAATGATGTTAAAATAATGTTAAATTTAAAAAAAATTGTATATATTGAAGAAATAATAAAATATATTGGCCTTTGTAGCTATTTAGAAGTCATTTTGGGCTGTAAGTATAGATCTTAGTTCATTGTTAAGACAATTTTTCACTAAGTCACGGTAATTAATTTTATCACATTCTATAATGTTTTATGTAATAAAATATGATAGACATATTATAAATTATAAATTATTCTTAATCCAAATATGGAATCCATTTTTCAAAATTAATATCACTTATTTGGAAAAAATTAATGTAAAACTAATTCTATAGATTTGATGGCAATGGATGTATATTAAATGAAATGGTCCAAAAGTATGGCCTACATTGTATTCAATTTCATTTTGAATTTAGTTCCAACAACATAAATTTGATTAACATTCATAAAATTTATATAATTGAACTCTAAAAAATTATAACTTTATGAAACTATATAAATAAATAATAAAATATCATTTTTGAATTAATATTCAATTTTTTTCACTATTCATCAAAAAAATTAATTTCTCCAAAAAAAACAAAAAAATCACCAAAAGTGATTTATTATATACCTCGTTTTAAAAAAGTTTAAATTTGAAAATAAAAATTATAAATGTATCAAAAATCAGATTTAAAAAGGTTTCTCCATTAAAATTGGTAAACTTCCGTTTAGAAAAATAAATAAAATTAGATTTATTATTTTATGATACCAATCAAATTTATTGGATGAGTGACTAAAATATTTGTTGAATATATAAAAAATATCATTAAAAAACAATAATAAAAATTTGTTTTATAAATTATTTGTGATAAAATCTTGTTTGTACTTTGAAATATATATTTCATGGAAAAGTAATTTCTATATTTTAAAATAGTTTACATTAACTTATACTAATTGTAAAATAATTGATTACTTTTTTATACATGTATAAATCATATTTTCAAAATTTAATTAATATTATTCATAATTTCCATTTCAATAGATAGGTGGTATCTATAAAAATATTTTAATAAACCTAGTATTAGTATATTCTAGTTTGGTAAAAATTAACCATTGCATGTTATTCTAGTTATCTAAATAACTAGGCATATTTTATAGCACAGTTCAATCATAGTTTTCATTGTACCATATGAAAATCTATGTGTTCTTTGTAGTATATGATTAACATGGTTTTTCTTATAACACATCATAATCGTAGTGTTGTCATATAAAATATATTATTTGATGTTGTGTGAATTTCAAAATATCAAAAATATTAAATTTAAATTGAGAAAACAATTTAAAAAAAGGTGTGTTACATGAACTTTATAAAAGTATACAATATTTCAAAAAATGTCCTAATACAATACTCACAACTGTTAAATCAAGAAAATATATCTTTAAGACAACCTATGACACATCTCGATCTCCAGGGCCGATGCAGTGACGTCCCCAAGCCCACCTCTGAAAGTCTAGGGGATGGTAACAAGCACTGAAGGCATCAAATTGCATGTGTGAGGCATTTTCTTAAGTACATGAATTCAAAAACACACACACGTAACCACATCCCAAAAACTATAAAGGAAACATGCATGCCACTAAACAACCAATGAGTAAAGGTACAAGATATAGGTCAAATGATCAAGAATACAGACACATAAAAAGACATACTAAAAAAACTGGAAAGTATAGAATATATCTAAAAATCCATCTGGTGAAGTCCCCACGTGATGGGTATGGCTATAGTAGCTACTAGAATCCATAGAATCACACCCCCACCATCCTGACAACACTAGGAACCACCAGGTCCTAGACTACCAAGTCCTCCATTATGTCGGTTGTCATCTCCACCAGACACAACAAGTGCGGGTGAATCCTATACACGGGTGAGTAACAAAATTCTTCATAGAGACCAAAAAAAACAACGTAAATACCACAGATAATTCCACAAATAAAACCACAAATCATGATCAGGGATCAAGACATCTCACAATGTTATAAACTAATGTATGGAAATAAATACTCTAAGTCGTAACACCGAACACCTTGTACTACTGAGGTACTCATCCTTGATGAGTACCATGGGACATATAGGTCACATGGAGCCCCATGCCAGATAGGAAATCATTTTGTTCCACCTAGGGCCACTTTTGGATGATCTACATAGGGTCGGTGGTAACTGATCCACACAAGCTCATGGGTAGTTGTTCATCATAAGGTCGCTGGATGCTGATACCCACAGGGTTACTGTTAGTTGTTTCACACGGGGTGGCTTGGAGTAGATCCACAAATGGTCTCTTGGATTTGATCCACACTAGGTCTCTAGGAGCTGATCCACAGATGTTCACTTGTCTTCTTGGCCTACAGGGTCACATGGACCAGCTCGTCTGCAGTTTTAGGGTATCTACAACCCACATGATTCCCACATGTAGCACACATGATTCTGGTAGAATCTAGAACGCATTCCATTCACCACATTTCATATTCCATTAAATCCTCCATAGAATATTCCAAAAGAACCTCCTAATTGTGAGGGTTTCATCACCACAAATGGCTTGTCAATCAGTTATTTGGTCTAAAAGATATTTGAGTTTTTAATAAACATGTGTTGGTTATGTTTGAGCCTAGTCTGACCTGTCGGACCAACCCAACTAACTGGGTATGGCTATCCTGCATGACAATAACTAGTATGGATGATCCGATCCAACCCAGTTGGGTCTGTTTTTAACCTGTCTGGCAGGGCTATTTTGTCAGGCCCATTGGGCCTTGCGAGCCCCATGCCTGTTTGGTCATAGGTTTAGTTTGTCGGGTCTCCCAGTGACGCATATTTGTCGAGCCTGACCTGTAACAAGAGGTCCAGTTGTTCCCAGCCTGGGCCTCCCTTCACCCTAACATTATCTCACTATCCCGGCCCACAAAATGGGTTTTACTTAATTAATTCCTAGGCCGCATCGTGGCCCAGTTCGTGCCCCAATCCCAACCCGTATGGAAGGCTAGTATTCGCCAGCACGAACACCCACTTGGCATCAGGTTTAGCTTCATACGACATGAAGGAGTCAGCCGCCATTCTTCCCATACATGGTCCCCGTTAGGCCACATCCCACATCCACCAACCATCGACCCAAGAGTTAGCGGCTCCTACTACTCTACTGCGATAAGAGTTAGATGTGGCTACCACCTCGGTGCACCGTCAGTGCTATCTGTGATCCATCAGTTCCGCTCTAGTTTTTCGTTTCATGAACCTTCTACACCGACGGTCTTCCTGGGTGACCATATTCCCTTCTACGGACACTATATCGGCCTTCCATCAATTAAAAGTTGTTTTAATGAAGAACATTTGAGACCGAACAAATGTGGAGGGGCTCAAGACATGTTCGTGTTATCTCACACCCTTCATGTTTGAGGTTTAGAAACACGGGGATGATATATGGATTTATTAAAGTTCCATCCTGATACAAAACACCAATGTAAATCACCTTCCCAAAAGAACAAGCAACATGTGGATCAACATGTTCGTGGGTTGATCCATGTATGTTTTTTAAAAAGAAGAACTATGAAATTAAAAAATGTAACCCCTACCTAGAAAAGGTGCTTCATTAGTGTCAATATGTTCGAATCCATTGGAGTTTGTCAATCATCAGTCTCGAATCATTCCTCCATGGAATCTTCACCGCTTTCTGATCTTTCAACATTCTTTATGGGAGGGAAAATCATTTGATATTCATCATATAAATTCAAATTGTTATTATCCAACCCGTAATCTCATTAAAAAATAAATGTGCCACAAAGTTTCTATTGTGCTGCATCATCGCATCGTTACACTGTTTCAATTTTGAAAGAGTATATCTATAACGGTTTGATTAAATAGTCATCACACTACTCATTTAAGATCCTCAGTAAAATGATTCACTAACGCCTCATCACTTAATGCAGTGTTTGGGTGTCACTACTGACCATTGACAAAAATAAAATAAAATAACTTTTTAATTTATTTTATTTTTCTTCTAAAAGGTTAAAAAATTAACTTTTCTATTCAACCCTCACAAAAGGAAGATTATCCCTTTCTAGGAGAATATTATTTTTCTATGTTCAATGGTTCCCTAAAACTTTTTATCCATGCACCTATTTAAAAGATAGATCAATCCACTCGCAAATTTATTTAAATAAATGAAAAATGTTAAAAAAAATCTAATTCGGGCTCATTATGCATCAGAAGCATGTTACATCTAAGCATATAGTCTCTAAATAAGATCATATAATTTTTTAAAAAAAATACATAGACCTTTTGGGATATTACATTACCCCCCCTCATTTAGGTCATCACTACCCTGTAATGAAAGATAATTCTAATCAAAAAAATAGTAGTTCTGGGCAAAAATATGAGCCTCTCGCTCCCATGTACTCTCCTTAAGATTACCGTGATGCAACTGAAAGAGAACTGGAGGAATAGTCCATCAACGGAGTACTTTCTTAGGTCGATCCTCTATCTCTAACATGTACTCTTAAAATGTCTACCAATCATCCATTTCTAACTCTCCCTAGTCGATGTTGTGCACTGGATCATGTACTTAACTCCACAGATGCGGCATGTGCAAAAAATTATTCTCCAGGTTCATCTGTGGGGGGAGAGCTAGGTGGTACTCCACCTCACTAACTCTTCTATGAATCTAGAATGGTCTAATGATCCTTGAAAATAACATCATTCCCCAGCCAAATTTTAATAATCCTGTTTGGGATGTGACCTCAAAGAACACATGGTCTCCCTCCTCAAACACCAAGAGCCTCCATTTCTAGTCGGCATAATATTTCTGCCTACTCTGTGAAGTCCTCATCCACTCCATGATGATCTTCACCATCAAAATGGTAGCTCATGATGACTCTGGACCCTTGATTGTTGAATCCCCTCAGTCTGTCTATTATAGAGGTGACCTTCAAGGCCACCCATACAAATCCTATAATTTTCCCATACCCATGATGGAGTGTTAGATAACCTTGTATACAAAATTCACCAGTGGTAGGTGGTCCTCCAAACTATGACCAAAATAATGAATACATGAATGAATCCTGTAATTTACAATTTTTTGGGTCTACTCCATCTAACCATCAGTTTGTGTGTGAATGGTGGTGCTCAAGTACAACTGAGTCCTGTACGCCTCCTATAATCTCCTTCACATCCGAGATGTGAAGTGAGCCTCACATTCTAATAGGATCTTTGATTTCATCCCATGATGACACACTATATCCTAGAAATAAATTCTTAAAATCCCTTAACTAATCGCTACTTCAGAATGGGTAGGAAGTGAGATGAGTTAGTGAGTTGGTCAATGATAACCTAGATAGAATCATTTCCCATGGATGTGCATGGTAATCCCATCACGACTTCCATAAATATTTCATCCCAATTCTACTACAGTACCTAATGTGGTAGTTTCATTCCTACTAGAACACGATGCTCAACCTTCACTTGCTGACATGTGAGGCACCATGAAATTAACTTGTTCATTTCTTTCTTCATCCCTGGACACCATTACTATCATCAGATATCCAAGTACATCTTCACCACTCAAAGATGTACCTCCAAGGGGAAGTATGAGACTCCCTTAAAATATCCTAGCACAACGCCACTAATACTAATTTTCTCCCTCTAAAAAGGATGATGTCCTCCCTAATTATCAAAAATCAATCAGGACCTTATCCTGAGGATAACTAAGCACATCGGGCTTCGTAGTCAATATAAAAAAGTTATACCTCCATTACTCGATGTAAGACTGGGGGAGATATAGTCATCAATATAAAGTTAGTTTTTTAATCATCATCCATGAAGGATCTCTCTATTGCGGCCAGCTGCTCTGTCTTCTCACTCAGTAGCTAAAAACTGGACCTCCTGTTAAGTATTTCTGCCACCATGTTCCCCTTCCTAGGAGTATTGAATATCTCAAGGTTATACTCCTATAAAAACTACAACCATGTCTATTGTCCCATTTTTATGTCTTTCTAGGAGAATATATAACTGAGAAAAATATGTTCCAAGTAGATGGAATACCATTCACAAACCAAAGTACTGTTGCCACATCTTTAGAGCAAAGAACACTACTTATAACTATAGGTCATGGTTCACATAGTTATACTCATGTTGCCTCGACTTCTGTGAACCATATGCGACCACTACTTAATCCAGCATCAGGACACAACACAGTTTTTCCATGATTCTCCATTTAAAAATACATACCCAATTCCATCCAATAATAATCTCAATATGTGGGTAATCATCAGTCTCCACCACAACTCCTATAAACTCTGATGGCACATCTCTGTCCACATGAAGGGTTTTACCGTCCATGTTAAAGTGGATAAGGGTGTTGCTACTCTTCAAAAGATGGTTCCAAACCTCCAGTAGTATACAGCCATCCCCAATAAATGCTACAACTCAGTCACGCTCATGGGTGGATCCCATGTAAGCACTGCCTTTATCTTCGATGAATCCACTACAACTCTAGCCTCCAAGATGATGTTTCCCAAATAGTAGACAACCTAAATCTATAAATGTAACTTCAATATCATCACATAAATATTGAGCTATTGAGGGAGTGTCCAGAACTATCTGTAGGTGTGTAGCATTTTATTATTCTGAGGCCGAGTACATCAAAATTTTAGCAATAAAGGCCACCCTGAAACGATTGAGGTAAGGCTAGAAGATCATGTTCACAATTCCCTTGAACACTACTGGGGAATTAGTCATGCCGCAGGGCATCCCCAACAACATGTTGTGGCCATAATGGCATCTGAATGTTGTCTTCGATACAACCTCATTCCATACCCGAAGCTGGTGATATCCTGATCTAAGATCTATCCTTGAGAACCTCTTCGATCCCTTCATATAGTTGAAGAAGACATCAGTTCGTGATAGTGGATGTTTTGTATTCACATTCACCTTGTTCATACACCAGAAGATCATGAATGGCCTCATTATTTCGTCTATCTTCTTGGAAAACAAAAATATGGGATCCCATAGTGAGTTGTTGGGCCTCCAGATGCCCTCCCACTGCATGTTTTCCAGTTTTACAATAAACTCATGAAGCTCCATGAGGACCATCCAACATGTCAGTGTGAATATTGGTGTTGTATCAGGGGATAGGTCAATGCATAAGTCTTCCTCACTATAAGGGGATAGCCCTGTAACATCCTAAAAAAACAACATCATAAAACATCCAATAGTACAGTAAAGTGAGGACTCCTCTAGTAAACCGAGATGAGGGTGAGGTTAGACAAGATTTGACTGATCAAATTCACCCTCCTCCTATAATGTTCGTCTTGTGCTGTAAGAGTTCCCTTCTCACTAGTGAAGGAAAAACTTGTCCCATCCACGTGAACAGACCACTCTTTACACCTAACACATTTAATCTAATCATGAACTGTGGATAACCAGTCCAAAACCAAGATGGAATCATAATTCCTTGAAGCCACAACTAGAAGATCTCAGCTGAAGCATTCACCTCCAAGAGTGATCTCTCACTTCCGACACCAGTGTGTAATAGTTGAATTCCCTCCCATAAGAGTCTCTAATCATAAGGATCAATCCAATGGCTCCACATAAATTTTTCATACTCAAATGAGGTTTTTCAAACGAAAAGTGTAACTAACACCTGTGTCTATAAGAACTGCAACTGGGGTGAAGAAGACACATATCATGCCAATAACAATCTCTAGAGGTATAGGGTATTAGGCCTCCTCTGTCTGAAGATAATCATTACCATATCCGCCATCTCTCTATGGACATGATGAACCACCATTGGGTGGTGGTGGTAGTACCTCTAACCATCTCCCATGGCCAATGGGCTGGCCTGCTCCTCTACCATGTCTGCTGCACTGCGAACCTCCCTGCTCGAACCTCTATCACTGCCTCGGTGGTCCTTCGATCATCCACTAATCGTATGGGTGGTAGTATGGGTAGTCAATAGCCATGAGTCCACCACTACCACATGAATAGTGCACCCTGCTCCTCTACCGAATCCCACTACACTAGTTTCTTTTCACCATAGATCATGTGTCTTTGGGTCAACCTCTAGATTGTATGTCCCACATGGCCCCCTACATCATCTATCGTGTTACCTACATGGATGACTTGGACACATGTTTCCAGATGTTTCTCCCATCCTCATTGCCTTCTCTGTGAGGAAGATATCTACTAGTAGAGCTTGATCCAGCACTCCTGCCTGAGTGGGGATGCAGATGGATATCATTGATTCCCTAATCTATTGTCAAAGTACATTCTCGTTGGTCTAGGCACTGAGGCAAGGTTCTCAGTGAGGAAGATATATACTAGTAGTTCTTGATCTAGTACTCTTACCTAAGTGGGGATGCAAATGGAAATCAATGATTCCCTGATCTATCACCAGAGTCCATGCTCGTAGGTCTAGGCACTGAAGCAGGGTTCTCGTTCCATATCCTTAGAGTAGCGGGAGAGGTTTATAAACCCCTCAGAGTAAAAATCCACTAACATGATTCCATATTATAAGTGAATTAGCTTGTAAGAACCAAGATCTTCATTGAAGGTATGGATCATTATTTCGGGTTGTTTTAAGCAAAATAATTTTTTTGGGATTTTATAAGTACAAAAAGTGTACCCTTGAGTACTTACCTTGTTCATGGTTGTTGCCGGAAGTCATGTACTGGCCGTGTAGGTGACCTAGATGACCGCCTAAAGCTAGCGGAAGTAGAGGCTAGTACACAACATGTACATTAAATGAACATGCCATGTAATTTCAAATTTTTTATTAATCATTTTGGGGTCGCGATACATCTTCCAAAGAGTCTTTTTCTTCCCATTTATCATAAAAGGAGAGTGATGTATGACCAAAAATAATTGAACTCCTCTTGTTCCTCCTTTAAAGATCAGATTGAGATGCTTCTAGGTACATTGGATTCCCTCTGATGATTTCACTCATCCTCGAGAGCCACTATTGTTGATTTAACCTCTCAATTGATTTATCCATTGTGGAGTGACTTTAACCCTTTTATAGATCTACCACATTCTTTGACGATTCAAGGGATAATTTTTAAGAGTGTCCATAGTACAACATTGATGTCGATGTATTGTTCCATTCTTTGGTTGTCTTGTGATAATATATTCCCATGGTTCTGAATCACCTAGCTTAGGTTAATGTGTGTTTTGGAATTCATCCTTGTTTGATTCCTGCTGTGGTTTGTGGTTTCAAAAATGGTTTTTGATTATGAATAAGGATTATTTAATTGATTATAGAGGTGGTAACAATTTTTAATTTGGTTATGGCCATTGGGTCTAGAAAGAATGATATAATGCTTTACTTCAATGCTTAGTGTTTTTTGGATGGAGTGTTATTTATATGAGATGTATGTATTTTACAATATGAATGTATGACCAATGGGAAAAAACAGTGAGAATTTCTCATGTGATGGGTTTTTAATTATGAATTACTATTATGTTGACCAAATGTATTGATTGTGCCAGCTGCCATGGGTCATTGAGCAGAGGGGTATGACTGTGAGAGCTACTGATAGGTTCATTATTAAATAAATATTGGACAATTGGAAATTGACTGTGAGAGCTGTCAAAGGGTCATTACATTTTATTGATGTTATGACGACCAAGGCGGTATTGACCGTGAGAGCAACTCGGGTGGTAGTTTGAAAATGATTAGTGTTATGTGAGACCAAAGGGCATAGACAATGTGAGCTTTACCAATGGGTAATTATTTTATTTAATTGATTATATGTGAAACAAAAGGGGATTATAATGTGAGAACATTCTATGTGGGTTTCTTTTGAATGATAGAATGATTGTGAAAAGTCTTCCATGTCGAAACACAAGATTGGACTCGGTCATACATGTTTTTTTAGATAGTCTTCTGAGACAACTTTTCTTAATATTTTATAGGGGGATATAGAGATTAGGCTATATCCATTGGTCACATTATTAAATTTATTAAATAATTAATAAATGTCAATGATTTTAATTTGAAACTGTTGGTTTGTTTACTTTTGAGTACTTCCTAATTTATTACTTCATTTTTGTATATTACCTAATATATATATTCACTAATAGTTAGGAATAAATATTTTGGTGGTTCTCTAATGGGGTTCTTCTCACACCATTTTTGGGTCATGATTTTGGATCCAAATATATTCTATGGTTTTAGGTATAGATAATGGATAGTGTCATTCCACATTTGGTACTTGATTATTGTTGGAGCTGGAGAGCATGGGACGAATCTAAGGACAGCAATGATATTGGAGTTTATTGTTTTCTTTATTATGGTTTAATTATTGTATTTACAACATTGGTACTTGTTGATATTATTTTCTAGATACTTATGACATGCATCATCATTTATATGTATGATGCAATTTTTTATACATTCAGTCTTTTGTTTTTCACGTTTGTTTTGTTGTATTACTGCTTCCTCTAATGTTTACTATTTGTTTCCACTACGTTACTCTTACAGTGAGGGAATAATATCCCCAATATCACACCCAAAGACCTCACTACATGTTAGAATCCTCTTTCATTCTCATAAATGCAATTTAGGAGATGTTAAAAACCTGGTATGGGGCACTGTTGGGCAGCACTCAGATCTGGGACGTTCCAAAGAGGTATCAGAGGAGTTTATTTTCTACTTTGTCGTACTGTTTTGAGCCTATAGATTGGGATATGAAGGAATTTATAATTGGTAATAAGCTAGGTTGGGGAGTAAATAATATGTGTATAAAGAAAAAGACAAATTACCTCGACTATTACAATTTTTCTTGTTTAGAAATTGTTACAGTTCACTTTATTTCACCATTTTGGTGACTCACTTGTATTTTGTTTTTATCATTAATATTTTTGAGGTTCAATTTCTATTGAAACCCAATGATGTGAGAGTATGCCATCTCATGCATCATATAGGAACATTAAAGAGATCACATGCCATGCATTCTTGTCATTCTAGTTGAGATGAATTACTGATTGCATGCTACTATGATAGATGGTGTTCTAGATACAAATGATGTTGTGCTAGATGTCGTGATAGAATACCTGCTATATTGATAGGGTATTGGTATTTGTAAGGTTTAATTAGGTTGGAGACCAATCATTGGTCCCTGAGGAGTTATGGCCTCTCTTGGATCAGAATTTAGTTGATCATGATGAACATTAATTGAATTGATTCATGTAACAATAAGAATAAGGATGAAAAACACTTATTTGTGAGAGTATGGTCTCTCACGGGTCATAATTTTTCATTTATTAGATAAAATTATACATTTTCAGGGGCTCCAAATAAGTTTCATAGGCCTACTATCCAGAAACCTAGACAATATAACATGTTGGTTTCTGAACAAACACCATGTGTTCTTCTATTCTGGAAGAAAACAAATTTCATAAGTACATGTTGGGTACAATGAATTCAAATTTTATAGTCTTTAAACATGGGACTGACTGTGTGAGCAGAGACATGGGGTTGGAAAACATTTGGTACAACATATCGTGTCCCATTTTTGCACGACGTGTATAGTTGACCATTTCTCCAACAGAGTGACTAACGTCATGGGTGGATAAACATAACCTGTAAATTTCAAGTGTAGTGTGAACACACCAAGTAGGGTTTCCCTAGAAATAACCGTGTGGTTTGAGTTGTGTAGATGAATATGGGCATGAAGGAAAAATTCATGTAATCAATATGTCCTAGGATAAACATGCCATGTGTAAAGGTCTTACATGAATAGGTTTGGAAAAGGTGCATTCCATGTTAAATGCTTAAGGGAACACATCGCGCAGTTGTTATACACGTCGTGAAACCCTATTTGGTAAAACATGAATGTTTATCTTCTTCGGTTCGTTTAATTCACTTTTTTATTGCATTCCTTGTAATATTAAACTAAGGTGCATGCATGACCTTGTAGAGTCATCCCTCCAAGAAAACCGACGATTGTATACCAGTTCCATGGTGATGATCAGACACCAGAAATGATATATTAGGGACTATGATCAGATCCTCCCATCATGCCCGTATTGGAACTAGTAGTTACACTAAACACAAGTATTGATGGATAGATCTGTGAAGGCATTTTGAGGAACATACAGACTTTTTAGGGAGCATCGCATCCTTCCTTGTCTATGGTAGAGATGATGTGGGTGTTCCAACAGCATCATCCACCAACTTTTTCAAGGGATAGAGGACCGAAGGCTGCAGAGTTATGGTTATAGGACATGCATGCTATTATTGAGAATCTAAAGACACCTCTGGAGAGGAGGTTGAATCTCACGATATACAAGCTACATGATACCTCCATGATATGGTGGGTTGTTATCTCATAGGTCAGACGTCATCAGGATATGTTTTTGGAATATTTTTAGAGGATCTTTTATGACTATTTCTTCCTTGAGACATTGAGGACCAATCAAGCATGCGATTTCAAGAATTTAGAGCAGGCCTCTCTTTTAGTGATGGACTACATTTCTCATTTTATAGATCTTCCGCACTTCACAACTGTTCTAGAAGGTGAAGAGTTATCTTTTTCTAGGCGATCTAAGTATAATCTCATATATGATATGTAATCATCGATTAATGTCTTCAGGATTACGTTAGTAATGACTATAGTGAAGATGGAACTGATTATCGAGTGCAATATAATAGAGTTGGGAGTAGTGATCTAGGGTGGTTATGTATCCAAAGTTGGTACTCCTTCGATGGATAGAAGGAATGTTCATAGGGATCATTCATAAGATGATTCTCCATGTATCTAGGTGGTATTCAACCAGTATGGAATGAGTGGGAATATTAGGCATCATTCCTTGAGAGACCAAGTAGATTGCTTTTCTTGCAGCAAGATGGCCTATCATCATCATTTTTTCTATTTTTCTCGCTAGAATCCCATGATTGAGATTCTGTTATGAATTCATGTTAAGGAGAAGTACCACTAGTTTCTCATCAGTTAGGGAACTAGTGTTTCACATTTAATTTAGGCCGAGGTGGAGGTCATGCCTATGGTAGCCAGTCTTCAGGGTTTCATCGACCATAGGGTGGGTCATCTTAGGGTAATTAAGAAGGGTCTTAGGTCCATGGTGTTGGTCAGACATTTTTTGTGGTGGATATCCATAAGGGGTATAATCCCAGACCCTCTATAGTTAGCAGTACGATTCTAGATTCCTCAGTTTAAACTTATTATCTTTTTTTATTCATGGGCTTCACAGAATTCCATATTTTTTGTTGTTGTGTAGATATTTTGGCTCTATATATTTTTTTTAGAGGATGTTATGATGCTAGACACTCTATTGGGGATTAGAATGACTATTTTACATCAGTTCTTCGAGTTACCTCATGAGGTTGGTGGGTATCACTTTTTTGGGTCCTCTATATCTTAGATATTATAGGCTTTACTATCATTCCAAGAATGTACTAGTTTTGTCTCCTTCTTGGCCGTTGTTGAATGATATCACTGCATGGTGAGTTTCACATCACCATAGGATGGGTATTTTCTACACAAGGGTGAATGGGATGTCCAAGCGAGTAGTGAAGGACCCAAGCATCATCGGTTGTGATGAATTAGAACCCATTTTTCTAGTTTGTATATGGATGACTAGGGGTCTTTATAGATGTAATTTACTCCAATGATGGATTATTTTAGGGATATCTTTCCAGATGACATTACAGGTTTACCTCTAGAGCGAGAGGTAAATTTTTCTATTGATCTTGTGATAAGAGAGGCATTGGTTTACATTCTTCTTTATATGATGGATATAACATAGTTACAAGAGATCAAGAAGTAGATAGATGAGGTACAGGTGAAGGGTTTCATCTGACACAATACTTCTCCTTGGGGATCGCCTGTTCTGTTTTCAAAGAAGGCAAATGGTATGCTAAGACTTTTTTGGATTACTGGAAGATGAACCAGTTGAAGGTCATGAACCAATATCCCTTTTTGAGTGTTTATTATCTCTTTCATGATCTTCGAGGAACCCTAGTATTCATGAATATTGACAGGAGATTTGGTTATTATCAGTTGAACATTAGACCATCATTTGTACCTCTTACGGCCTTTCAGAGAAGGTACGGGCTATACGAGTATGTGGTTATGTTGTTCTGTCTCATTAACATGCCAGTAGTTTTCATGGCATTGATGGACCGAGAGTTCCATCCTTTCATGTATTCTTTTTTTGTAGTCATTATGGATAACATATTGGCCAACTCTTCCACTCAACATGACTATGCCACCCATCATTAGATAATTTATAATACACTGATATAGAATCTATTATATGCTATGCTATCAAAATTGCAGTATTGTATGGATTAGACTCACTTCTTGGGAATTGTTATCTCAGAGAATAAGTATAAGTAGACCTAGAACTAAGTGAGTTCAGTAGTTTCCTAATAGCATTCAAATATTGTCTCTAAGTTATGGATTTTTTTAGGGATTTCTGGTTAGTAGAACAACTTTATATAGGAAATTTCATGCTTAGTAGTTCCACCAATGGGCCTGAATATGAAGGGTGAAAAGTACTTATGGACAAATTAATGTGATTCAGCCTTTCATGACATGAAAGGGAGATTGAATTTAGCATAGATAGTGATTTTTATATAATCAAGAATGAGATACACTATTTACTATGATACATAAGGTATCAGGTTAGGAATAGAGCTTATAGAGGGGAAGGATTCATTGCATTTGGGTCATGGTAGTTCAGGTCACATGAGAGTAATTACCTGACACATGAAATTGAGTGAGCTACAGTTGTGCATGCGTTATTCTCTTAGAGACATTGTCATTTTGGAGGACATTGTGTGGTTTTAACTAACCACAAAATCCTCAACTGTATCTCTACTCAGCATGACCTGAATTTGAGACAACGAAGACTCGTTGAGTTCCTTTAGTTCTACAAATTTGATCTTGCATACACGATTGGGGAAAGGGAATGTAGGGGATGATGCATTGAGAGGGAGGACTCTGATACATTCATTTCAAGATACAAGCAGTGGGTGACAAATTATGGCTATATTATCTGAGATGCTTTTGGAGGTGCATGATAGATAGGGGAATACATTTATTTCATCTATAGCTATTATCTCTACCCTACTAGACAGAGTGAGAATGAGGAACCTATCAGATTATGAAGCCATAGTCATATGGTAGATTGGGCTAGGATAAGACTCTTCTACTCTATAGACTATAGGCAAGGATGAGGTGTTGCATTTTCATGGGTTCATATGGGTGTCATCAAACATACGTGAGGAGTTTTTTGAGATTTTTATACCTATGTTTGGGTAGTTCATCCAAGTGTGAAAAATGTGTATCAACATTTACACCATTATTATTGGTGGCCAGGTATGAAGAGGGATGTGGCTGGATTTATTACGAGATGTTCCACCTATCTACAAGTGAAGGTAAAGAATCAATGATCAGTTGGGATTTTACAGCAGTTACACATTCCCATTTGTAAGTGTAATGATGTCATGATGGATTTTGTGATGGGTTTAACTAGGTCACCATGATAGAATGATGCAGTATGTGTTTTATATGACAAAATCATGAACGTTTCACATTTATGGACAATAAAGAAAACCTTCAGTGTTGATGTGATTAGAATTTTTTTCATATGATTGACTGTAATTTTTATTTTGGTTCCACAATGTATTATTTAATACAGGGATTCATGGTTTAATTCTCATGTCTGGAATGTTCTACAGAGGGATTTCAAAACACTGGTAGTTTTGAGTACCACCTTCCATCCTTAGACAGTTGGCCAGTCTGATCGCACGATTTAGGTGTGGGAGGACATTCATTGAGAATGCATCCTGGATTTCATGTGTCCTAAGGATATTCATATACCCACAGTGTATTTTTACCACAATTATAGTTTTCCTACAACGATTCATATGGATCCTAACGAGGATTTGTATGGTAGGCAATGTCGATCATCCCTATGTTGGCTGGAGCCAGGAGAGACAGTTATGAAAGGAATGTGTCTTGTCAAGGAGACCACTGATTAGGTAGAGTAGATTCGGAAGATAATGGATACTACACTGTCTCTCTAGAAATATTATTCTGATCGGTAGAGATGACATATGGAGGTCATGGTTATGGTTTAGGTTTTTTTACGTGTCACCCCAAGGTTGGGAAACCAGAGGATTGGCATATAGAGGATGATTTCAACAAGATACGTCTGGTCATTTCAGCTTTTGGACAGAGCCATGCTAGTTTACTATCAGCTTTAGTTATAAGAGATATATCGGTCTATGCATGACGTCATTCATGTTTCTCAAATACGGAGCTACATTTCGAACCCATCTCACATTTTTAAACCTGAGAAGGTTGTGATAGAAGTGGATGCATGCATTGAGAAGCACACTATTTATATTGTGGGTCACAACATAAAGGATATTCATGGAAGGTTTTTTTCCTATGGTACTAGTTCTATGGAAGCACGAGCGAGTACATGAAGAGACCTGGGAGAGGGAGTCTGACGTACGGTCATAGTGGCCAAATTTGTTTTAAGTTTATTATTCACCACCCATGGAAGGGTAATTTAGGAACAAATTTCTTTAAGTGGGGAATTTTGTAGAACCCTAATCTTAATTTTAGTTATAGATCATTATTTTAGGTTTTTTTGTGAAAATGATATTTTTGAAATTTTCTAAGTACCCATCTTGTACTCTTGAGTACAAATTGTGTAGCCAGTTTCTGTGGGTAGCTGTGTAATGGCCATGTAATGGCCAAGAACAGGGCCATCTAGTATACCTAGCAGACCACCTAAAGTGGGGGCCCATTGATGATAGTACACAATGTGTACATTAAATGAACAGGTCATGTACTTTTCTTTTTTAATTGATTAATTGTCCATGGTTGCATCTAATCTCAAAAAATGTCTTCTTCTTCCCATGTCTCGTAATGTAGACTAACGTCTGACCAAAATTCGTCAAGATCCTCTTGTTCCTTCATCTGAGATCTGATTGATACACCATCAGGTGTGTTGGATTCCCACAAGGGTGTTATCTCTTACCATAGATCCTCTCATTATAATTTCTCCTCTCTCTTGAAGTATCCAAGGGTGAACGATTTTGACCTTTTTTTAGATCAACGTCATTCTATACTGATTTAAGGGCTAGATTTCAATAGTGTTCCTCATAATACTTCAAGGTAGGTGGTTTGTTCCTTTCTTTGGATGTCATAGGATTATATATGATCAATGTCTTGAATACCCTTTTTTAGGTTATTTCTTGATTTGTAATATAACAATGTTTGATGCCTTCAATTTTCTATTGTTTGTTTTTGGGTTATTGATTATGAATGAGGCTTATTACCATAATTATGGAGGTGTTAGAAATGTTTTATTTTGTAATGGTCAAAGGGTCTATAAAGCATGATAGGCTAATTTCTTTCCATTTCTAGTTTTTTAGGATGGATTGATGTTTAAATGAGATGCATGTGTTTCGCATTATAAAAGTATGACCAAGGGGATTTGACTATGAGAGAATCCCGAGGTAGGGACTTTTAATTACGATTTTTTGTCTTGTTGACTAATGGTATTGACTGTAAGAGCTATTGTGGGTCATTGACCAAAGGGTTTAGACTATAATTGAAACCTATTGGGTTATTATTAAATAACTATTGGGTCATAGGGAATTTACTGTGAGAGCTTCCAGGGGGTCTTTACATATTATTTTTGCTATGCAGGCCAAGTGGTTATTGACCATGAGAGCTACCCTGGTGGTCCATTGTAAAGGATTAGTGTTATTTGGGACCAAAGGGGTTATACTATGTGATACATCCTAGAGGGTCATTTTTTATTGAATTGATGATATGTGAAACCAAAGGGGATTATACTATGAGAACATTCCCACATGGTTGCTTTTGAATAATACAATGAGTGTGACAGGTCTGCCTAGACAAGACACAACCTTGGACTTGGTCTTATGTATTTGTTTAGATGATCTTCTGAGATGTATGTTGTTACTACTATACATGGGGATATATCGCACAGGATAAATACCAAGGTTAAATTTTTCAATGCATTGAATAATTGATAAATTTAAATGAATGTAATTAGAAACAATAGGATTTTATAATTTGGAGTAATTACTTTTTATTTCTTCATTTCGGTATATTTCCTGCTATATTTATTCACTAAAATTTAGGAAAAGTTCTTTTGGTGGTGTCCTACTAAGATTATTCTCACACCCTATTTGGGGTAGGCATTTGGACCCAAATATTTTATATGGTTACAGGTATAAATAAGGGCGAGTTCCCTTCAACATTAGGTACTTGATTTCAGTTGGATCTCCAGAGCATGGGACCATGCCGAGGCTTGAAATGGTGTTGGAGTTTACTGTTTTATGTGTTTTGGTTTCAGTATTGTATTTCCAACATTGTGACTTTTTAGGCTAATTTTCTAGATACTTGTGACATGAAAATTTATTTATATGCTTGTTATAGTTTTTTATACTATGAGTCTTCTGTTATTTAATTTTGTTGTGTGGTATTACTACTACTGCTACTATTTACTATTTGTTTCTATTGTGTTACTCTCCCAATGAGGGAATAGTTTCCTAAATTATCACACCCAAGGCTCTCACAACTAGTTAGATTCATTTTCCATTTCTGGAAATGCACTTTAGGACGTGTTACAAATCCAGTACGAGGAACCTTTGGGTGGAACTCGAATCTGGAATGTTACACAACTCCAATATAAATATTTAGTGAAAGGTCTTTTTGGAGAACTCCTCCCAAAAAATCAACTCTATGTTGGCCTAGGAGAGTTTCACCTCATCATTGGTATGAATTCTCAATCTCCATCATCTTCCTATCGATCCCGGACAAAGGATCTCAGTTATGATTTCCATCAGGTCATGTAGTGTCCTCTCTAAGAAGAATTACAATGTCACTACCTCCAGCCAATCCTCAGTGTACAAAGGATATCTCTATCCCATGAACATTGTTGGTCACTATATTTAGTTCTAATTCAAGGAGTCGATCTCACATGCTTCCTCTACCGGTAACACCAGTAGTAACTACTAATCAATGGGTGGTGGTAATTATGGCCCAGCACCTTGTGGGGCCATCTATAATATGGATCCCCAAATAGACACCTCATCACTAGGTGGGATTTCTTTATAATCATTTATTGGAATCGTAGAAGGTTATATATGTGAAAGAATGTTGTAACAGATAATGTTTTATTATGGCCAGTAGATTATAATTGGTGATATGACTCTAATTCAAGAAGAACATAAGGAATCACTCAATTACTATATGAATCATGATACCAGTGTTTTTATGTATTGAGAAGAAAAGAAAAAATAAAGGTCATGTTGTATAGATACGCTGGCCTCAACACCAACACTGGACTCCCTAAATCTGATAGTTGAACTCAAAACATTTTAAAATATTTCACGAAAACAAGACAACTGACTCCTAGTCTTTTAGTTAGAACATACCACCATTAATACCAATTTTTCATGACCCTTCCCCTAGGGCCCATGCTATGACTCCCCCAAGATCTCCTACCAAAGGCTAGATGTTGGTTACTAGCACCGAAGGCATCAACCTACCTGTGGGAGGAATTTTCCTGAGTATATTTACGCATGCACAAACACAACAACGTCCCAAAATGTAGAAAGGAATACATGCATGCCACTAAACCACCACTGAGTAATGGTAAAAGCTATATGTCAAATGGGATAGAATAAAAACCCAATAGAAGGAAAACTAATAAAACTGGAATGTATAGGGGCTCAATTAAAATCCACCTACCAACAACCCCTACTAATGGGTAACTTTTGAGTAGCAGCCGGAAGTTGTAGAAGCATGACCCGCCTACAAGATATCACTGGGAACCACTAAGTCCAAGGCCCACAAGTCCTCTATCATTGTGGCAGTCATCTGCACCAGACATAACATGTGTGGGTGAATCCCTTGCAAGTTTTAGTAAGAAACTACTTAGTAGGGACCCCAACCTACAAAGGAAAAACCATAAAAAATCCACAAATCAAACCACAATGCATGATCACAAAGCAAGAAATGTCACACAGATATAATGTAAAGTACAGAAAGAAAGACTATCAATCGTTAAGATGAACACCATGGACTGGGGAGATACTCATCCCTGAATAGTACAATGGGTTTTCTAGGTCACATAGAGAAACATCAAATTGTGGACATCGTAGCCGGTCCATACGAGTCCACTTGTAGCTGATCCACACATGGTCACTGGTAGCTGATCCGTACAAGTTCGTTGGAAGTTGTTCCACACATTATCACT
This sequence comes from Viscum album, assembly GCA_963277665.1. Classification (NCBI taxonomy): domain Eukaryota; kingdom Viridiplantae; phylum Streptophyta; class Magnoliopsida; order Santalales; family Viscaceae; genus Viscum; species Viscum album. Next base: position 1,373,219,489 of record OY728147.1, on the reverse strand, counting down.
GCTAGATAATACACATAGGGTCTCTAGTAGCATATCCACATAGGTTATCTTTGAGATGATTAATGCAGGGTCTCTTGGAGCTAATTCAGCAAGGGTCTCCTGGAGCTAATCCACATAGGGTATCTTGTCCTCTAGGACTACGTGGTCACTTGGTCCTTCTCATCAGCAGTCTCTGTGTCTTATCCAGCCATAATATTCCTACATATATCATGCTTTATTCAAGAAGAATCCACATCTCAATCGATTCGTCACATTTCCACATCCATTATATCCTCCTTGGTGTTTTCCAAAAAAACCGCCTAATTTCAATGGTTAAAATTATACAAAAGGCTTAACTATCAGATTTTTTGTCTGAAAGATACTACAATTTTACTAAATTGGCACCGTTTGTGTTCTATCCCAATACTACGTGGTCAGACGTACACAACCAACCCAGAATGGGGGTCCCACATGACTCGACTCTTTTTGAAAAACCCAACATGACCTGGATGGGTCTGGGATGGCCCGAATCAGCCTTACTGTTGGGCCATGCTCCTTGGGCCTTGCTGGACCTAGCACAATTTATTCATGGGTCCCGTCTGCTGGGTCTCCTAGCAACCCAGATATATTCAACCCATCCTGCAATAGGCATGTTAGTAGTTCCTAGCCCGGGCCGCCCAGCGGCTCGCATTTATCCCACTATCCCGCACCGCTAAGGTGGGACAACTTATTTCCAACCTAGGATGCTATGCGGCCCAATTTCACCCCCCCAAACAACTTGGATGACTTGTATTCACCATACTGAATGCCTGTTAGGAATCTTTTTGGGCTTCATGTGGTCGGCAAGATCAGCACACCCATACTCTCACACACGGTTCTCAGTAGACCACTTTCCAGTGAACCATGTACCACGTGGTACGGGGCACGTCCTACCTTCCCCTTCAGCTGACCCGATCGTTGGTAGCTCCTGCTACTCTGCTGCTGTCCAAGCTGACCATAGATGCCTCCTTGACACTTCATCATCGTGTGTCGCAACCCACCTGTGACCGCTGCTTCAAGTCACTAGGCCCTCTCCGATTCTCTGTTCTACGAAATGTATGTGCTGATTCCTTTTTTGGTTCATAATCTTCTCCGCTATGGCCTCAATACCAGATTTATGTCAATATGGGGTGTGTATATGAAAAACAAACAAGATTGCACAAATTATGAGGTGCTAAACCCATGATTGTGATGGCCCGTACCCTTTATGTTAGAGGTTTAGAAACATGGGGATGATTTAAGGCTTTATCAAAGTTCTATCCCACTGAAAACCCACAATGAAAATCACCCTCCTAGAAGACCAAGATGTCGGTGGACCAGTCAGTTCGTGGGTTGATTTTTGTTCATTGTTTTTGACAGAAGAACTGGGAAATTAAAATTCAAAAGTATCCCATACTTGGCCCCATATTTTCATTGGTGTCGATCCATTCCATGCCATTAGCGTTCATCGATCTCGGGTCCTAGATCCTTCCTCTAAGGTGTCGTCTCCAGCTTCTGATCTATCAGAATTCTTCGTTGGAGATAAAATCTTGCACCCTTCATGAGAGAGATTCCAACTCTAATTCTCCAACATGTCATCTCATTAAAATTGAAATGTGTTGTAGGTTTTCTATTAAAATATTTCATTGCATCGTTACATTGTTTCATTAGTGAAACAACATATATACTAATATTCGATTAATTATTAATTATTCAACTAATTTAAGATCCTCATTAATGGGTTTCATTGATGTATCTTCACCAAAACACATTGTTGGCATTCCACCGCTCAATGGTGTGGAAAATAAAATATAATAACTTTTTAATTTATTTTATTTCTCATTTCAATCATCCAAAAATTATCTTTTTTAGTTGACCCTATCGATGTTAGGTCCTTTATAGGTGAAAACTATCATTTTTATTTCAACAATTCCCTCATATTTTGGATCTGAGAAATGGTTTAAAAGTTATAAAAATACCCCTCGCACATTTATTTAAACGAACTAATGATGTTAAAGAATCAATTCCGGGTTTACTAGGCCTCAGAATCATGTTTTCTTAGAGCATCTAGTCTTTAAATAATCCCATATAATTTAATCAAATTTAAATCAAAATATTGGTACATTACAACCTATTCTTTGTAACCACTTCTACACGACCCAACCCACAATGGCCCTCCAAGAAGACCGTATACCAAGAATGTCACCCCATATTTCTTCCATTTAGGAAAGTGGATACTGGATAACATCATGCATCAAAAAATACACATGGTAGTCCATATAATAATGCACTTATACACATTCAAACCACTATATAGACCCTAGTGGTGGTGAATAATAAATATATATGAAATAAATACTTATAAAAACTATTATCCCACAATAAAGAGTGGAAATAAAACTAGTATAATTTAGTGGAACAATATTGTCCCACAATCCAATATATGGTTCTAACATAATATAAAACACTATGGTAGTACACTGATGAAAAACACCAAAGATCAATCACTCTTGAACAAGAATAATCATTGAGTAATATTATGCTCCACTTTCTTTTTGTCAACCTCAAACTCCTAAAAATCACATATCTTTTATATAATATGTGACATGTGTAGAAATATACCTCATAGGGGTGATTATATACATATTGTGTTGGAAACCTAAAAATGATCAAAATATAGAGCAACACATAGTTTCAACTGAGAATTTCACAACATAACCCAACAAGGCACGAGCCAAATCTACCATGATCCCACTTCTAAATGCCAGGGGTTAAAACAAGTGATGAAATTCATAAATAATATGGGAGGAATTTTTAACAACCCAGGAACATATAATGTAACTTTTTTAATCTCTATATTATTTAATAACTAAATTTATTATAAATTTATAATGAAATACGTTGTATTTAATGAAATTAATGATTCTATAGCTATGGAATAAAAACATGATCATGGGATTAGTAATATGACTATTACAAATAATAATATATACATTATAATAATAACCTAGCCAATTAAATTTGGTATCTCATTAATTATAATATGATGTATTTATATCGTTATATAAGTAACTAATTGTTTTAAAAAAGATAAATTAACTGTTAATATTTTTTACCAAATATAAATATTTACTTAAAATTTTATAAATAAATAATTATTTAAATGAAATTTTATTTTCATGAAATATATTAATAAATTAATTTTTTTTGTATTACATTTATATCAGAATGTTATGGAACCGTAGTTAATTTTTCATTGCATAATAAAAGAAGTTCTAATATTAAAATAGTTTTTATTGCATGAATGATAGTATTAATTTAAAATTAAAAATCACATATTTAGAAAAAAATCAAAAATATGGAGTTTATGTTTTAAATATAAAATAAAAAAATGTATGGTAAACTATTATTTTTTTCTAATTTATTAGAATTTTTATGTTATTTTACATTATAAGTAAATAAATGAATTTTTGAGTCATGGATGTTGTATGGATACTAAAAGAAAAATTAGCTAAAACTCACATGCTCTAGTTAGTCGATTTTTTCATGTCAATAAACATTATTTTGTAGTATTCTTCCAAAAAAGTATCAAATGAATAAAGTATTAAAAACACCCCTCTCCTCTACTTAGAAATACTATCCCTCTCCTCCCTGTATCATCACACATCCATTTTCTTGTATCTTGTCTAAATTCTACCATGTTCTCATCCCAAACCTCACTAATACTTCCAAATACGATTGGTCTCACCAAAATATAAAAAGCCATGTTCCATAAGGAGGTTCTCATGGTGACTATATTCAACAAATAAAATCATCTTTCTTTCCCTTTAAAATTATCAATTTCTTTTACCTGATCCAAACATCCCCTATCAAAAGTGGCATGATCACTCTATTAATATATATATATATATATACTAATGTATTATTGTATGAATGCAATTTCCATCATCAAACCTTTTCTATTCTCCTCTTTCTATAAAATGATAATATCATCCTGGACATATCGATTCACCACATACATGGACGATAAGGGTTTTGTTTTTCCTTATGGACTTAATGTATGGTTATAAAAATATTATACTAATTAAATAATAATTTAATAAGTATATTATAACATATTTTTTGTTCTAAAACTTGTTTATATAGATGATATCAAAAAAAATTTATGTAATTAGTTATGGTATGAAACATCACCAAAATAAATTAAACAAATATCACTAAAGTTTTATCAATATAATCAACCTCATGTAAAATAGAAAAATTATATATACGACCTTTTCAGATTTTATAGAATCATTAGTTATACATAACCTTAATTGTATTTTAATTTCCCATTTTACAACTACTCCCATAATTATATTTTCGGGAACCGAACATTAAAACGTGAAACGAACTATCCTGAAATAATTAAATTAAACATTATAACTCATTGAAATAGCCAAAATGAACCGAATAAAATTATATAAACTAAAATATATTTTCGATAAGTTATTATTTATTTAATTATTTAATATAATTTGATTATCTTGGACATTATGCATATGTTTCTATTTGATGAATATAGTAAGGGAATTCTTAACCCAATTTCTATTATTAAGGTTAAACATCTACATCATTGATTATGTATTTATATGATAATTTAGAAATTAATTTTTTTTATTTTTTAGGTGTTTTAAAATCCTATATAAATATTCCAATAATTTTGTAAATTCTCTCTTCAATGATATGATATTTTAAAATGAATGTCCATTAGAAATCAACATTAATTTCTCATTATAGAAATTTGAAATAGGAATTTTTTTTATTTTATTTTATTAGAATATTAACCCACATTCATGAAGCTTAAATTTTTTTAATATTATTTTAAAAGACTACATGGTTGCTTTAAATTAATTTTTTTCTTTTTGATTTCACATCATTCTTTCAAAATATGTTTTGTTATTAAAGTCTGTTTTTATGATGAATGATTTCATCTATAATGATTCAGTTTTGTTTGTATGGAATTGTTTATGATTATGGTGGTTACATTATAAACCAAATATGGGTTGTTATATTATATAAATCCAATGAATTATGTAATATTTAATTATATCATAATGGTTTTTACTAGTGTAATTGTGAGGGTTACATCCTAAGGTTGTTCTGAGGGTTACAATAATAAGGTTGTGGTGAAGGTTATAGTCATATGGTATCCATGAGGGTTAAAATAGAAGTATGTATGATTAAAAAATTATTCCCAAAGATACCTATCTATTTTAATTACTCTTTTAATGTTTTTAAAATCATCTCTTGTTCTCATAAAGTATGTAAATTTGTTTATATTTGATGGAAGTAATTATAAGTATTTGTAGACTAATGATATATTTCTTTAAATTTTATGTACCTTATTGAGTTTTTCTACTCATCCAAAGTTTAAAAATATATTAATAGGGTTTATGAATAGGTAAATGAAAGAAATATTTCTTGTTTAATGTCATGAAGATTTGTTTCAGAACTAAATCATCTTCGTTTTTTTTGTTGTTAAAAAATAAATATTGAGTCGAAGTGTATACATTATAATATATGAGTTTCTATATATAATTTATTAAAAAATTATCTAAAACTCTAAACCTATAATATATTTTTGAATTTTTGAAAGTTAATTATTTTTTCAATTTACTAGTTTATATAATGATTAAGGTTGGGTCCTTATAGTTAGATTCAAAGAACAGTATAGACAAATGAAGACCATATGTGATGCAAAAAGAACATCATAAGCAATTTTTTATTTATAGTAATATTGAAATGTAAATTAATTGGAATATTAACATGTATATTAATCTAAATTTTTTTCATTCAAAATGGATTTCTTTAGAAGAAATAGGGATGCAGAAGTATGAAGGCTTCGAGAGGATGATAAAATTACGAATATATAACCAGTAATAGTTTGAATTGGAACTGGACATCTTAGATAGTAATAGATCAATTTAAGTAGGTTATAAATGGTGGTTTCATACATGCATGATAACACAAAGATATACCACAAAATAACATGAAATTAGTGGAAAAGTTTATTTGGAAACACCATCAATCATTTGGTAGATCATTTGAATCCGTTGTTGGTGAATGGTGAATTAATGCCCTTGAAAAGATATTATAATTATGTGTTTGTTCATACAATCAAAATAATATTTGTGATATTTACTATTTTTAAGGATAATATGAACAAATGTGTTCAATTCCCAAGAATATAATGTAATGATAAGTGATTTATGCCTTGGAATTGGAGGAATTTAAGAATATTTCCATGAAAAATACATTCCAAATGCAGTTTATAATAAAATGAAAAATAAATGCATGGAATTTAAAAAAAATTAGGAATATATAGTGGAATTTTATGAATAAACCATAACTAATTTGTAAAGGTAAAATAAAAATCATATTCGGTATCTAGATAGTAAAATCAATAGTTTTTACACAGAATTGAATAAAATAATCAAAGGGAACGTTCTTCCATTGAATTAAAAAGTAATGATAAACTGGTTCAATGTTCTTAGAAGGTAGAAATAGTGTTTTATGATGATAACATTTACTTAGACTGTATTTATAAAAAATGGCCTTGATAGAATTCATTGAGTAATATTCAATCAATGTAATCTAATGGTATGAACATCTAGTATCTAGTTTGTGGATAGTGTGTTAAAATAATCATAGTTAATTCATTAATATATATGGAAAGTTATTCTGATTTGGTATGTTTGGACCTATGTGATGCAGTAACAATGAAACAGATCTTAGTGTTGGTACGTTAAATTTTGATATAAAAATAGAAATGTATTTTAAATATGGGGTGCTGGGAAATTATAGAAAAACCTTCCAAAATAAGGACTACAATGATATGAAGTTGAATGAATTTAAGAATAAATTTGTGGTGAAATACTTTTCAACTACATAATTTGATGTTTTTCCATCCAATGATGCTCTATGAGGTACATTTTTAACTCAGATTTTTCTAATATCATGTTTGATTCTGGGTTAGCACATTCTTCCATATCTGAGAAAATTACTTGTAAATTTTAAATTTCATATCATGAAATTGTTGTATAAGTTATGGTAAAAACACTAGAGGGTTTATTTAGGAAAAAGGAAATTATATAAATATTAAAATTGTTGTCATCGAATGGATGTTAACAAAAAATCATGTTGTCTTTCACTTTGATTAATTTGATATTATTTAGGGTATTCATAGTCTTTTTGTCTACAATTCAAAGATTCATTATAGAGGTGATGAAAATGTTTTTTCTAAAGAGTCCCAATTTTTATAAAATGATTAAACCATCCAATTAATTACATATCACGATTTTATTGAACCATTAAAGGATGAAAATGAGAGTAATCTTCCACTAACTATTGAAAATAACAGAACTATTTAGATTATTGATATGTATCTATTAAATGAATACCTTGATGGTATTCCTAATGAGTTTCTTGTTATTATAATTGGATGATAAGTTGAATTTACTATGGATTTATTTCATGATGATAAAATAATTTTAAAACCCCCTTATCGAATGGATTGTGTGGAACTTATATATTTTAAAAAGTAGATGCATATGTTTTTGGATAAAGGATTCATTCAACCATGAATTTCAAAATGGGGTGATCCTATTTTTTAAAATAAAGGATGTTCCATGATGATTTTCACTGGTAATAAAAATTTGAATAACAATAAATTTAATAATATATATTTATTTCCTCACACTGATGACTTATTTGAGTAGCTCTAGGGAGCTCATTTTTATCCAAGATTTTATTGAGATATATGTACTGTCATTTTAAGGTAAAGGATGGTGAAATTCCAAATGAAAGTCTCTACACTAGATATGGGTATTATATGTTCTTTTGTAATGCCATTCTGTTTTAAAATTCCCCTACTATATTTATAGACCATATTAATAGTTTTTTTGGGATTATTTGGATATGTTTTTGTTTATTATTGATGATATTTTGGTTATTTTGAAAAAATAATGACGATTAAGAAAGTAATTTAATGATTTTTCTACAATACCATACAAAATATATGTATATGGGAAATTTAAAAAATGTTCTTTTTGGTTAAACAATATCAATTTCTTGAGGAAAAGTATAGGTAAAGATGGAATTACAATTACCCCTTCTAAAAAAGTGGTTTTGGAATAGACTTGACAAACAAAATGTAACTATATTATGAATATTTATAATATCAGTAGGATATTACCAGAGGTATGCTAAAATATTTTCATAGTTATCTAGAATACTACGAATGTTAACTCAAAAAGAAGATAAATTTTTATGAAAAAAATATATTGATGATTTTGTTTAGGTATTAAAAATAATATTCATGAATGGACCATTTTTTCCATTTCCCTTTAGAAATAAATTTTTGGTGGTCTATAGTGATGCTTCATTAAAGGGACGTGGTAGTGTTCTAATGCAGAATGACCATGTTGTATCTTATGATTCCAGACAACTGAAATGTCAGGAATTTAATTATCTGACTTTTGGTGTGGACATAGGATCAACCATTTAAATTAAAATTTGGATACATAATTTATATGGAGTTTAATGTGAAATATACACTAATCATATACCATTAAAGTATATATTTTCTCATAATTAATTGAAAATGAGGTAGATATGATGTCTATAAATGATAAATGACTATGCTTTCATGATCAATTACTATCTTGGAAAAGTGAAGAATTAGGTTAATTGCTTAATTGGAAAACAACATGCATAAGTAACTATGATAAATATACATAATGACCCATTTATTAATAATTTGATGAGTTTTGGCATCAATGTTATCCGTTTTGAAAATTAGTCGTTTTTTTGGTGACAGTGTATAAAATATTTTGAGTTAATGAAAAAGGTATAATTGGTAAAGAAAGGCAAGTTTACTGAACATAATTTTTAAAAATATTATTTTATGAAATTTGGAATGAGTTTATATGTGCCTTGGGATTCTCATATGAGAAAATAATTTTTATGTGATGCCCAATGTTCACCATTTCAATTTTTCTTGGAATTAATATGATGAGCATATATCATTGAATGTATTAAGAGTTGGATGGAATGAAAATTGATATTACTAACTTTTCCATGAAATTTTTGAATTATTAATAGGATAAAGTATTACGACAATTACAAAAGTATTTTCTTTACGCTTTTTTATTTCTAGTGTTGAAATGGGAAAATATATCCATGGATTTCATGATGGTACTTCCTATTAATTCCCGAGGTAATAATGCAATTCAGGTTATTTTTTAACGATTGAATATATACTCCCATTTAAATCATATTCAAGACAATATATGATTAGATCATATTTCCCAACTATATTATATGGAGATATTCTGCTGACATAGAGATTCTTTCTCCATTTTATCTAGCCATAATCCACAGTTTAGTTTTAACTTTTGGAAGGGCCATTAGATGTTTGTGGGAACTGGATTAAATTTTAAAAACTCCTTTCTTCCTTAGTATGATGGATATTTAGATTGAAAAATTAAGACCTTTGAAGAAATTATAGCTACTTGTTCAATGAATTTATAAGGATGTTGGGATCAACATCATTCATTAGTTACGTTTTCTTATAATAATTTTTTTCATTCCAGTACATTGATGGTACCTTTTGATGAATTATATGGAAACTGGTATAGAAATCCATCATTTTTTGATGATGTAATATAAAGGATGTTTATTGTAAAATAATTAGTAGAGGAAGTGGATGAGAAAGTAAATATGATCAAGTTAAATATTAGGTCATATTAGAGGAGGAATAAAAGTTATACAGATAATACGAGAAATATGTTTCATTTGATGTTGGTGACCATTTATTCCTTAAAATATCCCCATGTAAAATTGTTATGAAATTTGGTAAGAAAGGATATATATGTCTGTGGATCATTTGACCATGTGAAATCCAAGGTAAATTTGGATCATTATCCAATCTAAGGGCCTTACATCCTTGTTTTCTTCTTGTACATAATGTTTTTCTCGTTACAATTTTATGAAAGTATACTGCAGATTCATCTCATGTTTTGAGACTAGTGTTCATCAATTGTATGATAAAATTTCATATGAGAAAATATTGTTTTTGATTATTCATTTAATAAAGAATATTTGGAAAAAGGTAATTTACCTGATTATGGTTTTTTGGATAATCCACATGGCTAATGAGGCAACATGGGAATCAAAAAATATGATTAGGGAAAGGTATCCTGATTTGTTTAGTATTTGAATTAAATAGTAAGGATTTAATTCCCAAGATGGTAGAATGTAACAACAGAGGTTCTTGTAAAATAATTTTTTTCCATTCTAAAATTACATTGTTAAATTATTTATAAATATATAATGAAACAAGTGGTATTTATATAAACTAAGGAATCTTTACCGATGGAATAGTAACTTGAACATGGAATAGTAATGTGACTATTAAGAATAGTAATTTGTCCATTAAAATAATATCATCACCCATGATAGTAGGTATGCCTTAACAGAAAATATGATATATTTTTAATATTTATTATGTCAATACATTTTTTGAAATAGATACATTAAGCATTGGTATTTTTTTCTGGAATGTAAATGTTTTTTTTAATTAATATAATGATTAAAAAAATGTAATTTCATAAAATAGATTCTTTAATTAAGATTTATTTATATTATAGTTAAATTATAATTTTATGAGACCTTATTTAACTATTCAAAGTGACATGAAATTAGTGAAATATAGTAATTTACAATATTTAACATTATAAGTAAATAAATGAATTTTTGAGATATGGATGATGTATGGTTGATTTAAGAACCATAATCATGACGAAACATTCAATATTTAATTTATTCAACATTGGTAATAAACACTATTTCTTGTGTTGAGCCAAAAAAAATTAACAAATGAATAAAATATTCAAAAACACCCCTATCTTCTCCCTTTAAATACCAACTGTCACCACCTATTCTCCTCACACCTCCAAAGCCTTGTATCTTTCAAAAATTATTACCATATCCATTTACAAACATTTACCTGGCTTCTTAGACCATCTATCTTCACCAAAACATAAATATAATGTACCTTATGAAGGATATCAAGGAGAATATATTCAAGAGGTAAAATACTTATTTCTCTTTAAAATTCTATTTTTCTTTTACGTTATTCTCCCCTCCCCAATACAAATAATAATGATAACTACAATATCATTTGTATAAAATAATTTTATTATGTTAATGTAATATCCATATTCAAATCTCTTATATTCTCCTCTTATATATTAAAAGATATCATCATCTGTGACATCTCAATTCACCACCTTTATGGATGATGAGTTTTTCTTTTTCATTACAACCTTCAAGGATGGCCATAAAATTATTTGAATGACTAAATAAGATTTTAGTAAGTAGATTATATCTTATTTTATGTTTTATATCAAATATATATAGATTATAAAAAATCCAATGGGACTCATTTTTTATTGTCGGAAATCCACCATAATAAATTATACGATTATCATTATAGTTTTTTCAAAGGAATCATCGGCATGTAATACATATATATATATATATATATAATTAAATATATATTAAAAATATAAATTATAGAGGTTCTATAATACCATATCATCATAATTATATACATCCTTTCCTGTTTTACAATAACTCCCCTAATTATACTCGATGGAACTGACCATAAAACCATGAAACAAACGCACCCATATCAAAATATTATGAATTTTTACTCATAGAAAAATACATATATGAAATTAATAAAATTATAATAGATAAAATATACATTTAAGGGGTTCTAAATTATGAAATTAAAAAATCTAATTTTATTATCCATGTCATTATGTACAAGTTTAGAATGCTTTTAGACATTACATAATAGAACTCTTAACCAAATTTCCATCCTTTTGCTAAACCATCAAATTCATTGATTATGTCCTTCTATGATTTTAGGTGAAATTTCTATTTAATATATTATGTCATGTTAGGTTTCTTTAGATATAATATACATATTCTATTCATTCGATTAATTATTACCTCAATGATATTATATTTTAATTGTTCTTTCCTTTATAATTCATCATTAGTGAATATTTTTACAAAATTAAAATATTTTTTTCAATTATACTGAATGAGAGTATTTTTAATATTTCATGATGCTTTAATGTATCTAATATTACACTATAATATTAAATAGATAATATCAATGATACATTTTTCCATTGTGGATGCAAATCATTCATTCAAAATATTGTATTTTCTTCAATGTATGTTTTTATAATACAAGATTTCATGATTTATGAGAATGATACAGTACTTGGGGATTGATTAAGATGATGGTTGGTCCTGATATAGGACAAATATGGGTGTTTTCATGATTGAACTATAATGCATTGGGTAATATGAAAGCTGACCATAAAGGTTGCTCAAAGTGTATGTTTGATGGTTACATCATAAGGTTGCAAAGTGGGTTATAGTAATAATGTAGTCCTGAGGGATAAAATCATATGGTATCCTTGAGGGTTAAAACATAAGTCTGTATGATAGGAAATTGAAGACTCGAGTTACATATAATAAAATTTATTCTTGTAATTTATTTATAGGAATCTCTTATTTTCATAAAGTAACATATCGTGTATACGTTGAAAGGAATAAATTTAAAAGTATTTTTGGATGAATGATTTTATTCATCATTTTAATATCCCTTGGTAATGATTTTTCTACTCAAACCATGTTTTAAAATTAATTTTTAGGGTTTTATGTGGTTAAAAGAATGGAAGAACTCAATATTGATTTAATGATGTTTTTTTGGAAAGATATCTTTTTCTATTTCTTATTGAAAAAAAATTCATATTGAGTATAATTTCTACATTGTAATATACGAGCTTCAATGTATAATTTATGACCTAATTCTATAAAACTCTAAACTAAATAGATCTTTTTGAACATAATAAAATTTATTCTAGTCTAATTTACTAGATTATGTAATGTATTAGGAATATTACTCATACATTTTCCTAATTTTAATAAACACACAGAAGACCTTCTCCTTGAAGAATTGTACTTCAATAAATTAAAAAATGAAAATAAAAAAAAGTAATGAATGTAAAACCTGTCACGACCCGACCCCACCCTCCCTCAATCCGCAACTACCCCAAGCCCACCTCTATAGTCCAGGGGCTGGCGACAAGTGCCGAAGGATAAACAACTTGGGGAGGCCTTTTCCTGAGTACCTGTACACACAGATAGCCCACTCAATGCGGATGTCCAGAGTAAAAAAGAAAATAAAAGTAAAGTAATGTTCCAACTGCTATAAACAGACCACAAAAGGCGCATTAACCTCTAAACAATATAAATAAAGTGTTGAAGGTAAAATGAAAAGAAAAGAGGAAAAACATGCGCCCAACACGAAAAGTGCCACAACCCGACAACTGGTAAACAAAAGTAAATATCTGGGAGAGTCCCACACCTGGAACCCAACTACGCCCACCGTACGCAGTCCAAGCTCCCGAACTCCTAAGCTCTACTGAAGTCATGACCAACCTGTCCATCGTCTGCAAGGGAACACCATGTACGGGAAAAGCCCAAGTAGGGGTGAGTATAAAAATACTCATTAGGATGCCCCGAAGGCTCGAGGGAGTAACAAAGGACATACTGAAGACGTGGGCAGTAGATCAAATAAGAAAAAGTAATGGAGTACAATCGAGAGTGAAGTAAAGGGTACATCTCAACCCAACAAGATGATGCATGTAGACTCACCCAAACACAAGAATCTAGAAACGGTGAGAAGATGAACTTCTCGTCGAGTCTTCGCTACTTATAGCAGGAGCATAGACTCGTCCAACCACAAGAATCTATACACGGAAATGACGTGTCATACCTCACACGTCTTCTCCTCTCATGGAAGAAGAGTAACCAAAACCCATGAAGTGGGTACTGTAACAAGGTAGACATATATATATATGCTCTGTCAACAAACCTGAACATGATCATAACGGGATCTCCATCCCGTAGCTCAGCCCAAGAAAGTGAGTCACCAACAGTCCGAGAAGTAAACAACATTTATGCCTAGTACCTCATATATCTGCCCAGAACTCTATATCAAGGGGTTCAAATCACCACACCTCGACACTATCCGCTTTGGCCGGCATTGATTTGCCTGCACGGTTCTAGGTCGCGTCACCAGGACGCGTCTCGGTGGGGAAAGTGCCCCTGGTTCTTGATTGTTCTGGGGAAATTCAAACCACACCTCATCACTATCACATAATCGAGAGGTCCTCAAAGTCAATATGTCACATCACGGACCTATACAACCAAGGTTCCCACTCCGGTAGTCATGAATAAAAGACACCGACTAGACATACAAGAAGGCATGAGTCTGAAATGGAAACGGGTGACCCACTACCCAGCCCTGCAGGTCGGTAAACCCCAATACATCATTAGGCGACACATTGCCCAGCCCTGCTTGAGGGTAAACCCAGAAAAAGTCGACAGGAGACCCACTGCCCAGCCCTACTGGAGGGTAAACTTGGAAGAAGTCGACATGCAACCCACTGCCCAGCCCTGCTGGAGGGTAGACCTGGAATAAGATGACAGGCGACCCACTTCCTAGCCCTATTGGAGGGTAGACCAAGTAGAAGACGGTAGGCGACCCACAGCCCAGCCTTGCTGGAGGGTATACCTGTAAGAAGTCCATAGGCGACCCAATTCCCATCCCTGCTGAAGGGTAGACCTAGAATACGTCGACATTCGACCCACTGACCAGCCCTACTGGAGGGTAGAACAGGAACTACTCTGACCATCCCTACTGGAAACAACCTCTTGGGTAGATGATCGGTGCCCGTGTGATGTATTGGTCACACCAAATACTCAAAATTCTACCATGGTACATGAAGGGATGTGATACTAAAAGCCCACATGGCTATAGGAAAAAGGGAAACCCAAACAACTCTACTGATCACACAGTCAAGAACAGAACCAGTGGAATCCACTCAAACCTACTGGTCTAAACTATCGTGAATAAGAGGACCCTCTACGTCGTGAGAGGTCAAAGGTACGTAAATCAGAACAGGACACAAACAATGGGCCCACACGACATGTGGCCCTATCTCATCTCCAAACCACGAACACAAACGATTCTGGGTATAACTACAAAATGCACCTCCCATCATTCTCGTATACTCCCAGAGTATATCACATCCCTATCCCAATGACTATCGAACACATGGCACCCAAAGTCAGCATGAAGGGAGAAAATGTAATTTCACCAACCTTCTTCCTCCACAGCCCTAGCACGGCCAACCATACATCTTTAAACACTAACTTCAATCTCAAAGGAGTGAACACGATCACACACCATGGGTTCCCTATAAACACCATAGAAAGAACCACCACTGGTACACCTTTCATGCTTCCAGATTTAATGAGATCTCAAATGAGACACTGCACGTCCAAATGGATCACAACATTGTAATCCTCGCAAAAAAATAGGAAATATAGACTATCTACCATCATCCAACGGACATCCGACTAAGAAGTCGACCAACACCACTTTACGCTCGAACGCCGTCCCATAGTCCCGAGCCTCGGTCCTGAAAACAGTTAGGTGCATTACCCCATTATGATCTCCTCAGAAAGACACGTCAAATTGACTGCTTTCTTGCATGGAACGAATATCCAGAGAAAAAGATACATATTTACACAATGCTCATGAGCGGTGCTACGTGGGACCCACATCCCGGTCCCGAAGCGCTACTAACGGATCGCACGACGGTGATCCTCTCGGAAAAAGTACACAAGGTTGACTATCCATTTATCTGAAATGGACACCTGGTGATAAAGATGGAAATCCCCGCATACTCCCAAAATGGCCCTCGTGGGGCACACCCATCATGGAATATTAAAATGGTCAAATTGAGCAATTGCAATTCCCTCAGCAAAACACCCAGAATCTACTACCCGCACACCCTGAACGAACGCCCGATGAGAAAGTTGTGAAACACGGCTTGCAGCTTAAATGATGGGTCATGGGGCCCACACCTCAATTATGGTTTCAATGCCAGAAAAAACCCTAGAAAACTCCACCACAGTACCCGGGTCCCAATGTCGCTGACGACTCTAAAATCGGATGTCGGATGTGTCCGCGCCGCTCAAAACACGAACCCCCGGAAAAATGCCATTCCACTAAATGCATGTGTCATGCCACTGAGCCCCTCTTCGCTAGAAAAAAATTTTCTGGGACTATTTCAAGATGCTCTTCTTGTTTTAAGGAACGCTTCGCCACTGACGGCGTGCTAATCCGACACCTGGTAGAAATTTTATGAGTGTTTTAATTTTTAAAGGATTAAAATAGGTGGGCTGGGATGGTTTGGTCGGCACACCATGCCTGATCCGGCCCGCAGTTTGGGTGGGCTGGTTGCCTCGCCCGGACCAGCTGGGGCCGGTCCGGTTCCACTTCCACAAGACCCACTGTATGTGGGTCCTTGTCTGCCAGCTGAGGTCCGAAGATCACGGTCATCCACTCGCGTCAACCGGCCAAAGTGTCGGTCCGCCCCGCGTTTCCCGCGCCCGGTGCCCGCAGCCGGAGCCCCCGTGTCGTGTGCCTGGAGCCTCCAGCCAAAGCCACCCGCTGCCTCCTGGTGCTCGCCGCCTCCGATCGACCCCGACACCCGCAGTCCCCAGCCGACTTCGCCCTGAACCGACCTCCGCTTCTGAGGAGAGCTGCAGCCACCACCGAGAGGATCCATGCCCGCCGACCTCGTCGAACCACCCCTGCGCTTGCCGGAAACCCCCATACTCGACGGAAAAACACGTTTTTGGCCGGGAAACTTCTCTGGGTCACCTCGGACTCCCCATGACTTAGATTTCCAATCAGAAATGTGCATTGAGAAGCTCTGATCATCCCCTATGCAACTAATAAAATCGTTTGGAAAATCGACGACATAAACATGCTATAATTCAACATGAAATAAGGGTTTGAAATTTAAAATTCAAACAGAAATCTCCGACCTACATGGGCGTAGACTGACGCATCATGGTCGATCCGCACCTCGACGGTCTCTCTCTCTTCATGATCGATGGAAGAGGAGGAGGAGATTGAGATTGAGAGGGAAGGGTTGAGGGAGGTGGGTTTCGTCAGGGGTTGAAATGAGGATTGGGGAGAGGGATAGGAGAGTTAACGTAATTAAACTCTTTTTAATTAAAAACTCGACCCCTGAAAACACCCGCATCCAAAACCCCCGACATGGTCAAGATTAAACCTTCACTGGAATAAACACCACCTCCCGAGCACCATTGCGGTCTCAGAATTTTATTCTGAGGCCCCGTTCAAAAATTATAAAACTCAACGCCTGAGGCCGCAAAAATTACGAAAACGCCCCTGGGGCAGTTTTCCACAAAAGGTCCATGCCCATGAAAGTTACACCCCTCCTAAGGTAAAAGGTACACTCCAGACTCAACGGTGCCCCCAGTTTTCCCATCCGAGAAAATTTTTGAGAGATACAAGAGTTTAACCATTAAATGAGTAAATTAATTATTTAATTTATCCATTTCATGTCTGATAATGAGCGAGGGGTCCGAACAACCTGCATCGACAAGTTTTATGTCATTCCTAGGGTAAAAACCCTATTTTGGACCAATTAATACCATCAGATTTATAATTTGAAACACCGTTTAGGAGTTATCCCATTTATTTGGCGTGCCCAGTGCGAACTCACTTAAAATTTAATTCTGGCCACACGGGGGCTCGGAATCGTAAACCGTCTGAAGGCGCTGCTTTGGAATAAAACAAATAAAATTCCAAAGTCTTTTATAAAAAAATGATTAGTCACTAAATGAGGATAATATTATTTGTTAATATACTTAATATTCATGTTCTTTTTTATTCATAAACATCATTTTAGTGCTTTTTACACTTTAAACATCATTTCACATTATGATTGTAATTACTTCTTAAAATGCACTATTATGTGGTACATTTTTTAACATCATTTAAAGTTACCAATGATTAATCTGATTTTAAGGAATATAATTATACATATTTTAATTTTATATTTTTGTAAATTTATCTACACTTAAATATGAACATGTTTGATTCAGGGATCAATGGAAAATTCATGGAGGATGAAGGGGATATTTGGCAATGAAAGGAAGCAATTCTGGAGAAGGGAGATTGGAAACCATCCCACTGATGGGACTGTGGGGCCAAACATGAAGGCCCTATTAATACCAACATTCTTAGGATGATAGGATACATGTATAGAAACAAATAACTATTCAGAATACAATGCTAATTCGGCCACCATGGTGTCCATTTAGGCAGCCCAAGTTAGAGATAAAATTCTGGGCCAGAAAAACAGCCCACTAATATGATCATATCTCCAAATATAATACTCCAAATTGGCCCAACCATTAAAGGCGGTTAAGAGTCATCGGGGGATCCATTTTATTCTTCTATGGCCCACTCTGATTCGGCCTTCTAGAAGGACATAAAAGCGAGTCTGTTCGGTGGATGAAAGCTGGCTTCCACCTCGGGTCAAATGTGGAAAAGTCTAAGTTCCACAAGCTTTCCACAACCCGAGGCCTACCAGAATCAAGTGGGATGCTTTGTACTATTTGAGGATCGACCCAAGGCTTCTAAAATTACTATTTAAGGCAGTGGTGGTGGAGGATTTGAGAAGCTTGGATTCTTTGTTCAATTGTAATGTTTTGCTGCAATTTTGTTGTCTCAAATTTGTCTTTCACATGTAAGTTGTTCAATTCACTTTAGTTTCTTAATAAATGTTTTTCTTATACACTTATTATATTGTTCTTCATTTCTATTTGATACCACTGAATCAAGGTGTGAATTTATTCACACCAAACCTTGTGTAATTATTCACACAATGGTGGAGTGATCATTTTATTTTTGTTGTTTTCTTTACTTCTCCATTTCCTCCCTTGTGAGTCTACTTTCCACTTCCATTGAAACCATGGGATCAATGGAGGGCTGAACCACTTATGGGTTGATCCAAAGGAGTAGAAAGGGGCTGTATTGGATGTTATTTATCATCTCATTAATTTATAATCACTTCTTTAATTGAGATTTTTATTTTATGCTTTTTAAACTCCATCGTCCTTGTTGAATTTAAGGCCACACACATCAAGTGCTAATATGAACCTTTACCTTAATGTCCTCAAAACATTGATCCTTAAAGTGTATAGGTGATCAGTATTAAAGGGTGTAGGTATTAAACCAGTAAGTAATGATTTTGTTTTATCTCCTTAAATGAACCTATCTCAAATATAAGAAATTGTAATCATTAAAAAGAAAATACGTCCAATCCACCCCGAGTGATAACGTAGGATCAACTCATTATTTTAAATTGAATTCACTTAAGTCTCTTAAGGTTCCTTTAAACCCATCTAAAATAAACCCATGTTGGCCACTTCCTATCCAAAAACAGTCCATAGAATGTATGTGTCTATAGGTTACTTCTTAGCTCTCTGAGGATTCGACAACCCAAGCTAAACTACAAGGACCGTCATACCTTCTTCTCATGAGTAAATTTGAGCGAGAATCAAATTTTGGCACCATTGCCAAGGACCCCAGTAATTCATCTAAATAGCCATTCTATTCTCCCCTGATTATTCTTTTCTCATCTAAATTCTCTTATCATGTCCCTTGCTCGTTTTTTTTCTTTTGGCGCATGTCTGCCTACAACCGCGATCAATCAAACTGTCTAGTTATGGTAGATAGTCCTAGGGTAGGGGAGTCAAGTACACCAAGAGAACTTTTTATATTAGATCCTAATCTTCCTAATACTCTAGAGTCCAAAATTGAGCCCATTTCAATGGATGGTCTTCAAATAATCCAACTCATAAACCCGGGTGGGAACCAAAATGGAAAGCCAAATAAGGCAGCCCCAAACTTGGGGAATGCAATTGATCAAACCATGAATGACTAACTCACACCTTCCTAGACCAATTCCCCCTCATTAATTAGACACAATTCCATAGGAGATGCCAACTACATCTTTAAACCCCATTTCCAAAACCACCTTCCCACATTCCATGGAATGGACTCCGAGATGCCATACATGCACATTAAGGAGTTCAATGACATTATAGAAACCATGTGTCCGCCACATCAAATAGAATCAGCTAAGATGGGGCTATTTTCTTTTTCTTTAAAGGATCGTGCTAAAAATTGGCTAAACAATTTGAGACCATCATCCATCAACTCTTGGGACCAACTACAAAGAGAAGTCTCCAAAAAATACTTTCCCCACCACAAAACAATTGCACTTAAAAAGAGTATCCAAAACCTTTTTGAAAAAGAGGGATAGTCATTATATGAAACAGGGGAAAGGTTCAAAGATACTCTAAAAATAGTTCCACACCATGTTTTTTATATTCCTGAACAAGTGAGTATTTTTTATTAAGGGTTGGGTCCGGGGAACAAACAATTCCTTGACATGATGTGTAATGGAACATTTAAAAATATAGCCCCAAATGATGCTTACGAGTATCTAGAAAGACTTTCTGAACAAAAACAAGCATGGGGGACTTTACCTTATTCTAAAAAGCCACAAAGAATTACTAGAATTCATACACTTAGAGAAGAGAAAAGACTTAGGGCTAAACTCGCAACACTCTCTAGGAAGGTTGAAGAGATAGACCTTAGGAAAGTCCATGAAATCCAAACTGTTGACCCTATTTGCAAAATTTGTGACAAACATGACCATAAGACAGACAACTGCCCAACCATTGTATCCATCAAGGATGTTCTCTTAGGAGGACCCCCATAAGAAGTAAATTCTTTGAACTTTCAAAAGCCTCAATACCAAAACACCTTCAACCCAAGGTATAACGACCACCAAGGCTTCCTCTAGAAATATAACCAACAACCTAGCCAACCACAGGGACAAAATCCTTACCCCCATTAGAACTACCAATCCCATAACCAGTTCCTGACCCAACCTATCAAATACCAATAGCCATCAGTCCATTTTCAAAAATCCATCCCACTTCCAAAATATCCCCCTGGGATAAACCAATCTTCTCAAGAACCAACCCAAACTGTTCCAAAAATCCTACAAGAACAACTATTCAAACAAATGGAGAGGATGAAATTGGAGGTATCTTCCCTAAAAAATTACTTCAAACCATCAAAAATGGAAAGGCACCCATTCCTACTCAGGCGGTGCCATCCTCAACTTCAAGGGGAGAGTGCGCTTGTGCTCAAACAACTCATGAACAAATAAATGTTGTGACTGTTTTAAGAAGTGGGAAATCAATCGAGAAACCAGAACAACTAATTCAGAACCCACCTGAAGATTCAAACTTGGATGAAAATTCAAATGAACTAGAAGATCAAACTGAGGAAACTGATAACATTGTCATGGAAACAACTCTTCAACATACAACCCCACAACCTGCACCATTTCTTCAACATATTAGGGGAAAAACCAAGCCTGAACTGAGTGAATCATTTAGAGAAATATTTTCACAAGTCAAGTTGAACATACCCCTTCTCAATTCAATCCAAACCATACCTTCCTACTCAAAGTACCTTAAGGACTTGTGCATTTTTAAAAGAAAATTTTCACATAAAAACCAAGTCCTTTTGGCTCCTAATGTGAGTACCACCATTCAAGGGACCATTCCACCTAAGTTGAAAGAACCGGGTTTCCCTTACATCAATGTTGAACTAGGAGATATAAAAGTTGTCAAGGCCATGTATGACCTAGGTGCTAGTGTCAATCTCATCCCATATGCTGTGTACTTCCAGTTAGACCTAGAATAACTCCAACCCACAACTGTCACACTTCATCTTGTTGATCGTAGAATTAAGGTTCCAAATGGGATTTTGAAGGACATTCTGGTAATGTTTGAAAAATTAATTTACCCTACTGATTTCATTGTCCTTGGAAACCATCAAAAATTTGGAAATAAGGAACAAACCACAATCATCCTTGGTCGTCCTTTCCTTTCAACAATCAACTCTGTTATCTGATTTTGAAATGGGAACATGACCATTACTTTTGGGAACATGATTCTTGACTTGAACATCTATATTGAAAGCTCACAAATATAGGAAGACGAGGACATTCATGAAGTAAACATGATAGGAAGCATTGATAATGAATCCATGGAACATCAAGGAATATTTGATGAAGGTTTAAGTCAGGATGAGATTGAGTGCCTTTGTTCATATGAAGGATGTTTATCTCATTGGCTTGAATCATTTTCAAATTTCACTTTTGATGAAATCTTAGGTCCAACAATCAGTGAAACCTTTCCTGAAACCACTTTTATGGAGACGACTCCAATTTCTTCCCTAAATCAGATCAAGCCAATCTAGTAGCTAAAACATCTACATTTGGGGAATCAATCCTATCTGAAACTCTAAAAAAATAAATTGAACTTGATCCAATGTCCCAATATTCTATTGAAATTCTGAACCAACCTAATCTTGAATTGATGGAACTTCCCTCTACACCCATGTATGCTTTCCTAGTGGAAAATAAAACACATCCTATTTTAATTTATTCTTCTCTTGAAGACAATCATGAAATAATGCTTCTAGATGTCCTTAGGAAGCATAAGAAAGCCATTGGTTGGACCCTTTCTGATATTCCTGGGATTATCCCACTTATTGGGACTCATAGGATTATTATGGAATTTGATTCAAAGCCATGTCTCAACCTCAATGGCGACTCAATCCTAATTTAATGGAGGTTTTATGAAAATAACTCATGAAATTTCTAAAAGCTTGTATCATATATCCCATAGCTCAGAGTGAATGGGTGAGCCCAATCCAAGTGGTTCCAAAAAAGGCTGGAATCATGTTGATTACCAATGAGGATGGAGATATTCTTACAAAAAGGGTGAGTAGTGGATGGAGGGTCCGAATTTACTATAGGAAGCTAATCTCATTCACCAAGAAGGACCATTTCCCCTTACCATTAATTGACCAAGTCCTTGATAGAGTGGCAGGTTATGCGTTCTACTGTTTCTTAGATGGGTACTCAGGGTATAATCAAATTGAGGTCTCCCTAAAGGATCAAGGGAAGACTACATTCACATGTCCATTTGGAACCTTTGCTTTCAAATGCATGCCCTTTGGGTTATGGAATTCCCTTGGAACCTTCAAACGGTGCATGATGGGAATCTTCTCAGACATGGTAAGGGATTTTCTAGAGGTCTTCATGGATGACTTCTCTGTGTTTGGGGATACATTTGAGGGATGTATGAGGAATGTAGAGAGAGTCTTTTCAATATGTGAATAACATAATCTAGTCCTAAACTGGAAAAAATTCCATTTTATGGTTAAAGAGGAACTACTTTTAGGCCATTTAGTCTCAGTTAGGGGGATTTAAGTTGATAAATCCAAGGCTGGCATCATTGGTCACCTTCCATCACCCAAAACTGTCAAGAATGTGAGGTCTTTCTTAGGACATGCTGGTTTCTATAGAAGATTAATCAAGGAATTTAGTTCAATCTCTTGTCCCCTTTGTGCTCTCCTAGTAAAAGATGCTCCCTTTGTTTGGACAGAAAGTTATGAGGGTTCATTCTCAAAAATCAAATCCTCTCTAACCTCTCCCCCATCATGAAATCTCCAAATTGGATCCTTCCTTTCGAACTTATCTGTGATTCCAGTGACTTTGCTGTAGGAGCTGTGTTAGGACAACATTGTGATAAAAATCATTATGGCATTGCTTATGCAAGAAAATCCTTAAATGATTCCCAAATCAACTACACTACCACTGAAAATGAGTTACTTGCTATTGTGATTCCCTTAGAGAAGTTTAGGTCCTACCTCTTAGGATCCCCCATCTCTGTGTTCACTGACCATTCTGCACTAAAATACCGCTTCAAAAAACAATATGCTAAGGCTAGACTGATTAGGTGGGTCCTTCTCTTACAAGAATTTGACCACACAATCAAGGATAAAAAGGGAGTTGAAAATGTTGTAGCTCATCACCTCTCTAGGATGGAATTCAAAGACAACTCAAATCACCTTTCTGTGTCTGATTCGATTTCTGATGAACACCAATACTCTGTGAGTGACTACCCTTGGTATGCCGATATAGCCAATTTCTTAGTTATAGGAATCATTCCAAAATTATTAGGGACTAAAACTTGAAGGAAATTCTTTTTTGATGTTAGAAACTTTGTGTTTGATGATCCATAACTCTATAAGTTTTGCCCTAACCAAGTCATTAGGAGGTGTGCCCCAGAATCTGAACAAGAGTCCATCCTTAAATTCTGTCATAGTGAGGCATGTGGAGGTCACTTTTCCTCTAAGAAAACATCTGATAAGATTATTCAATGTGGTCTCTTCTAGCCCACCCTCTCAAGGGACTCTTACACCTTTTGTCAAAGCTGTCCTAGGTGTCAACAAGTAGGGTCCATCACAAAAAGGAATCAAAAGCCACTCACT
This sequence comes from Viscum album, assembly GCA_963277665.1. Classification (NCBI taxonomy): domain Eukaryota; kingdom Viridiplantae; phylum Streptophyta; class Magnoliopsida; order Santalales; family Viscaceae; genus Viscum; species Viscum album. The sequence goes on along the minus strand of OY728147.1, from coordinate 1,373,195,041 downwards.
CCCATCTTAGTGGTTGAAATCTTTGACTACTTGGGTATTGATTTCATGGGGCCATTCCCAAACTGTAGGGGATACCTCTACATAATCTTAGCTGTTGATTATGTCTCAAAATGGGTTGAGTCCATTCACACTAAGTCCAACGATCATAAATTTTTCATTAGATTTCTAAAAGAGAACATATTTTCTTGATTTTGAATTCCTAGGGCTATAATCAGTGATAGAGGAACCCATTTCTGCAACTGCCCATTCTCTTCACTCATGTCTAAGTATGGTATTTCTCATAATGTGTCCACTGCATACCATCCTCAATCGAATGGTCAAGATGATTTAGTGAATAGGGAGATTAAGAAAATTCTTGAAAAAACTATCAACCCCTCTAGGAAAGATTGGTCTAAGAAACTCTTATATGATCTTTGGGCCTATCAAACCACATATAAAACCATTTTAGGAATGTCACTATAAAGGTTGGTCTCTGAAAAAGCATGCCATGTACCTGTTGAAATTGAGCATAAGGCCTTTTGGGAAATTAAGAAAATGGATTATGACCTCTCATTGGCCTGAACAAAAAGAAAATTAGATCTCAATGAACTGGAGGACCTAAGGATGGAGGCTTATGAAAATTCAAGGATCAATAAAGTTAGAGTTCAAGCCTATCAATCTAAAAATATCAAGTTCAAACATTTTGAACCGGGAAAACTTGTGCTCTTGTATAGTTCAAAACATCATTTACACCCGGGAAAGTTAAGGTCTCGATGGTCAGGACCTTTCATAGTGCATCATGTATTCCCCCATGGGGCAGTAGAGATTCAAGATCCTACAAGTGGTTACTTTTTCAAGTTCAATAGTCAAAGGTTAAAACCGTTCATTGAATCATTCAATAAATAGGAAATAGAGGATGATTTAACTGAGACAACCTATGAACCATGAAAAAATTGATAGATTTAGGGTTCAATTCGAGCTAACGATGTTAAAAAAAGAGATGCATGGGAGGCAACCCATGGTTTTCAAGTTTCCATTAATTTTGTTGTTTTAATCAACTTTATATTTTAAATAGGATTAATTAATCATTTTTATATTTAAAAAAATAGACAATTGACCTATAATTATATTATGAGTATGGATGGGTATGAAAGGGGAGCACCCTATTCATCCGTGTCACGTGGTGTGATCCTTGAGTAATACCTTACCCAGAAATTTAAAAACAAGACAATGTATCATCAATTTATTTTATTTTATATATATACTTGTATTTTACATATATATATAATCTTTTTTTGTTTGTTTGTTTTCATTTTTCCACAAGGGAACTCTGCAAGCGACATGGATGTCAAAGGACTAAATTGGAGCAGAAAGAACATAAAACTTTAACCACTGGGTGACTTCATTCCATGACCCTCATTTTCAATTTCCTTTTTGAACTTTCATTCTCTACCTCTACTCCCTTCTAAATTTTCTTTTCTTTAAACACTGGGGAAACTGTTATTTTATGTTGGGGGGGAGAAAAAATAAAAAATGCTTTTGTGTAAAAAAATGATAATTGACTTGAAAAAAAAAATTGTGAAAATGCAATGAAAAATTCCATTAACTTTGAACATGGTAATACAAATTGCACACTTTGAAACTAAATATCAAATAATTCAGCATGCCCTGGTTCTGATTTTAATCCTAGTAAAATTTCATTAGCATAGATTTTTGAAATTGTGGATGTCCAATGTGATATTTCATCATTTATATTTTCATCCAAATAAAAAAAAGATCAAAATGCATGTCCTTTGGATAGTGGGGTATTAGTTTGAGTTCATGGGGTCCCCCAAATAAATATCATAGGTTTGGTTATCATTTTAGTTTAATATGAGTATTCAAAAAAAATTAAAAAATATTAATAAATTTGCAAGTAGAGCAATGAAATGACCTAATGTGTGGCTTTCGGCACTTGGGGATCGTGACTCCATAGTTGTCTGGCCCAGAGTTAGTAATTTAATCTCTATTTTAAGTAATTAGAATTTTTTTTTTACTGAGTTAACTCGAGATGATGCCCGAGTATGTGGGATTCACTTGGTTCCCTAACGTCTTTGAGCCTGAGAGTCATCAGCAAAGTTTTGCTACAGGGGTTGACTCTTTTGAGGGCAATTTCAATTACCATGGAAAAATTTCAAAAAAAAACAAAATATATATATATATATATATAATACAAAAAAAATTGAATACTCATCTTAATATTGAAATGTGATTCCACCTAGAGCTTCCTTAATTTTCCCCTTTAATAAAGATGAACAACCATGTCTATTGTGATGCACAACACATCCTCATACTTAATTAATATTGGATGAAATATGGAAATGAATTTGAACAAAGGAATGGGAATGGGATTGGGATCTTCTTATGAAACTATCTTGTATTAAAATATTTTTATGGGTTTCATGATTTTTTGGTATATGGGTTTCTGGTGATCATTGTGTATTAAAATGTTTTTAGAAAAGGGAATTTGAATTTCATATTGTTGAGATATATTTTGCTCGGGACTAGCAAAACTCAAGATGGGGGAGTGATTAGTCAATACATGAGGCTAATATTAATTGTTAATATAAATAATATTCATGTTCTTTTTTATTCATAAACACCATTTTAGATGATTTTACAATTTTAACATCATTTCACATAATGATTGTAATTACTTCTTAAAATGCACTATTATGTGGTACATTTTATAACATCATTTAAAGTATCCAATGATTCATCTGATTTTAAGGAATCTAATTATACATATTTTAATTTGATATTTTTGTAAACTGATCTAAACATAAATATGAACATGTTTGATTCAGGGATTAATGGAGAATTCATGGAGGGTGATGGAGATATTTCGCAATGAAAGGAAGCAATTCTAGAGAAGGCAGATTGGACACCAGCCCACTGATGAGACAGTGGGGACCAACTTAATGGCCCAATTAATCCCAAAATTCGTGGGATTATATAAGAGATTTATAGGAACAAATCCCTATACAAAATCCAATGCTAATTTGGCCTCCATGGTGTCAATTTAGGCGGACCAATTTAGAGATAAAAGTCTGGGCCAGATTCTGCGGCCCAGAAAAACAGCCCAATAATCTGATCATATCTCCGAATAGACAACTCCAAATGGACCCAAAGTTTTCAGGACGTTAGGCGACATCTGGGAATCCATTTTATTCTTCTATGGACCACTCTGATTCGGCCATCTAGAAGGTCATAAAAGCACGTCTGTTCGTTGTATGAAAGCTGGATGCCACCTCGGGTCAAATGTGGAAAAGTCTAAGTTCCACAAGCTTTCCACCACCCTAGGCCTACCATAATCAAGTGGAAAGATTTTTACTATGGGAGTCTCAACCCAAGGATTCCAAAACTCATTTTTAAGGCAGTGGTGGTGGAGTATTTGGGAATCTTGGATGCTTTGTTCAATTGTAATGTTATGCTGCAATTTTGTTGTCTCAAATTTGTCTTTCATATGTAATTTGTTCAATTCACATTAGTTTCTTAATAAAAGTTCTTCTTATAATCTTATTCAGTTGTTCTTCATATCAATTTGATACCGTTGGATCAAGGTGTGAATTTATTTACACCAAAACATGTGAAACAATTCACACAAAGGTGGAGTGATCATTTTATATTTGTTGTTTTATTTACTTCTCCATTTCCTCCCTCGTGCGTCTACTTTCGGCTTCCATTGAAACCATGGACCCAATGGAGGGCTAACCCACTAATGGGTTGATCCAAGGGAGTAGAAAGTGGCTGGATTCGATTTTATTTACCACCTCATTAATATATAATAACTTCTTTAATTGAGATTTTTATTTGATGATTTTTAAACTCCATCGTCCTTGTTGAATTTAAGGCCACACACTTCAAGTGTTAATACGAACCTTTACCTTGATGTGCTCAAAACATTGATCCTTCAAGTGTAGAGGTGATTAGTAACAAAGGGTGTAGGAATTAAACCAGTTATTAATGATGTTGTTTTATCTCCTTAAATGAAACCATCTCAAATATAAAAAATTGAAATCATTAAAAAGGAAATATGTCCAATCCACCTCGAGTGATAACCTAGGATCAACTTATTCTTTTAAATTGAATTCACATAAGTCTCTTAAGGATCATTTAAACCCATATAAAATAAACCCAATTTGGCCACTTCATATCCAAAAACAGTCCATGGAATGTACGTGTCTATAGGTTACTTTTTAGGTCTTTGAGGATTCGACAACCCAAGCTAAACTACAAAGACTGTCTTACCTTCTTCTTCTTGGGTAAATTTGAGCGAGAATCACAAAACTCGTGATATTACATCTGTAACACCCCGAGATTTTATGAAAAATATTTTTTTTAATTTCACTAATGTCTTGTGCTATATGCTACACCAAAAAGAGCTTGCATAGCATGCATCCTTGATTTTCCTTGCATTACACGCAATCACGACCTTCCTCGATAGCGTGTGTAGTACGCAATAACGAGTTTCATTAAACAACAATATGCTATTAAAATATTATTAAAACTAGCCGTTATGAATAGTAATAACCACTTTTTGAAATTATTTAAATTTTATTTTTCAAAATTGACTTCATTTTTGGATTCGGAATATCGAAATTAGCTTAGGGTAAAATTTTGGTGATTTCCGGATAACTTTAATATTTTGATGAATAGTGAAAATTACTAAATTTTAATTAAAACAACTTTTTCAATCGAAATAATTAATAGTGGTAAATTGTTAATTTGAGTGGTTTTAAAGTATATTTAGAATATATTTTTACAATTTAATACAATGTTGGTCATTGGATGTAATTTCACATTTAAACTAGTTATAAACAAGTGTCAATCTTTTGATAGTTATTATCTCTTAAAAACACGCTATTTGTTTTGATGACGGGAATTAATTTTTAAATTAGTTAATGCAACTGATATGTTGTGAATTTCGTAAAATATACATCATTTTTGAGTTCATAATATCAAATATAGCTTAGGCCTAATTTTCGGTATTTTTCTGAAAACTTTCAATTTTTGATGAATAGTGAAACCACTAAGTGGTAGTTAAAAAACTGAATTTTTCATAAACCATAATTTTACCGCTTCTGTGAGTGGAATTTCGAAAATCCAAGAGACACGGTTAATATCAAGGACTAAAATGTGGTTCAATGAGATGAAAATAATTTTTTGGTGAATAGTAACTTTTTACTTTTTTTACCGTAGTTAATAGTAAATAGGGTAACTAAGGGTAAATATGATATTACTATTACCCTAACACGTGTCCTAATTCTATTGGATAAGTGTAATTAGAACAAAAACAGCCTTATGAATATAATATGACCATTTAGGCCCACATGGATTAGATTAGGACATTTATTATTAATTTATTTAAAGAAGGGTTAAAATAGATAAAATCAAAGTTTAATAAGTAAATCATTTTTAATATGGGGTTATACATAAGATAAATTCGACTATAAATATTCATTAGAAATATAAAAATATTTCCTACATAATGGTATTTTATTTGTAATTTGTATACATTAAATAATTTAATTTATTTATGACACAATGATGATGCAGTAATTATCATATTAATGAAATATTGACATAATTTATGTTATAAACCCAAAATAAATGTAATTTTAGACTTTTTAGTAATTCCACTAATTTTCTAGGTTACTATGATATATTAGTGTTGATTTAATCAAATTGGTTCGAACATATAATTCTGTTATGACTTTCACAAAAATCATATATTAAATAGTGTCAAAATTGACACAAAATAGTTTTTAAATCAAATATTATATTATTAATTGTTATTTTATTCCTAAAAATCTAATGTTCGGCCAAATGACTTAGATAAGGATATATATATTAATAATAAACAACTTAGGGTTCGTTTGGCATGTTATAGTAAGTGTATTAACCATATAGTGTAAGAAAACAAAAAGTCACGGTAAAAGTTAAATTATTTATCTTAGAGTTAAATCTAATTGATAAGGTTAAAATAATAACCTAAACATGTCTAAATCATATTGGTTGATAGAATATCGACCCATCCCCACTTTAAATTCGAAATAAGACCCTTTGGAACCATTATAACCCGATTTTGACTTTAATATAAAATAATATTTTGAGATATTCCTAAGGTGCCCCTCTCATCCCTTATAAAAGGGCACCTCCTCCCCCTCCTCCTCACACCAATTTGAGCACTCAAGCTCAGCCAAACCCTACAAAAATCCCTTCTCCACTTCCCTAGAATAATCCTAGAGGTCCTGGTCTTCTTCAAAGACCAATCTTAGTTCCCTAAGTGGAGGATTCAAAGAGGAGTTTCAAAGAAGAGGTAATATACATTACCGGTCTTTTTCAATTTCTTTCTTCTTCAACTTATTCTTCATTGGTTGTTTCATGTTAAAGTAATAACATCAGTATTTCTTATATACTGATATGTTGTTATAAATATGAAACAACTCTAATTAACCTTCTATCCATCCTACGGAAAAAGGAAATCACCGCGCGTGCGTACGTACGGAATACCGTCTCCACGCCGTGGTGTAGTCTATTTTCTGCCACCACCTTAATTGGATGGGAATAATGGTGTAATTAGTAACTATATATGATTATTATAATGTTATATTGATACTGAAATATTATACATACACTTCAACACAATTCCACGACCATGGGAACGATATCATCGCTCGTGCGTACGTACGGACTACCGTCTCCACGATGCGATGAGATTCATTCTCAATGATTAACCATTCATGAATGATTATAAAGTATATATAATATGTAATACTGAAATATATGAAATAATAATGATACTGGATTTATGTATATTTATATGTTTTTCATCTACTTAATTCCATTCAATTCAATAAGGAAACGAAAACATCGTTCATGCGTACGTACGGACTACCTTCTCCATGAACGGTGTATTTCATTCCATTTATCGATATATTATATATATATATATATATTCTGAATATATATTATATATAAATCATGTTTTACATTCTGGAGATAAGTAATCATGATCCAAGTAATCATATTAATAATTACAAGTTAAAAACACGAACGACAAATGAGACGATTTTACCCAAAACGCTACTTTAACATGAATTTACAAAAGAACGAGTAATATAAAGTCATAAGTGGACCATATATGATATAATAACAATGAATATGATTCTGGAATAAGTCAATAACATGATTTAAATCATTATACAGGAGGTTCGGACACTTACGAAGCAAATCGGACCTAAGGTAAGGGAAATATCACAGTCTCATTTTTATACGAGATTGATTATACTTTTGAAATTTACTGGGTTGTATTTTATCATCCACATCCATGTTTCCTCAATATGTAATATTATTTCCATCCTTCTACAATAGTTTATATCCAATTTTACCCTTCGGTAAGTTTTTGTAAAAGATATGAAAGGAATCTTTTGTCATTTTTCGTACGAGGTACTTTTTGACTTTTCTGACAAAAGTATGGGAAGAATGTTTTTATTAACTTATACGGCATGTATGGATTTTTAAAACATTATTTCCAAGAAGCTTCCTTTATAAGTTTTCAAGTTTATTTTTAATCAACTTCTTTTAGTTTAAAATTGTATGACAAGTTAAGAAAGGAAAAGTGTTTTTGAAGTAGAAAGGATATTTTCCTCAAGAATGAAGTTCAAGTGTTTTATCAAAATTATATTCCATATAAGATAATAAAGGGTTCTGTTTTTATCCCTATTATTACATTATTTGATTATGTTGTGATGGAAATATTTTTATGAATTCCTTTATCGTATATGAATTGTTTTATGATGTCATGATGTTTATGAATTCCATTTTTATTACATGGGTTATGCAATGATGTATGGTTTATGATTTTGTGGAACACATAAGAATGGTATCATTACGAGATGGGTGGGACCTATTTCTCCCTCCAATGCATTGGGTAATGATTTTATATCTCATGATATAGACATGGCTAGAACGGTAGGTTATACCGGTTCAGTGAAACAGGACTGAAACGAGGGTGACTCGGTTCAGAAAGAGACTTTGTCCACTAAGATAGTCTTGGAAATGAGTCTTGACTAACAAGAAATGATTCTCTATGATTATGTGTGTATGCCACAAAGTTTTATGTTTTATGTTTTGATTATTGTGATTATATTTCACTTCCATGATTTCTTCCATGTTATGAAATTATGATCTCTTTTGTAGGTTAAGATTTCCAAAATGTTATGTTCTTATGAATATTATGTGATTGATATTTATTTTGTTTACCCTTACTGAGCATTTGAGCTCACCCTTTTATGTTTTCATTTCCCCAGGATATAAAGAAATGTTTCAGGTTAAAAAAAGGAAGATCTTTATGGGAGATATTGAAATCTTTCACCACGATTAGAAGATTATATTCCAAGTTTCCAAAGACACTAAACTATTACGGTCCTTGTGTGTGTATTTTTGTTATGTACTAAGTATTCCACAAATGTAATGTAATGTCAATGTACGTCAAGATACGGGTCTCTACAGTTGGTATCAGAGGAAAGGTTTAGTCAAACTTTGGAAACTAGGATGTGAGAACGTTAGTGAGATCCCTATATATATTTCTAAGGTATGTCTAGGGATATCCCTAAGGATAAGTATACGTATAGTATATAGTCCTAGAACTACGGTAAAGATCGTAGAATTTAACCTAAGATGTTATATATTGATGTTACTCCCCCGTTATTATGATTTTTGCCTCTAACACTATTCTTTTTGAGTTTTAGAAAATGGCTGGAAACAAGATGATTCACGATAATGGAGGATATTATGGACAATGGAATGATATTCATCATGAGAAACCAAATGAAATGGGATTTGGAAGTCAAACCATCATTATTATGCCGAATTAGCAATCTCATAATATGATCAATAAACTCAAATTTGGTATGTTTCCTGACTCGGCTAATAAGAGAACGATGGAGTTTCATGATGATTATAGAGGAAAGAAAGTTCAATTTCCACTATGTAAATCATGTGGGAAGAGGCATCATGGAGAATGTTTCAAAGGAACTGGAAGATGCTTGGGGTGTGGAAAAGAAGGACATAAAACCAGTAAGTGCAAAGGAAAGGGTTCATTTAACACCATGGATGTGGATAATGGTATTGCTACGACATCAACAATGGTTAAATGTTTTAAATGTGGAATGTACGGGCATTATGCAAACCAATGCCTTAAGGTAAAGTCTCATGAAGAGAATCAGTATGGTCATATGGGTAATATTTATATTGATGATGACGAAGAGACTACAAATGATATGTGAGATGAAAGAATTGCTGAGGCTCGGTCAATGGATTAAGAAGGTAGTGGAATGATTACATGTTTATCAAGTGTAATGTTATATAAGTAATCTCATGGTACTGTGGAATAAGGAGACATCTAAGGATTGTTACACTGTTGTCTTTCCTTATGTTTTGAAAGTGTATGATTAATGGTACCAGTAACCATGAAAGGTTATTCAGATATTTTTGAAAGTAAATGATATGCGCATAATGAAGGGATAAAGAGAAAATTAAATGTTTGACAGTATTCATGAGCTCATGATTTATATAAGGACTAAGTGATATCATGGTTTGAGTATATAGAATTTTGAGGATTTTGGTATTTGGAAAGTGTTAACCTTTAACTGAATTCATGTTTTCACTAAGGTTCAATGGGTATTCAAGAGAATACATGATTAAGGACTTTGAATGTTTGGAATGTGACCAACAAAACATATCTTATGATATATGGGGATCAACGATAGTATTAAATCTCTGGTAATCGTTTTCACTATGTTATGAGAGTGGACTGCAGTATTATGGATAAGCCTAAAGATTGGATTGGATTATGTTGGACATAAGTTAGTATTGTTTATGGATAGAACTTTTTTCGATATTACTGATGAGATTTTATAGTAATGTAGTTTTAGAAAAAGGACAACTTGCAGGACAGGCGACAACCCATCGCGTCGAACAAGGCTGTGGGAATCGAACCCACAACCGAAATGCGACTGGCCTTTATCACCTACCACTAGCCTACAGGAAGTCGCTGGTTAGTAGAAACTAGTTCTATTTTATTTAGCGGTATGATATATGATGTATAAGTTCATTTTTGAAACCATATACGATTAACCATAAGATGGACTTATAACTTTTGCTAACATTTTGTTTGAAAGAGATGGAATGACCCATCATTCTATCACATGATCTGCTAACACATCATGAATGACAAATTCAACTTCATTTCTTTAAGAGATAAAGTGTAAATTGTCCAAAGAACGACAAACGGTGAGACTATACCAAAATCACGAAAGTATTTATTCTAATTCAAATTCTTCAACATTAGGGAAACGATCTTGAAAACGAAAATTGTTGTCCTAGTGCTCTTATATCTGATTAATCAGATGATACCTTAGATCGTCACAAATGTATGGATTTGTGATTGTTGGCTTTTCCATAGCCATGTTCTCTACCACTCTCTATCAGAACATGATGGTTATATTTTTCTCCCATATCCATATTTTCACCTATGTGGAAACCCAATGATTAGTTTATTTGGGTAACCGTTACGTTTCATACTTTCGTTTTTAAAGATTGGTTTTGGTATTCCTTTTTACGATGTGGGTTTTTATTAAATAAACTTTCTAATAGTAAACCATTTATAACCCACATGAATTTCGAGGGCGAAATTCATTTTAAGGGGGGTAGAATGTAACACCCCGAGATTTTATGAAAAATATATTTTTTAATTTCACTAATGTCTTGTGTTATAAGCTACACCAAAAGGAGCTTAAACAACATGCATCCTTGATTTTCCTTGCATTACACGCAATCGCGGCCTTCCTCGATAGCGTGTGTAGTACGCAATAACGAGTTTCACTAAACAACAATATGCTATTAAAATATTTTTAAAACTAGCCGTTATGAATAGTAATAACCACTTTTTGAAATTTTTTAAATTTTATTTTTCAAAATTGACTTCATTTTTGGATTCGGAATATCGAAATTACCTTAGGGTGAAATTTTGGTGATTTCCGGATAACTTTCATATTTTGATGAATAGTGAAAATTACTAAATTTTAATTAAAAACAACTTTTTCAATCGAAATAATTAATAGTGATAAATTGTTAATTTGAGTGGTTTTAAAGTATATTTAGAATATATTTTTACAATTTAATACAATGTTGGTCAGTGTATGTAATTTCACATTTAAACTAGTTATAAACAAGTGTCAATCTTTTGATAGTTATTATCTCTTAAAAACACGCTATTTGTTTTGATGACGGGAATTAATTTTTAAATTAGTTAATGCAACTGATATGTTGTGAATTTGGTAAAATAGACATCATTTTTGAGTTCATAAAATCAAATATAGCTTAGGCCTAATTTTTGGTATTTTTCTGAAAACTTTCAATTTTTGATGAATAGTGAAACCACTAAGTGGTAGTTAAAAAACTGAATTTTTCATAAAACTTAATTTTACCGCTTCTGTGAGTGGAATTTCGAAAATCCGAGAGACACGGTTAATATCAAGGACTAAAATGTGGTTCAATGTGATGAAAATAATTTTTTGGTGAATAATAACTTTTTACTTTTTTTACCGTGGTTAATAGTAAATAGGGTAACTAAGGGTAAATATGATATTACTATTACACTAACACATGTCCTAATTCTATTGGATAAGTTTAATTAGACCAAAAACAACTTTATGAATATAATATGACCATTTAGGCCCACTTGGATTAGATTAGGACATTTATTATTAATTTATTTAAAGAAGGGTTAAAATAGATAAAATCAAAGTTTAATAAGTAAATCGTTTTTAATATGGGGTTATACATAAGATAAATTCGGCTATAAATATTCATTAGAAATCTAAATAGATTTCCTACATAATGGTATTTTATTTGTAATTTTTAGACATTAAATAATTTAATTTATTTATGACACAATGATGATGCACTAATTATCTTATTAATGAAATATTGATATAATTTATGTTATAAACCCAAAATAAATGTAATTTTAGACTTTTTAGTAATTACACTAATTTTCTAGGTTACTATGATATATTAGTGTTGATTTAATCAAATTGGTTCGAACATATAATTCTGTTATGACTTTCTCAAAAATCATATATTAAATAGTGTCAAAATTGACACAAATTAGTTTTTAAATCAAATATTATATTAGTAATTGTTATTTTATTCCTAAAAATCTAAGGTTCGGCCAAATGACTTAGATAAGGATATATATATTAATAATAAACAACTTAGGGTTCGTTTGGCATGTTATAGTAAGTGTATTAACCATATAGTGTAAGAAAACAAAAAGTCACGGTAAAAGTTAAATTATTTAACTTAGAGTTAAATCTAATTGATAAGGTTAAAATAATAACCTAAACTTGTCTAAATCCTATTGGTTGATAGTATTTCGACCCATCCCCACTTTAACTTCGAAATAAGACCCTTTGGAACCATTATAAACCGATTTTGACTTTAATATAAAATAATATTTTGAGATATTCCTAAGGTTCCCCTCTCCTCCCTTATAAAAGGGCTCCTCCTCCCCCTCCTCCTCACACCAATTTGAGCACTCAAGCTCAGCCAAACCCTGCCAAAATCCCTTATACACTTCCCTAGAATAATCCTAGATGTCCTGGTTTTCTTCAAAGACCAATTGTAGTTCCCTAAGTGGAGGATTCAAAGAGGCGTTTCAAAGAAGAGGTAATATCCATTACCGATCTTTTTCAATTTCTTTCTTCTTCAAATTCTTCTTCTTTGGTTGTTTCATGTTAAAGTAATAACATCAGTATTCATTATATACTGATATGTTGTTATAAATATGAAACACCTCTAATTAACCTTCTATCCATCCTACGGAAAAAGGAAATCACCTCGCGTGTGTACGTACGGAATACCGTCTCCACGCCGTGGTGTAATCTATTTTCTTCCACCACCTTAATTGGATGGGTATAATGGTGTAATTAGTAACTATATATTATTATTATAATGTGATATTGATACTGAAATATTATACATACACTTCAACACAATTCCACAACCATGGGAACGATATCATCGCTCGTGCGTACGTACGGACTACCGTCTCCACGACGCGATGAGATTCATTCTCAATGATTAACCATTCATGAATGATTATAAAGTATATATAATAAGTACTAATGAAATATATGAAATAATAATGATACTGGATTTATGTATATTTATATGTATGTCATCTACTTAATTCCATTCAATTCAATAAGGAAACGAAAACAGCGTTCATGCGTACGTACGGACTACCGTCTCCATGAACGGTGTATTTCATTCCATTTATCGATATATTATATATATACATATATTCTGAATATATATTATATATAAATCATGTTTTACATTCTGGAGATAAGTAATCATGATCCAAGTAATCATATTAATAATTACATGTTAAAAACACGAACGACAAATGAGACGATTTTAACCAAAACGCTACTTTAACATGAATTTACAAAAGAACGGGTAATATAAAGTCATAAGTGGACCATATATGATATAATAACAATGAATATTATTCTGTAATAAGTCAATAACATGATTTAAATCATTATACAGGAGGTTCGGACACTTACGAAGCAAATCGGACCTAAGGTAAGGGAAATATCACAGTCTCATTTTTATCCGAGATTGATTATACTTTTGAAATTTACTGGGGTGTATTTTATCATCCACATCCATGTTTCCTCAATATGTAATATTATTTCCATCCTTATATAATAGTTTATATCCAATTTTACCATTCGGTAAGTTTTTGTAAAAGATATGAAAGGAATCTTTTGTCATTTCTCGTACGAGGTACTTTTTGACTTTTCTGACAAAAGTACGGGAAGAATGTTTTTTTAACTTGTACGGCATGAATGGATTTTTTAAAAATTATTTCCAAGAAGCTTCCTTTATAATTTTTCAAGTTTATTTTTAATCAACTTCTTTTAGTTTAAAATTCTATGACATGTTAAGAAAGGAAAAGTGTTTTTGAAGTAGAAAGGATATTTTCCTCAAGAATGAAGTTCAAGTGTTTTATCAAAATTATTTTCCATCTAAGATAATAAAGGGTTCTGTTTTTATACCTATTATTACATTATTTGATTATGTTGTGATGGAAATATTTTTATGAATTCCTTTATCGTATATGAATTGTTTTATGATGTCATGATGTTTAAGAATTCCATTATTATTACATGGGTTATGCAATGATGTATGGTTTATGATTTTGTGGCACACATAAGAATGGTATCATTACGAGATGGGTGGGACCTGTATCTCCCACCAATGCATTGGGTAAAGATTTTATATCTCATGAGATAGACATGTCTCGAACGGTAGGTTATACCGGTTCAGTGAAACAGGGCTAAAACGAGGGTGACTCGGTTCAGAAAGGGACTTTGTCCACTAAGATAGTCTTGGCAATGAGTCTTGACTAACAAGAAATTATTCTCTATGATTATGTGTGTATGCCACAAAGTTTCATGTTTTATGTTTTGATTATTTTGATTACATTTCACTTCCATGATTTCTTCCATGTTATGAAATTATGATCCCTTTTGTAGGTTAAGATTTCCAAAATGTTATGATCTTATGAATATGATATGATTGATATTTCTTTTGTTTACCCTTACTGAGCATTTGAGATCACCCTTTTATGTTTTCTTTTCCCCAGGATATAAAGAAAGGTTTTAGGTTAAAAAAAGGAAGATCTTTATGGGAGATATTGATGATCTTTCACCACTATTAGAAGATTATATTCCGAGTTTTCAAACACACTAAACTATTACGGTCCTTGTGTGTGTGTTTTTGAAGATCTGCCCTCGCCGATGATGTGTGTAAGAGCACAGACACATCTCCTCAGGTAAGCCACAAGGGAGACATCATGCACCCACTTCTGACCTTGGGGTTAGGAAAAGGCGGTAGGGAACCTCTCCATCCCTTCGCACGGTCTCAAACTTCTAGAGGGTCATCGGGGGTAGCTCACCTCCCCAACCTAAACCCCTACCTCGCACGCCACAACTGGAATCACCGTTTGGACCTAGGACAAAGCACAGTGATTACCTCCTTTAGAATATCCATATGTTAAAACACCCAAGTATATCTAGTTACATAAGATTTCACAGTTGATGTCCCACGACCAAGAAACCCTCACACGCTCGAAAGGTGAAGGAGTCACTATCATCGACTAAGGAGAAATGTTTCGTGACTTTTATTTCACTAACACAAGGTTACACTGATGCCACGCATCACCCTGCTAACAACTCAAGTAAAAATTAGGGAGAAAATCATTTCACACATAGTGTCTAACAATTCCACTGCAAAATGTAGAAGATCTGTAAAGCATACCTCTTCTCTTCTCATGCTTTGCAGGATCGTAGACATCCAAACCTCACGGTTGTCGGCGGTCCCAACCATCAGCTCCCAGAGCCTGATGTGGACCACTCAGTGGTGATGGGAAGACAACGTATTGTCGTCCCCCCACCTCCAGCTCCCCATCCCCGCTCCGCTACTAGCCCCACCACTCTAGGAACTACTCAGATCACAGTGCTACCTCTGCCGTGGTGGTGCACCTACTTACTTCCTGATATTCTCAGTGTGCCTGTTCAGGAAGTCCCATCCCAAGTGACCGTTCCTGTCGCAAGAATATCACTAGCACTCTCTGGGCTGCCCTGGTGCCCTTCGGCGCCACTATGGTGTGCGACCACAGCCTAGAGTCCACTCACAAAAGGGTATCCTCTGCTGAGGCCATGCGTTCTGCAACCACAATGGTTCAAAAATACGTCTCCGAAACTAGCAGAGGGAAGGCCGCATAGGTTGAGGTTCTGTCTACTGATGCCTGCTAGCTATGACAGACGTCTCAGCTTTGTGGTTCCCGCTGCCACCACCAACAATAATTTGGGACCGGAAGCTCTCTCTCACAAGTTCATGCTCTAGAACCTCGGCATAAGTGGGAATTCCCAAGTGTACTATGATAGCACAGATCACTATGCGGAGACCCTACTCGAAATTCCACGCTTTAATGTTTCTTTAATGGACCATGTCAGGGTAAAACATGCACGGTCTGTGAAACTAGTTGCATAATCAGTAACTTTCATCCCTCCCTACTAAAACTGCAGAAGCTCCTGTATCTGAACAGAGTGTATAGAGGAGGGGTAAAACTCCTCACGAAACAGCAGCTGAAATTGACCCCTAAAAAGAGATGACACATCATGTAACTGAGTCACCAGACTCTACCAACACCCAGCAGCTCCGTGGAAATGGATGGATGTCAATGCCACCCTTTGATCTGTCAGTGACTGCGCAGCCCTGAAGTGGAAACCCACTATCTCGAGCCAAACCTCTGCTACCTGAGGGTCTGGCTCACCACTGATCCTCAGTGGTCTACATTGCTAGAACTCAAGATGCGTGCTCAACCTACACTCATGCTTTGTCTTCTCTGTAGGAGCTGTCTGTGGCTCACCAGGTTGGGGTGCTTATCGGACCACCTAGAGAAAGGGGCTCACATGATTGGTTCTGGACTGAGGCCTCATAACTCATAGGGTCGTCGTCATGCACCAAAGATGGTATCATGGCTGACTGTCTTCGTAGAGACATCATGAATGTTATTATGAAGTGATGAGATCAGATAATCATATATGTATACAAACGTAACAATAATGGGTAGGTGGCTCAAGAAGGACAATCAAAGACTCAATCCTATGTGATGCACGAACAAATTTTCCCTAAAATAGGTGACTCATCATGCCGAGTCGACAAGTGGGTTATCAGGGTCCTGGGGAATGGATACGTCAGCAGCCACACTGTCATTAGACTCCATGGCCTAAGAGCCGCTCTTGAGACACGTTAACACTATTTCCCTAGTTCCAAACCAATTATTTTTAGCGATTCCTGAACAAAGTCCCAAGGAATGAACAACCTTTGAGACCACTTCTTCACGACCTGAACCTACACTGGCTTGAGCAGAAACTACCCCAAGCCCACCTCCATAGGCTAGGGGTTAGCAACAAGCACCAAAGGCTAAAAAACCCAGGGAGGCATTTTCCTGAGTACCTGTACACACACACACACACACCTCACACTCAATTATGAAGATCAGAGTAAAAAGAAAATAAATGTAATGTAAAGTCCCAATTGCTATAAACAGACCACAAAAGGTGCACCAACATCTAAATAGTAGAAAGTAAGTGTTGAAGGTAAACTAAAAATAAAAGGTAAAAAACACATGCCCAACCAGAAAAGTGCCACAACCTGGCAACAGGTAAACAAAATTAAACAGCTGGGAGAGTCCCACACCTGGAACCTGACAACAACCGATGTACGTGGTCCAAGCTTCGGAACTACAAAGCTCTGCTGAAGTCACGACCAACATGTATTTCATCTACAAGGGCACACCAAGTGCAGGCAAAGAACATGTAGGGGTGAGTATAAAAATACATTGTAGGCTGCCCTGAAGGCTCAAGGGTGAAAAAAGGAGGTACTGAAGAGGTGAGAAGTAGATCAAACAGTGAAAAGTAAAAGAGTACAACCGAGAGTGCAGTAAATAGTACATCACAACCCAACAAGAAGAAGGAAGTAGACTCACCCAAACACAAGAAGATATAAATGGTTCGAAGATGGATTTCTCATCGAGTCTTCACTACCTATAGTAGGAGTGTAGACTCATCCAACCACGATAAGCTAGACACGGAAAGCACGTGGCATACCCCATGCATCTTCGCCTCTCCAGGAAGGAAAGTAACCAAAACCCAAGAAGTGGGTACTGGAACAAGGTATACAAATATATATGCTCTATCAAGAAACCTGAACAAGATTGTACGGGGATCTCCATCCCGTAGCTCAGCCCAAGAAAGTGAGTCGCCAATAGTCCCAGAAGTAAACACCATCTATGCCTAGTATCTCATACGTCTGCCCCGAATTGCAAGTCAAAGTGGCTCAAATCACTACATCTCAACACTATCTGCTTTGGGTGGCACTGACTCGCCCGCATGATTTTAGGTCACGTCCCCAGGGTGTGTCTCGGTGGGGAAATCACCCCTCGTTTTTGAGAGTTATAGGGAATGTCAAACCACACCTCATCACTGTCACATAGTCGAGAGGTCCTCAAAGTCAAGTTGTCACATCACTGACCCGTACATCGAAGGGTCCCGATCCATTAGCCATGAAGAAAAGTCACTGAATAGCCTCATAAGAAGGCCTGAGTCTGAAATGCCAATGGGTGACCCACTGCCCAGCCATGCTAGAAGGTAAACCCTAATACATCATCAGGCGTCCCACTGCCAAGCCCTGCTAGAGGGTAAACCCGGAACAAGTCGACAGGCGACCCACTACCCAGCCCTACTGGAGGGTAGACCTGGAAGAAGACGACAGGTGACCCACTGCCCAGCCCAGTAGGAGGGTAGACCTGGAACAAGATGACATGCAACCCACTGCCCAGCCCTGCTGGAGGGTATACTTGGAAGAAGTCGACAGGTGACCCACTGCCCAGTCTTGCTGGAGGGTAGACCTGGAAGAACATGACAGAGGATCCACTGCCCCACACTGCTAGAGGGTAGACCTGGAATAAGTTGACATGAAACCCACTGCCCAGACCCACTGAAGGGTAGTCCTAGAACTTATCTTAGCATCCCTACTTGATACAACCTCCTTAGTATAGGATCAGTTCCAGTGTGATGTATTGGTCAAACCGAATCCTCAAAAATCTACTAGGGAACATGAAGGGACGTGATCCTGAAAGACCACACGGCTAAAGGAAAAATGGATACCCAAATAAATCCACTGATAACACAGTCGAGAACAGAACCAGGGGAAACCACTCAACCCTGATGGTCTAAAACATTGGGAACATGAGGACCCTCTACGTTGTGAGAGGTCAAAGGTACGTAAAGCAGAACACGACAAGCACAAGGGGACCACATGACGTGTGGCCCAATCTCATCTCCAATCCATGAACACAAATATTCCCAGGTACAACTACAAAATGTACCTCCCATCATTCTCGTATACTCCTAGAGTATATCACATCTCTATCCCATAGGCTATCGAACACATGGCACCCAAAGTCATCACGAAGGGTGAAAATGTAATTTTGCCAACCTACTTCCTCCACGGCCCTAGCACGGCCAACCATACCTCTTTAAACACTAATTTCACTCTCACAGGAGTGAAGGAAATTACACACCAAGGGATCCCTACAAACACTGTAGGAAGAACCACCACCGGTACACCTTTCATTCTTCCACATTTAATGAGATCTCTAATGTGACTCCGCATGTGTAAACGGATCAAACCATTGAAATACTTGTAGAAAAACACGTGAGATAGACTATCTACTAGCCTCCAATAGACATCCGACGATGAAGTTGACCAACACCGCTTTACGCCCGAATGGCATCTCGTGCTCCCGAGCCTCGGTCCCGAAAACAGTCAGGCGCATCGCACCATTGCGATCTCCTTAGAATGACACGTCAAATTGACTACTTACATGCGTGGAATGGATATCCAATGAAAAAGATACATATTGCCATACCGTGAATGAGCGGTGATACGTGGGACCCGCATCCCGGTCCCAAAGCACTATGAAAGGATCGCAACATTGTTATCCTCTCTAAAAAGTACAAGAAGATCAACTATCTATTTATCTGAAACGGACACCCGGTGCTAAAAATGGAAGTCACCACAAAATCCCAAAACGGACCTCATGGGGCCCATTCCATCATGCATAATTAAAGCGGGTGGATTGTGCCATTTCAATGCCCTTAGAAAAACACCCAGAATCGACTGCCCGCATGCCCCGAACGGACATCCGAGGAGAATGTTGTGAAACATGGCGTGTAGCTTAAACGACGGGTCGTGGGGGCCATGCCTCAATTCTAGTTTCAATGTCTGTGACCACCCTAAAAACTATTTCATAGAACTAGGGTCTCAATGCCACTGAAAATGCTCAAATCAAATGTCAAATGTGTCTATGCCCCTCATAACACGAACCCCAGGAAAAATTTCAATCCACATAACGTATGCATTGTGCCACCAAGCCCCTCATCTTTTGAATTAAAAATTCTCAAGACCATAAAAAATGATAATCTTGTTTTAAGGAACGCGTTGCCACTGATGGCTCACAAATCGGACACTTGGTCTGAATTTTATGAGCGTTTTAATTTTTAAACGACAAAAATAGGTGGGTCGGGCCGGTTCGACCGACCCACCATGCTTGAACCGGCCCCTGGTTCGTGCAGGCTGGTTGCCTCACTCGGACATGCTGGGGCTAGTCTGGTTCCACTTCGACAGGACCTGCAGTACGTGGTTCCTTGTCTTCCAGCCAGGGTCTAAAGGCCCCGGTCTTCCACTCGCGTCAGCCGATAAAGGGCCGGTCTTCCCCCTGTGTCGCGCGCCCGGTGCCTATAGCTGGAGCCCCCCGTGTCACGTGCCGGGCACCTGCAGCCGGAGCCCCCCGCCACCGCCTGGCGCTCACCACCTCTGCTCGACCCCGACACATGCGTCCGACTATTGTCATCCCTAGCTGACGCCGCCCTGCGTTGACCTCCACTTCTGAGGCGAGTCGCCGCCGCCGCCGAGAGGAGCAACCACCGCCAAACCCGCCGTACGGCCCTTGTGCTCGCCGGAAACCTCCACACTCACTGGAAAATCATGGTTTTGGCTGGGAAACTTCCCTGGGTCACCCCGGAGTCCCCGGTACTCGTATTTCCAATCTGAAAGGTTCGTTGGGAAGCTCAGATCATCCCCTATGCATCTACTTCCCTATCTCAGCAAATCGACGACATAACCACACTATAATGCAACTTGAAAGATGGGTTGGGAATTTAAAACACAAAATGAAATCTCCTACCTACAGGGGCGTAGCCCGACGATTCACGGTTGATCCGCACCTCACCGTTGTCGCTTCTATCTATATCGAAGGAAGAGGAGGATGAGAATTATATTGAGAGGGAAGAGGTGATGGAGGTGGGTTTAGTCCGAGGGTGAAATGAGGATGGGAGAGAGGGAGAGGAGAGTTTAAGTAATTATACTCTTTTTAATTAAAAACTCAAAACCTGAAAACAACCGCGTCCCAAACCCCCGACATGGTCAAGATTAAACCTCCTCTAGAGTAAACACCACCTCTCAAGAACAACGGAAGTCTAGAATTTTAATCTGAGGACTCGTTAATTTGTTATAAAACTCAACTCCCAAGGCCGCTAAAAATTACGAAAATGCCTCTAGGGCCATTTTCCACAGAATGGTCATGCCCGTGAAAATTACATCCTCATAGGGTAAACGGTATTCTCCGGACTCGACGGTGCCCTCATTTTTCCCATTCGATCTACCATTTATGAGATAATTGAGTTTAACCATTAAATGAGTAAATTAATTATTTAATTTACCCATTTCACGTTTCGATAGTGAGCGAGGGGTCCAAACACCCCACGCCGACATGTTTAATGTCGTTCCTAGGGTAAAAACACCATTTTAGACCCATTCATACACTCAAATTTCGGATCTGAAACATCGTTTAAGAGTTATACCATTTACTTGGCGTGTCTTGTGTGAACACACTTAAAATTTAATTCCGACCACACCGGGGATCGGAATCATATGCCGTTTGAAGGCGCTGCTCTGGAATAACATCAAGAAAATTCAAATTCTTTTATAGCACAAACCGGGTTCTTAAAAAACATTTATTTTTTACTATATTAAAAAAATTATATTGAAAGGTAAAATTGGAAAATGACATGCTTATCCCAAAAGATTTCAGAACCAGAAGAAAAAAATGAAATGTAATTACATAGATATCCTAGCTCCAAATCACAAAACTTCGACCAGCATACGCAGTCTAATACACCAGAAATCCAGAATATATTCTATTATCATAATAGACCAATATATAATCTTCAAAATAAATGACACATATATGAATCATCCAGGTATGGGTGAGTATATACATACCAAGTATGATGCCCTGAATGCCAAAGGTGGAAAATAAGATAAATGATAGTAAATAGGAATATAGGTAGATCCAAATAAATAGAGTAACAGAGTCCCGCAACATGTATATATATATATATAATCAAGATAAATAATCCAAATCGAATGGGAAGTGGGATCTTCATCTCACAAACCAACCTATGAATGTGTGGCATCAGTTCTAACGGTCCATCAATGATGTGCAGAATATAGTGCATTTATTTTAAGAGACATGAAAGTCAAGGAAAACTGAACTACCAATATTCATAGATTAGGGGAACAATATATTGTTATAGGGACCACGCATAGGAATAAAAAGAGGGGTCTATACAAGAAGAAAATGGAGGACTCATAAAGATACTCAGAAGGAGGTTGAAACTCTTTAGATAGCCAGAGTACCCATACACTGTAGTGATAGGAAGGTGCGACTATAATGGTTGAGGACCCATTACTTGACTTTTTGGGAGGGTACAACTAAAGTAATCAGTAGAGGACCTATTCCATATATAAGCATGATGGTGCCACTATAGTATATGATCACCCGTTCTCTAATACCATAGGAGGGTTCCACATAGATTTCTGATAGAGGGCTCATTAATTGTCTAATATGAGTGTTCCACACTGTTTAATAGTTATAGGACCCATTCTAGAGGGTTACAATCTAATAATAAGTTGAGTACCCAATCCTCGCTACCTAGAGGGTGCCACTCTTTAGGTCGATTGAGTACCCTTTCCCTACCTAGTAGGAGGGTGACACTCTGAGTTCTATGATGATCATTTCTATTCACTATCATCATCAGAATTCACCTAAATAACAATAACTCTTATTAAATCCTGCATCGCAGCCCAAAATCCAATAAAATATCCACCATCATATTCTATTCAGGTAAAAACATGTTATTGGAAACTTGTGGGAAAAAATCAAAAAAATGATGGACATTCAAGGGAATGATGTTTCATCCAAAGGAAAATAGGGGTACACAATATGTTATGGTGGAACATAGAATGTGGTCCCCCTTCTCTTCATGTTTGTTTCATAAATGGTATATAAATCACTGCATATATTTCCGAAAATAGCATGTAAGATAACTAAATGGTGTGTGTGTTCAACTTGGGGTCCTTCCAATGTTATGGGTCATGTATGTGTAACCTTATCCCATGCCCATGTACATTCTTACATGGTATTTTCCTAGAAATTGTCATCTCTATGAAGAACATTGATAATGATTTCGATAAATACATAAGAAAAATGTTTTAAAAATAATTTTCCATGAATTTTCCCCAACATGTTCATATTAGTGTGATTTTGGTGAGAAACAATTGAATAACCAATACAAATATACACACAGACACACACAAAGGCTTGTAATTAAATAATATCAAATAATTATGATGATCATGCTCTAACTATTTAATAAATAAGGGAAACATAAATAGATTGAAAATCTCTAAAATGATTTGGGTTATGGTACAATGAACGATTCTCTCACCATTAAATGAGAGATTTAGTTTCATTCGTTCCATCTTGATCTGCCTGTATATAGAGTTTCGTTCTCATCATGACTGTCAGAGGATGGAAGAAGTTCCTCTCAGTGATTATCGGGCTATTTTTCTATAACACCCTGACCTAGGTTCCTTGCAATGGTTCCCTGATACATTTCACCACATGGCCTTATGGATGTATCTCCATATGCTATAGGCGGCTGACTAGCAGTGAGGGTCTTGTAATTCAATCATGGGGAGACTATTCCCTCTTATTTTAATTTATAAGAGTAATTCACTAGTATAAATAAATACTAAATTGTGGAAGCATATATATAAACATAGAAAAAACCAATTTCACATGGTGAACAAACTATAAATAAAATTCGTAACTAAAAGAGAGACATTTCATGACAATGTATGCACCACATGCCAAAATGAAAACCCAAAAAGTAAAGTCACTAACAACTCCCCACATGGTACCAAACCACGTGAGGTTCCCTCATACATTATCCATGAAAAATATTTTTTTATCAAAGTAATGTTTCCCTTAACCTATCTCCCAATCATGCAGCCTATTCGGGTACCGATCAGGCAGCCTATATAAGGTGTGAGTACAACTAAATAGGCCACCACCTACCATATCTAAAAAAAATCTATTCAATAATATGTGTATGAAGTGGTATTAATAATAATTAAATGAAAAATAAATAGTTAATCATGTTATAAAATATTTTATATTTAACCATATAAAACCCTCGGGTGTCGTAGAGTCATGTACCTCAATACCTACTTCGACCCATGCTAGTATCTTATCATTCCCAACGGGATACCATTTGTTTGAATGTCCATTTTACCATTATTAATTATCAACATAATGAAGTTGTTTTCAATAATTATATCACACAATTTGAATGACCATGTTACCATCCTTATTACACAATGAATGACCATGTTACCATTCATTAAATCACACAATTTTGATGAACATGTTACAATACTTATTTTTAAAATGAATAACAGTGTTACCATTATTTTAGACACACAATTTGGATGAACATGTTACCATGTTTATTTCAAAAATGAGTGACCATGTTTCTATTTATTTAATGACACAATTTGGATGAAGATGTTACTATCGTTATAACAAATATAAATTACCATGTTACAATTCATTTAATCAAATTATTGGATGACCATGTTACCATCCTCTAATTCCAACTGAATGACCATGTAACCATTCACACATCACACATTATAATGACCATGTTACCATTTATTAAATCTTAATTAATTCCATTTTTAATTTTCCACAATAATTGCATTACTAATTTTAGAATTATTTAAACACAAAAAAATCCATTAGATAACTTAACAATTAACTCATCCAAATAAAAAACATTAAATAATTAAACTATTAATTAATCACATCAATTTCTCTAGTTAATTCATCAATTAATCATTAACATTAATTCCTCTAGTTAATTCAGTAATTAACTAATCACATTAATTACCCTTGTTAATTGAAAAATTAACTAATCACACCAACTCCATTAGTTATTCAACAATTAACTAATGAAATAAATTACTCTAGTTAATTCAACAATTAACTAATCTCATAATATTCTCTAGTTAATTAAAAAATTATCTAATTACATCAAATTTTCTAGTTAATTTAACAAATAATATATCACATCAATATTTTTAATTCATTTGATAAATAATTTATCATATAAAATACATTACTTAATTCAAAAATTATTTAATTTTTCTCTATTATTAAATTTTAAAATTAACTAGCCACCCCAATTAACTAACTTATTCAATAATAAGTATGTCACATGATTCAACATAATTAATTTCCCCAATTAATTAAGACTGACTATCCCATTAATTAATTATTCATTATACACAATCTCAGAATCCAAAAAATACCATAATTAATAATTTCACTCACAATCTCAATGTTTTATTATTAAGTCTACACTTACTTATCTCAAATCAATAACACAATATCACATTATTAATTCTAAAATTAATTATATGAGAATAGTAACCCAATATCACATAATTTTTACCAAAAATAATTAACCCATACAACCGTTCAAATAATTATCCAATTAATTTTCCTAGTGAACTCCACTAATTAATTAACATTTAATTAATCTCATTCAATACCTTCAATAAATTCACTAATTAATTTCCAATGTAACATTATATTAATTAATTCTTAATTAATTAATCATATTCAGTCACTTTAATAACAAATTATCAAATTAGTTACCCATGTGACATACCATTACTTATTTCACAATTAACTAATTCCATTATTTAATTAAAAAATTAAATAATCCCATTACTGACATTAATTATTTTATCATATATTTTTTATACAAAAAAATATTCTGATTATTCAGATTAATTAATTCTCTAATTAATTATACCCATTATTTAATAAAACAGTTATATAACCACATTACAGTAATTAATTTCTTAATTAATTAATTAATTCTATCTATATAATTCAGTATCACAAAATAATAAATCAATCAATTGTTCTATCACTAATAATTAAACAACCACAATTAATTTCTGAATAATATGTTCTTTCAAAAAATTAAAATACATTACTTTCTCAGATAGTTAATTATACAATTAATTATCCGTATTCAAGAACAACAATAAAAAAATAATTATTTTGTCACAAATTATTTAATTTCAACAATATCTAAACTCCCCTAATTAATTCAACAAATATTTGTAACAAATACCAATTTAATAATCCTATCCATTCCCATTAATGAATTCAAGAATTAATTAATCATTTAAAAAATCTCAATAACTCTTTATTTAATTTCAATAATTAATTATCCAAATCCCAATTTCATAGGCTCAAAATTAATTCACCAATTATTTATTCAATTCCCAATGTCAGTATCTCATCATTAATTATACAATTAATTATCTAAAATAAAAAATACTGATATCTCATAATTAATATAAAAATTAATTATTCATGATCTAAAATTTCAATACCACACATTCACATATATTTTAATTAATTAATTACTAAATTTAATTAATTTAATCCAAAATGAAATTTCTAATAATCTATTTTCAATTATAATATTAAATAAACATAATTCTAATCAAGACAATGGGATATAAATTTTATACCACCAACCTCAAGAACAGTGACGAAGAATGATTTCCAACAGATATCCTCAATTTGGTTGAAATAACCACATAGTAGGATATTTTGATTCAATTCCTCAATTTGTCGATGAAAAATATCCCAAAGGAAATCCTCCCATCCATATTGAATTATCTAGAAAAAAAATGAAGAAAGTTATCTAGATTCATTTCCTAGGTCCAAATTTTATATGAAGCAAGATCTTTTAATTCTACATCTAGATCCAAAAAGAATAGATCTAGATTCAACAAATATATAACTTGATTGAGATTAAATTGACAATATTTATATGATATAGATCTAGATCCCAAAAATATAAGATAAAATCAACTGAAAAAAGTAGTGAATAATGGAAGAGAGACTAGATGTTAATTGAAAAGAAACTATAAACATAGGGAGATACATATATAAAAACTGAGCATCAAGTCGACATTAAAGGAGGTTGGGAGACTTAGGAAACATTAAGAGAGCCTCCAAATGTTCAAGGATTTTATTTGGGTCTACCTAGGGGATATTTGGTGTTAATATGGTGGTTTGGGTGATTTTAAAATAAATTTTCATAACATTATTTTCCACCTGCATGGATTGATTGTAAAATTCACACAGTTAGTAATCACCATGCACAAAC
Source organism: Viscum album (assembly GCA_963277665.1). NCBI lineage: Eukaryota > Viridiplantae > Streptophyta > Magnoliopsida > Santalales > Viscaceae > Viscum > Viscum album. Next base: position 1,373,167,706 of record OY728147.1, on the reverse strand, counting down.
CATGAAAACATTTGAATGCTTAGGCTAAAAAACATAGTTTAACAACAAACAAGCCATGAGACCAGTATCCACACAAAACTTAACCATGTGAAAATATTTCGTAAACCATGAAACCCCTACACACATAGGTTTCTACACTTTGTTTAACCATGCTTGAACCAGTAAAAGCCTCTCCTTCTTCAAAAATTAACCAATTTTCACCCTAACAAACGAACATAAATTCTCAAACAAGTTATAGTAGAAATGGATAAAATTAATAACTCTAAAAGAACATGAGATATCATCCTAAAATGGTTAGGATGATGAAAATTTTCCACCTTCTAATTGCTCGTCCTTGAGCTTTAATCCAAACAACCATTAAGTAAAACAACATTCATAATATATACCCACCTTATAACATCTTCTCCTTGATCTGGACTGCCTTTTTTTATAAAATTATGATTTAACGAAAGGTTGGACCAAATTTCCCTCATATCCACATCTCTCTCCAAAAGATTCTTCTTATACATGTCTATATTACCAGAATACAAGAATTAAGGACACAATATTTCTCTACAACTCCTTCTCCTTATGGTCCAAACCACATTTTGGATAATCCTCAATGGACACATTGAAATCAATCTCAATATAACCAAAAAAACCTAACACATTTCCCAAATCATCGTTCTGAAAAATCAAAAAACACCATCAAACATTGGCACTATGCCATTCTATCAAGGACATCCTATAAAATATTTACATTAACTAACTTTAAGGCTCGCCCGACATTTATCCATGGAATTTAAACATGTGCATTACATGTTTTAAATTTTCCATTGTGATTCCATGACTTTAAAACCATGGTCTTTCTCCATGCACCAACTTATTACACATCACTCCAAAACATCAGATCTTCATTAATATCACACTGTCATGTAACTCAACCCCAACAGCCCATGGATCACAGAAATCATCAACATCTGGTCCCTCGTAAGAACCTCATCCTAAACTGTTGATGGTGAAACTCACACCATTCAACACCGCACATAAATCGCTTCATAAGACCAACCATAATGGGGCCCCATATCTAATGGAATGAAGTAATATAGATAGGTTTAAATCCATAGATTAACTAATGTACCCGGGATGACGTCAAGTTAGGTCCATGATCTTCACTTATGAAATGTATATTAAGAAGTCATCAATGTATAACATCAAAAATCCTCCATCATTGTTGTTACCTCTCATTTAATAAATTCATTTACATGGATAACTTATCGATCTCCCCTACCATCTAAAATTTCATCATACTACCCAAAACAAGATGATCGTTCACATAAATCACTATAGAGTTCTCAAACTATTGTATTCTCACTCCCAACATCAAGGTTCGAACAAATAAAATATGTATTTTTTTTTCCAAACATTAACATAGTTGACAATAGGGATTCACAAAATACCATATCAAGCCTTTCTCCCCTTTTTCTACCCCATGGTCAAAATTTGGGCACTATCGCTATCCATAACCATTCTACACCAAAGTCCTAGTTTACAAGGGTAAACACATTCTCATTATTCTAATTTTTTCATTTATATAGTCATTTATTCCCACATTGCATCATTTTACAATCCATCCCAATTTCATGTTTGGAACCACATTTAGTTCAATATCACATGCAAGGAAAAGTAGTTCAAGTTCAATAGCATACCAAAAATCCATTTTTCTATGTGTGACTATAATGTTGCATGTCCAAATATTATCCTGAGTGACTAGAATGATGTAGGCTAACAAAATTATTTTTACGTTTTGGGTAATGAGTGAATTATTATAAAATATTAGAAACAATAATCACATCACAACACAAGTGTGTCACCTAGGGTGAAATAATATTCAACTATAACATAAAATAAAATTAACAACAATCCCACCCTAGGAACATTGGTTCTCCCTCATACATGGGGTAACTACTCCTAAACACATTATTATAACCAAGCCCCACATATTCATGTCTCCACTATAAATTTACCAAAGAGTAAGACAAAAGAAGAATAAAAGAACTCTGGCCTATGATACCGTTTTATAATGTCCCAACCCGGGTGCCAAGAAACAGTGCCCCAATCCAGTTCTCCACATGACCTCAAGAACATCTCCCTATACACTTGAGGTTGCTAACTAGTAGTGTGGGTCTAGTAATTCGATTATTGGGAGACTATACACACTTATTATTAGATTAATACACATATAGGAATAAATAAACAATATAAGATGTGTATATATCACCATTTACAAAACCAATGACACAAGATGATCTAACAAGAACTAAAATATTTAAATGAAAGTGAATCTTTTTGTGACCTCTTAAGTTCTATGTGCTAAAATATAAACCCAAAAAGTAAAGGCAATGGCAACTCCCTAAGTGGTTCCTAAAGCATGTTTGGTCCCCCCAGGATCCATCCGAAATAGTATCTGACAAAGGATCTTTTTCCCTTAACCTATCCAACAAAAATTCAATCTATTTAGGTACCAATTTGGTAGCCTGTGTTGGGTGTATGTACAACTCCTTAGGCCACCCCCAATGGTGAATAAAACAATATCTACTCAATATAAATTTTTATGCAGTGGTTATTAGAGTAATTATAATTCATAAATAAACGTTTTAAACCATTATTAAATATTCTCTATTTAACCACATAAAACCCCTAGGTTCTCATATATTCCTCTACCACAATACCCCCTTCGTCCTATGTTGGAGGTTGATCATTCTAGAGGGATACTAAGTGTTCGAATATCCATGTTACTATTCTTATTTCACTAATGAATGACAATGTTTCCATTAATTATATATCAAAATTTGGATGACGATGTTACCACTCTTATTACACCATTAGTTTCTGTGTTACCATTCATTAAATCCCACAATTTGTATGGACATGTAACTATCATTATTTCTCAATTGAATTCCCATGTTACCATTAATTTAATTAAAAAATTGATGATCATCTGACAATCCATATTTTAAAAATTAATTACAATGTTACTATTCATTTAATGACACAATTTGGATGATCATGTTACCAACCTGGTTTCACAAATAAATGACCACATTACTATTCATTTAATCACACAGTTTTGATTACCATGTTAACATCCATTAATTACTATTGAATGACCATGTTACCATTCACACTTCACAGATTATAATAGAAATGATACACTTCTTTAATTAATAATTATTTAAATAATTAATTATCCACAGAAATTCCATTACTAATTCATCAAATAATTAAAAAAAATTCTATTAGTTAACTCATCCTTTAAAAAGTCACAATAGTAACATTAATTAATTCAACCATCAATTAATCGCATCACCATATCTAGTAAATTCATCAATTAACCAATCATGTTAATTACTCTAGTTAATTAAACAACTAACTAGTCAGTTCAATTACTCTAGTTATTTCAAATGTTTACTATTCAGGTCAACTCCTCTAGTTAATTCAAAAATTAACTACTGACATCAATTACTATATTTAATTCAGCAATTAACTAGTCACATCAACTAATATAGTCAAATCAACATCAATCAATTCCTAAAATCTTTGCTGTTTAATTTAATAATTAACTAACCACATGAATAAAATTAATTACTTCGACATATAATTAATCAGAGAAAATAAATAATTTAATTCCACTATTAATTAATCACATAAAATAAATTAAATAATTCCACAATTAATTAATTACTTAAACTCTGTTAGACAATTAATCAATTAACTAATCACATATATTTTATAACTAATTTAAAAATTAGTTTATTACATAAATTCCCTAAATTAATTTCACCAAATTAATTAAGGATGTCAATCCAATTTATTAATTCATAAATTAATTAATCAATATCCACAAACTAAAAATCCCATAATTAATCCAACAATTAATTATCTCACTCACAATATGAATGTTTCATAATTAATTATACAATTAATTAACTCAAATTAATAACTCAATATCACATAAATAATTCAATAAATAATTACCAAAAATCAATAACTCAATATCACATAATTAAATCTATAATCAATTAACCCATACAACCTTTCAATTAATTCTCCTATTAATTATCCATGCCAATCACATTAATTAATTCATAATTAATTAATCTCATCCAATCTATTTAATTAATTCACCAATTATTTTCCCATGTCACATTACATTAAATAATTCATAATTAATTAATTGTATTTAGGGATTTATACTAATTCCATAATTAGTTTTCTATGTCACGTCACATTTTTTAATTAAAAAATAAATAATTCCTATATTTAATTAAACAATTAAATAATACCATTAATCACATTAATTAGTTTTTCAATTAATTAATCAATTTATTTAATTTAGAAACTAAATTATCTCATTATTCACATTAATTAAATTTTCATTTAATTAATCCCATTATTTAATCATACAATTAAATAATCACATTACACCAATTAATTAATTCATCCATTAATTTATTCCATCTCAACAATTAAATATCACTTATTAATTCATCAATTAATTTTCCTATCTCCAATAATTCAACCATCTCAATTAATTTCTCCATTGATTATTCCATCTCAAACAATTTAATATTCATAACTATCTCCAATAATTAATTTTATGATTAATTATCAATATTCATCAACTTTAATATGAAAATAATTATTCTACAAAATAATTTTTCAATTTCAACAATATTTAAATCACCATAATCAATTCTTCAATTAATTATAGCAAATCACAATTTCATAATCCCAGACATTACCAATAATTAATTATATAATTAATTAATCATATACAATATTCAAATAACTCCATATTAATTTCAAAAATTTATTATCCAAATCACAATTTTACAGTTTCATAATTGATTCACAAATTAATAATTCAATTTATAAAGTTAATATACCATAATTAATTTTATAAATTATTATCGAAAATAAACAATATAGATGTATATAATTTATTAAAAAATTAGTTATTCATGATCTAAAATATCAATATCCCACTTTTACATTTCTTTTAATTAATTTATTCAACAAATTAATTATTTAATCAATAAAAAAATTGATAATCATATAATAAAAATTATATAAATTAAATACATGTAATATGTAATCAAGACTATGGGATTTGAATTTTATACCACCTACCATAAGAAAAATGGAAAAAAAAACACTCGCCAATGGATATCCGCAATTTGAATAAAATAACCACATATCACGAGATCATGAACCAATTCTATATATAACAACCAAGAACACAATGAAGAATGAGCTCATTATTCAATTCCAAGATTCCATATTTAAATGAAACATGATATTTGAATTATAGATCATGATCCAAAAAATGATATCTAGATTCAAAAAATCTAGATCATGATCAAAAGTTAATAGATGTAGATATAAAATCTTCATCTAGATCCAAAAATTAAAGGATAAAACCAACAAAATGGATTCGTGTAGAATTAAGAGATATGGTAAATTAATAATTAATAATATATATACCTTGGGATATTCATATCTTAAAACCATGAATCGAATCACCATGAAAGTATGATTGGAGCTATAGTAAACCCTTTGTGAGCCTCAAAAAATGAGATGATTTTATATGGGTTGAGCTAGGGTCAATTTGGGGAAAATATGGTGGTTCGATATATTTTAATATCAATTTTCTTAACATTATTATAAACATTAACGCTTTGTTGGGAAAAGTCACACGGTTAGTACGAACCATGACCAACTCATGAAACATGTTTCACACATAGGCTTTACACTGAGGTTAACCACAGCCAAACCATGTGAACTTTTCTCACACTTAGTTTTTCCATGAACAAACCATGTGTAAACCATGAAACACATGCCCACTTAGGTTGCACCCATTATTTAAGAATGATCAAACAATATAATGGATATCCTTCATAAAAATGACTGCAATTTTCACACAATCACACCCAAATATATACTCAAATAAGGTATAATAAAATTGAATAAAAGTAATTCCCATAGAATAGAACAATATTTTATCAAAAAAGGGTTTGAATCATATAATCTTCCCTCGTTATAATAGATCTCCCTAAAGTTGTACTCCCAAGCATATTTAATAAAAACCTGTTTCATAAAGTTACTAACCCTGGTACTACACAATAATAAATTATTTAAAAGAAATTATAATAACTTTTAATTAAATTTTAAAATAAAAATAAATAATTAACTTAATTTAAAGGAACATGTCAACTTCACATTATTCTTAATGCCCCACATTTCCTATTATAGGCCACATGAAGTGTGAAATTCACATTTCGAACTCAAACAAGGTATCATTTTTTATCCTTGAATCCATTTATGAGTTACCCAATTTTAATTATGAAATAGTGTGTGAATGTTATAACATATATTTAATATTTTTATATAATTTATTTCAGGCACATCGGGCCTGAAAATCTTTTATCGTATCATTAGTAGCATCGAATATATTTCTACTTGTATTTCAATGTTTTGGTAGGAAATTACATGTAATTTATATCATTCCTTACTTTAATAATTTCATCTAAAAAAATATAACACTGATCAAAGAGCTAGTTATTGAGCCCACATGTATCCTTCTTATTCACAGGAGCTATCCCACGTGTTATTGGGATTCCATAAGACACAAACCAAGGAAGTGTTTCTTCCAAACACAGTCTTCAAATTATGTTACACAATCTCTATTGGGTGCACCTAAAAAGATGATCCATCCTCTATGTATATATCTCCCCAATCAATAACATGCATGGGGTCACACATATATCAACTCACTAGCAATAAATGGAAGACATCGTGTACTGAATCCAAATGTGGGTGTAGGGAAAATAGGAAATTCACCTCATCAACCAGATTTCATATCTCAAATAGTCCAATGATACTCAAGGATATCATGCCTCCATAGATGAATATCGACAATAATTTTCTTGAGGAGACTATCATGAAAACATGGTCTCTCTACTATAACACCCTATATCTATGATGTCGATATTCATATGATTTATGCATGCTCTGAGTTGTCCTCATCCACACATGGATGATTTACAGATTCTTCCTTGTTTCATGTAATATTATTGGACAAAAAATATATGCATCCTCAATCTATTTTTTCACAAGGGTGACCTACAGTGTCTCTGATAGAGGTTCAAGGAAGGGTTTATTCTTATAGTAGAGTGGTAGATATTAATTTATGAAACATATACAAAGGGATTGAGATACCCTCACCACCAACAAATGTTCAACACGTAATCCCTCACCATGACTTTAAACAGCAAGATGGTACACTCATTTTGACCATCTTTATAGGGGTTGATTGATGAAATCAACCTCAAATAGGTCTTGAATGCCACATATAGGCCTCTACAGAACCATGTCATGAACTACAAATCCTTATCTAAGAAAATGTTAGAGGGAACCCAATGAATATGAACAATATCATGCATATTAAAATACAGGAAACACTCCAGTGATCTCTTCTCCTTGATAGAATGGAAGTACGCGGAATACATGACACGACAAATATCACAGAGACAACATCATGTACTATTTCTATACATTGAAGTCCAATCATAATGTCTATGGATATTATACCAAATTTTTACTCTAGGAACTCCAAGGGCTTCAATAAACATATCTGATCATATTTTTCAGCCTTCACCTACTGAATGGTGAGAAACTGAGTGACTAAATAAACAACACTCTGTCTCATGTTTCCCCACTAATATTGCTGCTAATGTTCTATCTACATATTACCCATATATGTAAATACAACTAAAAGAGAAATGTTAATCACTATCATTACATCCTTCCACATTGTGTCTATAGAAACTTTTCATCCTTATAATAGGATTACATATATCCCACATTTATAAAATTCATCATGTGAATCACCTAATGATATCAGGTCACTCAATGTCCTCATATTTGATGTCACCAAACATGGAATCTCTAACACACTGGATATTTAGAGGATCCAAAACCAATTATTTAAGTTAAGCATTACCCTCTTTCTCAACTTGGTCCAGCTACAAGAAATCTAACTAATCAAACTCCTCTTGAATGAAATGAGGCTAATAATTTCTACTAAGATAATCTTCAACAAAAATACCATTCCCTATATTATATACTATCACAATATCATACTCTATCATGAACTAAACTCAAAGCATCTTTCTACAATTTTGGGATCTATGAATAAATTGATACCTAGGACTATAATGGTATCTGTACACAATAAAAAACACTCCCATAAGATAGTGCCTCCTCATCCTGAAGTGAAAAACTATTACTACCAGATCTGGGTCATGAGTTTCATTGTTCGTTACATGGGGTCTCAATATCCTCAAACCATATCTAATAACGTCATCCCACTACAAAAACACACAGTAAATCCTAGCTCCTAAGTAAAAAAAAATACACTATGTGATACATTCCATCCTCTAGTATTCAGATGTCATTTTCACTCATCATCCTTCGTCATATGTCTCAAAATGATCTATATCAATGCCCAATACATGCAAAAATTTTCCATTTACTGTCAACTATATCAACGGGGAGTAAATCCTAGATAATTCTACCACAAACCACATTTTATACCCTACCAAGACAAGGAAACTTGATAGATCTAACATGATCTTAGGGGGCTCCCAGGAATCCACTATATCAATCTTCACCTATTTAATATCCATTTATTTCAAAAAAATGACATTCCATAAAAAAACTCAGGGATCTAGAATAGAAACATTGAGAGATTACCATAAAAGTTTTGGTACCAAAGAAAATCTATCACCATCCCCAAGATCTCTACATGATCCTCCTCTAACACAAATTATATGAGTATTTCATTAATGATGACAATCGCAAATAGGTCCAAGTACATTTGGATGATCTTTTTCAATGAATCCATAAACAAATAAAGGGTATTCTTCCCTCCGAAAGGAATCACCAAGAACTCTAGTGTCTAGTGCAACAACATAATATCACCTTCTAAATATCTACCTTGATAAATTACAAGTGGTTGTAACTTGACCTGATATAGATCTTAAGTAAACATATCACAACTCGTAAGTGATCAAAAAGGACATCCACACTCAACAAAGGATATTTTACATTACCTTGTAAATGTTTAGGTGTTGATAATAAACATAATTATGTCATCTACTAACATCCAATTTCCCAAAAAACACTAGTGCTACCCAGGGGGACACACCGAGTCTAATAAAACACTTCTCTTGATGGTCATCCAACTTAAACGACAACTCCTATAAATTTTTATGGGTTATCCAGTAGGCTTCATAATACATCATAGTGTTTTGAGTTACATGTTGCTGAAAATATATATCTATCTCATCAGATGTATTCCTATAACCCTATCGAGTACGATGTCGACAAAATCCTCCACAAATAATGGAATCCAAATGCATGATGATCCTAATTCACCTAGGGGTATACCCACAAACTAATAAGTGGTAGGATACAACATTATTCTCACAAAACTCACACTCCCTTTTATGATATCTCCCTCAACCATAATGAAGAATCTCATCCGATCATTTTGAAGTCATCTAGATCACCTATCGTGACAGTCTATCTGATATAAGACCATAGAAAACTAAACCATACCCATGATTATGTCATGGGTTGCCATAGTGACAAAAAATGTCCCTTGAGAATGTTTTCCACCAAGATATAGCTCTCACTATAGAAATATATAACATTTAGATGATTTATTCTCTATTAGAACCTCATGACAAATCTGTTGTGCTAAATATTCAACTGAGAGCTCCATCTCTCAAACCAAAAGTAACGAAATGAAGGAATGACACAAATATATTTCTAATAAAACTAATCTTAGTGTATAATAAACACATATCATACCTCTAGATATCAAATGAATCATTGGGTAATAATCCTACTTAACTTGTATTTATCGTCATCCCTAACCACATTATCCCTAATTCAGATGTGGAATTCCTAGTGTTGGTGGTGGAAGGATCCCACAGATTAGTTTACCTCCCACATATCCTCCTCCCAGAGCAACACTATCTTATCTTCTTTAACAACCTCACTATGGTATATCATGCACTTTTCTAGGATATATATGATCATGGTGAAACATTTCCCATTTATTTATATACCAGATATCCCTATTATCCTCTGTACAGCTGGTTGGAAAATCACATTCCATGTGACCTATCACATCACATTCATAGCACCATCCCTCTATGGGATGACCTAGTCCTATGATCTTTCCTGGACTAATTTTTCTTGTCTTGTTTGGGGATGATCTCTGGTGCCAAGCTCTTATCAACTGTTGTCTGCTATTTTTTAAAGATGATTCATCCCTAAACAACCCACTTCTAGCTCTAGTTTCCTAACGTCCCTGTTAAAGTAATCTCAATGTCTCTAGTGCCTTCTCCAACTCCCTGTAATTGTTGAGAAATCATAATGGAACTACACTATAATTGATATATATATAGTTATGTATATATGTATATATATATATATGGTTACCCCCTCCCCAATATTGTTCTCATAAACAACCATCTCAGATCATATAAAGGGAGTATCATACTATGTCAACAAACTATGTAGAATATGAAACAACTATCATTCATCCTTGTTGTAGCTCTAGAATATCATGAATCTGAACTAATCCCAAGAATGATGTGTAGTACTTATCATGAAGAAGATAATGGAATTTATCCCATGAGAGTGTCCGCTAATCATGAATCTCATTAAATATAATCAACCAGTTCCCAGTTGCTCCATGAAGAATTCATACAACCAGTGTAATTACCATATTAATTATTACCTAGATAATAATAATAATTACACAAATAACTAAATCTAACAATTCCTCTATCACCTAGGGATCTGGATCATCATATAACCTCAGCGGCCACTAATGTTGGAACTCTTAGAGTACAATATGCATGTACAAAACCTCATCTTGGTCTGCTAGAATGACTTGTTTTTATAATGGTGTGGGTTATGATACATATAAACCTGGAGGAATGATATCTTGGGAAAGACCTTGAAACGAGGCAGAATCATTCATCATATATTTTTCAAAATCAGGAACATGTAACATGGTTGGTAGTTATCCTGGAGGAATCATGATAATATAATCAATACATACCATGGTCATATGAGCGTATATATACATGTGGATCTAACTCATGATGCATAGTGAATGAGTAAATACCATAAGATATAGTTATCACTAATCCATGTAACCAATTTCATAGTACTCTATCCCAACAAAAAGTTAGTCAGATCCCTAGTGATTTGATACATTGGTTGACCACACAATCATTGGGATCCCTAAATAGAAATCCATCCTCTAGAAACATTGACATTGATTCCCTATGTCCCAAAAAAATAATCATATGGGTTCTAATACAAAAACCATCCTATAGAATGAACTTCTGAGATAAAAATATCCCATAACCCAAACGAAGGGATCTCGAGCCGCGAATATCCCAAGACCACCTCAACAAGATAGGGGTGGTTACAAGAATCAAAAGGAATAACAAATATGGGAAGAATTTTCCAAATGTAATTATACAAAAACAGCTTAACAAATCCATTTAGCAAAGAATGGTAATCAAATAAAAGTATTCAACATCTAGGCAACAAAAAATGCATGTAAATTTTGATTACAAGATGAGAATAGTGTAAAATGAAATGTAAAAGGGAAAAAATACACATCCAATAGGAAATACATCAAAAAAAGAAACAAAAAAAACAGTAATGTAAATGTTGAGAGAGGCCATATTTATGTATCTAAAATCTGAAAATAGTAAATAATATAATTCAGCATATATCCGTAAGAACCACTATAATTTCCACCATCCTAGATGTTATCCACATAAGACATGACATATTCTAGAAAATACCATATAGGGTTGTGTGTGTACATACCAAATGGGTCACCCTGATAGCTAAAAGGGAAAAATTAAGATAAATGATAATATATAAAGACACATCTCAACCCAAACAAAGAGAGTAATAGAGTCTAACAACACGGATACATAAATATATGTGATTAGAAACAGTAGGTCAAATGAGATAGAAGTGGGGTATCCCTCTCACTACCCCTCCCATTAAAGAGTTCCATCAGTTAAAATTGTTAATAAATGAGGCAAAAAATCTCTTGATTCTATTTGAAGGGATGCCCAATTCATTTCACCCTCACCGTAGTGTAACATAGTCAAGAGAAAAAATCTCTAGGTAGAGGACCCATGGACAATTTAAAATAGAGTGTGGCACTCAATAATTCAATAGAAAACACATACCAAGACTCTATAGGAGGGTGTAAAATTATAGATTGGTAGAGGCCCCATAACATGTCTTGGTAAGAGTTTCCCTCTATGAAGTCGAGTATCCATTCATTGAATCAGCAAGATGGTTCCATTCATGTAATACGTATAAGACCCATGCCATGTAAAAATAGTAGGTTTCACTCTATTATTTTGGGAATATTGACCTGATACCACATGAGGGTTCAATTGAGATAGAATATATAGGATCCATGCCTAGCATGGTTTGGGGGTTCCACTCTAGTGGATATGTATAGGATGCATGCAATATTCAATTAGTAGGGTTCCACCATAATAGTCGGTAGAGAACCCATTCCCAACTCAGCATGAGGGATACACTATAATAGACAATAAAATTACCACGCTCATACCATAAAAAGGGTTCAACTCTAATAGCTGATCAAGGGCTCAATCCACATCTAAAACGAGGGCGTGACTTTGATATCTCTAATGATCATGTACGATAATTTGAATAATAGAGAAAATAATTAATAAGAATCATCTAAGGAATATCTCACATCATATCTCATAATACATTATAGAGGCCACCATCGTGTTATATGTAGAAAAAACTCAAGAAAGTCTAATCCCGAGAAAAAATACATGTCTAAATGAAAGAGACTGAAGAGGTTGATTTGTTATGAAAAGATAATTTGGGGTAAACTATGTGTAACGAGACCCATATGGCATTTGGTCTTCTATCACTACCTAGTAGGGTCAATAATAATACAAAAATAACTTCCCATGTATTTCTATATGGAGTTTAAGGTGACTACATGACATGTATGATCCACTCGAGGTCATTACCATGCTCCTGGCCATATACATGTAACCTTAGCACATGTCCATGTACATCAGTAAAAAAATATGTTCACTATCATGATCCTGTATATATATATTGACAATATATTTGTTTGTTTCCATCGCATGGGTCAGATGATAGGTAGGGGTCTCAAACAGTGTGTGATTCCTTTCTCACCTGAAACCCTTGCCTCCACAACTCGATCCCAACATGTTGTGTGTTCTCTCAGACTACAATAAAATTTAGTCATGTTTTATAAAAAATACAATTTTTCTTTCATCACTTATCCATTATGTAATTCAAAATCCTTCCTCATGTTCAAATAAAATCAATGATGAAACTTCAATTCCTTGATTTCGGCACTCTAGTGGTGAGCAATCGGATCTCACATTACTCATTCAACTCTTGCACACACTACATTCATCTCACATCTCTGTAGAACCTAACTGGTATTACATCCTTTGATGAAATAACTCAAATCCAAAAATATATAAAAAAACCATCAATTGTTGTGGTTCTTTTTGTAACATTTGAATCTGAAATTAACATAGATTCCAATTGTGATTGGTCCCACCAAGAAATGTCAGGCTGAGAACCCGTATACAAATTAGTAAATAACGTAATGATGGATTAGGGGAAATGAAAAATAATAGATATAAATTTTTCTCCCAATAGTTCATGGGTAATAAATACAAATTGGGATGATTTGTTTCATAAAAAATATTTAATGACATATTTTACTCTATAAACGGGTTCATAAAAATGCTCAAAATTGGTGCAGATCTATGATATTTGATTTCCAATGGTCAAAGTATTTATGACTAGGGTTTGAATACAAATATTGATGATTCCACCATCAATTTGGATAATTTTTTCAATGAAGACCATTCAATATTACGAATTATAGCATTCGTTTCAGTCAACGTGTCTCGATCATCCTAGATCCAATATTTTGTCATCAACCAATTCCAATATGCCAATAAGATGACGAAATAAGCTCTTCTGAATGATCCCAGTGTTATGAGGATAACCCTATAGATCCACAGTTACAGTTCAATTGTTGTGGATAGTCATTAATTATATTTAAATCAAACAATTAAATTAAATATTTATTTTAATTTTAACACACTCTCTAATTGCTGTTTTATTCGAACAACCCTCCATTTCCCATTTCAGGTCGTTCTTTCGGTAAACCATGTGTTCCAAATTAAATCAGTGTCTCATATTTTTGATCTATGAATCCTTTAATGAGCTATGAAATTTTATTTAATAATTTTTATGGGTGTGATAGAAAATATATTTATTTTAACTATAGATTTAATTTGGGGAAAACATGGCCTTGTAATTTAATTCCATCTTGGAATGTGGATAAGAAAATATTTCAAGATATATTTAAATGTCATACAATGAAAAAAGTTTTCTGTATATAGAATCCTAATAAAATTTTAAATGTAGAAGAGATCCCTATATATGACATGGAAGATATTGAAGTCCAATTGTATAGTATCAGTCTTTTCACCATCCTAAACATCTTTATATTCCTAGATTACCATCCATTTGTCTTATGAAACTAATATAGTTCATTTCTCAGATGATGTTGGAGGATCATTTCCCCATGATAATGGGTGAAATATATAGTCTACTATATGATCCCTATATCCTCCATTCTATATATATGAGACAAATACTTACTCTATGGATATAGGATCCCCACACAATAATTTTTTTGAAATAATAACACTATTTAATTTTTATCTATAGGATCTCAAATTATTTCTTACATTAGAGAAATACCAAATCCTAATGAGGATCCCAATCGCCATAGTTTAAATAACACCTCATCTAAAGGATAATGATGTGAAATATGTATTTGACAAAGTATTAATGATTTTAATGTAAGAGATTGTCTCTTTATATCACGATAGTGAATAGGGATCAATGTCAATGGTGAAATCAATGCATAAATAACTGTCAAATGATTATTATGTTAAAGGAAATAGGGACTCCTATAATATTATGGGTGATAAAATGGAATTCTATAAAATCATAGATAGTGGGAATGTTGTGGTGTATTTGATTGATTATAGCAATCTTGGTCATTCATTATCCCACATCAAGGGTGATATAAGTGATGTAAATCATTAGAAGGGAGTCATTTAACATATATAGGTTGATATATTCACTATCTCAGAATAAATTCAAATTGAAGAGAACTCTGTCATTGAACATTTAATTTTTCTGAGAGGCATAAATCTTTTGGGAATCATGGATCTTGTGGAATACATCTTAAAATTTAAGGATTTTTCAATATTGAATGTATATATATGTGCTGGGGATTTTTCCATATACATTTTACTTATGAAAAGATTTAGATGGGGGATTAGTGTTTTAGTTTGATATCTCTCCAGATGGGAATTCTACACATTTGGAAATGCGATTATAAATTCAATCCATTGGAAGTAGGTAATACCTCAATTAAATTGTTTTCCAATGTCTATTGATAAAATTTGATTCTATGGAATCATATAAATCTTTATGATATTTCAAGGACATATGGGAAAACTATTGAAATGTATTGGGAAAATTATGTAGTATATTTGGTCAATATGATCCATTTCCAGTTGAAGTAGACATAATTTCAGTCATAGTTAATAAATTAGTTTGTTCAAGTGATTATAATGAGTTTTATATGGTAATTATGTATGAAAAAATACATTGATTAGTTGTGAGATATAATTCCATCACTCATGATTTGATGAATTACAATAGGAATATAGTTTTTATATCATCCTCTAGTTGAGGACAAGATGAAAAACCATTCATTAAATTGTTGTAGAATCTAAAATCCAGTACTAAAGGTGGAGTTGACAATGCTGGATATATACAGTCCATGGAGGGTAGTATGGATTGTTATGGTCATCGTATGAAATAAAATAATAAAGTGGATAGGAAAATGTTAAACATATAAATCCCATAGATGGAGGTTTGGAATCCAGTTGTGTTCTAGATCATTCCTAAGGGTTTCCCTCAGATGGACAGAATGGTCACTCATTAACAAATAATATTGGTAATGCAAAATCACCAAATGGGGACATGTCATTGATTTTGAATAGTTCCACTCATCATATGGTATGTTCGAATTCTTTTGTTGATTTGAGGATTCATTGTTGACCAATTGATGCTAGAAAATAAAAAATGGAGTTGAATGGACATCATTCAACAAATTAATGGGGTGAGATAGCAGAAAAGGGGATCGATGATGATTCCAAATCATTTGATGAACTAGGGATATAAGAGATAATTAACCATAAAATCAATTATGAATAGTTAGACATATAAAGGGAATGGAATGGTATGAAAATTTGGGGTATTGTGGTTTTTCTATAAGATTACTCATTTTTTTCACAAAACCTATAATTAATTAAGACTCCTTCATGAAAGGTCTTCCCAATGATTATTTTTCTAAGGGGAAAAGCTTGGATAGACGTGATGGAAATATATACATGGAATTGGAAGGTTCTCCTCCCAATGAATAGAATTATGATCCGATGTTGCGTCAACACAAAGCAGTGGTATACTTGCCATGCCCCTTAGTAGTGTAATGTCCTCTATCCCCAGTATACCAGAATCTAAAAATGTGTCTTCATCCATGTTTATTTAAATTGATGAAGAGGGATTCCAAATGTTTTATTTTATTAATTAAATACGTAAATTTTCCAATTCTAGATAGGGTACTCATACTAACACATTAAGTGATGTGGACATTTTCCATTGTTTCTACCTATTCAGATGGAGCCTCCATCATGTATCAGTTCAAGCATGTAGGTTGATTATGTCCTTCCATCATGTGACCTATAAATCAAATTTGAGTCAGTGATATAAAGCCAAAACAAGGTGTAGGTGAAATAGTCTAACATATTTGGATTGATGGAAATTCACAATGAAGGTAAAGATAAATTTCAGTATAAAATTGTCCAGTCTCGATCACTAGAGAAAGGGTGAGTGAAGGTTGTTCCAAATAATGATACACATGATGTAAATGTTCATGTAAATGTGTTTTATACCACCTAAGGGAATAAAAATTTGCATTCCCCTCTTGGTGACCCATAAAAAATGTTTTGATGTTCATTAATATTCTTGGATAATAGATTCCAAGTACAACGATATTGAACGCCACCAGTAAAAATTATCATCATGGAGGAGAGTCTGACAACATTGTGGTTAAGGATATGGTTATGTAAGAATTAATTATAATTCTTTGTGTGATGATGAAGGTCAAATTTGGGTGGAGATTTAAAAAATAGGGCTTTTACAACTTTAATAATGATTGTATTTTTTATACATTTTATATCACCTCGGTTTTATAAAAAATATTTTATTTAATTAAATAGATATAACCCTGCCTCAAGAAATGTTATTTGAAAAAATTAATCTAGAAAAAGGGTTGTACATGGTATGTCCTAGGGGATATAGGACATGTTATCCAAAATTGACCACCTTAACATGTATTAGTATTCCTCATTTTGTGTCTAAACTGAGTTATATATTTTATAGAGCATGAAAAATGAGGTTCAATGTTCATATATGTACACCTCATGTACCTAATATGCTCATTACTTACAACTACAAGGGTATATGGGGGTTTTCCTTGTACTCAAGGTGATCTATTTGACACAACTCCCTAGGATAGTAGTTTTGGTATATCTTATTCCCGTTAGATAGTGTTCACATAGTGCGGGGTTTGGTCACATAGCTATATGATAATTAACAACATTCGGAAGATATGTTAAACATATAATGGAGTACATAGTGTGTGTCCATTTATACTGTATGATGTTTAGTAATAAAACTTTAAGAATCTATACAATTCATACATCTTTGAATTTCTATGTATCCAAAAATTGTTGCATAAAATTAACCCAAATTATCCTAGAAACATGATTAAAATGCTATGAATGTTGTGATGGCCTAATTTCAACCACTTTTCTCTTATAAAAACAATTTCCACCATTTCACACACTACCGACATTCCCTATCCCGTGAATCCATCATTATCTATTCAACATGTAATTAATTTCATCATAGTTGTTCATCTACCATGGGGAAATCACACTCATAAAACAAACATCATTGATCCAAAAACAATTATTCAATCACATGGAATGATTTTTATACTATAATATTCAAACCACCTGTCAAAATTATCACTGGTGATGAACATTCATAGTGTAGAGACCCAAAGCTTGACGTACATGGTCATTATATTACTTTTGTGGAATACTTAGTACATAACAAAAACACACACACAAGGACCATAATAGTTTAGTCTCTTTGGAAACTCGGAATATAATCATCTAATCGTGGTGAAAGATCTTCAACATCTCCCAAAAATATCTTCTTTTTTTATACCTAAAACCTTTCTTTATAACCTGGGGAAAAGAAAACATAAAATGGTGAGCTCAAATGCTCAGTAAGGGTAAACAAAAGAAATATCAATCACATCATATACATATAGCCTTTGGAAATATTAAACTGCAAAAGAAATCATAATTTCACAACATGGGATAAATCATAGTAGTGAAATGTAATCCCAATAATCATAACATAAAACATGAAACTTTGTGGCATACACACATAATCATAGAGAATCATTTCTTGTTAGTCAAGACTCATTGCCAAGACTATCTTAGTGGACAAAGTCCCTTTCTGAACTGAGTTCATTCCCCGTTTCATTCCTGTTTCACTGAACCGATATAACCTACCATTCCAGCCATGTCTATCTCATGAGATATAAAATATTTACCCAATGCATTGGAGGGAGATATAGGTCCCACCCATATCATAATGATACCATTCTTATGTGTGCCACAAAATCATAAATCATACATCATTGCATAACCCATGTAAAAAAAATGGGAATCTTGAACATCATGACATCATAAAACAATTCATATAAGATAAAGTAATTCATAAAAATAATTCCACCACAACATAATCAAATAAATGTAATAATAGGGATGAAAACAGAACCCTTTATTATCTTAGATGGAAAATAATTTTGATAAAACACTTGAACTCCATTCTTGAAGAAAATATCCTTTCTACTTCAAAAACATTTTCCCTTTCTTAACATGTCATACAATTTTAAACTAAAATTAGTTGATTAAAAATAAACTTGAAAACTTGTAAAGGATGCTTCTTGGAAATAATGTTTTAAAAATCCATTCATTTTGTATATGTTAAAAAAAACATTCATTGTACTTTTGTAGGAAAAGTCAAAAAGTACCTCGTATGAAAAACGACAAAAGATTCCTTTCATATATTTTACTAAAAACTCAGCGAAGGGTAAAATTGGATTTAAACAATTGTAGGTGGATGAATATAATATTACATATTGAGGAAACATGGATGTGGATGATAAAATACACCCCAGTAAATTTCAAAATATAAACAATCTCGAATAAAAATGAGATTGTGATATTTTACCTTACCATAGGTCCAATTTTCTACATAAGTGTCTGAACCTCCTATATAATGATTTAAATAATGTCATTGAATTATTACAGAATCATATTAATTGTTATGATATCATATATGGTTCATTTATGACTTTATATTACCCGTGCTTTTGTAAATTCCATGTTAAAGAGCGTTTTGGGTAAAATTGTTTCATTTGTCATCCGTGTTTTGACTTGTAATTATTCATATGATTACTTAGTTCATGATTACTAAATTACAGAATATAAAACATGGTTTATATATAATATATATTCAGAATATACATATATATAATAAATAAGTAAATGGAAAGAAATACACCGTTCATGGAGACGGTAGTCCGTACGTACGCATGAACACTATTTTCATTTCCTTATTGAGTTGAATGGAATTAAGTAAATGACATACATATATATACACATAAATCCAGTATCATTATTATGTCATATATTTCAGGATTACTTATTATATATACTTTATAATCATTCATGAATGGTTAAAGTGGAGAATGAATCTCATCGCGTCGTGGAGACGGTAGTTCGTACGTACGCACGAGCGATGATATCGTTCTAATGATCGTGGTACTGTATTGGAGTGTATGTATACTATTTAAGAATCAATATCACTTTAAAATAATCATATATAGTTATTACTTACACCATTATACCCATCCATGTAAGGTGGTGGTGGAAAAAAAGATTTCACCACGGCGTGGAGACAGTATTCTGTACGTACGCACCCTCGGTGATTTTGTTTTCCGTAGGACGGATAGATTGTGAAATAGGGTTGTTTCATACTTATAATAACATATCTGTATATTATTCACACTGATGTTATTACTTAATAATGAAACAACCTAATAAGAAGAAGTGGAAGAAGAAATAAAGTTGAAAGAATCGGTAACAGACATTACCTCTTCTTGAAGTGCTTCTTTGAGACCTCCTTTTAGGGTACTAAAATAGGTCTTTGAAGAATAAAAGAACCTCTAGGATGTTTCTAGGGAGGTGGAGAGGAGAAATTGGCCGGGTTTGGCCGATCTTGAAGGCTCAAAGTGGTGTGAGGAAGAGGGGGAGGAGGTGCCCTTTTATAAGGGAGTAGAGGGGCACCTTTGGAATAACTAAAACTATTATTTTATTATAAAGTCAAATTCGGTTTTAAATAGCTCCAAATTGATTTATTTTGAATCTAAGGTAGTTATGGGTAGAAATACTCTCATCCAATAGAATTTAGACAAGTTTAGGTTTCTATTTTAACCTTATCATTTAGATTTAACATTATGTTAAATAATTTTACATTTACTGTGTCTTCTTGTTTTCTTACACTATAAGGTTAATAAACTTACTATAACAATCCAAACGAACCCCAAGTAGTTTATTATTAATATATATAACCTTATCTAAGTCATTTTTCCAAACCTTATATTTTTAGGAATAAAATAACAATTAATAATATAATATTTGTTTTAAAAACTATTTTATGTCAATTTTGAAACTATTTAGTAATTGATTTTTGTGAAAATCACAACAGAATGATTAGTTCTAAAAAAGTTGATTAAATAAATATTAACATGTCATATTAACCTATAAAATTAGTGTAATTCATAAAAAGTCTCAAATTACACTTATTTGGGTATTTATAATATCAATTATTCTAAATTTTCACTATTATGGTAATTACTGCATCATCATTGTGTCATAAATAAATTAAATTATTTAATGTATAAAAATTATAAATAAAATATAATTATGTAGGAAATCTTATTATATTTCTAATTAATATTTAGAATCGTATTTATATTATGTATAACCCTATAATAAAAATGGTTTAGTAAATAAACTTTGATTTTAACTCTTTTAACTCTTCTTTGAATTAAATAATAATAAATGTCCTAATCTAATCCAAGTGGTCCTAAATAATCATATTTTTTTCCTAATGTTGTTTTTGGTCGAATTACACTTATCCAATAGAATTAGTAGATGTGTTAGTGTAATAATAATATCATTTTTACCCTTAATTACCCTATTTACTTTTAACTATGGAAAAAAAAAGTAAAAAGTTACTATTCACCAAAAATTATTTTCATCCCATTGAACCACATTTTACATACTGACATCAACCGTGTCTCTCGGATTTTTGAAATTTCACTTACAGAAGTGGTAAAATTATGTTTTATGAAAAATGCATTTTTTTAACTACCATTTAGTGGTTTCACTATTCATCAAAAAAATGAAATTTTCCAGAAAATTACCAAAAATTAGGCTTAAGATATATTTGATATTATAAACCCAAAAATGATATCTATTTTACCGAATTCAAAACATATCAGTTTCATTAATTATTTTTAAAAATTAATTCTCGTCGTCAAAACAAATAGCGTGTTCTTAGGAGATAATGACTATCAAAAGATTGACATTTGTTTATGTCTGGTTTAAATGTGAAATTACATCAAATGACCAAAATTGTATTAAATTGTAAAAATATATTCTAAATATAATTTAAAACCACTCAAATTAATAATTTATCACTATTAATTATTTCGACTAAGAAAATTGTTTTTAATTAAAATATATCGTGTTTTTACTATTCATCAAAATATGAAAGTTACCAGAATGATATGAAAATTTATCCAAAGTAAATTTTAATTTCATGATTCCAAAGAAGAATTTTATTTTGTCAAATTGAACTTATAAACATGTCAAAAACTAGATTTAAAGTGGGTGCGCCATCAAAAGGCGGCAAAACTGCATTTTTTAAAAAATACTTATTTTACCCGAAAAATTTATTTTGTTCATATACCATGTTTTATAAAATGTGTATGAAGAATAATAATGTTATAAGGTTAAAAATTTAGTTAATACTATTCATAACGGCTAGTTCATAATAATATTATAATAATATATCGTTGTTTAGTAAAACCCGGTATTGCGTACAACACAAGCTATCGAGGAAAATCGCGATTGCTTGTAATGCAAGCCAAGTAAGTGTTGCGTGCTGTGAAAGAATCCTTCGTTGTTTCATATAACATAATCCAACCATATTTCATTTATACTATGAATATATATATATATATACTCAATGTTGCGTAGAATAAATATTATCAAAATTGTGTGTAACACAATCCAAGAATAGTGTTGCGTATACTTCAAGCTAATACGGTGTTGCGTATAGCGCAAGGTAATCTTGGTGTATCATACAACAAAATACATTAATGAAATTAAAAGAATATTTTTCATAAAATTTCGGGGTGTTACATTCTACCCCCCTTAAAATGAATTTCGCCCTCAAAATTCGTCGGGGTTATAAATGGTTTACTATTCGAAAGTTTCATTAATAGAAACCAACATCGTAAAAAAAGAATACCAAAACCAATCTTTAAAAATGAAAGTATGAAACGTAATGGTTACCCAAAAAAACTAATCACTGGGTTTCCACATAGGTGAAAATATGGATATAGAAGAGAAATCTAACCACCATGTTCTGATTGAGAGTGGTAGAAAACATGGCTTTGGAAAAGACAGCAATCACAAAGCCATAAATTTGTGACGATCTAAGGTACCATCTGATTCATTAGATATAAGAGCACTAGGAAAACATTTTTGGTTTTCAAGATCATTTCCTTAAAGTTGATGAAATTGGAATTAAAAGAAATACTTTCGTGATTTTGGTATTGTCTCACCGTTTGTCGTTCTGTGGACAATTTCCATTTCATCCCTTAAGGAAATGAAGTTAAATTTTTCATTCGTGATGTGTTAGCAGATCATGTGATAGATTGATGGGTCATTCAATTTGACTCAAATAAAAGGTTAGAAAAGTTATCAAAAAATACATAAGTCCATCCATAGTGAGATTAATCAAATATGGTTCCACAAATGGACTTATACTTCATATATCATACTGATTAATATATTAAATACGAGTTTCTACTAAACAGGGACTTCCTGTAGGCCAGTTGTTGGCGATAAGGCTAGTCACACTTCGGTTGTGGGTTCGATTCTCACAGCCTTGTCCGACGCGATGGGTTGTCGCCCGTCCTGCAGGTTGTCCATTTTTCTAAAGATATATTACTATAACATCCCATCAACAATATCAAAAAAGTTTTATCATTAAACAATACTAACTTATGTTTAACATAATCCATTCCAATCTTTAGGTTTATCTAAAATACATCGGTCAAAGCTCATAGTATAAAGAAAATGATCACGTGAATGCCATCATTTATCCCCCATATATCATAAGATATATCTTGTTGGTCAAATTACAAACATGTGAATTCCTTAATCATGTATTCTCTAGAAGAATGAATACCCATTGAACCTTGGTGAAAACATGAATGCAGTCAAAAGTTAACTCTTTCCACATACCAAAATCCAAAAATTCTATATACTCAAACCATGATATAACCTTATCCTTATATCAGTCATGAGCTCATGAATACTATCAAACATTTAATTTTCTCCTTATCCCCTCATTATGCGCATATCATCTACACTCCAAAAATATCTAAATAACCTTTCATGGATACTGGTACCATTAATCATACACTTTCAATACTCAAGGAAGGACAACAGTGTAACAATCCTTAGATGTCTCTTTTTTCCATAGTACCATGAGATTACTTATACAACATTACACATGATAAACATGTAATCATTCCACTACATTCTTAAACCATTGACCGAGCTTCAAAAATTCTTTCATCTCACATATCATTTGTAATCTCTTCATCATCATCAACATAATTACTACCCATATGACCATACTGATTCTCTTTATGAGACTTTTCCTTAGAGTATTGGTTTTCATAATGCCCGTACATTCCACATTTAAAACATTTTACCATTGTTGATGTCATAGCAATACCATTATCCTCATCCCTGGTGTTAACTGAACCTTTTCCTTTGCACTTACTGGCTTTATGCCCTTCTTTTCCACACCCAAAGCATCTTCCAGTTCCTTTGAAACATTCTCCTTGATGCCTCTTCCCACATGATTTACATAGGAAAAATTGAACTTTCTTTCCTCTATAATCATCATGAAAATCCATCTTTCTCTTATTAGCCGAGTCAGAAAACATAACAAATTTTACATTATTGATCATATTATGAGATTGCTGATTTGGCATAATAATGATGTTTGGACTTCCAAATCCCATTTCATTTGGTTTCTCATGAAGAATATCATTTCATTGTCCATCATATCCTCCATTATCGTGAATCATCTTACTTCCAGCCATTTTCTAAAACCCAAATAGAATAGTGTCAGAGGAAAAAATCATAATAAAGGGGGAGTATCTTCAATATCTAACATATTTGGTTTAATCTAATATCGTTACTATAGTTCTAGGACTATATCCTATACATATACTTATCCTTAGGGACATCCCTAGACATACCTTAGAAATATCTCTAGGGATCTTACTAACGTTTTCGCATCCTAGTTTCCAAAGGTTGACTAAAATTTTCCTCTGATACCAACTGTAGAGACCCGAAGCTTGACGTATATGGACATTATATTACTTTACCGAAATACTTAGTACATAACAAAAACACACACACAAGGACCCTAATAGTTTAGTGTCTTTGGAAACTCGGAATATAATCTTCTAATCGTGGTGAAAGATCATCAACATCTCCCAAAAAGATCTTCTTCTTTTTTACCTAAAACCATTCTTTATATCCTGGGGAAATGAAAACATAAAAGGGTGAGCTCAAATGCTCAGTAAGGGTAAACAAAACAAATATCAATCACATCATATACATATAGCTTTGGGAAATATCAACCTGCAAAAGAAATCATAATTTCACAACATGGGATAAATCATAGTAGTGAAATGTAATCCCAATAATCATAACATAAAACATGAAACTTTTTGGCATACACACAAAATCATAGATAATCATTTCTTGTTAGACAAGACTCATTTCCAAGACTATCTTAGTGGACAAAGTCCCTTTCTGAACCGAGTTCATTCCTCTTTTCAGTCCTGTTTCACTGAATCGGTATAACCTACCGTTCCAGCAATGTCTATCTCATGAGATATAAAATCTTTACTCAATGCATTGGAGGGAGATATAGGTCCCACCCATCTCATAATGATACCATTCTTATGTCTTCCACAAAATCATAAATCATACATCATTGCATAACCCATGTAATAAAAATGGGAATCTTAAACATCATGAGATCATAAAAAAATTCATATAAGATAAAGGAATTCATAAAAATAATTACACCACAACATAATCAAATAAATGTAATAATAGGGATGAAAACAGAACCCTTTATTATTTTAGATGGAAAATAATTTTGATAAAACACTTGAACTCCATTCTTGAAGAAAATATCCTTTCTACTTCAAAAACATTTTTCCTTTCTTAACATGTCATACAATTTTAAACTAAAAGACGTTGATTAAAAATAAACTTGAAAACATATAAAATAATATTCTTGGAAATAATGTTTTAAAAATCCATTCATTCCGTATATGTTAAGAAAACATTCTTCGTATTTTTGTCGGAAAAGACAAA
This sequence comes from Viscum album, assembly GCA_963277665.1. Lineage (NCBI taxonomy): Eukaryota > Viridiplantae > Streptophyta > Magnoliopsida > Santalales > Viscaceae > Viscum > Viscum album. The sequence goes on along the minus strand of OY728147.1, from coordinate 1,373,141,514 downwards.
AATAATCTCGTACGAAAAACGACAAAAGATTCCTTTCATATATTTTACTAAAAACTCACCGAAGGGTAAAATTGGATTTAAAAAATTGTAGGTGGATGGAAATAATATTACATATTGAGGAAACATGGATGTAGATGAAAAAATACACCCCAATAAATTTCAAAGTATAAATAATCTCGGATAAAAATGAGATTGTGATATTTTCCCATACCATAGGTCTGATTTTAATCGGAACTGTCCGAACCTCCTGTATAATGATTTAAATAATGTCATTTACTTATTAAAGAATCATATTAATTGTTATGATATCATATATGGTTCACTTATGACTTTATATTACCCGTTCTTTTGTAAATTCAATGTTAAAGAGCGTTTTGGGTAAAATTGTTTCATTTGTTGTCCGTGTTTTGACTTGTAATTATTCATATGATTACATAGATCATGATTAATTAATTACAGAATATAAAACATGGTTTAAATATAATATATATTCATAATATACATATATATAATAATTCAGTAAGTGGAAAGAAATACACCGTTCATGGAGACGGTAGGCCGTACGTACGCATGAATGCTGTTTTCGTTTCATTATTGAGTTAAATGGAATTAAGTAGATAAAATACATATATATACACCTAGATCCAGTATCATTATTATGTCATATATTTCATGAATACTTATTATATATACTTTGTAATCATTCATGAATGGTTAAAGTGGAGAATTAATCTCATCGCGTCGTGGAGACGGTAGTCCGTACGTACGCACGAGCGATGATATAATTGTCATGATCGTGGGACTGTATTGGAGTGTATGTATACTATTTCAGAATAAATATCACTTTAAAATAATCATATATAGTTATTATTTACACCATTATACCCATCTAAGTAAGGTGGTGGTGGAAAAAATGATTTCACCACGGCGTGGAGACGGTATTCCGTACGTACACACGCGCGGTGATTTCGTTTTCCGTAGGATGGATAGATGGTGAAATAGGGTTGTTTCATACTTATAATAAAATATCATTATATGAGTGATACTGATTTTATTACTTCATAATGAAACAACCTAAGAAGAAGAAGTGGAAGAATAAATAAAGTTGAAAGAATCAGTAACGGACATTACCTCTTCTTTGATGTGCTTCTTTGAGACCTTCTTTTAGGGTACTAAAATAGGTATTTGAAGAAAACCAGAACCTCTATTATGTTTCTAGGGAAGTGGAGAGGAGAAATTGACAGGGTTTGGCAGAGCTTGAAGGCTCAATGTGGTGTGAGGAAGAGGGGGAGGAGGTGCCCTTTTATAAGGGAGGAGAGGGGCACCGTTGGAATAACTGAAACTATTATTTTATTATAAGGTCAAATTCGTTTTTAAATAGATCCAAATTCATTTATATTGAAGCTAAGGTGGGTATGGGTCGAAATCCTCTCATCCAATATAATTTATACAAGTTTAGGTTTCTATTTGAACCTTATAATTTAGATTTAACATTAAGTTAAATAATTTTACTTTTACCGTGTCTTCTTGTGTTCTTACACTATAGGGTTAATAAACTTACTATAACAATCCAAACGAACCCCAAGTTGTTTATTATTAATATATATAACCTTATAAAAGTCATTTGGCCGAACTTTAGATTTTTAAGAATAAAATAACAATTAATAATATAATATTTATTTTAAAAACTATTTTATGTCAATTTTGATACTATTTAGTAATTGATTTTTGTGAAAATCATAACAGAATTATTAGTTCGAAAAAAGTTAATTAAATAAATATTAACATGTCATATTAACCTATAAAATTAGTTTAATTCATAAAAAGTTTCAAATTACACTTATTTGGGTATTTATAATATCAATTATTCTGATTTTTCACTATTATGGTAATTACTGAATCATCATTGTGTCATAAATAAATTAAACTATTTAATGTCTAAAAATTATAAATAAAATATCATTATGTAGGAAATATAATTATCTTTCTAATTATTATTTACAATTGTATTTATCTTATTCATAACCCTGTATTAAAAATGTTTTAGTAAATAAACCTTGTTTTTAACTCTTTTAACTCTTCTTTGAATTAAATAATAATAAATGTCCTAATCTAATCCATGTGGGCCTAAATGGTCATATTTTATTCCTAAGGTTGTTTTTGGTAGAATTACACTTATCCAATAGAATTAGGACATGTGTTAGGGTAATAATAATATCATTTTTACCCTTAATTACACTATTTACTTTTAACGGTGGAAAAAAAAGTAAGAAGTTACTATTCAACAAAAATTATTTTCATCTTATTGAACCACATTTTACTTACTGACATCAACCGTGTCTCTCAGATTTTTGAAATTACACTCATAGAAGTGGTACAATTAAGTTTTATGAAAAATTCATTTTTTTAACTACCACTTAGTGGTTTCACTATTCATTAAAAAAATGAATGTTTCCAGAAAAATACAAAAAATTAGGCCTAAGATATATTTGATATTATGAACTAATTTTTTTTGTATAATTTACCAAATTCAAAACATATCAGTTGCATTAATTAATTTAAAAAATTAATTCCCATCATCAAAACAAATAGCGTGTTCTTAAGAGATAATAACTATCAAAAGATTGACACTTGTTTATGTCTGGTTTAAATGTGAAATTACATCCAATGACCAAAATTTTATTAAATTGTAAAAATATATTCTAAATATACTTTAAAACCACTCAAATTAATAATTTTACACTATTAATTATTTCGATTGAAAAAGTTGTTTTTAATTACAATATAGCGTGTTTTTACTATTCATCAAAATATGAAAGATACCAGAATGATATGAAAATTTATCCAAAGTGAATTTTTATTTCATGATTCCAAAGAAGAATTTTATTTTGTCAAATTGAACTTATAAACATGTCAAAAACTAGATTTAATGTGGGTGCGCCATCAAAATGTGGAAAAACTATATTTTTTGAAAAATAATTATTTTACCCGAAAAATTTATTTTGTTATTATACCATGTTTTAGAAAATGTGTAAGACGAATAATAATGTTATAAGATTCAAAATTTTGTTAATACTATTCATAATGGCTAGTTCATAATAATATTATAATAATATATCGTTTTTTAGTAAAACCCGGTATTGCGTACAACACACGCTATCGAGGAAAGTCGTGATTGCGTGTAATGCAAGCCAAGTTAGGGTTGTGTGCTGTGCAATAATCTTTCGTTGTTTCATATAACATAATCCTGCCATATTTCATTTATACATTGAATATATATATATATATATACTCAATGTTGCGTAGAATAACTATTATCAAAATTGTGTGTAACACGATCCAAGAATAGTGTTGCGTATACTGCAAGCTAATACGGTGTTGTGTATAGCACAAGGTAATTTTGGTGTAGCATACAAGACAAAACATTAATGAAATTAAAAGAATATTTTTCATAAAATCTCAGGTTGTTACACATAGAATAGTGAGAAATTGATAAAAAAAAAGTGGGAAACCAACAATGGAAATGATAGTCATGGAAATCATTAGTTGATGGAAATAGATGAATCATGATGTAAATTAAAAGTGAAAAACCCAAAATAAACTCTAAATTTTAAATTAAAGGAAATTATTAAATTTTCAAGGTCATAAATTAGTGGAAAATGAATTAATTCAATGAGAACAAATTTTTGTTCTCTATGTTCAGAAAGATAGTGTTAATTAAAAAAAATGAAAATTACTAACATGATATTAGATTAATTACTCACCATAAACACATTAAATTAATCTATATCATTGATGAAACCATGGAGTTCATCATTGGTTCCATTTCCCTGAATCACCGGACATTACTCTCCACCTCAAGACCTCCTTTTTAATATATAGTGTTATACAGTTATTCTTATAGATCTGATATAAAAAAGGACCTATAGTGATTGAATATGTCAGTTTAATTAAATAAATAATATATAATTAAAATAAATTAATAATCTATTTACTTAACTAATGTCTATAGTTGACTAAAACACGTGGTATATGTGAACCATATATGTTGCTTCTGGGAAAATAGTTTTCCAAATACAATGGTGGTCATAATTTCCCCATAAAATATTGTATTCAAGATAAAATCAATCATTACAAAAATAATATGTGTTTATGAATGAATATGTTGTATTTTTTAATAAATAAATTACTTTTTTCCATAGGGAATTAACTTCCACATGAACTATATGAATAACTCCCAAAATATTATTAAATTTTTTTAAACGGTTTGATGGAGAAAACTAGTGTCATTACACATATCAGAACAAGATAAAATTGAAGGATCATATATTTTCACAAATAAGGATGACATGAAGAATATGATATTATAGGGTTATGAGACCATAGAAATGTGGAAACAACCTAAAATGTGACATCAGATGAATACTTCAAGTAAAACATATTTATGTCTAATTAGATCACTTCTATTGTGTCATACATGGAATCACATGAGGCAAAAACATTTACGGGGTGTTTTATAATTATGGGACTTACAATTTAATTCTTGAGAAGTTCATGCATATATGTTCCCCATATGGAAATCATACACTGAGAATAAATTTAATACAAAACTAGGATTCAAAAAAGGATTAGTTAATCATTTCATTGTTAGTATACAAATTTAATATCATGATGATTCCCATGAAATATTGGATTACAGAATTATTAGATAATTATAACTGAATAATGAAAAATAGCTTGTTTAAATGACGATCAACTAAAGTGAATACATACCAAAGTGGATATGTAATTTTTTAATTGATCCTCTTAATAAGGGATTTAATAAAAAAATTATAATGATTATTTAAATTGGGTAAAAACAAAAAAATTAATTAATAAATTAATTAATCAATAAAATCAATAAAATTTAGTTTTTTTTAAAACATTTGATTCTGAATTCATTAAATGGTTAGTTATGTGAAAATATATATGAATGAAATAGTTTCTTTTAAACTATTTTTCTTAAAATAAGGGATGGAGTAGGGAACCTGGAGAACATGTATTATGACAAACAAATAATTGAAGATAAAAAGAGGTATATAAGTGAGGAATATATATAAATAATATGGACGAAGATCATGATAATAATGCTGAAGAAAAAGTATAAAAATAAAAGGAATTCATAACCAAAAAGTGATGAGGGTGGTTCGAAAGATCGGTTACCTCATGTCCTTGACTCGTTGGGTATGAAAATTTAAGATTCAAAATACTAAAATTAAATCGATTAAATACATTCTTATGAAAATTTTGTGATAAATTTCTTTTATTTATTATTTTATGAATTTAAATATTTATTTATTTATTAAATTATTATAATGTTCACCATCTTGTGATTGTTTTTCACATGGTACAGAGGTCACATTGTTTTATTGGTAGTTATAAGAATTATTTTATGTGGGGATAATATCATAAAAAAGTGTAAAAATTATTTTTATTTCATTATATATATTTATATGGTTCAAAAATACCAATGTTTTCGACATAGGGATGAAACATTTTGAATAACAATTATCGTTATATAGTTAGTTTATTTTTTTGGGTTTTCCAACCATGATGATCTTATTTATTTATAAATATCTTAATGACTATGTATCCTTTATAAGGTATTATAAAATATATAATACAATTAATTATATAATTTTATTACTAATATGTGTATATCAATCTCTAATAATAGAAGTAATGAAAACTGAAATATATCTTTCATAGAGGTGGTGAACTGACCATAATATGAAGAATGTTTTCATTTAAAAATTGTGTGAGGTGAGGTTTGAAAAAAGATATTAAAAAGATATATTAGTATTATATTATATTAATAATAATTTTGTTTTTATAATAACATAGATAAAAAATATTTTAATATGTATAAGATAAAAATTTATGATAATTATGTTGAGAATATTACAACTTCCTTTGAACATACACTCTTAGGAATAATTTAAGGCCATATATTTTGGATTTTTATCGTGACTAGAACATATAGGATCTTTGGATGGATTTGGGGAGATATTAATTTTTTTGGGATAGATAAGGGTATTAGAATTTATATATAATTTTGTTAATAGAGGTTGGTATTTATATGGAGAGGATGTTGGAGTTTGAAAATAAAGCAATAGAATAAAACTTTATTTCATCCAAAACTGACTAATGATGCTACTATATAGTAAAAAATATAGCGATTATAAATTAATGGTAAAATTATGGAACTATTAATATTTTAGCGACCTCAAAAAAATTACATTCTAACTATTGTTAACTATGATTAATATTTGGTATTTTATAATTTCACATCCGTATTTAATTTTTATGAAATATAAAAAACATTACCCTTAACCTTTTTCAATATTTCTATTCTAAAAATCACTTATATTTTATCATAAATAAATTAAAAAAATGAGTACATTTAATGGTAAAATAAAATCATTATTTAATGACTGGAAAATAGTTTAAAGGAAGTGATTAATTTTTTGACATAGAAAAAAAATTATATATCCACAAAATAATTTAACCCTATCTTTGAAAATTTAAATAATTTCATGAAACCATTTTACTATAATGGATTTTAATTTTAAAATTTTGAATTAATAAAAAACATTAACTAAAATAATTCATATATATATATTGAAAAAATTATTCATATGATTTCATTGTATCAAAAATCTATTTTATCATACACAACACTAATATTTAATTTTCTAATTTAATTATGTGAATATATTATTAATTACCAGGAACCCAAAAATATAAAAATATTATTACTTTGATAATTTTTTAGTAAAAAATAAATATAATATATTATATGGGTAAACCACATTTAATATATAAATGAATTTAAACATCAATACTAATAATATGTATCATAAAAAAAAATATTATATTTATTATTAAAATATTTTATCAATTAATATTTATTTAAATAAGAAGTTTCATTACATTAACAATATATTTTTAGTGGAATAACATTAATAGATTTATATTAAACATAAATTTCATCCAAATATGACTGAGTTTTTCTAAAAAAGGATCTGTTATTTAGAAATAATAATATTATCTAAAACAATGATGATATAATTTAATAAAATAATTTATTAAAAAACCTTTCGTGATGAAGAAAATTTAATGATATTATAATAATATAACATATAGTGTAGAACATAAGTATTAGGGTATCTAAATAGTAAAATTGAAATTAAAATGTAATTTTTCCTAGTAATATAAGAAATATAATGCATTAATTTTAGAGGAATATAAATTAAGTAAGGGTGTTCACAAATAAATATAAAAGTAATGATAAATGAATGTTTTAATATCAAAATAATATTTTTAAAAAGATAAAAAAAATTATATCGTATAATATAGTAATCTAATAAATGTATATAATATTAAAATAGATAGTTTGACATTTTAGAATTAGGATAAATAAAATTAATATTATATTAAGAGGAATATATACATTTGATTCCAATATATTTAATTAATGATATTATATAAAATACATCATGGTACATTAATTTGAATTATATAATTGAAATTTATTATAATTATAATATAATAGTTTTTAAGATGTATATAGGTCTCTATGTGTGAGGATTATGTAAATAATTGGACACTTACTAATGTCATAAAAATATTTGATTATAAAAAATGTATATAAAAATTATATTAGAATAAAAGTAATAAAAAGAAAATATATTCTGACAATTAAAAATTTGACATTTATAAGAGAGTTATAGTCATTTTTATAATAGAAGTAAATTTCATTAAATATTTATGTTTTAAATATAATGAAATTATTGAAAATTTAAATCATGATATATACCAAATATATATTTATAAAGATTAAATAATGTATGTAATGAATAAGGTTGGTAAAATATAATATATATATATATGATATTGTAATAAGAGAATGAAAAAATAAAAATAAAAATTTTAAATTTAGTGTCATTTTCATCTGTTTTCATTCATGACTTATCCTAATCTTAATAGAGTTGCATAGCCCTATTATGGGGTCCTATGACTTGAGGTAATAGCCTGATGCATGAAGGGGCCTATTTGGGTTCTCATTCTGTTGTCCTTGCTCATCCATGTCGATATTTTATTACTTGATGGGTTTGAGGTGTTTCTTGTAAGGTGACAAGGTTTTATTATCAATTGGCGTAAATGAGGAAAAAAATATTTTGAAATAAAATTTTATCAGGAATATCTATTTTAAAGAGAATTTTTTTTTCATTTTATGGGTAAAGGGAATAATTTAAAATGGTTTCAAACATCTCCTCCATTTTAATTGTATTTAAACTTCTTTTAAATATTTTCATTTAAAATTTATTTTTATGGGATATTCTTTTCAGAAAATTAGGATTTTTTTTTTGAAATTAATGAAACAATATTTAGTTTTTTTTAAAATAAATTTCATTTAAATTTGGATTTAATTATTTCCAAATTAATAATTTCATATTTAAGTCCATCCCTTATTTAAGAATAACCATTTTATTAATAAACATTTTGTTATATGGTGATCCAACCATTAAATCTTATCTTTTTATCCATATGTTGTTTTATTTCACAATATTATCTACTTTAATTTAATTTAAGAAAATGGTTTATTTTATTAACTAATTATTACCATGAACTAATTTACCTCTATAGATTTTGTTTATGAAAAAATTATTTTTTCATCATATAGTAAATATATTTTCAATGATTTTTGTTTGCTAAAAAACATATTTCATTATGATTAGGTTTCTTTATTCATTTTCTAGAATTTAGTGTTTATTCTCTCTTAAGATGATGTTTCATAAATGTTGGGGAAAATCATATATACCATTCCTCAAAAAATGATTTATAACACACTGTTCACAATTTATAGAAAATTTCATCTAGATTAAATTTATATTGGAATAAATGAAATCAATATATGATTCATTTAAAATATGAAACATGAAAATTGTATACATATAGTGAAAATGGAGTGAACCCATATCTCAAGGGGGTTTTTCACAATCTAATTTTTAAGATCCATATATCCTTTAATTTTCTAGGTCACCTCATTATTCTATTTTCCAACATTATGATGTGTTTATTCTAAAAATCAATAGGTTTATTTTATAAAGTATTTATTTGAAATTTTTTTAATCACATACAAAATATTTTATTCCCGTTATAATTAAATTATTTTATAATTTTATAATTATAAATGGGTTTTAATAAAAAGGAACACTATTTTAATTATTTTTAAAATATTCATAAAAAATGATTTTGGGAAAACAACTTATTTTTATTCACATTTATAAAATGGTCTTCTAAAAACCCATTTGTTTAGCAAAAAATGTAATTGTATTCCTAAATATGTATTTAATTAAATTCAATTTTTTTCTCTTGATTAACGTATTTTAATAGTTTTTAAATATCTAGTATCCTAACAATTCTCTTAAAATTTATTAATTAGAAATTACTAGGTCTTTTTCTCACCCTTTTTTCTAAAATATTTGTACACCTTCTATTAATGAGTAGAAATTATTTATGAATAATCCACTGAACATGAATATTATCCAGTGGGAATATTTTATTTCATATTTAGATAAAAAATTTATTATTTAGTATGAATTTGTTGGTTAATTATCCCAATTACACAATGCTCTAGACCTAAAAATATATTCCGGATTTAGATAACCTTATATCAATTATGGCTTTTATTATAGGAATGAGTTGGCGTTTTCAGCATTTGACCCGAGAGTGTGAGTCTGGATCTCTATAGTTGGTATCAGATCTAGGATTTCAAATATTTAGAGGTATTATTGTTTTCATTTAATGATAATAATGGATTAATATTTTATTTTTAGTATTTAGGATATTATCTTTCAAAAAAATATTAAGTTAATTGACCTTCTAATCTAAGGAGAATCCTGTGTGCATTCATAGGGTTTCAGTTTATGGAATTTGGGAATTAGTAGAACACACTTCCCAAAAGAAAATATTCCATGAAATAATTTCTCATAAATATCCAATGGATATTATTTTTTACAAGCCATGATTATTCTAAACATGAATGAATATATATTTTAATGCTATGGCTTATTAGGAAGTAAAATTTATCATAAACAATTATCATTGTGAGGAATTTTTTTAGGTGCATAGAATATAGCATCTGATGATTATTGTAACACCCCAGGTAAATAAAGGATATGAAATTTTCATATTTATCCATATTTATGTATAAAATATTAATATTACTTTAATGTGGACTCTATTATCGATGTCGTACCCAATACGCAACAACGAGTTTCTTGGAAATCTTACATTTCACTCTAATAATAAAATAATTTTATTTTAAATGGTAGTCAACTCCTAGCCATTGTAATGGTGGGAATGAAGAGAACTAACTACAAAATGATTATATATGTTTGTCAAATATTTTTACTTTTATCAAATAAATGTTAGAGGCTTAAAATGTGAATGAATCCAATTTAAAGCGTAAATATTCTAATATTCTTTAAAAGGACGATAAACCACCTTTTGATGGCGAATGCTTTTTAAATCCACTTTTTCACAATTTCATATGTTATATTGGACCAAATAAAATTCTTTTTAGAATCGGTACATCTAAATTTACAATGTGTGAATTTTTGGTATTTTTTCGATAAAGTTCATTTTTTAATAAATAGTGAAAAATGTTGTATTTTAATTCAAAACCGCTTTTTAATCTAATTTATTTATATGATTAGATTATATTTTGAATTGGGTTTAAAGACCAATTATAATGTATTTTTACCATTTAATTCAATAGTGGTCGTTGGAAATAATTTCACTTTGAAATTGGACTTAAACGAGTGTCAATCATTTAATAGATATTGTTTCTTAAAAACACGCTATCTGATTTGACACCAGGAATGAATTATTAAATAAATTAATGAAAATTATATATTTTTAATTTTTCAAAATAGATATCATTTATGAATTCTCAATATCAAATATAGCTTAGGATAAATTTATGATATTTTTTCTGAAAAACTTCAATTTTTGATGAATAGTGAAACCACTAAGTGGTTGTTAAAAAACTGATTTTTTGTTTAAATGAAAATTTACCACTTTTATGATTTGATTTTAAAAAATATGAAATACATTGTTTTCATTATGAATTAAAATGTGGTTCAATCAGATTTAAATAATCTTCTGTTGAATAGTAACTTTTCTGTTTTATTAATCACGATTAGAGGCAATTAGTATAATTTAAGGGAAAAATATTGATTTAATAATAATAAATGACTTATAAAAATGTCCTACCCTCATTGGATGTGTCATGGACGACCAATAAAATCCATGTGTCATCTTGGGGACCCCAGGGAGCCACTTTGGAAGGAAAATGACATAAATAAATTTTTATTTAAAGCAAAAATAAAAATGTCATAAACCTGAGTTATATTACTAAAAAAATTTAAATGGGGTTATACAAGTTATATTTATTACTATAAATATTAATTAGAATGCTAAATATATTTCATACATCATTATTTTTTTTTATAATTTTTAGACATTAAATAAATTAAATTATTTATGACACCCTGATGATGCAGTGACTACCTCATTATTTAACAATTTAAATAAAATGAAAACATATTGTAAAATCTAAGACCTACACATGTCAAAAACCTATTTTATGGGTGTATTTCGAACTCCTATCACCGTATCCTAGAAATATATAATTTTGGGGCCTTTAAAATCTGAAAAACATTTTATAATAAAGTAACCTTTTATAACTTTCCAAGAGTGCCCCTCCTCTCCTCTTATAAAAGGCCCCCACCTCTACCAACTTACCCGAACCTCTCAAGCCTTTGTCTCGGACAAAACCTACACATTTGGTCTCTCCACATCCCTCTATTACTCATAGAAGCCTCACTTTGGGCAGAAGTTTTCCCAAGGAAGCCTTCGATCTCAAATAAAAAATAGTTACCCATTTTAAAGGTAATGTCTTCCTTAGTGTTATTTTGTTTTATTTTGCTTCTCCAACCCCCTAAACTCTTTTTATTTATTTCTTTTGTAACAACACCAGTATATTCAATATACTAGGATGTTTTTATGAGGAGTATTTGAACTAAACTAACACACACCTTCATCTAATGGTTAAAGAACATACTGTTTCTGTGGATGGCGAATTACTGCCTCACGAAACGATGATTGTTCTATCTTCTCATCCCACCTCTAATTGTAGACATTATGATGGAACTATATTTATTTATGATATATATTATATTTATTTCCTCTCTATGATTCTGTATTTTATATTTAATACATACATTTATACTTTTCATGTTTTGCAAATGGGATAAATTTATTTGAGGAAGTGTGGACTACCGCCCCTCATGTGATGTGAACCATTCATGCAATTCATGGAATGTATAAAGAATTAAATTGATGAAATTATGTTATATTTATAACATATATATTATACTGGAATTATAATATATATATATATATATATCTCATGTAGTTTTAATTCCATTAATGTGCCAAATAAAGGAAAGTAGTGTTCGTGCGTACGTACGGCTTACCGTCTCCATGAACGGTACATTTCATTTCTTATCTTCAAATGTTATGTACTATTATAAGTAAATATATATAATGGATATATATGTCATATATTACATCTAAATGATTTATATCATTCTGGAATTCTAATATATATATCTATCTTTTAACATTAATTCCATTAATATGACAAAACAATGAAAGTAGCGTTCATGCGTACGTATGACCTACCGTCTCCATTAACGGTGCATTTCATTTTTTATCACCAAATGTTATGTAATAGTATAAAATGAATATATTCTGGATATATATGATATTTTAATCGTTGATAATATTCTGGAGATGATGTACCTATAACATCATGGAAAATTCTTTTCCAACTAGCTCAATTTTGACTCATGTACCGAACATCGACAAAAATGTCTGATATGAACTCACTTTATTAACCAATTATTATAACATTATAAATTTTGATATTAAATGAATAATTATATTTAAAGGAGGTACTTAAGAAATTATAAATTGACCAAATTTTATTATTCAGGAGATTAAATAATGATCGAGTCATGTCGGACACGAGGTAAGGGATCCAACCTCTCTTTTTTTAGTACCCTTTTTATGTCATTTCTTTTAAGCTAATATTTATTATGATTGGGAATTTTATTTTATATTACTAATAATTTAATTTTTTTGTTCATATTATGATTGACCTTATTTGATCTCAAAAATCCATTTTTGGAAGTTTTAAGTGGCGCCGTTAGGATGTCGAGTTTTCATAAAGGATTTTTCATCTCACTTTTTTTCCCGTGTCATTTATGATTTGTTTGCCACTATTTCCTTTGAGTGGTGCATGTAATGAAAATAATTATACAATTTTTTTAGTATAATTTCATTTATGGGTATTTAAATCTTCATTGAATGACCCTTCTTCCATGGGGTGTACGTTTCGAAAGTTACCCAACTCGGTAAGGGGACCTTTCACACTCCTCATTTTAAAAGACTTATTTTGTTATGTATTTTAATTCACATACTATTATGTTGAGATATATTCTTCTATATCTATATTTATGTAAATTGTATGTCCACGTGATGAGATACCATTTTCTCTCTCATCAACTCATTTTCTGAATTTTAAAGTGACGTTGTTAGGCTGTCGGATTTCTGGAAGGGAACTTCTTAACCCAATTTCAATTATTTGGGTTAAAAATATACTTCATGATTTTATTATGCAAAGATTATGTGTGGAATATCTATGTTGTAATTTCCACAGACATTTGTGTAGATATACTATTTCTACACATAATCATCACATTGATAAATTCTTACGAACATGTATGGGAAATCATAACTCAATCTCATTTCATTGAGTTAAATATCTATGTCATTGGTTTTGTTTTTCCAAAAGTATGTGTGAATGACTAATGATTGTTTCAAAATTAATATCCACTTATATTGGGTGTATTTATATTTCTCACACATAATTATGTGATAGATTTATTCTTAATTTAAGGATACCATCTTTATAATGGATTTCATCTCAATTTACATTTCCATTGAGTCTTCATTGTTGTTACGCACCAATTCACTCTTATATGGTATGTATAATATCATTTGACATATTATACCATGAATTCCTTTATTCTCATGATATTATAAAGCATGGATTAAATGTAATTCCGTAATTATTTGTATTCAAGAGTCTCTCATTTTGTTAAAAACTCTTTAACAAAAATATCGTTTTAATTGTTTTAAAGATTCATTATTAAAAATATTTATCTTTAATGTCCATTTTTTAGAAATGGTTTTCATTATTTATTTATATGGACATTAATGTTTTAAAATTATAATTCTATTAAAAGATTCAATTTTTTATGTGACACATTGATTCAAAAATCTCTTTTAAATGGTTTTTGAAAATGGATTGATTAATTCAATCTCTTGGAATTACATATTGTTATTGAAAATGGAATGTTGTTATTGAAATTTTTATATTTTTAATATTTTATGTGTAATGATGGTACTTGGACATTTTACAAGTGGTTACGTGTTAAAACATATGATGGGTTGTTCTGTGAATACCAGGACGGGTGGTTATGTTATAACATCCAATGCATTGGGTATGAAAGTCGTCCGTATGGATATTCCATTATGTGATATATGTGGAAGTCGACCGTATGGTTATTCCATTAAAGTATGTTTATGTACCAAGTTACCATTATATGTTATGTGTCATTTATATGGGTTTTATGGTAATCTTTTGGTTACAAAAGGGTAAGTAATGATCTTTTATTCAGTGAAGAGTTTTTACTACTTCATAAAGGTGAAAAGTATTACTTTGATAAAGTATCCACGGTTTATTTGTTGTTTTGAAAAACTAACAGTATTCCTTATTTGTGTATCCCTTATTGAGATTTTTATGCTCATCCCATGTTTTTAAAATGTTTTCCAAATGACTTAAAGATGAATAGGGTCAAGGATGGAATCAAGGAAAGACATGCTATCTAAAACATGGAACTAGACATGTTTCTTTTTAAGAGTTTTTATTTTATGGAAACTTAGTATAAGTGTATACTTTGTAATTTTTGAGATGTAATTTTTATGTCATAATTATAGAAAACTCTAAACCTGAAAAGATCCTCAATGTAAATTATTCATCTAATTCAATGATAAGTAATCTTTAAGGTCGGAGCATTATAGTTGGTATCAGAGGTCATTTTAGATAACATTAGAGGTTAGGGTATTCTATAAGCATAAGTGACATTACCATAATGGCTTGGATTTCAGAAAGAGTCATAGTTTTTAGATAAAGTGAATGAGTAAGTATATCTTAGTGATTATCTTCCTTGTTAGTACATGATAATTTTGTTGATATACTCACACTGACATTTCTGGTTTTAGTAAATGGATGGATCTAGCAGGCACCAAAGTGACAATGTGTTGGAAGGAAACTCTGTTGGTTCTCTGATTAAGAGACCGCATGAAATGGGGGATTCAATGAAGAAACTCGTGGTTGTTCTAAACCAACAATCAAGGAGTCATGATCAACCACTTGAACCTTGGTAAGTTCTGTAATGAATCATGTATGAGATAACCAATCTATGTAGAAGTTCAGGTAATAATTATAAAGTTTACCATTAGGGTTTATATAATCCTTACTTTTTAGGTAATTATGGGTTACTCTATGATATGATGGAAAATGAAAGACATGAGATAAAATTTAGTTTAAAATATGATATGATCATTTTTGAAGATTTTATCACTTTTTGAGAAATGTTTTAAGAATTATGTATTTTGGAAAAATGACAACACACAGACCGTGTGACAACCTGTTGTGTCGGACAAAGCTGTGGGAATCGAACCTACAACCAAAGTGCGACTGGTATTTATCTCCTACCACTGGACTATGTGAAGTCCCTGGTTAGTTTTAATAATTCGTTTTAGTTACAATATTTAAGGAATCAAGAGTAAGTTTATTTTGGGTTATCTATAGAAATTATTAACCTATCATGGAGGATATGTGATTAGGTTAATTACATTTCAGTTTGAGACATTAAGAGTAACTGATGTTATTTGGAGATAAATGTTAAGGTTTATCTTGGAAGACTATGTGATTAAATCCTTTAGAGATTTGGTTTTCAGTCTTAGTTTTTATTACTTTGAATAATTTTATGGATAGATGTTTATTGAATGCTCGTTGTTGAACTTTGGGTACTTTTTGACATATTTTGGAAATTAGGAATAGATTTTTTTTATAAAGGATTATCCTTTTTGGGTATTATCTGATCTCATACATTCCTTTTTGGTTTTAGTTTTGGTTAAGCTCTAAAGACATGGGAAGTATATATTTATCTTTTCGGGATTAGGTGACTCTCGGGAAGTTGATTATAGCTCTCTTAATGTAAACAAGTCTTCCTAAATACTCTTCATTTGGGGAAAGTTTGAGTCTGTGTAAGAAATATAGTAAAAGTTGAAAGTCAACATGATAGGTAAGTATGTTTCCTTAAGATCAAAAATAAATTCCTCATTGAAAATTAACTTAAAAAATTTTGTCTATTAACTATTCCTACTAGGGAATCGAATACCGTTTAACCCACCACAAGTTTGTGATTTTTTTGTGGTTAACTTTCTCCTAAACATGCTTTCTATCAGTCTCCCTCAGAATCTGACCATTTTCCTTTTCCTCCATGTCCATGTTTTCCTACATGAAATCCTAGTATGGGTTAACTCGGGTGACCTTTGTACTTATCTTTCTTTATTTTAAAGTGATAGTTTTACTGACTCATGTTCCGTTGTGGAATTTCAATGAAGTTTCCAAGCCCAATTTTAAAAATTGCGAGGATGCAATTATGAAAAGGGGGAAAGGATGTAACACCCCAGGTAAATAAAGAATATGACATTTTAATATTTATCCATATTTGTGAATAAAATATAAATATTACTTTAAAGGGGACACTATGCTTGATGGCGTACCCAATACGCAACAACGAGTTTCTCGGAAATCTTACGTTGCACTCTAATAATAAAATAATATTATTTTAAATGGTAGTTAACGCCTAGCCATTGTAATGGCGGGAATGAGCGGAACTAACTATAAAATGGTTATATATGTTTGTCAAATATTTTTACTTTTATCCAATAAATGTTAGAGGATAAAAATGTGAATGAATTAAATTTTAATAGTAAATATTCTAATATACTTTAAAAGGTCAATTAACTCCCCTTTGATGGAAAACGCTTTTTTAAATCCACTTATTGAAAATTTCATATATTATATGGGACCAAATAAAATTCTTTTTTAGAATCGGGACATCTAAATTTACATTGTTTAAATTATTGGCAATTTTCCGATAAAGTTCATTTTTAATGATTAATGAAAAATGTTGTATTTTAATTCAAAACCTCTTTTTAATTTAATTTATTTATATGATTAGATTATCTTTTGAATAGGTTTTAAAGTCCAATTATAATATATTTTTACCATTTAATCCAATAGTGGGCATTGTAATTAATTTCACTTTGAAATTGGACTTAAAGTAGTGTCAATCTTTTAATAGATATTGTTTCTTAAAAACACACTATTTGTTTTGATAGTGGGAATTAGTTATTAAATTAATTTATGCAATGTATATATTTTGAATTTTTTAAAATATACATCATTTATGAATTCAGAATATCAAATATAGCTTAGGGTGAATGTTTGGTATTTTCCTGAAAAACATCAATTTTGATGAATAGTGAAACCACTAAGTGGTAGTTAAAAAACATATTTTTCATTTAAATGAAACTTTTACACTTCTGTGATTTGATTTTCAAAAATTCGAAATACATGGTTGTAATTATGAAGTAAAATGTGGTTTAATGAGATTAAAATAATTTTTCTGTGAACAGTAACTGTTATGTTTTATTAATCGCGATTAGAGGTAATTAGTGTAATTTAAAGTAAAAATAATGTTCTAGTAATATAAAATGACTTAGACACATGTCCTGCCCTCATTTTATGTGTCATTTCTGGCCAATACAATCCATGGGTCAACTTGGGGACCCCATGGATCCACTTTGGTAGGAAAATGACATAAATAACTTTTTATTTAAACCTAAGATAAAAATGTCAAAAACATGAGTTATTTTACTAAAACAATTTTTAAATGGGGTTATAAAAGTAATATTTTTTACTATAATTATTAATTAGAAATCTAAAAATATTTCCTACATCGTGATATTTTTTTATACATTAAAAAAATTAAATTATTTATGACACCATGATGATACAACGATTACCTTATTATTTAACGATTTAAATAAAATGAAAAGATAATGTAAAATCTAAGACCTACACATGTCAAAAACCTATTATATGGGTGGATTTAGAACTCATATCACCTTATCCTCGAAAAATATAATTTTGGGGCCTTTAAAATCGAAAAGAATTTTATAATAAAGTAACACATAATAACTTTCCAAGAGTGCCCCTCCTCTCCTCTTATAAAAGGACCCCACCTCTACCACCTTAACCACACGTATCAAGCCCTTGTCTCAGCCAAACCCTACCCATGTTGTCTATACACATCCCTCTGTTACTCTTAGAAGCCTTACTTTGGGCAGAAGTCTTCCCAAGGAAGCCTTTGAGCTCAAAACAAAAATAGTTACCCGTTTTAAAGGTAATGTCTTCCCTAGTGTTCTTTTTTTTATTTTGCTTCTTCCACCCCCTAAAATCTTTTTATTTATTTTATTTTAACAACAAAAGTATATTAAATATACTAGGATGTTGGTATGATGAGGATTCTGGCTACAGTAAAACACAACTCCTTCTAATGGTTAAAGAACATACTGTTTCTATGGATGGTGAATTACTGCCTCACGAAACGATGATTGTGTTATCTTCTCATACCACCTCTAATGGTGGCCATTATGTTGGAAATATATTTATTTATGATATATATTATATTTATTTCATCTCTATTCTTCTTTATTTTATATTTAATACATACCTTTATGCATTGCATGTTGTGCAAATGCGATAATTTCATTTGAGTAAGTGTGGACTGCCGCCCCCTCAAGTGATGTGACCCATTAATGCAATACATGGAATGTATAAAGAATGAAATTGATGAAATTATGTGATATATATAACACATATATTATACTGGAATTATAATATATATTTATATATCTCTCATGTAGTTTTAATTCCATTAATGTGCCAAAGAAAGGAAAGTAGCGTTCATGCGTACGTACGGCTTACCGACTCCATTAACGGTACATTTCATTTCTTATCTTCAAATGTTATGTACTATTATAAGTACATATATATAATGGATATATATGTTATATAGTACACCTAAATTACGGATATCATTCTGGAATTATAATATATAGATCTGTCTTTTATGGTTAATTCCATTAATATGACAAAAAAATGAAAGTAGCGTTCATGCGTACGTAAGGCCTACCGTCTCCATGAACGGTGCATTACATTTTTTATCTCCAAATTTTATGGAATAGTATAAAATGAATATATACTTGATATATATGATATTTAAATCATTGATAATATTCTGGAGATGATGTACTTATAACATCATGGAAAATTCTTTTCCAACAAGCTCAATTTTGACTCATGTACCGAACATCGACAAAAATGTCTGATATGAACTCACTTTATTAACCAATTATTATAACATTATAATATGTGATATTAAATAAATAATAATATTTAAAGGAGGTTTTTATGAAATTATAAATTAACCAAATTTTATTATTCATGAGATTAATGAATGATCGAGTCATGTCGGACACGAGGTAAGGGGTCCATTATCTCTCTTTCTTTTTAAGTACTCACTTTTATATAATTTCTTTTAAGCTCATCATTATTATGATTGGGGATGTTCTTTTATATTCCTACTACTTTAATTTTTATGTTCATATTATGAGAGACCATATTTGATCTTATAAATCTATTTTTGAATGTTTTATGTGGCGTCGTTAGGCTACCGAGTTTTCGTAAGGGATTTTTCATCTCACTTTTTTTCCCGTGACATTTATGGTACGTTTGACACTATTTCCTTTGAGTGGTGTATGGAATGACAATAATTATAAACTTTGTGTAGTACAATCTCATTTATGGGTATTTAAATCTTCATTTTATGACCCTTCTTCCATGGGGTGTACGTTTCGAAAGTTACCCAACTCGATAAGGGGACCTTTCACCCTCCTCATTTTAAAAGACTTCTTTTATTATGCCTTTTAATTAACATCCTATTATTTTTGGATATGTTATTCTTTATCTGTATTTATGTAAATTTTATGTCCATGTGATAAGATACCATTTTCTCTCTCATCAACTCATTTTCTGAATTTTAAAGTGACGTCGTTAGGCTATCAGATTTCTGTAAGGGAACTTCTTAACCCAATTTCAATTCATTGGGTTAAACCTATACTTCATGATTTTATTATGAAAATATTATGTGTGGAATATCTATGTTGTAATTTCCACAAAAAATTTTGTAGATATACTATTTCTACACATAATCATCTCATTGATAAATTCTTACGAACTTGTATGGGAAATCATAACTCAATATCATTTCATTATGTTAAATATCTATGTCATTGGTTTTCTTTTTCCAACATTGTGTGTGAATGACCTATGATTGTTTCACAATTAATATCCACTTATATTGGGTTTATTTATATTTCTCACACATAATTATGTGATAGATTTATTCTTAATTTAAGGATACCATCTTTATAATGGATTTCATCTCAATTTACATTTCCACTGAGTCTTCATTGTTGTTATGCACCAATTCACTCTTATATGGTGTGTCTAATATCCTTTGACATATTATACCATGAATCCCTTTATTCTCATGATATTATAAAGCTTGGATTAAATGTTATTCTCAAATTATATTTATTCAATAGACTCTCATTTTGTTAAAAAATCTTTAACAGAAATATCATTTTAAATGTTTTAAAGATTCATTGTTATAAATATTTATCTTCAATTTCTATGTTTTCAAAATGGTTTTCAGTATTTATTTATATGGACATTAATGTTTTAAAACTATAATTCTATTAAAATCTTCAAATTGGTATGGGACACATTGATTCCAAATCTATTTTAAATGGTTTTTGAAAATGGATTGATTAATTCAATATCTTGGAATTACTTATTGTGATTGAAAATGGAATGTTGTTATTGAAATGTTTATATTTTCAATATTTTATGTGTAATGATGGTACTTGGACATTTTACAGGTGGTTACGTGATAAAACATATTATGGGTGGTGTCGTGAATACCAGGATGGGTGGTTACGTTATAACCTCCAATGCATTGGGTATGGAAGTCGGCCGTATGACTATTCCATTAAGTGATATGTGTGGAAGTCGACCGTATGGTTA
Organism: Viscum album; assembly: GCA_963277665.1. Taxonomy (NCBI): domain Eukaryota; kingdom Viridiplantae; phylum Streptophyta; class Magnoliopsida; order Santalales; family Viscaceae; genus Viscum; species Viscum album. The sequence goes on along the minus strand of OY728147.1, from coordinate 1,373,120,045 downwards.
TTCCATTTAAGTATGTTTATTTCTGATGTTACCTTTATATGTTATGTGTAATTAATATGGGTTTTTATGGTAATATTTTGGTTACAAAAGGGTAAGTAATGATCTTTTATTCAGTGAAGAGTTTTTACTAATTCATAAAGGTGAAAAGTATTACTTTGATAAAGTATCCATGGTTTATTTGTTGTTTTGAAAATCTTACAGTATTCCTTATCTCTATATCCCTTATTGAGATTTTTATGCTCATCCCAAGTTTTTGAAATGTTTTCCACATGACTTAAAGATGAATAGGGTCATGGATGGGATCAAGGAAAGACATTCTATCTAAAACATAGAACTAGACATGTTTCTTTTTAAGAGTTTTTATTTTATGGAAACTTAGTAGAAGTGTATACTTTGTAATATTTGAGATATAATAGTTATATCCTAATTCTCTAAAACTCTAAACCTGAAAAGATCCTCAATGTGAATTATTCATTTAATTAATTAATAATTAATGTTTAAGGCCGAGGCCTTATTGTTGGTATTAGTGGTCGGTTTTGATAACTTTAGAGGTTAGGGTATTCTATAAACATAAGTGACATTACCATAATGGCTAGGATTTCAGAAAGAGTCATAGTTTTTAGATAAAGTGAATGAGTAAGTATATCTTAGTGTTTATCTTCCTCATTAGTACATGATAATTTTTTTGATACACTCACACTGACATTTTTGGTTTTAGTAAATGGATGGATTTAGCAGGCACCAATGTGACAATGGGTTGGATGGAAACTGTGGTGGTTATCTGATTAAGAGACTGGATGAAATAGGGGATTCAATGAGGAAACTCATGGTTTTTCTAAACCAAAAATCAAGGAGTCATGATCAACCACTTGAACCTCTGTATGTTTTGTAATGCATCGTGTACGAGATGACCAATCTATGTGGAATTTCAGATAATAATTATAAATATAACCATTAGGGTTTATATGATCCTTACTTTTTAGGTAATTATGGGTTACTCTATGATATGATGTAAAATGAAAGGCATGAGTTAAAATTGAGGTTAAAATATGTTATGATCATTTTTGAAGATTTTATCTCATTTTGGGGAATGTTTTAAGAATTATGTAGTTTTGGAAAAAGGACAACACGCAGACCGTGTGACAACCCGTCGCGTCGGAAAAAGCTGTGGGAATTGAACCCACAACCAAAGTGTGACTGGTATTTATCTCCTACCACTGGACTACGTGGAGTCCCTGGTTAGTTTGACTAATTCTTATTAGTTAGATGATTTTAGGAATCAAGAGTAAGTTTATTTTGGGTTATCTATGGAAATTATTAACCTATCTTGGAGGATATGTGATTAGGATAATTACTTTTAAGTTTGAGAATTTAAGAGTAACTATTGTTATTTGGAGATAAATGTTAAGGTTTATCTTGAAAGACTATGTGATTAAATCCTTTAGAGATTTGGGTTTCTGTCTTAGTTTTTATTGCATTGAAGAATTTTATGGATAGATGTTTATTGAATGCTCTTTATTGAACTTTGGGTATTGTTTGACATATTTTGGAGATTAAGAATAGATTTTTTTTATAAAGGATTATCCTTTCTGGGTATTATCTGATCTCATACAAACCTTTTTTGTTTTAGTTTTGGTTATGGTCTAAAGACATGGGAAGTATATAGTTCTCTTTTGTGGATGAGGTGATTCTCGAGAAGTTGATTATAGCTCTCTTAATGTAAAAAAGTCTTCCTAAATACTCTTCATTTGGGGAAAGTATGACTTTGTGTAATAAATCTAGTAAAAGTTGAATGTCAACATGACAAGTAAGTATGTTTCCTTAAGATCAAAAATAAATTCCTCAATGGAAAGTAACTTAAAAAATGTTGTCTATTAAATTTTCCTACTGGGGAATCGAATACCATTTAACCCACCACAAGTTTGTGATTTTTTTTGTGGTTAACTTTCTCCTAAACATCTTTTCTATCACTCTCCCTCAGAACTCGACCCTTTACTTTTTCCTCCATGTCCATGTTTTCCTACATGGAATCCTATAATGACTTAACTTGGGTGACCTCTGTACTTCTCTTTCATTATTTTAAAGTGATTGTTTTACTGACTCCTGTTCCGATGTGGGATTTTCAATGAAGTTTCCAAGCCCAATTTTAAAAATTGCGAGCACACAATTCCGAAAATGGGGGAAGGATTTAACACCCCATGTAAATAAAGAATATGACATTTTCATATTTATCCATATTTGTGAATAAAATATGAATATTACTTTATAGTGGAATCTATTTTTGATGGCGTACCCAATACACAACAACGAGTTTTTTGGGAATCTTACATTGCACTCTAATAATAAAATAATATTATTTTAAATGGTAGTTAATTCCTAGCCATTGTAATGGCGGGAATGAACGAAACTAACTAAAAAATGATTATATATGTTTGTCAAATATTTTTACTTTTATCCAATAAATGTTAGAGGCTAAAAATGTGAATTAATCCAATTTTAAGCGTAAATATTCTAATATTCTTTAAAAGGTCAATTAACTACCTTTTTATAGCGAACACTTATTTAAATCCACTTTTTGACAATTTCATATGTTATATTGGACCAACTAATATTCTTTTTAGAATCGGGACATCAAAATTTACATTGTGTAAAATTTTGGTATTTTTCCGATAATGTTCATTTTTTAATGAATAATGAAAAATGTTGTATTTTAATTCAAAACATCTTTTTAATCTAATTTATTTATATTATTAGATTATCTTTTTAATTGGTTTTAAAGTAAAATTATAATATAATTTTACCATTTAATCCAATAGTGGTCATTGGATTTAATTTCACTTTGAACTTGGACTTAAACTAGTGTCAATCTTTTAATAGATATTGTTTCTTAAAAACACACTATTTGTTTTGATAGCGGGAATTAATTATTAAATAAATTTATTCAATGTATATATATTTAAATTTTGTAAAATAGACATCATTTATGAATTTAGAATATCAAATATATCTTAGGGATAATTTTTGTTATTTTTCTGAAAAACTTCAATTTTTGATGAAAAATGAAACAATTAAGTGGTAGTTAAAAAACTGATTTTTCATTTAAATGAAACATTTCAACTTCTGTGATTTGATTTTTAAAAATCTGACATACATGGTTGTCATTAGGAAGTAAAATGTTTTTCAATGTGATTAATATAATTTATTTGTGAATAGAAACTGTTATGTTTTATTAATCGCGATTAGAGGTAATTAGTGTAATTTAAGTTAAAAATAATGTTTTAATAATATAAAATGACATAGACACATGGACTACCCTCATTGGATGTGTCATGGACGGCCTTGAAAATCCATGGGTCAACTTGGGGACCCTATGGAGCCACTTTGGTAGGAAAATGTCATAAATAACTTTTTATTTAAAGCTAAAATAAAAATGTCACAAACATGATTTATTTTATTAAAACAATTTTTAAATGAGGTTATACAAGTAATATTTTTGACTATAATTATTAATTAAAAAGATAAAATTATTTCCTACATCATGATATTTTTTTTATAATTTTTATACATTAAATAAATTAAATTATTTATGACACCATGATAATGCAGCGATTACCTCATTATTTATCGATTTAAATAAAATGAAAAGATAATGTAAAATATAAGACCTAAACATGTCAAAAACCTATTATATGGGTTTATTTAGAACTCTTATCACCTTATCCTTGAAATATATAATTTCGGGACCTTTAAAATCTGAAAATAATTTTATAATAAAGTAACATTTTATAACTTTTCAAGAGTGCCCCTCCTCTCTTCTTAAAAAAGGCCCCCACCTCTACCAACATACCCACACCTATCAAGCCTTTGGCTCGGCCAAACCCTGCCCATTTTGTCTCTACATATCCCTCTATTACTCCTAGGAGCCTCACTTTGGGCAGAAGTCTTCCCACGGAAGCCTTTGAGCTCAAATCAAAAAGAGTTACCCATTTTAAAGGTATTGTCTTCCCTAGTGTTCTTTTATTTTATATTGCTTCTCCAACCCCCTAAACTCTTTTTGTTTATTTATTTTGTGACAACAACAGTATATTCAATATACTCTGATGTTTTTATGTGGAGGGTTCTATCTACACTAACACACACCATCATCTAATGGTTAAAAGACATAATGTTTCTGTGGATGGCGAATTACTGCCTCACGAAACGATGATTATGCTATTTTCTCATACCACCTCTAATGGTGGACATTATGATGGAACTATATTTATTTATGATATATATTATATTTTTTTCCTCTATATGATTCTTTATTTTATATTTAATACATACCTTTATGCTTTGCATGTTGTGAAAATGTGATAATTTCATTTGAGTAAGTGTGGACTACCGCCCCCTCAAGTGATGTGACCCGTTCATGAAATACATTGAATGTATAAACAATGAAATTGATGAAATTATGTGATATATATAACATATATATTATACTAGAATTATAATATATATATATCTATCATGTACTTTTAATTACATTAATGTGCCAAAGAAATGAAAGTAGCGTTAATGCGTACATACGTCTTACCGTCTCCATGAACGGTACATTCCCTTTCTTGTCTTCAAATGTTATGTACTAATATAAGTACATATATATAATGGATATATATGTCATATATTACAACTAAATGATGGATATCAATCTGGAATTATAATATATATATCTCTCTTTTAACATTAATTCCATTAATATGGCAAAAAAATGAAAGTAGCGTTCATGTGTACGTACGGCCTACCGTCCCCATGAATGGTGCATTTCGTTTTTTATCTCCAAATGTTATGTAATAGTATAAAATTAATATATACTGGATATATATGATATTTAAATCATTGATAATATTCTGGAGATGATGTACATATTACATTAAGGAAAGTTCTTTTCCAACAAGCTCAATTCTGACTCATGTACTGAACATCGACAAAAATTTCTGATATGAAATCACTTTAGTAACCAATTATTATAACATTATAATATTTGATATTAACTGAATAATAATATTTAACGTAGGTCCTTACAAAATTATAAATTGTCCAAATTTTATTATTTAGGAGATTAAAGAACGATCGAGTCATGTCGGACACGAGGTAAGAGATCCAACCTCTCTCTTTCTTTTTATGTACTCTCTATTATGTAATTTCTTTTAAGCTCATCTTTATTATGATTGGGGATGGTATTTTATATTCCTCATACTTTACTTTTTATGTTCATATTATGAGAGACCGTATTTTATCTCATAAATACTTTTTTGGAAGTTTTAAGTGGCGCTGTTAGGCTACCGAGTTTTCGTAAGGGAATTTTCATCTCACTTTTATTCCTATGACATTTATGCTACGTTTGCCACTATTTTCGTTGAGTGGTGTATGTACTTCCCATTATTATACACTTTTTGTAGTATCATTTCATTTATGGGTATTTACATTTTCATTGTATGACCCTTCTTCCATGGTGTGTAAATTTCGAAAGTTACCGAACTCGGTAAGGGGACCTTTCACACTCCACTTTTTAAAAAACTTCTTTTGTTATGTCTTTTAATTCACATACTATAATTTTGGGATATGTTTTTCTATGTCCTTATTTATGTAAATTTTATTTCCAAGTGATGAGATACAATTTTCTCTCTCATCAACTAATTTTCTGAACTTTAATGTGACGTCGTTCGCCTGTCGGATTTCTGTAAGGGAACTTCTTAACACACTTTCAATTCTTTGCGATAAACCTCTACTTCTTGATTTTATTATGAAAAGATTATGTGTGGAATATCTATGTTGTAATTTCCACAAACCATTGTGTAGATATAATATTTCTACACATAATCATCTCATTGATAAATTCTTACGAACTTGTATGAGAAATCATAACTCAATCTCATTTCATTGACTTAAATATCTATGTCATTGGTTTTGTTTTTCGAAAATTATCTGTGAATAACATCTAATTGTTTCAAAATTAATATCCACTTATATTGGGTGTATTTATATTTCCCACACATAATTATGTGATAGATTTATCCTTAATTTAAGGATACCATCTTTATAATGGATTTCATCTCAATTTACATTTCCATTGAGACTTCATTGTTGTTATGCACCAATTCACTCTTATATGGTGTGTATACTATCCTTTGACATATTATAACATGAATACCTTTATACTCATGATATTATAAATCTCGGTTTAAATGTTATTCCGGAATTATTTGTATTCAAGATTCTGTCATTTTGTTAAAAACTCTTTAACAAAAATATCGTTTTAAATGTTTAATAGATTCATTATTGTAAATCTTTATCTTTAATGTCCATGTTTTCATAATGGTTTTCAGAATTTATTTTTTTGGACATTAATGTTTTAAAATTATAATTCCATTAAATGATTCAAAGTGTTATGGGACACTTTGATTAAAGAATCACTTTTAAATGGATTATGAAAATGGATTGATTAATTCAATATCATAGAATAACATATTGGTATTTCAAATGGAATGTTGTTATTAAAATGTTTATATGTTCAATATTTTAAGTGTAATGATGGTACTTGGAAATTTTATGGGTGGTTACGTGATAAACCACATGACGGGTGGTGCCGTGAATACCAAGATGGGTGGTTACGTTATAACCTATAATGCATTGGGTATGGAAGTCGGCCGTATGGCTATTCCATTAAGTGATATGTGTGGAAGTCGACCGTATGGTTACTCCATTTAAGTATGTTTATGTACCAAGTTACCTTTATATGTGAGGTGTTATTTATATGGGTTTTATGGTAATACTTTGCTTACAAAATGGTAAGTAATGATCTTTTATTCAGTGAAGAGTTTTTTACTACTTGATAAAGCTGAAAAGTATTACGTTGATAAAGTATTCATGGTTTTGTTGTTGTTTTAAAAAACTAACTGTATTCCTTATTTGTGTATCCCTTATTGATGTTTTGATTCTCATCCCAAGTTTTTGAAATGTTTTCCATAGGACATAAAGATGAATAGGGTCAAGGATGGGATCAAGGAAAGACATGCTATCTAAAACATGGAACTAGACATGTTTCATTTTAAGAGTTTTTATTTTATGGAAACTTAGTAGAAGCGTATAAATTGTAATTCTTGAGATGTAATAGTTATATCCTAATTCTCTAAAACTCTAAACCTGAAAAGATCCTCAATGTGAATTATTCAATTAATTCAATAATAAGTAATGTTTAAGGTCAGGGCCTTATAATTATAATATATTGTTAAGGATATATTTTATAAATAAACATTTACTTAAATCATTAATTTCAGTACTTTAACTATATATATTTTCAATGGTATAATATGAATATGGGTATATTAAATATATTGTAAATTTTAATATTTCCAATTTTCGATGAATGACATATAAATTTGGAAACAAATATATGAAATTGACCTATGAGATTATATTTTAATAAAATAAATTATTAATAAATCAATCATTTTAAAATTTGTAGACGTAAAAAAGTGAATTATTATACTATAGTGTATCTTATACTGGAAAATATATCTATTATGCTATATAAATTAATGAATAGGAATAAAATTGTAAATGTTAGTGGTAATTTAATAAATGTAATCAATTAATTTTAGAGAAAAATTAATAAGACAATAGTGTTAAACTGTAAATATAGAATTAATTATATTGAATAATTTAATTGAAAAATAATATTTTTGGAACACTAATAATATTGTGGATTATAAGTTATTGATCTAAAATAAGCATATAAAATATTAAAATTAGTTCAGACATAAAGGTGTTATGAAAAAGAAATTGAATATGATTACAAGGGAACTATATCAATTAGAAGAAATTATATTTTATTACTAATATTCATTTTAATGTATCATAGTGAATTAATTCAAAATATATTACACTTCTACACTTATTCCCTTTAATAGAGTGAAATATTGATTCAACAATGCTAAATAAACGTTGTTAGTCACAACAATGATAGGGGGTCTCCATTATTAGTGCTAAAAAGTGATGATAAAGGGGGTACATTATCTATGCTAAAAACATTATGTTAAATGACCCACTTTATCAGTGGATTTTTAGTGCTATAAAATGCCATGATGCCTATAATATGTTGTTGATATAACAACACACCCAGAAGAAAAATCACCGATTTCAAATGCTATATACAACCTGTAATTTCCAATAATGATATAATTTAAAATAATTATATATAAATTTAAATGAAATTAGGAATAAAAAAATATCCACCCATGGTATAAAAAAAATAATTACTATTTACCTTTAAAAAATGTTTCATAATTTACATATTAAATTATCCAAATAACATTATAAAACATTAAAATATCAAATTCATGCCCTTCACCCCCTCTAAAAACATTCTATGATGGTATTTGTTACCAAAAAAATCATCTCAAGGGAAGAAAATGATTCTTTATATATTATATAACGAATATTATGATTGAAATACTATACAGAAATAAATTAAACATTAATATGAAAGAACACAATAATAAAATGTTAGTATTTTATAAAAATGGCACATTATGAGTTATACCAGTCACACTGTCTATTCAATTGAGGTGGGGATGATTCATAAATTTCACAAATGAGTTATGGATCACTGCCAAAAAATATTAGAACTATCTGAATGTGTTTTCTTAGTACTGAGTATATCACTTATTATTTTACTAAAATTAATGTCAATTTTAAATAATAACAAATTTGGAGTTATATTGGCCACACCATGCATCATATTAAGGTGCATATGACTCTTACCTTTCAAAAATTACTAATGGATCATTTTTCTAAAGTATAAAAACAATTTTAATGTTTTCGCCCATTTTTTAGAATGTCAGTTTTGTTTTTTTTAACAAAAATAACATTTTAAACTAGACACATGCATCATGAATCTTACTGGCCGCATCATGTTTTTGTTTGACATTAGACTACATCATACAAGTCAAAAAATTATTGTGAATTATTTTTCAAAATAATCAAGGTAATCAGAGTGAATTTTCTTCGTTTTATGTGAGCACACATTTTGAACTAAAATGATAATTTAAACTCATAAAGAACACTTTTAGTCATACCGGTCTCACAGTGCATCGTATTGGTGTTTGTTTGACTCCTACACAGAAAAAATGACCCGTGGATCATTGTCTTAATCTGCAAAAACAATCAAAATGTGTTTTCTCAATTCTCAATATTTCACTATTCTATATACCTAAATTAGTGTTAATTTTAATTAAAAAGACACCCTTTGAGTTATACTAGTCACACCATGCATCTGATTGATGTGTGTTTGACTACTACGCATAAAAATGACTCATGGATCATTTTTCTAATGTAAAAAAACATCTTCAATTCCTTTTCATAGTTTTCAATGCATCACTTTTTGTTTTTACTTAAATTTATGTTATTTTTATATCTAAAGGTGACCCTTTTAGTCATACTGGACACACCATGTGTCATATTGAGGTGAGACTAACTTGTACATGTCATAATTGGCTAATATATAATTTTCATTAAATATAAAAACAATCTGAATATACTTTCTTCGTTCTCGGTTGGTTAGTTGTGGTTTTTACGAAAATTTCAATTAAAACAAGATACATTTATTTTGAGTCATTCTCAATTCATCATGTATTTATTTGACATGAGACTGCTTCATGCACATCAATAAGGAATTATGAATAACTGTACTAAATTATCAAGATAATAAGAATATCTTGTCTTGGTTTTCAGTGAGTTACTTGTTTTCAACTGAAATTTCTATTTTAACCTCTTAATAGACACATATAGTCATACCAGTCACAATGTGCTTTAGATTGATGTGTTTTTGTCTCTTACATGTCACAAATGCCTCATGGATTGGTTTTCTAAAGTATCAAAACAATAACACCGTGTTTTTTCATTTTTATTAACTCACTTGTCGTTTTTACTTAAATTAACATCAATATTAAATAAATAGAGTCACATTGAGCCATACCGACCACACCGTGATTTGGATTAAGGTGTGGATTATTTTTAAATGTAAAAAATTACTCATTAATCATTTTCTTGAAGTATGAATACAATTTAAATACATTTTCTTGGTTTTTAGTATGCCACTTATTCTTTTTTTATTTAAATTAATGTCAATTGTAAATAAAAAGAAACACTTGGAGTCATAGTTGACATAGTTCATTGTATTGAGTTGAGTAAAACTCATACACATCAAAAATGACTCATGGATCAGAGGTCAAAAATATTAAAAAAATCTGAAATTATTTTGTTTGTTTTTAGTATGTCACTTGTTTTTTTTTCTTAAATTGACGTCAATTATAAATAAAAAGAGACACTACCAGGTATATTGGCCACACCATGCATCATATTTAGGTTAAGATGATTCATGCATTTCAAAAATTGTGGATATATCATTTTTCTTGAGTATCAAATTAATCCAAATATTTTTTTCATGCTTTTCTGTATGTTAATTTTTTTTTACTAAATGAAATTTTATACTAGAAAAAAATTATGAGTCATAGTGATCATATTGTTTTTCAGTTTTATTCTATATTTAATCATACATGTCACAAATTAATGATGAATTGATGTCCAAAATAATCAAGAAAATTAGATTGTGTTTACATGGATTTAGTAAGTTACAAATTTTGAAAAAACTATCGATTTTAAACTGGTAGCAGAAAATTTTAGTCATACAAGTCAAACCATGCATCAGATTGAGGTTTGGATAACTCCTAAACATCACCAATGACTCACGGATTATTTTTCTAAATTATCATAACTATATAAATGTATTTAATCAGTTTTTAGAATGTTGTTTTTTTACTTAAATTAATGACAATTTTAAATAAAAATAGACACTGGTGGTCATACCTATCACATCGTGTGTAATATTACTGTGTAGATGACTCCTAAAACTCACAAATGACTCATTAATTTTTTTCCAAAAATATCCATATAATATGTGTTATTTTACTCAATATTCAGTATGCCACTTGTTCATTTTAGTGAAAGAAATGTCATTTTTAATTTAAAATACACACATGGAGTCATACCGGACTGACCATGAATCTTATTGAGGTGTGGTTCAGTTATACACATAAAAAATCACTCATGGATCATTTTTTTAAAATATAAAATCATTTAAAATGCATTTTCATGGTTTTTAGTAAGTCACTTTTTTTTACTTAAATTATTGTCAATTTAAAAAAAGAGATAGTTTGTGTTACACTAGCCAAACCATGCATCATATTGAGATGAATTTGATTCCTACATGTCACAAATTATTATATGATCATTATCATAATGTTTGGAAAAAAAAATTTCATGGTATTTCTAGGTTTTCAGTAAGCTAGACGTATTTTTTTTAAATTCCATTTCAAACCAGAAAACCACAATTTGAGTCATAAAAATCGCATCGTGAATCGGTTGATGTGAGACTGCTTCATAGACATAAAAACCTACATTAGAGTATTTTTTATAAATTATAAATACAATTATATTTTGATTCATTATTCTATTTGAGTGACTTGTTTTGACCTAAATAAGTAATACATTAAAATGATAAGGAAATTAATTGAAAAAAATAGCTAAAATGACTAATAAATTAATACATTACATAAAAATACTCACTTTGAGTCATACCATAATCACTATACATTCCAACACATTCCATTTTATTTTTATTTTGAAATGGAAATTTTTACACTATGGTTTTTAAGATTTCCTTTATTCCAGTTCGGGTCGATTCCCCAACTATTTCTCTCAATAATAAAGTTTACCAAGTTTACTATTTTGAGGTATTATTTCTAATTTTATTTGGTATAAAATTTTTATTTGGGATTCAATTGAGGTTTTAGAGAAAAATGATAATATTTTGGTTGGAACGATTCGGAAAACAGTTTTCAAACATTTAGTAGTAAATGTGCACCTAGAACAGTAGACTGTGTGGTAGGAAATAGAACCTACCTCACAGCCTTCGCACAATTTTCCACCTCATCCTTGGTAAGATTGTTGTTATTTCCTCCTTAGAAAACGTTTTCTTAGGCTTTTTTCATGGGATATAAATCCATGTAGACAACCCATGCGACCTCACATTTCATTAAACATTAGGGTTTTAGGTTTCTTTTCCACTATATTTTAAACAATATCACCCCTCTTTCTCAGACCCCCTCGACCTCATACACCCTAGTAGGATCTTCCCCCTTCATTATCTCTTCTGTTTATCCCCTATTTTAATGGTATTTAGACGAATTCTTCATGGAAACAGATTATAACAGATTTATCATTTTTCCTTCTATTTGACTAGTCTTCTCTTTCCCCTTTGACAGTCCGCCTTCTCTATAGCGGTTGGGATTCGATTTTTAGGGTTATATACATAAATATGGGGTTAAATATTGTTGTTTTAGCTTGTTTAGGGTCTCCTTTGGGTGTGGTGTGGGGGGGGGGTGGTAGATTACAGTTTTTCCCTAGATTTTGGATTTTTCATCATCCTTGAAGTAGGACACCATTACATATTTCATTTAAAGTTATGTTTAAATTGATTTCATGATTTTTTGTGCACCACATTTAGTTTATATGAGGGAATATATAGTTTATAGAATACTTATATCTTGTAAAATTAGTTGTTTCCCATTGTTTTGTGATTTTATGGAATGAGTGGAAGTAATTTTTCAACCAAAGTGGTTGTTAAATGGCCTAGTAAGAACAATTATGTGATTAATGGTTTTTAAATACATGGTATTGTTTTTATAAATGTATTGGTGGTTTTCAAAATGGTTAATTGAGTTTTTAAATTGACTTTTTCTCATTAAGTACATGTTGATATGCCTCTTTGGACATTATAAATGACTTTACATTTTCAACGGTGGTTGGGAATATAAAAAGTGGACATGTTTAATATTTGTGAAATGTATTATTTTTATGAAAACATTAGAAGGCCCGTTTTGAATCTTGAATTTGATCATCAGAACACCCCTCCAGGTGAACCATTTCCTAGTTTATTGACAAATGTGTTAGAATGTCCTAATCTTGTGACTCCACCCATGTAATTCTTGTTTAAGGCATGGACTGCTCTTTGAGGTGGTTGGAATGGTACTGGTTGCGGTAGTGTATGATAGTATATATGTGTGACTTGTTGGTTTCACTTTTTTACACACCCCCTTATGAACATAACATTGGGCCTTGCATAACTAATAGGATTTCTGAGAAAATTTTATCCACTTGTATAGGTTATTATACTAGCTAGTGGACCATGGCAGGTGGAAACTTAGGATTATTAATATGGGATCAGACCCCTTGACCATGATAAATAAGGAGATGGTCGGGTGTTATGGTGTAATTCTATCATCGAGTAGGGAATACCTTCAAGATGAGTCACATTTATAGTATATTCTGTTTCTCCTCTGACTTCCAAGATATTTTCAGGTTGCATCGATATTAGTATTATTATCCATTTCCCTCATAGTGAATTATAACATGCGTTCTTAGTTTTGGGTGTTGTTTTTGAATTTTGATAAAATGTGGTTTTGTTCAAAAAGGATTCAAGAATGACTATGTGAAATAATGTGTTTTCCCTAGTTCTCCTTATAATGAAAAAAGTTAATGTTTTCTTATATTGTTCCCTTTATTTGTCTCCCCTATGAACTATATTAATCTTATTGAATGATCCTTGTTTTCAAATGTGAGGGAAATGGGTCGTGTTTGTTTATATTGTAATTAAATTTATAGAAACCCAATTATAGGATTTTTTATTTTATAATAGATAACCAAGGAGGCTTTATTTAAAGGATATGAATTTAGAATATATTATTTTGGGCCTACCAGCTGATTTTTAATACTCAGGACTATCGTGTTTTATTTTTTTATGTTTCTCCTACGGGTTCCATCATTTGTTATATTGTCTCATATGATGGTTGGTGTTGGCTTAGATAGTGAACCATATGATCACATGGAAGTAATTTTTAGTATGTACTTTAACATGGATATTAGATTTTTATTTAGTCATTGTGTTTTCTCATTTTTGTTGTCTCTTTATGTGAAAATATAAATAATGCAATATATTGTCAATCAATTTTTTTTTTGTTTTTTATTTAATTTTTTTTCTTCCATTGTATATTTTATTATCTGAAACCATTCCCAAAAAAATATATTCATTCCCATGCATCTTTTTTCCCGCTAGGGAGGATCAGGAACACCTCTTGGGACTTTCCACAGATCAGTTATGGTGACCGGTTCATTGTCGTCCCCAGTTAGTTCATGTTAATTAGGTATCCAATTAGATAGGATGTTTTGAGGACATTTCACTTAATGTTCCAATTCTTACATGGGGTAGTCAAGGTAGAAGGATTATGATTTTCAGGCCAAAGTTTTAGGTTTGTGGGGAGTATAATGAAATCCTACTCATTATAAACCTCAAGTTAATATTGGATATCCAAGTTTGACGGTGTCATTGGTTCTTTTTAATTTTTTGGTATTGGGAAATGAAAAATCAGTTTGGTATTGGACTATGTGAGCTCTCATGGCCAGGTAATCTCTATGGAGCTGGGGACATAACCCTAGAATTCTCTCTATGATTGTGGCAAGACTGGAGTATGGCTGCCAACCATATTACCACGTAACCCATCAATGATAGTTTTCACCTTGAAAATCATTTGCGACCTATTTAGATCTGAAAATTGTTTCAAAAAGTATTTTCTTTTAATTTTGAAAAAATGAATTTGAAATGTAAATTATCATTTTTTGTTAAGTGGTAAATTATGTTTTTAATGAATTTTTGAGGTAAAAAAAATATGGTTTCGATTAAGTGGTTGACATTTCTTTCAAAATGGGTTTTTGAGATTTGGATGGGATTACAAAATATTGTGGATAACTTTTTTTGACAGCAACATTGTGGGATTTTAAAAAGATTTGTGAGTATAATGTTTTACCTTTGGTGTTTCTTTGAGTGACCACATGCATATATATTTATGATAAAATGTTCGGGTGCCCATTATGGCATGTGAATGTGTATGGGCGAGGCCCATGAGACACCATTAGTGGGAGTGGAATTATTTAAAGATTGTTTTCTTTTCAAAAGATAAATAAGGGAAATTTTGATGCTTTTATATCATGTGGTGTTGTGTTGTCCCACTTTTATTTTTCAATTTTATTTTTTTGTGATGTTAGATGTGATGGATCCATGTTGATGGATTGTATTTCATGGAGTTACTTGTTTTCCTTATTTATTAGTGTCTTATACCTCAAACACATGATGGATACCATTGATTCTCTTTCAATGGTTCATCAATAGTGAAATACTTATTAGATCAAACCATTTATTTTGTTCATGAGTTTTATAAGACAAATCCTTCTATTTTATATGGTTAAGTGGATCCTCTTGAGGAAGAATACTAGATGTGGTGGTTTGAGAGGGACTTCAGTTTCCTCATGTTTCATGAGAAATTGAAGGTAATGTTTGATGCCATTATACTAGAATGATCATCTAGGAAATGGTGGGATTTTCTATCTCAAAGAAATTTTTAGAAATATCATACATGGGATTTCATCATGTTTTTTTCATCTGATGGTGCTTTCCTAAGATGATGATGGTGAGGAAGATGATGGAGTTGTGCGGTCTTTAGCAATGTGTTCAAATTATTTCGTCCCATCATAGAACCAACCACATATGAACTAGGGTATATTGGAAAAATTCCTATTAAAGCATGACATTTTCAGATCAGTCATTGTCTTGAGCTATAGTAAATGGAGGAAGAGCTCAAACTAACCACCTTCTCTGTTGTGATGAAGAAAACCATTCATGATGAACCTGGGAAAATAGAAGGTCATTAGATGGAATTTCTCTCTCTAGTACCCAGAAATAGGGAAGAAGAATATAGTAAGAATAAGTGGTAGTAGACTGATGCTGGTGGTTCTACTATGGATATTAAGAGCCCTTCAAACCGCTCATTAACCTCTTCAGGACTCAATGTTATAGCATGTCATCTGTATGATATGCTCGGTCATAAGGGACCTTTGGGACTAATTCCTCCAAGAACCTACCACACCTATGTATTCTTGGGTAACATGGAGCAGTTCTGTCTGGGTTTTTCCAAGAACAACCTTGAAGCTAGACCCTAAACATCGAAGGAAACCCCATCTTGGTTACAAGAGTAGGGCGAAATTTGGGGTCAGTTCTATGTTTCTCATATTGTAAAATTCATCAATGTAATAGTCATGTACGGTGGAATTGTTTGTTGGTTATTATTATTCCATATTTAAGGGTAATTGTTTCCAAATAAATTTGATCATATATTTCAATGGAAGTGTGTTTCTATAGGTTTTTATATGTGCGTTACGCTCATGCATTTCTGAATCCTGACTACAATTTAAGAGATTCATTAATCATTAGATCTCAATCCATAGGTCATAGTGTTAAGATTGTTCATATTTAGGGGAACCCCAACAGTTTCAAAATGCATAGGTTTACATTCTGTCCTTTATGTTGGATATGGAGGTAGTTCAATCCTCATGTGTAGTTGTCTTGTTTTCAGTTGATCCATTTGGTGGAAATTGGAGTGGGAAAATTGTTTCCAAATTGGAGCTTGTATGTGTGAAATATTTTTCTCGTTACTTATAAGGTGTCATAGTCATCTCATTTTATTAATATCTTAGTGGTTGTGTTTCATTTAATGTGAGCAACCTTTTTTTATCCCTTGAATCCTTCTTTTTCTAGTAACGTTTTATTTTTTGGATGTCATCTTGGGAACATTGAGTTGTTAGTGAATGTATTTCATGGTTTTTATAGTCCATTTGATGGTCCCTCCCTCCCCTCTCCTATTTTTGGGGTTCCTAGGTTTGTGGGGAAAAAATCTCTAGTTTTTCAGGCTATGTCAGATTGAATGGTGTTGAGACCCACCCATGGTGTAAGTTGGTTTTTTCCATTGGTGGGTCAGTTCGTGCCACCCCATGTCGATGTCATGAAATCAATAGTTGATTATGGGAGGTTGGTTGTGATAATATTGGTTTCTTTTCTAATGTTTTATTTTGAGGCTAGATAGATAGTGGTGAAAATTTTGTGTCTTTCAGATCAATCAACTAGAGGTGTATAATATTTGGGGGTGGGTGGATCATATCGAGGATTCCATTTTGGTCTCCCAAGATATTAATGTAAGATTTCGATTTTTTGGTGATTTTTTATAGTATTTCAATTTTTAATACCTTTGGAATCTTCTTGAGTAGTAGTGATGATTTGGATTTTTTGTTCATGTAATCATTGGAACAGATTTTATGTGGTAGAAAGAGTTATGGTGGGTAGAATTGTCACACTCAGGTTTCTATGCATTCCTTTTTTCCGGGTTGGGTTGGGTCATTGGCCATTTCTATTTAGAATTAGGTTTGATATGTTTTAACATATGAGGTATTATTTCTATTTTACTATTCCCTAGTTATTATCATTGGGGTTCTTTTGAGGTTTGGAGAGAAATGTGAATTGTGGGGTTAGACATACTTGGCACATAGTTTGCAGATAGTTATTAGTAATCATGCACCAAGCCCAAGAAACCTTCTGGTTGGAGTTATAACCTATCAAATGGCCTCTGCATAACCATGAACCTCATCCAAGGTAAGAATATTTCAACTGTCTCCTCAGTAGGGGAAGTCCAATAGTCTTTACATGATTTGGAGAACATGCGGACAACCCATGATGCCTTCATGGGATTTAAAAATTATGGATTCGGTTTTTCATTACTCCCTGATTTAAAACACTCTCACCTCCCTCTCCATGCCCCCTCGACCTTGTCGACAATAGGAGTCTAATCCACCTATCTTGGATCCTTTGTATCTCCCCTATTTTGGTGGTTTTTTCTAGATTCATTAAAGAAATACCTTGTAAGTGATCTATCAATTTCATCATTCCTTTTTTCTAGGGTTTTCATTCCCGTTTCATGGGTATCCTTCTCTCAAATGGTCAGAGTCTAATTTTTTGGGATAGATCTTTAATTATTGGGTTCAAAAAAAATTTAGGTTGGTTTTTGTCTCCTTTAGGTGTGGTGGTGGTTATATTAAAGATTCTCACCATATTCCTAATGATTCTTCATCCTTGGGGTAGGACCGCAATGAATATTTCCTCTAAAATTAGGTTTACATTTATTTCGTGACTATTTTAACATCCATTAATTTCTAATTAGGCACTTATTGTTGTTATAATAATTATACCATGTTAAATTATTGGGTTTCGCCCTGTTTTTGTATTTCTTGGAATGGTTAGAAAGGAATTTTTACCCCAAGTGGTTGTAAAATGGCTTGGTTGGAACTTTTAACTGATTAATGGTTTTTAAAGACATGGTTTAGCTTTTATAAATGCATTGGTGATGTTTAAAAATATGGATTTTAGTTTTTAAATGGATTACAATAAGTTAATGTTGATATGACCCTTTGTATGTTTCAATTGTTTTTTAGTTTTGAATGGAGGTTGGGATTATAAAATTGTGTTGTATATGAATATTTCTGAAATGAATTGATTTTGTTAAAATTTTAGAAGGCCCATTGGTAATAATGAATTGGTTCTTTAGAAAACCCCACTATGAGGGAGCCATTTCTTGGACAATTGATAATTGGGTGGAAATTTCCTCGGCTTGGGACTTCCCCTATATGATTCTATTTTAATTCATGTGTTGATCATTGTGGAGGTCTGGGTGGTTCCAGTTGTGGTAGTGTATGATTGTTTATATATGTGACTTGTTTCTTGAATTGTTTGGAAAATACCCTTATAAACACTCACATTATGCTAGAATTGCGATGAAGATTTCTTAGAACATTTTTGGAACCATTATATATATTATTGAACAAGATAGTGGCCTATATCAAGATGATACATGAGATTATTTCTATGGGATTAGACCCTTGACCAGGATAAGTAGGGAAACAGTCGAGCGTTAGGGTGTCATGATGTCATCGAGTAGGGAAGACCTTCTGGATGAGTCACATGTATAGTATGTTCTTATTATCCTTTGAGTTCTTAGATATTCCCATGTTGCTCTAAAATTAGTATCATTATACATTTCCATCATTGCGAACTATATCACTTCTTCAAGGATTTGTGTGTTCATTTGGAAATTTGAGAAATTATGGTTTTATTTAAATAGGTTCAAAGAATGACTTTGTTAATAAACAAGTGTTTTCCCAATTTCTCTTTATAATGAATGAAATAATTTTTTTAATATTTGGTTCCGTTCATCCATTCCCCTATGAACATAACTTATCTACATAAATGAGCATCATTTTCAAATATGTGTGAAATGGGTTGTGATTTTCTACTTTGAAATAAAATTTATGGAAAAACAATATTTATATATTGTATTTCAAACCTAAAAAACAATGTGTCTTTATTTTAAATATTTTCATGGGGAATAGATTAGAATTGGCCGACCAATAATGTTTTAATGACAATGCCTATAGTGTTTTGGTTATTTTAGTTTCTTAGGTATTTTTCAAAATTTGTTCAGTCACCTCGGGTGATGGATGGCGTTGGGTCAGAGAGTGACCCTCGGGGTCACATGGGGGTGTTATTTGGGGTAATGTATAACCTGGATATTCTAGTTTTTAGAGGCTATTTTTTATATCAGTTTATTAGTATCGTTATTAGGAAATGTAAATGACATAAGATTTTGGAAATTATTTTTAGTTTGTTATATTATTTTAGTTATTTCACTTTTTATTATTTTATTGGGAGAACCCATTCCCAATTACACTATTGATGACATTGAATTGTTTCCATCCCAGGAGGATCAGGAGAGCCTCTTAGGCCTTACCATAGATTGGCTTGGGTGACCAATTTTGGGCCAACCCAGGTTGGCTCCTGATGGAAACACTACATTATCAATATTTATCGCTTTTCATAATTTTCCCTCAATTAAAATCCAATTAATGAGACAAATTCTAACAATATAGGGGTGATAATATTTTGAGAGAGAATATTTCTATGGATGAAATTATCTACATGATTAGAAAAACATTAAATTTATATTATGTTAATTCTTTATAGAATAGATAATATTATGAGGAAAACATAATATATTAAAAAAAACATTCTCATTGAATTATGAGTTGCAACATCAAAGACCAATCTCTCATGAGTGTGATCAGTATTGAATGAACTTCCCCAACTTGAAAAACGGAATCCACCAGTATTAGAAAACAATTATTAAGTGAGTAATACTAAAAAAAGAAAATTAAAATAAATATGAAACTATACACTACATCTATGGAAGTCACATCTTCATCCTATTTATGTACATTCTTCCATCATCGATGTTGCACAATCGTTATGGGGAACCTCTATATAGTCTTGTGAATATTAGTCATTTATAAAGTAATAATTGTAAAATAAAATATAAATACATGAATGATTAATAAATATTTTAAAAGAAATAGTAATTATCTTTGAAAATAGCTCTTTAGAGATAATAGTTTATTTATGGAATATGATCACTCTCATAAATTGACAAACATAATAATAAAAATATTTTCCCCTGGTCTATTAAAAAAACTATAGAATCATTGATGCGAATAATTAATTTGTTTTGATAGGTGTTTGGATACTTAAATATTATTATATATAACCTGATACTTCTTCAATCGTAGTTCTTTTCTTGGTCTTGGTTCTTAGACCCTGGCATCATTCCTTGTTTTTCATGGTATTTATTCACAACCCAATAATAAAAGCATCATCATTAAAAGATAATATAAATTTTAAAACAAGATGTTTAATTATAAAATTTTGGACTTAGTGTATGAAAAATTGAAAAACTCCATCATGTGTGGTCAGTTTTTTGTATATCCATGCACTTAATTTATGAAATAAAATTTTTGAGTAACGAAATTTACTATAATGAGAATCTAATGCTACTGGAAAACAAATAATGGGATATGTAATGAAAGAAATGAAAATAAATTTTATATGATTAATTAGTAGAGTTTTACCGCTACATCATTAAGAATAAATACTGTCTGGAATTTTAATTTTTTATTTCATATGATTTGATTAGATCTTACACTAT
Organism: Viscum album; assembly: GCA_963277665.1. NCBI lineage: Eukaryota > Viridiplantae > Streptophyta > Magnoliopsida > Santalales > Viscaceae > Viscum > Viscum album. The sequence goes on along the minus strand of OY728147.1, from coordinate 1,373,098,974 downwards.
TTAATCATATTTATTTGAAAATAATTTCATTTGTTTTGTAGAGAAGATGTAGGGAATAATGATTCCAAAATATCTTTATTTGGATCTTTTCGTCAATTATTTTTCATATATATGCCAACAAAAATTGTGACATGTAGTTAGTCATAATTAGCACAGTATATCGGCTTTTAGAAAATGAAATCATGAAAATATAAATCATATATTTGTTTAGAATCGGGCCTCCTAGACATTAATATTTTAGGATTTCAGTTTCACAATCTACACCAATGAAGTCATGGTATTTCTCTCCATTCATATTTAATTCAAAATCAACGATGTGATGATGACCATATTGATGCTTTGTATCCACATAAACCATTAATGATAGTAAATGTAAATATATTATAGGGGAAATGGTTCATTCAGTATATATTTTGGATCAGTTGGTTGATCCTTTATTTTATTTTGAGCCTCTCTTTTATTTCATCCCATTCCCTTTTTCAGTATGTAAAAACATTCAATTTTTAAAACTATTTTTCATTAATTGTTAAAGGATTATCTTGAGAAATAAATTGGAAATTAATTACACATTGTGGAAGCATTTTTTACAAGATATTATGGCCCTGAAATGAGTGTTCCTATAGATTTTTCAAACTAATGAATATCTTCATCAAGAATTGGAATAGGTTTCTCGGTGCTCAGCTCATGTTCTATGTTGATCGACACTCACACTTTTTCTATAAGAAGTGTTTTGTTGTGTAGTATGTCATTTTTAATATTGAAACCTTCAATCCTCACTATAGGGTGATGGGTGGGTGTTTCTAGATATAAATAACTATTATTATCACCCCAAAATATAGTTGTATAAGAAAGGTATCAATCTTTGTCTGATTCACATTTCATATAATGATTTTTTAGAACATTGATTATCTCAGTTAAGACATCTCTTTAAGGGGAATGCCTAGCCTCACAGCTTGTGGGGCTGGGGTGGGATATCCATGTGAAGGTTTTTATTGACTTTATTCTTCTCCTTGCCTCCCTCCAAAAAAGATTCCATCATCTTGCCCTTCCATTATAATTATTCTTCAAGGGTATTTATTCATTATATTATCTGTTTTATTAAATCACTAGGATAATCCTTGTGTTTTTTTCCAAAATATGTTCGATTTTTCACCCCAAAACATGAACCTCTTACATGACCTTAATATTCGTTCCACTTAATGGAAAATGGCAGTATATGTTCATATGGTATTTGGGTTTTTGATTCCTATCACAATGTCATGTAGAAAATATAGGAAAATATGTTATCATTGATATGTAATAGATATTTTACGAAAAAAATTATTTTGTAACATTTACACATGATTATAACAATTCTTGTCTATTTTCGTCTATTAGTATTCCATATTTATTTACATGTTCCACCAAGCATAGTACAAGATGTGGGATGGAAGTGGTATTGGTTTTGGAGTCATCAATCATCATGTAAATAAAGGATCGTAATTATTTTGTTCTTTCATATCACATAAAATTATTATAGTAGATTTAAATTACATTCCAAATTTATTTCAAGTAACGAGTACCCCATCCTTGCTTTACTGTAGGGGTACGCTAGTTTTTCTAATCATTCCATATTTTCATCACTTTGTTGTTGTTACATTAAGTAATGAAATTTAAATCGATGTGATGAATACATGTATCATAAAACAATGTATTACTATCCACAATGTACCTAAAAAACATCTGCATGATGGCCAGTAAATGTATCCTAGTCTTCCTAGGTTATAATTTTTTCATAGATAAGTGATGGATGTGGGATTATTTTTCATTCAAAAGATATAAGGAGATGTATTGTTAGGATTTTAGGAAATACTCTTTGAATTATTTTATCAATCATTAATAAATATTTTTTTGTTGGAGTAATCTATTATAAATGCACTCTGAAATGGTTGACGAAGAGTAATTCAATAATTCATTATGTTATTTTTTATTAAAATAAATAAATGATATATTATTTATTCCATAATATCTCCCCACATTAGTGACTTAATCCTAAGCACAACATGGTGTCATGAATATTTACCAATCGGTACATGATGTCAAGTGATTATTCCAATGTAACTAAAGAACATGACCTTTTTGGGGGTAACATGTTGGTTCAAGTCCATTCTATCTGAGCTTCAATTTGATGCCTTTATCATTGACCGTAATGAATATTTCTAACCCCATCAAATTATTGTGCTCCTATTTTTTCTACATCACTAGCCTTATTCGCATACCATTTTCACTAAATAAACAGCATCAACATGTTCTTATTGAGCAGTTGCATCTTCATGTGTAGATGGTAATTGTACCTATGTACTGGGAGTAACATCATGTTTAGAAACCTTTTGTTCATCATGAATGGGGGAACCATCATATGTAGAAGGTTTTTCCTCTTCACTGCTACCAGTATCATATTGATATACTTGTTGTTCCAAAGTATAAAGAGAACCATCTCAAGCGAATGACATTATCTGTAGAAGTCGTTTAACACTTAATTTATATTACGTAAATACATTATAAAACCGATAATGGCATGAGGTAACATGTTATCTTTTGAAAAACAATTATCCTGATTATTGTACTCTCTTTTTAATTTTTTAAAGGATTCTGGGATTTGACTCCTCTATTTAGGATCTAAATCCCTTCATTGTGGTCTTATATAACATAAAAATGCCACTACATTAGGACCACTAATAAATGATTGAGGTTTCCCAATGAAAGATAAACCTCAGTTGAATTTTCATCTAACCCTTTAATGGTCTGGTCAATAAAAAAATATTTACCACATTCCGTTTGCATGATTTGGAACAAAAAATACTTATACTTCCTATTATAACATTATAAATTATCATTTTTTACCTTCTTTACCGAAATCAGATTTATAAAATCCTTCTCATCTATTTCAATAGAACGTCTATTATCAACACACTTGAATTGAATATTTTTCACTTTTAATATTTTATACTCCAACACCCATTTTTTTAATGATTCCCAAGTATGAAATATTCACATAGAATAGATTTATATACTTAGTACCAAAAACATGAATTTCTATAGCCATTTGTGTATCTCCCATATATTTCATATTAATTTTTTCATCCTGATCATTTTTATAGAACATATTACCATTAATTACATCACCATTGTAAGATAATAAATTCACACATGATCCTCTAGCAAGACAACAAAGTTATTCATAAATTGAATTGAGATTTTCATTTGACTCCTTTCAAATATCATCCCTATAGAATACTATGCACTTTTTATTATGAGTATGTGATATCCATAATTCATGAAATGTCCCATACCCTCATTTTTTATTATGTTGTCATAATTTGGTTCTTGGGGTGGCTTGGATTTCATGGGTGACTGAGGAGGGTGTCGGTGTCAGTGGAAGGGCATCACCGAGGTGTCACCTATTAGTGACACCGATCAGTGTGTCACCAATCATTGAATCGTCGATCGGTGCATCACCACTCGGTGCATCCTTATAGGTATGTCTCAAATAGGTATGTCACTGATCAGTGCATCCCGATTGGTGTGTCCCAATCGATGTGTCACCAATCGGTGTGCCATCAATTAGTGTGTCTTGATCAATGTGTCACAGATCAGTTTCACCAACTGGTTGGTCACCCAATCGGTGCCATAGAGGGGTGTTGGAGTTTCTTTCCCCAATTTTCCTTATAATGACTCCATTGTGTTTTAATACCTCTTTAAAGAGGATTACGATCATTTTAAAGGCAGTAAAAGATGTTTTAAACTCCATTCATTTAGGTGGACCTTGGGGTTACCAAAACAAATAGCCTCTTTCCTCGGTGTCGCACTATGTTGTGTATTTTTAGTTCTGTCCCCTGTTATTTAGTTTTGGAAAAACCTTTAACTCAATGCTCTTATCGCCACCTCTCTGATGTGAATTATTACATAACAATTAATTCCATCGTGTGTAACCTCTCAACCGCATGGTGAAACCATGATCAAGAATTAAATTTTTTCAAGGTTTCTTATCCCGTAACTCAAGGATATCACCTTTTATCTCACATTGTTTCTTTCTCCTTCTTGGCTACTCCTTTTTCCTTTCCATTGTTTGTTTAGAGTCCCTTTTCCCATGGATAGTTGTGCGCCCATTATGGATCATTTCCTACTCACTCTTAGAGTCCTTGGAGGTCTTCCCCTATAAGTCATGCTTCACCAATTCTTGGTGTGAGGAAGAAAACACTGATCATTGATCATCTAGGTAGGGATTCTTCCTTTGTCTCTATTTACTGTACATTATGTGGGGTTGGTATGATAATGTTACCTTAGGATATAGATGATATGATATATAACAAAGTTAATAAATGAAAATTTAATGAATGAAGGGGTGGGAATGATTATGTTGTTACTGTGTTATAATGTTTTTTGTCATGTTATGAATTTTATGGGATTTTTCCAGTGAATATTGTGGGCATTCGAGGTCCTTCATTATGAATTAATGAAACTATGTATTCTAGTTAATCCTATGATTGAATTTTTATAACATAGAAACTAGTTAATCACGTAACTCGGTTGATTAAATGGATACCCAATGAACAATAATCCTTGTGTGATCAATCTGGTCAACCAAATGGATCGCTGAAACTTATTAAATGGTGTGATTAAAAATAAGAACTCTCTTTCTCTCTTTTGGTGTTGTGAATGGTTGTTCTGTTTGATTCCTTATGAGGTGACATGGAGAGGGATGTGATCTCCTATTGTTGAGTTGGTGATTGTAGACATGAGGACATTGTGTACCATACAATGGGGCTTGGCTGGGTTCCAACACATTGAGGGATCTCATAGATCCCTTTTGTTATTTTAACTTTACAAGAGATATGGATGTGAGTGCTTAAATTACTGCATGGATGTTCTTCCTTCCTTGGCTTGTGGCTATACATGCATGTTTCCCAAAGGTGAAGAATTTTTATTAATGAAATAACGTGAATGCGATAACAAGAATTGTTTTAATGGGGATTTATTTTCAGGAATGAGTTGTGCTCTGGTTGTGGTTTTTGTGGTTTTGTATGAAGGAAGTGTAACGGGGGTGTTTGTTTAAGGGATTGTTTTTTATCCCTTAGGTAGGGATGAGTGCTTGTTTACCTATACGTATAATTTTTTTTGTGTTTCTTATTCTCACCCCACCCAAGTTGAGAAGATAATGCGGAAAACACCCATTCCACAGGGGAGGGTGTTTTTCCCAAAATCCTATAGGGTGGCTGGATATTAGCTCCCTTCCGGACCCTCCACTGAGTATCCCAATACTATATGGGCAGGTTGTGAGGACCCGAGGTCCATTTTTACCCCATTAATATTCAGGTAGGGTATGTTATGTTTGTTGGACTAAGTTTGTGAGGGCAGGTTTGTTTCCCAATAGTCTTCGAGATGAGGCCCATGTGTCATCATGCATGGTGGTAGTTGTTTTGGCCCAGATTCCTTTCGGCATGGTTACATATAGTTGTGGTTTCCGGCGTGTCTGCAGGTAGGATACATGGTTGTGGTATCCCTTAAGGTTGTTGTTGGGGCGGTAGTGGGATTGTAAAGAAACTATATGGGGAGGTCTGATGCTTAGGATGTCATAAATAAACAGTTGGAAAGTTGTTTGGGGTACCCAAATGTCTATATTAAATTACTATTACTTTACCCAACTTGAGTTATTTAGGGAGTGTACCTTGGTAAGGCTGTGTGAATAGTTTCTTTGCTAGGTGTTTTGGTTATCTATATTTTTTCGTGGGGAATTTGATTTTCTCCCCACTTGTGCATGAAATATTTTGATTTTCTCTACTGAGTATAGCTATATACTCACCCAATGTATATAAAACTACCTTCTGGTTTCCAGGAGGACTCCAGGGAATGTGCATGATCATACTAGCTCGAACATCGAGACAATTTCCTTTGATATTTTTATTCGTTTGATACTTTTACATGGAGTTTATATTGGAACTATATGGATTTATCCTTAAACATGCATGTGGGAATGGAATTTGGTTTTACTATTACATTCAGTTTTGGATTTTTTTTGGGTTTTTACCATCGTATCACTTGATTCTACTAAATAAAAAGTGTAATCCCTCCTATATTATGTGTGATTCTCTACCCTTGGTGATAGTACCCACTATGATGCCTTTTAAAAGAGGTACTCTTGGGGTCCTTATCTATTGTTCAACTTGAGGAAGGAAGGGTCTCACCGTTTCTTATCCCTTCTCTAATCATGGTCATGGCGGGTAGTGACAGAATGGTATCAGAGCAGATGGCTAAGAGATAGGATGGAGTTATGAGTTAGGCATTGGGATAATTTCATGGGATGATAGGGAAACCATGATAATAACCCATGGTGTGGGAAATAGGCCATGGAAGAATAGCAAGGACACTATATTTAAGGACCCACGTGATCTGAAGTAAGGACTCTAGTCCTACCAAATTTTCATGTGAGGCCAGGCTGATTACATGGTAGATACCCTAAGAAAGGTACAAGATTCATATTGACTATTTTTCATGTGTGTTTTAGATGTTTTGGGAACATAAGTAATTCAAATGATTTTGAAAAATTTTAAATAAATATTCTACACTACTAAAGCATATGCATTCCTTATTTACCTTAAAACTATGGAACTCGGATGATGACCGTGGGTGGTGTGGGCGATGACAGCCCAAGAGGATTATATAGATGATCAGTGGAGGAATGATCGAGATGAGGGGGACAACCAGTGGAAGAATACACTTTGTGCCTTTTAGCGGTAGATCATCAGGAAGTACAAGGGCAGCGTCTCAAAAATGGAGACCAAAAACTGGCTCGAGGATTTAGTGATAGCTTTTAGCTTGATCCAGGATTCGGTTGAGTACAAGGATCCATTGATTTTTAGTCATATGATTGGAACAATGAGTCAATGGTGGATTCTCTACCTCAGAGAGAGGATGGTGTGTGAGATTTTGTGGGCTAACATCGAGAAGGAGTTTCAGGCTTAATTCCATTCTTTTCCAATAAATGTGAGGACTAGGTAGTAGCTACTCTCCCTACAGCAGGGGGTATGTCAGTTAGGGTGGTGCGGATCAATTTCAAAGACCTCCTTCATTTTTCTCAAGACCTTTTTCTGGATGAGGAGTATCAGGAGAGGCGATTAGAGGATGCACTCCGACCTTCTCTTCATTATGCTTTTAATCCATTAACGCTACTGACATACATGGTGGTCAAAAAGAAGAATGAAATTGTTGAGAGTATGCACATGCTGGAAGGTGTTCTGCGAGAGGGGGTCCATTTGGGCTCGTCAAATTGGAAGTCCATCAGTAGTAAGCCTTCAAGATTAGGGAAATGTTGGTTTTGGCTAGTGGGGAGTAGGCCCCAGCAGTTCCAGTTTTGATCTCCCGACCATAACCCTTTCTTTACCGGCCTAGGACTGAGTTTCTTCATCAGTTTCAGCCATTGGGACCCCCAAAATCAGTGCTCCGACCAAGTGAAGTATAGTGGGGGTGGGAAGGATCAGTTCCCACCTCAATAGTATAAATTTTCAGCTAGGCTATTTCAGTAGCAGCAGCTGGGGCAGAATGTTCTCACTCATACGAGAGAACAATTTATAGAAGGATTCCAACCTTAGAGCTCTCCTCAGGGACCTCGACTAGGGACTGGCCTGAGAGGCATCCAACAGTTGAGGGGAAGAGGACCAGGGTGTGGGCAGTTTCACGCCACAGAGGTTGTGGTTCCAGTAGGTTCATAAGTCATTCGAGTTATGTTCCTCTAGTTTAGCACACTTACATGTTCCTTGTTTTATTTAGGAGCATCTCAGTCCTTTTGTAAACCTAGTATAGCTCATGCCTTGGGCCTAGATGTAGAAAGACTCTCCATGAACCTGGTGCTAAGTACACTAGTTGGGGGTCATACCAGCATGTTTTATGTTTTTTGAGGATGTGGAATGTGGTTGGGGCCACATCAGTCTAGTGGGGATCTCCTTCTACTGCCAATTCTTCCATACGATGTCATCATAGGAATCAAATGGTTGTTTTCTGTGCATGTTGTTATAAACTTCTTCTAGAGAAGTGTCATGTTCTCTGATTAGGATGGCCAACATGTGTCTGTTATTGGGGAACGGTGTTTTCAATTTGTGAGACATCTGGCGGAGACACTTCTATTTTTGTTGATCGATATTTCAGTAGAATCAATGGATGCTGAGATGATGGATATTCTATGATTTTTCAGAGAGTTCTGGGATGTTTTTTCCGGTGAGGTTGTGACTCTACCACCTCGATTTGATGTTGAATTTGAGATATAATTAAAACCCTCTGCCCATCCGATTTCAATGGTACATTATTATATGGTACCTTCTGAGTTTCTAGATATGCGGATTCAGATTGATGATCTCATGAAGAAGGGTTTTCTTCAACCCGCAGGTCTCCATGGGGTGCTCCTGTCTTGTTAGAAAATAATGCATATGGTGGTCTCAGGCTATTCATTGTCTACCAAAGAATAAATTAGGCAACAGTCAAGAACAATTACCCTCTCCTGAGAATAGGTGATCTCTTTGACCAGCTGAGGGGAGTATGTTTTTTATGTATGATTGATCCGTGGTCTGGGTATCACTAGTTATTGGTGAATGATAGTGATATCCCGATGACTGTTTTTAGGTGCAGGTGTGGGAACTTTGAGTTCATAGTCATGTGGTTCAGTGTTACGAACGCACATGCTCTATTCATGGGGCTCTTGAACATGATTTTCTGTGAGTTTCTAGACCAGTACGACATTGTGTTCATCAATGACATATTGATCAAATCACATTCATAAGAGGAAGATACTAATCACCTAAATATGTGCTTCAATATCCTTCGACATCACCAACTCTTTATAAATGTTTCCAAGTGCATGTTCTTGACATGAGAATTGCACTTTCTTTGACATGTGGTGTCTCAATAAGGGGTAGTGGTTGAGTCGCCTATGGTTGAAGTAGTTGTTTCTTGTGAAGCACCCAAGAATGTAATAGAGGTTCATAGTATCCATGGTTTAGAAGGGAAATATCGAAGGTTCGTACCCAAATTTTTTTGAGTTTCAACTCCTTTGACATCGTTGACCAGAAAAGACCAAGCCTTTGTATAGACTGAGAAGTGTTGCACATACATTAGAAATCTAAATGATAGGTTGGTCAGTGATCAACTATTGAGGTTTCTAGAAGAAGGGGTGACATTTGAGGTGTATTTCGATGCTTCGTGACTTGGACTGGGGTGTGTGCTGATGCAGTTTTGGGGAGTGATCTCTTATAGTTTTAGGATGTTAAGTCTTCATGAGTGTAACTACATTATCCATGACCTAGAGCTAGCTATAGTAGGGTTCGAGTTGATGTTGTGGTGGAATTACCTCATCAGGGGGCACTTTTTTTCTTCATAGTTCACCAGAGTTTGAGGCATATGGTTACCAAGTGGGACCTAATCCTATGACAATGAAGGTGGGTGGAGTTTCTTCTAGACTCCAACTTTGAGATCTCTTACAATGAAGGTATGGGAAACCATGTAGCCGATTCCCTGACTAGGAAGTCGCAGAGGGAAGTTATTCATGAATCAATGGATTCTTGGAAGGAAATGGAGGAGTTGGATGCCTTACACCTGGATGTAATGGTGTATTGTAGTAGTGTTTTTCTATTTCAGATGATAATGAAGTCCTATATATTGCGGCTAGTGGAGGAGACTCTAGTAGGAGACATAGAGAGTGAAGTGATGTGTTATTCGGTTGGCCAAGGAAATTCTCCAGAAGGGTGGTGAGAGGATGGTCAGAATGAGATGCTTTTCCAAGGGATGTTGTTTTTTCTAGAGTTGATGTGCGAGGGAGTTCACTGTGAGTTCCAAAACTCACTCATATAGGTACACCTAGAAGATTCCAAGATTTATTGAGGCCTGAGGTAATAGTTTCTATATCATGGGGTGAAACATGCAGTGGTGGAGATTGTGGTAAGGTTCTTGGTGTGTTAGCATGTGAAGGCAGAGCACCACATCCCAGGTGGTTTTTTTCAGCCTTTGGATATTGTCGAGTAGAATTTGGATGGAATCTCAATGTATTCTGTTATAGGATAACCCAGGGTTCAAGGGGGATACTATTCTATCTTGGTAGTGTTAAAAATGCTGACAAATTCCACTCACATTCTGGCGATAAAGGAGTTGAATGAAGTGGATGCCTTAGCACGAAGATACATGTATGAGGTGGTGCATATGCAGGGATATCAGTGGTTAGTAGTCTAGGATAGGGATCCATGGAATACATCATGAGTCTATAGGGGATTTCAACATGATTTTGGCCCCCAGAAGAACCTTAGCACTACTTTCCATCCCCAGAGAGGTGGGAAGACAGAGCGGACCAACCATACATTTAAGGATATCCTACATGCATGGGTATGGGATTTGAGGGATCAATGGAACGCCATTTCCTCTAAATATAGTTTTCCTACAATATTAGATATCACATTACTATTGGAATGGCATTATTGGAAGCCTTGTATGGGAGGGTGTGACGTCTGCCTGTGTGCTAGACTAATATTGGGGAGGTAGATGTTATTGGGCCAGAGGTATTGAATAACACAAAAGAAAATGTTCAGCTTATGCGTGAGAGGATGAAGGCATTCGAAGACCAGAAGAAGTTGTATGGAGATCGTAGGATGTGGTCCTTAGAGTTTGAGGATAGAGACCATGTGTTATTGAAAGTTTTCCCTTGAAACAGACACCAATGGTTTGGAAATGGGAGCAGGCTCCACTCAAGGTTCACTGGGCCTTTAGAATTGTTAGGGAGAGTAGGTGAGGTGGCATATCATATTGTGTTGACACATCAGTTCCAAAATATCCACATCAATTTCCATGTCTCCCAACATTGTCGATACTACACGATGACTCTCATTTCATTAACTGGGAATATATGGATATATGGTACAAAGATAAGTTCATGGAGTTACCAGTGAGGATTGAGGATGGAAAGGAGTAGGTTCATTATTGATTGACCATCCCATTGGTTTGTGTGTTGTGGCCGCATGGTGGCCTCTATGAGAGAATATGGTAGAGAGAATCACTAATGCACACCTAGTACCCAAGATGTTTTGAGTTTTTGTTATTTGATTTCCTTGATGTCCTTGTTTTTGCGACAAGGTTTGAAGTAATGCTTGACCTAGTTATGTATAAGATGGTATGTTTCCCTTGTATCTGAATTTGTGTGAGGAGTACTAAGTGGTTAGAGGGAAGGACCTGATCCCTAATAAAGATGCAATAAGGTGGATGCGAGTAAGCCCGAGCGGGCGAGTTAGTGACGCCCAAAGCAGATAATATCTTTACATGGAGGAAGGGACTCCCTAATCTATATGAATGGATGGTAAAATCATTCTATGTTTCTGTGGATTCTTAATGGAGGGGAGTGGTAGTTCCTATATAGTTGCTCATTTTGAGGGAGAGGTGTTCCTATATATGAAGTAGGTTTACTCCTGAGAGGTATCTTGTGAAGTAGTTGTTCGGATCACTCTATTTTCTTCATTTTTCTTATTCTCGAGGATGAGAATAGTTTGATAGGTATCAGATGTAATGTCCCAAACTATCTGGGTCCATTACTTTGTCAAAATCTAGTGATTAGGGTGGTCTGGACACCATGGGTGAGTGAGGAGGGCGTCAGTTTAAAATGTAGGGTGTCACTGTGGTGTCACATATTTGTGACCTCGATCGGCACGGTGTCGATCAGTGCGTCACTGATCGTTGCGACACCAATTGTTGCATCAGTGATGTGTGTGACACAAATCAATGTGTCACCGATCAGTGCGACCTGATCAGAGCATCCCAATCTGTGGGTCATCGATCGATGTATCAGTGAACAGTGTGTCTCGATTGGTGTGTCACCAATCAATCTCACCAACCAATTGGTCACTCTATTGGTGCCACAGGGGGGGGGGGGTTAGGGTTCTATTCCCCAGTTTTCCCTATAATGAATCATTCATGTTTTAATAACTATTTAAATAGGATTTAGACTGATTTGAAGGCTATAAAAGATGTTTTAAACCCCCATTAATTGGGGACCGTTGGGGTTTCCAAAAAATGTGGCCTCTTTTCTCGGTTTTGCACCCTGTTGTGCATTTACAGTTTCTCCCCCTATTAGGAGTTTTCAGGAAACCCTTTAATGCTCATCTCTTATCACCACCTCTACGATGATAATTATTAAATAACAATTAATTCCATCATGTGTAACTGACAACCTCTTGGATAAACCATGATCCGATTTTAAATCTATTCATGTTCTCATATCCTATAACTCATGGATCTCACTATTTCTCACACAGAGTATCATTCTCCTTCATGGATGGTCTATTTTCCTTTCCTTAGTTCGTTTGGAGTCCATCTTCACAATCCTAGTTGTGTGACCCTACTCGAGCCTTTCTTACTCATGCTTGGAGTCTTTGTAATTCTTCCCCTGCTAGTCATGCATCGCCAGTTCTTTGTGCAAGGAAGAAAACGTCCATATTTGATCATCCAGGTAGGGATTCTTTCTTTGTCTCTCTTTATTGTGAATCATGCAGGGTGGGTACAATGATGCACCCTCAGGACATAGATGAAACCAAATTTAATAATGATAATAAATAATCATTTAAAGAATCAAGGGTTGGGAATGATGATGTTGTTGCTGTTTTATACCTTTTTTCTATATTATGAAATTTATGGTCTTTCTACCACTAAAAATTATGGTCATTGGTGTTCTTTCCTTGTGCACTAATGAACCTTTATATTCTAGATAATCCTATGATTGAATGGATGTAACATGTAAACATGTTAATCACGTTAACCTGGATGATTAAATGGATGAAAAATAAACATGATTTATTGTGTGATCACCCCCGATTAACCAAATGAATGATGAAAATGGTGTTACTAAATCTGAGAAATACCGTTCTATTTTTTAGGGTTGTGTATGGTTGTTCTATTTGATGCCTTGTGGGGTGATGTGGATAGGGATGGGATCCCTTATTTTTGAGTATTTTATTGTGGACCTTATGCTATGTGGTACCATATGATGGGGCTTGGATTGGTTCCATTACTTCAAGGGATCACACATATCCATTTTGTTTTTTGTAACTTTATAAGAGAACCAGGTGTGAATGCTTAAATTACTTCTTGGTTGTTTTACCTTCTTTGGCTAGTTGATTTTCTTGTTAGTTTCCTGGTAGTGATGAATTATTTTAATAAAAATCACATGAACAAGATAAAAATAATGGGTTTAATGGGGAATTATTTTCGATGAATGATTTTTGCTCTGGTTATGGCGGTTGTGCTTTTGTACGAATGAATAGTAATGGGTTGTTTATGTATGGGCTTGTTTTGGAACCCTTAGGTTGGGATGAGTGATTTTTTACCTATATGTATAAATTTAATTTTGTGTTTCTTATTTACACCCCACCCATGTTGAGAACATTATGCCGAACTCATGAATTTCATGGGGGAGGGTGTTTTTTCCAACATCCAATTGGGTGGATGGATATTAGCTGCTTTATTCTCCCTCTCCTGAGTAAAATGAAAATATTTGTGTATGATGTGATGGAATGAGGTATATTTTTAGCACAAGACATGTTGGGAAGGTTATGTTGTGGTTTTTTCCCTATGTGTGTGCAGGTAGGTTAGTTTCCCAAGTGTCTTCGGGATGAGGCACATGTGTCTTTAGGCGTGGCCGTAGTTGTTCTGGCCCAAGTGTCTTCAGGAATGGTTTGGTAAGGTTCTGGTTTTCAAGGTGTATATGGGAAGGATACATGGTTGTTGTTCCCCATATGGTTGTAATTGGGGGGGGGGGGGGTAGTGGGATTGTGGTGAAAATGGTGGGAGAGGTCTGATATGTAGGATGTCTTAAAGAACAAGATGGAAAACAGTCCTGGGTACCCAAATGTCGATGTTCTATTACTATTACTTTACAGACATTTGTTATTGGGGGAGTGTGCCTTGGTGAGGCTGGGTGGATAGATTCTTGGCTAGGTGTTTGGTTATCTCTATCTTATCATGCAACATTATATTTTCTCCTCACATGTGCATGAGAGAATTTGGTTTTTCCTACTGGGAATACATGTATACTCAACCAACGTATATAAAACATCATTCAGTTTTCCATGAGGTCCTCAGAGACCATGCGTGATAGTTCTAACTCAAACATCAGGAAAATTTACATAACTATTTTAATTATTTTTTTACTTACCCTTGGGGTTTTTCTTGTACATATATGGGTTTATCTTTGAACATGAATATTAGAATGGGTTCTAGATTGACTTTTACCATCAGTTTTGTAGTTGTTTTGGGTTTTTACCATCGTATCTTCTGATCCAACTAAATAAAATGTGTAAGTCCTTCCATATTACATGTGATTCAATACCCTTTGAACTAGTCTTTACTCCGGGGCCTATTGAAGGAGGGACTCAGTGGTCATTATCTCTCCTTCAACCTGGGGAAGGAATGGTCTTTTAGTTTTCTATCGCTTCCCTCATCTCGATGAAGGCGGGTTGTGAAAATTCATTCCTTGGTGGATTCAAAAGCCTAATAAATTTTTTTGGGTTTTTACATTTGATAAAACCTCCAAACTGCTATGAAAAATTTAGAGGTGGGCCTACTCTTGTTTTTTAATTTTGTTTATGATGACAACCCTTCTTAAATTCCATCACCCAAAAGCATCCATGTGTGATGAGATTCAGAAGACAAATGCTTTCCATATAAAACAAGTATTTGGTACAAAATTCAATGTCTTTCTAAACAATATATCACTATATAATAAAAACCTCTAACTGTATTCGATTTTGGACATACCCATCCAAAATCATTATATTCCATTCAATTTGGTTCATCAATATATAATTTATGGGGCCACATTTCCAAATATATCTCTCTAATTGAACAATAAGATGTACTATCACATCAAATAATAATGATGCGAAGAACATTTTCAATTCACATGATATGACAACAATTTCCCTTTCTATAATCAACAATTTTTTTGGGACTATAACTCTACGTCATATAGATATGAAGAATAAACATAGAATGGTTATTGTATAATGAACATTCTTAGTGAAAATGAAACAAAAATCTATATGCATTACATATTGGATAAAAACATAGCAATCATGTGATTTCGAACCCTTTATCATTAAGTAGTTCATTAGCATGATTTTATTGATATTATATTATTAACCCCCTAGAACCATTACATCATTCAAGAAGTTGAAAACAGATATCTCTCCGACCTGGAAAGCACGTAAGCAGCTAGAGGAATAAAAGTTCATTTTCACCCTACATTGGCACAAACTCTTCTTGTAATCCCATTCAACCATGTCCAACATAGCCTTAATTGCATCCTTTTTTACAAGGTTCTTTTAGTAATGTATTTATGACACAAAAAAATAAATTTTTCTCAACACAAATAACATCATGAAAATATATGATGTACAGAAACATCCAATTTGGGAATTCAAAAAAATAATTTTTTAATCGGTTTTTGTAAGTTTTTTTAAAAATGGTGTACCAAAAGTAGTGTACACATATTCTACATTCAAAAACTATTGACCAGATTTTAGTGTATATGATGTTGAATGTTCTCTTTAACATCCATTCAATAATGTCATCAAAGAGTGGTACTTAGTCCCTCGGGGATGAAATACGTGATGTGAAAAAAGTCATAGTTTTCGTTAATTTTTCAACCTAATTAACTATGTACCCTTTATGAAGATGTGACACATTTGAGTTCTATTAATGTGATATACTGAAATATTTCCATAATAAATAATATCATTTATCATCTTATATAACATGAAACACAATGTGAAATCAACATTTCTGTAAGCATCATACAACGTTACCCCTGAATCCCTAATAATTTCAAATCCTTGTTCAATGGACACAAATAAACATCAATATAATTTCCTAGTTGTTTTGGTCTTGATATAAGCATAGATAACATGATGTATTTTCATTTCAAGTATAAACATAGCGGGATGTTATAATTTACCAAAATAACATGTCCTATGCTGTGGATACAGCTTTGAAAGACAAAAGGATTCACTCCATCTGTATATATTGTTAGATGATGGTTTCTCATCTCATTTCCAAATTCAGGGTACTAATGATCAATTACATTCCACTAAGGAGAGCTTACTAGTATATGTATATTCCCATATTTAATTATTTTATTTTCATGCCATGTAAACTTTTTTGTAGTCCAGTCACATCCATATAGGTGGATAACCTTCATAATGGTTGCAAATTACCACACAACATTTATAAGACTGAATTCTTTATTCATGTTATGAGAAACACCATACTTTTGGAATTATTTATGTGATTTTTGGTCCTTGAGAAATAGTATAATTTCATTTGTGAATACATTTATTTTTTCAGAGATTATACTCATCGAGCATAGAATTTTTCTAGCATCATATGTTCAACATAGATTCTCATTATCTTTTGGGAGCATGTAAATCAAGAGAAAAAGTAGTATAGTAAAACTAGAATCACCCCATCCATTTCCTAAATTCATATTGTATAACTTTAGTATGGATGAAAATGTTTTATATTTAGTGGAACCACCATATAATGGCACCATTTCAACCCTCATTAACTTCTCAAACAATTTTGGGAAATCATGAATTTCATCTTCAACTAACTTTGCCATTTCCTCAATACATTATTCGTCATCATCCACGTTACTAATGACATCATTGTTATAATCTAATTCATTTTCCACACATTTAATCATATCTGATGATCTGTGAAATGCAGTGTTATCCCAACAAAACGATACATTCCCCTTTCCCCATATTTAATATATCATTTATATCTTTGATCTATTCTAGTATAGATAAATAGTTCTTCCAACTACATTGGACTAATTTTTCTTTAATTACAAAAATATAAATGTCGAAAAAGAATTTTACAAGGGTTATGTGAAAGATCATTTACAAACATGATTTACTCTTTTATTATATCTTCATACATTTTTATTATCCTATTGGCATTAATCCATTATATTAGTATCCATCATTTTTGATTAATTAATATTAATATTTAATAAAATTAATAATCAAATCTCCAATAATAATACGCATTTATATTGGATATGTTATTTACATTATAAGGGAGGAAAAATAATTCTACCATGAATGCATTGAAATTCCAATTACACTCTCATGGTTCCTACTTTTTCCCAAAAACCACATTTAGGATTGGGACCAAACCCTCTATTCCATTTATCAGAAAACCTTATAGTTTATCAATTTAGATCTCTTTCTCCCAAATATCCATGAAATAATATAATCATAAAATCCATTTTTGTAGAAATAAACTTGTAATGGAAACCAAGTCGAGAACCGTCTTAATTATCATATGCTTAAAAGTAGGTGATGAAATCTAACTGAAATCAAATACTTCTAATTATTGAAATACATTTACCCTTCCCATGGGGTAATTATTGATCCACCTATCTTCTCAATATAATGTAATGGGTTTCCAAATTCTATAAAAATATAAATATAAAAGATTATAAGAAACTATATTTCATATTCCATTTGAGAACAATTTATAAAATCACAGTTGATGTCCCAATAAAAAACCAACCATTTATACAAATTCTTATTTAAAAAAACACACCATTTCTAAAACAATCCAATCAGTTCTGAACACTCTATCAGAAAACCCTAATTCGTTTTTAATGCATTCAAGGAATCTTCATGAACCAATAATGTTAATAATTTAATATGTGTTAAAACCCTATATATTTCATAAATTATCAATTTAAACTTCACACACCACTTATTAAAATGAAACCAGCATTACATGTGCTTTTAAAACATTTATATCCCATTAAAAAAGCCCATCAGGTGAGTTGAAAAACACTTGGAATTCAACCTATGTCCATTCAAATTTTTTAAATCATTTAAAATCTTCTTAAAAACCAAAAAAGTATTATTTTAAAAATATAATTTTTTAGGAAACATTTCAAAATACCTGAATCAATTTAAGAGATTCATCAAGTCATTTTTAGGAATACATAAATCAAAAGAGTGGCACATTATAATGTTTACATGAATAAAGAATAACTAAAATTTTATAATATATAAATTTATAAAATGTTTTTAATGTCTCTCGTGAATAAATAGTTTGAATTTTATAGTTTACTCATGTAATACTATTGATGAGTGAATATTTGATAGATAAAGACATAAGTGTCACTTGGCCATGATACATTCGAAAATAAAGTCACCACTCTTCAGTGTGGGAAACCATCCTACAATTGATGTTTGAATAATATACTACCTATACATAATCCTTCCAATATGGTATATTAGAAAAAAATCCCGTTATTGAGGGTATACGTTATATCAATGTTAAATGACTATAGGTAATCAATCCTTCTCCACTATCTATTTTATATTTCACTTCATGATTAAATATAAATTAAACACATTTTCAGTGTCCTCTAAAAATATCTCACCCTAAATATAGTACCAAAAACTCTTCATGGATAGAAAAATGATTTCCAAATCTATGAAAGGAGTTAGGAAGTTTCCCTTATGTTTCCTTAATTGTCTTTAACCATATGAAACCACATGACCATTAAGGACCTGAATTGTTAAAATACTGACTCTTAATACATCACTATATAATCCATACTCATTACCCTACTCATTTATGGGTAAGATTGGTGTTTTCATCAATGTCTCATTAAGATCATAGAATGATCTCTCATCAACATCTATGAAAAAGAACTATACCACATTCTAGGTTATGGAATTTATTACGATTCCAATCTTGAATAATCTTGATTGTCCTTTTAAGGTCCTAGATCATTGGGCCACCAAATAGTGCCCCAAACCCAGCTGGTCACATAATCTCAAGCACATTTCCCCAAACTCCATTGGATGCTGACTTGGAGGGAGGGATATGCTAATAGATTTGGGAAACTATGCCCTCATTGGTATAGTGTACACACCAAAATTTGAATATAAAATAAAATCATAAGCAGTTATACCACAAAAGTTTTTTTTGAAGGTAGTGTTCTGTTCAATGACCAAAACACAAAATTTATTGAACGAAATAAATGGTTACACAAGTCTGAAATAAGTAAATTTGTTCACATCCCTATGATAAAGCTGGAGTAACTCTGGAGGAATATCTTCCCTCCAATGCATATCGTGAGCCACCCCCATATTATCCAGTCCATCAGAAATCCTATTTTCTTCATGATACGTATGAGTGACAATGAAGTTGATATCTGAGAGTGAGTTTTGGTAGTCCATCCAGCGCGTAGTGAGCTTCCAACTGAGAGGAATGGTACCATTTTAGATGGCTTGGACAATAGTGGTGGAGTCACTATCAATCCAGATATTGTTCCATTTGTGCTACTTAGAAAACGAGATAGCATGGATAACGCCCATTATCTCTGCTACCAATGAGGAAGTAAAACCGTAGGATCCATAGAAGTATTAGAGAGTCTGGTTGAGGTGATTTCTAGAGCTGGCTCCACAACCTGCTGGGCTAGGGTTTCCTTTAAAGTCACCATCCAAATTTATTTTAATCCATCCTGGGGGTGGGGGCTTCCAAAAAACTTCAAAGGTAAATCTTGGTTGAGGGTAATTTCCCTCAACACCAATGCGCCTAAGAATCCAAATTTCACTAACCAGGTTGTTGTAATGATCTTTTTGAATCAAAGCTGTCACCCGTATCGCGATGAGAATTTCAAATTTACCTACATTAATATTGAATGAGTTGTTATATAAAGTAAGTTCATTTCTACCATACTATATCACATAAAGGAGCTCTGCTATAGCTGCAACAAAAAGACTCTTGATCTATTGGGAGTCAGGTTGGTCCATACACCACTGCATCTACGAGGTTATAGAACTACAAACCAACCATCTACAATAAAAAATGTCAAAAATATAATTCCAGAGAGCCATTTCCGTATCACAAGAAATAAAGAGGTGATTAATATCTTCACAAAGTTGGTAACACATACAGAATTTAGAACAAAGATTAATCCTAAAAGCTTGTAAGAATGTATCCCTAGGGATTATACCGTGGGAGATACGCCAAACGTGGGTGAATCTCGAGTGTTTAATCCATGATTTATTTATGTTTTTTAACCAAGCTAGGTTTTTTTCTTCATTATTGAACAAGTGTTTATGGTAATTTCAAGATTCAAGCACACCATTGTGAGCGGATTCCCAAATAAGAAAATCGTCCGTATTAGTGATGGGGTAACAGTCAACAATGAGTTTGATATCTTCATGTAAACACTTATTTTGAGAATCAATTACCTTCTTTATGGTGTCATTGGTGTGGATATGAGGTTGGTTATTGGCCATTGATGATATCAGTGGTGCACCAGTCCAGTTATCCAACAAAAAATTTATGTTTGAATTTCTACTAGCCATCCATCTTGAGTTTGTCATAATGGAAGTGGAGGTGTTTTTAATGGTGGGACATATAGAAGGCGTGAGAAAGTGAGACTGATTATTTCTATGTTTGTGGAGAAAATGAGACCAATGAAAATCCACATAAGGGGAGTTATTATGAAAGAGGTTCCATGTGAGATTGGCTTGAAGAGATTCATTAAAAAAGGAATGGTTTTTAAAACCAATACCCACTTTATCAATCAGTTTGCAACAAGTGGTCTAAGGGACCATAACTAGTTTCCATTCAAGAGTACTTTTAGTCCTAACATAGTTCTTAATAGCCACATTAAATTTCTTTAGAAGGTTCTTAGGCCATTTTTATATAATCATAGAGTAATCCAACATGGAGAAGATAGTGGATTTAACAAGGAAAATTCTCCGAGCCATTGATAGGTTCTTCCCCTTCCAAGAGGAATGTTGTCGAAGCTTTTGATAAATGATGGGGGAGAAGTAAGCCTCTTTGGGTATACCCCAAAATATTGGAACACCAAGTTATGTTAAGGGTAATGTTCCCTCCTTAACACGTAATGTATTGGTGATTTTGAGTTTCTTACAGGGGGAATTCTTTGCCAAAGTAAATGTAGGATTTGTGCTAGTTGATGTGTTGACCAGACACTTCTGGGTTATAAAGAAGGATGACCATAAGGCCATTCACATTTCTTTAGTCCCCCTGAATAAAGAGAATAATGCCATAGACATAAATAAGGTTCGAGGGGGCGTTCACGTTTCTAGAATCAGAGATATATTTAATGGTACATTTTTCTATAGATTGGGTATGCAGTCTACATAGATAGTATTCAAAAAATTGATAAAGGAATATATAAGAAAGGGTCACATTGTCTCAATCCCTTGGAACATTTAAAATAACCATTCAGGGAGCCATTAATGAGAATGAAAATGTGGGCTGAATTAAACAAGGTTTTAATTCTGTTTATGAAGTTATCATTGAAGCCGAACTGCATAAGGACTTTATATATGAAATTCCAATCGATTGTATCAGAGACCTTTGCAATGTAAAATTTAATAGAAACATTCCCTCCACGATTTTTCTTGTTTAAGAGATTTTTGGATTCACAGGTAAAACAAATACAGTCTTGAATAGAACTTCCTTTTATAAATCCAAATTAGTTATAGGAAGCAATTAAATTGCATATAGTAGATATTCTATTGGAAATTTATTTGGTGATTATCATAATGAAAGAGTTTATGAGAGCTATGGGCCTGAAGAGGTAAAGTTAATATGCATTATTAGATTTTGGGATGAGGACTAGAAATTGAAAATTTAATCCGTGAGGGAGAATGCCTCTAGGAAAGAATGTTTCCACCATGCGTCAAATATCCTCCTCAATCACATGCCACTATTTTTGATTGAAACCATTTTTAAAACCATCCATCTTAGAACCACCGTTAGTGTTTAGGCTAAAGACCGTGTCTTTAATTTTTTGGTAAAAAGGAAAGCTATTAAGAAAAGAGTTCTCTTCCTAAATAACCACTGGGGGAATGAAATCAGAGATGAGATCTTTATCTATCACAGTTCCATTGATGATATTATGATAATAAGAAACAACATGATAGACAATGATTTCCTCAGTGTCAAGAATATGATCCCCCTCTCTAAGATATGCAATAGTCCTATATGATTTTATATCTCTATAAAGGGCAATTTAGAATTTAGTATTCCTATCACCATCATTAATCCATTTGGGTTTAAAGATTTTCTTTTTAAGGTTTTCCATAATGTTGAGCAGCGTGACATGTTGTTCATAAATGATGCTTTCATGTTAGGCGCCATGAGAAAAATTAGAGGAGGTATTAGCCTTTATAATTTGAGTAAATTATTGTTATATAAGTGTTATATTATTGTATCTTTCATTTGTTTTAGAATTGCACCAGATTTTGATAAATTTCCTAAGCATTTTCAAGTTCCTCGAGCAGGCAAACACATCCATCTGATTATGCATATTAGCCCAAGTGTTTTTTATGATATTTAAACATTCTTGGTCTAAGGTCCAAGTAGTGTTATATCTGAAAGGGGATCTAGAATTTTTCGTGTTATGGGAAATTCAAATTAAGATGGGATGATGATCAGAAGAAATATTTGTAAGAGTGATACTTGAAATGTTGTCCCATTTATCCAGGGCTTGGAGATAGGTGAAGGCCATGCCATGTTTACTAGCCACTGTCCTATTGTAATGTATCCTATACTAGGTAAATTTACCACTCGTTATATTAACCTCTATAAGGTTATTGATCTCCATGCAGGCTTTGAACTCCCTAGTTGAGATGGAGTCATGTGGAGGGCCTACTTTCTCACTAGGAGATAAAATAGCATTGAAGTCCCCAACTATAAACCAAGGATTAAGGATAGTGTTACTACATTGGTTGAGCTCATTCCAAACATCTCTCCTATCATGGTATGTATTACAAGCATAAGAAAAAGTAGTATAAACATGTTCATGCTCAAAAACATAATCATAGTTAATAGCATGATTTGAACTTTTGTAAGCATTAACATTCTACATAGAAGATTGAGAAAATAACCATAGAAATTCAGTAGATCTACCATTAATACATGCCCATAGGAAGAAGTAGCCAAAGTGGGACGAATTCTTGAATCTAGAGGCATAATTGACTTTCGGTTCAGAAATAGCAAGATGTTTTGGGCATTGAGAATTAATATAACTTTTTAAAACATTAAAGGTGATTGGGTTGGAAATCCCCTGACAATTACAATATAAAAAATTCATTTGGACCTTTTTTGGAGGGGTTGTCCACTTTCTTTTTAGATCCCTTGGTCTTTGACCTTGTTGATATTCTAGAGGAATCCTCCCTTGGAGTATTACTCTGTGTAACCTGCAAAAATTGAGGGTCCAAAGGGCGGTTAGAAGCATCATCATTGCTAGAAACATTTCTATCATTTTGACCTTGGATGTATGTTTCCGAGGTAGAATTTTTGTTTAATGGTGGGGATGCGTAGTGCCTTTAAAATCCTTCATGGAAGATGGCTTCACTTGCAGGGAGAACAGGAATATTGGTGAGGACATCTTCCCAGCCTTTTTTGGGAGGAACACCCTGCCTTCTCGCATCCTGTCCTTGCTGCTCGGGGAGGATATGGGGAAGCCCTATAATCCTATTACACTTTCTGAAAATTGTCCACTTTTTCAGAGGGGGTAGTGCATCTAGGATGGTGTTTCTAGATGAAGATGTTTGGTATCAGAGGCAGGATTATGCTCTATATTATAGGATTTTGGGGAGTTAAAGTCTTATTAAGTAGATCAGATGAATCAGTGTTTGATTCATTCAGAATAGATATCAGGGGAGCAGAATCCTCGAAAGAAGGACCTGGTAGATCCAAATCAAATTGTGGGTGTGAGATAATACCTAGGATATCCTCCTCAATGTCTTTTCTAATATCCTACACAATGGTTTCAATATTTGTTCCTCAGCCAGGTCAACCCATGCATTGCATTTTTCATGTTCCAATTGTCCAAATGGGTTGGTCATGACAACCAATTTTTTCTCCCTTTTCAGTGACGTTTCAGGTACAACAAAGACAGTTTATTTCTCCCTCCTATGTTTTTAACTTATGTCTAGCCAGTATAGTTTGGTTGTGGAGGTTGCTAATGAACTTTCCTATAATTGTGAATTGTGGGCGCAAAAGTTTTACACAATTCACAAAAGGGGGAAGCCTTTCATACTATAGGTTCACCACCATTTTGTATTCATTAGCAGTGATGGTAATCGATTGAGGGGGTTTTTTTCAAAGTTGACTTCAATCAGAACCCTAGCTTACAGTCCTAGCTCCCCATTAATTTTTCTTTGATCAATTTTCAATGTTGTACCAATGCAAACATAGAGATAATTCAGTATTTGTGGGTGAAAAAAAACGAATTGATATTGTAAAATCTAACCCATACCTACGAGGTATTTTTCATATGGTAATTGGGATTAAATGAAAAGTCTCACTCCACGAGGCGAAGATGTCCTGGCTTTAAATTAAGATTTGCAATATTCCAAACACAATCAATATCAGATTGTGAGGAGAAAATGATATAGAAATATACTTTACCAAGAGGTACCAATTTCTAGTATGAAAAACCCCAACAGGAAGCAATTCTATGATTTAAATCAGAGAAATTCCAGGGTTTATCACCTTTTAGATACGTGACACGACCCATGATAGGGAACTTACAGAGTTTCCCTCTCTTTTGTATCGCGACGGGATCTGCTTCAACACAAAAACTACCATCCTCCAGTTTCATAATCCATGTTGACTACATCGACATCGGCTTTGTATGCTCAAAACTCATCAATAATTCAAGGAAAGATAATCCCTTAAACCTAGAAATTGTTTTTTTGTGGTGGTTAGTCTTTATTCAAATTCGTCGTTTCCTTTGAGTTTAGATCCCTGATTAGATCCGTGAATTCCATGAAAAGGGGATTACAAGGCAGAAGTGTTATTCCTCCTCCATTTTCAGTGGATTATGATTTCAGAGGGGAACTTTTGAGCTGTGTCCTGAGAGCTCTTCCATACGTGTGACCCGATTTTTTGAGTTATACCACAAAAGTGAACAGCGGATGACATAAAATAAATCCAACATAAGCCATAAAATATATATATATATATGATGTATGGAATATGTATCAAATAAAAAAGTAAAAAAAGTCACAATGCTGCAAATAAATACAATAACCAAAGTTCAAATGAAACAAATAAACTCAAGCGACATCACAATCCTCCGATTGGTCCCATGCTCTCTAACTCCAACAACAATCATGTACCTGATATAGATGGGTGTTTTCCGTTATCTATACCTTCAATCATATAATCTATTTTGGTCCTAAAACATGACCCAAATAGGGTGTGAGATGAATCTGAAAAGGAACCCACCAAAATATATGTTCATAACTGCCAGGGGATATATATAGAAATTAATATAAACAAATGTCCCAATTGACTAGTAACTACCTAAAATTAATCAATACTACAGTTTTCAATTACACTCATTTAACATTTATTATTCATCTGTTGTATCATGTAACCATGGGACCTATCTTAAGCTCTACATCCCCCATGTAATGTATCCAAAATAGATATCTCATAAGACAATATAAAAAATCAAGTAAGACTAAATCCAAGCTTGTTCTTAGGATTTGAATATGCATCACAATCATTCAATTATCCACAAATGACCCTCTGGGATTCTCTCATAGTCTAACCTCATAATTATAATACAGCATCAATTAATTGTAAATGACCACCTGGGAACGCTCTCACATTCTAAACCATTGGGTCAAATAATCATTTAATCAAATATTAACATCCACCTAGGTAGCTCTCTTAGTAAATACCCTTGGTTCAAACATAATAGTAATACAAACATAAATGATCCCCTTGGGAAGATCTCATAGTCCAAACCCCCTTGGTCAAGCATTCTATAAATTAATTATAAAAGACCACCGGAGTAGAACTCACATTCTAACCCTTGGTTCCAAAATTCACAATGCATATCATAAGAATTTTATTAAATTAACAACTCCTTCCTATCAATACAAGGAATTCCTAGCAGGAATCCTAGACCAATCAGCTGCAAACAATAGAAAACAGGAAATGTATCCATGCTGTGTCCCTTAGACATGGTATCTACCCATACACACAAGCAACAACCCTTTATCAATCAGTCAAACCATAGAAGGTAATAAAAAAACGTTTAATTCCAAAACACACAAATAACCAAATGTGGGATTTAAGTATTTATAGTAAATAATCTAATGAAAACAACAGAAGGCATAAAACACATAACTTAATGTCGTATGAGCGATATAATTCAACATCGACCTTCAAATCAGGCTAAAGATGTGAAGATCTACCAAAAGGTGAAAATTCATCAACCCTTGATAACTCAAGGGAGAAGAGTAATCCTAAAAAAAGGACCTAGATGATTTGAGAACACATCAGTGGGATTCCAATACACCCGACAGTGTCTCAATCAGAGCCTAGATAGATAATCGAGAGATCGAATATTATCCATCATTCTGGAGTGATCCTGTATGAAACAAAGGAAGAAGAAGGTGTTTTTGTACATGAGACGTGACCCATCTATGATATATCAAATAAATAAGAAATGTACATGGCGTGTTCATTAACACTACATGTCTTATAGTAGCCTCAACCGGCCCCCGACTTAAGCGGGCCTACCAGTTCTCCTCAAAACCATGAACTAGACCATTACATTGTCAAAGTATGTCTTTATAAAGAAAGATAGGAATACAACATGTGCATAGAAAAACATATTTCCATTCTTTTTCCTCAAAACAACAAGAAAACAAGATCCATGGATGAAAATGAAATGAAGTATCCTACAAACTTCACCCTTAAAATAAATATTTCCCTAAATTTCACTTACAATGGAAGAGAAGAAGAATCAGCGAACAACTCCAGCCACAACGATCACAGATCGGCCTGCTTCTCCCAAGTCTCATACTGCACTTGATGATGATAACATACCACCCATACCAAAATAAAAAACCGACGATGAAGAACCTTCATGATGCAATCCACAATTCAGATAGGGTGCTCTTCAAAGGATTCATCCACATCCAACTCAACCTCTTCAAGTTGAAAAACATGATACAAGTATGAAAAGTAACATCATAGATGGGAAACATGAAAGATGTTTTGTATTTCCTAGTATGTCTGAGGTAACTACAATTAATTGGAAACCGACCTGACTCTCTTCATAACCTAAAATGGCCCAATGTATCTTGGTGAAACCTTCCCTTATCTCTTAATATTCATGTGTCCCAATAGTGGTGTGGCACATAAGAAAATATGATCTCTGTACTCGATCTCTAATGGTCATCTTCGTCGATCATCATAAGATTTCAGGCGAGACTGTGCAGTAGAAATCCTCTTCTAAATCAACTCCACCTACTCAGTGGTCTCCGGGACAATATGTGGTCCTTGTATAGCCACCTCTTCGACCTCAGCCAATATAGGGGTAATCTGCATGGCCTACTATACAATGTCTCATATGCTTCCATTTGAATCATTTCCTGAAAACTATTACCGTAGGAAAATATCTAGTAGGGTATGTGTCTCTCCAAAGAGCCCCTGAAATCTTGCATGCATGCTCAATGCTTGTCCTCCAAAACCTGTATCGTGTGCTTGGACTGGATATCTATTAGGGGATGGTAAGCTATACCCAGAAATACCTATGTACCCAAATCCAAAAGTTTTCCATTATAGAAACAAGAAGTAAACCAGAAATCCCTATCTAAAGCGATAAAGTGTGGAACCCCATGAAAATGTACTATCTCTTGGATTTAAAACATTCAAATATCATCAACACTGAGATTATCTTCTATTGGAAGAAATTTTGAAACCATCTTGAGTCTTTCAACAATAACCAATACATTATCCTTTCCACGAGGCGACCCTGGTAATCCAATCATGAAATCCATAACAACATCATTCATATTCCACTCAGGCATGGGTAACTAATGTAATTTCCCTATTGGCCACTAATGCTCCACCGTCACCTTCTATCATGAAAAAAATCTCAAAAAAACTGGCAACATCCCTGTTCATGACCTATGGCCAATAATGAAGTTGTAGATCTTGATAAATCGTAGTGAAACCAAGATAAACTAAACATACAAATGAATAGAAATGTTAGAACAACTCTTAATGTATGTCTTATAACACCCATACTCACCCTTGAAAATTCAAAACCACATCCTCGACAATGGTCCACCAAGGAGTAGGGTCCTCACCTGAAACACTCTCCCATAGTACTAGGCCTTTAGAATCTGATAGCTACCTTATTCTCACATGATCTAGTAGTGTATAGGTAACAATCATAGAATAAGAAAAATGTCTGACCCTGTTTATCATACACCTCCAAATGCCTCTCGAAGAATAGTGCCATAATCTCTCACTCAGTACTGGCCTCCTGAATTTTTTATATATGAGTTCTCCTACTCTGCGCCCCAGCCACTATGTCACCTTTCCCAAGTTTATAGACAAGCTCAAATTCATAATATTGAATGTAATCAACCAATCATAACTTTCTCAAATTCAAACCTCATTGTTTAAAGAGATACATGAGGATTTTGTGGTCAATTTTTACTAAAAAACGCTCTCCCAAAATATAATTTCTCAAACAGCACATCGCATGAAAAACTGCATCAAAATCATGATTTTGTGTTGGGTAATTCCTATCATTTGTCCTCAAATATGAAGACCCATATTCAACAACTCCTTCACCATGAATAAGAACTGCACGAAGCTCGATACCTGGCGCATCACAGTAATAAATGTAACACTTTCCCAGATCAGTAAAAATTAGTATTGGTTTTGATGACAATCTCCCATTCTGCTCCTAAAAGGACGAATCATAGGAATCTATCCAAATGTACTTCAAACCCATCTTATTTAGGCCCATCAGAGGTGCTGATAAAAGTGAAAATTCTTGAATAATGTGTTTGTAGAAACCATTCGTTCCCAAAAAAGCTTATAATTTAATGGTGTACGTTGGTTGCACCTAGGAAACTACTTCCTTCGTTTTCTCTGGGTCTACTAATACTCCTATCTCTGATATATCATGACCCAGTAAATTATTCTTGTTCATCATAAAGTGTCACTTTATGTTCATCACATACAACTAATTCTCTCTCAATGTACTCAATACAATCTCATGATAGATGGAATGATCTTGTTTAGTGTGAGAGTACACAAATATATCATCCTCATAGACTACCACTACAGAATCCAAGTAAGGATATAACACTTGGTTTATCAGTTCCACGAAATCCACCATTTTGTTCATGAGACTGAATGGAATAAAAAAATGATCATATAGAACATACCTATTCTGAATGGCTGTAATAGGTTTATCTGATGATCGATCATTAAATAGATGATAACAGAATATCAATTCAAACTTTAAGAATGCTAGGGAATCTAAAATATAATCAATTAGATCACCAATTATTGGAAAGGGATATCAGTTCTTGATCATCAACTGGTTTAGCTTCTGATGATCCACACAAAGTCTACGGGTACCATCCTATTTTATTACAAAAAGAACAGGTATACCCTAAGGAGAAATATTGTGTCGGATGAACCCCTATTCCATAAACTCCTCTAACTGCTTCTTGAGCTATTGAATCTCCTGTGTAGCCATCCTGTATAGAGAAAAGGACACTGGTCTCACTCCAGGCACAATCTGACTATTGAAATCCACCTCTCAAACTGAAGGTAAACATGAAAAGTCATCGAGAAGGTCATCTCGGAAACTATCTAAAATTAGAATAATGCCCATATAAAAAGTCACATGTTCATCAAGATATTAACTAGAAATATGTACTCTAATTACTCAAAACCAATGTTTCTGAGGTATAGCTCTTCTTTCCCAGACATCCCATTCAATATTGTGTAGAAAAGATCTACCCTATGGTGATTTGAAACTCTCCCATAGATGATAGGTGTAAAAAAGGCATGAATAGATAATAATTAGATCATTCAAAGAATGAAATAGAACCATTTCATCTCTAAGATATAGAGGACCCATAAGAAGTGAAACCCACTAACCTCATGAGGGAACTCCATGAACATACCTACACCAGTTGTCCTTATCAAAAAAGAAGTATCTAGTATCATAACATCATAAGAAGTAAATATATATAGCCCAAGGATCTCCACAATGACAATCGATATAAAACACTGGGAAACCCTCTATAAAAAATTGGTGATTCTAAAACAAAGGACACTAGACTCATACATCTAATCGTTGAGTGTCCTGGATCTTACTCTTACTAGGTCTACTCCATCATAAAAGGTTGGCATGTACTGCTGCGTAGAGACCCTTCCTGGCTACCCTAGGCTCATCCATCATGTTGTATCTAAATTATTATCATCTAGTTTCCATTGTAACACCCTGAACCTAGTTACCCAGAGTCGGTTCATTATTACATAACATTGACATGATCACAAGAAAGATCAAATCTCGAAAGACCAATTGGTT
Source organism: Viscum album (assembly GCA_963277665.1). NCBI lineage: Eukaryota > Viridiplantae > Streptophyta > Magnoliopsida > Santalales > Viscaceae > Viscum > Viscum album. The sequence continues at coordinate 1,373,068,490 of OY728147.1, read as the reverse complement.
TAGTAGCCTTGGAAACACTAGATATATTCATAAAGTTTTACATTACATCATAAAGTGAAAAACTACTACAACAACATAATGTCTCCATAGTCCACACTATTATCCCCTCATAATATTCCTGCAGGTCATTTATAACTTACTTCTTCACATCCTGGGAAAAATAAAACATAGAAAAGGGGTGAGCTCAAATGCCCAGTAAGGATAACAATATAGCGGAAACTTTCTAAAATAAGCATAAACATTTAAGGAAATGTATAACTAAAACAAAAGCCTTTTAAACTTGAACTTCAACATAATGTGGCAAAAGTAAAATGAAATAATGCCATTTACTTATTCACATAGATATTATACTAGTCGAATAGTCACATGCAATATCAATAACCACTTTCATAATGATGGAATGCATAATTCCAGACTATCATAACCACATAGCCAAGGCCTCGTGCCAAGACTACAAATAAGATTTTTCCAAGGCCTTGTGCCAAGACACTAGTTTGTCTCATGAGACCTACCGATGCCTCGAGGAGCTATAGCGGGCTCCACCCGTCAATTACTAAGTCCAATGCATTCCCATATAGAAAGGTTTAAACATAACATAAACATTCGCATTAAAACTAGAATACGAAATGACAACACTTTCTCCATAAACCATGAATGGTATAAAAATAACACATCCACAGTAAAACATATCACAAAAACTTCAATAAAATACAGAAGTTTTGGATAATAATAAATCAACTTCAAATAAGCATAAAATCCATCAAAGGATGTTGACATAGATGAAATCAAAACTATTTGAGAGAAATATCTCTTTTTCTCGAAATCATTGAAAAGTCACACATTTATAAAGGAAGTCATTTAAGATAGATTTTTGGATCAAAGTGTCCCATTCCACTTTGAAACTTTTGAAAAGAAATATCATTTCAAAACATTCATGTCCATATAAATAAATCCTTAAAACCATTTTGAAAAAATGGACATTAATTAAAATATTTAGAAAGATAAATCTTTAAAACATTTAAAATTATGATCTTGATAAAGAGTACCTTTCAAAAATTCATAAAATATTCATTTTGAAATCATTTAAAAGTCAAATATTTATAAAATAAAACATTTACTTTGAAAATATTCTTATAATCTTGTATGGGAAGCTTTGACGATTTTATAACGGCGGTAAATAGCCGCAGCCGCTGTATAAGTTAAAAAACATTCTTACCTTAAATTTGTCGAAAGGTTAAAAGTGCCTTGTTTGGAAAATGACGGAAAGATTACTTTAATAACACATAAGGGTATAAATGACTTTCACCCATATTATTTTTAAATAGTAAAAATGTTTTGAAATACATTTAGAAGAAACATGGATGTGGATGATAAAGAAATCCCAGTACATTATTACATATAAACAACCTTGGATAATGAAGAGATTGTGAAACAAACCCTTACCTTGTACTTTTCCTTGGTTGAGGGTATGTTAAACTCCTGTATAATGGTAAAATAATTGTTATCAAATTATACAAGAATCATATACAATAATATGATATCATATATGATCTTTTAACATTGCTTTGTTAATAATATCTTAGTATTATCGTCGTTTCGGGTGTTAACTTACTCGTTTTCATTTATATGTTTTGTTACGTAAGCGATGTTTGTCATGGATAGATTGTATCTAATTCATATACAGAATTATATAAAGTCCTTAAACATCATTTTTCAATCATCAAATGATAATTATACTTGAATGGATATGATGGAGAATGAATCTCATCGCGTTCGTGAAGATGGAAGTCTGTACGTACGCACGAGCGACAAAATCATTCTTTTGATATTAAATTAATATATAAATGGATGTTATATAATATATACAGAATCATTAACATGTTATATTTATTATTTACATGAGTTACACATCATTATTATACCAATCCAAATAATAATATATTGAATAACAATTACACCACGACGTGGAGACGGTAAGCCGTACGCACGCACGTATGGTGACATGTTATTCAAAGGATGGATAGAATAGTGAATACGGTTGTACCATATTTATAATAAAATCACAGTATATATATGATACTGGAGTTATTATTTTAGAATGGTAACAACAAAGGAAGAAGAAGTGGAATAAGAAAGGAACTTGGAAAAGGGTGGTGAAATCATTACCTCTTCTTCGGGTTCTTCCTTTTGATTTGATCAAAAGGGCTCCTTAGGTTGGCTTTATGATCAAACTAACGCCTTGAGGTTGTAGTGATGGAAGTTGGGAGAGTATTTGGGCAGATTTGGGCCGAACCAAAAGGCTTTGAAGGTGTGATGAAATGAGAAGGAGGAGTGTTGTTTTATAAGAGGGGTGAGGGGCACCTTTGGAAAAGCTAGAAATATTAATTTATAATAAATTCATATTCGGTTTCTAATGGCTCCAAAGTTTATTATTTAAATGTTAATGTGGGGGTGGGTCGACAAAAACTCAAACAATATAATTTTTATAGGTTTGAGTCATTATATTAACCTTATCTTTAAGTATTAACTCTTAGTTAATTTGTTTCACTTTTACAATGTCTCTTTGTATTTTTATATAATATGGTTAATAAACATACTATATACATCCAAGATACCACAAAGTGATCCATTAATGATAAAAAATTCATGATATAAGTCTCTTGGCCAAACCATAGATTTTTAGGAATTTAATACCAATTAATAATATAATATTTGTTTTAAAAACTCTTTTATGTCAATTTTGACACTATTGAATAGTTGATTTTTGTGAAACTCATAACAGAATGATTACTTCTAAAACATTTAATTAAATCATTCCTAACATGTAATATTAACATAGAAAATTAGTATAATTCATAAAAAGTCTCAAATTATATTTATTTGTGTATTTATGATATCAATTATTTTAATTTTTTACTATTATGGTAATTACTGCATCATCATTGTGTCATAAATAAATTAACTTATTTAATGTCTAAAAATTATAAATAAAATATAATTATGTAGGAACTCTTTTTATATTTCTAATTAATATTTATAGTCGAATATCCATCATATATAACACTATGTAAATATTGTTTTACTAAAAGATTTAGGCTTGTGTCATTTTTGTATTCATTTTAGCATAATTAAAATAAAGTGTCCCTATAACCTCAAGTGGCTCCATGGGGTCCCCAAATAGACCCAAAGATGCCTATGGTCTAACATGTATCAACCAATAAGGTTAGGAAACGTTTTAGGGTAATTTAGTATTATTATAATATTAGTTTTTAACCCTTATTTACCTAATTTACCCTTAACCATGGTAAATAAAATATTTACCGTAGTAATTATTCAAAATGTCTAAAAATAAAAGTTACCTCTTTACACAATATGAAAATACATATTCCAAATATTTAATCCATTTTTCCAAATTCAAAACATAGATGTTGCAGAAATTAATTTAAAATTAATTTCCATTGTTAAAACAAAAAGCGTGTTTTTAAGAGATAATAACTATCAAATGATTGACACATGTTTATGTCCGGTTTAATTGTAAAATTATGTCCAATGACCAACATTGTATTAAATCGTAAAAATATATTTTAAATATACTTTAAAACCACTCAAATTCATAATTTATCACTATTAATTATTTTGATTAAAAAAAGTTGTTTTTAATTAAAATTTAGTAATTTTCACTATTCATCAAAATATTAAAGTTATCTGAAAAATACCAAAATTTCACCTTAGGATAAATTCGATATTCCGAATCCAAAAATGAATACCATTATTAAATATAAAATACATAGAATTTCAAAAAGTGGGTATTACTATTCATAACGGCTAGTTTGATTGGTTATGGTGTGTTAGAACTCGGTGTTGCGTACAACACGCGCTATCACATTATTCAAAGGAAAGCGTACCGTGGAAGCTTGGGATGTTTCATTTTAAATTTATTGATGTCCCCATTTATTTAAAAAGTTTAAAATATTGTATTAAAAAAGGTTTCACTATTAAATGTTGGTAAAAGTGCAATACTGAAAATGAATTTGTTCTTACATTATGTCTAAGAAACTCATAATATGGATTCTAAAATTATAAGGATTATATAAAGTTTAAAATTTAGTTAATACTATTCATAACCTCTTGTGAACGGCTTGTTTGGTAAGTCATGGTGCGCATGAACTCAGTGTTCCGTGTAGTGCAATTTATTGAATTATTTTGAAGAAATAACACACTATGAAATCTTGGGGTGTTACATTCTCCCCTCCATCAATAAATTGCATCCTCGCAATTCGAAATTTTTCTTCGAAAATAAAAGGGTGAAAATAGAAAATATATTTGTGGGAAAACCCACATCGGAAATTGGGTTACTAAAATTTAGTCTTAATTTGAGGAAAAGAGAAATGAAAGTTTCACCACCAAATTATGATCTCGATTAGGAGAACATTGGTGGAAATTAGAGACATATAATTGGAGAAAAAACGTAAATATTTATAGGTAGTGATTGAGGTCATCAATCACAAACAAGTGTAAAATTGAGGTCCTTAAATTCATCAATCTATGATGATTTGAAATACAATTTCTTCAACAAAACATAAAGTATTATGATAACACATTTTTGAAGTTTCAAAATATCTTAGTTGAAATCCCACATCGAAAAATAAATTAATGAGGCCTCTATTTAAAATAAAGAGTGGAAAGTATGAAGATTACCGAATATAACACATACTAGGGTTCCATGTAGGAAAATATGGATATGTAATAGAAATATAACCATCAATTATCTGATGGAGAGTGGTAGAGAACATGGATTTGAAAAGGCCAACAATCCCAAAGCCATAAATTAGTGATGATTTAAGGTACCATTTAGGACAACATTTTTGTTCAAAGTTCTTTTTCTTAATGTTGAGGAATTTATTTATGAGATTGTCTAAGATAATAAGGAGATATACTTACTTTATAATTAGAGTTCTATCCATTAATAAATTTCTACCAAAAAAATCATCTTTCACTCTAAAAAATAATAGAACGTAAAAAAATTCTATTTATACTATTCTTACAGGGTTCCAAAATAAATGGATTTATAATTCATCTACCAGATCTTTTAAAAAAACTACATTATTTAATCCAGGACATCTCATGGGAATGTGGTAGTTGATACACCCTTGTCGCCCTTCGGTTGAGGGTTCAAGTCTTGCAGCCTTGCCGGTCGTGACGGGTTGGTGGCCGACCTCCGGGTTGTCCTTTTATGGCAATCCAAAATTAATCTCAAACTAGAATTTATCCAAAATACTTCTGTCCAAACTCATAGTCCAACATTTATAAAGAAGGTAAACATAATGTAGATCCTTTTTACCCCGTAATAGCATATTAATACCTTCATCATGTATTCTTTTAAAACACTGAAACATCCTGAATTACCATAATCCGTATTGATTACATTCATGATCACTTATTCCATATAGAATGCTTGATATACATCATCAATCCAAAAATGTTTTAAACCCCAACAATGATGGAATATACAAATCATTAATCAGCTTCAAGGTAGTCAAGAATATCCAATATAATTTATCCAAATCAATCATGTATTATTCTAAAATCACTACCTCGGTATCAGAACCATATTATGGTATATCTTTCTCTCAACCATATATTTTCCAAAAATTTAACCTGCTATTGAGTCACATTTCTTTGTTCCACACAATCTCAAGTCCTTAATGAAATAGTACTGCAGTACAATCCTTATATACTCCATAATTATTATAACAAGTACATTGTTGATACAACACTCAAATGACATAATCAACATAAGAACTCTAATCATTCCTCTTCATTTGTGGTAGTATCATAACTTGATTATTATCCAATTGCATCATTTGCGGCATAGTCTGATGACTAGGACAATGGTTCGCGTAGTGTCCAAACTCCATGAAAATGAATCATTGTACATTTGAAACCATTTTCTTACCCTTGCAGTCACGTACATTGTGCCCTTTTCCTCCACACATATAACAAACTCCCATTCCTTTCAGGAAAGTTCCAGGGTGTTTCTTTCCACAGTTATCACATATGGAAAAATAATTCTTTTCCCTCTTCCCTTTATCCATATTTCTCTCTTCCATCCTTTTCTTCTCTTGCTTCCCTTCAAAGCCATAGGACTCAGTAAAATCTTTACTTATCTTATCAACACATGATATTATTTCTTCATATGATGATAATACATGCGAGACTATTTCTCTTATAAATTCTGGCTTAAGACCGTGAAATATATGGTCCTTATTTCTCTTTGTATCATGTCCATTGCTAGAGTTCTCATTCGTTCTACTGGGCACCATTTCTAAACAATGGCAGACATTAGATTAGTTTTTGAATAACAATACATAATCCCACACTTGTAAAAAACATAACATAAATTAAATAGTTTATGGATATAATCCATAATCATAAAAATGTCTCCTTTGAGGAAGTATATACTCACAAACCCTTCATAATGGTTTGTAAAGAAAATGAGAATTATCCTAAGCATATCCCTCGGGAGTGTCGTAACCAAGAGAGCAGCAAGGCCTGTTGTCGTGCACCAGTTCCCGTTTGAGTCTAGATCAAAGCGGTGTTTTCTGGTTTTACCTCTAGGTACATCTATGCCAGTGCCGCCTCTACCTGCTCATATCCAGACATGGATGTATTGCTCAGAAAACTCACAAAATCTCTACAATACCAAAATTCTATGAAGATATTCTATACTAATCCTCAATGTTCATCTTATGTCTACGTGCTCTAATCAGAGTTTATCTAAATCTAGCTTCCAAGGATTGTACTAAACTTCCTATGATAACATCTGTAACGCCCCGACCCAGTTACCCAGAGTCGGTGCATTATTACATAACATTGGCATGATCACAAGAAAGATCAAATCTCTAAAGACCGATTGGTTTAGTAGCCTTGGAAACACTAGATATATTCATAAAGTATTACATTACATCATAAAGTGAAAAACTACTACAACAACATAATGTCTCCATAGTCCACACTATTATCCCCTCATAATATCCCGGAAGGCCATTCATAACTTACTTCTTCACATCCTGGGAAAAATAAAACATAGAAAAGGGGTGAGCTCAAATGCCCAGTAAGGATAACAATATAGGAGAAACTTTCTAAAATAAGAATAAACATTTAAGGCAATGTATAACTAAAAAAAATCCTTTTAAACTTGAACTTCAACATAGTATGAAAAAAGTAAAATGAAATAATTCCATTTACTTATTCACATGGATATTCTACTAATCGAATAATCACATGCAATATCACTAACCACTTTCATAATGATGGAATGCATAATGCCAGACTATCATAACCACATAGCCAAGGCCTTGTGCCAAGACTACAAATAAGATTTTGCCAAGGCCTTGTGCCAAGACACTAGTATGTCTCATGAGACCTATCGATGAATCGAGGAGCTATAGCGGGCTCCACCCGTCACTTACTAATTCCAATGCATTCCCATATGAAAAGGTTTAAACATAACATAAACATTCGTATTAAAACTAGCATACGAAATGTCAACACTTTGTCCATAAACCATGAATGGTATAAAAATAACACATCCACAGTAAAACATATCACAAAACCTTCAATACAATACAAAAGTTATGTATCATAATAAATCAACTTCAAATAAGCTTAAAATCCATCAAAGGATGTTGACATAGATGAAATCAAAACTATTTGAGAGAAATATCTCTGTTCTCGAAATCATTGAAAAGTCACACATTTATAAAGGAAGTCATTTAAAATAGATTTTTCAATCAAACTGTACCATACCACTTTGAAACATTTGAAAAGAAATATCATTTCAAAACATTCATGTCCATATAAATAAATCCTTAAAACCATTTTGAAAACATGGACATTAATTAAAATATTTAGAAAGATAAATCTTTAAAACATTTAAAATTATGATCTTGATAAAGAGTACCTTTCACAAATTCTTAAAATATACATTTTGAAATAATTTAAAAGTCACATAATTATAAAAAAAACATTTACTTTGAAAATATTTTTATAATCTTGTAAGGGAAGCTTTTGCAATTTTATAACAGTGGTAAATAGCCGCACCCACTGTATAAGTTAAAAAAACATTCTTACCTTAAATTTGTCGAAAGGTTAAAAGTGCCTTATTTGAAAAAAGACGGAAAGATTCTATTAGAAACACATAAGGGTATAAATGACTTTAACCCATATTCTTTTGTAATTGTAAAAATGTTTTGAAATACATTTCAAAGATACATGGATGTGGATGATAAAGAAATCCCAGTAGATTATTACGTATAAACAACCTCGGATAATGAAGAGATTGCGAAACAAACCCTTACCTTGTACATTTCCTTGGTTGAGGGTTGGTTAACCTCCTGTATAATGGTGAAATAATTCTTATTAAATTATAAAAGAATCATATATATTAATATGATATCATATATGATCTTTTAACATTTCGTTGTTAATAATATCTTAGTATTATCGTCGTTTCGGGTGTTAACTTACATGTTTTCTTTTAGATGTTTTGTTACGTAAGCCATGTTTTTCATGGATAGGTTGTATCTTATTCATATCCATAAATATATCAAGTCCTTAAACATCATTTTCAAATCATAAAATGATAATTATACTTGAATGGATACGATGGAGAATGAATCTCATCGCGTTCGTGGAGACGGCAGTCCGTACGTACGCACGAGCGACAATATCATTATTTTGATATTAAAATAATATATAAATGGATGGTATATCATATATAAATAATCATTAATATGTTATACTTATTATTTACATGAGTTAAACATCATTATTATACCCATCCAAATAATAATATATTGAATAACAATTACACCACAACGTGGAGACTGTAAGTCGTACGTACGCATGTATGGTGACATGTTATTCAAAGGATGGATAGAATTGTGAATATGGTTATACCATATTTATAATACCATCACAGTATTCATATTATACTGGATTTATTATTTTAGAATGGTAACAACAAAGGAAGAAGAAGTGGTAGAAGAAAGGAACTTGGAAAAGGGTGGTGAAATCATTACCTCTTCTTCGGGTTCTTCCTTTTGATTTGATCAAAAGAGATCTTTAAGTTGGATTTCTGATCAAACTAAGGACTCTAGGTTGTAGTGAGGGATGTTGGAAGAGTATTTGGTCAGATTTTGGCCGATACAAAAGGCTTTTAGGGTGTTATGAAATGAGAAGTAGGAGGGCCCTTTTATAAGAAGGGTGAGGGGAACCTTTGGAAAAGCTAGAAATATTAATTTATAATAAATTCGTATTCGGTTTCTAATGGCTCCAAAGTTGATTATTTAAATTTTAAGGTGGTGATGGGTCGAAAAAAACTCAACCAATATAATTTAGATAGGTTTGGGTCATTATATTAACCATATCTTTAAGTATTAACTCTTAGTTAATTAGTTTCACTTTTACAATGTCTCTTTGTATTTTTATATAATATGGTTAAGAAACATACTATATACATACAAGAGACCCCCCAAGTGGTCCATTAATGATAAACCTATCATGATATAAGTCTCTTGGCCGATCCATAGATATTTAGGAATTTTATATCAATTAATAATATAATATTTGTTTTAAAAACTCTTTTATGTCATTTTTGACACTATTCAATAGTTGATTTTTGTGAAACTCATAACAGAATGAGTACTTCGAAAAAATTTAATTAATTCATTCCTAACATGTCATATTAACTTTTAAAATTAGTTTAATTCATAAAAAGACTCAAATTATATTTATTTGTGGATTTATAATATCAAGTATATTAATTTTTCACTATTATGGTAATTACTGCATCATCATTGTGTCATAAATAAATTAAATTATTTAATGTCTAAAAATTATAAATAAAATATCATTATGTATAAAATCTTTTTATCTTTCTAATGAATTTTTATAGTCGAAAATCCAAAATATATAACCCTATGTAATTTTTTTTTTTCTAAAAGATATATGCTTGTGTCATTTTTGTATTCATTTTAACTTAATTAAAATAAAGTGTCCCTCTCACCTACAAGTGGCTCCATGGGGTCCAAAAATCGACCCAAAGATGCCTAGGGTCGAACATGTATCAACCAATAAGGTTAGGACACATTTTAGGGTAATTTAGTATTATTATAATATTATATTTTAACCCTTATTTACCGGATTTAGCCTTAACCATGGTAAATAAAATATTTACCGCAGTAATTATTCAAAATGTCTAAAAATAAAAGTTACCTATTTACACAATATGAAAATCCTTATTCAAAATATGGAATCCATTTTTCCAAATTCAAAACACAGAAGTTGCAGAAATTAATTGAAAATTAATTCCCGTTGTTAAAACAAAAAGCGTGTTTTTAAGAGATAATAACTATCAAAAGATTGACACATGTTTATGTCCGGTTTAATTGTAAAATTATGTCCAATGACCAAAATTGTATTAAATGGTAAAAATATATTCTAAATATACTTTAAAACCACTCAAATTAATAATTTATCACTATTAATTATTTTTATTAAAAAAGTTCTTTTTAATTAAAATTTAGTAATTTTCACTATTCATCAAAATATTAAAGTTATCTGAAAAGTACCAAAATTTCACCTTAGGATAAATTTGATAATTACGAATCCAAAAAATGAAGACCATTTTGAAATATAAAATATATATAATTTCAAAAAGTGGGTATTACTATTCATAACGACTAGTTTGATTGGTTATGGTGTGTTAGAACTCGGTGTTGCGTACAGCACATGTTATCACATTATTCAATGGAAAGCATACCGTGGAAGCTTGGGATGTTTCATTTTAAATTTATTGATGTCCCCATTTAGTTAAGAAGTTTAAAATATTTTATTAAAAAAGGTCTCACTATTAAATGTTGGTAAAAGTGCAATACTGAAAATGAATTTGTTCTTACATTATGTCTAAGAAACTCATAATATGGATTCTAAAATTATAAGGATTATATAAAGTTTAATATATAGTTAATAATATTCATAACCTCTTTTCAAAGGCTTGTTTTGTAAGTCATGGTGTGCTTGAACTCAGTGTTGCTTGTAGTGTAAGTTATTTAATTATTATGATGAAATAACACACTATGAAATCTTGGGGTGTTACATCCATGACCACAAACACCTCCTTATCCTGAATAGCTAGGCGAACTCTAGTTTTCTAGATGTTGAGAAACTGGGGGTCCTGCTCCTATATGTGGTTTCATAGCATATCAAATTTCACTATATTATTGTGAGAACATCTTAAAAAATGATGAATATGACCCCTATTCTAGCAGGTTCAGCACTAAACTAGGTCTCTTTGGTACTATGGTATCATGTTCCCACTCTTTCCGCACTGGTAGCACACCACTCGATTAGCGGAAGAAATATTATTGGAAAGCACCTTGCGGAACTTCCTGCTATCAGTCAAAAGAGTACCAACCCGGGATGCGGAACCACCCTATCCAACATCTCAATACTCCCACAGATTATGCTCGGTAATAAGTGACTAGTTTACTATTGAAATAACCAAATTCATCATTAAATCATTCAACTATGATTATATTTCGTACCTGAGACCATCCTCAAATTTCCTAGATAGTGATAACTCATCACCTCCCAAAATAAGTGAGAATAATTGATTCTATGTAAAGTGAGATGAATAATAAATCACTGAAAGAGAACCCTGATAAAAATTCATGAACTCTAGGGCTCGGTCAGCCCTCAATGTCTTATGGTAGATATAATATTAGAATTTCCTCTGAAACTCTTCCCAAGACATATCCCAATGATGTAACTTCATTGAGATAATATCCAACCATATCTTGGCAGAATCATGTAGCATGTAAGTCCTGAGCATTAACCTCCTCTCAGGAGGTGTCTCTAGATGCTAGAAGATAGAAACAATGGCCTCTAACCAGGGCACTACAACCTTTGGTTTTGTATCCCCTAAAAAAGTGGGAGGCTAGTGCTGCTGGAACACCTGCATCAGCTCTACCATAATCGAGGATAGGTGTGGTGGTCCTTTAAAAGTCTACAACATCCCAAAAAATACATCACAGAACTGTGCATTAGTACATGTTCCTAGTATAACATCTAGTTCCACGATGGGAATGACATGATGATTTTCTATTAGTCCATATTTTTCTATTTTCATTGTCTAATCTTCTCTATGTACCTGGAACATTAATGAATGACGTCTTGGCGGTGTGACTCATCATGTTCAAGAAGACACCTTAGTATGAGATAAATCAAACTATAACTCAGATGTTTAAGTACAAAACTTGTGATCAAATCAATCACGTTTTCTCAAATATGGTAACATTATGTGTATAAACACTACCCGATGTGTTACCTTAATCATTAACATGGGCACCTCTACCAACATGGTCATGTAACACTCCATACACACAGCGTTTTCCTCATGAGACATGGCATGAACTTGAATATCACATCCTTCCGAAGTACTTCTACATGGATAGAAAAACACAGTCCTACTAGTATAACACTACATTACATTTCGCCCTAGACATAATGTGTACTCAATAGATATATCCACCTATGTCCTTAGTCACATGACTGGACACACGGTCGACTATTTTACATTATGTACTCCCAATACATGACATATTCTACAAATAATTTACTAACCTCGGGTCTTGGATCACATAGTCAGTCACATGGTCTACAACTACATGGTACGTACTGAAGAAAAATGATTTCTTCTAGAATAGAAGAACACATGGTGTGTGTTCATAACATCGAACGCAGAGTTTTCTTGGTTTTTTGGACAGTAATCCTATGAAACTTTTCTTGAACACCCAAAATCATTAAATTTGTCCATGGAATGTAATGTTATGATTCATGAGATCCCATACTCCCCATGAATCAATGTTTTCAAAACTTATTCATACAATATCTTAACTAAATTCAATTAATGTTCCAACATGATCCACTAACATCCAATCCGAAAGGGCCCATAACACAATAGGGAGTAAATCATTACATCCATCCAAATGAATGTTATTAAAATAATAAAATATATAAAATTATGATGATAAAAAAAATAAGTTTTCTATTCATACCATGTCATGAATGAAAACATCCAAGTCATCATATACCACACCATGTAGAGGTATAAGATCCTACTAGTGTGTCCTATAACTCCAGTAGAAGAAATGATGTATGCAAGACTCTCATCATGTTCTATTTTATTTATCTCAGATAATTTGAGTCTATCAATTAGTAGTCGATGCAAGTGAGTTGTCTACGGTGACATGCTAGTGGCTTCATGGTGAGTAATAGATATTTTGTTTGTGGCATATCATGTGTGAGATCAATAGAAGACACCGAAATCTTCCTCCATATATATAAATATTGCACAATTATTATCTTATCCAAAATATATTTATATTCAAATTCATTGGAACAGAACACATACTATCAGGTAAAAAACAAATAATATTCTTATACGGGTTACTGTACAAAAGGATCTTAAAAATGCTTACAAGACAATCATTTTAATTCTATATAAATTTTTGTAAGGCCTTTAAATTTTTTTATGTATCCATAAAACTAAGGTCGGCCAAATTAAAATGAAAAAAATATGCGTACCTTATATATATTTTTTCGTATAAACTATTTAGAAATACTATATATATATATCATAAATACTAAATTAAAATGTGGTCTTGTTTGTATAAAAAGGGGATCATCGGGTGTACATTGAATTAAAAAAATAGTGCGTCTGTTGGGAAAGTTTTGTAGCTATAGAGAGATATGGATATATTTTATGAGGAGAAGGAATGAATTTTTAGGTGATTTATGTAATGAAACCACAAAAAGTTTAGGTTTGAAATAGATGTAAGGTGAAAAAAATATTTTTCAATATTTTTTTATTATTTTTTATAAAGAGTTCCAAATTTTAATTTTAGGCTTATGGGTATTTTTTTAATTATTTCCATAATCTCTTGTCTTTTTATAGTATTTAAGATTCCACATAGCTATCTTTTCTTTAATTTTATTGTAAGAGATATCTGTTTCAAAAAAATTTAAATTTATGATATTTAAACTGTGATTTAATTGATTTAAAATAATAATGTTTTATTTTAGTTTGGTTTTGAATATTTTTAATATTTTAATTTCATGGTATACCAGAAAAATTATTTAGAAATTACCATTTTATTTATTAAGAAATATTTATAAGAATTTTCACCCATATCATACAATAATTTTATTATTTGATAGGGTTATTTCAAACAATTATCATCATAAATGTATTCAATTAATAAGTAATATTTAGTAATACAATTATTACCCTGAACTACTATACATATATGGATATCATTTCTGATTTAGAATAGGTGCTCCTATATAACAATTCTCTTTTAAAAATTCTATGTTTGATTAAAAACCAATTTCATTGTGATTCGGTTGGATCCTATGCTTTCATGAATTCTCAATGGCATCACACATATACAAGTGTTTCATTTTGTATTGTGTAACAAATATATGGTCCTTTACTTTTTAGAAACTAAATGTTAATAAAACGTTATTAATCATTTAAAAATCTTATTTTTAGGAAATTTACATTGAGAAATTTAAATTTTCAACTGTTTTACATAAAATATGGGACTCTAGCATTAATAAAAAATTAGGAATAAAGATTGAACCCAATCCTAAATACACATTTCCCACTATTTCATGTTTTTTCTCAATATAGCCTTTAATGTTCTATGATGGCTCTTGATTTGTTTACCAATATTCATTAATTTTTTCTCAAAAAATTAGTATATTTCGTTATTAATGTATCATTTGAGAAGAAATATTCAAAGGAAATGGTTTTTATTCCCTTTGAAAAATAAATAAATTATAAATATTATGGTTTTTTTATTAAAAGTATTTTTGAGTATTATAAAAATGATAACAAATGTTGTTTTTTAGAATACAACTTTCTTTTTATTCATGATTTTAAATTTGTTTTCTATATACCATTTATTTAGAAAAACATAATGTAGTTTCTTTTTCAAACTAAATACTTTATTGAACTCAATGGTTTTAATCAAGATGAAAATAGTTAAAAAGGTATAAATTTATTTTAAATCATAATCAGTTTCCTAATATCATTTAAAAATCACTTACTAAGCCTTTTGTTCACACAATTTTGTCAAAAATATATTAGGTAATATTAAGGAGTATAAAATATTTTGAAGAAAAATCCTTTCTTATGATGATTTTCCTAAGAGAATCTTTGATGAATTTCTAAGTATTCCATTTAAAAGTATTGGTATTATTTTATTATGTAATTTTACTAGCTATCCAAAACCCCACATATAAAATTTCATTGACATGTAGAGACCCATATTTTATTTATTGATTATATTAATGGAAATTTTTTTTCCTCACTAAATACCAGAGTGTGGATATGGGGCACTACACTATCTCTTAAAAATATAACCCCTAATTACATTGTCAAAATCCCATAGAGTAAAGATTGATATGGTGGAACTTTAATGGGTTGTTTCAACCAACAGTGATCTATTGGTTATATTAATTAATAAAAACATATCCCTTATATGTTTATGGTCATGCATTAATTAATAATTATCTTTTTGGGCTTGAAAAATAGTGAACCACAAGGATGTTACCTCCCTCCCAAAGTCTAATAATTGAGATTCATAAGGCATTATCATAGTAGTAATGTTCGTCATAAATCCCATCTACATCAATTACCTCTCATAAGTACCCATAATATATATGAATTATAAATTTCATTTTATAATTTATATATGAACAATGGTCATAATGCACGGTGGTTATATTAATTATATATTTATTCTGTGGGATTTTACTATATTTTGATTTTATTTTATTATATGTCTTTCGTAATTAAAAATAACACAAATATCTCTTTATTAGGTAGATATCATTTAATAATAATATATTATTACATATATTAATTTTTATTCTTACTAATTTCTACATATTGTTTTTCTTATTATCTATTGATTGTTTCCTACCAAATACAATGAGACCCTCTACCTACACCTTATTTATAGGTTTATTATTCATGTGTTTTGTAATAAGAGAGGTTTTAATCTCTTCTAAAGTGAGTTTCAATACCATACATCATAGTCTCTTTAAGAGTTTTATAAAAAATCTCCAGGGATATATATAGTATCCTAGATGGGTCTTCATTATTCACCATGACAATAATTCTAATAACCCAGTTTTCTCAAGCCCTTACATTGTGAAAATATAGTGTTTGTAGTTTTATTTGGGGTGACTAAGTTCTTGCCTTGGTTTTTCCAAATTCTGGTGATTGGGGTATTCTGGGGACCATCAAGATGAATTGAAGAGTTATCTGTGTTTCAGGTTGAATGAACGATGGCACCGATGGGCGTCGATGGAACCAATGGGCATCAGTGGCACAAATGGGTCGTCCGTTTCAATAACTGGCACCGGTTCTAGGGAGACGATTCTAGGGTGGTGATGACAAGGTTATGATGACTGGTCGACGGTTCCAGGGCAATGGCGACTCACATAACGGTAATTCATTCCATTTTATTCTATGATCTTCCAGTTTTCACCAGTAATGAATATTTTGACGTAAATGTGTATTAATACCCATTTAAAATCCATTTAGATCCGGTAGAAGATGTTTTAATCCCCTAATAGTCGATCGACCATAGAGTTACCAAAACGTGTGGACTTTTTCCTTGATTCCACACATTTTTTGTGTTTTACAGTTTTTCCCCTATTAAGCATTTGTTGTCCATTTAAAGGAAATATATTAACTCACTACCATTATTTCCACCATATTAGAGGATAATTTTTAAATCTCAATTAATAACAATATGTGAAACCTCCAAAATATGTGGTCGACCGACGATATGAATTTTATGTACTTCAAAATTGTCTCCAAGATTTCAGGATCTAGCCTTTTTTTAAGACGAGATCAACTCTTTCTTCTTACTTCTGGCCAATATTAGTGCGCTTGGGGTCTTCCTTCTGATACGAATCATGCAGTCATGTTGGATCCCTTTCCAATGAGCCTTGGAGTCCTGGAGGTTCTTCCTCTGTAAGTTTCACCTCCCTAGTTCTTCACGCAAGGAGAAAACATTGATTGTTGATCATCTAGGTAGGGTTATTCCTTAGTCTATCTTTATAGTGTATCGTGCAGGGTGGGTATGGTGATGCTTCCCTCAGGACCTAGATGAAACGATCCCTTAAGGAATATAATAAACAAACACAAAAGAACGAAGTAGTTTGTTTAGTGATGATGTTACATTGTTTCTTTTTCCTCGTTTTTATGTTGTGAATTACATTGGATTATGGTCACTGAAAATTTTGGTCGTTGGTGTTCTTTTCATACACACTAATGAACCTATTTTTTTGGATAATCATTTGATTTAATGGATGTAACATAAAAATAGTATAATCATGTATATTTGATCAATAAAATGGATTCCCAATGAATACTAATTCTTGTGTGATCACCCCGATTAATAAAACAAAAATACAGAAGTTGAAAAATGCTTTGGTTATATCTTAAAACTCCATTTCTATGTTTTGATAAGACACATGTTCATTCTGATTGATTTTTGTGGGGTTGAAATTATGGGAATGTGATCCCTTCATAATCAGTTTTTTGTTAAGGGTTGATATTGTGTGAGGCCATATTATGGGGTTTGGATGGGTTCCAGTAATTTAAGGGATCTCTCAGATACCCTTTTGTTGTTGTTACTTTTCAAGAGAACCGGGTGTAAATGATTAAATTTCTACTTGGATGTTTTCCTTCAGTTTTGGTCATTTTATGTCACTATTCCTGTTATTTTTCTGGCAGTTATTGAATATTCTAAATGGAATCACTTGAACATGGTAAAAATAATTGGTGCAATGGGTGATTTTATTTCTAGAAATAAGATGTGCTCTGGTTGTGACTGATGTGTATGTGTTTTCATGTTGGGATGGTAACAAGGGGTGTTTCTCTTTGAAACCATTAGGTTGGGATGACTCTTTGTATAAAAATATGTAAATTTTTAGTTTTCTGGGTTCTTATAAGCACCCCACCCATGTAGAGCACTACGTGAAGAACACCCCCATTCTTGCGGGAGTGTGTTTTCCCCAAAAATTTTTAAGTGGATGATTATTAGCTCTTTTCTACCCCCTATCCCAGATAGCCCAAGACTCTTTAGGCAGCCTATAATGGCCTGATATCCATTATTTCCCAAGACTCTTCAGGCAGGTTATGTTGTGGTGGTTGGCCCAGCTGTGTGTGGGAAAGTTTGTTTCTCATGTGACTTAAGGATGAGGCCCAGGTGTCTTCGGTCATGGTGGTGGTGGTTTTGGACCAGGTGTTTGTGGGCATGGTTACGTATGGCTGGGTGGCCCTAGTTTCAATTGGAGAGATGCATGGTTATGGTGACCCTAGTGTCTACATGTGGTTTGTGTGGTTGTGGTTCCAGAAGTGTCTGCTGGTGAGATGCATGGTTGTGGGGGGCCATAAGGTTGTCGTTGGGGCGGCAATGGGACTGTAGTGAAAATGGAGGGGGTGGTCTGACTTGTAGGATATCTTCTATAACCAGTGTGAATTCAGTAAAGGGTACTGAAATATCAATTTTCTATTAATATTTCCTTACCTAACATGAATTATTTTGGGAGTGAGCCCTAATGAGGATGTGTAGGTAGTTTCTTTTCTAGGTGTTTTGGTTATATCTATTTCCTCATAAGGCCTTAGATTGTCTCCCCACTTTTGAATGGTAGCTTTTGTTTTTCCCGACTGAGTTACCTGTATACTCAACCTTTGTATATAAAACTAATGTCATGTTTCCAGGAGGACTTTTAGGACCATTCCAGACCATAATACATGAGACATCATGTTATTTTTCATTACTATTTTTATTTCTTTGGTACTTTTTATCCGATTTTTATTGTACTTCGTTTCAATTTATTTTGAACATACATATGGGAATGTATTTTTGGATTTAATTTTTCTTTTAGATTTTGGAGTTTTCTAGGATTTACCATCTTATCTCCCAATCTTATTAAATAAAAATTTTAATTCCTTCCAATTTAAAGTGATATTTTATACCCTTCATATTATTCGACACTCTCAGGCCTATTAAAGGCAGGACATGGGGGGGGGGGGTAATTATCTGTCCTTCAACTTGAAGAAGGAAGGGTCTTCTTGTTTTATGTCCCTTCCACAATTTGGTGAAAGCGGGTCATGATAAAATGCTATTAAACGTGGTGGTTGAGAGATATGATGTAGTTTGATTTAGGCATAGTGTAAATTTCTTGGTATAGTAGGGAAAACCTGTTAGGAAATCATGGTTCAAGAAATATGATAGGGATGACCGGCTCGGAAATTGGTGTTAAAGTCCCCTATGATCTGATGGTAGGACTCTGGGCCTACCAAACAACTATGTGAGGCTACACTGATTGTAGGGTAGAGGCCCTAGGAAAGATCATCTGTCATGATGACTTGTTTTATTTTGTTTTTGGGGTGTTCTGGGGAATTTAAAATGAATAATAATTTTATGAAAAATTTAAAAGAGATCTTATACACTACTTGGGATTAGGCATTTTTTGTTTACCTTGTAGCTATAAAAACCAGGAAACATCTACATCTTGTACGAATAATCAAGACCCAAGATGATGATTTAAATGATTATCATAGGGCAGATGGTGTGGAGGAGGATGACCTGTAGAAGAAGATGCTTAATTACATTCATTGGTTGACCCTTAGAAAGTACGAGTGAAGCATCTCAGACATAGGGATATAAATCTGGTTCATGGAGTTGGGGAGAGATTTTAGCTTCATCTAGGCTTTGGCTGAGTAATGGGTTCTTCTATATGTGAGCCAGATGCAGGGAGTGACATGTCTGTGGATGATGCTCTATCTTCCGGAGAATAAGGAAGATGATGTTTTGTGGACTGACATCGAGAGGGGGTTCTAGACAGAATTATAACCTTCCACAATGATGCCTAAGAAGAGGAATGAGAAACTCTACCTCCATCATGGGAGAATGATAGTAATAGTGTTGGGGATCAAGTTATGGATCTCCATATCATTTCTCCGGACCTCTTTCAAAATGAGGAGTCTCGGTTGAGATGTTTAGAGGAGGCACACTGTCCCTCTATTCAGTTTGTTGCCGCTCCCTTCAATCTACCGACATATTTTGAGGTCCATAAGAAGGATGAAGTGTTGGATAGGATATACAGTCTTGGAGGTGTTCCACGAGAGGTGATCCAATTTATCTCATAAAAGGGGAAGCATGATAGTACCAAGCCATCATCATTAGGGCCTTCCATGTTTTAGTCGGATGGGAGAAAGCCCTAAGTGATCCAATTTGGATCTCCTAGTCCTCACCCCTTCTCTATGACCCAAGGGAATAGTTGATTTATCTGTTCTAGTGGTGGGAAACTCTAGAACATGTGCTTGGACTGAGTGATGTATAGTAGAGGTGAGAAGATTTAGCACCTTCCTCACCTGCAGTAGTTTCCAGCCATACCTTTTCAGTAGCAGTACAAGGGGCAGTGAGCTCCCACAACACCAAGGGTGGATGATGTCGTACGAGGACAACCCCAGTGCACTCCTTAGGTACCTCAATCAGGGCATGTTTGTGGAGGCGGCCAATATCCTAGTTGCTAAGGAGTTGGGAGTGGATAGATACATGCCATAGAGGGAGCAGTTCCAGGATGGGCTGGTGGTCGTTCAAGGTAAGATCAGCTTGTTTAGAAATATTTCATATGCCTTGTTTGATTCAAGAGATTTGATATCCTTTATTCACCCAGTCTATACCATTCCTTGGGCCTAGACATAGATATTCTCACTTGTCACATGGTGTTAAGTATTTCAGTTGAAGATTAGACATGACTTTTTGTCCTTTGTCGAGGATGTAGACATATGCTTGGGAAACATCAATGCAGTGGGGATCTCATTGTATTGAAAATTCATCCATACTATATGATCCTAATAATATATTGGATGTTCTCCATATACTTTATTATAAAATTCATTCAGGGTAGGGTTGTGTTTTCAGATATTGGTGGCCAGTTGGTAACTTTTGTTCGGGGTTATGATTTCTAGGAGGGCAGCTGGCGAGTGGAGCCCCTTATTTTTTTATTAGAAGTGTTGATAGTGTATTTAGTAGATAAAGAGTTTTTTGATGTCTTGGGAATTTTTAGTGAGTTATTGGATGCCTTCCCTAGATAGGTGGTGACTCTACCCCCATAACGTGATGTTGAGATTGGGATAGACATGCAACCTATAACTTTTCCGATTTTGATAACTCCTTATCAGATGAATCCATATGTGTTAAGGAATTTGTGGATCCATGATTATGAAATCATGAATATTGGTTTTATCCAACAAACCGTGTTTCCATGGGGTGCGCTAATCTTGTTCAAAATGAAGGCAGATGGTGGTCGCATGCTGTGGGTAGACTATCGAAGACTGAACTAGGTGAAGGTCACCAACCGTTACCCCCTACCAATGAACAATGACCTCTATGACTAGTTTAAAGAATCAGGTTGGTTCTCTAAGACTGACATGTGGTCAGGATATCACATGTTTTGGTAGAATGAGGGTGACGTCATGAAGACTACATTCAGGTGCAGATATGGGCACTTTGAGTTCGTGGTCAAGTTGTTTGCTGTAACGAACACACCAGCCGTGTTCATGAGAATCATGAACTATGTTTTCCATGAGTATCTGGACCAGTTTAGGGTTTTTTTATTGAGGAAATTATGATAAACTCATTATCAGAGGTAGGTAACATCGAGCATATGAGGATAGTTTTGGATATTCACCAACACCACTAGCTCTATGAGAATTTTCCAAGTGCGTATTCTGGACATGAGAAGTTCACATTCATGTACAGGTGGTGTCCCAATTTGGAATTGTGATGGACCCATCAAAGGAAAGTGATATTTTTTCTGGGTAGTGACCTAATAACGTGGTAGAGGTTCATAGTTTCCTGGTACTGGCAGGTTACTACCGTATGTTGTTCCTGACATATCTTGAGTTACAACACATTTGAGATCCTTGACAGAGAAATACTCGGATTTTTCTACAGTGGTCATTTCAAAATAAAATTTAGTTATTTAAAAGGAAAGCTGGTCAGTGCCCCAGTGCAAAGGTTTGTAGAAGAAGCGGTAACATTTGCAGTGTTCTATGATGCTTCTGTCCTATGCTTTGGTTGTTTTTTGATGTAGTAGTGGTTAGTGATCTCTTATGGTTAAAGGAAGTTACTTCCACATGAATGTAACTACTCCCCCCATGACCTGGAGCATTCAGCGGTTGTGTTTTTACTGACGTCGTGGTGGCATTACCTCATCGAGGAACACTTCGTGGTCTTCACAGATCGTAAGAGATTAATACATGTCTTCTCTTAGTGAGACCTAAACTTGTGGAAGTACATTTGGATGAATTTTCATCAAAATAAGACATTGAGAAATCTTGCACCTCTAGAAAGGAAAACATGGTGGCCGATACCTAGAGTAGGAAGTCGCAGAAGGATGTGGCACGGCAGTCAGTGGATGCTTGGAGATCCCAGGAGGATTTGGCTTCCTTAAACCTAGGTGAAAATGTAGAGTGTGGTAGTGACTTTCTAGTCTAGATATTTGTGTAGTATTCCATGGTATAGTAGGTGGAAATGTATTAGTGGGGGACATAGTGGCAGAAGTGATTCAAAATCGCGTCATCCATGGAGATGCTCTAGAAGGATGGTCAGATGATGATCATAATGAGAGGATTTTCTGTGAAAAATTGATTGTTGTAGAGACAATGATTGAGGGAGTTTTCTGTGAGTTCCATAAATCACCCTTATAGGTACAACCAAAAGTTTCAAAGATGTACTAGGGCTTGAGGGGTCAATATTTGTGGCCCGGGGTGAAACGAGCAGTGGAAGAGTTTGTGGAAAAGTGCCCCATGTTCCTGTAGGTGAATGCTGAGGACTTTGTTCTTAGAGTTCTGTTGCAGTATTTATATGTAACAGAGTGGATTTCATATGAAATCTCAATATATTTCTTTATGACACTACCTAGGATTCAGGGAGGATACAATGATATCTTGGTGTTTGAAGACTGGATGACGAAATCGGCTCACTTTCTAGAAATCAAGGAGTCGAGTGATGAGGATGCCTTAGCACAAAGGTACATGGATGAGGTGGTGCAGTTTCATGGAGTTTCGAGGTCTATATTCTTGGATTAGGATCCATTGTATACCTCACGAGTCTGAAATGGATTGCCACATGCTTTGAGAACCCAGATATGCCTTAGAACTGCTTTCCTCCCTTAGATGTATGTGTAGATAGGGAAGAATGTCCAAATGTTGGAGGATACGTTACAAGTATCTATTTTGGTTTTTATAGGATCTTGTGTACGAAACTTTCCTCTGGAAGAGTTTGCGTACAAAAATATCTATCACTCTACCATTGTCATGGACCCTTTCGAAGCCATGTGTGGAGGGCTCTGTTGTTTTCCCATGTGATGGACTGAGGATGGGAAAGTTATTATTTTTGACCTAGTGGTAGTTCAGAGCACGATTAAGAAAGGTTCAGCTTGTGTGTGAGTTCATGAAGGCAGATTAAGACCATCAGATGTCTTATGCCAATCATTGGAGGAGACCATTAGAGTTCTCAATTGGGGACCACATGTTTTAAAAGGACTCCTGCCTGAATGGGTAGTAGAGGTTTAGTAAGGGGAGTAAGCTTTATCACAAGTTCTTCGAACCTATGATGTGATGCGGTGGGTCGGTATTGTTTCTTATCATCCGGTTCTACCACCACTTCTACTGAGGGTCCACGACATCATCCACATGTCTTTCCTCTGTCAGTACATACACAAGTATTCACAGGTCCTCGACTAGGGAAAACTTGATATTTGGGATGATGCAATGTTTGTTGAGAGACCAGTGAGGATCGAGGATCATGAGGAGAAGGTGCTTCTTGGATGGACCATTCCCTTGGATTATGTGTTATGGAGGCATGGTGGCCTCGAAGAGAGTACCTAGGAACATGAGGCATAGATGTGTTCCCAGTACCGAGATTTATTTTATGTTTTTTTCTATGTATGTTTTGTACTTGGTTGTGAGGTAATTCTTGACCTTGTTTACCATGAGATGAAAGGTTTTCTTTATTCTATGAATGTGGGTAAATTCCTCACTATGGGGAGGGGTGGACCCAATCCCTAATCAAGACGCATTAAGGTGGATGTGATTAAACCCGTGTAGGTGAGTTAGTGCCACGCATATGAGATATTATCTTGACGTGGAGGAAGGGACTCCATTATCCATATGTCTAGATTGTGTGACCTATATATGATTGTGTGGTCACTTGTGGGATAAGAGCAATGGTTTATTTGTGGTTGTTCAAGAGATAAATGATGGAGAGGTGTTCTACATATCAAGGTTTTTTCCGGTTTCGAATATGTCTATGGTGGTTTTTCCTTGAGAGGTATCTTATAATGTGGTTGTTCAGGCCCTATATTTTCTTAGGGTCACTGTTGGATTCATGATAATGATAATTTTTTGAGTGGTATCTGATGTAATAACCATTTTTCTAGATCCCTTCCATTGAGATAAATCTAGTGTTTGTAGTGTTCTTAGGGGTCACTAGGTAATTTCCTTGTTGATTGCCAAATTCTGGTGTTTGGGTTATCCTAGAGAACATCATGACTCATTAAGGACTTTTCCATGTTTCAGGTTGAACAAACTATGGAACTGATGGGCGTCAGTGGAACCTAGGGGCATCAGTGGCACCCATCAGCATTAGTGGAACCGATGGGCATCGATGGAACGATTCATCATCAATGGAATCAATGGGTCATCAGTAGCACTAATTGGCATCAATGATAGGGCGATGGTGCCAGGGTGATGGTGCTGGGGTGGCGGTGACAGGGTGACACTGCTATGGAGACAATACAAGGTTGATGATTCTAGGGAGATAGTGCTAGGGCAACGAAGACACAACTAACGATGAGACATTATCAGTTATTTAAGGACATTTCATTTTCCCTAGTAACATACCTTTTTACTTAAATATGTTTTTATACCCCTTCAAAATCCATTTAGATCAATTACAAGATGTTTTAGTACACCAATAGTCAGTTGTCCCTTGAGTTACCAAAACACGTGGCATTTTTCCTTGGTGTTACACCTTAGTCATGTATTACAGTTTCCCCCTATTATGCATTTTGTATCACAATTTAAATGAAATATATTAATTCAGAGCCATTATCTCCACTATCGTAGAGGAGAATTATTAAATATCAATTATTCCCAATGTGTGAAGCTAACCAACCCTGTGGTCGTGCCACAATCCAACTTTTATGTACTTCAAAATTATCTCCCAAATTTTCGGATCTTTTCTTTTCTTAAGACAATATCCTCACTTCCTTTTTTATTTTGGTCTCTCTTAGCGCACCTAGAGACTTCCATATGATAAAAATCATGAACTTGTGATGGATCCCTTCCCACTCAGCCTTGGAGTCCCCATATTTATTCAACTGCAAGTCATACATCCCTAGTTCATAGAGTGAGGAGAAAACTATGATTGTTGATCATCCAGGTATATTTTGTACTTCATATCTCTTTACTGTGTATCATGAGTGGTGGTATGATAAGGACTACATCAGGACATGGATAAAAAGATTCCTTAATGAAGATAATAAAAAATAATTTAAAGAAAGAAGGGTGGTGTTTGATGATAATAAGGATGTATTTCTTTTATCATCATTTTTATTTTGTGTATATTATGAGCTTATTCCCACTGAAAATAGTGGCTCATAGTAGTCCTTTATGCGCACTAATGAACCTCTGTTTTTCTAGATAATCTCGTCATTGAATGGATGTAATAGGGAAACTAGTTAATCAGGTAAAGTGGGCCGACAAAATGGACTCCCAATGAATAAAAGTCCTTGTGTCATCCCCATGTTAACCAAATGTAATGATGGAAATTTATAAATGGTGTGTTTAAATTTGAAATCTCCCTTTACTGGTTCTGTTAATATACATGGTTGTTTTGCTTTATGATTGTGGGGTGATGTAGATGGGGATGGGATCTCCCCTTGTTCAGTTTTTGGTTGAGGATTTGAGGCAGGTTTGGGGTGAATGTTGGGCCTTGGTCTGGTTCTAGTACATTGAGGGATCTCACATATCTCTTTTGTTGTTGTGTCTTTGCATGAGAACTGAATGAGAATTATTAAATCACCGCATGTTTGACTTCCAACAGTTGAAGTCTCGAATTGTGGATATTCCTATTAGTTTCCGTATATTTAAGGAATATTTTAAATGGAATCATTTGAAAATGGTAACAATAATGGGTATAATAGGGGATTGGTTTTCATTATATTGGTTGTGCTCTGGTTGTGGCTGTTGTCTGTGTTTGCCTATAGGGTTAGTAACGAGTGTGGTTGTGATTCAAAACCCTTGTGTTTGGATGAGTGTTTGTTTACCTATTTGTAAATATTTAGATTTTTTCTTCTTATACTCACCCCAACCATGTTGATCACTTCATGCCGAACACCCCCATTCCTAGGGGAGGGTGTTTTACCCAATATTTTTATGAGTGTATGTTTATTATCTCTTTTATCCTACCTCTCATAGATATCCCAAGACACATCAGGAATGATATGATGTCCTGAGGTCCATTACAGCCCATGATGTTTTGGGAATGGTATAATAAGGTGGTTGTCCAAGGTGTGTGCAAGAATGTTTGTTTCCTATGTGTATTTGGGATGAGAAACAAGTTTTTTCAAGCATGGCATTGGATGTTCTATCCTAGGTTTCTACGAGCGTGGTTACGTATGGTTGTGGTGGACCATGTTTTCTATAGACGGGATTTGTGGATGTGGTGGATGAGGTGTCTACATGCATGATGTGTGGTTGTGGTGGACTAGGTGTGTGAAGGAATGATGTGTGGTTGTGGTAATCCATAAGGATATTTTTGTGGTGGCAATGGGACTATAGTGAAAATGGAAGGGGAGGTCTAACACATTGGATGTCTTTAAAAACATATTGGAAAGAGATTCTATGTACCCAAATATCCATTTTCTATTAGTATTACATTATCTAACTTCAGTTATTTGGGGAGTGTTCCTTTGTGAGGCTGAGTGGATAGTTTCCTTTTTAGGTGTTTTGGTTATGTCTATTTCCTCACAGGGCATTAGATTTTCTTCCTACTTGTGCAAGAGAGATTTTGGCTACTATGTATACATCTATACTCAACCTATGTAAATAAAACTACTTTCTTATTTCCATGAGGACATTAACAACCATTCCATACCTTAATATATTGGATGTTAGGACTTTTGTCGCCGTTGTATTTCATTCTTTGGTACTTTTCATAAAAGCTTTTGTGTTCTTTGTACTTTTTTCGCTATTGTATTTCATTCTTTGGTACATTTCATCAATGATTTTGTGTACTTTGTATCTTTTTATTTTGAACATAAATAAGGAAATGGATTTTTGGCATTACACTTACAATCATTTTTTAGATTTTTTTTATTTACGCTCTTATCTCCCGATGTTATTAAATAGAAAGTGTAATTCCTTCCATTTTATGTGTAATTTTTTACCCTTGGTTCTAGTCACCACATAGGGACCTACTGAAGGTGGGACTCATGGGTCATTATCTCCCCTTAAACATGATGAAGGAAGGGTCTAGTAGTTTTCTGTCCCATTACTCATCTTGGTGAAGAGAGGCCGTGAAAATAATGTAGGTTATATGAAGGATGATATTGCTAAATTCATATATATATGGTTGAATAGAATTTCAAAAATAAATTATAAATTTAAACAAATTTGTTATATTTATATACACTTTTAAAAATCTAGGCTGTCATATAATTTTTCAAATTTTTTGACTAAATATGTAATACACTAAAACATTTAAATAAATTTATCATTAAATTGTACTATGCTCTATAAATTATCTTACAAAAACACCAATCAAATAATTTCCAAGGAATTTTAGATTAAAATTATTAGTAAAATAAAAATTATAATAAAAATATACTAAATAAAAATATATAAGGAAATACATTTATCAAAATTTATAGGATAAAGATGTAATACTATTTAATGTTAAAAATTTTTTTTTTAAAGAACTCATTTTTGATATGAAATCTATTTTTTCCTTCTAAAATATATCTTGAAATTTTAGAACATGAATATGATAATATGAAATATTTCAATGTATGCCATAATATATTACTAGTGAATTTATTTTTAATTAATATGAAATATGATTAACAATACATAATTGTCAAAATCTCATTTTACTTGGTAAAAAGTTTTTCATTATATTTTAATTTCATTTAAATGAATAATTTGGAATTTTATAAAATTAATATGATAAAATTATCTTTATTTTTTAATCCATCTGGTAAAAAATATCTTCTTGTAAACATTTTTTTCTGGGATTTCTGTTATTTGGTTCGATAATGAAATTATTGATTTTCCAAATACTATCATTTTTGTAACATTATCATGAGAAAGGATTGACTTGAATGTTTATGAAACATTATATATATATAGAATATATATTTTAGTAATAATTTAAATAAATTAAAGTTATTATGAATAATTTATAAACCCTATGATTGACATTTAAGAACCAAAGTGATGTTTTTTTAAAATATAAATTATTTTTGGTCATTTTTTTTTGAATATACTAATAAAAAGTCTCTAATATGTTTTGGATTAGTTTTAATGATAAATAAATATTTTTATTTCAGTAATAAATGATTAAATTTTATTTTATTCTACACTATACAATATTTTTGTGTAAAATCTCTTTTATATTTAAAGCAATTTTTTAAAAAACTATTTTTAATTTCATTACTTTTAATTTTTATAAAATTATATTTTATCACCTTCAAAATATTAAAATTTAAAAATGGATTACCTATATTGTATTATAATGAGAATAAATAATAATGATTTCAAAATATTCCTTTATCCTAAAAATAAATTACCATTGTAAAAAATAAGTGACCATGGTATTGGGATAAATAATGTAAAAGTGTTAAATCCATGAAATAAAGACCCAAAATATCATATGTAATTTTATTAGATGATTGAATTTCATCTAAAAATTTATAATCCAAAATTTTTTTCCATTTTAATACGATTTTATTTTTATGACACTAAAACACACTATGATTTAATGATATATTTATTTTTAAAAAAAATTAATCTCATCTATAGTTTGTGATATACAAAACCCAAATTCTAAATGAATGGGAATAGATTACCATTATAAAATAGTAGTTAAATTTCAGGGTATGAAAAGAAATATCTAAATTATGGAAATTATTTGGGTTTTGTTTTTATAAAATAAATTCATTGGTTATCAACATATTATAAAGGAAAAAAATGATTTGAATGTAAACAAAATATTTTCCTAAAAAAATCTTTTTCATAACACATTTCATTTATAATAATTAGTTAAATTAATCACTATTAATGAATGATTCTATATAAATTTCTAATTTAAATATACAACAATTTTTTTTTCATTCATCTTATATTTTTTTCTTTCCATTAGATAAGAATAAATACATTTTGATGCATAAAAAATATATTTTATAAAAAATCATTTCAACCAATTTTGTTTTATTATATGAAAATATTTATTAAAAATGTTTATAAATTATTTTCTATAAAATAATATTTTTTTAAATCCAATTTTTTAATATTTATTTTTTGATAATTTTCTTTTTGAATAGTGAAAAAAAAATTGTTATTAAAAATTTCATTTTCATTTTAATCAATTAGAATGTAACACTTTGTTTAAATATTTTATCAAAAAAAAATTCAATAATAATATTATTAAGAATCTTTTAGTCATTTTAAACAATTTTATATTGATTTTTTATATAAAAATGTTTTGTAATTTAGAATACACTTTATTTAGAAAACCGATTTTCATCACAATTGTGGGATCAATTTTAATTTGGATTATGCTACATCTATGAACTGAATTTTTTAAATTAGATTCTATATTTCTAATAAGGATTATTATTATTATGTGATAAGGCCAGATTTATTTTTAGTCATATTTAATTGTAAAAATAGAAAAAATATGTTACCACATTTTTTGATATAAATGTTTATTGAGTGGTTAAACAAATGATATTTTAGATAAATTGACAAAAAACATGACTAATTTTTATTTAATGGCCATATATAGAACTCATATCATAAAATATTCTATATTGGTCCATTTTGAATCCATTTTTATGAATAATTTAGTAATTTATCTTATTTATTTAAAAATATCCATTTGTGTCCTCTCTCACACTTATAAGAGGACTACCCTCCCCTCTCTACTAATCAATTAAATAAGGTTATTATTGTAAAATAACTAACTATATACCTTCCATATATCTATACCCATAACCTAGAGTCTTTGGTTTGAGCATAAAATCATCCCTGGAAGGCTTTGAGTCTGAATTCAAAGAGGTTCTCTAATGAAAATGTATATATCTTAACCATGTGTTTTCAATTTATTACTTCATATAAATCCTTAAAATAATATTAATATATGAGGAAATAATAAAACCAATATCTTCCATATAAATATATTTTTATTATTCTAATTTAACTGAAAATATCAATCTTATGTTTTATTAAAATGGAAATGAAACCATTGATCTTATATATGATGGATTGTCGCCTAAAAAATTGATATAATTCGTTTTCAATCACAGAATCTCATGATAGGAAATAATTATTTATTTAATATATATATATATTATATAAATAAATTTTTTTAATTACAATATCATATTTTTCATCTTACCTCTTAATCTGTTTGAAAATGATAACATCACTCGTGCGAATGTGTGGAACACCACCACCAGGAATTGATGTGATTCATTTTTCATTCCTATTATACATGGATGGTAATTAGGATAGATTAGATTAATATATATGATATATATGAAATAATAATTAATTTAAAATTCTTTTTATTATTTAACTATCTTTTATACAGTCTGTTGAATAATGAGAACAACATTCATGCGTATGTACGACACACCGTCTTCATGAACGATGTAATTCATTTTTCTATTTATAACTTTTTTATGACCATAAATAAGTATATAATTGATATATATGATATTTATATCATTATATAAACTCTTTATATTATTTAACCAAGATCCGTGTAATGAATCAAATCTACCAAAACAAAACATACATGAAAAATGAAGCATCTTTCACCCAAAATAGTAATTTTAGTAATGAATTGAATATATAATGGTGATAAAATAATAAAATTAAATAATATATGTTATGATATGTATATATATTGTTCTATAATTGATGAATAATTATCCTATATTTATTATACATGAGGTTTTACTTTATATGAATGAATTCATACCTAAGGTCAGAGTTTTATAATATAAACACATTATTTATCAGAATTTTTTATGATTACTATTATGATGATGAAATTTGATGCACTACCAATCAATAATATCTTTATTTTTATTATAATCTAGTTATTTTTAGATAGTTAATTATTTCCTTTCTTTTAACTCTATTTAATTATTCAATATATAGATATAAAATTTTTATGGGTAATCGACTTTATTTCTCTCTGTGATCGAAAGTCTGTTATCTTATGTGTCCATGTATTATAATTTTCATTCAAGAATATTATTATGACCCCAAATAAATTTTTAAAGACATTTTTAACCATTTTTTTCTTCTATAAAAATATTTAAAATATATAATATTTTCATTTTACAAAGGATTTAATTTTTTAGTTTAATATATAAAATATGAAATTAATAACTGATTAAACCAATACGACATGAACTTAATTTTCTGGTATCATAAAAGCTAGATGATTTGAATCATCAATAACATTTTTTAAAGGATTTTTTCAATTAAATTGATTTCATTAATATTTAAGAAATTTTTAGATGTTAAATATGTGATTTCAAATTAAAAATTTATTTTTATCATGAATTGTTACAAGAGATCATTTTAAAAACATTTTCTTCAATTATGGAATCCTATTAAAATTTATAATCCCTGATGGGGATACGATCCATTGAAACAAAACTTATTTATTCTATATTTATTTAATGTTTATGATTAGTATATTTTAATGGATCCTATTTTATATTCATGATTTATGTTTTGATGATATGGTGTATATTTTATCATCTATGGAATAAATATGAATCTTAATTTATGAATATTGTTTTATGAATCATGTTTTGAAAATAATTTTTCATTAATCATATTTTATATTTATGAGTTCTGCTTTTCTAATATGATGACTATTGTATGATCTTATGGAAAAAATATTGAGGATTTTAATTTTGTGATTGATGTGCTTGGAATTATATATCCTTCTAATGAATGGTGTAAATATGGATATATCATGTGATAAAAAGGATTGGAATGTGATGTGAATCTATTTTAGTAAGGGTATCAATCATTTAAATTAGTCTATTTAGTGATGCTTTCCAATTGTGATAGTATAGGGAGTGAACCTAATCCTTTATGATAGTTTTGATTGTAATCCTTGACCCAAAAAGAAATGATTTTTTATACTTATGTGTAAGAAAAACAATTATTTCTTATGTCGCTATTATGCTCTCAAGGATTATGTTACTTGATTCCATTATGATTCATGTCCTAAGAATTGTTTATAATTATTCTAGGACTTATTATTATTATATAGAATGTGTAGGGTATGGTTTAAAAATGATATAATCATGTTCTCATAGATTTTTATTTATAAATACATTTTTACCCTTACTGAGCATTTGAGATCACACTTTCTTAGGTTTCCATTCCCTTGGTTATGAAAAAATGTATTATGTATGGTATGAATTTGAAGTTTTCATGTGATATAGAACATAGTGGGAGATGATGTACATATAATATTAACAATTTTATTATTTGTAGAAGTTTACAAAGAAAATATACATAATTGATTGTGGAATAAATAGTTATGATATGTAATAAATATTCAACCGATAAGATGAAACTTCCAGGTTCAAAATGTATGGGTTGCTATAGTTGGTATCATGTATTGTTTTACTTACATTTAAAATATAAAATGAGAACAAATTTTTAATAACCCTTAGGATAATCCTAATTATATGATATAATAAAAAATTATGGTAAATAAATATATGTAGTTTTACAAGAAAAAAATCCTTGTTTGGATACTACATGTTGATATGATTTTGGAAACAATTTATCAAGGGTAAATAACAACAAAAAGTGTTAGTTGAGAATATATCAATCTTCATTCTATTGCAATATGAGTGTTCCCTTTTTGTGAACAAGGTGGTACAATCTTCTAGTACTTATCAATGACTATTAATATATTCATCATGAATAATCCAAAATTATTTTAATAGATAATGATCATGAATGAATTAGTTAAAACCTAAGGATTCATATATTTATATGAATCTATCATGTTTTTAAAATTCTATAGTGTATTATTATTGATAATGTAGTTTTATACTTTGATTATTTCCTCACACTATTTTTTTATTAAATGAATAGTACTAGATGTATTCATGTTAATTCTAATTTTATAGAAAATGAAATTATTTAAATGT
This sequence comes from Viscum album, assembly GCA_963277665.1. Classification (NCBI taxonomy): domain Eukaryota; kingdom Viridiplantae; phylum Streptophyta; class Magnoliopsida; order Santalales; family Viscaceae; genus Viscum; species Viscum album. The sequence continues at coordinate 1,373,034,842 of OY728147.1, read as the reverse complement.
TAATTAACTTAATGTTATAGAAGATGGGAGGAAAAATAATGTTGCAATGTTAATGAAAAATTAAAAATATATGAATTATACGGAACCTAAAAATAAGAAAATGAGGGAAGGACATTCAATTAATTGATAACATAGTGACCAACCACAGACTAAAGATGTCAACTTTGATGGCCATCTTAATATTTCAACCGATGTTGTGTAGTCACCAATTGTTTTTTGATCAACCAAACTTTCTCATATGTCTCTTGCATGACACTAGGCCCAAAAATCACTGAGTCACCTATTACCATCAATCAAATAAGAAAACAAAATGTATTTCCATGAAAATACACAAAATCATAAATTTTGATAGATGGATAAAAGATGTTATTATATGAAAACTCTATGAGTTCCATATATTTCTACCATGAACCACCAAAATACAATAAATTGTACAACAACAAATAATCCAAAACCATAATAGTATTCAAAAATTATACCATAAACCTTAGGTTGATAATCCATAATCAAAAGGACTTGATATTGTATAGAATTTTGATGAAATATGAAAAAACTGATGTAAAATGTGTACTACTAACAAAAATAATACTCCTCAAAACACAATGTAGCCTAACTACCTCAGGCACGTAAAGACTGCCCATATCATCAACTATGATGGTTTACCTAATAGAACATAAGAAGTAAAGATTCATTAGTTGATATATAATATCCCTTAAAACATCATTTTATGGGTTCTCTTGGGTTATCCTGTCATAAAATCCATAGTGACATCTTCCCATTTCCACTATGGAATGGGTAAAGGCTGAAAAATCTCAACTCGACTGTGATGCTGAACTTTCACCAAATAAAAAGTGAAGAATATTTCCCAAATTATTTTGACTTACTTATTTATTCCTAAGCATCATTATTTTATATTGATATCATGATAAATATATGTCAAAAAAGGATTCACCACCAATCTAGAGGCACGAATCTATCTCATCATCTCCTCACACAAGCCCGCAGAATCCCATACTCAGAAATAGAAAAGAATATAACATACACATCCTAAGACTATCATAATGGTGTATCCCCTTCATATAATATCTCTTTCAGAACTAACTCCCCTAGATTAGAAAACAAATTTTCCTTAATCTGGTCGAAAAGCATAGGGATAATAGATTTCGATGTTATAAATAATTTTTCCCTAAAAATAATTCACATCTAGATGTATGTCTACAAATAAGTTCATTCTCCACCACTACTTAAAAATATCCAATACTAACAAAGTATACATCTTTTGGATCAATTCATCATCATCAACGTTTCCTTTTTACAGTATACATGCATACTCTAAGTTGAAAGATGACAGATAGTCACCCCCCTATATTACCGAAGGATTAAGTCCCATTGAGAAAATATGTACCTAAGGCTCTGGTGGTATGTGTATAACGAAAACCATTCACCCATGATATATATCAAATATCATCTTAGGGAATATACCATTGTTTCTCACTCCAAACAATGAGTATGGAAACAACCATCATGCAACCTCAACTATCTGGAGCCATAATTATCCAATTTGTTCACATGAATTAGAATAGCTCTGAGTTAAACTCTAGATGAGTCACATTACATAGTATATTACTTACCTATAATAAGTAATGTTATGATATTATAGGAGGTCATAAAACCTTTTAGATCCTAAATATATATCTTATATGTATCTATAGAATCAAACTTCCCTCCCCTTTTGTTCATCCCAAACATCAGTGTTTCCAATAGGTAAAATTCTTGGATAAAGTGTTAATAATAATTTACTAAAACTATTAATATTTCAATCTTGAAGAGATAAATGGGCTTATCACAAGATATCACATCTAAAAACTTCTATGGCTCCACTAACAGTCTTTCCTCTGATAAGACATGGCCTAATTAGTGCATTGTCTCTATAAAAAACTGCATTTGGATATCTTTCACAAAGTCGATGCTCTCTCAATATACCAAGGATAATGTCATGATGTATGAAATGATCCTTTACCGACTATAAGTACAAAAATATGTAATCAACCAAACAACACCACAAATGGTGGCACTATAAATTCATACAAGACAATCCTTCTATTAGAAATAGTATGAGGTATGATCAAAGGTCTAAAAGTATACAAATGGTATCCTGATCTCAAATTAATGTTGTAGATGATATTTAAACATTTTATCTAATCGAACTTATTATTGATGCATGGAATATGATATAATTTCTTGATTATCAACTAGTTCTGTCTCAGATAATCCACACATAAGTGAAATGACCCATCAAACATCTTAGAAAAGAGATATCGATAACCCCCAGGATATGTACTCAAACATATGAAACCACTAGATTCGATATCTTCAAACTATAATTTCAAACCCTGAAGCTCTTCTAGGGTCATTCTATACAAGGGGAATGAAAATTGATCAACTATAGACACTGACTCGATCAAGAACTCAATTTATCACTCATGATGTAATCCATCGAACATGTCATGAAAAGCATCCTAAAAATGGTTTTCCACTAGAAGAAAATAATCCTAATACATTCCACCATCTTTTATAGAAATATTGGATACCTGGTTCATGTTAGAATAGCACTGCATTGGTCATGCTTGACTAGCAAGTAGATCTCACTTTCCCTTTTGGGAATAGTTACATCCTTATACAGATATATTGGTAACTATATTATGGGAATTGTCAATATGAGCTTGGAATAGAACATATCAATCCATACGGCGTATCATATTAAAATTTATCATTCATATAACATATACTTCCAAAAAACAGTAACCTCTAATCTATTGAGAACATGGCTTAAAATTTTTTATATTCACATATTGAACTCCCTATAGAATGTTAATGGTCATAGTTACATTAATTCATTCCACATCAAAGCCTAACCCATTTTAAATAAGATAATACTAAATGGTATTTGATGCTCTTGTATCAAACAATGAAAATGAAAGGGTAGATGATAGAAGAATAATACCTTTGATAGTAGATGGTCAATCAACCATAATAGCTAGAGTAGTCTTCACAATGTATAGATAAACAACCCTCTCCCTTATGCTCCAGCTAGACTCCCTAGAGGTATACCCACTGTGTCCCACTTTATTTTCAAAACATGTGTATTACATATCCTACGACAACTAGAATGTCACATGAATCATCAGTTACCTATCAACTAGGAATATATAAGTCCATACCAAACTTCAATACCTGTCATATTCCCCTTCCACTACTCTATTGTGGGATTCCCCTAATAATTCTATTTAGATGTCCTAAACTACTATAATAATGTCACTCAAAAGTTGGATACCGACCAAAAAGTCATTTCTGACCAATATTTCCACACTTATATCACTAAATCTGATCATTGTCTTTGGATAGCTACCCACTACCATGACTACTCTAACCAATGTTCCCATGGTGAAAAATATCATCACAACACTTCATCCTTATATAATAGGACAACACAGTTTTCATTGTTCAAATAGAATCTATGTTTTTGGATACCTCTCATATATTTCAACATTTGAAGAGTTCCAAATTAATCAAATCTCAAAAACAAGATCAAATGGAATGTGTTAACCTATGACATAGCTTGATTAAAATGCTCCCCCCAACAATTTTATTCCATGGAGATCTCATCAGCTACCAAAGATGGTGCAATAAATTTAAGGTCAGTGAGACATCCTATAATGTCCAAAACTGAAATGTTATGGAAGATGCATACACACACAAGCTTTACCATCTTTTAATGTATCAGGATAGAAGTGTCTCTAGAAATTTTTCCTAAATCCCCTCCTAGATAACTCATCATACTACCTAGCCTGTACTTAAATTTCGCACTAGTGCTTGGTTGGTCCATGAATTATTTATCAAATATGATTTAACCTGTTATAGTCATGTGGATCAAGATGTTTAAAGTTAATATGGACTGACTTGATCCATAATTCGGCTTCATAGGGTCATCCCTTTCTAGTAAATTCAGGTTGATGCTCTAGATGAAATTATCTTATCAGATCAGACATTGACGGAATGGTGAGAATACACTATCTTCCCATGTTTCTCATGACCACAAAAAAGTAGCATCAAAGCTAAACATCCCACTAATCCACTAGAACTATATGAAGTTATATTTTTTCTATGTTAAGAGAATGTTTATTGACACTCTCTAGAAGCTCAACCTGAAAATGACCATGTGGAATTTTCTCTACAAGATAAAAACCTTCCATTGAACAATGTGTATAACAAGGTCAACCCAAACAGGTGACATCAATAGAGAACCAATGATTCTCTTTATCTCTAAACATGGATTAGAACTATTTTAACATTGATTAATAAGTCATTTATTTTATTTCGTAGCTATATTAGACAACTCATTTCACATTTCAATGAAAAATTATACATCACAAGAAAAATAAACATGTACCTATTATAAACAATGGAAGTAAATATATATCCCTTTTTGCCAATTATGATTCATTTATTCACATATCACATCAATAAGATATTCGAGTGTAAATAACAATAACCAAGAAAATCATAGTGTAACAACCTCACAGAACATGTGAATCACCCAAGGTGAAACAAAAATAATTGTAACCGACGCACAATAAAAATAGCAATCTCATCCCATGGAACCTAGATTCTCCACCATTCATGGGTTAACTTCTCCCATAAAAAATCTCATTACTAAGTCCGAACATATCATAGTATCCTTTTTACATTTCCCAATATTAAAAAAATAGAGAATAAAACCTTCTCATTTGATAAAACTTTGTAACATTCCCTAATCTGAAACTATCCCACATAGCTTGAAAGGTTTGGCCATAAGACCTCAAGAACACCTCTACATAATCCAGAGTCTTATAACTATCATTGGGGGTTGGATAAGTATAGTGATGATTCTATTCCCTTGGGATATAAAATGACAATATTTTGGAATATTCAAATAATAATAACTGAATATTAGAGTGTGTAAATAAAGGAAAGAATATAATACAGCAAAAACCAATAATAAAGAAAAAAAATCCAACAAAAAAAATTATGGAATAATGTAATGACATTGTACAATGTAACTAAATTCCAAGATAGTTATAATACAAGTAGAAGACTACCATACTCAAATAAATAAACAATAGTCCCTAGTACGGATCCCCATGTCGGTCCCATATCCAAACATAATCCCAAACCTAATGGAAACATTCAAAATCATGGTCCTTTACCCTTTTCCAAACCTATATCCATATAATCATTTTGATTTCCAAACAGTGTCCTGAATAGGGTGTGTGTATAATTTCGTAGGTCGACACAACCATGTCTAAATATTAACTTTCCGATAACATGTTTATGAAATTATACAATATACAAGTGTATTAATTAATAAAAAATATTAACTTAATACCACCTAAACCTACTTCGATACAATGTCGTAATGTCTCAGAGCATGTTTTACAACCCATCCAACCACAAATCTATTACAATGGAAACATAATCTTCCTCTATTCAATGAAGGAATGTCTTTGATCTTGTCTTATAGCCATGAAAACCATAAACATAAAACCAATTTATAAATATCAGTATGTTAGATCAAACCCACTATATAAAAATGTCATTAATTTATCTAGAATAATCTCACTATAAAATAATTTAATAATTTCAACTGTCACATGCTTTCTTAATCATCATTTCATTATTTCAGCATTTCAACTCTATCAATACCACTTTACCAACATTTTAGCATTTCCACTAGGCGAAGAACACTATATAACAATTTCATCATGCTTCTCTTGGACTATTATTCTATATTAGAATTCTAGAATATAATCTCAACACTAGTAAAAAAATTAAAGTATATAACAATTTCACATCATATGGATCAATGTTAACAATGAAAACTTCCATTTTACATTCAATTGAAAATTTCATATATTAATTGGTTATAACCAATAACATTCCTCTTATCACTAATAAAAAATTCATCACCTGGTGAATTTTTATAATGAAAACACCCAAAATACATATCAAGTTAAACACACACAAATCCATATAAACAATTCATTAATATTCCATGGTTCGGTCATATAATTGGTCGCGACACGCTAGGTCAAAAACAATTTGATCCAAATGGACTGTAATGAATAATCCAATTCGTCATCTTAATTTGATCAAAAAAATATATTTTTGTGTAATTTTTATGTTGAACATATAAGAATGTAATAAAACGGCAAGGTTATGGTGTAGACCCCTACCTTTAACGTCCAATCAAACAACGCTTCCAATAGAAAATGCTGACGAAGATAAATGTTCGGATGTTTAAAATATGGAACAAAGATAAAAAATTGATTTAGATGAAAAAAAATCCACACAGTCCACATATTATACTACAACATCAGAAGAATAACATTAGGTATGAGTAAATATTAAAGAACCACTTAATCAGGAATTGATTGCACAAACGTGATATCTGGAAGGGATTTTGGAAATCTATAAACATCAGGAAGGTGAATTAGGTCTAGGGTGGAAGGATGCATGTGGATGAAAGGAAAAATAATCTACAAAATATACATTAAACCCAAATGTTAGGTAATTACCCAGTTTTGAATTTAGATACATGTCTTATAATTACTTTTAATGGGACTCTCCAAAAACCTATCCCCATGGAATAATATTAAAATGATACATACATTACACGACATTGAATCTTATTTCATGCTGTGCAAATGTTCTGTAAATGGGGTTTTCAGCCTGTTCCATCATAGAAACCCAACCAAATATAAATATTCTCAACATGAAAAGAACTCATTGTAAAATATTCCCCAGTTACACCTGGAATATATTAATTAAAACAATAATATATTCCCAAACATTAGGTCATTTTTCCTAATTATGGACATCTAGCTACAAAAAAAAGTTTCTACCAAGGCTCAGTGAAATCTCAAATAGGGACATACCAAAAACAATATGGTATGTTACACATTTTTTTGTTTTTTCATTAACATATGTATGAGAGATAAAGGAAACATATCATTAACTCTATAGATATTTGGGGGAAGCACCATGCGATATTCATCCATCCCCACACAATTATGAATTTTAAATCATTGATACATATGTAATATCATACCATTAAATCAATATTACATAACCCGGTTTTAAGGATATATTCATAGGAATACCATTTCACCATCTTCTAGATTTAAATCTCATTCACGATTGTTAGCATAAATTTCTGATCAACATTGAGCCTCATTAATGTCCTGCTGAATGGATCTATAAAATTATTACATTTAGATACGTATCATTCATCAAATTATATATTTTTCTCTCTATTTATCACCACAAACGTTTGTTCCATTTATTTCCTACCAAAGATTCATTCAAAAGAGTTATTTTGAAGGATCACCAGAAAACTATTGTTGAATGTAAACCACGAATTTAAAGGTGGTGATCTCAACCACATTTTAAATCTGTAGAACATTCATTCTACAGAACATATAGTTTTTGAATTATCCTCTAAGACTGGTCATTTACCAGATGATGGTTATTCATTACTAGAGATCAAATCCCTATTGAATATTAGTTAAATAATTCTCCAGAACATCATGATAAAACATAGATCTCGATCAAATATGATTGAGAGAAACCATACAATATTGTGACTATATAAGAAATAATTTTGATCAACATATAAATCATCCTTAACATTAATTAAATTTAATCATTTCATAAGATGTTTAACTATAACCAAAATAATAGTGTTCCCTCTAGATGTCATATAATATTCCAGAGTGAAATCTATAGTGAGGTTTCACCATTTCCATTTTTATGTCGTTATTAGTTATTAAATACAAATATAATTGTATCTCGTGTCCTTAGAATTTAGAGATACTAGAAATCTTGAAACCTTCTATCAAATATCTATTTTCTTTTCACTCAATATAAATTCATTTTATGATCAATATATATATATATATTAAAACATCCCAACTAGATAGAGAATAAAAAAATACAACCTTTATATAATATCTTTATATTCATTTATTGTATTGAATGGAAACATATTCTATTTATAAACATTGTCAATCCATAAAAATATTTTTCCAGCTCAGGAACATTCTTCACCTTATTCTTTTGTTCCATATATTCCATCTTTACTACATTAATCATCACATAGATTAATGATTTATCATTAATATGAGAAAGTCAATGTCACTTCCCATTGATCATGATTTCATGATCTATCTTCTACAAATCACTATTTATTTGATCTATTTAAATCCTCATCATGGAAAAAATAACATTTTCATTCAAACATAGGACAACAAACACCACGTTCTCCTTCTAGGTAAGGTAATTTATTAAACATTCAAAACGATTATTCCTAAAAATCACCTCCATTGTCTCATATTTATATATTTTAGGTGAATATATCCTTTAATATTTAATAATCTGTATATTTATCACATTTATTACCATAAATATAATTTCTCAATATTTTTGGAAAAACCCTAATATTTTAAGATATATTTCCCTCCAAATAATTTTTATTTATTCGATAGTGTTATATATAGTCTACCACTAGTACAAATAAATCATGACATTGTCTACTGTTATATCATATAAATTAAATAGTTATTAAAAAAATGTAATGACAACATCGAAATTAATGAATTAAGGTATTATATAATGATAACATATTAATTAAAAATTACTTGTTTATCCTTGAAAACAAAATTCATTATAATCTTTAAAAATATAATTTTTCTCAATATAAATTTTCATTATTTAAATTAAAAAATAATATTATTACGTTCACCAAAATTTTGAAATTTTATTTTAAAAATAGGTCTTAATTTTTTAAGATATTATGTCTAAATTATCATAGTATGAATTTTTTATATTTTTTATAATGTTTATTTTTCAATGAATAATGAAAATTTCTAATTTTAACAAAAACAAATATTTACATTTAAAAAATTTATAAGTAGTGTTTAAACTATTTTCTAATAAAATTATGTTTATTAAAATTATAAATTATTTAATTACAATCATTATAATTTATTTTATGTATTATTTTAGTGAAAATAACTTCTATATATAATGTAATATTTTTTCCTAGAAAAATACCTGTAATCAAATTTTGAGTCTGTAGTTTTAAATTAAATATTGAAAAATATAAGAATATTATTTCATAAAATGGATTCTATATTTAGAATCATTATGATGAAATTTTATAATTAGTTGACCTATGTTTTTTGTTAGAAGGAATTTAAAAAAAAATCACAGCGCAAATAAGGTAAAATTAATTTATTGAGATATAATCAAATGAGAAAAGAGTTAAACTAGACTAAATATATTTTAAAACACAATTAGTTTATTTTATTTTAATCCTAGACCTATCAAATATGAATTGGAGTCATTTTGGTGTCATATTTGGAATATATTACTTACTAATATATTAAATCATTGAACAATTACAATTATGACACTCACCATAAATTTAGATAGTCACTTCCCCCCCTCATTTTATAACATCTATTTATACATTTATCATTACTGAAAAAATACCTCTCTATAATAATTATCTTCATTATAAGAGTTATGGTGTTCCAGAAACTCTAATGATGTTATCCTAAAGAGGAGATAATATTGAGAAATATTAAAAGAATTGGTAATTTACTTAACCAATCATATTATATTTAACTCTTATTTTCTCCCCTAAAAATATGGTGTATATACGGTAAAAAAATTAATTATGTATCCTTGTAATTCCAAAATTTTATGATTACTATGAAACAATTGTTATCAAACATCTATTCTGTTAAATGGCATGATCGATTATCGTTTGGGTGTGTGTGTAGACTACAACCTACACATAGCGATAAGATTCATTTTCAGTAACTCTCATTAAAATATGGTTACTATGATGGGTTTAATGTTTAAATATGTTTTTATGACCTATGTATACTTTTGGATTTATAATATGATATATACCTTTTTACCTTACCACCCATTAAAAAATGATAATGGCACGTACAATACCCAGACCCTAGAGGCCCGAATCTGATGTATTATCTTAATATATTTGGAAGGATACTAGGAATCATGTCCCAATGTACCGACCAGTTTACCAGTCTTGGAAAATTGTTTATATACTTCAAATTTACATTACAATTTCTATCATTAAACACAACAAAGATAATCTTTTGAGAATTCCATTAGTCCCCTATCATTACATTGCACATATATCATAATATACTAATTGTAATACATATAATCCTTGGAAAATAAAAAATAAAAAGGGGTTATCACAAATTCTTAATAAGGAAAAATAATACAGCAGAAGATATCATAAATTAGTATATACTTTTAAGAGAATGTAAAAAACTAAAACAAAATCCTTCTCAAACCTTATCTGTAGCATAATTTGTAAATAATAAATCAACTAATTCTATTCAAACATTCACATAGATATTTTTAATAGTCAAATAATCACATGTAAAATCAATAACTAATCTCATAACTAGGTAATGCTTATTGTCGGAAATCGTAACCACTACGACAAGGCCTAATGCAAGGACCATACATAAATATTCTATCAAGGCATTGTGAAAAGACACAAGTTTTTATCATGAGACCTTCCAATGCATCTAGGGGATATAGTGGGCCATTCCGGACTCTTTCAAAGCCCAATTCATTCCTCATATAAAGTGGGTAATACATAACATAAAAATTCTTATTAAAACTATCATATGATATGTTAATACGTTAACTATAAACAATGAATGGTATTGAAATAACACATCCCAACTTAAATATATCATATCTCATTAAATAATATATGGAATATTATGTTATAATAAATCAAAAACAATCAAGAATAATATCCAATAATGGGTGTTGAAATATATGAAAATAATCAGTAAAACTCTTTGAGAGAAATATCCCTTTTTCTTGAAATCATTTAAAATTCAGACACTTTATAAATCAAGTCGTTTAAAATATATTTTTTAATCAATGTATCCCATAACACTTTGAATCCTTTAAAATAAATTATTATTTTTATGAAATCACATCTATATAAATAAATCATTCAAATCATTGTGAAAACATGGACATTATTTAAAACAATTTTTAAAAATAAATCTTTATAACATTAATAATCACTATATAGTTAAAGTTCCCATTCCAAAAAACCATGAAATATTCACTTTGAAACTATTTTTATGAATCTTGGACGTTTAAGAGAAATATTTCCCAGTAAATACATACACATAAGAAATCTCGGAAAGTAACACGATTAAAGAATTAACCCCTACCTTAGGTATGATACTCTAAATACATGTTCAAAACTATTGTATAATGTTTTAAAACATATGATTAACTTATATCACAATCATAATAATATTTATGATATCATATATGACTCTTTTATGACATTAAATTACCCATTTATTGACAATTCCATGTTAATACAACATTTTAGCCAATAATAGCTTTGTTTACTGTATGTGTTCTGATTTTTTATTTTTGATCACTATACTTTTTAATGATATAATTACTTAAAGAATATATACTAAGATTTATATAACATATATATGGATAATATAAATTTATAATATATATATATATATTAGAAATGTAATACAACGTTCAAGGAGACGGTATGCTGTATATATGCATGAATGATGTTTCCGTTATCTGATCATATTGAATGGAAGTAACTAAATCACATATATATATATATAATTATAATATACTTATTATTTCATTTATTTAATAATTGTTAATAATCTTCTTTATTATAATTATTATTGGATGGTGGATGTGGAAGATGATTATCATCCCGTCGTCGAGATGGTAAGCTGTATGTACACCCGAGCGATGATATACTTTACATAATATTTTAATGGTATGGATTTGGATGGAATATGAATTTTAAAGTAATAATAACATTCTATATATATTATTTAAATCATTTATATTCAACATTATACCACTCAAAATAATGTATAGATGATAAATAGTCTACACCACGGCATGGAGATTAGAAGTCGTACGCACTCACACATAGTGGTTATGTGTTTATAGGATGAGTAAAAGGAGGAATATGGTTGCCCCATAATCATAAAAACATATCAACTTATATTATATTCTAGAGTTATTATTTTATTATGGTAAAAACATAGGAATATAATATAGACAAAGAAAAGAACATTGAAAAATGGGATAAAACAATTACTTCTTCTACCGGTGTCTCCTTTTTATTTGAAAAAATATACTCATTATGGTGGGTTTCTATGCATAATGTGGCCTATAGGATGAATTAAGGGATGTTTCTAGTAAATTTGGTCAATTATTGGCCAAGAAAAAATCTTTTGAAGTCTGAATTAAATAGAAGGATAAGTTCCCTTTAATAAGATATATGATGGGAACATTAGGAATAACAAGAAATATTAATTTGTTATAAATAAATTTTAGGTAACTAATATCACAAAAGTGATTTATTTCAAGTCTAATATGTGTATGGGTAACAATACTATCATCTAATAATATTTAAACATGTTTAGGTGTAAGAACATAGATCTTATTTTAATATATTGATCTTGTTTTCTACTGTTTTTGAGAAAAGAGTGGAGTTTCCAGAAATTTATGGGGTACATGCCGTGTATTTAGGAGTACACGCACTGTATCTGGTTGTTGCGATTGACCATGTATAGGCCATGTAACAGATGAGTACATGGCCATGTGGGGAGACCTAAAAACCACCTAAACTAGGACCCAATAAAGGCATATACACAATATGTACTTTTAAACAACACACCATGTATATTTGATTTTTCTTGATTAAACATACTAGGGTCACATCTAATTGAATGAAACATCTTCTTCTCAGCTCATCTCATTCAGGAGTGATGAATATCAAAGATTCTTCCCGGGGCCCCTGACGGACTAACTATTCTCTGAATCATCCTTTGTCTATTGTGTTTGAATCACTACGGTGAGTTATATCATCTTCTAGATCATCATCCCTTGATTTCTCATCATTCGTGAGATATTCTTGGTTGAAAATTTTAATTTTTTTTGTAGATATATGGTTTTATATGTCGATTCAATGTTTGTGATTCCACTATATCGATCGTACAATGTTGAGGTTGGTGGTTTGTGCCTTTCTAAAGGTTGTCATTGAATTATTTGTGCAAAATTTCCCTACACCCAAGTTTGGGGTATTGTGTTTTTAGGGAATTTAACCATTTTAAATCCTCATATGATTTGTTTTCTTGAGTAGGGATATTGGATTCTGAAAAGGGTTTATTTACCTTCATATGGATGTGTTTTCCCATGATTTATTTTTCTGGTTGTTGGGACTAGAACCGCCTGTTAGGATACTTTTGTTTTCATGGAAAATGTCATTAGAATGGATTGATATTGTATGATATTATGTGATATTCTTTCTAGATATATAGCCAAGTTGTTTATTGTGTTCTACTTGGGCTTCTGAATCTCATTTGTGCACGATTAGCATACACAAGGATATGGAAACCTGGTGTAGTTTAACCATAGGGGAAATGGATGTTGAGGGCTTTCTCGGAGTGTTAGTTATACTTTCACGTTGCGAGACCATAGGGGGATAGATTTGAGTGCTCCCTTATAGTGTTTTTAGTTCCACGTTGAAAGACCACATGGTGAATTGGACATTGAGTGCTTCCCCGGAGTGTCTATTTTTTACCGTCAAGAGACTACATGGGGAATTGATAGTGACTTCTTCATCAAAGTGTATTTGTTATATGGAAACAGAGGGGTTAGACTGTGACAACATCACATAGTTTTTCTTTATATTTCTTTGTTGTATATTTATTAAAAGTAAATATATGTAGTTGAAACTATAGTATTTTTTAATTTTGATTAATTATTTGTTTATTACTTAATTTTTCATATTGTTTTCCATATATATATTCAATGACAGTTAGGAATAGATATTTAGGGGGTTACGTACTCGGATTTGTCTCACACCTTATTTTGGTCTGGATTTTGGGCAGAAACAGATTATATTGATGTAGGTCTAGATAAGGTAAAACACACTTCTACATTAGGTGCATGATTGCGGTGGAGCTGGAGACCATGGGACCAAGCCGAGTCTTGATATGATGTTGGAGTTGTTTACTTTTTTACCTTTTTTCATTGGTTTAATACTGTAATCCAACATTTTGACTTGTTTGGATTCATTCCTAGATATTTTGACATGAAAATTATTTATTTATATGTTGTATTTGTTTATTTCTTTTTAGTATTCTGATATTTTTCTTCTGTATGGTATTAATTCTTTTGATACTATTATTAGTTTTTATCTATTGTCTTACTCTGCCAATTAGGCCATATTTTCCACACTACCACACCCATGGCCCACACTACTGGTCGGAAGCCTCTGGCTTTCGGGGGAATGTGCTCTAGGCCACATGAACAAACGGGTATGGGGCACCTCGAGGCAGCACTCAAAATCAGGATGTTGCAAAGTGGTATTAGAGGAATTACATTCTTCTTAACTTATTCTCTAGAGCCAATATCCATGGATAGGAAGTAATATATTGTTGGTAATAAGTTGTTCCCAAGAGTAGCTAACTAGTGTATAGGGAAAATCTAATAATCCTACAATACTGCAATTTTTTTTTCGGGTTTTTCACTTATTACAGTTGATTTGATTTCACCTTTGGGTGATTCAAATTTGTTGTGTTGTTATTGTTGATAATATTGAGGCTCTATTTCTGTTGAATCCCAATGAGATGAGGGTATTCCATCCAATGCATTATATAGGCACTAGCTAGATATCACATGTTATGCATTCTTATCATTCCATTTAGGGTGCATTATCGATTTCATGTAATGGTGATATTTTTTGTTCAAAATATTCATGATGTAGTGATAGATTATTTGATAGAATACATGTTATCTGATATGGTATTAGATTGTGTATGGTTTTGTTTGAATGATCAAGAAATTCTGGTCCCTGAGGTTTTATGGGCCCTCATGGATCAGAATATTTTGGATCATTCTGAATTTTAATAGTTATACTTGAGACATTACATGAATAAGATGACAAGGTTTTATTTATGGGGAGCATAGGACCCCATAGATCATTATTTTACACTTTAATGTTGGTTTTAGTGTTTTTATGGGCTTATATAGTATTTTACAAGGATTACAATCTAGAAATACCCATAATACACATTGTGTATTGAAGAATATTGGCCATGTATCATTATGTCTAGGAAGGAAATGTGTTTCCTCAGTACAGACCACATACTATATGTACACACCATGTAATTCATGACCGTTTGAATGACTGTGTGGGCAGAGACACGGGTTAGGGAATTGTTTGGTGATACATGGCATGTACATATAGTACACATTTTGTTATAAGGGTCATGTATCCAACCATGGGATTAATGACACAGTTGGTTATGACATAAGTGGTACACGTTGTGTGTAGGGAATACACACCTTGTAGAATTACCTAGGAAGGATTTTTTTATAGATCCATGTAGAGAAATATGGATAGGGGGATCATGATTCAAGTGTATGTTGTGTTCATGGGAGGAACACGCCATGTGTTGGGGTGCTGCACCACCAGTTTTGGCAGATATACATGCCCATGTAAAAACATAAGGGAACATGTTGTGTAGTGGTCAAACACACCGTGTATCCATGTTTTGTTAGACATGACTGATTTTTGTTCTCTGGTTTTCTTATTTCACTTCTATGTATCAGTCCTTGTTAATCTGGATCTGAGTTGTGCTCTGGACCATGTAGATTCATGACACTAAGACATCCTCCGGTGGTACTCCAGATTCCATGAGATGATCAAACACCGGACATGGATGATCATGGACAACTAGAAGATCCTCCCATTGTTCCTGTCTTGGCCCCAACTGTCATTCCAGATTAAGGTGCTAATTCACTGTTCATATAAGGCTTCATGAGGTTTAGGCAGGCCTTTAGGGGAGTACCACATCCAACCCTGTCTATGGAAGAGTCAATGTATGTTTTTCAACCATAACAGCCACCCACATTCTCAGGGGACGGAGGAACTCAGGCTATAGATTCATGGATAGAAGCCATGCTAATGATCTTTGGGCATCTGAAGACTCCTCTAGAGTGGAGGGTGAATCTCTCTAAGTATATTCGTTGGGATTACGCCAAGAGATGGTGGAATGTGATATCAAAGGTAGGGATCCAGAAGGTTATGTCAAGGAATGAGTTCGATGATACATGTTTCTATTAATTATACATAGAGACATTGAGGGCTGATCGAGCCCGAGAGTTGATGAGTTTGGAAAAGGGTTCCCTCTTAGTAATCATGTACACATCTCACTTCATAGAGCTAAAACCCTTCACGCACATTCATAAAATTGATGAGTTATTTATGGAGAGGAAGCTTAATGATGGTCTCAGAAATGACATCTAATCCCAGGTGACAATATTCAGGTTGGCTTCCATCACCTCTATAGTAAACCAGGCACTGAACACAATGTGCATCTTGAGGGATTCTGGAGTTGTGGCCATGGTGGCTCGATATCTGGAGTTGGTACACTTCCTACTGACAGTTGGAAGCGCTGTAGGGAGTCTATGCATGGAGACCCAATGAGATGGGATACCTTTTTATGTATCCATGTGGTATGCTTACAATGTGGGAAGAGAAGCCATAAGAGGCCACATTGACCAAGAGACCCAGTTGAGTTCCGATTATTCTCCATGATGGGCCATCTTAAGCGCTTCTTTCAGTTTTTACCACTAGCTGTTGGTGATAGTGGTTATTCTATGACTCCATGTTTTGGAGATGGACCATCAGTTTCTAATCAGTTAGGGAACTAGAGTTTTTCCATCCATTCAAGCCAAAGTGGAGATCATTTCTATTATATCCATCCATCCGGCTTTCAGCGACAATAGGGTGGATTAGCTTAGGATGGATAGGCAGGGTCGCAAGGCTACTGTATAGGTCAGATATTTGCAGTAGAGAAGACCCAATAAGAGCAGGATTTTGGACTCTCTATAGTTATTGGTACAATTCTAGTTGCCTCATTTTAGGATTTTTCACTTTTTGATACATCGACTTCCCATAGATTCATATATGTTGCTATTGTGGAAAGCCTTGGTCTATGTATCTTTACATAAACTGATTTCATGACATTGGACACTCCATTGGAGACAATAATGGCTGGTGTACATCAGTTCACGGAGTTCCCTCTTGAGGTCAGTGGATGTCACTTCTTTTGGGACCTCTATTTCTTAAAAATGAAACGCTATAATTTTATTCTCGAAATGGATTAGTCAGTTCCATTCTCAGCATTTGTCGACTTTTATCACCTTAGGAAGAGTTTCACACTGCCAGAGGGTGGTTTGTTTCTACATAATAGAAAATGGGAAGTCCAGGAATGTTGGGAGGGACTTGATTTTCATGGGTTGGGAGGAATTATAGCCCAAATTGTTAGTTTTTAACTTGATGACTCGGGAACTTCACAGGTGGACATTCATCTTGTGTTCAATCATTTTAGTGATGTCTTTCCTGGGGACTTTTCTAGTATGACTCTAGATTTAGAGGTATAAATTTCTATTGAGATTGTTCTAAGTTCATGACTAGTGTTCCTTCATCCTAATAGGATGTCTATACCGGAGTTATTAGAGCTCAAGGAGATATTAGAGGAGTATCATGAAAAGGGTTTTATCTGACCCAATTCTTATCCTTGGGGTTCACCTGTCCTATTTGAAAAGATGGTAGACAGTACCCCTTATACTTTTTGTGGATTATCTGAAGCTGAACTAGTTAACATTCATGAAATTATATCCCTTACCATGGATTTTTTATTAATTTAACCAGATTCGTGGATCCTGGGTATTCTCGAAGATTGAATTGAGTTCCTGTTATCATCTGTTGCCCATTATACCATCTGATATACCTCTTACATCCATTCGAAGCATTTATGGTCTATAAAATTATGTGGTTATGCCATTAGGTCTCACGAATGTGCCTCATGTTTTTATGGCACTGATGAACCTAGTTTTCCATCCATACGTCCATTATTTCATGGTATTCATCGTGGATGAAATCTTGGTGCACTATCACACTCGACATGACCGTGTTACCCATATTGATATCATCTTGAGTACACAGATAGAGCATCAGTTATATGCCAAGATCTCAGGATTCCCCTTTTGGGTGGACCATATTCACTTCTTCGTTCATGTCATCATAGAGACATGGGTATCAGTAGACTAAGAGAAATTGAGAGTAGTAGTTTCTTGAAAACATCTAAAGAATGTGTCTGAGGTATGATGTTCTATAGGGTGGTATGGATACTACAATCATTTATACAAGACCATTCATTCTTAGAAGTTCCACTGACGAGCCTGACTAAGAAGGGTGTGATGTACTTGTGGACCAATTCTTGTGATTCAACCTTTCAGGAGCTGAAATAGCGGTTGACATCAATACCAATACTAGTTTTTCTAGAGCCTTGTATGATCTATAATATTTTTTGTGATGTTGAAGGATTCGGGATGGGAGTAGTGCTAATGTAGGGGGAAGTCATTGTGGCACACATTTCTTGGCAGTGGAGGACACAAGAGAGGAATTACCAAACACACGATTTTCAATTGGAAACTATTTTACATGCATTATGATTTCAGAGAAATTACCTTCTGGGAGACTATTTTGTGGTGTACACTAAACAAAAATGTCTCAAGTATTTATTTACTCAACATGATCTGAATTGGAGAAAATGATGGTGGGTTGAGTAACTTCATTATTTTGACTTTGAACTCTCCTACACACCATGGAAATTCAATGTAGTGTCAGATGCGTTGAGAAAGAGGAGTCAGATACAAATAGTTCAGGAGTCTAGTAGTGAGTGGAAGATTATTTCTCTATTTTCTAAGATACATTTTTAGGTGCACGACATTAAGGCAGAGATGTTTCCTTCTTCTGTAGTTTTTACCACTACTCTACATGAAAGAGTGAAAATGAGGCATCTATCAGATTATGAAGGCCTAGTTCGGTGGGAGAGTTAGTCAATAAAGGTCCCTATTTTTGGATGGACCATTGTTGAGGGTGATATCTTGTGCTTCCCTAGATGCATATGGGTGTCTGAAGACATACACAAGAAGTTTTACTGGAGTTTCATTCCTCATTTTGGGAATTTAATCCTAGTGTTACCAAGATCTATCGAGATCTACACCTTCAGTTTTGGTGGCCAGGAATGAAGGGACATGTTAAAGGTTTTGTCATGAGGTGTTCTACCTGTCAGCATGTGAAGGTGGTGCATCAATGACCAATATGGATTTTGAAGTTGATACCCATTTCTAAGTATAAATGTAATGATGGCATGATAGACTTAATTAATGGATTACTGAGATAATATTGAGGGAAAGATGTATGTTGGGTTGTCATTGGAAGACTAACGAAGGTTGAACACTTCTTGCTGATCAAGGAGACCTTCAACATTAATGAGCTGGGAAGGTTTTACATTCTAAATATTGTATGTATTCCTAGGGTTCCGCACTCCATATTTTTAGATATGGACAACCATTTTACTTCTCAGGTCTGGAAAAAATTATACAGGGATTTGTGGGCACAGGTACCTTTGAGTACATCTTATCATCCCCAGACAGATGGTTGCCCAAGGGTAAGATTCAGGTATTGTAGGAAATGCTTCGAGCATGAGTCCTAGATTTCAAAGGTTCTTGGGAGAATCAAATACCTCTGGTGGAGTTTTCCTACAATAATATTTTTCAGAAAACTATTCATGTGTAACCTTATGAGGCTTTCTATGGTAAGCCATGTTGATCACCCCTATGTTGGATGGATACAGGAGAGGCACCTATGCTTGGAGCTCATCTTGTCTAGGAGACCATGGAGTAGATATATTTGATTTAGAAGAGGATGGCTACTGCACAGTCATGATAGAAGTCTTTTACTGATCAATGCTGACGACCTCTAGTGTTCGAGGTCAGAGATCAAGATTTTCTACATGTGACACCTCCGTTGGGACATAGAATCATAGAGAGATAGAGTAATCCTTTACCAGATACATTAGGCTGTTTGAGGTTTTGGAGAGGGATGGTCCAGTTTCCCATCAGTTTTAGTTACCATTGAGGTAGTGTTCTATGCACAATATATTCCATGTTTCTCAGCTATGACGTTACTTTTCAGACTCTTCTCAGATTTTTCAACTAGAGGAGGTTGAATTGGAAGTGAATGCCACATTTGAAGAGAATCTTTTCTAGATTGTTGATCGATGTTTGAATTTTCTTCATGGATAGTCTGTTCCTCTAGTATTGGTGAAATAGCCACACAAGTGAGTACTGGATGAGACTTGGGAGAGGGAGGCCAATGTATGATCATATTGGCCTAAGATCTTCATGTATTCTTCTTCTACGCTGCCATGCTAGGGAAATTTGGGGACAAATTCAATTAATGGAGGAAGTTTGAAAGAACCTGGATGTAATTTTTCTGGTATAGATCTTATTTTTAATTGTTTTTGAGAAAAAGATAAGTTTTTGGAAATTTAAGGAGTACATGACGTGTACTTAGGAGTACACATCGTGTACCTGATTTCCGTGGGTAGTCGTGTACTGTCCAAGTAATGACTGAGTACATGGCCGGGTGGGGTGATCTAGAGACTGCCTAAAGTGGAACTAGATAAAGGTGTATATAGGCTATATACTTTTTATGGACATGTTATTTAATTTTTTTAATTTATTTAACAGATCAGGGTCATGTCTAATCAATAGAAACAACATCGTCTCGAATCGTCTCATTTAGGGTAGATGGACATCATCGATTCTTCCAGGAGCCACAGATCGACCGTCTGTTCATTGAATTAATCGTCGTCGATTGCACTGGAATCACCACGATGAGTTATTCTTTCTTCTAGACCTTCATCCCTTGATTTCTTCTCTTTCATGAGTTATTCTAGGTTGAATGGTTTGGAAATATTTGTAGATTTATGGATTTCTAGGACGATTAAATGGTCGAGATTCATCTATATCTATCGTACAAGGTCGAGGTTGGTGGTTTGTGCATTTCTTTAGTTTTTATTTTAATTATATGTGAAAAATCATTCAATACCCTACTTCCGGGTAGTGCGTGTTTAGGGAATTTAACACTGTTAATGCCTATTATGATTTTCTTTTCTTGAGTAGGGTTTTTGTATTGTGAACAAGGTTTAGTTACCTTGTTATGGATGTGTTTTCCCTTGTCTGTTTGTTTTAGTTGTTGGGTCTAGAACTGCCTGTTATGATGATTTTTTTCCATGACTAGTGTTGTTAGGATGGAGTGATATTATCTAATATGATTTAATATTCATTATAGTTATTTATCCATGTAGTATATTATGTTTCAGTTGGGATGATGGATATCGTTTTTGCACTATAGACAAAAACATTGTTGTGGGAACCTGGTGTAGTTAGACCGTAAGAGAAATGGAAACTGAGGTCTTTCCTAGAGTGTCTGTTATACATTAATGTTGTGAGACCATAGGGGGGGATGGACATGAGTGCTCCCTCAGAGTTTATGTAGATCCACGTTTCAATACCATTGGGGAATTGGATATTGAGTGCTACCCTAGAGTGTTCGCAGTTTATCATCTTGAGACTATAATGGGGATTGAAAGTGAGTGCTTCCTAAGAGAATCTATGATAAGATGAACTGGAGGGGTTATACTATGAGAACATCCCATTGGGTTTCTTGAGATTGTTTTGTTGTTAATTTATTAAATGAAAATGTATGTAGTTAAAAATGTAGGATTGTTTATTTTTGAATAATTACTTGTCTTCTACTAAATTTTGCATATTTTTTCCATATATATTCACTGACCATTAGGTGTAGATCTTTGTGTGGTTGCCTACTAGGATTCATCTCACTAAATTTTAGGGTCATTATTTTGGGCCCAAACATATTATATTGTTGCACGTATATATAATGGAATTCACCCTTATAAATTAGGTGCTTGATTAAAGTAGAGCTATAGAGAATGTAACCAAGATGAGGCTTGCAATGTTGTTGGAGTTGTAAACTTGTTTTTCTTTTGTACTTTGGTTTAATATTGTATTTTAGTATTGTGACATGTTTGGATGCTTTCCAAGATATTGTGGCTTGAATCATTATTTATATATATATTATCCAGTTGTTTATTTCTTTTCACTCATCCATTGAATACTTATTTTATGGTATTACATATACCACAGTTGTTATGTGTTTGTTTCTACTATGTTACTCTACCTATGGGGGAATTGTTTCCCCATTATCTCACCCAGGGACCCTATCACTAGTCCACAACATCTGGAGTTCTCAGAAGTTCACATGAGACCATGTGACCAACCGGGTATGGGGAACCTCTAGGCGGCACCCATAATCGGGACACTACATTAGGCCATTCAATTTACCTTATCTTTTAGGATTAACCCTAAGATGAACTGTATTACTCTTACCATGTCTTCGTATATTTTAATAATATTGTGATAATTAAGATACTATAAAATGATAATAAAACATAAAGTGGATCATTGAGGACATTTGTAACAATATCGAAGTTAATTGGATGAATCATATATTTTTAGTATTTTTATATCATTTAATATAATATTATTTGTTTTAAAAACTCAATTATTTCAATTTGTACATTATTTAGTAGTTGTCTTTTGTTGATGTCAAAAAACCTATTTCCTTCAAACCAAAGGCAATAACTCATCCTTAATATGGAAATTTTATCTAGAAATTTATTGGATGGCATCAACAGGTTCAAATTACATTTATATTAATATTTATAATTTAATTATTTGAATATTTGATTAATAAGGTAAGAGTTTCATCATCATTGTGTCCTATGTAAATCTATTTATTTAATGATTACAAATTATGAATTATATATCAAGATGTAGGAAATATTTTTATATTTTTAAAGACTATTTATATCCATATATATCAGTTATATTACCAGATATTAATATTGATTTAGAAAAAGAAACATGTTTATGTAATATTTCCTTTCTCATTTAATTAAACATTATAAAATGTCATTTTCACACCCATGTGGATCCCAAATTATAATAATTAACCAGAAATATGCGTAAGGATGGAAATATCT
Organism: Viscum album; assembly: GCA_963277665.1. NCBI lineage: Eukaryota > Viridiplantae > Streptophyta > Magnoliopsida > Santalales > Viscaceae > Viscum > Viscum album. The sequence continues at coordinate 1,373,011,680 of OY728147.1, read as the reverse complement.
CATTCAATAGTTTTAAAACATGTATCAGGGTAGTTTTATATTATTATAATATTATTTCTACCCTTATGTACATGATTTTCCCTGTTAACCATGGTAAATTAAAATAATTACAAAAGTTAATATTGATAATGCCCCAAAATAAAATGTAAATATTTATAAAATTTAAACCTTCTAATTAAAAATATTTAAATTATTTTTGCAAATTCATGATAAAAAATCATCATTAACTACTATTAAAATTAATTCCCAATGTCAAAACCGGAATGTTGGTTTTTAGGAAGTGAAAACTATGAAAAGATTGACAAGTGTTTATGTTCAATTTATAATTGAAATTACATAAAATGAACTACATTTAATTAAATTATAAAGAAATTAATCTATTAATAATTTGAAACCCAATATGTAAATAATATAATAGTATAAATAAATTTGATGAAAAAGTAGTTTTAAATTACAATGCATTATTTTTCACTATTAAAATAGGAATGTTATCTGAAAAATAAAAAAAAAATCTTTCCAAACTAAATTTTTATGACCATATTATAATGAATAATTTAACTTAGTGAAATATAATATGTTATAGTGTCAAATATTAGATTTAAAAATGGTTTTCCATTAATAGGCGAAAAACAACATTTTTTAAAATATACGTTTTTTATATGAGAAATCGAATTTTTCCTTATATTATGTCTAATAAACACATTAGTTTATTGTTAAAATAATATGTGAGAAATATAATTCAAACATTGGTTAATATCATTCATAAAATCCTCTTTAATGACTAGTTTTATAGGTTTGTGGTGCGGTCGTACTCATTGTTGCGTGTTGCACAAGCAATTGAATTATAAAGAAGAAGTGTACCATGGATGTTTGGGGTGTTAAATTATCCGGTTCATCAACTAATTGCATCCTCATAATTTAAACTCTGTATTGAAAACTAGGGGTTCGAAATTTTTAAATATCTTAGTTGAAATCTCACATCGAAAAATACATTATCAAGACCTCTATTTAAAAATTAAGAATGGAAAGTATGAAATTTACCGGAAATAACATAGATTAGGGTTACATATAGGAAAACATTGACATGAACGAAAAATATAACCATAATGTTCAAATGGAGAGGGATATGAAATATTATTCAGAGAAATATAACAATCTAAAATCCATAAATCTATGATGATCAAAGGGATCATTTGATTCACCACAAAAGAATGTACTAGGAAAATATTTTTTGTTTTATGATCCATTACCTAGTGTTTTAAAATTAATTTTCTTCATAAAATAAGAAAAAAATTAATCATACTTATTTTTCATGTAGAGTTTCATTAAGTAACTATTTCAAATCACAAACTCATCTTTCTCTTCAAAAGATAATTAAACTAAAAAATATTATGCTTATCTTAATCGTATAAGATTACAAATATAAACTGATACTATCAAAAAAAAAATTATAATATCCAAGGCCATCCTATAGTCCACAGGTAGGTGATACGGCCTTGTCAAACTTCTATTGTGGGTTTAATTCCCATAACCTTGTCTGATGCGATGGGTTGTCACCCAATCCGTAGTTTGTCACTTTCCTACAACTATATTAATATAAATTTATTGAAATAACATTAAGAAATGTTTTATCCTTGAAAAATATAATCCAATGTCAAGCATAATCCATTCTAACCATTAGGCTTATCCAAAATACTTCTGTCTAATCTCAAAGGCCAAAATAATATATGGAAAGTCACATAACATAATGGAAATATTTTTACTGTCACATAAAAAACATGTGAATACCCTCATAATGTATTCAACTAAAACATGAAAATACCATAAATTACCATAAAACCCTATTTGAATGTGATCTTTCTTCCTTATTCGTTATGAATTAAATTGAATATTGGATATACTCCTTAAATCCAGAAAAGTTGTAAAGTACAATAATGATGGAATAAATAAAACATTATTCAGTTCCAAGGTATCTAATATACATTTTCCAAATACATAATTTCATTATTACCTAATCATTATCTCAGTGTCATAAACATATTAAGGGTTACCAATTCTACTACAATATATTTTACAAATAGTGTATGTTTCATATGTGTCACTTTAATTGGTACCATACAATATCAAATACTTATACAAAAATATTATGCTTATAATTCCTTAAATATTAATTTCTACAGTATTATACTTATATATCTCATGAATCGTATAAGCATAGAACCATTTTTGTAATAATTATTGATTCCATGTACACAATAACCATAATCACTCCACTTCAGTTTTAAATCACAAACTATGCTTCAACATATTATTCCCAAGTACCTTCTTCATCACATTTTTATTTTGTAATCTCTTCATCACGAGTAGTATAACCATGACTTGTATAACCTCAATAATTATAACCATAACTACAAAATATAATCACAAAGTGATAAAATCTAATCATAGTGATATTGTCTTGAAGAATAACATATTGGATCCTTAAATGGTTCCATTTTTTAAAAACACATAAGTACATTGGAAGAACCTAGTGTTTTCATCAACAAATATAATTGATGATAACTTATACTTATACTTATCTGGAAAGTTCTTCACAGGGTTATGTTTTCCAAAATATGTTTTCTAAATATAATATCCAAGGTAGTTTATAAACATCCTATGATACCAACTATAACCCCTCGACCCTAGAATCCAAGATCTAGAACATTATTTTAATATATTTTCATGATAAAAGGAATAATGTCATGAAGTACCAATCAGTTTATTAGTATTTGAAAATAGTTTACATACATGAAGATTACATCACAATTTATAACATAAAAGATATCATAAATATTCCATTGATAATTCCATTATTCCCCTATCTTAACCCTTCATATCAATCATAAAACACTTATTGGCATCCTGGGAAAGTAGTACAAAAGAAAGGGGTGAGCTCAGATGCTCAATAACTATATAAAATATAGCAGAATCTATTATAAATGGGAATACCATTTCCCAGAATGGTACAAAACTAAAACACAATAACTTTAAAAAATTATCTTTAGCAAGATACGACACAAATAAATCAAATAATTTAATTAAAACATTCACATGAATGTTCTACTAGTCGAATAATCACATGTAAAGTAAATAATTAATCTCATAACAACTGAATGCATAATGGTGGACATATTAACTAATTATTCACTGTAACAAACCAATATTTTATCAATGAAAATTCATCTTAATCTAATTAAATTTATCATTATGAAAAATGGTTATATAAAATATGCACTTTCTTGGTTTCATGTTTCTGGATTTCGAAATACCGTTTAGAATTTCTACCATTGCTAATATAGCTATTGAATAGTGATCACATGATTAATATAAATATATGGCTTTAAGAAATCCAATTTAATCAGACAAAGGATTTGATAACGTTATCCAATAGACATTCCCTCTATGAAGACCATTTTTTAGTGCTCAGAAAGGATTTGGCATCATTGGGTTTCGCTCTTGACCAAGCCAAAGATGAGGTTCAACACGTTAAGATCGAGCATAACCTTGTTCAGGGGAAGTGGATGTTGATAGAGATTACCACTTGAGAAATGTCATCTGAGCCACCCCAAGAGTCTGTCACCATCGCACACCTTACCATTAGTTCTTATGCTTTTGTAATAAGTAGTTATGTAACATGACCTCATCACTATGATTATGTGAATTATTTTTGTATAGAATAAAGAGAATACATTCATAATTTTTAATTCAAAAATAGAATTTTTAGTTAATATTCAATTAATAAATCTATTTTAATGAATTAATGGATTTTTGAATAAAATAATATATTAATTAACATTTATAACTAAATTACTATTATTAAATATAAATGATCATATAATTAATTCGAATGTAAATTATTAAACGTTTGAATGCTTTTTTTTCCAACCCATGAATTTTTTATAAATGTCGGTTGATATTTTAAAAGTAAAATTCACATATTTAGAAAATAATTCAGATAAAATGAATATTATTTTTGGAATCCAGATTTCGAAATTGTCCAATGGTGAATTTTTCATAATATTCTGAGACAATTGAATTTTTGGGTAAAAATTAAATACCGTTTAAATATATATTGTGTTTTATGATAGCATAATGACCCAATAGTGATGTAATAAAATAATATAAAAATTTTGTCCAAACAATATATTTTTTACCATTAAAATAATATGATTTTAGTTTTTTTGTTATATTTTAAAAAGCCTTAGTGGACCCTCCATGTCATATAAGACATTTTATATTTTTAAAATTATTTCCTTGAAAGTGTGACTCACCACCAAATAAGAAAGAATAATATTTTACGAATTTCGTCCATTTTCCTTATAAAATAATTTTTTCCACTCCCCTTTGGCCAAAAAAATGGGCAAAAACCATGCACATCTTTTTGATTTGGATTAGTTTAATGTGTGGTGTCCCAAACCAAAATAATATAGAATTCACTCTCTTTATCTATATAAACCCACCCAAACTCTATCTTCCTCTTCACTCAATGAATTTTGCGTTCATCCAACCTCTACCCTCCATCCTCTAGTATTCTTCTATAGTGCTCCAAGTTCCCAAGAAGCCTCTCTCGAGCCACTACCAAGCCTTTGAGATCACACTTCCAAGTAAGGGATTCGTTCTTTTTTATTTTTATCCAAGTTTATTTATGTTGTAATAAACTATTAAAATAAAATACCAATTCTAGGGTATGATTTTTCACCTCTCTTATTTTCCCCTACTTTTGTATCAAATGATGAGATACCTCTTTCTCTCTCATTATTTTCTCCCATTTACACATGTTACCCTGTTGAAATTCTGTAAGGAATTTATCACTTCTCATTCATATTAAAGAAATTGTTTTGCATTATGAGTTTAAATTCCATTAAATTTGTGGTAAATGTATCTATATTATCCTATTACATTCTATTTCATGTTCAAATGATTATACATCCATTTTCCCATCAACCATTTTTATGAATTCTTTTGTCACATTGTTATGCTGTTGAAATTGAAACTCGATTTTCCAAGACTATGTCATTGTGTATTAAATACCATTCCCATTTCTCTATCAAGGGTATTCAACATTATGATCATTTACTAATTGATTATGTATTTTAATGTATTAATTCCAAATTCCTTTATCATAGAATACATGATGAGGTTTTATGAATCTATTTTGTATGATCTATGTGGCAGACTTACGCATTGAAGGAAATGTATTAGAAGGGTGCGCCTTGATAGTGCTTCAATGCATTGGGTAAAGAATTGTATCATGATATTTCAAGTGCAATGAAGGTGTACTCCTGCCAATTCATCTGCATAATGTTTTTACTAGTGCTCCATGTGCAATGACCGTTTTATCATGCTAAAACCATGTTAAGTGTTATTACCCCATTTTTTGTTATGATAATCATGCTATATCATGATTTTTGTTAATGTTTATTTTATGCTCCCTTAATCATTCTATTTCCTAACATGTATTGTACTCTTCATTTTATTCCTTGTTTACTTCATTGCTGGGCTTTATTTCTCACCATTTTCTTATGCATGTCCTCAGGTTAACCCATGCAATTATATGTATAAGAGAATGTAGTCGTTATGTAAAGGAAGTTTTCAATAAAGATGTTGTGTTTCATGTTTTAAGTCATTATGTAATGATACTAAGCCCCAATGACACTAGAACTATTGATCTTCCTTGTTGTATCATATAATGATTTTATCTAATAAATCATGTTTTATTGTGTAATAATGAGCAGTGTTGTTGTAGTTGGTATCATGGGATAGGTTTAGTTATTTTTAGGATTAATATTAGAAAATTATAGTCAAAGCCTTATGGATAAGACTAATTATACTAAAAACATAAATATGTTTTGGTGAGTATTGAGTAAGTGGTATATCATGAAAATAAATCCTATCTGGATACAAGTAGCTAGAGGTGGCTCTGGAATTGATGTACCTAGGAGTGAAAACTTCAACAAGGAATTTCGGGGTTGACCCGACATATCCTGGTACACAACAACAGGCCTTGCTTCATTCATAGTTACAAAATTTCAAGAGGATATGATTGGGTAAATTCGCAAGCATAGTATGGATCATTGTTAAGGGAATAAAAATATACCCCTAAGAAAAATTTTTGGGAGGTAGATCATGGATAACATACATTGAATCTTATATATTCATAAGTTAATTGAATAAAAGTTATTTATAATTCATCCGTTTTTCCCTTGGATTACCCATTATGTGTAACACCTAAGATTCATTTTATTCCATCCAATGGCTGGCAATAGGAGGAATCATGTTAAAAACTGTTGTGAAGATCATTGATATGACTTTTCTAATTAGATGCCCAGTCCAATGGGGTAGAAATCAAGAACATTGTCATGATACTCTCTTAGTTAACTCATTAATTGAATAGAAACAACGGTCAAGAGGAATGTTCAAACCCCTAATAAATAACAAGTCATAATCAAGAGCTTCTTGAGAACAAGGCCTCCTACTTTTAATGGATCATATGTTCCCTCAACCGTCGATCAATGCATAAACTCCATTTAAAATATCTTCTCTATAATTCAATTTTCCAAACAAGAGAAGGTTATTTTGGATGCATATCATATAGAGGGTGATGATAATCAATGGTGGAAATTGATCAAAATATGAAGCCTGAGGAGGAGATTGAGGATTTGAAATGGTAGGATTTCTGTAAAATTCTTTTCGATAAATATTTTAGATGCACCCTCCAACATAAGATGGATAGGGACATTATTTTCTTCATGTAAAAGGAAGATGAATTCATTAGAGCATACGAGGTAAACATCACAAGGTTTGCATGATATGCCTCTTTCGTTGTCTTTACCCATGCATGTAAGGTTGACCGCTTATTTGGTGGGATGAAACCTAGTCGGAGAAAATCCCTAGCGATCCATGACATTGATATCTATGAAGAAATTGTTTGATGTGCCCTCAATGTTGAAATGAAGATTGGAAAATCACAAGGGTATAATGGGAATTAGAAGCTTAAGGTGGTCTTCAATTTTAGAGGTCCGGTGGATAAATCTAACGGCACTATGAAAACCCAGCACCCCACTTTCCAAAGGTGTGGAATGAAGCACCCTAGAAATTTCTAAAGGGGATGAGTAAATTCATTAGGTGTAGAAGAGAAGGGAACCTAGCCATTATCATTCGACATGAAAACCCTATGGTTGTGATAGAGGATAGGAATGTTCAGTTCGACTCTCAATGCATTGTTCATTTCTTTAACTCCAATGAACCAGAGAACCTTGCAAATCAATTACCTAATCCATGGGTTTTTTGAGGCAACCAACAATATCCAATGCATAAATAGGGATATTTTTCCATCACTACAACTGAAGTGAACCCCAACATCTAAGTGATGATAGGTATGCTAGTTATTCATTAATGAATGGTGAACATAATTTGTGATTATGGTTCTACAAATTCTTTTATATTCTAAATCATTAGTAGAACAATACCAAGACAACCCCAAATCATGGATGTGAAGATGTCAGTGAGTACGACAAAAGGATAATTCAATGCATCCGATGAATATAACTCCTCCCCTATCGTAATTTCTAGATTGATCTTCTCGTCATACCACTTCAAAATCCCTCTTATGGAATTTGATGAAATTATCATGAGGGATTTACTTTCCTTACAAAGAGCCTACATAAATTTACGTGGGAGATAAATCACTCTCCATGTTCATAATCGACCCCCAATTCAATACAGGTGCAAGGAAAAAGACGAATCTTCTTTAGCACCATCATCTCAAGCGTGGATATTACTTCCCAATGAGCACTCGTATCTGAAAAATATGATTGGGACCAAGGATGAAACCATCCATGAAGGAATGACTATTTTGATGGAATTCATTGAAGTGCTTCCCAAGGAATTGTCTGGTATTCCTCCTAGAAGAGATGTTGAATTTTTAATTGACCGTATACATGGGGCACTCCCAATATCCAAGAATCCTTATATAATGGATGTATTAGAGCATGCGGATCCAAATATAAAACTACAAGAGAATCTAGATGAAGTGTTTATATTCCCATTTGCTTCACCATGGGGTTATCTAGTCCTCTTCGTCACGGAGAAGGATGGGTCAATGCTCATTTTCATTGATTATCGTGAGATAAAAATATCACAATAAAGAACGAGTATCATCTGCCGTGAATTGATGACTTGTTCAATCAGCTATGTGGAGAACAATACTTCTCCAAGGTGGATCTATGGTCGGCATATTACCATGTAAGGGTGATGAATGTGGTTATCCCTGAAACTGCATTTCGTACAAGTTACGTGCACTATGAATTCATAGTAATTCCTCTCAGAATCCCCAATGATCGAAAAATATTCAAGGACTTGATGAATAGATTTGTTAGAGATTACCCTGAGAAATTTTTGGTATTATTTATAGTTGATATTCGTATATACTCCAAGACCAAAGAGTAGATTGTGGACAATCTAATCACTATAATAGAGACATTGAGAAACAAAAATCTCTAAGAGAAGTACAACAAGTGTGAGTTCTGGTTGAAGGAGGTATGATTATTGGTCCATAACATGACAATCAATGGGAAATATTTGGATCCCTCTCAGATAGCTGCAAATGAGTGATGGTCGAGGCCACCATTGGTAACAGATATTTGTAGCTTCATGTGTTTATCTGGATATTATTGCTGATTTGTGAGGAATTTATCACAATTGTGCAACCATCTTACAAAGCTATCTCATAAGGGAGTAATGATTTCCTTGAGTGATGAATGTGAATAGATCTTGAAGGAGTTAAAAATAGGCATATTACTGCGCCCGTGCTCACATTACCCACAAGTAGAGAACATTTTGTGGTATTTAGTGATACTTCAAAGAAGGGCATGGGTTGTGTGTTGATACAGAATGAATTTTTTTTGCCTATTGTAGAGACCTGAAGCTTGACATACATGGAAATTCCATTACATTTGCGGAATACTTAGTACATTACAAAAACACACACACAAGGACCGTAATAGTTTAGTGTCTTTGGAAACTCGGAATATAATCTTCTAATCCAGGTGAAAGATCTTCAATATATCCCATAAAGATCTTCCCCTTTTTTTACCTAAAAACTTTCTTTATATCCTGGGGAAAAGAAAACATAAAAGGGTGAGCTCAAATGCTCAGTAAGGGTAAACAAAATAAATATAAATCACATCATATACAAAAGAACATAACTTTTGGAAATCTTAACCTGCAAAAAAGATCATAATTTCATAACCTGGGATAACTCATTCCAGTGAAATGTATTTACAATAATCATAACTTAAAACATTAAACTTTGTGGCATACACACATAATCATATAGAATCATTTCTTGTTAGTCAAGACTCATTGCCAAGACTATCTTAGTGGACAAAGTCCATTTCTGAATCGAGTGACCCTCGTTTCAGTCCTGTTTCACTGAACCGGTATAACCTACCATTCCAGCCATGTCTATCTCATGAGATATAAAATCTTTAACCAATGCATTGGAGGGAGATATAGGTCCCACCCATCTCATAATGATACCATTCTTTTGTGTGCCACAAAATCATAAATCATACATCATTGCATAACCCATGTAATAAAAATGGGATTCTTAAACAACAACATGACATCATAAAACAATTCATATAAGATAAAGGAATTCATAAAAATAATTCCATCACAACATTATCAAATCAATGTAATAATAGGGATAAAAACAGAACCCTTTATTATCTTAGATGGAAAATAATTTTGATAAAACACTTGAACTCCATTCTTGAGGAAAATATCCTTTCTTCTTCAAAAACATTTTTCCTTTCTTAACATGTCATACAACTTTAAACTAAAAGAAGTTGATTAAAAATAAACTTGAAAACTTGTAAAAGAAGCTTCTTTTAAATAATGTTTTAAAAATCCATTCATGCCGTATAAGTTAAAAAAAACATTCTTCTCGTACTTTTGTCGGAAAAGTCAAAAAAGTACCTCGTGCGAAAAACGACAAAAGATTCCTTTCATATCTTTTACTAAAAACTTAACGAAGGGTAAAATTGGATTTAAAAAATTGTAGGTAGATGGAAATAATATTACATATTGAGGAAGCATGGATGTGGATGATAAAATACACCCCAGTAAATACTAAAGTATAAACAATCTCGGATAAAAAATGAGATTGTGATATTTCCCTTACCTTAGGTCCGACTTGCATTGTAAGTGTCCGAACCTCCTGTATAATGATTTAAATCATGTTATTGACTTATTACAGAATCATATTCATTGTTATTATATCATATATGGTTCACTTATGACTTTATATTACCCGTTCATTTGTAAATTCCATGTTAAAGAAGCGTTTTGGGTAAAATCGTTTCATTTATCGTAGGTGTTTTGACTTGTTGTTCTTGACATTATTATTACTTATATCATGATTTACTTACTTCCAGAATATAAAATATGATTTATATATCATATATATTCAGTATATATATATATATAATAGAAAGATAAATGAAATGAAAAACACCGTTCATGGAGACGGTAGTCCGTACGTACGCATGAACGCTGTTTTCCTTTCCTTATTGTCTTGAATGGAAGTAAGTAGATGACATACATATATATATACATAAATCCAGTAGCTTTATAATGTCATATATTTCATTTATTTCTTATATATACTTTATAATCATTCTTAAATGGTTAACATGGAGAATGAATCTCATCGCGTCGTGGAGACGGTAGTCCGTAAGTACGCACGAGCGATGATATCATTTCCATAATTATTGAATTGAATTGGAGTGTATAATACAATATATCAGAATCAATATGATGTTGTAATAACTATGTATAGATATTATTTACACCATAATACCCATCCATGTAAGGTGTTGGTGGAAAAACAGATTACACCACGACGTGGAGACGGTATTCCGTACGTACGCACGCGCGGTGATTTCGTTTTCTGTAGGATGGATAGATGGTGAATTAGGATTGTTTCATTATTATAATAACATATCAGTATATGAGTGATACTGTTGTTATTACTTCATAATGAAACAACCTAAGAAGAAGAAGTGGAAGAAGAAATAAAGGTGAAAGAATTGGTAACGGAAATTACCTCTTCTTTGAAGTGCCTCTTTGAGACCTCCTCTTAGGGCACTAAAATTGGTCTTTGAGGAAGACCAGAACCTCTAGGATGTTTCTAGGGAAGTGGAGAAGAGATTTTGGCAGGGGTTGGCCGAGATTGAATGCTCAAATTGGTGTGAGGAGGAGGGGGAGGAGGTGTCCTTTTATAAGGGAGGAGAGGGGCACCTTAGGAATTTCTCAAAATATTATTTTATATTAAAGTCAAAATCGGTTTATAATGGTTAAAAAGGGTCTTATTTCGAAGCTAAAGTGCGGATGGGTCGAAATCCTATCAACCAATAGGATTTAGACAAGTTTAGGTTATTATTTTAACCTTATCAATTAGATTTAACTCTAAGTTAAATAATTTACCTTTTACCGTGTCTTTTTGTTTTCATACACTATATGGTTAATACACTTACTATAACATGCCAAACGAACCCCAAATTGTTTATTATTAATATATATATATCCTTATCTAAGTCATTTGGCCGAACCTTAGATTTTTAGGAATAAAATAACAATTAATAATATAATATTTTATTTAAAAACTATTTTGTGTCAATTTTGACACTATTTGATATATGATTTTTTTGAAAGTCATAACAGAATTATATGTTCTAAAAAAGTTGATTAAATCAACACTAATATATCATAGTAACCTAGAAAATTTGTGGAATTCATAAAAAGTCTCAAATTACATTTATTTTGGTGTTTATAACATCAATTATGTCAATATTTCATTAATAAGATAATTACTTCATCATCATTGTTTCATAAATAAATTAAATTATTTAATGACTAAAAATTACAAATAAAATACCATTATGTAGGAAATCTTTTTAGCTTTCTAATGAATATTTATAGTCTAATTTATCTTATGTATAACCCCATATTAAAAATTATTTACTTATTAAACGTTTATTTTAACTATTTTAACCCTTCTTTAAATAAATTAATAATAAATGTCCTAATCTAATCCAAGTGGGGCTAAATGGTCATATTTTATTCCTAAGTTTGTTTTTGGTCGAATTACACTTATCCAATAGAATTAGGACATGTGTTAGGGTAATAATAATATCATCATTACCCGTACTTACCCTATTTACTTTTTACCGTGGTAAAAAAAAAGTAAAAAGTTACTATTCACCAAAAATTATTTTCATCTCATTGAACCACATTTTAGTCCTTGATATTAACCATGTCTCTCGGATTTTCGAAATTCCACTCACAGAAGCGGTAAAATTAAGTTTTATGAACAATTCAGTTTTTTTATCTACCACTTAGTGGTTTCACTATTCATTGAAAATTGAAAGTTTTCAGAAAAATACCAAAAATTAGGCCTAAGCTATATTTGATATTATGAACTCAAAAATGATGTCTATTTTACCAAATTCAAAACATATCAGTTGCATTAACTAATTTTAAAATTAATTCCATCGTTAAAACAAATAGCGTGTTTTTAAGAGATAATAAATATCAAAAGATTGAAACTTGTTTATAAGTGGTTTAAATGTGAAATTACTTCCAATGACCATTATTGTATTAAATTGTAAAAATATATTCTAAATATACTTTAAAACCCCTAAAATTAATAATTTATCACTATTAATTATTTCGATTGAAAAAGTTGTTTTTAATTAAAATTTAGTAATTTCCACTATTCATCAAAATATGAAAGTTATCCGAAAATTACCAAAATTTCACACTAAGCTAATTTCGATATTCCGAATCCAAAAATGAAATCCATTTTGAAAAATAAAATTTTCAAAATTTCAAAAACTGGTTATTACTATTCATAACGGCTAGTTTTAATAATATTTTAATAGCATATCGTTGTTTAGTGAAACTTGGTGTTGCGTACAACACACGCTATCATGGAAGGTCATGATTGCGTGTTATTTAAGCTAGGTCAGAGATGTGTGTTGTGAAAGCTCCTTTTGGTGTAGCGTATAACACAAGACATTAATGAAATTAAAAAGAATATTTTTCATAAAATCTCACGGTGTTACACCTATGCTTCATGGAAGTTGATTGTTAAAGGGAGAAACTCTCCAACACATGATCGGTAGTGGTCTGTAGTGATCTTCACTTTAAACATATGGCGGCATTACCTCTCTGGGGATAAGTGTGATATATATACGGACCACAAAATCCTCAATTATATATATTCACATAGATGGAGTTGAACATGCTCCAATGAAGTTGGTAAGAGCTAATAAAAGACTATGACTACTCAATCCATACCCACCATGGGAATGCGAATAAGGTGACAGATGCTCTAAGTAGAAATGGTCCTGCATCATTATTAATGATGAGAATTGAAAAGGATCCAATATTCTGTGATTTGTAGAGGATGGACATGGGAATCATTAACCGACGAACATCATCAATCTTTTCTCAAATGATTTATCAACCATCCATCATTGTGAAAATAATGGATGCTCAATGAAAGGATATGGATGTTTTGGAAAGGGTGGAAGCTATTACCAATGGAAAATCCTTCGAGATTGTGGTTGACAAGGATCGAATTGTGAGATTTGGGTCACAATTATATGTACAATCTTATATAGAGATAAATAAGGAGAATATAGATGATTCAAATAACTGAAACATGTCTATTCACATAGGGATCACAAATATGTAATCATATCATCAGGAAAACATTTGTTTGGACAATATAAAAGAGAGATTTCTGAATATACATCAATGTGACTGGTGTGTCACCAAGTGAAGAACAAGATTAAAAAGTTTAAGGGGATGATGCAACCACTACCCATACCCACATAGAAGTGGGGGAACATTACCATGGACTTTTTCACTGGACATCCAATGAAATACAGAGGAACAAATTCTATATGGGTCGTTGTGGATCATCTTACAAGGAGAAATCAATTTATCGTGATTCAAGACGACTTATCATTGGATCAACATGGATAGATTTAAATCAAAGAAGGGGTAAGGATGACAGGAGTAACACTATCTATAGCATCTGATCATGTTCCTAGATTCACCTCATTGTTCTAGAAAAGTATCCAACAAGATCTAAGCACTGAAATGAACTTTATTATGTACTATCATACTCAAACTGGTAGCCAATTTGAGTGAACTATTCATTCACAGGAAGATATGTTAAGATCATGTTCTATTGACATCAATGGAGGATGAGGCCATCATCTTCAACTGGTTTAATTCTTCTACAATAAAAGTTTCCACTCGAGCATCTGAATGGCACTATATGAACCTCTTTATGAGAAAAGGTGTACAACACCAGTGTGTTGGGATGAAGTCATTGAGCATAAGCTTCTAGGAATAGAAATGGTCAAAGAAATTGTGGATAAGGTGAAAACCATTCAATAGCATTTCAAGGCATCCCAATATCGACATAATAGTTATGAAGATAACTGTCGATGAGAACTATAGTTTAATGTTCGAGACATGGTATTTCTATGCATATATATGTGGAACAAGGTCATGAGTTTTGGAAATAATGGGATGTTAAGTCCTATGTACATCAGCACCTTTGAGATTCTTTATCATGTTATGGTTGTAGCCTATCGACTATCACTGCCCCCTAACATGGCCAAGGTACATGATGTCTTTCACATATCCCATTTATAGAAGTATGTACCAGACCCTCCACATGTAATCTCTTTAGAGGTTGTTCAATTAAGGGATGGTCTTTTTTATGAGGATCTTCCAGTGAAGATCTTAGATTATATGGAAACTATTATAAAAAATAAGACAATTCCCCTCGTGAAATTGTTGTGGAGAAACCACATGTTTGAAGTGGCAACATGGGAATCAGAGGAAGTGATGAATCAGAGTTACCCATATATATTTTAGTATGGGAAAATGTAATTTTGATGGCGAAATTTCTTAAGGGGGGAGATTGTAACAACCCAAACATTTATCATTAAAAATTCCTATTGATCTAAATAAATGTCTTATTATAAAAAATGGTTATATAGAATATGACCTCACTTTGTTTTATGTTTTTTGATTTCAAAATACCGTTAATAATTGTTACCGCAACTAATATATTCGTTGAACATTGATAACATGATTAGTATTAATATAGAGATTTAAAAAATCCAATTTACCTAGAAAAAGGATGTTGTGACCTCATACAATAGACTTTCTCTATACTAAGCCCATTTTTCAGATCTTGGAATGGAGGTGGCGTCATTGGGATTCACTCTTGACCAATCCCAAGCTCATCTTCAACACATTAATCTTGAGTAGAACTACCAACGGGAGAAGTGGATGTTGATGGAGACTACCACCCTAGAGATGTTATCTGAGAAACCCAAAGAGTCTATCACCATATCACACCTTAACACTATGCCTTTTTCTGGTGTTATAAGGGGTTATGTAACATGACCATAGCTCTATTATTATGTGCATTATTTTTCTGTCGAATAAATTGTATACATTCATAGTTTAAAATCAAAAATATCATTTTTAGTTTATATTCATTTATGAAATATATTTTTATGAATTAATTAATTTATTAATGAAAAAATATTTTAACAAAATATTACTACTAAATTACATTTATTAAATATAAATGATCTTATAGTTAATACAATTGAAATTTTTATTATGATTTGAAAGAAATTATTGTCAAATCCCTTGAATTTTTTATAAATTTTAGTTTTTATTTTAAAAGGAAAAATTCACATATTAAGAATATTATTTAGATAAAATTAATATCATTTTTGGAATCATGATGTCAAAATTGTCCAATGGTTATTTTTTAATAATTTTCTAAGACAGTCGAATTTTTGGGAAAAAAATTAAATATCATTAAAATATATAATGTGTTTTAGTACATTATAATGAGCAAATAGTTATGTAATTAAATACTATAAACAATTTTTTTTCTCAATATATGTTTTACAATTATAATAATGGGATTTTAGATTTGTTTGTTTTATTTTACAAAGACTTATTGGACCCTCCAAGACTTATAAAAAATTTTATATTTTTAAAATGATTTCCTTAAGAGTGTGACTCACCACCTCATAATCATGCCTAATATTTTAAGAAATTCGTCCATTGCCCTTATAAAATATTTTTTCCACTCCCCTATGAAAAAAACTAAGGGAAAAAACCAGATGCTGGTTTTTGGATTGGATTAGATTAATGTGTGGTGACCCAAACCTAAATAATAAATAATTCACTATCCTTTCCTGATATAAACCCACCCGAGATCCCACATAATCTTTACTCAAAGCCTCTGTAGTTCATCCAAGCTCTGACCTACTATATCTAGGAACCTCCCAAGGTGCACCAAGATCATAATAAGCCCCTCTCAATACTCTTTCTATCCTTAGGAATCAAAATTCTATTTAAATGATTTCTTCCTTTATTATTTTTATCCACGTTTCATTATGTCTTAATACCCTTTTAATTTCAATTACAAATACTGGGTTAGTATTTTTCACCTCACTTATTTTCCCATCCTTATAGTTGAAATGATAAGACACCTCTTTCACTCTCATTAATTCCTCCCATGTACATCTATTACCATGCCGAAATTCCGTAAGAAATCTCACTCTTCTCATTCAAATTCTAGAAATTGTTTTGTATTAAGAGTCTAAATTCAATTTACATTGTTGTTAAATTTTTCTATATGACACACATTACTATCTATTTCATGTAAATATTATGATACACCACTTTATCAGTCATCTTCCATTTTTATGAATTATTACGTCAGGTTGTTTTGCTACTAAAATTGGATCGTAGTTTTCTAAGCGAAATTCATTGTGTAGTGATTAGAATACCCATTTATCTAAAAATGGTATTAACATTTATTAAAATTTACATATTGAATATGTATTTTCATTTTTGAATTTCACATTCCATTATCATTCAATAAATGATGATGTTTGATGATTTCATGTTGTATAATCTATGTGGAAGACTTAAACATTAAATGAATTGTTTAAGATGGGCGCACCCTGATAGAGCTCCAATGCATTAGATAATGATTAGTATCATGATAAATCAATTTAAATGAGGGTTTACACGTTCAAATAGAATGTAATGATGGTTTAATCATGCTCCAAGTGTAAGGATAATTGGATCATGCTAAAACCATGTTAAGTGTTGTTGCCACATTTATATGTTATGATAATAATGTTATATCATGCCTTTATGTTAATTATTATTTTATTCTCCATTGATATTCCTATTTCCTAACAGGTATTTAATTAATCATTTTATGCCTTGTTTACTCCCTTAATGGGCTTTATATCTCACCCTTTTCTTATGCATGGCGTCAGGTTATCCCTTGCAATGTTATGTACGAGAGAATGTAGTCGTCATGTAAAGGATGTTTTCAATAAATATGTTATGTTTTCTATTTTAAGACGTAATGTAATGTTTATAATCCGAAAATTCAATAGACCTCCAAATCTTTTATGTTTTAACCACTGATGTTTTTTTGTAATAAAGCTTTTTTAATGTATAATAATGATCAGGGTTGTTAAATGCAAGTCCTTGTTGCAAGACCATACACAAATATTATATGAATGGCTTATGATAAGACACTTTCTGTCTAATGAGACTTACTATGGATCTAGGGGCTATTTCATTCTCTACTCAACACTAAAAATGTCTTATCCATTCCTCTTATGAAGGGGTTCAAACATAACTTTATCATGCATATTAAAACAAGCATACAAAATTTTAATAATCTACCATAAACCATTAATGGAATAGAAATATCACGTCCACATTCAACCATATAATAACTCATGAAATACCATAAGTAATATTTTATTATAATAAATCAACCTCAATCAGAAATTATATCCAATAAAGAATGTTTACATAGATAAAAATAATTAGTAAAACTCTTTGAGATAAATACCACTTTTTAGTGAATTCATATTAATATTCTAAAATTTATAATGAAATTAAATTAAAATATATTTTTTAATAAATTTTTTCCATACCACATTGAAGCCTTTTAATGTAATAAACATTTCAAAAAATCATGTCTACATAAATAAATCCTTAAAATCATTTTGCAATCATGGACTCTAGTTAAAAATATTTAGAAAAATAATTCATTGAAACATTTAAAATGTTAATATCATAAAATATTCCCTTACATAAAACCCTATAACATTCTTTCTGAAAATTGTTTTATGAAACATGTACATGGGTGATAAATATGATCTAGTAATTAATTACATATAAACAATTTTAGATAATAATGATATTGAAGAATTAACCCTTACCTTAGGTTTGATACTCTTCGTACATGTTTGAAAATCCTATGTAATGTTTTCAAAATAATAATTAACTTATATCAGGATCATAATAATATTTCTGATATCATATATAATTCTATTATAAATTTATATTAACCATTTATTAACAACTCCAAAATAACACAACATTTCGGGTAACAATTGCTTTATTTATCATAAGTGTGTTGACTTGATATTAATGAGAATATTACATATATCATGTTATACATACTTAAAAAATGTATAATATGATTTATATATCATATATATTCATAATAAAAATATATATAATAGATAGATATATGAAATGTAATACACCGTTCAGGGATATTGTTTGTCGTATGTACTCATAAATGATGTTTCTATTTTCTAATCGTATTGAATAGAAGTAAGTGAATGGAATATAAATATATATATATATATATATAAAGATATATATATCATTATAGTAGACTTATTATGTAATATATTTCAGAATTATGAATAATATATATATTTTTTATAATCATTCTTGGATAGTCACTATGGAAGATGAGTCTCGTCACATCGTGGGAAAAGTATGTCGTACGTACGCACGAACAACAATATAATTTCCTTAATATATTAATGGGGTCACGACTCGCCTTTATCAAAAGGAGGGAAGTGTCAGATGATTGCCAACCCCTTCCTTATTTTTGTTGAAGGAGAGATAATGACCCCTGAAACCCACCTTCAATAGGTCCTGGAGTGGAGACCAGCACCAAGGGTATAGAATCTCACACAAAATGGAAGGAATTGCCCTTTTTATTTTTATAGGATGGAGTGATAAGATAAAAACCCCAACAATATCGAATATGAAAGTAAAGGTAAAGCCAAAAGTAAACCATCCCCATACGCATATTCAAAATTAAAAGATACAAGCCAAAAAATATCCAAAGGTAATGTACCAAGAAAAAGTAAAACATCAATAGAAACCGCCCCGAGGTCAGAGATAGTACGGTCCCGCATGATCCCTGAAGTCCTCCTGGAAACCTGAAAGTAGTTTTATATACATTGGGTGATCATACAAGTACACTTAGTAGGGAAAACCAAAGACTCTCGTGCACAAGTGGAGAGGCATTCTAATTCACTGTGAGAAAATAAATGACAAACCTCATATTAAGGAAAAACAATCCACCCAAGTCTCACCATGGCACACTCTGCAAACAACGCAAGGCAAGTAAAGTATAGTAATAACACATCAAAACTGGGGTACCCCGTGCCACTTTCCTATTGGTTATTGACAAAATCCTATGCATTGAACCCATCCCGCCATTCTCACCGCAGTCCCACTGTCAAACCCCACCCGCACACACCTGGTCCAGAACCTCACCACAGTCCCACTGACAAACCCCGCCTGCACACACCTGGGACAAAACCTCACCGCAGTCCCACTGCCAAACGCCGCCCACACATACCTGGGCCAGATCAACTACATCCATGCCCAAAAAAACCTGATACAGAATAACTACTCCCACGCCCGAAGACACCTAGGCCTCATCCCGAAAACACTTGGGAAACAACCTTCCTGCAGACACCTAGGCCAACCACAATAAGTACCTCACCCCATGATTCTTGGGCTAATAATGGACCTCAGGCCATCACAGCCTGCCCGAAGAGTCTTGGGATCTTCGGGAAAGGGAGCAGAAAAGGATCTAATAACCAGCCACTCATAGGATTGTTGGAAAAAACACCCTCCCCATGAAATGGGGTGGTCTACACTAAGTGCTCAACTTGGGTGGGGTACTATTAAGAAACATAAAAGCTACAGATATATGTAAAGGTAACAAACACTCATCCCAACCTAGGGGTTCCAAAACCTATGCACAAACACCATTGTTACTATTCATTCACAAAAGAACTCACGACACTCGCGGCCAAGTCACAACTAATTCCCAAACTAACTCCCCACTCATCCATTGTGGTCTCCATGTTCACGTGATCCCATTAGGGTGAATTCTGCACAACCGGGAAACTAACAGGCATAACCAGAAGCCAAAAAAAAAAGAAATAGCCAAACAACAATTTAAGCATTCACACCCGGTTCTCTTATAATGTTGCATCAAGAAAAGGGATTAGTGAGATCTCTCAATGTACTGGAACCAAATAAAACATCACAAAAGGGATAAGTGAGATCCATCAAAGTACTTGAAACAATTAAAAACCTGAGACACAGTCCCACGTCCCCAAAACCAAGAACCCACAAATTCTAAAAGATAGAGGATTCCACCCCAATTCGTGATATAAGCAGAGTAACCACAACCCTAGATTCACATCCATCAACCGTGCCACATCAGAGGATCCCATGCTCACCCACATCAACCCATAGGAAGACAAACAAAACAATTCCCCTACTACCAAAACAAATTAGATAAACTTCCATGTTTAAGAACATCATTCATTAGATTCATCTTTCTGTTTGTTAACCGGGGTGGTCACACATGGATTCTTGTTTTACTGAACATCCATTTAAACTAACTGGGTTTACGTGATTAACCAATTTCCAGTTTAAGTCATTTAATAATCATAGAAGACAAAGGATCAATAGTGCGCAAGGAAATTCCACCAACGGCCATGATTTTTATTGAGATTATGCCCGCACAATTCACAACACATACAACATAAAAGAAGTACAAAAAAAACATCGATCACACCCCCCCTTCATTCTTTAAGAGTCTGTTCATTATCTTTATTAACTTTGGTTTCATCAATTTCCATAGAGACAAATGCGTACCCACCCCACATGATACACATAAAGGAGAGACTATGGAAAACCCTACTTGATTGATCAATGATCTGTGTTCTTCTCCACGAGCCAAGAATCATGGAAAAGTGCGACTCGCAGTGGAGGGACGTCGGGAAAACCAAACGTAGTAAGAAAGAGGGAAGCCATCCAAGATAAAGAAGAAGGAAGAAGAAATTTTCCTGCGATATATAGATAAGATCCCGTTGTTACAGAATATGGGGATTTGAACGTCTTTAAATTCAGATTGTGGTTCCCCACGCGGTTGCGTGGTTACACATGATGAAATTAATTGTTATTTAATTCTCCATTGAGGATGTCCCCCAGGATTTATTGGGTATTAATTATGGGATTTTAAATGGCTTCGAACCACTTGAAAAAAAATTGAAAAGCCCAAAGAGGCGTTTCAAGAAGAAATGTAGAAGAGAAACCGACAAGGCTGGGTAACAATGATCGGTCGCGCTGATCGGTTTCCCTGATCGGTCACATCGATCGTCCATGGCGATTAGTTGTCCTGACCGGTCGCACACCGAAATGACATCCTACCACATGGATGTCACCCCTAGGATCTAGAATTTGACAAAGGAATGAACCACAAGGGTCCAGGTCTTCACATCAGATACCTCTCAAAGCATTCTAGCACTTGAGAATTTAAAACCAGACCTAAAGAATGGAGGGGGTCAGAACAAACACCTCGGAAGATACCTCTAAAGAGTGAACCCGAACACTTACAATCACTGTAAAACAAAGGATTAAACTGTCCGGTCATGTGGTGAGGGGTTTCACTTCCTCCATGTTAAGATATTATCCGCTTTGAGCAGCTCTGACTTGCCTGCATGGGTTTAGGCACATCCATTCTAATGCATCTTAATAAGGGATTAGTTCCTCCGCTCCCCACATCTCAGGATACTTCACACACATCCATAGGAAAAGAAAACCACTCATTCAATAGTTAACAAGGTAAAGCATTCCATCACAACAAGTAAAAAAAGAACAGCACAAAACTCAAAACAACTCTTGGTACTGGGCACACATATGTGATTCCCATTCCCAGGTACTTTCGTCAAGCCCACCATGACTCCACAACACATGAAACAAACTAATGGCTAATCCATGAATCACCTTCTCCTCACGATCCTCGATCATCACTGGTCGCTTAAAGAACGTTGCATTGTCTTCGATATCTAGCTCTCCCCAGTCAAGGATGTGTGAATCATCATGCAGATACAGATGGAGCTAGAACACCTAAAAGATGTCACGTATCCTTAGTAGCAGCGGTGGTAACACTAGCTGATAAGCCACTTCTCTGACCTGTAGCAACACTTCGAAGCATCCGACGAATCGGAGAGAGATCTTGCTCCCCCTACCGAACATCCATTGTCCATGCTAAGGGGAGACCTTCAAGAATACATGGTCCCCGACCCTAAACTCCAAGGGTCTCCTCCTATTATCAGCATATGACTTCTGTCAGTCATGTGCTGCCTTCATCCTTTATCGTATAAGTTGAACCTTCTCTGTTGTGCTCTACACTTCTTCCGGGCCAAGAACTCTCGATTCCCCAACCTCAGTCCAGCACACGGGTGAGTGACATGGCCTCCCGTAGAAGTCTTTGAACAGATCCACGATAATGGTAGAGTGATAGATATTATTGTAATCAAACTCTACTAGAGTCATGTGTCACACACATGAGCCTCTTAAGTCCAGAACACATGCCCACAACATATCCTCCAAGGTTTGGATGGTGCGCTCTATTTGTCCATCTGTCTGAGGATGTAAAGAAGTTCTAAGACGTAAAAGGGTGCCAAAAACATGCTACAATCCTCTCCAGATGTGTTTGGTAAACCGTGCATCCCTATCCGAGACTATGGATCTCATAACTCCATTCAACCTCACCACCTCATCCATGTACCTTCGTGCTAAAGCATCCACAACACTTGACTCCTTGATCACCAGAAAGTGAGCCGATTTCATCAATCGGTACACCACTACCCAAATAGCATCGCATCCCCCTTGAACATTGGGTAGTCCCATGACGAAATCAATTGAGACGTCATCCCACTTCCACTGGGGAACATCTAAAGGTTGCAACAAGCCGCCTGGATCATGGTGTTTAGCCTTGACCTGCTGACACACTAGGCACTTTTCTACGATCTCTCCTACTCCCTGTTTCACCCCAGGCCACCAAAACTGTCTCCTCAGGCCCTGGTACATATTGGAAACTCCCAGGTGCACCGATAAGGGTGAGTTGTGGAACTCACTAAGAACTTTTCCATGCATTTCCTCTGGAACAAAAAACTTTCCTCAGAAAAGCATCTGATTCTGACTATCCTTCATCCACCCTTCCGGAGCATTGCCCTGGTCAACTCGGTCACACATCACATCACTTTCTGAGTCTCCCCATTGGGACTCCAAAACCTGACACAATAGAGAATATTGCACCATCTCTTGATACAGCCATAATCTACCACCTTCCATCCTAGCATCCAGGTGTAGGGCAACCAACTCGTCCATCTCCTTCCAAGCATCTTCCGACTCTCGAACAGCATCCTTCCATGAATTCCTGATCAAAGCATCAACCACCACATTCTCCTTTCTCGAGGTGTAGGAAATATCAAAGTCGTAGTCTTGAAGGAATTCCATCCACCTTCGCTTCTGTAAGATCAGGTCCCGCTGGGAGAAGATGTTCTTCAACCTTTTGTGATCTGTGAAGACCACGAAGCACTACCCAACGAGGTAGTACCACCACAAATTTAGTGAGAAAATGACCGTCGTGAGCTCTAGGTCATGGGTGGCAGAGTTAGGCTCATGGGGACGTAACTACCTAGACCCATAAGAGATCACCCCTTGCCTCTGCATCAACACACACTTGAGGCCTTACCCTAAAGAATCATAGAACACCTTATATGCTGCCCCTTCATCTGGAAACCTCAGCACTAGGTCACTAACAAACATATTCTTTAGGTAGTTGAAGGCTACCTCGCACTGGTCGTCCCATACGAAATCCTGGTTCTTCCTGGTCAAGGTGGTCAAGGGTGCCACAAATCGAGAGAAGTTGGGCACGAACCTCCGGTAGTAACCTGCCAGCCTGAGTAAACTACGATCCTCTTCCACGTTCTTGGGTGATGCCCAAGAAACAACCGCCTCGACCTTCGATGGTTCCACTGCTATCCCCTACATGGACACCATGTTCCAAAGGGAATTCACTTCTTGCATCCAGAACATTCACTTGGACAACATCCCATAGAGCTGGTGTAGTCGGAGGACCTCTAAAACTGTTCTCAAGTGCTTAGCATGATCCACCTATGATCTTGAGTAGATCACGATGTCATCAATAAACACAAATATGAACCGGTCTAGATATTCCCAGAAGACGGAGTTCATGAGCCCAATAAACACAGCTGGTGTGTTCGTAATGTTGGACGACATAACTACAAATTCAAAGTGCCCATATCTGCACCTAAAGGGAGTCTATGAGATTTCACCCTCCTTCACCCTCACTTGGTGATGTCCAGAACATAGATCGATCTTCGAGAACAAACCTTCTCCCCTCAGTTGGTCAAAGAGATCGTCTATCCTAGAGATAGGGTAGCGATTCTTGACCTTCTCCTGATTCAGCCTCATGTAGCCTATACACAACCTTAGACCACCATCCTCCTTCTTCACAAACAAAACAGGAGCACCCCACGGTGACGTACATGGCCGATCAAAACCCTTCTTCATCAGATCATCAATCTGGATCCGCAACTCCCACAACTCATAAGGTGCCATCTGATAGGGAGCCATTGAAATCGGACGGGCACCAAGTTTCATGTCTATCCCAAACTCAACATTACATCGAGGGGGTAGTTTTTCCACCTCTTCAGGGAATACTTCATTAAATGCACTGACGATCCCTAGTAATTCCACCATTTCTGCATCCATCGACTCCCTTGACAGCTCAGCCAGTAAGGAGAGGAGGGGTTCCCTTCTCTTGCTTCTTCCCTAGAAACTCCACTAGTTGATTAAAGTCACCCGTAGTATGCCTATGTTTGAAAACAAAACCCATCCTGGGAGTCAGTTAATGACGGAACATACAGAGAATACCCAGTCAATGCCTTGTATGACATCGTATGGTTGTATCTTCAATAGAAGAAGATCCCTGATTAACTGATGTGGCCCTATCATCAGTCTGCATTCTCGACAAACACAAAACAAGTCGGTCAGTCCTCTGACTGGTGTGCTCAGCACCAGGGGCACTAGAAGTCTCTCTACGTCTAAACACAGAGCATGTGCCAGACTGTGTGTAACAAAGGAGTGAGATGTTCCTGTATCGAACAAGGCACACGCAAGGGTACTAAACAAGCTGATCGTACCTCAACTGAACTCTGGCCCTTCTGGAACTGCTTCCTCCGCGGCGTGTAATTGCCCATGAATAGCTCCTCTGCCTCTCAGCTGCCAGACGCCTCCCCGACCATGCCCTGGTCGAGGTCCCTGACGAGCACCCAGAGGTCGGCCTCCTCCAGCAATGCCGGACCTTGGCGGAGCAGAAGCCCAATGCCCCATCTGATGCTACTGAGAGGTTCTAATCGGGAACTACTGCGGCTGAGGTGGGTGCTGGACCTGCCCACCCCCACCGTACTACACTCTGTCCCAGTACTGGTTTCGAAGGTGACTGTGGCTACCAATGAGTAAGCACCTCGGTCCTTGGCCCAAAGGGAAAGGGCGAGGACAGGGAGACCAGAACTGGAACTGCTGCGGCATGCTCCTTACTGGTCAGAACCTAGAGGGCCCTGATGCTGGGGGCCTGCTACTAATATCCTTTCCCTTTGACGATCCTAACTGGATCCCCTCTCATGACACACCTCTCAGCATGTGGATCCACTCCACCAATTCATCCTTCTTCTTCACCTCTACGTATGTTCTTTGGGTGAAGGGGGAAACAACATACTAATGAGATGGTTGGAGTGCCTCCTCTTAACATCTCGCCCGAGACTCCTCATCCCAAAAGAGGTCTGGATCAATGCGAAATAGATCCTTGAACTTGATCCCCAATTATCTCATTGATGTATTCCCCTGCTGGAGGCAGTGTAGCTCTTGCCTCTTCTCGACCTTCATCATGGAAGAGAGGAATTTTGCCTGGAACTCTTTCTCGAAGACAGCCCACACAACCTCGGCTTCCCTATTCTCTCCAAGATAATTCATACACTACTGACGTGATGCTCCCCGCATCTAGCTCATGGCCAGAGTAACCCAATAATCCACCGGAGCCCAGATCAAGCTGAAAGTTATCTCCATCTCCTCTATCCATCTCTCCATCTCCATATCTGAGGTGCTGCCCTCGTACTTCCCGAGGGTCTGTCGCTGAAAGGCTCGGAGCATCTTCTTACAATGATCATCATCCTCCTCTCGGTCGGTCCTATGCCGATCGTCCAAGTCAACCTATTGGGCCTCAATCTCCCACACAACTCGTGGTCGCCTCCCAGGTGCCATGGCTGCAAGGTAAACACGGAATGCCTAATCCCGAGTATTGTCGAATGTTATTCTTATATTTTATTAGACTCCTTTATTTATTTTGAATCCTCGAGACACCAATGAAACATAAGAACACAAGTCATTATGATGCATGTACCTTTCATAGGGTCTCTACCTTTCAATCAGTGTAGTCTCACTTAGTCATTTGGTAGGTCCAAATTCCTTGCATTGGATCACGGGGGGCCCAAAAATCATGTGTCCTAACCGGTATTCCCTGGCCTAATTCATGTACTAAGGCCACCCAACACTATTTCCCTACCATCCCATGAAATCCCCACTGTGACTAAATCCAGAATCCAACCTATCTATTAACCATAAACCATCCTCTCCTCTGATACCATTCTGTCACGACCCGCCTTCACCAAAAGGAGGGAAGGGTCAGCAGATTTCCAGGCTCTTCCTTCATTAATTTAAAGGAGAGATAATTACCCCCAAAACCCACATTCAATAGGTCCCGAAGTGGTGACCAGCACCAAGGGTATAGAATCTCACATAAAATGGAAGAAACTACCCTTATTATTTTTATAGGATCGAGTGATAAGATAGCAACCCCAAGAATACCGAAGCTGAAAGTAAAGGTAAATCCAAAAGTAAACCATCCCCATATGCATGTTAAAAAGTAAAAGATACAAGCCACAGAAACTCCAAAGGTAATGTACCAAGAAAAAGGAAAACGACAATAGCAACTGCCCCAAGGTCCGAGCTAGTACGGTCCTGCATGATCCCTGAAGTCCTCCTAGAAACCTGTAAGTAGTTTTATATATGTAGGTTGATCATACAAGAACACTCAGTAGGGAAAACCAAAGACTCTCGTGCACAAGTGGAGAGGAATTATAATGCCCTATGAGAAACGAAAATCCAAATCACCTAGAAATGATAAACTATCCCACCATGTCTCAGCAAGGCACACTCCCCAAAGAAATCAAGGCAAGTAAAGTATAGTAATGGCACATCGATATTTGGGTAGCCCATGCCACTTTACCACTAGTTATTGATGACATCCTATGCATCAAACCAATCCCGCCATTCTCACCGCAGTCCCACTGCCAAACCCCCCAGCACACTCCTGGGCCATAACCTCACTGTAGTCCCACTTCCAAACCCCACCTGCACACACCTGGGCTAGATCAACTACATTCACGCTCGAAAACATCTGGTCTAGAACAACTACTACCATGCCCGAAGACAGCTGGGCCTCATCTCGAAGACACTTGCGAAACAACCTACCCAAAGACACCTTGTCCAACCACCACAACTACCCCGCCCGAAGATTCCTGGGCTAATAATGGACCTCAGTCTATCACAACCTTCCCGAAGAGTCTTGGGATATTCAAGAAAGGGAGCAGAAAGGAGCTAATAACCATCCACTCATAGGACTGTTGAGAAAAACACCCTCCCCATGAAATGGGGTGTTCGAAACTAAGTGCTCAACATGGGTGGGGTGATAATAAGAAACAAAAGAGATATAGATATATGTATATGTAACAAACACTCATCCCAACCTAGGGGTTCTAAAACCTAAGCACAAACACCCTTATTACTATTCATTCACAAAAGAATCCACGACACTCGCGGCCAATTACAACTCATTACAAAACTAATTCCCCACTCAACCATTATTGTTTCAATGTTCAAGTGATCCAATTAGGGGGAATTTTTCACTACCGGGCGACTAATAGTCATAACCACAAGCCAAAAAAGAAAGAAACAGTCGAACAACAATTTAAGAATTCACACCCGGTTCTCTTGTAAATTTGTATCAACAAAATGGATTAATGAGATCCCTCAAAGTACTGGAACCAAAGAAAACCTCACAAAAGGGATATGTGAGATCCCTCGATGTACTGGAAATAAAGAAAACCCCAAGAAACAACCCCACGTCCCGAAATCCAAGGACCCACCAATTCTTAACGATAGAGGATTCCACCTCAATTCGTGATATTAGCAAAGAATCCACAACCCCATATTCACAACCAGCAATTGTGCCACATCAGAGGATCTCTTCCTAACCCACATCACCACATAGTAAGACAAACAGAACAATTCCCCTACAACCAAAACAGAGTAGAGAAACTTCTAGGATCAAGCACATAATTCATTATGTTCTTCTCTCCGTTTGTTAACCGAGGTGGTCGCACAAGGATTCTTATTTACTGAACAATCATTTAAACAAACTAGGTTTATGTGTTTAACAAATTTCTAGGTTATTTTATTTATTCATAATAGAAGACAAAGGTTTAATAGGGCACAAGTAATGTCCACCAATTGCCATGATTTTTAGTTAGTATAGGCCCGCAAAATTCACAACACATATAACATAAAAGTAGTACAACAAAAACATCAATCACACCCCCCTTTAATCTTTATGATTCAGTTCATTATCTTCATTATATTTGGTTTAATCAATTCCCATAGAGATAAAAGCGTACCCACCACTCATGATACAAAGAAATGAGATACGAAGGAAAACCATACTTGATTGATCAAACATCGATGTTCTTCTCCACGCGCCAAGAATCAAGGAAAAGCGCGACTCGCAGGTGAGGGATGTTGGGAACTCCAAACGTACTAAGAAGGAAGGAATCCAGCTAAGAGGAAGAAGAAGGAAGAAGAAATTCTCGTGCGATATATAGATAAGATCTCGTTGTTACAGGATATCGGGATTTGAACAGCTTTAAATTCGAATCGTGGTTCCCCACGCAGTTGGGTGGTTACACACGAAGGAATTACTCCTTATTGAATTCTCCATTAAGGAGTTCCCTCGGGATTTATTGGTTATTATTTATGGGATTTTAAATATCATTGACCCACTTGAAGAAAAGTTTAAAAGCCCAAAGAGGCATTACAAGAAGAACTGTAGAAGAGAAACTGACAAGGTTGGGTGACACCGATCAGTCATGCCGAACGGTCTCCACGATCGGTCATGCCCATCGGTCGAGCCGATCGGTCGCGCCAATCGGTTGTCCCGATCGGTCGAGCACCGAAATGATGTCCTACCACCGAGACGTCACCCCTAGGATCCAAAATTTGGCAAAGGGATGGACCGCCAGGGTCCGGGTTTTCACAATTGGTATAGAGTGGGATGTAATATTATATTAAAATAATAATACCATATTATATTTATTTTTTAATTAATTTATATTAATCCTTATACCCATCAAAATAAAGTATAGATGAAAATCAGTTTACACCTGGGTCTGGCGATGGTAAGTCGTAAACAAGCACACATGGTGGTATTATTTTCATTGGATGATTAAAAGGATTAATATGGCTTCCCCATAACTATAAAATCATATAAACCAATATAATATTCTAAATTTATTTTTTAGTATGGTAACAACATAGGAAGAAGAAGTAGAAGAAGAAAAGAACTTTGATATAAGGTATAAAATGATTACACTTATTCAGGTGTCGCATTTTGACATACACTAATGTACTCCATCCTTTGTTTTGATACCCCAAGGGTGGCCTCTTTGATGAAGTAAGTGAATTTGGAAGGAGATATGTGATGTGGTTTTCATAGCCAAAGGGATTTGGAGGAGTGAAGTAAAGAGAAATAGAAGTGCCCTTTTTGAAGATAGGTGATGTGATCTTTAGGAAAATATATAAATATTAATTTATTGTAAATTGATTTTCTATTTATAATAAATCCAATGTAATTCTTTAGAGTTTAATATTATTATTGGTCTAAATCCCAACATAGAATATTTTTAGACAATTTTAGGTCATGGAATTAACCTTACAAATTAGAATTAACATTTAGTTAACCACATTAACTCTTACTGTGTCTTCTTCTATTTTTACACGATAATGTTAATTTATTTACTATAAAATTCCATGAAAACCTCAAGTGAATCATTAATAACATTATTTGAATTATATAAATCAATAGGATATATATTAATTTTTTAGGTTTTTTATATTATTTAACAATATAGTATTGGTTTTAAAAACTCAATTATATAAAATTAACAATATTTGATAATTTATTTTGGTTAAATTAAAAAAAACAATATTACTTAATAAAAATAATTAAATCATACCTAGTCTATAAATTTCATCCAAATAATTATTTTATGGCCTAAAATTGATCAACATACATTTATATTAATATTTATAAGTTCATTTATTTGAATAATTCTTTAATAAGGTAATAAATACATCATCATTGTGTCATAAATAAATATATTTATATAATTATTAAAATTTATAAATAAAATAAAATAATGTATGAAATATTTTTATATTTCAAATGACTATTAATTATCATAGATAACAGCTATATAACCCTATAATGCATGGAATATATTTATATATCAAATGACTATTAATTTTTATAGATAACAACGATATAACCCTATATTAATATTGATTTAGTAAAAGATACATGTTAATGTTATATTTTCCATGTCTGTAAATTAAGGTTAACGAAAACCTTAAAAAACATATACATACACATAAAATCTTGGTTCATTTGGGTTTACAATGTTAATGTGGATAAAACACAAGATAAATCATGTTCATACATCTTGTTGAATATCGAGAGACACAGTAAATGGCAGACCACTACTATATTATTGTTTTCTACCACAGAAACAACAACCATAACCTTTTATGTGTCTACTACCACATTATACCAAGACACCACATGTCCATGGAAACACACCCCTTACATAAAAAACATGCACTTGGACCACATACCCTAAATTTTTTTTAGATTCATAGGACCTATAAATAATATTTGAGACACCTGACATAATGCTCCTATGAATTCAACTCAAAAAAGGTAACATAGATGAATACAGTGATGAATAAATCCAGATAATCATTGAACATTGAGTTTATAAGGCCCATAAACATTTCTGGTATGTTTTTAAGAGTGAATGGAATAACACAAAACATGATGTCTGTATAAATACATCTGAAGGGAGTCCTCTAAATATCCCAATTTATCACCTTCATGGGTGATATAAAAACCATATATTGGTCCTTTAGAACCTACTAGATCTTCTGAAATGCTCAAAAAGATAAGTGATCCACAATATTGGGTAACAATTCTTGACTATTACATAATTCTACCTATGGGGGTCTATAAAAACCCTTCAGATATGGTATGCTTTATTAATGAACAACTCCGGAGAAACCAAAAAAAATATAGTGGGTCACATAAAACCCATCTACATCATACCATCCACTTGAGGACTCATCTTGCGCGACACCATGGGAGTCATTCGATAGGTATCTGTTGAAATCTTATAACCACTCGGTTGCAACTCAATCCCGAACACAATGAGGAATTGAGGAGTTAATTTCATAACCACCTCTAGAAAAAATATAGAAAATCCTTCAAAACCTTAGAAACACTCAATGCATGAGCTTTTTTAGATTTTTATTCCATCAAAAAAAGAGGATCGACTTGACTACAACACAACTAATAACATTGTTTGCTAGAAAAAACTCTCATTACCTCTACATCAGAAAGTGAAACTATTATCCAAAATAATTAGATGACATAGTGCAAGGAATGCATAAAATTAAATCTATGGATAATATAATATGGTAGTATCTTCATCAAGAATAATTCCCCCACTAACTGGTGCTTCCATTTCACTAATCTACATTCCCATCAAACATCATACAAGGGGTCATGGATTTTAGTTGGTGTATATAACAATAGGGGAACATGAATCCCCTCCACATCCATTCCCAAAAAATGAATGAAATTATGAGAAGAATAGTAGTGAGGTGATCCTAAATCATAGAAATATAAATGGGTTGACGATAAACTGATTGTACCTCAAATAATTTTTAGATCTTTTGGTAATGATTCTACTAACATGTGCATCCAACCCATCCCAGATCCTGTACCTATCTATTTTCGGCCACTATAGTCATGATATGGCATGGAAAATGTTGTATGGGGAATGTAATGTGACTATACACTACCAACTCCACTAGCTCATGGTTTCGGAACAATAACCCACAGTCCATATCACTAGAACTATCTCGGAAGAAACTACTACTCCGAAAAGGGGCCTGACATCCAATCTGAAATTGTAATCCCTATGTTGTCTGTAACTGATACTAGAAATCCTCTTATCTCCAACATATATAGAATATGAACAAAAATCCATTTACTGGTCCTTGAAAACATCCTATCTCTAGTTTTTAGGAAAGATACATCCACAGTCATTTCCCCACTATAGAGAACCCCGATAAACTTAACACTTGTGACCAACTTCCAGAATTCCTTCTCGTCGAATCACACTACTGGTCACACTATTACAGAAAAAATCCAAAGTAATGTATCCTCTAAAAAACCTAAATTTTTCATTGAACCTCTAGATACAACAAGGTCATAAATTATATTACTATATACTTGATCACATGATACAAAGCCTCCTCCAGATGTTGTTTCCCGTGAATCCTTATATGGGAAAAAATATTGAGCAAGATACATGAGGTCCTTGAACTTACTACTAATCTATTGAAAATTTATACTCCCATGATAAATAGATATTAGCTCTTGCCTCTAGGATTTCCTTATCACCGAGGATAAAAATTCTTCACAAAACTCCCAATGAATGAAAGGAGAAACAAATCTACCTTCTTTCGATCACCAAATAAAATTTCAACCACAGATGCAGAACTCTTTCAATCTTTCTATCAACTATTGGTAACCAAAACTGATATCATCCTTAGATCAGACTAAAAATTTTATCGATCTCCTATAATACTGATCCATATTGAGATCTTATACACTTCCCTTGTACATAAAATAAATCATCGACTGAATGGAACGAAAATCCTGCTACCATGCATCGTCCTCCTCTATGAGGTTAACTCTATGATGATCAATTATATCAGTGTACTAATCCTCAACACACTGAGAAACTAGTGGATGATAAATATGACTCATTCTTGAAATCATGGAGAGCATTCTATGCACAGTAGCATATAATTTTATCGACTTTTATTTAATTTTATTCAATATATTTTCCAAAAACAAAAAATTAAATCATGAAAACAATTCCTCATGATTAATGTACTATTACATGGTTTATAAAAGGAAAACATGTTCACCTCACATAGTCATTTAGAAAGATCAGAGTCCGTGAACTAGATCATGGGGGCCCAAAAATTCTATGTCCTAGCTGGTCTTCCCAACCCAGGTCATGCACAATGGTCAACATACAGTACATCGATAACAAACCATGTAATACTTACTGTGTATAATGCCAAACTCCAGACCATACCTTAACCATTATCTCTGATATCACTCTTTCATTACCACATCCCACAAAAAAACTCAATTACTGGAGAGAGATAATGACCTTCGAGCCCCACCTCCTGTTGGACCTGGGTTGGCGACTAGCACCAAGGGAATAAAATTTCATAGTGTAGGAGGTATTACCCTCTATAAATGATATTTGATTGGGAGATATGAATATCAATAAAAAAAACTGAAACTTACTATATAAAGTTAAATAAAAAATATCCCATAATGCATGAATAATGTAAAAATGGAAAAAACTAATGGTTCTAAATTAAATACCAAAAGGAAAATACCATGGACGATATTAAAAAATAGCTCCAGCTCCATTAGTAATGTTCAGTTCATTCTATATTTCCTAATGGAAACCTAAAAGCAATATATATACAAAGGTTGAGAATAACAGTTATACTCAGTAGAGACATATCCAATGCCCCAGCTGCACATGTAAGAAGAGTACACTAATGGTCCAGTGAACAAACAATAGAACAAACTAGAAACTATAGAATTCATCTAACAAAACCCCTCCTTTCCATGGATCAATCACCAAATCACACATGTAATATACTATCATATCATCGATATTATAACAAATCATGTTTCCTTACTACCTCTTCCACACTAATATAACAATATTATTCCAAAATCCTTAACACCCCATGCTCCCATTCCATACACACATATCACATTACAGCCCACTCAAACCTGGGATACAAATTACATTGAATCATAGACACACACACCAGATCCACGCATCACATCACATTATTCCCACACACAACTGGGCCACACATCACATTTCATCCTGATGACACATACGACCTCACATCATATCTCATCCAAGAAAAACCTTGGACTAAAAACAACATTTCACCTAAAAACACATGGTACACACATCACATATTTACTGAAAAAACATAGGCTACTGAATCACCATTTAAGGATGTGTGGGGAAGATTGGGTAACCAAACATCCCTATCTCCACCATACAAGATGTCATGGGAAACACCAAGAACTATACACCTATGATCATTGGTAATGGTATCCAACTTTAGTGTGAAATGAATGAAATAACATAAAAAATAGACAATTTTACCAACTTATAGGTTCATATCAATAACACTAGGAAACAACACATTACAACCTCATGAAACACATAAAATATTATAACATATTTAAACTCTATATGATAAACACCACACAACCACTACACAAGCTAGACTTCATTTTCCACTATGAAATTAAATGTTACCCCAATTATATTAACTAGAATTCTAATTTCAAATTATACCACACATTAAATAATAATTATGATATTTTTCAAAATTAAAATTCAACCATTACATTAAATTACAAAACTATTATTTTGTTAATTTCATATCATTTAGCTTTAAGCCATTTTTCACAAACCTATTAACGACCCACCTTGTTTCTTTGCCATCATATTTATTCGTTTATCATCACATATAATTTTATAGAAATCTTTAAAAACTATCATAACCATGCCTAATGACCATACTATCAAACATAAATTCCTCCACAACACCACACATCTTCCATCATCATATCATCACCTCACCCAATCCAACTCACCATAATAAGACGCTTCCCCCACAAAATCATCACACCACAACAAACAACTATAATACATATTTAGATTCCTCCTAAACAATACACCAATATCCAGAAGAAGACATAGCCCAACTGGTCACTAACATCACCACAAAACAACCTCAAGACAAACTAAGCAGAATAATGAAAACAACAAAACATTACAACAAAACTTCCTGAATTCAAATTTTTTCAGAGGCATTATCACATTACTTGTTTATATTCGCATGAGTGTTATCACACAACCAGATATCTATGGGAAACCAAATATTGTCCCAATATATGTTTTTTATCATTTTATTTAGAGTAAAAGAAAAAAAATAAATAGTAAAAGAATATCAACTATAGTTCAAATAAATATTTAAATAGCCTATATTTACATAATTGGATATATAAATTCATAAATGCACCAAAAACATATAAGAAAATATAAAAACATGATATGAATCTCCCCAAAAATTAATTTTAGACATGATAATTAATTACAAGATAAAAATGACCAATAAAACCCACCCAATGAAATGTAAAAGCATGATATTCCTATATATAGAACCTAAAATTTTTGAGAACGATGTTTTCCAACCTAACAGAATATTTTCGTTCTGGATACGCACCATAGGGTGAAGATGACATGACACCAGAACCACCACCTCAAAAGAAACAAAAGGGTAAATATACACCACTCTGGAAGTTCTTAAAATTTTTGGCTAAACACATAACCCAAACAAAACCACATCGCTATAGAAAAATATTATGAAGAGAAGAATGAAACATGTGATAATGAGAGTAGAACTCACCATAGATTGATCATAGGAATCCAGGGAAAGAATAATGGAAGTGACTAATCAATCCAACTCCAAGGAATTCCAAGACACCTCACTAGATCACCTTTGGACTTCTGGGTTGAGAGAGAGAGCACAAATATTGAGGATAACACGACCGAAATATAGCCTTATAATCATGAAAAAATGGAAAATTACATAATGATTAATCCCATTTCAATTCATCCAATCAACATGGTTTATTTCCATTAAAAAAAAACTATTTTTATTATTTAACCCCAAAAATATTCACATATTGATCTTTCCATATACAATATGTGAATCCAAATTTCACATTATGTATACCTTAAACAATAATTAATTTTCCATTTTCACGATTTTTAATATCTAACAACTATTTTATCTCTCTTGGCCTCATCCAAGCACCCCCAGTATAGAAAAATGTAATGTAACTGACTGAGTCTATATAAACTATTTCAACTTCTACCCTATTTCATTTTAAATAAAATGAATTATCATGGAACAACCATAACACATGAATGTTTCCAAAAAATTGTGAGGACATTAGATAAAATATTATTTTACAAATTAATAATACAATTATTAATAAACTAATCAAAACTTTTTGTTATAGACTCATGATTGATGGTAGTATCTAGATCCTGCTTTAAAGGAGATAAACTGAATCATATAAAGTAATAGATTGGAGATGGATGAACCTTCAACCAATATTTTTATAAAGAATTTCTGTTAAATATTATACGTCTGATGCCAAATTTCTTCCCTATATACCATTTTCATGTTACCTATCATTGTGTACACATCCATGTTATCATGTTTATTTTTCAACATAGTCTCTACTAATAGATACATGAGATGAAATAAATCAAAAATGTTTTTTTAATAATAATATTATTATTATAACATAAAACCAATTTTTAAACACCTACACTTTCCACCGTTGCAGGATGGGGTTTCTCAAACACATATAATTTTCTATCTTTCTTAAAATCAATTATTATGTTTTTATACAAATATAGGATATTACAACCATTAATATGATCCATTCCTTTGATTGATCCCAATTTCATGTTTTATGATGTTCATGTAATTTTATACATGAATGAGAATTTTATTAGATGAGTATAATGTTTTATATGAATTTAATATGAAATTATATAAAATTTTGTTCCATTAAAGTGTTGATAAATTTTAAATTCCATAAAACTAATTAATAAAAAGAGTCAATATTTAACTATGATTTATTTCAACTTTAATTCTTTCCTCACCAATTATACATTTTGGTGGTTTATTATTTCTAATCATCTCTTATACGACTCTTTATTTTTTACGTGGACAATGTTTTCCATAGATCTATAATGTGAATTATCCTCACTATCTTCTGATGATATCCTTACTATTTGGGTTTCCATGTTATGTATCACTAAAATATCAAAATGGAATTTGATAACATAACTACCAGGGTAGGTAATTTTTACCATCCCTTAAACAAGATAATGAAAGAGCACCCAACATGATCATAAACCTTACAATGTGGAAGATCTATGTATTGACTTTTTTTCAATTTGGATGGAATATAACAATTATTATTTTTAAGGTATTTGAAATATCAAAACATATTCTCTCATGTATTTTATTTATATATATAAAATATTCTAATGATTTAGTTTTTGAATCATTATTCCTACCAAAAATCAAAATTATATATAACACATTAATAAATTTATATCTTATTTTACTAACCTGGAATAAAAAAAATTTAAATTTTCACATATCCAAATACACAACATGAATATGGTGTATAAAATACATTTATATAATGGCGAAGAATCATATTAAACCAAAATCACTATATTTGAAAGCATTTTATTGAAAGATAGACAATCCCCAATCAATTATA
The DNA here is from genome assembly GCA_963277665.1 of Viscum album. NCBI lineage: Eukaryota > Viridiplantae > Streptophyta > Magnoliopsida > Santalales > Viscaceae > Viscum > Viscum album. Next base: position 1,372,973,393 of record OY728147.1, on the reverse strand, counting down.
TGTATAGTATAAGCCCCTAACCATGTGATTTTCACAACCCCAAGCCCCACTATAAATGGTTTGATATTTAAGAGTGACCTCAATAACATCAAATTTATAACATTTTTTAGACTATAATAAACTTCAATATCCATTCCCAAATAAAATGGACATTGAAAATTGAAGTAAAAATAAAACTAAATCAATTATCATACATGTTACCCATTTGAAACATTTGAAATAATATATTGAAGAATCCTAAATATATTTCAACTTAAGAGAACATAAATATATAATACAAAAAAAAATATATCAATGAATAAATAATGGAATCAACACAAATAATTTAATGTTGAATAAATCTAGACTTGAGATAAACATTATGAAAAGTTCATCTAAAATATTTTGAAATTATTTTATTGAATAAACATCATAGACATTCAATAAATATAAATATATGTAATGTTTCATCTAATATAGAATTCGCACAATACAATTTATATTATCTTTATTCTATTATATGAGATATAATTGAAATATATATATATTATAAATTTTATACAAAATTAATATATAATGAAAACACGATAGATAATGAAAATATAACATATGTAATATTATGTTAACATTACTCATATAAATTATCAAATAATGTTTTGATATAGTTAACACAATGTTTCAAATAAAAATGTTAATTTTTAAATTTTAAATTAATAATATTAAATTATTCATAATCTATAATAAATTATTTTATATAGCCCCCAGGGTGCAGCTCAGTTGGTAGCAGCTCCTGTGGGTCTCGGCGAGGTCTCGAGTTCAAGTCTCACCGAGTTCATCCCTGTATTGCTTGCTTCATGATTTTCTTTATACTATAGCCCCTTCCCCGAATAAACTGAGGCTTCAACCTTAACTTTTTATAATAAATTATTCTATTTTTGGAATTATTTTAAAATTTATAAATATATTATAATTTACAATAAAATTTCAATATAATAAATTAATATAAAAATTATATTTCACACAATAAATATTAATTTATATAAAATTAATAATTAACATTAAAGATATTTTTTTATATATTTCAAAAAATAATAAAATTAATTACAAATATTTTAATATTATTTAGTTAATTTCCCCATTATGAGGTAAATAAATATCCTAGAATGGATTTTTTTCCTATAATTTATAATGAATTAGAAAATTATCTATATAATTTTATAATAAAAAATGGGAAAATAAAATTTCAACTCTATATCATATTATATGGAACACTCAAAACCTTACGTTCTGGTGTAACTAAAAACATATATCATTATATATTATAAGAAGAAAATTTCATTTAATGTCATATTCATTAATTAGTTACTTACTTTTATGATTGGTATCAATATCACCTAGAGAATGCGATGCATCATTCTAAAAAAATGAAATTATTGTTATTATTTATATCATATATTATGATTCGAACAAATCATAATTTATGATGTGTCAAAAAATGATGATGTTAGACTATGTAATGAGTAGATTAAATCAATATCACACTCGATTATTATATCATATCTTATGATAATGTATATTATATGATATGCTAATGCTCTATATATAAATTATAATTTTTTACAATGAAATGGTATCCATTTATTTCACTTGAATCAAGATTTCACGTTCAATTATAGTGTTTATCAAATGCCACTATGAGGATTCATAGGATCTAATAACACGAATTCGAATAACTACAGATATAAGAAAAATATTTTCCATGATTATCCATGATTTGGGTTGGATTATCCTAGAGCTCATGATATGATAATAGCTCATGTGAATTGGAATAATGGGAAGATAGCTTGAGCATAGAGAGAATAATTTTCACATATTAAATTAATAGATTCCATTTTCATGGTCTCAATGCTTTTTATATTTATTTGGGATTCTCTATAACTGTTAATGAATTTATACAAAAATTTACAATGGTCTATTAATGAAAGTGGATATATACAATTTATAACCCCTCAAAATTATTTTCCTTCATTTAACATTTTAATCATTCATTCGATTCGATGTTATATTGTATAATTTAAAATGATGACTATAACAATAAATATCATGGATGACAAGATAGATGATAAAAAATAAAATTTGTTATAATATCAATCATGTCATAAAATTGATATATAACATTACAATTCTCGATATTCACCTATGATATGATATAGTGTATGTAATGATGTTTTTTGAAGACTATATACCACACCTTATCATATATCATTATATGGAATATTATATCAATTTATTTTATATATTTTATACAATTTTAAAATATAAATATTGTACAATATAATTTAATTGAATTTAAATACTATATTAAAATGGATTTCGGTATGTGTTAATCGATCATCACTCATGTTGCTGGGAAATAACATTTTGTTCTATTCTAGGTCATTCACACACCCATGACTCATAAATAATGAAAAAACTATTGAATCCAATATCTTAAGTCACATAAAATGTATATTAAATAATGAATGATTCTAAGTACTAGACACCGCATATTCATAAGTGATTTACAATTGAATATCCATCAAATTAAATACCATTTTATGAAAATAAAATAAATTTGGGTGTTTATTAGAATGGAGGGTTGCAAAAAATGAAGGAAAACAATAATGAAGATAATATAAAGGTTTAAATCACCTTTGATGATCCAAAACAACCAACCAAATTCTATTAGAGTTTAAATGTTAGAGGAACATACTTGGAGAAGAAGAAACAGATCAATTACAATCAAATTCCATAAATCAATTAAAATAATCTGGGGTAAAATTTTTTATATGGTTTTTAACTTTTTTTAAATTAATTTTATCTTCAAAAAATATATAGAATTTAATTGGTAGATTGTTCGCTTCTACTAAGTTCCCAATACCTCATTTGATAAATAACTAAGTGCCACTAGTATGATAGTGGCCTATCTAAGCTTTCCTCCATTATCGGTTACCACCAAATACACATTGTCACACCACTAGGTACTCGACACTAAATACCAATTCTTGATAGATTTACCATCAAGATAATGTCTTTAAATACTAAACCTAAATCAAAAAAATATTATAGAATAAAACATAAAAAATAAATATGTTTTTAAATATATTTAAATCAATTCATAGTTCAAAATATGGGGAACATAATAACCCCCACCATATATCTTCTCATCCTCGAGATGCATCTCTAAGCCATATCGATGAAAATATCCATCAAATATGCACATATAGATCCATATTTCTCACATGAATCATCTAAGATATTTTTATTCAATCATTGAATATATGTAAACATTACCATATGGATCTAATTAATTTTGATTTAATGGATATTATAGGAAAATATTCAATGAGACAACTTGGTCATTTGAATTTTTAGGTTTTACAAGTGGGGATATTTTTTGGAATTATTTACTTAATTTTGAATTTTTAGTATGGGATAATAATTTTTTAATATAGTGGTTTTAGGATTGATTAGTGTTTATGTGTGGGTTCATGTATTAATGTTTGGTTAAAATGAGGTACCACTTATAGTTTCAAATTTTAGGTTGAACCAAGTACTTAATGGGAGGTAAAAGTTCCCTGATGAACTTATAAGTGAGGGACTATTACTAGGGTTTCAACTTGGTACATGGATTCTCTTAAGCAACCCAAATTATTTATTTAAATGTATCATTATTATCATTTCACTTCATTCATTTAATCCCCCAATTTCACATCCTTTATGAAAATCATCCCTCAATGGGAAACTAACTCTCCATGGTATCAACAAAAAACTTTTATCCTCTTATTCTGGATTTATGAATAAAGGGTTCTTTCTGGTAATTTATCATGATAAATCCAATATAATTCTACCCACTAATATCAGATCCCCTTATTCATTCTTCACATATATTGTAAATCATCTGAAATAGGGATTTGTTTTTGTGATCTCCTCAATACAAAGTAAATAAACATATTGAATTTTCTATTATAGTTTTCATGTATAAAAGAACCTCCAAACCTGTTATTTTACATTAATTTGTTAGATTTTTTATAAACTTTAGGGTCCATTTTCTCGTGGAATTTCATTGAATGATCTTATTTATATGTTTCTCTTTGTTTAATTGAATATGTAATTTAGCTTTTATATATTTTTATATATTTTAATAATTTTTTATTTTTCTTTTCTATGAAGTTGGTAGTTCTCAATTAATGTTGGATTATAATTAGAATTAATTGGTAATGTAACTTAGTGTTGTGGTTTTTATGTATTTCTCAAGGTTTACCCAATTCAAGAACCACTATAATGGATACACTTAGGGGTGTCAAATATTTGACTGTATTCCTATGTTATCCATTGGACAAGACTAGACCATGTTTTCCAAAAATGATAATAATTCTTAAACCATGTTTTTATGAAATTATAAAGGAATAGTTTTCAATGTTTTTTTAAAATACAATTTATTTATATTGTTTTTTTTGGGTGAATCAATTTAATGGTTTCCTCTTTATTATATTGTTTTTCAAATAATTAGATTTTAATTTTGGGGAATGTTAGTTTTTTCTAATTTTTAGGTTAGGTATGCACAAATTATTTCCATTTATTATTATCCAATAATATTTTATAATTTTTTGTATATTTAATTTATTTATTTTAAATTTTAATGAACGAAAAAACTATCCATGTCTTTTTTATCCATTTACATGATTCCTTTAATTTTTTTATTTGACAGAAATGATAGATTATATTATATGGTCAATATGTTATAAATATTTACATCATTTTAATTCTATTATAAATTAATTTTTGAGAATATGTTGTGAAATGTAACCCTAAATATTTAATATAATGAACACACACATTAATGATATAATATTTTTTCCTTTGTATTTTTACACTGTGTTGATAAGGATTTTACGCTATATATTGAATGATTTATATATCAATGATCCAAACATAACAGTCATTACAAGATTCATTGATTGAGAGGTAATATTTAGGATAGTTTGGTGGAGATAATATATATAAATCTAATACATTTTTGGTTTCTGAAAACATAATTTAATCTAAAACAAACTTGATTAAAAAAAATTTTAATTCTTCATTAATTTAAATAAAATGATTAAATTATTTGATAATATTATATATTCTTTAAATGTTGTAGAATTTTGGGAAATCAGATGTTGTGTAATAATTTAATCATTGATGTATATATTATTACATTCCAAATTTCAATGTAAAAAATAGTATTTTAATTTTTGTGGAATAAAATGTTAATGTGTTAAAATTTCAGATATTATAAATTAATTTCATTAGAAAGTTATTTTATAAATTTTGACTTTTAAATATGAAAACATATTTTGTATGAAATTTTACATATATTTTGTTCTTTCAAATAACACTTGTGGCTCAATCCCCATTTGGGATATAATGAGTATGTATTGGTATGACCAACACTATAAATAATTTATTACCTGTCCATAAATAGTATATAATATATATTATCAATATAGTAATTAGAACCTTTCCTAAAAAGGTTCTTAGTATGCCCTAAACCGGTACTTAGTCCATACCATTGGATTGAATGACTTATGACTATATTGATATAATGAACATTTTATTCCATGACTTGAATCTTGTTTAGTATAGTAACAATATGCTTGTCTATCATTATAATTTAGTCTCCTTGTAGCCACATATGATTTATGTGATTCTAATATGTAACTTTTAATCCCATAATATTTTGTTCATAATTATTGTTTCATACAATAATATATATATATATATATCATTAATAATTATATTTGTTGTTATGAATGAAATACCGTTAGATCATTATTGTTATGTGATATGTGTATGAGCCTGTTAGAAGGAGAATATGGATGATATATAATAATTATATAAGATAATATTATATAAAAAATGGATAATAAGATGGGATGTTAATGAACTAACTCTTTTATACTACTTCCCTTATTATCAAATTGATAAGCACCATTGTCAAGACTCTAGTATAAATTATCCCATTTTTTGGACTGGGGTTACGCCTATCCAAAATGGTTGATACCATGTGAATATTTTATATATAGGGGTAACCATTTTACCTTACCCTATTCATCCTAGATATTGATTTGAGTCAGGAAGTAAGAATGTACCGTTATTATTCCTCCAGATATAGGGAGATGTTTTTATAAATAATATTTAGATATGAACTACTTCACTGATTATCATTATCATTCTATTATTGTTAACTATTTGCAAAATTAAATAATTTTTTTTATGTACATGTGTATAGATAATCATGAAAAAAAATGTTTTTTTAATATTATGTTGAGTCTAATTGGTATTGTTGTGTCGAGTAGGTATACAACCACACACTTTCTGGAAACCTCAATGGACATACAAATCAAATTGATGTATTAATAGATTGATAGGTATGTTAACAAAAATGGGATTAAATCCATGATTTCAAGTGATTATGTGGGTTTGGATATTCAGTCTCTATGTAGATTAGAAGTTGTCAGCTATATTTAGTAAGAGTAGTCCAGACACATTACCTATTCAATCTAGTAATTTTGTTTTGGTGTTATTATATACGATTTTAAGAATATGATTCTATTTTTTGTTTTTATACTTTTTATTGAATTTATATAGAGATCTATTTATTTTATTTATATTATTTTTCTATTATAAAATTATTTTAGTTTTATCTATTCTATAATATGTACAACATATGGATGAGTGAGGTCAAGTCCTTATGAGTATTCATCCATTCATTATCACAACTATTGAGTATGTAATTTGTTCCCCTAGTGATCTCTTAGTCCCATGATACTTTTTTCCCACCATTTTCGACATTGTAATGATAGTGATGTCTATAAATACAAAAATTAATGTAATATTTGATTAACTATGTCATGTTCATTACAAAATTGTTTCAGATGTCACTAACGGATATTGACTATATGATTGATAGTATCCAAAATATAGGATTGTCAAGATTCAATAAGTAACCCATAAATATTATTTTCCAAAATAATAATTCTAGAATATTGAGATACTAGCAGAATTATGGAGATCTACATATACACTATATGTGTAGGTGAGATTTTGATTTAACTCATTTTGAAGAGAATTTATGGATAATATTTAATAAATTGGTTGTAGGTCCTAACCAGTAGCCACTCTTTTCACCAATTTATTTATCAGTAGTATAATTTCTGGTTATGGAATGTGTATGTAATCTATATTATTTTAAAAATATAGGTGAATCACTTTAAATAAATAAATATTATCCAACAAAGGAAACCATGTTTCTTGATACATTATTTTGTAATAAATTAATTAATTAATTATCATAACACCCCTTATAACTAATGAAGAATTTTCTCATTATTGATATAATTTATTGTAAAATTTTTATTTGATCCCAAATCATTAACATGTTAGTATTTATTTGGCCAGTGATTCTGTGTTGAGATGATTATGTAATTACTATTTAAAAAAATATCCCACTAATGAGATCAAATTTTTTTCTTGACATTCTATTTTTTATTTCATGTTATGTGTGTTAAAAATAATTATTATTTACATTTATCAATTTATTATTTTAAAAGTGAGGATAATGTTTAATAGTTTTTTAGAATCAAAATAGGTTGTTTTGGGAAGTGTTTTTGGTCTGAAATGGGTTTTTTTGCGTAAAATAATTTTGGTCTGTGCTTTCGAAAAAAATAATTATTAAATAAAATTATTTAGAAATAACTAATGGATCAATAAATAAAGTATTTTCAAAATTAGAAAATTAGGTAGGATTTTTCAAAATGATTATATTTTATATAAATTGTTCAATAAAATTTTTTATTTTAAAAATGAATATTAAAAAATTAGATAGAAATTATTTCCAGAATATTTTTTGACAAATAATAATTATTAGAAGAATGATGATTTAATGACAGAGCATATATAAGTTAATAAAATTTTATTATTATTATTAGTTATTCCATAATAGTAAGAGTTGTTTACTTAGTTTTTCTATTATATGGATTTTAGAATGGTTCATTCAGATTTTGGGAATATAACTTTATGGTTATGAGTATTGTGTTTATCTTATTAAAATATTTTAGTGATTATCATTATAATGATATTGGGATGTTATGTATTGGAAGTATGATAAATTATTTGAATGTGTATCAATAGTACATGGTTGACATATTTATGCTATTAATGTGCTATTGGATTGTAGGATTAGAGGAAATATGATTTTATGATGTTGAGTGGCTTTATTTGAATTTGAATGTCACACACTATGGCTATTGTAAATTCATAGTTAGTTGTATTATTATATTTTCTTTAACATATGAATTTAGTTTCATCTTAGAATATCATATATATGGTCAATTTTGTTTTTTAGGGAATTAATTTTTTATGGTCGGAATATTATAAATAACCATACCCTAGTGGATCTAATTAATGTTTCATTGATGTTAATTATATGAAATTAGTCGATAAGATCAAATTTAATTTTTTTATTCTGAACGGAAGGTTGTATTTTGTTTCGATATTTTTTCTTCAGTTTATAAATTTGAGGATAGAATTAAATTTTCTTCCCCATGTTATATAAGGAATTTTTATATTTTTCAGAGATGGTTTGGGGATTTTGGGAATTTTAATAGTGGTAGATTATTCAATTTTAAACTACTAGTAGCATTAGTAACCTTGCGGGGGAACTGATTACCTAGTTATATAGATAGAGATGGAGTATTTTTAGTTGTTCCACATGATAACTAGCATCCCAATAGCATTTTCTCAATAAGAACATCCTATATTTTACTTTTCAAATATGAACTATTTAAATTTAATCACATTATTTTAATATACTTATGACCACTATTTTGAGGCATTAATCTCCTTTTCCATTGAGGGATATTTTTGGGATCTTGCACTATATGTTTCTCCTCTCAATATTATTTTTAAAGAACATTGGTATTTAAAGGGGTTTTCATCATTACAAATAATAGGTAATCCATAGGTCTCATATATTACAACCTTCTTCTTTCTTCTTCAGTATCATCATCATAGATGGGGATTTATTATTTTGATTTAAAAAATACATCATAAAAACACATCGTTAAATTGTGATTCATATTTTCGTATTGAATGCATGATATTAATAGGTTGTTTGTATTTTTATAATTTAGATCATTTAAGTTGTGATATATTCTTTAGATTTCATGGTGTCGGTTCAAATTAGTGGATGTTCTTGGTCGAATTTTTTAGGTCCTCGGTTTGATACATTTTAATGAATAATATAGGATTAATTTTCAAGGGTGTTCATTGATGTTGGTAATTCAATATTTTTGGTTGTTTGTACATGGAATCATTTCAGGAATGAATTTTATCCTTATGGTTTTAGTGTCTGCTCATGGATTATTCAATTAGGAAATTTAACCTGTGGTTAAGGTATGTGGTACTCAACTATTAGAGTAAATTTATAGGAAGTTTCTAGGAAATGCATGTCACTTGTTTTTACAAAATTTTAATGAAGCCTAAAAATTATTTTTAAAAATTATAATGGAATTAATTTTATATATATTTTTAGATGACACAATAATAATTTATAATGGTTATTTATTGTGAGTCATTGAAATAATTTACCATTTATATGCTTTTTAATTAGAAGCATGATTTTATTATGTATTAAATGGTTAGTTTTGTTTTATGTCTCAATTGTTTAAGCTTAAATTATTAAAATTTCATATTATTATTGGCTTATTTTATAATATATCATAAGAATATTTCATTGAAATATATCAATTTTTCAGGAACATAAATAATTACATGTCTTTTATAGATATTTTCATCCTCCCTATAATTAATATTCTGTACTTTAATGTTTATAAGATTCTATATGGTTAGAAATGTATAAATAGTGGAAACCATTATTTGTCCTCATAGAATCATTTTCTGTGAATTTGGTATAACCAATAAGATTAAATCAACAATGGTATGCCCATTCTCTTATAATGTATTATTTTTTTTCAATTGGATTATTTCATTATGGATGTAAATTTTTAACACTATATCTTAAAGGATTTATAAGTCAATTATCCGAATTCAAATTTTATTAATATTTTCATTGATTTTGAGGTAATGATTGGGCTAATTAGGTGGATGTGAATGATATGATTCATGTACAGGTTTTTTTTTAAAAATTAACTTCTAGAAAAAAACATAATGTTAATAAATTAATTTTTTTTTTCAAGAAAACGATTAAAAATATTTCAATCTTGATCAAAGCCATTAACTTATAACATAGTTTTTAGAAATTATCTTTTCATTAGGAATTTATTCATTGGTATACATATCAATAATTATTGTTGTAAATGTAAAATTAGATTATATCTTCTTGTGAAATAAAAATTTAATTTGTCAAACTTTTTTATTGTCAACACTTTTAATTATAATGATATTTTTTTTAAATGACATTTTATATAAGAAGATTTATTTTCAATGGAATTCACTTATAAATTGAGGTTTTAATTTTTTCACTTATTCTTCAATCCCCATTTAGATTATGATGAGTATATATTGAAAAGAAAAATTCTCAATGTAATATGAAACATAATTATCACATTTGTATGTTATATGATATTTATGTAACAATAATAACCTTTTTTTCAAGGATTTTGGAGATCCATGAACTTTTACTTCCCCTATAAAATAGTTATTCAAGATTAACTAGAATAATGATTTGAAGAACGTGTAATTCCATGACATGTGACCTTGTTGGGTTAGTTTCTATATACTATCACATATTCATAATTTAGTTTCTATGGACCCATATGTGGTTGGTTCATGATAATATAAAACTTTTAATATTGTTATATAGGATATGTAGTTAATGATTGATATAGGAGCATGGATAAATCTTTTGAAATTAAGCATGATAATTTTTATGATTAAATTTTCCTTGATGTATAGTTTCTATGTTATATGATTATATGAATTTTAGAAGAGGTATATTTTATATATATTATCTTTAAATTTTTTTATCTCATTTAGATAATTATGAATGAGGTGTGGTATTGAAATTTGATGAATCTTATTATACTAATTCACATATTCATGAAGGGATGAAACCTAGATCACTGAATCAAGTATTCACCACCCCCATCTCTATGAGAAGGTGGTTTACGCCTGGCTGTAGTGAATAATAATATGATACTGGTTTATAGTTATGGGTTTAAAATTGGGAATCCATATACATCACAGATACTAATATAAGGTTCGGGGAATAAAAGTATAAGAATGGATTCACCTAGTATACTGAGTTTCTTATATTTTATATTATTTTAGGAAATTCTACTCTTTATTTTTATCATTATTTGAATATTAAAATTTTGATAATTATTTTATTATATTAATTTAATTATATAGACATATTCAAAACAAGAACATAAGTTTGTATTCATTTAATTACATGACATTTCTTTCCAACATATCATGTTTTCACTCACACTATTATGCAAAATCCCTCATTGTTACATTAAATCATTTTAGGGTTGGTTGAGTTTGTTAACAAAGCTGGTTTTCACGGTGAATTTTTGTGATCCAGAGATTATGTTGAAAAACCTTGTTAACAATGACCTATGAAAATGGAATGGAATATCTAGAGGTAATAAATAAATATAGGATACATGGAGACACTATTTCCCTATGTTTACCAATTTATTGGAGTCCAAAATTTGCAGTATGGTGAGAATTAAAAAATATTTATTTCCATGATGAACTCATCAAATTATGGTGATGGAATGAAATTAACAATGATGGTCTTCATGATGTGGATATAAAAAATACATTGAGAAAGTGGATGGTGATCTCTATGATTTCAATGAGATTCATAAATGTAAGAGGTGAAGAGATATGTTAGGAATAATTTTTGCGGCATGATGTGTTTGATATAGTGAGTTGTAGAAACAAAAAATATCGGTGGTGCATTGCGAATGGATTGATCGCCATAGAAATATTTTTTACTGATCCAAAAATCATAATAAAAGAAGAGAAGAATCATGTTCGACCATGCCTATAAATAAGAGGGTACCCTTATTCATTCCACACATCTTAAGAGGTAAAATCTAGAATCTCTTTGATTTCGTGAAGAAAGTGGTGCTCTATGAAGCAAGTTTTCAAAGAGATGATTGACCATTGTGAAAAGAATATTCTAGTCTTGAATGAAGATAATTATTTTATGTATTGATGGAATCGTGAAGATGGAATGTTCAGTGTTGGATTAGGGAGATTCAGATGGAATTTGTTCTATAAAGGCATTGTGTATCACGATAGTAGTGGGATCGACAGGGTAACTGTGCTCTGTGATTGCATGAGGTCTAAGAAGGCTTGAGTTCTATGAGGAGGTATGATCTGGGAAACAATGTTCTCTATGAATGAGTGTGCTATGTGATGGTTTTTTCATTACAAATATGTATGAACATCGTGATGTCTTGTTTGAGATTTGAAAATTAAGCATATTCATGAAGTTGTGAGATTTGAAAAAGTGTATTGAAAATGTTATTTCAATGAATTCAGTGGAAATTAAGAATTCATCAAGGGATAAAATTAGGAATTCAATTGAGAATATAAATAAAATTATGTATACATTCAATAGTTACAATGAAAGGACCTACATGTCAATAAACTATAAATGGGTCTTATGAAGATGTAGTGAGCACACTTTAGTTGAGAATGAAGTGGTCTTTCAAATTGAAATAGGCTGTAAACTAGAAGGGAAGATGAGTCTACTTTTAAATTTTAAACAATAGTGTCATATTAGTGGATTTGGTACATTGTCACATTTCAGTTGTTTGCTCCTTGGACGTATCCTAGTGAAAGTCAACCAAGAAGAAATTTTTTTGCCTTGTTAGTGATTTAATTTTTTTTCATAAATCCCTATGGGAAAGTGGGAGAATAATTCTTTTATTGATAACAAAAAAAGTTCAAAAGTGGAAGATGTTTTAATCTGTCATACCATGATTCACCCCCCTTATCATGGAATTTTTCCTAGTGGACCTAACAAATGGTATCAAAGTGAAAGGTAAATATCATTATTTTTCTCTCAATGGAGGTCATCTATCAGGAAGAGATTTCATTATTCTATAAGAAAAATTTTGAGCCATGGAAAAATAGAATGCAACAGTACTTCTGATATTTGGGAATTTACGTGTTTATAGCAGGGATGCATGGTATTTTAGCCGATTTCAATAGCGGTACTTTATCATGATTTTAAAGAAGGGAACTCATTGCAGACGCCAAGGGAATCAATGCATTAGGGGGATCCATATCAAATGAAATGTATAAAAAGGTTATATCATGGAAAACATCACATGCAATGTGGGGAAATCTATTGAATGTATATGAAGGAGATACAAAGTTAAAAGAGGAACAATTGAATCTTTTGTCGAAAAAGTATGAAGAACATATAATGTACCTGAATGAGTCCGTTGATGCATTTCTTGATAGGGTAAATATTATTGTGGAAGTCATGTGAGGTCATATAGAAGTCATTTAAAAAAAATGATTACTTAGTGAATCATGAGAAAACTTCAACCTTAGTTCAATCTAAATCTTTTAGTTTTGGAATATGATGATTTAAAAGATCTAACACTTGATAACATGCATAGTACCCTAGTAGTATATGAAATAATAAATGTTGACAATGATGTTGTGGAAAATAGAAAATCTATAGAGGTTGTATTCAAAGGCCATGAATAATCTCACTATTTAAGACTCTCAAGAAGCAGAAGAAAGAGACATGTTGATGTCATTTTTTTCATCGAATCTATAAAAGAGAAAAATAATTTTCAAGGGGAAACAATGATTAACATGTTTTTGTTTTCAAAAGGTAGGAAATATTGTAGTATGGATCCCCATGAAGTTTCTAGAAGATGATGATAATGAATTAGTCAATTCCTAAGAAGAATTATTCAGCCTATATGAAAGAAAATAAATAGTTCAAGGGAAATTTATTTAAGAAAAAGAATCTTCTTCCACAAGAGTGTCAAAATTTAAATGATTCTGAAGATGAAGTAGTAGAAGCAGTATAGAACTATGAAGATCGTGGTGAAAATTATATGGTATCAGTTTTTAGTAGTTATCAGAAAAATGAAGAAACGTGAACTGATGAAGAAGAATAATAATTTTACGAAAGAGTTGATTTTGAAGCTGAATTAGAATAATATGATGAAGAGATTGATGTTTGGAGAGAAAAAAATGAATAAATCCAAAAAATTAGTACATGATGCCAAAATCTATTTGCTATAATAAGAAGTATATAAGTCGGGTTTGATGAAATAAATTGAAAATAATAAGTCTTCGATGAATGTGGAATTAGGAGAAGTTGGCATGTACAAACTCAGTGTTATTGAACAGAGGAGGGAGACCAATGGTATGAATAACCTAGCTAAAGAAAAAATAAAACACATTTAGGAACATAAAGAATAATTTTTCAGTCTATGATGAAAATTTAAGGATCATGGAAAAATATTGATGTAGAGACCCAAAGCTTAACGTACATAGACATTACATTACTTTTGCAGAATACTTAGTACATAATAAAAACACACACACAAGGACCGTAATAGTTTAGTGTCTTTGGAAACTCGGAATATAATATTCTAATCGTGGTGAAAGATCTTCAACATCTCCCATAAAGATCTTCTTTTTTAAACCTAAATCCTTTCTTTATGTCCTGGGGAAAAGAAAACATAAAAGGGTGAGCTCGAATGCTCAGTAAGGGTAAACAAAAGAAATACTAATCACGTCATATTCATAAGAACATATCTTTTGGAAATCTTAACCTACAAAAGAGATCATAATTTCATAACATGGGATAAATCATAGTAGTGAAATGTAATCCCAATAATCATAACTTAAAACATGAAACATTATTTCATACACACATAATCATATTAAATCATTTCTTATTAGTCAAGACTCATTTCCAAGACTATCTTAGTGGAAAAAGTCCCTTTCTGAACTGAGTTTACTCCTTGTTTCAGTCCTGTTTCACTGAACCGGTATAACCTACCGTTCCAGACATGTCTATCTCATGAGATATAAAATATTTACCCAATTCATTGGAGGGAGATATAGGTCCCACCCATCTCATAATGATACCATTATTATGTGTGCCACAAAATCATAAATCCTAAATCATTGCATTACCCATGTAATAAAAATCGGAATCTTAAACATCATGACATCATAAAACAATTCATATAAGATAAAGGAATTCATAAAAATATTTCCATCACAACATAATCAAGTAAATTTTTTAATAGGGATAGAAACAGAACCCTATAT
The DNA here is from genome assembly GCA_963277665.1 of Viscum album. NCBI lineage: Eukaryota > Viridiplantae > Streptophyta > Magnoliopsida > Santalales > Viscaceae > Viscum > Viscum album. The sequence goes on along the minus strand of OY728147.1, from coordinate 1,372,958,039 downwards.
TATCTTAGATGGAAAATAATTTTGATAAAACACTTGAACTCCATTCTTGAGGAAAATATCCTTTCTATTTCAAAAAAAAAATTTCCTTTCTTAACATGTCATACAATTTTAAACTGTAAGAAGTTGATTAAAAATAAACTTGAAAACTTGTAAAGTATTCTACTTGGAAATAATGTTTTAAAAATCCTTTCATGTCGTATAAGTTAAAAAAACAGTCTTCTCGTACTTTTGTCGAAAAAGTCAAAAGTGCCTCGTACGAAAAACGACTAAAGATTCCTTTCATATCTTTTACTAAAAACTCAAAGAAGGGTAAAATTGGATATAAACTATTTTATAAGGATATAAATATTACATATTGAGGAAACATGTATGTGGATGATAAAATACACCCCAGTAAATACCAAAGTATAAACAAACTCGGATAAAAATGAGATTGTGATATTTACCTTACCTTAGGTTTGATTTGCTTCGTAAGTGTCTGAACCTCATGTATAATGATTTAAATAATGTCATTGAATTATTCCATAATCATACTCATTCTTATGATATCATATATGGTTTACTTATGACTTTATTTTACCCGTTCTTTTGTAAATTTCATGTTAAAGAGCGTTTTTGGTAAAATCGTTTCATTTGTCGTCCGGGTTTTGACTTGTAATTATTCATAAGATTACTTAGATCATGATCAATTAATTCCAGAATATAAAACATGATTTATATAATATATATTCAGAATATACATATATATAATAAATCAATAAATGGAAAGAAATACACCGTTCATGGAGACGGTAGGCCATACGTACGCATGAACGCTGTTTTCGTTTCCTTATTGAGTTGAATGGAATTACGTAGATGAAATATATATAAATGCACATAAATCCAGTATCATTAATATGTCATATATTTCATGATTACTTATTGTATATACTTTATAATCATTCATGAATGGTTAAAAGTGGAGAATGAATCTCATCGCGTCGTGGAGACGGTAGTCCGTACGTACGCACGAGCGATGATATCGTTCTCATGATCATGGGACTGTATTGGAGTGTATTTATACTATATCAGAATCAATATCACTTTAAAATAATCATATATAGTTATTATTTACACCATTATACCTATCCAAGTAAGGTGGTGGTGGAAAATAGATTTCACCACGGCGTGGAGACAGTATTCCGTACGTACGCACGCGCGGTGATTTCATTTTCCATAGGATGGATAGATGGTGAAATAGGGTTGTTTCATAATTATAATATCATATCAGTATATGAGTGATACTTATGTTATTACTTCATAATGAAACAACTAAAGAAGAAGAATCCGAAGAAAAAATTAATTTGAATGAATCGGTAATGGAAATTACCTCTTCTTTGAAGCGCCTCTTTGAGACCACCTCTTATGGCACTAAAATTGGTCTTTCAGGAAGTCCAGAACCTCTAGGATGTTTCTAGGGAAGTGTAGAAGATAATTTTGCAGAGGTTGGACGAGCTTGAAGGCTCAAAGTAGTGTGAGGAAGAGGGGGAGGAGGTTCCTTTTTACAAGGGAGGAGAGAGGCACCTTTGGAATAACTAGAACTATTATTTTATTATAAAGTAAAATTCGGTTCTAAATAACTCCAAATTGATTTACTTCGATGCTAAGGTGGGTATGGTTCGGAATCCTCTCATCCAACAGAATTTAGACAAGTTTAGGTTTCTATTTTAACCTTATCATCTATTTTTATCATTAAGTTACATTATTTTACTTTTACCGTGTCTTCTTGTGTTCTTACACTATAAGGTTAATAAACTAACTATAAAAATCTAAAAGAACCCCAAGTTGTTTATTATTAATATATATAACTTTATATAAGTCATTTGGCCGAACCTTAGATTTTTATGAATAAAATAACAATTAATAATATAATATTTGTTTTAAAAACTATTTTATGTCAATTTTGACACTATCTAGTAATTGATTTTTGTGAAAATTATAACAGAATGATTAGTTCTAAAAAAGTAAATTAAATCAATATTAACATGTCATATTAACCTATAAAATTCGTGTAATTCATAAAAAGTCTCAAATTACACTTATTTGGGTATTTATAATATCAATTATTCTAATGTTTCACTATTATGGTAATTACTGCATCATCATTGTGTCATATATAAATTTAATTATTTAATGTCTAAAAATTATAAATAAAATATCATTATGTAGTAAATCTTATTATCTTTCTAATGAATATTTACAATCGTATTTATCTTATGTATAACCCTATATTAATGTTATTTTAGTAAATAAACTTTGGTTTTATCTCTTTTAACCCTTCTTTGAATTAAATAATAATAAATGTCCTAATCTAATCCATGTGGGCCTAAATGGTCATATGATATTCCTAAGGTTGTTTTTGGTCGAATTACACTTATCCAATAGAATTAGGACATGTTTTAACGTAATAATAATATCATTTGTACCCTTAATTACCCTATTTACTTTTAACCGTGGTAAAAAAAGTAAAAAGTTACTATTCACCAAAAATTATTTTCATCTCATTGAATCAAATTTTACATACTAACATCAACCGTGTCTCTCAGAGCTTTGAAATTACACTCATAGAAGTGGTAAAATTATGTTTTATGAAAAATTCATTTTTTTACTACCACTTATTGGTTTCACTATTCATCAAAAAATGAAAGTTTCCAGAAAAATACCAAAAATTAGGCCTAAGATATATTTGATATTATGAACTCAAAAATGATGTCTATTTGACCAAATTGAAAACATATCAGTTATATTAATTAATTTAAAAATTAATTCCCGTCATCAAAACAAATAGTGTGTTCTTAAGAGATAATAACTATCAAAAGATTGACACTTGTTTATGTCTGGTTTAAATGAGAAATTACATCCAATGACCAACATTGTATTAAATTGTAAAAATATATTCTACATATAATTTAAAACCACTCAAATTAATAATTTATCACTATTAATTATTTAGATTGAAAAAGTTGTTTTTAATTAAAATATAGCGTGTTTTTACTATTCATCAAAATATGAAAGTTACCAGAATGATATGAAAATTTATCCAAAGTAAATTTTTATTTCATGATTCCAAAGAAGAATTTTATTTTGTCAAATTGAACTTATAAAAATGTCAAAAACTAGATTTAAAGTGGGTACACCATCAAAAGGCGGCAAAACTGCATTTTTTGAAAAATACTTATTTTACCCGAAAAAAATTTATTTTGTTCTTATACCATGTTTTAGAAAATGTGAAAGACGAATAATAATGTTATAAGATTCAAAATATAGTTAATACTATTCATAAAGGCTAGTTCATAATAATATTATAATAATATATCGCTTAGTAAAACCCGGTATTGCGTACAACACACGCTATCGAGGAAGGTCGTGATTGCGTGTAATGCAAGCCAAGTCAGGGTTGCGTGCTGTACAATAATACTTCGTTGTTTCGTATAACATAATCCAACCATATTTCATTTATACATTGAATATATATATATATATATACTCAATGTTGCGTAGAATAACTATTATCAAAATTGTGTGTAACACGATCCAAGAATAGTTTTGCGTATACTGCAAGCTAATACGGTGTTGCGTATAGCGCAAGGTAATCTTGGTGTAGCATACAACACAAGACATTAATGAAATTAAAAGAATATTTTTCATAAAATCTCGGGGTGTTACATTCTACCCCCCTTAAAATGAATTTCACCCTCGAAATTCATCGGGGTTATAAATGGTTTACTATTTGAATGTTTCTTTAATAGAAACCCACATCGTAAAAAGGAATACCAAAACCAATCTTTAAAAACAAAAGAATGAAACGTTACGGTTACCCAAATAAACTAATCATTGGGTTTCCACATAGGTGAAAATATGGATTTGGAAGAGAAATCTAACCATCATGTTCTGATGGAGAGTGGTAGAGAACATGGCTTTGGAAAAGCCAGCAATCACAATGCCATAAATTTGTGATGATCTAAGGTACCATCTGATTCATCAGATATAAGAGCACTAGGACACCATTTTTGGGGTTTCATGATCATTTCCCTAAAGTTGATGAAATTTTAATTAGAAGAAATACTTTTTTGATTTTGGTATAGTCTCACTGTTTGTCGTTCTTTGGACAATTTCCACTTCATCTCTTAAAGAAATGAAGTTGAATTTGTCATTCGTGATGTGTTAGCAGATCATGTGATAGAACGATGGGTCATTCCATCTATCTCAAACAAATGGTTAGAATAGTTATCAAAAAATACATAAGTCCATCTATTGTGAGATTAATCATATATGGTTCCTAAAATGGACTTATACTTCATATATCATACTTATTAATATAATAAAATTAGTTTCTACTAAATAGGGACTTCTTGTTGGCCAATGGTAGGCGATAAAGGCCGGTCACACATCGGTTGTGGGGTCGATTCCCACAGCCTTGTCCGACACGATGGGCTGTTGCCCGTCCTGCACGTTGTCCTTTTTCTAAAGCTATATTACTATAACATTCCATCAATAATATCAAAAAAGTATTATCCTTAAACAATACTAACTTATGTCCAACATAATCCATTCCAATCTTTAGGCTTATATAAAATACTTCGGTCCAAGCTCATAGTATAAAGAAAATGATCACGTGAATGCCATCATTTATCCCCCATATATCATAAGATATATCATTTTGGTCAAATTACAAACATGTGAATACCTTAATCATGTATTCTCTTGAAGAATGAATACCCATTGAACCTTAGTAAAAACATGAATGCAGTCAAAAGTTAACTCTTTCCACATACCAAAATCCAAAAATTCTATATACTCAAACCATGATATAACCTTCTCCTTGTATCAGTCATGAGCACATGAATACTATCAAACATTTAATTTTCTTCTTATCCCTTCATTATGCGCATATCATCTACATTCCAAAAATATCGGAATAACCATTCATGGATACTGGTACCATTAATCATACGCTTTCAAAACTCAAGGAAAGGCAACAGTGTAACAATACTTAGATGTCTCTATATTCCATAGTACCATGAGATTACTTATACAACATTACACATTATAAACATGTAATCATTCCACGACATTCTTAAACCATTGACCGAGCTTCAACAATTCTTTCATCTCACATATCATTTTTAGTCTCTTCATCATCATCAACATAAATACTACCCATACGACCATACTGATTCTCTTCATGAGACTTTTCCTTAGGGAATTGGTTTGCATAATTCCCGCACATTCCACATTTAAAATATTTAACCATTGTTGATGTCATAGCAATACCATTATCCTGATCCCTGGTGTTAAATGAACCTTTTCCATTGCACTTACTGGCTTTGTGTCCTTCTTTTCTACACCCAAAGCATCTTCCAGTTCTGTTGAAACATTCTCCTTGATGCCTCTTCCCACATGATTTACATAGGGGAAATTGAACTTTCTTTCCTCTATGATCATCATGAAACTCCATCTTTCTCTTATTAGCTGAGTCAGGAAACTTAAAAAATAATTTACTTTATTGATCATATTATGATATTTCTGATTCGGCATAATAATGATGTTTCGACTTCCAAATCCCATTTCATTTGGCTTCTCATGAAGAATATCATTCCATTGTCCATCATATCCTCCATTATCGTGAATCATCTTGTTTCCAGCCATTTCTTAAAACCCAAAAAGAATAGTGTGAGAGGAAAAAATCATAATAAAGGGGGAGTAACGTCAATATCTAACATCTTTGGTTTAATCTAATATTATTACCATAGTCCTAGGACTATATCCTATATGTATACTTATCCTTAGGGACATCCCTAGACATACCTTAGAAATATCTCTAGGGATCTCACTAACATTTTTGTATCCTAGTTTCCAAAGGTTGACTAAACTTTTCCTCTGATACCAACTGTAGAGACCCAAAGCTTAACGTACATAGACATTAAATTAATTTTGCGGAATACTTAGTACATAATAAAAACACACACACAAGGACCGTAATAGTTTAGTGTCTTTGGAAACTCGGAATATAATCTTCTAATCGTGGTGAATGATCATCAACATCTCCCATAAAGATCTTCTTTTTTTAAACCTAAATACTTTATTTATGTCCTGGGGAAAAGAAAACATAAAAGGGTTAGCTCAAATGCTCATTAAGGGTAAACAAAAGAAATATCAATCATGTCATATTCGTAAGAACATATCTTTTAGAAATATTAACCTGCAAAAGAGATCATATTTTCATAACATGTGATACATCATAGTAGTGAAATGTAATCCCAATAATCATAACTTAAAACACGAAACTTTGTGGCATACACACATAATCATAGAGAATCATTTCTTATTAGTCAAGACTCATTTCCAAGACTATCTTAGTGGACAAAGTCCCTTTCTGATCTGAGTTCACTCCTTGTTTGAGTCCTGTTTCACTGAACCGGTATAACATACCGTTCCAGCCATGTCTATCTAATGAGATATAAAATCTTTACCAAATGCATGGGAGAGATATATAGGTCCAACCCATCTCATAATGATACCATTCTTATGTGTGCCACAAAATCATAAATCATACATCATTGCATAACCCATGTAATAAAAATTGTAATCTTAAACATAATGACATCATAAAACAATTCATATAAGATAAAGAAATTCATAAAAATATTTCCATCACAACATAATCAATTAAATGTAATAATAGGGATAGAAACAGAACCCTATATTATCTTTGATGGAAATTTTTTTTGATAAAACACTTGAACTCAATTCTTGAGGAAAATATCCTTTCTACTTCAAAAAAATTTTCCTTTCTTAACATGTCATACAATTTTAAACTAAAAGAAGTTGATTAAAAATAAACATTAGAACTTGTAAATGAATCTTCTTGGAAATAGTGTTTTAAAAATCCATTCATGCTGTATAAGTTAAAAAAACATTCTTCTCGTACTTTTGTCGGAAAAGTCAAAAGTACCTCGTACTAAAAATGACAAAAGATTCCTTTCATATCTTTTACTAAAACCTCAACGAAGGGTAAAATTAGATATAAACTATTGTATAAGGATATAAATACTACATTTTGGGGAAACATGGATGTGGATGATAAAATACATCCCAGTAAATACCATAGTATAAACAATCTCGGATAAAAATGAGATTGTGATATTTCCCTTACCTTAGGTCTGATTTGCTTCGTAAGTGTCTGAACCTCCTGTATAATGATATAAATAATGACATTTACTTATTCCAGAATCATAATCATTGTTATTATATCATATATGGTTCAATTATGACTTTATTTTACCCGTTCTTTTGTAAATTCCATTTTAAAGAGCGTTTTGGGTAAAATCGTTTCATTTATCGTCCGTGTTTGGACATGTAATTATTCATATGATTACATAGATCATGATTAAATAATTCCAGAATATAAAACATGATTTATTTAATATATATTAAGAAATTAAATATATATAATAAATCATTAAATGGAAATAAATACACAGTTCATGGAGACGGTTGGCCGTACGTACGCATGAACGCTGTTTTCGTTTCCTTATTGAGTTGAATGGAATTAAGTAGATGACATAAATATATATACACATAAATCCAGAATCATTATTATGTCATATATTTCATGATTACTTGTTATATATACATTATAATCATTCATAAATGGTTAATGTGGAGAATGAATCTAATCGCGTCGTGGAGACGGTAGTCCGTACGTACGCACGAGCGATGATATCGTTCTCATGATCGTGGGAATGTATTGGAGTATTTGTATACTATTTCAGAATCAATATCACTTTAAAATAATCATATATAGTTTTTATTTACACCATTATACCCATCCAAGTAAGGTGGTGGTGTAAAATAGATTTCACCACGGCGTGGAGACGGTATTTCGTACGTACGCACACGCGGTGATTTCGTTTTCCGTAGGATGGATAGATGGTGAAATAGGGTTGTTTCATACTTATAATAACATATCAGTATATGAGTTATACTGATGTTATTACTTCATAATGAAACAACTAATGAAGAAGAAGCGGAAGAAAAAATAATGATGAAAGAATCGGTAACGGAAATTACCTCTTCTTTGAAGCGCCTCTTTGAGACCTCCTCTTAGGGCACTAAAATTGGTCTTTGAGGAAGACCAGAACCTCTATGATGTTTCTATGGAAGTGGAGAAGATAATTTGGCAGAGTTTGGCCGAGATTGAAGGCTCAAAGTTGTCTGAGTTAGAGGGGGAGGATGTGCCCTTTTATAAGGGAGGAGAGGGGCACCTTTGGAATAACTAAAACTATTATTTTACTATAAAGTAAAATTCGGTTTTAAATAGCTCCAAATTGACTTATTTCGAAGCTAAGGTGTTGATGGGTCGAAATCCTCTCATACAATAGAATTTAGGAAAGTTTAGGTTCCTATTTTAACCTTATCATTTATATTTAACATTAAGTTAAATAATTTTACTTTTACCATGTCTTCTTGTGTTCTTACACTATAAGGTTAATAAACTTACTATAACAATCAAAAAGAACCCCATGATGTTTATTATTAATATATATAACCTTATCTAAGTCATTTGGCCGAACCTTAGATTTTTAGGAATAAAATAACAATTAATAATATAATATTTGTTTTAAAAACTATTTTATGTCAATTTTGACACTATTTAGTATTGATTTTTGTGAAAATCATAATAGAATTATTAGTTCTAAAAAAGTTAATTAAATCAATATTAACATGTCCTATTAACCTATAAAATTAGTAGAATTCATAAAAAGTCTCAAATTACTCTTATTTGGGTATTTATAATATCAATTATTCTAATTTTTCACTATTATGGTAATTACTGCATCATCATTGTGACATAAATAAATTATATTATTTAATGTCTAAAAAATATAAATAAAATATAATTATTTATTAAATCTTATTATCTTTCTAATTAATATTTACAATCTTATGTATCCTATGTATAACCCTATATTAAATTTTTTTTAGTAAATAAACTTTGATTTTAACTCTTTAAACCCTTCTTTGAATTAAATAATAATAAATGTTCTAATCTAATCCAGGTGGGCCTAAATGGTCATATTTTATTCCTAAGGTTGTTGTGGTCGAATTACACTTATCCAATAGAATTAGGACATGTGTTAGGGTAATAATAATAACATTTTTACCCTTAATTACCCTATTTACTTTTAACCGTGGAAAAAAAAGTAAAAAGTTACTATTCAACAAAAATTATTTTCATCTCATTGAACCAAATTTTACTTACTGACATCAACTGTGTCTCTCGGATTTTTGAAATTCCACTCACAGAAGTGGTAAAATTAAGTTTTATGAAAAATTCATTTTTTTAAACTACCACTTAGTGGTTTCACTATTCATCAAATATTGAAAATTTTCAGAAAAATACAAAAAATTAGGCCTAAGCTATATTTGATATTATGAACTCAAAAATGATGTCTATTTTATCAAATTCAAAACATATCAGTTGTATTAATTAATTTAAAAATTAATTCCCGTCGTCAAAACAAATATCGTGTTCTTAAGAGATAATAACTATCAAAAGATTGACACTTGTTTATGTCTGGTTTAAATGTGAAATTACATCCAATGACCAACATTGTATTAAATTGTAAAAATATAATCTAAATATACTTTAAAACCACTCAAATTAATAATTTCTCACTATTAATTATTTAGATTGAAAAAGTTGTTTTTAATTAAAATATAGCTTGTTTTTACTATTCATCAAAATATGAATGTTACCAGAATGATATGAAAATTTATCCAAAGTAAATTTTTACTTCCTGATTCCAAAGAAGAATTTTCTTTTGTAAAATTGAACTTATAAACATGTCAAAAAATAGATTTGAGGTGGGTGCTCCATCAAAAGGCGGCAAAACTGCATTTTTTGAAAAATACTTATTTTACCCGAAAAAATTTATTTTTTTCTTATACCATGTTTTAGAAAATGTGCAAGACAAATAATAATGTTATAAGTTTCAAAATTTAGTTAATATTATTCATAACGGCTAGTTCATAATAATATTATAATAATATATCGTTGTTTAGTAAAACCCGGTATTCTGTACAACACACGCTATCGAGGAAGGTCGTGATTGCGTGTAACGCAAGCCAAGTCAGGGTTGCGTTCTGTGCAAGAATACTTCGTTGTTTCGTATATCATAATCCAACCATATTTCTTTTATACATTGAATATATATATATATATATATACTCAATGTTGCGCAGAACAACTATTATCAAAATTGTGTGTAACACGATCCAAGAATAGTGTTGCGTATACTGCAAGTTAATACAGTTTTACGTATAGCGCAAGGTAATCTTGGTGTATCATACAACACAAGACATTAATTAAATTAAAAAAATATTTTTCATAAAATCTCGGGGTGTTACAATTTACCCTCAGTATGACATCTTCAAAGAAGTTCACTTAAAAGATAGAAAAGATGGGTTAAAAATTAGTGGTTTAGCAGAAATGAAGGAATAGTCTTGTTCATATTTTAAGACTAATTTGGGGCCTGACCAAAAACAAAAAATCTATGAATGCTAATGTTAGACAACAAGCACCCATTTGAGATGGATGGATGATTTCAGAATGAAATAGAATGATAATATTCATAGATCCCAAGGGAAAACTACCCATTCTAATGTGACATTTTGGAAGACATCCTTTATCTGGTGTTATTACTATGGAATGATGGGACATTCGAAGAATGTGTGTTCAATATCCAAGAGATATTGAAGGGACAAAGAAAAACATTGGAATCCAAATATAGATTACTATTATAAAAAATATTTTGAGGGACATTGTATTTGGTGGGGAGGATTTAGGCACATTTCTTGAAAATGTACATTAATCATGCATAGAAATGCGATAAAGAATAACCCAAGTGGTCTCAGGTATAAAATCACAGAATCAATGACTTAGTAGAAAGAAAGTAAATCTATTTGCAGCTCTACTGGTTGAATGTGGTCCATCATACTTTGAGTAAGATCATTTTTTTTCAAACTAAACTGAGTGTGAAGTCAAAGAAATTTATCATATAGGAAAATAATGTGAAGGAAGTGGTAGATGAAATTACCCTTAAAGCATCAGATCATTATAGTGTATAGATATTTGATAGTGTCATAACATCTCATATGATAGGAAGATGGAATCATGTGACATGCATAAAATATGACAACAAAATAGTTTTCATGTTTGGGAATGATGAAGTCTTGATTATTATTCTCACTAGAAGGGATAGTGTTGGAAACAATGAATGAGACATGATGATGTCTTGGTAGTATAAGTTCTCAGTCACAATTGTTTTAGTGTCAGTCAACTATGTGACTCAAGGAATTATATATGGTTTACTAAGAAGATTTTTATTGTCAAATGAAGAGATGGTTAATTGATTCAATAGGTAAGAATAAAAAAGGGAAATATATACCATGTAATTGGAGAATAAGTTATGTTCTTTTTTGTCTAAAGAAGAAGACAATAAGATCTGGCATAAACGACTGACTCATCTATGCCAACCATCTTTAGAAAATCTGGTAAAGTGAGATGCAGCAAGAGACATCCCTTATATATCGTGTGATCATACACATATGTTATATGCTTGTCAAAATGGGAATATTTTCAAATATAAATACAAAAAATTTAAAAGAATCCAACAAGGGTGCTTGAATTATTGCAGGATGATGTTTGTGGACCATACTCACTAAGTTCCATTGATGGGAAGAGGTATTACATTCTTTTCATTGATGATTATAGTAAAATTTCTTGGATATATGAAATTTTTTATATGTTTGATGTGTTTAGTTTCATAAAATAGTATTAAAGTCAATATGAATGGATTCTTTGATAGAAAATTCTGAAGTTTCATACTAATAATGGTATAGGATTCACAAAGTTTTAGGTGGAAGATTATCACAAGAAACACAGAACAAGGTATCATGTTTCATCAGTGAGATATCCTAAACAAAATGGTGTGGTTTAAAGGAGAAATTGGATCATCAATAAAATTGACAAAAGGATTTTCATTGAAAATGCATACTAGAGAAATTTTGGAAGGAAACAGTATTGATGTCATTATATATTTCTAATATGGAACTACTGTTTTTGAAGGAAGGAATGACTCCGTACGAGATGTGGTGAAGAATGTAGCCAATAGTTAAATACATTCAAGTATTTTTATATATTTTCTCAATTCTTAACAAATGAAAACACAATAAATTTGGGTCATGTGGAGATGGGAAGATATTATTCACCTATTTAGGAAATATAAAAGCATATAAATTGATTATTAATATTCTAGAAAAATTAGTTGTGGGAAATGATTTCACTATAGTGGAGAATAAAGATAATTTTCATTGGTATAGTGAATATTTCACTGATGAATGTGATGAGGAGGAATGAAATGAAGGGGGAGAATAAGTGGAAAATTCGGATTTAGAAGAAGATACTGATGATGAGCAGGAGGAAGTTATGTTTGTATCTATGAAGAATCCAAATAGTTGAGCTGAAATTGATAGGCAGAATATCATGGGCGATCAAATAATTCCTTTCCAAACAAGAATAATGAAGTCATTATAGTAGGAACCTTTCTTACATCGGGTAGTGCCAAAATATTATGGTGATGTGGATGGAGATGAGAACTGGGATGAAGCTATGAATGAAGATATTTTCAGATTGAGATGAATCAGACATGTCATATAGATTCAATGGAAACAAATAAAAATTTCAATTGGACAAAATGGTTCTTTTGCAACAATATTAATGAATACAGCACAGTGATTCAAAAAAATAATAATGATTAGTGTGAAATGTTTAGTCCCATATAGAGGGTATCTATGTCGATGAAACATTTTACACATGTTTCAAGGGCGGAGACAATCAGATTATTATTTAACATTAAAGTGAAATGGATGTTAAAAGTGTTATAGATGGATGTGAAATATGCATCTTTTAATTGTGTTCTGGAAAAGAAGTGTACAATTGAGAATCCAGATGGTTTTCTCATTCATGAAGATGAGAACAATGTTTTTTAGTGGAATAATCCACTATATGGGCTGAAACAAGAACCCAAAGAATGGTTTTTGAGACATGATTATTATTTGAAGAATCCATGTATTCATCATGGTGTATATAATTAAAATAACTATTTCAACAACAATATTAATCAATGTGATGATGGTGTTGGTTTATGTCGATGACATAATATTGTTTGGATCAGATGAAGCTTATTAGAGATTATTTTCCTTGGATGCTCTCACATGATTTTCAATGTAAAATTCTATGGAGATGAAAACCCCAATTTCTAGTAGGAAAAAACTATCAAAAAATGATGATGGAAAGACACTTAATATCACAAAATAATGGAAGTTCATTAGAATATTACTGTAATGGAAAGATTCATGACTTGATATTGTATTTTCCACATTCCCAGTAGTGAGGTATTAATGAAATCCCAAGGAATGATACATTCTTAGAGTAAAAAATAATACATCATTATATCAAAGGAATTGTGGACTTCAGCTTCTTGAATAATGAAAAATATAAAACAAAGTTATTGAGATACACTTTTGTAGATTCGTCTAGCTCAGTAGATGAAAGAAAACTAACATAATGAGTTTCCTTTTATCCTGGTGGATTCTATATTTTCGAGATAAGTAAGAAAAAAGATTTTATTTCATGGAGCACCACAGAAGCTGAATATATTGCAACCACTGAAGAATGCACATAATTATTGACGATGAAACAAAAACTTAATGACATGGGTGTTAAAGGTAATTCTCTGATTGAAATCAATTTTGACAATTAATTCTCTATGAATCTTAGGAATAATCTTGTTAATTGCACAAGGACAAATCACATTGAAACCGAATATCATTTTAACATGGAGCATGTAGATCAAGGTCTAGTGAAGTTGAAGTATGTGAATATTATGCTAAATGTTGCTGATATTTAGAAAAAAGACTTTCCCAAAGAAGAAATTTAGACGCATTGACTAGATCTAGGAGTTCAGTCGACTCACTGTACTAGAAAAATTGTGGATGTGGAACCCCCTCACCCAAAGGTATGGTGTCTTTTTCCCTAATGTATTGATTTGTGTTCGTTCCAATGTTTCATAGCACAAAAGAGTTACCTTTGGCTTCGTTGATGAAGGGAGGGAATATGTGGTTCAATAAGGGGGAGAAATAGAAGAAGAGAAAAAATTTATTTGTCAAAGACATGGGGAGACACTGATAGGTGGATCAATGATATTTGGGAGCAATTTGATGGAGGATAATTTTAAATCTAATGATGCAAGAAGTGATCGATCATAGAATAGATATAATGATAGATGTGGTTTGTGATGAAATTATAATACTATTATTGTAATTTTATCTAAATTTTGTATTAGTATTGATGTTACTCATTGATAGACTATTCATATTACTCTTGCTTCTCAGAGCGAGCATTGATCATGTGGGCCTAGAGTATATGATATGTAAATCATTGATCTCTATCTAATTCGTAATTGGTGAATGCCAGAAGATGGTTGGAGAAGATATAATGGGGTATCAATGTGTGGAGAATCTTCATGAGAATATTTGACAACATACCCAAATGGGGAGATTGTTGGAAATAATACCTCAAGGTAACATTTATGAATTTTTTTGTTGGTTGAGTTTTTCGACAAAGTAGGTTTTCAAGGTGAATTATCGAGTTCCAAAAATCATGTTGAAAACCCATGTCGACTCAGAAACATGAAAATGTTATGGAAGATCTAGATGTGGTAAAAAATGAACAAATACATGGTGGCACAGTTTTCTAGTGTTTACTAACTTTTTGGGGTCCAAGATATAATGTTTGGTGATAATTACCAAATATGGGTTTCCTTGAAGAAATCTTCCAAATATGGAAAACAAGTTAATTTTATGGGAATGGGATTTATATAGTTGATTTCTAAAAGTCATGAATAAGGTTGAAGGTGTTATCTATGATTATTATGAGCATTGTGAAGGGTTGAGGTAAAGAGCATTGCCACGGAGCATTGCGGCGGTGTAAAGTGTTTGTCGGAGAGCATTGCAGAAATGTAAAATTAAAGTGGTGCATTGAAATTTGAAGGAGCACTACAGAGACAATTTAGAACGATCTAGATATTGCACTATAATAAGTGGAGCTATGCTTTTGACTACACATACAAATAGTGGCTACCCCTCTTCTTTCCACATGAGAATTAGAGAGAAAATACAGTATCACATTGATTTAGAAAATAAAGGGGTGATCCATGATGTATGGCTTCTATGAAAGGATTGATCTTTAGGGAAAGACAATTATAGTCTTGACTGTAGTATGTTATTCTATGTGTTGAAGGATTTTCAATGATTGGGTGTTCCATGTTGGCTCAGTGAGCTTCGCAGGGAAGTTGTCACGTGAAGGCATTGTGCTTCGCGACATATGTTGGTTCCTCAAAGGAAACTTTGCTCTACGAAGGATTATTCTGTGTGATGTATTAAGCTTTGTGACGTAGTGTGCTCTGTGAAGAAGTGTTATATATTAAGTAGTGTGCTCTAAAATGTTGTTTTCATTGCAAAGAGGTAGTATGACAACCCTGCTTTTTATTACAACTTAAGAATGCTTTATTGCATAAAACTTCACTTGATACAACAAAAAGATCGAGAGGTTTAGTGTCTTTGGGGCTTAGGATCATTACATAAAAACATTAAACATGAATTACAACATCTTTATTGAAAACTTCCTTTACATGACCACTACATTCTTTCGTACTTAGCATTGCATGGGATAACCTGAGGACATGCATAAGAAAAGGGTGAGCTATAAAGCCTAGTAAGGAAGTACACAATGAATATCATGAGGAGTACAATACATGTTAGGAAATAGGCATATCAATAGAGCATAAGAGAAACATGAACATAAAGGCATGATAAAGCATGATAATCATAACATGGAAATGTGGCAACAACACTTAACATTGAATTAGCATGAACCAAGGCTCATTGCACATGGAGCATGAGTAAACCCTCATTGCACTTGAAGCACGAGTAAACCCTCGTTGCACATGAATTAGCATGAGTAAAAACTCATTGCACATGACGTATCATATTACTATACTTTACCCAATGCATTGGAGCGCTATAAAGGGCGCACCCTTCTTAAACATTTCATTTCATGCATAAGTGTGCCACATGGATCATAAAACATGGATTCATAAAACATAATCATTTATTCCACGATAAAGGAATGTGGAATTCATACAGGAAACTTTATAATCAATATGTAAATGTGCATAAAGGTGAATACCCTTGATGGAGAAATGGGCATGGTATTCACTACACAAAGACATTGGCTTAGAAAATCGGTGCGATTTCGGCAGCGTAACGGCGTGACATAAGAATTCATAAAAAAGGTTGATGAGAGAGAAAGGGGTTTCTCATTATATTTACATGTAATGGACAGTAAGGAGATCATATATATACATGTCCCAACAATAGAAATGGAATTTAGATTCATGATACAAAAGTATTGCTTGAATGTAAAAGAAGAGAGAGAAGTTCCTTTCGGAATTTCGGCATAGTAACGGGTGTACATGGGAGGCATTTAATGAGAGAGAAAGGGTTCTCCCATCATTCAAACAATAAGAGGGAAGCATGGGGGAGGATCGAAACCATACACAAACATTCATAATTGAAATAAAAAGGGCAATACAACTTAAAGAAAATTGACAAAAAAATGAGAAAGGAAGAAAACCCCTTACATGGAAGTGTGCTTCCAAAGGCTAGAGAGAGGCTTGTGAGAGGCTTCTTGGGAGCTTGGGGCACCTTGAGAAGATTCTAGAGAGAGTAGGGCAGAGGTTGGATGAACTTCAAGGGCATTGAGTGAGGAGGAAGTGGGAGCTTGGGTGGGTTTATATAGGAAAGGTGAGAGAATTGTTTATTATTTAGGTTTGGGACCCCTTATATTAAAATAATCCAAACCACAAACCATACCATGGTATTTTCCCATGGTTTCTGGAAAATGAAAGAGGAAAACAATATTTTACAAGGCCAAGTTCCGAACTTATTAAAAAATTAGGGTTGTTTATGTGGAGGTGAGTCACACTCCCATGGAAATTAATTTAAAAAGGCAAAGTGTTGAATAAGTCTTGAGGGCTCCATTAATGCTTTGAAAAGTAAGTCAAACAAACCCAAAACCTCATTATTTTAATTATAAAACACATATTTTCCGAACATAAGGATTATGGTATTTTATTACATCACCATTGGGTCATTATGATGTCATAAAACACATTATATATTTAAATCGTATTTAATTTTTACCCAAATATTTGACTGTCTCAGAAAATTATGAAAAATTCACCATTGGATAATTTCGACGTCATGATTCCTAAAATAATATTTATTTTATCTAAATAATTTTCTAAATATGTGAATTTTCACTTTTAAAATAAAAACCGACATTTATAAAAAAAATTCACGGGTTTTGACAGAAATGGCTTTCAAACCTTAATAAAAATTTTAATTGCATTCATAAAATTATAAGATCATTTATACTTAATAAAAAAATAATTTAACATTAATAATAATATTTTATTAAAATATTATTTAATTCAAAAATCCTTGAATTTAATAAAATATAATTCTTAATTAAATAATAATTAAAAACACCATTTGTACTTTAAAAACTAATTACAATGTATCAAAAATGACTAGAAATTATATTAATTATTATATAAAAAAAATTATGTACATGAACATGGTGCTACTTATTTGTTACATAACCCCTTAAAATAGCCGCATAAGACCTAAGGGTAAGGTGTGCGATGGTGACAGACTCTTGGGGCGGCTCGGATAACATCGCTCGAGTGGTAATTTCAATCAACTTCCACTTTTCCCGTAGACGATCATGTTCGAGCTTGACTTGATGAAGCTCAGCTTGGGCTTGGTCAAGGGCAAAGCCCAAAGACGCCACCTCTTTTCCGAGCTCTGACAAATGGGCTTCGTAAGGGGAAATTCTAATGGAGGAGGCCATCGCTTCCTTTGTCTGAGTTGAAATGGGTTCGTTAAAGCCTTATATTTATAATATTCAGATGATCACTGCTCAACGGCTATAAAAGTAACGGTCACAAATATTAACGAAAAACTAAAGAAGTTGACATCTTATAAAAACATTTTTCATAAAGAAACATTTAACTAGATCAAGAGGGATTTTCCATTAATGAAACTTTGGGTCGTTACAACATTCCCCCCTTAAGAAATTTCGCCCTCGAAATTTTCCTTTTCCCACACTAAAACAAATGTGGGTAACTCAGCTTCATCATATCCTCCGACTCCCAAGTTGCTTCTTCAAACTTGTGGTTTCTCCACAACACCTTGACGAGGGGCATTATCTTATTTCTTAGAACTTTTTCTCTACGATCTAAGATCTTCATTGGTTGCTCCTCATAAGAAAGATCATCTTCCAATTGTACCACCGTGGAAGAGAGTACATGTGAAAGGTCCGGTATGTACTTCCTTAAGAGGGATACATGAAAGACATCATGCACCTTGTCCATAGTAGGTGGAAGTGCTAGTCGATAGGCCACATCCCCAACACGATCAAGAATCTCGAAGGGGCCGATGTACCTTGGACTTAACTTCCCTTTCTTTCCAAACCTCATGACCTTCTTCCATGGAGATATGCATAAAAACAACATGTCTCCGACTTTAAACTCAAGGTCTCGTCGACGATTATCTGCATAACTCTTCTGTCGACTATGGGCTGCCTTGATATGCTGCTGAATGGTTTTTACCTTCTCCACCATTTCATCGACCATTTCTGGTCCAAGCATCTTACGTTCACCGACCTCATCCCAACATGTCGGTGTTCTACACCTTTTCCCATACAGGGCTTCATATGGTGCCATTTGGATGCTCGAGTGGAAACTATTATTATAAGTGAACTCAACTAGAGTATGATGTTGATCCCATCCTTCTTTAATGTCCATTGAGCACGCTCTCAACATATCCTCAAGTGTTTGGATAGTCCGCTCGGATTGGCCATCAGTTTGAGGATGATAGGCCGTACTGAAGTTCAGTTCAGTATTCAGAGCATGTTGAAGACTCTTCCAAAACTTAGAGGTGAATCTTGGATCTCGGTTAGACACAATAGATAGTGGTACTCCATGCAACCGTACCACTTCCCTGATATATATTCGTGCCAGTTGATCCAAAGAGAAATCCTCTCGAATAGAAATAAAGTTTGTAGTCTTTGTAAGATGATCCACAACAACCCAGATTGCATTGTTGCCTTTGGATGTCCTTGGAAGTCCGGTGACAAAGTCCATGGTTATATTCTCCCATTTCCATTCTGGTATGGTCAATGGTGGCATCATCCCCTTAGACTTCTGCCTCTCTGCCTTCACTTGCTGACACACCAGGCACTTTGATGTATATTCAACGATCTCCTTCTTCATATTATCCCACCAAATGTTTTCTCGTTGATCTTGATACATCTTTGTGCTCCCTGGGTGAATAGAGAAATTTGAACTATGTGCATCATCCAAAAGTTCCTTTTTCAGCTCCGAACATGATGGAACACATAGTCTTTTCCCAAACCGCACAATTCCTTCTTCATTAACATTAAACTCTGAGGATTTTCCCTTTTTGATAGCTTCCACTTTTTCTTGGATTCCTGCATCATCCTTTTGAGCATCCTTTATCCTTTCCAAAAGAGATGGCTAAGCAATCATTTGTGAAAGGATTGATGATGTTCCCTTCTTTATGATTCCCACATCCATCTTCATCAAGTCTATGAAGATTGGATCCTTCTCAATTCTCATCATTGATAGAATAGCTAGATCCTTTCTACTTAGGGAATCCGCCACCTTGTTCGCTTCCCAGGGTGGTAATGTATTGAACAGTCATAATCCTTGATGAGCTCTATCCATCTTCTCTGGCGCATATTAAGCTCTTTATGTGTGAATATATATTTAAGACTCTTGTGGTCAGTATATATCTCACATTTCTCTCCATAGAGATAATGCCGCCATATTTTCAAGGCAAAGATCACCACCGCCAACTCCAGACCATGCATTGGATAGTTTCGCTCATGGATTTTCAACTACCTTGAGGCATAGGATATCACTTTATCATTCTGCATCAGCACACATCCTAAGCCCCTCTTTGAAGCATCACTGAATACCACAAAAAGCTCCCCACTTGTGGGTAAAGTGAGCACGGGTGCAGTGATAAGCCTCCTTTTCAACTCCTTGAAGCTTTCTTCGCATTCATCACTCCAAGAAAACTTTACTCCCTTTAGAGTTAGCTTGGTAAGAGGGTTGGAAAATCGTGATAAATTTCTAACAAATCGTCGATAATATCCAGCTAACCCCAAGAAGCTACGGATATCAGTTACCGATGTTGGCCTCTGCCATCCCTCAATTGCATCTATTTTGGAGGGGTCCACAGATATCCCATTGCTTGTGATGATATGGCCCAAGAATGAGACCTCCTTCAACCAGAACTCACACTTGCTGTACTTGGCATAGAGCTTCTCCTTGCGCAAAGTCTCCAGTACAGTTCTAAAATGCTCCTCATGGTCCTCCTTGGTTTTGGAGTATATTAGAATATCATCTATAAAGACTACCCCAAATTTGTCTAGGTAATCTCTAAAGACTCTATTAATCAAGTCTATGAATATTGCTGGAGCATTGGTGAGTCCGAAAGGCATTACTATGAATTCATTGTGCCCTTACCTTGTACGAAAAGCAGTCTTTGGGATATCTTCCTTCTTCACCCTTACTTGATAATATCCCGACTGCAAGTCCACCTTGGAGAAGTATTGTGCTCCACGCAGCTGATCAAACAAGTCATCGATTCTTGGGAGAGGATACTTGTTCTTTATCGTGATTTTTTTAAGTTCACGATAATCGATGCAAAGCCGCATTGACCCATCCTTCTTCTTGACGAAGAGGACTGGTGCACCCCATGGTGATGCACTTGGGCGTATAAACCATTTATCCAGATTCTCCTGTAGTTGTTTCTTCAGCTCTTCAAGCTCAACAATAGCCATTCTATATGGAGTCTTGGATATTGGTAGTGCCCCAGGTATAAGTTCAATTTAGAACTCAACATCTCTTTTTGGAGGAAGACCAGGATGTTCCTCGGGAAATTCTTCAGCGAATTCCCTCACAATAGGCATTTCTTCAAGGGTGGTTTCTTCCTGGGACTCAATCATCTGAGCCAGATATGCGTGCTCATAAGGCAATAATATCCATGCTTGAGATGATGGAGCTAAAGGAGATTCATCTTCCTCCTGACACTTGTAAAGAATCGGGGGTCGATTCTCCATATGGAGTGTGATTTCCCTCTCCCGACAATTTATGTTGGCTCGATATAAGGAAAGCCAATCCATGGCAAGAATTGCATCAAATCCCACCAAAGGGAGTATGATGAGGTTCGCCTGGAAATTCAATCCACATATTATAACAGGGGAGGACTTATATTCATGGGATGCAATGATTGCCCCATTTGCTGTACTCACCGACATCTTTACTTCCATGATTTTTGGTGGTGTAGGGATTTTTCTACTAAACTTTTGAGATATAAAAGAATGAGTAGAACCTGAATCAAAAAGTACGTTCGCTATTCTTGAATGAATAACTAGCGTACCTGTCACCACTTCGTTGTCGGGGTTCACTTCGGCAGAAGTGATGGAAAAAGTTCTTCCTTGCTGTCTTGGAGGTTGCTGGCTGCCTCCGATAACCCTTGGATTAGGGCACTGATTTGCAAAATGACCCGGTTCTTTGCATTTGTAGCATTGAACAACGCATTGAGGTTCGAACGGAGCATTCCTCTCCTCTGTCGCAGCCGCGAGTCCTTCTTGCTGACAGTTAACAGCTAGGTGCCCTTCTCTTCCACACTTGAAGCATTTTCTTGTCCCCCTAAGGAAATTTCCAGGGTGCTTCTTTCCACACTTTTGGAAAGTGGGGTGCTGGAACTTCTTAGCGCCGTTGGATTTATCCGTCAGACCACCAGCATTGAAGTCCACCTTATGCTTCTTGTCCCCATGATACCCCTGTGATTCTCCGATCTCCATTTCAACCTTGAGGGCACATCGGACAATTTCCTCATAGCTGTCGAAGTCACGGATCGCTAATTATTTCCGCAAGCTAGGCTTCAGCCCACCAAAGAAGCGGTCAACCTTGCATTCGGGGGTAACGAAAAAGCCGGAAGCGTATCGTGCAAGCCTTGTGATGTTTGCCTCGTACGCTCCCAAATATTCTTCATCTTTCTGCTTGAGGGAAAGGAAGTCCCTTTCCATCTTAAGACGGAGGGTGCGCGGAATATATTTATCGAAAAACATCTTCCGGAATTCCTTCCATTCCAAAGCCTCGATCTCCTCCTCAGGCTTCGTATTTTTGATCAACGTCCACCATTGATCAGCTTCACCCTCCATATGATAAGCCGACAGGAGAACCATCTCTTTTTCAGAGCATTGGAGGATGGAGAATATCTTTTCAAGGGAGTTGATCCATTGTTCAGCGATCGTGGGATCGGATGATCCAGTAAAAGTAGGAGGCCTTTGTCTCATGAAGCTTTCAATAGCGACTTGTTCTTTCTTAGGGGGGTTGAACATTCCTCTTGACCAGTGTTTCTATTCAAAAGTTGAGTTAGCTGAGAGAGAAGAGTGACAAAGTTCGTGATTCCCGCTCCCATTGGATTGGGCATCTCATAAGTACAATCATCACACTGATCTTCACAACGGTTGTTAGCCCGAGTTCTCCTATTACCGGCCATTGGCTGGAATAAAAGGAAAGTTAGTGGTAACACATAAAGGGTAATCCAAAGACAAAAGTTGATGACTTATAAATAAACTTTAATCTCTTTAACTCATGAGTCTATAGGATTAAATTAAAGCTTTTCATGATCTTCCTTCTAAAATATATTCTTAGGGGAATTTTTCCCTTAATAAGGGTTCATACTAAGATTGTGAATTTATCAAAACATATCCCCCGGGAGTGTCGTAACCAAGAGTGCAGCAAGGCCCGTTGTCGTGCACCAGTTCCCGTTCGAGTCTAGCAAAAAGAGGTGTTTTCGAGTTTTACCCCTAGGATACATCTGTGCCAGAGCCGCCTCTACCTGCTTGTATCCAGACAGGGATGTATTTGTTTGATAAACCACTTACTTAGTATTTACCAAAACCTAGGGATATTTTTATTATTCTTAGTCTTGTATCTAAGGCATTACTAGGGTTTCCTAATCTCAAAAATAACTAAACCTATCCTCTGATACCAACTATGACAACCCTTCTTTTTATTACAACTTAAGCATGCTTTATTACATAAAACTTCACTTGATACAACAAAGAAGATCGATAGGTTTAGTGTCTTTGGGGCTTAGGATCATTACATAAAAACATTAAACTTGAATTACAACATCTTTATTGAAAACTTCCTTTACATGACCACTATATTCCTTCGTACTTAGCATTGCATGGGATAACCTGAGGACATGCATAAGAAAAGGGTGAGCTATAAAGCCCAGTAAGGAAGTACACAATGAATAACATGAGGAGTACAATACATTTTAGGAAATAGGAATATCAATAGGGAATAAGAGAAACATGAACATAAAGGCATGATAAAGCATGATAATCATAACATGGAAATGTGGCATCAACACTTAACATTGAATTAGCATGAGCCAAGGCTCATTTCACATGGAGCATGAGTAAACCCTCATTGCACATGAAGCACGAGTAAACCCTTGTTGCACATGAATTATCATGAGTAAAAACTCATTGCACATGACGTATCATGATACTATACTTTACCTAATGCATTGGAGCGCTATAAAGGGCGCACCCTTCTTAAGCATTTCATTTCATGCATAAGTGTGCCACATGGATCATAAAACATGGATTCATAAAATATAATCATTTCTTCCACGATAAAGGAATGTGGAATTAATACATGAAACTTTATAATCAATATTTAAATGTGCATAAAGGTGAATACCCTTGATAGAGAAATGGGCATGGTATTCACTACACAAAGACATTGGCTTAGAAAATCGGTGCTTTTTCGGCAGCGTAACGGCGTGACATAAGAATTCATAAAAAAGGTTGATGAGAGAGAAAGGGGTTCCTCATTATATTTACATGTAATGGACAGTAAGGAGATCATATATATACATGTCCCAACAATAGAAATGGAATTTAGATTCATGATACAAAAGTATTGCTTGAATGTAAAAGAAGAGAGAGAAGTTCCTTTCGGAATTTCGGCATAGTAACGAGTGTACATGGGAGGCATTTAATGAGAGAGAAAGGGTTCTCCCATCATTCAAACAATAATAGGGCAGTATGGGGGAGGTGAGAAACCATACCCCAACATTCATAATTGAAATAAAAAGGGCAATACAACTTAAAGAAAATTGACAAAAAAAATGAGAAAGGAAGAAAACCCCTTACATGGAAGTGTGCTTCCAAAGGCTAGAGAGAGGCTTGTGAGAGGCTTCTTGGGAGCCTGGGGCACCTTGAGAGGATTCTAGAGAGATTAGGTCAGAGGTTGGACGAACTTCAAGGGATTTGAGTGAGGAGGAAGTGGGAGCTTGGGTGGGTTTATATAGGAAAGGTGAGAGAATTCTTTATTATTTAGGTTTGGGACCCCTTATATTAAAATAATCCAAACCACAAACCATCCCATGGTATTTTCCAATGGTTTCTGGAAAAGGAAAGAGGAAAACAATATTTTACAAGGCCAAGGTCCGAACATATTAAAAAATTAGGGTTGCTTATGTGGAGGTGAGTCACACTCCCATGGAAATTAATTTGAAAAGGCAAAGTGTTGAATAAGTCTTGAGGGCTCCATTAATGCTTTGAAAAGTAAGTCAAACAAACCGAAAACCTCATTATTTTAATTATAAAACACATATTGGCCGAACATAAGGATTATGTTATTTTATTACATCACCATTGGGTCATTATGATGTCATAAAACACATTATATATTTAAATGGTATTTAATTTTTACCCAAAAATTTGACTGTCTCAGAAAATTATGAAAAATTCACCGTTGGATAATCTCGACGTCCTGATTCCAAAAATAATATTTATTTTATCTAAATAATTTTCTAAATATGTGAATTTTCACTTTTAAAATAAAAACCGACATTTATAAAAAAAATTCACGGGTTTTGACAGAAATGGCTTTCAAACCTTAATAAAAATTTTAATTGCATTCATAAAATTATAAGATCATTTATACTTAATAAAAAAAATTTTAACATTAATAATAATATTTTATTAAAATATTATTTAATTCAAAAATCCTTTAATTTAATAAAATATAATTCTTAATTAAATAATAACTAAAAACACCATTTTTACTTTAAAAACTAATTACAATGTATCAAAAATGACTCGAAATTATATTCATTATTATATAAAAAAAATAATTTACATGAACATGGTGCTACTTATTTGTTACATAACCCCTTAAAATAGCCGCATAAGACCTAAGGGTAAGGTGTGCGATGGTGACAGACTCTTGGGGCGGCTCGGATAATATCGCTCGAGTGGTAATTTCAATCAACTTCCACTTTTCCCGTAGATGATCACGTTCGAGCTTGACTTGATGAAGCTCAGCTTGGGCTTGGTCAAGGGCAAAGCCCAAAGATGCCACCTCTTTTCCGAGCTCTGACAAATGGGCTTCGTAAGGGGCAATTCTAAGGGAGGAGGCCATCGCTTCCTTTGTCTGAGTAGAAACGGGTTCGTTAAAGCCATATATTTATACTATTCAGATCATCACTGCTCAATGGCTATAAAAGTAACGGTCACAAATATTAACGTTAAACTAAAGAAGTTAACATCTTATAAAAACATTTTTTATAAAGAAACATTTGACTAGATCAAGAGGGATTTTCCATTAATGAAACTTTGGGTCGTTACTGGTAGGATCATCGTGAAGGTTGTTTGAGATTTGTGAATTGAGGAGCTTCACGAAGCAGAGAGATTTTTGAATGTTTTTTGAATAGGTATTTCCCAGTGCTTAGTGGAAAAAATGTATTCATCAGTGGATGAAATTTGGACTTTAATAGATCATGTACATTGAGTGGAGGATGTATTCATTAGTGAAAGTGAGGGGACCTACATGTTTATAAATTGTGGGTGGATCTTTTGAAGTAGCAGTGATCACACATTAGTTGAGAGTGCAGTGAGCATTAAAATTGTGATTTGATGTTAACTAGGAAAGATATTGTGTCTAATTAAAACTTGATAATATTTTTGAAATTTTATTGAATTTGGCACATAGGTATATTACCATTGTATGCTCCTTGGACGTAGTCTAGTGATGGTTAACAAAGTAAAAATTTTAGTGTGTCGTGCATGCTTTAATTTCTATTACTACATTGCTACTAGAAATAGAGATAATATAGTTTTTTTAATACTTAAACAAGATAAAATGGGTCAGTTGATATAATCTTTAGTCCCATGATTCACCCCCCCCTCTCAGGGTATTTGACCTGGCGGACCTAAAACACACCATGAATAAGCATGTCACTAAACATGTTGATCAATGATTTTATGTCAGGTATTATATATATTTAGAAAGATAATTGGATATTTCCCTAGATAATCTATTTTTAGTGAAGGATAATGTATTCATGTTCCATGTGGAGTTGGTGATGGATTCCATATTTTGTTGAACCAAAGTCATAAAATTCTATATTCCATTTGATCATGTTGTTCGAGTCTAGATAAACCCTATTTAAATTGTATAATTACACTTGAACTAAATATATATATATATTTATGATTTCATTCATATAAGTAAATATGTATTCTAATTAAATTATAATTTATTTTTCAATAAATTTTAGTTTTTATTTAATCATAATGAAATCAAATATACAAAAGTGTTTTTCCAAGTCCTTGGTAGAATATGGTAATGAATTATCATTAAAAAATAAAATTAGTAAATCATTCACCAAATGAATTCTTAGACCCATAATGATAATCATTGATATTTGGGGATTGGGGAACACTTCTTGGATCTATGGTGCTCTCTAATTGAGAGCTTCTGAGGTAACTAGGTAAGGGTTTTATCAATGAAAATGTACAAGTAGTATCAACCTACATTGAAGGATATTATCAATATTTTCTACTATACAAATAATTCTTCTCTATTATGATGAATTAGATTCGAAATATAAATCATTAATTTAGATTACATGAGAATAATTAATTATTATATCTAATGTTGTGATATATGGAATACTTAATGTTTCACACTATATCTCTATGGAAGCACTAATTGGTATTCATCTAAACTAATCCAATTGAAAACATAAAATGTGCATAAAAACTTGAGGAAAACTAACCATACCACTAAATATGGTTATGTTATAATATAGATAATAATATTAATAATTCCTACTGAGATACATAAAAACCTAAAAGATATAATTTTGGGTTTTTATATGATCATTTTCAAAACCATGTGGTCAACATCCACCTGAAAACAAATTGGATATGATTTGAGGTCTCTAACATGACATTTCAACCAAAATTATCATACTCTATTTCCTCTAGCTAGTGTAGAACTAATTAAAAAGTCTTTATATTCACCACAATGAATTGGTATATTTAATTCGTTGTACGATAATAATATATATATAGCATGTATTCTTATTTTATAGGTAAATACCATGAATTTATAAAATTTACGATATATGTTTGTAGAATGTATAGTAGAATTCAATTAATTGAGTATAAATAATTTATTTCATCAAACATGTACTGAATAGAAATACTATAATCGATGTCACAAAAATCATACTTCATAAAATGAATGTTATTATTCAATGATTATAATGTGTCCATCTGATTGAATATAGTTTACATGATCATGAGTCTGACCTCTGAAATCCTATCATCTAACCCCTCTGAGGAGTAACACCATAAAATTATAGTTTTCAGTATCTATAATAATGATTTCATCCTCATCATTGAAAATATAATAAATAAACCCCAAATACCACCGCAAATTTACACTCATATACAAGTTCTCATTTCAAAATACTATCCAAAAACAGGCCCACCATTTTATTTTTTTGTAAAATTCTACAAAATATCATTATATATATCCCTTGATATTTCATAAATGATACTCATTCTATGATTCATCAAAATATATATGAATATTACATGTATTAATGAAATAATAGAACCTGAGAATGGTCCTTCCCCATGGGGAAAGAGATGATATTTTCCCTACATTCTCGTTCAATTACCACAGTAGAAATAGGTGTCAAAGATACACCTCTAATTTCAAAATTACATGACCATGTTCTTGGTATAAGAAGAATTTTAATATCTATCACCTCCTAATTGGATTGAGTTGATGAGGAATTTCTAATTCACCTCACGCAACATCCCTATGACACTAAAAGCTATCAATAAATTCCAAGGCTTAAATACAATTAGAGAATGATTTTCTTATTGTGAATTAAAACAACCCAAATCAGAACACCACTTGTAACACCTGATACTTTTATGTTATATAAATCGTCAAAGGAATCTTTTTCTACACACAACACTTGTTTGGCTTGCTTTACATGAAATTGTGACCTTCCTCGATAGCTTGTGTCGTACGCAATACCGAGTTTCACTAAACAATGATATGCTATTAAAATATTATTAAAACTAGCCGTTATGAATAATAATAACCACTTTCTGAAATTTTATAAATTTTATTTTTCAAAATGGACTTCATTTTTAGATTCTGAATATCGAAATTATCCTATGGTAGAATTTTGGTATTTTTCTGAAAACATTCAATTTTTGATGAATAGTGAAACCACTAAGTGGAAGTTAAAAAACTGAATTTTTCATAAAACCTAATTTTACCGCTTCTGTGAGTGCAATTTCAAAAATCCGAGAGACACGGTTGATGTCAGAAAGTAAAATGTGGTTCAATGAGATGAAAATAATTTTTGGTGAATAGTAACTTCTTACTTTTATTTACCACATTTAAAAGTAAATAGGGTAATTAAGGGTAAAAATGATATTATTATTACCCTAACACATGTCCTAATTCTATTGTACAAGTTTAATTCGACCAAAAGCAACCTTAGGAATAAAATATGACCATTTAGGCCCACTTAGATTAGATTAGGACATTTATTATTAATTTATTTAAAGAAGGGTTAAAATAGTTAAAATCAAAGTTTAATAAGTAAATCATTTTTAATATGGGGTTATACATAAGATAAATTAGACTATAAATATTAATTAGAAAGATAAAAAGATATCCTACATAATGGTATTTTATTTGTAATTTTTAGACATTAAATAATTAAATTTATTTATGACACAAAGATGATGCAGTAATTATCTTATTAATGAAATATTGACATAATTGAGGTTATAAACTCCAAAATAAATGTAATTTGACACTTTTTATGAATTCCAATAATTTTTTAGATTAATAAGACATGTTAGTATTCATGTAATTAACGTTTTTCAAACTAATCATTATGTTATGATTTTCACAAAAATTAATTACTAAATAGTGTCAAAATTGACATAAAATAGTTTTTAAAAAGAATATTATATTAGTAATTGTTATTTTATTCCTAAAAATCTAAGGTTCGGAAAAATGACTTAGATAAGGTTATATATATTAATAATAAACAACTTGGGGTTGGTTTGGCTGCTTATAGGAAGTTTATTAACCTTATAGTATAAGAACAGATGAAGACACAGTAAAAGTAAAATTATTTAACTTAATGTTAAATCTAAATGAAAAGGTTAAACTAGGAACCTAAACTTGTCTAAATTCTATTGGATGAGAGGCTTTCGACCAATCCCCGCCTTAGATTCGAAATAAATCAATTTGGAGCTTTTTAAAACCGAACATGACTTTATAATAAAATAATATTTTTAGTTATTCCAAAGGTGCCCCTCTCCTACCTTATAAAAGAACACCTCCTCCCTCTCTTCCTCACACCACATTGAGCCTTCATGCTCGGAAAACCCCTGAAACTTTCTCCTCTCCACATCCCCAGAGACATCCTAGAGTTCATGGTCTTCTTAAAAGAACAATTTTAGTGCCCTAAAATAAGGTCTCAAAGAAGCACTTCAACGAAAAGGTAATGTCAGTTACCGATTGTTTCATCTTTATTTCTTCTTCCACTTCTTCTTCTGTAGTTGTTTCATTATGAATTAATAAAATCAGTATCACTCATATACTGATATGTTATTATAAGTATGAAACAACCCTATTTCACCATCTATCCATCCTATGAAAAAAGAAATCACCGCGCGTGCGAACGTACGAAATACCGTCTCCACGCCATGGTGTAATCTATTTTCCACCACCACCTTACATGGATGGGTATAATGGTGTAAATAATGACTATATATGACTATTATAAAGTGATACGGATTCTGAAATAGTATACATACACTCTAATACAATTCCACGATCATAGGAACGATATCATCACTCATGCATACGTACAGAATACCGTCTCCACGATGTGATGCGACTCGTTCTACATGATCTTCATTTCATAATGATTATATAAATGAATTAAATGAATTAATATGATATATATTAAAGTAATACCATTCTGGAAATGTGGTATCTATAACCTAAAGAGAAGAATAAGAATTTATTCGACAAAACACGCATAAGAACAAAAAGTTATAAACACCCGAATAACAAGTAGCAATGAAATATTACTACTAAGAAGCTAAGAATATGACCAAATATTATATCATAAAAATAAATAGGATTCTGGAATAAGTAAATAACATTATTTAAATCATTATACCGGAGGTTTGGACACATAAAAAGCATATCAGATCTAAGGTAAGGGAAATATCAGAATCTCATTTTATCAGAGATTGTTTATACTTTGGTATTTACTGGGGTGTATTTTATCATCCACATCCATGTTTACGCAATATGTAATATTATTTCCATTCACCTATAATTTTTTAAATCTTATTTCACCCTTAGGTGAGTTTTTAGTAAAAGATATGAAAGGAATCTTTTGTCATTTTTCGTACGAGGTACTTTTTGACTTTTCCGACAAAAGTACGAGAAGAATGTTTTTTTAACTTATACTGCATGAATGGATTTTTAAAACATTATTTCCAAGAAGCATCCTTTACATGTTTTCAAGTTTATTTTTAATCAACTTATTTTAGTTTGTAATTGTATGACATGTTAAGAAAGGAAAAGTGTTTTTGAAGCCGAAAGGATATTTTCCTCAAGAATGGAGTTCAAGTGTTTTATCAAAATTATTTTCCATCTAAGATAATAAAGGGTTCTATTTCTATCCCTATTATTACATTGATTTTATTATGTTGTGATGGAATTATTTTTATAAATTCCTTTATCTTATATGAATTGTTTTACGATGTCATGTTGTTTAAGAATCCCATTTTTATTACATGGGTTATGTAATGATGTATGATTTATGATTTTGTGGCACACATAAGAATGGTATCATTATGAGATGGGTGGGACCTATATATCCCTCCAATGTATTGGGTAATGATTTTATATCTTATGAGATAGACATGGCTGGAATGGTAGGTTATAACGATTTAGTGAAACAGGACTGAAACGAGCGTGACTCGGTTCAGAAAAGGACTTTGTCCACTAAGATAGTCATGCCAATGAGTCTAGACTAACAAGAAATGATTCTCTATGATTATGTGTGTATGCCACAATGTTTCATGTTTTATGTTATGATTATTGGGGTTATATTTTACTTCTATAATTTATCCCATGTTATGATATTATTGTCACTTTTGTAGGTTAAGATTTCCAAAAGTTATGTTCTTATGTATATGATGTGATTGATATTTCTTTTGTTTACCATTACTGAGAATTTGAGCTCACCCTTTTGTATGTTTTATTTCCCTAGGTCAGGAAGAAGTTTATTAAGTAGAATATGCCAAAAAGCGACTCTAGATATGATGAAATAAATGGGAGGAAAAGTAGATGCTTTATGAACCAGTTGTTTATGTTTCCCAGTTTCTAAAGACTTTATACCTATACGGTAATTTCTTCGTTTTGTTATATGTTTTAATAAGTGTGCTTCAATTCTGAAGTAATAACAATTTATGTAAAGTATGGGTCGTTATAGTTGTTATTAGAGGAAAGGTATAGTCAACCTTTGGAAACTAGGATGTGAAAGCCTTAGTAAGACCCTAAGGATAAGTCTAAGCATAGAACAAAATCTTAGTGTTTTTGAAATGGCCATGAATAACCTAGGATAAGACCTTAAGTGTGAAATTTTATTCTTGATTATATGGTTTTCCTATTATAATTAGTTTTGCTCACACTATTCTTCTTGGTTTTAGTCAATGGCTAGAACCCGAAGGAATCGTGTTAATGCGGAATGCGACGGGCAATGCAATGATTGTCCCCCTGAGCACCCAAACATTATGGGAGCTGGAATGAAAAATCTTGTAGCCATTATCACACAACTTTCTCAAGCTATGAATCATGCAGGACCTCCAAACGAGCAAATGAAGGAGAAACATTCTGTTGAATCCTTCATGAGACAGCGTCCACCTTCATTCAGCGTGTCTACTGATCCATTAGTTTCTGAACAATGGATTAGTACTACTGAAAAGATATATTCAGTTTTTCAATGTTTTGAGGATGATAAATTCATCATAGCAGTGTATCGTTTGGAAGGTGATGCTGATCAATGGTGGAATCTTACTAATAATACGAGTAAAATGGATGAAATTGAGTCCATGGAATGGGACGAGTTCAAGAACTTATTTTTCAATAAGTACTTCCCTCGAATTCTCCAAACAAATATGGAGAAAGAGTTTCTTGAACTGAAGCAAAAGGATGATGAATTAGTTGGTACCTATGATGCAAATTTTTCAAGACTTGCAAGGTATGCTTCTGGTATTATTATCCAACCTGAGAGTAAGATCGATCGATTCTTTAGTGGCATAAAACCAAGTATTCAAAGGGCCATAGCCATAAGGGACTTCAATAGCTATGAGGAAATCTTTCGATGTGCTCTCAAAGTTGAGATGGAGATTGGAGTAACCCATCAGTCATATGGGCTTGATAAGAAGAGGAAAATGGAATTAAACGGAAAGTCTAAAGAGCACACTAAAAAGAAGATGAGCTTTCCCTTATGCTCAAAGTGTGAAAAGAAACATGGAGGGAGTTGTTTTAAAGGGACAAGTAAATGATTCAAATGTGGAAAGGAAGGTCATCGGGCATTTGAATGCCACGATGATGGGAAGAAGATGTCTAATGATGTAAACAAAGGAAGGGATACACAGAACAAACCTACTACACTTCAATGATTCAAGGTCAAGGAGATGGGACATTATGCTAATAAATTCCCTAATCCAAGGGTTGATGATGATGGTCGACGTCAACAAACACTTAAGGCTAAATACAAAGGAAAGTCACATGCAATTTCTATCAGTGATGTAGAGTACGATAACAATGTGGTGAAAGGTACACTTACCATCCACTCTAAAGTATCAAATGTTTTATTTGATTCTGGATCCACCCACTCCTTTATTTCTGAAGAATTTTCTAAGGGTATCACCGTATTACCTCAACAATTAGATGTTGAGTTAGTTGTGACAACACCTAATGGCACAACAGTTGCATCAAAAGTTTATAATTCTTCTTCGATTGAAGTTTTTGGGAATTTTCTTCCTGCAAATCTTATGATCCTTCCTATAGTGGAATTTGATGTGATTCTTGGCATGGATTGGATTTCTCTACATGGAGCTCATATCAATTTCCAAATAAGGGAAGTCACATTTCATATTCCAGATCAATCTATGATCATCTATCGATGCAAGGATGAACATAACCTTCCAGTGGAAATTCCTTCCATATTATGGGTCTTGATTCCACTAAATGAAGGTTATTTATCTCAAATGTTTGGTAAGAAACTCACGATTAAGAATATTCCCATTGTATGGGAGTTTGATTATGTCTTTCCGGAGGAATTACCGGGTCTTCCACCGAATCGTGAAGTTGAGTTTTCAATAGAACTCGTACCGGGTGCTTTGCCTATTTCAAAGACACATTATAGAATGGCCCCAATTGAGTTGCAGGAATTGAAGAAGCAACTCCAAGAGAATCTTGATAAGGGGTTCATACGCCCTAGTGAATCACCTTGGGGAGCACCTATTCTGTTTGTTAAGAAGAAAGATGGATAAATGAGACTCTGCATTGATTATCGAGAACTTAACAAGATTACTATCAAGAACAAATATCCTCTCCCGCGCATTGATGACCTATTTGACCAACTACACAGAGCTCAATACTTTTCCAAGATTGATCTTCGATCAGGGTATCATCAATTAAGGGTCAAAAGGGAGGATATACCAAAGACGGCTTTCCATACAAGGTATGGACACTGAGAATTTATAGTGATGCCATTTGGTCTTACTAATGCCCCTTCTATCTTCATGGATCTAATGAATAGAGTCTTTAGAGACTATCTTGATCAGTTTGTGGTAGTCTTTATAGATGATATTCTGGTCTATTCAATGGGCAAGGAAGAACATGAAGATCACTTGAGAATAATATTGAAGACCCTGAGAAAAGAGAAGCTTTATGCCAAATTTACCAAGTGTGAATTTTGGCTTCAAGAAGTTGCATTTTTGGGTCACATAATCTCAAAGGAGGGGATATCTGTGGATCCAGCAAAAATAGAGGTTATCGAAAGATGGTCGAGACCAACAATAGTAACCGAGATCCGATGTTTTCGTGGTTTGGCTGGATATTACCGACGTTTTGTGAACGATTTTTCATGATTATCTAATCCACTCACCAAGTTGACTCAGAAAGGAGTTAAGTTTGTTTGGACGGAGGAATGTGATGAGAATTTCAAGGAGTTGAAAAGAAG
This sequence comes from Viscum album, assembly GCA_963277665.1. Classification (NCBI taxonomy): domain Eukaryota; kingdom Viridiplantae; phylum Streptophyta; class Magnoliopsida; order Santalales; family Viscaceae; genus Viscum; species Viscum album. The sequence goes on along the minus strand of OY728147.1, from coordinate 1,372,923,077 downwards.
GTTAACCAGTGCACCTGTGCTCACACTGCCTTGTAGTGTAGAAAGGTTTGTGATCTACAGTGATGTATCCAAGAATGGATTGGGGTGTGTTCTTATGCAAAATGATATGGTGATAGCTTATGCCTCACGACAGTTGACAATACATGAGCAAAATTACCCGACTCATGATTTGGAGTTAGCTGCGGTAATCATTGCATTAAATATTTGGAGGCATTATCTTTATGGAGAAAGGTGTGAAATTTATACTGATCCTAAAAGTTTAAAGTATATTTTCACTCAAAAGGAGCTGAATATCTGCCAAAGAAGATGGTTCGAGCTGATTAAGGATTACGACTGCTCAATCCATTACCACCCGGGGAAAGCAAACAAGGTGGCAGATGCATTAAGTCAACAAGACCATGCCAGTTTATACATGATGAGGATCAAAAAAGATCCAATATTTATGGATTTACAAAGGATGGATCTTGGAATTATAATCGAAGGGGGAAATCGTATCTTTCTCAAATGAATGTTCAACCATCTATACATGTGAAGATTAAAGAGGCACAGAAAGAAGATGCCGAGTTACAAAAGAAGGTGAGAAATGTTCCTGAATTCAACCTTGATTGTGATGGGATAATAAAGTTCATGAATCGGGTTTGTGTTCCTCCCATCCCCGAATTAATGAAGGAGCTGCTGGATGAGGCACATAGTTCTTCATTCTCTATTCATCATGGAAGCACAAAGATTTATAGGGACCTGAAAGAGTACTTCTGGTGGGATGTCATGAAAAGAGATGTTGCTGAATATGTCTCTCGATGCTTGGTTTGTCAACAAGTTAAAGCTGAGAGATAGAAGTCTAAGGGGATGTTACAACCATTACCCATACCCGAATGGAATTGGGAAAACATCACAATGGACTTTGTCACAGGACTTCCTAAAACATCCAAAGGCAATAATGCTATTTGGGTAATAGTTGATCGTCTTACAAAATCTGCACACTTTATTGCTATTATAGAGGATTTCTCTCTGGATCAGCTTGCCAGGATATATGTAAAGGAAGTGGTAAGATTGCATGGAGTACCAATTTCTATTATATCTGATCGGGATCCGATATTTACCTCGAAGTCCGGGAGAAGTATTCAGCATACTCTGGATACAGAGTTGAGTTTTAGCATTGCTTATCATCCTCAGATAGACGATCAGTCTGAGAGAACAATTCAAACTGTATAAGATATGTTGAGAGCTTGCTCTATGGATTTCAAAGGTGGTTGGGATCAACACGTACCTTTGGTGGAATTTTCTTATAATAATAGCTTTCACTCCAGTATTCAGATTGCTCCTTATGAAGCTCTCTATGGAAAGAAATGCAGGACTCCAACTTGCTAGGATGAAGTTGGGGAAAGAAAGCTATTAGAACCCGATCTCATTGATGAAATGGCAGAAAAGGTCAGATCTATTCAACAACACATAAGAGCAGCTCAGAGTCAACAGAAAAGTTATCTCGAAAACCGAAGAAAAGACCTAGAGTTTGAAGTGGGGGATAAAGTGTTCTTACGAATATCTCCATGGAAGAGGGTTATGGGATTTGGAAAGAAGGGGAAGTTGAGCCCTAGATATATCGGTCCTTTCGAAATACTGGGTCGTGTTGGGAAGGTATCTTACCGATTGGAGCTTCCACCGAATCTCTCCCAATTTCATGATGTGTTCCATGTATCTCTCCTGAGAAAGTACATACCTGATCCTTCACATGTACTCAGCTCAAAAGTTGTACCGCTGGAGTAAGATCTTTCTTATGAAGAACAACCGATAGAGATTCTGGATCGTAGCGAAAAGGTCCTACGAAACAAGACAACTCGATTAGTGAATGTTTTATGGAGGAACCATCAATTAGAAGAAGCTACATGGGAGCTTGAGAATGTGATGAGGGAGAGGTATCCTCATCTGTTTATTACAAAGTGACGAATTTCGAGGGAGAAATTCATTTTAAGGGGGGTAGAATGTAACACCCAAGATTTTTATGTTATAAAAATCATCAAAGAAATCTTTTTCTACACACAACACTTGCTTGGCTTGCTTTACACGAAATCGTGACCTTCCTCGATAACTTGCGTCGTACGCAATACCGAGTTTCACTACACAATGATATGCTATTAAAATATTATTAAAACTAGCCGTTATGAATAGTAATAACCACTTTTAGAAATTCTATAAATTTTATATTTCAAAATGGACTTCATTTTTGGATTCGGAATATCGAAATTAGCCTAGGGTGAAATTTGGGTATTTTTCTGAAAACTTTCAATTTTTGATGAATAGTGAAACCACTAAGTGTTAGTTAAAAAAACTGAATTTTTCATAAAACATAATTTTACCGCTTTTGTGAGTGGAATTTCAAAAATTCGAGAGACACGGTTGATTTCAGTAAGTAAAATGTGGATCAATGAGATGAAAATAATTTTTGGTGAATAGTAACTTTTAACTTTTATTTACCACGGTTAAAAGTAAATAGGGTAATTAAGGGTAAAAATGATATTATTATTACCCTAACACAAGTCCTAATTCTATTGGACAAGTGTAATTCGACCAAAAACAACCTTAGAAATATAATATGACCATTTAGGCCCACTTGGATTAGATTTAGACATTTATTATTAATTTATTTAAAGAAGGGTTAAAATAGTTAAAATCAAAGTTTAATAAGTAAGTAATTTTTTAATATGGGGTTATACATAAGATAAATTCGACTATAAATATTCATTAGAATTCAAAAACGATTTCCTACATAATGGTATTTTATTGGTAATTTTTAGACATTAAATAATTTAATTTATTTATGACACAAAGATGATGTAGTAATTATCTTATTAATGAAATATTGACATAATTGATGCTATAAACACCAAAATAATTGTAATTTGACACTTTTTATGAATTACACTAATTTTTTAGATTAATATGACATGTTAGTATTGATTTAATTAACTTTTTTCGAACTAATCATTCTGTTATGATTTTCAAAAAAATTAATTACTAAATAGTGTCAAAAATGACATTAAATAGTTTTTAAAAAAATATTATATTAGTAATTGTTATTTAATTCCTAAAAATCTATAGTTTCTCCAAATGACTTAAATAAGGTTATATATATTAATAATAAACAACTTGGGGTTAGTTTGGCTTCTTATAGTAATTTTATTAACCTTATAGTATAAGAACACAAGAAGACATGGTAAAAGTAAAATTATTTAACTTAATGTTAAATCTAAATGATAAGTTTAAAATAGGAACCTAAACTTGTCTAAATTCTATTGGATGAGAGGGTTTCGACCCATCCCCACCTTGGCTTCGAAATAAATCAATTTTGAGCTATTTACAACCGAACTTGACTTTATAATAAAATAATATTTTTAGTTTTTCCAAAGGTTCCCCTCTCCTCCCTTATAAAAGGGCACCTCCTCCCTCTCTTCCTCACACCACTTTGAGCCTTCAAGCTCGGACAACCCCTACCCCTTTCACCTCTCCACTTCCCTAGAGAAATCCTAGAGTTCCTGGTATTCTTCAAAGACCAATTTTAGTTCCCTAAAAGATGGTCTGAAAGATGCACTTCAAAGAAGAGGTAATGTCCGTTACCGATGGTTTCATCTTTATTTCTTCTTCCACTTCTTCTTCTTTAGTTGTTTAATTATGAAGTAATAACATCAGTATCACTCATATACTGATATGTTATTATAAGTATTAAACAACCCTATTTCACCATCTATCCATCCTACAGAAAAATAAATCACCGCGCGTGCGTACGTACGGAATACCGTCTCCACACTGTGGTGTAATCTATTTTCCACAACCACCTTACTTGGATGGGTATAATGGTGTAAATAATGACTATATATGACTATTTTAAAGTGATACTGATTCTTAAATAGTATTCATACACTGAAATACAATTTCACGATCATAGGAACGATATCATCACTCGTGCGTACGTACGGAATACCGTCTCCACGATGTGATGCAACTCGTTCTACATGATCTTCATTTCATAATGATTGTATGAATGAATTTAATGAATGAATATGATATATATTACACTAATACCATTCTGGAAATGAGGTATATATAACCTAAAGAGAAGAATATGAATTTATTCGACAAAACATGCATAAGAACAAAAAGTTATAAACACCCGAATAACAAGTAGCAATGAAATATTACTACTAAGATGCTAAGAATATGACCAAATATGATATCATAAAAATAAGTATGATTCTGGAAGAAGTCAATAACATTATTTAAATAATTATACAGTAGGTTCGGACACGTACAAAGCATATCGGATCTAAGGTAAGGGAAATATCACAATCTCATTTTATCTGAGATTGTTTATACTTTGGTATTTACTGGGGTGTATTTTATCATCCACATCCATGTTTCCTTAATTTTTAATATTATTTCCATTCACCTACAATTGTTTATATCCTATTTTACCCTTTAGTGAGTTTTTAGTAAAAGATATGAAAGGAATCTTTTGTCGTTTTTCGTACGAGGTACTTTTTGACTTTTCCGACAAAAGTACGAGAAGAATGTTTTTTTAACATATACGGGATGAATGGATTTTTAAAACATTATTTCCAAGAATCTTCCTTTACGAGTTTTCAAGTCTATTTTTAATCAACTTCTTTTAGTTTGTAATTGTACGACATGTTAAGAAAGGAAAAGTGTTTTTGAAGCAGAAAGGATATTTTCCTCAAGAATGGAGTTCATGTGTTTTATCAAAATTATTTTCCATCTAAGATAATAAAGGGTTCTGTTTCTTTCCCTATTATTACATTTATTTGATTATGTTTTGATGGAATTATTTTTATGAATTCCTTTATCTTATATGAATTTGTTTATGATGTCATGTTGTTTAAGAATCCCATTTTTATTACATGGGTTATGTAATGATGTATGATTTATGATTTTGTGGCACACATAAGAATGATATCATTATGAGATGGGTGGGACCTATATCTCCCTCCAATTAATTGGGTAAAGACTTTATATCTGATGAGATAGGCATGACTGGAATGGTAGGTTATATCGGTTCAGTGAAACAGGACTGAAATGAGGGTGACTCGGTTCAGAAATGGACTCTGTCCACTAATATAGTCTTGGCAATGAGTCTTGACTAACAAGAAATGATTCTCTATGATTCTGTGTGTATGCCACAAAGTTTCATGTTTTATGTTATGATTATTGGGATTACATTTCACTTCTATGATTTATCCCATGTTATGATATTATGATCTCTTTTGCAGATTAAGATTTCCAAAAGTTATGTTCTTATGTATATGATGTGATTGATATTTCTTTTGTTTACCCTTACTGAGCATTTGAGCTCACCCTTTTGTATGTTTTATTTCCCCAGGTCAGGAAGAAGGTTATTAAGTAGAATATTCCAAAAAGGGACTCTAGATATGATGAAATAAATGGGAGGCAAAGTAGATGCTTTATGAACTAGTTGTTTATGTTTCCCAGTTTCTAAAGACACTATACCTATATGGTCCTTTCTTGGTTTTGTTATATTTTGTAATAAGTGTGCTTCAATTATGATGTAATAACAATGTACGTAAAGTATGGGTCATTATACCACTACCAAATAAACAGTAAATAAGGAATGATAAAAAAATACAACTAAAACTCTAGTAACTGATAATCAAACTCAACTAAAATAAATAATCATATCAGAGTATCATGTGGAAACCTAACTAAAATGAGAAAATAAACTGGAAGATTAAACTAATGAAAATAAAAGACTATAGTGTCAGCAAATCCAATACTCAAAACATGCTTCAATATCCAAATAACAATATTTACTTAAATAATCACAAATAATAACTAAATAAATGAGATAGTTGTATTTTTCACATGTCTCGACAAAAAATATTTGTATAGTATATGTTAGTAAATTTACATAAATAAATTACATAATAATATTAAAATAATTCATGTGAGACCATAAAATAATTTCCATACGAAAACATTTTTCCCAATGAAAATCCATTTCTAAAAAAAAATCCACAAAACAATAATTTAAACCCATTTCATGAAATTCTATTTTGGCATACCCATTCCATTCCACATATCCACATATCCTCACATACATTACAATGTAATTGTTCTATACTAATGAGTAGTTTTTCATTGATCTACCTAGTCCTTAGAAGGTAATAATATACATGTTCTGCAATGGCACATGCCCCTTCCACAATGGCATATCAATCAAAATTAACACACTCCAAAAAATTATAAAAAAATACATCCAAAAAAATAGAACAATAAATTTTAATAAGAAAATATTATTATTGAAAAAAACCTAGATATGTTTTTCCATAAATCGAACAAAACAACAATTTTTAAAATATTCATTTTAATATCATTCAATAGATCACTTTCAACAACTAGTCCGCAATTCAAAAAAACATCAACAATGATGTTTATGATAGTATTTTAACAATAATTTTACTAAAAAAATTAGGAAATTTATTCAATTTTAAACTAATACATAATGTTCTCATAATATTAGTCAATAGTGAATCCATTACTTCTAAAATCATATAAAAAATGAAGAACATCACAAATTATTTTACAAAACAAGGTTGAATCTCCAAAACCTACATTAGATATTGTTGAATAACATCAACGCAACTATATATCATATTGATTTGAATCAACTATCATATATATATATATATACCCAAATGACAAAATATTGGAGTCTTTAATAGGGGAGAAGAATAGACCATGGTAAAAACAGAAACAATAGAGACTTACCAATCAATCCAGCCATTAACTCACCATGATTTTCTACTAAATCACTGAGATACCGATAAGGAGTGTCCCTATATCCTTGTATTGAAGAGAAATGATACTTAGGGTCTAAATAAGTGAAAAGAGTTAGGATTAGGAGTAAAAGTGACTGACATCCACTTATATAGATCCAAATTTTATGCATGCATAGTTAGGTCACATGCTTACCAAATCTATGTGCCAACTATGCCCCAACCACTATCTCCCAATACCCTTCACATGGTAGGCTTACATGGTTTGAAAAAATTTACACCAACATTGGATTTCCCTTTATTAAAAAAAGTAAGGTTACTCCAAGGTGGTCACACTATTTGTCAAACCATATGCCTACCCAAAATGGATCTATTTTACTTTTCATGGTTTCATATAGAAGTTTCACTACTTTATACAATCGTTCTCAATCTATACACAACAATTAAATACCAAAAAATTATTATCTTTCCCACAAAAAATTTTAAGAGTCTTATAATCCCTCCCAAACATAACTAAAACACTTTACATTATTGACATTATTAAATAATCGGTTTATCTACTTGAAACTCGGGGTTCTAAATTCTCCAAACCATGGTATATTCCATACCTAGAAATTATATATCCACCATTTCACTAAAATATTCTGGGCCATTGATCAACAATTTCTATCTCATGTTCTCATGTTTATTCTTGAATCTGACCATGTTGGATCAAATCTACACTATACAAATGATTTTCCCATCCATGACTTTCTTGTGTTGATCCATGATTTATACTAGCACATTCAATAATGAGGCATCTATATCAAGGTCAAGTTTATCCCATCAAAACACATCATCAGGATCGGTATGATACTCTTTCGAATAAGATACATTGTGCACATTTTGAGCTCAATTGAATGATGGTGGGAAATCCAACTGATATGAATCCTCATCAACCTATACATGTATCTCAAAAGTCAATGTATCAAGTTAATAAATTTCCCCAAATTCCAAAATGACGATGTTGAAGGATTGGAAAGATTAACATGAACATAAGACCACTCGCAAGGAACCAAAATGGCTATCAATGATGATCTGCATATGATTTCTGATGACTATGGGCCTTCTCTATTAATTTAATGATTAATCTAGTCTTCTATATTATCTCTTATACAAGGATAAACCCAACCAATGAACTCTCACCTATTCCACCCCAAAAAGTAGAGAATGAAAACGACACCCATACAATGCTTCAAATAAATACATGTGTATCAAGGCCCAATATAGGTTTTTATATGATAACCCCACTAACGGTATGTTCTCATACGATGATCAACCAAAATCTATTACACAAGCCTGAAGCATATCATCCCAAATTCATATCATCATTTCAGACATCCCAACTGTCTAAGGATAATATGTCGCACTCAGGTTCATATTAGTCCTAAGGGAATGTTGTATGGATTTCAAAAAATTATATTCACACCTTAGATCTTGATGTAATTTTATATAAATTAGTATTCCATTCCTCTTGACCATTTCTATGATATGGATTTTGTACAAGTCCTCCACCGTATGAGATTAATGAATATGGATGAAATGGGCCATCAATGTCAGCCTATCCACTATCTCCAAAATTTCATCACATTTCTAAACATTTATTTGGATACCTATTAAAAATTTAACGGTATTTGTTTCAATTTACAAATAGAAATATTTAAATATTACAAAATTCCCACTATCCACTAGTGAACATCCTTAAAGTACATAAAATTTATACATTTCATAAGACACTCTTCCACATTTATTTTCATGCTATCCCAAAAAAAAATATTTTTTCAATGCGTTATACTTCCTCTGTATTCCAAGATGAACATCCCAAATTGAATGGAGGTATGCATGTAGTATTTGTTCTAAACAAGCAATATTTATGTCTATTAAACTACAAAATTACAAAACAAAACACCCATATATCATCCTTTACACAATGGTCCCCCACCAATGATTTTTAACCTCATCAGAACACATTCTAAATCATATTTATGTAGCTACTTAACTATTTTTAAAAAATAATTAATAATATAAACTGTAAAAGAAATCAAAATATTAAATTTTGTTTCACATTCTATGTTCTTATCGGCTATGACGGATATCAACCACCACAAGTATGAATCATCTTTCCTAGGAGAGCATAATACTATTGTCTTAATTAAACATTCACTGAATTTAATTTATTCAATGTATACATCAATTTAAAGTCAAATGTTTGTAGATATTTGATCCATCTTCTTTTTATCAGGTTCAAATCCACTTATGAGAAAAAATGACTCAAACCATTATGATCTATAAAAATAGTAAACTTCTTACAAAAAATGCAACGACACAATGAATTCAATGAAAATACATGGATAACTATCTCTAAATAATATTTTTAATTCATCTCATTAATCGATAACATCCATGATCCATAAGAAAAAAAATTATCTCCCTACATGATAACACATCATAACCAAGATCCTGAAGCACCACAATATGCCACATACCATTGTCCTAGATGAAATAATATCATTATTAGTGATATTATAAGGTATAAATTTAGCTATCAAAATGAATTATAAAATTCCACATTCCATTTAAATGGAACAATTTTTCTTCTCAAAGTGGTCATAGGTGAAGTTAGTTGTGAAAAATCACGAAAAATCATCGATAATAACTAGGAAAACCAAAGAAAACACTATATCTCAAAGAAATTCATTCGAGGTTTCCAAGTGATATTGGACTCTATCATTTATATATCTAATGAAAAAAATATTTAAGATATAATATGTTCATGTAAACATAGATCTTATATAAAAAATCACACTTTGAAAATTTGGCATACAAGTGATGATCTCTCACTGGCCAAAACATCGTCTCTAAGTGTTTCTCATTGTCAACCCTTGTCCTTGAATAAACCAATATATCATCAATGAAAACCACTACCAAATAACCCAAATTCCATCTAAATGTATTATTCATCAATACCATAATCTCAATTGTGGAATTCATACAAATTAAATGTATAACCATGTACTCGTGATGGCCACATCTACTGTTGAATGTTGTTTTCATAATATACTCCATCGAAACCCACAATTTGTGAAATCCAAAGTGAAAGTAAATCTTAGAGAAAAACTAAGGTTCACTAAATTGATTTAATATATCATTTATGTGTGGAAGTGGAAATTATTTAATTAATATATAATGGTTATTATTGTGATAATGCGAAAATAATTGATGAGTATCATCAACCCTTTTGACAAATAAGACCGGTGTTTCCCACTAAGATTTGTTAGGCCAAATGAACCCTTTTTTCATATATTTTAATTGAACATTAAATTCATTTAATTATACTGGATCTATTCGATATAATGGAAATGAGATAAGACTAGAGCATTGGAGGAGGTCATACCTAAACTAAACATCTATTATGGATGAAAACCCTAAAAATGTTCCAAAAATAAACTTCTACAAATATATCCACCACCATTAGAAAATTCTATTTTTTATATCATAACTTGATGTAAAAGTCAAAGATATTAATTTTTAGGAGGTTGTTCTAATTTTTTGTTACAACAAGCCCATTTCACCAACATTAACATTCGAGCCTCCACTAATGATATGCTCGACACCATCATCAGTTGTAAAAATAACAATCCAGTTATAAAATTTGATGTGAGAATTGATTATAGTCAATTGATATATACTCAAAATTATGTTATATACATCCATAAATATCAATGAAAAATACCATATCAACTCAGACCCATCAATAGTTATCATACTTGTATTAGACATAATGGTCCGACATTCTCTTTCACTAAGAGGAGTTTGATATTTCTAAAAGGAAGGAATCATCTAACTATTTAAACCCTAAATATCAAAAACATGTGAAGAAATAAATAAATGGGATGCACTTGTATCAAACATAAATGTATAAGGGTACAATTTCGAAAGATCATACGCCTGATTGTTGATTTTCTATATTGATCATCCACAATCACCTTCTCAGCTCCAAAAAACTGTTTACTCACTACACTTTGTTCTTTATTTCCATCTTCAGATTATCCTTACTGAAGAGTCATGGTATTATTGGAATTAACATGGCTAGCTCAGTTCTGATAATTAGAATTATTATAACACATTCATCCCATCAAAGTATATAACGTCTTCAATATATGTCACGTGTCCCAAACACCCAACCATGGAGAACTATGACAATACCATAGAACATTACTTATCTTGTAGAAATTTTTGCATGATTACGGTGGATACAATCAATATATATTTACGTGATAAAAGGATTCACATTTGAAAAATATAGAATTACCCATGGGTTGTAGATGAATAATCACTAATACAAGCATCTGATTCAGAGTCAACCCACTACCTTGGAAATAGGTGTCCCTCTCTTTATTATTCCCAATATTAGATTTAAAATTTATTCTAATAGGTACCAACATGGTTCATCAATCTATTGTTCTTAAGATTCCCCGTTACTCCACTATTACATTATTGACCATCTCTGTATAATCTGTGACACATTGCATGATACTTTTCTAGCTAATATTTTGTGTTATCCCCGATTTAAATTTTTTCCATCATCGATGAACCTGAAGAAACATCAGTATTAATGAAGAATAAATTAATATATTTTTCCACATACTTTATCAATGATATTATCTCTTATTACAAGCTAAAAATATTTTCAGTTCTTACTATCCTAGGATGATGGGGATGTATTTTTTTTGTTGAAAAATTATTCAAAATACTCCCATGAAATTCCTTGGCCTATATTACCGTGAATTGTTAAATCCCACCAATTTTGTGCAATATATTCTAGAATTTATGTCACCAACTTGACTTCCACCTCTACTGGGGTGCCAAAGAAATCGATGATTTGACATATCCTATTCATCCACTCCTATTGATTCTTACGTTAGAAAATAATCTCAATATATTGGTGGATTCAACTACTAGAATTTAATTGAATGATCCAAATTTTTGGGTTCATCCATTTGGTTCCCTCAATCAACAACCTAAATGTCTTGGACTAAAAATTTAACTAGATATTTCTTCACAATTGTATCATGTGCAACCAAATTCTTATCCACCGCTTCTGATTGGTTTATACAATCCCCAACAAATTACATTTTCTGTTAAAAACAAATCATCATATGTATAACTCTCTAGAAACCTAAGGATTAACAATTTTAAATTTACCAAATCACAACTATACAAACAAGTATTTCCTAGGATTACACAAATTCAATTTTCATAAACTTTTTGAAATGTCCACCATGATTTTGAAAATAAATCCATTTTACAAATACGACAATCATTCCATTTTAAAATTCTCACTTTCAAACCCATTTTTAAATACTTTTCAAAAGTCAATTATTTTCCCCCGAAAATCATAAATCATTACTCAACATGAAATATAAACTCCTAATGGATTTCATTTCTCTCAATGCATTTCATGCTCTTACTATGGGATAAATCCTTGACAATGTGATTACAACTCCTAAAAATTTATCCAAAAACATTATGTACCCAACTCCATGATAATATAAATTTCATCATTAATTGGTTAGCTATGTCTTTCTTTGCTCTACATTTCATGTCCCAATAATTCCACTACTTTATATAATCCCTATTGATGAACTAAATCAGTATTATTTTCAAACTCAAGACCAAAAAACCAACACCATTTGTCCCAAAATGAATGATATGATAACCAATAATTATTTATTTTGTAACATACTGAACCTCGTCTATGGATTGTGTAATGAAATATTTTATAATTTTCCTTATGCATCATCCCCAAGAAACCAGAGGCTATAAATAAATTCTAAGGTCTATAATACTATTGGGGGATGACTTTCCATTTGAGAAATAAAAAAACAAACAAATCACACAATAAGAAAATAACCATTAAATGATGCATGATAACAATGAATACAACTCAAAGTATAACAACTGATATTAAAACTCAAATAAAAAGAAATCCATATCGATGTACCATGAATAAACCAAACAATAATAATAAAACAAAGTTGATGACCAAACCAATAAAACTCTAACACCCCATGATAACCGATGAATTATATCCCAACATGCTTTAAGATCCAAATCCGTAACACTTAATCAATTTATAAAAATTAATCACCAAAGAAATTTGATACCTTCCTATTATGATATCGCAATAAATAATATCATTAGAATCAATATTGTGGTAGAGAAGGGGGTGAATGGTGAAACTCATTAGGTTGTCCTCAAATCAATTCCTTACTCGCACAATTATGATAGAACATTTTAGCATATAAATAAAAAACAATTTATATGAAAAAATTTAAAAAAATTTATATAATAACATAAAATAATCCCCATACCAAAACATTTTCCCAAATCTAATCCATTTCCATGGAAGGAAACCAAATAATAGTTTAAAACAATTTCTCAACCATTGATTTCTGAAATACCCATTCCATTATACATATATATATTTCTCCACACTTGCATAACCCGATGATAGTTCCATAATCATGAGCGGTATCTCATCAATTTACAATTTCATTACAATGTAACCAAATAGAAGAGCCTAAATGGCACATAAATCTTCCCAAGGTCCATGCCATTGAAAATGAACACCCAACAACCAATTATACTAAAATCGTTCCCAAAAAAATATGACAATCTATTTTAATTATACATAATTTTTATTAAAAATTTTCTATAAAACATTTTTTCATAAATCAAACGAAATAACCATTTTTTAAATCATTATTTTAAAATCATTCAAAAAATCACTTTGTACAAATATTACACATTTTTAAAAAATATCAATACAAATGTTTTGTACCCAAATTTATACAAAAATGTTACAATAAATATATATCAATTAATAAAATTGGAAACTATGTCTTCATGATCAAATATTAGTATTCATGATTAAATCCACCCACCTCTAAAATTATAAGGAAAATGAAGAATGACATGATTTCTAAAGCAAAACCTGGTTTAATTTCAAAACCACACCTTAGATATTGATCCCTAAAATCAATTAATATATCATCATTATTGGAATAATATTATAAAGATTATTCCCTTAATATACTATATATATGAATCTAAAATAGGCATTAAGAATATAACTAAGTAAACCCCTCAATAAAATAGACTTTCCATTAAATCGGGCCTTCATTACACCATGATTTTCCAATGGGTCGATCCCTGATTTAAGGGTAGTGTCTCCATAGAATTTGGGTTGATAGAAAACCAATTTAGGGTTGAAATAAATGATAAAAGAGGTTTAGGAGTAAAATCAAGTGAGATGGACTTTTTCCTGATAGAAAGACTAATTGTGCATGGTTTGGTCACACTTTTATGAAAACCACAAGACAACTATGCACCAGCCACTATCTCCTAACACCCTTCACATGGTTGTATTGTATGGTTAGGAAAACATTGTTCCAACTGTGTTTTTACCTCAGTTAAAACAAATGATTGTTACTCATAGATGGCCACTTTGTTTGACCAAACCGTGCGCCTAACCATACAGCTACCCAGTATCCTTTGTTTCACATTTCATGGTTTTCGATTGGAGTTTCACAGTTCCTGATAACTACGATCAAACTATGAACCACAAAATACACCCTTAAATCATTCAACGAGTTTTATAAACCCTCCAAAATATCAGCCACACATGATACATCATTCACATTAATAAATAAAGGGTTACCTACATGAATCATTGGGTGCTACTAGAAACCCATCCTATAATACCATAATTAATTTGGTTACTATAAACAATGAGTTATTGGTTCACATTATCTAAAAACAGACTGTATAAAATATATTTAACAAATCCTAGCTAGCATTCCACATCCTATTCGAAAATTGTATTCCATGAGTAGCCTCATCCAAAATCAACATAGAAGAAAAAATAGTTTGTCCAAAAAATAAGATGCATTTTCTATCAAATATATTCCTCCCTCGAGTAGATATAAAAAATATTAAAATTTTAACATATATAATTTTTAATGAAAATGATTTTTAATGAAAATAAACTAAATGTGCCTGCAGAATAGGCCCTCATGGAAGTTTTCTTTGACATAAACATCCCACTAACACCTCCCAAGAGAAGAGGTAAATATACTTACAAACATACAAATATTGGGGGATGTATCATGATTATTGGTTAATATAAATATGTAATCAATACAATACTTAATAGAATATGTTTCACCATCACTCAAAATTAGGGGTGGATATGGTAACTAAAACACACTCATTAACATAGACCTAGATAAAGTCTACTCTATGTTAACTTTGATTAATCGAATTTAATACTTTCAATATGATCTACCCGAGATTCCCATCCATATTTGGATATAGCATTAGAGGATTGTTTAGTGACATGGTCAGTGGGGAATGATATTCATCGCCCCCCCCCCCATTTCTCCATCAGAGGTTTCAGTAGTGACATATCATTGAGTTTCCAAGATTAAAACTAAGATTATTTCTATCCCATTCCATTATAGGAATGCTTCAGAGATGATAAAATAGGGATTTTTATAAAGACCCAGAATTATCATATATATATATATATAATATCATTTAGATTAATTTTCATTACATTTGGAAAACACACACCTGAGGATCATAAAGGTATAGTGGCTTTGGAAACCTCAAATCATAAAAAACTAGTCCATAAGTGTTCTCAATTATTTTCAACAAAGTTGTTTCTCACATGAACCCTTTTTAGACATATCACTTGTAATATATATCATCATTACCCTGGGAAGGGAAACATATGAAAATGTGATCATAGATCTACAATATTATTAATCATGGAAAATATATAAATATATCATGATCATATGGTTGTGGTAATGTGATCATAACAATTAAAAACTGTTACTTACTGTTCTAATATCCAAATATCTAGTAATGGAATAAATATTGGTAGTTTATAAGACATGAATCATAAATAAATTTAATAACATGGTCCATGAGTTCATAACATTAATATAACATGTTGAATTATGGCATACACATAAGCATAGAAAATACTTTTCTGGATTGTTACAGGATCATTTCCATGATTATCATTGGTTACTGGGGTCAGTTCACAAACCATTATAACTGTCAAGGTTTACTCCCAGGATTAGCATAGTGGGTATATTCCCTTATGTAACCTTGTTTTCCCTCAATTCTGTTCATGTTTATCTCATGATAAATCAATCATTAACCAATGAATTATTGTGAGATATAGGTCACACACATCATACAATGAAAAAAGATAAAAATTTCATCCAAAATAACATAATTCATCATTATAAAAGAATACAAAAATATAAATGGGTTTCATAAATATTTCATCACGATATAAACTACAAAAGAGAAATGGGTTTCATAGTCATTTTAATATATCATCATTGAAAACCCCTTGGAAAAAAGAAGGTTTCATAAAAATTTTATCATGGTATGATTGATGTATGAGAAATGAGTTTTGTAATCATCTTTTTATTTTAAGATACCATTCAAGTATATAATACGAATGTAATCCTTGGATCATGTCCCTTCTATAGAATAATTAACATCAAAAAATGTAATCATAGATAGAAAATTATTTTGAATGAACACATGGACAGTTTTTATGAGAATGTATACATTGCACATTGGAAAACAATTTTTTAAACATAATTTCTTTTCTATATATTATTTCATGGAAATACACGTTTGAAACTTTTAAATAAACATGTTAAAATCATTAAAAACATTTCTTTAGGAAAATATACTTTCCAATCTGTATTTTTATTAAAAAATTAATTGTAAAATAATATACAATGAAACATTATAATGTAATATTCAATGTAAATAATAAAAATTATGATTTAAATCTAGTTTATTCCCTGAATTTTATGACAAATATTTCATTTAAATTTTAGGTAAAATACAAACGTGCCTTATTTTTTGAAAAGAAATATTTTTTCCATTATAAATAATTTTTACAAGATAAACATGTTTTAAAATTAATTTAATAAATTCTTTTGTATAATAATAAAACATTTTTGTAAAATTGGATATCGATGAACAATGTATTTCTACCTAAGAGATAAATAATGTTGGTTTTTATAAAAACAATATTAAGTAATATTAAGAATATAAAGAGAGGAAAATTAAGGGAAAATATTATTCCAAATAAATTACTATATGATAATTAAATTCTTGATTTAACGTGATGTACATCATAATATTCCATCATTAGAATCATTAAAAGGAACTATACCGATATAAGATGAGATTGTACCACAGAATAATTACTATTTTAGTAATATTGAATATTAAGTCACATTAAATAATACCATTTAATGAAACATAAATATTATGGAATAGAATAATATCCATGATATAAAACAAAAAAGGTGATGTATATATGCCTTATAAAATAAGATAGGTCTATAACACATCATTTATCTCAAAGAAAGAAAATGGAGTCAAAATCCATTACAGCTTTGGAATTTCATAAATTTTAAGACCCATGAACGGGATATCCTCAAACATATATTTAAATAAAAATAATTTTAATTATAGTATCCATAAAATAAGTTCATAGTCAGTAAACACCTCAAATAATAAATAGGCGGGAATATAGAATATGTCTAACAAAAGTAAAAAGTGAGATGAAAACCTATTACCATGTGTCTCTAATTCCATCATAGATGTTCTAAAATTATATATAATAAATAAAATTTTACTATACATCTACAAATGAACTAATAGTATATATTTAATTCTATATATGATTTAATTATGACATTTTATTACCCATATATTAATAATTCCATGATATTCTTACGATTTGGGTAATAACTGCTTGATTTTACATAGATGATTTGGTTTTGTATTATTTCAATTTACATTTATAATAGTTCAATCATTTATAAAATTTTATTGATTATATAAATTTCATTTATAGTCAATATATATTTATTCATAGTAATCCATTAAATTTAGAGTAATAAAATGAAAGACATCATTCATAGAGATGGCTGGTAGTACATACCCCTAAACGTTGATTCAATTTTCATGAAGGATGGAATGAAGGAATGGTAAATAATATATAACAATAAAATAATTAATTTTATATCAAATATATTACATAAATTTTTAAATTTATATTGAGAACCTCTCACATAAAGAGTTAGTGAAAAACATATCGCATCACTCAGGGACAATGTAGTCCACATTACACACTAGTGAAATTATAATACCCCCATGAAACGAAAAATAATAATGTATATTTGATATATTTATTATTTAATTATAATTACATTTTAGATTTCATTTATATTAATTTAATATATCCTCATTATCCTCCAATTAAAGAAAAAATTTAATACACATCTCATCGGCTTGTTAGGTGGATGTCTACTGAACACACGAGTGACGTTAAGATTTTATATGAAAAAAATTTATATTTTATTATAAATTATGTTTTATAATAATAATATAAATATATTATATAAAAATTATATCCATTATTATATCTATCTGTGATAGATGTTCATGAAAAATGAATAACATCAGTTCGTGAAGCACTAGTTCATTATACACACTAATAATGTTTTTGTATCGCATTTGATGGAACATGAGAATGTTTCGCGATATGAAATTATCAAAATAACATTTAATTATATGGCATATATTAATTTTATTATATAATTATTTTTAAATTATAATTTAATGACGTAGATGAACAAATAAAATAAATATCTCATTTAGGGACATTAACTCTTTTTTGAAAACCCTCATCTAGTTTATACGAAAAGACTTATTAGGTTGCATTTATGACGAAAATAAGTCTTCTAAGATTATAAATGGATTTAATGAATTTATTTTCATAGGGATATCATAATCCATCCGGATTTTTATAAGTGATGAGTAGAGGAGAGGGGTGGCCGTTTATAATTGAGGTGAGTGGAAAACATATAATTTTGGAATAGAAAAGGGTGTTGTAGCATTTCTCACATGAAAAGAGGTTCCAAATTGGGTAATTATCAAACCATAAAACCTATATGATCTATATATGGCCATAAAATGGGGGTTCATAATGTTTTGTGTTATTTTTAACCCATATCATTTTAGATTCAACACTATTAATCCAATTATAACCTTAACTACATTATATAATTTTGGTTATTTTGAGTATTCATTATGGGAAAAAATATATTGAAATTATTATATAATATATATAATCTTAATTACACATGTGAAATCAATCTTTTCAAATTCATGTAACATAAGTGGAAATTTTTAATTTAAAATTGATCACAAATATGCGAAGAAAAAGTAGTTTTCCATAGAGGAAATGGTGAAAAATTATAATATTTTTATATCAATTCTCATAATTACAATGATTAAAATTACATAAATTAGATTAATAGATATAAAATTGAAATAATTAACTTTTAAAACTGTAATAATTTTAAAAATGTTTTAAAAATCATTAGAATAAAATATATTTAACAATAAAAACATGTATTTTTCATTTTTCGTCTAAAACTATATCTTCCAAGAACATTAGGAAAAATTATTCAAAAGATAATTTTTCAAGATAATTTTGAAAATTAATTTCTTTTTTAAAATAAATTTTATAAAATTTTAAAAATAAACTTTGAAATGTGAAAAAATGTGAAAACAATTCCTTTAAGAAAAATACACTTTTTAAGTGTGAAATGGAATTATTTTATATCAAGACTATAAGACATATAAGATTAATAATGAATATTAAAGTGAATGTATGATATAAAAATTTCATTACAATCAATAAAAAAATAATTTTTTTAAATTTATTGAGAAAAAAATCATTTTTGTGCATTGAAATAGTTTTTTATAAAATGATTTCCTTAATTTTTATATAGTTTTTGTTTTCATTTAAAAGTAATTGGTTTTCAAAGAATTGATTTTATAAAATATTTAAACCATATAATTTCTTAATTTAGTTAATATTATTCTTACCCACCATTAAAACCAATAGGTGAAAACTATCATATTATATAGTAATGTTTTAATAGTATTAAATGATTAATTTCAACATGGTGTTTGATGTAATTAATGATACACTATGTATTTAGTGGAACATAAGATAAACTTAGTATTTCATTCAACACATGATAAATAGGATTTTTAATGTAATAAAAAATATATAAAAGGATTAAAGTTATTTGAATAAATGATATTTCACAATGTCTTGGGGTGTTACATTGTACCCCACTAAAATTAATAGTGTAACCTTTATTTGAACATGTACTCAGTGGAAAAGGGTTTATCTTTTGAAAATTTGATTATGTAAATTCCATATCATTAAAAGGGTAAATAGAAATACGTCTTAGAAAAATGAAAGGGATGTATGAGGTTTATATATAATAATAGATACTAGTTGTCCTAATCATATAACATAGTTTGGGAGTAAAAATAGGTACATAGATGAATGTGTTAATATATGAATAAGTCTCGATTTTCACACAGATCGTTCATCATAATAAAGATAATGATCATGTGAAACTCAACAACAACAAAGAACACAAACCAATGTTAAGTTAAAAATTCATTAAAATCATTAGAAATCATTATATTTTTAAATATTTAATTTTAATATCATTATCCTAGAGTTGGATAATTTTCATGAAACGATATAAATGCTTCATTTAATTCTATATCATAATCATAATTTCATTATTTGGTTGTTACATGATAATATTACAAATTATCCGTTACTTTATGAGAGGAATTTTTAATGTTTGAATCTATATCGGATAATAAGATCCATAAAACATAGAAGAAATTTAATTTTACCATTATTTATTATCAAAAATAGAATTTCTATAACATGTTTTCCAATAACATCCAATGTTCAACATAATATTTTCTATTAATAGTTAAACATTAGGCACCTCCATGTCTATCCAAAATCGAGATCAAAATATTTGGAAATAAGGTGACTATATTTCCAAAATTAACATATCACTAATCCCAAAACAACATGAACTATCTGATAAAATCACATATAAAATATCTAAATACATTGATCATATATTTTTTAGGAAACATTTTAATATCATTAATTACTATAGATATATAATAATAAGATACATACTTTATCATTTGATGAATAATACCACAAATTATTGAATATATTATAAATATAAAATAATGATTTAAACTCCATCAATGATATGATCAACCAATTTTTCTAAATATATTGAATAAATTCTTAATTCATTAATACAATCCAATTTTCATTATTCATTTACATTATCTCTTTCTCATAACATAATTATCTCAATATCCAGAACATATTACGGTCTATCTTCACAAAATAATGTGATTTCTATAATGTATCACCTCTCCATTAAATAACATTTCTAGGTCATTATTAAAATTGAACATATTAATGAATTTATTTTACAAGAAACATATATTGAACAATCCTCATATATTTCATGATTCAAATAATTTAATTAGTGAATTTAAACAAAAAAATATCCAATTGTTATACTTTTAAAACAGTTAACCATGATTCACCGTCTTATTACGTAATAATTGTTTCATACAGAATAAAATATTATTAATGTCCTAACATTTATCAACCTCAATATAATGATGCTTATTAATTTTTACATAAATAATACTTTTTTTAGATTCCATAACATTTATATTTCATTTTTATTCCCTTCATTATCATCAGTATAACCATTTACCATACTAGATTTCTAATTTTATTCAACATATTTATTATAACATCCCATTACTTGTTTTTATGTGTTTTGATCCGTTAATTTTAGTAACCAATGAATGGATATCTTCATAGGATATTTTCAGTGTTTTCATTACTTTTTTGAAGGTTTCAAGCTTGGTTCATGGTTTACACATGGATTGAGAAAGGTTTGAAAAAGTTTGAAACTTTAATATAAATAGTTCACTTGGATGGCGCATTGTTAAACTATGTGTTCATATGGACTATGAATCAAATCCAACGATAGTATTTTCAGTTTTATGTTAGGTTCACAGTTAGTAATAACTCTATGAATTAATATTGGAAACAATGATGATTGTAATTGATTCCTTAAAAATAATAATTAAAACACTAAAACGCCATTAATTAACAATAATCTATTTCATCTTCAACCTAAATATATTCCTTGGATTTAGGTAGAACTCTAGATCCTTTTTTTCTCCACCATCCTCATCTCTTGTAAGATCTAAGTGCCAATTGATGTAGTGATAATCATTAAGTGAGTTCTTTTATTCTGGATCTTTTATCTCCATTATTATCTTGAATCCTTATTCATAATTATTATTATGGTCCTGCAATTTGTTTTATATTGTTCTATTTTTTGGGATCTTGTATCTAGAATATCCACTATCTTTTACTAAGATCTATCTTCTTATATGTTGTGATCACTGTGGAAGGAGACACGCCTCAGATCAATTGTAGTTGGATTTTAAATATTATTTATAGGTATGTGTATTGTTTTCCTTTGTTTTGTTACTCATTGACACTTGATAAATTAATATATTCGGGTTTATTATTTTACAAATCTTATTTTACGTAATTTTATCTAGTAACTCCTCATAAAATCTTCTTTTACAACGTTTCATGTGAATTGAATATTAAATAAATTTAATGCCTATAATATTCATATTTCTCACCATTTTATTAATTATTTAATGTCTTATTGTTATGATTTATTTTTAAAGGTCATTTAACAAATATTTGGGTTGAATTAATGGCTTTGGCCTGAGTATTGATTTATAAAATGAACTTCAATGAGTTGAATAAAATTAATTATACTATTGGTTGATTACTAAATAGTTTAAAATGATTGAATTTATTAAATGACTTAGAACCTCCTTTGAATAATGTTATCCTTGTTTGGAAATAGTTGTTCTTGTGTTATGTTAAATAAATTATTTTTTTTTCACATGGAAGGAGTGTGTAATACCTTCATTTAAAATTTATTCAATATTTTATAAAATTTTAGTAATTCCATTAAATTATTTTTTCTTCCATTAAAATTAATTATTATTTTAAGGCCCATTTGGAATTATAATGATTAATTGTGAAATGAAGCTATGATGGTGACCCTTTTTTGGGTTCATGAAATTATTTAAAAGGATTTGAATTGAATTGATGATTTATAACATGCCAGTTCTAACATTATAATAAACCAATATTGTATTATTCCCTTAATGTTAAATTATTCATTATCCAAATTTCCACTGCTGGGTGTTGAAAAATAGATTTTTTTACTTTGAGGGGGTTTGGGGGGTAAGAGTGACTTGTTATTTAGGTGCAATACCCATGGTTGATAATGAACCTCGTGTGATCCTAGTAACTTGATTATCTCACTTTTCACCTTTAACTAGTTTTGGGAACCTGGGTGGTTATATGGGATGAACTATATATATGATTAATTTGAGGAATCACACCCAACTATTGGATATATAGAGAATGTTAAAGGTTCAGGATATTTGTGTAATCCTTGTAAAGATGGTGTTTGTGGAACTAGTTTTCAAGACACCCATGAGACTAGATGTATGCCCGGTAATTGTCCGTGTTGTAATTTAATCTCCATTTTGAGGTGGACTCACTACCATACATAGGATGTACCCATAACATTCATATACATGATTCTTGATACATTACATCACTTGTTATCTCTAAATGGAACTATAGAATCCTTTCTTGATTAATGTATTCTATTTTGAACAATGATCATATTTTCCATGTTAGGTACATATTCTCATATTTTCCAGACTACCTAACATTATCTTGTGAAATTATTTTCAATTATTTTTATGAAAATGATTAGTTTTTAAATGATAAAATTTCATATTTGGATGGTTTAGTTTAATAAATGATATTTAAATGTTTAGAACTCTATTTTTAAATTTATCATCATACTCTATTTTTTTATCCTATTTTAGAATATTTTCTGTACCTTATAAATTAAACGCATAAATTTTTTGATGGAATCCTACCAGGATCTTTTACTCATGGATTGTTTACACCATTTGGTGTTTGAAGTTCTTTATGATATTATATTATGAGATAGTGATCTAATATTCCTTTTTTAGGTTCATTCATGGATGACCAAGGGCGGGTGACAAGGGAAATGTTGGGTGGTTATAGACCTCCAGGAGGTGGGTTTTGTTTGTTTTGTTCAGCTTCACATTTTCTTATTTTCTTGTTACACACGGAAATTTGTGTGTGGATTTATATATATAATGAGGATTTCATATTTCACCAAGTTATGGTAATATTTTTAGGGGGAAATCAATCCCAATAGTTATTTTCAAATTTCTAGATGCCTTTTATCGGCTTTTGGAGATCAGTATTACTAGTTGGGTAAGTGAAAAATCATCATAGATAAGAGTTTAGATGCTATTCTGGGTTGGATCATTACAAATGGTGTCATATTAGGCCTTTACATAAATGAAAATACATGAAATAGAAATAATTAGGTTATTGGGGATGATTCATTGTAGAAAGGATATTATGAATGTGTTAGGATATAAGAGGTAGTCCATGAGTGTGTTATTGATCACCACCCCTTCATATATAGACTTGAGTTACTAGTAATATTGTGTGTTGAATCTCTATTTTCAATAATTGGTTTTATGATGACAAACTATATTTACATTCCCAATGAGACTATTTTTTATTTGGGTAATCACATATAATTTTTTAAACTAGAATTTAAGGATGACCACAGTCACACCATGTTTTCACTATCTTGTAAACAATGTGGAATCAATATGACTAATTTTGAAACTCCAACCATGTATATTTGTGAGTTTTGTGTGTGGTTTAACATTCAATATGAACAAGCCTTTTATATTTCTATATTCGATATAAACTTGAAACCTAATCCATTTTTTTTACAATTGACATCACTTATGCGAGGTTTGTAATTTTTAATAAGGATGTGATTTGATTATTATCTTATGTGGTTTTTTCAAATTTAATCAACAGTTGTTGATTTTGAATCCTTTTTGAAAACCAAATTTCTAGATTAAATATATTTTTTGAGTTCTCTGAATTTTTTTTTATTTATCATAAAATTATATTTTGGAAACATTTGGATTATAATACAAATTATAAAATACTATTATCTTATGTGATATAGATTTTTTTAAGAAGGGATTTTAGTTTTTGATGGATTTAAAATGAGTGTGGTTTTGATAACTTGAAAAGTGGATTAAATATTTTTCAAACCATGAAATATTTTACATGTTTTGGTAAAAATTGTTTGAAACCATAATGGATTTATACCTAGATTTATCATTGTAAAAAAAATTTATTTTATTTAAATTTTAAAATTTTATCTATATTTTGAAATAAATTATTCTTTGATAAATTTTCTAGTGGATTATTTGGAATTTTCTATATAGGTTATTTTCAATTGTTGCTATAACTAAATTTATATACCTATGTTTTGTGATGTTCATAAATGTATAACTAAAACTTCAAGAAAGATAAAATTTTGTTCTAATGGTCTGGTCCTCAGTGTAGTTATCCACATTATCAAGATGTAGAATCCATTGGCAAATACTGAACCCAAACTCTATATCCATTGGTAATGATATGAAATTTACATCCATTGATCCCAATATTTGAATTCATGGATTCTTATCCACCTTCTTGTAAGGGGGAACATGGGTCTCTGGAGGTAGTATAATTGATTGAATAAGTTGATGTTATCTTTGATTCCCATATGACTCATGAATCTTTAAAGGTTAATTATATCAACTCTTTTCTTAAGGGACCAAGCCAGAAGAGTTGGGAATTTGTTATTACCTCTAGTTTTTTTGAATTAATGCATTGGTAATTCTTCATTTTAGTATACATTTAGTGTTAGTATCCTAATGATGTGAATAATGGGATAGTTTATTAGTTATTGGGTTTGGATCATGATTTTCTGTGAGTCATGGAGTATCACAAAAAAATATACATGTTTAGAATGATTCATACCTCATCTTTATGGTAATAACATATGTAAGGATATATGGTATATGAAAGGAATTCACCTAGAACTTTTAACCACCATTCATAGGGTCTGGTAGATTTTTTCTTAGGAGATTCTGGAAAAGGAATTCCTATAAGAAGTAGATCTAATGAGACCACACAAATTAGTAAATTGAGCATTCATAGTTGATAAAGTACGTCATTCTTGTGAAAATAGGATTCACCTCATTTGTTTCTACTGTGGATCACCTGTCCATCCTAAGAGTTTTTGTTTGAAATCTGTAATGATTTTTGAATGGTGTGCCTATTTAGGCCACATTAATAAGTTTTTGAGTTTTGGTAAACATGAAATAGAAACCTTAGTCAAGAACAATAAAACATGACTATGGGGTAGCTGATTACTCTAGATAATGTGAATCCATCCATAGGACATGGTGAGATTCATTTCACATAGTGGATAAGCTTTCATTTTACAGTGGTAATAGTTGATACATCTTGTGGTTTCTAATGTGGGACATGAAACTATTTGAGTTTTTCCTTCTGGTGAAATTTCTATTTTATTTAATCCTTTATGTTATATGATATAATTTGATGATATCTTGTAGGAAATTGTTTGGATAATTATTGGATTGATGATGTAATAATTGTATCCATTTCTTGATATCATGATTTTTGGATCATAGTGTACTCTTTTTTTGGACTTGATGGTTAGTTAAAATTTTTTGGATGACCTTCCTTGTGAGAGTGTAGTGTCCTATTGTCCTTTATCATGGATGTTTGAGCTCTTTCCATGTTCCCTTATATAAACATGGAAATTTACATAGGTAACTTAGATGATGTGGATTTTTTATAAAACATTCACCTGGTGGTGATGATGTTTGATTTGATGAGCTAATTGAGGTATGAGGCTCAGATTTAAAGATTCCATGTTATTGTCGAGTACATTCCCAAGGTATAAATTCTTGTTAGTTATTTACCTTGGTTTTTGAATTTCAATCTGAGATGTATCTCTTTAGAAAATAGTTATAGTATCTTCTTTGTGTCTAGGGGATGATATTTTCTTATGTTACACCATTTTGGTGAATCATTTAATGGTGGGGAGACCTATGCTAGGTCTCGAGTATTTCTTTGGTTTTGAAATTTTTGATGATCTGGGTATGCATATCTTGGAGTTGTCTATGTGTTGGTATTCTTTGGGTGAGTTTCTTTTCTTGACCACCGACCTTCCACCACACAATATGAGTGACTGATTTCTTCGTATGTCTTCTTGTTCTATATTTCATATTAGATTCTTTATGATGATAGAAAATCCCATTTAGGGGAGTTTATAACAACCCATTTCCTTTTTTATGTGTTTTGAACAATCAATTGGAGTACTAGTTGTTTGGATCTCTTCGTAGGTTTTTTATAATGTTTATATAGACTTCTTTGTAGGTTTTTAGCCATAAATGTTATTTACCAATTGTTTGAGTATTTTTTTTACAATGTCTGAATCCTGGATAGATGATTGTTTCAAATTTGGCTCATAGTTAAACAATGTGTGCATCCAAACTATGACACCATTCTAGTGGCTCTATTTTTGGTGCATAGTTAGACACACAATTAGAACTAACCATGCGACATAACCAAATAATCTCTTCCAATTGTAATTAAAACCATAAATTTCATAATTGAAATCCAAATACCATCCCCTAATTAACCCTAAAAGCGTCCAACGTGACCCAAAATTGATTGATTTGTCATTTGGGAGCCCTATAGATCCATTTTGGCTTTCAAAACCTCATCTCAGAATGGTTAAAATTACCAATTGAAGCAATGATCATCTATTATTGAGTTCTTATATTATATATTATTGGTCTCCCTTTTTTCATTGATTCCTTCTTTGTTAGGGTAATAAAAAACTTGTTCTTATTTGATCATGGTATATTACTGTGAGATTTGGGATCTATAATCTCTTCTATCTTCTTTCTTGATCTATCATCGTAGATCTGTTGATCTCTATTAAAGGAAACACTTCGCATATTTAATGCATTTGTATTCAAAATATTTCATGTAGGAGTTTCATTTATTTTCCCTCATTTATTAATTTATTTTTTCTTGATGAATCATTAGATGTTTTTTCTTAATTATTAACACTTTTTATATTTAATTTATCCCTGAAATTCAACGTATAATATACTTCGACCCATTTCCCTTCGAATTGAACATGGACTAAATTTAATGTCAATCATATTTTATTCTTTCTATCCTTTTGATGAATTTTTTAATTCCATATTGTAATGACTTATTTTTAAAGATCTTTTGAAGGGTATTTATGTGGAAATGACGGATTTCACCAAGGTTTTCTTTTTTCAAATGATATTCCATGATTTGAATTAAAAAAATTGAACTCTTTGATGATTTACAAACAGTTTAAAATTCATGAATATTTTTAATGACATGAACCACCTTTTAATGATGTTATCATTGTTTTTAAATGGATTTTATTGGGTTATTTTGAAATAAATGATTTATCCACTGGAAATGAGGGTGTAATCCCATGATTGTAAATGTATTTTTTCCTTTTAAAAAATTATAAAAATTCATTTAAATTATTTACTATTCATTGGAATTACATAACACATAAAAGGTATGTATATAATTATAATGTTGATTTGTGAAATGATATAATTATTTTTATCCTTTTTGAGTTTCTATATTAATAAAAAATATTATAATTAAGTTTCTAATTCTTCATGAATAGGTTGGAATTTGATGATGATACTCTCTTTTAATATTAACTTAATATAAATTTATTGATTATAGTATATCACACTATTGGGTGTTCAAAAAGGAAATATTTACTTTTATAGTGTTTGGGTAGAGAGTGATATATGATTTGGAGCCAATGCCACTAGTTTATATGGTTCCTATTGTGATCCTCGTAACTTGATTATCTCATTCACCGATTTTAACTAGTCTTGGGAGCCTATATTTCTATATGGAATAACCTAGATATATTATTAATTACCAGACATATGCCTTTCTAGCGTGTCCATATATAACCTGAAAGGTTTAGGCTATGGGAATGCGGCTACGAAATAAAGTATGTGTTGAACTAGTTTTCATGAGACTAGTGAGATTGGATGCAGGCTAGACAATTTGACATGTTCTAATTTGATTGATATTTATAAGGTGTCATCACAATCCTACCAAATTATTTCCCTTGACATCCATATCTAGATAATCTAAACATAACCCATTTCATTGTCTCTATTTTGAATTATAATTCCCTTGATTGATTTAATTATTGTTATTATTCACCTGGAACTTATTTTCCAGATCATGTTCATATGCTATTATATTCATGATTATCTGACTTTAGCTTGTGAAATTGTTTTCAAATATATTTCATGAATCTGTTTAGTTTTTAAATAGTGAAAGGGACTATTTTGTATTTTTATTTTTATAAGTGATTTATAAATGTTTAAAAATCTATTTTTAGTATAATACACATACTCCTTTATTAAAAATCATATTTTATAATATTTTACATTCATTATGAATTAAATTAATAGAATAATTCATGGAATACTACTGGGATCATTATCTCAAACATTAATTATACCTTTTTTTTACAACCCTTTAAGATTTTATATAAGTCGTTCATTCTCACATATTCCATTATTGGTTCATTCTTGGGTGAGCAAGGGTTGCTGGCATGGGGCATTGTGGGTGGTCCTAGACAACCAGGAAGTAGGACTTCATTGTTATATTCCACTTTTTGTTTTATACTATCTATTTTCATATTGAACTATATGTATTGATATATATATATTATAATGTTTTAATAGTGTATCATGTTATTATAATATTTTTAGGGAGAAATCATTCCCAATAGTTATTTCTTATATCCCAGGTATATTTCACTAGCTCGTAGAGATAAGGATTGCTCATTGGGTTGGTGGTGAATCCACTCAGATATCTATTTAGATGGTATTCTGGGTTGCATCATCACATTAAACCCATACAAATCAATCTGTATAATTCACATATAATAAAAATTTAAAACATTCATTCATTAATGATATCTTAAGTGAACATTATTCTTATCCACTCTGTTGACCAAAATTATCAATTTTCCTAAATTACAATATTTTTTTATTTCCTTTTTCACACTCTAAACATATTCCTTTTCCTATAATATATTCACATTGGTGATTCATACCACATTAAGAAAATATAGGAAATTGAATTATCATTGATACATGTCATTTACCCACCTGAAATATCAACACACTCTCTCTCTATATTCTTTTCTAAGTCTACGATTTTTGTTACGGAGAATGATGTCAATAATATATTCTTTTAATAGATTATACATAAAAAATCCATTACTCTATTAAACATCCAATATTGGTTATCATAAAGATATTATCTATCACATCCATTGTTATTCTAGTTCTTTTTAGTTCCTTACACTGACAAACAAAAAATAGGATTGTGAGAAACAATAGTACCCGAATGGAACTGCCAAATCATTAAAATTTACATACCTGATGTCCAAAACATAACATATTATTTTTAATCCATGATGCATTAGATTTATTGTACCGACCCGAAATTTTGAATAAATCTTGTTTCCTAATTTTGTGTGTTATTTTATTTCATTCGATAACATGAGTATAATTAAAATGAGACTGTTGGGTTTTGACTGTTATATGACCATTGGTCAATATGACCGTTGGAACTAAACGTTTCTATTATTGTCTCTAAATTCAAGTGATCATGGTTAATTAATATAGAAAGAAGATTTGATGGACTCATCCAGTAGTCTTTGCCGATCGAATCCCATCTAACATAACATGGGAAGAAGGTAGCACCACTGGGCTTTGCTCTGGACCAAACCCAAGCCAAACATCATCGTGTGAAGGTAGAACGGAATCACCTTCGCGAGAAGTTCAAACCGATAAAAATTAATACTCGTACGATGTTGGAAGAGCCTCCCTCAGATTCTCTCACCATAGCACACCTTACACTTGGGTCATATGCTGGTGTTATAAGGGGCTATGTGACCGAGACCATAGCTTCTTTGTGTAATCCTTTGGGATAAATAAATTGAGATTTCTTCCTTTAGTGAATTTTTTTAAATTTTAAATGTCCGGATAATTTTAGGATGTATTTTATTGATGAATTTTGAAAAAAAGGTTATTTTAAAATATTTATGTAAGCCATAAATAATTAATGATGTATAATTATTTTCAAAAAATGGTCTTCTGCAAAAGTGTTTAGTAAGAAATTTAGAGTCTAATATAATCAACATAATTTTTGATGAATAGTAAATTATGAATAGTGCTTTTACGCTTAAGATTAGTAATGTGACCAAATTGATTAGAAATATCACTTAAATAAAGTTTTAATATAATCTAGGCACCTTGATTATGTAATGTGATTCAATAAAATTGGTAAATAACGGTTTCATAAATTATTAGTCAAGTGTTAGCTTTTTCAGGTGAATATTGTTTTTTTAATTAAAAGTTAAATAAAAAATATTTAGAAAATTATTTTTATAAAATTGACTTTATTTTTGAACTCAAAGCATCGATATTATGTTATGGTAAATTTTGGGGATCTTTATGAAGAAAATGAATTTTATGTGAATAGTGTATTTATTTAAAAATTAAATTAAAAATATTTAAGAAATTATTTTTATTAAATAGAGTTCATATTTGTAATCAGAGCATCAATACTTGGTAAAGGTGATATTTTGGTATTTTTCTGAGAAAGATGAATTTTTAGTGAATTGAAAAAATGCAGTTTTAGGGTTTCAGTATGTTTAATGACATTATAACAATTTCATGATGATTTCATGAGATATTTTAAGGGTTTGATGACCAAAGGTGATGAATTATTGTATTAGGGGCCCATGTGGCCTAACTCTATTGGAAATACCATGGGAGAGCCCATGGTTTTGAGAAAACCACTTGTGAGGTGTCCCTTGAAATTATTAAAGTATCACCTCACCTTCCCTATAAATACACACACTTTCCTCCTTTAGTATTCACTCCCAACTCTCCCCCAACGTTTCTATGGTCTCATTACTTCCCAAGGAGTCATCCCTAGGTTCCCCCAAGACCTCAAGGTCCCAAACATTTAGTTTTAATAGATACGTTTTAAGGTAAGGGATCCTACCTCTCTCTGTTTTTTCAAGTAATCTCTTTTATATCATTTCTTTTATGCTCCATGATCTTATTTTGGAGGATGATATTTTATATTCCTCTTACTTCCCTTTTCATGTTCATAGTATGAGAGACCCCTCTTGCTCTAATCAATTCGTTTTAAGAATGTTTAAGTGAGGTCGTTAGGCTGCCCAATTTTTAAGGGATTCTTTCACCTTTCTCTTTTTTTTAAAGTTCTACTTTAATGCCATGTCTGTCAAGTTCCTTTTTATTATGTTAGTATATTATCTCTATTTCTATCATACTGAAATTTTTTGTTCATATGATGAGAGACCATATTTTTTCTCTTTAATTTAGTGTTTTGATTTTTTAAGTGTTGCTGTTTGGCTGCCGAATTCATAAGGGATTCTTTCACCCTTATCGTCTTCAAGATCTATTTTTATGTCAAGTCTTTCATGTTCCTTTTTATTATTTTGGGGTATGATATCTATATATATTATACTGATATTTTATGTTAATATAATGAGAGACCCTATTTGACCTAATCAATTCAATTTTTTGATGTTTTAAGTGACGCCGTTAGGATGCCGAATTTTCATAAGAGAAATCTTATTTTTGTCTTCCTTTCATGTTTTTCAATTCATATGGTATGTCTTTCAAATTTAATTACCATGTTCTTATATCCATTATATTCTGTCCATCTACAGTGCTATGAATCATTTATGAGATGGTGACTCATGTCCCCTCTCTTTTCAATGTTTTCTAAAACCCTGTAACATTGCTGTTATGTTGCAAAATTTTCGTCTCAAAATGTCTTTCTCTTTTTATCAAATTCTTTTAATTTATTAAGTTAATACTGAAAGCCCTTTTTCTATAGGTGTATTCACATATATATCAAAATGTTCTATTTTAATTTTTGGATTTACACACATGAAACCCTCTTTTCTTTTTCATGGGTTTAAAGTGACATAAAGATCATATCTTTAAAGTAGTTTTTAAAACGTTATGATTATGAAAGGAACCCCATTTCATTTATGCTATATGGGTTGTTTATGAAACTTTTGATGATGATATATGTGGATCACATGATTATAAAGACAAATTTAAGGGTGCTCCCTAATAGCACTCCAATGCATTGGGTAAAGACTTAATCTCTAGAGATGACCATTTTTAACGACGCCTTGGTGAATAACCTTGGTAATTTTTAATGAAACCGTGGGGATGGACCATGGTGAAACGGAAATGATTGTCAATGTTAAATGTTGTAGCCACACCTTCAAGTTATGAAATACATTATTTTTATTTTGATATTCCTCATGATTTCTTTCTCATGCCTTAAAGTTCTTTTTCATGACATTGTTGATATATCTCAAGTTCAGATGTTAAATGTTTCTCTTATTTCCCTTACTGGTCCTTCTACTCACCCTTTATTTTGATTTTTGTTCTGAGGTTATGAGATGTAGTAATTCACCTAGGATGAACATAAGGATAATCCTTTCAAGGTTTTAAGAAGGATGTTTTGTATTTTTATGTTTTAAGTTCCTGGTTTCCAAGACACTAAATCTTAAAGATCCTTGGTTTTGTAAAATTTAATGAAAAGTTATGTTAAAAAAAGGCGGGATGTTATAGTTGGTATCAAAGGATGGTTTAGTTATTTGTGGAAATTAGGATATGAAAACTATAGGAAGAAACCTATAGAAATGTTTAAATATAGGAAATATTTCTGGTATTTTTGTAAGTATTGAGTAAGGGGTTGCCAAGAAAATATATCCCTGTCTGGATACGAGCAGGTAGAGGTGGCTCTGACACCGATGTACATAGGGGTAAAACCCGAAAACACCGCTTTGAGCTAGACACGAACGAGAACTGGTACATGACAATGGGCCTTGCTGCTCTCTTGGTTAGGACACTCCTGGGGGATATGCCATGGTAAATTCATAAGCTTAGTATGAACCATTATTAAAGGAACAAAGATAAAATAAAATAAAGATTCACATAAGAATATATGATCAAGGATAACCTAGATTGGAACCTAGGGGATCACATGTTAGGGTATACATTCCTTCTACAATTTTATCCTTCTATGCTTAAAGTTTCCTTTTAATGATTATTGGCTAAGTATTTAAGCCCCTAATTATACTTTCTTTTCTTAGTTAATGGAGGGAAATGGAAGAACATGTCCCAACAACCAATGCGATTGGAAATGTGAAGATTTCCCTATTAATGTGACAGAAATCACGAGAGATCAAGTTGATCATATTGTGATTATGCCAAACCAGCTATCAAAAATCACAATTAATAATTGGTACCTAGTTGAATGCCCAAATTCATCAAGGAAGAAGAAGAAAAAGTCTCAAGGATGTTCATCTGATAAAGTTGATAAGGGAAAGAAGACCAAATTTTTTTTAGCAAAAAGTGTGGGAAGAGGAACCAAGGAGAATGTCCCAAAGGAACCGGGAGATGTTTTATGTGTGGGAAGATAGGGCATAAAGTAGCCAATTACTTTAAAAAAATGGATAATGTGATGAATAGAGATAAGGTTCGGTCTAATGTACCTTATACTTTTCAATGTCATAAAGGTGGAAAAGTTAGACATTATCCAAGGCAATGCTTTCTGGGAAGGGATGAGAAACTTGATGAGCGTCAACAATCTTCGAGGAGAAGGGAACAATGCAAGTCCTATGCTGAGATTGATCATGATGACTAAAGTATGTGTAACTTCTTCGCAATAATAGTCTATGTAATGTTGTATTTTAGTTCGTGCTCTATGATCATATCTTTTATGTTTTCTAAGATCATCGAGTCACTACCTAAGATGATTTTATTTCGTTAAGGAAAACATATATTTTTATGTACCACATGTTGATGTAGTGAAGCAATTATTCTGAAAAATGGTGATTAGGGGATTAAAAGATGATTATTATTTTGGATGACATTCACTATTTTGGGAACCCTATTTGATCAAGGTAAATATATTACTACAATGTTTTCTTTGTGGAGTAAAGGTTGCCATATATTTTGAAGAATTGATGAATATAAGGTAAACTTATGGTAATATAGGTTACTTATGGAAATGATTAACCTAGCTTGGGGAAAATGTGATTAATTTTGTTACTTTTTTTATAAGATGGTAAGAGTGGTTGACGTTGTTGGAGATGAACGATAAAGTCTATCTTGGAAGACTATGTTATGATATCGTTCTTATAATTGTGTTTTAATCTTAGTTTGGATTATTTTGAGGAATTTTATGGACAATTATTTATGGAATGGACTATGATGAACATTGGGTAGTACCGTGGAATTTTGAAGATTTAAAGAAGATTCCCATCCTATAGGATTCATTCTTTTTGAATAGTTTTTTTATCATACCCTTTCTCTTTTTGGGATAATAGAATAAATAGATAGTTAATCTTTGGTGGATTATGTAGAAGATTATTCTTGTGCTTTGATGATACCAAGTAGTTTTGAATGCTCATCATTTGAAGAAAAGATTAATTTTGGTATAAACAAATTAAAATATGATACTCTACTTGAAGGTAGGTATATTTCCATGTGTTTTATTTTATGTAGTAAATGAATTCCTCAAAACTAAGAAAAGGAACGTAAAACAAAAGTCGACTGTTAACGTTTCCCACTGGGAAATCAAATACCATTTAACCCATCATAAGTTTGTGAATTTTTTGTTGTTAAATTTCTCCTAATCATGTTTTCTATCACTCTCCCTCAGAACGTGACCCTTTGTTTTCTCCTCCATGTCCATGTTTTCCAACATGGAATCCTAGTATGGGTTAACTCGGGTGACCTTTTTACCTCCCTTTCTTTCTTTTAAAGTAATAGTCTTACTGACTGTTTTTCTGATGTGGGACATTCAATGAAATTTCCAATCCCAATTTTAAAAATGGCGAGGATGTAATTTCTTAATGGGGGAAGATTGTAACGACCCGAAATTGTGAATAAATCTTGTTTCCTAATTTTTTGTGTTATTTTATTTCATTTGATAACATGAGTATAATTAAAATGAGACTGTTGGGTTTGACTGTTATATGACCATTGGACATCATGACTGCTCGAACTAAATTTTTTGATTATTATCCCTAAATACAAGTGATCTTGGTTTATTAATATAGAAAGAGGATTTGATGGCCTCATCTAGTAGTCTTGGGCCGATCAAATACAATCACATAGAACTTGGGAAGGAGGTAGCACCATTGGGCTTTGCTCTGGACCAAACCCAAGTTGAACTTCATCATGTGAAGCTAGAACGGAATCACCTTCTCAAGAAGTTCAAACTGATAGAAATTTCTACTCATGAGATGTTGGCCGAGCCACCCTCAAATTCTCTCACCATAGCACACCTTACACTTCAGTCATATGCTGGTGTTATATGGGGCTATGTGATGAGACCGTAGAATCTTTGTGTAATCATTTGGGATGAATAAATTGATATTTCCTCCTTTAGTGAAGTTTGTGAAATTTCAAATGTCCGGATAATTTTAGGATGTATTTTATTGATTAATTTTGAAAAAAAAGATATTTTAAAATATTTATCTAAAACGTAAATAATTAATGATGTGTAATTATTTTCAAAAAAATGGTCTTCTACAAAAGTGTTCAGTAAGGAATTTGGAGTCTAATAAGATCAACATAATTTTTGATGAATAGTAAATTATAAATAGTGCTTTTATGCTTAGGATTTGTAATGTGACCAAATGGATTAGTAATCTCACTTAATGAAAGTTTTAATATAATCTAGGCACCTTGATTAAGTAATGTTATTCAATAAAATGGGTAAATAACGGTTTCATAAATTATTAGTCAAGTATTAGTTTTTTCGGGTGAATAGTGTTTTTTTAATTAAAAATCAAATTAAAAAAATTTAGAAAATTATTTTTATAAAATCGACTTTATTTTTGAACTCAGAGCATCTATATTATATTATGGTATATTTTGGGGATCTTTTTGAAAAAAATGATTTTTTAGTGAATGGTGTATTTATTTAAAAATTAAATTAAAAATATTTAGAAAATTATATTTATAAAATAGAGTTCATATTTGTAATCAAAGCATTGATATTTGGTAAAGGGGAAATTTTGGGATTTTTTAAGAAAGATGAATTTTCTGTGAATTGTAAAAATGAAGTTTTAGGGTTTCGGTAAGTTTAATGACATCATAACTGTGTCATGATGATGTAATGAGATATTTTAATGGTTGACCGACCAAAGGTGATGACTTATTGTATTGGGGGCCCCATTTGGCCTATCTCCAAGGGATATACCATGGGAGAGCCCATGGTTTTGAGAAAACCACTTGTGAGGTGTCCCTTGAAATTATTAAAGTATCACCTCATCTTCCCTATAAATGCCCACACTTTACTCCTTTAGTTTTCACTCCCAAATCTCCCCCAACGAAGCTTTGGTCTCATTACCTCCCAAGGAGTCCTCAAAAGGTTCCCCCAAGCCCTCAAGGTCTCAACCTTTGAGTTTTAAGAGATACGTTTTAAGGTAAGGGATCTTACCTCTCTTTTTCTTGTCAAGTAATCTCTTTTATGTCATTTCTTTTATGATCCATGCTCTAATGCTGGAGGATGATATTTTATATTCCTCATACTTCCATTTTCATGTTCATATGATGAGAGACCCCATATTTCTCTCATCAACTCGTTTTAATAACATTTATGTGACACTGTTAGGCTACCGAATTATTAAGGGATTTTTTCACCTTTCTCGTTTTTTAAAGTTCTACATTCATGTCAAGTATTTAACGTTACTTTTTATTATGTTCGGGTATGATCTATATATCAATAATACTTATCTTTTTTGTTCATATGATGAGAGACCCTATTTTATCTCTTCACTTCAGTATTTTTATGTTTTAAGTGGCGCCATTAGACTGCCAAATTTTTAAGGGATTCTTTCACCTTTCTCATTTTCAAAATCTATTTTCATGTAATGTCTTTCATGTTCATTTTTATTATGTTGGGTAATGATCTCTTTATATATCATACTGATCTTTTATTATCATATTATGAGAAACCCTATTTTATTTCATCAATTCATTTTTTTGTTGTTTTAAGTGACTCCGTTTGGATGCCGAATTTTAATAAGAGAAATCTGATTTTTGTCTTCCTTCCAAGTTTTTTAATTCATATGGTATGTATTTAAAATTTCATTACCATGTTCTTATATCCATTATATTATGTCTCTATACAATTTTATGAATCATTTATGAGTGGGTGAATCATGTCCCATCTATTTTCAATGTTTTCCAAAACCCTGTAACATAGCTGTTATGCTGTAGAGTTTTCGTCTCAAAATGTCTCTCTCTTTTTCTCAAATTCATTTAATTTATTAAGTGAATACTCAAAGATATTTTTCTACAGGGGTATTCACATATATATCATAATGTTATATTTTAATTCTGGGTTTTACACACATGAAACCTTCTTTCCATTTTCGTGGGATTAATGTGACATAAAGATCATGTCTTTAAAGCAGTTTTTAAAAAGTTATGATTATGAAAGGAAGACCATTTATTTTATGCTATATGGGTTTTTTATGAAATTTTTGATGATGATATATGTGGATGACATGATAATAAAGACAAATTTAAGGGTGCACCCTAATATCACTCCAATGAATTGGGTAAAGACTTAATCTCTAGAGATGGCCATTTTTAACGACGCCTTGGTGAATAACCTTGGTACTTTTTAATGACACCTTGGGGATGGACCTTGGTGAAACAGGGATGATTGTCAATTTTAAATGTTGTAGACACATCTTCAAGTAATGAAATACGTTATTTTTATTATGATATGACTCATGATTACTTTCTCATGCCTTAATGTTCTTTTTCATGACATTGTTGATGTATCTCAAGTTCATATGTTAAATGTTTCCCTTATTTCCCTTACTGGGCCTTCTTCTCACCCTTTCTTTTGATGTATGTCCCCAGGTTATGAGAAGCAGTAATGAACCTAGGATGAAAATAAGGAGAAACCTTTCCAGGGTTTAAGAAGGAGGGTTTATTTTTTTTATGTTTACTGTTCCTGGTTTCCAAGATACTAAACCATAAAGATCCTCGGATTTGTAAAATGTAATGAAAAGTTATGTTTTAAAAAGGGGGGATGTATTATTTATCCAATTTAATTCATAGTAAACATCAATTTTAATACATTATTAAGGTTCATAACAAGTTTGTGAATTTCCAAATCATATCCCCTAAGTGTTTCCAACTAGGTTCACATCAAATCCTATTGTCATGCACCATGTGATGATTGATTTCCCCCTAATTCACCCTTTTTTGAGTTATTACCATGGGGTATAGTTTTTTCGTATCTAGATAAACTTGTATTATATCATTGGGGATGTAAATACATGTAATACTATCACTCTATCATTCAACAAAATTCTAGGACATTTTGTTATACATTGAGTGGTCCTTACATTTATCCTTTTAGATATCACTTGACACATCCCTATAAATATACCTAGGGATATCAGTGATGTTTTCTCTTCCTAGTTTTCGTAGAATAAATAAAAAAAATCCTCTGATAACATTTTTAAGACCATAACGTCTCATACATATATATTACATCTTTTAGATGAATAATCATTACAATAAAAAAACACAAATAAGAGTATTTGAAAGCTATTTGGGATTATTAATTGTGGAACCATAATAAGATGGTCTTTGGGAGTTCTAAATTTTCTTATAGTTAGTTCCTTATAACTGTTACCCTTTTTTTACATATCACGTGGTATACTAATCATCATAACCTGGCGAAATAAAACATAAGAAAATATGACCGTGGATTCTCATTAAGGGTAAACATGGCTATGTGAGAATAAAATTAGAAGAAAATGAGGGTAAAATATTAAACCCATGCACAATATATCCAAGATCAAAATCACGAGTCATGAAATAAATATTTGATATTCATAAGACATAAATTATATGAAAATCAATAAAAAGGATCCATATGATAATAATAATGACAAAAGACTTGGATTTGTGGAATAAATATAAGAATAAAAAATCCATTCCATAGTAGTTAAAGGCACATTAATAAAAATAATATAATGGAAACGGTTCACTCACCAAGTAATAATATTTGTAAAGGTGTATTCCCAAGACTATCATTGTGGATATATTCCCTTTCTGAACTAGATTCACTCCCCATTAAATTTTTTTATCTCATGACATATAAATATTTAACAAATGAATTAGTTTTATATATAGCTTCCACCATTCATATAACAAAAAATAATACATATGTTATCTACAAGATCAAAAAATATTTATCATATCAGATCCTTTCAAAAAGAAATGGGTCTCATAAAAATATCCTCATAAATACACTATGGTAAATAAAAAAATCATTATAATTTCATCATAGAATAACCCATGGAAGAATAAAATTTTCATAATCATTTAATTGATGTATATCATGTGGAAGAAAATTAGGTTTCACAAATAACATTCTATTAGGAACAAAAATCATTCATTGAATGTATAAGAGTTGTATCATGACATTATATCCCTTATAAATGATATGCGACATCTACATATGTCTGATTGGGTAAAGAATGGGTTGAAAAGATCAAATAGTACATTTATATAAAAAAAATACGAACCAATTTGAAAAAAATATTTAAAACAAAAAATATTTCAAAAATATTTTTTTGAAATGAAATGTTGAAACTTATAATGGAAGCAGTAAAAATAATTTAAGACATTTCTTGACGAAGATATCCTTTCTAATTTGAATACCATTTTTTGAAAAAAAAATATATTTAAAAGGTATTTTTATTTCTAAATATTCTTGTGATTCATATAAAGGTAACGTATATGTAAATTACTGTTATAATTGTGGAAAAAAATTTCATTTCATTAAAGTTAAAATAATTATTTCTTT
Organism: Viscum album; assembly: GCA_963277665.1. Taxonomy (NCBI): domain Eukaryota; kingdom Viridiplantae; phylum Streptophyta; class Magnoliopsida; order Santalales; family Viscaceae; genus Viscum; species Viscum album. The sequence goes on along the minus strand of OY728147.1, from coordinate 1,372,882,142 downwards.
CATATTTTTGTTAAAAGCCAATGAGCCTTGTTTTTCAAAATAAAATGAATATTTATTTTAAAATATTTTTTAAATGAAAAAAATTGGTAAATATTTAAATATTAAATCATTTATAGGATATTAAAACATTTTTTAAATAATATTTAGAAAAAATTTATATGGAAGACAAAGTGTTTTTGTCCAATGATAAAAATAAGGGTAGTTTTCTTAAAAACATGTTTTTGGAATCATGAGTAGATAAAGAGAATAAAATTAAGATAATACAATTTTTAAAAATAATTAACCATATGAGAATAAAATTTTTGAGTGTATTAATCAATAGATCATAATATTTCATCATTAGAAGAATATAAATAATCAATCGGGATAAATTTTTTGATTGTATGATATAACCATTACCACTTAGTTATCATTGAATTGTAAGACCCATGAAAGATTAAAATTAAATTAAAAAAATTTAATTAATATAAGTATATTAATAATATAATATGTCAATTTGGATATATCTACACCCTATAAAATAATATAAATTCATGACACAACATATATCTCAAAGAAGGAAAATTGGGACAAACATATCATACTGCTTTGTTATCATTTAAATTATAAAACCTATGAAATATAGATAATAAAATAAATAGTTAAATACAAATAATAATCATGAAATTAACAATATAATAAATTAATATTTACTATATACAACAGATAAAATAAAAAGGTGGTGAATATTGAATGTGTCTTACAGAAGTAAAAAGTGAGAAACAAATCCCATACACTGATTCTTGAATTCAGTTGTAAACATTAAAAAAATAGGTATAATAAATATTAGTTTATTATAAATTTATTGAATATCCACAATTATATATATCATTCCATATATGATATAATTATAACTGTTTATTACACTTTTATTAACAATTCTATGTTAATGTTTCTCTTCACGTAATAACTGCCTCATTTTTTAAATATATTTTTAATTGGTATTTTCAATCATTTAGCCATGATCATGGTATAATAAACTATATTCATTAACCATTATACACATATCATATATATTCAATATATATTTATATTTATTACTCTATAAATGATATTGTTTTAAAAAGAAATACGTCATTCTTGGAAATGGTATATAGTCTGTATGCCTGAACAATGCATCCATTTTATTGAAAGATGGAATTAATTAAAGGTAAATAATATATGAACATCAAATAATCATTTTTATGTAACATATATTACACATATTCATTAAATTTACTATAATTTCCTTCCATGCAATGTGTTAGTGAAAATTGAATAACATCTCTCGATGAGGCGGTAGTCCACCGTACACATGAATGACATTATTGTTTCCAACATAGAATGTAGTAAAAGATGTTTTATGTGATATATTTATTAAATAGGTATAATTATATTTCCAATATATTATTTATTAATTTCATATATTATTTTTCACATAGAATTAAAATAAAAATGAAAAACACATCACATCGTTTTGTGATGTTGTAGTTCTCCGTACATAAGAGGAACGTTAATAATTTCCAATGGGTTATGAGGTAAGAATATATTTGTTTTCTTTTAATTATTTATTTATAATAATATATTAAATATCATATAAAAAATTAAATATTTAATTATATCATGTGTGAGAGTTGGTTATATAAAATGAAAAATAATGGTTTACGAGGAGGCAGTCATCGGTATACACGAATGATGACTTTATATCTCATTTAATGGAAGATGATAAAGATTTTGGTTATAAAATTGATAGAATAAAAAATATTTATATATAATAATATTATTATATTATATAATTATTCTTTAATAATAATTTAAATTGGTATATGAAGAAATAATATAAAATGCTTGGTTAGGGACAACACCTATTCTTTAGAATTATTATGGTAAGGAAAAAAAGACATTATTGGACAGATATATAAATTTTTTACTAATTTTATAATGATATTATGGAATTTAATAGGTAATTTCGTTGGCTATTCATTTAACTAATGTTTTTTGGAAGTGTGAAGATTATAGAATTGGGGTGGCCTCTTATAAGTAAAGTGGGAGGAACTCATGTAATTTGTGATGATAAATATGTGTGCCCATGTTTTTAAAAATAACCACAGCTAAGAAATTGTTATTTATCATAATTTATGGGTTATAAAGACTAAATATGTTTTTAAAATGGTTGGTGCACATTTTTTTCCATATCTTTTTAGTTTAAACCCCACGAGTAATCACATTATTACTATAACCGTAGTACTATTTTAATATTTTTTATTATTAATTATGCTAAAAAATTAAATTGACATTATTATATAATATCTATTATTATTATTCAAAATATAAAATCCAATTTTGTATATTTAACTCACTGATGTAATAAAAAATTAAAATGATATTTTACCAACATATTTAATGTAAAATACTTTTTCCAAAGTGAAAAACGTTAAAAGATTAAAAACATTTTATATAAAAAATAAATATGAAATTGATTTTTATAACCTAAATTTTAGTATATATATATAATTTAATTGATATTATATTTAATTTTAAATATTTAATTCCATCATTAAATTATTTGAATTAAATTAATATTCTTAATACAAACTAGTATTTTTCACTCTTTATTGAAAAATATATCTAATCAAAATATTCTAAAAAATTCAACTATTCAGAATTTTTTCAAGATTATTTCAAATATTTGTTTCATTTATACAAATAAATATTATAAAAAGAAAAAAATAAATTTTTAAAATTTTCACAAAATACCACAAAACATATTTTTATAAAAATATATTTTTAAGAATAAAATTGGATTTATTATGTCCCGTGAATAGAAAAAATTTAATATTAATATTATGTATTATATTATATATATAATATATATAAGATTCATTAGAATAATTCAACAAAAAATATTTTTTTATTTTTATAGTCAAATCATGTTTGTTTGTATACAAATATATTTTTAGAGAAATTCATTTTGTATTCTATGTGTTATTATTTTCATTTATAATTACGTTTCCATAAAAAAAATTAATATTATATAAAATTTTAAATGTTTTATGTTCATAATTTAGTTCATTCTATTAATACTAACTATTATAAGGGTTATTTTGTAACTATCATGTGGAATAATAATATTTTAATAGACCGTCATGTTTTTTTTAAACATGGTGTTGTTTGTAAAAGAATATACACACAATTTTTTTTAACTGAAGTTAAGCTCAGGGTTTCCTAAAACCAAATCATAAATCTATGTTGTTTGGAATTAAAAATATCAAAAATATTAAATTTATTTCAAAAAACATTTCTAAAAATATCAGTTTCTTTTTAATGTACCACAATTCTATATACATGGTATCCCAAGTGGAATAATAACATTAATGAATAAACCAACCCCACTTATATTCTCCTTGAGATAGATACAAAATAAAAATAATCACAAAATATTTCACAATTAGATAATTTTAATAGGAGGAATCAATAATAACTTATGTAGGTAAATAAATTGTAACTCTATATTGTAATTGTAAATAACTAAGACCTTATGTAGAATGAATATTTTTCTATATTATAACATATAAATATAATGTGGACCTTAAAATCTACTATAATTCGTGATCGTTATCTCTTACAACCCTATACTCAGGAAAAAATGATAAATTCATTGCAATTCCCCAAATTCAATAAAAATATGAATCTTATAATATCTAAACATATTGAAAATAATTGCATACCTGATAAAATGTATTTTAAAAATACATAAGTGTTAAATAAATATGATAAGCGGGTCAATAACTTATTATAGTTAATCATATATCAATCATCAATTACCTAGATTAATAAAACTAAAATAAGGCTGTTATGCATATTTTTAGTTTCCTCGACCTGGTCGACCTGAACAACTGTCGTCTTGGTGTGCCACTTGATATCATGCATTCTTATATATTCAATGGAGATTATAGAGTAATAGGAAATGTCATATAATAAAATTTATATGTTTTAACATCAATAATATAACAATAAATGCCCATATAAATAAGATATACAATCACCCATAGATAAAAAAATATTATATTCATTATACTGTTAAGTTATCCCTAACAAAACTCAACACATACTATGAAAAAATGTACCCAATTTAATATTATAAATTTATATAATAAGAAAGTTTCTTATTTATGGGATGATACTAAACAAAAAATGATCCAAAATAAACTATATAACATAGATTTGTAAAAAATTTCTGTTTGGGGATCTTCCCATTCCCATCTCCCATTCCATCCATTTATCCCATTCATATATTGATCACATGGACCTTTTCCTTGCTTCTATATTTTACCAGGATGTGTGTATTCACACAATGGTTCAAATAGATGGTGTGAACAATATAATCCACAAGTCACCTCCAATAGTGTTAATATGTTAATAAAAAAATATTGGTTCATTCATAATATTTTATGATAAAATAATAATTTTAACATAAAAACCATTAAATCATAGAATTCATGGTAACTAATCTAATTAATTACCTTACCTAATTTAATTAGTTATATTATGTGATGATTTATCCCATGTATTAATATTAACATGGTTGAACAAGTAAAGATGAAAAAAGATCTAAGTTGAAAAAATGTATCATCATATAAAAACTATGAGGGTGAATGAGGTATCACTATACCACTATGTAAGGTGAAAATCCACTAAAAAATATCCAGATATACATGACTGATACATCACTAATATAATGTTTAAAGGTGATTTATGTATCAATAACCCATATTTATTTTGATTTTTTACACCCCAATATAACAATCCATTGTGTGAAATTTGTATCACGAACCTATAATAATAATAAACAATTCTCACTGACCAAACCATCCCTAATGTGAATGATATATCTCTACAAAAATATATTTTTGTATTAAAATATCATTAAATTATGTCATATATTGGTGAATTATATATTAATGAAACCATTAAATTGGTGAGAGATGCATCATTGAGACAGCTATATGAGCGGAATAATTGTAGTCAGGGTAATGTGAAAACTATTTTTTGCAAACTATATTGATAATTTTAATTGAATTAATTTTGGAATTAGATTTGGGGAACTAGAATATGAAAGTGGAAAATAGAACATGGGGTCATGTATGAATTATTCAAAGTGAAAACATCTTTTTTATGATATTTGGTAATGTATAGAAAAATAAGATTTTAACACAACACTATTCACCCAAGGAGTAGTGGTGTTAGTAAATTTAGAAGGTATGTGGTGTTGGTAATAATTAATCAATGGGAAATCAAGATGATATTAAGGTGGTGGATCCATTGTAACAAAAAGTGATGTTCTAAAGTGGATCTATATGTTGATTGGTGGCTTCAAATATACTATACATTTTTTTATTAATTAATTTTTTATTACTCTAATGTTTTCCCATTATCACCAAGGTAGTGTTCCAGAAATTTATTCACTTGAAACTACGTGACACTCTCTATTATCCATCAATTTATGTTATAGTGTATTTATTGGAACTGGGATTATTCAAACAAGTATAATTTCTTATTTTTCTATATTTTTTCAACATCCATTTGCTTTGATACAAATTAGGAGGGAGAAGAGGCTTTTCTTATAATTAATCATTCTTTAACTAGGGTTTAATGCTTCTCAGTCCGGATACAATGTGTCATGATTCAATTAATTTAATTCAATTTAGAAATTAATTATTCATTTTATGATTTATAATATTGTTTTTGATGAATTGGTCTCATCACAACATGTGGTAACACATTTTTGTTGTAGATTTTGGTACAACTTGGTTGATTTAACTAAGAGTCTTATGGAAAGAAGTGATTTTTCATTTTTTATTTCCATTTAACTAAGAGATTATAATTCTTATTAGTGGAATTGTAAGTGGGAAATGTGTGGATAGAAAGGTATGATGTGTCATATTTTTTATTCAAGAGAATATAAAAATATTATAATATATTCTGGTGAGATCATGTGATTTTGTTGATATAGGTCAAGATAGATGAAATGGGAAGGTTATAGTGGTAAATTCATGAACCGTAGATTTTAAATGTGATTGGGATGATGTTAAATATAAATGTGTCAGTAAATATATATTATTCTAATAACATATCTTATTTTATGGCCATATTAATAAATATGTATGATAATCAAACATATATATGTAATTTTATTCAAATATAATGAATTTTAAATTTAAAATATCAAAATCATGTTTAGTATATGAACAAATAAATTCCTTTATCATGAATCAAATTTAACTAGAATTTAATATATTGAATTTTTATTTGGATTTTTGGGTGTTGATCCTACAATCATCACCTGTGAAATAAATATATTTGATTATTAATAGTTGATAAAATCTAAAAGTATGAATAAAATTTTATAGTAGATCTTGTGTCTAATTTTAGTGAAGATATATGAATGAAGTAACTATTGGTTTCTTAAAATAATAATTTCAATGTTTTCTGAGTGGTAGAATAATCTTATAGGTGCAAAAAACATAAATTTTGGGTGATGGTATAAAAGAAAAGTGTCTATTGTAGTCGACTCTCCCAATTTATTACACATGATAAAGCTATGAATTTTTTTTAATATATGGAAGGAATATTGATATATATGTTTTAATTCAAAAAATTGTTCGTACAGTTCATCCATAAACTAAGTAGTTGATGAAGGAAAAATCATTAATTCTAATTTTAATAAAATCATTATTGATGAAACCTTAAATATAAATCATCATTTCACTAAAATGATGTTAATGTTAATATTAAGAACCAATGCATGTACAAATAGTAAGGCACTCCTCATGTCATAATATTTGGAAAACTCATGATAAAGGATGGTTAGAATGTTGATGTGGTTTGAGTAAAATATTTCCGAAAGGTGTGTGGAAAATAACATAAGGCTCTATATTGTAGCCTCTGTTTCAATGAAAATAACATTGTACATGTATAAGAATTTTGAGGATAGAATATATATTTAATCAAAAAACATTCAAATATTATAATTTCTGTCATGACTTTCTGAAAGACTTTAGTGAGAATGGTCATATTATCTTAGCAATGAGAGGGACGCTAAGTCAATATGATATTGTGTATTGATCATGGGAAGAGTTTAACATTGGAAATCTATGAAATGTATCCTATACATCAAGACATGATATACCAAATAATTATAAGATATAATTGGTTCATATAGATGCACAATTTCCCATAGTGGTTTGATATCATGGAGGATTTTTTTTACAACGTGACCTTTATAAATGATTCCACTCAAATTTTGTGGGTGTTTTCATAAAATATATGTATGATGATTTCAAAAAATTATTCATGTTAAGATACATGATGGATAGTGAGAGAATAATGAAGTTTAAATGTTTATATTTTTACAATAGATATCAGTATTGAAACATAGAGCATTAAAACATCTATTAAATGAAATGAGTTTTGATAAAGAAAAGTATACCTGATAAACTAATAAATTATAGATGAATTAGACGATGAATAAGATAGATAAGATAATGAGTTTACATTACAACTTCTAAAAGGATTTTTTAATGATAGTTGCTAATTATGTTTCTTATGATGTGAATCAGATTCCTCCCAAAATAATTGGGAAGAGAAGGCTAGATGAACATTGAATAAGAATTGATGTTGATATATTTTACTTAAAATGTTTTAAAATTAATTTATACATCCATGATGATTCTAAGTTATGGGATAACATGGAGTCCATGTCATATAAATATATCCTTTTGGGGTTTTATTATGATAACATGGGTTTGGTATTGGGAAGACATCAAAATAAATGTAATCAGAATCTGAAATGTTTTATTCAATAAGGAGATCTTTTCACAGGATTAGAACAAAGAGGAAGGTGTTTTTGAGAGAAAATAGTTAAAGAAGAAAATCCATGTTTATTTTAATGGATATCAAGTTGTTATAGATTATTTAGTGAAAATGAAAAATCATATGGAATAAGAAATATCTATAATAGAATATGTTTATCAGGATTTAAAATTATAAAGGAATAATCTGTATCATTGAACAAGGATTTTAGAAGCATGTGATAGTGTTTTAGATAAACATGGTTTTGAATGAGATAAACCATAGATATCGAGGATATCTACAAGTTTTAATGACTAGCTTATATGTTTTAATATAAAAGGATCTATTATCATTTTAATGATGGTGGGGAACCTATGATCTCAAAATAGGTGAGAATCTAAAGTGAATTAGAACAATAAGAGTTTGCAATGATGTTGCGGATAAATAACTAGAATTATTTTATAGAATGTTATCAAATAGAACTACTGTTGATAAATATATCACAATATAATAGTTTTATTTACCAGTAAAATGACTTATAGAATTCTATGAAATAATATAAGTAGAAGATAATTTTGATGGGATTTCAAAAATAAAAAGGGGTGGATTACAATGATATTTTTCCTTCAATTGTGATTTTTAAAAAAATTTATATTGTAAATATCCAATCTTCTATAGAACATAAATTATTGCATGATTTTTTTTGTTGGGATCATGATTCTTCATCACCATTTGGTGACAGATAACTAATGGATAAATTATACGGTTTTATGGGAAACTAAGTTGATGCTGTAGTGCAAAGGAAAAATGGGTAATTTATAGCCCGTCAGAATAACCATGAAAATGGAACATGATGTTTTTTGCCTTTATGAGAAACATTATATTTATATAGAGATATATATATCAATAAATTTATAATAAAGAATTGGAAAATTGTTTTTTCATCAATATTATTTTCTATATATATGATATGCTCTTAGTTGGTCCTGTGAATGAATAGATAGGAAAGGTGAAGATTTATTTTTTAGAAGGTTCAAGATGATGGATTTCAATATAATGAAAAAAAAATTTTAGGGGCGCATTGGACAAGATTTCAAGGTCAAATATTTTTTTCTATCTTATTTAGGGAATTTTTGGAATGTCTTGGAATGATTTTAAAAGAGTGAACATGATCCATTAATGACTTCATTCGTCAAAAACATCATGTTATAAAAACTAATGGATTTGGGAATTAAATAATATTGTACATACATATATTGATATATATATGGATCAATGGTTTGAATATTGATGAATTTTATTTTTAATAATATTCCAAACATCACACATACTATTGGAGTATTGAAATGCACTTATTATGGGGTGTGGAGAAAGAAAATAATTATTTAAAGTCATAATGAATGTGGTACAAGATTTTATTTAAATTTTCATAAGTATCATTGTATTAAAAATTGATTTACATATTTTTTATCAATTGATAACTGAATGGTTCCCAAATAGATTCATAGAAAACCTGAGGATTATGGTAATGGTATAGACTGGTCTACCAGTTATTATTGTTTAGTCATCCCCCTTCATGTGTGTGGAAAAAAATCAGGGATACAAAAATATCAAAGCACACTAACCCTACTAAGGAAATTTCAAATATAGTTATGGTTCTCTTTGGAAATCAAGAAGTAATTCATTATCTTAACTTACTTTTTAACAATTTTGAGAAACCAAACACATAATAAAACATGTTCCATAAATAAAAATCAACAATAGGTGGATGGAGATGAAATTTTTTCTCCCTATATATTAAATAATGGAAAATATCAAAACCAGTAACATATTTATAATAATATAATCAACCATTCAATAGAAACTAACATAAATCAAAAATATATATTTTAGTCATCAACTTAAGGACTCTATAATTATAATAGATCACCTTCCCTTCCCCAATCAGTAATTTTTTTACCCTCTATTCAAAGTGTAATAGAAATAAATAAGGAATAAATATGAATTACATAATTAAAATTTTTTGTAAATAACTAAATCAATGATATTGTAGTACTAATGGACTCTCAAAATTAGACTCTCGACTGATCAAAATTTAACTCTATGAACACTCTCAGCGTCTGTCTATTTTATGAGATATGGTTTCCATATCATTCATCTTGAAAAACAACCATGATGATTTATTAAAAAAATTATAATTTTTATCACCCATATATATCATTTCCAATAGTGATACTATTTTCTCAAAAGATCTGAAACATTATCTATTTTATCAGGAAAAAATATAATAATTATTATAATTCATATGGATTAATATAATAATTCTCACGATTTATTATCTGGAATCTAAAATCCTTATATTGAATTGGATATGATCTTTATGAATACATGTTGACATCCTCTTGTATTCTTTATTTGAGAATTCATATATTTTTGTAATATCTATAATATCCACAGTGATGATTAAACATCACACAATGATTCAAATGGATTCCTTGCAAACACTTATAGTGGTGAATAAAATTTACACATAGAAGTAAAAATAATGTTTAAAAATGTATGTTGTTGCATATAAATATATTAATAATAATTGGATGATTTTTTTTAATTTTCCATTATGTTGGATGATTGTTATATAGAGTTTTAAGTAATTGTTTCACATCCTATGTTTTTGTTTATGGTGGCTAATACTTTTAAATTTCATTAATACTTATTTTTAGATGAATCCATAACCAACTTAAAAACATCAATACTTCTGCAAACAACCATGTTATAAAATCAACAACTAATATAACATTTTATACATAAAAAATTGACATTTATAAGATAAATAGTAATATTCAAAAGCCATTCATTTAATTAAAAAATCAATAAGCTAAATTTAATTCCCAATTTTGAAATTTTAAGAAATTTCGCACAATCAAGTGATTTACCTATTTAATTCCAAAACACATTAAACATAATGAAGAACTAAATATTATTAAATAAAATCAATGGAATTCAAAAAAAATATTGTTTTTATAGACAATTTCATTTCCCCAATAATTAATCATTGGACTCGGGGACATGGGATGTTAAAAAATATTACCTGAGAAAAATAAAATCTCTACCCAAGATAAACATAATTTTTTAATAAAATAGTTCACATTTAAAACATTCTTTCATTGGGTTCATTATTATGTTCTCTTAATTAATTACATTCAATTAATTAACAATTATTTTTTCCACTAATGCACACTTATACTTACCCCTTAAAAAATTTCCCACTCAAAAATTATGTATTAATTTTATGAAATTTTTTTATCATTCCATGTTAATGAATGGTTCAGACTATGTTTGATTAATTTAGTAATATATACCCAATTAGACAAGTATTTTTTCATATAATTATTACATTTCAATGTTTTTATATTACTAACAGATGGTGGGTTCTAATTAGAAAAATTACAAGATAAATTACGAGGTTTAGATCTAAATTAATCCACAATTCATGGGTTTAGTGTCCTTTATGAATGAAATCCACCTTCTATCCCTAATCCAATTAATCAACTTCACCAATTTGATTTCATGACATTTTTTATCTCATATAAGTAATCATTCCCAATCTATGTATACATTATAATGTTTGAATTAATTTTTATTATCTTTCAAGTAAAGATGAAATTTATATTTTTTTAGTGGTTGTTTAGTTTTCTATACACTTGTTCGGGTATAAATATTCTATTATACCCCCACCAATAGTTTTTTGAGTTCCTTATCTCAGTCATCTTTACTAAATATTCTAAAAAACACCTAATGGATATCGTTGCATCTTTTAGTGTTTAAAAAAATTATTTTTTTCTTAAATTTAACATTAGATGTCCATTGAAATTTTCATTAGATTTTTAGGTTATCCACCATATAAAAATTGAGCATCAATGACATGTTTTTTCCCATTTTAATAATTTATGGAAGTGTTTAGACTTGAATTTAAATGTATATTTTTTCCTGGATTTATTTTTTGATTAAATAGCTGGAAATTTTTTCCAGCTAACTTTCTCCCTTCATACACACATGAAATAAACTGGATACATATATAAACATCGAGATAAATATATATATATGTATTTTTTTTAAAAAAATTATTACATAAATATAATATTCATTAATACATATGGATAAAACTGATAAATATATTTGTATTCAAGAATTTATATTCATTTTAAAATGGAATTAAAAATAAAAAACACCTCAATAATTTATAGAATAAATATTCCCAACGATAAATGGTTTGGAGTAGATTATTCAAATATTTCAGGTTATTCAAACATATCATTTATTTATCAAGATAAATGTAGTTATATGAATATTTTCCAATTATTTTAGAATAATCTAATGATATTTATTAAAATATAGGCCAACGTATCTTGGAAAGGGATTTCAAAAACTACATGTTCATGCACGTATTTACATTATATATAATTTGAAAACATATTCAGTTTATAATTAATATAAGGTGATTAAAAGGGTAATGTTATTTTCTCAAAATTTACATATATTAAATATTTTCATTGGAATTAATATTAAGCACATAGTTTAAAAAAACTAATCATGTAAAAAAACAGACACAAAAATATAAAAAGACACAACAAGTATTAAAAAGAATACAAATTTAAATTCTAAACATAAAAAGGATCCATAACATGTGATTAAATTATTAATATCCCTCAATTGATAATTATATGAATATCATTTAATGAATAATATTAAATGGTATCATATGAAGTATATAAATTTTAAGGAAAGGTACAACTAAGAATTTGTTTTCTGTAATTAGGATGAATGATTGTAAGATCATGCCCTAGTTTTTTGCCATAATTTCCAATATAATTTCATAATATTGAGCGTATTAATAGTGAATGAGTTTTTGTTACCTTATTTATTTATTTTTGACTCAAAAAAGGATATACATTAGTAACTATAAATAGGCGTTCTCATTCAGAACAAATTTGAAGTATAAATAAATTTTGAATTTTGGTATATAATAGTACTTTTTCCCATGAATGGTAATATTTTATTGGAAATTACATTTTATGACCCACTCATGTTCATTATTTATAAAATCTAGATTTTTAAATATCATCCTTCCATATTTTTTGACTCCTACAACTGATATTTTCACGGTCCAATTTCATCTTCCTCATTTCCCAACATTCCTTGTAATATAACTCCATATATAGGTGAGAAAAATTCAAATAAATCAAACTATATATGTTCATTACAATGTGTATATTATAAGTTATCATGTTTTACCATAAGGTTTATTACAACCAATATCTCTAATATTTTTATTTCGTCTTATACTTTTATTTAAAAATCCACTGATCTTTCTATTGTACACTTCAGTTTTTTCATTTTTTTGGTGGTAAAGTGTTGTTATCTTAAGATAAAATTCATGGTTTATCAATTATTCTACCATGTTCTTATTTAAATAGTGGGTCCCTTGATCACTAATGATGGTTATTGGATCATAAATTCTATAATAAATTCTATTACTGAAAAAATAAGACACAATATTAAAATCATGAATTTTGGAGGGCTTGTCTTCCAACCATTTTCGAACACAATGAACTACTATAAACATTTTTTATTTTATAAATGATAAGGGAATGGGTTCCTTGAAATAAAATGCATATTCTTAAAATGTTTTATATGAATTACTTGGTTCAATGGGAGTGTATATTCTCATTGAAAAGTGTATAAGGAATTTATATATCCAAAATTTCAAAAAATATTTTTGAGAATATTTTAATAAAGCAAAAAAAAAACAATCTTGGTTATAAAATATTCTTATAAATCATTTTGGTTCTAATATATTTTCCACATTCTATATTATGAAAAAATTAACAAATTTTATTATATGTAATTCTTAGTTAAGAATCATCTTATCACTTGATCATTAATGATTTTTTGTATATATGTATCTACTGAATTGTATAATTGAGATTTATATTTGTGAATATTATTTTTTCAAATTATTGTTGGATTCTAACACAAAAGATACCATATAGTCGATCATATCATTTTACCAATGTATGTATACCTCAATAATGTATGACATCCTACCTTGAATGAGGTCATATAGTTGTTCTCGATTTGTAATTTCCACAACAATTTTATTTGGATGCCTAATTAAGAGATCTACCACTGGTTTCTTAGATATGTAATTTTTCTTATCATCCATGTTTAACTCTTGATGTAAAAACAAACATCAAACTGAATGAAGAATGGTTTATTCGATCTTTATCATTTACCTAAGGTTAGTATGATTAGAAAAAATTATTACTTTAAAATTATAAAATATATTTGAATATATAGAAAGAAAATATAACTAATAAAAATAATATTTCTAATATTCTATAGTTATTTTGGTTAGAATACAAAGATATTGATTCATATGAAATTACATGAAAGTTTCGACTAATTTTTTGGCATAGAACACCCTTTATAACAAGGCTGGAATCCTAGAAATTTAACTCAATGTGATAAACTATATTTCATGGGAGAATCCCAAGTTTTTTTACCTATAATTTCATTAATAAATCAAAAATATCCTAGAAATCATTATTAAAAAAATTATCACATATTTCAATATCAACCTATATTGTAGTAGAAAAATATTACTAAAATCATTGATGACTCCATTTTAAAATCATTTATTTTTTAAAAACAATCAAATTTGTTTAAATAAATTTACATATGATATTGAATTTATCACATAAATATTATATTTAATCACCCCAATAAATTTTGGTGATATGAAATTATGAAGTACTATTCCTAATTTCCCTAAAATTGTTTTTTTATAAAATAAAAAAAATGAATCTATTCAATGATATATTTCAATATTATTTATAATATTTCATGAAATAGTCAAAAATCACTAAAAATAGTGAAATCATAAAAAATTAATTGTAGGTATTTTTCAATGTGATTTTAAAATGTAATTACCAAATATATATATATAAATTTTCTATCATGTTACAAAATCCATAAACAATTTATTCGTAATAAATATTTATAATGGGACATGTAAATTTTTTCTTCTCCTAGGAATTTTTGGAAATGGAACACTGAATGATTCTTGAAAATATATCCACAATGTATTAATGAGTTCTTCCTGGAAATGTTTCTAACATATGGTTCCCAAACGAATGTAAAACATATCGTTCCTTATGAAATAATTCTACTTAATATAGTCAATATAGACTCTCCAGCTATTCTAAATTCTAATTGATGTTAACTCATTTGTCATATTATGTACTATAGAATGTCCATTTTTTGATAAATGTTAATGGGTTTGGAACATTGTGAATTTTAAATTTGATATGTGATGTTATCTTATAGTAATTTATCTATCCCTTTCTAAAAAAGTCTATTATAGTTGGGTTGAGCCTTATTTGAGGCATCGTATTATGTTTGAAAACATCTTATTGAAATATTTGGTGTATGTAAAATTTAGACATTTTGTCCAGGATATAACTTAAACTATAAAAAAAACTTCCACATTCTCCCATAAAATTTCAATCAGTTGGTTTTCATGGTTTGGGGTCAATTTATCTGAAATTATTATAGCTTTTATTTGACTTCTACTAAGTACTCATACTTCATTTTTCTGTGTAATGGTTTAATTTACTTACATGGGGGCTTATCAAAAAATGAAATTGGAATGGTTTATAAATTCTATAATAAGGATATGATGCAAATATAATTAAATATAATATTCATTATTATTATTAAAATTATCATACCAGTAAGTGATTTCATAAGTTACCGCTTCCTCTAAACTATAAAAAAATATTCTTACTTTCCTAATAAATTATTTTTATACGAATGATTCAATCATTATGTTCTTACTAACTATAAAAATTAATGTAAAACTCTTGGATATTCCATCTTATCATCCTATTCCATTTATAATAGTGTAAATATTCATTTATCTTTCTAGGTGTACATTATAGAATTAATTATGTGGAAACTAGTATCTCTATATTCTATGGGGATGGTTCCAACAATAAAATTGATTATAATATTTTTAGTCTTTGAGAATGGTTTATAAAAATGTATGTGTTGGTATGTTATTTCTCTATCTTTCTCCATGTTTATAATATAAAATTGTGGTATAAATATCATTTATCTCACATAAAAAAACACTACCTCCAACAATCCTATTATAAAATGAGTGGTTGTGCTTAATAGTTTCACCATTACTCTAATGTTCATTAATTTTCTATGTAAATTGAAATAAAAAAATTAGTGTGTCATAACATTAATTAATGTACATAAATAATATAATGAATCTAAAAAATTCACAAAATAAAATGTGAATGTGAGAAAAAAATGTCCCTAGATGATTAAATATTTTTGGTAGTTGTGATGTAATCTTAATTTGAGGCATAATAGAATAAATTAATTATTTAATTCCATCATATTAATGTTTTCATGCACTTTATTTATTTGGGTATCTTATCCCAAATTGAATTTTTCATGAGTGACTCTTGACATGGAATATTGATCTCAATTGTATAGAATGTATCTATAATTTTTGTTTAAAGGGATTCTTCTGGGATCATCATGGATTGAATATTCCATGATGTAAATGAAAGTAGAATGTCATTATTCTCCCCTTTTAATTTTTTAAATGGTTACTTGTGAATTTTTCTACATGGTCTAACCATCTCATTATCTTATATTGTATTTTATTCTTATTACTATTTTTATGAAATATGTTTGCATTTGTTATCATCAATTTCATCTTGTTCTTGATTATTCTTTTTAAATTGAGGTTTTTCGGTAGAAAAATATCATTTCTTATGATTTTTGTAACCATTATCACATTTACCTTATGATTTTCGACATATTTGGCTAACAGTTTCTATAGGATATTTCATTGAATATTAACCTAATTTCTATGTTAATTATTCAATGTCATAAATTTATTTCAATGGTTCCAAAAGGTGTATACTAGATCTTAATGTTCATGTTCGTTGATGTTTTCGGGGTTTCTTATAGGATATCCTTTTATGAAATGGTTTCATATGATAAACTGATTGATTATAAAGTTGTTTATAAGTTGATTAATAGGTTGAAGGGTGATGGAAAGGTTGGTTTTATTGTTGTAACGATGGTTATTTTTGGTAATGGTTTTAATAATGATGTTTTGAGAGATTTAATTGGTTACCACATCATATTTTAAATGTTTAATTATCTTTACTTCTTATATATTTATTGGATATTTCCTTTTCAATTTGAGTGAAAAAATTTATAATTTCCCTTAAATTATGCAAAATGATTTATTAAATAACTTTGGGATGAAAACTAACTACCTAATAGAACTAGATTTTTCTATTTATTTTTTTATTCAATGAAATTTATTAAAAAAATAAAGATAATCTCATCACGATTATATAGTATCAAAGGTGATGAATGATAATATCATGCCTCTTGAATTCTCCTTATGATTGTACAAACTATTAAAAAATATTGTAAGTCTTGGGTAATATTTTAAATGAGTAATTATTGATGTTTTATTTATATATTAAATATTATTTATATAATGAAATCAAAATATTTTTATCATTTTAAAAAAAATGATTGATATAATAATAATATTATAATTGGTTCTCATTGATTCATTTTTTTCAGAAACTAGAATAGTGATTCATGAACCTCTCTTAAAATTCATAATGTGTATCTCTTGATATATTGATAATGTAATATATCTCAATTATTATAAGTGTGATTCTATTAGGAAGATTATCTAATTGAATCAACTTTCTAGGTCCCTATAGTTATTTACCTTCCATGGATGAACGTCATTTAACCACTACTTAGCTTTACATCATGTAAACAGGGGAACACCATCATTATAACTTCATCCTAAATCACTCTTAAATGTTGTAATTTTGTGTTGAGAAACCTGAAATATTTTTTGATTTTATTTGAATCGTTTTCTGATATTACATCAATTTTTTTAATAGTTGGATTATAATATTTTTCAATTCCAAATAATTTGAAAAAAAATTCATAAAAATATAATTGTTTATTATATAAATTATCAGGAAAATAGGTCCCTTATGTTATATTTTTGGTAAGAGTTCAATGTTGAAGGCTCAAGATGAGTTATAACACCCCAAGCTTCCACGATACACTTCTTATTAAATAATTCAATAGCTTGTGCTACACGCAACACCGAGTTCGCGCACACCCAACCTATCAAACTATCCATTAAAAAAAGGTAAGGAATAATATTTACCTCTTTCTATATTTTATATATATATGAAATGTAATTTTAACATTAAACTTATGTGTTTATTACACATATTATAAGGACAAATTAAATTTTTCATCTAATTGAAGTAGTTTTAAAAAAATGTTGTTTTCATGTCTTTAATGGAGAACCCATTTCAAATATAATATTTGAAAATTTTATATATTAAATTTTATGAAATTCAATTTCTCTTTTGAAGCAATAAAAAAACATTTAGTTTCGATGAATTTTTGGAACTTTTCAAATATGTTTTATGTTTTGACGAACATTGAAAAATACTAAATTTTATTTAAAAATAACTTTTTTAATCGAAATAATTTATAGAATTAAATTATTAATTTTAGTGGTTTAAAAAAATAAATATATAGTATTTTTATAATTTTATATAATGTATGTCACTGGGAGTAACATCATATTTAAATTGTACATAAAAAATTTCAACATTTTGATAGTTTTTTATTCTTAAAAACTCACTTTCTGGTTTTGACAACGGGAATTAATTTTATATTTTTACCGAAACATTTGTGTTTTGAAATAAAAAAAAAATTCCATATTTAGAAATTGAAGTTATAATTTTTTTATATTGGTACAATTTATTTTAGGACAATTTTTATAAAAACATTAGTAATTAATTTTATTTACCAAGGTTAATGGCTAAATACTGTAAATAAAGGCAAAAAATAATATTATTATAATATAAATCTTCCATACAACATGTAATAATCATATTTGATGAGTAATTTATGACCATGGTCATATGTAGGATGAATTTAAGACCATATTGGGCCACTTGGTTTTGATAATGACATGATAGAAGAATTAATTTAATGTAAAGATAAACACAACATAAACCTGTATCTTTTACTAAAACAATAATAATATAGGTTTATATAATAGATCTATTTAACTATTAATATTCATTACAAAGGTAAAAAAAATTCTATATCATGGTATTTTATTTAGAATTTTTAGATAGTAGATTAATATGTTTTTTTATGAGACAATTTTGATGTAGTGATTACCTCATTAATGAAATATTCAAATAAATGAGTATAAAAATAATAAAATAAATGTATGTTTAACATTTTGATGTCATAATAAACTTTTTTTTGGATTAGTTGACATATTATGGATGTTTTAATGTAACTCCCTGACCCATGTTACCCATAGTTGGTGCATTATTACATAACATTAGCATGATCACTGTGACAACTGGGTCCCAATGACAACACAACCACCCCGCTTTAACATGGCCGCCGAGTCCTGGCCCACCAGTTACCTCCAGTTGCCCCGCAGACATGTGGGGCCCACCCTAGGGTCCACCCACATGCCTGAACGGATCATCTGACTAATGAAAGTCCCCACAGGCTAACACATGTCCTTTCCAGTGTGTTTTTTCCTCACTCGCACACACCCTTGGAAACTTCCCAAGAGGTCACCCATCGTAATCACTACTCCATGCGAAGCACGCTTAGCTGCGGAGTTCTTATCAGAAAGGCTTCCGAAAAGGAAGATGCACCTTGTTGACATGAGTCATATCATTTAGTCATTTAACCCTTTATCATTTTGGGATGTTACAATCACCCCCCCTTTAGAGCACAACACCCTCATTGTGGGCCTTACATCTCAACCCAGGCAGTGCACCGCACTTAAGGCTGGGTACCACCTCTGATACCAAATTTGGAGACCTGAAGCTTGACGTACATGGAGATTACATTACTTTAGCGGAATACTTAATACATAACAAAAACAGACACACAAGGACTGTAATAGTTTAGTGTCTTTGGAAACTTGGAACGTAATCTTCTAATCTTGGTGAAAGATATTCAACATCTCCCATAAAGATCTTTCCTTTTTTTTCTTACCTAAAACCTTTCTTTATATCTGGGATAAATGAAAACATAAAAAGGGTGAGCTAAAATGCTCAATAAGGGTAATCATGGATAAAATAAAACATACCATATACATTTGAACTTAAAAACATGAACATAATGTTTAAACATCAAAAGCTTGAGAAATGACATAAAACATGGAGGTACGTAAGGCATAGATCATAAAGAAACATTAAGAATGACAAAATAGCATGGGAATAAAACATGTAATTGTTGCATCCATTAAGAACATGTAATGATTTCCATTGTAGCCAAGGCATTGCTGCCAAGACCATCTTAGTGGACAAAGTCCCTTTCTGAATCGAGTTCACTCCTCGTTTCAGTCATGTTTTACTGAACCGGTTTAACCTGTCATTCCAGCCATGTGTATCTCATGAGATATAAAACATTACCCAATTCATTGGAGGGAGATATAGATCCCACCCATCTCATAGTGAAACCATTCTTACTTGTGCACAAAATAAACTTAAAAACTTCATCATAACCCAATGAATAAAATGGGTTTCATAAACATCATCCCATCATCACATAATCCATATAAAACAAATGGATATTTCATCATAATAAAATTGAAACCATGTAAATCATAGAGACATTATACTTGAAACATACACATATGAAATATTTTCATCTTAGATGGAAAATGTTTTTGATAAAACACTTGAAATGAATTTTTGAGGAAAATATCCTTCCTTCTTCAAAATCAATTTCTTTTCACAAAACGTCATGCAATTTTAAAAGAAAGTGATTTTGTTGAAAATAGTCATGAAATTTTTTTGGAGGAAGATTCATGAAAATATGTCTTTATAAAACCGTAAAAATTTGTTCGTGCTGTATAATTTAAAAAAACATTCTTTTCATACTTTTGCTGGAAAAGTCAAAAAGTACCTCGTAACGTAAACAAAAGAAAGATTTCATACATACCATGTAGTAAAAGTCAAAAATGGGTAAAAAGGACTTTTAACATACATGAAAACACTTTTATAAAACATGGAAATTGATGATAGAAATAACCCCAGTAAATACTTACAAATATGCAATCTCGGATAAAAATGAGATTTGCAAAATTATCCCTTACCTTATGTCCGATATGCTTCGTACGTATCGGAACCTCCTGTATAATGATTTAAATATTGTTATTCACTTATTACAGAATCATATTAATTATTATGATATCATATATGGTTCACTTATGACTTTATATTACCCGTTCTTTTGTAAATTCCATGTTAAAGTGCGTTTTGGGTAAAATCGTTTCATTTGTCGTCCATGTTTTGACTTGTAATTATTCATATGATTACATAGATCATGATTAATTACATCCAGAATGTAAAACATTATTTATATATAATATATATTCATAATATACATATATGTAATAGATCGATAAATGGAAAGAAATACACCGTTCATGGAGACGGTAGGCCGTACGTACGCATGAATGTTGTTTTCGTTTCCTCATTGAATTGAATGGAATTAATTGGATGACATACATATATATATATATATATACATGAATCCAGTATCATTATTATGTCATATATTTCTTGATTATTTATTATATATACTTTATAATCATTTATGAATGGTTAATCATTGAGAATGAATCTCATCGCGTCGTGGAGACGGTATTCTGTACGTACGCACGAGCGATGATATTGTTCCCATGATCGTGGAATTTAATTGGAGTGTATGTATACTATTACAGAATCATAATCACTTTACAATAATCATATATAGTTATTATTTAGACCATTATACCCATCCATGTAAGGTGCTGGTGGAAAATAGATTACACCACGGTGTGGAGACGGTATTCCATACGTACGCACTCGCGGTGATTTCGTTTTCCGTAGGATGGATAGATGGTGAAATAGGTTTGTTTCATACTTATAATAACATATCAGTATATGAGTGATACTGATGTCATTACTTCATAATTAAACAACCTAAGAAGAAGAAGTGGAAGAATAAATAAAGGTGAAAGAATCGGTAACGGAAATTACCTCTTCTTTGAAGCGCCTCTTTAAGACCTCCTCTTAGGGCACTAAAATTGGTCTTTGAAAAAGACCAGGACCTCTAGGATATTTATAGTGAAGTGGAGAAGATAATTGGGCAGAGGTTGTCCGAGATTGAAGGCTCAAAGTGTTGAGTGGATGAGAGGGAGGAGGTGCCCTTTTATAAGGGAGAAGAGGGGCACCTTTGGAATTCTTAAAAATATTTATTTATAATAAATCTAAGCCCACTTAAAAACCTCCAAAAATGACTCATATTATAATATTAGATGATATAGGGTTGTAATATCCTCATTCAATTAAATTTAGACATGTTTGGATCTTATTCTAAACCTTATCATTTTGAATTATCCTTATTTAATCTATTTAGGTTTATTTGTGGTAATAAAATTCTAAATTCTAAATTTAATAAAATAATTAGTTATTTGTTGTGAATTTTCTATAATTATTTAATTTATAACATTATAGACCATATAAATTTAAATATATAATTTTTAAATATTTTTGTGATTTTTAAACAATTTTATAATATGTTATTTTTATAAAATAACAATAGTGTCAATTTTGACACTATTCA
Source organism: Viscum album (assembly GCA_963277665.1). Lineage (NCBI taxonomy): Eukaryota > Viridiplantae > Streptophyta > Magnoliopsida > Santalales > Viscaceae > Viscum > Viscum album. The sequence goes on along the minus strand of OY728147.1, from coordinate 1,372,859,480 downwards.
TTTATTTGAATTTAAATAAAATATATACAAAATATATGTTCGAAATAAAAGCTTTAATAGATTCATAAAAGGTTTTATGTATCTATAAAATTAGTGGAGAACATTAAATAGTTCATAAATATTTATTTTATTATTTTTAAAACCATTTATTTGGTTTATCTCTTAATAAATTAATTACTACAACATTTTTGGATAATTATTTAATATACTTATATGTTGCATAAAAATTAAAACTAATATCCTATGATGAAGATAAATCTATTAAATTTCACAATAATACTTTTACTCGAATTTATCATCTTAAAATAACAATAGTTAAATTGTTATATTTATTAAATTATGAAGGTGACAACTTTGGCATCATTTAAAATAAAATAATATATGTGTCATAATTGCTTGTATAAGACTCCAAATGGTCAAATATTTGACCATTGGATGATTATAGTTTAAATTTACATGAAAAATAAATTTTTGTCAGGGTTTTGTGCCTTTTATGGTCTCTATTAGTTTAATAAAAACTATATTCTTGATTTTTCACTAGATAAATAATTTCTGCATCACTATTGTGTCACAATTAATGAAATTTATTTAATCCCAAAAAATTCCAAATAAATTCTCATGATGTATATAATTTTGTTAGATTTCTGTACACTATTAATTTTCTAAGTTTCATGATGGTTATCACTAACTTAAAATTATTATACTTATAGTATTTAAGAGAGTGACATGTTGTCACTTTCTTTGGTTTTAATAATAATTAAATTATTTTCATGGAAAAAGTCCATTAAATGAATCTAATATGACCCTTATGTGATATGGGTAGAATTTTAGTTATCCAATAGGATTTTTCAATGTGTTAGGGAAATTTTATAATCTTATATTTACCCTTAATTACCCGATTTACCTTTAACTATAGTAAATAAAATTTACCGCAGTTACTATTCACAATGCACAGAAATAAAAAGTAGCTTATTAACATAATTTGGACCCACTGATTCCAAATATGGAATCCATTTTAAAAAATTCAATATAAAAAAGTTGCAGAAATTAAATTAAAATTAATCTTGTTGTCCAAAGAAAATGGGTTTTTCTTTAAAACATTTCAAAAGATTGAATTAATTTAACGTACAAATTCAAGGTAAAATCAATGCTAATGACATAAATTATATTAAATGGTAAAAAATATATTTTATTTATACTTTAAAACCATTCAATATTATAATTTAACCATATAATAATTACGATGAAAAATGTTTTTTTGAATTAAAATATAGCGTGTTTTTACTATTCATTAAAATATGAAAGTCATCAGAATAAAATGAAAAATTTATCCAAACTAAATTTTTATTTCTTGATTCCAAAGAATAATTTTATTTTGTCAAATGGAACTTATAAACATTTCAAAAACTAGATTTAATGTGGGTGTGCCATCAAAAGGTGGCAAAATTGTATTTTTTGAAAAATACTTATTTTACCCGAAAAATTTATTTTGTTCTTATAACATGTTCTAGAAAATGTGTAAGATGAATAATAATGTTATAAAATTAAAAATTTAGTTAATACTATTCATAACGGCTAGTTCATAATAATATTATGATAATATATTGTTGTTTAGTAACACCCGATATTTCGTACAACACACGCTATCGATGAAGGTCGCGATTGCGTGTAATGCAAGCCATGTCAGGATTGCGTGTTGTGCAAGAATCCTTTGTTGTTTTGTATAACAGAATCCAACCATATTTCATTTATACAATGAATATATATATATATATATACTCAATGTTGTGTAGAATAACTATTATCAAAATTGTTTGTAACACGGTCCAAGAATAGTGTTGCGTATACTGCAAGCTAATACGGTTTTGCATATAGCGCAAGGTAATATTGGTGTAGCATACAACAAAAGACATTAATTAAATTAAAAGAATATTTTTCATAAAATCTCATGGTTTTACAATCACAAAACATCAAGTCTCGAAAGACTGATTATTTTAGTAGCCTTGGAATCACTAGATACAATAATAAATTTAACATTACATCATAAAGTGAAAAACGAAAACAACATCTTCTCTCTATATACCACACTGATATCCCCTCATAATATCCCTATAGTTCATTCATAAAATACTTTTTCACATCATGCAAAAAATAAAACATAGAAATAGGTGAGCTCAGATGCCCAGTAAGGATAACAATATAACATAAACTTTCATAAATAAGCATAAACATTTAAGGAAATGTATTACAAAAACAAAAGCATTTTAAACATGAACTATAGTATAATATGGCAGAAATAAAATTAAATTATTCCATTTACTTATTCACATGGATATTCTTCTAGTCAAATAATCACATGAAATATCAATAACCACTTTCATAATGATGGAATGCATAATGTCAGATTATCATAACCACATAGTCAAGGCCTTGTACAAAGACTACAAATAATATTTTGTCAATGCATTGTGCAAAGACAATAGTTTGTATCATGAGACCTACCGATGCATTGAGGAGCTATAGCGGGATCCACCTATCACTTATTATGTCCAATGCATTGCTCATATGAACAAGTTTAAACAAAACATAAACATTCATATTAAAACTAGCATACAAAATGTCAATAATTTCTCCATAAACCATGAATGGTATAAAAATAACACATCCAGAGTCAAACATATCAGAAAACATTCAATACAATATTTATGTTTGGTATCTTAATAAATCAACTTCAAATAAGCTTAAAATCCATCAAAGGATGTTGACATAGATGAAATCAAATCTATTTGAGAGAAATATCTATTTTTTTGAAATCATTTAAAAGTCACATAATTTTAAAAGAAAAACATTACATTGAAAATATTCTTATAAGCTTTTAAGGGAAGCTCTAACAGTTTCATAATGGGGTAAAATAGCCACACCCTCTGTATAAGTTAAAAAAAACTGTCTTACCTTAATTCTGTCAAAAAGGTCAAAAAGAACCTTGTTTGGAAAACGAAGAAAATATTCCTTTATAGACATCTTATAAAAATTCAACAAGGGTATAAATGACATTAACCCATAGCCTATAAAATAGTTACAATGATTTGAAATACATTTTTAATAAACATGGATGTAGATGATAAAGAGGTCGCATTAGATAATTACGTATAAACAACCTCGGATAATGAAGAGATTGTGAAATTAACCCTTACATTGTACTTTTCCTTGGTTGAGGGTAATTTAACATCCTGTATAATAGTGAAATAATTGTTATTAAATTATATGATAATAAAATAAATATATATGATAACATATATGATCTTTTAACATTGCTTTGTTAATAATATCTTAGTATTATCATTGTTTTGGGTGTTAACTTACCCATTTTATTTTATATGTTTTGCCACATAAGACATGTTTGTTATGGATAGGATGTATATTATCCATATCTATAATGATATAAAGTCCTTAATCATTATTTTTAATCATCAAATGATAATTAGATTTGAATGGATATGATGTGGAATGAATCTCATCAGGTTCATGGAGACGGTAGTCCAGACGTACGCACGAGCAACAATATCATTCTTTTTGTATTAAAATAATATATAATTGGATGGTATATCATATATACAGAATAATTATCATGTTTTATTTATTATATACATCAATTACACATCATTATCATAACTATTCAAATAATAATTTTTTTAATAACAATTACACCATGATGTGGAGACGGTAAGCCCTACGTACGCACGTATGGTGACATGATATTAAAAGGATGGATATAATAATGAATATGGTTGTAAAATATTTATAAAAACATCATAGTATATATATGATACTGTATTTATTATATTATATTGGAAATAACAATGAATGAAAAATTGGAAGAAGAAAGGAACTTGAAATAGGGTGCTGAAATTATTACCTCTTCTTAGGGTTCATCCTTTTAATTTGATCAAAAGGGCTCTTTAGGTTGCCTTTATGATCAAAATAAGGCCCCTATATTTAATTTAGGAATGTTTTTAGGATATTTGTGTAGAGTTTGGGCGATCCAAATGGATTTTAAGGTGTAAATTAGTGAGAAGGGTGAGTGCCCTTTTATAAGATGGGTGAGGTTCACCTTAGGGAAAAAAAGAAATATTATTTTATAATAAATTAATACTCTGTTTATAATGGCTCAAAAGTGACTTATTTAAATTATAAGGTGGGGATAGGTTGGAAACTACTCAACTAAGATGTTTTAGATAGGTTTGGGTCTCTTTATTAACCTTATCTTTTATTTTTAACTATTAGTTAATTAGTTTGACATTTACCATGCCTATTTGTCTTTTTATATTATATAGTCAATAAAATTATTATATACTTCCATGTGATCACAAAGTGGTCCATTAATGATACACATATCATTATATAATTTCTTTTTACAGTCCTTATATTTTTAGCAATATAATATGAATTAATAATATAATATTTGTTTTAAAAACTCTTTTGTGTCAATTTTGACACTATTTAATAATTGATTTTTTAATGTACTAAAAACATTAATAATTCGAACAAAATTCATTTAAGTAATATTAACATGTCATATTAAGTAATAAAATTCGTGGATGTAATCAAAAATTTCTTATTATGTTTATTTTAACATTTATAATACTAATTATTTTATTTTTTTTATTAATAAGGAAAATACTGCATCATTATTGTGTCATTAATAAATTTAATTATTCAATGTATAAAAATTATAAACAAAATACCATTATATAGGAAATAATTTTATATTTCAAATCAATATTTATAGTTTAAAATATAACATACATAACCCTATGTAAAAAATTTTTGTCTAAAAGATATATGCTTATGTCATTTTTGTATTTACTTTAACTTAATTAATATAAACTTTAATTATCACTTACAAGTGGCTCCATGGGGACCCAAAATAGACCAAAATATGCCCATAGTCGGACATGTATCATCTAATTGAGTTAGGACATGTTTTAGGGTAATTTAATATTATTATAATATTATTTTGTTTACCCTTATTTACTTGATTTACCATTTAACCATGGTAAAAAAAATATTTACCAAAGTAATTATTCAAAATGACTAAAAATAAAAGTTATCTATTTAACCAATCTCGACCTCCTGATTCTAAATATTGAATCTATTTTTCTAAATTCAAAACACAGAAGTGTCAGAAATTAATTTAAAATTATTTCCCGTTGTCCAAACAAAAAGCGTGTTTTTAAGAAATAATTACTATCAAATGATTGGCGATTTCTTATGTTCAGTTTAAATGTAAAATTCCATCCAATGACAAAAATTTGATTAAATTGTAAAAATTTACTCTAATTATTCTTTAAAAACTTTCAAATTCATAAGTTATCACTATTAATTATTTCGAATAAAAATGTTTTTTTAATTAAAATTTATTAATTTTAACTATTCACCACAATATGAAAGTTATCAGAAAATTTCCAAAAATTTATTGAAACTAAATTCTTATGTCCAGATTCTTAATAAGAAGGTAATTTTTTCAAATTCAATATATAAAATTTTCAAATATTATATTTAAAAAGGGATCACCATTAAAAGTCTGTAAAAGTGCATTTTTTGAAAAATATTTCTTTTATCTAAAAAAATTAATTTGTTCATACATTATGACTATAAAACTCATAATATGCAATATAAAATTTTAAGGATTATATAAAGTTTAAAATGAAATTAATTCTATTCATAAACACTTTCGAATGGCTAGTTTGGTAAGTCGTGGTGTGCTTAAATTTTGTGTTTCTTGTAGTGAATGTTATTGAATTACTTTGAAGAAATAACGCACTATGAAATCATGGGGAGTTACATTATTCCATCCTTCAATAAAATTCATCCTCCCAATTTGAAATTTTTCTTTAAAAAAAGGTTGAAAATAGAAAATATCTTTTTCGGAAAACCCACATTGGAAATTGGGTTAATAAAATTTAGTCTTAATAAGAGGAAAAGAGAAATGAAAGGGTCACCACAAAATTATGATCTCGATTATGAGAAAATTGTTAGAAATTAGAGATACATAATTGGAGGAAAAATTTAAATACTTATAGAGAGTTATTGAGGTCATCAGTCACAGGAAATTATATAACTGAGGGCCTCAATGTCATAAATCTATAATGATTTAAAATATCAGCGGTTCAACAAAACATAATGTATTAGGATAACAAATTTCTAGTTTTAAGATGCCTTACATAATATTTAAGAATTAATTTCTTCATATATTAATAGAAGAAATATATATATATATATATATACTTGACATGTATAGTTTTATGCTCTCACTAATTTCTACCACAAACTCATCTTTCACTATAAAAGATAATAGAGCTTAAAAAAATATTCCATTTATAATATTCGTATAGGGTTCCAAAAAAATTACTTTCTAATTCATCTACCAAAACTTTTAAAAAAATTACATTATTCAATCCAAGACATCACATGGTCCAGTGGTAGGTGATACACCCTTTTCACCCTTCCGTTGCGGGTTCATGTCTTGCGGCCTTGCCGAACGCGACGGTTTGCCACATGACCTCTGGGATGTCCATTCACGGTAATTCAAAATTAAACTCAAACTAGAATTAGCAAAAATACTTCTGTCCAAACCCACAGTACAAAATTTATAAGGAAGTTAAACACAATGAAGATCCTTTTTGTCGTTTAATAGCATGTGAACACTTTCACCATGTATTCTTATAAAACACTGCAACATCTTGAATTACCATAAAACCTTATTAATTACATTCATGATCCATTATTCCTTATATAATACTGGATATACTCCTTCTATACATAAATATTGTAAACTCCAACAATGAAGGAATATATAGATCATTAATCAGTTTCATGTTAGTCAAGAATATACAATATAATTTATCCAAATCAATCATGTATTATTCCAAAATCACATCCTCGGCATTAGAACCATATTATGGTTTATCCTTCTCTCATCATATATTTTCCAATAATTTAACCTTCTATTGAATTACTTTTCTTGGTTCTACACAATCTCAAGTCCATAATGAAACAGTACTACAGTACAATCCTTATATACTCCAGAACTATTATAACTGGTACAATGTTGATACATCACTAAAATGACATAATTCATTAATAAGAATATCATAACTCTAATCATTCCTCCTCATCCGTGGTAGTATCATAACTTGATTATTATCCAATAGAATCATTTATGGAATACTCTTATGATTTTAACATTGGTTTGCGTAGTGTCCCAACTCCTTATAGATGAAGAATTGTACATTTGAAACCTTTTTCTTACCTTTACACTCACGTACTTGGTGTCCTTTTTCTCCACACTTGTATCAAACTCCCATTCCCTTCAGGCAATTTCCATGGTATTTTTTCCCACAGTTATCACATATGAGAAAATTCTTCTTTTCCCTCTTCTCTTTATCCATCTTTTTCTCTTCTATACTTTTCTTCTCTTGCTTCTCTTCAGAGTCATAGGACTCACAGAATTCATTACTTGTATTATTAACACAATATACTATTTCTTCATATGTTGAGAATACATGGGAGACTATTTCACTTTTAAATGTTTGTTTAATACCGTGAATGATATGATCCATTTTACTCATTGGAATATACATATTGATGGAGTTCACATTATTTCTATTGGGTACCATTTCTATACAATGGAATACACTAGATTATTTGAAGAATCACAATACCTAAATCAAAATGTGTAAAACAGTTGACATAAATTGAACAGTTTATGGATATAATCCATAATCAAAAAATTGTTTTCTTTGAGAAACTATATACTCATAAACCCCATAAAATCGTTTGTAAAGGAAATGAGAATTATCCTAAGAATATCCCCTAGGAGTGTCGTAACCAAGAGTGCAGCAAGGCCCATTGTCGTGCACCAGTTCCTGTTCGAGTCTAGCTCAAAGTGGTATTTTTGGGTTTTACACCTAGGCACATCTATGCCAGAGCTGCCTCTAACTGCTCATATCCTAACAGGGTTGTATTTCTCGGAAAACTCCCAAAATCTCTACAATATCAAAAGTCTAGAAATTTCTTCTATACTAATCCTCAATGTCCATCATAGGTCTATGTGTTCCAATCAGAGTTTATCTAAATATATCTTCTAAGGATTTTACTAAACATCCTCTGATAATAAGTGTAATGGCTAGACCCCAGTTACCCAGATTCGGTGCATTATTATATAACATTGGCATGATTACAAAATATCACTTATCGAAATACCGATTATTTTAGTAGCCTCAGAATCACTAGATACATTCATAATGTTTACATTACATCATAAAGTGAAAAACTATAACAACATCTTGTCTCTATAGACCACACTCATATCCCTTCATACTATCCGTGCAGGTCATTCACAAAATACTTCTTCATATCTTGGGAAAAATAAAACATTGAAATGGGTGAGCTCAGATTCCCAGTTAGGATAACAATATAGGACAAACATTCAAAAATAAGCATAAACATTTAAGAAAATTTATAACTAAAAAAAATTCTATTAGACTTGAACTTCAGCATAATATGGAAGAAATAAAATGAAATAATTCCATTTACATATTCACATGGATATTCTACTAGTCAGATAATCACATGCAATATCAATAACCAGTTTCGTAATGATGGAATGCATATTTAAAGACTATCAAAACCACATAGTCAAGGCCTTCTGCCAATACTACAAAAAAAAATTTGGCAAGGCCTTTTGGAAAGACACTAGTTTGTCTCATGAGACATACCGATACAACGATAAGATATAGTGGGCACTACCCGTCACTTATTAAGTCCAATGCATTCCTCATATGAATGGGTTTAAACATAACATAAACATTCATATTAAAAAAAGCATATGGAATGTCAATAATTTCTCCATAAACCATGAATGGTATAAAAATAACAGATCCATAGTCAAACATATCACAAAACCATCCGTAGAATATGGAAGTTTTGTATCATAATAAATAAACTTCAAATAAGATTAAAATCCATCAAAGGATGTTGACATTGATGAAATCAAAACGATTTGAGAGAAATATCTATTTTTATGAAATCGTTTAAATGATAAATAATTATAAAATAAAACATTTTATTTGAATATATTCTTATAAGCTTGTATGGGAAGCTTCAACAGTTTTATAATGGTGGAAAATAGCCGCACCCACCGTATAAGTTAAAAAAACCTTCTTACCTTAATTCTGACGAAAATGTCAAAAAGTACCTTGTTTAGAAAATTATGGAAATATTCTTTTATTATAATCTTATAAAAATCATAAATTGAATAAATGAATTTAATTCATTGTCTATAAAATATTACGAATGATTTGAAATACATTTTTATGAAACATGGATGTGGATGATAAAGAGATCCTCCTTGATAATTATGTATAAAATACCTTGGATAATGAAGATATTGTGAAATAAACCCTTACCTTGTACATTTCCGTGGTCGAGGGTAGGTTAACCTCTTATATAATGGTGAAATACATGTTATTAAAAAAATAAAAATCATATTCATTAATATGATATCATATATGTTCCATTAAACACTGATTTGTTAATAATATCTTAGTAGTATCGTCGTTTCGGGTGTTAACTTACTCATTTTATTTTATATGTTTTATTACATAAGTTGTGTTTGTTATGGATATGATGAATCTTATTCATATAAATAGTGATCTCAAGTCCTTAAACATTATTTTTAATCATCAAATTAGAATTAAACTTGAATGGATATGATGTGGAATGAATCTCATCACGTTCGTGTAGACAGTAGTCTGTACGTACGCACGAGAGACAATATCATTATTTTGATATTAAAATAATATATAATTGTATGGTATATCATATATAAAAAATAATTTTCATGTTATATTTATTATTTACATAAATTACAAATTATTATCATACCCATCCAAATAATAATGTTTTGAATAACAGTTACACCACGACGTGGAGATGGTAAGTCGTACGTATACACGTATGGTGACATGCCATTCAAAGGATGGATATAATACTGAATATGGTTGTAATATAATTATAATAACATCACATTATATATAATATACTGGTTTTATTATTTTATATTGTAAATAACAATGAAAGAATATGTGAAAGAAGAATGGAACTTGAAAGAGGGTGGTGAAATTATTATCTCTTCTTCGGGATATTTCATTTCATTTTTTCAAAAGGGATCCTTAGGATGGCTTTCTGATACAAATAAGGCCTCTAGGTTGATTTTATGGAAGATGGGAGGATATTTGAGCAATGTTTGGCCGAGACAAATGGCTTATAAGGTGTTAATTAGTGAGAATGGGGAGTGACCTTTTATAAGAGGGGTTATGGGCACCTTAGGGAAAACTAGAAATATTATATTATAATAAATTCATATTCGGTTTATAATGGATCCAAAGTGGATTATTTAATTTATATGGTATGGATAGGTCAAAAACCACTCAACCAATAGGTTTTAGACAGGTTTGTGCCACTTTATTAACCTTATTTTTTAGGTTTAACTCATAGTTAATTTGTTTGACATTTACCATGTCTCTTTGACATTTTAAATTATATAGTTAATAAACATTCTATATAATCCCAAGAGACCCCAAGTGGTCCATTAATGATAAAAATATGATTATATAAGTCTTTTTACCAAACCTTAGATTTTTAGGAATAGAATATCTATTAATAATATAATAATTTTTTAAAAAATTCTTTTATGTCATTTATGCCACTATTTAATAATTGATTTTTGATAAAGTCCTAAAAAATTTATTAATTAGAAAAAAATTCATTTAAGTAATCCTAACATGTAATATTAACCAATAACATTAGTTTATGTCCTCAAAGCTTTCAAATTATATTTATTTTAACAATTATAATACCAATTATTTGATTCTTTCAATAATAAGAAAAATATTGTATCATTATTGTGTCATTAATGAATTTAATTATTATAGGTCTAAAAATTATTAATAAACTACCATTATTTAGTAAATCAATTTATCTTTCTAATGAATATTAATAGTTGAAAATATAACATAAATAACCCCATGTAAAAATCATTTTTCTAAAAGATATTTCCTTATGTCATTTTTGTATTTACATTAACTTAATTAATATAAAGTGTCATTATCACTTACAAGTGGCTCCATTGGGTCCCAAAATCGACCCAAATATTCCCATGGTCGGACATTTATCATCAAATCATGTTAGGTCATGTTTTAGGGTAATTTTATATTATTATAATATTATTTTTTACCCTTATTAACATGTTTTACCTTTTAACCATGGTAAATAAAATATTTACCGAAGTAATTATTCAAAATGTCTAGAAATAAAAGATACCTATTTACACAATTTGGACCTCCTGATTATAAATATGGAATCCATTTTTCTAAATTCAAAACATATAAGCGACATATATTAATTTAAAATTAATTTCTGTTATCAAAACAAAAAGTGTGTTTTTAAGAAATAATAACTATCAAAACATTGGTGCTTGTTTATGTCCAGTTTAATTGAGAAATTATGTCCCATGAAAAAAATTGGATTAAATGGTAAACATGTAATCTAATTATACTTTAAAATAACTCAAATTCATAATTTATCAATATTAATTATTTCAATAAAAAAAGTTGACTTTAAATAAAATTTAGTAATTTTCACTATTCATCAAAATATGAAAGATATCATAAAAGTACGAAATTTTTTTTGAAACTAAATTCTTATGTCACAATTCTAAAGAATAGGTTTATTTTTTAAAATTAAATATATTTGTGTTTCAGATATTAGATTTAAAAAGGGATCACCATTAAAATTCGGTAAAAGTGCATTTTTTAAAAAATACTTCTTTTATCTGAAAAAAAATAATTTGTTCTTACATCATGTCTATGAAACACATGATATGGATTCTAAAATTATAACGTTAATATTATGTTCAAAATTTAGTTAATACTATTCATAACTGCTTTTAAACGGCTAGTTTGGTAAGTCGTGGTGCGCTTGAACTCGGTGTTGCGTGTAGTGCATGTTATTAAATTTCATTGAAGAAATAGCGCGCTATTAAATCTTGGGGTGTTACATTTAATGCCTTTTTTTGAAGTAATAAATTTTTTATGTCTTAAAAAAATCAATTACTATATACTGTCATATTTGGAAATAATGAGTTTTTAAAACATATACTATATTATTAAATGATATAAACATACTAAAAATCTAATGTTCTGCCAAATAAAATGTATTGTAATAAAAATGTCATAAATAATCCAATTTAGGTTACCTTAGAGTATTATTGAAAATATATTAACCATTTAGTAAAAAAATTACATGATGACATGCTAAGAGTTAACTTATTTTAAAAAGGTTTAAATATAAAATATATGGTTAATTTTATGCACTAAAAATGTATAAAACCAATTAGTTGAGATTATGTATACCAATAATAATTAGACCCTCTAAATAAATTAATTATGAGCTATTAGTCACCTAAATTGGTTTTATAATAAATTAATATTTTCGGATTTTTCCAAAATTTCCCATCACCCCATTATAAATTGGAACCTCCCTTTCTTTTTAAATCACACCTCTAGAGCCATTTAGTTCAGAAAAAACCATTCCATTTCTCCTCCATACCTTCCTAACCACATCCTAGAGGTCTAAATTTGGGATAATATATATCATATGGATCCGTTATGTTCAAATCGAAAGGAAACACCTGAAGAAGAGGTAATTGTTTTATCCATTCTATCAATGATCTTTTCTTCTTCTACGTCTTCATTCTATATGTTTTCCATACCAATGTAGTAAATATAGAATCATACATATAATTTTTTGTTAATATAATCATTGTAAAAATATATTAATCATTTTATCCATCCTAAGAATAACAATATCACCATATGACATACCGTCTCCACAACTTGGTTTACTTTTTTATACAATATTACATTTTTTGGATGGGTATAATGATGAGTAAAATAGACATAAATAATTAATATTAAATTATTATGATTTTCTATAATTAATATACAATCCAATTAAATATCATTTAATCATTATATGAATGATTTCATCGCTTGTGCTTGCGTACAACCAATCGTCCCCACAATGCAATGGGATTCATTATCAACTTTATCCATTCAAGAATGATTATAATAAAACATATTATTCATAATAATGAAATATAATGAATAATAATCATACTAGAATTATATATATAAGTTCATGTGTGTGTTTACATATATGTCATTCCCTAACTTCCATTCAATGCGATGAGAAAACAGATTCAAAAATCATGCGTATGTATGACCTACCATCTCCATGAATGGTGTATTCCATTTTTTATATATATCTATTATATATATTTATATTATGAATATATAACATATATAAATCAGATTATACATTCTGGAAGTAATTATATCACGATCAATGTAATATGATCATGAATAACATGTATGATAAACAAAGCAATATTACTCGAAATGTTTCATTAATTAGGAATTGTTAATAAATGGTTAATATAGAGTCATAAAATAATAATACATGATATAATATATATTATTATTATTATTATATATGTTAATAATATCCTTAAAAAAATTATATAGGATTTTCATACACGTATAGAGAGTATCAGATCTAAGGTAAGCATTATTTCCTCAATCTCATTATTATCTGAGATTATTTATGTGTATGTATTTACTTGGATATATTTATCTTCCATGTCCATGTTTTTTAAGAATGTTCTCAAAAATAAATTTTTATGTTTTTAAGGAAGGGAATCATTAAATAGATCATTATTTTAAATTTTTTAAGGATTTATTTTTCTGAACCCATTTAATTAATGTCCATGATTTCAAAATGATTTTAAGGATTTATTTTTATGGAAATGATGGATTTTAAATGTTGATTCCTTTTATAAGATTCATTGTGTTATGGGAAATTTTGATTTAAAAATATTATTTAAATTATTTCCATTGAAAAAATTTACTTTTGAATGATTTTATTGAAATGGGTATTTCATTCAAATATTTTACTGATCATTTTCAACTGTGTCAACATCCTTTATGGGATATTATTCTTGATTTAGATTTATTTATTTTAATAAAATCATCCATATTGGATTGAATGATTTATGATATGTTTGACTATGAATGTGAAATTTTTATATCATTCAAGGATTATGGTTAAATTATTGAAATTTTTTATGCCAGTTTTAATATGAATGATTATGTTATGTTTCACACATTTCATATGAAAAATACATAGGACATTGTATGTGATGGGCGGGGCCTACTATAGACCCCAGATGCATAAGTAGGTCTAATGAGACAAACTAGTGTCTGGGTACCAGGACATGAAAAAATATATGGGAATGGTCTTGGTACAAGGCCATCACATAGTTTTTAAGATGACTTACATTATGAATTAACTCATCATGAGATTAGTTATTGATTTTACATGTGATTATTCGACTAGTATAATATCCATGTGAATGAAAAAATGGATTTAATTGATTTATTCGTGCCAATTATATTGATGATTTTGGTTTAAAGGGGTTGTGTTTTAGTTTTACCTTTCCATAGAATTTGATGCTTAATTATGAAATCTTCCACTCTATTATTTATACTTACTAAGAATCTGAGATCATCGCTTTAGTAAGTTTTATTTTCCTAGGATTCCAAGAAGTGTTTTTTATTGATATGAATGGTTGAGAACAGGGAAGAATAAGATAATGAAAGGATTATCTATACTATGTTTTTTGTTATTAATTATAATGTAATGTTCATTTATATAATGTATTTTCTATAACTGTTAAAAAGATCTGTCCATCAGGACATGATTCCATGTAATCATCCCAGTGTATTAAAATAATGCAACGTCTATGGGTAACTTGGGTCAAGTAATTATAGTTAGTATTAGAGAAAGTTTATAAACAAACATGGAAACATATTTAAATTACTTATAATAGGGATCATATTCATAAGAGAGACTTTGAAGATATATATAGAATAAAATCCTGGAATTTTGGTAAAATATAGACCGTTCGAGTCTTCCATGAAAAACATAATTGTCGGGATACTAAATGTGGTCGTGGTTCTGGAATAGATGTACCTAGGAGTAAAGACTCTAACAAGGTGTTCCAATCATAACTTTAGTAACCTCATACCTAACAATGGTCCATACTATGAACCTAGTTTCATACTCCCTGGGGATATTCTTAGGAATATTATCATTATCATTATCAACCGTTATAAAAAATTTATGAGTAAATATGTCTCCAATGAATCAATTTTTATGATTATGAAACTAGATAGATGTAAATCTTCAATTAATGTTATGTATTTTTCTGGCGTTTTGATTATGCATTCCGATATGATCTAACCTTGTGCTTGTCATCATTTAGAAATGGTGTCTAGTATATGGAATGAGAACTAAAACAATACACATATTCCAAAGAGTAAAAAGGATCATATCATTCATACTATTAAGGCAACATTTCAAAGGATAATACTATACCATGTATTCTCCTCAAATGAAGATATTTTATCATGGATTAATTAAATAATTAAATAATTATCTGACTCTTATGGATTTGAAGGGAAGAATGAAAACAATTGTATAGAAGTGGAAAAGATGGATAAAGGGGATAAGTGAAAGAAGGATTTTACCACATGTGATAACTGTGGAATGAATCACCTTGGTAAATTCTTAAAGGTAATTTGAGTTTTTTATAAGTGTGGAGAAAAAGTACACCAAGATCATGATTTAATGCTCCAGAAATTTTTTTCCAATGTATACTACTTAATCGGAAATGAGTTGGGACACTACAAAAATCAATGTCTTGGTCATCAGATTATACCACATATGAAGCTACTGGATAATAATCAAGTTATAAAAATACATCATATAAAGAGGTAAGATTAATTTTTATATGTTTTTATTAAATAATAGTGTAATTTAAGTTTTGTATTAATGATGTAATAGTTAACATAATTTTTATGTATATTAGGATTGTACTGCAATACAATTTCATTAAGTATTTTAGATTGTATGGTATCATGTAATGTTACACAGTTAATGTTAAACATGTTAAAAATTATATGGTTGGGTGAATTATAACCCTTAATCTATTTCTGATACTGAGATAATTAATTCAGAATAAGAAATAATTGAGTTGGAAATAGTATATTTGATATTATTTACATCCTTGGAACACATTTACAGTTTATTTTAAAAGTGGTTTATACAATAATTATTATGAGTTTTCAACATTTTTTTAAGCGGTATATCTAGTATTTTATATTTTCCATAAGGAAAAAGGATGAATGAACGTATTCAACATGGTTTTGTTGTAATTCAGGTTATTACAATGTTTTAAGAGAATACATGATGAAGGTATTCAGATTTTTGTTTTGTGACCTTCCTTATAAATTTTTAACTATAAGATGGGGTAGATGTATTTTGGACAATCGTAATGGTTGGAATAGATTATGTTGGAGATTGGATAAAATTTTTAAAGGATTAAATTTTACTTAATATTTTTAATTTTTGGAATGATATACTTTTAAGAAAAGGAAAACTCATATGTTAAGTTACAACCTGTCGCATCTAGAAATGCTACGATACTTGAACCTGCAACTGAAGGGTGATAAGGTTACATCGCCTTCCACTGGCCTACGTGATGTATTTCATAGTATAATAAAGTTTTCATTATTTAAATTTATATGTTTATGTTTGGAACCTTTTACGATTAAGATGAATAGAAATTTTTTAGGTTATGAATCTTTTGAATAGAAAGATAATTTTATGGGTTAAATTACTGAAAGGATGTAACTATATATGTCAATTAAGTATAATTTCTATTGTTCATAGTCTATAAATTAAAATAATAATAAAACACTAGGTAAATGATCATAAAACCAAAAATGTTTTCCTAGTACTTTCTTTTATGATGAATCAACTGGTCCCTTAGATCATCACAGATTTATAGCTTTGTTGTTGTTAAAATTCATCTAATAATGTTCTATATCACAATCTATCAAAACATTATAGTGACATTTTTTTTCATGTCCTTGTTTTCCACCATGGAACCCAAGTATGTGTTTTTTAAGGTAACCTTCTTACATCCCTTTCTTTAGTTTAGAGTGGATGTTTTATCAATCATTTTTCCATTGTGGTATTGCAATAAAGTGATTTGAATAATCAAACCTTAGTTACCGAACCGAAATTCATAAATTACATGGATAAAATTTGTTGAATTATGTGATAATATAACACCTCATGCTTTTATGGTATGCTTATTTTTAAATTTTTCATCATCTTTCACAACACACAACATCGATTTCGAGCACACCACAACACATCAAACTAGCCTTTTAAAAAAGATTTCATTAATATTATTAACCACATTTTAAATTGTGCATATATATATATATCACATAAAATATTAAAATTTATCTTACGTTTTTAATATATATAATATAATGAAAAATACATTTTTTCATATAAAAGAAGTATTTTTAAAAAAATGCATTTTTACATTTCATGGACAACCCTTTTTAATTCCAATATTTGAAACATTTATATATTAAATTTGAAGAAATGGAATTTTTATTTGGATTTATGACATAAATATTTAGTTTGTATTAATATTTGTCACTATTCTGATAACATTAATATTTTGATGAATAGTTAGAGATACAAAATGTTAATTGAAAACAACTATTTTGATAAACATAAATTATATTCTAAAATAATACATTTGAGTGATTTTAAATTATAATTATATTATATTTTTATCATTTAATATAATATATGTATTTATAAGTAAATTTTCATTTAAATTGGACATTAAAACATGTTTATTTTCAAATTTTTTTTACTTCTTAAAACCCTGCTTTCAAGGTTGGACAATAAGAATAAATTTTAAATTAGTTTATGAAAAAAAAAATATTTTTTTTTTAAAAATGGTTTTCTTATTTGAAATCAAATGGTACAAATTGTGTATATAGGTATCTATTATTTTTTGTCATTATAAATAGTAACTGTAGTAATTATTTTAATTTATCCTGGTTAATGGATAAATCAGGTAAACAAGGGTAAAAAATAATATTATAATAATATAAAAAATCCCTAAAACTTGTCCAAATACTATTTTAAGAGATATTTCGGACCATGTTCGTCCTTAGGACTATTAAAGGACCCCATGGGACCACATGGTTATGAAAATGACATGTTATAAGAATTAATTTAAAGTAAATATAAATATTACAAACACATATATCTTTTACTAAAACAATTCTAATATAGTATTAAATCACTGATAACTCTGACTATAAATAGTCATTATAAATATTACCATATTTAATACATCATTGCCTTTAATTAATAATTTTTAAACATTAGATAAATATATTAATTTATAACACAATTATGATTTAGTGATTACCTCAATAATGAATGATTCAAATAAATGAATTTATAAATATTAAAATAAATGTAATTTTAACTTTTATATGTTATAAACAAATTTTATAGATTTCATAAACATGTTATGGATATGATAATTACTTGTTTTAGAAGTAGTCATCTTTTTATGACTTCAACATAAATAATTAACTAAATAGTGTCAAAATTTACATAAATGAGTTTTGAAAAAAAAATCTATTTTATTAAATGATATAAAAATCCTAAAAATAAAAAAACTCTTCCAAATAACATGGATAGTGATAATAATTTCATAAATGATTCACTTTAGGTTCACTTTTCATGTTAAATTAATGATATTAACCATGTAATATAAAAATACAAGAGGACATGGTACGAGATAACTTATTTTACAAAGGGTTAAATCTAAAAGATAATGTTAATTTTATGAACTAAATAAGTATAAATCCAATTGAATTAGATTATATAGACCCATAATCATATTTTCCTGTAAATAAATCAATTTATATCTATTATAAACAGAAAATTGCTTTTTAATAAATTAGTATTTCATGATTTTTCCAAAAGTACCCTCACCTCTCTTATAAAAGGTCACATCACTTTCTCATTAACCCACACATATAATGATTTTGGTTTAGAAAAACCCTACCATTTCTCCAACCATCCTCCCTCACTTCTTAATAGAAGCATAAATATTTTCATAGATCCATACTAAGGATCCATTTTGTTCAAATCGAAATGAAACACCGAAAGAAGAGGTAATCGTTTTATCGCTTCATTCTAACTCATTTTCTTCCTCTACTTATTCTTTCTATATTATCTCTAAAACATAGTAACAAATCATGTATCAACAATAAAATTAAATTTTTATATAACCATGGGAAAATTATATTCATCATTTTGTCTATCACACAAATAATAATAGGACCATGCGTGCATACGTACGACTTACCATCTCTATATGGTGGTGTAATTTGTTATTCTTTATTAATTTATTTGGATGGGTATCATGATGAGTATAATATATATAAATAATGAATATTACAGTATTATTCTTCTTTATAATTAATATACCATCCTGTTCTATATCATTTAATCTTAAATTAACGATATTGTTGCTCATGCGTACATACAACCTACCCTCTCCACGACACGATGAGATTCATCCTATACATTAACCATCCAATAATGATTATAAATTATATATATTTTAAAAAAAATTATGAAAATTATGAAATATTAATTATATATATATAGTCATATATTGCATTCACTGTAATCCATTCAATATGATTAGAAAACAAAAACAACGTTCATGCGTACGTACAACCAACCGTCTCCATGAATAGTGTATTCCATTTTTTATATATATCTATTATATATTTTAATATTATAAATATATATGATATATAAAGCATATTATACGCTATAGATGTAATTAAATAATGCTCTATGTAATACGATCAAGAATAACACCTATGATAAGCAAAGCAATATTAACTGAAATGTTGCATTAACATGGAATTGTTAATAAATGGGTATTATAACGTCATAAAAGAATCATATATGATATAAAAATATTATTACGATTCTGTTATAAGTTAATAATATTTTTAAACCATTATTCCAAAGTTTCTGGCACGTACAAAGTGAATCAAATCTAAGGTAAGGGTTAATTCCTCAATCTCATAATTATCTATGATTGTTTATGTGTAAATATTTAAATGGACATATTTATCACCCATGTCCATGATTTATAAAAATGTTTTCAAAATGAATTTTTTATGTTTTAATAGGATGGAATATTTATCTAAATCATAATTTTTAAATTTTTGATGTTTTATTTTTCTAAATCTATTTAATTAATTTCCATGTTTTGAAAATGATTTTAAGTATTTATTTTTATGGACATAATTATTTTAAAATAGTAATTACATTAAAATGTTTCAAAGTGGTATGGAACACTTTTATTCAAAAATCTATTTAAAATGATTTACATTATAAATTTTCTGACTTTTAAATGATTTCATGAAAATTAGATATTTATCTCAAATAGTTTTACTAATCCTTTTCAACTATGTCAGCATTCTCCATATGATATTATACATGATTTATATTGATTTATTATAATAAAATATTCTATATTGTATTTAATATTTGATGTTATTTTTGACTGTGAATGTTATATTTTAATATCTTTCATGGTTTATGGATAAAGTCTTGAAATTTCATATGCCAGTTTTCATAAAAATGATTATGTTATGATTCTACTCTTTCATATGAGGAATGAATTGGACTTAGTATGTGACTTGAGTGGACTTCTATACCTACCTGAGGCATCAGTAGGTCCCTTAAGACAAACTAGTGTCTTGGTACAAGACCATGATAAAAAATGTTTGAATGGTATTAGCACAATTCTTTCAGTTTGTGGTTAAGATGTCTGGAATTATGAATTCACTCGTTATGAGATTTGTTTTTGATTTTTCATGTGATTATTAAACTCTTATAATATCCATGTGAATGTTTAAATGGTATTATTTTATTTATTCAATCCATATTAGGCTAATGATATTGTTTTAAATGTCATGTGTTTTATTTGTTCACCTTTCCTTAGACGTTAATGCTTAATTGTGTTAGCTACCACTATATTGTTTATCCTCACATAACATCTGATCAAACCCATTTATTAATTTTTTATTTTCGAAGGATGTCATGAAGTGTTTTATGATTAATATTAAGGGTTATGCTAGGGTATTTAAGGAATTATTTTCGGATTATATATGATGTGTTTTATAATATAAATTGTAATGTAACGTTCACGTGTTTAATCTTTTTTCCCTGACTACTTAAATTATCATCGCTTGGGTACATTATTCCATGTAATCATTCCAATATATTAAAATAATGTTATCTCTCTTGATAACTGGGGTCAAGCCATTACCTGAGCACATTATGATTCACTTGAGTAATCAAAGGAAACATCCCAAAATTTATATTTTTTGTTTAAATTCATAAGCCAGATTAATATTTTTTATATTTATAGGTCATAATGGTAAATTTTCTTATTACATTATCTATTCAAGAAATATAGAAAATAAATTAGTGAAAATCCCTTAGAAAGGGAACAAATTTTTTAATTATACATTTTATGGGGTGTGGTGAAAAATTAGTTTCTATAGTTAAATGTAGTCGTAGTGGTAACCTAAGGATTCTTCTAGAATGGAGTTCTCAAAAATAAATAACCACTACTGAAAATAGGGGGGATTTAGTTTTTATTTATTTAAATGAAATATAAAAAAATTGAATTTGAATGATGATTAAATTTATGGGTTTTTCATTGAATTACACCTTTCAATTATATAATAGTCTTAAAAAAGTTTTACTTATTTATTTAAATAATAAATTATAGATACCTTAATTAATTTATCAATCACCCGTGGTTGAATTTTATATTAGATACTGATATAAAAATGAAAAATATTTTTTATTAGCCCTTCCAATGTGTGTAAAAAGTATCAATTAACCCAAAAGATTAAACAACCCATAATCCAGTAAATTAATATGCTAATACGGTTTGAGTGCTCTTGGTAAATTCTCAAGCAACTAAGTTGTTTCACTGTAGAAGCCCTATATTGAAGTACACAGAAATTTAATTTCTTTTGTGGAATACATAATACATGACACAAATAGACACCCAAATACCATATCAGTATAGTTCCTCTAAAATTTGGATCATAAACTTATATCCTTGGAGGAATATGTTCTTTATCTCCCATAAAGATCTTCCCCTTTTTATTTCCTACCTAAAAACCTTCTTTTATATCTTGTGGAAATGAAAACATAAAAAAGTTATCTGAAATTCTCAATAAGGGTAAAAATGGAGAACGTAAAACAAACCATAAACATTGGAACTTAAAAAAACATGAACATAAAGATTAAATATCATAATCTTGAGCCATGAAATAAATCAGGGCAGTATGTAAGGCATGGATCATATAAAATTCATTAACCATAATATAGGCATAAAACATGTAATTGGGGAAAACTAATAACCACATAATATGATTACTTTAGCAGATAATGAATTGATTCCAATATCATAATAATGGATAATTTCCATTACTAAACCGGGTTTACATTCTGTTCCAGCCATGTTTTACTGAACTATATTTAGCTGTCATTCTATCCCTATATTACTAAATCTATTCTAAATTTCGTTCTATTTATATTTATCTAATGAGATATAAATCATTACCTAATAAATTGTTTGGTGATATAGATCCAAACCATATCATAATGAAATCATTCTTACATGTTCCATAAAAAATAAAACATTTATCATTGCATAACCCATGAAACAAAAATGGGTTTCTTAAACATCATTCAATCATAACATAATCCATACATAATAAATGGATAAAAAAATAATTCCATCATAAACACAATCAACGAAAATTAATAATGGGGATAGAAACATAACCATATTTCATTTATATGGAAAATAATTTTTATAAAACACTTGAGATTAATTTATGAGGAAAATAACTTTTCTTTTACAAAATTTATTTTCTCAAAATGCCACTCAATTTTAAAATAAAATTATCTAGTAGAAAAAAACAAAATTTTGTTAAGTAATCTACATGTAAATAAGGCATTATGAAGATGTAAAAAAAATTTCATTCTGTATTATTTAAAAAAACATTCTCTTTATACTTTTGCTAGAAAAGTAACAAAAAGTTCCTCTTATGGAAAACGAAAGAATGATTCCTTCCATAACATTTTGTAAAAGTATAAAATGGAAAAAATTACCTTAATAATATATAGAATATTAGTAAAAATTTAATGAAATCACTTTTAGGAAACATGGAAATAGATGATAAATATATTCCCAATAATTATTTATATATAACAATCTCAGATAAAAATGAGATTGGCAAAGTATCCCTTACATTAGGTCTGATTTCATACGTATGTGTCTGAAATGACAATATAGTTGGTTTAAACATATAATAAACTTTTAATAGAACCATAATCATATTTATGAGATCACAGATGATTTACTTATGAATTTATATTACCTGATCAATTGTCAATTCATTTTTTAAGCAACATTTTGGGTAATAATAGTTTAATTTTATGTACATGTTTGGACTTTTATTCTTGATACTATTTATTATATCATTATTTCATTACATAAATAATGTATGAAATTATTTATATATCATATATATTATGTATATAAATATATATATAATAGATCGATAAATGAAATGGAATTCACTATTGATTGAGACGGTAGGTCGAATAGACACATGAACATTTTTTTTCATTTCCTTATTTGATTGAATATATATAAGAAAATGAAATATAAATAAATAGATAAATCTAGTAAAATTATTATTACATGTGATTGATAATTATTTATTATATATACTTTATAATTATTTTGGAATGTGAAACGTAGAGAATGAATATCATCGCGTGGTGGATACGGTAAGTCATACACACACATGAGCAACGATATCATTCCCATAATTATTGATTGGTACTGAAGTGGATGGAATATAATTTATAATAATTAGTATCGTGTGATAATAATAATATGGAGTTATTATTTGCACCATTATACCCATCCATGTAAGGTGGTGGTGAAAAATAGATTACACCACTATGTGGAGATGGTAAGTCGTATGTACGCACGCGCAGTGATTTCATTTTCCATAGGATGGACAAAAGGTGAAATAGTGTTGTTTCATATTTATAATCAATTATAATTATATTATTTATACTGATTCTATTACATTATGATTTAATAACTAATTAAGTGGAAATATAAGAAGAAATAAATTTGAAAAAATTAGTGGAAGAGATTACCTCTTCCTCAACAGGCCTCCTTTAAATTTACTCTTCGCGTACTAGAGATGGTCTTTTAAGGAGAAAATTACCTCTAAAATGTATGTCAGGAATTATAGAAGAAAAATTTATAGGGTTTGGCCGAGCATGAAGGCTCAAAATGTAGTGAAAAGGAGAGGGAGTAGGTTTCTTTTTTATAAGCGGATATGGGCATATTAGGAATGTTTAAAAATATTAATTAATTATAAATTCATTATAGTTTAAAAATATTCCAAAACATATTTAATTAGAATATAATATTAAATTTTTTTGAATAACCATCATCCAATAGTTTTAAAAATGTTTGAATCGTTTTTTATTTTAATTTATTGGTTTAACCCTTATTTTACCCTTTTTAATATTTCTCTGATATCATGTTATTTACACAATTTTTGTTAATGTAATTACCATATCAGGTCAAAATACCCTCAAATAGTTATTTATGATATATATGGACTTATGCTATCCATTTTTCAGAATCATATATTTTAAATAATTTAATATCATTTAATAAAATAGTTTATGTTTTAAGATTTGAATTATGTCAATTTTGGACACTATTCATACATGATTTTTTTTAAATCATACCAACATGATTATTCAGAACCAAAGGCATTAAATCATCCCTAATATGTCAATTTCATCTAGAAAATTCGTGTATTATTTTAAAAAATAAAAAAAAATTATTTTAACATTTCTAAATTCATTTATTTAATACTTCATTAATGAAATAATCACAACATCATAATTGTGTCATAAATAAATATATTTATCTATTGTATAAATATTATAAATAAAATTCCATAATTTAGGAAATATTTTTATCTTTCTTATTGATTATTATAGAAATATGTATATTTTATATAACCCTGTATTAAAATCTATTTAGTAAATGATATATGTTTAAGTTATAATTATCTTTACTATAAATAAATTCCTATAAAATGTAATTTTCACATCCAAGTGAATCCATGGGATCCCTAAATAAACCAATGGATTCCCATGATCAGAAATATCTCATCCAAGAGTATTAGTACATGTGTTCGGGTAGTTAAATATTATTATAATATTATTTTTTACCCTTATTTACCAGATTTATCATTTAACCATGTTAAATAAAATAATTACTGAAGTTACTATTATTAATGTATAAATATAAAAGGTACATTTTTACACAATTCGAACCTTCTCATTCAAAATATAGGATCCTTTTTTTCAAATTCAATTTACATAATTTTCAGTAATTAATTTAAAATTATTTATTGTTGTCCAAACTAAAAAGTGGGTTTTTGGGAATTAATAACAATCAAATGATTGACATGTGTTTTTTCCAATTTAAAAGTGACATTAAGTTGAATGTCCAACATTGGATTAAAATAAAAAAATATAATCTAATTAAAATTTGAAACCAATTAAAAATTTAATCTAACTATATAAATAAATTTGACGAAAAAGACTTTTTTCATTAAAATACAGTACATTCCAATATTAATTAAAACTTGAATTTAATCAAAAAAATACCAAAAATTAAGAAAAAGAAAATTATTATGTCCCGCATCCAATTAATAAGTTTATTCTATCAAATTTAACTTATAAAATTTTCAAAAATAATATTTAAATTGGGTGTTCCATCAAAAGGGGGTAAAACTGCCTCTTTTAAAAAAATACTTCTTTTATCTGAAAAAATTTATTTTGTTCTCATACCATGTTCGAGAAAATTTTTAAGATGAATTCTAATGTTATATAAAATAAATAATATGGTTAATTCTATTTTTAATGGGTAGTTTATATTAATTTAATTAATAATATTTTAATAATATATTTTTGAATAGTGAAACTCGGTATCGCGTACAACACAAGCTATCATGGAAGGTCGCTCTTGCATGTAATGATATCTAACTTCTTTTGGAATGTAGTGAAATATTATTTTCGTGTTGGGTATAAAATAATCATAACATAGTTCATTTATACATTTCAAAAAAATCTATACTCAGTGTTGCGTGAAATAATGTGTAACAAAAGAAGGTGAAATTGTGTGCAACACCAGCAAAGAATATTGATTAGTATACTACAAGGTAATATGGTTTTTCATTGCACAAGATAATATGGATGTTTCATACAAACCAATATATCTAAAAATTAAAAGAATCTATCTCATTAATATCAGGGTGTTACATTTACTCACATGAAAATATTTTCCAAAAACTCAATAAAAAAAAGAAACTATTCCTTAATTGTAAAGTCACGTGTGTTGAGAGATATTAAATTATAACATCATAAGTAGTAGAAAATTAAAAAATATTAAAATCTTAATATAGTGGTATTATATGCACCACATAATCACATAAAATATAAATCAATCAATAGAATATTGTTTTATTCATTATGATTATGAATAATCACAATTATTTTTTCCTTCCAAAAAATTATTAAAATGAAATTTAAGCCTACATTTGATGGAAAATAGAGATAAATATGGATGAAGGAACTGAAAAATAAAAACGAATTGAAAATAATTACTAAATTATGGAACTATATATATATATATAACTCTCAAATATAAACTATGATTGACAAAAAATTGACCCTATATACTCTTCCATCCAAATTATCCTTTGATATATCTGGATTCTTTTTCTTTTTGTTTTATAAACCTATGACAACCTTGTATATTGGAATTTTTATAATGTTTTAATCTTCCTCGGATTTCTATTCCAGATACATTCTTATTTGTAATCATATTGAAGAAATGTATTTGTTTGTTGTTTATGCCAATATCATTAATATTATAATAGATGTTTCATCCTCAAATTATTTGAATTAATTCAAATGTGGAAAATGAAAGACCTAGGATTCAAATTTAGATGATCCTTATAAAGTCTTTTCCAGGACTTGTCTGATGTTTATAGTGACATTTTTGAGACATTGATTATATATATGTTGTCTTTAATCATATTTAAATTGTTATAAAATGATTAATATGATTTGAATGATTATTTATTATTGATGTTAATACCATGTTTACACATCACTAAAAATCTTGTTTTACAGGGGATGAATAATTATTACGCAAAAATGCCTGATTGTTGGTTGATATTTATGTAGTGAAAGAATATTAGATGATTCTTATTCAGAGTGACAGTTGATTCTCATAAATCTGAAATTCACATGTATTATTATAATTCCATTTCAATTTATAAGTTATTTTATAGTTAATGAATTGATTAAAAGGCTACATGAATTTCCACATTCATTATTTTCTATCTTATCAAGAATGAAATCTAACACCATATTCCCTTATCTAATCCTATGCATTTCCAAAATTTAGAACATTTATTTGGAATTAATTCATCATAATTCAAAAAACAAGGATGTGAATTTAATTCATTGATTTTATGTTTTAATCAATTTTCAATCTATCAAATTATTTGAAACATAAATTAAATTACGCAATAAAAAATAATATATAACTAAATATGAGTATATAAAACGAATTTAATTAAAAAGTATCATGACTCTGTGGAATATATCAAGTACATTGAAGAAGCCTATATAATTCATATAAGGAATGTAAAGAAGAAGTGAGTTGTCTTCTATAGTATCTCAATGGTTTTGAAGATACTTGTTTCTATTTTGTAATGGATGGTCCATTATAGGGGTTTTGGATATATAATTCAGTGGATATAGAGACTCCTAGAAGACTACCAAAAGTTTTTATTTACTTGTATTTAGGCTTGTGTGAGTTGGGTGTATTGAGTATTATCTGTAATTGAACAATTATTAACAGAAGCTTTGTATGTATGAATTATAGAAGTAGTAAATGAGTTAAATTAATTTTATGGTTTATTTAAGGAAATTTGAAAAAAAAAAATCGAAATAGAAGGTTGTTTTTTGATAGACAATGTATGATCTATCTTGTGAAGATTATGATATTTCCCTCCAAGTTAAAATATATTCAGCTGATGTATCACATCATTATAAATCTTGTAGAAGATGGTGTTTTCAAGATATCAATTTTTTTAGACAGTTATAATCTAGTGGATATACTGAATAAATGCATATTCTAAGAAATTATAGGAAAATAATGTGACTTAGTGAAACATGGACAACTGGTGATCAATATATCATTGAAGAAACAACATAAAGATGAGGACAATTGGGATTTATAGGTGGCTAGTGAAAATTGGTGGAATCCCTAAAAATTAGTTACCAAGTTTGATATTTTTAATCTTCATAGTTTGAGAAGTATTTTATAGCTATACATAGAGAAAATTTGAAATGATTTATTTTAAAATTATTTTTTTGTAAGAATACTTCTAGAACCAATAGTAGTGTCGTAAACTACTGTGGAGGTCATTATTTGTGACAGAACTATTAAAATACCTTTGGTTACCTTATCATTTATACATAGAGTTATTCATGATATTTTATTATAATAATAGTGTTGATTGTTATGGATATACAATTTATATGGTAACTTCATTATATTTTTTCCATATTAAATGCTAATATTATTTATTAAAACAATATCAACCATAATATATAATTACAATAATGATAAAAAAATACCCTATCTTCAAAATATATCATAATGGTGAGATAATTTTAACGTTTCATTATTAGGTGTTGGGGGAGTGTAAGATCTGAGAGTATTTCTCATAAATTTCACAACTAGTGATCTTGAATAGAGGAGATCATGAGGACTGAAATTCTATTTGGAACCCCACATAATTCATGTGAACTCGTTTGTAAATAGTAATGACCTATAAATTCATTTCAAAACATGATATCATTACCAACATTTACTATTAAATCATATGATTTGATGCTAGATGAAAACAATGATATTTATTTTTAGTGATGTATGTTATGTTGGTTCAATCAATAGGGTTATGAAATTAATTGAATGAATAAGAAGAGATTTGTTTTTTCCATAAATGAAGAGACATAATGGTCCCAGATGACGAGGATGGTGTTAGATTTTATAAATCAATTATTATGGTAAAATAAGATTAGTTAATATAGTATCACCATTAAATAATAAAGTGAGTATTCATGGAATATAGGTAAAGATTTGATAAGATATCATTGAATTATAATCTTTATTAAAAAGATTTACGATGTTCATATGTGGGTAAAACATGAGAATTTTCATATAATGTGCAAGGATAACTTCAATACTCACTCTATATAATATCAGTAAAATGAAAATTTTGATTGAAATGGTGTGGTGGGTTTTTGGGAAAGGATATATTATTTTATTGAAGTATAAGTAAGATAAATCATTCATCTTATTCCGATGATTATAATCTTCAGTCATACCATTCAGAAATGTGATATTATATCATGAACAAACCAATGTAAAGTTAAATTTCAAGTTAAAGATTCATCCTGGGAACATCAATCATATGGATGATAACAAAAGGTTTGTGTTATTTGATTAATTTCCAGGTATCTTCATTTCCTAGAAGTTCTATAGATTGATTCATGTAAAAATTATATCTATGAGTTTTAAATAAACATATTTTGTAACTAAATTTCAGTGAATAATTGTTATTGTTTTGGTGGATGAGGGAGAAATTTGTTCCCACTGGGGATAATTATTATACGAGTGTATTTCCCTGGTCATTATTTTTCTTTATTACAAGTACCCATGTTTAGAAAAAACCTGAAACCTATTAGAAGAAGGTTGATGATCTATTATTATTTGGTAGCACATTCTTCAATGTATTGGGATTTTCGTTCAAGGGGATATGATTTTGGAATTTAACACATCATGGTTTTAGGGGATTATCCAATATGTAAACCAAATCAAAATACATAGATTTTTCATCATAGTGTTCTGTTAGGTGTTATGGGAGGAATGCAATAAATCTTGAGAATCCATCCACCTCTCTTACCAAATCATTCATGTTCATGTGACGCATCTTGAGGAAGATTATGGGGCTCTTATCATAGATGGGGTATCAATAGATTCAATAATGGGGATCCTACTAAGGATCGCCTTATTCAAAGATGGTGGTTTCATAACTCACAAGGGTGGTGGGTGAAATAGAGGCCACCCAATTGTTGACTAGAGATGAATGTGTAAGGATTTTGTTTGCAAAGAGAGATGGTAGGGATATCATTGGTGTATAATGGTAGTGGTTTGGTGATATTTGGTTTAATCAACTTCTTTGTACTAAGGAACTCAATTGGGGGGAGATAAGGGAATGTAAAATGGAATTTTGGTGTGAATGCTTTACAATATCAATAACAATGTGCTGCATTATGATTCTGAAAGTTTAGTTGGTTTATTCTATGAAAATCATATCACTCAATGGGACCTAGACTAATCCATTAATAATTTTATTATGATCACTAGTAATGTAATTTAATTTAGTAATAGATAGATAAAATGGGAATATTTTAGCCGATACTCTATATATTAAAAGGAATTATAGTGAACATCTCAATCATTACCATTATATTAGATTTATATCACATGATTTTAACCTCATTGTATGTTTTGACATCCTCAGAAATATCCAATTTCACCCTTTGAGTTCATGGGACATTATGAATATAAAGTTAATTTTGATTGGGTATGGGTGGAAACATATTTTGTACATCCTAGTTTAAAATATATTATGTGGAAAATAGATTATACTACACAGAGAATGTTTATAAAAGTTTATCGTAGCTATAACTATTTTAATCTCCTTAGGGGGATAGATTTATTTCTAGACACAACTCATAGTATGTGGAAGTGAATCATATCCATCTAAATAATTGATTAATGGGTCACAAAAATTATCAATATGATGAAACTATTTACATGAATATGAGTTTTGGATGATGTGTCCTACCCTTGATAGGGTTAGTGAATTTCAATGTGTGAATTATCCTAAATAAATCAATTGGATTTTATTATTCAATTTTAGAATAAAAATAAATGAAATTATTTCTCATGATATTCATTGGTTGTTTAATTAGAACAAATAATATGATATAATATAATTTTTCAGATGAATGATATGAATTAATGGTTTGTAAAATAATTATGGGAGATAAATAATTTTTTTTCACTTTTTCACATGAATGACTAATTTATTAAAAATGATAGAAAATTTATATGTCACATTTTGTCAAAATTTACTTATTTCATTGGTGTGGAAAAGATTTTAAATATATAGTTATAAATTTTCAGGGTATAAAGTGATATTTTGAAATGTTAGACCTAATTAATAAATTTATTTATGCATAACTTATAGTTTATGATTCATTTTACCCAAAATTTTGAGATCCAAAAATTTCCATAAATCTTATAGAGAGAGAGGAATTATGAATTAAATAATAAGAACCAATCAATTTTATTGGATAGACTAAGTCTTAATTCATTACCTGATTGAAAATACATTGTAAATAGATTCGATTTCCCACTATAGGTCCTCATAATTGATTGATGGTGCTCATGAGATATTGGTGAATGTGTAGAATATATAGATGATATCTTTCTAATACCCTTAGGGATACAAAATTCCATTAATTATTTCATCATATTAGTTTATATAAATGGAAATTGTACCATTTATATTTTTGAACTTTTTTTTCTTCATACTCAAATTAATTTACAAAAATTTAGTCAGAAAATTAGGGCACTAGTTTAAAAAAAATCATGTTATGACACAATTTTTTTTATAACTACTATAAATTATTTACTATGAAATACATAGTTTCTTTGAATTCATATAAGAGAACTTATTCAATTTTAAATTAAAATGTTTTATTATATTTCCTATTATTTTGATATTTAGTATTAATATGGTCCTAATTCCATCGAAAACACATTGATTTGAGTATGATAAGAGATGAGACTATAATTAAAATATACGTTTTCTTTAAATTAATAGAATAAAAAGATATATATTTATATATTGAATTTTCACAGGGTCTCCAACAGGGGTTACCCACAGGAGTTTTATGGATCGCTGGTGTTCTATGTATCTAACTTTTGAAGAATTTGTATTCGATTAAGAGGGGCATCATTGTGTTTACCATCTATTAGTGTTTCTAGGAACTAAGGGAACTTAGTGATTCAAAAAATATTATAAATTGATTTTTAAAATATAATATACAAAAAAATGAAAGTCATGGATGGTCAAAATGCCACATGTGGTTTTGGAAACCACCCCTGATTATTGGAAATGATGTTTACCTTTATATAATAGATAAAAAATATGAAAATATGATATTGAAATAAATATATTTATAAATTAATATATTAAATTTTCATCCACTAATATCATTAAAAAATATGTTTTCATCTACACTCTACTGTGTGTGGCCCATTGGGATGACCTGACCTAGCCAGACTACATTTTTTCCAGATTAAAAATGCTCTATTGTTAAACCTCCCATGAACCCACCAAGGGATCATTTTAGGTCAAAAAATGAACATAAATAATATGGAATTAATTTCAAATTTATTATCATTATCAACACATTTTGAAAAGGAATCAGGATCCGCTAGATATATCATTTTTAATTTAAAATTAATTTTATATATTTTTAATGAATTAAATATTCCATAGATTTTGATTTTATCATATTTATTCTTATGATGTACAATTACATTTTGAATCATCATTAGTTGAGACAAATCCGTTAATGATTTTTTTATTAATAAAATTTAATATAATTATTTAAATGTCATAGTTTTTTAATAATTAATTATTTAAATATCATTTCAGATGTTATGTGCATAATCCTTTTCAATTTAAATATTTAAGAGCCATTCAATACACATTTTAGGATATAATAATATTTTTTCCACATCTCCAATATCGACCACCTTCACATGAGTTTTCATTGTAATGTGAAGGAGTTCTTTATGAGGCAGTTTGAATTAAGAGTCGTTGTGAAACGAAAATGGTTGTACTAAATAGCACGAGCGAAGCTGATGTGATGGATATTTAAAAAAAATTCTTATTTTATTAATGTAATAATATCATATCTGGTGATTCAAAACCATATTAAAATCCATGTATCTCATTTAAAATATTTAGTCATTAAAAATATATCAAACAATAATCATGTTTCATTTAATGTAATTCTCGAAAACCACTCATATCAGATCATTGATACTTCAATTAACCAATGTTTTATTCCTTCATATCATCCAATACTATTTTAAATGATTATCGAAATTCTGATAATAAATAAATGGGTGTTATCATGATGATCCTAGGATGCCTTTAATTTCTTGATGATCATCACAACACTTAACCTTGAATACCTGAAGAAAAAATCGGGCTGATCATTCGGATTAAATACATCTCTCCCATGGATATTATTAATATGGGAGATAAGATCTCAAATTCAAGCTACAAATATTAAAAACAATACAACCTCTTATTATTTATATAGTTTTTTTATAAAATACCCAGAAACAGGTCTCTGAGCCCAAAATAATTAATACCAACTAAATAATCCCTAAACGAAATATTATGTAAAAAACCATGTCATTGGAATAATTTATATATATATCACTAAATTTTAATATTGTAAATCTATTAACATATAGAATTAATTCATAAACTCAAATCATTATTCCCAAACATATTACATGAACCTCATTTTCTAAATTATTATTACTCTGTTAAATATTTTTTCACATGTTAACTATAATACTATTAAATACAGTAAATATATAAATAATCACCAATTATTCTACAGTAAAATAATAATGAATTTATTTAGTACTTGATGATTTTTTACTAGGAAATATACAAAATTCAAGGTTTAACCAATAATATCTTCATATCATATTATTAATAATAGGGCTATACTTTTGAATTTTCTAATTGAGTCAACCTCAAGTAGATTAAATCAATAAAATTGAGTACAAATCGTAGACCAAGGATAGAGACTACTAACCCATAATAACTTTGATGGAGATAAATATGAGTTATAATATGTATGTCCATTTCTATTAATGGTCCCCATGTGATATAATATAATTCTCTTATGATCTGTAATAATATAACATTTAAAAATTGTGTCATCATCTTTTTTGTAATATTATATGTTCAACTTATTGGATATAAATACCCTATTATACCAATGTTATGTATTTAGGGATGGTAATATATCATCATGTTCAACTAGGCCTATGATATTACTTCCCTTATAATGTAATAAAATATATCTTTATCATTTAATCAATTTCATACAACCATTTCCATAAAAAAATAAATCTACCTCCCCAGGATATATATTTTATGTTTTTAATCTTGCATAAAAGTAAATATTCCACGTCATTCATTAATAATAGTATCCATTAATGATATTATTGAATGTCTTTATAGATAAGAACTACCAATAAAACCTGAAATATATAGTGATCTTATTGGTTGATCGGTCTTCATGATATAATCAACTTGAGATCACCATGTAAAAAACTCGTGGGAAAAAGACACAACTTTTATAAGAACATAACACTGTATATCCACAAAGCATATGAGTCTTATCAGAATGATGTATCTAAACAATTTGAAAAATATTTAAGATTATATTCATAGTATCTTTTGTTTGTGATTATTTCTTGGGAATTTCTAGGTCATTTTTATACAAAAAATAATCATTTTAAATTACCATAGATATAGTGGGTAAAGAAGTATAAATACTACTATGGTAACATAAAAACATGTATATATTAAACTATATAAATTAAATGGTAATCATAGTATAAAAAGGCTTTATGTCTATTTCATCCACTTAAAATAGTTCCAATTTCACTACAACCAACTTCAAATGACCCTCAACCCACTAGCTCTCACATGAAAATCACTCTTCTAAAGAGATATGGTTTTAGTATGGTGTATTTCCCCATTATACTCTATGGCTACATAACTATCTATGAATTCACCTATATGAATAGAATCATTCAAAAGATGAAACTTTATAAGTATATGATTTTTCAACTTGTGTGGAATATTCTCCTTGGAAAGCCCCACTAGTGCAATATTATAATAATATATAATATCATGGCATATACTTCTTTATATACTAAAAATAACCAAAACAATTTTGTGTATCAATAATTCCTTCTTAGTGGAATTTAAATCCTCTATATACTTATATTTTTCTATTTAATCAGATACAACTAGTTTCTTTGGGATTCTCCAGCTAAGCAAACCACTTTTCCTAAAAATAAAATAAAATATAATTTGTTTTAGATCATCATTATATATCAAGAAAATATCATCAGTGTACTCCCATGATACTTGATTTTCATTTCACTTATTCACTTGTAACATACCCTTTATATGTCTCATGTACTATAAGATAGTTTTTATATCTTACCAATGAAGGTCCCCAAGATTAACATAAGATCATTCATTAATGATTAATGAAACAAAAAAACAAAACCGAATACATATCATGGAATACATGATATATCCCACAAGAGAAGAAAAATGGATTCTACATATTTTCTCAACATCCTCCTCTTTTGTGGACACATATTCATTAACATAATGATACCATGTAATATTATTAACAACCATATCCCGTATTGTTCCATATTAAACTTTTTGAGTAAATTATAAATAAATTTACATTGACTTGCCCCATGAAGACAATGAGTTCATAATTGATAAATCTTAATACTAAAGATACTAGTAGATTCACATATATATTTTATATTGATGATTTAATTAAATAAATTCTTAATAGAATGTATGATATTCACATTGTTTCCTATTATTAATATTTTTTAAAAATATAATAAAATGAAAATTATTTCATTCTCACTATCCATAATATAGAAACATGTATCAAATTCAATCATATAGAAACTAAATTCACTCTTGTATTCATTAAAATTTATATTCAATGATCGTGATCCATGATTTCACCCATAAATGTATCTCTAAATCTTGAACACTTTATTTGATGTATGTCACGTAACGAACCCTTTATGTTGATTTATATAGAATTATTTAACAATGATCCATTTTTGAAACGAAATTTTTACAACAATTTTTCAAATTTAATAATCATGATAGGATTCTATTGCAATAGTTTTCTAATGGATTATATAATCACTACTAGAGAAAAGGATTTTCATATTCTATTCGTTGAATTTTTTTGAAACCCTTCACAATCAGTCTTCATTTATATTTATATACATTCCCATCAATTTAAAAAAACATTAATGACCCATTTACACCCAATGTGATTAACATCAACATGCAGGTCTACCAAAATCCAAGGATGATTTTAATACCTAGATTCGATCCAAGATTTCTTGGATTCATTCCTCTTAGTAACATCATTTTTATCTATAACATCATTGTATGTTAATGGTTCATAATTATATAAGAGTAGTTTGTAACCTAACTCTGTGATAAGAATCTAATCTCATATTTGATATCTAGTCTATCAAGTAGGCCTACACAACACTTGTATCTAGTTAATATCATTATATCACATCTTATTTTGTGGATACTATTATCATTAAAACTATAGTTAATGTTGAGAGCCCTCATCAGTGATCTTAATCATTCTCACAATATTTAATTTTTACATGTGTTTCCTATCTATAAATTTGGTATACGTTCCCAAAATCATCTTTCTATATACAGGGTTATATAGGTTATTTCATTTATTATATTTAGGATGAGCTAAAAATATTCACTTCATGATTGAGAGTGGAAAGTGTTCTCTAGGAAAATTCTTTACAAAATACACACTTCCCTACACATGTATATGATATGGACTGAGCTTCTCTATAAACGATAACACATACGGAAATCTTTACTCATCTTTAGTTGGTACTTGGTTAATGGTATACGCCCATGTCTATAATATGTGTCTCCTAAAGGATAGAAGAATAGTTTCTAGGATCATAATTGGTTGTACCATGAGATTAATGGTATGATTAATCCCTTTACTCACCATTTTAATGTGTTGTATAAGTTTGAGTGATTTTGGATACAATTCCATTCTTCATTAAGTGGTCAATGAATTCCTAGATCAGGTACCCTTAACCTTGTTATGAGTGGAGAAACGTAATCATAATACCCAAAAAACATTAATTAATTATTGTAATCTAAAACATCTAAAAGGAATAATAATTATAACATATTTAGTTGGTATAATTATACCTACTATATTCACCATTAAATGTAATCAAGTACAAAATCACACCACATTCTTCTGCAAGAAATTACCCACATAGGTCAATATGAATCAATGAATGTTGTTCAGTACCCCTTAATCCTTTTTCATTGAAGTTTGATTTGGGTATCATCACATGTAAACAACCTTAACATTAATTCATCTGTTTCATATAAGTATCTTAAAAATACCCTTCTAGATGAAATTAAGTTAAATTCTTCCAAGTAAACTGAAAAATTCATATGTTCCATAGTCTAGTATTATATGAGTCATAATCACTTTTTCATTGATTTCTATTAACATGTTTTATCATTCATGTATATAAAAACCATTTTTACTCTAACACACAAATATTTTGTGAATAATTTATTTGGAAATAATTTAATCTTTTTCATATTTTTCATTTCATGAAAAACTAAATATATTTATTTTTTATAAAATACATATATTTAGCTTGCGTTATATAAAACACCAAGTTAATATTTCACCACACACTACACTTATGTTATATTATGGTACATGAAACACTATGGGTGTCTTTTATTAGATGTAATACCTATCCCCATTGATACATTTCATTACACACATGGCCATGTTTTATTGAACTACAATACAATATTTACATGAATATTAAAATATTTTTATAGAAATCAGCTACTTATTGTAAAAGAAGATAAGAATATGTTTAAATAAATATTGAATTTGTTTAAATATGTATAGAAACTAAATTCATTATTTATCAATTAGTATAATTGAATTAAATAACAATTTTGAAATAAAGAAATTTCACTTTTAATAAAATATTTTTTTATGTACAAAAAAAATTTCCCAATAAATTAAAAAAAATTATTTATTTATTTCATTTAAAATACTATATTATATATTCAATATTTTTATTGATACTCATAAAATATATTTGATAGTTATATGATAATGTTACGTCAAATTATTAAATAAAATGATGTGTTTTATAAAATATGATTTTACCACCTTTTAATGGATAACCTATTTTAATTATGATTTTTCACAATTTTACAATTAATATTTTAAAAAAATAAACCTGATTTTATGAATTAGAATTTCAAATTTTTCTTTTGGTGAATTTATTGTATTTTTCTAGGAAATGCTATTTTATTGATGAGTGATGAGAAAAATTAAATTTAAATTCAAAACTTATTTTTTATGTAACTTACTTATAAGGTTATTGGTTTAAAGTTTAATTAGATAAATTTTATATAATTTAATGAAATATATATCATTGTAATAAATCATAGTTATTAATCAGATATTAATACCTAGAAAACTCTTGAACATTTTTTTACATTAGAAACATACTTTGTGATCTCGTCTGTGGGAATAATTAAAAATTAAATTATACTATTTATATGAGTTTTCTTCTGAAAAATGGATTTCAAATATGGAATAAAAAAATTTATTATTTCAAATATGTTAAACATAGTATATTCCAAACAAAATTCAAAATGTGATTAATGTTAATTACAACGAATAAGAGAAAAATTTGTTTGAAAAAGGAAAAATCATTGAAATTTATCCCAAAAAGACATATAAACATTTAAAAATAACATTTTATGTTCATATTTATACTGTATTCTCCCTTTTATAGATGTTTGGTCATTATTAGAGCCACATGACATGGGAAACGTTGGTGGAATTCCATTTTAAAAAATTTAGAAGAACGCCACTTTTTTTCCACTATAAAAAAGCTCTCACCCCTCCTACTTATTCACACCTTTAAATCCATTTGGGTATCCAAAATTATACTTACATTTGGAAAAATAATTCTAAAATTAACCCTATAATCCTCACTTTGGGAATAAAGAAAACAATGTATTATCATTGATGCAACCCAAAAGGAGTAACAAAATTAAGAGGTAACATCATTTATAAAGATCCTTTTTTATTTTCATTCTCCACCAAAAAATTAAACATATTAATTTATTTAATAATATCATAATTATAATAAATAATCTAAAATTATGTTGTTTAAATGGTTTTATTTAAAATTACACACACTTCCATCTGGTGTATAATGAACTTCCCATTAATGTGTTCGATGAACTACCACCTTACGAAACGTTGTTGTTCATTTTTCATTTATAACATCCTGTGGTAGGGAATTATGATGGAATATTTTTTTATTATATATATATATATATTATATTTATTATGTATTTAATCTTCTTTAAATAATATATAAAACATATATTTATGCTCTCAATTTTTTGTAAATATGCCAACTTCTTTTGTGGACGTGTAGACTTCTACCCCCTCAAAATGATGTGATTCGTTCACATTGTACATATAATATATCAAGGATGGGTTTAGTTAAATTATATGATATATATAGAAAAACAAATTTAATATAATGATATTTTATATGTTTATATACATATATTTCATTTATTATTTTTCAATACTAAATTAGAAAGGAAATAGCATACATGCATACGTAAGACCTACCATCAGCATGACCAATGTACTCCATTTAATATTTCTATATTTTATATATTATTATAAATATTTATATAATGAACATATATGATATTAGTATCATTTTCTACATTCTATGAATAAATAAATTATTGTCGATTTTAGATGATCAAGAATAACAAGCCAAAACATAAAGAAAATCCAAATCTCATATTAACCAAAATGTAACATTGAAATGGACTTGTTAACAAAAGGGTAATATAAAAAAAAAGATATATGGAATTAGATATAATAATATGGTTCTGGGAAATATTTATAATAATCTTATGTTTATTATACAATATTTTTCGACATGTCTGATGAAATTCGGGATATATATGGTAAGTGTTTTCTCATATCACTTTTATTTAATGTGACACAGAAGTCTTCTTATTATAATATTTATTATATGTGGTGTTTATAGTGCCCCTGTATATATTCTGTGATCCTTATAATTAAATTTATGGTTATTTATATATCCATTTTATGATCTTTCTTTCATTTTTAATGTTCCAAAAGGCGCAAATTAGTAAATTAACTATGTCTCAATTTTCTTCCTTTAAGACAATTCCATTTTAGGGAAAAAATTTCCCTATGACGTATATATAATACCTTTGAAATTTTATATCCAAAATATCCTTATTTTAATTAAATTTAAATCTTCTTTTAATATTGTTCTTTTCCTTATATTATAAATCAAATTGATCAATGTGGTGATGGTTTTTTACTACAGTCTCATCATTAATTGATATTCATTATGATTATTCCCCCATTGATTTAATATTATGATCAATATCTCAATAACATAGATGGATTTTCTTATTATCTTGTTATTAATGTTATATCTAGGTAATAGTAAAATTTTCCAACACTTTTTTAATTATGATAATTGAGAAATTGTTTTTATGAAATCCCAACTTTTTTATCAGTTATATCATAAATATATGTTTTTAAAAACCATGTTTTCAAAAAACTTATTCAATTTTTATGATATACTATGACGTTTAATATAGATTTTTTACCATGTATTAACTTTTTAGATAAAATTCTTAAGAGTAATCTTCTTTTCCTTTTCTGATGAAGGCATTTTTCAAAATGTTTATGGTGTAAGAGTAATGTTTAGCATGTACGGGCTTACCCACCATCATGACCATCATTTCACTGATGCTTCCTCTGTAATTATAAAATATTGTTTTTAAAAAAAATTATTCTTATAATATTTTTAAATAAAAATTATTTGAAAATGGTTTTCATTGAAAAATGGTTTTCAAAAAAACCCTTTAAAAAAATTTAAAT
The DNA here is from genome assembly GCA_963277665.1 of Viscum album. Lineage (NCBI taxonomy): Eukaryota > Viridiplantae > Streptophyta > Magnoliopsida > Santalales > Viscaceae > Viscum > Viscum album. The sequence continues at coordinate 1,372,818,146 of OY728147.1, read as the reverse complement.
GATTTTCTTGAGATTACTCTCTATGTTATCAAAAGTATATTTTCAATGAATAGGATTTAAATTATCTCAATTCTAATTATAAATTATTCCAAATAATTTTTAAGGAATAATTGTTAGAAATTTTCTCCCTAATTCATCATTAAATTTTCATGAAAAATGATTTTCAAATGGGTTTTAATGATATTTTCAAGGAAAATGGTCTTCAAAAAGTATTATGTTTTAGAAAGAAATTATCAAATCATTAGTGACATCTTCCTAAATAAATGTTTTGAACAATTGTTGATGATTCCTTAATATATTATCAAACTATTTCATGGTTAATTATTTTAAAAAGATTATGTGTTTTAAAAAATTAATTTTAATGAAAATTTATGTTCCATGTGATCCTTCAAAATCCTTTGACATCAAGGATAATATCTATGGTTGTTGTTCAATATTTATTGAGTATATTATCAAAGGTTACTATTCATATTATTTCTATGAATGGACTATGTTTTGAAAAATTAATGTTTATGAAACCTATTTCACTTCAATGTGTTTTACCTTGATTATTTCTTTTCAATCCGACATCCATTACAAGGTTATTATAGGATGAATTGATTACGAAACCAACTTATTTTACCTAGATTTTGATATGATTAAATATTTATGATACCCATTTCATTTCATGGTACATTTTATGATGTTAATAACACCCATATCCTATTATGGTTTATGATAAGATTACAATTTTATGAAACATGTATGTAGAATTAATTTTGAGCTTTGTGGGACCTATATCCCCATCCAATTCATGGGGTAAAGATTGATATGTCATGATATTATTATGGGGAAAACGTTAGTGGTATTGATCCACAATGGGAAACATGTGTGACCTGATCAACTATGTGAAATAGGTGTGCCCGGATCCACTATAGGAAACTGGCATGTACTGATTCACTTTGTAAAACAGGTGTCTCCATATTGAATATGGTAAATAGGTGTGACCTAATCCACTATGTTGATAGTCATGGTATTTAACATTGATAAATGAAATGGTTTTCTTAATGAATTCTAGTAAAAAACATATATTTGAAGATCTTTTGGTTCTTGGTATATTTATGATGACTTATCACCCTTATGATTCAGGTCTTACGAACAACCAATCCTTATGTCGACATTCATGTTTATGATCCTTGATATAATGGGTCTGATATTCTAATTTCATGATAACATTATCATAACTTTATGCTCATTTTTATGCATACATATCTCTATTGATTACCATTACTAAGATTTGATATCACCCCTTTCTTATGTTTCCTTTATATATGTTTTAAAAAAAATTAGAAGTAATAAATGGGATGATCTTCGTTGGAAACATTTAAGACATTTCCCCAAGTTAGAAGATTTGGTTCCAAGTTTCCAAAGTCACAAAACTATTATATCCCTCAGGAAGTTATTTTTTGGAATGTGATGTATATTCATCTAAAACGATGTAATATCCTTGTATCTTAATCCTGGGTCAGTATAACTAGTATCAAAGTAACAGTTTAGTAATCCATTGTAAAATTGGGAGGGAAAACATTACTGAGATCCATATGGATATTCCTACGGATATATCTAGGTATGTATCTTTGGATAAGCCTAAATAGAAACATATTAAATTATTAGGTGTCATTATTTATACATCCAATAAGTAATTTTTCTTGATTATGTGGTTTTCTTATTTAATAATTTATAGTCACACTATGATTACCAGTTTAGTAAATGTATGGAACCCAAGGGAAAAATATTAATGATGAATGTAATGTAAAATTTGATTATTCTATTCCTAAAAAACCAAATGATATGTGTGTTTGTATGAAAACTCATATTTATATGATCAAACAACATTCTCATTCTATGAATCATGTTGAACATCCAAACGAGAAACAGTAGCAACAATGTTTTGTGGATTCCATCATGAGGCAACATAAACCATAATTTTGTGGTTCCACTGATTCATTAGTATCCAAGTAATGGATCGACATCATATAAAATATATTTTATATTCTCTAATACCTGAAGCATAAGAAAGCCACATTAGGCTACTTGTCATTAGTAAGGTGAAGCTGATCAATGGTATAATCCTTTTAAGAACATTATGTAACAACAGTAAATAAAATATATTTAATGGTAAGAGTTTAAGAGGATAATTTTATCTAAGTATAACACATATATTTTAAAAAAATTTGGAGAATAAAATAAATTAGTTACATAAAATGATGTTAAATATATTGGTACCCATGGATGTAATTTTACAAGATAAGAAATACAAAATTATAGTTTGATCGACAGTAATGAATGAAAAATTGATTGATTCATTGGTGACATAAAACCAAGTCCTCTAGCGGTCTTGTTTATAAATGGATTTAGTTTTTATAGAGAATATTTTCTATGTGGACTGAAGGTAAAAATTGAAATTGGATATTTATATTATCCTTGTGGTTTTGAGAAAAAATGAAGGCTAAGTGTTATGAATACTCCAATGGTGGGAAGAAATTTTAGATATTTGTTTTCCAAGAATATGGTAATAGAAATCAAGGGAATTTCTTGAATGGAACTAGGAGATGATTTTAATGTGGAATGGTAGGTCATTAAATATATGAATGATGAAATAGAACTTATGGAATGGTTAATGTAATTTAAAATAATTGAATGTAATCTAGTGCATCACCCACACTTATGTATTTCAACTACACAAAGTTTGAGAATTATGTGAATCAATTCCTGAATTCATCATGTTTTTGAAGGGTTATAAGGATATCTATTTACTAAATGGGATTTATTTAAACAAATTATGCATTTTTAGAAATTAAGGTTGTCTTTTCCTATATGAGTATTTATTCATATTTTAAAACATATTATAACCTTTTTTGCGATAATGGTATATGGAAGGACATATCATTCTATTAATGATTTTGTAATGAGAAATTCACCTTCATTAATTAGAGTAAGATATGAATTGGATTTTCATGAATGAATAACAAAGGTTAAGGTTGTATTGAAATAATATAAGTTTTTATTCTCTTTAAAGTTCAACTTCTTTTGGGAAAAGGGTCTTGAAATATATTTTTTTCTATTTTATCATTATTTTTATGATATCAATTACCTCTTAAAAGCCTATTTGGGTTGATGATTTGTGATTTGTAACATTATAACATGCATGTTCTCTATCAATCACCATAAGAACATGAGTGTTAGATTTCCTTTCCATGTCTATAATTTCACATTCCACCAATTTTATCAAATATGGAAATATAGCTATGTTTTACTCTGGGTAAATATTTTTTTCAATCTTTACTTTTTAGAACTATGTTTTAGTATTCCATTTTACAACGTGGGATTTTTTTAGTCGAACTTCAATGTATTATAAATTTTGGAAACTAAATAAATTTTGATTTTAAATTAATTTCAAGGGTTGTAGAATGTAACACCCAAAGATTTACTGAATTATGTTCTTAATTAATTTAATATTTTTCATATTTTTTTTTCATTCAACTCACAATTAAGTTGTTTTTTTTCGAAAAAAAAACAAATTTTATCTTTTATTATACAAAACAAAGATTTTATCACGCACCGAATGTGACACATAGGTTTTCTTGAGTTATAAAGAACTATGTTTGGCTTGAATTACACACAATACCACATCTCTTAAATAGTTTTTGTTAAACACAAGGTCGAGTTTTACCGAACTACAATATACAATAAATATGATTGTAAAAATATTATTATAGACACTACTAGCAAATAGAAAGGAAGATACGAATATGATTAAATAAATTGTAAAAATATTATTTACACATGAATATTAAATTAATCCATTGGTTATAAAATAGTATAAGTAAATGTACGATCTATTTGAATATAATGAATGTACATTTCTAGAAAAACTATTTTTCTAAGAACAAACACAATTTCATCTTGAAAAAGTATAAAACCACTCTTTATTAATTATTTATTTAAAATTCATATAATATATATTCAATACATTTTTTTATTCTTATATAATAAATTTGATATGTGGAAGATAAATATAAATCCAATTTTATGATTAAAAAGATGTTTATTTCTAAAAAGAAATTTTACCACCTATTAATACTGAAACAGTTTTAAATATTATTTTTTAAAATTTCCCATATTTATTTTAAAAAATATGCATCAATTGTTAGGTGAAATTAATATTTTACATTGGGTTAGTTTTAAGTATTTTTCTGAGAAATTTCTTTTTTCTTATTAATACTAAAAACCATTGAATTTTAATTCAAAACTATTTTATGTCTAAATTATCTATAAAGTTCAATTATTTATATTATTGGTTTTAAATATTAAAAACTTATATTTTATATCAATTAATTCAATTTATTTCATTTAATAATTTTCAATTATAAATAATATATAGTAACATATCATACTTTTGAATATTTTTACTTTAAAAAAATGCTTTGTCGTCTACTCTACAAGTTTAA